>OY754469.1:0-5000000 GCA_963575645.1 Xanthostigma xanthostigma | reverse complement strand
ATTGACAGTTTTTTTATAAAGAAATAAATAGATATTTACAACATCTCATTATAATTAAAACATGAATAACGCGCAATTGTTGAATAAAATTATGGGCGCAACTTGTAGGCTAAGTCATGATCTGTCAGCGCGATGAATGACTTAGACTACTAGTTACGCCAATAACTATTAAGTTGATACTAATCTTACGTTCGGCTAGTACGCCACTGTAAGTTTTGGAAGGGGCATAATCTATAGCTCTGCTATTACACAGAAGACAGAAGAAGTGTTGTTAAACACCTGGGTGTTATAAATACGAACCCTGCGCTTGCTAACGTCATCGGGGATTTTGTATTATCGATATCCTTCCACTATACACACATAATATACGATCAGGTGCTTTACTTTGATAGACACAGCTGACCTTGGTTTCAAACCATATACGGAACTCGATCTAATCTCTTACCGCTCATTAAATAGTAAAATTAGTCATTTCGCACTAGTGCGAAAATCAAAACAAAAACAAGTCGTGAGGTAAATCGTTTACTGGTTGCCGGTATGATCAATATTAAATATGTACAAATTAGATCTGATAAATATTTTTTGAAAAATTTTAAAATAAACATTTTTGCAGTTTTTTGTTCAAACAAGAACAAAAAAGGGGAAACAGATATTCAAACAGTAAAGGAAAAGTAATAGAAGAAATACTCACCGAAAACCATAACATCTGCTTATTGAACAGTGGCCTGCCAACGCATCTGAATGTCTCAAATGGGAATACGTCCATTATTGACCTTTCCTTTGCGTCTTCAAGCATCACTCCAAAAATTTACTGGAACACTCACCCAGATCTCAACAACAGTGATCACTTTCCAATTATAATTACCTTAGCTGACAAAGAACAACACGAGTCTAAAACGCACTTAAACTTCAAAAAAGCGGACTGGGATTCTTTTGAAGCTCTGCTCAACTTCGATGATAATATTCCAGATCCATTGGCTAGAATTGACCACTTCTACCAAATTATTAAAAGCGCAAGAGATGAAACGATTCCTGCAACACAAAACGCCTTTAAAAAAAGAGTTCCATGGTGGAACCATGAATTACATATTGCCATAAAAGCTAGGAAAAAAGCTCTCAGAAAATACCACAGCACCAAAACTACAGAAGCCAAAATAGAATTCAAAAAAGCACGAGCTAAAGCTAGATTTCTCACAAAAAAAGCCAAAAAAGAAAGCTGGCAAAATTTTGTCTCGACTATAAACACATCAACCCCCGACTCCGAAATTTGGAAAAATATAAATAAAATAAACAACAATAAATTCAAGCAAATATCAGCTCTACAAGTAGACGACAAAATATATACGGGAAACAAAGAAATGGCCGACTTGTTTCAATCCTTTTTTGAAAACATATCCAAAAACCAACCCCTTGATGCTAAAGCCAAACCAAAAGAGCCTCCTGTCAACATTTCTAATTTTAATTTTTCCAGTCAGAATGAAGAAAATTACAACGCGGACTTTTCTATGGTAGAATTGAAACATGCCATAGATAACATTAAAAAAAATACCCCAGGCCCCGATGACTTTCACCCCGAATTACTAAAAAAAATTCCCATAAATAAACTTGATTTCTTCTTAAAAACAATAAATATGCTTTGGAAAAATAACTTATTACCCAGTAAATGGAAAGAATCAGTAATAATCCCGATTCCGAAACCAAGCAAAAATTCATTAAATCCAAATAACTATCGACCTATATCCCTAACCAGCGTTTTGTGCAAAACCTACGAAAGAATGGTCAATAATAGACTTATCTGGGAATTAGAACATAATAATCTACTAAACTGCAAACAATTCGGATTTAGAAAAATGAGATCTATTATGGATGTACACGCAGAACTTACTATAGAGATTCACAACGCATTTGTGAATAAACAGTATATGATAGCCGTATTCTTCGACATCCATAAAGCCTATGACCGGTTGTGTAAAAATAATATACTAACTCAACTATACAAATGGGGTTTCAGAGGAAATCTTCCTAAGTTCATTAACAACCTTCTAACGAGCCGCACCATTCAAACAAAGGTCAACAATGAAACTTCAAAAAAAGGTCTTTTTGAAAACGGTATTCCACAGGGGTCGGTTATTAGTCCAACTCTTTTTAATATTGCCGTCGACTCTATAAGAAACATTTTCAAACCTCCAATTCAGCACTGCATGTTTGCTGACGACCTAATAGTATATATTAGATGCAAAGACATAAACTTCGCTCAAAAGAAAATTCAGCAAACTTTAAACGATTTGCAAGTTTGGGCAGCAAATAATGGACTTCAATTTTCCACAGACAAAACAGAATGCATCAATTTTAACAGATTATCAAAACAAATTCACAATCCCTCCTTTATACTAAATAATGAACCCATTAAATTCACAAACGATAAAAAAGTATTAGGTATGGTATACGATAACAGACTTTCATGGAAAAGTCATATAAATCAACTAAAAACTAAATGCATGTCAAAGTTAAATATGATAAAAATGATAAGCAAACAGAACTGGGGAGCAGACAGAAGTTCAATAATAAAAATTTACAAAAGTAAAATCCTTTCGGTACTCGATTTTGGAAGCCAATTTTATCAAGACGCCTCAGCAACAGCATTAAAAAAACTGGATCCCATCCATCACTTAGGACTAAGACTCTCATCAGGCGCTTTTCGCTCTAGTCCCGCAATAAGTCTTTATGCTGAAGCCGGTGAACCCCCCTTGAGGATTCGAAGAAGACAAATAAGTGCAAACTTCTTCCTAAAAATGTTATCAAACAAGGATCATCCTTCAGGTAATAAAATCAGATATCCACAATTCAGACTAATGTACAGACACCGTAAACAACAAAAAATTCCTGCATTTCATAAATTCACCAAAACTTTTGAAAAATCTATAAACGTAATGGAAAATGAACAGCTGGAAACCCCCTACTGGTTACACGGACAACTTTACTTTATCGAAACCCTCCACACGCTTCCAAAAGAAACAACTCATCCAGCCTTTTATCGACAGCGGTTTAAAGAAACAATTAGCAACTATCCAGATCACACTATTTTTTACACAGACGGCTCGAAAATAGAAGACAAAACAGGCTGCGCTATCAGGTACAAGAAAACGTCAAAAAAATTTCGACTCCCGAGTGAATTTAGTGTTTATTCTGCAGAGTTGTACGCTATTTTTTCAGCCCTTGAAGAAATTAAAGTAATGAATCCAAAGAAATTCATAATCTGCACAGATTCCCGCAGCGCAGTCTCTGCCTTAAAAAACTCTCAACTCGAAAACCCTCTGATAGTTAAAATTTTAAACAGCATTGAGAACATTACCCGTAACGGCAAGGAAATTTTGCTTTTCTGGATCCCCGGACACTGTGGCATTTCTGGTAACGAACTGGTTGATGATGATGCCCGAGAGGCCGCTTTGTCGGTATCTCCTTTCGCCACCGATAAAATGACTTTCAACGACCTGAAAAACTCCATCCAAAACAAAATTAAAAGAGAATGGGTAAATGAATGGACAAACATTACAGATAACAAACTAAAAAACATAAAACCAGATATAAAGAAATGGCATACATCCTTCCAACAACAAAGAAAACTAGAAACAGCACTCACAAGACTCCGAATCGGACACACGGCCTTGACTCATTCATTTATATTTGAAAAAAAATCCCCTCCGATATGCGAGACATGTAATCTCCCACTCACAGTAAGACATATCCTCGAAACCTGCTACAAATACCAAAAAGAAAGAATAGTGTATAACTTACCATCTAAAGTTGAAGATATTTTAAAAGATGACCTCGCCACTATCAATAATCTTTTCCTTTTTCTGACAAACACCGACCTGAAAAATAAAATCTAATAATAAATGACGCCAAAACTGAATTAAAATCAAGTGAACAAATAATAATTAACTAAAATAAAAAAAAAAAATAATAATAATAATAATAAAGTAAATAAATAAAACATTACCTTCCTTCGTTATAAATCAATGTGAGCTAGTGTAAAAATAATAAAAAAGTCCCATAAAGAACATTCAAAACTCTAAGTTTTTAATTATTCGGGTTAACACCATCAACAACTTCTTCATCATTACCGTCGCAGTTTGCTAAACTCATCATAGACGTCACCATCAGTTTGTCTTCTTCACCATCTTCTGCTTCATCTTCATCACATTCTTCAACATCAGCATCTTTCAACATTCACAATTAGCAGTTATATCTTATAGAACAGTGTAACCTTTTCTTTCTTTTTTAGTAACGCATATAGCCTCGCTGCTGCGCGTTTATGTATATAAAAAAAAAAAAAAAAGAACAAAAAACGATTGAACCTATTTTGATAAAATTTCTCTGTGACAGTAATTTGCAAAAGTGACTTGTCCGTTACCGTTTAATTCTAAAAGATGAACAGAAATATCTAGTTTTCGCAAACAATCCAAATGAAATGCAATATGACCGCACGCACAGACTATGCCAACTGTCAGATATGCTATAATAACAGTAATAAAAAATTGTCTTTAATCATGAATTTGTCCGTTAATTACATAAACGTAAATATTCAGACATATCACGATACAGAAAATAAATATATTAAAGTATTCATCAAATAAATAAAATTATCGACCAATTTTTTTCAGACTATATATTGACAAAAATAATAAAATTATAAATCGATATTTCACTAGATTTTATTTATTTGAAGAGAGTTCTATTCAGACCTTAATCAAAGATTTTAAAGTATTCATCATATATCAGTGTTTCCCAACTTTTTTTGTGCCATGCCCCACCTTAGCTTTTCTAAAATTCTTATGCCCCCCCTATGTAACATACATAATTTTTAATATTAAAAAATTTGGCCACGAAATCTAGCATTACATTTAAATGGCCCGGAGCGAAAGGGTTAAACTCGTGTCGAGTCCATTTTCGAATTGCCCTCCTGTGGGGCGTGGGCCCCACGTTGGGAAACACCGTCATATATGGTGAAAATCAGATAGTGTACTTGCATCTTGGATGTAATATTTTTATGATTCGTGTGACTTTTAAAACTCGATACCCTCGTTTTTTTATAACGTCACAGCTCACACATAAACTATTGCATTATATACATAAACTATCATATTCTCCGAATATAGAATCTTTATTTTGAAGAAGTCCGATCAATGACCGCTCAACTAAACAATACGGTTGGCACCGTGTCACTATTGACATAAAAGTTGGCAGCACTGGTCAAAACGAGTTAAGCCCCGGTTAAAACATGTTCACAAAATGGCGAAGCGATAAATTACCTGCCACATATTTTATGACATACTTTGCGGTCAGTCTGTAGTCTAAATAGTTTTGGTTTGTTTATTGTATGTTAATCTAATTATAAAGTTTCACGAGATATCTGTTATTTATAATTAGAACTGACAAAAGACAACCCATTATCCCGAGTATTAATATATACTTCGAGTTATCAACAGTATAGCTATTCTACTTTTACTTACTTGTAGTGTTTTGTTTAATTACAATAATTCTGTTAGAACTCTGCGACTAAATAATTAAAGTAATGTGATTTATATCAAGTTGGCAAAACAAAACTTATCGTATTTTAATTGAAACGCATCTCTATATACAGTATGTAAACACGTAAGTTGCACATAGGGAAATTAACATTGGGAAAAAATGACCGGATCAGAGTGAGTCTTGAAATCTTGTGTTTCAATTTGACAGATAATATTCTTTTGCAAAATGAATGTGTATACTACCGAAGAAAATATTCAAATGATTACAAACATAATCGGACTTTTTTTATTAATGGGACATTAAATTCCCAAAAATACTTAAATATGGTGCGAGATCAAATATCTCCGCCTATTCGTGTTGAACCTAAAGACATTGGGTCACTGATTTACCAACGCGCGTACGTCATACCAGTCAAACAATTTTTGAATGAAATGTTTCCAAACAGATAGAGTTGTTTTTTTGTTTTATTTTTGTACAAAAAAATTAAAATTATGATTTATAAGAGCTTTTTATTATTAAAAAAGCCAAGTAAAATAACAATAAATCAAAATAAAATAGAAATCCTCAAGATTACTACGATAATTCAATAGAAATAACAATTAATGCAGTCATAGCTAACTCTGATCCAAGTATTTTTTCCCTATACTAATTTCCCTATGTGCACCTTACGTGTTTACATACTGTATAATATATATACTACTAGCGTTTGCCCTCGATATCGGTGGGAACTTTATTCTTATCACCTGACCGTGGTCAAAAAATTTGATTGGACAATGACCTTAGATTGTGACAATACAAAAAGCATTGCAGAATTTTAAATCGATCCTGCTCGAAAAATAATTGATCGATTAACTGCGGCGAAGCCAAAAGGAAGGGTTATGAGTTTAGCAGTCTATGTATGTTTGTATTTACAGATGTTCCACCGTAGCGCCTAAACTATACATCTGATTTTGATAAATAAGGTGTCAATCGATTCGTTATTATGGCCCGGGTAACATAAGCTACATTTACTTTTGAATTTTGCTCCCAGAGGGGCGCAAATTGAAAACAAATAAAAAATAAGTTCAATAACAAATTATTTTTATTATATAAAAATACGTTCAAAAATTAAAACCCGACTACTGAAAAGTATGAAACAAGATAATATTCTCATCTGAGGATAGCCGTGGTCGTATGACATCTCATATATATATGAGGCCCTTCTAGATGTATAGCGTGATGCACTTTGCCCTAGACTCTAGAGCTTATGATTGCTTACTACTGTTAAAATGTTTGTTAGGGTATTGGGCTATCCTCAGATGAGAATATTTTTTTGTTTCATGTTTTTCAGTAGTAAGGTTGTAGTTTTTATTAAACTGTGTATTTTTTATACAGTTTCCACATCAAAACAACGTTTTCATACAATTAAATATGTATAAAAATAAACTATGATTTAATTTTATTGTTAAAAAAAATATACGAATGAATAAATTATATAGGGTGGAAGTGTCAGAGTGTGACGTCACTCGACAGTGGAAGGTTTAATGAAAATGTGACTTAAATGCGGCATAGGGGGAGGGAAAGCTTAAAAATCGTGTGACGTAATCGATGGCTAGCATAATTTTTGCTGAAAATAATTGAGAAGCCAATCTACTATATATCGATCGAATTTTCAATATAAATTTGACGATCGGTTGAAAAACCTACACCAGTGAAAAAGTTAATTTTCCTGCACGAATAAAAATATCCGACTAAAGCGAAGCACAATAATAAAAAAACAGATAAAATGTATTTCGATAAGAGAAATATTTGAGCAAGTTGTTGAGATAAATCAAATCCGCTTACGGCGGCGGGAGCACGTTCCTTGTGGAATTCAGATGTACAAGTATTCGGTTTCAATTCGCGATATTTGAAAAGATTAAATTCTTCAGATGTGACAGAAAACTGTGAGCTCACCGACCATGAACTGTTACACGGTTCAGCCGAATAAAAAAACTTTAGAGAATCGAACCTTCATAGATTTTATTTTATCCTAAAGCAGGCCTGGGCAAATGGCGGCCCGCGGGCCGGATCCGGCTCGCAGCGCAATTTTATCCGGCCCTCGAAGCATTTTAGAAAAACAGTAGTAGTTTTTTTTTTTGCTCTCCAAATGCGGAAATGGAATGCGAGGATCTTTTTTTCTGCAAATTTTTGCCCCGCCGTGAAATTTTCGTCAGCCATCCGGCCCGCGGTCAAATTTTCATTAGCTATGTGGCCCGCCGATCAAAATATTTGCCCGCCCCTGTCCTAAAGTATAGATACACTTCAGTGGCGTATCTAGAAGTTAACGGGCGGCAGGGGTAGGCAAGTCGCTTGTAAAAATTATGCATTTAAGTATAAAGTAACTAGCGGTCTGTCCCGGTTTCATCCGGGTGCGATAGATATAATTCTGCAATAGTATATTACACCACAAGAAAGTGTGATATCACACTTTCGGCCAATGTGGTGTATACTATTTTTCTTCATACTTCAGTCGTAAGTACGCTTCTTAAATACATTAATTAATTAAGTACTTATTAATTACATAAAAACACTGATACATTCCAAGCAAGCAGCTTTGAGTTTATATGTAAAAACACGAATGACAGCTGTTCGCGACTATTAGCTACAATGTAATAGGGTTGCTATAAATACGACATCTAAACAACAGATGATTGTTTTTTTTTTTTTGCTTTACTACCGCCCGAACGTGCGTACTTCCCGCATCAGTGCATGTAATCCCACCAATGCGTAAATGTTAGACTTTCTGCCTTAGAATTGATGCCAAAAGTATGTACTTTCGATCGAGGTAAAAAGAAAAATGTATTACTTTTGCGGCCCGGCGTCTGAACTAATAGCTCTGAACAAATTCTATCAGATTTGCTTCTGAACTAATAGCTTTGAGCGTATTCTAACAGATGTCGCTACTTTGTACTAAAACGGTTCTTCTGAACTAATAGCTTTGAGTAAATTCTATCAGATGTCGTTACATGTTACTAAAACAGTTTTTTTTTACAAAACACCGTAATTTTGTACAAAATATTTGATAAAAACTATCCTATAGCGTAAGTTGCATCGAGCAAGTCACATTTACAAAATTTCATTAAAATCGGTTCAGTGTATGCCAATTTAAATTTCAATACGAACTGGAACCTATATATAAAAGAAGTTTTTCGATAAAAAAAACGAACGATCGTAAAGCCGGTCCTGAAACTCGGTTACAATAATTAGTATTTTTTATTGCAATAAATGAGACAGATTAATAATTGCCTGTTTTATATAAACTGACATGTTCGGCTGCAGGCCACTCTAATAATGTGTGATAGGGTTGTTATTAGCTTCACCAGTGGTGGCAAACCTTTTTGAACTTGCCATAAAATTGAAAATCGATTCAGTAGTTTTTAATTTAACCCGGGACAGACAGACGGATAATAATTCTGAAAATAGCTAATTAGATCTACCGTAAACTGTACAAACTAAGGCTTTCTGCGAACGCGGTCACAGTCATGCGCAATAGCTGCTTGTATCGGTTTTGGAGCTACTGCGCAAGACTGTGACGGTTCCGTTACAGTTCGCAGAGAGGTTGGAACAGGGCTTAAATCTAAATTTCGTCGAAACCTACGGTTACAAAGTTGTTAGTTGCTGACGTGCCAATATAAGAATTGTTTAACACACCACTTTGAACGCTCGCTGGTAGACTCTGCTACGGGACCGATTTACAAGTTTATACACTCCTGTTAGCTGGTAATTATTCTTTGCGACCCCTGTTTAAAGCTAGCATCATCGGAAAACCCTATTACAACGATTTTGTCAGTTATCAAATAATTTTCAGTAATTGAAATTAAAACTGAAGCTATGCTGAATTACACAGCTACTGATTCTGACATTGAAATGAAATAACTGGTTATAACTTACTGTGCGGTTAGTGGAACGTACCTGAAACAAAAAAAAAATAAACATTAAAATTTGTGTTATAAAATATCGTGTCCATCGTAATGATAATAGTAATAAATAAGAAAAAATCGCAGGTATGTGGACAAAAATGTATTTATTTATTTAGAAGGCAAGAAAACGTTGACCAATAAATAATGTTCTAGTGAATAAAAATTGTTTTAATATTTTAGCTTTGTATCCCGTATAATTTTATCATACCATAATATCAAGGTGTCTTATTTTATTTTGTAAATATTTATTTATCTAGAATTTTTCAAGTACTGTACTGCAAAATAAATAGCATTGTTGTTATTGTTGTTTATTTGGCAGTAGTTGAAAAAGTCTTAAATATATAAATAAAACCCCCTACAATTAATAAGTCTATCTAATATATTTTTGTCTACATATACCTGCGACTACAATTTGTCATGATTTTTTACTCGCTATTTGGCTAAACATGATTATTGATTCAAAACAAAAAATAATAAAAAGCACTTGAAAATATATAGTATATGTCTGCACTGCTGAAGATGGACTGATTGCCCGAAACGATCGTCGAGAGAGAAAATATTTTGAACAATTTTTAAGTGTTTATTGTCATTAAATAATATTCAAATCTTTGATTAACGTCTGATTAGAACTCTTCAATAAATAAAATTATCGACCAATTTTTCAGACAATATATTAACAAAAAATATAATTAATACATTAACGTTTCAATTCGGATTTGGATCTTCTTCAGAACTGATGTAAAAAATATAAAAATTAATATTTATTTAATTTCTAATTGAAACGTTAATTTATTAATTATATTTTTTGTTAATATATTGTCTGAAAAATTGGTCGAGAATTTTATTTATTAAATAATATTGATCACATTTTTATAGGCTTCGAGTTCTCTAGGCCAAAAAGTATATTTTTAGTTTATAAGTATATGTTTTTAACTTAGTTTGAGTTTTTTATTTAAATTTTTCCCAATTCAAACATTTTTGTTAGTTCTGTATATTAATATTCCTTTGTTTTTGTTTAATCACGGGTCGAACGCTGTCTAGGAAATTGTTTTATTTTTCTATACAAAATATGTTTAATTTCTTTTAATAAATTTTATCTTATCTTAGTTTTTAACATAATATCGCATTTGCTGTGGCGGATTTACCAGCATGCTGAGTAGACTTGAGCCTAGGGCGGCATATTTTAGGGGCGGCAAATAAAGATTATTTGATTACATGTACATTATTGTGTAAGTAGCATACATTACCCCGCCTTATTAGTCGTACGTGGTTAAGCTTTGATTAACTCAGAAATATACCCAAAAACTATTTCTTATTCAATTGCAACCAAATTGTTGGATTGTAATAGTTATTGGCGTAACTAGTAGTCTAAGTCATTCATGGCGTGTCATGACTTAGCCTACAAGTTGCGCCCATAATTTTATTCAACAATTGCGCGTTATTCATGTTTTAATTATAATGAGATGTTGTAAATATCTATTTATTTCTTTATAAAAAAAACTGTCAATACTAACGGCACCAAACAGCACGATTCAATGTTTTGGTTTGAGGTTAGCCGGTTATGAATAAACTCCATGTCGAAAACATTCGGCCTCTCAATTTTAGTCTCAATGGGTAACAACGGAGTTGTTGTTACCTACTATTTCGTAACGACTCAGAAAATAGTTACGTTTATTTTCATTACTCCACAATGGCCGAGCTAGTAGGAATCTTCATTGAGTTATGACAAGTAATTGTCACCAGTCGGTAAATGGCTATTTAGGGTTCGGTTTTTAGGCATGATAAAACATAAATAACGCGCATGAGTTGAATAAAAATAATCTAGAAACTGACAATTGGGTGGCAAAAATTTAAAAGCCTGTACTTAGGAAATATGTAAATCCGCCACTGCGCATTTGCCATAAAATATGTCATTACGCACTAGAAACATAACCTATACTGTTTCGCTACAATTTTTCTGAAATCTCTTTTTTTGCGTACAGATTGACGCACGACTTTGTGACGACACTTTTTGAATTTAAAAATCCTTCTTGTAAATAGCGTAATAATTATTATTCATAATGAAAGAGACGGTTTCGCGTCGGTAAGAAAAGAGGCGCAAGGGGTCGACAAGGACTGCGAATGACAAGTTGAGTAAGTCGCAATAAACAAAACGACGCGGTTAAGTATTTATTCAGACCATCGTCTACGGAGTTAGTGGCGACACATTAATGCAAATAACACTACGTATTTTCCCACACCCTTTCCGCATGTTTCTTTCTGCAGTAATTGGAAAAAGACCGCTTGGTCTGGATAAACTTCTTACATTTGTGTTTTGGACATGCGAAAAGTTGTTACCATGTGATCACAGTGACTGTTATCCCGGTTACTCAAAAATCACAGTGTAAAATCACCGTGACTTTGTCACGTCGATTTTTTTCGAGTAGACTATTTTTAATTTAGATTTATTCTGTCAACTATATAAATGTAAAGTGCTCAACCATCACCTTATTCAATCTATTGATTAATTATGTCATACTAGTGTGAATTATTCGCACTAAATAAGTATAATAATTATCACTTTACAAAATTATTTTTTAAATATGATTGCAGGTATTCAATTCGTTTCTAATTTTGCACACTGCTTATAACGTTCTTCTTTTTGTTGTATTACAATATGAAGCTCAGATGACAGATCAAAGAAATATTTTACTAAAATTGTCATATAGAGGCGCAAGTAGCAAAAGCGTTGAGCTAAGCCGTCAGATGGCATCATGCAGCATTGCTGTGACGTTGTTCAGCGTTGCTCGCTGTTTCAAAATTAAAGCCGTCAGATGGCAGTATGCAGTATTGTGTCTGCTGTATTACAATATGAAGGTCAGATGACAGATCGAAGTGTTGACGTTGTTTCAAAATTAAAGCCGTCAGATGGCAGACGTTGTTCAGCGTTGCTGTATTTTAATTAATTTACAAAAATAAAAGCAATACTAAATTTTTTAGTTGTCGATGTCAGTAGAGCAAGCAATTATCTGTAAAATGATATATAATTTATGTAGAGAAATTGTGTGGTTTTTTTTAAAAGGGAGGCAAACATCTTTAACCCTAGCGTATTAATATATATGATTGGTAGTAGAAAAAGTGTACAAAAAACTCAATACTTAAATATTAATAATTCTTTTAGCCATTTAATATTCCTCTAGGGCCCGTGCGTGAAACATAGCGGCAGCACAACTGCCGAAGTTGGCGCTCTCTAGTATCTAATTAACGAAGTAAATGGGATCATTTTATAATAGTAAACAAGGAAAATTATTTGAAAAAATGGAAAAAATAAGAAGTACGCATTTCAACCTGTAATAATTTAATACTCGTGTACATGGACAGAATAGCTCAAAAGGCGAAAAATTATATAATTCTGGTCACTTATATGATGTTGAAGAACGTTATTTATATGGGCAAGTTGTTATAACTGCAAAGTTGTACCACAAACAACAGTGTCTAAAGTGTATAATGTAAAAATTACGCTATGTATAAATAATTTCTTCTTTATAATATAATATTTTGTATAACATTAGTATTTTACTTTGTAATTGACTTATATTTTCGATAACTGAAAAGCAAACTGCTACTAATTGACATATAAATGCAATTTTTTTAGCCAAAGCCTGCTTATAGTATATCATTATATTTTGAATAAATGCTCCCATAAACTTAACATTCTTACCACGAGATGACGTGAAAGTCACGAAGCTCAGTCCCCATAGATAATAAATAACTTAGTAGCCGAAATTTTAAAATAGCTCACGTAATTTTATATTCAGTAAATTGAGCTTCTTTTTCTTTAAAACAATTATATTTGTAAAGGATATTCAAACAAGAATTATTATCTATTAATTGTAAGAGCACTTAAAAAATATTACAATTCTAACTTTATATACGTGTGTAGGCAAAGTGGTAAAGTTTGAACTTTTTGTTAAAGCTCACATAATTAAAAAAACCGGTCAAGTGCGAGTCGGACTCGCACACGAAGGGTTCCGTACACTATGTACTTTTTAAATACTTTTGTAAAAGAAACAAGAGAGGCGCTATAACAATATGTAACCAGTGGGAGTATGCAAGTAGTTCAAGAATTTCAAGGCGTGAAATTTTACATAATTCACCCCGGCGTTTTTATATTATAAACACTTTTTTTACAAAAATTTCTTGTAGAATAAAATAATATAAGGTTTTGATAAATATACCATTATATCAAATAACAACGTTATGGCAAATATCTCTGTTGCGCATGCGCCGATTTCCCAAAAAAAAAAAAAAACATACAAAACTTTAGAATATTAAACCATTATGAAACGTATACCATTATTATATAAAAACAATGTTATAGCACATATCTCTTCTGCGCATGCGCCGCCTTTCCCCCTAAAACTTTTTACAAAACTTTCTTTTAAAATAGAATAATAAACCATTATGAAATATATACTATTATTATATAAAACAACGTTATTGCATATATTTCTTTTGCGCATGCGCCAATTTTTCCCAAAAAAATTACAAAACTTTTGTAAACATAGATAGAATAATAAACCGTAATGAAAAGTATACCGTTATTATATAAAAAACAGCCTTATAGTATATATTTCTTCTACGCATGCGCCGATTTTTTTCAAAAATTTATTTTACAAAACTCCTGTAAAACAAAATAATACGCCTTTATGAAAAGTATACTATTATCTTATAAAAACAACATTATAATATATATTTCTTTTGCGCTTGCGCCGACGTCTCTGAAAAACAATAGGCCTCTTCATATTTGCATATCAAACATCCTCCCAAAATTTGGTTTCATTCCGCTCATCCATGGTGTTGGAATGGTAAAAAATGTAAAAAATGAAGTTTGCATCTGTCAAAGCAATATGTTCTAATAATTAAAATTAGTTATTCAAATCGTTAACTCAGAAGGCGTTGCCTTTCACAAAATACTAATGTCAAAAGACTGACTAATATTTGAAATGACATTCGTTTTTGAACAAATGCAATCTTTTTTTTTAAGACAAAACATACGCAATATTTAAATTCCCATAGTACACTATGCAACAAACGAAGACAGACGATCTCCGTGTATGTTATGGATTAGACAAAATTGAATTTATACATTATATTTCTATATAAAGCTGTACAAAAAAAGTGTTTCGACGAATTCTGTTATACAAAATCTATGTAAAATTTTCTCCTCTTTCGTTTAAGACAGGTCTCGAAACGATCTGATTTAAATTGAGCGAATTATAAGCAAAAAACTTAGTTTGCTCCTCTTTTGGGAGTTTTGGGGGGTTTTTAATTATTTGTTGTTCTAGCGGCAATAGAAATACACACTCTGTGAAAATTTCAACTCTCTACCTATTACGGTTCTTGAGATACAGCCCGCTGACAGACAGACGGACAGACAGACAGACAGACAGACAGACGGACAGCGGAGGCTTAGTAATAGGGTCCCGTTTGAGCACCCTTCGGGTACGGAACCCTAACAATACAGAAATTATATTTTTTTTCTAACAATAAACTTTTAATTGACTCATTCTTTTCAGAACGTAAAAACTTTCAATAAAAGTAGATGTTATTAGAATCTTCATACAGTATTACTATACAGGGTGAGTCAGACCACCCGTATCAGTCGTTTTTTTCGAAAACTGTTAGTCGTAGAGAGTTGTGTCAAAAATCTGTATTTTAAAAGCCCTAATGAAGAATCGAATGGTGATATTTTTTTCCCCCGGAAAGGTCGGCTTCCCTGTTAGTTTGCTCCGGAGTGTTCAGAACTCCGGAATGTTAAATGGCACGATAGGTCGAAAGTGGTATTGTTGAAAATATCTTTAAAAAATAAGCAAGTTTTGTAGGACATTTTTTTTTGTTACTGCCACCCCTGTTAAGTAATATTCGTTTGAAATTATTAAATTAACATGTCAGAATAACAAACTTAATTTTAAAAGTCGGCATTTAAAATCTAGTTACCTAATTAAACTGTCACAAATGTTCAAACTGACTTCAATTTACTTCTAAACACTGCGGAGCTCTTCTAGATATGTTGAGTACCTGGAAGTATTTTCCGACAAAAAAAAACAATTGCAATTATTGAAAACTTATTGTGACATAGTTTAATTAGGTAACTAGATTTTAAATGTCGACTTTTAAAATTAAGAATGTTATTCTGACATGTTAATTTAATAATTTCAAACGAATATTACTTAACAGGGGTGGCAGTAACAAAAAAAATGTCCTACAAAACTTGCTTATTTTTTAAAGATCTTTTCAACAATACCACTTTCGACCTATCGTGCCATTTAACATTCCGGAGTTCTGAACACTCCGGAGCAAACTAACAGGGAAGCCGACCTTTCCGGGGGAAAAAAATATCACCATTCGATTCTTTATTAGGGCTTTTATAATACAGATTTTTGACACAACTCTCTACGACTAACAGTTTTCGAAAAAAACGACTGATACGGGTGGTCTGACTCACCCTGTATATTACTTAATGCACTCCTAGCAGAACTTTTATAACTTGCAATTTATGCAATACGCCTCTAAAAATATTTATGCATGTAAACCTTCATCGTACTGGTATAAAGCCTTTATATAACCGAAGCTTTCAGATTACACATATACAAGATGGTAAAACAAATTCTAATACTTATTTAAAAAATATAGTTTAAAAAAAACTAAAAAGCACGCTTTATATCGAACTAAAAAGTAAAAAATATTTTTTTTAAAATAAGCTTAAAACAAAAATGAATAAAAAATACAAGTATTATTGTGAAAAAAGCGTGGGGCGCTTTGTTCTACATTTTCGTACATCGAGCGCCCCACGCTTTTTTCACAATAATACTTGTATTTTTTATTCATTATTGTTTTAAGATTATTTTTAAAAAAAATAGTTTTTACTTTTTAGTTCGATATAAAGCGTGTTTTTTAGTTTTTTTTAAACTGTATTTATTTTCCACTTTTTAGTTCGATTTATTGTCAAAAATTTGCCGAAAAAAAAACAATTTTTTTTATCGGCGTGGACGGGATTAGAACCCACAACCCGTGATTCCGAGAGTTGACGTCAGCGAAGACCCGTGCCTCAGACCGCACGGCTAGCTACTGTAGTTACAATGCTGGCATATTATACTACAGTAATAAACCACTTGCTGTAGTACAAACAAGTTTACAAACAAACATACATACTTACATACATACAAACTTACAAGTGAAACTAATATAAAGAGTGTAAAAACATGCATTTTTGAAGTAAAAGTTTTTGAAATTTTCTGTGCCGTTGCAGAAGAGGAAATTATTAAAAATCGCTTACTTATAGTCTTCAATGAAACGCAGTTCAGTTTTAAAATTGTCTTTAACGAAAGATATTATAGACGCTCAACATCTAAGATTATTAGCGTCAATTTAAACGAAAGAGAGGAAATGTTTCCATAAATTTCGTATAATAAAATGTGTCCAAACAGTTTTTTTTATATAGATAAGTACAGAATAAAAACTCGATTTTACCTAATAAATCACGCACTTGTGTTGGTTTTCTTTGTCTGTTGCACAGTGTGCTATGTGGTATGGAAGATAACGTATGGTCCCTCTCAAAACAAAATGTGTTACAATTTAACATTTTTAAGAGAATTTTTTTGACAGCTGATGACGTAATTTTTTTTTATTAATATTGTATTTAATGTCACGGCATTCTGGGTTAAAACTTATATAACTTAATTCTTTTTGAAAGCTATTATTTAACTTCATTTGCCAGTCAGAATGTATATGTAAGTAATTCATACTTATTTTTTAAATTAAATACCATATTATTATATGAATTCGTCTAAAGAAAATTCATCTCTTCCGCGAGATTATGTGGGTGGAGCCGACACTTTTTTTTTATAATATTCTTGCTTTTAGTAACTCGCGCAAGTCACGGGCACCGTGTAACCTCGTCATTAACCAAAACATACATTCGCTTGACAAAAGCAAGCACAAAACTAGTTGAAAAATAGGGAACATTGAAATACACGCGTTTCTCTGCTGGTACAGGAAGCCTATTTCCAATAGAACAAAGGTTCCTGCGGGAATATTCTCATAAATAGGTGTCTGGTCGGCTACCGGCGGGTGAATAATGATTCTATGAAATATGGCCGAAGAATGACGATACCCACGGGATTATCGTAACGATAACGTTGCCTTCACTTGCGTTCATTCTGAACGAATATCTATCTGCAGCGATAAGGACGGCGGCGCCTTTTGCTTCAAGCGATTTTATTTACCAATAACCGATAGGTATACAATCGAATAAGTTATGTCGTCCTTTTTGTACGTAGATGAACGAATCATGAAGGTGTCTAAGTACTCCACGATGATATTAAACTGTTTATGATGTCGCAGTGGTGATAGGACTAGACTCGCATTCGGGAGGTACCGGGTTCTAATCCCGGCGGGGGCAGATGTGGCTGGGACTTTTTCCTACTGCCTCTCGCTATACCGGCCATCTTGTTGAGGTTTTCCATGGTTTTTCCTCAATAGTTCCAGATAAATATCGAGATGGTTCCTTATTCAAGGCCATGGCCGATTACCTGTCAAACTCCTATGCTCAAAATTTGCCTACTTTATCTTAATCCTAAAATTTCTTCATTTGCTCATTGCTATTAATTAGTTGAAGTTGAAAAAATGGTTGTCTGTAAAGTCGGTTTACGGACGATAGTTTTACGTGATAACGTATTCCGTAATACATAACCTAAACCTCCCAAAATTTGGTTTCAATCCGCTTATCCTTGGTGTCGGAATGATAAGAAATGTCAAAAGTGACGTTTGCAACTTACAAAGTATTATGTTCTAATAATAATTAGTTATTCCAATACTTAACTTAGCAGGCTTTGCATTTCACAATATACTAATGTCAAAAAATTGAATTAAACATTAGAAATGCAGCTGTTTTCATGTTAAGACAAGACATACGTTTGCTTCTAATTTCCATGTACGGCAAACAAAGACAACCGACCGCGTCTAGCCATGTATTACACAACATTGCATTTATACAGCTATTTTTCTATATAAATTTGTATAAAATATTTTTCTATATAAATTTGTATAAAAAAACTGTTTAGGCAAATTCTGTTATACGAAATCTATGTAAAATGTTCTCCTCTTTCGTTTAAGACTGGTTTCAAACCGATCTGATTTAAATTGAGCGAGAAATTAGCGAAAAGCACGCACAGTGTCAGGCGGAACGTTAGGAACGTTACGTTACACTTTTTCTAACATGCAGCCGGTGTTTTATCAATTTATAATATTGGTGATTCATCAATTTATAAGACGTTATCACGTCAAAAATGTAGAAAATAACGGGAAGTGTGAGAGATCATAGATTGAAAATAGTAATGGTGCGAATCTAAGAAGTCTAGCGCGCGAGAATCTCACGCATATGTTTTTTAATTTACCTACAACGGTTCATATAATACCTCTTTTAAAAGACGCTACCATAATATTTGCGACAAAAACAATATATATATTTAACATCTCATAAAGAAGGTATGAGTATTCCTAATTCCAGTTTAATATAAAAACAAAGAAATTTATAAACCTTGGTCTTGGAAGCAAAGTAAGGAATACTTCGCTTAAATAAGCCTACAGTTACAAATAACAGTACAAATTTGTGTAGAGCTACTCGTTTTTATTAATGTAGGGATAGGTTAATATTTCTTACCAAAACTTGCTTCACCTAACAAAATTCTAACCTCATAAGGGGCCATTAAACAAATATTTAACAACTAGTGTGACCTGTGCGAATTATTCGCACTAAATAAGTATAATAATTATCACTTTCCAAAATTATTTTTTAAATATGATTGCAGGTATTCAATTCGTTTCTAATTTTGCACACTGCTTATAACGTTCTTCTTTTTGTTGTATATAATATGAAGCTCAGATGACAGATCGAAGAAATATTTTACTAAAATTGTCATATAGAGGTAAGCCGTCAGATGGCATCATACAGCATTGCTGTGACGTTGTTCAGCGTTGCTCGCTGTCTCAAAATTAAAGCCGTCAGATGGCAGTATGCAGTATTTACAATATGAAGGTCAGATACAGATCGAAGTGTTGACGTCAGATGGCAGACGTTGTTCAGCGTTGCTGTTAATTAATTAATTTACAAAAACAAAAGCAATAATAAATTTTTTAGTTGTCGATGTCAGTGGAGCAAGCAATTATCTGTAAAATGATATATAATTTATGTGGAGAAATTGTGTGGTTTTTTCTAAAAAGGGAGACAAACATCTTAACCTTAGCGTATTAATATATATGATGATGAGTCGGTTTTGTTATTCAAATTTTAAGTTTTTTGTGTCCCTAAAAATATTAGGGCCCTAAAAAAATCCCATTCTACATTTTATTCCCCCAAATTTAGGAGGAAAACCCCCAAGTTGGCTACCTTGTCTGTGATCGGAACATCCCTAAAACTATGGTAGCAAACGGTAGGTCAACAGCGCAGCGTATCCAGCGGGCGGGCGAGTAAAGTAGTTCCGTTGTTCTCGCCAACTCTTTACAGACAGACAGACACACACACACAGAAAGAGACAAATGGAAGAGAACAACCGCTGCGGATACACATTTGCGGCATTTAATTAAATACATACCCGTCACCGGGATAGGTGGCCAGAGCTGTCTCTAAAAAGTACTGTCGTCCACATAAAACACATTTCCAGTTGGCATTGTTAAACTGGCCTGCCAAACGTGTCTGTTTAATTTCATACAGTTCGAAAGCTGTGTCAAGGTCTGTTAACATGATAACAAGATTGGAAATGGATTGTAGAAATATTGGAAAACATTTATAGTCCAGTCAAATTCAGCTTTATTAGACAACTAGCGATCCGGTTCGGCTTCGCCCGAATTTGTGGATTGTCGCTGTTCGCGTTGCAAAATTGGTCTCCACGAAAAGCGTTTTTATCGACCAACTTTTTTCAGACCATATATTGACAAAAATTATATAAAAATATAAATCAAAATAACAAAGGATGACGTTATCAGGGAGTAATTTTTGATTGCTTTGGTGTTCTTTAATTCGTGTTTTAAGCGCTCTTTTTGTTTGCCCAATATAATTCATATCACAATCTTCACAACTAATTTTGTAAACAAGATTATGTTTTTGTAAGTTGTTTAGTTTACCGAAAAATTAAGTAATATTTATTATATTATTTTGAAATAATATTTTGTTTTTTTAAATAACTTTTTCTTTATGGGTATACTTTGATATCCATGACTAAGTATTAAAAAATTTGTTTGTTATTATTCATTAATTTTTTTGATTCTTTCAAACATTCAATCATCGTGCATTCTATTAGATAATATTAAATAACTAATACTAATAATTTTTGTATTTTTTAGATTTTTCTGAAGAAGATCCAAATCCGGATCGAAACGTCATCCTTTGTTATTTTGATTTATATTTTTATAAAAGCGTTTTTATTTAAACGCGATAATATATAGCCTGTATCCATCCTAAAGGTCCATTCTAAATATTGGTGAAAAAATCGGATGGGTAGTTTCAGGGATTACCTCCTACATCCAAACTTACAAACTTTACCTCTTTATAATATTATAGCGGTCCGTCCCGTTTCATACGAGTGCGATAGATATAACAATGCAAAATGTATTTCGTTTGTGGCCCGGCGTCTGAATTCATAGCATTAAACAAATTGTAATCTCTAACAGATGCCGCTACTTTGTACTAAACAGTGTTGTTTGTTTGCTTCTGAAATATTAGTTCAGAAGCAAACAAGCAAAACTGCCTTCTGATAGAACAGATGTCGTTACGTGTTACTAAAAAAGTTTTTGACGTGATAACGTCTTATAAATTGATGAATCACCAATATTATAAATTGATAAAACACCGGCTGCATGCACGAAAAAGTGTAACGTAACGTTCCTAACGTTCGTAACGCGTAACGTTCCGCCTGACCCTGTGCGTGCTTTTCTCGAAAACGGCCCTAACGATTTGGATGAAATTTACTGAAAAGGGATTTTGGGGGGCAAAAAATCGTTTTAGCTAGGTCTCATCTCTCGAAAAAATCGTTTTCTTACAAATTTTATCATTATAAAAATCAATTTTTTGACGTATGAAAATACTTAAATATTGTAAGTAGGTTTTGGAATTTTATATTATAAACAGTGAAGCAATTGTTTTATAAATATTATGACAGCTAATCTTTGAGACCTAAAATAAATACGAAAGAAAGTTAAAAAAAACGATTATATTATATGGTAAGTAATTTAAATAAATAAAATTAACCTAAATTTGAAGCGAAAGATGCAATATCATAGATTCGAATTATTATAATTATTATATGTAGAATTTAGGTTATGTATTACGGAATACGTTATCACGTAAAACTATCATCCGTAAACCGACTTTACAGACAACCAATTTTTTTTTTAAGAAAATACCGCAATTTTGTACAAAATATTTAATAAAAACTATCCTATAGCCTAAGTTGCACCAAGCAAGACACATTTACAAAATTTCATTAAAACCTGTTCAGTGGTTTTGGAGATTAGCGCGGCCAAAATTGTGACACGGTTAATTTAAAAATTATACTATTGGTAATATGATTAAAGTGGAACGAATTATTGTTGAATTCGGGAAAATTTTAGTCTGATTGATAATATTAAGACATATGATATTGTTGTCCTTAATTATTAAACTAGAATTTACTCGGGTGAATCCTGGTCGGAAATATTAGGTGTTACTCTGTTTAATTGTTTACCATTATTTGTAATGACGCTGACAGATTTAATAAATTAATTTAGAAATGACCACACCTTCGCCCCACTTTAATCTCTTTGAGAGGAATTTATAAAGTTTATATAATACGGAACAGAACATAAAACTAATCTAATTTACATACATTAAGCTAGTATAGTTTAATTTCGTTTATGGATACAATTTACCTT
Organism: Xanthostigma xanthostigma; assembly: GCA_963575645.1. NCBI lineage: Eukaryota > Metazoa > Arthropoda > Insecta > Raphidioptera > Raphidiidae > Xanthostigma > Xanthostigma xanthostigma. The sequence goes on along the minus strand of OY754469.1, from coordinate 4,977,579 downwards.
TGAAAATTCCCTGACATTTCTAAGAATCATTCAGGAAATTGTTATGAGACAAAATATAGAATTAATATTTTCGTAAAGGAATTTAATTATGTTTTCTGATGACATATTTCTGAATAACAAATATTATGTAAATTCTTGTAATTTCAAAATAAAATTACATTTTAATATTAGCTATGTGCCCTCATATTGAAACATTATCGCATATCCGCTTCCCGGTTCGGTTACGTCCGGGTAAATTTTGGTTTGACTAACAAATCTATACATTAGTGTGTTTTTTCATTTTATCATTCCAACCCACAAGTGGGGAATGGTACTAGTTTAAGTCAAAAATCACTTTTAAAAAATTTTACAATATTTTTCCGTTTTGAGGTCCTCCGAATCCAAAAAACATATTTTTGGAAAAACTCTGTACGTCTATGAACACGATACAGGTCAAACGGATGAGCGGATTGGAACCAAATTTTGGGAGGATGTTTAGTAAGCAAATAAGAAGAGCCCCATTGTTTTTAGGGAAAATAGGCGCATGCGCAGAGGAGATATATATATGTTCACAATCTAAAGTCATTGTCAAATGAAATTTTTTGACAAACTTCTGCAACCCAGCATTAGAGTACTGTTTACAAGAAACTCCAATTATATATTGACAAAAATAAAATTATAAATCAATATTACAAAAAATGACGTTTCGATCTGGGTTTAGATTTTTTGTACCTAATATTGATTTATAATTTTATTTTTGTCAATATATAGTTTGAAAAAAATTGGTCGACAACTTTGTATATTTGAAGAGTTTTATTCATATCAGACGTTAATCAAAGATTTGAAGATTATAAATTTATTTCTGAATAATTAGTACTGAAAAATGTAATCAGAAGAAATACAGCAAATTGAGAAAGTTTTATACGATACGAATAGCAACAGTTTTGTATAAAATGAGAAAATTGAACGAAACGTGCGAAGTCGAGTTCTTGTACAAACTTTTATGTCAATATTAAAACCTAAACTTTATATACAAACGCCGAAGTTATTTTTAGGCAGCATAAACCTAAAAATACAATCATTATTATTATAGCTGCATGTCGACTTAACTTTAGTTCTTTGGTATAAAAAAAAACTTACTAACAAAATTATCAGAATCTTCTGAAATAGGCTCGAAAGCGCGCGCACACTTGTCAAGCACGACAAAATATTGAAAAAATGCGCATTTTTTCAATTTTTTTGTTAACTTTAAAAAATTATAATAAACGAAATAAATAACTTTTAAATATTTATATGACATGATCTTGTTAAATATATATGTAAAAAGGGCTCCATGAAGCAAAACATTTATAGGCCAATTATTTAAACATTTTTTGTTGTTTTCAAGAAAGACGGTTTTTCGAAAAAAAATAACGCGCGTTCAACGCGTCACCAACGCGCGTTATCATGTAAACAGTTATATACAATTGTATAGAAATTGTAAACGCGCGTTGGGCCAACGCGCGTTGAACGCTCTTCATGTGTGCTAGGCCTAAAGCAGGAAAGCGACAAGTGACAAAGGCAACGAGCGATCACGCCCAATCACCGACGAGCGCTCGTTCCGTGCAGGTAGCTGGGAGGTGGTGGGAGTCACAATGGCTCTAAAATGTGCCTTTGCGACGCTGTTTGTGACTAACTTCCGAACCTTTTAGATCCGTGGCGCGTACTATACTGTTTTTATTTTTTACCACTGGACCTTGGTCTGTTGGTGAAATAAATATTATTATTATTAACTACTCATTCAGAGTACCTATTTGAAATGTTGATGATCACGTCATTCGGATACAAAGCAGACAACATTTCAATTGTAACACGGAAAACAAAAACGTCTTTGCGGCCACAAAGCCACATCTCGGGTGAAAGACTTGTCCTGTCAGCCAGCCGTATAAAGCGGTTTATGCTCTGCGCTGCTGCGTGACGGCAAAGCACCAACCAGAAGCAGAGAAGACGAAGAAGAGCGGGCATTCTAAAGAACGGAAGGAAGTTCATGTATCAGCCACTAGACGGAATGCACGATATTCTACACGTTCAACAAAAAAAAAATACACTCGTGCAACACAACACTGATTTTCTTTAAGGGGTTACGCTTACGCCACCTTGAGATTTTCAAAACTAACGAGTTTTTTAGGGTATGGATGAATTGTTTATAAATAAAATTATCGACCAATTTTTCAGAAAAATTGGTCGATTATTTTATTTATTGAAGAGTTCTAATCAGACGTTAAACAAAGATTTGAATTGTTTATAACTTTAAGAATATTTTAAACGTTTAACTATTCCAAAATTCAAACAATTACCGGAGATATAGCAATAACAAATTCATATTAGTCATAAAGTATTCAATCAGTTAGTTTTTTCTTTTGCGTTTTACTCGAAACTACATTTTTAAAAACGGTGTAAATTTACAACTTATTTTTTATTTTATCTACAATCTAAATAACATGAACCATTTAAAATGTCTGACACCTCGAATAATATGTCGAACATATTCGAGGTGTCAGACATTTTAAATGGTTCATGTTATTTGTCAGAGAACATTATTTTAGCGTTTTGGCTGAAGTTTTTAAGCTATCCAATTAAAAAAACAAACAGTATCTATAAATGTTTACATGTCGTCAAAACGACATGTTTCGGAAAATTTAGAAGGAAAACGCCCCAAAATCAAGAAAATTCATAGAGGAAATAGGTGTCACAGTAGGCCTAATGAAGCCATATACAAAGTTTGGAGAGAGTATGTGTCAATAAAATTTTTATCGAAACGCCAATAAACAATCCACCGCGCATGATTTGTTTAATTTGTATTGATTTGAGAAAATTCAAAATACGCCCTTTTGTTTTGTGGTTACTGCCACTGTATGTATGCAACGTTCTTTTTGTATACTAGGTAATGTGGAGATATTGTGCAGATACGTACGGAATGAAGAGAACAATACAAAACTGCAAATTACTGACTTGCTACTTCGCTGACTACTTTTTATATATTCCATTAAACTCAGTCGCGTATGCAGGGGCGCTGCGTCGTTAAGAAATTTATGAAAATGTATAATTGTTAGTCACTCATTAGCAAACTTGTAAAGTATTTGAGTAAAATACTTTTTATTGAAAGTATTTATATTTAAATACTTAAAATCCAGTATTTCTTACTTGCTTCATATATTTGCCCAGATTATAACCTCAGACCTTAAGTTTTATGTGTTCGATTTGCATTGTTCAGTCATGATGACGAGCAACTTCGTTCTTTACGTATTTTGAGGAAATAATTCAAATGCTTATATGGAATCTGAAGTAAACGTTGAGAAATATAACTTCATATTAGCGGATTGAAACCAAATTTTGGGAGGATGTTTGGTATGCAAATATGAAGAGCCCTATTGTTTTGGGGGAAATGGTTTTTTTTTATATAATAATGGTATATTTTTCATAATGGCTCATTATTCTAATTATTTTTTCAAGAAAGTTACATTAAAAATGTTTTTTTCTAAACTTTATAGTTTTGGAAATATTTTGAAAATAAAAAAAAAAAACAGCCGCTCTTTTGATTTATGGATCTGTCAGAAATAAACTAGTTAGGCATGCTTTGATTAATTTTTACATGGCATGGAACATATTATGTAGGTAACCATGGCAACGAATAGCAAATATCATATTATTCAATAAATAAAATTATCGACCAATTTTTCAGACAATATATTAACAAACAATATAAAATTAATACATTAACGTTTCGATCCGGATTTGGATCTTCTTCAGAACGGATCTAAAAATATAAAAAATAAATTAATAATTAGTTTCTATTTATTTTGAATGCAATTCGTGATAGATTTTTTTAAAATATAAATATTGAAAAAATAATAACAAACAATGTTTTATTACGTTAATCAAAGATTTAAATATCATATTAATTACTAGCCATTACCCGCGTCACCTCACGCGAAATCAAAAATTTTATTTTCTTTATTATAATCAAATGTCAACATTTTTGAAGTTGGAATGGTCCCGTCGCCCAATTGGCTGGAATTTTTATTTCGTAATGAATGGGTTTTTCTAAATTGTTGTACGTCACTGCATTAAAACAAAGTAACTAGGAAATGCACCGCTCTCTATAAAACAAGTAGATAATACATATTTTCTGACTGAAAATTAAAGTAATTACAATTTTATGAACATAAAACTGCATTAATTAAGGTATTAATTAAAATAAACTGGGTTTCCGCAACTATATAAAAGATAAGTAATAGTTTTTAATTAACAAAAATCGAAACTAATTATCTTTTCATTTTTGTTTATTTATTTACTAGCTGTGCCCGGCCACGTGTTACTATGAGTGGTTCAAAGAAAAAGAAAATTATAGGTATGTATAATTCTTTAAAAGGTCGCCTGACAATTATATAAGAAAGGTTTCTGTCCAAACTAAAATTAACACGAGCGTAACCGAGCTTCAAGGTGTACAAACAATAAAATAAGTAACAGCTTATGCATTATGAGAGTGTTAAATACTTTTCTTTTTCTTGTTAAACATTTTATAACAAACGTATTGAAATTTATTGTGTCGAGTTCATTAAATAGAAAACTTTAGATTTATAAAGTTAAAAGTTTCTTTTGTTTCATTAAATTTTGTTACGAAAAATGTATTTACAGAAAGTGAATTTTTCTATAAGACTCTTCAATTCGTACCAGTAGCGTAACTACAAATTTGGAGCCCGTGATATTTTAGAGGAACTGAGATTTGCATAGTCAAATGAGCCGTTTTGCACTAGTGCGCTAGGCAAAATAATAAAAAATGCGATCTTGCCAATCCAACATTAATTTTCCAAATTTCCATTACGGTAAGTATTTATACAAATTTAAAGCACAGTGTTTGCTATTGTTGTTGAATGAAACACACAATGTTACAGTTGCACTATATAAGAAAAAAATATTTTCCAAGCAATGTCACTGTCTTAAGCTCGAAACTTCCACTATCGCGGCGGATGACTTAACTGTCAGTTTACAATGACACATCTGAACGATATTTTAATAGGTACTAAATATACACACAGCCCGCCTATCCATTTATTTGATTGGCAGCAAAAGTTATTAATTACGAAAGAAAATCACACGCTTCCTTCACATCTATACTACTGTTTTTACCGATTTTAAATTATAGTCAATAACTAACAATGAATTAAGGTTATGTATTTTTGACGCAAATTCTCCAATTATTTATTGTGTATTCAATTTTTAATCGACTTATAAAAATATAAAAGTCAATTATACTAGTGAAAGTAACGAATGAATAAAGATTTAAAAAAGTCTGTACCTAATCAAAAAATTGTTGATGCACAGCTGACATTTAATGGTCACTTGTATAATTAGTGAATTTATATATTCACTTATATAATTAGTAAATTTTTCTATGCACCTATATAATTAGTGAATTTTTGTATTCACTTACATAATTAGTGAATTTTTATACTTACTTAAATAATTAGTGAATTTTTATATTCACCTCTATAATTAGTGAATCTTTATATTCACCTCTATAATTAGTGAACTTTTATACTTACTTAAATAATTAGTGAATTTTTATATTCACCTATATAATTAGTGAATTTTTGTATTCACTTATATAATTAGTGAATTTTTATATTCACTAATTCATATTGTGAGTATTCACTAATTCTGCGTGGTACGATTCTAGCATTGACAAATAGTGAATATATGCACTTGTAATTAGTGAAAAATCACTGATTCATGTTTAGAGAGAACGTATTACAACAATATGTTTAGTTTGTGTACAGACGGGGGTCAAGAGTACGGCGGCGACAGTATGCGACGGCAGCGACTACTACGTTTGTTTCCACCTCGCCAACTTTAATATCCCCGATACTTAAACTTGTCAAGTTACTGTGTCCTCGTTCCCTCGCCTCATACAAGGCAGCAGTCGGTATTGACTCGAGTGCACGTCAACGCTTCGAGTCCCTTTACAATAATGAAACACCAGCAACCGATACTTCTTTCTTTTTGTCTGTATACCTATTTTTATTGTTATGGTAATGATGCCAGGTTCCAATTTAGTTTACGTAACTCAGTGATACTCAACTCGTGGTCATCTTAGAGGCAATGGCAAGACGGGCAAAATTTCACGAGCCCCGTGAACACAAGAGGCTCCTAACATTTATTATTACAACATTTAGTAAAATTTATTAGTTTTGTATCACCGATAAAATTTTTCAATTTGAACCAGTAGTTCCTGAGATTAGCGCGTTCAAACAAACAAACAAACTCTTCAGCTTTATATATTAGTATAGATGTAGAGTTAAAAATGTGAAGCGGACCAATAATAATAATGACACAATAAGGGACTCTTATGACGTTCCTCTAAACGTATCCTTAAGTACCGGTTCCAGTCAGAGCGAGCTTTAAAGTAAAACCACGACGCAAAGGTCTCTAACCATTCAAGTGTTCCTAACAGTATTTAAGACCTTCAGCACAGTTGAATTTCCAAACCGTATTGCGTACGTGGGAATAATAATTAATCAAACATTTTATAATGTCATATAAAGAATTTTTTTTTTTAATTTAAACTCCTTCTTTTGAAATCGGAAAAAAAACGATTTTTGATAAGCCCAATATTATAACCCACAATATTTCTAGTTTGTTTTTACAAATTTGCGTTCCGAAATTCTAACAAAAAAATTGTAAACGAAAAAAAATAAAATTCAAAGTTTTGTGGTGTAAGCAAAATGACGCGTATGGTGGAAGTAACGTAACAAATAAAAATATGGTGAGATTTTATTGTTGTTATGTAAACTACAAAAGTTTTACTTTTAATATTTTTTAATTAATTGACTAGCTCTCTGAGGTGTTTAAACATGAAAAATTTAATTTTTGTTAATACATAGCTTCACCAATTTATTTCTAAGATTTTTTTTTAAATCGACTAGTTCTAGTCAGAGTGCCCGTCGGCAAAAACTTTGACACATACTCTCCCCAAACTTTGTATATGGCTTCATTAGGCCTAGTCCGACACCTATTTCCTCTATGACTTTTCTTGATTTTGGAGCGTTTTCCCTCTAAATTTTTGCGAAAGATGTCGTTTCGACGACATGTAAAAATTTATAGATAATGTTTGTTTTTTTAATTGGATAGCTTAAAAACTTCAAGTAAAACACTAAAATAATGTTCTCTGACAAATAACATGAACCATTTGAAATGTCTGACACCTCGAATATGTCGAACATATTATCGATAGTGTTCGTTGAATTTTTGTTAAGGTTTGTACGCGGAATACGCAGCCACAATAAAATAACAAAACCCATTCACAAATGGATGTCAAAAACGAAGCTTGAGACATTTAACTACCGTCAGCCAACACAGGGTTAAATTTAAAACATTGAATAGAAGCAGAACTCATATTGAAACTGCAAAGTATGTGGGTCGAGATGACGACGAGTGATTATCACATGAATGCACAATGCAGTTGCAAAATGGCGGCTTTTTGCTTACGTCATATACCTGCGTTGACAATAATTACTTATCGAACACTATTAAAGATAGAAAGATATAAATCTTGGAACACATTTATTCGTTACAATAAAATTTTCTTTCAATTCACAAACCAAATTATCAGGTAAAATAGTTAGTTGAAGAATAAATACACACTGCATTAATTCACCGTTGCCAGACGTCCCGATTTTGGCGGGATGTCCCGATTTTTAAATCAAAATTAAATGTTCCGCGCGGGACAGGCTCAGTCCCACTTTTCGGGGATAAGTCGATCGTGCGCGCAGCGTGCTGAGGAAGCACTCCACAGACTATTGTTTGAAACGCCATATTTTTCTAATGAATAAAACTTTTTTGATTTTGATTTCTGTTTTTTTTTTTATTCTGAAGACGAATAAGACTCAAATATTTAACGATAGGGTAAATCGGATTTAAAATATTATATTTTTATTAAAATACATTTTCTATGGCTATTTTTGCTATCTATTGTCACGTAAACGAAATTTTGATTCAAATAAAAAGATAAATATTTGAATACTTCTGATTATATACGTTTTTTTACTATGTCCCGCTTTCGATGAAAGAATCCCGCTGTTTTCACTCAAAGAGTTCCAAAATCCCACCTTGGCAAAAAAAAACTGGCAACGCTGTGCAATATGCTCCTTGGTATTTTTGTTGAATATTGTGATGTTCGCCCAAAAATCCGACCGATGGCGTTAGTGTAAACGTCAAAAAAAAATTCATTCAAATAATGTTCATCCTAACCAAATTGCACACAGAACTTCCACTAACTTTAATGTTTTACAACTATACACTTCACAAAAGGATAACACAAAAATAAATTCACAGGAGCAACTGTAGATATAATACTCCACTTTTATATAGGTTAGGTATTATGATCTATGTGGCGGCCATAATTATTTCTTCAGACGAATAAATAATTATACCCGAGCATTTGGACAGAACAGATTTATATCTTTTATGCTTGGTGAATTGAATATATTTATTCGGAGAAATGGTCATATTCACCGAACGTAAGTACTTAGTTATTTATTCGGCTCATTTGTTCTTCAGGTACCTAACTAAATATCGAGCTTTGATAAAAATCGCTTATAAAGTTTGTTTTTTAACAAATAAAAAAAAACGTTTCAGATACATTTGAAATTATTTTTTTGTATTTCGGATATTTAAACCGAGGTCACAGAACAATGAGCAAAGTTCGTAATAGAGAGGCACACTTTTTGGCATTTAATTATTCTTTTGCCCTCACTACTGAAAAAAGCCAGCCTCTATAAACAATCGTAGCATTGATGCGCTTCCCTATCCCCTGCCACCATCACAGAAGAGCGACTGATACAAAAGAGCGCAGCTTTCAAATTTCTACAAAGCATTTAATCAGTTGACATTATATGATGAAGCAATATCTGGTGCGTTATATAGTATTGGTTTCACCGGTGTTCGTTGTTGACACAACGGGGAGTTGATGAGGGCATTAAATAACTCCCGGCATTTCACCATAAAATACATACGAATTCTTCCAGGTACGGCTTAGAGTCGAAACCGTACCCAACGAAGCAAAATAACCCCGGAAATGAACAGAATAAATAAGTTAATTTTCATGTGAGTATACGTCTGCAATTCTATTAAGTATTAATGTTACGGTCTATACCCGAATTCGGTCAATGACCGAAATAAATGCGCAAAATTAGTTTTGACCAACGAATATTTGCCAGACCCGAAATCTTAAGCGGCCTACACACCTTGATACAAGCTGCGATGCAGGCATCGACTCTATGTTTCATGAAACTTGCATCAGTTGCATAAACGCCTACTTAAATCGAAACTTATTGCGATGCGTGAATGCAACACAAGAACAGTAGGGTTAAGTTATTTTCTAGGTAGGTACCTAGTGCTTGACGAATAAAATGAGGTACGTTTTGCCAACACCAGTTTTATTAGCAGTAGTTGGGGCACTCTTTATACTCCATAAAAAAAAATTTGAAAAGAAGTTTGACCCTGCAGGCCATCCCTGTAACTTCCCGCTATTTTCGAGTTCAAAACGCTCAAAAATATATAAAATATAGCAAGAAGTTTATTTTTTAACTCTTCGAGCTCAAAAAAAAACATTTTGTTACGAAATTTTCGTTCACGATATCTCATGAACAAATGAACCGATTTTGATGCGATTTGCGGCAGTCGACGCAAATTTTTAACCTAAAAAAGTAATTTAATACAGAAAAATCGATCTCATAGGAATTTTACGAGCAATTTAAAAAAAACACTTTTTTAAAAATTTTTCGTTCACGATATCTCGTGAACAAATGAGCCGATTTTGATGCGGTTTGCTGCAATCGACGCAGTTTTTTTAACCTAAGAAAGTAAATTATTACAAAAAAATCGATTTGATAAGAATTTTACGAGTAATTTTAAAAAATTACTTTTTTCCTAATTTTTCGTTCACGTTATCTCACGAACAAATGAACCAATTTTGATATGGTTTTTTTAGCCTAAGAAAGTAATTTATTACAAAAAAATCAATCTGATAAAAATTTTAAAAGTCATTTTAAAAAAACACTTTTTTACGATTTTTTCGTTCACGGTATCTCGTGAACAAATGAACCGATTTTGATGCGGTTTGCGGAAATCGACGCAGTTTGTTAAGGAGAAGAGCTGATTAGATTTTGGAATTAATCGGTTCAGTAGTTTTTGCAAAAACAAATTTTTAAAAATTTTTGAAACTGGTTTTTTTAAGATTTCTCAAAATTTTTTGGGCCGAATCGTTTCAAATTTTCAGGAAGTCTAAGTTCACCAAGATCACGTCAGATGCCGCAAACCAAGTTTCAGTCGGACACTCCGTTCAAAAGATATAAAAGGTTTACATACATACATACATACATACATACATACACACACACACACCCCATCACACACACAATCACACACACACACACACACATACATACAGCCCTACGGAAATCATCGCCAAAATAGTTTCAATAGCTTCCTAGGACTTCAAAACGTCGAGATCTGGCGAAAACTCGATTTTCGAAAATCGGGGTGAAACCAATAACTTCCCGATTTTTGAAAAAAAAAATTTTTTTTTTTTTAAAGCGGGAAGTTAAAAAGGGAAATCAAAAAAGAAATGGTCAAAAAGATGGTTTATAGAAAGAAAACGTTATGCAAATGCTTTATTTGAAGAGCTAAAAGTACATTTGTATTCCAAAGACACGTATGCAGATGATAAATGTTTATGAACTCTTCCCAAAATACACGATCACTTTCCATCATGGAATTTACACACACAAACAACAAAGCAACCTCTAAAATGGCGCGGGAAAATAAATTAATATCGTCTTGGCATCGACGCAATTCTATACACGCTGAAACTTGCATCGGCATCACCGACTCGGCGTCGTGGCTCGCCGACCAAAATGGGACTCTGCATCGCTGCAAGCCGCAACTGATGCCAAATACGTGATTCAGTACTACACACACTGCTACTTGCATCATGAAACATAAGAGTCGATGCCTGCATCGCAGCTTGTATCATGGTGTGTAGGCCGCTTTACATTTAAACGGGTATTGAGTGTTAAAAATGAGCAAAACTAGTTTTGCGCATTTTCAATTGGACAAAGCATTTTTGAATAAAGCCACACTGCGCCTGTATTAACAAATACACTATATTGTCGGCGGGATTTCGCACTACGACCCGAGTTTTTTAAATTGAGAATATAAAATAATTTTTCATTCACCAAGTCACTTGTTACAAGTTTCATACATACCGGGTGAGTTAAAAGTCCCGGAACGGTTGAATATCTCGCATACTAAGCATCATATAAAAAAAAAGAAAATACGTGTCAAATATTTTTCGCAAAACTATTTTTTGATACCACACATGACTCCCCACCCCCCACCCAGTTGGTGGGTGGAGGGGCAACTTTAAAATTTTAAATAGGAACCCCTATTTTTTATTTCAGATTCGGATTCTACGGGAAAAATTACATTAATTTTACTTCGATCGTTTTTTTCGATTCGCGACCGATGTCGCGGTAATCGCGTAAAACTTAAAAAAATCAATCCAATTTCGCAATAATGGATGACATTCCATTCACAATTTCGAAGTTTCCCCTCCCTCCACACACTGGTTGGGGGGTAGGGGGTCATGTGTGGTATCAAAAAAAGTTTTGCGAAAAATATTTGATACGTATTTTTTTGTTTTTCGATTTTATCTTTGTTCAAAGAATGCTGGAGGAGTGCAAGAGGTTAGAGACTGATTTGAAGAGAAACTTGGATGGAATAGTTTTTGCCAGGTGGGAACTCACAGCGAAGAAGTTGTATGAAAAGCAATTTAAACAGGTAAAAACCACAAATATCAAGAAGTTGAATGCTTTAATATCTGGTGGGTCAACCATCGAAGCTACAGCAAGAGACCAGGATTACATCTTCAATTACACAGATGTAGTCCTACCAGAATACGTGAAAAGAGTTTTATGTGTAGACCAGAAGTTTGGTTTACCAGTTAAAAAGAAGGATGTACATCCGGTAGTGCTGATTAAAGATGCAGAGTTCCTAGTTAATAGTCTTCCAACAATGGTGGATGAGGAACTAGTTGAGCAAGATAAAAATGCTTTTCGATCACGGATTGTGAATGTGATCAGCAATTATTATAAAAAACACGAAACCAAGAAGTTAGATCAGTTCAGCAGAGATGTTTTGGCAACGTCCAGATTTTTCAAAGAACACAGAGACATTATAGTCTCAAAGTCTGATAAAGGAAATTCCACAGTGGTTATGGATAGAAGAGAATACATGGAAACAATGCATAATATGTTACATGATGTAATGACGTATAGGCCGTTGATCAAGGATCCAACTGTTAAATTTCAACGGATGGCCAATGAGTTAGCTACTTCGCTGAAAGTTAATGGTGTGATTGATGAGGTTGAGTTGAAGAAGGTTAAGATCCGGAATTCGATAGCACCGAGGTTGTATGGTTTGAGAAAAACACATAAAGTTGGCTGTAATCTTCGTCCTGTGGTGAGTTGCATTGGTTCACCATGTTATAATTTAGCTAAGATGCTTCATAATATTTTGTCACCGATCACTAAGAGTTTCAAATTTAGCGTCAAGAATTCTTTTGAACTGGTTCAGCATACTAAGACTGTGTTTTTACCACCTGATTATGTTTTAGTTTCCTTGGATGTAGTGTCTCTCTTCACAAATATTCCAAAACTATTAGTATTACAGGTTATAACTGAGGAATGGGAGAGTTGGTCAAGACTGATTGGTTTGAAAGACAAAGATTTAGTATTGAAACTGATTGAGTTTTGTTTTGACTCGAGTTTCTTTTTATTTGATGATAAGCTATACCAGCAGTGTGATGGCACAAGCATGGGGAACCCAGCAAGTCCTGTCCTCGCTGATATCATCATGGATTACGTGTTTAGAAATGTTTTACAACGTTTGAGATATCCAGTTCCCCTGATCAAGTTGTACGTAGATGATAGTATACTAAGTGTCCCAAGAAGTGAAACATCGAATCTTTTAACGGTCTTTAATAGTTTCAATTCCAAGTTGAAATTCACAATGGAGTTAGAAGAACAGGATGCTATTAATTTTTTAGATCTGACTGTTTTTAGACTACAAGATGGGAGTTTGAAGACTGATTGGTATCGGAAACCGATCCATTCGGGCAGATTATTAAATTATGCATCCAATCACCCAATGAGTCAGAAAGTTGGGATGATTAAAGGTTTAATAAAAAGAGCATTCAGCTTAAGTCATCAAGAGTTCCATGATAAGAATAAGAACATCATTATTGACCTTTTGGTTGATAATAATTATCCGAGGAAACTGATAGACAGAGTGCTTAATAATTACTGTCCGATGAGTGTAAACAGAAGAGATCGTAATCCGTGTGTCAAGTATTGCAGGTTTCCTTTTATTAAGGAGATTTCTCATAAAATTGATGCCCTCGCAAAGGAACGATATGGCAAATTGGCCTTTTATAACTTAAAAACTGTTAAATCAGTTTATACAAGGCTGAAGGATAGGGTTCCAGTGTTGGACAGGTCTAATGTGATCTATAAAATACCTTGCACCTGTGGGGAGTCTTATATTGGACAGACGAAGCAGAAGTTGAGGGATAGAGTCAAACAACATCAGTATGACTGTAGGAACACTAACATCCTTAAAGAAAATAAAACAGCGTTAGCCAGTCATCACTTTGATACTGAGCACAATTTTATGTTTGATGAGGTTTCAATCCTTGACAAAGAATCCAATTACTTCAAGCGTTCACTTAGTGAAATGTGTTTCATCAAATTGAATAAAACAGTGAACTTAAGATCGGACACGCATAACTTGAGCTTGGTATACAATGAAATCCTGGGCACAAAGTGATTCTCGAGTTTTTAGAGTTGGATTGTTTGTATTAGTTTTTAAATGTTTATTTATTGATATAATTTATTGATTAACATATGATTAATTTGTTCATAACTTGTAGTAGGATAACTAAGTAATTTCATGTAGAAATTTAGTTTATGGTGCCATCTAGTGTATATTTACAAAAGCCAGACTGTTGTTAATTTTTAGAAGTTGACAGTTAGACTGGTGTAAAGAGCACATGTTTGGGAAACGTATTCTATTATTTATAATACTGTCGTTATAGTTTTTTTTAATTTTTAATTAATTTTTTGCTGCAGTCATCTTTTCAACAATTGATAGTACTACAAAGAAAAAAAAAAAAAAAAAAAAAAAAATTATGTTTATGGAAAGTAATGTATGTTTTTTATATTGACGATCGTTTAGACGATTTTGAGGTTAGTTATTGTAACATTTTAATCTTTTCTTTTGGAGTTTATTCATCATGCTCATATATTAATGTTAAATGTATTGTATTTTCAGAGCTTGATAAAGTCTTGAGAATAAAGACGAAACGTTGCTAATCAATGATAGTTTAAACTGATTAACAATTTATATTCCAAATACCCGTGATCCTGTGTGTTATTGTTATTTACGTCTGGAATTGAATTTAAAAAATGGATAGTTACCAATACTGAATGTGTATTTTAAAAATGAACATTTGTTCTGGGAATTTTAATTTATTCGTAATAAAAAATAGTATGTGCAACTCGTGCGGCATTGTGGCACTAGTTGCACAATATACTATTTTAAGTTAAAAAAAAAATAGTTTTTTAGAACGGAACGTTAAATATCGGATCCACCACTGGATCTCTAGACTAAATGGAAAATAAAATCAATAAAAGAGTGAAAGGGTGGTTTCCTTCAGCCGGCTCTGTTTGTCAAATTTACTTTGGCATGCGGCCAAACCCATTGCCTTTCGCATCTACGCCTGTTAATGTGTCTTTCCATATAATCCGGAAGAGTTTCTATTATTTTTAATGCAATATAATATCTCATCTATAGATAAACTTGACGCTGGTTATTTGCACAAATAATAAATTATTCTTTTGTATTTATACATTTAAATACGGAAAGAAAAATACGTTTAGACGAAACAAAACGATAGAGCTGTTTTTTAATTAACTGTAGACCATCCTTCACTGTTTGTGTCGGGTTTCTGATACGACTTTTAGTTTTAAATCTAGATTTTAAAGTGCTATTTATTTTTGAAGTTACCTATACTTCTTTTGGCACCGGATGAAAAAATATTTTTGACGTGATAACGTCTTATAAATTGATGAATCACCAATCTTATAAATTGATAAAACACCGGCTGCATGCACGAAAAAGTGTAACGTTCCTAACGTTCCGCCTGACCCTGTGCGTGCTTTTCTCGAAAACGGCCCTAACGATTTGGATGAAATTTACTGAAAAGGGATTTTGGGGGGCAAAAAATCGTTTTAGCTAGGTCTCATCTCTCGAAAAAATCGTTTTCATACAAATTTTATCAATATAAAAATCAATTTTTTGACGTATGAAAATACTTAAATATTGTAAGTAGGTTTTGGAATTTTATATAAACAGTGAAACAATTGTTTTCAAAATATTATGACAGCTAATCTTTGAGACTTAAAATAAATACGAAAGAAAGAAAGTTAAAAAAAAAACAATTATATTATAGGTGGTGAGTAATTTAAATAAATAAAATTAACCTAAATTTGAAGCGAAAGATGCAATATCATAGATTCGAATTATTATAATTATTACATAAATTTAGGTTATGTATTACGGAATGCGTTATCACGTAAAACTATCGTCCGTAAACCGACTTTACAGACAACCAATTTTTTTTACGATGTAACGTAAAAATTAACAGAATGAAATATTATGATTTATACCTAAACTTCATGTTTATATGTGTGAAAACTTGGCACCCTTTTATAGATCTCAATTCTTTTTGTATTGAGGTACGCCCACATTTTTCACAGTATGAAAATAATATTCTTAATTTTGAATTTGGCTCCCTTTTTCACATTTATGTTTTTGATAAAATTATACAGGCTAAAGTATTAAAAAAAAAATTATTCACTAGAACATTATTTATTGGTCAACGTTTCGGCAAAATATCTTGTTTTCTTCAGAACCTTAAAAATCTTTAGTGAAAAATCACAAAATTAAAACATAAAATAATTTAAGAACATTATCGTATATTTCCAAAACGTTGACCAATAAATAATGTTCTAATGAATAAAAATTGTTTTAATATTTTAGCCTTGTATCCCGTATAATTTTATCATACCATAATACCAAGGTGTTTTAATTTTAGCTTATGTTTTTGATGGAATGTCATACTTTTTTTTTATTAATCATTCAAAAGTGATTTGTAAGATTATTAATCTTTTTTCCCGTATAGTTCTTTTTTTTCCGAAGGCGCTAGGTGATAATAAAAATTGATTGCTTGAAAAATATTTCAAATTTTAAAAATGCACTGTTTTCTGATTTTTTCCTTTGTATACACGTAATTACCTAGCTGGATGCCAAATTTCAAATTTCAGGGTCATCTGTAAGTAGGTTAGGTTTTTGATCTACATGTCAGTGAGTCAGTCAATCAGTGACAAAAATGCCTATTTTTTGACGTTCATATCTCAATAACCGTTTGAGCTGTATTTATGAAATTTGGGGTTCTAGTTAAGGGGTTTTAATAAATAAACCATGTGTTTATGTTAAATAGTATTTGAGTTTTTAAGGGGTCAAAGTGGCTCCAAATTGTTCGTGTAATATAACACACGGCTGCTGTTTCCTTTTTCTTGGTTGAACTTGGCTGGACACTGCCGCGTGTCTGGATAGTTTGTTGTCAACAATGTTCGAAAAAAGTTAACAATATTAAATATAAACATGGATGTGATTCATAATTTAGTTAATCCTGGCACCGTGTTAGGAGATACCTTCGGTTGACACCCTGCAGAAAATTTTGACGCGCCGCCACTGACCTATAAATGTGTATTTGCGTACGCGCATCTATTTTGATAAATAATATTCTGACAGCGACTTTACCCGCGAAGTTAAATAAATAAAAATGATATTTACAGACTCGACCGAAGTATTTACAAACATAACAAGTCTTCACAAACAAAATCAAACCACGGCCAGACAAAGCTCAACTGTAGAAAAAGGAATATCAGAAGGGAACAGTAGCTTTGCAAGCCTTTTTGCTTACACAGTTACGAAAAGTTCTCAGATAACGGGGTATTACGCGAGTGTTCTTTATTTCATGCTTCTAGACCCGCCGTTTTAAGATGATATTTTGAGAGCAGTATTAATGAAGTAAATCATGTACGAGATCTCTCTTAACCGTATACTGAGCATAGGAATAAAATCGCAATCGAACCATTAAGGTGCAAGCATATACTTCTGTCTTTTTTTACGCCGTAAGCACTGGCGTATCCAGGTGGGCAAAATAAGCACGGGGGACCCGGATAAGACATTTCTAATTTTCCCCCTCCTGGACCAAAAGCTAGGTACGCCCATGTTAACGTCATAGAAAAACAGTGATACTTTATTCAGATTGAATGCAAGTACATCAACCAATCCTATCATCAGAGAAAGCAGGGAATTACATTGAAGAAAGAGACGCAGATATATTTTCGATACGCTTTGTTGCCTTCGCTCGCTGCACATTGAGTAGATAGACAATGATTCATATACTCAATTATTAAATATACGTGCCAAACATTACGGCTCACTCACATATCTATCTCATTCTATCTGTGCGAGATCAGTGTACAGGAAACAAACCTTGACTCTAATGACGTAAGCAGGTATTAATAGTATATTGTGCAACTAATGCGACAATGCCGCACGAGTTGCACATACTATTTTTTATTACGAATTAAATTAAATTAAAATTAAAATTTTATTACGAATTAAAAAAAGAAATTAGAAGTAATAAAAATTTTAAAAAATCATTGAAAAGTTGAAAATTCAGTTAAAATTGTTAAAATTGTCAAGAATAAAAGTCCATAATCGAAAATTTTAACCTCAAATCTGCTTCAAATGACAGTTTGTTTCGTTGACATTAACACCGTTATTATTGACGTGATAACGTCTTATAAATTGATGAAACACCGGCTGCATGCACGAAAAAGTGTAACGTTTCGAAAAGTGTAACGTTCCGCGGCTCCGCCTGAGTAAAAGTATGCAATTTTTCATCAATGTTTCTTTATGACGTTATCACGTAAAACTGTCGTCCGTAAACCGACTTTACAGACAACCAATTTTTTTGTTTTTTTTCTCTGAATTTGCGTGCGGCAAACAAAAATTTCAGTGCGACAAATAAAGTTTCCGCACGCAAATGAAAATAGCTACTTTTCAACCGTAACAGCATGCGTATAAAGATACCACTTTTCCCGCATGAGTAATAAAAAATAAGAAACGTGTATCTGTGTTAATAGTTAACGTACTGAAATGAAATTGACGCCAGTGGACTTGCGACAGTGATTTCTAATACGCAAAAAAATATATCGATTTTTTGGAATTTTTTTTAGTCTCATTACGTAAAGCGCAGTATAAAATTTAACCATGTTACTTATTCTAGTCATATCCCCTGATGTTTCTGCCTCGTTGGTCAAACGGCAAGCAAAACAAGCGAAAAGATTCAAATAAACCAAACATTTGTTTTGTTTGCAAATAAACAAAGCTCCCCATTTTACATTATGTAAATAAACTGGTGGGATTTATTTAAATTGAAAACCCTGAAAAATTATATATAAATGAAAGCGAATATTTTCATTTATGCTATTTTCTGATTACAGTAAAAATCCAGTCAATTTAGAGACAGGAGTTTTTCAACTAATACAGTGTAAACTCTTTATAACGAAACTCAAGGGACCGAGCATTTTTTATCGTTATAGAGAGTTACCGTTATATGGAGTGAAGAAAGAAAAACAACCAAATTAACAATAATCTTCAATGTACTGTATAATCTCTTTATAACGAATTTTAAGGGACCGAACATTTTTTTCGTTATAAAGAATTTTCGTTATATGGAGGGAAGAAAGAAAAATAACCAATTTTCACAAATTAATTTATTCCAAACACATATACCTATAGTTTGTTAAATTTGCTTGACGTTTTTCGCTATGCCAATATTTGTTTTGTATTTTAAGTATCTTATGCATGCCTTGGGATGTGGTGGAATAATCTTCATTAAATAATAGGAATTTTTCGATAAGTTTGGCGTCATCAAGTGCTTGTTGAATAGATGGTGATGGTTCAGAATGGTCCTCTTTATGTCTGTAAACATTTGCTGACGCCTAAATATGAACATATTTCTTCGTAATATAGATAATGGCTGTTGCGTTATAAAGAGGGTATTAATGTATAGGTTTTAAGGTAAACCAACCAAATCGTAAAAATTTCGACGTTATAGGGAGTTTTTCGTTATAACGAAGGACGTTATAAAGAGTTTACACTGTATATCGAAATTTGACATATTTTAATAAATATAGGCTGTGTGCACGAAGCCTACTAGCGCCGCTAGCGGGTAATAGAGAATTACTGAACTCACTTTTTATGGAAATCGCGACATGTTTCTATGGTGATAAGTATACTTTAGTTGGCCATGATGTGTCAAAAAAAATGTAATAAGGAAATGTGTATATACAATCAATTTCATATTTGTAAACCATTATCTAAATAGCATAACATAAAAGGTACGTGAGAATTATTTATTTATCAATTATGACGTACAATATATAAATAATTAATCTGTTTATATTGACAGCGTAACGTCAAATTATGTCGCCAATGATCTTTATTTTACTTAACGCTATCAGCGCAACAGCCCGGAATACAAAAAGCATTTCCAGATCGCCTAGTTTTGTCCATGTTTTCTTTGTAATTAAAAAACTATAAAATTATAACTATTTTCACTTTTAATAAACAGTGATCACTGACACATACGGAAAATTTGAGTTCTAAGTTTCTTCTAGTGCTCACCACAAACGCTCGCATCGATAAATTTATAACTCCGCCTCCTTGCACATAGCCCATACAAGTTCTATTAACAAGTGCGGTGACGCGGGTAACGACTAGTAATAATATAATTATAATAATATTACATAATGTAGTTTCACATGTAAAAATTAACCAAAGCATATTTTATCTCAAAAAAAGATTTTTTCATTGTAAACTGTCGCATGCGCCCCACGTTTTTCGTTTCAAATCCTAAAGTTGAAAATCTGTCTGTAAAGAAATTATTTTATACTTTTTAGTTCGTTTAAAAAACGTGGTATATTAATTTTTTTTTATTTATTTCATTATTTTCTTTTTTATTTTAGTATTTTCTTGTATTGTCCTGAGTTATGTTAAAAATTTCAAGTCTCTATCTCATCAGAAAGTTAACATCAATTACAAAGTTCCACCCGGACAGACAAACAAGAAAGCGAGTTAATAGCAACGTGGTAAAAAGAACGTACCTACTATTTTACTTGTCCAAAAAATTAATTCTAGAAATACATGCAAATGGATAATTTCAGTTGATATCTTTATTTCCAGTAAAAATTCATTTTTCGACAATTAGATTAGTGTCTCAAATATTGTTAATTAAAAAGTATATTTTCCTCGCGTATTTGAAGCAAAAATCAGAATAAATTGAATTTATTGTACAAAAGCAACACATTTATTGTAAATTGAAAAAGAAATTAAGGTGGATTAAATTAAACCTGTTCCTTCTTTTCCATTCTTTCGAAAGTGTACCTTATCCTATTAAAATTACGCACGAAAAGTTCTGTCAGAGTAAATTCTATAATAAAAGTACAGTGGAACGTACCTATGTTGGAAGCCGCGCAAGCGAAATTCGCTCGACGTAGTGTTCCATTTTTTTGGTACATTCTGTACAATTTTGGTAGAAGACTTTCAAAATGTACTATTGCTACTTATAATAAAGGGAAGAATACGGAATAATACGGTGCTACCATCAACAAATATTTTGGAAGTAACTATCTTCAAAAAGTAAAATAGAATTAATTACACAAAATGAAAAAAAAAACAGAACATAATTTTCGATCATAAAAGCGTTTTGTGCGGCAAGGACATTCGCTCAAGAAGTAAGCGCTCAAATTCCAAATTACAGATGAGTTCAATTTACAAAAATTGAATATCTATACTAATATTATGAAGGAGGTAAAGTTTGGATGTAGGAGGTAGTAATCTTCGAAACTTATCATCCGATTTCATAAAATTTTTCACTAATATTTAGAATGGGCCTTCAAGATGGACATAGGCTGTATATTAACGCATTAAAATAAAAGCGCTTTTTGTGGAGACCAATTTTTCAACGTAAGTCAACGAAAAAATGGTGATAATCTACAAATTCGGGCAAAACCAGACCGGGCTGCTAGTAATATATAAAATACCAGGCGTCTTTAAACCAGACGCTTCAGTCTTTAGCAAAGTAAGGCGTCAAAGTATCTGTTTTTATTTAATTAAACAAAAGTTGTCAAAAAAATTGTTTATTTAAAAAAAATTATAAGCACTTTTTTCTGTTCGGCAACAAATTCACAAAAATTCCAAAAATAAATTTCGTTGCTATTTTATATCTTATTAGCATTGATTTTAACGTAACTACTTAAAAAAACCAGTTCTCAAGCGAAATTTCGTGGATAAACATTTGTAACCAAGTAAACACTTAACAGAACGGGGCGTATCGATCGAGTTCCCCTCTCGACGCATTCATACCCGTACTACCCGTCAACCAATCAGCTTTCTGCTAACAGCTCATTTCCCCCACTCCTAGCGGTGTCGTTTTCTTCTCTTAGAAATTAATCCCGGCTAAAAATGTTTCGCTTCAAAAATCCCCAAATTTTGGATAACTTTAAATTGAATAGAATATTTTTCCACATAATTTTTGAATAGAGTATGACGTCATAAAATACAATTAAAAAAAAATAATTGGTATCATACAAGTAGTTGCAAGTAACAAAGAAGTTTCAATGCATTTTAAATTTTTTTTCGTAGGCAAACTGCACATGACTAGAAATATCAGTATCTGAAACACCCTGTATATTTTTAAACTGCGTCGACCGAATATACGAGTATAGATCTCAATCAGATCGCAGAAATGTCTTTTAACAAAACCAGTGATCCGTTCCAAAATGGTTAAAGCGAGTTATTTAACCTTCTGCCAGTTGGCTAAACATTAACACACTCAAAGGTCCGCGTCGTACCAACTGTACACAGCAGTGCGTACACAATTTTATTACATATTTTATATTTTTCAAGTTGCTTAAAAGATCAGAGAAATACACGAAAATGTAGAAAATACTTCATAATCTAGTCATCCAAGATAAACATCTTATTTTATCATTCGCATTACAAGTAACAGTGAGCGAAAGGACTGAAGTCCCGTTTTAACTCGACTATTCGGAATTTGTTTGTTTGTGTAATCGTTCCACGATTATATTCAAATACGAAAAGAAGAAAATTAGGGTTGGGAATATTCTAGCCATGGAAGTTTCGTCTTAAATACGTAAAACAATTATTTGGTAGTTTTTTACGTGAAAGGTGTAAATACAAAGAAAAAAACGTGATGCGCAATAAATAACTCTATTTCAGATTTCATACTTTTCTTTAGAAAAAATAAGTGTGTTAACTTTTTTTAACACTCTTTTATTAACCTAACTTGTATTGTTTGTTTAATCGTTCTACGATTATGTTCAAAATACGAAAAGTAATTTGAAGAAAATTATGGTTGGGAATATTGTAGCCATGGACGTTTCGTTTTAAATACGTAAAACAATTATTTGGTAGTTTTTTACGTGAAAAGTGTAAATACAAACGTATTTTGCTATTTTTTTCTGTTTTGCTATTTTTTTCTTGTTTTGCTATTTTTTTCTTGTTTTGCTATTTTTTTCTTAGTAGTATTATTATAAACATTTGTTGAGTTTTTTTTGCTATTTTTTTATCTGTTTTTTAATCTGTTAAACACTTGTTAGTTTTATTGCTGTTCTTTTTAATCTGTTTGTCTTGTCAATGGCTAATAACTTCTTTGTAATGATTTTTCAGTGTAAAATCAGCTATCGCTGCACACTGTACCCAAATAAAGAATTATTATTATTATTATTATTATTATTAAGCGCAAAAACTACCTCAATTTTAGATTTTATACCTTTCCTTCGAATCATTGAAATATGCTGAAAAACACATCAGCTATATATACTAATATATAAAGCTGAAGAGTATGTTTGTTTGGTTGAACGCGCTAATCTTAGGATCTACTTGTTCAAATTGAAAAATGGCTTTTTTGTTGAATATCCCATTTATCGAGGAAGGCTATAGGCTATATAATACACGCTACGATCAATAGGAGCGGAGCATCAATGAAAAATGTCGCAAAATGTAACTCAAAATTTGTCCGTCCGACAAAAACTTTTGAATCATGAAATTTGGACACATCATTCATCTCGATAGACTAAGATGAATGTGCGTACTCATGTCCCTCCCCCCATTCGTTCTTGTGCACCCGGGCGAAACCGGGCGGGACCGCTAGTAGATATATAAAATTCAAAACAGCACATTTTGGACTTAAGATACTTCTGAATTCACCCAGCGAAATGTATTGGTCACTATCTAGAATAAACAAAGTGTACTCTGGTATATTTTATCCTGTTTAATGTCGCCTATTATTGTGCTCACACTGTATACATACTAGAGTAGCTTTTTGTTGTAGCGTGGCAACATAAATATAGGACCTCCTTCCCCCCTTTATCCCTATAATCGTGACCGGAGTTCGTTGCCGCTGGGGATATATTACCCTGTCATCATAAACTCTCACACAGGTTCGTGATATGCGCTCCAATAACCTTAGAGTCCAGTTCTAGAAGGTAACATCGCCTAACGATCCTAAACGCAGGTGCGACATGATTAAAAAGAAAAAAAACTCTCACGAATTTATTAGGTTTAATATACTTTTTACAGTCAAACCTTTGGTTTTACACTTTGTCAGATTACACATCGGTAACCTTTGACCCTATGACACACTCGAGGGTTGTGTACAATCAAATTTATACAGGTGATCGGTAATTACTCTCGGAAGAAGAAACTATGACTAATTTGGAATGATTTAACCACTTGGGGGTCGGAAATGCGTCATTTTCGAGAAAATCTGCTTCGGTTTTCTTTTTACAAAAATCTTATTTTTGGGAGTTGAAAATTTTTTAAAAGAAATATTCTCATTTTTTGACTTGATAGCTTACTAATTGGCCAGCCTTCCTAAAGTTAAAAACTACTAAATTTACTGTTAGATTTTATGGCTTGTGTTAAAACTTACAATAAATAAAACAAAACAAGAAAATAAAAATTCTTCACAGAAGTGTCATTATCATAAAATATGACGCATTTCCGACCTCAAGTGATAGAGATTAAATTATTCTTCTCCCAAGAGGAATACGAGAAACTATCATATTATATATTAATACGTTAAAAATGTTTGCCTCCCTTTTTAGAAAAAACGTCACAATTTCTCCACATAAATTATATAACATTTTACAGATAATAATTGCTTGCTCTACTGACATCGACAACTAAAAAATTTATTATTGCTTTTGTTTTTGTAAATTAATTAAAATACACCAACGCTGAACAACGTCTGCCATCTGGCGGCTTTAATTTTGAAACAACGTCAACACATCGATCTGTCATCTGACCTTTATATTGTAATACAACAGACACAATACTGCATACTGCCATCTAACGGCTTTAATTTTGAAACAGCGAGCAACGCTGAACAACGTCACAGCAATGCCATCTGATGGCTTAGCTCAACGCTTTTGCTACTTGCACCTCTATATGACAATTTTAGTAAAATATTTCTTCGATCTGTCATCTGAGCTTCATATTGTAATACAACAAAAAGAAGAACGTTATAAGCAGTGTGCAAAATTAGAAACGAATTGAATATCTGCAATCATATTTAAAAAAATAATTTTGTAAAGTGATAATTATTATACTTATTTAGTGCGAATAATTCGCACAGGTCACTCTAGTATAAGATTAATTCGTTTAATTTTTTTGTAATTCTGCAAGGAAGTCTTGCAACGCACTTTTCAACCTTGTCCGGTTCGATTTTCAATAATATCTTTAGATGACAGTACAATATCCTCATATTTTGGTTATATGTAGATGATAATATTTAACTGGCAAGTTAAAAAAATTATGTGGTGGAAGTCGCAGTGTTCGTGGCGGGAGAACATGTCGTCAGTCGTTTTTGCAATCATCTTTCATTAAAATGATAAAAAATTATAATAATGAACCTAAAATTAAATTATAAATTAATTATAAAAGCGCGGGTCGTTCATAATTAAATGTTTTATTATAATAATATATCATCATTAGAAAAAATGATAGGAGACACGTTCTTCCACCATCTGCGCCAGAACTTCCACCACACTTTTTTATTTTCTCAAAGTTAAGAAAGCAGACCCAGTTAGAACTTTGAAAAAATTGATTTTTTTTGCAGTTATTAAAAGTAGAATATTTAAAAAGTATTCCCTGAAAATTTTACACAAATCGGACTATTATTTTAAGGAAATATATAACTTTGAATGGAGTCGTTTCCAATGCATAAAAGTAGACAGGTGCGCTCGACTGAGGGACTGTAAACCTTTTTGTTGCACACGAGGCTGGTTTTTCCGCTGGAATCACTGCTAGGACTTATACTGGCTGACGCGCTATACAGTATGCAAACACGTAAGGTGCACATAGGGAAATTAACATTGGGAAAAAATGACTGGATCAGAGAGAACCTTGAAATTTTATTTTTCAATTTGACAGATAATATTCTTTTGCAAAATGAATGTGTATGACTGGATCAGAGAGAACCTTGAAATCTTATTTTTCAATTTGACAGATAATATTCTTTTGCAAAATGAATGTGTATACTACCGAAGAAAATATTCAAATGATTACATAATAGGACTTTTTTTATTAATGGGACATTAAATTCCCAAAAATACTTAAATATTATGCGAGATCAAATATCTACTCCTATTCGTGTTGAACCTAAAGACACTGGGTCACTGATTTACCAACGCGCATACGTCGTACCAGTCAGACAATTTTTGAATTAAATGTTTCCAAACAGACGGAGTTGTTTTTTTGTTTTATTTTTGTACAAAAAAATTAAAATTATGATTTATAAGAGCTTTTTATTATTAAAAAAGCCAAGTAAAATAAAAATAAATCAAAATAAAATAGAAATCCTCAAGATTACCACGATAATTCAATAGAAATTACAATTAATGCAGTCATGGCTAACTCTAATCCAAGTATTTTTTCCCAATGCTCTTTTCCCTATGTGCCCCTTATGCGTTTACATACTGTATAATTTCCTTTCGTACAGCTAAAAATTGGTTGCTTGTAAAGTCGGTTTACGGACGATAGTTTTACGTGATAACGTATTCCGCTCGAATATCATATTTAATAATACATAACCTAAATTTTAGTAGCTGTTAAACTATATTTTTACCGACTCTCTATCGCTTATACTGCGCTCTCGCTTGCACGCACAGGGTCAGGCGGAACGTTACGGAACGTTACACTTTTTCGTGCGTGCAGCTGGTGTTTCATCAATTTATAAGACGTTATCACGTCAAAAAATAATTGTTGGTCCAAGGGCCTTTTATGAACACGTAAGAAAATATGATTTCTATCCAAAACTATTGTTATAGAGAACTATGTGTTAAAATCAACAGTGTAGAAGAAATTCCATCTACTTCTGCACGACTGCGAAATAATCCTCACTACTAGTATAGACGCTCGACAACGAAGATCATTAGCGTCATCTTCTTACTGCTAATTAATTAATTAATTGACGACATGTATAAATATAATTGCTGCTGCTGCAGTGAATAAGAAGAAGAAAAGGGAGTTTTTGTTTCTCTCTGAAGGAGGGCACGTTCGCATACGTTAGTCTTTTTGCCACCAGAGCGCGAGAGTTCAAGATGTTACCGCGGACTAACTCTAGAATCTAATTAAAGTTCGAATTGGAAAACCAGAATTTATAACCATTGTAATGACTGTATACTTATGTGCATTATAGGGTAAAGGCACCAATTAACCGACCAAACTTTTATATATCAAATGCCAATCACGAATGTTATGTTAAATATTATTATTATATTTGAAGCACAGTGTTTGCTATTGTTGTTGTATGAAACACACAGTCACTGTTACAGTTCCAATGCTACATAAAAAAAATAATTTTTACAAAGAGTAACACTGTCGGGTCTTCAACCCGAAACTTCCACTATCGCGGCGGATGACTTACATCAGAAAAATCAATCATTCTCATAATAAAGCGTATTGATTGTAACTGTATTCCACATAAGTCTATACTAATCTATATATATAAAATTCTCGTGTCACAATTTTGGCCGCGTTAATCTCCAAAACCACTGAACCGATTTTAATGAAATTTCGTAAATGTGTCTTGCTTGGTGCAACTTACGCTATAGGATAGTTTTTATTAAATATTTTGTACAAAATTACGGTGTTCTCTCAAAAAAGTTTTAGTAACATGTAACGACATCTTATAGAATTTACTCAAAGCTATTAGTTCAGAAGCAAACAAAAAAAACGGTTTTAGTACCAAGTAGCGACATTTGTTAGAGTTCGCTCACAGCTATTAGTTTAGAAACAAATCTGGTAGAATTTGCTGAAAGACTATTAGTTCAGACGCAAACAAAATACATTTTACAGAATTATATCTATCGCACCCGGGTAAAACCGGGCCGTATCGCTAGTAATCTTATAAAGAGGTAAAGTTTGTAAGTTTTGATGTAAGAACTACTCCGGAACTACTCATCCGATTTCAAAACTTTTTCATCAATATTTAGAATGAACCTTCAGGACGAACATAGGTTATATATTATTATCGCGTTAAAATATAAAGCGCTCTTCGTGGAGACCAAATTTTGCAACGTAAGTCGACGAAAAAACGGTGGCTATCTACCAATTCGGATGAAACCGGACCGGGCAGTTATTAAAGGTGATGGGTGGTTAGAAATCGGTTCCTTTACCCTAATACGCGGTTCAGAGATACCTACATTATTAGTAAAAAATACATCCAAAAAGATATTGAGTGTTCTTACATAAGCTCATCTCTGAAAGAAATCTATAGAAATTTAATTAAAAGAAATAATATTTATGCGATAGCATGTTCGAATGCAGCTCAATATTGCAAACAAAAAACGAATTTTAATGATCTGAAAAAACTTCAGTTTGTTTATTTTACCTTCATAAAATAAATTTTATATCGGTTTCGTCCTAATAATGTACAGAGTGTCGTGAAAATGTGTGGCCAAAATACGATAGTTTGGAACAGTTATTTCTTTTTTTTTTTTGAGACGTTATAGATATGAATGGAGAGGACTGAAAAAAAGCGTAAAGAAAAGGCGTTAAGAAAATCTGTAACGAAAATCTAATCTAATTACGTTTTGTAAGTCTGTCTGGAGACATAGAAATTTGAAACTTGGCACACTTATAATATAGGGCATGGGACAGATTATAACGGAGTCAAATTTTTGAATTTTGGTCCCAGTTGAAAATAAAAAAGTTTTTGCTTATAATTCGCTCAATTTAAATCAGATCGGTTCGAAACCTGTCTTAAACGAAAGAGGAGAACATTTTACATAAATTTCGTATAACAGAATTCGCGCAAGTATTTTTTTATACATAAAAAAGCAGAAATAAACCACTCCAAATCTTCTTGGTTTCGTCTACAACTGCGGTAGACATTATCAAAGGCGGTGTGGTAGCGGGCGAAGTGTTCTTCTAGGCTGCTCACAGATAAGTGTGTCGACAAGTGTGGTACTCCCGTCTTTTATAGTCAGCGTGCCCGTGTTCTCTACTCGGTCGTAGTATGCTCTTCTGTGATTGGTCGTTGCATTCAGTGGGTTGGTATTGCAAGTAAGTGAAACCTGGACACCAGCACTGTGCAATACCAACCCAACTGAATGGAACAACCAACACAATGCAGCTACCGGTATGAAATATTTGGCGTGTCTATGCTGGCAGCTCAACCAAGCTGGTCGCACAACCGACTGAGTGTCGGATGCGATACCCTTCATTAAACTACGTCCAGCAGCTCAGCCGGTTGAGATCTTACAATTGGCCGAGCGTACATTTTAGTTACATTCTGTATACATTTGGAAGACATATTAGACACGAATCAATGGATTTTCTTCGAGATTAACGAATCAATCGAGTTTATAAAATTCGCTTATGGTGAATAAGTTTCATCTTAAGGATTCGTTTTGATCAAACATAAGCCGTAAGGTAAGATTTCTCTCGTAGTGCAGGTTAGTGATGTAACGAATGTTAATTTTGCGAATATCAGTTTTCAAATCTGGCGTCTTTTGTTAAAATTTAACAGCTGACTCGCCGCTCAAGTCGCACGCACGTATTTGTGATGGTTCTGGGTGCTAGGTTGATTATTAATACTAAGTCTAGAGCAGTGATGGCTAACCTTTTTTGAGAAGTGGGTCATATTTCATTAATTATTTTTTTTTAGTATTGGCTCGTGGGCCACTAAGTCAGTGACGTTACTTATAAAGGGAGAGGGGGTATGGTTAAATATTATTTTTTTTTTAATTCATAATTTTTTTTGGATGACACACGACGTTTTACGACCATGCTTGATTCAGCGTGTTTTTTTCTATAAGCATGATGATTGAAAAAATTGGTTGTCTGTAAAGTCGGTTTACGGACGATAGTTTTACGTGATAACGTATTCCGCTCGAATATCATATTTAATAATCACGCACAGGGTCAGGCGGAACGTTAGGAACGTTACACTTTTTCGTGCATGCAGCCGGTGTTTCATCTTTTTATATTGACGAGATTCATCAATTTATAAGACGTTATCACGTCAAAAATTACCAAAAATTGAATTCTTTAATATACCTTTGAAATTGAGAATGCTTACAGAAAAAAATACGCTGAATTCAATGAGCGTAAGCAAACGTCTGTATCTCTTTTAGTTTGGAAACTACGGCCGTTCGGAGGTTTTATATGATTTTCTGAAAACTATAAACGCAAATAACTTCTAAACCAAAAGACATACAGACGTTTGTTTGTGCTCATTGGATTCAGCGTGTTTTTTTCTATAAGCATGATGATTTTGCCAAAGTTCCGAAAGATTTCAGTTTTTGTCAAAAATATATGTTCATTTTCACATTAAAAAATTTGATAATAAAAAATGGGGGTTCTCATTTAAAAAACAAAAATCACCCTGCTAAGGGGTGAGGTGGTGAGGATGGATCTTGTGTCCAAACTATTTCCCTCTCGAAGCCCAACAATTTTCGTTCGAACATTTTTTTTTGTTCAACCCGTTATTTTTTTAAGATAAAAGTTAAAAAAAAGACCCAGTATATGGTATTTTATGCACGTACCTTCCTATAAAATAAATTGTTTTCACGGAGTGCACTCAAAATTTAGGTTATATAAAAAAACAAGCGACATACAAATAGTGATTAAACACGAATTTGGAACAACGCTTTCAGTGCTATTTTACTTTACTGCACAAGTGCGTAATGACTCGCTTTATATGCCTGTATACATGTGTGGAAAGCAATTATGTTAAGTAATGTATAAAACAAAACTTTTCGTGAACTTTAATATATAAGCATTGATAAAGCGAATTATAATTTTTAATTAATAAAAAACAAAACACGCTAACCTCATTCCCTTACTTATATCTTTCAAAGGAAACAATTTGTTACCAAAGTGAATTTTTAATGCTTGAAAATGAAATAGTAAAGTATGAACAACGTTTGTGTAAATATAATATTTTATTTACTTTGTCTTTGGAGAATATCTTTAATGACATTTTTCTTTTCAGTAATCGAAAAAACATTCCCATCTGTATTGAGAACTGTTCAATACAGAGCAGTGATTCTCAAAATTTTCTGTGAACCCTTAAAATTTTGGGGAATTCGTACATATTAGGTTCGCCAGGTGATTCATAAAATAAACTTGTCAAGTAGATTTAGATTTTTTTATTTATTTCACGAGTAAATGAGCACCTGGTGTAACAGCTCAAAAAAAGGCTTAATTCAAAAATTTTATTTTTATACTAACTATATTTTTATGAATTAAGCCTTATAAAACATCTTTTAAAGTTCTTAAAAAAAATTTGTATTAATGTTTTCGGTACAAAATGGCGGCGTGGTAAGCATTCCTATCAGACGCGTTGCAGTTGCGATGTCCAATTTGTTGGCGTAATTACAACCCTTAGAATAAACCTGAATTATCGATTCAAAAAATTTCTTGTTAATAACATTCATAATTCGTAGTTAAATATATAAAAAATTGAAAAAAAGTATTCAATTTGAAGTTTGAATTTTTTTTTATTTTTCGCATAAAATGTTGACCTATAAACATTTATAAACAAAATTTATAACAATAATTTACCAAACAAGTAGGTTAAACTACCAATTAAAGCTGTTTTTTATCTCTGGTAAAAATTTCAGCCCAAAATCTTTAATAGTTTTTGAGAGATTACGCCCACAAACTTCTAAAATGGACTTTTAAGAAAAACTCGTTTTAAAATAAAAAATCAGGTTTGATAGTGAACAAATATGTAATGAATAACGAATATCGTTTTGAAATTTTTAGGCATATTCTACATAATATTTCGAACATTTTCAAGCAAAAAAAATTGGTTGTCTGTAAAGTCGGTTTACGGACGATAGTTTTACGTGATAACGTATTCCGTAATACATAACCTAAACCTCCCAAAATTTGGTTTCAATCCGCTTATCCTTGGTGTCGGAATGATAAGAAATGTCAAAAGTGACGTTTGCAACTTACAAAGTATTATGTTCTAATAATAATTAGTTATTCCAATACTTAACTTAGAGGGCGTTGCATTTCACAATATACTAATGTCAAAAAATTGAATTAAACATTAGAAATGCAGCCGTTTTCATGTTAAGACAAGACATACGTTTGCTTCTAATTTCCATGTACGGCAAACAAAGACAACCGACCACGTCGCGCCATGCATTAGACAACATTGCATTTATACCTACAGCTATTTTTCTATATAAATTTGTATAAAATATTTTTCTATATAAATTTGTATAAAAAAACTGTTTAGGCAAATTCTGTTATACGAAATCTATGTAAAATGTTCTCCTCTTTCGTTTAAGACTGGTTTCAAACCGATCTGATTTAAATTGAGCGAGAAATTAGTAAAAAGCACGCACAGGGTCAGGCGGAACGTTACGCGTTACGCGTTAGGAACGTTAGGAACGTTACGTTACACTTTTTCGTACATGCAGTCGGTGTTTTATCAATTTATAAGATTGGTGATTCATCAATTTATAAGACGTTATCACGTCAAAAAAAAATAAATATTTTCATGCTGTTACACTAGGTGCCCCTCTTAAAAGCTGTGAAATAAATCAAGTTAAAAATACAAATATAATTACAATTCGTCAAGTGAATATAAAAGTTCGACAATAAGATATTATTTATAATCGCGTAGGTTATAAATTCTATGATAAAGTCACAGCCCATGCTTTTATAATTATGAGCCTTTTTTTAAATCAGTTTTTCCCTTTTAGTACAGTTCAATAAAGACTTATCTTTAAAAGTTTTTTAGTATTTTTTTATTTATGGAAATATTTGATGTCGTATAATTCTTAAGAAATATCAATTTCTAAGAAACAGTATCAAAGAACTTTCCCTACGCAATGGTTTAATGAAGTTTTATATTTTACTATTCAATACAGCTCTTGAATGCTTTTTTAATTAACTAGAAGAAATAAACATTCACAAGCAAAATAAATAAAAATATCTGTATTTAGAAAATTGAATCATATTAAAATAAAAAGTGAATCAAAAATCCGCTAGCGGCACTAGTAGTAGCCTTCGTGGAAGTAAATACGAATAATACAAATATATTTTTTACATTTTTCCAAATTATAATTATACTCGATTTGTTTTTTTCAGTGCGACAACATACCTAAACACTATATCTCCTTAACTGGGTATAAAAATGTCGATAATTAAAGATTTCGTTTAATTATTATTACAGCTTTAGATGACTCCTGGCTACGTTGGATAAACAACGGCATCGCTGCGTGTCCGGGTATTCCCAAGCCGTCACTCGATACTAGTGATGTGTCGCTCCTCTGAGCGAGTCGTTCATAATGAACGACTCCTTTCTAGGAGTGTGAATGACTCACTCCAAACGTCATTGCTCTGTGCTGAGCTGTTCTGTACTGTTGCACAGAGGCACTAGTAAACTTTGCACGTACGGAGTTATCTTTGCTGAGTCATTTAATGTTGAATTACACACTATAAGTGCAATAGTACTAAGCTTACAGTGACTTAAACCATTCACATTGACGTCGTTGACAAAGATATAATATTGTAACAATAAACATTATTATTGTTAAGCTTTTATTATACTTTATAGTTCATCCGAAAGCGAAGATCAGTATCATATTAAAATGAGCTCAGAGCTGAGTGTGTGTATTGTGCTGTGCAATGCTAAGTGACTCCTGAGCATGCATGATGACAGTTCACACCTCTGCAGTCTGCACTCTTGCGTGTAGTGAGTACTGTCAAATGTCGCTCCTTTGAACGACTCGCTCTGAGCGACTCTTTTTAGTGAGCGGAGCGCTCGAAACCAGCTCCCAATAAAGAGTCATGTGGACACATCACTACTCGATACATTTCAAGCCGGCATTACATAGTTCGTATTGAAAATTTCTTACTTGACGGATCAAAGTTCGGTTGAATTGTGATATTATTAATTAGTAAAGTTTAGAGTAGTAAATTACTTATTTAATATTGGCAGTGTTATTTGAACATGCCCAATATCTGTGGTGGTTTATCTTATATGTTGTGCAATTGAATTAGAACTGCTTAACTAGAAACACTGCAATATTGTTGTAATACACAACAAAACCCCCGTCGTAATTTAATTCCAGTAGACTATCTATATACTTATATATATAAACGTACACCGTTAGATTGTAGAAGTATCTATACCGGCTATAAATATGTTAGGGCTGAATTATTAGAGCCACGTGTTGTAATAATAATAATAATAACTTTATTTCACATTGACTGGAAAGTGTGTGATTCGTCATAAAAAGTTAATAAAAGTTACATTAAAATAGATAAAATTTACATTAAAAATCACATATACAGATTGTATCAAATCAAAACAGTCCATAGAACATTCTGTGTGTAAGACAGAGACGATATTATATAAAGCAGTAAGTAAGAATGAGATAAATGATAGCTAATAGTTACTGTGGTTATACAATCTGATAGTATCGTCTTTGTTTTCTACAGTAAAAATCACAATTTTATCAAATGTCAGTATTCACTAGTGAAATTATTGATAAAATGGCTCGGGAAAAAATCCAAATAATTAAATGGTTTTATGGTGGTAATTCAAACGCCAACATAATAAATTTACTTGTAGTTGTTTTAATTGATAAATTGGTAAAAAGATTTACAGTGTACGCAATTATTTATTTACGTAACCACAGTAACTATGTATATTAGCGATCATTTATCTCATTCTTACTTACTGCTTTAGATCTTTATATATCGTCTCTGTCTTACACACAGAATGTCCTATGGACCGTTTTGATTTGATACAATCTGTATAATTCATTGATGTTATAAAAAGCTTGGTCGATCAGGAATTTTTTTAATTTTTTTTGAAATACAGAGGCCCTTTCAATAGTACTTATTTCACGGGGTAGACTATTAAAAATTTTCACACCCATATAAGAGCTGCTCTTTTTGAAAAAAGAGAGTTTATGGGAGGGAACCATTAAGCAATTTTTGCGAGTGCTGTAACTGTGTTGGTTATTAAAATCGAACATTGAGCGGTTGTTGAACACAAAAATAGATATTTTATATATAATATATACACATGGTAGTGTCATGATTCTTAGATTCCGGAATAGTTGCTTACCTACATGAGTGTCTGGAATCATTTATACCAGAAAGGATCCTAATGGCTCTCTTTTGAATTAAAAAAGCCCTATCGACATGCGCTGAACAGCTCCACATAATAATACCATATGCCGTTAAAGAATAAAAATTTGAATAATAAAGTGCGCACGCAGCATTTCTGCCGGCAAGAGTAACAACTAGTAACTAGTGATGTGTCGGATATCCGTATCCACGGATATCCGAGGGAAAAGAAAGATCCGTATCCGTATCCGTTAGTTTTTGGCGGATCTTTTACCTTATTCATTTTCAATTCATAGATGAAATTTTATATATATAGGTGATTAGGTAATAATGAAAACCTGTTAAATTTCTTTCAGATTATTTTTTATTTTTTTAAATCGTATTCGGCACCTTTATATTGCAAACATTTATCGTAGTGAGTACCATACTAATAGTACATAACTCAAAGGTACTAAATCATCTATCTTTATAATGAGATATTGCACATCGATCTGTTATGAGAGTTAACTCTTAAAGAGGTCAATAACTTTTTCCCATAACAGATAGTCTACTCTAAGAAAGTTAAGATCCGTATCCGTATCCGCGGATCTTGAAACCAAAAATCCGTATTCAGATCCGTATCCGCGGATATACATTTTTAACGATCCGGCACATCACTAGTTGTAACGGCATTTGTTTCTACAGCTAATTAAAGCTAACATTATTTCATGTGTTTCCTAGACCGATGGCAATAAGCTGCATTTTGTGATTGGAATATGCCACTTTCAGTTGTAGAACGTCTATAATTCACTAACAATAATCGATGAAGCTTGAAAAGAGCTTTACAGATAAGGAGCTATTTCAAAATTCGTATAGAATCAGGCGTGTTACAAACCGTGTTATTTCAACGCGTGTAAGTGTGTTTATTATTTTTACCGTGTTAAAAAATATGATTTTAGTACACGATGTGTTATATAGACACGTGTAATATGCAATATTAACACAGTTATGTGTGTTAGAATCAAAACACATTTGGTGACAGCACGAGAATATCACACTACAAATACATATAGATAGGTGTGTTGAAAGAACACGTGTAAGATCATTTTACACTCTTAAGTGTGGCTTTATAATAAAGAAACTTGAAGTAACACGTGGTCAAGTCAGCATAAATATACTATTTGAAAAATAAATAATTCATTTTTTTTTTATTTTTAAGATGAAAGAAATTTATTAAATAACTAATACTACTTTTACCCTTCCAGCCCACAAGTGGAGAATAGTACTATTTTAAGTCAAAAATTACTTTTCAAAATTTCTTTTCGGTTTGAGCTCGCCCGAATCCAAAAAAACATCTTTTTGGAAAAACTCTGTGCGTCTGTTTGTCTGTGATACAGATAAACGGATTGAAACAAAATTTTGGGAGGATGTTTGGTATCAAATATGAACATCCCTATTGTTATTGGGGAAAATCGGTGCATGCGCAGAAGAGATATATGCTATAACGGTGTTTTTTTATAATCCATTTGATCTTGAAAGTGTATGGAGACACCGATTGCTTTTCCTATCCCTAGGTATAGCAGGGACTGATGTATACATATTATTGTATGTTGGTATATCGGTATAACCATAGTTTATGAACCCCTACAAGAAATGACAACATGAATCAATTTCATCTACGACCTACGTACTTCACCGTATCCCTAATTGTAACGTTAAAGTTTCGTTTCCTTCAATTAATTTCGGGTCATATATACTACATAAGTTGAATGTATATTTGTCTATATAGCAGCGTTTCCCAAACTTTTTCCCCTCCGAATCCCTTAGAGATTACCAAAATAAGGTCGCTCAATCTATCAAAAGTTGAACATTATTCCTTAGACACAAAGTATCAACAAATAACGTATTAAACCAAATATTTTGTTCTTATATCCTTTCCCTTAATTGCAAACAGGAATTTAAAAAATGTGTGAATTTTAAAAGAGTCATATATGATTACGTCAAAGCTGTACCCGAACCAGTACATTACTATGCGAATAGTTAAAGAAATCTGTGTCTATGAAAATAAACTATAGTTAACTACAGTCATATACTTTTATTCTATACCGAACATAGGAATAATCTCAATCGATCTATTACGGTGCAAACATATACTTCCGTCTTTTTTTACGCCGTAAGCACTGCCGTATCCAGGAAGGCAAAACAAGCCCGGGGGAAGAAATTTCTAATTTGCCCCCTCCTGGGCCAAAAGCTAGGTACGCCCATGTTAACGTCATAGAAAAAGACTAAGTTTTTGAAACGGAGATACTTTATTCAGATTGAATGCAAGTACATCAACCAATCCTATCATCGGAGAAATCAAGGAATTACATCGAAGAAAGAGACGCAGATATATTTTCGATACGCTTTGTTGCGTTCACTCACGGCACTTTGAGTAGGTAGGCAATGATTCATATAGTTAATTAATAGATATATGACTACAGTTAACTATACCTACAGAATCCAGTGGACGTGATGCAATTGCAGTTAGCCAATCAACTGAAACTGTCTAGCGATGACGTATTCACGTAGCGGAAAAAAAGCATGCGTTTTAGACCGCTGATTGTAGAATCACCGTTTGCCAGACGGCGTTTATATAGCTCAGCTTTGCTCACTTAAGGCTAGAAACACTGCTTGGAGTTCTGCTGTCCGGTAGGCTGGGTACGAAGCTGGAAATGACGTCACTGCTGGCTGGCCTTCTAAAATTCGAACAGGAACTATTTACTTGCTAGGTCCGCTGCTAGGTATGAGCAAGAACCAATCAGGAAGCAGTATCTTGTCACGTGGGCGACTATGCCATAGTGTGTGTTCTGTTCAGAGGCAATAAACATGCACTTTTGTTACCGTTCAAACTATCACTGCGCGCGCACCGAATCTACCTGCAGAGCAAGCTTGAAAAGACGTCTCGTGTGTAGCGAGCACATAAAAGCAGCGCTACAAAACTAGTATAGTAAAATCTAGCAAGGAACCTAGCGGCAAATGAGTCAGCGCGCTCTCTTGAATATACTTAAGTACCCCTAGGGGTTTAGTTTGGGAAACGCTGGTCTATAGAACTTCCAATATTCCCCCCATACTAATAAATCTGTTCTGTGTTGCAAAGAAGCATTCGGCAGGCCAACCCAACACAAGCCAATAACAATACCAGTGTAGTATATTATTTTGTGTTGACAAGTCAATATGTTTTTCGCACAAATAATACTAGATAGTACAACAAAATAATAATTTATAACTGAAACGACTATTTTTTCAATTTAAATTTTGATTTACGTTAAATTGTTTTTACTTTCAAATATTTATATCTAGTATATTGTTATTCACTGTATTTTAGTAGTCTGTATGCAGTCCGGTTGTTGAAGCTTTGAATAATTTACGATCTATATAATTTTCGATCAAAAATGTTCTTAAATAAATTGACATTTTCTATAGCTCACGAGATGTACATATTTGCTTGTAAGAGAAGGCATGAATTGGCTGACGTCTATCTCTTTCTTTCTCTCTGACTTTGAAAACTAAAATTGAAGAAACTGACATAACCAAATTATTTTGAAATAATTCATCAAACAAAATCGGGACCGTGCGTGAAACATAGAGACAGCACTACTGGCGAAGTTGGCGCTCTCTAGTATCTAATTAATGAAGTAAATGAGATCATTTTATAATAGTAAACAATGAAAATTATTTTAAAAAAAGGAAAAAATAAGAAGTACGCATTTCAACCTGTAATTAATACTCGTGTACATGGACAAAATAGCTCAAAAGGCGAAAAATTATATAATTCTGGCCACTTATATGATGTTGTAGAACGTTATTTAAATGGGCAAGTTTACATAACTGCAACGTTGTACCACAAACAGCAGTGTCTAAAGTGTATAATGTAAAAATTACGCTATGTATAAATAATTTCTTCTTTATAATATAATATTTTGTATAATATTAGTACTTTACTTTGTAATTTACTTATATCTTCAATAACTGAAAAGCAAACTGTCACATAAATGCAATTTTTTTATCCAAAGCCTGTTCATATTAATATATCATTATATTTTGAATAAATTATCCCATAAAATGAACATTTTTACCACCAGTTGGCGTGAAAATCATGAAGCTCGGTCCCTCTAGTTTGAAATATTAATTTTGATTAAAATTAAGCGCCACTTAAATAATATTTGTTTTTGTTTAGAAAGCATTTTAAACAAAGTCATTACTTCGTTTTTGAAAATTAAATGGCCCACGTTGTAGGGCTTAATGAGTGCGACGAAGAAGAAACTCCTGTCTCTTTCTACCGAATGACGTCCGGCAGAATTTATTATATATTTAACACTGGCTATTTTAAAATAGGAATCAGCTAATTTTATGTCTAATTAGTTTTGAAAACCACAAAAAAAAGTAAACGTAAAATATATTATTTTATTCAAACTTTCTAATTAGTTCTAAGTAAATAAAACGATCTTGTGAATAGGAGAACCGATATAGAAAATTAAATCCATTTCTAATTAAGCCGAGTTATAGAGTAGAGTTGCAACTATCAGCATCTGAATCATTAAAACTCATTAAGTCTGAAGTCACTTATAGCAGTTTCTAAAACCAAACTTTACTTTATGCTAAAAGCATTAAATTGCCTAAGTTTTCAACACATCAACAATAGTGAATCATTTGCCACTTATTAAAAATCATTTGATAATTAAGAGAAGTGGCTTTTCGTATTTACTATAGAAAGAAAGTTTCACCTCTCTTTCCAGCCTTCTTGAGGAAGTTTTAAAATGTAGAGATTTCTTTCTGATGAACAGTAATTTTTCGGAACTCAGTTCGAATTATACTAATATTATAATTAGAAGTAAAGTTTATAAGTTTGCATGTAGGAGGTAATCTCCGAAACGACTCATCCGATTTCAAAATTTTTTCACCAATATTTAGAATAGGCCTTCACGAATCACGATGAATATAGGTGCGTTGAAATAAAATCGATTTTCGGGTAGACAAAACGTCGGATCGGGCCGCTAGTGCGTAATATACCCAAGACTAATAATAAGTCGCTTTATTAAACCTAAAAAAAAAAAATTCACCCGAACGAAGCCGGGCAGGACTGCTAGTAGTAAATAATTTATAAATTTAAAATCAAGTAAGTATAGTTTTTAATTGATTCGAGTATTTAATAAATATTTTATTTTCGAGTCGTGTACTGTATCCAATTTGTGTGACGAAATTTAATTTTTTTGTAAATAAATTCGAGTAAAATATTTTATGTAGGTTTTTTTGTCAACTGAAAAGCTAAGTATTTGTCAAATTGTGTATTTAAAGTGGCCTATAGACGCTCAATATTATTGTGCAATGTGGGCTGCACAATATTTTGACGGCGGCCCCTAGACGGTCAATATTATTGTACAATATTTTGGTTTGTGCAAAAAATTGTACTAGGTATATGAAGGCGATATTGAAGGTTGTGCAATATATTTGCGAGCACAGACGGTACAGCCACATTGTGCAAACAGTTCCCACCAGAACTTCAGTGATCATGTTGTCACGATTACTATAGTCTTTGGACTTCACATTCCACAGAGCCGGAAGACCACGATACACCTCGATAAATTCAACAATAAATTGTCTTTCGGCTTTCTTGTCACCCGTGATGAGGCGTAGTTGAGACGACTTGTTGAAACGACCGCTACTTGAGATCAACTGACGGGATATTGCGCAATCTTGACAACAGACTGCACAATATTTCCCCGTTTGTGCAATATATTTTCAAGATTTTGAAAATCACACAACATATTGCGCAACCTTTCAATCACGTCTACACACCGTCAATTATATTGCGCAAACCCAAATATTGCGCAATAATATTGAGCGTCTATGGGCCGCTTAATAAATAGGTACTGTATTTTTCACTCGAGACCGAGAAAAATATATGAAAATATCGACTTCTGAAAAACGACGAAACAATCTCTTGGAAACGTATTTTCTTTTTTGTTTTTAATTCGTAATATCATAAATTTTGAAGTCTTTTTATTATTGCAACAAACTTCTCTGAGAAAATTAATTAACAAATTCGTAATAGTGACTATAAAAATTTAATATAAATATGCTAATTTTGTTCAAAGTTTTTAACGAGAGAAGAGCAATATTTTATTAAAACAATTTAGGCAACCGCTTAAAAAAGCATATTATTTTAATAGCAGACTGGAAACAAGTGCAATAGTTCCATTATACCGCATGTCAGTTGTTTACCCGACTGATCCAGAAGCTGGAGGGTAACGTTTTTCGAGTGTAGGTACGTATGTACGTACGTATGTACGTATGTACGTATGTACGTATGTACGTAGGTATGGTTATTTCATATGAGGTGTCATTACCTTCGTCTTATATTGTGCGTGTGACAATGGGTTAGAATAAAACATTATTCAATAAATAAAATTATCGACCAATTTTTCAGACAAATATATTAACAAATAATAATAATTAATACATTAACGTTTCGGTCCTAATTTGGTCTTCTTTAGAAGTGATCTAAAAAATATAAAAATTGATTAATAATTAGTTTCAAATTGGTTTTTGAAAAAAAAAATAAAAACTAATTATTAATTAATTTTTATATTTTTTAGATCAGTTCTGAAGAAGATCCAAATCCGGACCGAAACTTTAATGTATTGAATTTACATATATTTTGTTAATATATTATTTGTCTGAAAAATTGATCGATAATTTTATTTATTGAAGAGTTCTAATCAGACGCTAATCAAAACATTATTTTAATGAAACTTTTTTTTACGTTTACACTAACGCCATCGGACGGATTTTTGGGTGAACGTCAAAAGATTCAACAAAAATACCAAGGAGTATAGTGCAGTGTGTATGTATTCTTCAACTATATTCCCTGATAATTTGGCTGGTGAATTGAAAGTAAATTTTATTGTAACGAATTGTTCCAAGTTTATTAATTTCTATCTTTAATAGTGTTCGATGAATATGGCCATTAGTAAAAATAAACGACTGAAAATGGATAAAACTAATTTCCAATTTGGTTACTATATAAAATAGCCACACTGTATGCAGCATCCCACTGTTAAAGTCAAAACTAATTACTACTGTAAATTATGTCTGCAATTTAAAGCCTCGATAAATTTCTAACCTTCACGTGAAGGGTTTACTGCATGAAACAAAAGAGCACACACGTTTGCAATATCTAGATATGTTTTGTACGTAATTATGCATCAGGAACAATAGAAAATTTCGCTGACCATCTTGTATCTCTTTTCCACATAGTATTAACGACGCAATTTAAATTTATACTGTCTCACTCTCTTGCATGATTACAATTTATTTCATAAATCATGTTTGTCCTCCAATAGTTATGTTGGTTACAATACTGTCTATTTTAAGACTCAATGAAAAGAGATAGAATCGTTGTTTAACTCTTAAATATTTCAAAAATAAAATTTTGAGGTTATATTTTTTTGACGCGTAATGAAAAAAATATGAGAATGAATTTTTATGATGTACCTAACATCAAAACTAACAAGAAGAAATTGCCGACTAATATCGAAATTAACAGGATAAAGTTTTTCGTTTCAAATACTACAGTTAAAAATCTGTCTGTAAAGAAATTATTTTATACAGTTTAGTTCGCTTTAAAAACGGGGTTTAT
The DNA here is from genome assembly GCA_963575645.1 of Xanthostigma xanthostigma. Lineage (NCBI taxonomy): Eukaryota > Metazoa > Arthropoda > Insecta > Raphidioptera > Raphidiidae > Xanthostigma > Xanthostigma xanthostigma. The sequence continues at coordinate 4,935,005 of OY754469.1, read as the reverse complement.
TAAAAAAATTATTTCTTTAATTATTTTCTTTTTTTTTTAGTATTTTCTTGTATTGTATTTAATTACGTGGTAAAATACATCGTAAAAAAATAAAAATATTATATGGTCCATGTGGAATCGAACCGGCGACCTTCGCGTTATAAGCACGACGCTCTAACCAACTGAGCTAACAGGCGGCTGCTCATCGATGCCTTACAACTAATAAACAAGTAAGAATGAGTTATATGTATCCATTAAATTATACTTTAATTTTTTTTTATTAAAGTGAAACTTTTATTCTATCGCCCCGAATTTTTCTGGCCGTCTGTTGCATGTCGCATTACAGGCGGCCGCGGAGTAGGGGTAAAGTGAAAGGCGTTCGGAGTAGGCGCTCGGTAGAGCAGCCAAGGCCAATATGGCGGCGCCCATGGTTCGCAATGTTAGCATCAGCTGACTGTGTAGTATGTATAACACATAGTCAGTCTGTCATGCGGGCAAGTGCTGTACAGTGTTTACATGTTTTTATTCGTGTATTCATGTGAATATTGTTGTTTATAATTAATCGTGATGGATAAGTGTTTACAATCCAACGCCTACAATCCAATAAAAGTTTCACTTGCGTCGTAGTTTCTTAAAACCACACACCTTTTTTGACGTGATAACGTCTTATAAATTGATGAAACACCAGCTGCACGCACTAAAAAGTGTAACGTTCCGCCTGACCCTGTGCGTGCAAGCGAGAGCGCAGTATGCTTCGGCCCAAGTTTGACAGCTACTAAAATTTAGGTTATGTATTACGGAATACGTTATCACGTAAAACTATCGTCCGTAAACCGACTTTACAAATAACCAATTTTTTTCTTTTATTATTTTCTTCTTATTCTAGTATTTTCTTGTATTGTCACCTACTTCTGATTTATGTTAAAAATGTCAAGTCTCTATCTATCTCATCATACAACAAAGCGCGTTAATAAAAGCGTGGTAAAAAATACCACACGCTAATTTTAGTGATATTGATAGAGAATACCAATTTTCTGTAGGTAGGTACAAGAGATATTTGATGTCTAAGCCAATTGTGGAAAATTTATGAAGCGAAAATGTATCCTGTGAATAGATGTATTTAATGTCCTTTTTGCCCAACAAAAAACTTTAATACACCGTCGCCAGTAAATTACATATACGAGGAGATAATTGGTGCTTCCATTGCAAATCGTAACGTTTTATACAATCGTAAAATTAAATGGAAACTAACACAAAAAGTTCACACGGTGTAATAATTCATTTCAAAATTTGGAATTAATTTTTTTTTACATCATTTGTGGGAAAAAGAAAAAACTTAAATGAACGACCAACTTGTTTCAGACTAAAAAAAAATTATTATTGATTATATGGTCAATTTTTCGGAAAAAATTTAAATTATATTTTAACACAGAAATTCGACCGTAATTCACTCCGCATTCCTTCAGATAACTCTTTATTTGAAAAGGAATATGATTAATATAACAGCGTACAAAAAAACAGTCTTTATATATATTATTGTAATTGTTTTTAATTGTTCTAATCTATATGTTACGGTTAATACAAGAAAGTAGTTTATTCGCGAATTAACCGGCTAATACCCGAATTAACCAACGTCAAGAATTGGTTAATTCGGGTAATTAGCCGATTAATTCGCGAATTAACTACTTTCTTGTATTAACCGTAACATATATACTAATATACAAAGCTGAAGAGTTTGTGTGTTTGTTTGTTTGAACGCGCTAATCTCAGGAACTAATGGCTCGAATTGAAAAAAATGTTTTTTGTTAGAAAGCCCATTTATCGAGGAAGGCTATAGGCTATATAATATCACGCTACGACCAATAGGAGCGGAGCATCAATGAAAAATGTGTAAAAGTGTAACTCGAAATTTGTCCGTCCAACAAAAACTTTTGAACGGTAACTCCGATCATCATGAACTTTGGACACAACATTCATCTCGGTAAACTAAGATGAACGTGCGTACTCATGTCCCCCATTCGTTCTGTTGCACCCGGGTGTAACCGGGCGGGACCGCTAGTAATTTATATAATATTTAAATGTTCAATAATAATAATTGTACAATACTTATTCTAAAAGATTTTAAAGCTTTTAGTGTTTATGACTGATGATGTTAAGTTGTTAAGACAGTAGAAGGGAGTTACTATTTTCGTACAGGTTTACAAAAAGTTGTTGAAAGGCCTAATGTTTTTTTTATATAATGCCATTTTTTTATCTTTCTGAGGCCCCCTTCCTTCTGGCCCCTGGGCACGGGTCTCTGTTGTCCCTGCCTAGATACGGTCCTGCCATAAATATAAAAAAATCTCTAACAAATACCAAATAGATACGCCGAGTTTAATAAGCTAGTTAATTATAAATAATATCACTAGATTTTAACATAGCGTCAATCCAGATTCAAAAAACTTATTTTTCATCTATTTTAAATTCCTAGTACGATTCTTATTAATACGCGCTTCGTCCCAGCTCTGTCTAATCTAGCTAGCTATTCTATTTTACTACGTTTTTGTACTGGCTTAATGATCTAAAAAAATATACGGTCTTTTGTTCTTTTGTATGTTGGCTACAGATAGCTAATGCTAAAGCATTATTGCTACCATAAAAGTGATCAATTTAAAACGGATTGCGTGTCCAGTGACTGTCAAACAATGCCGATACAAAGCCCAGAAGAATCTGATTTTTATACCAGCTTGCACAAACTCTACACTGGATGAGTATTCAGCACAATTAAAAGCGGTCTCATTGAATTTAGCGTGATTTTTTCCATAAGTGCACATAATATTAACCGCATCGAAAGGCTCTTAGTGCTTCAAAAAGCCCCCGATTTGCGAAAACATCGAAAAACTTCAATTTTTTCAAATTTTTGGAAAATATAAAAGTGTCACGGATATGCCTGAATTTACTTGTCCTTATAGAAAACAGTGCGCTGAATCGAATGGGCACAAGCGCAGAACTGTATCTCTTCTGGTTTCGAAGTTATGAGCATTTAAAGTTTTGAAAATTTCAAACTCGATTATTTCCGAAACTAGACAAGATACAGAGCTGCGCCTGTGCTCATTGGATTCAGCGTGTCAATCTAATGTAGCTATTGTAGTTTTCATGTTATAACGTTTTTAAGTTTTTCGAACCCGGTACATCCCGAATGCAAGTCTAGTGCTCTCACCGCTACGCCATCCTGCTCGTGAATTATAATAATAAATACGCAATTAAAGCACTTATTCTGTGTAAATGACATACTTAAACACAATTATCCATTTATTAAATAGAATTTCTTGTTCATTTAAGCAAGCTTCGCATGTAGAGTAGTTTCTAGAGCATTCAAGATCGCATATTGGTCTATTTAACGACCCCATCTTCACATCACTGATGTCTTATACTTTATACGAAATGTAGCTGAATAACCGGTCCATAGAGCATGGAGATAAAGATAGTACGGGGTCAAATAAGGGAGTGGATCAAATATCAGCATAAGACATACTGGAATCAAATTTTCAGGCAGCCATGGCAAGACTTTTATTAAAAGGCCATCCCGAAAGATGAATTAAGAACTGCTACAACAATCTTCGTCTCGTGGTAAGCCTTCTGACTAGGCCTCAGAATACAAAAACCGTACTCGGCGCTGTATCTTTTTTAAAAGCCAAACATGCCTTTTTAAAAGCCTAACATAGGTTTTTAAAGCTGGACATCACATTTATAATAAAAAAAAACTCTGTTAGGTTCGTATTAAAATTCTTCAATAATTATTATTTAAAAGTGAATCACACTATTGTTAAAAAATTAACAACATTTATATCTATTTTTTTGATAAAAATAAAAAGATCTTTACTTATTAAAGAATAACAATTTCAAATTCTTGAAAAATATCAAAAAGTCTGTAATTAAAAGTACACAGACTAAAAGCCGGACAGACCAGACACGTAAATATTTGGCCGGACACGACCGTAAGAAGCCGGACATCTGACAACCCTACTCCTGACTGGACATTGTTTACCTATTTGATTTCTAAGTTTTTAGTGTGCTTCATTAAAAGTGCGATATGCAACCGGACGCAAGCCGGACCGGTCAGTTAGTTACTATAATATTATATAGTCATCGGAACTACATATCTACGTATGCAAAATTTCAACTCAATCGGCTACCGGGGAGTAGTTGAAAAAGCTGTCACAAGATTTGAAACAAAGACAGTTACAAACAAATGTACAGGATCAAACAAAATAAAACCGTTTAAAAAGATAGATGACTTGTGGCCATCGTTTTGAAAAATTTATTTTCATCGACAGGGTCTCAAGCTAATTGAAATTTAGTTCCAGAACATTTTTTTTTGTTTTATCGTGTAAAAGCAAATTTGTAGAACTGCTGGCAAATAAGTAAAATGTCTCATTTAGAAATGTAATTTGAAAAGCAATTACAATTAAATGTAGATCTTAATGATTATGATAGAATTAAAGTTCGATTGAAACGTTTAAGGGTAAACATTATTTATTATTTATTACAGAAATAAGTACACCTGTAAAAACAATTATACGGAAAGCGTTACTGTCGCGATGTTGGCGCTCTATAGTCGAGTGGATTGGGAAAAAAAGCCTTGAAACCGGTATGTCATCGAATCGAAAAATGTTTCCTACAAAAACTGTAGAGTCGAGCTCCCCCGACATTTTGGTATAGTTTGTGACCGAATGTCGGAGGTAGCGGCTGGGGATATGCCGTTTTAAAATTCCGGAAAACCCGTTTTTGCCCCATAACTCGGCCATTATTATCGTGCGGGGAAAAATGTCCCAACAAAAGTTGTAGAGAAAAAGAATCCGCGTAAGCTCGGATCTGATCAGACAACCCGTAACCATTGAATATGTCATACATAAAATTGTACAATGTACATCATAATAAAATTTACACATAAAATATAATTATTTATGTTGGGGTTGACACTGTAAAAGCAATTAGGTATTCACAAGGTATTGATACAGCACTGTTTTGTATTTTTTAAGCTCAAGGCTTTTTATATCCGTTGGTACGTGGTTATATTTTAGTGCGCGAAATTTTGAAAAATTGAATGCCATTTTTTTAAAAACCATTGACGCTAGGAGCTTAATTTTCTTTTTATTGCAAAGGTACTAAAAACCCCTTTTTGGACCGGAAGCTGGACGTGGTGGGTCAATTAGAACCGGCAGGAAAGGAGGAAAACGATTTTTTTTTTAAATCTCCCATGACTGGTTCTGATTGAGATTAAAAAAAAAAAAATTTCCCTCTCATCAGATGTTTCACATAAAAAAATTAAATAAAAAATGCCTTACCTTAATATGTGCCGCAAATCCGCTCTGGACAGCAAAACACCCTGCTAGTAGGACCATGGCAGCCAAGAAATTAAACAAGCCTGTATTTCTTGAAACATTCATTGTTGAAATGTTTCGAACACTACACTTTATATTATAATGCACCATCTGTAACAAAAAAATGAAATTTGTAAAAATTATTTTCAACAAAAACACAAATTTAATATTTCTACGTCCAGTAGAGACATTGCTGTTTTTTTTGGGAATTGTAGAATCTTCAAAAATCTGCTATAGCTGTTAGCAGAAAAAAAAGTTGAAGAACAACCATATTTCAATAGGTAATAAATATAGTTTAAATAAAACTAAAAAACACGCTTTATATCGAACTAAAAAGTAAAAAATATTTTTTTTAAAAGAAGCTTAAAAAGCGTGGGGCGCTTTGTTCCACATTTTCAAACTTAAATACCTTGAAATGGGGGTTCAACGTCATGAAAGGTCACTACATCGTAGATATTTAAAACTAAATTATTGTCATTGCACTCTTTTTAATCTAAAAACTGATTTTAAAAAAATATTTTGAAAAAGAAATGTAGGTACATAGGTATATACATCAAAGAACGACAAAAAATAAGCAATTTTGATATCGGATGATTATTATTAACATGTTCCAAATATCAATTAGAAATTAGAATGCACATGGTAGATTTCACAAAATGTTCTCTCAAGAAAACTAAAAAAAGTCACATAATTTTTGTTCTTTAATAAACACTAGTCTTTTAAATTAACAATTAATGAAATTTAAGTTTCCATTAGAAAACCTCTTAGTTAATTATAAACATTATGCATTTTTTATGAATATTAATTTAGTAATAATCTCCGAATAACACTAATTTCGATGCTTCAATGCAAAATTTTATAAAACGTTTGTTCGGTTTGTGCGTGTCGTTTCAAGTACACAGTCACCAATTTAATTACAAGACAGCGTAATAGTATAAATCAGCGGTTCTTAACCTAAGGTCCGCGAACCTCTTATGGCTGGTTTCCACGTTGCGAGCTGCTAACCTGACAGTAGGCAGCTGTTCGCATTGTGTACTCGCACGCCAGTAGCTCAGCTCGCCTGTGCTGTCCACATATTTCGAGTAGCTGCCAGCCTCATGCGAGTTGTCGAGTCAACGTGCTTTGCTTAATGGCTGGCTTACACGTTGCAAGCTGCTGACATGACAGTAGGCAGCTGCTCGCATTGTGTACTCGTACGCCAGTAGCTCGGCTCGCCTGTGCTGTCCACATATTTCGAGTAGCTGCCAGCCTCATGCGAGTTGTCGAGTCAACGTGCTTTGCTTAATGGCTGGCTTACACGTTGCAAGCTGCTGACATGACAGTAGGCAGCTGCTCGCATTGTGTACTCGCACGCCAGTAGCTCGGCTCGCCTGTGCTATCCACATATTTCGAGTAGCTGCCAGCCTCATGCGAGTTGTCGAGTCAACGTGCTTTGCTTAATGGCTGGCTTACACGTTGCAAGCTGCTGACATGACAATAGGCAGCTGCTCGCATTGTGTACTCGCACGCCAGTAGCTCGGCTCGCCTGTGCTGTCCACATATTTCGAGTAGCTGCCCAGTCTCATGCTAGTTGTCGCGATGTCGAGTCAACGGGTTTAGATTAATGGCTGGCTTACACGTTGCGAGCTGCTGACTTGACAATAGGCAGCTGCTCGCATTGTGTACTCGCACGCCAGTAGCTCGGCTCGCCTGTGCTGTCCACATATTTCGAGTAGCTATTCTATACGCAATTTCGTAAATGGTTAGTTCGACCGTTATTGGACAAAATGTACAGTATGAAGCCTGTAAGAAGTGATATGTTGTTTGTACTACACACTACAGTAGTGAAACTTACGTAAGCAAAATCTCAGGGTTGCAAATAATGCATTATATACTTTTAATTATGCACTACTTCGGGATTCATATTTTTTTCTTCAATTTTGTAATCGTCAACACTACGGACTGTTTTCCAAAAAAATATTAAACCCGAAACAGGCATTGCGGATTACTGTTTTAATGATTGATGCCATATATTCAATAACGAATTATTTTTTTTATTAATAATCCCGTATTTTTGATGATGGCTCATTGTCTAAAATTAATAAACCGAATAAATTAAATAATCCATTAAAAATTATGTATAATTTTTTAATTATTATACTTGTTTTATATATTACTATTTTTTTTCTAATTTTAAAGGGGTCCGCAGGAAAAAAGTTTAGGAAACACTGGTGTTGATTTTAGACGATTCATTCTTAAATTTGATTACGCAATGACGCTCTTTTGTAGTAGTCAATACGCAAGGTCAGTGATACACAGGCTACCTAGTTCCCGGAATGACGTCAAGCCCTCACTATTATCCAACAAAACGACACAGCCCCTGTATTTACTAACCTTGGTCAATTCGTACACATTTGCAACTAAAATTTGATCTTAGTTTTACCAGCGCATAATTTATCTATAAAATATTAAAATATATAATATTATAATAAAGACCGCTACACGCGAGGCTGGTTTGCCGTTGGAATCACTGCTGGGACTTGTGCTGGCTGGCGCGCTGGATGCGAAGATGGAAACGACGTCACAGGAGCTTGTTTGTCTGCTTGAGCCAATCAGGAAACAGTATCTTGTCACGTGAGCGATACGAGCAAACGCCCACAAACCAACATGGCGTCATTCTGCTCAGAATCAGACAACAGACACGTTTTGCTCTGTGTTTATATTTGAACTGTTACTGCGCGCGCACCAGATCTATCCACAAAACAAGCTTGAAAAGACGTCTTGTGTGAAGCGAACACATAAAAAACCAGCGCTAGAAAACTAGTAGTCAAATCTGGCAAGGAATCTAGCGGCAAATCCAGCCTCGTGTGCAGCGGCATTCAGCAACCAAATAAAGCAATGAATCTAGCGGCAAACTCAGCCTCGTGTGCAGTGACTTTAAAGGCTTTTAGTAGATCGGCGGTTTCACTGACTCAGCGATCTAGCGATCGTATTGTTTGATAGGCGAACAACATTTTCAAGATCACACCACATTTAAAACCTCTAAATATTTTAATATACAAATATGGATAATGCAGAAGGAACTCACAACAGTTATCGCGACGAGGACGTCGCGACGCCACTCGACGCGACGTCTCCGTCAAGTATTTTAACAAGTGTAAACTTTCAAATTTCAGGCTGCCCTAGTCTTTGAATTTCTGTCTTCCATTTTAACAATGTCATCAAAAAGTCATTTTAGTCAAAACGAAATAAATAACATAACACGTCATGGAGATATTCAATGAGTTAAAAAAAAAATAATGCAAAATTGGCAATACATGAAAAAAATACCAATAGTTTTGTTATATTTTGTATTTTTACAGTAGAAAAGAATGTCATATTTGCAAGATTTTAGTAAATAAGGATTTTGTGTGGGGTATCGGTGGACAGGTCGGTAATAATGCGATAAAACCTCTCAAGTAAGTTTTTTTCTTAGGTGAATATTTCTTGAAATATAAACTCTTAAAGGCGTTAATAATGTGCCCCCCCCCCCCCCACTAACTTTGCAGCCATGTGGTTAAAAAATCTGAAAAAAATCAAGTGAGTAGAAAATAAATACTTCCAACGAAAATTATTTCGAACAAGATATATTAACAAGTTGTAGAAGGTCATCCGATCTTTCCTTAGAGTATTTTTCATATGACTCATATTTTTATTAATATAGCGGAGACAAGAACCACGGCTATATACTATTAACTTAAAAAAAGTTCGACATCACTAGTGCAGATGACAATATTCATTAAGACTACATGATTTTTGAAAGGTCACAAAGTGATTTTATTAGTGCAAATTATAACTCATAGTTACTCGACTTCTTTTTAATAAATAGTATCAACATAATATTGCAATGACGCATTTCTAGGTTAGGGTATGATAATTGCGATTGCGACTCATGAATATCATGCAAAAATACATCATAACAAAACTACGGAACTCTATCATGTGCGGATCCAACACATTTTCAATACACTTAATAATCCTATCCATCCTGTCTGAGAAACATGTAATTTAAAAGTTGGATAGAATGTGGGTATCCACTAAAGAATGTTTTTCGAAAAGGTTAAAAATAGTTTCCTTGACGAAGTCGCGGGTGAAAGTCGATTGTTACAAAACGAAATATTAATTCCGAACAGATTTTATCTTATTTAAAGTTCATCTTCCCTTTGTATAATAAATGCGGTGGTTTACTTAAGGTAAAAGCTATATGAAAAAGACTGAAGGTGTTTGTTTTTCGTTATTTTAATAAAGTTCGGTTGAACTTATACAAAGAGACGTTCAGAAAACACTTTAATAAGAAAAGAATACTGTATTTTAATCTTCTGCAATTTTACGCCGGTTACCAAAATAATGAAGTCGCTCTTTTAATCATAACTAGATAAACAAGTTATGACTGCGCCATATAAAAGAAAACTTTATATAGATCAGTGATGTAATGAATATTCGCTTTCGGGAATATTCCTATATTTTTTAAAATGCATTCGTAAGTATTCGCATTAGCTAAATTCATGCCAATATTAATATCAGAATTTTTTTTAATGTGAAAATAATATTAAATAAGACAAAAAATATTATTTTCTTATACTATTGTTATAAGAAAAAAAATTTTTTACGCCTTTTTTACAAAATAGTTTTTTTGCTAAGGCAACCTTGCAATTATACCTTTTTATCAGCCTAACATTAGGTAATAAAGCTTAAGATATAATATTAATTATCAACCTAGTACCTAGAACCGCTACAAATGTGTGCGTGCGACTTGCGCAGCCATTCACCTATCAAAAATCTTTACTTGGGCAAACAGTTATGTCTAAAAATTTGCATTCATTACACCATTAATATAAATATCATAGATATAATACAGGAAGGAAAAAAGGAGTGTGGCACCGATTTGAGTGTGTTAATTCGTGCACATTCTGATGAAACATTTAACGTTCTCTTCGTTTTAATATAGGGAGAAGTGTGCACAACATATGTTTCATCACGGTGTGTATGAATTAACACAGATACAATCGATTCAGGAGAAATCCATCTCAATAACGTTCAAAAAATGTACAGTGTAAACTCCTTTTAACGTCTCTCGATATAACGACACACTCCTTAAAACGTCGAAATTACTTAACTCTAATTGGTTTACCTTGTTGCTCATACAATGATACACTCTAAATAACCACACACCAACTATAAATAACGACAACAATACGTCATCAGTAAGCAATAAACAGTACTTGTTTGTTATTTTGTTGATTTGTTGTCGGCATCATGCGTACCAAAGATTTTAAGAAATTCGTTCTTTTTTTTTGGGATTATCTTTCATATATCATGCTTATCGATAAGTTATCATATTCTTAGTTGCCCACAAATTTTTAAACTGTGAACTTGGCGAGTAAACGATAATCTTTGTGTGTTGACGAAAATGTTTCATTAATACGCGCAATAGAGGCGGGAGAAAAGATAAGTGAGGTTGGAAGACGCTTTGGAGTAAATACATATTATAGTAAAAAAATATTAAGGGATTATTTCTTCTTTCCGTTTAACGACAACTCTCAATAACGCCTCAAAGTGCACAGTCCCTTGAAAGTCGCTATTAGTGATGTGCCGGATATCCGTATCCGCGGATATCAGAGGGAGAAGAAAGATCCGTATCCGTATCGGTTAGTTTTTGGCGGATAGTTTACGGACCTTTTACCTTATTAATTTTCAATTCATAGATGAAATTTTATATATATATATAGGTGATTAGGTAATAATGAAAACCTGTTAAATTCCATTCGGATTATTTTTTATTTTTTTAATCGTATTTGGCACCTTTATATTGCAAACATTTATCGTAGTGAGTACCATACCAATAGTACATACCTCAAAGGTACTAAATCAACTATCTTTATAATGAGATATTGCACATCGATCTTTGGAAAGAGACAATCTGTTATGAGAGTTAACTCTTAAAGAGGTCAATAACTTTTTCCCATAACAGATAGTCTCTTTCCAAAGGTCGATGTGCAGTATTTACCGCCGCGTACTCTAAGAAAGTTAAGATCCGTATCCGTATCGTCGGATCTTGAAACCAAAAATCCGTATTCAGATCCGTATCCGCGGATATACATTTTTAACGATCCGGCACATCACTAGTCGCTATATAGAGTTTACACTGTAAATAATTACGGTCGTATATCGATCCCTTGGCGATCACCAGAGTATGAATAAAACTTTGTTTTATAGGTTAGGTAATTAAAAACAGTTAATTACATCAAACAATCGTACCTACAGAATATGAATGAAAACAATTATAGCATAGCTGCCAACTTTGAGACATAAAACATATGTGTAGACTATTTTAATGTTCAAAGAAAATAACAATGCTGGTGCAAAAGAGATGGTATTATATTAAGTGCGCTGACGTTAGACAGAGATGAAATGAGAGTACATACTTTGAAGAGACAAGTTTTCAAGAACTTCTTTATAATTAATATAACGGCACAACACTTTTGAGTGCCGAACTTTAATAAACCTTGTTTATGAGCTTTAACTGAAATAAAATTTTTAATTTGTTCCACAAAATTTACATAATATAAAGCGTTGTTTTTGCCACGTTCATAAATCGATACTGAAGATAGATAGCACCGGCATGTTGAATTTTTGATATCTCTCGGTATATATAAAACTAGTGTGACCTGTGCGAATTATTCGCACTAAATAAGTATAATATTTATCACTTTACAAAATTATTTTTTAAATATGATTGCAGGTATTCAATTCGTTTCTAATTTTGCACACTGCTTATAACGTTCTTCTTTTTGTTGTTTTACAATATGAAGCTCAGATGACAGATCGAAGAAATATTTTACTAAAATTGTCATATAGAGGCGCAAGTAGCAAAAGCGTTGAACTAAGCCGTCAGATGGCATCATGCAGCATTGCTGTGAGTTGTGACGTTGTTCAGCGTTGCTCTCTGTTTCAAAATTAAAGCCGTCAGATGGCAGTATGCAGTATTGTGTCTGTTGTATTACAATATGAAGGTCAGATGACAGATTGAAGTGTTGACGTTGTTTCAAAATTAAAGCCGTCAGATGGCAGACGTTATTCAGCGTTGCTGTATTTTAATTAATTTACAAAAACAAAAGTAATAATAAATTTTTTAGTTGTCGATGTCAGTAGAGCAAGCAATTATCTGTAAAATGATATACCTATAATTTATGTGGAGAAATTGTGAGGTTTTTTTAAAAAGGGATATGATTCTCGTGTCACAGCTTTGGCTGCGCTAATCTCCGAAACCACTAAACAGATTTTTAATGAAATTTTGTAAATGTGTCTTGCTTGGTGCAGCTTACGCTATAGAATAGTTTTTATTAAATATTTTGTACAAAATTACGGTCTTTTTGCAAAAAAATTGTTTTAGTAACATATAACGACATTTGATGGAATTTACTCAACACTGTTAATACGGAAGCAAACACTATCTACTCAATGTGCGGTGAGTGAAAGCGACAAAGAGTATCGAAAATATATCTGCGTCTCTTTCTTCGATGTAATTCCCTGATTTCGCCGCTGATAGGATTGGTTGATGTACTTGCATTCAATCAGAATATAGTATCTCTGTTTCAAAAACTTTGTCTTTTTCTATGACATTAACATGGGCGTACTTAGCTTTTGGCCCAGGAGGGGGCAAATTAGAAATTTCTTAAGCCGGGTCCCCCGTGCTTGTTTTGCCCTCCTGGATACGCCGGTGCTTACGGCGTAAAAAAAGACAGAAGCATATGTTTGCACTCTAATGGTTCAATTGCGATTTTATTCCTATGCTCAGTAATGGTTTATCTCAACGCATGCGTGTGTCGGTCTATACTCAGTTTTGGATGTGACTTATGATTGTATTAATAAACAAATATTTGCGAAGTTGTGGAATATAATTAACAATACAGTGAACTTGTTCAAAACAGTTTCAGTTTTTACAGTTTTTTTTTTATTCAGAGTTGGTATTATTTACGATTATTGCTTATATACATATTATAATGGCCAATAAATAAAAGTTTTGTAAAATGTTACATGAAAAAAATCATTGACTGCAGGAAACGAATGCAGGTAGCGTGGCAGAATCACATTTGAAACAGACCAAAATATAATACAGTAGATAAAATTGTCGACCAATTTTTCTCAGACCATACGATATATTGACAAAAATGATAAAAATACAAATCAATATAACAAAAGATGACGTTTCGATCCGGATTTGGATCTTCTTCAGAAAAATCTAAAAATATAAAAATTAATTAGTATTAAATTATTAATTATTTATTTACACGAATGATGGAAGTTTGAAAGAATCAAACAAATTAATGAAAAATTAATAACAAACAATTTTTTAATACGTAGTCATGGATATCAAAGTACCCATAAAGAAAAAGTTATTTAAAAACAAAAATTTATTTCAAAATAATATCATAAATTTTACTTAAATTTTCGGTATCTAATTGAGCATTAAGAGAGTTTTGGTTAGATTTTATGTATAACATTTCCGAAATACTTCTTTTAAAATAATTACTTTCATTATCTAAAATTTTAACATTATTCCAATTAATTTTGTGGTCATAGTCAATTTTATGCTTAGTAACGACATTATGCTATCATAATAATAAGCATAATGTCGTTACTAAGCATAAAATTGACTATGACCACAAAATTAATTGGAATAATGTTAAAATTTTAGATAATGAAAGTAATTATTTTAAAAGAAGTATTTCGGAAATGTTATACATAAAATCTAACCAAAACTCTCTTAATGCTCAATTAGATACCGAAAATTTAAGTAAAATTTATGATATTATTTTGAAATAAATTTTTGTTTTTAAATAACTTTTTCTTTATGGGTACTTTGATATCCATGACTACGTATTAAAAAATTGTTTGTTATTAATTTTTCATTAATTTGTTTGATTCTTTCAAACTTCCATCATTCGTGTAAATAAATAATTAATAATTTAATACTAATTAATTTTTATATTTTTAGATTTTTCTGAAGAAGATCCAAATCCGGATCGAAACGTCATCTTTTGTTATATTGATTTGTATTTTTATCATTTTTGTCAATATATCGTATGGTCTGAGAAAAATTGGTCGACAATTTTATTTACTTGAAGAGTTCTATTCAGACGTTAATTAAAGATTTGTATAATACAGTAGAGTTCCGATTATCAGTATGTTCGTTTGCGTTAATATCCGTGTTACGCAAACTGTATATATTTAAAGTCAGTTTCTCAAAATTCTACCATAACACCATTTATATTGCACATACCGCTAAACTAGGGGTATGTCCTTTATTATCGCATTGTGCATCAGAGCTGACTTTCGTTCATATAAGAAGTTATATCTAAGTTAATTTCACACGTAATCCATTCAAATTGCAGCTTTTTGAAAAGAGGAGGTTTTGATCTATAAAACAGAACCATTTTTAAATCAATTCGAGTTCATAAATACTATTAAAATTGTAATTGAAAATCACAAACAGAAGTTGTCGGTTGGTCTGTACGTATGTAGGTACGTCACGACTCTACAGAACGCAATTTTGGACGGATTGCCTTGGGTTATATTTTATTTACTTTATTTAGTATCAGATCAGAACCCTATTTAAATTCACATAAATGTAGTTTTAGTTTTATAAACAGTTTTAATTTATTATTTTTGACAGCTAATAGTTCAAATAAAAAAAAAAAAAAACAAATAGGTACCTATTATTGCTATTGTAAATATAGCATATTACGTAGAATAACTGCTACACTTCTATACTATAATAACAACATAAGATGCGATATCGATATGGCCGAGCGGTTAGAGCGTTAGTCCAGTAATATCAACGCGGGTTCGATTCCCACTGGCACAAGTAATATCATTTTTTCTACCTATTCCATTTTAATTTAAATTTTTTTTCTATTTTTTTAATTGTTTTTTTTAAATCTATTTTCTCAATTTTTTTCATTATAATATTATGTATAGTGAAAAACTATCTTCCATTTCCCAGCACAAAATATATATATTCGTTGTTTTTTTTGTAATAAAAATTATATAAAAAAGAACAAAAAATAAAATATTAATGGGATCGAATCTACGACCTTTAGTTTAGGAGGCAAGTATTCTACCTTGCCGCTAACTTAACTTAATGTTCTACAGCCGATTTTTATAGAATAAACATTTAACATTAACACTGCGCTATGTTTTCAATTTTAAATTTTACCCTATCGTGTCAAAAAAAAGTTTTATTTCAAAAAATAATTTGAACCATTACTTTCTTACTTATACTACTAATAATAGGGTTATGAAAACCGAAAACCATTTTTATAAGGGATTTCCAATATTTTTAATTTAATTTTTAATTTCCACCCTAACAGAAAAAAAACAAAACAAAACAAAAAAGAGTTTTTGAAGCGAACCTTTTCTTCTATATAAAACAAAAGATAAATTTACTATTTCCGTTGATATGTTATGAAAATGGCGGTTCAGAGAAGATTGATAATTTTAGGGTAAGTAATTCTGAGCAGTGTAATTATTTTTCATGATTGGTAGTCGTTACCAGATCCACAGTTATTTTACGAGTAATAAAGCATGTTAATAGCGACTCCATTTCGTCATGAACTTGTGTTCAAAGCGACACGATGACGCGGCGATACGGTAAACCAGCGAATGTCAGTTTTATTATGACGCATTAACGTCTGGTTATTAATTCAACTCAGTTGAATATTCACTGAACGTAGCACATGGAGATTATTGAATTTTGTGTCATCTGGAAGTGAAACTTTGTATCATCTATGTCAGTGATTCCCAAAGTGGTCTATATCGACCCCCAGGCGTCGACGACAACTTGCAAGGGGTTCATGTCAGCGGGAAAAAATTGGGCGTCCATGAAATGAAAATGGGGGTCAACGATAGTGAATCTACTAGCAAAAAAAGAAACAAACTGGACATCGTTTACCGAAGAGATTTAAGATTAAATCTAACTAAATTGATGCCAAATGTTGAAAATTTATTATTAAAGCATCAATCATGTTCATCCCTCATACTAAAAGCATTTATTTTTTGCTTAGTTATTTTATGTAACAGAAAGTAAATTTTAATTTGATTCGTTTAATTTGAATCTGATTAATAAATGTATAAAACTAAACATTTCACACTACATTTCACTACCGTTATAAATTTAAATCGTTCAAAGTGAGTAGCACTATACCGGTTGCCAAAAATACATTTGAAATTAATGAATTTGCAAAAAATCAATATCAGATAAGCAGGGGGTCTACCCAAAAACGAAAAACATGGCAAGTGGTCTACGAGACAAAAAAGTTTGGGGACCTCTGATCTATGTCAATACCGACTCAATACAGTGTAAACTCCATTTAACGTCACTCGATATAACGACAAACTCCTTAAAACGTCGAAATTATTTAACTCTAGTTGGTGTACCTTGTTGATCATACAACGATACACTCTAAATAACGACGAGTATCCTGAATTTGAAATTATTATAATTTTCAATTCATAACAGGTATTAATTCTATTAGAGATGTACCTTGAGATGAACGATAAATGCGTGAATCAAAACAGCCATTACCAGAAACTATATACATTGCACGGTAGTTTGCCCCAACGTTAACATTTGTATAAAGAACACTTTAATAACTTATATATTCCGAGAACTAGAATAATACATATTAATAATTTTGTATATCGCCTGTTGCCAAAAAAGTTAGCTCAAAAAAAGCCGAGACATACCTATCTTAAATCAATCTGGCAAATATTCGATAAGTTCAGTATATAGACAAGTTTTCTTTTCGGAGCTATTTTTTTTAACTTAGTATATTTAGATAGAGCGGCATGGCTTCTCTTTATCAAGCCTCAACTCACAGGTTCAAATCCGCAAGAGTGAGCAAGAACCAATCAGAAAACAGTATCTTGTCACGTGCGCGACATGAACAAACGCCCACAAACCAACATGGCGTCATTCTGCTGAGAGTCAGACGACGGACACGTTTTGCTCTGTGTTTATATTTGAACTGTCACTATGCGCGCGCACCAGATCTATCCACAAAACAAGCTTGAAAAGACGTCTCGTGTGAAGCGAGCATATAAAAGCAATTCAGAAAACCAGCGCTAGAAAACTAGTAGCCAAATCTAGCAAGGAATCTAGCGGCAAAACCAGTCTCGTGTACATCGGCCTGTGTATAATACGCGCCACGGATCTAAAAGGTTTGGAAGTTAGTTACAAACAGCGTCGCAAAGGCACATTTTAGAGCCGTTGAGGCTCCCACCACCTCCCAGCTACCTGCACGGAACGTGCGCTCGTCGGTGATTGGCCGTGATTGCTCTTTGTCACTTGTCGCGTTCCTGCTTTAAAGTACTTACAGTCGAGTACGCTATTGTCAAGTTGTTTTGTTATTTTAGTTTTGTTGAGTTGCTAGTGTGTAGTTTTTCAACAGACTGTACAAGTGCAAGCCCGCATTCGCATCTAACTTCCGAGCCTTTTAGATTCGTGGTGCGTATTATAACATGCAACGACCCTGTCTTCGAAAACACCTTGTATATATAACATTCTAATGTTCTAATAGATTCACATTAATTATTTTGGAGTTGTAAATGTCGTGTCTAAGTAGTTTGTGTGGCTTGTATTCGAGAACAGTGCGGTGCGGCAAGGGGGCGTTATGGGGGCTACAAGGGTGATTTTAGATGGTACATAACGCGTTGCGGTAACTCCAGTGCAATTGGAGGGACACGTTTATTGCTCTATTAAAGTAAATCGACAGTTATTTATAATAAGTAATAACAACGTGCAGCTCTTTGTATGATATAAAAAGTATAAATGTGTTTTTAAGCCACTTATGAAAGAGGAAAACGGTTATGATGCAGTTTATTCGCAAAACGTATTTTTGCTATAGAATAAAATTGTTTACTTGTTCAACGTTTTTGTTTCCTACTTGTTGGTTATTTATTAGACTTTTAAACGGGTTGTATTATTAAAATAACGCTTCAAAATTTTTAAGTTTAAGTATATTAGTCAGAGTGCCCGTCGGCAAAAATTTTGTTGACACATACTCTCCCAAAACTTTGTATATGGCTTCATTAGGCTTAGTCTAACACCTATTTCCTCTATGACTTTTCTTAATTTTGGGGCGTTTTCCCTCTAAATTTTCCGAAAGATGTCGTTTTGGCGACATGTAAAAATTGATAGATACTGTTTGTTTTTTATTGGATAACTTAAAAACTTCAACAAAAACGCTAAAATTTAGTTCTCTGACAAATAACATAAACCATTTAAAATGTCTGACACCTCGAATATGTTCGACGTATTCGAGGTGTCAGACATTTTAAATGGTTCATGTTATTTGTCAGAGAACTAAATTTTAGCGTTTTAGCATTCCAAATTAGTGTTAGTTTCTTCTCCCGAGAGGAATACGAGCAATTACCGGTCGAGTTAAAATAAAAGCGCTTTTCATGGAGACCAATTTTGCAAAATAAGTCGACAAAAAAACGGTGGCAATCTACAAATCCGGGCGAAGCCGGACCGCAGGCCGCTAGTTTTGAATAAACGCAAAAAAGGGCATATTATATAGATTTCAATAAATAAATTTTAAACGAAAATTAAATTTTTAACAAACGTAAATAAATTTAAGAACTATTACTAGACATCAAAATGATATTATTAAGTGTAATAATAAAGCTAAATTAAATTAACAAAACGCTTAATTCAAAACGCACCAGCTATCTGAATGAACTCAATTTAATATAAATGGCTTTCTTTGTTCGAATTACAGTCGTAAGAACTCGTAAGACAAAAGACAGTCGTAAGTAATTAAAGGAGCGCGGCTGTTCTTTATTAATGCTACGCCTTCAATTGTTATTTTCAAAGGTTTCGTCAATTCCGATTGGTTTACAGCCTTGGATTAATTTTACATATTTTAATACGATAAATTTTAATAGGATTACAAAATGATTTTACTAATATTACAAAGCTAATATATCAAGGGTGTAGAGCATAAAGGAGCTTTTTAAAATTTGATTATCATCAATACAAATAAATAATCGTACTGTGTTTGAATTAATTTATTACAAATAATATGATATTAAACTATATAGTTTCGCCTTAAATAATTCATGGAAAATACAAAGTCACACTCGACAAACATTACCCTCCTTCTGGGGCAATCGGGTAAAAAGTGCTTAAGATCACAAGGCTTTGATCAGACTAAAATAAAATCGTGAGCGCATTTAGTAAGTTTTCTGCTAAATGCGGCCCACGATTTGTTAGCTCGATGAAGCACAATGTATGACTGCCTTCTCTACTGAGCTATCGCGGCGGTATTATATGCGCTGGATAGTTCTTTCTTTTTCTTGCATTTATTGTTATCTGGAATTTGGCAACAAAGCCTTTTTACCTACGCATATTGTTATTGTTTGAACAATCAAGCCGATTGTTGTTCCACAACAATCCGTGTGTCATTGTTACAATGACGAGCCGACTGTTGTCTCACGAAATTCTTTGTCGTCCCAACGGGGATCGTTTAACAAAATTATAGCAAACTATAACTACTTATTTGTGAACCTATTAAAAATTTATCTTTATATAAATTCAAATCAAAGACAGGATAAAGCGGTGTTCGGTGAAGACATTATGCTGTTAATAGTCTTTTAAGTAAAAATAAAAGTTGATAAAGAAACGACGAAGAAGTATTTAGCCAACAACAAAATTTTAAAAACGGTTAAAGTTTCGAAGTAGATACTTGCTTATGCAAAATAGTCAATTAAACAGAATTTAGTACCTTAAATTTCCGGTAGAGTCTCTAACAACATTACACATTACAGTGTAGTTCAAAACTTCGAAATTAAGTTTAAAAAAAACAGTGATTTTCGTGCAAACGCTCGGTTTTAACTAGCGTTATCAGTGTTGCCAAATCTAGGGACATATTTCTGGAACTAGAGAGTTTCGACTGTTTCGGAAACTTTTGGAAATATAGTCATTGTTGGTTGATGTTTAGAAAAAAGTATCGGGAGAATTGAATAAAGGTGATAATTTTAGGTTATGTTTCCAGTGCGTGATGATGTATATTACTGCGAATGTGAAACATTATGTTAAAAACGAGAGACAGCGAGAGTGCTCAACTGATAACTGCTTGCTGGGCCGTAATTAGGCAGCAGCAACAGAGGCACGTACCGAAGGCCCAGACGGAAGAAGTGCCTCAGAAAGATTGAAAAAATTCTCATTGTATTAAAAAAAAATTCAGCCAATTGGGCGACGGGACCATTCCGACTTCAAAATGTTGACATTTGATATAGTATAATTAAGAAAACAAAATTTCTTATATCGCGTGAGGTGACGCGAGTAATGGCTAGTATTCAATATGATATTTGGTATTCGTTGCCATAATTACCTACATATAATATGTTCCACGTCATGTAAAAGTTAATCAAAGCATGCTTAACTATAGTTAATTGCTGACAGATCTGCAAAACAAAAGAATAGCTGATTTTTTCATTTTCAAAAAAATAAGTATAAGAGCAAATGTTCTCTAGCACTTCACCAACCTTGAGACCAAGTCGCTACTGAGGGAAACATTGTAATTGGGTTGGCAACTTTTTAACGATTGCATTAACTGAAAGAAGTTCCAATACTGAAAGTGTAAAGTTGAAACATAGTTTCAGTTAGTGTTCAATTACAGTTTTAATGACGGGTAGACAACTGAAACGACTGAAACTATTTAACGTAAATGAACAAATGTATCTATAGATATATTACGAAGTTTTATTTTGTTGTTAGAGATTTCGAAGACGTACAAGCATAAAGAGAATTTGTAAACACATTCTCTGTAGGTCCTCAGTTGAGAGAGAACGCTGCAGAAATTCCAGAAAACCAGATATTTGTCTACTCAAATCAGCATTGTTTTGTATCATTAGTTACCATAGAAATAAGGAACTGTTCTCTGTCTGAATTGCAGACACTTTCACGGCTCACTCGCGTACTCTAGTCTAATATTTTTATGGATTATACTGCTCAAAAACAAAAAAAAGAGAGTGTGCTTTAGACCACACGACTGAAGTAAAACTTCTTCCTGCCATATATAATATATAATAGTATATAATAGTATATAATAATGATACAATAATATTCGATAATCTATCACCATATTTTGATTAGACATCCTGATTTAACGACACAATATAACCTCACTCTGTAGCACATATCTACAAAGACAAAATGTTTAAAATATAAATTTTGAATAATTAATATGCAAAATATGTATATATATTTATTAGCATACTTTATAATACATTTAAAAGAATGTATTAACTAACCTACATTATTTCCCGTTACAAAATGCAGCAAAATGCGATGAAATGTATTTTTGATACAAAAAAAATTGTTTTCATTTTAAACGTCAAATAGTTCTCAAAAAAAAAAAAATAATTTCGATTAATGCTCCGTCTTTGTAGCACTCACTAACTTATATCTCCCTCTCAACTTCCAATATACGAAACGTAACTCTCTCTCTTACTATCTTCACTAACTTATATCTCCCTCTCAACTACCGTTCGCCTCTAACGATCACGCAGCGTTCGCCTCGTCCGATGATGCATTTCCGTAAACGCTTTCGTCAGGCATTTACCAGCTTACTCCCCAAGTCAAGCGTGCCTAAAGAAGTTTTACTTCAAAAAAGAAATACTACTTTGTGAACGGCCTTTTGATATAAGTAATTCAATTCATTAATCCACAAAATGAGCGAACAAGTATGAAAGTATCTAAAGTAGCTAGCTGATACGGACGAGTGGGTTCTAAGTCTTCCGAACTCAACTTGAAGCAATAATCCCTCATTTATCAGGATTTCACTTTTATCATTTTTATAAGTGAAATGTCGAGCATAAAATAGTATGATTAACGGGTATGCCGTCTTAGTTCCCAGGTGGAGTTAAGCTTAATTCACTCTTAAGAAGTTTGCCAGACAATATATAAAGCTTTGTTCCTTCACTGACTGTATCTGACTCAGTTCACGTACGTTGAACTGAAATAATCTGGATGTGCATCCTTATATCCCTTTAAAACCGATTCAATACGGGCGTGATTACACGCAAATTATTTTTTTTTTGCCGCGAAACAGATTCATTTTTGTGGACGCAACCGGCTCAACCCACTAGTGGAGAATGGTTCTAGTTTAGCAAGTTTAGGTCAAAATTCACTTTTTTACAATATTTTTTCGTTTTGAGGTCCCCCGAATTCAAAAAACATATTTTTGGAAAAACTCCAGATTGAAACCAAATTGTGAGAGGATGTTTAGTAAGCAAAATGATATGAAGAACCCTAATGTTTTTTTAGATAATAATGGTATACTTTTCACTAGAGTGACCTGTGCGAACTATTCGCACTAAATAAGTATAATAATTATCACTTTACAAAATTATTTTTTAAATATGATTGCAGGTATTCAATTCGTTTCTAATTTTGCACACTGCTTATAACGTTCTTCTTTTTGTTGTATTACAATATGAAGCTCAGATGACAGATCGAAGAAATATTTTACTAAAATTGTCATATAGAGGCGCAAGTAGCAAAAGCGTTGAGCTGAGCCGTCAGATGGCATCATGCAGCATCGCTGTGACGTTGTTCAGCGTTGCTCGCTGTTTCAAAATTAAAGCCGTCAGATGGCAGTATGCAGTATTGTGTCTGTTGTATTACAATATAAAGGTCAGATGACAGATCGAAGTATTGACGTTGTTTCAAAATTAAAGCCATCAGATGGCAGACGTTATTCAGCGTTGCTGTATTTTAATTAATTTACAAAAACAAAAGCATAATAAATTTTTTAGTTGTCGATGTCAGTAGAGCAAGCAATTATCTGTAAAATGATATATAATTTATGTGGAGTAATTGTGAGGTTTTTTCTAAAAAGGGAGGCAAACATCTTAAACCTTAGCGTATTAATATAGGTATAATAATAACGATATTTATCGTATTTATTTTTTCAGGAAAGTTTTGTTGAAAACTTTGTTTCTAAGCTTTATAGTTTCGGAAATATTTTGTTCTTTTTGTTTTGTAGATCTGTCAAAAAGAAGTTAGCTAAACATGTTTTGATTAATTCATTTTAAACGTGAAACATATTATGTAGGTAACCATGCCAACGCATAGCAAATATCATATTGAATACTAGCCATTACCCGCGTCACCTCACGCGATGCACGGAAATTTTATTTTCTTTATTATACTATATCAAATGTCAATATTTTTGGAGTTGAAATGGTTCCGTCGCCCAATTGGCTGGAATTTTTTTTTTTTTATTTTAAGATAAAGAATTA
The DNA here is from genome assembly GCA_963575645.1 of Xanthostigma xanthostigma. Taxonomy (NCBI): domain Eukaryota; kingdom Metazoa; phylum Arthropoda; class Insecta; order Raphidioptera; family Raphidiidae; genus Xanthostigma; species Xanthostigma xanthostigma. Next base: position 4,911,333 of record OY754469.1, on the reverse strand, counting down.
TTTCTAGTGATTCACAATAAAGAAAAACTTTCACGATAAAAGCACATAATTTATATTTATGAGCTACAAGAAAAACGAAATAGGTCGAAGAAAACACGGCTGACCGTGTAGCATGTATCAATTCGTCGGAATAACTACAGTGTAAACTCTTTATAACGAAACTCAAGGGACCGAGCATTTTTTATCGTTATAGAGAGTTACCGTTATATGGAGTGAAGAAAGAAAAACAACCAAATTAACAATAATCTTCAATGTACTGTATAATCTCTTTATAACGAATTTTAAGGGACCGAACATTTTTTTCGTTATAAAGAATTTTCGTTATATGGAGGGAAGAAAGAAAAATAACCAATTTTTCAATGCGGTGGAATAATCTTCATTAAACAATAGGAATTTTTCGATAAGTTTGGCGTCATCAAGTGCTTGTTGAATAGATGGTGATGGTTCAGAATGGTCCTCTTTATGTCTGTAAACATTTGCTGACGCCTAAATATGATTTCTTCGTTATAGAGAATGGCTGTTGCGTTATAAAGAGGGTATTAATGTATAGGTTTTAAGGTAAACCAACCAAATCGTAAAAATTTCGACGTTATAGGGAGTTTTTCGTTATAACGAAGGACGTTATAAAGAGTTTACTCTGTATTATGTAAATGGAACAAAATACAAATGGGAGAGAAGCCTGAAAATCGGTTTCAATTGTAAATCATATTATAGCAAGTGCAGTGGATATTTATATATATATATATATATATATATATATATATATATATATATATATATATATATATATATATATATATATATATATATATATATATATATATATATATATATATATATATATATATATATATATATATATATATATATATATATATATATATATATATATATATATATATATATATATATATATATATATATATATATATATATATATATATATATATATATATATATATATATATATATATATATATATATATATATATATATATATATATATATATAGAGACTGTATAATATAATATAGAGTTCTTTAGTCTGTGGGTAAAGCAGATAAGCGAGTTCATCGGTGCCACATGGTGCTGGTTTGCGTCCTGGCCGTTGCGTTGTCGTGCACAGACACTGGCTCCCGTAAAATCCTCAAATGGCCAATATATTCCACATTACTAATACCAGTCAGTCGTAAAATCATACTGATTGCCGTTCTATGTTAATCGACGATATCCCCTACATCTTATACAGCATACCGGCGCTTCTAAAACTATGGTGTTTACTATTCACTAGTGATGTGCCGGATATCCGTATCCGCGGATATCCGAGGGAGAAGAAAGATCCGTATCCGTATCCGTTAGTTTTTGGCGGATCTTTTACCTTATTAATTTTCAATTCATAGATGAAATTTTATATATACCTATAGGTGATTAGGTAATAATGAAAAACTGTTAAATTCCATTCAGATTATTTTTTATTTTTTAAAATCGTATTTGGCACCTTTATATTGCAAACATTTATCGTAGTGAGTACCATACCAATAGTACATAACTCAAAGGTACTAAAAAACTATCTTTATAATGAGATATTGTACAGCGATCTTTGGAAAGAGACAATCTGTTATGAGAGTTAACTCTTAAAGAAGTCAATAACTTTTTCCCATAACAGATAGTCTCTTTCCATAGATCGATGTGCAATATTTACCGCCGCGTACTCTAAGAAAGTTAAGATCCGTATCCGTATCCGCGGAACTTGAAACCAAATATCCGTATTTAGATCCGTATCCGCGGATATACATTTTTAACGATCCGGCACATCACTACTATATATTTACCAGATAATTCAGTGGCAGATTTACCAGCAGGCTGAGTAGGCTGAAGCCTAGGGCGGCAAATTTTAAGGGGCGGCAGATTTAGTTCATAGATTTTTTATTTCTATTTACAAAATTATAAAAAAATATTATACAAACACAAAATACGAATTTCGAAAATTAGAGACATATTAAAATATTTAACAAAAATCGAAATATAGCCCTATATACAGTGCTAAATACTAAATATTTCAACATCTCTACATGAACAATTGCTATAAACGCTTTGTAAAATATACTTTATAGCCCAAGATCCCAGAGCCGCCAGACACAACCTAATTTTAAATAAATGTAACCTTACGTTTTGAGAAGTGTGTACTTAGAACGCTTGGCGTACCTCCATCAATGAGTCTGTGACAAATGTATAGGTACCAGGTGAGAAAGGTGAGTAAAAATAAGAGTCACTTAATTTAAATTTAAATGGCTGATATTTATATATGTTTTGTAAAATATCACTATAAATTAGTATCCAGTATCGCCAGTCACTTTCCGCTGACCACAACTTCTGACAGACGCTTTAAAGCTCAGAGAATTATTAATGAACTTCACTTATTTTTAAATGCTTTATTTTTATATATGTTATTCAGACAACTATTACAAAATTATATTTCAACAGCCAGACAAATTGTAATGACCAAACATCCTCCCAGACGTAAAAAATAGTCATAAAGCTCTCGCGCTCATACTAACAGCTGACTATTTTTTACGTCTGGGGGGATGTTTGGTCATTACAATTTGTCTAGTGCATTCGATTCGATTCGATTCAGTGGTCTTTATTTTTTGACGTGATAACGTCTTATAAATTGATGAATCACCAATATTATAAATTGATAAAACACCGGCTGCATGTTCGAAAAAGTGTAACGTAACGTTCCTAACGTTCCGCCTGACCCTGTGCGTGCTTTTTGCTAATTTCTCGCTCAATTTAAATCAGATCGGTTTGAAACCAGTCTTAAACGAAAGAGGAGAACATTTTACATAGATTTCGTATAACAGAATTTGCCTAAACAGTTCTTTTATACAAATTTATATAGAAAAATATTTTATACAAATTTATATAGAAAAATAGCTGTATAAATGCAATGTTGTGTAATGCATGGCGCGACGCGGTCGGTTGTCTTTGTTTGCCGTACATGGAAATTAGAAGCAAACGTATGTCTTGTCTTAACATGAAAACAGCTGCATTTCTAATGTTTAATTCAATTTTTTGACATTAGTATATTGTGAAATGCAAAGCCTTCTAAGTTAAGTAGTGGAATAACTAATTATTATTAGAACATAATACTTTGTAAGTTGCAAACGTCACTTTTGACATTTCTTATCATTCCGACACCAAGGATAAGCGGATTGAAACCAAATTTTGGGAGGTTTAGGTTATGTATTACGGAATACGTTATCACGTAAAACTATCGTCCGTAAACCGACTTTACAGACAACCAATTTTTTTTTTAATCGAAATATGAAACCTTAAAAAGTAAAACGATGAAAAAATGTTGTTGGCCACTGAAAATCACGAAACTACGTATACTGATACAAGCTTTGCCGCTTAGTGAACCCTTGTTTTACGCAGAATAGTAAAACTTTACAGTTAAGCGGTTTAGAGAAGGGAATTTACAAGATGAAAAAAATACTACAGCTCCAAACAAAATTGCTTCGAGTCAGAAGGAACGCTTTAGTTTAGCTTTCCCCAAGAGGCTATTGGCCACATTATTTGGTTGTTTTTTAAGCATTCCAGCAATCGCAAAGACGACAGAAATAAATTACAATGTGATTGTAACGTTGAACAATCATTGGTTACAGATTAAGACCCGATTTCAATCAGTAACCAAATTGAATATGTACACTGCTTGGACTTCTGCTGGCCGGTAGGCTAGGTACGAAGCTGGAAATGACGTCACTGCGGGCTCGCCTGCTAGCTCACAAGATAGGTTTTAAAATTAGAACAGAGACTATTTTTCTTGCTAGGTCCACTGCTAAGTATGAGCAAGAACCAATCAGGAAGCAGTATCTTGTCACGTGGGCGACTCGAACAAACGCCCACAAACAAACACTGTGCCATAGTGTGTGTTCTGTTCAGAGACAATAAACATGCACTTTTGTTACTGTTCTATATCTCTGCGCGCGCACCGAATCTACCTGCAGAGCAAGCTTGTAAAGACGTCTCGTGTGAAGCGAGCACATAATAGCAATTAAGAAAACCAGCGCTAGAAAACTAGCAAGGAACCTAGCGGCAAATCCAGCCTCGTGTGCAGCGGACTTAAATTGAGTTTGCGAATTCAGAAATTCTCAAACTGAATTACTGTTTCAGCGCTAAACAAAGAATAAACAAAGTGATTACCCAGAGTGGTCAAGGGCGTAGATATTTTTTTTCCTGGGGGGGTAAAGCAAAAAATTCAATATTTTTTTAAGTTTTATTAATATCACACACGAATACTCACGAAGGAAGGTGTCAAGCAAAATATTAATTCCCAAACTTTACAATTTTTTTTCAAAAAGTATTTCTAAATTTTATTTTTTAGCCAGGCATTCGTATTATTTTCAGTTTTATTTTTGTATTATTATGATCCTGGGGGGGGGGATTTACCCACTTTACCCCCCACTTATCTACGCCCTTGAGAGTGGTTATTTTGTTCAGTATTCGGTAACCACTGTGGTTATCATTAGTAGAATAGGCTTGATTTTATCTGTAGTTTTGTACGGTTGAAGCTAGGACAATAAAAACATGGATGAAAAAAGTTGTTCAGAATGAAAAAATTAGCCTGCCTGAATTATAGCAGAGTATGTAGATTATTTTTAAGTATTTTTTATGTTATGAAGTAAAAATAACGACAGCAATTTCATTTTACAAATCTGATGGGGCCATCAAAAAATAAATTAAAAATTAAACACGCAACAGAGAACACGTCTCACAGCTCCCGGTGGAATGTAATAAGATAATTTTCTTCAGTTTCGCCTCTACACGTATTTTATATAATATTATATAATATAGTAACACAATAAAGTAGATTCGACATGGTGATATTACCATCATCATATATATTAATACGCTAAGGTTAAGATGTTTGCCTCCCTTTTTAGAAAAAACCACACAATTTCTCCACATAAATTATATATCATTTTACAGATAATTGCTTGCTCTACCGACATCGACAACTAAAAAATGTATTATTGCTTTTGTTTTTGTAAATTAATTAATTATTAACAACGCTGAATAACGTCTGCCATCTGACGGCTTTAATTTTCATAATATATACATTAAGACACAATACTGCATACAGCCATCTGACGGCTTTAATTTTGAAACAGCGAGCAACGCTGAACAACGTCACAGAAATGCTGCATGATGCCATCTGACGGCTTAGCTCAACGCTTTTGCTACTTGCGCCTCTATATGACAATTTTAGAAAAATATTTCTTCGATCTGTCATCTGAGCTTCATATTGTAATACAACAAAAAGAAGAACGTTATAAGCAGTGTGTAAAATTAGAAACGAATTGAATACCTGCAATCATATTTAAAAAATAATTTTATAAAGTGATAATAAATTATACTTATTTAGTGCGAATAATTCGCACAGTTATATATTAATAGATAGCGGATGCCTATCCTTGAGCATTCTGCGGAGTGGTTTCAATTAGAAGCCATTTTGAATGTGGAATTCGCCGTAAAAAGCGCGCGAGATACAAAAAGATTAAAAATGATTTAGCACATTAATAATTAATTGATGATAAAATGTTAAGTAAAAATGTTACACACTTCAATTTAATAGTTATAGCATATAATATTAACGAAAACTTAAATAGCTCATTAAATTGAAATGCGTCAACAAATTTCATCACTTCTCGGTAATTAATTTGAAAGTTGCGGTAATTAAAATTAACTTAAACCATTTTCAGAGGTAAGTAGAGAAGTAAGCCACACGCAAATAGCAGAGAGTGTGAACAACTTCATTTTCTCCATAAAAAATCCGTCATCATTCTTATTATTATAATTTTGTAACATTTTTTTTATCTTTAGATTCAACTTTAATACCCTATATACTAATTGCATTTAGAGGCACTCTTGTGTGTAGTGCGTACTTTCCAGTGTCGCTCCTTTGAACGACTCGCTCTGAGCGACTTTTTTTAGTGAGCGGAGCGCACGGAGCCAGCTTCCAATAAAGAGTCATGTGGACACATCACTACTGTATAAATAAAATAGTTGGCAAGACCAAAAGTGCACATCCCGCTAGTTTTCCATTGTATGATAAAAAAATAAGAATTAAAAAATATTTTTTATAAATTTAAAAAGATTTAAAAATTTAAAGAAATAAATAATTAAAAATTGAAAAAATATTTTTTTTAAGTTTGCAAAAATAAAAAAAATTAAGAACTATACATAATATAATATATAATTAATATCAAGTGGAATAAAATAAAACAAAATAAAAAGAAAAAAAAAGAAAAAAAAATCAATGATTTCGTAAGGAATCGAACCCAGGACCTTGTCCTTGGGGATCCAACGGCATAACCATTACGCCACGGCGGCCTAATACTTGTAGTGGTGTTATCACGGTATAGAAGTGTAGCACTTGTTTTATGGATTACATTATATTTACAGAGCAATAATTATTATATTGTTTTTTAAAACTACTTAGCTGTCAAAAATAATAAAATAAAACTGTTTATAAAAATTAAACTACTGAACACATTTTTGTGAATTTAAATAGGGTTCTGGTCTGATAGTAAACAAAGTGAATAAAATATAACCCAAGGCAATCCGACCAAAATTGCGATCTGTAGAGTCGTGACGTACGTACATACGTACAGACCAACCGACAACTGCTGTTTGTGATTTTCAATTACAATTATAATAGTATTTATGAACTCGAATTGATTTAAAAATGGTTCTGTTTTATAGATTAGAATCTCCTCTTTTCAAAAAGCTTCAATTTGAATGGATTTCGTGTGAAATTAACTTAGATATAACTTCTTATATGAACGAAAGTCAGCTCTGACGCACAAAGCGATAATAAAGCACATACCGCTAGTTTAGCGGTATGTGCAATACTAAGGAATAAGTTGTCGTACGGTACGGAAGTGTATTTTATAATGTATCTACAAGACATAATATTATGTACAAGCAGATGGTAGAAACACATATTCCCCAAGCGCCCTTTAGAAAATGCCACGCAATTTACAGGTGCCAGATGGCAATTGCCTTATTACTAGCACGTATATAATATACATATATTTTATATACTATCGACACACGCTACATGCATATATGGCGCACAGTTGGTACTCCGTATAGAGTGCATTCCCTGTAAGAAGTAACCAACGTCATATTGTACTGTATATACAGTATGTAGGTTACGTTACGTATATCAGTTGCAATGTAAACAGCAAACGTAGTCTTTCACTATAACACTTACTTAAGTGGTCTAGTTAAATGCGCAGGGGTTTGCATTTCAAATTGATATAAATGTATGTATATTTGGAAGGAAGAGGGACTGTGTGGGACGCATGTGGCTATGCCAGCGCGAGCTGGCGTAGTTCGACGTTGGTAATGTAAATAAATGATTATTAATCAAATTCAATAGTTTTACTAATTTAAAAGAACCTGTTTAACCATCAACACTACAATTTCTCTATTGAGGAGTACTAGTGGTCAAAATTCGACCGTAACTCAATAAATTTTTAATAAATAAAATTATCAACCAATTTTTCAGACATGTATTAACAAAAAATAATACATTAACGTTTCGGTCCGGATTTGGACCTTCTTCAGAACTGGTCTAAAAAATATAAAAATTATTTAATAATTGTTTTCTATTAAAATTAATTGTGAAAAGAACTATAAAAAAAATCAACGATTTCAATAAATTTTTAATTGAGGTTCTATTATCATTATATGGATTTCTCCTGAATCGATTTTACCCGTGTTAATTCGTACACATCTTGCACTTCTCCTCATTAAAACGAAGAAAACGATGTATGTTTCATCACAATGTGTACGAATTAACATTCTCAAATCGGTGCCACACTCTTTTTTTCCTTCCCGTATTTATATACAGTGTAAACTCGATACGGCGACACTCAAGGGACTGTGCACTTTGTGGCGTTATTGAAAGTTGTCGTTAAACGGAGAGAAGAAATAATCCATTATAATTTGTTTACTATAATATGTATATTTACTCATAATATATAAAATTTACTACTGACGTTTTTCGCTACTCCAGTATTTTAATTGTATTTTGTTCTATAATTTATTCGTTAATACACAAAGATTTTCTATTACTCGCCATGTTCACAGTTTGCAAGTTTGTTGTCCACTAAGAATATGACAACTTATCGATAAGCAGCTGAGCTAAACATATGAAAGATAATCCCAACAAAAAAAAAAACGAACTTCTTAGAATCTTCGGTTAGCATGATGCCGACAACAAAGCAACAAAATAACAAACAAGTACTGTTTATTGCTTAATGATGACGTATTGTTGTCGTTATTTAAAGTGTATCATTGTATGAGCAACAAGGTAAACCAACTAGAGATAAGTAATTTCGACGTTTTAAGGAGTTTGTCGTTATATCGAGTGACGTTAAATGGAGTTTACGCTGTATACATTTAAAAACAATACGATTCGGACGGAGTCTGCTAAACTGTCCGTTCAAAAAAGGTGTCCAGCCGAAGAAAGGGTTCGCTAACGGAGATTTCGCTGTGTTTATTGCAGCTCTACTTAAAATATTTGCATCATTAATGCAGTGGCGTCAGATACAAGTTAGAGGAAACCTGCTACATTATTCATGCGTGGTGGTGTTTTCTGCATGCCACTTTATATAGCGAACTCTATTTCCTGCTTGCGTTATGTTGTAAGTACATATTACAATGCCGCTATATGGCGCTATCGTTTACTTACACGACTCTAATGTACTTTGATGGTGTGTCGCTGGAAGAAGACGATTACACACTGTATTTGCAATAAGATTCAATATGCCCTGTAACTTGTAGGGTGTCACGTATTAAGGAGAGATTCGAGCTTAGCGACTTCCGTTTTTATTACAGCAGGTCCGAGTTTACTATCAAATTCCATTTAAGGAGGTTGAGGCGTTTTACGAAGATAATGAAAAAAATCTGAAATAAAGTTTTTGACGTGATAACGTCTTATAAATTGATGAATCACAAATCTTATAAATTGATAAAACACCGGCTGCATGCACGAAAAAGTGTAACGTTCCTAACGTTCCGCCTGACTTTGTGCGTGCTTTTCTCGAAAACGGCCCTAACGATTTGGATGAAATTTGCTGAAAAGGGATTTTGGGGGGCAAAAAATCGTTTTAGCTAGGTCTCATCTCTCGAAAAAATCGTTTTCATACATCATTATAAAAATCAATTTTTTGACGTATGAAAATACTTAAATATTGTAAGTAGGTTTTGGAATTTTATATAAACAGTGAAACAATTGTTTTCAAAATATTATGACAGTTAATCTTTGAGACTTAAAATAAATACGAAAGAAAGAAAGTTAAAAAAAAAACAATTATATTATAGGTGGTGAGTAATTTTAATAGATAAAATTAACCTAAATTTGAAGCGAAAGATGCAATATCATAGATTCAATTATTATAATTATTATATAAATTTAGGTTATGTATTACGGAATACGTTATCACGTAAAACTATCGTCCGTAAACCGACTTTACAGACAACCAATTTTTTTTAATAGATTTTTTTATGACAAAATTTTCTGTAAAAAATCCAAAATCATTAGGAGATTTATAAAGTTAAAAATTAAAAAAAACTTTTACATGTAGTCTTATGGAAAATATGTCAACCTAGCCTGCAAACGGTACATTTTAATTTTTTACAAATAACCAAATAATGTCAGCAGTTTCGAAACTAACTGGGTAAAGCATCGATGTCTTACGCATATTTTAATATTTTTTCCAATTTATTAGGAGACTTTTAATCAATAAAAAAAATCATGAAACCTTAGCACTTTTCTATTATGGACTTTTATTTTTGACAGTTTTAACAATTTTAACTGAATTTTCAACTTTTTAATGATTTAATTTTAATTTTCATTACTTCTTATTTCCTTTTTTAATTATTTACTGTAAAAAAATATGTAAAATACAGATATTTACATAAATTTATTTTTTTTTAACCTAACTTTGTACAAAAAATTTAAAAGCTAGAAATAATTAATTATTATTAAAAAAAAGTATTTATTTATGCTTTTATGGCAATAATATTATTGGTATCATCGAATTTTGTAAAAATTTATTATGGAAAAGTTCCCATTTACAATTCGGCTTACTTTTGAATGGGACTGTAACGGATCAACCTGCGTAAAATTTGTTTACTGAATTACCACAAGCAGGAAAGGTAGCTACCTACCAAATAAGATAAAATTTTATGAAAAAATAAGTCGTTTTGAGGTCTCTTTGTGTCAAAAAACCATATAGGTATATGGTTTTTTGACACAAAGAGACCTCAAAAATTTTATTTGCCTCTAAACTAATGGCTTTGAGTAAATTCTATCAGATGTCGTTACATGTTCTAAAACAGTTTTTTTTTAAAAGACGCCGTAATTTTCTACACAATATTTAATAAAAACTATCCTATAGCGTGAGTTGACTTATTTTTTGTCTTTAATCCCTGCACTACTACATCGTAACTAATTGAATCGTTATCCGTGAACTTTAATTTAATGACTAAGTGAAACACTTCTGTATTCAATATTTCGTTGGATATTACTCTATATAAGATGCAATTTCGTGTCCTTGCTTAGACGACGTAACCCAATTACAAACTTCCATCAGATTATAATGAACACTGTATAAGGCGTTAAAGGAATTTTATTTATATACACAGCGAAACAGAAATCACAGCCTGCAAGCAAAAACAATTTTAAACTTTTATCTTATAAAATACAAGCGGCCCGGTCCGGCTTCGTTCAAATTTGTAGATTACCTATTAAAGATTAGAGCTGTAACAAACCGTATACATTCGTTACTGAGTAACGGGTACATCGTCTGACTCGAAGTAACGAATCGTTACTTACAAATTCAATTCGTTACTCGCATTTGTCGTATCCATGTCAGTTCGACTCGTTTGATGCGGTTATACGTTATACGAACGAAGTCATACCGTATCACGTATACGACGCGCCTCGATGCGATGGTACATGCTTGATGCTGTTAGTACACGATTGTATGTCGTATGAAAAAGTAACGAGTAACGTAACGATACGAAACTAACGGGTACTGGTTCTTTAAGTAACGAATACATACGGGTACACAATTTCTCGTTACTTTTACAGCTCTATTAAAGATAAACATATTATACTGCAGCGGACTTTCATATAATTATAGATTATAGAACAATTGCTGTATTTGCCGGCGTTGTTTTTTAATATATTATTCATTCATTAATAAGTTATTTGCTATTTAACAAATTAATTAATTAATTTCTAACTAAAATTCTCATAAAAAAATTTCGTATTCATTGAAACATGTTTTTTTTTTTAAATAGAGTCATACAGCGCCATCGGTTGGCCGTTAAAGCAACGTGTCGGGTATCATAACGTTTATTTCGTGAGTAGAGTTTATTTTATGTTTTTTTTTTCTGTAAAACAACGCAACACAGCGGCTTCTGTTAAAGCAACACTCACCGTACTAAATATTTCACCGCAACGGGACGCCATCTGTTGGACGTTAAAGCAACACTCGCTATACTACATATTTTACCGCAACGGCAGCACCATCTGTTGAACACAGCGTCACCTGGTGGACGTTAAAGCAATAATATTTCATTACTACACCCTGTGCGATAATATGAAGTACACAGTTTAGTGCTCAGATATTGGTCTATGACGTAAGAGTGAACTTTCAAACAGGGATTGCATAAAATAAAATAAATTGGAAAAAAACAGATGAAAAGTTAATAGTTTTTGCATCCCTAGTGGAACGAATTTCACTGACCTTTGTTCCTCTTTACTATAATATCCAGCCTTTTTTTTTTCTTTCCTTATAGACTGTTTTAACTTTTCAAATAAAACATATTTACGGCCGTGGACCACTCAAGTTGCCACAACTTTATCTCCTACTTAATATTTCACTGAAATTCCTTACAAAGACAAGTAAATCCTGTAACTTTTTTCAGTCGTTACTGTAAAGTACATAAAAAAAAGTTTAAATGATTTTTTAACATTTCAGTATCGTGTTAAAATCACAATCTACGTTGAGAAAACTATTATCTTACGACCCAAAAATGTTATTATACGTTTTTTAAACATAAAATTTAACTAGAAGGTTCGTATTTTATGAAATGTCACACTTGCTCTTATTCAAATGACAAAAGGCAACGTCTGATTATTTGTCGCGCATTAAATTGGGAACTATTCAACCGATTTTCATGCATTTTTCACGAATAGACGAATAAGTAGGTAGAAAAAATATTCGAGAAGGTTAAAACATTTCCGAACCATAAGCGTAGATATATTTTTTTTTCTGAAGGGGGGTGGGCTAAAACAAAAAAATCTTAATTTTTTTATGTTTTTGAAGTATAAATCGCGAAAATTAATATGTAAAAACCGATTGTCTGTCTAAAACCGGTTAATCGGTTACCGATTATAATTTTAAATTTTTAATAACCGATCGAAAATACAGTCTCAGTACTGGTGTAAATTATAAAATAAGTGTATTTAAACAGTCCTAAAATTTTGAATATAGATTATAAATGAGTATTTTTTTAGTAAAACAGATATTTATTAAATTGTTGAGTTTAATTTTTTATTTTGATTGTGTGTCATTATAAAAATAAATATTTTAATTAAAAACACATCACTAGATAACAAACAGACATATAAATGATAAAAAAACAAGAAAAAAACAATAAATCATATTAATGTGCGAAATATTTAAATATCATAAAAAAATGTTTTCAATTCATTATTAAAACATCAATGATTGATTAAAACATGCATTGTGTAAGTAAATAAAAAACAATAAAATATTAAATATTTGTGGTCAAACGGCAAAAGCGTCTATGTTTAATTTTGGATTTTAAAATACTGTTATAATACTCGCCACGGATCTAAAAGCTAGTTACAAACAGCGTCGCGAAGGCACATTTTAGAGCCGTTGATACTCCCACCACCTACCTGCACTGAACGTGCGCTCGTCGGTGATTGGCCGTGATCGCTCGTTACCTTTGTCACTTTCCTGCTTTAAAGTACAGTCGAATACGCTATTGTCAAGTTGTTATTGCTATTTTAGTTTTGTTGAGTTGCGAGTTTGTAGTTTTTCAACAGACTGTACAAGCGCAAACTCGCATTCGCATCTAACTTCCGAGCCTTTTAGATACGTGGCGCGTATTATACCAACTTTCTTTTATATAACTATAAGTACCATATAGATATATTGATTACTTCAATGTGCTCTGCTTCCCCAAAAACAATAGGACTCATACGACTTCATATTAACGAGTCAAACATCTCACCAAAATGTGGTTTTGATCCGCTCGACCCTGATCTGTGCTCACAAACGGACGAACAGACTTTTTCCAAAAAAGTTTTTTTTTGGACACTTCAAAACGAAAAAAATATTGTAAAATTGTGAAAAGCGAATTTTGACCTAAATAATTGTATCCAAATGTGTATAGGCTTTCACGGCCGGTGTTTATCCAAATCTTCTTTGTTTCCGAGCTTGTATGCCGTGGTCCATTGGTATTAGTACCTGACGTTTCGTCTACAACTGCGGTAGACATTATCAAAGGCGATGTGGTAGCGGGCGAGGTGTCCTTTTAGACTGCTGTCACTTACCTGTGAGCAACCTAGAAGAACACTTCGCCCGCTACCACACCGGCTTTGATAATGTCTACCGCAGTTGTAGACGAAACGTCAGGTAGAAATACCAATGGACCATGGCATACAAGCCCGGAAACCAAGAAGTATTAAATAATAATAGTTCACCAGTTGAATTGAAATGGTACAAAGTATAGCGAAATATACAAAAAAAAAATTACGTAAGTGGTTTTGATTTTTTGACACAGATTATATCATTATTTACACTATGAATATTATTATAATATCGACTGTTGTGTTAAGTTATTTACATTTTTTTAGGTATATATTTTAGCAAATGAAGCGTTTTAAAATTAATTTAAAAAAATGAGCTTCAGGACAAAGAATTAAGGTAGTTCAGTCGTGAAACGGCTTTTCTTAGGAATTTAATAAAATTGAAGTCTAAGGTTAATAATAGTGTCTTATATTTAATTTAAAAATATTAAATTTTTTCACCATCTGTAAAACGAGATATAAACAATCAGAGCTGGAAGTATCTATATCACGTATAAAGAAAACTAGTACATTCCAGAATATCTCAAAAACGGTTCTTAGTATATTTCTTAAATTCAAAAATTATAAATTTTCTGAAAAAACTGAATTCTTTACCGATTTGTTAAAAAAATATAGAGCTTTAAAATAAAAATAGTTTTATTGTACTTTTAATTTTATTATAGGAGTGTATTTAAAGCTTAGATATGTTGGGTACAGTCTTTTACAAAAATCACGTCGCTATTGATCGCTTTTCCCACTCTTCTTACCACGCAGATTTTTCCACCTTGCTACTACCTTCTCTAAGCCAGGGGTGTCAGACTGATTTTTCTAACGGGCCATTTATATGATTTGAGGTGTGTTAGCGGGTCAAACTCAAAATTAAAAACTAAAACACATGCTAAATTAAAATCTTTATTTGTATACCTATACCTATAGTTTACATCATCAGTAAATAAAATTATCGACCAATTTTTCAGACAATATATTAACCAAAAAATATATAATTAATACATTAACGTTTCAATCCGGATTTGGACCTTCTTCAGAACTGATCTAACAAATATAAAAAATAATTAATATTTCAAATCTAATTAGTTTTTTATAAAAAGCTTATTAGATTTTAAATATCTATTAATTATTTTTCATATTTTTTAGATCAGTTCTGAAGAAGATCCAAATCTGGATTGAAACGTTAATGTATTAATTATATATTTTTTTGTTAATATATTGTCTGAAAAATTGGTCGATAATTTTATTTATTGAAGAGTTCTAATCAGACGTTAATCAAAGATTTGAATAGTTTAAATCAATTTTCATATATAACGGTAATAAAAAGGGTAAATTATCTTGAGCTTGAGGATTCAGACACTTGAGGTCTCTTGTTTTTGATAAGCTCATTGATGCCAGGTGTCATATTTGAGGTAGTTATTTTCAGAATAAATTCTGATCGCGTGACGTATTGAGATAGCTTGAGGGCCGTATCCGACCCGCGGACCATATCTTTGACATCACTGCTCTAAACGATACTGCTCTACAAAGGTGAAAACAAATCTCAGCGGTACTCTTTTTTGTCCTGAAATTGTACTAAAACATTTCTAAATGGAAATCTCGTGTCTGATGTAGGTATACATAGTTGATGGTCTTTGTCGATTCACGCTTGAGGAATTGCTATTAGATTGGATCTTTTTGACGTTTGAAAGCAAAGAATAGCTTTTGTTATTTTTTTAAATTGACGCATTCCAATGTTTATTTCAATTTCAAGTCTTCTTTCTTTTTCACGAGACTTTTGTCTCAGATCAAATTTAAAAAATGAAGGACAAACGTATTAGTTTTCAATTCCGTTTTTCAATCTTTTTTTATATGTTAAGAGCACACATTTAACAATTGACTATAATATGAATCACTGTGTATCTATACTCAATGTGCGGTAAGCGAAGGCAACAAAGCGTATCGAAAATATATCTGCGTCTCTTTCTTCGATGTAATTCCCTGATTTCTCCGATGATAGGGTTGGTTGATATACTTGCATTCAATCTGAATAAAGTATCTCTGTTTCAAAAACTTTGTCTTTTTCTATGACGTTAACATGGGCGTACCCAGCTTTTGACCCAGGAGAAATAAATAAATGTTTTTTAAAGTTTTATTAATATCACACAAGAATATTCACAAAGGAAGGTGTCAAACAAAATATAATTCCCAAACTATTTTTACAAATTTTTTTTCAAGTACCTAGTATTTCTATAAATTTTTATTGTTAGCCAGGTATTGGTATTATTTTCAGTTTTATTTTTTTATTACTATGATCCTGGATGGTAATTACCCCCTTCCCCCATATAATCTGGGAATACTTTGACCTGATTGCCTCACACGACTCTTCGAATTATCATTTTATAATTTAATATCAGAACGTTTCAAATTAAATCCAACAAATGCTTCATATCTATATTTCTATAAAATAATATTTACATTATTTCAGTATAATTTGCATACGCTGCAGTTAAAGTCATTTGCATATTTATCGACAAATAAACGGCGCTAATGTGAAGCCATTGTTCAATCTAAAAAGACATTATTAACACAGTTCACTCGCATGACTATATCCAGTTGATTGTTTTATAAAGTAGTTTCTATAAAATAGTTTAGTGGATTTGTCTTAGTGTTTCATTTTAAACAAAGATTACTTTTTTAAGAACCAATCTATACTAATATATAAAGCTGAAGAGTTTGTTTGTTTGTTTGTTTGAACGCTCCAATCTCAGAAACTACTGGTTCGAATTGAAAAAAAAAAATTTCGTTGGATAGCCCATTTATCGAGGAAGGCTATAGGCTATATAATATTACGCTGCGACCGATACATAAATGCGGAACATAAATGAAAAATGTTGCAAGATGTATTTCAAAAATAGTAGTCCATCCGACAAATATTTATCAGGTGAAATGCCTTAACTAAATATTGCAATATTAGCGCGTTAAGAGTACAACCCCTTCTTTTGCACCCGGGTGAAACCGGGCGGGAACGCTAGTTTTTTTATACACAATTCATTCTATACTATACATAAACAAACCGCAACAACGTGCTACGCAGTTCTAATACAAAACAAGCGTCCGCTAACGGTGCGTTTATACAGCAGTATACTTGAACATTAATTTATTAAAATACAATTATGCGAACTGTCGCATACAGCACGGTACGACAGCTAGGCTATCAGATATACCCACGGTATACAGTACAAATCGAGTAGTCCATCTGAACTCATCGCAATTATACACTTGGTTGGTACACTTACCGCGACCAATGTTAATAAATGGAAACAACAGTTCTTCAACGGCAAAGCTGGAAAAATCTTCGAGATTCGATTCCCGTGATGGACAAACTATTTACATACCTACATGTTTGTACGGAACTCTCGGTGCCAGACATGGGAAAAGTCGTTACTATATGCGATCACTGCAGTGACTGTTATTTCAGTTACACAAAAATCACAGTGAAAAATCATAGTTCACGTCGATCCCGACGGAGCAAACACTCGCTCGGACGTTACGGCGGCTACTCGGTTGGAGCGACCGTAGTGATTACGACATACGTTACTTTGGAACGTAATCACCTCTTGTCAGATTACAGTGATAATTTTAGACGGCTGGTCACAGTGATTTTTTCATCGTGAAGTTATTTATTCCCCAACTCTACTCGGTGCGCGAGTCCAACTCGGACTTGACCGGTTTTTTTTATTAAATAGTTTTGTCATATCCTGTACCAACCACAATTCAATATCATTTTCGCACGTCCGATGCACACATACAGGTAGGCGGCAGCTAAGCTATTTCATTAAAGCTTTATGCATATGCATGAGAATGAGTGATTGAATGTATGCATCTGTTATGCTGTACTGAATAATGTGAATTTTATCACATACGGACTATAGACCCGTTGAAATGAAAAATATCCCACTTTCATAATATAATATTCGCGCATTATAATTCAATTATAAACTTTTATGTGCTTAACCATTGACATAGAGATGAGAGACTGCGCATTCTATACCTCAGCAATGTGCCGAAGATGTCTAGAGGAAGGGTTAATCAGTTTGTTTTTATAGAGACTAAGAGTTGACCTAAATACAATAAGGCATGATGACAGATTTTGAAATCCACTTAAAAAAATTTGAAAAGTAGTTTGACCCTGCAGGCCATCCCTGTAACTTCCCGCTATTTTCGAGTTCAAAACGCTCAAAAATATGTCAAATATAGCAAGAAGTTTATTTTTTAGCTCTTCGAGCTCAAAAAAAAACACTTTGTTACGAAATTTTCGTTCACGATATCTCATGAACAAATGAAGCGATTTTGATGCGATTTGCGGCAGTCGACGCAATTTTTTAACCTTAAAAAGTAATTTTATACAGAAAAATCGATCTCATAGGAATTTTACGAGAAATTTAAAAAAAAACACTTTTTAAAAATTTTTCGTTCACGATATCTCGTGAACAAATGAGCCGATTTTGATGCGGTTTGCTGCAATCGACGCAGTTTTTTTAACCTAAGAAAGTAAATTATTACAAAAAAATCGATTTGATAAAAATTTTACGAGTAATTTTAAAAAATTACTTTTTTCCTAATTTTTCGTTCACGTTATCTCATGAACAAATGAACCAATTTTGATATGGTTTGCGGCGATCGACGCAGTTTTTTTAGCTTAAGAAAGTAATTTATTACAAAAAAATCAATCTGATAACAATTTTAAGAGTCATTTTAAAAAAACACTTTTTTACGATTTTTTCGTTCACGGTTTCTCGTGAACAAATGAACCGATTTTGATGCGGTTTGCGGAAATCGACGCAGTTTGTTAAGGAGAAGAGCTGATTAGTTTTTGGAATTAATCGGTTTAGTAGTTTAGAAAATTTTTTACAAAAACAAATTTTTAAAAATTTTTGAAACTTGTTTTTTTAGGATTTCTCAAAATTTTTTGGGCCGAATCGTTTCAAATTTTCAGGAAGTCTAAGTTCACCAAGATCACGTCAGATGCCGCAAACCACGTTTCAGTCGGACACTCCGTTCAAAAGATATAAAAGGTTTACATACATACATACACACACACACACACACACACACATCCATACATACAGCCCTACGGACATCATCGCCAAAATAGTTTCAATAGCTTCCTAGGACCCCAAAACGTCGAGATCTGGCGAAAACTCGATTTTCGAAAATCGGGGTGAAACCAATAACTTCCCGATTTTTGAAAAAAAAAAAATTTTTTTTTTTTTTTTTTAAAGCGGGAAGTTAAAAAACATTATTTCAGCAATAAATTAAATATTAACGCAAAATATTGCATTTTTATCTTTCTATTTTGAAGTAATCGCGAAAACGCTTGTGACGTCACGCCTCTGTGACAGTTGAGACTTGATGTTGTATTTATGGGTGTAGGACTGTAGTGCAGAGGTGCAGAGCGTTTAACGTCCGCTTCTCAACTTTATGTCATAACAGACGTTATTCGCTATTTTCTTATACCACACTTCCCGTTATTTTCTACAATTTTTAAACTTCAACTTATTTTTCTTTGATTATTTTATACTGTCATCATGCTCATTACGTGAAATTGTTAGAATTTGAAAGATTTCAATTTTTACTATTTTTTTGCATACCTCAAGTGCATTTAAAGGAGATTTATTAATAAAAAAAATCCAGCAAGGAATCTAGTATCAAAACCAGCTTCGTGTGTAACGGCCTTTTTTTGCGTTCGGATTACTGGCGATACGGTTTAGCGTGGGTTCGAGTTAAAGAGACTACACTGTCTGTTATTGGACATTGTATACCCATGAATATATATGTTAATAGATAGCGGATGCCTATCCTTGAGCATTGTGCGGAATTGTTCCAATTAGAAGCCATTTTGTATGTGGAATACGCCGTAAAAAGCGCGCGGGATTCAAAAAGATTAAATAGTCTATAATATGATGTTAATGGAAAAACAATAAAACTCGCAGTAAACAGTGATATTTCGCTCCAAAACCTATTTTTATGTTTTAACTTAATTGTTTCATTTATTTTATTTTATTTTTATATTGAAACGTTACAAAAATTACAAAACTGAGCATAAAAATAATATAAAAGCTTAGAATATTTTACATTGTCAGATTGGCATCAATGCTTGTCAACCTTGATGCCAAATTGACAATGTAAAATGTTTTAAGCTTTTACATTATATTTATGCTCAATTTTGTAATATTTGAAACGTTTCAGTATAAAAATAGGTTTTGGAGCGAAATATCACTGTTTACAGTGAGTTTTGTTGTTTTTCTCAATAAAATCATATTATAAAATAATTAATATTTTTGAATCTCGCGCGCTTTTTACGGCGTTTTCCACGTACAAAATGGCTTCTAAAAGGTACAGGAGGCGCTAGTGTATCCATCTATGTGTATACCACATCATTATTATATGGTGTCTGTCGGTGCAAACCAACTTCGAATTTGAAACAAATAAACAAAAACAACACTCTGAACGGGATATATTTAATTTCATTATTTATTGATGTATATTTGTGTTTGGCTATAATGATTCGAATAAATGAAATTAATTTGATTAGGAAATTATGTTTTCCAACAATTCAGAAGTTATTTATTACTGCAAACACTAATTTCAGTATTGCAATCATGTTAAATTTATGTTTAATTTGTCAAATAAATTGTAAAAACATTTTTCATTTGTGTTTTTATCAATTGTTCAAATTTATCCATTACGACCATCGAATAAAAAAATACCAGAAGTGTTTATTTATGAGTGTATATAAAGGCCGCTGCACACAAGCCTGGTTTTGCCGCTGGAAGCGTTTCTGAGTTTTGCGCTGGCTCGCGCGCTGGCTGCAAAGTCGCGTGCGTGGTCGCAAGATAGATTTCAAAATTAGAACCGTGCTTGTTTTGAGCAACAACCAATCAGGAAACAGTATTCCGTCACGTGGGCGACACGGACAAACGCCCACAAACAAACATGGCGTCATAGTGTGTGTTCTGTTTAGAGGCAATAAACTTTTGTTAACATTCGAACTGTCACTGCGCGCGCATCAAACCCATCTACAAATCCAGCTTCAATACACGCATCGTGTGAAGCGAAAACCATCACGAAATCCAGCGTCACAGCATGCTTGATACCTAGCAGCCAAATCTAGTGTGCAGCGACCTTATTTTACAATATCTCTATCTCCACACGACTCACCCGGAAAGACATATTAGACAAGCATAAAATGTATAGAAATAATAACTTAATTT
The DNA here is from genome assembly GCA_963575645.1 of Xanthostigma xanthostigma. Taxonomy (NCBI): domain Eukaryota; kingdom Metazoa; phylum Arthropoda; class Insecta; order Raphidioptera; family Raphidiidae; genus Xanthostigma; species Xanthostigma xanthostigma. The sequence goes on along the minus strand of OY754469.1, from coordinate 4,890,379 downwards.
GAAATAAGTGGTTTTTTCGTGTGGCCACAGATGTCTACATGTGTTAGCCCTTGTAAAATTAAATCTACGTAGTATAAAGTATTACCAACATGCGAATAATGAATTATGGACGAGCACCGAACCCGTCACATTTATATTTTAATATTATACCTCTTAAATATATTATAGTATGTTCACCGAAAGTGGTAACATTGAGTAATTCGTGTATCCTACATAAAATAAAAAAAAGGTTAGTTTTTTGTTCAACTCGAGATTTACTATCGGAAACTGCTGAGGTATTTTTTTTGTAGGTACTTCAAACGCAACCGGAAGTGTACATGCCTTTTTTTTAAATGGCAACATATTTTTTTCGATTTAAAAAAATCTCAATTTTTTCTACAAATTTTCATAAGGTTACATAAGAAAATATTCAATTTCTTTATTAAATACACAGTATGTATTAATTATTTTTCACAGCACCCCACACATGTGTAAATTATTTATTATGATTATTATTACGGTGTATTTAATTAACAAATTCTCGAATATTGTGTTATGTAACCTTATGAAAATTTTATATGAATTTTTGTAGAGAAAAAATAAGATTTTTTTTTAAACGTAAAAATAGTATCGAACAGTATCGAATAAAAGCACACAGAAAGTTCTCAAATTTGGTTAAATTAAATTCTCAAATAAATATTTTAATTTTGACAATTTTATAAAAATCGAATAATTTTTTTAATTATTTTTTTTTATAATAAGATATGTTTAAAATAATTATCTTAACTCATAATAATTATGATCATGTAACAATTTACCACTACTTGACCAGCTTGAGGCCCTGAAGATGAAAATAAATTTTTCGAAACGTTGGCCACTAGCGAAACACTGGTAAAGCTTATTTTATGATCCTCAACCAAAACCTTCCTTCATCTTCATCGTAAAAAATAGATATATATTCAGGTGTTCGAAGATCTGGTAAAATTTTACTGAATGGATAGTTTCGATTTTGACGAATTGTGAAACGCACGAAACCGTCTATTGCTATAGGACAGTCGAAGAAATGCAGTGAAAAGGGGAGGACGTTTGGGGGGAGTTTAAAAAAAAACAATTACAGAGTCGTGCCGATGCTAAGGCGTTTTCTTTTGCGCAGTGAAAAGGGGAGGAAGTTTTTTAAAAAACAATTACGGGGTCGTGTCGATGCGATAGACAGTTTCGTGCGATTCACAATTCGCCAAAATCGAAAGTGTCCATCAGTAAAATTTTACCGAAAATTTTTATCAAAATAATAATTAATTTGCCAAGTGCTCGGCAATTTTCTGTCGTTCTCAATGTGATAATTAATAAATCACCCCGTATATGTTTGTATGCATGTGTGTATATATCGTATGTGTGGGTGTGAATGAATAAAAAGCACTTGCATTCTATTGCGGCGCCGACTGCGTCATTATTAAAATCGTACGTGCAAACCGGTAATGCCAGGCTATAATATTATCTATCGCAATTCGTGTATAGTTCGAAGTCTAAAATATCTATATATAGGTTAATAGGAGAGCTATCAAACATTTTTGAGTTAGGTATTAGCAGCGTGGAAATTTGCTGCACACGAGGCTGGATATGCCGCTAGGTTCCTTGCCAGATTTCCCTACAAGTTTTCTAGCGCTGGTTTTCTCAATTGCTATTATGTGCTCGCTTCACACGAGACGTCTTTACAAGCTTGCTCTGCAGCTAGATTCGGTGCGCGCGCAGTGATAGTTAAAACGCTAACAAAAGTGCATGTTTAATATCTCTGAACAGAACACACACTACGGCATAGTGTTTGTTTGTGAGCGTTTTTTCAAGTCGCTCACGTGGCAAGATACTGATTCCTGATTGGTTCTTGCTCATACCTAGCAGCGGACCTAGCGAGAAAAATAGCCCCTGTTCTAATTTTAAAACCTATATTGTGAGCTAGCAGGCGAGCCCGCAGTGGCGTCATTTCTAGCTTCGTACCCAGCCTACCGGCCAGCAGAAGTCCAAGCAGTGTTTCTAGCCTCGTATGCAGCGGCCTTTACACTCCATTTGGAATGTCCGAACACAAAATCGTAGTGGGGCCTAGCCAAGGCGTGAATTTTGAACTTGTGAAATTTTATTTGCATGAGGCATTTTGAAATTTTAATACTTTCAAATTTAATATTTAATAAAATAAAAAATTAAAAAGGCAGATAATTTAGTCTGGTATAATGTCTGCCAAAACTGTCTATTATACGTGAGCGCGAGTAAGATGCAACGCGTAGGTTGAAGTGTGAGAAAGAACGTATATGGGCTGAGTTGAAGTATGCTACGGTGCGATATATATACAATAGATCTGTTTGGCATATTAGTGTAAACTCAGTGAAATTTAATAAATAAAATTATCGACCAATTTTTCAGACAATATATTAACAAAAAAATATATATAACTAATACATTAACGTTTCAATCCGGATTTGGACCTTCTTCAGAACTGATCTAAAAAATATAAAAAATAATTAATATTTAAATTCTAAGTAGCTTTTTATAAAATCTTTAAAAATTATTAATTTAAAATTAATTAATTTAGTGAAATTTACACTAAAAGTGTATTTTAGAGATACATATTTAGCAAAATTGTATTTCAAGACTTGGCCTTACCTAACAAACGAAGTTAATAGTAACTTATAAAAAATGGAGAAAATAAGAAAACACCAAAAAAGTACAGTTGGTATAATCTACTTTTCAAATAAATAAATAATAGTATATTGTGCGACTAGTGAGAGAAGGAGAAGATTCCATGAGCGTGAAATTTGCCGCACGAGCGCAGCGAGTGCGGTAAAACACACGCGAGTGGAATATTCTCCTTCGATCAATAGTCGCACATAATACTTTATTCAACTAGCAGGAGTAATATGTAATCGGGGCCCTGATAACAGAGGGAAAAATAATAAATCACTTCATTGATTGACGTACCACCGTCAGTGTATACACAAGATTGCCATGATTTCGCTGAATTGCGATGCTGTTTTCATATAAGTATACAATACCGCCTACCACGTTCCTATTGGTCCAGAAGCTACTTGCAGTTTTTTTCATTATTTAGCGCTTGGGCTTGCTACTGAGTTTCTATTGGTCCAGAAAATTCATTATTACACTAGTGAAGTAATATATGATTTCTCCCACGCCAGAAAATTCATTATTACACTATAGTGAAGTAATATATTATTTCTCCCACGTTTAGCAGGGCCCCGAAATTACATATTACTCACGCGTGTTGAATAAATAAATTTTCTTCAGAAAAATCTAAAAATATAAAAATTAATTAATTAGATAATAATTAATAATTTAATACTAATCAATTTTTATATTTTTAGATTTTTCTGAAGAAGATCCAAAGCTGGATCGAAACGTCATCTTATGTTGTATTGATTTGTTATTTTTTATTTTGTCAATATATTGGTCTGAGAAAAATTGGTCGACAATTATTTATTTGAAGAGTTCTATTCAGACGTTAATCAAAGATTATAATCTACTTTGTTAAACTTAAGAAAAAGTACATAATATATAGTAAAATCACTTACACAATTGTCAATCAAAATTTCTGAACTGTCTAGGATTAATTTAATTGACCTTTCCGATGGACATTTCAACGCCATTCACATAACTATTTCCCATTCCTGAAGGAAGAATTCAGCGATTATATTTTCATCATATTTCGTTCCCGTTGTATAGGCGACACTCCAACGCTCTATGTAATGCAGCGGAAATGTGGTATACGTGATATTCCGAATGTATCCTAAAGCTTTCTAAAGCACCGTTCTCACTAACGTGACATTAATACGAATCCGATAACGTAACCACCGCAGATAATAAATATAGTTTAAAAAAAACTAAAAAACACGCTTTATATCGAACTAAAAAGTAAAAATGTTTTTTTTAAATAAGCTTAAAATAATAATGAATAAAAAAAATATTAGTATATTATTGTGAAAAAAGCGTGGGGCCGCTTTGTTTCACATTTTCGTACATCGAGCGCCCCACGCTTTTTTCACAATAATATACTAATATTTTTTTTATTCATTATTGGTTTAAGCTTATTTAAAAAAAAATATTTTTTACTTTTTAGTTCGATTTATTGTCAAAAATTTGCCGAAAAAGTAACAATTTTTTTATTTCAGCGTGGACGGGATTAGAACCCACGACCGGTGAATTCGAGAGTTGACGTCAGCGAAGACTAGCGCCTTAGACCGCTCGGTAAACGATTGCTCTTACAGTAGTGGCATAACATACTAACAGTAATAAACCACTTGCTGTGGTCCAAACGAGGTTACAAACAAACATACATACTTACATACATACATAAATACATACATACATACAAAGTTACAAGTGAAACTAATATAAAGCGTGTAAAAATTAACAACAGTGTCTCGAATTAACCAATCCTTGACGTTGGTTAATTCGGGTATTAGCCGGTTAATTCGCGAATAAACTACTTTCTTGTATTAACCGTAACATATACAATTGGTAAATGTAACTGAATAATCTTTATTTGCCGCCCCTAAAATCTGCCGCCCTAGGCTCAAGCCTACTTAGCCTGCTGGTGAATCCGCCACTGGCTTTGTGTGAACGAGGCTTAACAATCGGGACAGTTATAAAGGAAGGGCGAGTCCTGTTTTATGTTCCGGGAGCTATAACTCCTGCTGACGGCCTGTCGTCGGTGTATACGTGAGTCATGACGTATTCCCTTCCCATTTATTCTATGCACCCGCAACCTCACAAATACACTGAACTCGGGAGTTGACGGGACGCACGTCTATGTTAAGAGCCCGATCATAGAACTTTTACAAGTGGAACGAGACATGGGTTGCCAAAAATTGTAGCCAATTTAACTATCTGATTTTCCTTCGAACCTGGATTTTATAATTTTGAAAAACAAAATATTTTTCAGTGCAAAACTAAATTTTACATTTACAGAATTTTGGGAAATCCTGTGTCCTTTGAAATGGACAACAGGTCAAGAAAAAAAATTTTTTACGGTAATCACTAGCATAGGATGTTTAGTTACGACACTTTTTAAATATAATTAGTAAAAGCCTAATCCAAGGGTCGGCAATCTTTTGAGACGGAAGAGCCAAAAGTTACAATTTACAAAATTTCCTAGTTTTTAAAGAGCCACCAAACATTTATTATAGTATTTGCTTATATAGCAGCGTTGCCAGACGTCCCGATTTTGGCGGGACGTCCCGATTTTTAAATCAAAATTAAATGTCCCGCGCGGGACAGGCTCAGTCCCGCTTTTCGGGGATAACTCGGGGATAACTTTAAAAGAAGTTAAATCTTCACAGAAATATCATGAATAAGTAATTCTTATAAATAATTATTCTCTTATTGTAAGTTGCAATTTGTAACACTCACTCCACAGACTATTGTTTGAAACGCCATATTTTTCTGTTTTTTTATTTTTTTTTTTATTCTGAAGACTAATAAGACTCAACTATTCAACGATAGCGTAAATCTGATTTAAAATATTTTTTTTTATTAAAATACATTTTCTATGGCTATTTTTGCTATCTATTGTCACGTAAACGTAATTTTAATTCAAATAAAAAGATAAATAGGTATTTGAAAACTTCTGATTATATACGTTTTTTTACTATGTCCCGCTTTCGACGAAAGAATCCCGCTGTTTTCACTCAAAGAGTTCCAAAATCCCGACTTGGCAAAAAAAAACTGGCAACGCTGTTATATAGGACGACACGTCGCGACGGGGGCGTGCGGGTGAGACGCGAGTGGAAATGGCTGAGAGATAGACATGGTACTCAATCATAGATCGATTGGACGATTTTTAAGGGTTTATATAATAAAATAATTATTTTTTGCGTATGCTACTAGCATAATTTCTAGAAGATATAACAATAAAATATGTAGGTACCTATATATTTTTACAAATTATAATATGTCGTCGATTTTAAATCAAAACAAGTTGAAAATAGTGAATTACAAACGTTGAATTTCTAATTATAGCTTACGTTTAGAATTAATAAAATTTTACTCGACTTTTTTTTGCTCTCCAAATGAGCACGTGACAAAATTTTTCAAAAAAGGTTGTTAAAAAAGGTCATTCGTGTTAATAAATCTTAAAAAATATATAGATTTTTTTGCTTTAAGACCCCCCCCCCCTCTCCCCTCGGAGAAAAAATATCTACGCCGTTGCGATGTCACGTTATAGAAAAGCTAATAAAATGCTGCAAAAATATTGAGTATTTCAGGGAAGAAGTTTGTTCAACTCTGGTTTACACTGTGTCAAACATTCGCAACGTAAATAATACATCTTTTTTCTCTTTTTTAAGTACATTCAGAGTTCACACATATGGTGCTTTTATGATGTGTACACTCACTATCAAAAATCATATAGTTTCTGTATTTTATTTTATTGACGCGTCAGAATATCAAGCAAACACTTTTACGTTTTATTTTATATTTAAAGTATATATACCTACCGCAATACATACTCGTAAACTAAAAGTTAAGATTGAACAATAAAAAACCGTATAGTTTTTTGTTTTATTTTTTTAGTACAATATTAACAGGTAAATTTTATTTAAATACCTATTAATTTCAACAACAAAAAAAAAATGTTTTTGACAGCGCAAGATCGAGATTATTTAAATATTATAAAAAGATTCAAATTATATAAGTTTTAACTCAGAGGACCGTGATTAAAACATATTATATTGAATAATTATCTACGTTTTCAATGATTATACGTTATCTTACATACCACACATCACACTGTGCAACAGACAAAGACAACCGAAACAAATTCGAGATTTATTTTCTGTTTTTATCTGTATAAAAAATTTATTTACACATTCTATTATACGAAATTTATGTAAAAATATCTCTTTTTTCGTTTAAGGTAGTACGAGCACCAAGGCAACTTTAAATAAAAGGCTTGATTTTTTTATATTTCGGTAGATGGGTGATATGTTTTCATTGATTTCTCCAAAACTAGTTGGTGGAAATTAAAAAAAAACTATTTAAATTAAAGTTTAAACCTTAATAAATTATTAAAAACAAAAAAACCCGTTGTGCCCCACTAATTAAAAAGATTAAATATCTTTTTAATTAGTCGGGCACAACGGGTTTTTTTTTTGTTTTTAATAATTTATTAAGGTTTTAACTTTAATTTTAATAGTTTTTTTTTAATTTCCACCGACTAGTTTCGGAGAAATCAATGAAAACATATCATCCATCTACCGTTTTACCATAAAGCCAATGTTAAATATGCGTACTTTTAAGTCATTTTATTTATTTAAATAATCGGGCAAGCCCCCCCCTAAAATTTTCAGAATTGGTTTAGACTTAGTCCAACTTCATATAAAAAAAATCAAGCCTTTTATTTAAAATTGCCTTGGCGCTCGTACTACCTTAAAACAAGTTCAGAACCGATCTGAGTTTAATTGAGCGAACTTATAAGCAAAAAATTTCCCCTTTAAAGTTACACATTTCCCCTTCAACGGCACAGATACATCGCCAAAGAAATGTCACTTCAGAAATTAAATTGTTCTGTGTTTATAAAAATGAAAATACAATAAGAGAATGACTCTTACAAAATAAAGTGCTGTCTGTAGGATCTTTTAGGAGTTAAAAGCTAGTTTGACCACACTGGTCAACTTGATGACGTCTATATCATGCACGCCGAATGCCAAGAGGTTGATGGCATTTCTACCCGAAGGCGTGACGCATTCGCATTTTCCCAGAAAAGCTTGTTGTACGTGCTTTGACGGTTTTATGTACTGCACACATGTACAGTATACCTACATACACTCGAAGCGACATCGTCCTGCCGCACACAAACATACATACATTCGCATCCTGCGCACGCCGCAGGATGGCGGTGAACCACATTGGCTCGTTCCTGCTACTTCGTTCCGTACAGTTTAAAGATCATTTTAGACGGAATCGTCCGGCCTCTGTGCGGTTAACTTAAAATTCTCATTTCGATATTTTTATTTATTGAAAAGTTCTAATCAGACGTTAATCAAAGATTTGTACTTAGAACTAAGTATCTACCCTATTAAACTAAGCTGCCAGGCTGCGCAACCAGCTGCGCCACCGGTCAAATTAATCTACTCTGACTATAATTGTGTTTTTTGAAATTTTTTATATGGAATTTTATACGACATTCAAGTGGGGATTGTGTTTTTTTTACACTACCTACTACAAAATAGCTGCTTCAGATGCGCGTATACAATGACCCTTTACGCACTAGTGCGATAAAGTAAAACAAAAACTGGTTGCGCTATGCCAATTCCATATAGAAAAGCAGTTTGTCTGTCAGTTGTTTTTTTCATAAACCTCTATTAGAAGAGACGTTTGTTCAAAAGTGAACTGTCCAAAATTTTGAAAATAAAGTGAAAATCAACTATTTGTATATGAAGTACATGGAAAAAATACCGTACATACATCGTGCGTAATGGTATTTAGCTCGCGTGACTGTTAAGACTCGTTGGTCTTATTTTAAACATAATCTATACTAATATATAAAGCTGAAGAGTTTGTTTGAACGCGCTAATCTCAGGAACTACTGGTTCGAATTGAAAAAAAATGTTTTTGTTGGATAGTTCATTTATCGAGGAAGGCTATAGGCTATATAATATCACGCTACGACCAATAGGAGCGGAGCATTAATAAAAAATGTTGCAAAATGTATCTTAAAATTTGGACGTCCGACAAAAACTTTTGAACGGTCATTCCGATCATCAAGAAATTTGGACACAACATTCATCTCGGTAAACTAAGATGAATGTGCGTACTCATGCCTCCCCCCATTCGTTCTTTTGCACTCGGTTCAAACCGGGCGGGACCGCTATGTAATATAATCCATTACCACGCTAGATATACATTCTATTATTTTAAGCAGTAATTCTGCGCTGTCTGTTTATTGGCGGATGATACGTCATCGTCTAGCTAGTCGGAACAGAAGTCACTGTATCACTATGTTATCTACCTATCCACTTATATACAGTCTGGAGATGTTACATAAGACGACATTCTATACTTTCGCGAAATATACGATATTCATGTAAATCGGGGGTGTCAAACTTGCAGACCACTACGCGTATTTGCGGTCAGAGCGATTTCCAAAAAAAAAAAAAATGTTTCGTTCGTTTTGCAATCACCCTCCTCACAACTCTCAATCCAATTAAAAGTTAGCGCAAATATTTCTGTATTGTCGGAGTTTATTTATGCAAGGCATATATTTAATATCCTGTATATTGCTAGCAAAGATCGGGAGAAAGACTGAAACACTACGGTGCAGACATTTATACGTCTGTCTCACTTATTATACTCTGAGTCTCATGCGCATGTCCGTGAATGGATGCGCGTCAGTTTGCACATGGAACTAAGCTGGGAAAGGGAGATGGCTTGCTCTATTCCACTTACTAATTGTCCCACTACAGACGCGACACTTGCGCACAACGGGTCAAGTAAAAAGATGGAGATAGAAAACAGTAATTTGCTGTCTCAATTCATGGGCCACGCTTCCACTTACGTTCACTAGCAATATAGAAGTTATTAAATAAATTCAAGGTAGGTAGGATCAGTGATTGTAAAATGGAAGATAAAACGGTTTCAACCTTTTCAACATTTTGACTCGTTTTTTGAAATCAGTTTAATTTTTTTTTATTAATATGCATTTCGTGCTTATTATTTTATTTCTGATGGATACCTGCCTGAAGTTTGTCTTCATACAGTCTTTACACAATATATAGTAAAAATTTCATCTAGATCGGATGACTAGTTTCTGAGATATATGCACGATGACGTGCTAATATCCTTTAAAACGATTAAAACGCATTTTTTGAACAATTAATGAAAAAGTTTGCTGCGAGTCGCATGAGTTTGGTTAATACGAGATTGGCCCTCAATTCCGATGAGTTGGACATGCCTGGTGTAAATCGACAGGCTCGGATGCAGTCTGAAGATAGGATGATAATCGTTCTGAAAATAAACACCCTAGACTAAATCGCAGCGACAATATCATGTCAATAATGATAAATTTTAAAAGAAGAAGTTTCGTATTGCAGTTGACATTTGTGGCACATCTTAAAATAGAAAGCTATGTGCAATTTTTGACGTGTGTACCTCTTTACTCGACTGCGGCATGCCAACAAAGCGTATTATATTTAATATTGTATATATTATGTATGCAAGTTTGTTTGAACCTGTCTACAACACAAACTGCTGGACCAATTTCTTAAAAAAAAAGCCAAACGATCTCTCAAATAACACCGACAGTGTAACTTTTCAATAAAAACAAAATGTCGGACGATAGACGCCATTTTGTAAATTCTGTCAGATAATAGAATATTATGCCACATACTGAAATTTAATAGGCTTATTATTTTATTCAAATGATTAACGTCTGATAATCTTCAATAAATAAAATTATCGACCAATTTTTCAGACAATATATTCACAAACTATAAAATTATAATTCAATAGATTTACGTTTCGGTCCGGATTTGGGTCTTCTTCAGAATCGCGCTAAAAATATAAAAAATATATAAAAATTATATAGTTTCTAATAGAATTCAATTTGAGTTTTTTATAATATCAAAATATTAATGAAACAAAAATCTATTGAATTATAATTTTATATTTTGTAAATAAAATAAAAAATTGGTCGATAATTTTATTTATTATTATTTTATTGTTTTTTTATTTATTTTTCGAAAAACGGCCTACTTGTGTCCCCGGTAAGAAAACAAAAATTCCGACTCCGCTGGTTTCTGGTATTTTGTGGTTAGTTTGTTAACCGGTTTACATTATTTTTTCAAACAACTTTTATCGAAATAATGGCCATTTGCAAAAAGAAAAAAGAATTGTGAAAATTTTTAAAAATTATGTGGCAGCGGTGGGATTCGAACCCACGCCTCCGAAGAGACTGGTGCCTTAAACCAGCGCCTTAGACCGCTCGGCCACGCTACCTCTGTACTGTGCGTCCGATTGTAACGACTGCGTGTGACTGCTTTTTGAAATATATTTTTAGATTTTTATTAAAAATACACAGATGCATGGCAGATACTGTTCGGATCGAAGAACTGAATTTTATAACGAACTGAACAAAACGCAAAACGAAAATAAAAGCACTTTGTGTCTTATTTGATTGAATTACAATATAGATATACATCTATAGACTATTTTCAAATATAAAAACAAAAAAAATCTACCAAGTTATTATTAAATTTGTAGGAATATTATTCTTTATCATAATAATAAATAAAACAAAGTAACAACATTATTGCACGTTAAGAGATAATAATTATTCCCTTTTTTCCTGTCTTTATTTTGGACTGTACTGCATATAACACGCACACAATCTTAAATTTGATAATAATATTGATATTTTTATTGTTTTTTTTTATAGACGTTTCGCAATGTAAATTCGTTAATAACTTATAGCTGTGATGAAAAAATTCATGCAAGTACTCCATTAATTATTAATTACTATTCTGCTTTATTAATTAACTAGATATCGGGTTGATCCGGCTTCGCTCGGATTTGTATATATATATGTTACGGTTAATACAAGAAAGTAGTTAATACGCGAATTAATCGGCTAATACCCGAATTAACCAATCCTTGACGTTGGTTAATTCGGGTATTAGCCGGTTAATTCGCGAATAAACTACTTTCTTGTATTAACCGTAACATATATACTGCCTATAACTTTCGAAGGAGTTACTTGATTTTATTGAAATTTGTACCACATGTTGAAATCCATCACCGCACGAAGCCTATTTAAAATGGGCCCGATCGGGCCTTTTAAGGGTCGGTTTTAGGGGTTGAAAAATATTTTTGCGCCCAAAATACTGATAAATTCTCCGAATCGTTTCAAAATTGAAATTTAATCCTTTGGTAATGATTAAAATGTGCTACCAAAATTTTACTAAAATCGGCCCGACAGGACTGGACTTAAAAATTTTATGAAAACGTTATTTATTAGTGAAGGGTGAATTTAATTTATTGATAGTAATATTGAAATTAAGAAAAAAAATATTATTTTAGGGGATGTATTAAGAGGTTAAAATTTTTATTTTTTCCAAAAACAAAACGGTTAAGTTTATATAATAAAGTCACACTGCCAGTGTAAGCGAATACACTATATTGTTGGCTGCAGGGTTTCGCACTGTGACCCGAGTTTTTTTTTTTATTATAATAATTAATTTATTTATTTATTTATTTAATGTATACTATATTATTTATTTAAAAATAACAACCTTAAATTGCATTTTTATTTAAAAAATAAACAACTCACATGTACCTATATAAAGTAGGTTTTTCCAGGAACAACATACATAGGTACAATTTCAAAATAATTTTTTATCGATTCTCAGAAACCTCCACAGTTTTGTGCGAAGGGTAAAATTAAATCAATAAGCATGCAAATAATGTAATAGACTTCATATTACGTTCGATAAAGCTGTATCAATAAAATCATATTTGCTTGGTTTTAAAACTGAGGGAGTGTTGAATCGAATCTGGCATGAAAGAAAAAACATTCCCACATATAATAAAAATAAAACGTCGTATATTTGCTTGCCTTTCTTTCACGTTTATGGGCGACTGAACGGATTTCAATGAAATTTTGAATATATTGAAACACAAATCTTGGGTAATTGGGTAATATGTTATATCATTACGCTATCCCGGATTCGTCCGGGTGCGAATCGGTTTTCGCTCACTGCTCATCCCCTTATCACAGCATAATAATATAAAATCAATATGTTACTCGTCGATAAGTAGAGAAAGAATTCTGAAAATCCTTACCTATACTACATATTCCCCATATTGTATATTTTTTTTATAGTGCATATAGCCTTTGATGCTGAGCACTTATACTTATATTAAAAAAAAAAAAAAAAATTCTGAAAATCGGTTGAGTGGTTTTCGAGTTTTGTGGTAAAATATGGAATATATAACTGAAACATGGCGATTACCGGTTGGGGGCTATTTTTCGTGCTGATTTGTTTGCTCGTTTTGAGCAAGAATGAATAAAAAACAGTATCTTGTCACGTGGGCTACATAGGCAAACGCCCACAAACAAACATGGCGTCGTAGTGTGTGTTCTGTTCGGAGACAATAAACGTTCACTTTTGTTTACATTCGAACTGTAACTGCGCGCGCACCAAACCCATCTACAAAACCAGCTTCAATAAACGCATCGTGTGAAGCGAACACATAAAAGCTATCACGAAACCCAGCGTCACAGCATGCTTGAAATCTAGCAGCCAAACCCAGCTTCGTGTGTAGCGACTTTTCATGGTTCTATCTATAACTAAAAATGAACTTGTCACCTATTTGTTGAATTTTTTGGCAAGTGGATAGTCTTTTGTCGACTGAAATCAGTCTTACAGTATGACCGGAAGCGTTTATTTTGAACGCAGCCCTTGTTCACTGGAATCACGCGACACACACACGAACACACACACGCACAGAAGATAACATAGGGGAAGGTTAGCGATCTTTCTGAAGGTGGCGGCAGTAGACACATCGTGTATAGCCTGAACACACAATCTACAGTGGAACCTTTGAAAAATCGGTGACAAAAAGTTCGAATCATTTTTTACTACTTTTATTTTAGTCCAGATTTTTTTTAATATTTCAGCTTCAGTTATGATCCAGCAGGGTCAGTCTGGGACCTAAAAAGTTACCGGGAAAATTGTTCGAAATAAAGTAAATGTGTAACACCACGTCTTAAAAAGCCCTGGTGGTCATGTGGAGAAACAGAGACAAGATGGCAGCGGAGTGTATGAACTAGGGAGTAGTGTTCATGTTAAAAAACTTAAATTAATAAATGTGTTGAATTAAATAATATGTATTCATTAAATAAAATTATCGACCAATTTTTCAGACAATATATTAACAAAAAAATATATAATTAATACATTAACGTTTCAATCCGGATTTGGACCTTCGTCAGAACTGATCTAAAAAATATAAAAAATAATTAATATTTAAAATCTAATTCGCTTTTTATAGAATTTTTCAAAATGATTCTATAAAAAGCGAATTAGATTTTAAATATTAATTATTTTTTAGATCAGTTTTGACGAAGATCCAAATCCGGATTGAAACGTTAATGTATTAATTATATATTTTTTTGTTAATATATCTATTGTCTAAAAAATTGATCGATAATTTTATTTATTGAAGAGTTCTAATCAGACGTTAATCAAAGTTTTGAATATGTATTCATGTTACAAACTTACGTTAATAAATATGTTGAATAAAATAATAATAGGTAATTGTTACAAACTGGCGCCCAACGTATATATATTATATTATATATATTTATTATAGTTTTTTTTTATTTTATTTTTTCAAGTATTTTAACTTTTTTTCAATTTTTAATTATTTACTTCTTTAAATTTTTTAATCTTTTTAAATATTTTTAAAATATTTTTTCAATTGTTATTTTTTTTAAATTTTATTATACAGTGCAATACTTGCGGGATGTGCACTTTTGGTTTTCCCAATTATACTTATTCTACAGACGCTTGAGCGTCTTAATGCACTATAGGTAATACTCCATCCTTCTTTTTCTGTTTCTCATGTGACGTTTCTATTTTTAATGATACTGAGAGGGTCATTTCAGGGAGGTTTCACTGTAAAAAACTTACCCCATACGCACATTTGAGGGATGTTCATATACTGTGTAAGTAATGTCATGTCAATGTAGTGTTGACCCCCGGAAAGTAAGCACATAAAACCGGATCCACTAAATTGCCGATAGCAATTTATTGTACTATAGATGTGAATGAACCTACCGAATGTTCATACGAAACTGAACCTGCTCCTTTTTTTTTCTTTTGAAAAGACACTGTGTGCAGTAAATACTAAATAGTTGGCAAAACCAAAAGTGCACATTCCGCAAGCTTTCCACTGTACAGATTATAATGAAAAAAATTGAGAAAATAGATTTAAAAGAAACAATTAAAAAAATAGAAAAAAAATTAAAAATAAAATGGAATAGAAAAAAAAATATTACTTGTGTCAGCGGGAATCGAGCCCGGCACCTTGCTATTACTGGACTAACGCTTTATAACCGCTCGGCCATACCGATATCGCAGCTTGTGTTGTTATTGTGGTATAGAAGTGTAGCAGTTATTCTACGGAATATACTACATTTACAATAACAGTAATACGTATTTTTTTGTTGTTTTTTTTATTTTAACTATTAGCTGTCAAAAATAATAAAATAAAACTGTTTATAAAAATTAAGCTACTGAACACATTTATGTGAATTTAAATAGGATTCTGGTCTGATACTAAACAAAGTGAATAAAATATAACCCAAGGCAATCCGACCAAAATTGCGATCTGTAGAGTCGTAACGTACATACGTACAGACCAACCGACAACTGCTGTTTGTAATTTTCAATTACAATTTTATAGTATTTATGAACTCGAATTGATTTAAAAATGGTTCTGTTTTATAGATCAGAATCTCCTCTTTTTAAAAAGCTTCAATTTGAATGGATTTCGTGTGAAATTAACTTAAATATAACTTCCTATATGAACGAAAGTCAGCTCTGACGCACAAGGCGATAATAAAGCGCATACCGCTAGTTTACCGGTATGTGCAATATGTTGTATATAATTTATATAAATTTTTATTTAAACTGCAATACATAAAAAACTTTTAAAAAAAATTAAACATCCTTCAAAAAAGGGTTACTAAAAAGCGTAAGATAACAAAGTTTTGAGGTCACCACTAATTTAATAAAACGTGATAGTAAATAAATTGGTACCGACCTCAAAACTTTATTATTTTACGTTATTTTGGGACTCTTTTTTGAAGGAGGTTCAAATTTATTTTAAAAGTTTTAAAATTGTTTTTACTATATGACGTAAACAATCTTTTAATTTTATATTATTAGATAGGATTCCCTTTACAACCGACAAAAGAGTTTTTTTTTTATATTTTGATTATACAATGAAACACATTTGGAAAAAAAATAATCAACATCGAAAACATTTTTAATTTCGCTGTTTAAAAAAAAATAAATGTTGTCAAACGAATGACGTCATAAAAAATGTATTTTTTTCCAGTACATTCGACGAATCCTTTTAGCGAATTACAAACACTGCATGGTGGGGGATTGGTTGCTCTAATTTGATAATAAATAACCAAAATCATCAATTTCCAGTGACTGCAGCACTATAATGTAATGTGCGGAGGCGATGAAAATATCGTTTACTGTCGTGAAATATACGCCGCTTCCTAGTTAAAGGCGGAAATGGGTGGTGCGTTGTGGGTGGCGTGTTACAAAGGACGGCAGGGAACGCACATCTACCAGCGGGGTTAACCCCACAAGAGTATTGAAACCTAGAGACGCAACATAATAATAACCTGTCAATCAATATGAAATTGTAATCTTTGATTAACGTCTGAATAGAATATAAAAATATAAAAGTTAATTGCCTAGTATTTTAAAGTTATTTATTATCTAATAGAAATCATGAAAGATTGAAAGTTTGAATGATTCAAAAAATTTATGAAAAATTAATAACAAACAAATTTTATAATACGTATTATAAAATTTGTTTGTTATTAATTTTTCATAAATTTTTTGAATCATTCAAACTTTCAATCTTTCATGATTTCTATTAGATAATAAATAACTTTAAAATACTAGGCAATTAACTTTTATATTTTTATATTCTATTCAGACGTTAATCAAAGATTAAATAACTTTAAGATATTAATTAACTTTTATATTTTTTAAATATTTCTGAAGAAAAACCAAATCCGGATCGAAACGTCATCTTGTGTTATATTGATTTGTAATTTTATTATTTTTTGTCAATATATTGGTCTGAGAAAAATTGGTCGACAATTTTATTTATTTAAAAAATATGAAATTGTACCGAGAATTGTGATCTTGTAGGTTTTCTGCCGGGGTTTTTGTATTTGCGGCTGTTTTACTGTATTTGCCATAAGGCACTTACACTATTGTAAAGAGGCGCCACTGGTAGTGACAACAATACGCACATTGTTATCGGACGCGCGTAGACAACAATGCGCACATTTAGACGGAGAGCTGGCTACGGAGAAAATGGGTGACTCGGTGCAGAGCTGAAAATTTGCAGAATAATAGGAGATAGTACAAGTAAGTAGGGAAAAAATTGCCAGAAGGCTAGGCGGAAGATAAAGAGCCGCCAGAAGACGCTAATGTTGCGAAAAATCAGTGCACTTCTGGCAATTTGTATACTTATTCTGTAATAATAAATAGAAATAAGATTAAAAATTTTAAATATTTGTCGAATGTAATATTATTATATCATGTTTGAATTTTCAGTATGCCCTTATAACTATATAATGTATAATATACATAATATATAATCTAGTTTTGAATTACAGAATTAGTATAGAAATTGCCAGAAGTGCACTGATTTTTCGCAACATTAGCGCCTTCTGGCGGCTCTTTATCTTCCGCCTAGCCTTCTGGCAATTTTTTCCCTACTTACTTGTACTATCTCCTATTATTCTGCAAATTTTCAGCTCTGCACCGAGTCACCCATTTTCTCCGTAGCCAGCTCTCAGACAATTGTTGAACCGCGTAGAAGAATGCTGACGCTTCGAGAATATTCCAGAATGCTATATAAACAGCGCATAGCGATGAAAATGAGGTCAGTCAGTTAGATCAGTAGTGCGCTAATGACATAAATAAACGTTACATAAATAGAGAACTAATAGATAATAAATAAGCGTTCTATATAAATTTGATGTGTTCCTGCGATATAAATATACTTTGTGTAAATAATCCGTCATGACGTCTTTTCTCAGTATTCAACCCTCTCCGAGGTTAACACACGTATAATAATGTTCTGTCCATCATATCACAGCAGGTTGCATATCACGCTGCACTGATTCTTTTAAACTGGCATTAAAGTTGACAAAAATGTTTTACATCTCTTTGAACACAAAGCATTAAGCCTCATTCATATAATAATGTTAACTCATGCATAAGCTAATTAAAAAAAATTATCATAACCTCGACGTAACCCTTGTGCTGCAGCACCTTACAAGCTAAATAAGCACACGCTTGACAACTTAATGTCGCAGGAACCCTTAAAAAACTAAAATTGAAACTAAATTTTTATATTTTTTACAGTTTGACATTTGCATGAAATGTTTTGTGTTATATTAATAATAATAATAATAATAATGTCTTTATTGATCAAAAAAACAGAGTTTTATCAAAAGGCGTGAATTCAGCTTAAAGCTGGTTTTCAGTCCAAACCATAACAAAAAAATAGAGCTGTAAATTCTAAGAGACTTGATTCATGTTCTAATTATTAACTATTTTCACACACTGTTGACAATGATATATGTACTCTGTAACACTAGTCACTACTGCCATAAGCCGTGTGTCGTATATCATCTATGTGTATGTACGACATACGTATCGCTGAGTAAAAGCCGTCCAAAGTTGTTAACTGAATGAGACAGAAATCAGTGAACATTTCTAGCATATGACCAGTGATTATTTGTACTAATGTGCTGACGGTAAATGCAGCTCAAAGCCGATCTAGATAACACGCTATAACTTGCGGGTCAGGAGTTGCACAGTGTACACCGGGAGTATCTGATTAATGATGCAGTTTCATGTGCTGCTTCAGAGCACAGAACAGCGCCTAAATGCAAGAAATTAAATATTCGTTAAAAATGGAAAACATAATTAAATGGTGAAGTACCTAAGATTTTGGTTGTTCTGCAACTCTGTAGCGCTCTTAGAAGAACCGCGACTGATTAAACTGATAGCGGAGCGGTGTTTAACTTACGGCGTTGGATTGAACTGCTCGAATCAGATGACGTAACAATAAACAATTATTGCTTGAAATAAACATATTATGCATCTATAATTTTAATATCATATAAAATTGTGATTTTTGTTCTACCTAATTGTTTTTGATCCATGTAATACCTTCGACGCCTATAAGATCAATTCGTTTATATCTGAAACGCGAATTTTAATTTTGGTAGGACGGTCCTATTGCCGTGCCCTAGCTGGGCCTTGTTTTTGTTCTGTATATATACGCAATTTATTTATAACCCAAAGCAGTAACAATTATCGATCTATACACAAGCGAAGCTGATGTTTCCCCACTGTCCCACTAAGAAGACACGTATGCTGTAATCGTTAAGCGTAACGACCGGTCCCTAGGTTCTAATTTAGGGATCCGGTGGCACCTTTCTCTCTGTGTATAGCTTTGATGTGATTATACTGGTTACCCATCCTTCGTATTTGTTAGACGTTAATTTATTTTATTTTGGTCTAATAAATCGATACTAAAATATCTTTATCGGAGTTCAAACTATGATTATAATAAAATAGATTAATTACTCTTATATGCAGAGATAAAATTAACGAAAAATTTACCGAACTGCGCCCTTCTTTAGTTTTTTATAGATATTATTTTATTTTATTTTATTTTATTTGTAAATCTGGCAGGCTAACAGACAATGAGTGTCCAGTAACAAGCCTGCTCTCAATATTATACAATAATTATTATACATTTGCAGCACTGTTACAAACTATATACAGATTGTATCAAATCAAAACGGTTCATAGAACATTCTGTGTGTAAAACAGAGACGGTATTATATAAAGCACTAAAGCAGTAAGTGAGAATGAGATAAATGATCGCTAATAGTTACTATGGTTATACAATCTGATAGTATCATCTTTGTTTTCTACAGTAAAAATCACAATTTTATCAAATGTCAGTATTCACTAGTGAAATTATTGATAAAATGACTATTTATACTTTTCGGGAAAAAATCCAAATAATTAAATTATGGGGATTTGTAAAATCCAAAATTTATGGCTTTCAGGAAAATAGAGCTAATAATTTGAACGAATTGAAAATACAGATTTCCAATGCATGTCAGTCCGTTGACCATGAGATGTTAGCCAATGTGAGGGAAAATATTTATAATCGATTAGGATATTGTTTGGTAGAACGTGAAGGTCTTTTTGAACATTTAATAAATTAATTATTAAAAGTATTGTTAAAACTTTTGTACCAGATATAAATCTAATACGAATTAATATTACAGTTTAGTTGTTTTAATTGATAAATTGGTAAAAAGATTTACAGTGTACGTAATTATTTATTTACGTAACCACAGTAACTATTAGCGATCATTTATCTCATTCTTACTTACTGCTTTATATATCGTCTCTGTCTTACACACAGAATGTCCTATGGACCGTTTTGATTTGATACAATCTGTATATAAAAGAAAGAAAAAAAAGCATAAAAATAAGAAACATAATTGAATAATATAGAACTTAGAGAATCGAAAAGATATAATTTTCACTTCAAAAAAACAGAAATTTGTCTTTTAAAATTTTTTAGAGTATCCCCAAAAATATCAATATCCGTTCTATTGTTGATAATTAATTAATTAATTGGCATTGGAACAATTAAGTTCGAAGAAAATTGTAGCATATTCACCGAACACTATTAAAGATAGAAGTTACTAACCTTGGAACAAATTTATTCGTTAAAATAAAATTTGCTTTCAATTCACCAAGCAAATTATTAGGTAGAAAAGTTAGTTAGAGAATAAAAATACACTGCACTATACTCTTTGCTCTTTTTGTCGAATATTTTGATGTTCACCTAAAAATCCGACCGATGGCGTTAGTATAAACGTCAAAAAAAAGTTTTCACAAAATAATAATGTTTTATCTTAACCCAATTGCACACAAAACTTCCACTAACTTTACTGTTTTACAACTATATATACACTTCACAAAATGTTAATAAACAACACATAAATAAATTCACAAGAGCGAACTGTAGATATAATGCTCCACGTTTGTAGGTTAGGTATTATGATCTATGTGGTGGCCATTATTATTTTATCAGGCGAATATATATTTATACCCACGAAGTAAGACAGAATAGATTTATAACTGCAGGAGTAAACATAAGTATGTTTGGTGAATTGAATTATCGCTATTTATTCGGAGGAATAGTTACCTGAAGAACAAATGAACCGAATAAATAACTACTTACGTTAAGTCAAAAATCTACTCTTGCCTTAATAATTTAAATTTATAAGAACTCTCAATAATAATAAGGTTTTGGGAAAATTGAACAAAGAGCTTGAGCTTTCAGTGTAATCTAGGTGAAAAGCATCATATCAGCTAGGTACTAAAAGCTTGCGGTACACATACTACAATGCATCGCGGCTTCAATGAAAAGCTTTACCACTTTATAGGCAAAAGCTTGTCATTTTATACAGTGTGGTTTCGAAAATACGCTACAATAATTTCGAGAGCTTTAAATACAACCGACTTCGTCGAATTTGAAACAAAAGTTACCGGCATGTAAAGAGTACTTCTTTTCCGAGCCGTAATTTGACTATTAAAGCTGCTGCTGGTTTTGTCACTAGAATCACTGCTGGGACTTGTGTTCCCAAAGCGTCTCTCGGTAATATATAAAACTCTTCGTTCAAAATTTTGAATTATTCGCACTAGTCGCTTTTACGAATTCTCTAGACTCCCAGAACTGCTAGAAGTCTGCAAATTGCTAGAAGCAGTTTGAAGAATCTGAGAATTGAACTATCAAACACGCAGTTGCGTCCGAAGTGTTCTGTATTGCCGGCAGAGGTTTTGAGAGTTCAGAACCTGTTCAGAACTTACGAAATAATGATAATCTGATGATGATGATGATGGTGATAATGATGATGATGATGATGATGATAATGATAATGATGATGATGATGATGATGATGACGGTAGGGTTAGGTTTGAATTATTATAGATTATAGACGCTCGGCAACTAAGGTCAATTCGCTACATTTCGCCGTACAAAGGACAATCTGTACATTGCAAAGAGTGTATATGTGTTGATATTCAGTAGTTACAGCGTGTCGTATATAAGGCTTATTTTGTCAACTTTATGCATTATCACTCACCATTGTTATTCAACATTTGCGCCCTGGCTCAATATGCATTACGTCGTCGCTGGCTTGGTCTAGAATTTTGTTGTTAACAACTTCAGTCAAGAAATGCAATCAATTTTACTGATTGCATTACCTTATATGTACACGAGTACCACTATACGCTTTCAAAAATAAAAATAGTTTTTGAATAGTTATATCTCAGGCATTATGGCGCGAAGGGCAAGGTTATCGCACTTTCGGCCAGTGTGGTGTATACTATTTTTCTTCATACCTCAGACGTAAGCACGCTTATTAAATACATTAGTTAATTAATTACTTAATTACATAAAAACACAAATAAATTCCAAGCAAGCAGCTTTGAGTTTATATGTAAAAACACTAACGACAGCTGTTCGCGACTAATAGCTAAAATGTAATAGGGTTGCTATGGAAACGACATCTGAACAACGGTTGGTTCGTTGTTTTTGCTTTACTACCGCCCGAACGTACTAACTTCTCGCATTGGTGCGTGTAATCCCACCAAGGAGTAAATGCTAGACTTTCTGGCTTACAATTATTGATGTCGAAAGTATGCACTTTCGATCGAGGTATAAAGAAAAAGTAATTTAACGCGGTTTGGATAAAAGGCAATTCTTCACCAAGCAGGCAGCTGTTTTTTTTTTGCGTGTGGTTTGCGACGTCGCGACGTAGAGAATCCACGATGACGCAGTTGAATGACTCAACAGAGCGACTGGCTTTGAATAGCAAAAGGTTCCGCAGTCATTCCCAGTCGAGGAGCGATTCTTAAATATTCAAACCAACTGATCTCTTATTTGTGATTAAGGAGGTTGATCCGTTACAGTCCCAATCAAAAGTAAGTCAAATTCTAAGTGCGAACTTTTCCATAATAAATTTTTACACTAGGTTATAAGTGGATGATACCAATAAATTATTGTCATAAAGGTATAAATAAATTTTTTTTTAATATTAATTAATTATTTCAGTATTTTACTTAATGGACTAACTTTTGAATTTTTTGTACAAAGTTAGGTTAAAAAAAATTAATTTATGTAAATATCTGTATTTTACATATTTTTTGCAGTAAATAATTAAAAAAAGAAATTAGCTGTAATAAAAATTAAAATAAAATCATTAAAAAGTTGAAAATTCAGTTAAAATTGTTCAAACTGATCGATATTTATCTTGAATTATTGAAGGAAACCATGGAAAACCTCAACAAGATGGCCGGTACAGGAATTACCGTTTCTCGGCGAGAGGAAGTAGGAAAAGCTCCCGCCGGGATTCGAACCCGGTACCTCCCAAATGCAGGTCTACTGCTCTCACCATGACTACGCTACACCGCTCGGACAATAAAATAAAATAATAAATATGCTTGTTCATTTAGTCAAGTCTAAAAGTCTGCCAGGCGGTAACGACGCTACGGGTAGGTTGAAGAGAGAGCGTATATTATGCTTTCTCTCTCACACTTCAACCATGTCCTGCCGTTTATCTTTAAGAAGTTTCAAGCGTTGTACAGACAGTACCTATAGGCGTTATCCATTATTTAGAGATCAGTGATTCGAACGCAGAATCCAGCTCTTTTCATGAATAAATGAACTCGAAAACATCTATCATTTTTCCAATTTAAAGTTCGACGCACGAATTTCAAAATACGAAATATCAAATCAGAGGCGTGGTTAACATTTTTTTTAGGAACTGGATTCATAAAATGTTTGCATTAAGATATTTTTTCGGGAGCTTTGGTGCTTGTTTTGCCCTCCTGGATACGCCAGTGCTTACGGCGTAAAATAAGACAGAAGTATATGTTTGCACCTTAATAGTTCGATTGCGATTTTATTCCTATGCTTAGTATAGAATAAAAGTATATGGTTAAAATAGACAGATAGATAGATAGATATAAACGTATATAAAAAAAATACAAACAATATTAAAAGGTGAACGTGGGACAAAAAATGAATTTGAAAAACGTAAATTGAATCCGTCCAACGGGCTCAAGCGGTGGACTGTTACGCGAGATGCGATAAATCGTTTTGGGTAAAGTATAAAACGACCGTAAAAGCCGGAAAGGTACCGAAACAAATCATCATAAAAGTTTGTCACTCACGGGGAAGACGCGGCGACGTAACAAAACACTGTCAATCATAATAACAAAAACAACGAACTGTCATTAGTTGTTAGATTCGTGCGTCACTAACCTTTGACCAATCAGAATGAATCATTGACAACTTACAGGAAGTCTTTTTAAAACGATTTTCGGGAAAGTATTTTTTTATGATTTGGCTATAAAGACAAATGTATTTTTAAACGACAATCGATACTAATTATTTTTCAAGTCGATCAGAAAACTCACATATTTAATTTTCAATATTTCGGAATGTATCTAAAAAGTTTTTCAGTTTTGTTTTTTTTTTTTAATTGTATTGTTTTGAAATGCTTTTTTTTTCATATAAAATTGCTTCTTTATTTCGCTTATTTTGCCCTCCTGGATACGCCAGTGCTTATGGCGTAAAAAAAGACAGAAGTATATGTTTGCACCCTAATAGTTCGATTACGATTTTATTCCTATGGTCAGTATAGAATAAAGGAACCTATATGATAAAAACCTAGCGCACCAACAATGTAAATCCGGCGCTGAATGCAGTGTATTAAGATACATGGACATTAATCCCGATTTGCATTAATTGCGTCAGCTGCAGAGCGCTGAATTAGTGCGTCATCAAGTCAGAATATAGAGGAGGTTCCATAAAAAAATAAAATGACGTCATTGCTTTTTGAATTCTAACTTCTTATGCGAATTCTGAAACGAAACTGTTTTCTATCGGCTTTGCAACACGTTTTAGCTACTGCGCATGACAAAGACTGTTATGTACCTACTGTTCGCAGAGAGGTCGGAACAAAACTATATTGTCAAGTATGAAAAACAGTCATTTTATTGGGGGGCTCGCGGGGTGTGCAAAAAGTGTATTATGCCGTATTCTATAAGTTTCAACTTTCAATATTATAATTCGATCGATCGGACCGGTAATAGTATTTGAAATCTATATAATACAGTACTTATAACAAAGTATTTATGTAGTACTGACTCCACGTTAAGTCTCTAAGCTGATTATAGAATTAGAGTGGGCTGCCAATAAAATACAATATATAGGTACCACATGTTCAAACACACGACGATTGCAAAACAAATACATGTAAATCGTATTGGAAAAGTTACTTTAAGGTAGTTCACTCGTTAAACGGCTTTTCTTAGGAATATAATAAAATTGAAGTACCTATATGGTTAATAAAAATGTCTTATATTTAATTTAAAAAAATTAAACTTTTTCACGTCTGTAAAATGAGATATTAACAATCAAAATATGCGTAATTAGTATGCTGGAGGTACCTACACCACGTATAAAGAAAACGAGTACATTCTAGAACATTCTACAATTGGCAGCACAATTTTGTCCGGCCCGCGAAGCATTTTATAAATTTTAGAAAAATAGTAAAGAAAATAGCAAGGGCCAGAACAGACGAAAAAAGGACCTAAGGAGCTTTTTTTTTTTTTTGCTCTCCAAATGCGGAAATAGAATATGAGGACCTTTTTTTTTTGCTCTCCGAATGCGGAAATAGTATGTGCGAGGACCTTTTTTTAGATCTGCAAATTTTTGACCCGCGGTCCAATTTTCATCAGCTATGTGGCCCGGCGATCAAAAGATTTGCCCGCCTCTCTCGAAAACGGTTCTTAGTATATTTTAAAACCTAATGCATTGAAACTTTTATAAATTTTTTTGATAAAACTGTGAATTTTTGTACCGATTTGTTAAAAAAAAAATTGGTTGTCTGTAAAGTCGGTTTACGGACGATAGTTTTACGTGATAACGTATTCCGCTCGAATATCATATTTAATAATACATTACTGCGCTCTCGGAACGTTACACTTTTTCGTGCATGCAGCCGGTGTTTCATCAATTTATAAGACGTTATCACGTCAAAAATAAAAATATTTTCTTGTACCTGCAATTGTAATTGTATAAGAGTGTATATTCTGTACATATTAAAGCTTAGATGCGTATAATTGGGTACAGTCTCTTACAAAAATGCTCTTAGCGACATCATTTCTCTGATTAAAATTGCATTGAAAAATACACACTTTTTGGAAGTAAAATTCTCAAAAAAATATTGTTTTATTAGTTACTTGTGGTACCCTACATCACAAGTAACTAATAACAATTTTTGACGTGATAACGTCTTATAAATTGATGAAACACCGGCTGCATGCACGAAAAAGTGTAACGTTCCGAAAAGTGTAACCGTTCCGAGAGCGCAGTAATGTATTACATATTAAATATGATATTCGAGCGGAATACGTTATCACGTAAAACTATCGTCCGTAAACCAATTTTTTTTTTAGAAAAAATGGGGAGGATCCCATTATGTGGCAAAATATGCAACTCGTTTGGCGAATAACATTAATGCATCTATTTGTAATCTATTTATCCATTATGCAATTATAATTATGTTATTAAATCATGCATACATAAACAATACTGATTATTCAACTGATGGAACAATTTACATTAATTCATTTAGTATAAAAGCGCTACAAATGTAAAAGTATTCAGATGAGCTTAAAAATAAAGCTGCATAGAAGTACTACAATGTGATGCATTTAAACCCTTCAGCAGACAAATGGATCATTCGATGCGCAGTAAAAAATATATCAAGCCGAGAATTTTCTTACAACGCTGCCAACAAAATTATAATATTAAAAAAAAATTGGTTGTCTGTAAAGTCGGTTTACGGACGATAGTTTTACGTGATAACGTATGCCGCTCGAATATCATATTTAATAATACATAACCTAAATTTTAGTAGCTGTCACACTATATTTTTACCGACTAATAATTTGATCAACCAAATCAAAATACATATTTTTAAGCAATTATAAAAGACATTTAAAAGAATGTATATATATTATATATTTGTTAACAAACCGTATAATTTATCTGGCCATCTGTCAGATGTAGCTTTCGCTGGAACAGCCGAAAAAAATGTTGAACGCACACTACTCTCTGACGTCACGCGAGAAGAGAGAGACTATCGCTTATATCGCGCTCTCGCTTGCGGAACGTTACTCTTTTTCGTGCGTGCAGCCGGTGTTTCATCAATTTATAAGACGTTATCACGTCAAAAAAATCAAAAACTGAAACCCGACTACTGAATAGTATGAAACAAGAAAATATTCTCATCTGAGAATAGCCGTGGTCATATGCCACCTACCTTAACTAAACGTTACATTTTAACAGTAGTAAGCGATCATATACTCTAGTGCAAAATGCATCGCGCTAGAACATCTAGAGGAGCGTCATATATTATATGAGATGGCATACGTCCACGGCTATCCTCAGATGAGAATATTTTCTTGTTTCATACTTTTCAGTGGTTTTAGTTTTTGAACTTATTATTTATTAGTTGGCATTTTTAGTTTTTAAATATACGTTTCTTAAATGTTTGATATTAATTTGATTTTTATGGCCCCTTGACACTTGGGGGTTCCGGGTTATTAGTCCCTATGCAGATCCGTTCCTGTGAGAATAATAAACCGAGTCATAAATATTTATTAGTTTTAACATCTGTTGACTGCCTTCAAAACAAAACAAAAAAACAGAAGAAGGGATTTCTCTCTCTCCCGCTGCGCCGGCGTTGACTAGACGGATGTTCGATTACTGTAAGTAATTTACATATTTCCGTGACGAATAGAAAAAAACTGGTAATAAATTTCCGTCGCCTGTGTTCATTTACATTAACTCTAATATTATCTATTATCGTCGACGTGTCAGAAATTCGGTATATTACAATAAATGTGTGTGAAAATGTACCGTTATAGGCACATAATATTTCAGAGTTGACATCATTTCAAATTAGGTGTAAATAACGCTATGTAGTTGGTACATTTCAGTACACTGCTAGCTGATAGAACGTCAGTGGCGTACCGTCAACCAGTCAAACATTTTTCTCAGTTCAATTAACGTGTTTTCGGTCTGTGAGACCGCGACATGCTCGAAGATTGAAGTCGATTTTGTGTAACTGCTTTGAATGAATACTGTCAGCTATTCAAACATTTTTCTTAGTCAGTGTCCTAACCTTTAATTAAGGTGGTCGCGGTCTGTGAGACCGCGACATGTTGATGTTTTATCCTTTCACTTTGCCTAATCAGCGCGTGCGTGTCTCTAGAAGATTCAAGTTTAATTTCGTAATAACTACTCAGAATATGAGTACTACCAGCTAGTGAAATATATTTCTTAGTCAGTGTCTTAAACTTTAATTAACGTGTTGCGGTCTGTGAGACCGCGACATGCTTATCGGGTTAATATATTTCATCCTTCCGTTCGTCATTCTAAGAATCAAATTTTGTTTCGCAATAAGTGTTGAGAATATGAATACTGTCAACTGGGTCAAAGATTTTTTTAGTCAGTGCATTAACCATTAGGTAACGTATGCGGTCTGTGAGACCGCGAAATGTTAAAATGTTTTGATATTTCACTCCCCCCGAGTTAAGTTGCATCATGACTACTGAAAAAAAAACAAGGTTATCAAAAATCTTGTTTTATTTTTTCCTTTTGATGACGTAACTAAACCAGGTAGATAACATCTAAAAAATATATTTTTGATTTTAAACACAACGTATGACATTCTATTCTTTTAAAATTTAATGCAGCTTCTATCCTTTTTCCGAAAAAAAAACTACAAAATAGCTAATAAACTGACTTTTACGGCAGATATTTCATAAATGAGTCATCCGTGCTTTATCACTTTAACTTGTGTAGCCATCAAAATCTCCGCCATTTTTTTCCATGAATTTAAACAAGATGAAATGTTTATTTATTTTTTATTTTTATAGTTAGTCTTTACACGTATGTCACGTTCGCTGCGAAAATATTTTCAAAGTAACTATAAAAGACCAGAGCAGAATGGTCATCAATTTCGGCAAATTTTTGATATGTAAATAATAAATACCTATTGTAAAAATATAAAAAAGTCAATGTCTTTTTCTTGTCCTGAAGTAATTGTTCCATCAAAAAGAAATTATATTTATTATATTTTGTCAATATATTTACATTGTCTGCCTACCTACAAACGTTTTTCTTATATGTCTTCAATAAATCAATTATTTTATAGATATTTTCGTATCTGTTTTTACAGTACCTATACAATAACAATAACCATTGTATATTTCAAGGTACATTTAAACCAGGGGTGGGCAAATCTTTTGATCGACGGGCCACATAGCTGATGAAAATTTAACCGCGGGCCTGATGGCTGACGAAAATTTCTTCGCGTGCCAAAAATTTGCAGAAAAAAAGATCCTCACATTCTATTTCCGCATTCGGAGAGCAAAAAAAGAGCGCATTCTATTTCCGCTACTATTTTTCTACAATTTTCTAAAATGCTTCGCGGGCCGGATAAAATTGCGCTGCGGGCCGCCATTTGTCCAGGCCTGATTTAAACAGTATCAAGATTTGGCCAGCCGGGAGCGAGTAGTCCGAGCACGGCTCGAAATTCAACTAATTAAAAACCGCTCATTCCAAATTTATTTGTAATTTCAAAATTTGTTATTGTCAAAAAATTTACTGATGCTGAGTTGACAACTTTTATACATGCAAGAATCATCGATTTCCGCTTCAAACTTTTTGTTTGAAAACGTAACGAACGTGTCGCAATGTATACGTATATATGTCGCCGGGATATTGTCAAACCCGTGATATTATAATTTCACTTAGTGAAATTATAATATCACGAATCTTTGTCAATCGTGATATTGTAATTTCACTAGTGAAATTACAAAATCACGGATTTGACAACATCCCGGCGACATATATAAAAATCAGCTGTAGAACAACAAGCTAAGGTAGCCGCGAGGTAGAACACTTGCCTCGTAACCTTAAGCTCGTAGATTCGATTCCGGCGGTCGGTGCCATTATAACGCCCACAAGCAAATACGGCGTCGTAGTGTGTGTTCTGTTCAGAGACAATAAACGTTCACTTTTGTTAACATTCGAACTGTCACTGCGCGCGCATCAAACCCATCTACAAAGCGTGGGCGACATGAACAAACGCCCACAAAAAACACTATGCCATAGTGTTTGTTTGGAGGCGTTTGTTCAAGTCACCCACGTGACAAGATACTGCTTCTAATTTTTGTATTACTGTATTACTGTGTATTTATTTTTTTATTAGGTTTTATTTGTATATAATATAATATTTAATATTCTTATAAAAATAGCGCCTGTTCTAGTTTTAAAACCTATCTTGTGAGCTAGCAGGCGAGCCCGCAGTGACGTCACTTCCAGCTTCGTACCCAGCCTGCCGGCCAGCAGAAATCCAATCAGTGTTTCTAGCCTCGTGTGCAGCGGCCTTTAATTAGGGGAGAGTGGGGACTATAGAATCAGGCGTATAAACAAACCTTTGTTCAGGTGTACGCGCGCCATTGCCATGAGCCTCAACATGCATTGCATTACCTATACGCAGTTCTCCGCCTATATCTAGCACCTACGTCCTAGACGGGCTGCCATTTGCGCCGCCCGAAACACATATTTGATATCTCGTTTAGTGTACAACTACACAGAAGCATGTATACGCCATAAAAATGGCATATGAAAAAATTTTACGAGTTCCCCATTTCCTCGAGACGTTCCACTGCCGTCACTCGCTCACATATTATATTGTGCAATGAGGATGAAAATAAAACCGTGAAATACACAACAAAACGCGTCCGATACACTCGCAACTACAGGATGATTCGTAACGCTGAGACTCGAGTAGTGGTGGGTCGTTGACGATTTTAACATCAACGAAACTAAAATAGGCAAATGGTGACAGATTTTGAAATCGAGTTCTGTAATGTAGGTATATATATGGCACGCCGTTTTACTATTTAATAGTAAAATATTTTTCCAAAAATTGTAAAAGTATTTAACAATTTTAATTTCAGAAAAAAATGTTGAGTGATTTTTTTTATGTGGTGACATAATAAAAATACAATATTATTATGTCATGACATAAAATTAAATGCTTATACATAGGAAGAGATAGGATTGACGACGAATTATAATTATGTCATGATATAATAATATTGTATTTTTATTATGTCTAGGCATAATAATATTGTATTTTTATTGTCATGACATAATAATATTGCATTTTTATTTTGTCACCACATAAAAAAATTCACTCAAAATTTTTTTTCTAAAATTAAAATTGTTAAATATTTTTATAATTTTTGGAAAAATATTTTACTATTAAATAGTAAAACGGCGTGCCATAGGTATACGTCTACTATTTCCGAAAAAAGAAACATTATTTCAGCAATAAATTAAATTTAAACACAAATTATTGCATTTTTATCTTTCTATTTTGAAGTAATCGCAAAAACGCCCGTGACGTCACGCCTGTAGTAACAGCTGACATTAGATGTACTTATTTAAATAAAAGTATATGAGTATATTACACATGTATATACTTTTATTCTATACTGAGCATATAGGAATAAAATTAGGGTGCAAACATATACTTCTGTCTTTTTTTAAGCCGTAAGCACTGGCGTATTCAGGAGGGCAAAACAAGCATGGGGGACCCGGCTTAAGAAAATTCTAATTTGCTCCCTCCTGGGCCAAAAGCTGAGTACGCCCATGTTCACGTCATAGAAAAAGACAAAGTTTTTGAAACAGAGATAATTTATTCAGATTGAATGCAAGTACATCAACCAATCCTTTCATCGGAGAAATCAGGGAATTACATCGAAGAAAGAGACGCAGATATATTTTCGATACGCTTTGTTATCTACATTGAGTAGATAGACAATGATTCATATAGTAAATTATCTATATCTATACTAATATATAAAGCTGAAGAGTTTGTTTGTTTGTTTGAACGCGCTAATCTCACGAACTACTGGTTCAAATTGAATAAAACTTTTTTTGTTGGATAGCCCCTTTGAGGAAGGCTGTAGACTATATAATATTGCGCTACGACCATTAGGAGCGGAGCTTTAATGAAAAATGTTGCAAAAAGTATCTCAAAAATAAGCTTCTATTCATGTGAAATGCACTAACTAGATATACTCATATTAGTGATGAAAGAACACAACCTCAGTTAGATCAATCGGTAGCGCATGCGACTGTCAATATCAGGGTCGCGGGTTCGAGCCCCACGTTGGGTGAATATGTTTTTATTTATTATTTTTATTTTTTACATTGCTTTCTTCTAAGGCTTACATTTAAATTTATTTTAATTTTATATAATTCATTCAAAAAAAATTATTAGTTAAAAAAAGTTTAAATACTGCTCTTTATCGACAAAAACTTTTGAACTGTAACTCCGATCATCATGAAATTTGGACACAACATTCATCTCGGTAAACTAAGATGAATGTGTGTACTCATGTCCCTTCCTTCCCCATTCATTCTTTTGCACCCGGGTGAAACCGGGCGGGACCGCTAGTTAAATATAATATGAATACATATTATATACTATTGCGAAACAAACTAAAAGAAAGAACCTGTACAACGTGCAGTGTGGGTAATGAATATATGAAAATAAAAGTCTGCAAGAATAGCGACATACGTGTTTCGCTCAAGTGAAAAATTGGACACATAGCGACACATGCAGATAAGGTCTGTGTTGAGCAAATGATGGCATGGCAACAAAAACCAACACTGAAAGGGAAGTTATATAAAAACAAAATTCCGATCCAAGCGTGACGTGGCATTGTACTGGCATTCAGATAATGAGGCGCCGTTAGAACGAAACGGCGTGTAGTATAACAAACGAATTTTATTACCGAACATGAAAAACATCGTTACCATGGTTACACATAACAGCAATGTATTTTTACTCTGTTGCAAAAATAAATAATTTCATGTTTCCGACAAAAAACTTCCTTAACCCTTTCTTGGTCAGGAGTCACGAACAGTGACGGATTTGCCGTAAGATCCAGTAGGCCCGGGCCTAGGGCGGCAAGATATTAGGGACGGTCGATAGTGACCACATTATGGCGTATGGTGGAGCGAAATGCAAGGTGCAGTTGCATCGCATCGTATAACAATGATCTTCCTAAAAAAAGCGATCAATATTTTGGACAGTTGAGTTTTTTTTTTAATGCATTTAAAACAGACAACTTATTAAAACCAAGAATGTTGAGCTATTGTCGAGGATTTTTTTAAAAAATTTTTAAGGTCATTTTACGTCAGCTTTGTTGATAGCGCGCAACGTCTAAGTTCAAAAATGAGTTAGTGACAGTACCTATATACAGTATGTAAACACGTAAGGTACACATAGGGAAATTAACATTGGGAAAAAATGACTGGATCAGAATGAGCCTTGAAATCTTGTTTTTCAATTTGACAGATAATATTCTTTTGCAAAATGAATGTGTATACTACCGAAGAAAATATTCAAATGATTACAACATAATCGGACTTTTTTATTAATGGGACATTAAATTCCCAAAAATACTTAAATATGGTGCGAGATTAAATATCTCCGCCTATTCGTGTTGAACCTGAAGACATTGGGTCACTGATTTACCAACGCGCATACGTCATACCAGTCAGACAATTTTTGAATGAAATGTTTCCAAACAGATGGAGTTGTTTTTTTGTTTTAGTTTTGTACAAAAAAAATAAAATAATGATTTATAAGAGCTTTTTATTATTAAAAAAGCCAAGTAAAATAAAAATAAATAAAAATAAAATAGAAATCCTCAAGATTACCACGATAATTCAATAGAAATAACAATTAATGCAGTCATGGCTAACTCTGATCCAAGTATTTTTTCCCAATGCTAATTTCTCTATGTGCACCTTACGCGTTTACATACTGTATATAGGTATATAGTGTATATTAAATGTTTTATTTAAATATGCAATTATTCCTGAAATCTCGAAAAATAGTACAAACTATAGCAGCTATATGTCGGGATTCAAGGTCAAACGGAAAAGGGTTGGAATAAAATTACCAAAAACGTATTTCTTGTATTGTGATATAAATTTGAATTTTGATTATTCGGTTGTATCAGCGTATCGAATGCAAAGAAAATACGTCTAAAGAAAGTTGGAACACGTTATGAAAACATCATAATATATCGATTCGATTATTCAGAGGGCGTTAAATTATTCATAACATGACTGTACACACAATACAACAACGAATATGTTCAACGGTATAGTGGTTGGGTGCCCCTTCTGTGTATTGACTCATTTGACTACAGTTTGTAAGCTAAGAATATCAGCAGACAAAAATCAGACGATAACTAGACTTGGGTAGTTCAAAAAAATGCTCCGCTCCAGAAACACAGACTTACGTTGCAAAATTGATCTCCACGAAAAGCGCTTAACATTAAAATGGATATAGTAAGCTATTTTTAAAAGATAGACTTATATGCCATCTCGGTCTTTTCTGTAGACAGACAGACGCGGTGGGCGACTTTGTGTTATAATATACTAGGGGTCCCGCCCGGTTTCACCCGGGTGTAAAAGAACGAATGGGGGTGGGGGTTACATGAGTACGCACATTCCTCTTAGTTTACCGAGATGAATTTTCCAGCTACCTGGATGAAACGTGCGCTCGTCGGTGATGGGTCGTGATCGCTCGTTGCCTTTGTCACTTGTCGCTTTCCTGCTGTAAAGTACAGTCGAGTACGCTATTGCCAAGTTGCGAGTTTGTAGTTATTCAACAGACTGTACAAGCGCAAGCCTGCATTAGACATGGGAAAAGTCGTTACTATGAGATCACAGTGACTGTTATTCCGGTTACACAAAAATCACAGTGAAAAATCATCGTGACTTTGTCACGTCGATCACTCACATCACAAGCCCGCACGGTCTGACGTCACAACGGCGTTGTTTGCCTACTCCGTTTTTTTTTTTTTTAAAGGTATATCCAATTGTATATATCCACATATATAGAGCATATGCACATATACAAGAGAATATCACTTGGGGGGGTGGCACTACCTCTTAGTATCTGGCCAGTATAATTAAATTTCAAAACGACAAACACAAAATATCCATGAGCAGAGGTGGGATTCGAACCCACGACAGTGCGATCCAAAGGCCAGCACGCTGACCATTACACCACTCCGTTCATGTTTGACTTTGAGCGACAGTGAGTACTCAGTAGTGACTGCGGTGACATGGAACGGCATACGTTACTTTGAAACATAGATCTATTGGAACTTGGAGCGAGCGTCGTGACTGCGGTGACATGAAACGACATACGTTACTTTGGAACGTAGATCTATTGGAACTTGGAGCGACCGTCGTGACTGCGGTGACATGAAACGACATACGTTACTTTGGAACGTAGATATCTCGTCAGATCATAGTGTCATGTTTGAGCGACAGTGACTGCGATGACATGGAACGACATATGTTACTTTGGAACGTAGATATCTCTTGTCAGATCACAGTGATTATTTTAGACGGCTTGTCACAGTGATTTTTTCATCGTGAAGTTATTTTTTCCCCAACTCTAGCCTGCATTCGCATCTAACAATTCCGAGCCGGTGGCTTGTAAAAGGGAAGTCACCATTTTTTAACTCCCAAAGAATAATGTGCTGATATACAATTTTAAACATTTTTAAAATATGGTACAACGAATATTTTCATAGTTTTGTGTGTTTCGAGTATTTTACATAAAACGTATTTTCTTGTCACTTTATTGTTCTTTTTCCATGAAAAATGACAGTGTTCTTTAAAAAAGTAAATATTTTGTTTATGAACGTATCAGTTGGCAGTTGTACTATTTTTCTTTCGTTTCTCTTTTGTATTTGTTTTTCTTGTATTTGCATATGTCAACAGGCGCAGGTGATGAATTTTACATAGGCGCTTAGCGATATAGCGGTACAAATTCGAATTGAAACGGTATAATGGGGCAGAGTCCTTAAACAAAACGCACTCAAAAGGAGTTATGAATTCCATTAAAAAAAAACTCAGGTCAAAATGTCAAAAGCCTGTCGACAGTAGAGTGTATTTGCTAATACAAACATTGTGGTTTTATTGTGTTAAATTAAATGTGATCTTAGGACTCTTGTTAACGACCGTTTTAGTCAACGGGTAACGGGCCGACGCGAAACGACACGATCCGCATATACGTGAGCGCGTCCATTGTTATCGATATCAGTGCTATACTTGAAGGGCAAAGAAGTGCAAGTACATTATGTCTTGCTTATTTATTTTTGTAATTTTCTAAAGTCTTGTCCCAGCACTGGTCTATTATGAACAAGGCTAATTTATAAATCCATATCAATATCAATTTTAAACTCCATATTCACAATGAGCAGCACAAGGTAGGTAGGTATTGGTAAAAACGTGCGCGCACATCTGTCGTCGTCAACAGACTTCTATGAAATTACGTGGTCCATTGCACCGGACCGACCGACGTCGCGCCGAGGGGCGACGTGCGGGTATCCGTTGAGTTTTGTTGCAACGGTTACGTGCCCGTCGCGTTAACAAACACCCGCACTAACCTATTGAACACTGCGCGTCGGCCCGTCGCCCGTCATAAAAATCGGGCCGTTATCCGTTGTCGTTAACAAGAGGCCTTACACGAAATAAAAAATTTAATACCTTAATACGTCCTATAAATAATATTTGTTTTCTTAATTCACTAATCGAGATACGAATTTCCGCTTATATTAGGCCTAATCGATTCAGGCACTATCTGAGATATTTTTATATTTTTCCAAATATCGCAGATTTGTCATGTTTTCACATACGTTTTGCAAATCTGCAAGTTTTAAAGACACTAAGTGATTTTTGACCCGTTTTATATTAATAGAATTTATAGAAAAATTCAAGCTGAATCGATTCCCACAATCCGCAACCCTGTATCACTTTTAGTTACGGAGATATGAGCGTTTGTTTAGAATATTAGAAAAAAATTAAAAACGCTTTAACTTCTAAACGACTAATGATACAGAGATGAGAGGGGTTGGAATCGATACAGCGCGATTTTTTCTATAAAAATAACCTCAGTTGTAAGTCGTATATAAACAATATATCATTGATTTCTCGATTTTTTTAAAAACAGAAAAAGTAAGAAGGGTAGACCTTTCTTTAAAAATTGGAAAATATTTTTAAAAAAAGTTGGTTCTGTTTCGTTTGATATTATACATACTTATAGAAAAAGTCATTCTGAATCGATTCCGACCATCCGCAATCCTGTATCTCTTTTAGTTTGGTACATATAGCTTTTAAACTGTTTTGCACCCGGGTGAAACCGGGCCGGGCCGCTAGTAATTTATAAATCCGGTATGCATATCAAAGGAAAGGTAAAGAAGCGAAGTGTGAATTGAGGGTACCTATATAGTTAAGCTTTAATTGCGATCGGTTAAAATGTAATTTAAACAACAAAGCACAGTGCAGCGGTTTACCGCGTCTATAAAATCGATTAAACGCGCTCAAAGAGTCGAGAAAAATGCAGCTCTCTGCATGCAGCAATTAAAACCTTTTGCTTCGCGACACACAATTTACTCGTGACTGATGACTGATGCGATCTCCGCACGGATTTGGAAACGAATTCCAACTAAGTCATTATATAGCTGCAAATCTCTAATAAAATGCTGCAAATATCGCTGCAATTTTATTTAACGTTTCAGATGTTGTATTTATGGGTGTAGAACTGTGTTTCAGAGATATTTCTTAGAAAGGTATGTAAATTTACTTAATTATATGATTTATTTCAACTATTTTCTTAAAAGTAGGTACTTAGTAGTCAAAATAGTACGGTTTTTTAAAGTGGCAAGTTAACTAACCTCAAAAATAACCTATGACATAAGTGTTATAAAATATGAATAAACAACAAATCAACTAATTAAATGATGCAGAATTTAATGATCGCAACAAAAATTTAAGCGACACGATGATTATTTACTTGAAGTGTTTATTATATTCTCTTTGATTTAAGAAGGTGTGACGTATTCGGTGTTTCAGTCAATATGGCCGATTGCAATATTTTAGACTAATCTTATTAACCTCAATGTTTATATTAACACTGGGTCATTTTTTAAAAACCTCTCAACATATATGTTTCTCTAAAACCATTTATTATTTGATTCTTTTAACTGTCATCATGCCTATATTGTATCGAATACAGAGTCCGGACCTGACATTATTTACACTATCGCGTCTCCTAATAATCACTAATGTCCGGCTTTAATAATTCCAGACTAACATAACAAGCCTCTAAGCAACTTAAATGCAACCTGCATCGCGCCAGGGCCTATAGGAGTGAGGCAAGAGTCCGGAACCACAAACTATATTATCGCAACAAGTTGCGGTTTTCACGAACTTGATTACATTCAT
The DNA here is from genome assembly GCA_963575645.1 of Xanthostigma xanthostigma. NCBI lineage: Eukaryota > Metazoa > Arthropoda > Insecta > Raphidioptera > Raphidiidae > Xanthostigma > Xanthostigma xanthostigma. The sequence goes on along the minus strand of OY754469.1, from coordinate 4,852,054 downwards.
GAATAGGGAATAGTGTTGATTCCTCAAAGGGTTGTCAAACCTTCCACATACGCGCACAAGAAATCGATGAGTATAGAGACCTGATGCCACAATATTATGTTCAAAACGTTGCAAAGCCAGGATCGGACTACGATCAATAATAGTGAATAATATATATTTAATAATTTACGTATTATAAAATTTGTTTGTTATTAATTTTTCATAAATTTTGTTAATCATTCTAATAGTGCTAACACACGGTCGAACTTGGTCCGGTCCGACAACGGACATGGTACGGCGGATCTTGCAACAGACGACCGAATCTGTTCCCATCGAACCGGGCGGACACGCAGACTACTGTACAGACGAACAGATTTGGTAATGAGCGGACCACATCCGCTGTCCGCTTCGAACCAAGTTCGAGCGTCTGTTAGTACTATAACTTTCAATCTTTCGTGATTTCTATTAGATAATAAATAACTTAATACTAATTAATTTTTATATTTTTTAGATATTTCTGATGAAGCTCCAAATCCGGATCGAAACGCCATCTTGTGTTATATTTGATTTGTAATTTTATTATTTTTTGTCAATATATTGGTCTGAGAAAAATTGGTCGATAATTTTATTTATTTGAAAAATTTACTATATGAATCATTGTCTATCTACTCAATGTGCGGTGAGTGAAGGCAACAAAGCGTATCGAAAATATATCTGCGTCTCTTTCTTCGATGTAATTCCCTGATTTCTCCGATAATGAATAATTGGTTGATGTACTTGCATTCAATCTGAATAAAGTATATCTGTTTCAAAAACTTTGTCTTTTTCTATGACGTTAACATGGGCATACCCAGCTTTTGGCCCAGGAGGGGGCAAATTAGAAATGTCTTAAGCCGGGTCACCAGTGCTTGTTTTGCCCTCCTGGATACGCCAGTGCTTACGGCTTAAAAGAAGACAGAAGTATATGTTTGCACCCTAATGGTTCGATTGCGATTTTATTCCTATGCGCAGTATAGAATAAAAGTATATGTATAGGTAGGTACTGAATAAAATGTATAAAATAAAAAAGATACGACACAATAACAAAATTATTTGATTTCTGTCTGCGAAGGTATTTCCGAAATGACGAGAACAAAGCGAAATATATTTGAAAAATAATGACATCCTAAACGACACAAAGGAAAATGAAAACTTTTAACTTTTTCAATTCGCGTTCAGAAATTAAATGATGAACGCTGGTAATCAGTTTAGTTACTTCCGATTGAATTTAAACACGTTTTAAAGAAAATCTGTTTAATTCGATTCAAAAAGCACGTTAAATTTTAAAGCTGAAATCCTTCTTAAAACGTAATCTTTGGCACAGATAACATTTAGAAAGGCGTACGCAGAATTTTGTTTGGGGGGGGCATAAGTTCAACAATGGGACATAAAAGGGATTAGTCTGAAGTAAGCTTCATGCATTTTCACACTTTATTCCATTATTCCAGATTCCTAACAGAGACTGATTGATTTTTCATCCTCGTCTAGCCTGATCATTTTATGACCGATTTTTTGTGTGTATGATATGATTGATGTACTTGCATTCAATCTGAATAAAGTATATCTGTTTCAAAAACTTTGTCTTTTTCTATGACGTTAACATGGGCGTACCCATCTTTTGGCCCAGGAGGGGGCAATATAGAAATTTCTTAAGCCGGGTTCCCCGTGCTTGTTTTGCCATCTTGGATACGCCAGTGCTTACGGCATAAAAAAAGACAGAAGTTCGATTACGATTTTATTCCTATGCTCAGTATAGAATAAAAGTATATGACTATAATAGCTGTCAGTGAGATAGTTCTTTTAACTTAACCTCAAACATTATGCAGAATCTTCTATGGTTATTTGCATAATCTAAAGTTTAATCTATAATAAACAGAAAGTCAGTGCGCATTTACCTGCTTATATATAAGACGAAACTAAATGCGCTGATTCGCATTTCCCATTGCGTATTATTACAAAGATATCAAATTTCATTAAAAGCCGTGAACGCGACTAAGCGTAGAAAGAGAAACGATATTATAATATGTAAGAATACGCCGCGCGTACATATCTCTCTACACTTCGCGTACATACAAACATACTGAATGAGTGTAGAAATGTTTTTGACAATACAAGGTGTCTGTGAAATGTGCACTCAAATTTTTCAACGTTTGCGTATTCAAATCTGCGTTAATAAATCCATATATAAAAAAATCTCGTCCGCGCTAATCACCGAAACCACTGAACCGATTTTAATGAAATTTTGTAATTGTGTCTTGCTTGGTCCAACTTACGCTATAGGATAGTTTTTATTAAATATATTGTACAAAATTGCGGTATTTTCTCAAAAAACCTTTTTTGAATAACACGTAACGACATCTGTTTGTTTGCTTCTGAACTGATAGTTCAGAAGCAAACAAACAACACTGTTTAGTACCAAATAGCGACATCTGCTAGAAATTATAATTTGCTCAAAGCTAATAATTCAGACGCCGAGCCACAAACGAAATATATTTCACACCCGAGTGAATTCGGGGCCGGCCGCTAATAGACTATAATCTACAATAACTGAGCAGCTAACTAGACGGTTAGAATAGCTGCGGCGAAAGATGAAGCCACCGCGTCATAGTGACGTGAACGCATTGCGCCCGCCTTCTAGCTTGCTATTGGCTGTTTCGGAGATCCATGTGCGTCGAGTGTTTTTATTCTACCACTATATCTACAGCTATAAATGGATATATCGAATTTATTCCACACGCCACTGTCTGCGGGCAAGTAGGCGTTCACTACCATATTATTGATGACATGCCTGGCTTCAACTCTCACCGCGGGCACTATAATACTGTATTTAACTGAAGATTGACTCTATTCAATAAATAGAGTAACTGTGATCCATTGAAGTTAATGATGAGTATTTGGAAAGAATTCCGTGGCATAAGGATCGAAAATGAAGCAATACTGAGATTTTTTTAAACTTGCATTTAATACTAACGTTTCGATACGTTTTGTATCATCTTCTTGAACACTCTGAAGATGATACAAAACGTATCGAAACGTTAGTATTAAATGCAAGTTTAAAAAAATCTCAGTATTGCTTCATTTTCGATCCTTATGCCACGGAATTCTTTCCAAATACTCATCACTGTATTTAACAGTGTTTTTACGTACATCTTGTATATTTGCATACTATATACGACTAAATTCTAAACCTTGTATTTCTATACAGCGGAAGTACGCGATAAGTGTTACGATTTCGCAGAGCTTGCTCTACGCGATTATCGTACGCAGCTGTGCTTTACCTGTGTCATGCAGAGCTTTTGGTATCGACTCACAGTAGCAGAACTGTCCAACCAATCAGTTTGATCGAGAGGACATACGCTTTTCGAGTAGGTACTGATTATTACACGCTTTATATTAGTTTCACTTGTAAGTTTGTATGTATGTATGTTTGTTTGTAACCTCGTTTGAACTACAGCAAGTGGTTTATTACTGTTAGTATGTTATGCCACTACTGTAAGAGCAATCGTTGACCGAGCGGTCTAAGGCGCTAGTCTTCGCTGACGTCAACTCTCGGATTCACCGGTCGTGGGTTCTAATCCCGTCCACGCCGAAATAAAAAATTTGTTTTTTTCGGCAAATTTTTGACAATAAATGGAACTAAAAAGTGGAAAATAAATATAGTTTAAAAAAAACTAAAAAACACGCTTTATATCGAACTAAAAAGTAAAAAATATTTTTTTTAAAATAAGCTTAAAACAATAATGAATAAAAAATACTAGTATTATTGTGAAAAAAGCGCGGGACGCTCGACGTACGAAAATGTGGAACAAAGCGCCCCACGCTTTTTTCACAATAATACTAGTATTTTTTATTCATTATTGTTTTAAGCTTATTTTAAAAAAATTATTTTTTACTTTTTAGTTCGATATAAAGCGTGTTTTTTAGTTTTTTTTAAACTATATTTATTATCATCCTCTTTTAAGATGTTTTACTATTTTTCATAATACAGTGTAAACTCTATATAGCGAAATTGAAGGGACCGGGTATTTTATTGGGTTATAAAGAGTGTTCGTTAAACGATTAGTAAAAGAAGACAAAATAATTTTACGAATAAGTGGTTTTAATTTTGACTAAATTAAGTGAAACAAAATTATAATCTGTTAACTTTGTTTGTCATTGTTTACATTCTTTTTTACAACAAACAAATGAACACATTTCTAAAAATCCCATTGTTGGGGTCTAAAATAATGACGTATTGTTTCGCTATTGAGAGTGATTGTTACGCTAAGTAGAGTGTTTTAATATATGGCCAACAATGTAAATCAAGCAAACCTTAACAATTCCTACGTTTTAAGGAGTTTTTCGTTAAATAGAAGTACGCTATACAGTATGTAAACACGTAAGGTGCACATAGGGAAATTAGCATTGGGAAAAAATACTTGGATCAGAGTTAGCCATGACTGCATTAATTGTTATTTCTATTGAATTATCGTGGTAATCTTGAGGATTTCTATTTTATTTTGATTTATTTTTATTTTACTTGGCTTTTTTAATAATAAAAAGCTCTTATAAATCATTATTTTAATTTTTTTGTACAAAAATAAAACAAAAAAAAACAACTCCATCTGTTTGGAAAGATTTCATTCAAAAATTGTCTGACTGGTATGACGTATGCGCGTCGGTAAATCAGTGACCCAATGTCTTTAGGTTCAACACGAATAGGTGGAGATATTTGATCTCGCACCATATTTAAGTATTTTTGGGAATTTAATGTCCCATTAATAAAAAAAGTCCGATTATGTTGTAATCATTTGAATATTTTCTTCGGTAGTATACACATTCATTTTGCAAAAGAATATTATCTGTCAAATTGAAAAACAAGATTTCAAGGCTCACTCTGATCCAGTCATTTTTTCCCAATGTTAATTTCCCTATGTGCACCTTACGTGTTTACATACTGTATAGAGTTTACACTGTATTTGATCCAGAAGAAACCTCATCTATACTAATTTCATGAAGTGATCATAAATGCTGTGTTTTGTGCAAACAAAATTTTTAATCAGAAGTCTATAATAACCGAAATAGTTCTAGGTAACTATTGGAAAAAAGTATTCTTGTTTTGTGGAGTTCCCTCTGCGGTAGTGCTCTACACCGGTGTCTAGCGTGTCTTATTACAAATCCATCATAATACAATACATGCAAGTTTCGAACAGAATAAGAAACCCCAACATTTGGCATGAGTACCTACGTTTATATTGAATACTATATTATTGTTTTGTACCTTTGTCTAATAAACAATATGGAAAGCAAACAATGGATCAACAAATATATCTTCTGTCTTATAAAATAGTATTCCAGTTATCCTAGTTATACAGTCTCTAAAGGAATAATGTACCCTTTAATCTCAATCTTTGACAGTGGTGACGTTAGTTTAGCAATATTCAGGGAGTCTTCAACTTATTATTCAATAGATACACAACTTCCATGATTTCGTTGAATTGGAACTTCTTTAGCCGCCATATCTAGGACTCAAAAAATTGTCAAAATTCAACCAAAAAATTGTTAAAATAATCCAAAATGTTATCAAAATTCACCTAAAAAAATTGTTAAAATTTACCAAAAAAACGTCAAAAATCACCCAAAAAATTGACAAAAATCACCGCTAATAATTAAATATTTTTTATTAAAGATGTGTTCATTTTTATTGAAAAATTATTAAAAATCTACGATGATAAATCAATTATTATAGGCCCTTAATACGTGGGGGCCCAGGGTTTAAGCTCTATCTATAGGTCCGCTCCTGGAAGTATAGGCATTAAATGTATAATTAATATTATATAATATATAGCATCTACGCTAGTGGTTTCTGTGACGATAATGCCAGGCGCTTAGATAAGGATTATCACGATCTATTATTGTTACACCGTAGTAGGTTAGGTTACGTACCACTACCGAACATAACCTACTTCTATATACCTACGCAATAATGATTAGAACTTCAATTGTTTTATCACATTGATTTTGTTAACAATGAATGTTTCGCGTAACAATACGCACGCACCTTTATTAACTATAAATTATTTTAATGATGAAACTTTGTTATTAACGTCCAAAAATTAATTAGTCAGGACTTGAACTAATACCGCCAGTATTGAAATTCGAACAGGTTATTGATATATATGTACCTATCTAATAAATACTCCCAGCTCACTGCATTGCTAAATCCAGTCGATTTTCAAGAGTGGGGGTGTTTGTTTATGGGATTGAGGAGCCTCCCCCAGAAAAAAACATTTTAAATATACAGTGCTTGAAAACTGTAGGCTATTTTAAGTGCCTCAAAAGCACTTTCTTCTCCTCGCAAATTGGCTCTTGTCGATTTTTGTAATCTCGAGTTCTTTCTTTAAATTAAAACATTAGGAGCCGTCGTGCAACACCTGGCAGGCGTGAAACATAAAAAGCTTGCCGAATGCAACTTTACGTTACACAACCTACTCTCTACGAATACTTCTTTAAAGCCTTACGGACACTTCCTAAAGCCATATGGATACTGCAACTTTACGTTACTAGCAGCGCCACCTAAGTGACTAATTAATCTCAGTTAGATATCTCGAAAACCAATGACTTTAGAACAAACTAACAAGTGTACATTATTGACTTAGAAAATATCAAAAAAATTAAAATTATAGTCAAAATTAAAATTTAGATAGCGACGTAACATTTAGAAGGGGTACAAGCATTACTTACTCCTGCCGTACGCCACTGGTAGAGCGAGTAACATTTTATCTAAGCATATTTCGCTTAATCGTTTTATTTTGAATTGGAGAATCTGCGGTTGTTCTATGTCCCATTCTTAATGGGACACCCTGTATATTAATACGCTAAGGTTAAGATGTTTGCCTCCCTTTTAAGAGAAAACCTCACAATTTCTCCACATAAATTATATATCATTTTACAGATAATTGCTTGCTCTACTGACATCGACAACTAAAAAATTTATTATTGCTTTTGTCTTTGTAAATTAATTAAAATACAGCAACGCTGAACAACGTCTGCCATCTGACGGCTTTAATTTTGAAACAGCGAGCAACGCTGAACAACGTCACAGCAATGCTGCACGATGCCATCTGACGGCTTAGCTCAACGCTTTTGCTACTTGCGAATCTATATGACAATTTTAGTAAAATATTATTTCTTCGATCTGTCATCTGAGCTTCATATTGTAATACAACAAAAAGAAGAACGTTATAAGCAGTGTGCAAAATTAGAAACGAATTGAATACCTGCAATCATATTTAAAAAATAATTTTGTAAAGTGATAATTATTATACTTATTTAGTGCGAATAATTCGCACAGATCACACTAGTCAATCTTAGTAAAGTTATTCACTAAATTATAAATTTTAAAAAATTTTGAAAGTAAAAATTGTTTTAATAGCCAAGGTAAAATGAACAAGAGAACATACTTATAAAGTTAATAATGTCTTTAAAATTCTACGTAAAAATGAAAAAAAGATCTATTCTCAACGAACTGGAAAGATTCGAGATTTTCAGAAATAATCTCTTCTTGAGCACAGAAAAGAATTTGAGGTTAATTTTTAAAATAATATGCTGTTTTGTCTCAAACAGATAAAATGTTGATTTCAAGTTCATTTGTTAGTCAAACAGAGGATTGAGAAGCAATATGGCTGATTTTTCATTTATTCGGAAAAATTCATAGATTAATTTTATTTTAACCGCACCGCGAATTAACCGGAAAAATTTTTGAAAATAATATAAGTTATTATATTCCGCTTTTATGCATTAATATTGTCTGAAAAGAGATATTAGACTATAGACGTTTGATAACTAAGGTCGTGGGCGAATATTAACTGAAAAATTGCATTTACAAATAATTATACTAAGTTGTAGAAATTGGTTTCATAAAAAAGAAAAACTTATGATTACTGCAATTTGACTAATTATCAATTAACAATTTAGACACAATTTTGAGATATTATCTTTATATTATAATATGACGGAATTTATACTCTGAAGATGACAGGAATTTCAGTCAAAACGCTACTTAATACATGCAAATTGCAATCATCATTATTGCTGCTTCTTTTTGTTCTTCAAACCACGAAAAATATCCTCCTTTAAATCATTAATTTATAACTAAATTGCTATTTAATATTCCCAGTATTCATTTTGGTCATCAAAAAATATAAAAATAACAACCACTATGCTTTCACAGGAACACTGGCAAAAACTAAAACAAAACTTGTTTCGAAATTAATTTTTTGTTGAATTTATAAAAAAAAATATATTTTGCCGTTTTGGAAAAAAAATATTTATAAAAAAACTTGATGGGATATTGGTTTCTGACTAAAGTTCAGAAGTCATAATTTTGTTCTAAATTAAAATCGAAATAAAAATAAACAAAATATACTTTTTTTTGCCTTTATAACGCTCGATAAATCATGTCATAAATTTCTAAATAAACAAAACAAACTAAATATTTTTTAATGTTCGTTTTTATTTCACCGACGAAACTATTTTTTTTTAATTATATCAATTGGTAACAGACCCAGCTAATTCTAGCAGTTAGTAGTTACATTAAATTAAAAATAAATTAACATTCAGTCTGCACTTACTTGGTACGGTTGATAAAGAAGAAATGTCTGGTTAGAAGCACATGTCAGTCGAAAATCCGTAAATGTGACGTAATAAGTCCCAACCTTATAGAATATCTTTTTTTTCAGGTTATGTTTTATCACAATAACAAAAACAACAAACTCTCAGTTGATAATATTACAGAGTTGGATTAACTGAGTAATTAGAGACGGTCAAGTTAAGCACGTTTATCGCGGACGAGTGACAATCCACAACTGACAGTTGACATAAAATGGCTCGCGACAACCCCCTGTTATGCAAGCCAAGGGTATATTATAACAGCGATAGAGAGAACTCTGTACGCTGTGTTTTGTTTTAGACGCATGCGCCAAGTTCGCCACCGCGCAAGGCCAATACAAACATCAATAATTTGATTTGAATTCGTACTCTCTTATACACCTGCAAAGATTATTTGTTTTTAATTAAAAAAAAAAAATACCGATTCAAAATAAAATAAACAATGATTTTTGAAAAATACAACAGAATTCACGAATCGTTTTATATAAAAAAAAATAAGTGGCTGTCGAGATTTGAATCAAAAACCCATAGTCTTTAATTTTTTAACCATCGATATTGTTGAGGATATTGTGAAAGCGGGAGCTCTGTCTTTAATTTTGCTTATTTTGAGAAGTTTTCGAATATTTTGTATGATATCTAGCGACAGAAAACTTTTCGAGAATTTTTGTCTGTCTGCTCAACTGTCTGTCCATCTGTTCGGTTACGCTAGCGTTATCGAAAACGAGTGAACCGTTTATAACGAAATTTACTCACTCAACTGATACCTAAAATTGAAGGTTAAGTTAATTTTTGTTTCGATGCGCTACGGTTATTAAAAGTTAGTAAATACTGGGTGCTAGCAGTATTTCTAGTAAAATAGAGACATTTCAAAGCATTTTTAAAAACGTATTAAAAATAACATTTACTATTGTAATAGAAAAAAAATAGAAAACAGTCCCGTTCTCCCACCATATAAAGACCCGTACTTCCACCACATGCCTCTGACTTTCAAATGTCTTTTTTTGAAGTTATGAAGTGTTATATCTAAAATACGAACAGCAAAATGCGTCAAATAGATGCTAAACAGTCACAAATTTACCTGTTTGTACTGGCGTCACTCAAAAACAACCGAACCGACTTAAATATCTACACTTGGTATTAATTGGTTTTCATGAAGTTTTTCGACGTTATCGGGATTGTTGTATAATACCAATAGACAGAAAAGCGTATTTCTAGAATTTTTGTCCGTATGTCTGTTTGTACTGATATCAATTTTTGAGAAAAAAACAGCCTGTACACTCCGTATATGGGAAAGTAAAAAATTAAATTGTGAAAGATTAAAAACTTTTTAGTGTTTAAAAGCCGGCTCAGTATAATTAGATAACTTTTTTACTATTATTGTCAGTAAAATGTGATACAAGCATAATAAAACTGCCCCCGTATACAAATAATGAACAGAGTCTAAAAGTTCGTGTCATGAAATTTGTCAAAATGTTATCTTTGTATAGGTAAATAACGTATAAAACAGTGATTTTCAAACTGTTTGTGGCTAAAGACATTTTCTGGCAGCAAAATACTTCTTATTTTTTTTTATATTAGGTACCTATGCTGTTCAAATTATTATTATTTTTGGGTAAATACATTTTTTTTAATATCTAAACTTTTAACTATAATATCAAAAATCTTTTCAAAACTATGATTTTTTATGAATAAATTTCACGACAAGCTTTTAGGTCAGGCCAACAATAATAAAATGATTTTATTTGTTTGTTATTTTCTTCGTTTTATTACATTTAGATAAAATTTTGTTTTTAAAACGTTTTTACTTATACAGTGTTAACTCTATATAGCGACACTCAAGGGACTGTGCATTTTGTGACGTTATTGAGAGTTGTCGTTAAACGCAGAGAAGAAATAATTCATTAATATTATTTACTATAATATGTATTTAATTTACTCATATAAGATTTACAACTGAGCAACAAATATGAAAATTTATCGATAAACAGCTGAGCTAAACATATGAAAGATAATCTCAACAAACAAAAGAACGAATTTCTTAGAATCTTCAGTACGCATGACGCCGACAACAAAACAACAAAATAACAAACAAGCACAGTTATTGATTAATGAAGACGTATTGTTGTCGTTATCTAGAGTGGGTGTGTCGTTATTTAGAGTGTATCATTGTATGAGCAACAAGGTAAACCAACTAGAGTTAAGTAATTTCGACGTTTTAAGGAGTTTGTCGTTATATCGAGTATATGGAGTTTACACTGTATTATTATTTTCGATTTAGTCAACTACCCTATAAGCACATATAGCATGGATGCATTATTATCAGAACTGTCTGTCGCCCAAAACGAATCCAAATAGGATACATTTACCGCTGCAGGCAGTTAAAAAGTTGCATAGTGAGCTGACTATCCTGACTGCAGCATCAGAGGTCGCGGTTATCAGATTATTGTATTGTCATTGATACTACATAAGTATGCAAAATTTCAAAGCAATAAATCAATTGGAAGTGGTTTAAGCTCGCCTTGCAAGATTCGACCCAAACTTATGGCTCGATTACATTGAGCAAGTTTACAATCAACTAGTACGCGCCACGGATCTAAAAGGTTTGGAAGTTAGTTACAAACAGCGTCGCAAAGGTACATTTTAGAGCCGTTGAGGCTCCCATCACCTCCCAGCTAACCTGCACGGAACGTGCGCTCGTCGGCGATTGGCCGTGATCGCTCGTTGCCTTTGTCACTTGTCGCTTTCCTGCTTTAAAGTACAGTCGAGTACGCTATTGTCAAGTTGTTATTGTTATTTTAGTTTTGTTGAGTTGCGAGTTTGTAGTTTTTCAACAGATTGTACAAGCGCAAGCCCGCATTTGAATCTAACTTCCGAGCCTTTTAGATTCGTGGCGCGTATTATAGCTAGCGAGTTGAAACCACGTATTGTTTTGTTTTTCTCGTTCTAATCTTATACCTAATTGTAAACTTTTTCTGTGTTTTCTAGCGAAAAATTGAAATATAACTCCTTTTTGATAGCACGAGAATAACGACTCCCGCGCGAACTAATTCCGTCGACATTTTGTAGACAAATACTCGCAGCTATCAACTGTGATGACACACGATTAGTTTACTAGCTTACACGCCAGCGAGTAGCGAGCAAAGTATCCCGGCTTTCAACTTTTCTCGGTAGATTGTTTACAATCTGCTAGTAACTAGTATGAATATGATTACACTTGGCGAGTTTACTAGCAGATAGTGAATTCGTTGGCTAGTGGATTGTTAACTCGCTCAATGTAATCGAGCCTTTACTCACTGACAAACATGTGAAACTGAATAAAAGCTTGTAAAATAGATACAGTGTGACGTATGCACAACTAAATATTTTTCTCGACATAATTGGGCTTTTGAATGAAATTTTTTTTGTCATAAATGGAAAGATCGTATATAAGTTTTATAACAAAACTATTTTTCTTTTTTTTATTTTCGTTATAATTCAAAAGTTATATCAAATTAAAAATAAATTTTTGTACCCAGTTCCGAGAACGCGCCGACATTTCCCGAACATAATGTGACGTCATAATGGTAAAATGTATATACGCAGTATACTATCAATGGCTTCTACATGTGTATTGACTAACACATGTAGAAGCCACTAATAGTATACTGCGTATATACATTTTACCATTATGACGTCACAACTGTCAAAAACAATTTTAGTGCGTTTGCAGTCACGTGATTTTTTTTATATATTTTATCAATTTTAAATTGCTTATAATTAATTTAAGAAAAGTTTTTTGAAAGTTTTTCGCATCGATTATCAATATTATTTATAATAAAGTTTTGAAATACAATAAAAAAATCGATAATTTTTTTTTTCAAAAGCCTAATTATTTAAAGAATTGCGCGTCACATTAAACACGTTGAGAATCGCTCGAGTAAAGACTAAAGAACTTAAAATACACACTTGAAACACAACGAAGAATAAGACGCCTTAGAATAATGTAAATAACACAACCGCTACAACTTTGCATCCATTATGAGCAACCTCAACTTAATGACGTTCATTAAAAGTAGACTCGAGAAACTTATGATCGCTCCTAATTAACGCAACGCCACGCTACGTACCGTTAATGATATGACCTGAATATTTCGTATCATGTCCGTTTTGGATTTAATTCTCTTTATGTTTAGCTAGAGATGAAATACGGTAGCGACAACAGTAGTGGGGCCTTCGGCTCCACCGTATTAGTCTTACGTCACAGGGCTGCGCCCCACTCGTCAACGAAAACAGTATATAGTGGAGCCTTTGCATCAGTGGCGGATTTACCAGCAGGCTGAGTAGGCTGAAGCCTAGGGCGGCAAATTTTAAGGGGCGGCAGATTTAGTTTATAAATTTTTTATTTCGATTTATAAAATTAAACAAAAAATTATTATCCACACAAAATACGAATTTCGAAAATTGGAGAGAAATCAAAATATTTAACAAAAATCGAAATATAGTCCTTATATACAGTGTTAAATACTAAATATTTCAACATCTCTACATGAACAATTGCTAAGCGCTTTGTAAAATATCCTTTAATGATCATGAATTTTTAGAATATCGCAATAGCGATTCGATAAAAGAATTAAAAACAAAAAACACGGTTTTTTCAATATTTCTTTAAATCTTTAAGGTTATGTGAAAAAGTTATATTCATAAAAGTTGTAGATCCTTTTAATACCTACAACATTGCCATACAACATTTTTCGATTGGGGGTCAACTTTCGCCGGAAATAACGAAAAACCGCGTTTGACCCCTAAAATGCACCCCCCACAGCCCTCTGGCCTTTTACGCATTTGAATTTTTGGTTTCTGTATTTCTGACGGCAGTTTCTTCCCTTCCTCATCATTCGTTTTCTGTTATTAATTTTGTCCTTGTCAAAAGCTAACTTCACTGGTCTATTAACTGATAAACAAATTAAAAAAAACATTGTTTCAGCAGGATTTTCGCAGGCAACCTTAGCGATCTTTCTTAATTATGGTCTTAACTATCATCTCTAATTTTTTCGTTCGTCCACCTTATGACGACACATTTTCTGCAGCCGTCTCTTGGACTATTAATTTTCAATGATACTAACCATACGAGAAAAGTTGGAACACAAATCATAAAGTTGGAATTTCATTGATAAAAAATGTAATTGATATGATTGTGGACTAAGGTATCAAAATTCAGAGGCGGCAAAAATTGAATAGCCTACAGGCGGCAAATCTGTAAATCCGCCACTGCTTTGCATAACCACAACACAATGTTTATACACTCTAATTTTTTCTGTAGGGTAATTCCGGGGGAGATGGCCCTACTAACTTTAAGGAGCTATTGTGAAGAAACTAAGATGAATAAAATATCGAATTCTGAGGAAAACGAAACTTTAATTATAATTCTTACAGAACATTAACGAAATATTACTTTTAAATAAACAAAAACAAGTAATTTTAAACTTTGAAAAAAAAGTAGAATTGGCCATCTCTCCCGGAGCCATAGTGGTCGGGAGAGATGGCCAGTACTTTATTTGCCTTTCCCTTTGCACTTAAGAGCTTTTAACTCCTTCTTTTTTTGATTACCACACTTGGAAGACATGTTCTCGACCTGGCTGTAATTCTCATTACACTCTAATTTTTTCTGTACATGTTAATTTTGAAATCTATTTTACCCCCCTTGAGAGATTTTAAACTGCGACCCGAGTTTTTGTATATTGATACCTATTATTGGCTACAAAATAACGCTGAATTTATTGTTAAACACAAATCTATGCACATTAAAAAAAATAAGTTCAAAAACTAAAACCTGACTATTGAAAAGTATGAAACAAGAAAATATTCTCATTTGAGGACAGTCGTGTTTATATGCCACCTACCCTAACAAAACATTACATTTTAACAGTATTAAGCGATCATATTTATAAGGCAAAGTGCATCACGCCTATACATTTATTCTAGAGGGGCCTCATATCTATGAGATGGCATACGACCACGGCTATTCTAAGATGAGAATACTTTCTTGTTTCATACTTTTCAGTAGGTAAGTAGGGTTTTAATTTTGGAATTTATTTTTTATTTGTTTTCAATTTGCTCCCCTCTGGGACCAAAATTCAAAAAAATTTAATCTATGTCACCCGGGCCTTAATAAACGAATCGATTGACATCTTATTTATCAAAATCGGATGAATAGTTTAGGTGCTACGGTGGAACATACGTAAATACAAACATACATAGACTGCTAAACTCCTAACCCTGCGTTTTGGCTTTGCCGTAGTCTGATAAAAATGACACAGAACGAAAATAAATAAAGAATATTAATTATTCAAATTTCTTTCATACACAAATCACAACTGAAAATGCATTCTCAAACACGATTGTTTCATAAGTAATGAAATAACTTTTGTATCTCTACGTAGCGTTAAATATTTAACGCAATATAAGTTGTCCTTCAAAAATGCATCGATATCAAGTCACTAGTAAATTATGATAATAACAGTTCATCAATAATATAATACGTAATATAAATAGGTACTTACAATAGAAACTAGTTGCAACAAGGAAGGTTCGACCGCCGCCGTCGCTCCAATATCGTTCACTATTGAAAGTCAAAGTCGAAAACATTTTCACTCAAAATATGTATTTTCGCGCAAACCGCCGTCGAACTAATTTCACAAATACGTTTAGGAGAAGTTCAAAAACAATATTTTACAGTCAAATTATTTGAAACCCGCAATTTTTATCACTGAAACTCAAAAAATATCAACGCACTTTAAGACAATAATTTCGATGACAGTCGTTATTCATATTTTTTTTTCAACTACAATATTGCCACTACATTAAAGACACTCGATTACAAGATCAGCTCCGATTACACCGCGTATTTGTTCTTTGTTTGATATATATATTTCAAATTTGAAATTTAATCCTTTAGTAAAGATTAAAATATATGTTGCTAAAATTTAAATGAATGAAAACACTAATTTGCGATTAGGGATTCACTTACGGAAGGGTGAATTTAATTTGGTGCAGATTTTGGGTGTGGCACTGCGATCCTAATTTTTTAACTTTATCTATTAAATAAAAAATAGCAATTTCTACAATTAGAATAATCAATAATAGCAATAAAGCCTGACTTCGGTCATGACTGTGTCATAATCGATGTCTTTTTTCAAACTTTAACATAACGAATGGAACATTATTGAGCATTCCCCTTTATAAGACAAATTTATATTTTGCACTTCGTGTTGCTCTTTCTAGGACGTGTCTAGTGCCTACCTACACTACATAGTCTGCGTCTCAGCAGAAACACTAGGATGGGACAAGGTAAGTGTTTGGTGAGCCACACCAAAACGTGCTTCAGTAAAGGTAAAACGACGTCTGCAGTTCATATAGGACCTGCGGTCGACTGTCAAATGAATTACATCCAATTATTATAAGCAAAATTATTTTTAGTGATCCAAATCTTAATGGTAAAATCGAAACCGTTATATTTATGCGAGTGTCTAGTGTTTTCTAAAGATTTTTTTTCTGAAAAAGAGGCACTAAGTTTGGAAATCTCTGGTCTAGTTTGTAACAAGCCTGTAACTTCTAAGCTAAATGGTTATTTGCAAATAAATACAGATATAGAGTAGAAAAATGCGGTTTCCGCGTCTAATAAAGTGAAAATTAAAAAAATGTTTATATATAATTATATTGTTGGAAAGGGCACATTTTGAAAATACTAATTAACAAAAATAAATCTAATTCAAAACAAAACAGTGCAACTCGCATCAAAATCCGATAAAAAATGAAAGAAATACAAGCATTTTAAAATTTTGAAGCGGGGGCGTAAGAATTTGTGGAATGTAATTACGTCATAGCGGAAGCGTAGTAAACGACAGGGGTTTGTAGTGTTAGACGGCCTTGCCAGATGACCTTGCTTTTATGACTGAATCTAATAACAGGGGTGGTCAAGCTACGAATAAACTCACGGTCTTCCGTCATCAGTTTTCTCTGTACGAGCGCGGCCATTACTGAAGAAAGTAGCCTTAGTATTCGCTATTGTCTGCAAGAGAGCGGACATCGCTAGTTTACTCTGGAGAGGGTGTAGACCATGGACATAGGAATATATATATGTCTATGGTGTAGACAGAGTGAAGCCAATTAACCGGAAGCCGCCATTTTAAATAAAAAATACAAGACGGTAATTTTGATCGACTATTCTCATCATAAAAGTATAATTAATTATTAACGAAATACATATGGAGAGCTGCTGTACTATAGCGCATCCAAATTTGCTTGTATGAGAAGGAATGAATTAGCGGATATCTCTCTCTCTCTCTCCCTTTGACTTTGAAAACTAAAACGCGAAAAACCGGAAAAACTGACAAAGTAATTTCCCTTCGTTTACTAACCATGGCAACGATACTAATTTTAGGTAAATGCCAGAAGTTATTTAAAATGGCGGCAACCACTCTCCTTATCTAGGCACTCTAGAGTCTAGTGCACTAGTTTAGGTACTCTTTTACGTATTCGGAACAAACTATGTAATCTATGTTCGGAACCCAAAGGAATGGTGAGACCTCTGATGAGGAATGTGCCCCAAGGAGGGTTTTTGACAGAAAACTATAGAGGCATAAGGTGAGTATTGATTTAGAAACGCATGATAGAGGCTAGGTCTAGCCTCCATCATGCACTTTGGCGCATTCCTCACCAGAGGTCTCACCATTCCTTTGGGTTCTGAATTGGTTGATCGAAAGCAAAGTTTTGACAGACGTCAGATATTGAGTTGAATTTGAATCTAAATACTTTCCAGTTACTAAAATTAAATATTCTGAAGAATTTGTAAAAGTATACTGTAAAATGTAAGTTTTTTTTTCTTAAAAGTAGCCACTTTAACAAACTAACACGATTTACGAAGTAAGGTTAAGTTTGACGTATTTTTCATTTATATTTTCAGTTACTGTGCACAATGTTGAGTATGCATGGAGTAGGAATTCCTCAACAGCCGCCTCAGCCACCGCAGCAGCAGCCTCAACCACAACAGCAGCCTCCACAACATTTAGATAACATAACCAAAGTTAAAACTTTAGTTGGACCTTTGAGAGAAGCTCTTTCGGTAAGTTTAAAAATAAAATCGTTCTAGTAAACAAAAAAGATATAAACTAATATAGGCAATCGGCCTATCGGAAAAACTCCCAAACTCCCTGTGAGCCCATCCATCCTGAATACATCAACATTACTTACATCTTTGTGAATTATTTTTTACAGATGACTTTGAAGACAGCTGCTCAAACGTTACAGCAAAATAGTATGATTGATATGGGATCACAGTAAGTTTAAAAATACACTGAAAAAATATGTTTTTAAATCCATAATTCTATTGCTCTACGGAACGTGGAAGTAAAAATAAAAAATAATATTGACCTTTTCAGAAAAGGCGGTGCAGATGTTCCAATTCCAAGATTCGATAAAAATTTAGAAGAATTTTACTCGGTGTGTGATCAAATCGAACTACATTTGGTAAGTGAAACTTCTTATTCGGAGCAAAACTTCTCTATTGCGTGAATTGGAATTCCATGAGATGCCATTTTTTTTCGTCAGATGGCGCTAGAGGCATGTATCAAACGCTTAGAGATTAACGGTTAGTTAATTTGATAAAATAACTAGCAGTCCGTCCCGGTTTCATCCGAGTGCGATAGATATAATTGTGCAAAATGTGTTAATTTCGTTTGCGGCGGGACGTCTGAACTAATAGCTTTGAGCAAATTCTACCAGATTTGCCTCTGGAGTAATAGCTTTGAGCGAATTCTAACAGATGTCGCTACTTGGTACTAAAACAGTTTTTTTTTTTGAGAAAACACCGTAATTTTGTACAAAATATTTAATAAAAACTATCCTATAGGGTAAGTTGCACCAAGCAAGACACATTTACAAAAATTCATTAAAATCGGTTGGGGTTTCGGAGATTAGCGCGGCCAAAATTGTGACACGGGAATTTTATATATATAGATAAATAAATAAAAAACTGCGGCTAATTAATAATAAACAATTGATAATTACCTCACTCGATAGAGGCGCCATCGCGTGGTAAAAAAAAAACCCTAAATCACTCTACTGTACATAAAGAAGTTTCATTTGAAAAATCGCTGTAACGAAACGAATCTTTTTAATTAACAGAAAACATCGATCAAATGCATATCTCAACAGAATAGCGCACAGCGTTACATGCCTTTTCAAGTCGCCGCAACACGCACCGAGCCAATCCAAGATGGCAGCACGTTAACTTATCCGCAGTTCTTAGCGACGGCAAGTGCGCAAGTGGCATTCGCTAAAGAAGTTCACGATACTTTAGTCGCGGCTGCGCAGAACATATCACCGGCCGACTGATGTCTTTTAGTTTTGTGAATGTATGTGTTTGAATTAATTTATTAAATATGACATAAAACTAGTTTTGTTTCTATTAATGCAAAAAAAAAAGAAAACTGCCGAAGCATTGAATTCAATACTGAAAAATCCTTTTTGCATTAAGTCACTTCGTTACTCAAAATTTGACATAAACTCACAATCTATTAAAAAAGAAAACAAAGATTTTTCAAGCTATGTTTTCGAGGACAACTTTTCACACATTTGAGCTAGAACAAATTTCACTATATGAAGGGTACACGGGAAGAAAGCGGTTTGTAAAAAAATGTAAATTGTGCAGGAGAGCATTTTGAAGTGTTTAAGATCGTACCATTTACTTGCTGATGCATTTCTTTCAACGCTTATAACTTTTGACCTAGCGTATTCTTGTCTAAAATGAATACACCAACAGAAAGGTAGGACTTTTGGCTACAAGATGGCATAAAAAAATTAATTTCGAATTTTTACTGACAAATCGGCAATCGCCTTCTTCCCGTGTACCCTTCATTAAGATAATATATAAGAAGGTATTCCAATCCTGCAATGCATCATGGGAAATGTGTCAAGCGGTGGCGCCACCACGAGTGTGTCAGATACACTAGCCATCCAATCCTGCAATGCATCATGGGAAATGTGTCAAGCCAGTAACTAAAGTATTTTCATCCTAACTCTTGAAATAATAATAAATATTGTTTATTAATTAATTAGCGCCTAAAAAATTTTTAAATTAAATTAAATTTTTAATTAATTAATAAACAATATTTATTATTATTTCAAGAGTTAGGATGAAAATACTTTAGTTACCGGCTTGACACATTTCCCATGATGCATTGCAGGATTGGATGGCTAGTGTATCTGACACACTCGTGGTGGCGCCACCGCTTGACACATTTCCCATGATGCATTGCAGGATTGGAATACCTTCTTATATATTATCTTACCCTTCATATGGAAAAGTATTAGGAAAAAACTTTATAAAAAAAATGTAAAATACTATATTGTGCATTTTTTATTCAAAGATCTGTATTTATACAGATAAAAAAATGTTACTTTATTAAATAATGTTAACAAAATTGGAAAAAAAAACAGAACAAAACTACTTACACAATGCTATTTTCAATCTTCGTGAATGTTGAATAATTTGGCTACTTCATTTAAATCATTGTATTTTCTATTATCACTAAGTACTTGTCGAGCTATTGACATTCGATTAAAAACATTCCATAACACAATACCGACTACTAAATCGTTTCTTAGATAAAAGATAACTCCTTTTCCGTAATTTTCATCTTGATCTTGTACTGTTTCCGTTTCATTCATTGGAACGAGTGTTTCTAATTCATTATTATCCGAATCGACTTCTTTTGTTTTTGAATCGTTGGTATTGGAATCATTTGTTTTTGAATCATTAGTGTTTGTACTGGTACCATCCGTTTCATTATCAATGAGCCTGACGCGAGCCTCACTTGTAGACCTATTGGCCATATCCTGGGGAGTGCCTTTCGGAGTAGCTTTTGCAAAGACTCCTACAGTAGGTAAATTCGAATCGACGATACCGATAGCTTCGTAACCAACTTCCGGGCCCAAATCGGACCAAAACATCGACTGATGATGGTAAGGTTTCGAAGCTCCGGTCATATTTTCACCGGCTAATCGGCCCGAAACAACTGCGTGATCGTGATGTTCCACCCGGCGCCGACCGAATTTTGTATCGTAAAAACACGCCGCGTCGCCGGCCTGCAAAAAAGAACACATATGAGTTTCACAAAGTAATAAAATTTTAAGAAATCTGTGCTATCTAGTCTTAGTACTGATTCATAATTTGTTAATGAGAAATTGTAACGTACGATATATAAATGCGATCGAGCTTGAAGCTCTGTGTTGACAAGGAAGCCACCTAATTCTGCATCGATTTCTAGCTGGGAACTATCGGCCAGTTCTGTGTTTGCTTGTACGCCGACCGCAACAATGACTTCGTCAACTTGAATGTCTTTTCCGTTGCTGAGACACAACTGGAGACGATCATTTTGTAATCGGACATTTTCAACTTCAGTATTCGTCAATACGTTGACACCTTCAGACTCTACTTTTTTCGTTGTCCACAAACTTAAATATTCCGGAAGTACTTTTCCCATATTGCCAGGCTCTCTAAATATCTGAATGATCTGCGTTTGATTTTTTCTCGCTGTAAAAAAATATTGGTTGTTTCCTTCAGAGTATGTTATCACAATTTTCATAATTAACTAAATGTAGGCTCGAAAAAAAAAGCTGTACCTCGTCTGGCAAGAGAACATGCTAGTTCGCTGCCCAAAAATCCACCTCCAATAATCGCGATTGCTTTTGAATTCTTAAGTCGTTCTTCAAGATCTTCATAATCAAATACATTTCTATAAAGCGAAACTTTTTCTTGAACAGCCGGAGACGCATTTTCAAAAATATCTAAATTTTTCGGCGTAGCTCCAGTCGCTATGAGACATTTGTCATATCCTACTTCGGCGCCATCTTCCAATATTACTTTTTTACCAACTACATCGACTTTTTTAACACTCCATCCTCTTGCTACAGCCACTCCGCCATTTCCTTGTTCTAAGAGATGTTTTGTGTCTACATAAAATTCTTCCGGTTCATAAAATAAACTGAAATAACAATCAGAAGTTATAGTAAACTATATTCCGAAAATAAACATGGCGTCTAGTTTATTTTAGGTTATGTAAAAATTAATGAGTTGCCATCTTTATCATGGCGTCTAGTTTATTTTAGGTTATGTAAAAATCAATGAGTTGCCATCTTATAACGAGTTAGGGTGTTATCATGGCGTCTAGTTTATTTTAGGTTATGTAAAAATCAATGAGTTGCCATCTTATAAAGAGTTAGGGTGTTATCGGTGTTATTAAAACTAATTTATCACCTCCTTTCAGATCCATTCCATTGTTTGAAATTTAAATTTCGCGCTGAATCAGGATCGTCATTGTACCACATTTCCTTCGATAATGGCGGTCGCATATACGGATAATATTGGTCATCGGTTATTATTAAAACTTGGGCAGTCGGGTCATTTGATTTAATCGCACGGAAAGCAGAAAAACTTGCGGTGCCGCCACCGATTAATACATATTTAATATTTTTTGGAATATCTCCTGACGAAGATGGAATTTTTACTATTTCTCTTTTTTCTGCACAAAAATAAAAATACAATTTATTTTATCTTTTCAAAAATCATAAATTCATGGCCACACCATAAAAGCGGACTTACAAAAACGTCATTGAACAATATGTATTTTTATATGTAGGTATAACCAAGTGAGTTCCGGTAGTTTTATTGTCAATCATAGATGTCGTGTGATTTAAAAATTTGTGCGGGAAACATATTTTGTCAGTTTTTGTGTAATGTAATTTAAAATTTAATGTTCAATGAAATTAGACAATAATTATCATTATTTCAGCATACGTAAAAATTGTGCTATTCAATATGGCTGCCAGTTTCAAGTTTACAGAAACAAGTCTCGCTTTTGTAAGTTCCCTTTTATGTCCTAACTTACTTTTGTCTTTCTTTTTTTCCGGCGGTGTTATTATACCTGGATTAGTGTCTAAGAATTTCCATAACTAAAAACATTAAAAACAGAAGAATACCTATACGATTCCGAAAGTGTTATAATTCATCAATTGTTCAAATAATACTAACCGCAATTAATGCAATGCCCAAGAGTGCGATTCCTGTGACTAATTTTCTTCGACTTGATTTTTGTTTCTTGTCTTCTTCTGTTACATGGACTGTTCCATCATACAGTGGTGTCTTAACATTGATATAAATAAATAAAATAGTAAATTTACAATTATAACTTTCTAACGAAACATTTTTTGATGTAGGAAAATTTTAGAGGAAACTTACCCGACAAGGTGGTGGTGTCGGTTTTTGTTCTGGTGGCTTGTTCGATACTTTACATTTATCTTCCAAGCTTGGCGGTTTATTTGCATAAAGACGAAGTGAATTATTTATTCCTAACAAAAAAAGTGTCATTCCTTACCCAACGATAATCAAATTACATGCAACATATCAAATTTTTGTTTGCTTGTACATACCTTGCGTAATTTTTTGACGTAAATTCACTGAAGGAATAGTATTACTAAGACCTACACGAATTATTCTAGTGTACCTAAACATTATTACAAAAATATTACTTAAGACAAGTTACACAGCGAAATTCAACATTACAAATTCGAGGTTATAACAAATACACTCCACATGTAAATGGACACGATTGTACGCGTTTGACCTTCATTTACAGGAACGCATTTTTGTAATTTTATTATAATTTTAAATCTTAAATTTTGAGTTCTTTTCTACATATTTATCGAACGAAACACAGGAATGCACTGTACAACAAAAACCGGCAAACACAGCCCTCTATTTTTGCAGTAGATGTAATTCTTTAAATTGCATCAGATTTCAATTTCATAAATTAATTCTGAACATTACTCGACAATAAGATGTAAATAAAACAAGCAATTTATCTTTTCCAGCTGCAATACGTTATTGCTTATCGTTCAGCCATAAATATATAAAATATTAATTTTTTTTAATTTGGTTTTTTATACTCTTAGCCATTATTCCAAACGATATTCTAGAAATATAGTAATAATTTCGAATGTAATTAAATCTAACAATATGCCGTCTGGCAGTTTGACAAGTGTTGGAAAGTGACAAGTTGTCCCTCGGTGGTGGGAAATGTTTTTTTAAAATAGTTTCACAGCGAATGGTTCCATTCGATTTGTTAATTTGTTAGGAATTTGTGTCAATCATTTGACATAAGCAATTCCTACAATTTATCATAATGGTTTCCATTATAAAAAATCAGTTGTTGAAACACTTATCTAGGTAAATTTACTTTATATTTTTAATAGATAAATCTGCATCTTACGTTGAACTATTACTTACTAAATTAGTCACAAATTATAGACAGCACGGGCTTCTTAAAATAGTGCTAAAATAACACATTTTTAATACCCTAACGCTTCTTAATTTGAATAATTACTGGTAATCAATTATTCGTTAAATTAATTGACATTGCCTATGTGGTTTGTCACAGGGATGTTCATTGGCCGTAAAGAATGTATTTTTCAGTTTTTTTATTAAAATAAACCCTCTAGGAAATTGATATTTTCACCCCGACTAAGGGTGACTCATTTTGTTTTCCAAGAATTTAAACGTAGCGTCAACCTAATGATACTTTATTCTATTTGCTATTATTATTAAACTAATATATAAAATATCTTATGTTACGTTTTCAAAATCAAGGACCACTGAACCGATTGGAAGCATGTTTAAATCGAAAAGACAAGACCGATTTGGCAGCTAGTGTTTAATAACAATCAGTTTCCTGTAAAAATACTTGTTGGTTTTGTTTTGTTATCGTGACTGCGTAATTTGAATACCTATTGTAGTTTTATTTACATGTTATACTTACCTACTAATAACAAATCTTATCGTCAACAAAATTAAAATGTATTGATAAGTGAAACGAAGGAAAATATTTACATAGTTTTGCATTTTTAAACTGATATTTTTTTCAATAATAAATTGCCCATATACTCTTAATTTCGCTTATTTGCTGCTTTTTTTCGAGATTTTTGGGCATTTTTTATGATACAGGGTGTCCCATTAAGAATGGGACATAGAACAACCGCAGATTCTCCAATTCAAAATAAAACGATTAAGCGAAATATGCTTAGATAAAATGTTACTCGTTTCCGAAATACGGGGTGTTGAAGTTGAAAACTGAAAAATTATTAATGTCCATAATTTTTTTAATACACCGTATAATTTTACTCAAATCGGCACACTTGTTAAATATCATAAAATGCACCTAACAATAAAAAAAATAATTCAGTACGCTCTACCAGTGGCATACGGCAGGACTAAGTAATGCTTGTCCCCTTCTAAATGTTACGCCGCTGTCTAAATTTTAATTTTGACTATAATTTTAATTTTTTTGATATTTTCTAAGTCAATAATGTACACTTGTTAGTTTGTTCTAAAGTCATTGGTTTTCGAGATATTCGCAGTTTTTTAAGACAAAATTGTAAAAATGAATATTATTAATAATAATACAAATAAAAAGTACATGTCTATCTATCTTTAACTACGAATATCTCGAAAACCAATGACTTTACAACAAACTAACAAGTGTACATTATTGACTTAGAAAATATCAGAAAAATTAAAATTGTAGTCAAAATAAAAATTTAGACAGCGGCGTAACATTTAGAAGGGGTACAAGCATTACTTACTCCTGCCGTACGCCACTGGTAGAGCGAGTAACATTTTATCTAAGCATATTTCGCTTAATCGTTTTATTTTGAATTGGAGAATCTGCGGTTGTTCTATGTCCCATTCTTAATGGGACAGCCTGTATATTAACTAGCATCACTTAAGAACAGTTGAGTCGATTTTGATGGTATGCATCGTGATAGAAGAAGTCCGAACGCAATTTTAAAAAAGTTTAATCGATTCGATGAACAGATCTTTCGTAGGTAGACTGCTCTGCTTCGCGCGAAGTATTGATTTAAACCAATAATAATTGAATAAACGGTACATCCTGAGCATCAGCGCTATTAGTCTCCAAAAAATTAACTGTCTGTGGATTCTTTTCTGTGGACGCAAAAATCTTGAAAAAGCCTATGTCGTTCGGGCTTCTTCTCATCTATACTTCGTGCTATGCATTCTGTTGGTAACCAAAACTTCAAATATAGACACATTTTTATCCAGTTACGGCCATGCTATAATGCTAATTATTCCTGACATCTAGCAGTAGCATACTGTAAAAATCGTCTACCGCTACGAACAGGTTAGACCAGAGCCGGATTTCCCATAAGGCAATGTAGGCTCGCGCCTAGGGCGGCAAATTTTTTAGGGGCGGCAAAAATCAGAGTTGAAAAAAATATACGTGTTTGAAAAAATATAAAGTCAAGTCAAAATTTTTTGGCGATCACGTAATTTCATTAACTAAATTTTTTCAAGCAAATACTTTTTTCCAATTTTCAATTTGAATTTCCCGCTGAGAATTAGCTTAATACCAACCTCCATGCAACTGACATGAAAAAAAAACTCAGTGAGACCTCAATAAAGGGGCGGTACAATTTACTCTGTCTAGGGGCGGTCAAATTGTAAATCCGGCCCTGGGTTAGACATAAACGCGAGCGAAACCGACGTAAAGATTAGTTATTTAATTGGGTCAACTGAATAGGTTTAAATATTAGTTACAATCAAATAAAGTCATAACATTTTATAGTAACTTTATACAGCTGTTGTGTCTAAAATTTATGTTTATTTATATATACAAAACGTCAGATAAATCAAGTTCCGATTATTGCACTTTTGTGCTATGAATATACCCATATCCTTTGCCAGTGGCGTAGCTAGGTAACCAAGGGCCCTGGGGCAAATCAAAAAATGGGGCCCCACTGCTATCTAAACTGGTTAGGTTTTATCAAGTAAAAATATTAAATATACAAATACTTTAAAAATGCTAAGCTACTTTATCATCGATAAAGCTCTTATTGATATGATCAGCTCTTTTTCGTGCACTGCAGGGCAGGTAATAAAAATATTAAAAAATTTTGGGCAATTTTTGTTTACTATCTTCTCTTTCTTGGCGTTGTTTGCGTTTAAATGCACCACTGGTTTTCTTCTTTTTGTCCATAATTTTAGATTTCTAATTTATTTATGCAATATTTACATTACATTGTGCTCGAGTAGGTACTTACAGTTCATTGACGACGCTAAAAGTAAAAGGAAGGAGAAACGTAATGATAAGCTAGAAGACGTCGTTGGGGAATCCCCGGCATTTTTTTCACGATATTTCGCGTTTTACAATGAGTAGCCGAAATCTATAGATTTGACACGATTTATTGACGTAACGGATATCGGTACTAAAATTTTTAGTACCAGTCATATTGATGTCCATTACGTCAATTAAATCGTGTCAAATCTATAGGTTTCGAAAACTAAAATTATGGACAAAAAGAAGAAACCCAGTGGTGCATTTAAACGCAAACAACGCCAAGAAAAAGAAGATAGTAAACAAAAATTGCCCAAAAATGACAAGTTTTTTAGTTAGCCTTCTGCAAGTATTTCTGGACAAAATATTTCTATTGATAGTGACTCAAATAATGTGGTTAAATCAAAATATGAAATTGAACTACTATATTGACCAGTACTAAAAAGTTTATTGACATTAGCTTACTTACTCCTGATACAGCATAAATTTTTTAACCGTTCTCAAAAAAAATCTTGACTCAGATTCACAATAAAACGCATATCGATAAATAATAAAACGCACATATCGCTATCCGTCAAATTGACAACACTGCCAACACACAGAAAGAATTTAGGGGAATTCCCTAGGTATAACTTTCGAATTTCTCTCAATTGTGTTGCCATGATTAAAGTCGGGTTCCAACCTGTCATATTTATTTTTAAAATGGGAGAAATTTTCAAAAGTTCAGTTCGATCGAGATTTTCTGGTAAGGATTCAAGGGCCCCCTGAGCTTGAGGGCCCCGGGGCACTGCCCCGCCTAGCCCCTAGGTAGCTACGCCACTGTCCTTTGCTATCATCATCTGATAGCAAACAAATGAAATACATCTAGGCACTGTTCATAAAAATGGAAAACGTCATACTTGTATTACCATTAATGCGTACAAAATCGTTACTTTAAAAAACGTCAAATACAATAGATAAATGTTTATACTTTGTCGCCGCAAATTAATGCTATTTGTGTCGCAAACCCCTAGACCAATTTTTGTACAATATTGATATTCACACTTTAGACAGCTGCGCTCTGGTGAAGGTAAGATTTCCTTCAAAACCGAAATGAACACAAGCAAAACCAATAACAAGATTCTGATTTCGCGACCTCAAAATTTTGTTGGTTGATATCTATATACATAAAATTCTCGTGTCACAATTTTGGCCGCGCTAATGTCCAAAACCACTCAACCGATTTTGCAACTTACGCTATAGGATAGTTTTTATTAAATATTTTGTACAAAATTGCGGTGTTTTCTCAAAGAACTGTTTTAGTAACGCGTAACGACAGCTGATAGAATTTATTCAAAGCTATTAGTTCAGAAGCAAACAAAAAAAACTGCTTTAGTACCAAGTAGCGACATCTGATAGAATTCGCTCAAAGCTATTAGTTCAGAAGCAAATCTGGTAGAATTTGCTCAAAGCGATTGAAGCCGGGACGGACCGCTAGTATTCAAATAAAACAATCATAATCGCATTGCAGATTGCGCATCTGGCGCGGGCCCCTGGCTGCCGGGCCCTAACTACGGTACCGCTACGGGCCAATTTAACGTTACCGCGAACGAAGCCGCGTACAAACGGAATTCGCAACAAAGATATTTCATTTGACGCATAAATTATTGAACTCAATATATTGCGACAGTCATTGTACAAAAATAGTTTGTTTATAAACATATCGGAAACTATCTTCAGTTCATAAGAGATCATATTAATCTACAGATAACGATAATATAGTTCCACTGTGAAAATCTTACTTGTAACTAGTAAGCAAATTGATCAGGTTAGCGAATTATGTCCATAGATAGAGACCTTGAATAGATGTTCTATTTTATTTATTTTTTACATTACAGCAATTATAGTAATAACAAGTAAACAGATAAATAATCTTTATTTGTAGAGTAAAATATTTATTTTATACAGGTGTGTTCGGCCTACTTATATATTAACAGAAGACGATTCGTGCTAAAATACCTTAGTAAATCTATATATCTATATATTTTATATACTAATATATATAAAGTTGAAGAGTTTGTTTGTTTGTTTGGTTGAACGCGCTAATCTCAGAAACTACTGGTTCGAATTGAAAAAAATTTTTTTTGTTGGATAGCCCATTTATCGAGGAAGGCTATAGGCTATATAATATCACGCTACGACCAATTGGAGCGGAACATCAATGAAAAATGTTGCAAAATGTAACTCAAAATTTGTCCGTCCGACAAAAACTTTTGAACGATAACTCCGATCATCATGAAATTTGGACACAACTCTTCAGCTTTATATATTAGTATAGATATATAAAGAAACAAATAAAAAATACCTAAGCCATATATTTAATAATTTACTATATGAATCATTGTCTATCTACTCAATGTGCGGTGAGTGAAAGCAACAAAGCGTATCGAAAATATATCTGCGTCTCTTTCTTCAATGCAATTCCCTGATTTCATAATTTTTTTTTCAACTCAAATGTATTTTGACGAACTACAGTTTTTAATAGCGTAAGTTACTCCTTATAACATTAGCTATCTGCAGTGAAAATCCCGTCAAAATCGGTCCAGTCGTTTTGGAGATTATCCGGAACAAACAGACAGACAGACAGACAAAAACGACGGCTTTTGTTTAGAAGTCGCTAAATTACAATGTTTAATTAGTGCCTTTTAGGAATTTAGTTTTTCTTTTCTCTTTTCCAGGTTTACAAAGAATTTGTCGGCGGATAAAATAAATTTAAGTACATTTAAAGGAGAAGGGGAACTATCAAATTTAGAATTAGATGAAATAGTATTAACTGATCTATTAGAGTTACCGTCATGGATGCGATTAAACCACGCTTGGTGCAATCAAGTCACGTTTCGTATCCAGTGGACAAGACTGAAAAGTGTTCCCATAATATTGGTACGAATAGTTTGATTGAAACAAGTTTATTTTAATCTTAGCTTTAAGTCATCGACACAGAAAATTAGAGTTGTAACAAACCGTATGTATTCGTTACTGAGTAACGGGTACATCGTCTGACTCGAAGTAACGAATCGTTACTTACAAATTCATTTCGTTACTCGCATGTTTCGTATCCATGTCAATTTGATACGGTTATACGAACACAATGTGTTATACTTAAGTATTCATAAAGTACGAAGTCATGACTCATGTCGTATCACTGCTGCTAAGTACACGATTGTATGTTGTATGAAAAGTAACGGGTAACGTAACGATACGAAAGTAACGGGTACTGGTTCTTTAAGTAACGAGTACATACGGGTACACAATTTCTCGTTACTTTTACAGCTCTATAGAAATTTGTTTATTGTTTACATATAATGGGGCAGTTCTCAATGCCGAAAACGACATAAGTGTATGCTAAGCTAAGCATCGAACCTAGATGGCATATTTTGTTTTCACCGATTTGTTCCAAAATCTGTTCTAAGAATGATTTTGTGATTATAAATGCCAAGTTTAAACATGATAAGAATTTATATTAAAAAAAATTGGTTGTCTGTAAAGTCGGTTTACGGACGATAGTTTTACGTGATAACGTCATAAAGAAACATTGAACCATACTCGTAAAGTGTTGAAAAATAACTTTTTTTATTTTTCACATTATACGTATATGTTTCCAAACATTTATTTTTACATATTTAAATAGTAAAATTAGAGTTCTAACCAACTGTAGAAACGGTTTTTAAATATAATGAACCGTTTTCAAAATACACGCAGTTTTAATAAACAGACGGTCAGGTGGTGTGGATTTTTCACTCCCTGTAAGTATATATACGAGCGAACTGTGGCAGTCTATTGGAAGTTTGTGTCTTGTGATCTTTAATAAATAAATTTTTGTAGCTGTCAAACTTGGGCCGATCGTGCTTCTCTATCGCTTATACTGCGCTCTCGCTTGCACGCACAGGGTCAGGCGGAACGTGATACTTTTTCGTACATGCAGCCGGTGTCATCAATTCATAAGATTGGTGTTTCATCAATTTATAAGACGTTATCACGTCAAAAGTAGAGCTCAAAAAGTTATTTCCAACTTGATTTGTAAACATTAATTTTAAGTTAAATTTAACTGGTTTATTTGTATAAAAAACATAATATTACGGAAATTCCTCCCCCAGATATTTCTACTTTTTGTGCAATTTGTACTTTTTTTTTGCAGAATTTGGATGAAGTAAATATAGAAATAGAAACTTGTAGTCAACTACGATCAACGTCGGCTCAAGGGGGATTGTCATCATATATGGGATCTCCGGGCAAATATAGTTTTATTAATAAAGTAATAGATGGAATTACTGTAGTTGTTAATACAGTAAATGTTACATTTAAGAGTCCTGCGTTCGTAGCGTCAGTTCAGGTTAGTACCAATCAGTGCTGCTTTTGTTTTTGCATTTGAAAGTTTATTCTACGAACGAAGGTATTAAATTGAGAAGTTAGAATTTGTGGGTACAGTTCCGATTAGGGGACATGTCCGATTAAGATGAAACTTTGCAAGATGTAGTCAAGATCAATTTACCCACAAAATTTGGCACCTTGTAATCACCAAAAATAGTTTACTAAAAATCATTGAAACTTTGAACTCCCATAAAAAATTTGTGGTGCAGTTGCCCAAAAATCACTGGGAATTTTCATCGTTAATCGAGGTAAATACGTAAAAAAATTTGGTCCAAATCAGGCGTGCCTCCTGATCAGAACTTTATCCGAATTGGTTTTGAAATAATTTTATCCCCCTAGATGTCGCGTATAACAGTCGAGTCAGTTAATCCGGAATGGAAGCGCCGTGATTTACAATTTACCCGTTTGAAAGATCCAGCAAAGGGTCAGTTACTTATATTTAAGGAACTTGTGTGGCAGACCGTTAGAATAGAAGCTAAATCTACTAAAGATTCAGACCTAACACCATTACGACTACTTACTAATCAAGCTAGATGTAGGATTACGATTAAAAAGAGAATTTCAGGTATTTATTCTCCAATCGTCTCTCCGTGTTCGAGGTGGCGAAGGGTGAATAATGAACATACTATATTTTTTTTCAGACTGTCTCGTACTGGGATCACGTTTAATTTTAATGCTCGACGACTTATTATGGGTTTTAACCGATTCACAGTTGAAAGCCGCTTTGCATTTCTTAGACTCGCTGGCCGGCCTCGTACAAAAAGCGACAGAAGTTACGAGGAAAACAAAAGCGGCTCGTAAACTCGAAGTTCTTCCGGAATATCAAGCGCAATTGTCGCAACAGGCCAGAACGAAGGAGAATCAACAAACTTCAAACTCGTCGAAAATATTCGGTAGATGCGATGTAATTGAAACATCGTACCATTTTCTGTCACAACGCATCGATCTGCATTTAAGCGACGATCCTGGAGGTGTGTGTTTTGTTTTTAGCACCGCGCGTGTCTATAAACCCAACTTTAAAGAATTAAAAAAAAAAAACAGTCGATTTAGCGATCTTCATGATAATTCTTGAAAGATCACAAAAAAAATAGTCGGTAAAATACATGCATCGGTTCAAAAAACAATCGATAGATCACGGTGAAACTCAGATCGTCTCAGCTGCTGTTCAGTAAGCTACAAAAATAGTGCGAGATCTAGTATTAGAAATCATCTGTTATTTGACGATGACAAGCATTATATGTTAGATAATATTGCGTAGCTAAATCGCGTATCGATGCTGTTAAATTAAATAAATTCTAATTAACTTTTTTGGATCAACTTCCCCGATTTGTTAATCATAAAAATCGAGGCTAAGATGAGAGAACATGAGACAAATAAAATGTTAACAAAACAAACTCAAAATATACTGAACAACTATTTACAAGGTATGTTTATGTAGATGATCTATATTTATGTATAGAATCAATGGTATATTCCAATTCCTTGTGTCATATTCTCTCATCTTAGGCTCGATTTTTAAGATCAATAAATCGGGCAAGTTGATCCAGAAAAGTTAATTAGAATTTAGCTAGGCAACCCATGTGCGATTTATTAATCATATATATTAATACGCTAAGGTTTAAGATGTTTGCCTCCCTTTTTAGAAAAAACCTCACAATTTCTCCACATAAATTATATATCATTTTACAGATAATTGCTTGCTCTACTGACATCGACAACTAAAAAATTTATTATTGCTTTCGTTTTTGTAAATTAATTAATTATTAGCAACGCTGAACAACGTCTGCCATCTGACGGCTTTAATTTTGAAACAACGTAACACTTCGATCTGTCATCTGACCTTCATATTGTAATACAACAGACACAATACTGCATACTGCCATCTGACGGCTTTAATTTTGAAACAGCGAGCAGCGCTGAACAACGTCACAGCAATGCTGCATGATGCCATCTGACGACTTAGCTCAACGCTTTTGCTACTTGCGAATCTATATGACAATTTTAGTAAAATATTTCTTCGATCTGTCATCTGAGCTTCATATTGTAATACAACAAAAAGAAGAACGTTATAAGCAGTGTGCAAAATTAGAAACGAATTGAATACCTGCAGTCATATTTAAAAAATAATTTTGTAAAGTGATAATTATTATACTTATTTAGTGCGAATAATTCGCACAGGTCACACTAGTATATATATTATTTAACATATAATCTTTATGACGTCAAATAACCGATGAGGATATATTTCTAATACTGGATCTTAGACAAAAATTTTTCATAGAATTTTATAGTTTTCTGTTCATAGAACGCTAAAAATCTTAATTATCTGTCTAAAATTTCAATATGAAAATGTATTCTAGTTTAATTATTTATTTATCGTAGACGGGAGATCCTGTCATCCAAATTTATGCAAGGGCGGCGCTTTGCAAATTATGCTGCAGGACTTTCAAGTAGATTATTATCCATATCATTTAGCGATAGGTGATCGTAAAAATTGGGCCAAATATCGAGAAACAAATTCACCGCATACTCAGTGGCTTAATCAATCGTTTAGTGCGTTTCGCAATAAATTTATGGATCTAATCGATGCAGGACGACCTCAGCACACGCCGTTGTCAAGATCACCAAATCTCCAACAGGTAAATGTTTGCATCGACTTTTGAAGTCAGGGCTTGACGTGTGCAGATTGCAGATATGGTTAAACATCCCCCAAAATAAAAAAAATTAGTTGTCTGTAAAGTCGGTTTACAGACGATAGTTTTACGTGATAACGTATTCCGCTCGAATATCATATTTAATAATACATAACCTAAATTTTAGTAGCTGACAAACTATATTTTTACCGACTGATAATTTGATCAACCAAAGCAAAATACATATTTTTAAGCAATTATAAAAGACATTTAAAAGAATGTATGTATATTATATATTTGTTAACAAACCGTATAGTTTATCTGCTGTTATGAAATGCAGATATCTCCCAAAATTTGTTTTTGATACAAAATGTAGCTGCGTTTGTGTACAAACTATCAATTGATCAATACATTTCCATTCGTTATGAATAATATCATATTTTATCCATAATGACGGCGATCAGTTATTTTTAACAAAATAAAATGACATTTATTAATTATTATTAGCGCCATATTGCCATTATCGCTATTGGATGAGAGTGCGTTCAGTTAAACTTTGGCTTGGATGAATCGGTAATAATTATATGACACAAAAAATATCCGTGCAAAAACGAACAAATAACGATGTATTATTTGAAAAATTGCTTTAAAAATTCGATAATTTATGGCATTTTTATTAGATATCTTGATTTTAAGTCTTAATTTCCGCGGTTTATAAAACAAAGGCCATCTGTCAGATGTAGCTTTCGCTGGAACAGCCGAAAAAATGTTGAACGCACATTTTGTCAGAACAAACGTCAAATAGTTTGATGAACTCTCTGACGTCACGCGAGAAGAGAGAGAAATGCGTACAAGCCGACGCTTGGGCCGGTCGTGCCTCTCTATCGCGCTCTTGCACTCTCAGGCTCAGGCGGAACGTTACACTTTTTCGTGTGTGCAGCCGGTGTTTCATCAATTTATAAGACGTCATCACGTCAAAAATGTTCTATTCTTCTGTTTTCAGACGTCAAGTTTAAATAGTAGCGGCGAGCCATTGGCTAATATAGGTTCTCAACAGTCTCAAGACGGTGCAAGAAAAAATCCAAATACTCCGAGCGGAAATCCGATTAAAAATCACGTCCTGGCTGAATTATCAAAGCTTATGACAAGTTGTATCGTTTTGCGAGTTCAAGATTTCTCTTTATACAAAGTGACAGTTGCAAAAAACCAAATACCAAAGGAGTTCATCTCAGG
The DNA here is from genome assembly GCA_963575645.1 of Xanthostigma xanthostigma. NCBI lineage: Eukaryota > Metazoa > Arthropoda > Insecta > Raphidioptera > Raphidiidae > Xanthostigma > Xanthostigma xanthostigma. The sequence continues at coordinate 4,816,950 of OY754469.1, read as the reverse complement.
TATGATTATTTTAATGAAATTCGAGTTGTTATGTCTAAAAAAATTGGATAATTTTTTTTAACAAATAGTTAAATAATTCCAAATCTACACCCCAAAATAAATCTGGAAAAAAATGTGTTTATTTGTATAGTTTCTAAATTTCATACATCGTAAATGAAAATGCCATTGCTCATTTTTCAATTATCTTAGCTCTGTTCCAACCTCTCCACGAACGGTGTTATTATCGTCACAGTCTTGCGCAGTAGTTAAAACGAAATTGTTTGCTTCGGTTTTTGAGCTACTACGATATTATTACCGTATGCAGAGAGGTTGGACTGCCTCTGTTAAAAAAAAAAAAAACAATTGACTTGTTTCCAACACATCACAACTACAGTATCGCCGCTCAGCGGAAATCGATAAACTAACGCAAATTGTATTTGCACAACAGCTTATCTCATTTTGACTCGATTTGAAATAATAATAATAATCCAACTTGACTTAAGTCAGTGCTAGGGTAGGAGTGATTAATTGAAAAATAAAAATAATCGTAAAACAGTGTGTGGCGTAGCGTGGGTTATATAATAGAATTATGAATTATAAATATATTTCATCAAAACTCTTTTTTTAATGGAATCAAAATGAATTGTTTTATGTTTGGTAATAGCTCAGCATAAGAGGAAAGACAAGAGTGCTCCAACAGGTAGTTTAAATGTTGGAATGTATAAACAGTATATCATATCAGTAGAATAATTTAAATATAGGCCCTCTAGTGACTATTGTAGTTGTTTTTTTCTGTTAAGCATAAATAACCTAAAATATGTTGTACGTCGCTGTTATTTGTAATCCCCTGTGAGATGATTTCATAACATTTGAATTCAAATGCTCTCGCGCTGTGTATATCGAAAACTATCAGTACTTATCGGAAACAGCTATCGATAGTCATAAAGATCGATAATTATTATTACAGTAGAACGCCGATTATCCGAACGCCGATTAACCGAATCGCCAATTATCCGAATCGGTCCTAAGCGTAATATAAAAAATTAAAACCAATAATTTTTCAATAAAAACAAGTTTTGTGGGGACGCAAGAATACAAAAATGCGAGTGACAATTGCCGTGTAGACGCTACAATGGTATCAGCACACGTCAAAGTTGGAACTCGCTGGAGTCCAGATATATTTTAACTGTTATGGTTGAAAGCTAGAGGCAAGACACTACATGTTTTGCGTCGCGCGGCTTCCGTGAAATATTGAACTCTAGTGAGCTCCTCCCTCTCTTCGTTCGTTTTTCTTTATTACCAGTCCGATTATCCGAATCGACCCCAGTCCCAATTAGTTCGGATAATCGGCGTTCTACTGTAGTTGTCGTTTAACCTACCCCATATGTCTGTTCATCTGTCATATTGGTAAAAATGACAGGTTGCTACTGTAGTTGAGGAACTTAAACCAATGAGTTGTCACATAACTCGCTGTGAACTTCAGATTTAGTAAAAATAAATATTATAAAAGATTAAAAAACCTTTCCTTTTAATCAAATGTAAGCAACAGACCTTCTTAAAAGGCGCAGTTTCTTTTGACAGCTAACCTTAGTTCCGTAATATAGATTATAGCGTGGGTGCAAAAGTCACTTAAAATATCTTTATTCAACTCATGCGCGTTATTCATGTTTTATCATGCCTAAAAACCGAACCCTAAATAGCCATTTACCGACTGGTGACAATTACTTGTCATAACTCAATGAAGATTCCTACTAGCTCGGCCATTGTGGAGTAATGAAAATAAACGTAACTATTTTCTGAGTCGTAACGAAATAGTAGGTAACAACAACTCCGTTGTTACCCATTGAGACTAAAATTGAGAGGCCGAATGTTTTCGACATGGAGTTTATTCATAACCGGCTAACCTCAAACCAAAACATTGAATCGTGCTGTTAGTATTGACAGTTTTTTTTATAAAGAAATAAATAGATATTTACAACATCTCATTATAATTAAAACATGAATAACGCGCAATTGTTGAATAAAATTATGGGCGCAACTTGTAGGCTAAGTCATGACCTGTCAGCGCGATGAATGACTTAGACTACTAGTTACGCCAATAACTATTCCTCAATTGTTATGCAATTATCTCTAGCACTCGTTATTTTAAAAATTCAAATGTGATAAAAGACTTTGTTTTATTAATTTTTCAAAGTACTTTTTTCAAAATTCCAATAGAATTTACTCCTAAAATACAGCACTGTATTATGTGTTCATTCCTGTGTCTAAAATACTCACTTTTCGGTTACGAGATAACAGGGTTTTTATTTTTAAACTTTGCATGTTAGCAAACCTGTGCAGGCTGAATATTATATATTTTTAGTCATTACCTATGTATTATAAAAAGACTGGTTATTTTCTATACAACCGTTCACAAAAGTGGGATTGGTTTTGTATTGACGTCATATTGAATTTTTTATTAATAGTTGTCATACTTGTGGACTTAAATGTATTTCAAAATAACGGTCACTATCAAAACTATTCTCATGCCAAGCACATAACCTCTTACCACTCTCCGTATATTAGTGGAATTAGCTATGCATGTTTCGAAGTTGCAAGTTTTATAATGGTGTTTTTTTATTTTGTTTCTTGATTTTTACAGGGGACAGAGAAAAATATTCTTTACCCGAAGAAATGAGCGCTTTTCATGCTGAATTCACTTACTATTATTATCCCGGGGATTCCTGTTATCCATGTAAGTAGACCATATCTGTTTGGATCACGCTGCGATTTTGTTTCCTTGACGTATGCAACACTCACATTCAGTTCTTAATCTATCTGTACCTCATATTTGTATGGAGACTATAATAGGGTGAAGTTATGATGCCTGTATTATCGACATATAAATGTCATAAACGTGTTAGCAAAAGCAAAACACAGTAATTATTAAACACAATTTTCTGTTGATGCGCGGTGATTCTATGATTCAAACAATTGCAATTTAGAAATGTAATATTTTGAATTTGTTTTATTTTTAATTTTCAGTACCTCCACCAAAGTTTTATGTTCAAGTAAATCCAATACAAATAAATTTTGATGTAGACAGTTGTCTGTGGGCCAATTCTTTTGCTCTGAATTTACATCGATCGCTTCTAGCATCGAAAACCGATGTATCTCAAGCAAATCTTACGTATATCGATGTTAAAATAGAAGCAATTATGCCACGAGTAAGTAATCCGTTTTGCACTTGTTAAGGAGGTTGATCCGTTACAGTCCTAATCAAAAGTAAGTCGAATTCTAAATGGGAACTTTTCCATAATAAATTTTTACAAAAGGTTATAAGTCGATGATACCAATAAATTATTGTCATAAAGGCATAAATAAATATTTTTTTTAATATTAATTAATTATTTCAGTATTTTACTTAATGGATTAACTTTTGAATTTTTTGTACAAAGTTAGGTTAGAAAAAATAAATTTACATAAATATCTGTATTTTACATATATTTTGCAGTAAATAATTAAAAAAAGAAATTAGAAGTAATAAAAATTAAAATTCAATTAAAATTGTTAAAATTGTCAAGAATAAAAGTCGATAATCGAAAAGTGCTAAGTTTAATATCTTTTTTTATTGATTAAATGTCTCCTAATTAAATTAGAAAAAATATAAAAATATGCGTAAGACATCGATGCTTTACATAGTTAGTTTTCGGAACTGCGACATTATTTGGTTATTTGCAAAAAATTAAAATGTACCGTTTGCATGCTAGGTTGACATATTTTCCATAAGACTACATATAAAAGTTTTTTTTAATTTTTTACTTTATAAATCTCCTAATGATTTTGGATTTTTTACAGAAAATATTGTCATAAAAAATCTATTAAAAAAACTTTATTTCAGATTTTTTTCATTATCTTCGTAAAACGGCTCAACCTCCTTAAGTGGGTTTTTTGAAATTTATTTGTGCCGGTGAAATTCGGATAATAAATTCCCAAACTCTATTTCTAGTATTTGCTAAATGATAAACGGACGGGCTAGAAAGTTACTATCTGAAATCTGCTTAATTAAATTGATTTATTTTTTTCAGATTGTGTTTGAAAGTACCGTAGATCATTCTAATCAAAAAGATCGGCCGAAATCTTTAAATATACAAATATCGCGCGCTTCTATAACCAACGTACGAAGCATAGATCAGGCGTCGCGCGCCGATTTAGCCAAATGTATCGATACATGCCATTTAGGGTCGTTGTTCTTCGGAACAGAATTTCCATCGTTGCGTTCCGATTATTACGTCGTAACAGACAAATTCCTCAATCACGTGACGGCGAATGACAATGTTCGTCCGGTTCCAGACAACGCTACTTGCAGTTCGGCCGAAGTAATGAAACATTTGAGCAGAGAGTTATTTTGGACGGAAGCGAAAGACGTTTGGTGTATACAGCTCGAACCTGTTTGGGGTGACTTCTTCGGTACGAAAGCGGTCGGCGTTAATAAAGCAATACCGTTCTTGGACGCGTTTCCGTTAACTTTGTGGGTACACGTAAATGCGAACGTCGTTAAACGTAAACCAGTACCGGTGCTAGAAGAGCCAGTCACTGCCGATGTTCACTGTTTAGCACATATCACTAATTTAGTCAGTGTTCAAATAAATCATTATCAATATTTATTTTTATTGCGGCTTGCTGAAGAAGCTGCGGAATTAGCAAATTTTTTGAGTTTAGATACGAATCGCATAACGAAAGTGGAAAAGGGTAGTTCGCTCGTGTTAGGTGTAGTTTTACCTCAAGTCGAAGTGAGTCTAGTCATGCCGTCGCAATGTCCCGGAAAGGAATCGTCGGGCGGAGATTTGGAATCGATTATACCGGATTCGTCGAGCATTAATGATGATTTGCCTATATCAGGTTTGTTTCATTTTGTTTTTAAGACCGTCGACTGCTAAGATTATCTCGATCTTATATCAAATCATAAATTAACACCTAAAGATTTAATTATTTTTAACTATTAACCATAGATTACATAGTTTTATAGATAGTTCACTTGACGTTCAAGGTCAAATTTAGTTTTTAGTTCTTCCTTAGGTCACTGATGCTAATGGCGTTACTGATGCTACTAGCGTTTCCATGGCTCCTCTATTAGACTATTACAAGCCCCCTATTCCCAGGTACTAAACTGATAATTATTAAAATTATCAATTGGATTTTCAATTCATTATAAAAAAATAAATTGAATAGACACGTGAAAGGATAATATTTGTAGGTTTAGAATAATATAAATTCTTACTTCTCTTCCAAATGATGATTTATTTAGACTAATTTCTTATTTACAGTTTCATTATCAATTGAATATTAAATTACAAATTGTTAACTTTATTTATGGTAAATATTTCATCTTTTTTAAAATATTAGCTATGGAAATCCATTTATAAAAAAGAAATATTTGATCTCAAACACGAAAAAAATTATTATCCAGTGATTTAAATTTCGCAGACATATAAATTCGAACCGGGGCCTGTGAATTAGTTCCATCTACAGCTGATTCATATTCTAATATTCATAACGTGAACCTGCAACAAAATCAGAAGATTAAAGCGAATACTGAGAAAAACTTGTATTAAAATGGGTTGCATATTGGACAAAATTATAATAATTTGGTTTCAAGTCAACAAGAATTTTTAAGAAATGTATCTAAAAATATTAAATGCGTATTTTTTTGGATATTATATTTATATAAAATACTCGGAATATTACATGAGAATATTGTTTGGATATTTATTGAAGGGGATATAAATTAATAAAAACAGATTTCTAACCTTGTGATTACCAGAGAAAAAGTGTAGAATCTCACTTTAGGTTTTTCCACAGACAATCCAAAACACTTTTCAGTAGTAAATATTATTATTAACTATAAAAATTACTATAAAAATAATAAATTTTGTTAACATTGATCGCTTGAACACAAAATCGTTATCTATGCATGAAAAAATGACAGGAAAACAAAAATGAATTTTTGAAATGACAGTCAGTGAACTCTGGATCATTTACCTATAATTAAAATTAAAATAAAAAATCGATCGACGCGCCTTGCCGTGTCCTAAGGAAGAGTTAAATTAGAAATTCTAATGGAAGGTATACAAAGTGAGCATTGCCTGCTATTAACTGCATGGAAAATTGTCAATACTAATTTTTTGATATCTTGTTGATGTAAAGTTTGTTCCAAGCAGCCGCGAACGGTAACAGAACCGTACACAGTCTTGTTACTGCGCAAGACTGCCTTGCGCAGTATCAATTCTCGAGCTAGTGCGCAAGACAGTCTTGCGCAGTGACAACTCTATCCGCGGCTTTATTTAGAAATCTGTCAAAAATTGCTTAGCAGCGACGTTTTCGCTAGATAATTAATTTCTAAACATACATTTGTCGTCAAAAAAATGGAAAACAAATACTAATCTAAACCCTTTGTCGGGTCGTGTCGCTAAAGTCAACATTTTTGACATGCGCAGAACTGCATAGCCTGTAAATATGCATTTGACAATTTAGATAAATAAATGACTGTAAGCTCTATCATCAACTTTTTTGAATTGTTTTTCAGCCGGTCGAGGATATTATTGGACAGCACCGGTTCCAGTGTCGGCAATTTGGGATGCCGTAGGGGTTGGAGGAGTTGGCGGAGGGAGTGGAAGAGGAGGCGGAGGTGGCGTAGGGGTTGGAGGAGTTGGCGGAGGGAGTGGAGGAGGAGGCGGAGGTCATATTGCCTTCAGTGAAGGTTTGTCGCCATATACAGATATAATATATAACCCTCTGGTGCGTGACGCAGTTGTTGTTACCCAAGCTGCTACTATTGTGAAACAATCGAACGGAAATATTAAAAGCAACACACCGACTTTTTCCAATATGAGCATTTCGAAGGACATAAACGCAGGTAGGCATTGAATTGTGTTCTCAAAACCGCATAAAATCGAAAGAGCGGCAAATAATACCGCTGTTTATTTTTGCAGGTCTGAGTTCTATGAAAAAAGGACTCAACAATTTTATGACTTCGATAGACTCTGCGCTGAAACCAACCACGGACGACGCGAGTGAAACAATGTCAATAAAAAGCGATATGAGTTCAGACAGTGAAAACTATCGTGTCGTACTTCCTGAATCGGGCCTGGATGACGCAGCGTTCCGTAGACCGGAAGGTATGACCGCTGTCAAAGCGAGCGCTGTCGAACTTGCCGGCGAAGTTTTCGAAGATGAGAATAGTGCCACAACACCGAGTGAACATTCTTTTATGAGTTCTTATAAACGAAGAGATCTGGTAAATAAACTCTCTCTCTCTCTTTCTTAGAATACTTTTGTTAGAAATTAAGTTCCTGTCAATTATTTTTCTGATGTTTAAAAATATTGTCCTCGATTGAAAAATTATTATTTTTTTGTTCGAATATAATTTTTTTAAAGGTATCGATGGCGACGTTCAAATTGGGAAAAGTCGAATTTATACAGCAGTCATACGGTTTGTCATCGAGTATTAAGGTTCAAGTCTCCAGTATCAAATGTGAAGAGTGTGGTTCGATTCCGTGGGATGAATTTCAGGTAAGACGTGCATTGTTTTCATTGAATCACCGACATTTTTTAACTTCTGTTATTTATTACATAAAATATTGCTTCTCTGTTCAGAATTGAATTTTTAAGTATTTTTATTATATTTATTGACTGCTGACATATTGTTCATGTCAGTGATGTGCAACAAGACCAACATACACATTTTTGGGACCTCTCTTAGTTTACAGATTATTAGCAAAAAATGTAGTATCAAACTAATTAAAAAACAAAAATAATGGTAAGGTCTGAACTGTTTCGGGGAACTCTCAAAGCGCGCGTTGGCAATACAGATCTCTTCGAATACAACTGCGTGCTTGTTGGTTAAAATTGTTAGAATTTGATTCTAGCAATTTTAATCTCGTAGAACTTCTAGAATTGTAAAAACTCAGCTAAAACAGTTCAAAGAATCCGACAATTTCACCAACAAACGCGTAGTTGTGTCTGAAGAGTTCTGCATTGCCAACAGACGGTTTGGGAATTTAAAACACAATAAATTAAATTTTTATTTGTTTTTATGTGAGACATTATCCATTTCCCTCTTCGAAGAAGAAATGGTTGCACATCACTGATTTATATATATATATACATATTATATATTTCTCTACACACTGGCTTTTCTATGTTCCAACTACAATATTTTTTTAATTGGTAACAGTGTTTATTTTTTATCAAATTAATTTAACCAAACATAAGTTAGAAATTCCACAACTGTTGTGTACAGAAAGCTTTATTCCAGTGCAAAAAATAAAAATGTAAATAAAACATCAGTGAGACGTGTGAACATTTGAAATCGTTAGAGCATCATTGATGTGACTTTACTATGAACTCATTTAATCCAAGCCCGCAGCTCCAAACTGGGAAGCCCAAATAACCCTGCTAATCAAAGGATTTAACTAAAATAATAATTTGATGACTTCACACTAGGCTCAGATAACTGGTAGTTTCTTAAATTTGAGAAAACAATGCCCTATCAATAAAATTTCCCCTAAATAAAAACAACTTTCAAACAATTACCAACACTTAATTACAACAATCGAATTCCATCAAAGTAAAACCAAGTTGACAGTGTTTTGCAATTGAGGTTAGAATTGACATATAATATGTCTATGATGTGAACTTTTGCATACAACAGATTGGAATAACTATCTTTTTCTGATTAAGTTTTTATACATATTTTAAATATCGATAATGTACAAAACACATTATCATTTTTGTCTGAACTTTTTTTTGCATGCCTTCTCCTGAGTCTCTTGACTTGAATGTTTTTATGTGGCACTTGGCAGGCCAAGATGAAGGTATTGGCATAATTTAAAATAATACGTTTGCATTATGTACAATAGAACAGTTTAGTGCACGCCTTACGATAGTGATTAGTGTGTAGTTTAGTGTAAACGTAGTGAATAGCTTAAAGTGTGTGACATTAGCACTGTAAACACACTAAGTTCGTTCCAAGTAGCCGCGAACGGTAATAAAACCGTGCACAGTCTTGTTACTGCGCAAGACTGTCTTGCGCAGTATCGATTTTTGAGCTAGTGCGCAAATTAGTCTTGCGCAGTGACAAGACTGTGTGCGGTTTTATTACCGTTCACGGCTGCTTGGAACGAACCTACTGTTTAATGTATCGTTCCAAAACTATCGACGTGAAAAATGGATCAGTTACTTAGGATAGGTGATAAGTTGTTTGTCCCTTTTTACACCGAAAGCTCTAGATTCTAGAATAATAATATCGAACACCGACCTGCTTAGTGTTCGGTGTACTGTTCCAGAACTTAAAAACAAAAAATGGACCAGTGTCTTCGCTTATGGCTCAGTCATTGGTCCATTTTTATACTGACGGTTTTGGGTCAAGTATGTATGTCTCTGTATTTATGCGCATCTTACTGATCAGTCTGGTCAGTAAATGTGGTTAATCACAGCATAGAAAGCCGCAATTTTTTTTACTTTAAATACTGTCATATTTTAAAATTGTTTAAGGTTTTAAATTTGCTCTGCTAAAATAAATAATTTTTTTATAAATTTTTTTTAAACAAAAAAAAATTTTTTTTATTGACATCGTAAAATATGACAACATAAGATGGTTTCATTTGTTATGAGTGCGACAGTTTTTTTTTTTTTTTTTTGTATCCTGGAGAGAAGAATTAATTGTTTAACGTAATAATGACTGGGCTTGGTTTTTTCCATAGAGATATTAGACTAGAGTATGCGAGTGAGCCGTGAAAGTGTCTGCAATTCTGAGAGAGAAATATTCCTTATCTCTATGGTAACTAATGATACAAAACAATGCTGATTTGAGTAAACAAATATCTGGTTTTATGGGTTTTCTGCAGCGTTCTCTCTCTCAACTTAAGGCACTTTCACTTGACAAGCATACGAACTAGCGAACTCTAGTTACTTATATCTTTATGGTTTTTTCGCATCATCGATTTTTGAGAGTAAGGAGCTCTATTTTTGTTTTTTGAAGTGAAAACTTCTTTAGCGGCGTTGTACACTTTTTTTGTAATGGGTAAAAACTGTTAAACTCGCGTCAGGCGTCAGGACACGTGACCTGATCTAAGACGACAACTTTTATTTATACAACGTTAGACATCTAGCTTTGAAATATCGTACCTACATAAAAATGCAATCTATGATGCAAACCATTTTGATCGAAAATTCGTCAGACGTTAATATTCAAGTTTTCACTTCTCCCGGCACTCCCGGAGTGCAAACCTTTTTTTTTTATTGTGTAAGTAGGTACAACTGTTAACTATTTAAATATCAGCAAACATGTTGCACATGCGCTTTAAATCACTAAATAACCACAGTCATATGGCATGCGAGCATGTTAGTTTTTTTAAGTAAAGATGGCGAAGCTGTTCTTTTCAAATAAATATAAAACTGTTACCTAACAGAGTCGAAATTCTATTTATTGTACATACCAAAATATGATTCCGAAATTGTTAGTTTGCCGTGATGCAAATATTTTAGTCCAAAGAGGATACGATTGCGGAGAAACTATTTATTCAAGACCATTCGTGTAAACAAGCCAACGCTATTCTAGATGCCAACCAATACATAGCGCGCGTCATAGCTCACTAGAGTTCGCTAGCGTTGTGTACTGCAGTTTTTCTCTTCGATCCTATCTTCGATTTTAGTGAATAACGTCGTATTAGTGTAGACAGCTAGAAAAAAGTAGATTTAAGATGTCGATTCGGTAGTTTCAAATTTATTAAAGCAATTATTTTTTTTATTGAACGAATAGCGTAGTTGTGAAAGAACTAAACTCATTCGGAAGATAATGAGTACAAATTCTGACGGATGCAAACCTGTACTTATCACAGAGAAAAAACTATTTTTTTATCGATCAACTTCCTACGTTTCTCGTAACAATTCCAAAAATAAATTATAATTGTTTCTCGATACAATTAACAAAAATTTATATATTCTCAAATCGTTGTTGACTCCCAAATGTGAGACTTCAATTTGCGAAAAAATGTACATATCGCTAAAATTACTTAGCTTGAACCATTTAACAAAAACAAACCATTTTTAGTGTCGAAAATAAGAGGTGATCGACTTATTGATTCGAACGTGTTAAAACAAATGAATTACTGAATCGACTGTATTACAAGCTTAATAGAAGTATTCTTAGATAATGATTTGATTAAAGTATAATTAATGTAATATCATTGTCACAAAAAATATTCAACAATTTCACTACCAACAACTAAACAGTAAACACAATAATAACATTTTTTTTATGTTAATATTTTAAACATAATTATTACTTTTTTTTGTTTAATGTACTACGCCAGTGTTAAAAATGAACCGATAGCCATGTCTCCAATAGTTGAAAGACATACCAATCTGAAATCTAAGCGTTATATTTTTCCAGTGAAATATGTAAAAAAATTCCAAAAATCTTTGGAATGAGACTAGAAAATAAAAAAATTAATATATGACTGTTTCCTGATGGCAAACGAATGGTGCTTATTTAATTTCAATGCATTAAATATTTACCTAGATACTTTTAATACCTGCTACTTCAGGCGCCAATCGCGTTTCTCAGAATTTATTTTATCCTCTTATGTAACCCATATATTTAATACTCTCTATATTGCCAGCAAAGATCGGGAGAAAGACTTAAACACTACGGTGCAGACACATATATACGTCTGTCTCACTTATTATACTCTGAGTCTCATGCGCATGTCCGTGAATGGATGCGCGTCAGTTTGCGCATGGAACTAAGCTGTGAAAGGGAGGTGGCTTGCTCTATTCCACTTACTAATTGCCCCACTACAGACGCGACGCTTGCGCACAACGGGTCAAGTAAAAAGAAAGAGATAGAAAACAGCTTATCACTTCATGGGCCACGCTTCCACTTACGGCCACTAGCAATATAGAAGTTATTAAATATATGGATATAAACATACCGCCATGTTCACTGTATATCGATGGCGCACGGTTGGAGTGAGACAGATAAGGTATTTAACATAAACTTCTGCTTACTGGACATGTCCTAGCGGGGTAAAAAGTGTCCCTAAAGAATGAATGTGTGGTTAATCTCTATCTCTCTCGTCAGTCGTGTGTGGTGTATCCCCATCTCCCTCAACATAGTACAAAGAATAGGCTACACCCATACTCTGTCTTTCTCACTCAGTGAACCGAAAAACAACTACAACTGTATATAACGAAGGCATCTCCATCAGTATATGTCGATGGTATATATCGCCTAACACGTCAGCTTTTACTGAATCCAACGACATAATTTAAGTTAGGCGAAGCACATTTAAAGATTTATTAAAAATAAAAATCGTTTACAGGTTCATTAGAAAGACTATTTTGTTTAATAACGTTTATTTATTGAGATTGAATAATTTCTAAAATTTCATTTTTTTTTTGTTTTTAAATAATACCTATATTAATTCGAAAGATTGACTTAAAAATTTCAAGCGGTAGTATTTTTTCCGTATAAATTTAAAAGCCATAAAATTAGCCAATCAATATATCAAAAAGGTAAAGCTTGCCGTCCATTACTAACGAAGCTGTACTGTGTGCCACCTGTAGTAAAGCAGCACACTCTGTTGCAATATTTTCTCTACTTTTCGACACGGATGACGTCATCGACTTGTTTTGACATCTGTTTTTGTCTACAGTATGTAAACGCGTAAGGTGCACATAGGGAAATTAGCATTGGGAAAAAATACTTGGATCAGAGTTAGCCATGACTGCATTAATTGTTATTTCTATTGAATTAGCATGGTAATCTTGAGGATTTCTATTTTATTTTGATTCATTTTTATTTTACTTGGCTTTTTTAATAATAAAAAGCTCTTATAAATCATTATTTTAATTTTTTTGTACAAAAATAAAACAAAAAAACAACTCCATCTGTTTGGAAACATTTCATTCAAAAATTGTCTGACTGGTATGGCGTATGCGCGTCGGTAAATCAGTGACCCAATGTCTTTAGGTTCAACACGAATAGGCGTAGATATTTGATCTCGCACCATATTTAAGTATTTTTGGGAATTTAATGTCCCATTAATAAAAGAAGGTCCGATTATGTTGTAATCATTTGAATATTTTCTTCGGTAGTATACACATCCATTTTGCAAAAGAATATTATCTGTCAATTTGAAAAACAAGATTTCAAGGCTCACTCCGATCCAGTCATTTTTTCCCAATGTTAATTTCCCTATGTGCACCTTACGTGTTTACATACTGTATAATTAATTAATTCGTAAAGTAACTTGAAAAATGTAGGAATTTGTTCAAAAATGTCAAGTTATTAAGTAGTAAAAGTTTCATTACAATGGTAATAAGTTGATAAAAGCTACAGTATTTAAAAAAAATAAAAATTTTTTACTCAAAAATGGTGTAGTGAGTCAGGTTGGAATTTTGGCATTGAGCATTCTTTGTATCCATCTTTCGATGATAAAAATTTCAAAATGTTGGAATTATTTTGAAAATCGGTCTTGAATCTCCGTAATGGCTTTAGCACAGCACTGCTTCGCTCGTAGTGGAAGCTTAAGGTATATTTAAAGTAGAATGTATTATTTATCATGCTTTATTAGAACTTATTAATAAATTGTATGATAAAACGCGACATTCATTTGTTAGTGATAATAATATAAGTTACACTAAATGAAATTTTAATATTTCTTTTTGTTTTTTATGTTAGAATAAGTTTAGTTCTCGCTCACGTGCTTGGAGTGAAGCACTCGTGGACAGCGGCTGCAGTCCATGCGTCAAGCTCCGGTTGGATCATGAAATTCAGAGTATCGATCTGAAAACAATCGATTTGACCGACAAAGTGAATTTGATGAAGCTATTCACCGACAATCTCGAAGTAAAAGTAAACGATGTTGCTTTAGAATTATCGATGAGTACCGTTACTGGTTTAACCGATTTATTGGAAGATGAAGTTATACGTCCTCCGATACCGATACAGGTAAATTCACTTTTAAATTATTCTTGCCGATATGTGATTATTTAAATGCGCTGCTTTGAGAGACGTGAAGATATCTGATTTCTTGATTTCTTCCTCGAGTTTTCTTTGTCTTTTCATAGCGATATCTCTATCAAGACTTTTCCTTGTCATTACGATATCTGATTCCATGTTTTCTTAATGATTTTAAAAATATTTGTAATGTGGGATTTTAATTGGCATGAAATTATTCTATCGCAGGTTGATCTTCAAAATGTGACGCTAGATTTAAACGAAGATCGACCGCCGAATAACATAACTTCTCCGGGTCCAGAGCCTCTCAATTTATGCATTTCCGAGTTGCATATCACTCGTGATATGACCGGTGTATTCCGGATTGATTCCACTTCAACTTCAACAATAACGTCAGATGTTAGGCCTCAAAGTAAGTGAGATTTTGTTTTTTGAAGTGAAAACTTCTTTAGCGGCGTTGTACACTTTTTTTGTAATGGGTAAAAAATGTTAAACTCGCGTCAGGGACACGTGACCTGATCGAAAATTCGTAAGACGAAAACTTTTGTGACATGCCCTAAAAGAAATCCATTGTATTAATGTGCAAGGTATATATTTTTTTTGGGACTTGTCTATGCAATCGAATGGTTTTTAACTACACTATAAGTTGTGTTTTGGCGACATCAGACGGAATTTCTTGGAAGTTATTAGTTCAAACTTTTCTGCGCTTTGGTCGTTTAACATAGACGTTAATATTCAAGTTTTCACTTCTGCCGGCACTCCCGGAGTGCATTTGCGTTTTTTTATTTAATTGATGCAACCGAGTGAAGATCATACAGCGTTTTGAGGTTATATTGTCAGTATGCCGCCATCTTGTTTTCTGCGAGATTGTATAAAACGCTCTGTCTGTTATTGCCCTTAACGTTTCTATTTACATTTAGGCTCCGAAGACTTGAACCGCGATCTTCAAACTTTACAAATGACAACAAAACATCTGAGGGCAGATAACGACGAATTGAGACGACGTCTCGTCGTGTTCGAACGAGTCTCCGAAGAAAATCGTGCGTTGCGCCGCAATCAAGAAGAGGTCGATACGTTACGGGCGTGTTTGACAGCCGCGCAAGACAATGTTTCTAAATTGTTAGATGAAAAGACATCGTTAATAGAGCGAATAAGAGAATTACAGGATCAATTATCATATCACGAACATCAGGGCCGCGGTTTAAGCAGTAAGAGGTAGCAGTGTTGTTTTGATTGCACAAATTGCTGTAGCGTTAAAAAGCATTAGCGAATATAATTCAAGTATTCTTTTTTTTTTAGTCTGCACTCCAAAGTTCAAATGTCTTTTGCCAGATGTAGCTACTGTACTTGTGAATTATTGCAAAATTAGTATACCCTGTTCTTCTTAAGAAAATAACAATAGTGCTCATCTACCGAGGCCTATTGTTCTTCCTCTTCTATCGTTCCGAATACGAAAAGTATTGTTGGAAGAATTTTATCAATGTGAATGTGTACTTGTATTTTGGCGTGGAAATAAAGCCAGAATAAATTTTCATTGGTGCAACGCGATATTGAATTCTGACAATGTCTGATCAGAAAAAGGCGTGTTACTTAACTTCCATATGTTTTTGAATTAACGGAAGAATCTGTCAAATTAGCGCATGCGCAATGAGCGTGTTAGTTTCATAATTACTGCAGTTGTTAATTTAGTATGTTCAAAATACCAGCTATGTCTGTTTCTGTATGAGCTCTATTCAGAATTATGACGTAACCTGCCATCTACAATTGACAACCGAACTGTATTCTTTAAATAACTATGTTAATAAAAGTTTGCCAGGAGCAAACGAAATACATTTCATAAATGAACTGGTTTCATTGTGATATTTTATTTGAACTATTAAAATTTATTCTTTGAATATACTTGAATTATATTGCGCCAGGATTCATATCAAATAATATACTTGTGATTATAACAATCGATTTTTGCTAGGTGCAATGCTTACTATAATATTATATACCTAGAAAAAGAAATTAGTGACTATATTATTTCGCTGTTATAAGATATATAAAAATATATTATTTTTTTCTTTAAGTTTTATTTGAATAGTGTCTTTGCATTATTTATTTTTGTTGATTTTATGACGTTGTGAATTAAAGTTTATTATCTCAATTTGTTTTAATGTTGCAAAATACCGTGTGTTCATAAATTTAAAACTTAGACAAATATCTTCATGGAAAGAATCAGTCTTCCTTCTAATGACTTTTGAGAGTTTTTACAAAGTACCTATTTTAATCAAAAAAAAAAGTAAAAGACAGGTGAGCGACGATTTTAAAGAAATTTAGAAATAAAAATTGTAGTCTTGTTTTTTTCATTTTTATGGATAAGCACTTACGGATTTTTCGAGAGGCAAATTGTACTCAATTTAATAATTTTATTGAAAAAACTAGTTATCGAGCGTATTTTAAAATAGTGCTGGACTATTTGACAGATATTCTAATGCGCATTATTTGCTAATCTACTGGTAATATGCTTCTAGAAACTGACCATCATTACACTAACCATTTTAGGTATTTTATTTTTTTTATGGTAGCTTGGATTTTTTTGTATATCCGTTTCTAGATTTTAATATTCCATACATTATGTGTGTTTTCGTCGGCGAGTTCTACTCTGGTTTAACGAATGTTGGCAATACAGTAATCTTCTAATACAACTGCGTGCTTACTGGTCAAATTCTGAGACCATTAGCAGTTCTAGGCTCCTAGAACTGCTACACTCAGGTTCAAACGATTTGAAGACTCCAATAATTATAATTATTGATTATAATCATGCGGTTGTGTCTGAAGAATTCTGTATTATCAACATCAGAACTTGACAACAAACACCTGTTTGTATTTTCAAAGTTAATATTGTCGATTTTTTTTATTGGGTATTTTAAAAATTTGTATTATACAAAAAAAAAAAAATCTAATGAAAATTACTTTTTCTAGGAATATTTTTCAAAGGTTTTTAATGTTATAAAAAAAATACAATGTTTTCCATTTTTTCCAGATATGTTACCAAAAAGGTAAGAGATTAAAAATTGATACAATTTCATTATTATACACAAAATTGAAAAATATTTTTAATTATAATTTTGCGGCTGTTTGAACAAAACACGTTTTTAATTTGTGATTTTATTTTATACATTAGTTTGAGAATATTATGCAATTGTTATATTATTTTGCTTTATGCAAATTAATCTTTATAAGAATAAAACTATAATTTCACATGTTGAGAATGTTAATTAATAAGTATTTAATTATTGCTATTATTAAATTAATAATGAGTCATACTAATAATTTATTAAACATAGAATTATAATGTATCAGTGATCAACGAAGAACATTGTAGGACATGTACTTATAAAATTAAAAATTGAATGTGAAAAGTCCCTAGGTTAATTAAGTTCTTGCTAGTGTCAATATACAGGTAATTTCTTTCTACAAAGGGTTCCGTACCATCGTACAAGATCACTACTTTTTACATGCATGCCCAATACCAGCTTAATCGAATATTTTTGTAATTTACATGACGGCCATTTTGAAATTTGCCGTCTTGGTTTTATTTTTCGTTCTCGTTTAATTTTAGTAGGCCTGAACACGCATGCCCAATATCAGCTTAATCGGAGATTTTTTTTTAATTTGTAAGGCGGCCATTTTAAATTCGCCATCTTTTTTTTTCATTTTTGTATATTGTTAATAGTACTGAACACGCATGCTTAATAGCAGCTTTAACAGAGTTTTTTCTTCTAATTGGCATGGCGGCCATTTTGAAATTCGTTATCTTAGTTTTTCATTATTTGTTGTTATAGCGGTAATGGAAATACGCACTCTGTGAAAATTTCAACTCTACCTATTACAGCCCGCTGAGAGACAAACAGACGGGCGAACGGACAGCAGAGGCTTAGTAACAGGGCCCCGTTGGGTACCCTTTGGGTACGGAACCCTAAAGACATTCGAAGCGCAATTTTGTTGCTTCGCGGTGCAATAAAATGTAAATGGTTATTGATCTTTAATGTGTTATAACTTTAATAATTATTAGTATGGTCCTGAATGCATATCTCTTTGATATTCTTTGATACGATGGAGTCGTGGCCGCGCCTCCCGTCAAAATAACCGCGTTGCCCGTTCTTAGTGATCACAGTGAAGGCAGCGCGCAGTGGGTACCAGTATTCTAAATTTTGCTTTTGTGGCTGCCTTGTTTTAAAGAATTTAAAAAAAATAACTCTCCGTAGACGACTTTGAAGGATAGTTTCTTGACATCATTACTGTCTTTTTATTATATAAGGCAGGGCTGTCCAACTACAAGCGGTAAATAACATTGCGGCCGCGAGGGCCATATCATAAAATACTCTTTATGTAACTTTATCAGTTGCTAGCTCGAATTTGTAGATTGCCACCGTTTTTTCGTCGACTTATGTTGCAAAATTGATCTCCACGAAAAGCGCTTTTATTTTAACGCGAGAATATGTAACCTGTGTTCATCCTGAAGGTCCATTCTAAATATTGGTGAAAACAATTTTGAAATCATGAGTAGTTTCAGAGATTACCTCCTACATCCAAATTTACAAACATTACCTCTTTATAATATTAGTATAGGAATGACTCACTTGTGTATATTTTCGTTTTTAAGGCATATTTCTTTTTTTTCCCGCTCCACGGGCTGCACTTGGCCCACAGACCTCATGTTGGACAGCCCTGATATAACTTATCTATTGATATGAACCCAAATGATTTATTTTAATACTTTTTTAGTAGAATACAAACTATTCTTAACTCTTAGTTAAGTTAAAACTAAAAATAAATATAGAATATTTTTTGTGCGGGTAAAATTTATCTAATAGAAAAATTAGACACTTATTCAGAAATACTAAAATTCTATATTATTTTTTTAATCTAGAGGAGATAATTTAGATATAAAAATTTAGTTAGCTACAGAGATTTATTTAGATATAAATAATTAGTTAGAAAAAATGAACGGTTGCCAGTTAATATTTTCAGTAATAATCAACGTTAAATATGTATTTAAAAAGATGTAATAATTTGTTAGTAATAAAGAAGAGCAAGTTACGAGAATGAAAACTGAGCCGTTGTAAATATATTGGAAAAATAATCAAAATATATAAAAAATGGAGAAATATTTTTAAGTGAACATGCAATACATTTATTAGAGCAAAATAAAACAAAAGGTGTTTGGTGTTGTAATCCTTTCTGTTTGTTTTTTTTGACGTGATAACGTCTTATAAATTGATGAAACACCAGCTGCACGCACGAAAAAGTGTAACGTTCCGCCTGACCCTGTGCGTGCAAGCGAGAGCGCAGTATAAGCGATAGAGAGTCGGTAAAAATATAGTTTGACAGCTGCTAAAATTTAGGTTATGTATTATTAAATATGATATTCGAGCGGAATACGTTATCACGTAAAACTATCGTCCGTAAACCGACTTTACAGACAACCAATTTTTTTTTTTAATGCCTAGTCCGTCACTTCTTTTTAAAGAAAACCTAATCTCCAAAATATGACATGGGTGCTAATGGAACTACTACTAATTTTAATTAATTAATTTTTTTTCGTGTCGTATTAATTTTAGCGAATTAATATCCATTTACAAATAAGTACGATTGTATATTGTAGTTGACGGTAAGAATCGAAATGAATTCGACGCAATTTTACCATGTTTTACTACCGTATTACTTTTTACCATCAGTGAAGTTGTCTTGTGCGATAGATTATAGAGATATGGTTATCAATTTTTATAAAAAACTACTTTACTGGCTGTGCTAGTGTCAACACACTACAGCTTCGCTTGTGGTGAATTTTAATGCTAAGAAAATTGAGGCAGTAATTAAACGATTAAGAAATAACATGATTCGACTGAATGTTTAGATATAAAACGAATTTTATGAAATATGTGAGATTAAGTAAATTGATGCGAATTTGTTTCAATTATCGATTGTTCAAAATGAACTAAGCTTTGTGAATATGGATTGCATGTATTCGTTGATGTTGTTTATAAGATAATTGATGGAAAAAAATAACTGCAAAGTATTCTGGTGGCAGCTTTTACTGTGATGCGGAAGTTATGATGGTTATTAATTATTATTGATATATTTATAACTGACACCTTTAGTTTGACCTCAGCTGAAATGGTATAAATAATATTGTGTTTTTCGACTCCCGCATGGTTTGTTATAGCCGAATTTAGATACTTTACGGATGGAAAATGCGATTTGTTATAATCGAGTGCTCATTTCAGTCGAACAAAACTATGTACATAGTATATATGTTACGGTTAATACAAGAAAGTAGTTAATTCGCGAATTAATCGGCTAATTACCCGAATTAACCAATCCTTGACGTAGGTTAATTCGGGTATTAGCCGGTTAATTCGCGAATAAACTACTTTCTTGTATTAACCGTAACATATACATTTAATGGGGATCTTTGATGGGACTTTTTAATCTGTTTGTTTATAGCAGAGTGTTATATGCCGTAATTGTTATAACTGAGTTCGACTGTATTTGAATAGAGGCTATTACTGATTTTTACGAGAATCTACAAACTAGTGATGTGCCGAATATCCGTATCCGTATCTGCGGATATCCGAGGGAGAAGAAAGATCCGTATCCGTTAGTTTTTGGCGGATCTTTTACCTTATTAATTTTCAATTGATAGATGAAATGTTATATATATAGGTGATTAGGTAATAATGAAAAACTGTTAAATTCCATTCAGATTATTTTTTATTTCTTAAAATCGTATTTGGCACCTTTATATTGCAAACATTTATCGTAGTGAGTACCATACCAATAGTACATAACTCAAAGGTACTAAAAAACTATCTTTATAATGAGATATTGCACATCGATCTTTGGAAAGAGACAATCTGTTATAAGAGTTAACTCTTAAAGAGATCAATAACTTTTTCCCATAACAGATAGTCTCTTTCCAAAGGTCGATGTGCAATATTTAGCGCCGCAAACTCTAAGAAAGTTAAGATCCGTATCCGCGGATCTTGAAACCAAATATCCGTATTCAGATCCGTATCCGCGGATATACATTTTTAACGATCCGGCACATCACTACTACAAACAATTATTTAGTTGAAGAGTACAAATTGCTGTCAGATAAATATGCTTTATTGTAATGTAATAATGGATGGAATAGAACTATAAGTGGAAAGTTAATGTGATTCGCCTATATGTTTTTATAAAATTAATAAATATATAGAATGTACATATTAATTAAATATAATTCAGTGTATAATTGTACATAATATTGAAAATCGATGTATTGTGTTATTAAATTTCATATGATTTATTTGAAATTCATTACAATAAACTGCTTTGTTTTAATGAGTTACATAAGTCGATCAACAATTGATGCGTGCGATTAATGAAACAAAACACGTATACGTAATCACTAAGATAATATATAAGAAGGTATTCCAATCCTGCAATGCATCATGGGAAATGTGTCAAGCGGTCGCGCCACCACGAGTGTGTCAGATACACTAAGATAATATAAAAAAATTAATTAAAGGCTTTTAATTAATTATTATTCTATATTATTGTTGTTGAAGGGTGAAAAAAAATTTGTTAGGCGCTAATTAATTAATAAACAATATTTATTATTATTTCAAGAGTTAGGATGAAAATACTTTAGTTACTGGCTAGTGACACATTTCCCATGATGCATTGCAGGATTGGATGGCTAGTGTATCTGACACACTCGTGGTGGCGCGACCGCTTGACACATTTCCCATGATGCATTGCAGGATTGGAATACCTTCTTATATATTATCTTAGTAATCACGATCACAATAGCGATGAAGATCTCGTCTTTGTATCGGCGACATGCAACAGATCGCAGTGGTAATCGTGTGATTTCGCTGGTTTACCGAAAACTTGTCCGATCTTCGTCGCGATCTCATAGATGTATAGAGAGCTCTAATAAGATATTGAACTGCGGTTTTGAAAGAATTGATTGGATTATGTAAATAAAATCACGTTAAAAATGATATTTGTTGTAATTTTTATAAATTTACTAGCTTTTATATTTTTATATTAATTCATTCGTAAAGGTACTTTCGTATTTGGTGAAATTCACTTCGTGAAAAAGTTATTCATTGTTGTTTTATAGGTTGTAATTTTTAATTAAACTAAAAAAATATATACGTATCTAATAATTCACTTTTTTCATGTGAAATTATTTTGACTTGTGATATTTGAGTAGTTTTTCTGTGTGCCATGGTTTTTATTGAAATGAATTTCCTAAAATTGATGGTTAAATTTTTTTATTAAAAATTTATGTCGCTAATAGGCGTGAGGACAGTATAAAAGAATCAAAGAATAAATGGTCTTAGAGAAAAATATATGTTGAGAAGATTCTAAAAAATGACTCAGTTTTAACATAAATATTAAAATTAATAAGATTTTTAATAAAATAAAAGTATAAAATACTGTAATCGGCCATGTTGACTGAAACACCAATCAGAGTGAATTACGTCACGAATGCTAGAACCAAAAAGAATATAATTCATTTGTATACACTTGAAGTAATAAATCAACGTGTGTCGCTTGAATTTTTGTTAATATCATTCACTTCTGCAATATATTAGTTGATTTGTTGTTTATTTTATTCATCTTCGTGTGATAAATATAATGGAACAAGGTTTTATTAAGGCGAATAGTTCTAATTTGCCCAAAATTGATTTGTTGATGTTGGGAGAGTTTCTTCCATCAAATAAAGATGTTTGTTCATCTGAATTTAGAAATGTAAAAACTTCATTGTAATTACATTGTTATTAATCTTTAGTGCGAGGTATAATTTAACTCACACAACCCTTTATAACACTTGTCATAGCTGTTATTTTTGAGGTTAGTTAACTCGCAGCTAAAGAAAGTCACACAGTTTTTACTACAAAGTCAAAGTAGGTACCTACTTTTAAAAAAATACAGCCATAAATACAATATCTAATTGTTTATTTTAAACAAATAAATCATCAGTTGTCAATTTTTGTATTAAATTTGTATAATAATTCAGTCAATCATAGCGCACGGAGTGCGCCGGCCAAGGTCTCGCAAAAGCAAGTTCACGGAAAGAAATATTAATTTATTTTTTTTAGACAGATTAAAATAAGGTTAGAGAGGATATTTGTCTGCTCTTGAATCAAATTAATTAAGTAATAACACTTTATAGGTATGCCAGAACGTGGATTCTTTGATTTTCTTTAACGTACATTCTAAAATTTTTAAATCCTGGTTTTTTACCAGCTTCTACCATCTCGCTGCAGTCAGAAGCAGATTCCATATGAAAAGATTTTGTCGATGGTGATAATTCTGCGCGAGTTACAGAGGGAGTATATTAAAAGTATCGCATTCTGATTGTTCTTTATAAGGAAGTGGTATTTTCTACTAGAACATCTATTCTATATTTATTTAAAAAGGAAAAAATATAATAGGATTTTTTTTCAATTGATCATATGGGTTATTAAGGAAGTTTGGGGGGTACTTTCTAATAGTTGAACATTTATTCTATATTTATTTAAAAATAAAAAAAATACAATATAATTTTTTTCAATCGATAACATATTTTAACTGTTCTTCTCAAAGGTGATGTCATCTGTTTTATCAATTTGACTTCTGTTTGTTTAGCTTTACTTCTGAATGTTTTTGTCATATATACTTGAATTGATTTATCTATCATTTTTTATGTTACTTGCTGAGCTTCTTCAAGATTGTGCAGAACTAGAAACAGAATATAAACTAATTAAACATATAATATATGTAAACTTTTATTTTGAAACAATAATAATAATTTTATACTATTTCAATATAACTTTTATTTTATAAAAATATGAACACAATTATCTATTTCACTTTAATAGTGAGAAATTAACAATAGTTGGAACTAACGTAGAAATAAAATAACAATTACATAAAAGAATTTAATTATTTACTATGAGTATGATATTCAATTTTAAGCAGTTAACTCTACAACAGTTTGTGCAAGAATGTCCTAAAAACAGCATCCCTTTTTCTATCTCATCTGCCGATATTTATCTTATAACACTTAGTTATCGCAGTGAAATATACAAGGGTCTTTTACATAAACACTTATAATTTACTATAGTTTATACAATAACAAACGACAACAACAAAACAGAAATGCTAACAAATAATATAATTCAAAGAAATGCCTCATTTTTCTACTTTGTTAATCTTTATTAAAAAATATATGTGTCAATGTTTTTATTCGACGTATTGAAAAAATCAATGTTCTTATTCGATATGCATAGGAAAACATCAATGTAACGTTTCGCAGCGAAAAAAACATAATATTGTATTTTTTGCAGTAAAATTTAATTTTTCTCGATTAGGTACTGAGACAAATTCACTCGAGTAAAAATATGGTTCGAATCACATCACTTATAGATTTTATGAAAAGTAACAAACGTCCAAAATAAATTACCAACTTCTGTCATTATTTTGATAATTACATAATAACATTTTAAACTCTCTTATTGCATTAAATCCTGGCATGCAATTACATACATAAATCTTAGAAAAACATGTAATACCTGAACTTCCGGAAGCAGCTTCTTCAAAATCGATACATTTTGTAACCATACTACTTTCTTTTAATTGCTTTTCACATAATTCAAGAGCCATCGTTTTTCGCTTCTATGTATAATCAGATATTCGTGTTGTTGGCAATTTGGCATGCAATTTTTTTGAGAATACACAGTTGGTTCATACGCACTTGTGATACCGACCCCATCAAATGATACTTCATATTATAGTTTTCATATCATTAGGCAGCTGAAAGGAGAATAATAAGTCTATAAAAATTGATACATAACAAGAATGACAACTCAGTCCAAAACAAACATAACCTCAGTAAATTTCTTATCCATTACTTTAATTATTTAATATGAAACAAAGATTTTGAGTTACAAATCTATTCTATGAATCTATAGTAATTACTAATTACTAACATCAAAGTGGTCTTCACACATATTCGAACTCGTAGCTACATCTTTTGGGTCTCGCTGCGCGAGCTTTACCCACACATTTCTCACTTTTTTTCTTGTTTGAAACGTAAACAAACAATTTGTAGGTGTTGTTATTGTTGTGTTTTTGCACAGAGGGACCGCACAACACTATAATAACCGTTGGAATTCATTTTCAACACACAAAATATTTGTTGACTTTCTTTGTTGAACATAGGCACGAGGCAAGCGCATGCATTCGTGACGTCAGAAACAACGCCATGACATTTACCAGCGTTTTCGCGCGTAAGTCAAAATAGAAAGATAAAAATGCAACAATTTGGGTTAAAATTTAATTTATTGTTGAAATAATGTTTTTTTCGGAAATAGTAGACGTGTGCCTACATCATAGAACGGGATTTCAAAATCTGTCACCATGCCTATTGCTATTGATGATAATAATTATGTGTTATCTGTCTTAAATATGTTAGGTACGTGTCAAATACTGGTTTTGTGCTGTAAATTTTAAAATCGATTTGATATTTTTAGCCGTTTGTAATATTTAAATTTATTTCGAATTTTGTTATTGGATATCCATTTTGAGGTTAATTATTGCGAAATATTTGGTAATACGGTAATACTTTAATGTTAAGGAATTGTTTTTTGTGAAATTTTATTTCTTTTGATATTTTAATAACTGTCCGAATGAAATAAAAATGTGGTTTATGTATATTTAGGAAAAATTTGTAAATGCGTACTGATTTTTTTTATTCGTATTGTACGGGTGATGCAAAAAACAATAAATGTTGTCATTGATTCAAATCCAGCTGTATTTATATAAATTTTATACATATCAGTTATCACACATCCCATTTCCTAGAGCGTGTTTTAGCATTTACGGCGTCACAACTCACATTGTCGGGTCCGTAAATATGTAACAATTCAGTAAAAGCAGGTAAAAGAATAAGAAAGCTGCAGCAAGAAAATGGTCAACAGTTAATAAAATTTCAAGCAATTATCAAGCGTTTTTGTATATGCATAGTTATACATACTGGCGCAGTTATACAGCGAATGGGTAAACCGCTGAATTTTTTAAGTGCAAGTTTTACGCACATAAACACTTTAAAAAGATAAACATCAAAATAATTACGTATATAAAATAATAATAAAACTATTACATCAAATAATGTGATTTGCTATTTTGTTATATTTATTGTAAGTTGCCTCATTATTTTGAATAACCCGGAAACTGTTCAAAATATTTAGAACGGAAACAGATGTTACGGTGGCTCATTGAAACGACGCCTGAACGAAAGAGGAATACGTAGTAAGTGACATTAATATTAGTTAATTCCTTGACTGTTATAAGTTAAATAGCTAATTAGGAATTGTTAATTATTTTTCTAGTATTTAGTTTAATTTACATTTATTTTGTTATGTATAAATCAACGTCAATGGAGTTGCCACGATCGTATTATTGGTATAAGGTTTTTTCCATGCTGTTTCTAAAAATTGCGAATTTTAAAAAAATCGCCGTGTTTGACCCAATTTTTATTCAGTGGCATTTTTGTTTTAACGAATTATAATTTGACTGTAATCGGTGTTTACTGTTTAAAATTAATTTTAATTGTCTATCTAAAATTCTAGCCTAACTTTTGTGAAATATGGAGACCTAATTAATTTCTAAGCCATCTCTTCTTTGCAGGGAAGGGCTTGACAATTTTTTTACTAAGCTCACTGCCATGGAATCACCGCGTAAGAATAATGACTGCTATTTTTATTATTATTCTACATGTACAAAAGTAAGTATTTTTGATAAATATGATACTTAAAAATCTGTCATATGGGATGACAATTTTTTATCTTATTTTTTCAGGGTGATAGTTGTACGTTTCGGCATGAACCATCGGCACTGGGTTGTGAAACAATGTGTTCCTATTGGCAGCATGGAAAGTGTCTAAATCAGCATTGCAACTTTCGTCACATGGAACTTAGGGTATGTAAAAGATATGCTTTTTCTATAAATATATAATTGGTGTCCATTGAAACTACAAGAAGAATTGGAGACAGCATCTAAAAATAAACCTTTGATATTTAAAATCTTCAATTGTCTGTCTAATAACGACGCCTTTATTAGAAGAAACGGAATATATTTCAAGCAAATTAATAAAATACTCTCTTGAAAATTGATTTTTTTTAAGTATAAATTTACATTATTTTAATATCAAAATAATAGTTGTTTCATTAAAGAAATGCCGGATTATTCTTGAAAATGCGTGTTTATAACATTTGCAGTAAACGCTTTTGATACTTGCATCAACACGAAACCAAACATTATTTTACAGTGTTTTGAAATAGTATATTTTTTTTAGAAAAACCGTAAAGCGATTCCTTGTTATTGGGAAACACAACCTAGTGGATGCAGAAAATTGCATTGTCCTTTTCGACATAAAAAACCGAGAGTTCTGCCAAACGCTGTTCCACCTTTAGATTCTACAGAAGACTCAAATGAGGGTACCAGTGTGCAGATTGAAAGAGCAGATTGGAATAGACGTCAAGGTAAATAGAAAAAAAAAACATCAACCACTAAAATGCTGTAAACTTAGACTATATTTGGTAATTATACACTTTCACGGTCACCTGGTTTTTTGGCTCTAGAAAATCGAAAAATAGATGGATTTCAATGATCTCGGTATCAAAAAGTTCCATTTTACGGCGGATTTATGAAAAAAATTAGTTCACCCCGGAATTACAATTCGCATACCCGTTTATCGTTCACCCCGGAATTGTTTTTTCAAAAACTCCACATTTGCCCCTTCCCGTTTCACTGCGAGACAATTCGCATACCCCTTTATCGTTCACCCCGGAATTACAATTCACATACCCGTTTATCATTCACCCCGGAATTGTTTTTTTAAAAACTCCACATTTGCCCCTTCCCGTTTCACTGCGAGACAATTCGCATACCCCTTTATCGTTCACTCCGGAATTACAATTAGCATACCCGTTTATCGTTCACCCCGAAATTACAATTCGCATACCCGTTTATCGTTCACCCCGGAATTGACGTCAGAAACAGTTATAAAGAATTATATGTAGAAAGTCAATTTTTTTTTGCATTTAAAGTCATGAAACTGTGAGAAATATTGATTTTTTCAATTTTCGTATTTTTTTCCATAAATCCGCCATAACAACGAAGATTTAAAAAAAAAATTCATCGAAATCGGATGATTTTTCGATTTTCTAGAGCCAAAAAACCAGGTGACCGTGAAAGTGTATAATTACCCTATATTTTTTAGAAATATTCATAAAGCGAGTCTTTCAACACCGGATCATGAACCTCACTTTTTTCGCAACCCCTAAACGCGAAATATATGTCAATTGACTCAGAATTGTCAAATAAAAAATCAGCTAAAATCTGCATTGAATCGATGTTCAAATTTCTGATTAGTTTGTGATTAGATAAAAATCGGTATATTTTTATCTTTCTAGTGGACGCGCATGCAAAGATTTGAGAACTAAGAACGCGAAAGTCATAAAAAATAATTTTTCAAGCTTTCCCAGTAATTAATAACCGTATTTTTTGATCAATCTGTATTATTAAAGTATTCAGTGTCTATGATTCTGTGTCAGATAATGTTTATTATCGTAACCAGTTACACACATGGGTACAAAGTGTCGGTTAAAATATAAGAGAATTGTATCAAATGGTAGTCTTTTCCTGTAGCTTCGCTCGCGTTAAAATTAGTTTTAACAGGAACTTGATGAACAACCTACGTATTGTCAGACAAATAATACCCTGCACTTTGAATTTTGGAAACCCTTGATAGTATAGCGACTCCTAACAGATGGCTTTTAAAGTAGTATTTAAGAAGAAGACATCACTGTCCTCTAGCATTGATATATCTTTCGTTATTTTTGATTCTTGAGATATCTTATACGAACTCAATGATTGCTGAATTAAGCACGAAGTAAAGATTAGGAGTTCGAACTACAAGGGCGTTTTCATGGTTATTGCGTCCTACAAAAGATGTGGCCATCGAATCGAAGCAACTTTTTTAGTATAGCGTTCGAACTCCTATCTACAGGGTGAGTTTTAAGTTGAAGCTTTTTTTTTACAGCGTGTAAAAATCAAATAGACGAGCAAATATTTCAAATGGTTTTTTTATCAAAACTCAATAATAATAGAGAAACAGCCTTTCGAAGTTTAAATAAATTTTATTAAATTTTCTTTAATTTTGAGGTCGGTCCTGGGGTTATATTATGTCACTATGGAAATAAGTTGTTATTATCAAGTATGTGTATTGTTCTGTTTTTGAGAGAATTGTGTGTGCCTCAATTATTTTTGATAATAATAACATATTTCCATAATATAACCCCAGGACCGACCTCAAAATAAAAGAAAATTTATTAAAATTTATTTAAACTTCAAAAGGCTGTTTCTCTCTTATTTTTGAGTTTTGATAAAAAAACTATTTGAAATATTTGCTCGTCTATTTGATTTTTACACGCTGTAAAAAAAAGCATCAACAAACTCACCCTGTATACTTCGTGGGTAGCTGTAGATGATATACCGAATTTTATAAAAATCTGCAGCTTTTTTCAGTTAGTACTAGTGCAGATAGACTGGTACACTATTGACATCTGTTAAGCGTCTAACAACATTGATATAATAATAATTTCCTCTTAACTTTCGAGTAGAGCACAGGGCCTCTGAAAATTTTGAATCTGACTATTTTTGACTTGAAGCCAGGTGGTTCCTTGTTCCATAACTTCTCCAGGATATTTTTGGTCTCCCTCTTTTACAATATCCCTGCGGGTTCCGATTCAAAGCTCTCTTCGCTATGTCGCCGCCTGTTTTTCGTAGCGTGTGTCCTGTCCAATTCCGTTTCCTACGTTTTATAGTTATCCAGATTTCCTCGAGACATTCACGTTTCCAAAGTTTGCTGTAACATTTGATATACTGTTTGCAATTATAGATAACAATCAGTATGACCAACCTACTGCTGCAAATCTGCCGAGTGAAAATGAATGTTCCCGTTCTGACGGAAAAGGACTGGACGAAGATAAAGCTAAACTAGCTTCAGTCTCTGTAGACCCATTAGTAGTAAATTTTGAGGAAGGTATGAGTCTATATTAGCATTGCTTGTACTATCTTATAACTAAGATTCGTATAAGAAGCCAATTCATAAATATATATATATTTCCACATATATATTACATAAATAATTTGGCTTTGTTTAAAAAATAATAACTTGGCGATGTTAAGATTAAAAAAAAATGTAGTTTAAAAAGTATTTGAAGTGGTAAATTTTTGTATATTATTATATACCTCTTACAATTAATCAGTTTTAAAACTTTAACGCTGGTTTACGATAATATTTTGATATGATATTTTACATCACTATTCAGCTGTGATGATTATATTTAAAAGCAAACTACGTTTATCTCGAACGCTTCGAGCGACTTAACAGATTTTAGAAATCCAATCGGGAGCACTTCGAGTTATTAAACGCGATGCTGAATTTTTTGAAGCGGTCGGTTTAACCAGTTCAGCGATGCAAAGTTAATTCACGATATCGACATTTTTTTTAACTCGAACTTCGAGTGAATTTATGAGAAATCGACTAAGTCTCCGTGTTATAGTCTGATCATAATTCGTGAGCCACATTTGCATTTTAAAAATAAAGAGTGTCGATTTCGAAAAACTTGTCACGCTGAATATTAAAACGCGTATTTGAATCGCTTTAACTAAATTTTCGATAAAAATTAAATTTTGATTTTTGAATCGAACACGCAAACCTTAAAACGAATATTAAAAATGTTGGGTGTAGTGTTCAGCAATTTATAATGCACAAACTATGTCCGCGATGCACCGAATCAAATCCGATTTCGGTTCGCAGATCTTGAATTCGAAAATTGTCTCGATACAAAATGTAAAAACTTAGTATAAGCGCTAGGCGATTAAAATAGAATTTCGAACGGATTTAAGTCACTCGAAACTGTTCGAGATAATAACGTAGTCATAGTTGAAAGTGCACACCAAATGCAGACCCGTTTGTGCTGGTGTTGGCAATGTATAATATTCATATTTATTTCGACTAAAAATGAAACGTTTGCTCTATAGAAGTAGGGAGTTTAAAAATTGATCAAGTGTTTCAAAGATTTGATTTGGTTGTTCCTGCTTCTGTGTCGAAATTTATGTTCTACTCAAATTGTTTTTTTTTTATAAAGCAGTGCCGGATTTCAGAGGTCGTATCGAAGAATGTGTATGGAGCTTGATTTTTAAATTTATCGTTAGTAACGCATATTTTTTTACGAAACTACGGCCTGCTCCAATTTGAGTAACATCTGCTAGTAGCACTGTAACGATTGCTCCAAAAAAGGGAGATATATATTTTTACTAAAGCAAACGTTTTATAAAGAACAAAAAAAAAATGAGAATGGGTTGAGTGGATATTAAAACGTTATGATAGTAATCATTTCTGAATAATCACTTTTGATTTTTTCATTCTCGTCTTATTTGGTACATTGTTCAGCAATAATTAATTAAGATAATAACCCGGATGTTTTATCTGTTCTTTTTTTTTCTAATTTAAAATCATAAGTTAATCCATAATGAGTCGGTAGAGGATTAATTTTTGTTAGTCCAGTTAGATAATAGTGTATCAAATAACCTCTAAGTTTTTCTTTTTTTT
Organism: Xanthostigma xanthostigma; assembly: GCA_963575645.1. Lineage (NCBI taxonomy): Eukaryota > Metazoa > Arthropoda > Insecta > Raphidioptera > Raphidiidae > Xanthostigma > Xanthostigma xanthostigma. The sequence continues at coordinate 4,785,256 of OY754469.1, read as the reverse complement.
CTTTGTTTTAAAGCTTTGCTCAGCATAAACAATTGACAAACTATATGGCGCAAACGCAGCTCATTTGTTATTATACATGATCTGTACAGCTTACGATAGGATTTTGTTTTTAATTGTTTCTGGTGTTTGAACAAAGCTACGTTTTTCTATTCATAATGCATTCTTGTATGAATATTTTCAAATATTTATCGATTTCGTTAAATTAATTTAAGGTGAAACATATTTACAAAGTTTATTTATGTTGATTTTTTTTGTGTTTATCAATAATTTTTAGTAAAACGGAGGTAAATTGATAGATGATGACAAAAGAAAAACTGTTGGCCACAACAGAATAAGCAAAATTCATTTTTTTATCTATAGGTAATTGTTTTTTAACAGTTGGAAAATCATAAAACAAGTTTTATTGTTGATAAAGTAGATATTTCGGTAATATAAATTATTTGTAAAACTTTTTTATTTCGAATTTATTTTTCTTTTCTAAACATCTATCTAGATTATTCTCTGCTTTCACCCCGAATTATTTGTAAATATTTACTCATTTTTATTTGTAAAATTCATCTTGAAAGCTTTCACTCGAACTACAGAAAAATAATGTATTTCTTGCACTTGAAAAATGTTATCTTTATTTGTTTCTACAAATAAAGTTGATATTTTGTAAATTATTTACTTTATTGTATTTTCGCGTATTGTTTAGAGAAAAGACACGTTTTTTTTTATGTGAACTCGGTTCATTAAAATAGTTAATTATGAAATAATGTCGGTTATTCTAGCCGCCTCGAATTTAATTTGAAATCCTATATAGTGTAATTTTGTTTTTTTGAAGTATTTTTTCTGTGTATTTGTTGCCGCGATAAAATTTATGGCTGCCTGTGACTAACATAATGGTAACAAATACAACTGATATTTGTCTGTTTGCACTGTCTTCGTTCAAATTTTGAGTAGCGCTTCAACAATTTCGACCAATCGCATATCCGAAACCGGACACTTTGAAGCCGGAGTTAAAAAAGTTTAAACGGAATCAGTGAAAGCAGACCGACTACTTAGATTATTTTTATGTATCACTTAAATTGTACAAAGAATATTTAATTTATTTGTTTTGTACTCTAAGTCAGTAATTAAAAAAAAAAAAAAAAAAAATGGTTATACCTAGTATAAAGTAATGGACCTTGCCAAATTAATTGGAACTACGAACTTTAGCAGTGAATTAATTATTTCAGCTGTTGATGAAGAATTATTGTAACAGTTGAGTTTCACGTGAATTCGATTGTTTTTTTTTTTTTTTGTGTGTAGTTTTTTTTTTTTTTAACTTACCCAGGCACAAATTTTTGTTTGTTACCATCGATTAATAGAAGACTTCGAAAATAAAAAAAAGGTCAATTTTCTTTTTTGTTTTCAATAAATGTTATTATTTTATATTCCAAAACGATAGGCTTTTTGTTCGATGTAAAACAAATTATGTGTCTCGTTATTCGATAAATACATTCATGATAATGTATTTTATATAATATTGAGATGATTTATTAAATAGTTTGTACGTTAGAATTGCATATAGCTCTAAATTCCAGAAGTTTAAAGAAAGCATAGATTCGAAACATTTACTTCTGGAAAGAAAAAAAAAAAATCAGTAATGTTAATTGTATAAAAAAAAAATATCTTCACCACCTGATATAAAAATAAAAAATCTCTTTAAAAAAAAAAAATCAGTTAAAACTATTTAACTTTGCAGAATTCGATCTGCGTATGTGATATAAACTTGTGCAACTATATTGTTTATTTAATATTATCTTCAATTAAATGTACTGCTATTGGATTTATTTTGCTCAGAAAGAAATACTTTGACTACTATCTTTTTTTTTTTAATAGTTATTATGTAATGTGTTTAATAATAATGTTAGTGATTATCGTTTAACTATTGTGTTACAAAGTAATAATGAATATTTAAAAAAAAAACAATATAAATTCTATTTTCACTCGTTTTTTTTTTGTTTGAAGTCAGTTTTGCATCCCAACATTCACGTATTTCTCAACTTAATAAGTTAACGTCTGATATCGTTGCGAATTCCTTATAATTTAGGTTAGGTCTGTTTTTTTTTTTTATTAACCTCAAAGAAGTTCCATCCGCTTTATTTCGAGTTTTGTTTATTCGTTATTACTTTGTTACATTAAAAAATAGGGTGTGGATTTGGGATTTTCTCTTTTTTTTCATTTTTTTTTTTTGTGATGTACATTTCTCTCATTATATTATATAGAGTGTTTGTTATTTATTTTTAACTAACAAATTATCAAATTGACAGTAATATATTATTCGCTCACACGAAAAAGCAAATAAATAATTTCAAATCGATACGTTTTTCTTTCCGACTGCTCAGCCATTAACTGAAACTGCAAGAATGCATTGATAAATAAGAAAACAATTGAAATTTTACATACCCGAGTTATTGTAACGTTGCCACTATTTTTGTTCGATTTTCTTTTGTTTTTGATAATTTGGCATACAACTAAATTGAATCGTGTATTCTTGCAGAGTCAGACAATGAGAGTTCATCCACAACTCCTGTAAAATCGGCATCCGGGACGCATTCCGTACATGTCAAGACCCTGGAGGAAATCCGTTTGGAAAAGATACAAGCCGAGTCAGCCGCTTATTATTCGTACGATCGCACGCCGACCGAGTTGAACCTAAGCCTTCAGCAAAACAACGGCGACGATTTGCGACGGATACTCGCGAACAGGACGACGGTGCGCAGTCTGTACAAAAAAATCAACACCGAGAATTCTGCCGTCAACGTTTTAACTTTAAGTGAAATACGGAAAAGGAAACATCCGTCGACCGAAGAGTCGGTCAGTTTAGATAACGATAATGACGAAGTAGACGACGCCGCGAACGACACGAGAAAAATTAAAGTTCAAAAGCAGAGGCCCGTCGACGATATTAAAATTAAAACTTTAGACGAAATACGAGCCGAACGTTCGAAGAAAACTTGCGACGACAATTCAGAGATTTTTTACGTCACGGAAAGTCTTAATAACAACAACGACGCCGACAAAAGACAAAACGTTCCTCTGAAATTGAAGCGATCTTTGTCTACCGACAGCACGACGGAAATGTCGTTTTGTAAACGTAGAGAAATTAGACAAATTTCAAATAACAGTTCGCAAAGTTCCGATTCTGGTTCTTTTGCGGAGAGCAGGTTACGAGCGGAAGAAATACCGGATATAGTCATTCTGGAACCGGACGATTATAATATGGTTTGCGATTCGACGACCAATAATAATAAGCAAAGTGCCGCAGATCAGAGCAGCATCGACAATTCGGTAAGCCTAGACTGTAGCTGTAATAATTTTGAAAGAACGACATCGGTCAGCGATGATATCATAGATGAAATCGATGAACTGTTAGACGACTGATGCAAAAGCCATAAATATTTGTATTTAATTGTTATATTTGATTTGTATATAAAAAACCGTTTGCATTTATTTAATTTGTGTAGTGTTTTACATATTGACATTTCTTGGAGAGTTTTTAATAAATTAATAAATTATCGTGACTGTGAATATAATATTAAAAACTTTATTAAATATATTATCTTAAAATTGATATTTGTATTTTATTCATACACGTTTCCGAAATTTGAAGTTACAAACACCATCTTTGAAAATTATAACCGAAAAATGATAGTTCGATCTCTGTACTGGTTAATCAAATTATTTTTTTTCCGTTTTCCAATTTACCCCCTGGAATTAACTCCCAGAATCAAAATTCAACGTTCTGATCATACTAAAGCCAACATCACTATCTCTGTGCCAAATTTCAATTTTTTATTCAAATCTTTGATTAACGTCTGATTAGAACTCTTCAATAAATAAAATTATCGACCAATTTTTCAGACAATATATTAACAAAAAAATATAATTAATACATTAACGTTTCGACCCGGATTTGGACCTTCTTTATATTTTTTAGATCAGTTCTGAAGAAGGTCCAAATCCAGATCGAAACGTTAATGTATTAATTATATTTTTTGTTAATATATTGTCTGAAAAATTGGTCGATAATTTTATTTATTCAACACGCGTGAGTAATATGTAATTTCGGGGCCCTGCTAAACTCGGGAGAAATAATAAATTACTTCATGTTGACGCGTAGAGTGTAATAATGAATTTTCTAGACCAATAGAAACTCAGTAGCAAGCCCAAGCGTGCAATCATGAAAAAAAACTGCACGCAGCTTCTGGACCAATAGGAACGTGGTAGGCGGTATTGTATATATGAAAACAGCATCGCAATTTAGTGAAAGTCATGGCAATCTTGTGTGCATACACTGACGGTGGGTACGTAAATCAATGAAGTGATTTATTATTTTTCCCTCTTTTATCAGGGCCCCGATTACATATTACTCCTGCTAGTTGAATAAAGTATTATGTGCGACCATTGATCGAAGGAGAATATTCCACTCGCGTGTTACCGCACTCGCTAAGCTCGTGCGGCAAACTTCACGCTCATGGAATCTTCTCCTTCTCCACAAGTATATTAAAAATATTTAATCATTGTTTTTAAAAAAATTAATCGATCAGGTTATTTTTATTGATAGACGCTCGACAAGCGTCTGATGATTTGGTCTCTAAGCGCAAATATTTATACCATAATAAGCATATATTATAATTTTACATAAATAAGTTGTTACTTATTGTCTCTAGTCCAGAGCTCGACCCCCCAAGTAAATTCCTAGCTGCGGTCTTGAATGGGGGATGTCAAAAGCTCACTTTGTAGAGGGTGGCAAAAACTAGCGCCGGCTCAATGGCGTAAAAATAGGGTCGCAGGACGGGCAAAATACCACGGGCTCCCGATGGGAGGGGGCCCGAGAGTCGTGAGCACAGGAGGATCCTAATATTTATTATTACAATATTCAGTAAAATTTGCTAAGGGCCTCAAACGGTATAGTACCGTCACTGCGCCGGCCCTTTGTATATAAAAATTTCTATTCCTGTTGACGAGGCCGGAATTGTTGAGCAAGTCCCCTCCTGTCAGGCAACCAATGTTACTCCAAAATATTTTTTTTAATCTTGTTCCGTAAGTGCCTCGTACCCGTCATTAATGATTATTTAAATACTGCAGTTTTTCACGGAAAGGTCATGAAAAGGTGATTATTATTAAAATTAAAATATTTTAACATGACGTTCAGTGTAGCCAAAGTCGCGATATAATTTATTGTAGTTTTTGTTTTCTTTTTTGTTTAACTTTCAATTTTATTTCATATTCCAACAATATAATATTATCCTTTGTTGCAAAATTAATTTTGTTGTTGCTGTACTATTTATAACACTTTGACGGACACTTAAAAATTCAGTTTTGTTCCAATTTTGACACTATAGTTTTTTTCATATGTTTGAAATAAATTTTGGCGTCCCTTGCCACCTGGTGCCTAGAGCGACCGCTCCTCTCGCTCTAGCCCCCAGGCGGCGCTGAGGGGAGACCTCCCCGGAATATGTTTCCTTTTTGTGTCTTGTCCGCCTTGGAAAAACTCCTGCGGGCGCCTATTTTTATTAAGCCAAGAGCAGATTTTCTTTAATATGACACATTTTGTGAAATTGGACATTCGCAACGCCATAAACATTTCGTAGTGCGTGATGGATTTATAATCTCAAAGTCGCGTTGCTTGAGAGAGATCTCCGAAGAAAATTTGTAAAAAAATTAACTGTAAGTAGATTTTTTTAATTTTTAATTAACGTAAAGGTCGCTGGTTTTGCCGCTATTTTTGGCTGCTAGGTTTCAAGAGTACTGTGACGCTAGATTTCGTGATAGCTTTTTATGTATAATACGCGCCACGAATCTAAAAGGCTCGGAAGTTAGATACGAATGCGGGCTTGCGCTTGTACAGTCTGTTGAAAAACTACAAACTCACAGCTCAACAAAGCTGAAATAACAATAACAACTTGACAATAGCGTACTCGACTGTACTTTAAAGCAGGAAAGCGACAAGTGACAAAGGCAACGAGCGATCGCGGCCAATCACCGACGAGCGCACGTTCCATGCAGGTAGCTGGGAGGTGGTGGGGGTCTCAACGGCTCTTAAATGTGCCTTTGCGACGCTGTTTGTGACTAGCTTCGGAAACCTTTTAGATCCGTGGCTCACATGATGCATTTATTGAAGATGGGTTTGGAAAAATGATTTTTTTTAATGATACACTAATATATTTTACACACATAACAAATTTATTTATTATATAATGTTATGAACAACACTGTAGTGTTAATTACAATTTTTGAATATTATTATAATATTTATATACATGGAAATTATTTATAAATACATTTACATTATACGTACATCAGTTTAAAATCACATACATTTGATCTAAAAAATATCGACTCTGTTTCCATTCGATCAGAGATCATGTGATATGCAATCGGTCCACCAAAATATGTGGTCGAAATTTTTAAAATAATTTACAGAATGCCTTGGAATTATGAACGTTATTAGATCCTGATTGAGATTCACAAATACTTTACGACTATATTCAGGGCTGTACCGAGAATGGGGCAAGCGACGAAATGGGGCCCAGAAGGAGCCCTTCTTCGTTGCCTACTTTTTAGGGGTTCAAAGGTATCCACACTCGTTTTTTACATTTGGAGCCCTTCCACAAATTACTTCTAGAATTGTTTGTAAAAAAGACATTGAAAAAAAGCACTTTTTAAATTTTACGTAGTGGGCCCCAATTTTACTTCTTGCCCCGGGGCCCGCGAGGTTCTAGTTACGGCCCTGACTATATTGACCCAAACTGTCGAGCGTCTATAATATATATAGCCGTAAAACATAAGACATTTTATAGAGAATGAAAAACATTATAATTCATTTTGCGAGAAAAGATCAAAACAAACACTTTTTGCTTCCTTATACCTATTTATTCTCATATTTACCAACTCCATGTAAAATACTTTTAATATTCGACAATAGTAATTTTTATTTTTTCAGCTATCCCCTACAAAACTGTACTGTACATCTACATGTTTTTGTTTAGACTTTGATATTTTCTCGTTGACGTATAGAGTATAATGAATGGATACGCAAGGAACAAAATATTATGCACTCAAACAGTGGTGTCGGTCTGAGAGACACCTATTTTCTTGTTGAGCCTATACTACGTGCCTCCAAATACACGATTTTCTTTGTAGAAGGTTTCAGAGACCGATAAAAATAGAATTACGCAGCCGCAAATAAGCATCTACGGTGAATTTTTATATAGATGGTCTCACAGACCGACATTCGTAAAATAGTAAATAAGTAAATACGGCAAATTCTAACCCAAATAAAACGCATGTTGAAATATTGCATGCAATAATTTTTTACAAGGGTCTCAGGGGCCAGCTTCTTGCAATTTGCAAATTATTAAAGTTACGGACGCAACAAATAACTCTGACAAATTCTGCTATTATCTTGCAAATGACAGTTGTGTTGAAACGCGTAGATTTAATTCTTTACAAAGGTCTCAGAGACCGACATTTGTTAAAACATTGCAAATTATTATTGAATTAATGATTATGATTAAATTAATTGACGAAATCGTTTCAAATATAAATAATATAACACATGGAATATTGAAATATTTATAAATATATAATATTATATACTTATATATATTTAAAAATATTGTGACTGATAAATGCCCTTTGGCCTTTATTTACAAAATTTACAGATTCTTATTAGTCTTATCAATTGAAGGAAATGTGTGATTTGTTAAGTGATTGTGTCTGCAATTTTTTCATTTTGATAATTTCAACAGTGGCGGCTAGGTAGGTTTTTTGAGCACTTTAAATATATTTTTACTAATTATGTTTAGTGAGATTTAAATTAACTTTATGGCTTTAACAAATCTTAGACTTTAATAAACACTCCACCACTGGATTCTGGGTAGAAACTTTATGTGCTTAGTATATTCGGAATCAGAAAAGTTGTTGTTGGTTTAATTTTGCATACTATTTTACCACGTTTTATGTTATCTTGTGTGTCTGTCCGGGTGGACAGATACATATTTTAATTCATTCTTACTTGTTTATTTCTTATATGTCTGATTTCAAATTTTAACAAAACTGTATAAAGATTACAATTTCGGTTATAATTGGGATAATTATTATTTATATTCACTTTTTAATGTGGTTCTGACGTTGAACGCAATTGTTTGATGTGAGCCAATGAACACTTCGAGTACATGCTGCTCCATCTGTTGTTCGCTAATGGCATCTTAGCACTTGTGACGTAGCCAGGAATAGGTTTCGTGGGGCTATGAAATTTGAAACTTTCAAGTGCAGTCAGCCTGTTTATCACGTGTTTTTTTAACCTTGAGATGACTCATCGGAAAAGCCCCATAGATATATTATATACTAATAGATAGCGGATGCCTATCCTTGAGCATTGTGCGGAATGGTTCCAATTAGAAGCCATTTTGTACATGGAAAACGCCGTAAAAAGCGCGCGAGCTTCAAAAATATTAATTATTTTATAGTATGATTTTATTGAGAAAAACAACAAAACTCACAGTAAACAGTGATATTTCGCTCCAAAACCTACTGTTTACTGTGAGTTTTGTTGTTTTTCTCAATAAAATCATATTATAAAATAATTAATATTTTTGAATCTCGCGCGCTTTTTACGGTGTTTTCCACGTACAAAATGGCTAGTGTATCCGCAATCTATTAAATATATGTATCTATAAAAAGCCCCTGCACAATATTCGAAGGTTGAGCCCCCCGAAAAAAAATTCCTGCTACGCCACATAAGAACGTATAAATTTTATAACAGTATTATGACGACATTTAAACAAAAAATAAATTATAATAAATAGGAACATCTCTACACAGAATAATTTTCAAATTAAAATAAATATAAAAAATTGAGACGTTTCAAATTTTGTTGTACTTTCATTCAGATGGTCACACGATGAGCATAATTTTTACAATGATTTTTAAAAAGAAACAAATTTTCACATTTAAAATTTATTAACATTTTTTTTAAATGAACATTATATAAAATCACAAAGATTGTCTTTAAAACACCGACAGTTTTTTCCGCTCAATTTACAGTCAATATTATTATAATGTAGTCCTCAGTTGTCAAGTTGGATCTGTGGGACCGAACGCTTATTGTTCGTTACATAGATTTTAATCAGCTATTAGCAATTATTCTTTTATTGTGTCTCTCAGACCTAAGCTAATCAGGACTAAGATACAAGTACGGATCACAACACTAAAAAAATCGATTTTGTGCTCGCTTGTCGTTTATTGATGCGAAACACTGATGCGACGCTGTTCATGGCACGTGTTACGTTTAGTTTAGACATACCAGAATTTCGTTAGATGACACCGCGAAAATGTGTGTTAGCGCTTGCTGTGTGTGCATGCGTTGGATTATAACATGACTTTTGTTGATGGCGACATCTCACCTACATTTATCAGTTACTCGAATAGTCATTTAAGTTGCGCTGCTTGTAACTTAAAGTTGCAGATACGGCAAGCGTGACGTTTGTTGATGGTGACATCTAACTTGCATTTATCAGTTACTAGAATAGTCATTTAAGTGGCGCTGCTTGTAACTTAAAGTTGCAGATACGACAAGCGTGGAGTTTGTTGCTGGCGACATCTAACTTGCATTCATTAGTTACTAGAATGGTCATTTAAGTTGCGCTGCTTGTAACTTAAAGTTGCATTTGGCAAGCTTAAATTTGTGTTCGACATATGCCAGGTGTCCCACGACGGCTCCTCTTTTTTTATAAAAAATTAAAGTTTTCTGTTTGCACTTTTTCGATAATTTCGATTGCTTGAAGATGACGTCATAGGTCGAAACCAGTGGCAAATTATTCACCTTGCGGAAATATATATATTTTTTTTATGTTATAATGCTCACCCACTGTGCTTTTTAAACGACACGTTAAAAACTTTAGACAAAAATAAAATGTTGTATACCCGGCGCTTCCACCGTAAATATATTAAAATACGCACTGTCCAAGAACAGCTTGATAGATTAATATAATTCAAGTTTTACAACCGAAACCGCTTTAAGGAGTATTCTTTCCATCCGTATGTTGACGGTATTTTTATATATGTGACGGGTAAATGAGCGAATTGCACTGTGCTGAAATGTCGTGATCCGGCGCTTCCACCACTGAGGTTTTCTACGCCCACCAAGGTCACTGTAGCCGTGGCCAGTATTGCGCCGCCATGTCGGTTGGCTGTCCAGGGACTGCTATGGGCACTGAGACACCTGGTGATATTAATCCTGAAACAATTGTCATCAAATTAACATTGTTAACCGTTTTTGTTGCCTCAATTATAACCAAATGCTAAAAGATACATAGTCAAATTTTTTTTTGGTAAAAGATAAAAGTATGTACTAAGGCGGTAAAGATTTATTTTTTTGAAAATTTTATTCCTATAAATAATTTATAAGTGCACAAAAATGATGTTCTTTGTTGACAAATATGTACGGTAAAATTTGTAAAAAATAAAAAAAATAATGGTTCAAGATTCTAGACCGTACCTTTATTATTCTTGGTGCAAAATTTCAGTTATGTACTTGAAATAATAAAAAAATGGCATGGGAAATAACAAAGCATGTTTTTACATCTTTGCGCGTCTACTACTGTCTACTACGGTTGTATTTATTTACATTAATAAACGTCACAATCTAAGTACACTAGTATCGGACGCTTTTTTTGTATTGGTGCGTAGCACGTTTATTACGTTTTGTGATCTGTGGTAAAAAGCGCTAGTATCGGACATTCGTTTTGTATTGGTGCGTAGCACGTTTATTATGTTTTGTGTATATCTTGTGTAGTAAGTATATATTATGTACAAAGAAAAATGACACCGTTACGCGGTATCAGTTTTTTATCTCAATAACTGTCCGATAACGCCTCAAACTTTCGTCTCGAATTTTCCTCTATTTCAAATTATACAGCGACACTCAAGGGACTGTGCACTTTGTGGCGTTATTGAGAGTTGTCGTTAAACGGAAAGAAGAAATAAGCCATTAATATTTTTTTACTTTAATGTATAAAATTTAAAACTGACCCATAAACATTCATACTATTGCAAACTACAGCTTAGCTAAACATATGAAATACAATCTCAACAAACAAAAGAACGAATTTCTTAGAATCTTCGGTACGCATGATGCCGACAACAAAGCAACAAAATAACAAAATAACAAACAAATACTGTTTATTGCTTTGTCGTTATTTACAGTAGGTGTGTCGTTATTTAGAGTGTATCATTATATGAGCAACAAGGTAAACCAACTAGAGTTAAGTAATTTCGACGTTTTAAGGAGTTTGACGTTACATCGAGTGACGTTAAATGGAGTTTACACTGTGCAAAAATCTAAATATTTTATTGATTCTTTAAATTGAGTAGATTTATTAAAAAAACGCGTAGATTCCGACGAACACGAGCATAAAAAAGGTGTACATACCTGTAGATGATGATCCGTTGGTATTATATTGGTGTCCGTTCATCTGATACGGTTGAGAAGGACTGCAGGGCGACGGTCTTGATCCGTAGCCGAGCCCCAGGTGGTCGTAGGCCGGCGGACGCGTCATGCACGAATATCCGGCGCTTGAGACGGCGCCCATACCTGTCGCGCCTCCTATACCCGCCGGATTATCGCGTTGTTGTAGACTGCACGCTCCACCCGGACTCGAACTCATTCCGCCGGCACCGCCCAGGCCTACTGAACCGCCGCCTGGAACCACGCTGCCAGGATGCGGGTGACCGAATGTAGGCATCGACGACATCGGACTGTAAACAAAGTAAAAATCGATAATTATAAAAAAACACTGATTTTATTAGAAAACTTTTTTTGTACATTTGCGGTAAAAATGCAAACGATAGAATGATATTGGAAAAAAGATTCTTTTTGAAGTTTTCGACTTGGGCGGATTTTGTAAGGAAATATTCGACTGGTAGAGGTTAAGATTCATTCTAATTTTGAGTTGGTATGTTCGAGATACAGAGGTCCAATTTATTTTTTCGAGTTATTGGCTTGTAGGGATTCACTGATTATTTCAAAGTACAGAGAGTAGAGATTTCGAGTAATGTTGGTTTTGGGTTTTGAAGGGAAGGGTACAAAACATTTTTTCGAAGTTTGGACGTTTTAGACTTATCGTATGCAGTTATAACGAACGATTTTAAAGGGATCCTGTACGATAACTCGATGTGCCCAAATTTTGACTTTTTCTATTCATAGAAAACGCTAAATTTTGACGTTAAAAAAAAAAAACTTTGCGGATTATATTAACAAATTCTCTCAAAAATACGTTCACATTTTCGCACATCGAGCGCCCCACGCTTTTTAAGCTTATTAAAAAAAAATATTTTTTACTTTTTAGTTCGATATAAAGCGTGTTTTTTAGTTTTCTTTAAACTATATTTATTTTTCACTTTTTAGTGTGATATAAAGCGGGTTTTTTAGTTTTTTAAAACTATATTTATTTCCCACTTTTTAGTTCAATTTATTGTCAAAAATTTGCCGAAAAAGAAGCAATTTTTTTTTCGGCGTGGACGGGATTAGAACCCACGAACCGTGATGCCGAGAGTTGACGTCAGCGAAGACCCGTGCCTTAGACCGCACGGCTAGCCAGTATACTTACTGCGCTGGCATATTATACCGCTATATAAACCACTTGCTGTAGTCCAAATGAAAGTTACAAACATACATACATACAAACTTACAAGTGAAGTTAATATAAAGCGTGTAAAAATGGAACTACTTTTCGTCTTTCACTGTCATTTTTTCAATATAACCAATCACTAATCAGAAATCACATACAACTGGTGTAGAATTACTATCTCACTTTATATACACGACCCCGTAATTGTTTTTTAAAGAACTTCCCCAACCGCCCTCCCCCTTTCACTGCGAAAAAAAAATCAATTTATAAAAATCAATTTTCCGCACTTAAAACGGCTATGTATTTCCAGTGGATATTTTGCACATCGAGTTATTGTTCTCTAACCAATTAAAGAATTGAATCATTTACCTGTAAGAGTCTGTCATAGACATGGGGGGCGGTATCGAAGAGTACATGCTAGTGTTGGCGAAGCCTCCGTTTAGTTGAAGTCTCGGTGGCGAAACACTCGGAGGCGGTTGATCGACCACACTGCCACCGCCGCCGGCCGGACCACGTCTCTGATTGCGCAGCTTTTCTTCCCGACGCCATTTTGCCCGACGATTCGAGAACCAGACTTGAATGCGCGCCTCGGGCAGTCCGATTTTTGCTGCTAACCTTTCGCGTGCGAAAACGTCCGGATAATGCGTCCTTTCGAATTCTACGAAAATAAGTAAATAAGATTTAAATCTTTGATTAACGTCTGATTAGAATTCTTCAATAAATAAATTTATTAAATAAGATTTAAATATCAAGAAAATTTAGGTAAGAAAAAATTGCACTCAGGGAGTGCCGGCAGAAGTGAAAACTTGAATATTAACGTCTTACGAATTTTCGATCAGGTCACGTGTCCTGACGAGAGTTAAACATTTTTTACCCATTACAAAAAAAGTGTACAAAAGTTTTCGTCTTACGAATTTTCGATCAGGTCACGTGTCCTGACGCGAGTTTTACATTTTTTACCCATTACAAACAAAAAGTGTACAACGCCGCTAAAGAAGTTTTTACTTCAAAAATCTAATGATACATATTCTTGATAGATTTTGTAAAAAGCAAACAAGAAATGTTGATTTCTATTCATAACAATGCAATATATAAGTATTTCATAATTTAATTTTAAGAATTGTATTTTTTTTATTTAGTCTTTTCTTCAAAAGTCAAAAACGCTGTTCGCCATGTTGGATTCCAGCGTGACGTCACTTCGGTTTTAAACCAGCTTCGTTTATTTTGTGCTGTGTGTTATTTTGAAGTTCTTTCAAGTTATTGTCACGTTTATAGACTTCTGTCACGTATATTATTGATTTCGCATCATGGAAGACGGTTTCGTAAAAGCAGAAAGTACTAACGTTTAATAAATAAATAAAGTTTGTGCAGTGTTACTATGGTTACTGTGCACTATCGTTATTATTTACAAGCACGGTGACGTCACGAGTCGTTTTCGCGCGAAAATTCATAATGATAAATTAAAAGTCGTTTTTATAGCACTATTCGGTTATACAATATTATTATAAAAATTGTAGTGCTGCTTTATCACTGTAGGATTCATTTAAAACACTTTTCAAAAAACGGTGTAATAGCCTATTTATAACTTCTACTGTAAAACGTTGTTTTCTGGTTTAAGGACGTAGTCCTATGTTCAGGCTCGTTTTCAACCCATATTTCAGAATTTTTTTTAATAACAAAATAATGTACAATCATTTCAATTTTGTTAGGTACATGTTTTTACTGACATCGTAAAAAAAAATTTTGTTTGCTTAATTTTACGCCATTTTATAATTGTTTTTGTAACCTAAAGTGGACAACTTTAAATGGAGGTAGGTGGGTAGCGCGGGTGAATACGTCACTTGGAATCAACTGAATTATAAAAATTAAATTGGTTATTGTTTCGTAGGCTTGTGGCTCTATCCCGTACTAGAAATAAACATTTTTATTGATAAATAACAAAATGGCGGGTTTTTAAAAAAAACAACGAGAAAATCGTGATTTTATCGTTGAAAATCGGTTAAAAAAAATAGAAATAATTTATATAATTAAGTAATTCTAGTACCGGACGGAGCTATTGTTGTGTAGAATACCCTGTGCAAAATTGAAAGCAATCGGTTGTATACAAATGTTTCAATCACCCGCGCCGCTTACAAAAACGTAGTTTTAAGAAGAACGCGTTTAAAGTTTTGATTTCAGATTTCTTACAAAAAAATAAAAATGAATATTTACACTAATCAGCTATGCCTGGTGTATAGTAAACCTTCCGTTTCTTCAAAGGCATCGTTTTCTGCTAGTTTTTTTTTGCTTTACTCTGCTAGAGTATAAAGGTAACGTGATAACAATTGAGGTAAGAGTCTTATCGTGGGACCGTTGCTGCTCTCGACTATATGCTATAGCTTTTTAAATGTTTAATATTTCGGTCTAAAATTTTTACAGTATTTTCTCAATATATTATACTTACTGAAAATGTAAAAAAAATTAATTCGATTTTCCGAAACCCGAACACCAGACTACGTCCTTAAATTAAAAAAAAAGTGTATCACATTTCATTTTTAGATATCTTATTTTTTATGGACAGATAAATATCAATTTAAATTTCTTCGAACTTATTATCTAATAAAAATCTAGAAATAGGTTTTGTTTTATATTTAACAAATAAAATGACAGATCGAATTTACCTTTTTCTAAACTGTCGATCTGCTCATTCGTAAAGGACGTTCGATTTCTTTGTAATTTTCGCTTTAACCGTAGCCTTGCCTGGTCATCTTCTGGCCCTCCAGCGCTGGAACCGGCATTGGAATTGTCGCCGGAATTCGTCTCGTCGGAATGTATTCCGTCAAGGTCAGTCACTGGAAACAAAAAATCATTTATTTATTAATTTAGTCTTCAAAGTATTACGAACCGAAGAAAGACGGGGAGCAGACCAGCGTTGCCAGTGTTTTTTTTGCCAAGTCGGGATTTTGGAACTCTTTGAGTGAAAACAGCGGGATTCTTTCGTCGAAAGCGGGACATAGTAAAAAAACGTATATAATCAGAAGTTTTCAAATACCTATTTATCTTTTTATTTGAATTAAAATTACGTTTACGTGACAATAGATAGCTAAAATAGCCATAGAAAATGTATTTTTAAAAATATACTATTTTAAATCAGATTTACCCTATCGTTAAATAGTTGTGTCTTATTCGTCTTCAGAATAAAAAAAAAAAAAACAGAAATCAAAATCAAAAAAGTTTTATTCATTAGAAAAATATGGCGTTTCAAACAACAGTCTGTGGAGTGAGTGTTACAAATTGCAACTTACAATAAGAGAATAATTATTTATAAGAATTACTTATTCATGATATTTCTGTGAAGATTTAACTTCTTTTAAAGTTATCCCCGAGTTGTCCCCGAAAAGCGGGACCGAGCCTGTCCCGCGCGGGACATTTAATTTTGATTTAAAAATCGGGACGTCCCGCCAAAATCGGCACGTCTGGCAACGCTGGAGCAGACATAGAAAACTTAAATTTATTTTTGATGTTAGTACGGCTAGTATTTGTATGTAAAAATAAGTTTGGTTGTAAGAATTTTGGAATAAGTTTTTCTGATTTGCAAAAGTTTAAGAATCTGTTTTGTTCATTTACCTTTATGGATTGTAGGTATCATATTACAAAATCAAAATAAGTATCTCCAAATCATTTTTAAAATAAAATAAACAGTGTTCTTTATTTTTAAACCTTCAAATGAAACAAAGAAAAATTTTCATCTATAATTTGTAAGTTTTTGAATCTTTTTTGTTCATTACACCATACTAATAGTAAATTGTATTAAAAAAATTGTCATGTTTTAATAATTTTATTACAGATGTACTGATGATGCTACTATAGCGAAACGTCTATATTACTATTTATAATTTGACGATTTCATTCATAAAATAAAACATTTATTAACGAGCAAAAAAAAAAAGAAAATGTTATTTATATATTTTTGCTGCCCCATCCAACTTTAAATATTTCTACATAGAAAACTTAAGTTCAAACGTCATTAAAAACCGACCAAGTGCGAGGAGTGCTTCTTGCCAAATTTCATGATTTTAAGTCAACGAAAAGTACTCTATAGGTTTTGATTTCCAAGAGTCTTGATCCTATAAGGGTTCCTTTTTTCCTTTTGAGGTACAGAACCATTTAAAAATAAATTTAAATGTCTCATTGCATTTATGAGCAAATATACTACAATTTTGTTTGTATATAATTGCTAACTGCCTGTTAAAAAACGACTCAAATGTTATAAAAAAATACTTTAGCTGTTTGCGATTTCACTTCAAAATATCTCCAAAATAAATAAAATAAAAAGTATCTCGACAAACTTTGTTTTGTGATACAGCTGTCTTTCACAGCCGATTTATTTTTTTGTATATATATTCGGAAAATATATATTGTATATCTTCGACTACAAATCAAAATTACCTACGTCTAAATGTTCTGATTTTTGTTTTGAAAAATATTTTTTAACGGTGAACGTGTCAAGCATATAGTTGCACACGCAGCTTCTCTGTGTGAGTTGCGACAGCTCACACAGAGAAGCGACGAGTGTACAGTAATTATGCGCGCGCACACACACAAGAAAGTCGAAAGCGGTGGCGTAAAGGGGGGGGGACATAAGAGAGCGCGATCCCGTTTCCGTCACGGCATGGCTTTACTGCCAAACGCGGCCAATAGATATTTCATGCATCAAAAATCGACATAAATCATAGAGATTCAAGTAACTAGAGTACGCTAGTCCGTATATGCTTACCATAAGTGGAAGTGTCCTCAGTTAAGAGAGAGAACTCTGCAGAAATTTGTTTACTCAAATCAGCATTGTTTTGCATCATTAAATACCATAGATATACGGAACTGTTCTCTTTCTTAATTGCAGACACTTTCACTGCTCTATTGTAATATTTCTATGACATAGATGGTTTTGTCTTTTTTCCTTAGATATGCGTTCGGAAAAAAACTTCCCGGAGGCAATATTTAAATGTTGTGTAGGTATATATAAAGATTGCAGGGGTTTCTGTGTTCCAGGAATCTAGTAAACAAAACACGAAAGCAAGGTACGTAGATATCGGCGTATCTATATAGAAACTTGGACGCGCGTAGTTTGCGATAATATTAGATGCAGGAGAAAATATTATATTATGTAGGTACGTGAATTATATTAACGCCTTGCTGCCGAGCGACGCTGGATATACAGTAGCAGAGCGTAGTTACCTTATATAACACGTATGCATGCGAGAAATGTATGGATATACGACGTTGACCCAAACTACTAAGCGATATCATAAAACCAGGATGCATATCAACATTCCAAGTGTAAAACAAATTTCGCAATAGTTACGTAATTTGCATTATTTTAGTTCCATGTTTCACGAGGAAATGAACAGTGAATAGATTTGTAGAGGTCGCTGGACAGTAGGGTGTCTGTTATTTATCAAGTTTACCGAGTATAGATAGATAGATAGGTCTTTTTATTTCTGTATGTGCTATATAAAAACAGCGTAGAATGCGTCATAAATATACATAATATAATATAATTACTCGGTACTAAAATGTATTCGGTACTAAAATTTATATTAAAATATTCATTCAAACTGTATACAGTGTAACCTCTCATAACGGACACCTCTAATGAGCGGACAGCTCTATTAGGCGGACACTATGTGATAGTCCGGAATGAAGTACAAGAGAATTCCATAAGACATAATCTCTCTTGAGCGGACTCTCTCTTGGGCGGACGCGGACGCAATATTTACGTACAAAACTTGTAAAATTCTCTCTTAAACGGACACAAAATTAAAAATGTTGCAACACGTTGCACTATAAAAAAATTATTTAGGCGAATTCATTACCATCGATAATAACTTATTAGTGGAAGATGATGATGACACCTCTTTTAACAAAATTGTAAAAAAAGGCGACAACCTGACGTTAGTTGAATCTGACGAATCCGATGAAGAAATAACCATAACTGATCAATCTAATGCTATAAGTTATCAGCAGGCCATTGGTATGTTGAAAACAATTACAGAATTTGCCAAAACTAAAGGCGATTCAACAGCAATGCAGATGTTATCTGACTTGGAATTACATTTTCAAGACAACGTGCTTAAAACTAATACGCGTCAAACTACCATAATTGATTTTTTCAAGCCAACTAAGTTATACTTTTTATGTTTGATTTTTTGATTTCATACGTAGGTATGCATATTAATGTATATGAGAAAACAATAAAATTTTACCCTATTATGTAAATAAAAAATATGTATGTACATATTATGTAGTATGTATGTATCTACATACATAATAATATGTGTTTTTTATTTTTTCCCATACGCGGACACCTCTCTTAGGCGGACATATTTTAATAGTCCCGAAGGTGTGCGCTTAAAAGAGATTTCACTGTATTACTTTATTTATAAGAAAGTCTTTTATAAATGTTTTTAGCTTCACAGCCTTTAAATTCCACACATGTAAAGGTAATTATTACAAATTAGAGGAGTATAAAAGGCATTTTCTGAC
The DNA here is from genome assembly GCA_963575645.1 of Xanthostigma xanthostigma. Lineage (NCBI taxonomy): Eukaryota > Metazoa > Arthropoda > Insecta > Raphidioptera > Raphidiidae > Xanthostigma > Xanthostigma xanthostigma. The sequence goes on along the minus strand of OY754469.1, from coordinate 4,766,072 downwards.
AAAATTTGCTGAGTGGTCAAAAAATGATTTTAAACTTATTTATTTTCTTAAAAGTTTTAACTTTAACCTTGAATAACTTTTGTCAGAGTGAATTTATCGAAAAATCATAAGAGACCTTTTTTGCAGAGCATTCAATTCCCTACAAAAATATGTATTGCTCATTGCTAATACTTTCATTTATTTCGGAGAAAAAAAAAATTAAATGTAAAAAGTGAAAATAATCCCATGTTATTTAAATGGCAAATGTATCGTCTTTAGAGATCCTAAGGTAAAAATTTAGAGGGCTCTGCAAAAAAAAACAGCTTGGTAACATCCTAGTAGACAGTTATCCAATTTTAAATATCTGGCACTGCGCTTCTAAGAAAACATGTACAGTAGATTTTTGTAAGTCCTACAGGTTTGTTAATGTTAATTGACAGGTCGAAAAGTTACTAGAATTTATGTTTCATATCTGCCGCAGGAGTCCCACGACGGCTCAAATTTTTGACGTGATAACGTCTTATAAATTGATGAATCACCAATATTATAAATTGATAAAACACCGGCTGCATGTACGAAAAAGTGTAACGCGTAACGCATAACGCATAACGCGTAACGTTCCGTCTGACCCTGTGCGTGCTTTTCTCGAAAACGGCCCTAACGATTTGGATGAAATTTACTGAAAAGAGATTTTGGGGGGCAAAAAATCGTTTTAGCTAGGTCTCATCTCTCGAAAAAATCGTTTTCTTACAAATTTTATCATTATAAAAATCAATTTTTTTGACGTATGAAAATACTTAAATATTGTAAGTAGGTTTTGGAATTTTATATTATAAACAGCGAAACAATTGTTTTATAAATATTATGACAGCTAATCTTTGAGACTTAAAATAAATACGGAAGAATATATTATTTATTATTTATTAAGAAATATTATATGGTGAGTATTTTAAATAAATAAAATTAACCTAAATTTGAAGCGAAAGATGCAATATCATAGATTCGAATTATTATAATTATTATATAAATTTAGGTTATGTATTACGGATTACGTTATCACGTAAAACTATCGTCCGTAAACCGACTTTACAGACAACCAATTTTTTTTCAAGTAAAGTCACTGTCAGGACTTCAAACCTGAAACTTCCACTATCGAGCAGGATGCGTAGCTCTCGGTCGAGTCAAGGTTTCTTATTCAACAATAAAAATTAGCTCTCGAAGTATGTGAAATAGGTAGTACAGTTACAAATATGCTTTATTACGAGCGTGATTAATTGTTCGGATGTGTCATTGTAGAGTAAATGATAATCCATCCGCTGCGATAGTGGATGTTTCTAGTTTGAGTCCCGACAATGACATTGTTTGAAAATACACTTTTCTTATATATAACATTGTTACTGTAACAATGCGTATTTCATACAACAATGAAGCAATATCTTTGCATACTTGTTTTTCGGTTCACTGAGTGCAGAGGATAGAGTATGACAGAGAGCATGATCGTTGTTGTTATTTTATTTTTAATAAATTATTAGCATGCGCAAATTAAAAATTATTTTTTAATCACGCCAAAGAAGTATAACTTCTAACTGGTATCCACATTTGTCATTTAGTATGTTCTTTCTTATATACAGAAATCTGTTGTTGTCTAGTAGTGTAGTAATTAATTGGGCGACGCATTAAACTGATAAATATCTCGTCGCTTGCAACATGGAGGAAAGGAAGTTGCATAAACAAGTGCTTTAATGCGCACGGAAACAGATCCCGGTGTCGGTGCAAAGCACACTGCACTATCCACTATCGGTTCGCTCGCAACAACGACGGAGGAAGGGTTCTTCTTCTTCTCTCGGCGTGAGGCGATAACGCGCGCGATGCCCGAATAAAACGAGCCACCGCTTCGTCCTATGGCCGTCGCACTGTTTAGAAACTAGCGTGCACGACGACGACAGGGTCTGAACGACGTCGGGCGTCCTCGTCGAAAATTTTTTTAAGCTATTGCATAGCTTCTATCGCGGGCTTTGAGCGCGGCGACCGAATCAAGAAATTCCGTAACGAAAAAAAACTTAACACCCATTCCGTAACGAAAAAAAACCTAACACCCATTCCGTAACGAAAAAAAACCTAACACCCCCCACTCCGACCGGCACAGCGGTGCGGCGTTGACAGCCGTACATCGTCTAACGTCGTTTCAGTTCGGCAGACTTCGGCACGGTGTGTGCTCATAACTGCATAACTGCTCATAACTGATTCTATCTTTATTTGTGTATAAATGAATTTATATATAATACTGCTATAAAAATAACCTAAATTATTTAGGTTATGTGCAGAGAAAGTATATATTATGATATTATATCTATATAAATGTACATCGCGCGAAATTCTATGATCAAACTCTTAATATAGTTCTTTTTGTTCAAATTTTTTGAATGAATAATTGTTTTGGTGTGTAATTACACTATTTATACCTTATTATTTATACCTAGCTATTTTCGTTTTATAGAGAAGAAAAACTTAAAGACCTAAAAAGAATATGCAATAGCTTTACCGCGGCAGTCCCCGAGTGCCACACGTATTTTTTTTTGTTTTTTATTTTTAATCTTAGTAGTCTAAGATCCCGATCTGGCTCGATCTTCATCTTTTCTAATGAAATTTGAATTTTGGTAAAATAATGTATTAATAAATAAAAATTGATTTGGTTGACATTCAATTTTTTAACAAAATAAAATAAGACACCTCGGTATTATGGTATGATAAAATTATATGGGATACAAGGCTAAAATATTAAAACAATTTTTATTCACTAGAACATTATTTATTGGTCAACGTTTCGGCAAAATTTCTTGCTTTCTTAAAAAATTTTTGAAAATAGGTCTTATAAAGTTTTTATTATTTTTATTATTAATGAAGTTTAGTTTTTTAAAAAAGTTTGTCAATAATGATTTTTAATTTTGTGACTAAAGATTTTTAAGGTCCTGAAGAAGCCAAGAAATTTAGCCGAAACGTTGACCAATAAATAATGTTCTAGTGAATAAAAATTGTTTTAATATTTTAGCTTTGTATCCCGTATAATTTTATCATTCAATTTTTTGTCACAGCTATTTTAAAAATCACTAAGAAACAGTGTCCATGGGTGCATAGCCTAAAAACTAATAGATTTTTAGCTACAGATATGTTTATCGAGATTTTAGATATAGGGATATCCACTGAATTCACAAACATGTTCCATGTTCAACTTTTGTGCTTTCTTTTAAGAAATAGAAAAATTGTCGAAAACTAGGTAATGTTGGAAGGTGTCACTCTGTATAAAAAAATAATGTCATATTTGGATTCAGCGCACTCGAAAACATATTTTTAGAGCTAAGGATTTTTTAAGATTGTGAATTCAATGGATATCCCTATATCTAAAATCTCGCTAAACATATATGTAAATCTATTGGTTTTTAGGCGCGACCCAAGCAACAGCTAGAAGCGCCTAAATGTACTCGTTTTGTCTGTGAATCTGTGATTCTGTGAATCTGTGAATCACGCTTTTTGTATCCAGCGTACAGCCCAAACGCCTTAACCGATTTTAAAAAACTTTTTTTTGTTCGATTCGTCTTCGGGTAACTTAAATCCTAACGTCGCCCGATTTTTGAATTTTGGTCCCAGAGGGGAGAAAATTAAGAAAAAAAAAGTTTTTTGCTTATTTCATGCTCGATTTAAATCAGATTGGTTTTAAACCAGTCTTCTTAGTAACCTTTAAACCAGTGCTCCGCAACCGGTGTGCCGTGGCACACTGGTGTGCCGTGAGCCGGATACAGGTGTGCCGCGGTGAAATTCAATGTATTTGACATTTTACAATTTACAATTACATTTAGCAAAATTTGGAGAATTAATTTTTAATTTCTTAGTTATCGCTCAAAAAATTCTGGTATCATTAAAATGTAACTGAAATAAATTAGCACTATTTTTTTATTGTTTGAAAATTTTTATTTGTTGGTACATTGTTACTAATTTTTTCAATTGTTATTTTAATATGAATGAAAAACACTGTGTAGAACGCACGTTTGCCGTCGTGTCGCCTCGGTCGATCTGAGTCGTGTATTTGGGTATCAATTTAATACCTATATATTTTAGCTTTTGATGTGCCACGGAAATCTAGCAAGAATTTTGGTGTGTCGTAAGTGAGAAAAGGTTGCGGAGCACTGCTTTAAACTATATAAAATAAAAAAAAATTCGATCAATTTACCAAATCCAATAAGGTTTGTGCAGGGACCTTTTTAGAAAGAGATATCAAAATCTAACGAATACTTCAACGTTTGTTATTTGAAGTTGTGCGACGGACAGTACCTAAGGCCGATCCTGGCGAGTGTCGCGGGGCCCAAAGCAGGGAGTCGAAGACGACGCGGCGGAGTGTAGGGAGACGGGACTACCTCCAACACCAACACAGAGATAAAGCGAACACATCGCGGCACCATCTCTTCTTCGTTGTCGCGTCTTTTACAACGCAACGACACTGACACAAGCGCATAGCCCGACTTGGGCGCTCTCTGTATTTTATATATATATATATATATAGTGAACGCATTCAGGCGGAAACTGACGATAAGGGCTCGGCTAGAGAACGGGTAGAAAACTACCCGACCGACAGGGATGCCAACGAGTCTACACACACGGTTATAAGTAACGTGTTGTGATACGTTACGTTATTATGAACTATGCATACTCAATTTAAAAAAAAATAGCGTTTGAAAAAACTGAAGCAACACGCTTTTATATAGCAATGTGCACTAAAAAGTAAAAATACTTTAACATAAAATTATGGACCAATTTTTTTCAGACTATATATTGACATTAAAATAATAAAATTATAAATCAATATTTCACTACATGACGTTTCGATCCGGATTTGGATCTTCTTCAGAAATAATCTAAAAAAAAATTGGTTGTCTGTAAAGTCGGTTTACGGACGATAGTTTTACGTGATAACGTATTCCGTAATACATAACCTAAATTTATATAATAATTATAATAATTCGAATCTATGATATTGCATCTTTCGCTTCAAATTTAGGTAAATTTTATTTATTAAATTACTCACCACCTATAAAAATAATTTTTTTTATTAACTTTCTTTCTTTCGTATTTATTTAAGTCTCAAAGATTAACTGTCATACTATTTATAAAACAATTGTTTCACTGTTTATATAAAATTCCAAAACCTACTCACAATATTTAAGTATTTTCATACGTCAAAAAATTGATTTTTAACTATAAAAAGTACACTATTATTATATAAAAAACAACTATGGCTTGTATCTCTTTTGCGCATGCGCCGATTTTCCCCAAAAAATTTACAAAAATTTCTAGTAAAAATAGATAGAGTAAAAACCGTTTTAAAAACTATATTATTATTATATAAAACATCATTATAAGAGATATATTCTTTTACGCATGCGCCGATGTTCCCCAAAAACAATAGGCCACTTCATATTTGCATATCAAGCATCCTCCCAAAATTTGGTTTCAATCCGCTTATCCTTGGTGTCGGAATGATAAGAAATGTCAAAAGTGACGTTTGCAACTGTCAAAGTATTATGTTCTAATAATAATTAGTTATTCCAATACTTAACTTAGAAGGCGTTGCATTTCACAAAATACTAATGTCAAAAAATTGAATTAAACATTAGAAATGCAGCCGTTTTCATGTTAAGACAAGACATACGTTATCTTCTAATTTCCATGTACGGCAAACAAAGACGACCGACCGCGTCGCGCCATGCATTAGACAACATTGCATTTATATTTTATACAGCTATTTTTCTATATAAATTTGTATAAAAAAACTGTTTAGGCAAATTCTGTTATACGAAATCTATGTAAAATGTTCTCCTCTTTCGTTTAAGACTGGTTTCAAACCGATCTGATTTAAATTGAGCGAGAAATTAGCAAAAAGCACGCACAGGGTCAGGCGGAACGTTACGCGTTACGAACGTTAGGAACGTTACACTTTTTCGTGCATGCAGCCGGTGTTTTATCAATTTATAAGATTGGTGATTCATCAATTTATAAGACGTTATCACGTCAAAAATATAAAAATTAATTAGTATATTATATCTACTACTTATATTTTCTAATAATTTTATTTATTTGAAGAGTTCTATTCAAACGTTAGTCAAAGATTTGACTTTAACATAATAATAATAATGCGTTTAACGTCCGTTTCTCGACTTTATGTCATAACAAACGCCATTCACACCATTACTATTTTCCATCTATCACACTTCCCGCTATTTTCTACAACTTCTACTTAATCGATAGCAATGGGCGAATGAAGGAATTTTTAGGACATTAGGATAAGGTAGGCATAGAAGTTTCACAGATAATCGCCATGGCCTTGAACAAGGAACCGCATCTCGATAATTATCTGAAATTATTGAGGGAAACCATCGAAAATCTCAACAAGATGGCCGGTACAGGAATTACCGTTTCTCGGCGAGAGGCAGCAGGAAATAGTCCCCAGCCACATCTGCCACCGCCGTGATTCGAACCCGGTATAATACGCGCCACGAATCTAAAAGGCTCGGAAGTTAGATGCGAATGCGGGCTTGCGCTTGTATAGTCTGTAGAAAAACTACAAACTTGCAACTCATCAAAACTAAAATAACAATAACAACTTGACAATAGCGTACTCGACTGTACTTTAAAGCAGGAAAGCGACAAGTGACAAAGGCAACGAGCGATCACGGCCAATCACCGACGAGCTCACGTTCCGTGCAGGTAGCTGGTGGGAGTCTTAACGGCTCTAAAATGTGCCTTTGCGACGCTGTTTGTGACTAGCTTCCGAACCTTTTACATCCGCGGCGAGTACTATACCTCCCGAATGCGAGTCTATAGTGGCTTCACCACTACGCCACTCCGCTCGGTAGTTAGAGCTAATAAAAGCATGTTAAAAAGTCCGACAACCCCCTTATGGATTGAATCTAGAAAAATTGGTACCGATTTCGACCTTATGCAATCTGATAGAGTATTAAAATATTGCATGTTTACAATTTTACTAACGTTAGCACCGCGTATTTGTGTTTTCCATATGTGGCCATCGAATTCCAGAGCACATGGCCAGAAATAATGCAATGGACGTATTATATTATTATCGTAGTATGTATGTGTGTGTTTATAAGAGTATTACATGTGTAAGCCGCTTTTTTCACAAAATAATACATTTCCGTTACAGTATCTACATAATATTACCGTCCAGTATAAAATTTGGGACCTCAAAATAAAATTGTTTATGACATGTTTTAGGTAACATGTCAAAAAGACAAATTTATTCTCTAAACATGAATGAGTGATTTTTCACTAATTAAAGTGCATATTCACTATTTGTCAATGCTAGAATCGTATACCACGCAGAATTAGTGAATACTCACAATATGAATTAGTGAATATAAACATTCACTAATCATATAAGCGAATATAAAAATTCACTATTTTTTTAAGAGAATATAAAAATTCACTAAATTTATAAGTGAATATAAAAATTCACTAACTATATAAGAGAATATAAAAATTCACTAATCATATACTTAAGAGAATATAAAAATTCACTAATTTTATAAGTGAATATAAAAATTCACTAACTATATAAGAGAATATAAAAATTCACTAATCATATAAGAGAATATAAAAATTCACTAATTTTATAAGTGAATATAAAAATTCACTAATTTTATAAGTGAATATAAAAATTCACTAATTATGTAAGTGGCCATTAAATGTCACCTGAATTCACTATTTCGGAAGTGAATCACAAGTCACTATTTCAAATAGTGATATTTTCACTATTTCAGTTTTAGACAGTAAAAAAAATGGTTGTCTGTAAAGTCGGTTTACGGACGATAGTTTTACGTGATAACGTATTCCGCTCGAATATCATATTTAATAATCACGCACAGGGTCAGGCGGAACTTTAGGAACGTTACAGTTTTTCGTGTATGCAGCCGGTGTTTCATCTTTTTATATTGACATGATTCATCAATTTATAAGACGTTATCACGTCAAAAAATAAAAAAACGTAAAAAAACTTTTAAGCTAAACGCTTTTATTGTACAAACGAAAATGTACTAAAAACTAGAAAATAAATATGAGTCACCATAGGGGGCTTTGATTAAACTAAAATAAAATCGCGGGGGACATTTAGCAGAAAATTTTTATTTTTTTGAGATTTGAAGTCATAGCTTTCGACTGTCTTCTTAGACCATATATAAATGTAACTATAAATGACCACCGCGATTTTATTTTGGTTTATTCAAAGTCACTCATATTTATTTTTTAGTTTTAAGTACATTTTAGTTTGTCCAATAAAAGCGTTTAACTTAAAAAAAATTACCTTTATTATTTTTAAGTATATTTAGTGTGCTTTATTAAAAGTGCGATTTGCAACCGGCCGAAAGCCGGACCGGTCAGTTAACTACTATTGTCATTTACGTGTGCAAAATTTCAACTCAATCGGATAAGCGGGAAGTAGATGAAAAAGTTGTCGCATGCTTTATTAAAAATGCGATTTGCAACCAAAGCAGGAACGGTCAGTTAGTTACTATAATTTCGTATTGTCATCGGAACTACATATCTATGCAAAATTTCAACTCAACTTTTTAGTTCCCCATAAGCCGCTTTGTCTTGTGGTCGTAAAAATATAACAGCGGCAAGCCAGAGAACACTACATTGAGAGATTATAATATAGCCCAATACGTTACGTTGTTGTCAGTGGCGTAGAAGTATTTATTCCATTTAATTATATATTAATTATATACTAGTGTGATCTGTGCGAATTATTCGCACTAAATAAGTATAATAATTATCACTTTACAAAATTATTTTTTAAATATGATTGCAGGTATTCAATTCGTTTTTAATTTTGCACACAACGTTCTTCTTTTCGTTGTATTAAAATATGAAGCTCAGATGACAGATCGAAGAAATATTTTACTAAAATTGTCATATAGAGGCGCAAGTAGCAAAAGCGTTGAGCTAAGCCGTCAGATGGCATCATGCAGCGTTGCTCGCTGTTTCAAAATTAAAGCCGTCAGATGGCAGTATGCAGTATTGGGTCTGTTGTATTACAATATGAAGGTCAGATGACAGATCGAAGTGTTGACGTTGTTTCAAAATTAAAGCCGTTAGATGGCAGACGTTGTTCAGCGTCGCTGTATTTTAATTAATTTACAAAAACAAAAGCAATAATAAATTTTTTAGTTGTCGATGTCAGTAGAGCAAGCAATTATCTGTAAAATGATATATAATTTATGTGGAGAAATTGTGAGGTTTTTTCTAAAAAGGGAGACAAACATCTTTAACCTTATCGTATTAATATATACCTATGATAAAAAATGTTGCATAAATGTATTGTACAAGGTTTTATAAGGTAATATAATTTTTTAAAATTTCAAATCGACGTAGAAAATGACGCAATTAATACATTACAGAATCGCAGCTTGGGAAATCAGCGCTAGAGCAAGAGATGAAAATAAATAATTTAATTAAAATAGGTACACTTATAAAATTTCGGGAACACCCACGAAAGATTATTTTGCTTTAAATGGTTCTTTACTAATCGTAAGTGGAATAGAAAAAGCAAATAAATGATTTTTTCAGTATCTAAACTTGTTCTTCCTGCTATTTCAACTTTGATTCGAAAAGGAAAATCGAGTATTTATCGAGGCAAATTCTTTACTCAAGAACTCAGTTATGCGAATTACGCTTCTTATAAAACAATAGACGCGCATAACCTCTGTTGTCGCGCGTCTATAATCTATAATATCGATCTCAATCGACTCGATTCAAAGCAATTTCGTAGTTATTTTTGAAGATCAAGCAGTCAATCAAAACATCGTTTCTATAATTTTTACGAGTTTTTTATTTATTTTTTCAAGAAAGTTTCGTTAATTTTTTTTTTCTAAACTTTATAGTTTCGGAAATATTTTGAAAATTAAAAAAAATCAGCCGCTCTTTTGTTATATGGATCTGTCAGAAATAAACTAGTTAGGCATGCTTTGATTGATTTTTACATGACGTGGAACATATTATGTAGGTAACCATGGCAACGAATAGCAAATATCATACTGAAAACTAGCAATTACCCGCGTCACCTCACATGATATCAGAAATTTTATTTTCTTTATTATAATCAAATGTCAACATTTTTGAAGTTGGAATGGTCCCGTCGCCCAATTGGCTGAAATTTTTTTTATCACGATTACCATTAGGTACTGAAAGAAAAATTTGGTATAAAAAGTATTACAGGTGCACAGTTTAACGTAACTAACAAACCCATTAATAATAACTGATTGTGTTCAAGTAATAACACTCCATTTTGTAATAAATGTCATATGTTTTATAGATTGCAAATGGATGCGGTGCTTAAATAGTGCGATCGTTGGACTGGAAAACAAAACGGTAGAAGTTCTTCAGTTACGAGTACTTTGCAACAATGATGATAGCGATTGGCATGGTTTCAGTTACAAAAGTCAACTCTTCAGGACACGTGGGTTAATACAATTACTTCTATTATTTATATTTGCATTATACTTTTGTTTGACGTACAGGGGTCGAAAAAAATGTATATTAGAACGCCGGCAATTTAATATGTAGGGGAAGTCTGGCAATAATTTAGTTTTGAGTTTTGATTTTAAGTCTTTTGAATCTAAAAAAGTCCATATTAAAAATTACTTTATGTCATCTGTCTGTCTAACTAGTATTTGTCTGCCTTCAATTTCTACGATTTCTGGTTTATTATTAAACTTCAAAAATACATATCAGATATAATATATAAAGCTGAAGAGTTTGATTGTTTGTTTGTTTGGTTGAACGCGCTAATCTCAGCAACTACTGATTAAAATTGAACAAAAAAAATTTTTGTTGGATAGCCCATTTATCGAGGAAGGCTATAGGCTATATAATATCACGCTACGACCAATAGGAGCGGAGAATCAATGAAAAATGTTGCAAAATGTATCTCAAAAATAGCTTCGATTCAGGTGAAATGCCGTATCTATACATAATATATCAATATTAGGTCGTACATTCACAAACCCGGCTAGGTCAGTCGGTAGAGCATGCGACTGTTAATATCAGGGTCGTGGGTTCGAGCTCCACGTTGAGCGAATATATTTTTATTTTTTTTTTTATTTTCTACATTTCTTTTTTCTAAGGCTTACATTTAATTTAATTAAAATTTTATTTACATATTTATTATATTTTATTAATTACAGTAATTATTGATTTAAAAGAAATTTATTACTTTATTTTATAGAGCGGAAAGCGATTTTGACACGCGGTATCGCTGACGCTCGTGTAATGTCACGACGTCACATCTCGTCGGAAAACGACTTCATTACGCCATCGATACATTATAATCTAAATAAAACCGCGAATTAACTGTACTGTATAAACGGCGCTTTATTATCAAATCTGCCACTTCACGTGTGCCAATTGTTTGAGAGTTTTTTTTTGTGTTATTACAATTCAAAAAAACTCAACCACGTGCTATTTTAAATGTTATTGTTTCCTGCAAGAGTTGTATCCATTTCATTTCGAACTTTTCAACATCAATGATATTTTGTATTAAACTCAACTCATTATTTAACAGCCCATTGACTTTAAATGACTTATTATTTGGATTGAAGAATTGCAATTGTTTAAAGGGCTCTATTCTACTCTTATACCTACTTATTTTATTCCGGTACCCTAAAGAAACTTTACTGACGAATTTTATAATTCTAGCACGTTTAAAAACACTTTTTTTGAAATTATTATTTATAATAACGTTTGTAAATGATAGCGGGAAAGTGGACAGGTACACAAATCAAACGCCGTATTTAGCTTTGTATAACGTTTCACTGGTGATCCCAGTTTCTTCAGATACTTAGCTGAAAGATGTTTTTGTAGTAAAAACTATACATTATATTGAAACGGTTGACCCAACACCAGCGTTGCCAATTTTTTTTTGGGCCAAGTCGGGATTTTGGAACTCTTTGAGTGAAAACAGCGGGATTCTTTCGTCGAAAGCGGGACATAGTAAAAAAACGTATATATAATCAGAAGTTTTCAAATACCTATTTATCTTTTTATTTGAATTAAAATTACGTTTACGTGACAATAGATAACAAAAATAGCCATAGAAAATGTATTTTAATAGAAATATAATATTTTAAATCAGATTTACCCTATCGTTAAATAGTTGAGTCTTATTCGTCTTCAGAATTAAAAAAAAAAAAAAACAAATCAAAATCAAAAAAGTTTTATTCATTAGAAAAATATGGCGTTTCCAACAATAGTCTGTGGAGTGAGTGTTACAAATTGTAACTTACAATAAGAGAATAATTATTTGTAAGATTTACTTAGTCATGATATTTCTGTGAAGATTTAACTTCTTTTAAAGTTATCCCCTAGTTATCCCCGAAAAGCGGGACTGAGCCTGTCCCGGGTGGGACATTTAATTTTGATTTAAAAATCGGGACGTCCCGCCAAAATCGGGACGTCTGGCAACGCTGCCCAACACATACCTATAAAAATGTTTTCCTTGTTAATGAAGTAAAAATTGTAATTAATTCTGTAAACAATATAAAAAAATTGTTTTTTATCTCCAAGTAGAACAGATGGTTTTGAAAAAAAAATTTATGATGACAGCTGATATCATAATTTTTTTTTCCAAAACCTTGTGTTCTACTTGGAGATAAAACACAATTTTTTTTCATATTGTTTACAGAATTAATTACAATTGGACATTTTGACATGGTTCTTTAAAAAAAATAACATTCATTGTAAGCTTTTATCCAGTTTTCTAAATATGATCGGGAGCGTGGTATAAATTGTAATCGGGAGGAGAAACACAATGCATATAATATACACAATTAATCTTGCTGTATCATATTCAATATTCCATGGAATATATTACCTATTATAGTGGTACATGTGTAATATTTTTATCTAAAATACATTTTCAATATCAAATTGAATTTTGAAATTGCTCAATGGTCTGAAATCAATAAGAATAACACATGGCAGTGTAATTTATAACACGAAAGTGACAAATTGAAAACGGGTTTCAAGTATGACTCAAAACGGCAATGAAATATATCTAATCTATTGTAAACAGGCATTTTCTTATATACTAATAGTAGATTATAGACGCTAAACTATTCACCTACGTTAAAAAATAAATTTTATTTCACACGACCTACCAAAACATCTATTAAGCATAATACAACATTTTTTGAAAAAAGTCCTATATATATTGGCTATAAAATCTACTCAAATCTACCGGATGATATTAAATCTAGCAGTATCTTCATTAATTTTAAAAAACGTTTGAAAAAGTACTTTTTAGAATCTGTGCCTTATGATCTAAACCAGTGCTCCGCAACCGGTGTGCCGTGGCACACTGGTGTGCCGTGAGTCGGATACAGGTGTGCCGCGGTCAAATTCAATGTATTTGACATTTTACAATTTACAATTACATTTTGCAAAATTTGGAGATTTAATTTTTAATTTCTTAGTTATCGCTCAAAAAATTCTGTTATTATTAAAATGTAACTGAAATAAATTAGCACTATTTTTTTCATTGTTTGAAAATTTTTATTTGTTGGTACATTGTTCCTAATTTTTTCAATTATTTTAATATGAACAAAAAACAGTGCGTAGAACGCACGTTTGCCGTCGTGTCGCCTCGGTCGATCTGAGTCGGTCGTCGCCTCAGTCGTGTATTTGTGTATCAATTATATTTTAGCTTTTGGTGTGCCGCGGAAATCTAGCAAGAATTTTGGTGTGTCGCAGGTGAGAAAAGGTTGCGGAGCACTGATCTAAACGATCTTTTATTGTAATGTATTTTATATTTTTCGACGATTTGTATCCAATTTGGCCACACAAATATAATTAAAAATAATACTTTACACTTTTGCACATAATTAAGTATTTTGCAATCAAAATTGTTCTATGTATAGTGTAGATGCATATATCTTAATATCTAATGTATATTTCTTTTATCTGCGTATTTTCTTGTATTTTGACTTGTCATATTCAACTTGTATTGACAACATGACCAATAAAATATTATTATTATTATATAAAAAACTCCTGTGCAAAACTTCATGCTTCTACTTCTTTCCCACTTTTTAAAGAGCCACTAAACATTTTCGTTTCAGTATTATAGTATTTGCTTATATATATAGGTACAATATATAATATATCCGAGGACGACACGTCGAGACGGGGGCGGTGCGGGTGAGACGCGAGTGGAAATGGCTGAGAGATAGACATGGTGCTCAATTATGGATCGATTGGACGATTTTTAAGGGTTTATAATATAATAAAATGATTATTTTTTGCATATAGAACTGGAGAGCCGCAACTTTACATCAAAAGAGTCGCAGGTTGCCGACTCCTGGTCTAAACCCATCGGTTTATTATGTAGATTTTCAATAGGTCATATGCATGTATTTTTTTTATATTTTTAATAGATTATTTAATCAACCATAATACGGAAAAAAATTGATAATCATTTAAAAATGTAATATTATCACAAGAAAAAAAATATGAAATTTCACATTCAAAAATAGACAGTTTAAACAATCGGCCATGTTGGCGGGCTTATGTGACGTCACGATATATACTGACGTAATCTTACTGTGAGACGACCCAGTCGCCATGAAAACTGTTATTGATATATACTCTGACGTCACGCTGCGTTTTGAAAATTCGAAAATAGCGCGTATTTTCTACGTTTCTATTTTATTATTTGTATTTTTTTCAGTGATTAGATTAATAAAATAACCATTACGATATGATCAGGAACTAAAATATATTTCAAAATAAAAATTTAAACCAATTTGGAGTCTCATGCATATGACCTATTGTTGTACGTGTACATAATTAAGTTTGTTAACACCGATAAACTAATAACTGTTTAACTAAATATTCTATCAAGAAACTTCGACTAGGTACTATTAAACGTTTTTATGTCCTCTTGACCGAGTATCCTGAATAGACACACTAATATATTATACATTCCTAGTTTTTGTCGCCTCGATATGGTGTAAAAGTGACATGATCATGCGTCAATGAGCATTAATTTATTTTAATATCGACTGAACCCCTCGTTCCCGCGACGCGTCGGTCGGCTCCGAACTTTGGATAAGGACGCGTCGCGTTGTCGGTACAGTCTGTGATAGGTCTAGGTGTACGGTGTTTCCCCCCTACCCTCTCTTCCCGTTTCCTTTGCCCATGTTTTAGAACACGACCACCTTTTTTTCAATTACAAAACACAATCTGTGTTTTCGCTCGAATGAACTGACTGAAAAACTGTATTTTATGTATTACATAGACACTATTTAGGGTCGAACACATGGTTTGTTTAGCAGTTACAAAAATATTACATCGACTGTTGACACGATTGACGCTGTTCAACGTAATAGTGCCTTTATTTATATATTTTATATGAACATATTCTACGGTAGCAAAACGTTATCAATCTATTAATGAACTATAAACAGTAATAGTTATTCAAATCTTTGATTAACGTCTGAATAGAACTCTTTAATAAATAAAATTATCGACCAATTTTGCAGACAAATGTATTAACAAAAAAAATAATAAAAAATGATACATTAACGTTTCGGTCCGGATTTGGACCTTCTTCAGAACTGATCTAAAAAATATAAAAATTAATTAATAATTAGTTTCTAATTGGTTAAATATTGAAAAAATAATAGCAAACTATTTTTAATAAGTATTCATGGATATGATTGTAAGTAGGTATATCTAAAAAGAAAGAAAAAATTCATTAAAAACAAAATATTATTTCAAAATAATATCATAAATATTACTTAAATTTTCCGTATCTAATTGAGCATTGAGAGAATTTAAGAAATTTGTTTCATTAGGTATCTAAAATTTTTATACTATCCCAATTAATTTTGTGGTCGTGTTCAAATTTGTGTTTAATAATAATATATTTGTCTGAAAAATTTTATTTATTGAAGTAATAGTTATTATTAATAATTAATTTACACATGTATGGAGTGCTATCAAAAATAATTATATACCTATAGAGACACTCAAGGGACTGTGCACTTTGTGGCGTTATTGAGAGTTGTCGTTAAACGGAGAGAAGAAATAATCCATTGTTCCAATAATCCACATTATCGATACGGTCGAGCGACTGAATCCAAAGCCTCTTCCAACATCACTTATCTTTTCTCCCGCCTCTGTTGCGCGTATTAATAAAACTTTTTCGTCAATACACAAAGATTTTCTTTTACTCGCGCCATGTTCACAGTTTGCAAGTTTGTGCAGGGCAACTAAGAACATGATAACTTATCGATAAGCAGCTGAGCTAAACATATGAAAGATAATCCCGACAAACAAAAGAACAAATTTCTTAGAATCTTCGGTACGCATGATGCCGACAACAAAGCAACAAAATAACAAACAAGTACTGTTTATTGCTTAATGATGACGTATTGTTGTCGTTATTTAGAGTGGGTGTGTCGTTATTTAGAGTGTATCATTTGTATGAGCAACAAGGTAAACCAACTAGAGTAATTTCGACGTTTTAGGGAGTTTGTCGTTATATCGAGTGACTTTAAATGAAGTTTACACTGTCGAATTTTTTAGAATCTTCGGTACGCATGATACCGACAACAAAGCAACAAAATAACAAACAAGTACTGTTTATTGCTTAATGATGACGTATTGTTGTCGTTATTTAGAGTGGGTGTGTCGTTATTTAGAGTGTATCATTGCATGAGCAACAAGGTAAAGTTAAGTAATTTCGACGTTTTAAGGAGTTTGTCGTTAAATAGAGTTTACACTGTAGGTAGGTATATGTCGCATAGCAAGTACCTATAGTATAACAATATTTGGTTTGTTGCATATAAACGACGAGGACTTTAGTAGTTTAGGTACTAATAACTTGTCAGCTGGACTAGTAACTGAGTAGTGATGCGATGTTGACAACGAGGCAGGACGAGGGTTGGCGCGGGGAAAAGGAGAGCGCCAAAGCAAATTATTTACACTCAAATGATTCTATTTCAATATCGGAACAAAAGAAGGGCTACACACACACACACACACACACCAACAGCTTTACTGATACACAGTATCCTTACTCAGTATTTTACTGTACTGACGGTGGTCTGGACTCGTCAACTTTACATAACTAAAGCAAGGTTCACAAAATCTATACATATATAAAAGAAAACCGTGACTGACTGACTGATCTAATAACACACCGCTCAACTGGACGGATTTGGCTGAAATAAATAGTTGTTATGACGTAAGCATCCGCTAAGAACGGATTTTTGAAAATTCAACCCCTAAAGGGGTGTAACGGGGGTTCAAAATTTACATAGAGAAATCATATACAGTATGTTAACACGTAAGGTGCACATAGGGAAATTAACATTGGGAACTGGATCAGAGTGAGCCTTGAAATCTTGTTTTTCAATTTGACAGATAATATTCTTTTGCAAAATGAATGTGTATACCTACTACCGAAGAAAATATTTAAATGATTACAATATAATCGGACTTTTTTTATTAAGGGGACATTAAATTCCCAAAAATACTTAAATGTGGTGCGAGATCAAAATATATCTCCGCCTATTCGTGTTGAACCTAAAGACATTGGGTTACTGATTTACCAACGCGCATACGTCATACTAGTCAGACAATTTTTGAATGAAATGTTTCCAAACAGATGAAGTTGTTTTTTTATGTTTTATTTTTGTACAAAAAAATTAAAATAATGATTTATAAGAGCTTTTTATTATTAAAAAAGCCAAGTAAAATAAAAATACATCAAAATAAAATAGAAATCCTCAAGATTACCACGATAATTCAATAGAAATAACGATTAATGCAGTCATGGCTAACTCTGATCCAAGTATTTTTTTCCCAATGCTAATTTCCCTATGTGCACCTTACGTATTTACATACTGTATATATAAGTTTTAAATGAAATTTGCTGTTTATATGGTAGACAAGATAAACGGTATTTTATATACAGCTGAGGGTTTAGATAAGGTTGCTGCAAAACCAACATCAACGCAAGTGAAGCCACCTCTATAACTGGTAGTAATGCCTGCAAATATAAAAAATTGGTACTCTAATTAAAACAGTGCGCGGCGAAAAAAATACATTACGATTTTTTAAAAAAATTGTGTGAATCAGTATTTGTCCCAAATGAGTTACAATGTTATGTAAGTTCGTACAAATGTGGTGTGTGTTATCTGTTTTGGTACAAACTAGCATTCAGGCATGCACGATAATATGTACATATACAGGCTGTCACATAAGTTTATGTCATAATTTTGAAATATCTTATTCTCGAGGCAGCGTCGGTCTTGCCTCTCAGGGAATACCGAAACTTTTCCCGGTAGGCCGGTTCAGTCCAGTCCGGATTTTTTTCTTGGTCTCGTAGAGGCGTTTGTCAATTTTCCCGATAATTTTTTAGGTTCCAGACCGACCCTGTCTCGAGGTGATTTTGAGTTTATTTCGAAGCAACAAATAAAATGTCTGTACGTCGTCAACAATAGTTTTGAGTTATATTTTACAACAATTTTCATTGATGCTCCGCTCCTATTGGTCGTAGCGTGTTATTATATAGCCTATAGCCTTCCTCGATAAATGGACTATCCAACAAAATTTTTTTTTCAATTCGAACCAGTAGTTCCTGAGATTAGCGCGTTCAACCAAACAAACTCTTCAACTTTATATATTATACTAGCGGCCCTGTACGTGCTTCGCTACGTATAAAGTGAAATAATAAAACAATTTAATTGGAACATCTATCTATCTATTTTATTAATTGCTAGCTATTTTAAAATATACATGGGCGTATATGTGTGTATGTCGAGCACTCCGGCTGCGCCGTCGTACTCGAAAAAAAATAGCGTAAAGTATTCGTGGATAACTGGTCTTTAAAACACTTGCTTTATTTCGAGCACTCCGGCTGCGCCGTCGTGCCGACCAGTTTTAAACGATATTCAGTTTTTTTACATCCTCGATCTAGATATATGGTTGTTAAGTTCGTTGCGCCATCTATTGAATATTCACTCAATCCTTTCAACAGGTATTGCCATCTTATATGGTTGTTAAGTTCGTTGCGCCATCTATTGAATATTCACTCAATCCAGTCAACAGGTTCGCTATCTTATATGGTTGTATTATGACTGTCAAGGAATAGACAAATAATTTGCAATAAAATAATATTGCGACTATAAATTGAAATGTAAGCTATCCTATCTTTCAAGTTGGGTCGAATTGCACACGGTGTGCAAATCAAATTTAAAATCGGTTCAGTAGTTTAGGAGTTCATCGCGGACAAACATGTGACACGTAATTTTTATATATTAAGATATTAGTATAGATAACTTCTATCTTGCTACTGGTGTTTATTCAGCGCACTCGAAAACATATTTCTAGAGCTTAGGATTTTTTAAGATTGTGAATTCAGTGGATATCCCTTATATCTAAAATCTCGCTAAACATATCTGTAGCTAAAAATCCTTTGGTTTTTATAGGCAATGGCGCAATGCGCCCATGGACACTTTTTCTTAGTGGCCTTTAAACTATAAAATAAAACCATTTTCGATCAATTTAACCAGAAACCAAATCTCATAAGGTTTTTGCGGAGTCTTTTGGTACGGCGTTAATTTAGTGATTATAAAATCCATGAGAAAAAAAGAAACAGACAGACCTCATTTCCATAAAATAGAAGAACTTTATTCAATATTATGTCACAATGACAATGAATGCGTCATGTCATAAAATCAAATACAGCAGTCAAAAAAATTGATACGGACACTTGTCTATAAGATATATTTTACATAATACCGCTCTAACTTTTACTGCCTTTCGATTCGTTTAAATATTAAAGATGCTTTCAATTCTGACACAGTAAAACTCTGAACCAGTGAAAAATGTTGTGTGTGTGTTTAGATTTCTTTTTTTGTATCTCAGACCCGGCGGTTTTCTTTTGAACTGCATATTCCTGGACATTTTAATAAAAAAGTACAATGTAGACATGTGGACATACCAATAAACGATTCAGTGAAGCGTTTTTAATCAAACGTCGCTCGCTGTTGGTTGAACGTAGTCTTAAAAAAAGTTATATATATGAAAAAAAATCTTATTTAAACTTTTAGGCATTGAATAGTATCTAAATTGAATACAAATATGTTTTTTTGGCTTTGCACGTAGCCCTAGTGACAAAATTTCAAAATCGTGACACTAGATCTTTTACAATTAGGCTTTTAAATGATTTTTTTTTTGTGTCATAAATGGAAAGATCGTATATAAGTTTTATAACAAAACTATTTTTCTTTTTTTTATTTTCGTTATAATTCAAAAGTTATATCAAATTAAAAATAAATTTTTGTACCCAGTTCCGAGAACGCGACATTTCCCGAACATAATGTGACGTCATAATGTTAATTTATATTATTACAATATAAATAATAAATTATTTAGTTATATTTAATGGAAAATATTTAGTTTCTCATAAATTACAGTCACATTATTATTTTGTGAAAAAAAAAAACTTTCTTTGATGCTTTAGCATCTCGAACCTCAGCTGAATTGAACCGAAAATGTATCATTTTTTAGAAAATCTGTGATCATAAATAATATCTACAGTAAGTATATTAGCAGAATTGTCTTTTATAAAAGCTTTATCCCACATTATTAAATAGAATTATTTGTCAACAAAATTTTTTTATACTAAATTTAGGATAGTTTTAGTCAATACACATGTAGAAGCTATATTGATAGTATACTGCGTATATACATTTTAACATTATGACGTCACAATTGTCAAAAACAATTGTAGTGCGTTTGCAGTCACGGGATTTGTTTTTATATTTTATCAATTTTAAATTGCTTATAATTAATTTAAAAAATTTTTTTTGAAAGTTTTTCGCATCGATTATCAATATTATTTATAATAAAGTTTTAAAATACAATAAAAAAATCGATAATTATTTTTTTTTCAAAAGCCTAATTGTCTGCCAAACTGCGAGTTTAAAGTAAAAACGGATAGTAATTTTTGAAGTTTATTATTGTAATATTACAAATAAAGTTTGTAAGTTTGGATGTAGGAGGTATTCTCCGAAACCGCTCATCCGATTTCAACTTTTTTTCACCAATATTTAGAATGGACCTTCAAGATGGACATAGGCTATATATCATCACGTTAAAATAAAAGCGCTTTTCGTGGAGACCAATCTATACTAATATTATAAAGAGGTAAAGTTTGTAAGTTTGGATGTAGGAGGTAATCTCCAAAACTGCTCATCCGATTTAAAAAAAAATTCACCAATATTTAGAATGGACCTTCAGGATGGACATATATATAATCACGTTAAAATAAAAGCGCTTTTCGTGGAGACCAATTTTGCAACGTAAGTCGACGAAAAAAACGGTGGCAAATTCGTCCGATGCCGGACCGGGTCGATGTAGTAAGTACATAAAGGTACCGCGTATTATCTAGCTGTTATAAGGAAAATAGGATAAATGGCAGAGAAATGAGTACTTTACTGTAGAATGAGCTACTATAGCTCGAGGCCTGAGAGGGTGTGTTTGTATATACAGGTTTAAATCTCTACAAATCACCTTTGTAAGTGCCGGTGGTCTGCTTCTGTTTAACTGATAGATCTTTTTGCTTAGACGCCGATAGCAACGACTGCACACATGCAGGTGAATAGATTGCTTTCTATACAAGATGTTTTGCTTAATGCGAACAGGATAGTCATTTCCGTATACTAATGCTTCCATATGGGCTTTTTCAATTCTTTGCCACAAAACCTTTGAATTTTCCCATTTAAAAATAATATACCATTTTTGGCATTTTGGCGTTAATTTTATTTTTACCGTAATTGTTTAGAATATTCACGGATTCGGTCCTACATAGTTTATTTTTTTAATCGGTTCAGTCGTTTTTAATAGAATTCACAACAAACAGATATTATAGGTAATACATATAAAAAAGTACCTTTAAATTCTCCAGCATTTGTGAACCGATTTTAATTATTATTTTCCTATTTAATAGGGAATATCTTCAGTATCGTCTCATATAAGTTTAACATAAATCGGTTCAGCAGTTTTGTAATAAAATATTACGGAAGAAGGTGGCCAATAACGTACATACCTACTACACGTATTGAAAAGTCACTAAGCAGTAAAAAATAAAAAAATTTCGAACTTTCCAAAAAATAAAATTATCGACCAATTTTTCAGACAATATATTAACAAAAAATATAATTAATACATTAACGTTTCAATCCGGATTTGGACCTTCTTCAGAATTGATCTAAAAAATATAAAAATAATTAATATTTATATAAAGCGAATTAGAAATTAAATATTAATTATTTTTTATATTTTTAGATCAGTTCTGAAGAAGCTCCAAATCCGGATTGAAACGTTAATGTATTAATTATATTTTTTATTGATAATTTGTCTGAAAAATTGGTCGATAATTTTATTTATTGAAGAGTTCTAATCAGACGTTAATCAAAGATTTAAAATTGAACTTCCTTCAAAACAGCCTTTAAAAAGCGTAAAATAATAAAGTTGCGAGCCAATCAAGCGACAATTTAATGAAAGTATATAGATTATAGACAAATAATAAATTTATATATATGTTACCGGACAAACCCGATTTCAGGACAAACTAGTTTGGCCTAGGCCAAACAGGTTTGTAGAACTAGTTTGGCCTAGGCCAAACTAGTTTGTCCTGAAATCGGGTTTGGCCGGTAACATATATAACTAAATTGGCGCCGATCTCAAAGCTTTGTTATTTTTCGCTTTTTAGTGACTTTTTTAAAAGGAAATTCAATTTTTTTCATAAGTTTTGACGTGATAACGTCTTATAAATTGATGAATCACCAATCTTATAAATTGATAAAACACCGGCTGCATGCACGAAAAAGTATAACGTTCCTAACGTTCCGCCTGACCCTGTGCGTGCTTTTCTCGAAAACGGACCTAACGATTTGGATGAAATTTACTGAAAAGGGATTTTGGGGGGCAAAAAATCGTTTTAGCTAGGTCTCATCTCTCGAAAAAATCGTTTTCATACAAATTTTATCATTATAAAAATCAATTTTTTGACGTATGAAAATACTTAAATATTGTAAGTAGGTTTTGGAATTTTATATAAACAATGAAACAATTATTATGACAGTTAATCTTTGAGACTTAAAATAAATACGAAAGAAAGAAAGTTAAAAAAAACAATTATATTATAGGTGGTGAGTAATTTTAATAAATAAAATTAACCTAAATTTGAAGCAAAAGATGCAATATCATAGATTCGAAGTATTATAATTATTATATAAATTTAGGTTATGTATTACGGAATACGTTATCACGTAAAACTATCATCCGTAAACCGACTTTACAGACAACCAATTTTTTTTATAGGACATGCGTTATAAAAAAAAACAGGCGTATTTGATTCACGCTGCGCTGAAGTATAGCATTCTACACAGTATATTATTATGATGGGCATAAAATTATAACATATAGCTACCGGTGGGTACCACTTATTTACTTATTTTAGGATTAGCCATGTAAAACCATATTGCAAACAAACTAAAGCCGGAAACCATACAATAATACTGAGCTGGACAAATATAATGTACTCAAACAGCCGTGTAATATTTAGTTAAAAATAAACCAGTTAACAAATAAAACATATAATTATTAAGTTTGTTCAGTTTGTTAAAAATTTGTTTTTGAAAGCTGCCGAAATGACATTATTCTGTATAACCAATACATATTTTTACCATTCCAACCCACAACTGTGGAATGGTACCAGTTTAGGTCAAAATTTTATAATATTTTTCGTTTGAGGCCCCTCAAATCTAAAAAACATATTTTTGGAAAAACTCTGTGCGTCTGTTTGCATGTGAGTACGATACAGGTCAAACGGATGAATGGATTGAAACTAAATTTTGGGAGGATATTTGATACGCAAATATGAACAGCCCTATTGCTTTTGGGGATAATCCGCGCATGCTCAAAAGAGATAATCTGCTATAACGTTCTTGTTTATATAATAATGGTATACTTTTCACAACGGTTTATTATTATATTTATTTTTCCAAGAAAGTTTTCTTAAATTTTTTTTCTAAACTTTATATAGTTTCGGAAATATTTTGAAAATAAAAAAATCACCTGTTCTTTTATTTTGTAGATCTGTCGGAAAGAAATCAGTTAAACGTGCTTTTATGAATTTTTACATGACGTGGAACATATTTAACCATGCCA
The DNA here is from genome assembly GCA_963575645.1 of Xanthostigma xanthostigma. Taxonomy (NCBI): domain Eukaryota; kingdom Metazoa; phylum Arthropoda; class Insecta; order Raphidioptera; family Raphidiidae; genus Xanthostigma; species Xanthostigma xanthostigma. The sequence continues at coordinate 4,741,787 of OY754469.1, read as the reverse complement.
ACGATCAGCAAGTATCATAATATTCAATACTAGTCGTTACCCGCGTCATCGGACGCGTTTTTTTTATTACACTATATCAAAATATGTTAATATTTTCTGAAGTTGGAATGACCCCGTTGCCCAGCTGGCTGGATTTTTTTGTAACATTTGCTGAATCTGAACAACTTAAAATAATTATTTCGAAACAAGGTTCTTGTCCGCTAAGCCGCGAGTAAGACTAACTTTTGAATAGAAAAGAAATCTCGCTTTAATAAATTTCTTCAAAATAGAAAACTAAAAAAATAGTTATAGGTATGCTATTTTTCTTCATGCCTCAGTCGTGAGTACGCTTATTTAATACGTTAATTAATTATTTATTTATTAATTCCATAAAAACACATAAATTCCAAGCAAGCAGCTTCGAGGTTATACGTAAAAACACGAATTGCGACTATTGGCTAAAATGTAATAGAGTTGCTATGGAAATGACATCTAAGCAACAGTTGATAGGTTGTTTTTTCTTTATACTGCCGCCCGAACGTACGTACTTCCCGCATCAGTGCGTGTAATCCCACCAATGTGTAAATGTTAGACTTTCTGCCTTACAATTGATGCCGAAAGTATGTACTTTCGATCGAGGTTTGAAGATAAAAAAAATTTGACGTCGTGTCTGGAAAATAACCGTTGACACAATCTGCACAAAACGTTCATCTATGCAGTTAAGTTATGTACATAAAACGGGGTGAGAAAGACATTTAACGCAGCGGCGTGCGTATAAAAGGGTGGCTGGGGAATAATGAAGTATCCGCAACTGATTTTAATGAGATTTGAACACGATTGCAGCTTAGTGAAAATATAGAGACGAGAGAGGGTTGTGATGGAGGGTTGTACGCGGAGTTTAACTCAAGGGGGTTGCTCTAATGTGTTGATTCGGATATAACCACCCCCCCTCTTTTATACATGTACACACAATACTCCGGAATCGAATGAAACGTTTCTGCTTTTGTACTATGTAAGATACAGTTATGTTTCATATCCATACTAAATTTATAACAATTGCATTCTTCATAGCAACTTCATACGGTAATTATTGCAGTTGCTTAATTAAGATGCTAGTTATTTCATGGCTTAATAATAGTAACTGGGCTTCTGATACGACTTTCAGCTTCAAATCTACTTTTAAGGACGTTTATACGTGAAAGTTATAAATTTTAATCTATATACATAAAGCTGAAGAGTTTGTTTGTTTGATTGAACGCGCTAAACTCAGGAACTACTGGTTCGAATTAAATTTTTTTTGTTGGATAGTTCATTTATTGAGGAAGCCTGTAGGCTATATAATATCACACTACGACCAATAGGAGCGGAGCATCAATGAAAAATGTAACTCAAAATTCATCCGTCCGACAAAAACTTTAGACCGGTAACTCCGATCATCATGAAATTTGGACACAACATTGTTCTCAGTAAACTAAGATGAACGTGCGTACTCATGTCCCTCCACCTCCCATTCGTTCTTTTACACCCGAGTGAAACCGGGCGGGACCGCTAGTTTTTTATATTCTGCTAATTTAATCACGCGAGGATCATTTTCTAAAAATTCAAAATCTAAGTTATCGATCATTTAAAAAAATTACGATAAAAAAAAATTGGTTGTCTGTAAAGTCGGTTTACGGACGATAGTTTTACGTGATAACGTATTCTGCTCGAATATCATATTTAATAATACATAACCTAAATTTTAGTAGCTGTCAGGCGGAACGCGTCACATTTCGGAACGTGACACTTTTTCGTGCATGCAGCCGATGTTTCATCAATTTAATATAAGACGTTATCACGTCAAAAATCATATGTCTATACTAAAGTCTTTTCAAAACACAGAAACCAGAACTTTACTAAAATTTCGGAAATTCTGCGTTGTTATATTTTTCAGTTGAATGTTTTTCGCAACCCATGGTTATGAAATTCAGTAGTCATTTAAAATTGTAACAAAATTTCAAATCGATTGAGATATAAATCTCTCATGCATGTGTGAATAGATATATGTTTTAACTTCATCGGAGCACCCCTTCGCTGCGGTGCTGCACCCCGATCAGTATATAATTATATCGGCGGCGTGTGTATATATACCTACTTATTTTGCACAATCTCCGTGTTGTATGTTTTACAATTCGAATTGGTTCTCAGGGATCAATTTATACCTAATAGATACTACATGAGGATTAAAAGCATAATATAAAGCTCTTTTACACAGTAATAAAGCAGGCCTGGTCAAACTTTTTATCTAGAGTTGAATAGCTATGAATTTATATGCAATGTTAGAATTATCTTTGGTTTGTACAGGTGCAAGTAACTTTTTTTTATCAAAACTCAAAAATATAATAGGAACGGGCTTTCAAAGTTTTATTAAATTTTATCAAATTTTTAAAGTCGGTCTTGGCGTTATGTTATGTCACTATGGAAATATGTTATGTTATTATCAAGTATTGACAGAAATTGTTCGAAGTTGTCCCCGTTTTGTTGGACACAAAGATGCGTGCGTCGTAGCCAAGCGATAAGGGCCTTCCGCGAATTATTTAGGATGCATTTCCGATTCGTGCTATCATTTCTTCGCGTGTGTTTACCGGGCTTTTTAATTAATTAAATAAAATTTAACTCGTGTGACCTGTGCGAATTATTCGCACTAAATAAGTATAATAATTATCACTTTACAAAATTATTTTTTAAATATGATTGCAGGTATTCAATTCGTTTCTAATTTTGCACACTGCTTATAACGTTCTTCTTTTTGTTGAATTACAATATGAAGCGCAGATGACAGATCGAAGAAATATTTTACTAAAATTGTCATATAGAGGCGCAAGTAGCAAAAGCGTTGAGCTAAGCCGTCAGATGACATCATGCAGCATTGGTGTGACGTTGTTCAGCGTTGCTCGCTGTTTCAAAATTAAAGCCGTCAGATGGCAGTATGCAGTATTGTGTCTGTTGTATTACAATATGAAGGTCAGATGACAGATTGAAGTGTTGACGTTGTTTCAAAATTAAAGCCGTTAGATGGCAGACGTTGTTCAGCGTTGCTGTATTTAAATTAATTTACAAAAACAAAAGCAATAATACATTTTTTAGTTGTCGATGTCAGTAGAGCAAGCAATTATCTGTAAAATGATATATAATTTATGTGGAGAAATTGTGAGGTTTTTTTTTAAAAAGGGAGGCAAACATCTTTAACCTTAGCGTATTAATTATATATGATTAAACTTTGAACGGCCGTTTCTCTCTTATTTTTGAGTTCTGATAAAAAAAGTTACCTAAATTTCTGCACGCTGTTAAAAAAGAAGAATCAACTTAAAAAAATAATTCTGTATAATGCAAGAAAATTTCAAATCGGATTAGTAGGCATAGTTCAGTACTTAAAAAACCTTGTGATTCTTAGAAGGCAAACGTGTCAGTTTTCCTTAATTAGAACATGTACTAAAAATAGCCTGTAGAAGATTCTAATCTTCACTGTATCTATTTTTAAATGCCTTCTAATTTATTTATACAAAAGAACTGACTAATATCGTGCCGATGGCACGTATATCAATAAATCAAAAATAGTAATACGTTGCGTAATTTGACCGAATTATTAAAATAAATTCGAAGGTCAATTTCATATCACGGATTCAGCACGATTGGTCAATATTTTCGTGAAATTTTTTTGCCATGTACAAACAGAAAGTACAAGTAATATGATATAAAAATATTCGTTGATAACGCCATATGTATGTTGGCCACGTACGTTTGTTTATATGGATGTACACTAAGTCACCAATGAAGAACAATACCCCAGATAAGCGTGCTTATATTCTAGGGATGACGACGGGTACCTGTGCAGAAAAAGGTACCCGAAAATTAAAAAAAAAAAGAAAAAACAGTCAAGTGCGAGCCGTAATGGTCTATTAGCTGGCTACGGAGAAAATGGGTGACTCGGTGCAGAGCTGAAAATTTGCAGAATAATAGGAGATAGTACAAGTAAGTAGGGAAAAAATTGCCAGAAGGCTAGGCGGAAGATAAAGAGCCGCCAGAAGACGCTAATGTTGCGAAAAATCAGTGCACTTCTGGCAATTTCTATTCTGTAATTCAAAACTAGATTATATATTACATATATTATACATTATATAGTTATAAGGGCATACTGAAAATTTAAACATGATATAATAATTACATTCGACAAATATTCAAAATTTGATAGAAATAAAATTAAATAAATTAATAAAATTACGTTGTTATAACAACGTAATTTCATTAATGAAAATATATGACGATTAATTTTATTTCTATCAAAATGTCATTAATAATTTTGAATATTTGTCGAATGTAATCATTATATCATGTTTGAATTTTCAGTATGCCCTTATAACTATATAATGTATAATATATGTAATATATAATCTAGTTTTGAATTACAGAATAAGTATAGAAATTGCCAGAAGTGCACTGATTTTTCGCAACATTAGCGCCTTCTGGCGGCTCTTTATCTTCCGCCTAGCCTTCTGGCAATTTTTTCCCTACTTACTTGTACTATCTCCTATTATTCTGCAAATTTTCAGCTCTGCACCGACTCACCCATTTTCTCCGTAGCCAGTTCTTCATCTATAAGTACCATTTAGTTCTTCGTTTAAATTTTCCAGTAAACTATGAGTGCGGTTCTATATTTCCCATTTTTTTCAAAATTTTAGGCTCAGTTGTATCAGAGATATTTAAAAGGATTTTGGAAAAAATGGATATAAGACATTTGGATTATTTTACTATCTTACGAGATTGGTTATTTAAAAAAAATGTAAATGAGACAAGTATTGTTTTCGTACAGTTTTAATTTTTAACTAAAACTATCTCAAAATTATAATAATCTTTTATGTCCTGCGTTCTTCAGTTGTGATTGCAAGTTACTATTATTTATAATTTTTCGTCATCTGATCATCGAGACTAATCAAGTAGGTAGTAAATATTTTTTTAGTATTTGAAAATTGAACTGACGATAATAATCGGGTATTTATTCCGGGTACTTGATTCTAAAAACTTGACAGGCTTCGTCATATATAATCTATACTCAATTTTACGAGAAATGATCACCGATAGTTACTGAGATAGTTCTGTAAGATACGTAACGGGGAGAACGCATTTTCAAAATTTTCTGTCCAATTGTACCAAAATTGCTCGAACCCCGTTTTGATTAAACATAAGTATACAATCAACTGTCAATAAAAAGTATAGTACAGTACTTTTTATCCGCAACTACGCTTAGGTAGGATGTCCATCAAAACCGACATTGAAAATAATCTGGGGGTAAAATCGATTTTTATTTGAGCGAAGCTGCCGAGAATAAAGTCTATATATTTGCATATCATTAGAAGTTTTTTTTTTCGACTTAAAAGGTACCGATAAAATTATACGGGATACAAGGCTAAAATAATAAAACAATTTTTATTCACTACAACATTATTTATTGGTCAACGTTTCGGCAATATTTCTTGTCTTCTTCAGGACCTTAAAAATATAAAAAAAATTATTTTTAAGGTTCTGAAGAAAACAAGAAATATTGCCGAAACGTTCACCAATAAATAATGTTCTAGACCTAGTGAATAAAAATTGTTTTAATATTTTGGCTTTGTATCCCGTACAATTTTATCATATAAGTACCATAATATACCAAGGTGTCTTATTTTATTTTGCTAAAAGGTACCTTCGTTTTTTACAGGTTTTTACTATTCCGTATTTTCATTAGAGATGTAACGAATTTCAATTCTTAGCGAATGTGAATATTTAGTTTTCAAATCTGGAGCCATTTGTCCAAGGCTAAAATGGCTACGCAAGTCGCACGCACACATTTGTAATGGTTCTGGGTACTAGGTTGATTACTAATACTAAGTCTACAGCTTCATTGTCTAACGTTAAAAGGCTGATAAAAGATATAATTGCAAGGTTAACTTAGAGAAAACATCTTTTCTAATAAAAAATGCGAAAATAATATTTTTTATCTTATTCAAAATAGATATTCACATTGTTTTTTAATATGATTTTTTTCTGATATTAATATTAGCACACCATTTGCATGAATTTTGCGAATGCGAATATTCGTTACATCACTAATTTTAATCACATTATAATGATGTCGTTAAGAGCACCAATAAACAAGTTTTTACGAAACAAAGTATATTTTGTAGGCATAAATAGCGTATTTAATAAACACGCTGTACTGTTAAAATAATCACTAATGGGTCAGCAATACAATAATTACGTAATTACGATTGTATAACACTTGTATTAGCAACAATGTTGGTATTGTTGTCTGCGGAAAGTTTAAGGGCTGAGCAAAATCTATATATCGCAGCGAAACGTTTTATATATGAAGAATATAAAAAATTAATATTACGTTTTATCATTTTTTTATTATATTTAAACAAACAGATAACACGTTTATATAATAAAAAATAAGTTCAACAACTAAAACCCGACTACTGAAAAGTATGAAACAAGAAAATATTCTCATCTGAGGATAGCCATGGTCATATGCCACCTACCCTAACAAAACATTACATTTTAACAGTAGTAAACGATCATAAGCTCTAGGGCAAAGTGCATCACGCTCAGGGCCTCATATATATGAGATGGCATACGACCACGGCTATCCTGAGATGAGAATATTTTCTTGTTTCATACCTTTCAGTAGTCGGGTTTTAGTTTTTGAACTTATTTTTTATTTACATTATTTTTTGAACTTATTTTCAGTTTGTTTTCAATTTGCTTCCCTCTGGGACCAAAAATCGAAAATAAATGTAGCCTATGTTACCCGGGCCATAATAATGAATCGATTGACACCTTATTTATCAAAATCGGATGAATATTTTAGACGCTATAGTGGAACATCCGTAAATACAAACATACATAGACTGCTATACTCATAATCCTTTTGGCTTCGCCGTAGTCGAGTAAAAATAATAGCACGTGGGTTAGAGCTTACACCGGGAGTATCCAATGATGACGTTTCGTGTGCTGCTTCGGAGCGCAGAACAGCGCAGCGCTTGAACGCAAGAAAGTCTGCCACACAGAATACTCCAGTTTTGTGTTCTGTCAGTGGCTGATAAACTTTAGCATTGATTGTGTAACTGTTACACTATTTCTTAACATGTTTGTTAAATATGAAAAATATATAATTCATTGCAAAATTATGAAGTACCCAAGATTTGTTCTGCAGCTCTGCAGCGTTCGTAAAGGAACCGTCAACGATGTGACGTAATTGACTTTTTATTTTTTTTAACGCATCCTTGTTACGGTCGCGTATCCAATGTCACGCGGCGCGTCCGACGCACGAGTCCCGTTTGATTCTCGTGACCAATTACTCACCCGCCAGGTGATGCCGTCTCTTGAATATCAAATAGGTCCTAGTATATAAACAATGTAAAGTGATAGACAGTTATCAGTTGTGATCAATCAGTATTAGTGCTTTACTGGATTTATTATTTCTTCGAACGTTTAAAATGAAGGTAAGTACCTACTTTTAATATCTGACAACTAGGGTTTGCAGTACCGGTACTGAAATCGAATTTGTATTTCCCGGTACTGGAGGAGATCCAGTACCGAGAAATTTGATACTTTCGGTACTAGACAAAAAATGTGTTAAATGCTTTATGTGTGAAATAAAATGTTGGAAATAGTCTTGAAGAAGTTTAATCACAATACAAATCACTGATTATTACTCTACGTAATTCAATAAACTTTAAATATTACAATCAGTCTCAATAATAATCTTTGAGAATCAACAAATTAAGTATTATCTTAACTCAAAATAATCATTCTTGTCATGAAAAAGGAACCTCAAATTCAAATTTAATAAATTGTAGGTACCTATGCAGACTGGTTTTGAAAAATTCACCGGCGACGATTACAGCATTTACAGCTTGAAAAAATAGTTAAAACATTTAAACTAGTATAATTTTTGTAGTACCGGAATTCCCGGGAAATTCAGTACCGGTAATTCCCGGGAGCAATCCCTACTGAACTAACAAAATTTCGAATAAATGTGAAAAAATGACGCTAATAATACGAAAACGTAGAACTCTAAGTGGCTCAGAGAAGAAAAAAACATTTTCTGTTATTTAAATTGTTGGGATTACCTTTCATATATGTTTAGCTCAGCTGCTTATAGATAAGTTATCGTATTCTTAGTTGCCCACAGACTTGCAAACTGGCGAGTAAAAGAAAATCTTTTGACTAAAAAATTTTAATACGCGCAATAGAGGCGGGAAAAAAGATAAGTGATGTTGGAAGACGCTTTGGAGTAAATATATATTAGGTATAGCAAAAAAATATTAATGGATTATTTCTTCTCTCCGTTTAACGACAACTCTCAATAACGCCACAAAGTGCACAGTCCCTTGAGTGTCGCTTTAATATAGAGTTTACACTATAATTTTTTATAACAATTAATGATCTTTTGTTAGTAGAAGTTTTATTCCAAAAATATGTATTGAAGGAGATTTATGAACAATTGAAAAATATGCTTTACCAGACTATCGTTTGCACTGAGGCCCTGAAGATAAAAATATATTTTTCGAAACGTTGGCCACAAACGATACTCTGGTAAAGCTTATATTTTTCAATTGTTCTTCAACCAAATAAAGCTCCTTCAATAAATGATCTTTTGTGAGAGATGATATGATTTAATAATAGTTTGGCAAAATTCGCGTCATGGTTCAAGACAAATATTGTTTTAGGTATTGGCAGCTGTTGTATTGTTAGGATTGGTTTTAACAATAAACGCCGAACCTCCTAGATTTAGACAAGGACAGTTTAACAATCAGAGATTCAGATCGTTCGCTCGTCAAGAAGCCCCGGCTAATCCTCCACCGCCTCCTGGCAATGGAAACGGAGGAGGGAATGGTAACGGAGGAGGAAATGGCAACGGAGACGATGGTGATGGTTCCGGGCCGTACCCACCGTCCGGCTGGCGTCCTCAAGGTGCAGCGTTTACGTTGCCGGCCCGTCAAACGGCACCGTCCGATAAGTACGGTCCACCATCGGACAAGTACGGACCACCACCAGATAAATATGGACCGCCGACCAATGAATATGGTCCACCAAACAAGGATACCACCACTACTGAAGAAGCTACTACTGAAAGTTCAACAGATGAAACAACAGACCAACCTGAAGTTGAGGTAATTAACCATTATTTTAATAGTACCTTTGCTGGGTTGCAGAAAACATTGTCAGAAAATTTTATTTGACAATGACCTTAGATTGTGATCAATTATATACGCGCAGGGGCAATCTATAAATCTCCTATTAAAACTCACTATCATCTAGATCAGAGGCTCCCAAACTTTTTTGTCTCGTAGACCGCTTGTCATGTTTTTCGGTTTTGGGTAGACCCCCTCCTTATCTGATATTGATTTTTTGCAAATTCATTAATTTCAAATGTATTTTTGACAACCGGTATAGTGCTACTCACTTTGAACGATTTAAATTTATAACGGTAGTGAAATGTAGTGTGAAATGTTTAGTTTTATACATTTATTAATTAGATTCAAATTAAACGAATCAAATTAAAATTTACTTTCTGTTACATAAAATAACTAAGCAAAAAATAAATGCTTTTAGTGTGAGGGATGAACCTGATGCTTTAATAATAAATTTTCAACATTTGGCATCAATTTAGTTAGATTTAATCTTAAATCTCTTCGCGGTTAACGATGTCCAGTTTGTTTCTTTTTTTGTTAGGAGATTCACTATCGTTGACCACCATTTTCATTTCATATTGACCCTCAATTTTTTTTCCGCTGACATGGATCCCTTGCAAGTTGTCGTCGACCCCTGGGGGTCGATGTAGACCACTTTGGGAATCACTGATCTAGATTCTAGAACATTAGATTGTAGGTACTTACACAATCATCATATATATTAATACGCTAAGGTTTAAGATGTTTGCCTCCCTTTTTAGAAAAAACCACACAATTTCTCCACATTAATTATATATACCATTTTATAGATAATTGCTTGCTCTACTGACATCGACAACTAAAAAATTTATTATTGCTATTGTTTTTGTAAATTAATTAAACTCTGAACAACATCCGCCATCTGATGGCGTAACGTTAACACTTCGATCTGTCATCTGACCTTCATATTGTAAATACTGCATACTGCCATCTGACGGGCAACGCTGAACAACGCTTTTGCTACTTGCGCCTTTATATAACAATTTTAGTAAAATATTTCTTTTACAACAAAAAGAACGTTATAAGCAGTGTGCAAAATTAGAAACGAATTGAATACCTGCAATCATATTTAAAAAATAATTTTGTAAAGTGATAATTATTATACTTATTTAGTGCGAATAATTCGCATAGGTCACGCTAGTAATATTTTATTTGATTAATTACGTAGTTTTAATTTATTAAAAAAAACTTGTTTAGCAGCAGTTCGCACGTGCGACTTCGGCGAGCAGAAAAAACAGTAAGCTCGAAAAACCTTCTCCGATAGCCAGCAATGACCGCGGTATTTATTACGTTTATTTGCCGGACGGACGACTTCAAAGGGTCATTTATATGACCTCTGCTGACTTACAGAAGATGGCGTACACCGCTAAAGTTCAGTACGAAGACGTCGACTCAGTTGCGGCGCCACTGTATTCAGTCAACGCGCCTATTGTTCAAGTAGTGCCATAATTTTTGAAAATAAATTTTTGTTTATTTTAGAAATACTGTTCTAAAATTTATTTTTAAATTTATCACAGCTGGCCATAAATAGAAATTAATATTAATTTTAAATAATAAATATTTATGGTGGAACCAAAGTTACCACCTTGTTTTATTTAAAAAAAAAATTGAGGATAAATCCAAAGAATAGATTTTTTATTTAAAAATATGTAAATATTATTGATTTCTTTCTACTATTCATCAAATTTTTGTGTCATATACAGCAAACATAGTCAATTTTATTAAATAATTATAATTACACACCTGACTTGAGTTCTACCGTAAAAGCGTTTTTTTGTTTCGTTTAAATATGGCGACTTTAGTTACGTGGATTACATGACATAACCTTAAAATTAAATAATTCAATAAACTATCTTAGAACAATCGAAACGTGGTATTTAATAACTGACTTACATTGTTTTAAATGTAAGCTTTCCGCCATTTTAGTCAGTATAAAAATAAAAGATGAACAACAAACAAAAGGTAACCTTTTAACAAATGAACAGCTTTGCGTGTAGAACACGATGCGTGTGTGATAGTTTGTTTTTTAAATATTCATTAACTACAATATATAGACTTTGTATGCAGATTATAATCGTATTATTTTAATTGTTATTACTAATTACAATAATTATTATTGTTTTTTTATATGAATGGTTATTTAATGTATAATACAAAAATTGTGTTGAAAATAAAGTCAATGTTTTTAAAATATTTCTTAATAGTTTTTTAATTATAAAGGGCCATATGTATTTGGAATGCCGTTAGCAAAACCAGAGAATTGATAAATGTATATTATTAACATTTAGTAGAAGAAATTCTTTTATAGCATAAGCTCAAAATAAAGTTGCCTTTATTGTAGCTACTGACGTTGCGACCTTTTTTTGTGCTCCGAACATGACAAAAAGATTGTATAGCCAAACTTCTTTGGAGGCTATGTCGAGAAAATTTGGACTGACCCCTAGGTCCCACCATCTGACCGACGCCAATAGTGTAAGTGCCTTATGGCAAATACATTAATAAGATGCTAGTTTATCTTTGTTTTCTGGTTTGTAAAAAATTACATTGTTTTATGTTTATCATCATATATATTAATACGTTAAGGTTAAGATGTTTGCCTCCCTTTTTATAAAAAAACCACACAATTTCTCCACATAAATTATATATCATTTTACAGATAATTGCTTGCTCTACTGACATCGACAACTAAAAAATTTATTATTGCTTGTTTTTGTAAATTAATTAAAATACAGCAACGCTGAACAACGCCTGCCATCTGACGGCTTTAATTTTGAAACAACGTCAACACTTCGATCTGTCATCTGACCTGCATATTGTAAATACTGCATTCTGCCATCTGACGGCTTTAATTTTGAAACAGCGAGCAACGCTGAACAACGTCACAGCAATGCTGCATGATGCCATCTGACGGCTTAGCTCAACGCTCTTGTTACTTGCGCCTCTATATGACAATTTTAGTAAAATATTTCTTCGATCTGTCATCTGAGACTCATATTGTAATACAACAAAAAGAAGAACGTTATAAGCAGTGTGCAAAATTAGAAACGAATTGAATACCTGCAATCATATTTAAAAAATAATTTTGTAAAGTGATAATTATTGTACTTATTTAGTGCGAATAATTCGCACAGGTCACACTAGTATGTAATAATCATAAACAAAACGAACTTACTTAAAAATGGCCTACTACCACCTGAGAACGGACCTAGACTTGTAATAGTGTACCTACGTTAAACTCTATGTCTATTCAGAGAATTAAATGCTTGAGGTAGACGCACTTCAGAACGATGCTTTCATAAAAAAGAGATCATACATTTTGATAGAGCAAGTTGAAGTGACCCTTTTAAGAAGGTTTTTCAATGGAAGATATACACGACAGCATCATGTGTGATTTTATTTAAAGGTATTTAAGCGGGAGGAAGTGGTACTTAAAATTCTCTTTGGATGATATTTTTTTGTGAGTACAACAATTATCTGACAAAAAAAGTTGGTATGTTCGACTGAATCATAAGATGAGGTACTTACTTTGTTTGTATCCAGTTCATATGAACGATTTTTCAATGGGTCCAATTTTACCACCGATTTTTGGCTTAAAAAAATTAGGTTTTCGTTTTTTTTTAGTATATCTTTTGTCAATTTTATAGCCTTACATTATTTTCTTGCATTATCAGGAGCCAATGGCGATGATTATCAAGGTGAAGTGTTAGGAGAAGATTTGTTTGTAAACCAGCAAGAACTGGCAGTAATTTCAAAAATTTTTAATTTTTACATCAAACTAGCGTTCCGATTCGTCTTCGCCCGAATTTGCAGATTGCCACTGTTTTGTTCGTTGCAAAATTGGTCTCCAAGGCAAGCGTTCTTATTTTAACGCGTTAATATATAGCCTATGTCCATCCTGAAGGTTCATTCTAAATACGAACAATCGGATCAGTGGTAGTTATACCCGAATTCACTCAATGACCGAAATAAATGCGCAAAACTAGTTTTGACCAACGAATATTGCCCAACCCGAAATCTTACATTTAAACGGGTACCTATTGACTTATAAAATGAGCAAAACTAGTTTTGCGCATTTTCAATTGGACAAAACTAGCTCTGTCCATTTCTGAACGGATACTATAGATCACCAGTTAATTATTTCGTAACAATTAACCGATGTAATATGCATTGTTACTTTAAAGAAAGTTATAAATTATTAAATGGCAAATATCTTCAGCTTGGTTTCATGTTTACAACGCGATAATATTTTATCCAATAAGGTGAAAGAGAATAGCTCTAGCTCACTCTATAATCCGATGTGACTTGTTTACTGACCTGAAACAGGTAACCGCAATTACTGTGGACAAGCAGTTGTAACAAGCCATGTATTACGAGAAATTATTTATACATTCTGTGGTGTGCTGCGATGCTTTTTCTAATAGAAAATAATACTGATCATTTTGAACGATAAGATAGCAGATTATTATCGAAGCTGTTACAGTGCCGCACAGTCAGAATGGGATGTGCAATCTCACAGCGTAATGGGGTCGTCTCACATTTTTTTTGATGAATTACATCTTAAGCTCTCGGTATAGGCAGTAATTTTGCGAAGGCAGCGGAAATGCAATAATTGAGTGAGAAAAACGCGTGCTATTTAATTTGTATGAAGATTGACTCTATTCAATAAATAGAGTAACTGTGATCCATTGAAGTTAATGATGAGTATTTGGAAAGAATTCCGTGGCATAAAGATAGAAAATGAAGCAATACTGAGACTTTTTTAAACTTGCATTTAATACTAACGTTTCGATACGTTTTGTATCATCTTCAGAGTGTTCAAATGCTGTCACATGTCAATATACTGATAACATGTGACAGCATTTGAACACACTGAAGATGATACAAAACGTATCGAAACGTTAGTATTAAATGCAAGTTTAAAAAAGTCTCAGTATTGCTTCATTTTCGATCCTTATGCCACGGAATTCTTTCCAAATACTCATCATTTAATTTGTACACTATAATATGATTCTTTGGCGCGGCCTACAGTTGGCATAGAGGCTAGAAACGCTGCTAGAAACACTGCTTGGACTTCTGCTGGCCGGTAGGATGGTTACGAAGCTGGAAATGACGTCAATGCGGGCTCGCCTGCTAGTTTACTTAAGATAGGTTTTAAAAATAGAACAGGATTTGCTAGGTCCGCTGCTAAGTATGAGCAAGGACCAATCAGGAAGCAGTATCTTGTCACGTGGGCGACTTGAACAAACGCCCACAAACCAACATGGCGTCATTCTGCACAGAGTCAAACAACAGACGCGTTTTGCTCTGTGTTTATATTTGAACTGTCACTGCGCGCGCACCAGATTTTATTCACAAAACTAGCCTGAAAAGACGTCTCGTGTGAAGCGAGCACATAACAGCAATCAAGAAAACCAGCGCTAGAAAACTAATAGGCAAATTTAGCAGCGTTTCTAGCCTCGTGTGCTAGATCTCGCACGGTTGTGTTAAAGCTGTACGTATCTTATAGTTTAATTATAAAGCACAAGGATTGCTATTATTTTGAAACATGCCTAACGTTATTTTGTAAACAAAGTTGTAATATTGCACACGCAAGTCTGTTGAAAAGTTAACTGGCTGTTTGAAGTGTACATGCATACAAATAACTTTAATCAGGGCCGGATTCAAACGGCCCTGTAAAATAGTCCTTAGATCCTTCAATTAGTTTTTTTTCTGATTGGTTTATGGCTGCTACGAAGAGAGAATGAAGGAGAAATTGAAAATGTAGAAGTCGATTCGTTCCGAAAATATATTAGTACTGAGTTGCAGAGAGAATTGTCAAAAAATTTGATTTGACAAAAACCTTAGATTGTGATCATATAACCACAGTTTCCATACGCACCAGAATCAGTCTAAAGGCCGCTGCACACGAGGCTAGAAACGCTGCTAGATTCCTTGCTAGATTTGCCTGCTAGTTTTCTAGCGCTGGTTTTCTTGATTGCTGTTAAGTGCTCGCTTCACACGAGACAATTTTTCTAGCTTGATTTGTGGATAGATCTGGTGTGCGCGCAGTGACAGTTCGAATATAAACACAAAGCAAAACGTGTCTGTTGTCTGACTCTGAGCAGAATTATGCCATGTTGGTTTGTGGGCGTTTGTTCAAGTGCCCACGTGACAAGATACTGCTTCCTGATTGGTTCTTGCTCATACCTAGCAGCAAATCTTGCAGGGAAAATAGCCCTTGTTCTAATTTTAAAACCTAGATCTATGTGAGCTAGCAGACTAGCTAGCTTCGTACCCAGCTTACCGGCTAGCAGAACTCCTAGCAGCGTTTCTAGCAGTATTTCTAGCGGCCTTAAGGTCATTGTCAAAACATTTTTTGATAACTCAGCATAGATTCTACTAGTATTTCTTTTAATATTGTGAGATCGGTCCTGAAGATCGCGCTGAAGAAGGTGGATATAACGAGTATACAGACTGCGAATACAGTTGAACGCGGAAATTGGCACGAAGTGAGGTTCAAAAGAAGCCCGGGGGGGCTTTACACAGTTACAACACAATATTACATGTTAACATATTAAATGTGTATCAGTTACTATATTATGTTGGAGGAGCGGAGTCACTGTTGCCAGGTCTAGGAGAATTTCCCTATAGATCATTGGAACTTTCGACTGGTTTGGGATAAAGGGAAATGTAATCATTTTTTTTGTTGATATCTAGAAAAATTTATCGAAAATCTTAAACATTTAATCCAAAAACGTGGGGGAGGGGGGAAAGTTTTGAGAGAATTCGAATTTCGTTAAAACGTTAAATTTTTTAAGGTAAAAAAATCACAAAAATATGTATGGCACGCCGTTTTACTATTTAATAGTAAAATATTTTTCCAAAAATTATAAAAATATTTAACATTTTTAATTTCAGAAAAAAAATTTTGAATGATTTTTTTATGTGGTGACAAAATAAAAATACAATATTATTATGTCATGACATAATAAAAATACATTATTTTTATGTCATGACATAAAATTAAATGCTTATACATAGGAAGAGATAGGAAAAACGACGAATTATAATTATGTCATGACATAAAAATAATGTATTTTTATTATGTCATGACATAATAATAATGTATTTTTATTATGTCACCACATAAAAAAAATCACGCAAAATTGTTTTCTGAAATTAAAATTATTGTTAAATATTTTTATAATTTTTGGAAAAATATTTTACTATTAAATTATAGTAAAACGGCTTGCCATAAATATGAGTCATTCATGTGTTCACAGACAAAAATTACGGTGAATGCAATGTGCCCAAACAAATTTTTTCTTCATACCTCGATCGAAAGTTCACATTTTCGGCATTAATATTGTAAGGCAGAAAGTCTCCTTGGTGGGATTACACGCACCAATGCTGGAAGTTCGTACGTTCGGGCGGTAGTAAAGCAAAAACAACCAATCAACTGTTGTTTAGATGTCGTTTCCATATAGCAACCCTGTTACATTTTAGCTAATAGTCGCGAACAGCTGTCATCCGTATTTTTACGTATATAACCTCAAAGCTTCTTGCTTGCAATTTATCTGTGTTTTTATGCAATTAAGGAGGTTGATGCGTTACAGTCCCAATCAAAAGTAAGTCGAGTTCTAAATGGGAACTTTTCTATAATAAATTTTTACAAAAGGTTATAAGTCGATGATACCAATAAATTATTGTCATAAAGGCATAAATATTTTTTTTTTAATATTAATTCATTATTTCAGTATTTTACTTAATGGACTAACTTTTGAATTTTTTGTACAAAGTTAGGTTAGCAAAAATAAATTTATGTAAATATCTGTATTTTACATATTTTTTGCAGTAAATAACTAAAAAAAGAAATTAGAAGTAATAAAAATTAAAAATAAATCATTAAAAAGCTAAGAATTCAGTTAAAATTGTTAAAATTGTCAAGAATAAAAGTCCATAATCTAAAAGTGCTAAGGTTTAATAATTTTTTTTTGATTAAAAGTCTCCTAATTAAATTGGAAAAAATGTTAAAATATGCGTAAGACATCGATGCTTTACATAGTTAGTTTTCGGAACTGCTGACATTATTTGGTTATTTGCAAAAAATTAAAATGTACCGTTTCCATGCTAGGTTGACACATTTTCCATAAGACTACATGTAAAAGTTTTTTTTAATTTTTAACTTTATAAATCTCCTAAAGATTTTGGATTTTTTACAGAAAATTTTTTCATAAAAAATCTTTTAAAAAAACTTTATTTCAGACTTTTTTCATTATCTTCGTAAAACGGCTCAACCTCATTAATAAGTAATTAATTAATGTATTTAATAAGCATGCTTACGACCGAGGTAAAAAAAAAATAGTATACACCACACTGGCCGAAAGTGTGATATAGGTACTATTCCATAATTTTTTGGGAAATGTATTTGACCTGGCAACCCTGGCGTATCAGAACCTATGCTCGAGATGTTTAACTACAGAGCAGCTACATTATAAAGGGTAAATAGTCTCCCAGCTGCTAAGTAGATTTGTTTCTGTGTCGGATATTTCATTATAGCTCTCTGTTTCTATACTCCTATGTGTTTTGTCGAGACAAGGTGCTTATGCAATTTGCTTTGTAAGTGTTTATAAGTAGTTTTCGTCGGAATTAGGTGTTTCGTTAAATACTACTTATAGAATTCTATACACATATACAATGTGTAATGAGAAAATAGACTTGAGACCGATCATGAGAATCATGTTTTGGGGTAGCAGTGCATCCGATCTCCATAAAGTATTTTTAATGCAGAAAAAAGCTATAAGAATTGTTTTCAATCTAGGCTTTCGTGACAGTTGTAAAAATTGTTTTAAGGCAAATCAAATATTAACAGTTCCATCTATTTACATTTATCACTCTCTATGTCATTTGCAGAAATTTGTTACTAAATATCCAACTCACAGTACAATACATAGCTACCAAACGCGTAATAAGAACTCAATTATTCTTCCGAAACCAAATCTTAGTCTTTATCAAAATAGCCCCGAATACTCTGCCCTAAATTTCTATAACTGCCTTCCTATAGAACTGAAGAATTTACCTTTTCTTAAATTTAAAAGGGAGCTTAAATCATTTTTAATTAAAGCTTGTCTATATTCAGTACAAGAATTTTTTAAATTAATTTTAATTAAGAAATTTATGACGAACTCCTGCTGTATAGCTATTATGGACAATAAATTTATCTAAATCTAAATCTAAATCTAGATGAAATGCCGAAGTTCCAGCTGCCCCTGTCTTTATCTATCTATACTTCTATACTAATATATAAAGCTGAAGAGTTTGTTTGTTTGTTTGAACGCGCTAATCTCAGAAACTACTGGTTCAAATTGAAAAAAAAATTTTTTTTGTTGGATAGCCCATTTATCGAGGAAGGCTGTAGGCTATATAATATTACGCTACGACCATTAGGAGCGGAGCTTTAATGAAAAATGTTGCAAAATGTATCTCAAAAATAAGCTTCTATTCATGTGAAATGCACTAACTAGATATGCTCATATTAGCGTTGTGAGAACACAACCTCAGGTGACTCAATCGGTAGAGCATGCGACTGTCAACATCAGGGTCGTGTGTTCGAGCCGCACGTTGGGCGAATATATATATATTTTTTTTATTTTATACATTGTTTTCTTCATTTAAATTTATTTTAATTTTATTTAAATAATTTAAAAAAAATTATTAGTTAAAAAAAGTTTAAATACTGCTTTTTATCGACAAAAACTTTTGAACGGTAACTCCGATCATCATGAAATTTGGACACAACATTCATCTCGATAAACTAAGATGAATGTGTGTACTCATGTTCCTCCCTTCCCCATTCGTTCTTTTACACCCGGGTGAAACCGGACGGAACCGCTAGTCTTCAATAATGAGATGAATTTTCAGCTGTTACCTCAGTACTGTTCACGGTACTGACTGTCAATTTATGTCACAACTATTTCTCGATTGTTAACTCGTTGAAGCACAATGTATGACTGCCTGTCCACTGAGCTATCCCGTGATATATGCGCTGGATAGTTCTTTCTTTTTCTTGCAATCATTGTTGTCTGAAATTGGGGAACAAAGCCTTTTTACCCATACGCATATTGTTATTGTTTGAACAATCAAGCCGATTGTTGTCGCACAACAATCCGTGTGTCATTGTTAGAATGACGAGCCGATTGTTGTCTCACGAAATTCTTTGTCGTCCCAACGGGAAGTGTGTAACAATACCTACTATTTCAGTTCGTTACGTTTCCCTTCCCGATTTATGATACAGTCAGCCAGATTATCTTCGCCGACGCCGGGCAGCTAGTAAATTACAAACAACAAGAACTTAAATTTTGTAGACATCGATAAAATAAATTAAATATCTCGTTCACGTTTTGAACAATAAACAAATTTGACAATGCGGTGTAGAAAACTTTCTAAACGAATCGAGTAAATTAAGCGAGCTGTACGTTTTCAGTAGTTCTTTCTGTCGTTATTGAATTAAAGAATGCCACTCTAATTAATTGTATTTGATTTTCCATGCTATTACTGAAAACCGCATTCGGTCTTCATGTAAAACAAAATTCGGTTTACTAACAAAACCTCATCGTTCGTGGAATGTTCTTCTGGTCAGAGTTGGAAGGTTTATCCAGATCTAGAGTTCGTTTCACGACTCATACACGACGCGTTCCGCAGCGACGTATATGGCCGGCTGACTGGCTGAGACACGTCTGACCGGTCGCAGATCGGCGTATGCGCGCTTGATCTTTTCTCCTCGACTCAATCCGTAGAGATGTGAAAAGTTACTGAGAGTGTATGGTAGAGTGTCTACTGACGTCTTCGCTCTCTAAATCTATACTAATACTAGCCTTTACCCGCGGCTTCGCACGCGATTGAGACGAATCACGGATGCATTCCCATTATTTGGCATAGTTACTCCTTTCTCGACGTAGACCCCTCAAAATTTACGACATTCACGTGATCAACGTCCTGACAAACCTTGAAAATAACACCCATGTTGATTTTTAGACTATTTACCTCTTTTCACCCTTTGAAGGAGTTTTTTTTTGAAGAAGCATGAAACACGTGCTTATTTATTTGTTGACTGGAGTAATCCTGCGCATTTTCGAATTGATAGGATTCTTCTTGCAAATTTTGAACCCCCGTTATACCCTTTTAGGGGTTGAATTTTCAAAAATATGTTCTTAGCGGATGCCTACGTCATAATAACTGTCTGTGTGCCAAATTTCAGCCCAATCCGTCCAGTGGTTTGAGCTGTACGTTCATAGATCAGTCAGTCAGTCACGGTTTCCTTTTATATATTTATAGATTAAAAGAAGTAAAGTTTGTAAGTTTGTATGTAGGAGGTAATCTCCGAAACTACTCATCCGATTTCAACAATTTTTTCACCAATATTCAGAATGGACCTTCAAGGTGAACATCTATATATTATCGCGGTAAAACAAAAGCGCTTTTCGTGGAGACCAATTGTGGAACGTAAGTCGATGAAAAAACGGTGACCATCAACAAATTCGAGCGAAGCGACAATAGTATATTGTGCAACTAGTGCAACAATACCGCACGAGTTGCACATACTATTTTTTTATTACGAATTAAATTAAATTAAGATTAAAATTTTATTACGAATTAAAAAAAGAAATTAGAAGTAATAAAAATTAAAATGAAATCATTAAAAAGTTGAAAATTCAGTTAAAATTGTTATTGTATTGGTAACTATGGTAACTCTGAATTTGCGTGCGGCAAACAATAATTTCAGTGCGACAAATAAAGTTTCCGCACGCAAATGTAAATAGCTACTTTTCAACCGTAACAGCGTGCGTAAACACACCACTTTTCCCGCATGAGTAATAAAAAACAATTTCTCACATTATATTTCTATAAGTCGAGTTTAACGAGGAACCGTAGCTTCTACGACAAAACTGCAAATGAGCTTTAATGCTCAAAATTAAATTCTCAATATTTTCGTAGTTGTTCGGGCCGGAAAGACCCGATCGTCTAATGTGTGCCAACCCTTAATGAACATATAATCTTTATATCCCACTCTGTAGCTGATGTGTGTATATACAAATCTGAAACTGGTGTAAAGAGAGCACGATATTAAATTTCTGGAATTTTGTGGTGTGCATGTTGTCTGCTGAGTTAGCGGGGGCGGCGGGAGGGTGAAGTCAAGTAACTAACACACACACACAAACATACACACGAGAGCGCCTATATCCTTCTTGTCGAACTGTTTAGAACAACAAATGAGCGAGACGCTTGCTAATGTCAGAACCGTATTCGAAAATTTTAGAAACCCAGCCATTTAACTCTAAGAGCCAGCGAACAAAGGTTCCCGCACAAACCTTATGGGATTTGGTTCTCGGTTAAATTGATCGAAAGTGGTTTTATTTTATAATTTAAATGTCACTAAGAAAAAGTGTCCATAGGCGCGTAGCCTAAAACCAATAGATTTTTAGCTACAAATATGTTTAGCGAGATTTTAGATATAGGAATATCCATTGAATTCACAAACATGTTCCACGTTCAACTTTTGTGCTTTTTTTTGACGTGATAACGTCTTATAAATTGATGAAACACCGGCTGCATGCACGAAAAAGTGTAACGTTCCGAAAAGTGTAACTCATAAAGTATGCAATTTTTCATCAATGTTTCTTTATGACGTTATCACGTAAAACTATCGTCCGTAAACCGACTTTACAGAAATAGAAATAGAAATAGAAAAATAGTCGAAAACTAGGTAATGTCGGAATGTGTCACCCTGTATAAAATAATGTCATATTTGGATTCAGCGCACTCGAAATCATATTTCTAGACCTTAGGATTTTTTAAGATTCTGAATTCAATGGATATATCCCTATATATAAAATTTCGCTAAACATATCTGTAGCTAAAAATCTATTGGTTTTTAGGTTATGCGCCCTTGGACACTTTTTCTTAGTGACCTTTAAACTATATAATAAAACCATTTTCGATCAATTTAATCGAGAACCAAATCCCATAAGGTTTGTGCGGGGTCCTTTTGTATCGAAAATTAGCGATTTAACACTGTATGCAGACTTTGTGACTGAAAATTTTCGTTTAAACTTATTATGAAAAATTATTTTGGAACATGGAATTTTTAAATATTTTCAAATGGTTTAGGATATTAAAAAGACAATTGCCCTTATTCCGTCCCTGTAAAATCAAACGCGTCTTATGGTTTAATAGTGATTTGATCCTAATTCAACGATACGTAACTATTTTACTTATTAACAAGCCCGAGGTTTTCAAGTCACATTCCATTGTTTGATGCATCGATTATGTTTTATTTTTTATTATGAAAACAAGTGAACGTGTGTGGTGCGTTGTTCATTTGTTCATCGTTGCATTTATATTGTATCAGGATGCATCCATGCAAGCATTAATTGCATGAATATTCATTAGTTTTCTGCAGCCTATAGTGTTTGTACATATATTAAGAAAAACTCTGATGATAACTGTCCTATTTAAAAATATATATATTTATTTTTACAGACTTAATTGGGATATTTTTTTATATGCAAGTGTTGATTTGTTATTAAAAACATATATACATTCAATGTTTCTCATTTAATTACATATTTAACACGCCTCCATGTTTTTTCAGGCCGCTTTCGTTTTTTATAGTGGTCATTTTAATTCCGTTGAGCGATCTTTATCGTAAAAACAATTTGGTTAATGCTTTTGTCTATATCTATACTAATATATAAAGCTGAAGAGTTTGTTTGTTTGAACGTGCTAATCTCAGAAACTACTGGTTCGAATTGAAAATTTTTTTTTGTTGGATAGCCCATTTATCGAGGAAGGTTATAGGCTATATAATATTACGCTACGACTAATTGGAGCGGAACATAAATGAAAAATGTTGCAAGATGTGTCTCAAAAAAATATTTTTGGGCCCAGAAATACCAAAAAATTTCTCCGAATCGTTTCAAAATTGAAATTTAACCCTTTAGTAATGATTAAAATGTGCTACCAACCTTTTATTAAAATCGGCCCAACAGGACCGAACTTAAAAATGTTATGAAAACGTTAGTTTGTATAAATATGGATTTATTTAGTGAAGGGTGACTTTAATTTGGTAAATCGATAGTAATATTGAAATTAAGAAAAAAAAATATTATTTTAAGGGATGTATTAAGGGGTTAAAATTTTTATTTTGCCCAAAAACAAAAGGGTTAAGTTCACATAATAAAGCCACACTGCCAGTGTAAGCAAATATACACTACTAGTGTGACCTGTGCGAATTATTCGCACTAAATAAGTATAAAAATTATCACTTTACAAAATTATTTTTTAAATATGATTGCAGGTATTCAATTCGTTTCTAATTTTGCACACTGCGTATAACGTTCTTCTTTTTGTTGTATTACAATATGAAGCTCAGATGACAGATCGAAGAAATATTTTACTAAAATTGTCATATAGAGGCGCAAGTAGCAAAAGCATTGAGCTAAGCCGTCAGATGGCATCATGCAGCATTGCTGTGACGTTGTTCAGCGTTGCGCCGTCAGATGGCAGACGTTGTACAGCGTTGCTAATAATTAATTTACAAAAACAAAAGCAATAATAAATTTTTTAGTTGTCGATGTCAGTAGAGCAAGCAATTATCTGTAAAATGATATATAATTTATGTGGAGAAATTGTGTGTTTTTTTCTAAAAAGGGAGGCAAACATCTTAACCCTAGCGTATTAATATATATGATGATATTGTCGGCAGGGTTTCGCACTGCGACCCGAGTTTTTATTTGTGTATTATTTTTGTCCACGGTTTTAATATTGAATGGGTATAATAACGTAAGTACCTATGGTATAACGAACACACTTCTCGCGTGTGCTACAATGCTAATTGCTGGGCGTATGGGCGTGATTGTGGGCGTGTAGGGCTGACTCATATATTATGCCATATAACCTTTCAATTGTTCAGCAAGCGTAAAATAATTGCGTTCTGGTCATTCAATTTAATTGTCATACTAGCCTTTGCCAGCGGCTTTACTCGCGTTACTGTCGGCTTTCAGGCTGCAGAGTACTGCTAAACCGTTTTTAGTAGAAGCGCGATGTTCAAACGAACTTCTGAAAATTATTTCGCAAGTAGGTACCTCTGATTAGTTATAGTATTACCGTGAAGGGTGGCACAATATACAAAACTACATTAAAGCCATTCATGTCTACCCAAAAGCTGCTCCTACGAATAATCCTAAAAAAACCTCGCCTGTTTCCATTCATGGAACTATTTAATAGCCTAAGGGTGCTAAGTATATATCAATCATATGATAAATCAGTTCTATCCTTGTTCCATAAACATCCAGGAAACCAAGCAGCTTACCAAAATCCCTACAGTAGAAGATCGCAGATCTTAAATCCCATCCAGATCCCAAAAATGTCGAAAACACACAACGTTCCTTGGTCCAAAACTATACAACAGCATACCGGTTGAATTCAAAAAAATTCGAAACAGAACTTTCTGTACGCATGATGCCGACAACAAGGCAACAAAATAACAAACAAGTACTGTTTATTGCTTAATGATGACGTATTGTTGTCGTTATTTAGAGTGGGTGTGTCGTTATCATTGTATGAGCAATAAGGTAAACCAACCAGAGTTAAGTAATTTCGACGTTTTAAGGAGTTTGTCGTTTTATCGAGTGACGTTAAATGGAGGTTACACTGTACTATATAAAACTAAGTCTGTATCATAATAATTCACAGGACCTTCAACAAGGATATAAAATGCATAGCGTAAATTCTCCTGTCCATTGTATATAATATATATAGTACAAACATCCTGCCATTATAATGTACTCATGTTATGTACAACGCGGATGTCCTGCTAATGTCCTGCAGAGCTACATTATTGTACACGCTGTACAACTGTTTTTGTGCCACGTACCCGGCTTTTCCATACGATGTCCGAACACTTGTTCGCTTTGTAATATACTGTTTCATTGCTGTGATATAATGAACTCTCACTTACTGCGTTTATTTATTTACTAGCGGTTCTGCCCGGTTTCACCCGGGTGCAAAAGAACGAATGGGGAAGGAAGGGACATGAGTACGCACATACATCTTAGTTTACCGAGATGAATGTTGTGTCCAAACGTCATAATGAGCGGAGTTACCGTTCAAAAGTTTTTGTCGTTAAAAAGCAGTATTTATACGTTTTTAAGTAATTTTCTTTTAATATAATAAATATTTAATTGAAAACACTGTAGGAAAATTATTTTTATATATAGGTGTCTATAGTTGTAACAGTTTTCAAATGAGCTATTAATTAGATTTATTTAATTTTAATTAGTCGTAATAAAATTTTAAAAAATTGAAATGTAGGTACATCTTAGAAAAAAGCAATGTAGAAAATAAAAAAAAATAAAAATTAATATATTCGCCGACGTGGGGCTTGAACCCTAGACCCTGGCATTAAGAGTCTTACACTCTACCGATTGAGCTATCCGGGCTTGTACTCTAGACGCGCTAATAGTGCAGTATTTAGTTAAGGCATTTCACCTGATAATATTTGTCGGATGGACTAATTTTGAGATACATCTTGCAACATTTTTCATTGATGTTCCGCTCCAATTGGTCGTAGCGTGATATTATATAGCCTATAGTCTTCATCAATAAATGGGCTATCCAAAAAAAAATTAAATTCGAACCAGTAGTTCCTGAGATTAGCGCGTTTAACCAAACAAATAAACAAACTCTTCAGCTTTATATATTAAATAGATTACCATGTTATATATATTATGATATTGGCGCCCCCTGAAACTGCCACCCGGGTCGGTTTCCTCAGTTTGACCCCCCCTAGATCCGTGGCTGACCGCGTGAAGGCAACACGCACACTTTTTTTTTTTGAAAAATAAAAAACTAGAAAAAAAATATTTCGCGCTTTTCCGGCTCTGAAAAATTATAGGTAAAAGTAAAGACAATTCTGTTAATAAAAAAAGTCGCGCCTTTTGTATTAATATGTTCGTTTAATTACTAAATGATTAATTAAGGTACTGCGTCAAACGGCTCCATCGTCCGGCCATTTATAAAACAATATTTTTAGATCCGCGAGCGTATACTTACAAGAAGAAGACAATTCTCGCCGCGACAAGAGAACGTCGCACGCGTGAGTGAAGTGTTGTTATTCTTGTCGCTCGCGCTAGAACCAACGCGAGTGTGAGCGAGACAAGAATACTGTCTGTAGAGGGAGTGCGGGTGTCGCCGAAGGGGGTACTACACCCACACACATACATACAGGAGACATCTATACAGGGAGACAAAGGCGCCACGGGGGACGCGCGAGATCAATACCCGAGGGGGGTGTTCCACACAATCATACACACACACATACATACACGCGCGAGCACTAGTGTAATGGTTGTAGAATATTTCTTCGTTCGCAATATCTTCTTTGTGGCGATTTACTTCACATATTCACAGCCCTGCAGTTGAGAAAGTCTCAGTCAAAAATTAAAAAAAAATTCTTATAACTTTTGCACAATTATTAAAAAGCGTCCCCCCTGTAGGCTGATGCCTATACTTTTTTGAAAAAAAAAAAATAGCAGGCAAGGTCCAGGTGGAAAATGTTGTTGAGGCTAAAATATTTAAACACGAAAACATTCAAAATGGTGAAATGGGGATGCAATTTAGGGGTTGAAAACGGTTTTCTGCGATTTACGACAAAACGTGACCTCTTAGCGGAAATTGGTCTTCACAAAAGTTGTAGATGGTTAAAAAATCTAAAACTTTTGTACAAAACACTTTTCGACATAACCTCAAATTAACCGTCAAAATGGCGAAAAACCGATTTTTCAGTATTTAATTTTTTTCTCCCGTAAAAATAATTTAATTTGCATGAAAATTTGTGAAAGTATGTCTTTCTTTATCTTAAATAAGCATGATTTTTTTTCAGTTCAGAATACGACTATTTTCGGAGCTATGTAAATTTTTCAAAAAAAACACCCTTATTTTCCACGAACAATTGTCTTGATGTTCTATAAGTGGTCATTTTAATCTTTGAAATGTCTATATAAGTTGGTGGTTTATTTATTGTTAAACTGCTTAAAATTGCGAAAAACCGAAAAAACGTCTTTCTGAATCAAGATTTTCTCAATATTTTTTCATAATCTTAGATTTTCTTTATTATTACTGTGTTTCGGTCTCGTCAACAAAATTGCCCATTTGTTAATAAGCTAGCGACTTCGTCCGCGTTGAATTGATTTTTTTGGGCGGAACCCCAATTATTTTTCTCATATGAAAGTAGCCTAAGTTACTCCACTGCCAAAATCCTCTATGTATCGAAATAATGTAAATTTTAATTTAGTTCACATTCTTAATAAAGTTCCGAGTGAAAATAAAGACCTGCCTGTATCACCTTTTAAAAGACAATTGAAACAATATTTAATAGAAAAATGTCTCTATTGTATTGACGAGTTCTAATTTTATCTGTATTTTAATTATTATTTATTTATAATGTATATTGACATATTTCACAGCTTTTATGCTATTTTCGAAATAAATCTATCTATCTATCTACTCCTTACAGCAGCTATCTACCAGTGAAAGTCCCGTGAAAATCGGTCCAGTCGATTCGGAGATTAGTCGGAACAGACAGACGGACATTTTATTTGTATGTATAAATAGGTACAAAAACATAAACAGAAAAAAATGATGAAAACTGAAAATTCGCTCTAGGAATCTTTAAAATTGTTCAATTACAGACTAAGTTAGGATTTTATTTATTTGTATTAATTGAGCTAACGTCTGTATAATTCATTAAAAAAACAACTCTCGCAGTATGTGGATTTTGTAATCCGTTACTATATATACAGACACAGGAGTATGATACCATATGACATCTAATAGCTATATATTACAAACAGACATTTCAATTTAATTTGTTTGTATAGATTTGTGGTATTTTTATTCTCGATATACTATTTTCAATAAGTCAACTGGTACTTTCACTAGTTCGTATGAGAATTGGGAGCTTAGTTCCAGACGAAACATTAAAACGTTTTTTAAATTTTCAGTGGGGTTGCGTCTTAAGGATAGTCTTAAGAAAGTGCGGCAGCATTGCTTCCACTTTCCTTTTCTATCGGTAAAATACTTTACGGCGTTGCCATTTTATGATTTGGTTCACCGTCTGTAGGAATTTTTTGGTTGGTTATCTATATTAATTGACTACAGTACTTAATTAATTTGTTTAATTTTTGGAACTTCTTAGATTTCATCATTTTTACTTATAGATTATAGATTAGTGATTTCCAACCTTTTTTTGTGGAGGGCACGAAATCTATACTAATATATAAAGCTGAAGAGTTTGTTTGTTTGGTTGGTTGAACACGCTAATCTCAGGAACACTGGTTCGAATTGAAAAAAAAAAATTTTGTTGGATAGCCCATTTATCGAGGAAGGCTATAGGCTATATAATATCACGCTACGACCAATTGGAGCATCAATGAAAAATGTTGCAAAATGTATCTCAAAATTTGTCCGTCCGAGAAATATTATCAGGTAAAATGCTTTTAAGGCTTACATTTCAGTTTTTTTAAATTTTATTACGACTAATTAAAATTAACTAAATCTAATTAATATCTCATTTGAAAACTGTTACAACTATAGGTACCTATATAAAAATAATTTTCCTACAGTGTTTTGAATTATATATTTATTATACTTTATTAATTACAGTAATTATTGTTTTAAAAGAAATTCATTACTTAAAAAAAGTAAAAATACTGCTTTTTAACGACAAAAACTTTTGAACGGTAACTCCGATCATTATGAAATTTGGACACAACATTCATCTCGGTAAACTAAGATAAATGTGCGTACTTATGTCCCTGTTTGTTCTTTTGTATTTCATAAAACCCCTAATGGGAATCCCCTACCTGCTGGACACAAATTAGGGTCGACAGAAAAAATGTCACAAACTAGATATGAAAAGTGGTAGAGTTAATAAATTATAATTAATAATATTATAGATGGCGAGAAAAATTACGATAAAATAATATTTCATCAAACGAAATACTTAATTCAATTTTATTACGTATAAGTAGAATAATAACATCAAATATAAAGCAGAATTTGGCACCGACTCAAAATATTTTTGTGACGCGAATGCTTCATGGCTTCGTGGTTTATTACAGGAATTCTAGAGAATTCCAACTGCAGGCTTACCAACCAAACAGTTCGAATACAATGTATCAAATGTACATAAATTGTCGGTTTTGTGTGAAATATTTGCCCTGTGTACAGGTTCGGCCTAATAAAAATTAATTATTTTAAGCGCGGCTAACGTTCGCTATGGCTCATCTTTCCTCGCGTTGAATGAGGTCGTCCCACACTTTTTTCTACATAAACATTTTTTCGAGAATTTTTTTTTCTAAATTAAAAAAATTCGCTGAAAAATGTGTATTTCTAAACGAAATTTTAAATATAAAATTATGCCGATACCAAAATGTCACGCCCATCGATCTGTCAAATTAAAACGAACCACAAGGAAGATAATTTGATAAAACAAAGAGAGGTGAGTGTCGTCTACGTCATTAAATGGCGGTTTATGCTCAACGTTTAAAAGTATATAGTATATATTTTTTATTTCTTCTTTGCAATTAAAAGGAATGAAAAAGTTGATTTAGATTATTTATTTATATGCACTGTTCAAAATATCAAAATTTTATACGTGGGACTTCCAAATGCGTGGTTATAGGTTTGTTTTTGAATACTTTTTTTAATTACCGTACCGGAAATTCCCGAAGTATGTTCCGTTTAATCGGACTGATACATTAAAAGGTATGTTAATTGATGTAACAAATTATCGAAGAAAACTTAGACAAAACAATAGAAAGCGTCGCGGCGCCGACTCTGTGATTTTCGAGTTTACATTCAGAGATATATAATGTAGGAAGCTTATTGACGATGGTGTTTTGTTGGCTTGTCCATGCATTTCTCAAATACAGGGTGAATGTGGTCAGAGTTCTAAAATCAATTTTTAATGATATATCTAAATTCACATTAAGAGATTACGATATTCAAATTCTAAAAATATCGATACGTTGGTTTGAGAAGTTTCTACCATTTATACTAGTTTCAATTGCGATATTTTTTGAAGTGAAAACTTCTTTAGCGGCGTTGTACACTTTTTTTGTAATGGGTAAAAAATGTTAAACTCGCGTCAGGGTCACATGTCCTGATCGAAAATGCGTAAGACGAAAACTTTTATTTATACAACGTTAGACATCTAGCGTTGAAATATCGTACATAAAAATGCAATCTATGATACAAACCATTTTGATCGAAAATTCGTAAGACGTTAATATTCAAGTTTTCACTTCTGCCGGCACTCCCGGAGTGCAAAGGGTTTTTTTTAAAATTATATTATCACTGCTGTTAAAAATTAAGGCGTCTTTGGCATCGAGAACTGCCCCGGGGCAGAGCAGGCTCGAAAACCAATGACTTTACAACAAACTAACAAGTGTACATTATTGACTTAGAAAATATCAAAAAAATTCAAATTACAGTCAAAATTAAAATTTAGACAGCGGCGTAACATTTAGAAGGGGTACAAGCATTACTTACTCCTGCCGTACGCCACTGGTAGAGCGTACTGAACTAATTTTTTTATTGTTAGGTGCATTTTATGATATTTAACAAGTGTGCCGATTTGAGTAAAATTATACGATGTATTAAAAAAATATAGTTTAAAAAAAACTAAAAAACACGCTTTATATCGCACTAAAAAGTAAAAAATAATTGTTTTAAAATAAGCTTAAAAAGCGTGGGGCGCTTTGTTCCACATTTTCGTACATCGAGCGCCCAACGCTTTTTAAGCTTATTTTAAAACAATTATTTTTTACTTTTTAGTGCGATATAAAGCGTGTTTTTTAGTTTTTTTTAAACTATATTTTATTTTTCACTTTTTAGTTTGAGGATCTATAAAAGAATTTATTAATCCTGGGGGTCCTAATAAGGATAATGGGAAACTGTTATCAAATTATTGCATTGTCATCGGTCCTTGATACGTATGCAAAGTTTCAAATTAATCTGAGGATCTATAAAAGAATTTATTAATCCTGGGGGTCCTAATAAGGATAATGGGAAACTGTTATCAAATTATTGCATTGTCATCGGTCCTTGATACGTATGCAAAGTTTCAAATTAATCAGACTTCGGGAAATTGGTGAAAATAAAGCGTTTACTACAGAGGATCTATAAAAGAATTTATTAATCCTGGGGGTCCTAATAAGGATAATGGGAAACTGTTATCAAATTATTGCATTGTCATCGGTCCTTGATACGTATGCAAAGTTTCAAATTAATCTGAGGATCTATAAAAGAATTTATTAATCCTGGGGGTCCTAATAAGGATAATGGGAAACTGTTATCAAATTATTGCATTGTCATCGGTCCTTGATACGTATGCAAAGTTTCAAATTAATCAGACTTCGGGAAATTGGTGAAAATTATGCTCAAAGATTCCGTTACGGAGTTAGTTACATACATACATATTTACAACCCAAACTAATATAAAGCGTATAATAAAAATTATGGACATTAATAATTTTTCAGTTTTCAACACCCCGTATTTCGGAAACGAGTAACATTTTATCTAAGCATATTTCGCTTAATCGTTTTATTATTAATGGGACACCCTGTATATTGCATATGAATATGTACAAACGTGTAATCAGTAATGATCCCCAGTTTGCGGTGCTCCCTAAATCTGGCCGCCTTGAGCGTCAGCGTCAGCCAACATACAAACCCCAAACGGCCCCAAGGGCTTCGAGCTATTTGGTAATTGTTACATTGTATAACTATTACATTGTGTTTTGTTTGTTGTGGCCTGCATATGACATAACTGTAATTGGTTTTACAAAAATTAAAAAGGAATAAACAACGCATCCGATCCTCGGTTATACATATCTGTTAATTATTTGATTTTTCCCGTTTAATTAAATAGGTTTAATTAAATTTGTTTAGTGTTCTGTAAATAATTTCATAATTGTTGTTTTTTTTTTATTTTTAATTATTTGAATATTAAATGTTTGATCTTTTTTAATTAATAAGTTTAAACATTTTTATAGCATTTTTGTAATTATTAAATCGTTCACGAAATAATATTTTTTTCACAATGATTACACACTGAGTGTCATTTTTTTAATTTTATTTTAAACATTTTTTTATGCTTGTATAATAAATATTTTCAAAAGCACAAAAAATGATACACAAAAACTCTTTGAATTAATTTAGTGCTTGCACTAAAGTCAGCAGTGAATAATTTATTCGTTTTTCATTCAGGTACCTTTCCAATAAACATTTTTTTCGCTGTTAATGAAAAGAAACTGTATTACGGTGTAAGCACTAAATAGGTAAGTATTGTTACATTAACTTTGTCTCTCTCTCTTTTGTAATATTGTCAAAATTAGTTTTAATATCTGACAAAATTGTTTCCTGCGCGTGGGTTTTTGCAATTGATTTGGAAAATATTCCTTCCATTTCAATTTTTCCCTCGCGTAGGGGGGGTGCTAATGTAGCAAGTATTGTTACATTAACTCTCTCTCTCTCTTTTGTAATATTGTCAAAATTAGTTTTAATATCTCACAACTTGTTTCCAGCGCCTGAGTTTTTGCAGTTGGTTTGGAAAATATTCCTTCCATTTCAATTTTTCCCTCGCGTAGGGGGCGGTGCTAATGTAGCAAGTATTGTTACATTAACTCTCTCTCTCTCTTTTGTAATATTGTCAAAATTAGTTTTCCTTAGCTACGCAGGAAAAATGAATGTTGTTATAATTTGAAAAAAATTCAATTGATTGAATTGCCTCTCTTGAGAAAACATCAGTTTACGAATTTTGTTTATAATTCAACTAAAGCCTTTTATTTTTTTAAAGTAAGAACTTATTAAATGCTTACAACGGGTTTTTGTATGAATGTTTCGCGATATCTCGGCTAGTTGTAAACCGATTAAATAACAATTTTAATACCCTAACTGTTGTATCTTTATTACAAACGACACGTCGAATGGTATTTATTAATACTCGCCACGAATCTAAAAGGCTCGGAAGTTAGATGCGAATGCAGGCTTGCGCTTGTACAGCTACAAACTACAAACTCGCAACTCAACAAAACTAAAATAACAATAACAACTTGATAATAGCGTACTCGACTGTACTTTAAAGCAGGAAAGCGACAAGTGACAAAGGCATCGAGCGATCACGGCCAATCACCGACGAGCGCATGTTCCGTGCAGGTAGCTGGGAGGTGGTGGGAGTATCAACGGCTCTAAAATGTGCTGTTTGTGACTAACTTCAGAACCTTTTAGATCCGTGGCGCGTATTATACACGTTTCTTGGTGTCTTCGGAAAATATGTGATCAGGAATATTGTCCAATGTTTCCTTTAATTTTTTGCTGACTGCGCGGTACAAAAGCAGATGGGGTCAAAAATGTTCAAAATACGATTTTTCTTTTGTTAAGTTAGAATCAAAATTTCCTACCTTTTTTCGTATGAAGATCGTCCGGCAGTATCGTGCAACCAGGATTCGGTCCTGGACTAATAGGTTGCAACGGGAACGGACTGCCACCTGACGTCGGATATGACCAGGGATTAGGTCTGGGCCATCCGGATTGACCGTTTAGTATCCTTAATTTGTCGTATACCGACTCGGCAGGTGACGAAACAGGAGGTGATTGCGTTTGTTCCTTTTGTGCTGCTAAATTTCTTAAAACTCGATTAATTGATGATACCTGAAACAAAATACACGGTGATGATATCTAGCAGACGACCTTTAAACTTTAATGTAAATACACCTATCCCCGATTTACACGGTAGATACGTTCCTGAGAAAAACGTGTAAATCGAAAATTAAAAATTTTCAAGTCAAAACCGTGTAAATCGAAAAGCTTGCAGAAAATGCATAATTTTTCTATTTAACAGTTGTGATTTTTTTCAATATTTTTAGGTGTACACAGAAATAAAAATAAAATGCATTGACAGGTTATGAAACTGTGAAACTTTCACTCAAATACAATTTTCCGTAGATAAAACTTTAATTTTATGCGAAGAAATACAGACACAGTGTGCGTGTGCAGCAAGTCAGCATATAAGCTCGGGATTCCCCGTGAGATGTGTACACAGCGCACGTGTTCAATCACAGTAGCATTTAGTAGAGTGCGATAAAAACAAAAAATAAACTTATTTGGAAAACCGTGTAAAAGCGAAAACGTGTAAAACAAGTACCGTGTAAATCGGGGGATGGGTGTATATTATATAAAGTGACCGACTTTCATTTACAAAAAATATGGACGCATCTCAACGACTTCGTAAAAAAAGAAGAAATATTCCAGCAAATTGGGAGACAGGACCGTTTCCAACTTCAAAATAGTGACATTTGACATAGTATAATAAAAAATATAATTTCTGATATATAAAATTGGTCGATAATTTTATTTACTAGAATTTATTCTTAGAAGTATTTTTTTTGAAAGTGAAATAATATCTACATAGCCTATGTCATCTGGCAAAAAGTAGGTACGCCCGCAAACTGTAAAATAACTTTTCTAATCGGTTCAGTAGTGAGGACGTTAGTTACAAACAACAAAATCAACATTTTATTTTAGTATTGAGAATATTTGTACTTGAACTGATAATTTATTTCTACAGAAAATTGAAGATACCGCCCACTGCGTTTTTCTAGTTAAAACAATAAACAAAAGCTTGACATATTGGCTTTTTATATCTTTCGTTCGTCGTTTGTTTAATTGAAAAATTCAAAACAGCGATTTTCAATTGGGGTACGCAGTTTTATATTGACTGTATAATATATACATATATATAATATTCTAGTGTGAGATAAATTTCAATATACATTACAAATGAAAAAATATAATATACCTATAAAGAACATTGCAAAATTATACAGACTGTTCTTTTATTTTGAAATTAATATCTTTTATCTTAGGACACAAAAACTCGAAATCCCTTCGTTTACCGTAGCAGACGGACAAAAGAAATTTTAGAGTTTTACACAAAAAACAAAATGTTTGAATGCCATACCATTCATTGTTTATAATTATTAATCACTGAATACTAAAATCGTTTTTGCAAAACACCAAAACGCGGTTTTTTTCGACGCACGTTTCACTAACTTAGCATCAGCAGAAAAGAAATGCCCACTTATTAATATAGTTTATTTGAAACAGTTCGCAATCCAAAAGATTGAAAAGAAAATTTTATTTATATTGAAAGTTGGCAAGACCACTGTTTTTGGACTTCTCAATTAGTGTTGAATCGAAAATGAAAAATAGTGAAAAAAAAAGTTTTTTTTTCTCTACAAATTAATACAACCGCTGTTTTTTAACAAAAATTTGAATGCGCTAAATGGAATTGAATCAAATAGCTTTTGTTTGAATCAAACAATATTTTTTTAGTTTTGTTATAATATTGACTAAATATTCATTTGTCGCGAACAGACATTTTTTATATGAACTGAATTTAAACAAATATTTATTTCATTTATTATATATTTTTTTCATATAAATGAAAAAAAAATTAACAAAGTACAGTAGTGTTTCAGCTTGCAGTGTTTTTAACCTCGTGTTCCTTTGTACGGTGCAGAAAAAAATGTATAAATCTACGTATTTTTTATGATACAGTGTTAACTCTATATAGCGAATCAATAAATAAAATATTCGACCAGTTTTTCAGACAATATGTTAACAAAAATTACAGAACTATAATTTATTTAATTGACGTTTCGACCCGGATTTAAATTAAATTAAGAGCTTATAAATAATGTTTGCGAAAAAATAGAAAACAAGCTTCTAATATAAAAAGCAGTCGGGTAACTAAAACTAACATACTAGAAGCTTGTTTTCTACGTTTTGGTAGTCGGGTTTTGTTTTTCTAAACTTTCATTTTTTTTTTGAAGTAAAACTTCTTTATGACTTGGGGAGTAAGCTGGTGAATGCCTGACGAGACATTTACGGAAGTGTGATCGGTCGAGGCGAACAGAAGCTGGTGAAGATAGAAGGAGGATGACAAATACTTCACTGGCTAGTGGCGCCATCAGTTGGCCGAAAATATAAGCAGTACTAACAATAGAATGACACATACTTTACTTGCCAGTGGCGCTATCGGGTGACAGAATAAAGTTTTGTAAACCTACTTGAAATAATATTTCATAAAGACTTACGCTTAAAATCCAACGCGAGAGCTAAGTAATTGCAATGTATTACTTTTGTTTTCATTGTCTTTATGTTTATATTTCTTTCTTCTTACATTAGACTGTTCATTTCGTTCTTGAACAATTTTATAAATTAATATTTTGTTCAATACATTAAATATTCTACGTTTAAAGTGAATAAAATTGTAAAACCATTTTAAAGTTCATATTTTGTGAATTTTCGGGTGAATAATGACAAATTATGGCAGGAAGAAGTTTTAGTTCAGTCGTGTGGTCTAAAGCACGAACAAGTCTTCCAAATCGAAACTAAAAACACGTTGTATATTATTTTAAAACTACTCAATTCTTAAGAAAGGTATGAGTTCATGCATTATTTTTCTGTCGAATTCTCATCAACTGAGCTACGCAAGACCTTCTGCTGAGTGACTACCGCGTATATAATATAGAAGAGCTAGTGAATGATCAGGGGCACAGGGCTACGTTTGACAATAGCCGCGCGCTACGGGGAGCAGCCTCTCGCAGTATTGGAACTCCATTCATACAACACCACCCCATGTCGTCGACGCGGCCCCGCAGCACCGACCTCGCAGTTTCTTTTGTAATATTATAACGTCAGCCGCGAGACAGAGCGGCTTATGGCGATTTTTAAAATTAAAATGCTTCTGGTAGAAGTGATTCCGAGTGGTTGTGGATAAAACGCGACGGAAATGTTGGTGCCCACGGTGAGAGTTGAAGCCACGCACGTTATCAATAATACTTGCCCGCAGACAGTGGCGTGTGGAATAAATTCGACATATCCATTTATAGCGATAGAATAAAAATAAACACTCGACGCACATGGATCTCCGAAACAGCCAATAGCAACCTAGAAGGCGAGCGCAATGCGTTCACGTCACTGTGACGCGGTGGCTTCATCTTTCACTGCAGCTATTCTACCAGTATAGAGCTGAATCAGTTAATATGGAAGTAAAAATAAATGAAAAAAAAAATAGGTAAAAAAAACTTTTAAGTTAAACACTTTTATTGTACAAACGATAATGTACTAAAAACTAGAAAATAAATATGAGTCACCATAGAGGACTTTAATTAAACTAAAATAAAATCGTGAGAGACATTTAGTAGAAATTTTCATTAATAATAATCATATTTAGCTTTCGATTGACTTCTTCGCCCATAATGTACATAGCTATAAATGACCCCCACGATTTTATTTTACTTTAATCGAAGCTCCTAGCGTTTTGTACATTATCGCTTGTACAATAATATTAAATGATCGCTTGTACAATAAAACCGTTCTTAGAATGCCTTTTTAACCGACTTCAACAAAAAGGAGGAGGTTCTATGTTCGTCTGTATATATATTTTTTTTTTATGTATGTTCACCGATTTCTCCGTCAATTATGAACCGATTTTCAAATTATTTTTTTTATTCGAAAGAGTGCACCTCAGAAGTGGTCCCATCGGAACCAAGTCAGGATCTGATGGTGGAATCCGGAGAAATCGAGGGAAACTCTCAAATTTCAAAGAAACGCATAATGTTTTTTATTATGTATGTTCACCGATTTTTAGTGTTAGATTAACACTAAAAAGAGAAAAATAAAATATTTTTAACAAAAAAATTGAACCGACTTCACACTAAAAAGTAAAAAATAATTGCGTATTGAAATGTTTTGGAGTCGGTGTAGTTCTAGGAATAGATTTTATTTTGGCTGACACCGACTCCAAAACATTTCAATACGCAATTATTTTTTACTTTTTAGTGTGAAGTCGGTTCAATTTTTTTGTTAAAAATATTTTATTATCTATTTATATTTTTAAGTTTTTAGTGTGCTTTATATTAAAAATACGATTTGCAACCGGGCGAAAGCCGGACTGATCAGTTAGTTATTATAATATTGTATTGTAATCGGAACTACATACGTGCAGTGCATTTCAACTCAATAATAATAATAATAATAATAATAATAATAATAATAATAATAATAATAATGTAGCTTTATTCTGCAATACTGTAAATACAGTGTAGAATGCGTCATATTAAAGTTACAATGGGTATTTATAAAAATCTATCTTAAATAGTCATTTAAATTGTACAAAGTTTCTTCAATTAAAATGTTTTTAACATGTTTTTTTAGTTTAAGTGGATCTAAATTGAATAGTTTATATGGTAATTTGTTGCAGATTTTGTGATTATATTGTAAGTACCATTTTGTACAACTGAAAGATTAGAATTAATAGGTACCTACAAATTTATTTTTATTCGGATAGGTAACATTGATGATTACAGTAGCTACCATATGAACAAACTTTCATATTCACGAAATTCAGCGTATGTGTTTTTTAAAAATGTGTTTTACGCCACTTTGCATTGTGGCCACAGATATACCTACAACTCTCCGACTTTTTCACTTCTCTTCTTCGATATTTTATTCTTCTCCACACATAGTGCAGTGTTTTACGCACTGAGCGATATTTTTACGTAGGTATACGAAAATAAAAAGGATTACGAGTTCGCGACTGGCAAATATTACGTGTGTGCGAGTGTAAAATGCGTTTGACAGAAAGTGAATTTTATTTTTATACGAGGGCCGTTCAACTGTAGAACGCTCCTGTAATATAGGACCTCTGCTCTTCATATTATTTATAAACGATCTTCCGTTGGCTACTAACAATAAAATCTTCTTGTTTGCTGATGACACTGCTGTCATATGTGAGGGAAGAGATCAGGCGCTTTTAAAAAATAGATTGGAAAAATGCATGATAGATTTAAGCAAATGGTTTGCAAATAACAGCCTTAAAGTAAACGACACTAAAACAGAAATAATTAAGCTTGGAAATTACTTTAACATTCCACAATTACTAAACTTACACATATTCTCATATATTAAAGATTCACTTAAATTTCTCGGTCTATACATAGACAATAATCTCGACTGGAAACAACATATTGACTACATTTTGCCTAAGTTAAATAAAGCTAAATTCGTTCTTACTTATTTAAAAAAATATACTAGTACCGACATTCTGCTTAATGTCTATCATGCATATTTCCAATCTATTATCCAGTATGGAATAATCTTTTGGGGCAATTCGGTATGGACAGAAAAAGTTTTTTTAATCCAAAAAA
The DNA here is from genome assembly GCA_963575645.1 of Xanthostigma xanthostigma. NCBI lineage: Eukaryota > Metazoa > Arthropoda > Insecta > Raphidioptera > Raphidiidae > Xanthostigma > Xanthostigma xanthostigma. The sequence continues at coordinate 4,702,234 of OY754469.1, read as the reverse complement.
AGTGTATTCGTATCATAGCGGGTGTGGCACCTAGAGAACATTGTAAAAATTTATTTATTCAGTATAACATACTAACACTAGTAGATCTTTATATTCTAAATTGTGCAAATTTTGTACAAAACTATCCATCTTTGTTTAATGAAAATCATTATAAACATGAATATACCACAAGAAATAAGAATAATTTAAAAACTACTAATTGTACATTAGCAGTGGCTCATAAAGGTGTCCGCAACGCTATGATACGAATACACAATAAGATACCTACTGAAATAACTGTAACAAATTCTAAACAAAAGTTTAGGAAGAATTTAAAAAAATATTTTTTAAGTAAGGCTCACTACAGATTGAACGAGTTTTTATAATTAATTGTTTTTGTGTTGACGCTATTTATGTACATTAATTGTACCAACAAAATAAAGATCTCTATCTATCTATCTATCTATACATAGTACGTACCAGCGCAAGAATAAATACAAATCAGAAGCATAACTCGGACATGTCTACCGATAGATTCATGACCTTGAGTTCAAGTAAAAGATGGAATTTTATTACTTTTCCGTAGGCGCATTTAATTAATTTATGTCTTTACGGTTTTGTTTTAAAAAAAACCGTAAAGACATAAATTAATTAAATGCGCCTACGGAAAAGCAATAAAATTCCAGGTGTTATTGGATTTAGTTTGTGAAATATTTTACGTTCACTTGTTTAACAAAATCCAGTAATTGTGGATAAACGAAGGATTAATAATCTCGCCACAATCAGGATTGTTAGTTTAGCGATTGGTTTATCAAATTTGACTGCTTTGTAATAATTTAGTATTCAATAAAAAATAGAGAATAGTTACTTCTTACCACAACAAGTTAAGTGGTAAGAAGTAACTATTCTCTATTTTTTATTAGATTCAAACCACAGTGCTCCTAATATTTTTGTTATATTTTTGTTAGTATTCAATATTTAAACATTTTTCAAATTAATTTGCGATTACTAAATTAGGTGTGTTTGAACGTTCCTCGTATATTCGTCTAACACGTTTGATGAACGCGTCTTTTCAATACAAATACAAAATATAGAACTCAACCTATTATGTAAAGTCTATTAGAGACCGATTTTCGTGTCGTTTATTAATGACTTTCGGGCGATGTAGTTGTTTCTCTCTTTTTATTAAAATTGTATATCCTCTCTATTTATAAAGAGAGGCACTAGAGATTCCCATACACCGGTGTCCATGCCATCAAGTTGACAATTTGACATTTCCCGTCAACACACAACACATTCTCGATTTCTATTATGCAATAATGATGTCGTGTTGACATTTAGTGCCCTATGTTTTACATTTAATACATATTTATTGTGCATTTAAAAATATTAGTTTTATAGATTTCCATGAGAAACTTTCAAAGCGAATTGTTTAATAATTTCAAGTGTGTTTTGTAATTGATTTTGACCGTTATAATCGAAAAAGGTATTTTGATAGTTAAGTAGGGCAGTAGCTGCAGAATATAACTCGAGTAAGGAGTAGCAGAGAATTTAATTTCGATACGTTTGAAAAGTTCTAAGTTACTAATTTAATAAAAATCAGAGGAATAGGATCAGGAAATCAGTCAAAACTTCATGCTTACTCGCGACGTTTCGGACTTTAATTAAGTCTTCCTCAGGCGTTCATAAACTATCGTTTTAACATAGGTAGTCAACCAAAACGATAGTTTATGAACGCCTGAGGAAGGCTTAATTAAAGCCGAAACGTCGCGAGTAAGCATGAAGTTTTGACTGATTTCCTGATTTTATTCCTCTGATTTTTATTAAATTATTTACATCATCAAGGATCTTAAATAGTATCACAGTGTTCTAAGTTACAATAATTGACTGTAAACGCAATTTTAATAGTCGTACATGCGTTGTGGTCAATATCCAAAAAATGTACAGTGTAACCTCTTTATATCGCCCTTCGTTATAACGAAAAACTCCCTATAATGTAGACATTTTTACAATTTGGTTGGTTTACCTTAAAACCCATAGGTATACATTAATACCCTCTTTATAGCGCAACAGCCATTCTATATTACGAAGAAATATGTTCATAATTAGGCGTTAGCAAATATTTACAGACGTAAAGAGGACGTTCTGAACCATCGCCAACTATTCAACAAGCACTTGATACCGCTAAACTTATCGAAAAATTCCTATTGTTTAATGAAGATGATTCAAGACATGCATAAGATATACTTAATAAAATACAAAAAAAATAAGAGCATAGCCAAAAACGTCAGGCAAAGTTAACAGACAATATGTATTTGGAATAAATTAATTAGGTGTTTGGTTATTTTTCTTTCTTTCTTCCTTCCATATAACGAAAACTCTTTATAACAATAAAAAAAATGCTCGGTCCCTTGAGATTCGCTATAAAGAGGTTACACTGTATTTGGATACATTAGACTGGTCGTTAAAAATTAAATTTTTTTCGACGCCCCCTAAAAAAATAATAATAACACGTGCCGCGAAACGTTCATTTTTTTGGCAAAATGGTATGTTCTTAGAAATATCTCATACAAACATCATTTTTTCTGAAATACAATTTCGTGTTCGAAATAAAGTAAGTAAAGAATTTTTTTTTATTTATATGTTGTCCAGTTAATAAAAATAACAGGATTTTGAATTTTTATGAGCAGATTCATTAATTCCAAGGCTCATGTAAATGTTGATAATAATAAAGCATTATTATTAATCATACTTAATTATCAATAATTTATTACATTTCGGTCACGAAATCGCAAAAATAATGTCTGTCGCGAGAAATTTTAAAAAAGAAAAATTGGTTGTCTGGTAAAGTCGGTTTACGGACGATAGTTTTACGTGATAACGTATTCCGCTCGAATGTCAGGCGGAACGTGACACATTTCGGAACGTTACACTTTTTCGTGCATGCAGCCAGTGTTTCATCAATTTATAAGACGTTATCACGTCAAAAATACGATGCGGCACGTGTTATTATTTTTTTAAAGCTTGTCTTTGCCTTTTTATATCAAAATGAAGATTTTTAGGGGGCGTCGAAATGAAAATAATTTCTAACGACCAATCTATGATACATAGAAAAATACTGTATTTCAAAGAGAGGCTCAGCCTCTATGAACGTTTATTTTAAGGATATAGTTCGTAGGTATATCTACTTGATTTTGTGCATCAAATAAAAAAAGAAATCAACACCTGTTAATTATAAAATTAGTCAATTAGCATCGCCCACGATTGAATTTCCTTTAGCGACTCATCTTGTTCTTTGCTCTTTAAATCAGAATAAATTGATCGCAACAGGTGAATAAATTAACAAAGAAAAACATGCAAATGACTCCAAATAAAACGAAGTAACTTGATACTTTTTCAACATTTATATAATATTAAATATCAATATAATTTATTGATTTATTATTGTCAGACATATCAATGACATCCGAACTGAAATGACTTTTTACACGCTTTTTAATAATAATAAAAAAAAACTCCGGGTCGCAGTGCCAAACCCTGCCGACAATATAGTGTATTTGCTTTTATAAGCAGTGTGGCTCTATTGTATGAATTCAACTTTGTTTTTGGACAAAATAAAAAAAAATTACCCCTTAATACAACATTGTTTTACTTAATTTCAATACTACATATCAATTCAACATCTGTACCAAATTATATACACCCTTTAGTATGCAAATCTTTATCAGTATAAACTTGTGTTTTCATAAAATTTGTAAGTCCGGTCCTGTCGGGCCGATTTTTTTTAAATTTTAGCAGCACATTTTAATGATTTCTAAAGGGTTAAATTTCAAATTTGAAACGATTCCGAGAATTTTTTCGGTATTTTTGGGCCCGAAAAATTTTTTCGGTATTTTTGGGCCCGAAAAATTTTTTCAATCCCTAAATACCACCCCTAGGTCCCGCCATCCCACCGACGCCAATAGTGTAAGTGCCTTATGGAAAATACACTAAAAAAACAGCCCACTTGTTTAGAAGATATCGCATGTAACTAAGGTGCTGCTGAACCGAATCGAATAAAGAATTTTATGTACCTATGGAACATTTTACTCACGAAGGAAGGTGTCAAGCAAAATACTAATTTCCAAATTAATTAAGAAAAAAAACAAAGCATTTCTAAATTTTACTTTTTAGTTAGATTTTCGTGATATTTTCAGTTTTATTTTTTATTATTATGGTCCTTGGAGGGGTAAGTACCGCCTTACCCCCTTCGTATCTACGCTCTGCTAGGAATGTTTTATAGTTTATACTATGAAAATAATTCAAATTTAATTTATGATTATATAAGTTTAGAAACTTAAAAGTTTAGAAGGCTATAGAATGAACTAACAGACGCAGAGTGTTTCAGAAATAATTTTTTTTTTATTCGGGGGACCTCAAAACGATAAAATATTGTAGAATTTTTGTGGGTTGGAATGGTAATTGGATAAATAAATACCAAAAGTACGTAATTAATAAAGTCATATAATAATTTTTGACGTGATAACGTCTTATAAATTGATGAATCACCAATCTTATAAATTGATAAAACACCGGCTGCATGTACGAAAAAGTGTAACGTTCCTAACGGTCGTAACGTTCCTAACGTTCCGCCTGACCCTGTGCGTGCTTTTCTGGAAAACGGCCCTAACGATTTGGATGAAATTTACTGAAAAGGAATTTTGGGGGGCAAAAAATCGTTTTAGCTAGGTCTCATCTCTCAAAAAAATCGTTTTTTTACAAATTTTATCATTATAAAAATCAATTTTTTGATGTATGAAAATACTTAAATATTGTAAGTAGGTTTTGGAATTTTATATAAAAAGTGAAACAATTGTTTTATAAATATTATGACAGCTAATCTTTGAGACTTAAAATAAATACGAAAGAAAGAAAGTTAAAAAAAAAACAATTATATTATATGGTGAGTAATTTAAATAAATAAAATTAACCTAAATTTGAAGCGAAAGATGCAATATCATAGATTCGAATTATTATAATTATTATATAAATTTAGGTTATGTACTTATTACGGAATACGTTATCACGTAAAACTATCGTCCGTAAACCGACTTTACAGACAACCAATTTTTTAATTACAACAAAATACGCGGACATAATTACTACGGTAATAGGCTAATAACGTTAAAGTCCTGAATGCGTAATTATTAAGGATCGGGAGTGCTATGCCATGACTCACCCGCCCATTGATGAATTCGACACGTTTGCGGGCTATTTTGCGAAGCTGGTGCTCGTACAGCCGCGACGAATCTATTATACACGAGCCACGCGACCTTTACACGAATGAGTCCTTTTTCCTTGTAACGCTTTCAAATAACGTTTTTATTGCGTGAAATATTTGTTAATACTTTACAACCGAGGGCTAACATTTTTGATGTCTCATTTTTAGTTTAAAAGACCGTATTGAATTCCCACGATTTTTAAATTTTATGTGCGATTTATTAGGGTACCTATATAATGTGACCACATTACAGTTGTGTTATTACTTTTTTTTTCTGCAATTCTTTGTAACACAACTTAGTTGTTATCCGTCCAAAAAAAAAAGTATTTTTGGTCTTACAGAACAAAATATCATCTTCTTTAATTTTTACCCGACTGCGGCGAAGAAAGGGTTATGAGTTTAGCTATGTATTTTTCAATAAATAAAATTATCGACTAATTTTTCAGACAAATATATGTATTAACAAAAAATAATAATTAATATATTTTAGATAATGAAACTAATTTCTTTAAAAGAAATATTGCGGAAATGTTACATATAAAATCAAATAAAAATTCCCTCAATGCTCAATTATTATATAGATACGGAAAAGTAATATATATAATATTATTTTGAAATAATTTTTGTTTTTAATGGATTTTTCTTTCTTTTTAGGCACCTATACACTTACAATCATATCCGTGACTACATATTAAAAAATTTGTTTATTATTTTTTCAATTTTTTATTATAATTTATATTTTTTAGATCTGTTCTGAAGAAGTTCAAATCCGGACCGAAACGTCAATGTATTAATTATTATTTTTTGTTAATATATTTGTCTGAAAAATTGGTCGATAATTTTATTTATTGAAGAATTCTAATCAGACGTTAATCAAAGATTTTAGTTATGTATGTTTGTATTTACGAATGTTTCACCGTAGCGTCTAAACTATTTATCCAATTTTGATAAATAACGTGTTATTATTATTGTTATTATATTCGTTATTATAGCCCGGGTAATATAGGCTACATTTATTTTTGAATTTTGGTCCCAGAGGAGAGCAAATTGACGACAAATAAAAAGTAAGTTAAAAAAAAAATGGTTGTCTGTAAAGTCGGTTTACGGACGATAGTTTTACGTGATAACGTATTCCGTAATACATAACCTAAACCTCCCAAAATTTGGTTTCAATCCGCTTATCCTTGGTGTCGGAATGATAAGAAATGTCAAAAGTGACGTTTGCAACTTACAAAGTATTATGTTCTAATAATAATTAGTTATTCCAATACTTAACTTAGAAGGCCTTGCATTTCACAATACACTAATGTCAAAAAATTGAATGCATTTATACAGCTATTTTTCTATATAAATTTGTATAAAATATTTTTCTATATAAATTTGTATAAAAAAAATGTTTAGGCAAATTCTGTTATACGAAATCTATGTAAAAAGTTCTCCTCTTTCGTTTAAGACTGGTTTCAAACCGATCTGATTTAAATTGAGCGAGAAATTAGCAAAAAGCGTCAGGCGGAACGTTACGCGTTATGCGTTATGCGTTACGCGTTACACTTTTTCGTACATGCAGCCGGTGTTTTATCAATTTATAATATTGGTGATTCATCAATTTATAAGACGTTATCACGTCAAAAATAAATAAAAAATAAGTCAAAAAACTAAAACACGACTACTGAAAAGTATAAAACAATAAAATATTCTCATCTGAGGATAGCCGTGGTCGTATGCCATCTCATATATATGAGGCCCCTCTAGATGTATATAGCGTGATGCACTTTTCTCTAAAGCAGTGATAGCGAACCTATGACCCGCGGGTCAACAACTAACCCACGCAGGCTTTTTAAACGACCCACGTGTTTTTGTCTATAAACTTATTTTTGACGAAATCGAAATCTTTCAGAACTTTGGCAAAATCATCACCAAAAAACGTCTGTATGTCTTTTGGTTTAGAAGTTATTTGCGTTTATAGTTTTCAGAAAGTCATATAAAACCTTCGAATGGACGTGGTTTCCAAACTAAAAGAGATACATATCTACGTTTGCTTATGTTCATTGAATTCAGTGTATTTTTTTTTTTGTAAGCATTCTCGATTTCCAAGGTATATTAAAGAATTCGATTTTTGAAATTTTTTCAAGGCATACCCCTTTAAAAAAATGCGATTTTTGACGAAAACTCAAATCTTTCGGAACATCATCAACTTACGTATCAAATTAAAAATCATACTGTATAAGCACTTCCAATATTTAAAACCTTAATTTATGCGAAATATTTTTTTTTTCTTTAAAAATACGACGTTTTTCTAATTTAAAATGGTACTCTGCAGCTTCTTGTAGTTATGTCACTGCTAATATCAGGGCCGTACCCAGGGGGGAGGTTAGAGGGGTTAACCCGCCCCCCATGAAACTCCAAAGCTATATATAATTTGTCTAATAAAAGACGCAAGTGAGAAAGTATGCCAACAATTACGTATATTTACACTGGCTCTGTCAGTATGTATGTTCAAACTACTATAGCGACATCTAGATAATTCAGTTATCAGTAATATCATCATTTATATTAATAAGAATCGCAGGATTGTGGACAAAAAGTTCTTTATTTTCACATTAATTGTACTTGAAAAAGTCTAAATTTATAGACGAAACGTCGTACACTGAATAAAGAACTTTTTGTCCACAATCCTGCGATTCTTATTAATATTTGTCTCGATGGACACGATTTCTAATATATACACCATCATTTATGTTGTCTAATGGTATACTTATAACTTATTAAAACCCCCCTCTTACAAAAATCCTGGGTACGGCCCTGGCTAATATCCATTAATATTTTCAGTTAGTTATTGTTGTGAAAAGCTAATTATTTGGTTTGTAAGAGGCAAGCAATTACAATTTCAATTTCGGATATTCTCTATTAGCAGAATCAATATTAATTTTTAAAATAGACTTAACTCTCTATCTCTCCGTTTGTTTGTACCAGCAGCAGCCGAGAGCGACTTTTTAGATTAAATTTAAAGATGTTCCTGTCAATAACTCAAGCAAATCCGCGGATGAAATCTCATAAATGAATATGTTATGAAGTTGTTCGTATCAAGATGAGGTGACTCTTTAGTCACTTTAAAAATCTCCCCATAAAACTTATTACTCTATTCATATAATACTAATAACGAAATCGTTGAGATAAATCTCAATAACGCTTCACTTGAACTATTTTAAATAAAGATTAATATATTAAAGTCGCGATAATATCACATCGCAGACAACAATAGGTGGTACATAAGTTCGGACACGTGTCTGACACGTGGCGATCACAGAGCTTATTGCACTTCTATGTCCGCTTGGCCACCATTTGTCTCTATCGCCCGCTATTTCAGCTTCCCTTGCACTGGTGGCCCTTTTATACGCACTTTAATACCGTTTTCCTGCTTTTCTTGTATACTTCGTTCTATAATGTGTCCGCTTTGTTCTTATCCCACCAAAAACATAAATGTGAAAAAAATGAGCCAAGTTCTCGTCAAAACTGCGTTTTGTTATCTTAAAAAAAAAAATTCCAGCCAATTGGGCGACGGGACCATTCCAACTTCAACAATGTAGACATTTGATTATGTAATGTATTTTGTACAGTCCTAACTTTACATAATAATTAAGTACTATATAGATTCGGTAGTTACATAATTACTTTAGATTGTAAAATTATTCATTTTTGTAAAGAATAAATTCATTGTGTTTCCAGCATTTATATGATCAATATAAAATTATTATTTTTATGTTAATAAATAACTTTATTAAAAATTATAATATTTATCAAAATATTACAGATTATAATAAAGAAAATACAATTTTTGATATCGCGTGAGGTAACGCGGGTAATGGCTAGTATTTAATATGATATTTGCTATTCGTTGCCATGGTTACCTACATAATATGTTCCACGTCATGTTAAAATCAATCAAAGCATGCCGAACTAGTTTATTTCTGACAAATCCATAAAACAAAAGAGCGGCTGATTTTTTTTTATTTTCAAAATATTTCCGAAACTTTAAAATTTAGAAAAAAAATTTTTTAACAAAACTTTCTTGAAAAAATAAATAGAATAATAAGCCGTTACTTTTTTTTATTTGCTGACTTCAATACATCCGTAGTATTGAAGTCAGCAAATAAAAAAAGTAAGGGATTTTTAATTTTGCATTATTTATTTTTTAAATTGGACGTCACTAGAAATAATTTTATCACAATAATAGAAAGAAAAAAATTAATTATACTTGTAGAAATGTTTAAATATTTATGAAATGAATTTGCAGCATTTAATTTAAATTTTCCCGGCACGAACTATGTAAAAAAAGAACGTCGTTTGCAAGTACAAGAAAATACAGTTGGCGACGTTGTTCAGTGCGATAAAGTAGTGTAAATGGATAGTTGGTAAATATAAACTGAATGGAGGTAGTTGGTGGAAACACATCTAAAGGCCGATTCACATTAAATGCGTGTCGTCACCATCGACATAGAGAACGGACTGTGAATTTCTCATCAATGAACTGACATCCAGATTATAAAAAAAAAATTGGTTGTCTGTAAAGTCGGTTTACGGACGATAGTTTTACGTGATAACGTATTCCGCTCGAATATCATATTTAATAATACATAACCTAGATTTTAGTAGCTGTCAAACTATATTTTTACCGACTCTCTATCGTTTATACTGCGCTCTCGCTTGCACGCACAGGGTCAGGCGGAACGTGACACTTTTCGGAACGTTACACTTTTTCGTGCATGCAGCCGGTGTTTCATCAATTTATAAGACGTTATCACGTCAAAAAAACTCTGTGCGTTTGTCTGTAAACACGATACAGGTAAAACGGATTGAAACCAAATTTTGGGAGGATGTATAATATGCTAATATAAAAAGTGCTCTATTGTTTTTGGGGAAGATCGGCGCATGTGCAGAAGAGATATATGCTATAACGATATTTTTTTATATAATAATGGTATACTTTTCATAACAGCTTTTTAAGAAAGTTTCATTAAATTTTTTTTTCTAAACTTTATTGTTTCGGAAATATTTTAAAAATAAAAAAAATCAGCTGTTCTTTTGTTTTTTAGATCTGTCAGAATCAGAAATAAACTAGCTTTGATGATTTGATTAATTTTTACATGACCTGGAACATATTATGTAGTTAACTAATAGCAAATATCATATTGAATACTAGCCATTACCCGCGTCACGCGATACCAGAAATTTTCTTTTCTTTATAATACTATATCAAATGTCAACATTTTAGGAAATGGAATGGTCCCGTCGCCCAATGGGCTTTTTTACATTCTTAGATAATAGACTACAGACGCCCGACAAGTAAGGTCAGCGTCTATATGCTGCATTCTCAGAAAAGTACTGATTTAAGTGTTAAATAAAAAGAAATTATGTGACATAGTATAAGTTCGTCCCAAGCAGCCGCAGCGAACGGTCTTGAAACCGCCACACGCATGCGCAGTAAGTAAAACGAAGCTGTTAGTGGCGATTTTAGAACACGTTTACCTACTGCGCATGCGGGTGACGGTTTCAAGACCGTTCGCTGCGGCTGCTTGGGACGAACCTAGTGTGAATCAACACTGAATCTGTATGCACCCTTTCCCCCTGATGGCGGCAGAATGTGCTGTCCATAAAGCAGCCCTTATGTATAGCCGTAAAGTAAGGACAGAGCATCTAGGAGTTGCGACGAACTCCTTTTGCATTATGCATCAACTGCCACGACTTCTTGCACTTATTTTAGGATTCCGCGATATTCAAACAATTGCGAAAATGTTCACGTCAAATTTTTTACTGATAATTTATTATTAGGCGATTTATGCATCCCGATATCTATAAATGCCTGTATTATTTTTCACATGTATAAATACATAATATAGACCAAGATCCCAGATCCGCCAGACCTACGTCATTTCAGTACTGCTAAGATTTTATCAGCTTAAATGTACAATATTTAGTTTAAAATTCCTGCCAATTGGGCGACGGGACCATTCCAACTTCAAAAATGTTGACATTTGATTATACTTAATAAAGAAAATAAAATTTCTGATATCGCGTGAGGTGACGCGGGTAATGGCTAGTAATCAACATGATATTTGGTATTCGTTGTCATGATTACCTACATAATATATCCCACGTCATATAATAATTAATCAAAGCATGCCGAACTATAGTTTATTTCTGACAGATCCATAAAACAAAAGAGCGGCTGATTTTTTTTTATTTTCAAAATATTTGTGAAACTATAAAGTTTAGAAAAAAATTAACAAATCTTTCTTGAAAAAATAAATAGAATAATAAACCGTTATGAAAAGTATACCATTATTATATAAAAAAAAACTCGGGTCGCAGTGCGAAACCCTGCCGACAATATAGTGTATTTGCTTTTATAAGCAGTGTGGCTCTATTGTATGAACTTAACTTTGTTTTTGGACAAAAGAAAAAAATTATTCCTTAATACACCCCTTAAAACAACATTTTTTTCTTAATTTCAATACTATATACCAATTCAACATCTGTATCAAATTATATACACCCTTCAGTATGTAAATCCATATCAATAAACTTGCGTTTTCATAAAATTTGTAAGTCCGGTCCTGTCGGGCCGATTTTATTAAAATTTTAGCAACACATTTCAATAATTACTAAAGTGTTAAATTTAAAATTTGAAACGATTCTGATAATTTTTTCGGTATTTTTGGGCCCAAAAACATTTTTCAACCCCTAAATGCCCCCCTTAAAGTGGACCGATCGGGCCCATTTTAAATAGGCTTCGTGCGGTGACGGATTTTAACATGTGGTCCAAATTTCGTTAAAATCAATTAACTCCTTCGAAAGTTATTGCCCGCACCTATATATATATATATATATATATATATATATATATACATACATATATAAACATACTTTTCCAAAAATGGTGCCAAAGTGTTTAGGAGGCTATGAAACGTCGAGAAATTTTGGTCCGACCCCTAGGTCCCGCCATCCGACCGACGCCAATAGTGTAAGTGCCTTATGGCAAATACACTAAAAACACCGGTATAGCATATATCTCTTCTGCGGATGCGCCGGTTTTCCCCAAAAACAATAGGGCTCTTCATATTTGCAGACCAAACATCCTCCCAAAATTTGGTTTAAATCCGCTCATCCGTTTGACCTGTATCGTGTTCACAGACCAACAGACGCACAGTTTTTCCAGAAATATGTTTTTTGGATTCGGGGGAACTCAAAACGGATAGATATTGTAAAATTTTTGAAAAATGATTTTTAACCTAAACTAGTAATACCATTCCCCACTTGTGGGTTGGAATGGTAAAACGTATGCAAATTTACCAGCTTGAAAGCGGGGCCTTTTAGAGATAACAACCTGCGTATACGCAATGGTATTATGCATGGATATGCGAGTGAGAACATTAGATGATTTTTTTTTTGACAGTTTCGTTAAATTTTGAAAAATAATAGACGTTAGTGTGTAGAAAGGACAGCTGTGTAACGATTACGTCAACAGTGTTTTTATCAAATAATCGCCATTGTTTTAATACCGCTTTTGTAAGAAAATACATACAACGGTCGGAATTTGTTTCTGTGGACATTTTCTTACACTCTTATATATTGTCTATGTATATATATTATATATATCCTTTATTCTGTTGTCCTTTGTGTGAATAACTGAACCTAGGAGATAGTGTGTCGACATTGGCTACATTTTCGTTAATTTTAGCATTTATTAGTGAATATTTACCATATCATTTCTTTTTATAATTTTAATTTAATAATATATAAATATAATAGTTATTGGCGTAACTAGTAGTCTAAGTCATTCATCGCGCTGACAGGTCATGACTTAGTCTACAAGTTGCGCCCATAATTTTATTCAACAATTGCGCGTTATTCATGTTTTAATTATAATGAGATGTTGTAAATATCTATTTATTTCTTTATAAAAAAAACTGTCAATACGAACAGCACCAAACAGCACGATTCAATGTTTTGGTTTGAGGTTAGCCGGTTATGAATAAACTCCATGTCGAAAACATTCGGCCTCTCAATTTTAGCCTCAATGGGTAACAACGGAGTTGTTGTTACCTACTATTTCGTTACGACTCAGAAAATAGTTACGTTTATTTTCATTACTCCACAATGGCCGAGCTAGTAGGAATCTTCATTGAGTTATGACAAGTAATTGTCACCAGTCGGTAAATGGCTATTTAGGGTTCGGTTTTTAGGCATGATAAAACATGAATAACGCGTATGAGTTGAATAAACTATTTTTTTCCGAGAAAACGTCATGTAGCTTGTATAAAACTCCTAAATTATAAAATAACGCCAACACATTTTCGCATCGCTGACCTACGTATGTTTTTTGGATTCCGTATAAAATATTTATGCTAAAAATAGGTGCAACAAAATAGGCCCAAATAGAAAGAAATACAAATAATATGGCAACGCAATTTTTCGTTTAATATATCGATTTACTCCATTAAAAATTCATATATATTTTACAATTTTTTTGGTTCGTTTTCGTATAATTTTTTTCCACATTTAAATATCGGCTAGGGAAAATATAACAGGATTAAATCACAGTTATGGAACGCGCTACAAATTTAACATAGCTAGGGATGGGTGATTTTTAAAAATAACGATATTTTTGTAAAAATCGATATCAATACGATTTAGTGATCACTGATCAGTGTTTAGTATACTTCTAAGAAGCATATTTTATTTCGAGATAGGTATCGATATTTTAGCAAGCATAACCCCTGTACAAACGGCAAATTTTTTTTTGTTTTTGATTATTATTTCGGGACCAAAGAACCTAGAAAAATTAATAGAAAAAATTGTGTTCTCCTGCTTGACTGTGAAAATAACCCGAACGAAATAACCGTGCGAAAGCGGTTGCGTTTCGCGGCAAAAAAAAAAAAAATTGTCGATAGTCACGTCAGTTAGCTTGTCTTGTATGCTGTATGTAAAAAAGCTCGATTTTCACCCTCTTTAAAATATTCCATAGTTTTGATTACAAACACAATATTCTGACATTTTGCCTATAACAACATTATATAACAAATCGAAAACAAAATAGAAATTACAAAAAGTGGTGGGAGTAACGTTACAGATGGTGGAAGAACGTGTCTTTTTAAAAATAAAATAATAATAGTTGCAGAAAATCTAAAAAACATGCTTATATCAACGCACCATTTCTTTCTGTTTCATTAATCGTTTCCATAGTATAATATTAGTTAGATAAATCGTAGGAAGTTGGAAAGATTGATAAATTGGATTTGATTTTATTAAATTGGACGTTTCGTCATTAAATTATGACTTCATCAGCAACTTACTAATAATTCGTAATTCATAATTAAATGACGAAACGTCCAATTTAATAAAATCAAATTCAAGTTTATCAACCTTTCCAACTTCCTACGATTTATCTAACATATATTTCTTTCTCTTTCGGGAATCTCGATGAATATTCTAAAATATAGGTAAAGTGAGTGCCATACGCTTCTAAACGTTACAGAAGTGCAATGCACGTTCTACTTTTCAGTGCGTTGATAAAAGCGTGATTTTTAGATTTTTTTTAAACCGTAAAATTTTATCGGAAAAAAGCGTCCAGCCCTAGCCATGGCATGCCGCGATATAAAACAGTCTTACAGCGTTACCATGGAAATTTTGCATGCATCCAATAAACATTCCCTCCTCCTTTAGAAGCTTGAAACTGAAGAATCTTCGTTTAGTACAAGAATGAAGTTATGTCGGCATTCCTTGTTTGTCTGTGCTCTATCTGTATTCGAAAGTCTAAACGATGTAAATACATTTCAACGAATTATACCCACACAGCTGTAATTAAATACAAACGTAATATATGCAATATGTACGTCAGCATCAATACCAATAAAAAAAAAACGGGTGGCAGTGTGAAACCCTGCCGACAATATAGTGTATTTGTTAATACAGGTAGTGTGAACTTAACTGTTTTTTTTTTTTTTTTTTTTGGACAAAATAAAAATTTAATCCCTTAATACATCCTCAAAATAATATTTTTTTACTTAATTTCAATCCAGCACCTGAACCAAATTAAATACACCCTTCAGTAAGTGAATTTCTATCCGCAAACTAGTGTTTTCATAAACATTTGTAAGTCCGGTCCTGTCGGGCCGATTTTACTAAAATTTTGGTAGCACATTTTAATCATTACTAAAGGGTTACATTTCAATTTTGAAACGATTCGAAGATGTTTTCGATATTTTTGAGTCCAAAAACTTTTTTCAACCCCTAAAAACTATCTTCCGATTGGGCCCATTTTAAATAGTACGAGAGCCCACGACCAAAACCATGTATCATCGTTTTACGGCCAAAACCGTATGAAGTCGTTAGATTAGATGATCCTGAACCCTACTAGGTGAGGAGTAACGGTCAGAAGTGTAGCAACTGCGTGGGAGGCCATTTCTGCTATGTCAAAAAAAATAGGCAGACAGTATTATCGTATTACGTCTGATATTGAAAATGTACATAGATTTTGTCATTTTATGACGAAAATGTTTGTTTTCAGACATTTTGCGCGTAGCATATGGCCTGAGCGCATTTTTGAAAATGTCAAAAAATTTAGCCGAACTGTATTATAGCAACCCGGTTCAATTTTTTTTTAAACTTTTTGTATGGCTTCCGGGATTGCTAAAATACTGTTTTCAGACATTTCCGATGTCGCCTATAATCCCAAAAACGAAAAGAACGTTCCGGAAATGGGGTGAAATGAAGGTGATGAATGGGGATATAAGAATTGTCGATGAAAAAATTAGAACTGGAAAATTACCGTTATACAATTAAAACCAGGGACAACCCATAATTTTGCCGAAAATTTACTATGTAGAATGTAAATGTAATGTAAATGTTCGGATTATCGAAAAGTTGTCTGATTAGTAAGGTGCTACACTGAATTTGTCTGATATAAATTTTTTCTATATCTGGACAACTTATTTTATCACGTCTAACAATTTTCAGACGAATTGCTATGTTACCGATCGGTAAAATTTCTTAACGTTTTCAAAACGGTCTTAAAATTTAATGTGCTCACATTTTCTTCTGAAAAATGATTCTTTCGCATAAACTGACCCAAATTCACTCGTGAAAAGGATTTTCAGACGTTTTGCTATGATACTTTTTTTTTGTCTCATTTCTAATTTTTTTAAGTGGTCTCCCGGGTACACGCTACGCTAGTGGCGTCTGAAAAACGTGTTTTCCATATCTTAGAGCTATCATTCAACTACATTCTGAAAATCAGACGGATTGCTATGATACAGTTTGGTAAAATTTATTGACATTTTTGAAAATTTAGTTAGGTCTGACGATACACGGAAAATTTCTGATATTGCGATTTTCGGGTTCAGGATAATCGAATCTATCAATTTGATGCGGTTTTCGTCGTATTGCTATGAGACAAAAATTTTGGTCGTGGGCTCTCGTACTAAAAGTATGGCGGGCAGTACAAGAATATCAAACTTTCGGCCCTTGTGGTGTCATATATTATTGTATGATAAAATTATACGGGATACAAGGCTAAAATATTAAAACAATTTTTATTCACTAGAACATTATTTATTAGTCAACGTTTCGGCAATACTTCTGTACTTCTTCAGGACCATAAAAAATCACAATATTAAAAACATAAAATAATTTAAAATCAATATTGTCAAACATATAAAACTTTTTTAATAAAGCTAACTTCATTAATAATAAAAATAATAAAAACTTTAAGACTTATTTTTAAAAATTATAAAATTATCCTTTTTGTAAAAAAATTTAAGATTCAAGGTGTCTTATTAGTGTATTTGCCATAAGGCACTTACACTATTGGCGTCGGTCGGATGGCGGGACCTAGGGGTCGGACCAAAATTTCTCGACGTTTCATAAGTTTCTAAGAAGTTTGGCACCATTTTTGGAAATGTTTATATATATATGTATATATATATATATATATATATATATATATATATATATATATATATGTGTGACCACGATAACTCTCGACAGACTTAATCGATTTAAACGAAATTTGGTCCACATGTTGGAATCCATCATCGCAAGAAGCCTATTTAAAATGGGCCCGATCGGGCCATTTTAAGGGGGGTATTTAGGGGTTGAAAAATGTTTTTGGGCCCAAAAATACGGAAAAAATTCTCAGAGTCACTTCAAATTTGAAATTTAACCGTTTAGTAATTATTGAAATGTGCTGGTAAAATTTAAATAAAATCGGCCCGACAGGACCGGACTTACAAATTTTATGAAAACGCAAGTTTACTAATATGGATTTACATACTGAAGGGTGTATATAATTTGGTACAGATGTTGAATTGGTATGTAGTATTGAAATTAAGTAAAAAAATGTTGTTTTAAGGGGTGTATTAGAGGGTAATTTTTTTATTTTGTCCAAAAACAAAGTTAAGTTCATACAATAGAGCCACACTGCTTATAAAAGCAAATACACTATATTGTCGGCAGGGTTTCGCACTGCGACCCGAGTTTTTTTATTTTGTAATATAATGATTGATAGATTTTAGGCAAGTCATACGCCTCTACGAAATTATTAATATAGATTATTTGTATAGAAATATTTTGACCACTCGTAGTATAAAATGGTTGTTGATGAAACAGTTTGTTGAGTATGCTTATATATGTTACGGTAAATGTAAACTCTTGGGAAATGTACAATGTACAATTTTGTGTACATTTCCCAAGAGTTTACATTTACCGTAACATATATAAAGGAAAATACGCGAGGAAATTCATTGGCAAGGTTCGTAGTTCTCATCAGCTGACGGGTGGAAAATATTCCTGTGCAATACGAACGCAAACCTGGATGAAAATAAAAGACAATCTAAGGATGAGCCAGTGCGTATGCAAGAAAATTTCTGTCGCATTTAAAAATTAAATCCTGTGTCAGCTTTACATTTGAAATTTCAAAAATATTTAACAACTCTATATTCATGTCGTTTAATCAAATTTCTGTCGGGTTTTAGAGTGTTGTGTATGAAAAAACAATTAGATTTCAAATTTTCAAAATAATAACAAACAATTTTTCATACTTATTAATTGTTTGTTATTATTTTTACAATATTTGATAATTAAAAACTTAAAGCGATTTTTTTTCAAAAACGAATTATTAATTAATTTTTATATTTTTTAGATCAGTTCTGAAGAAATCCAAATCCGGGCCGAAACGTTAATGTAGGTATTAATTTTTATATTTTTTCTTAATATATTTGTCTGAAAAATTAGTCAATAATTTTATTTATTAAAGAGTTCTAATCAGACGTTAATCAAAGATTTGAATTATATCACTTATTAAATACACTTAAGTAAATAAGTGAAGCCGCAGATAAAATATAATAAAAATATGTTTTTTACGGACTGAAACTTGCAACAAAGTTGTTTTATATAATTGTTTCCGAGGTCCTATTATCTATGTAATAAAAATATTGAAACAATTGAATAATAGAAAATCGAAAAAATCCAATCTGTATTTTTAAGCAATAGTATTTAAAAAGAAGTAGCAAATGTACGCAGAATATAGTTTACCAATCCTTTAATAGAGCACATTTACATAATATGAAGTAAAGCAAGCCCAGGAAAAATACAAAATTGAAATATTAAACAATGCAAAAGTGATACTGTTTTTTTTTTCATTATAAACGAGCGTACTACTGCATATTTAACAATTTGTTTTCTGATTAATACCGAATTTTTTCTTATTTATGTTCAAGTATTTTTTTTAGTACCGAATGACATTTTTTTAATTTCAAGAAAAACAAAAAATAAAGCATATTTAAGAATATTAAAATATCCCAGAAATATTTATTATTTAAGATTATTTGTATTTGAGATTCTAACAAAGTAAAAAATGATTACGACGTAAAAATTATTATTTCATTAATATTAAAAGAAAAATACTGTACTAATTTTGGATTGGAAGTTATCGCTGTTTAACGTTTTAAAAAATTAAAAGAACTTGCTTGAGCGTCTATAACATCTGAACTAAAAGATATATACGGAAGATTACTCGTGCTTATTGAAATCAGCACGACTTTTCCTATTAAAAAACTCGCTGCTTCCAATAAACTCTGTTATATAGTTTAGAAGATATTGGTGTTTTTTACAATAAGAGTAAAATATTTGAACGCCCATAAACTAAAAGATAAGAACATTTGTTTGTGGTTATAGAAATCAACATGACATTTTCTGCGAGGCAACTCCAATAAATATTTCTTTTTGCACTAATAGAAAATAATTATTATCGGTAAAATATGAAACTAGATTTAAAATAATAACGCATTTTCTTTACAACACAATATTATGAGCATGTCGAAAACCGATTCCAAATTATTTATTTTGTTTACTCTTCACCACAATTGAAAAAAAAAAACATTTGCTGCAAGTACGCGTTCAGTGGAGATTTTTTCTAAAATCTAAACAAATTTCTTAAACGCGTCTTTATCAACATTTTACATAAAGAAAATATATGCTATAAAAAGGACGGCACTCAAATTTATATTAATTACTAGCGGCCCTGTACGTGCTTCGCTACGTATAAAGTGAAATAATAAAACAATTTAATTGGAACATCTATCTATCTATTTTATTTATTTTAAAATATACATGGACGTATATGTGTGTATGTCGAGCACTCCGGCTGCGCCGTCATGCCCGGTGCAAAAGAACGAATGGAAGAAAAAAAATTTAGGGGTGGACTACCCCTAACATTTAGGGGGATGAAAAATAGATGTTGGCGAAGTGACACCTGTAGACATCTGGCGGGGATAACTAATTAAATGACGATTGATCAGTTTTCGACCGGAGAGGAAAAATGATTAAATTAGTAAAATGGTTATTAAAAAATAAGGGTTGATCGTAGAAGGGTGAAAATTGAGGATTGTATGTATTTTTGTATGTTGTATCATAAAAAAATAGAAATTAAAAATTTTGTCTAAAAAATAAAAAAAAAATTTAGGGGTGGACTACCCCTAACATTTAGGGGGATGAAAAATAGATGTTGGCCGATTCTCATAGATACCGGATAAGCACAAAAAATTTCATCAAAATCGGTCAAGCCGTTTCGGAGGAGTATGGCAACGAAAACTGTGACACGAGAATTTTATATATTAGATATTTACAATACAGGGTTGGAAAACAGAACGTGGGCCGACAAGATATCTATGCAGAGGGGGATGATGAGGGCGTAGTATTTTCTGGTAACGATATGAACGACACCGGTCACATGGTAAAGTGGTGTATGTCGATAGTAAAAATTAAAAAAAAATAACAAATTATGTATCTAGTGCGTAGATTATTATTTTATGACGCAGTGTCACATTATGGTAAAACGAGAGCCCAGCGAGTTTTAACAGTCAAACAAGCCATGAAATAATCACGCTCGAGATATTAGGTACACAAAATGATTTTTAAGTTGATTTTTATTTTTTCAACAGCGTGTAGAAATCAAATAGACGAACAAATATTTTAAATAATTTTTTTATCAAAACTCGAAAATAAAAGAGAAACAGCCGTTCAGAGCTTACAACCTTTTGAAAAAAATAATAAGTTACGTAATATTTCACACGTAGGCGAAACTGTTTTTCAAAAAATTCGCCTGAAGGATCTGTAGTCTGATTCTTTTTCATTTGACCCTCTAGCTTTAAAAATAGCGTCGGGAGAGCGCGAACCGTTTTTAGGCGAGGGGAAAAGATTTGAGATGAAGGGTGCAGGGGGCATTTGCAGGGACGAATACTCTTAATTAAATTTTTAAAATTTTTTTTATTAATTAAAATGCCCGATTAACACACGCGAAGAAATGATAGCACGAATCGGAAATGCATCCCAAATAATTCGCGGAAGGCCTTTATCGCTACTACAAGCATGTACAGAAGCATGGCTATGACGTACGTATCTTTGTGTCCAACAACAACTTCGAACAATTTCCATGAATACTTGATAATGACATAACATATATCCACAGTGACATAACATAACGCCAGGATCGACATCAAAATGTGATATAAAATTTAATAAAATTTTGAAAGCCCGTTCCTATCACATTTTTAAGTTTTGATAAAAAAGTTACTTGAATTAATTATTTGTTCTTCTACACGCTGTTAAAAAAAAGCAATCAACTTAAAAATATAGTATCATTGCACCTATCTCCTATGAAATACCTGCAGTTCAATTTTGAGCAAGCTCATTTCTAATTATGGGCTGCGTTAAATTCTCAAAGGGGTGCGGAATGCACAGAGCACAGACGCACATATTATGCGCAGCTTGTCACCGCACGCGCGTGCAGATCTATGCGCGGCTTCAAAGAGCTCGTCGTGCCAGTCGTCGAGAATAAAGCTTCGACGTAAGCCATTTTGTTCTGTGGCCGTCGATATAACGACGCACACGAAACGTCGGTCACAGTCCACGGGACGTCGCGGGGAATATGTGTGGAGGTGCGCGCGTGCGTCCGTGTGTGTGTGTGTGTTTTAAACCTGATTCAGCACGCTTGACTGGTTCGCGCAATTCTCCAATCAATGACCGGAGATTCAGCCCGTTGTTAGTCGTTCCCCGCCTTGATGTTGTCTCTTTTACGCTAAATAGACGCGCTTATACGCGAAAACCACATTGTGTGCAGCAGTTTTATCTGTATGTGTGTGTTTGTAATTATTTAAAACAACTGAACTAATTCAAACAGTTGACTGTGTTTCACAGGGTTGCCACCCGTACGCGTATTTACGTTTGCGCATTCCGTAGGATGCATTGTTGGCTTCAAACTGACACGATTTTTATTCTGTTTTCAAAATGTGTATGAAGTGAGGTTAAGGTGTCATCTGGCTTTATGACTGGTTGCGCCTCAAACAGTTGATTGTGTTTCACAGGGTTACCACCCGTACGCGTATTTCCGTTTGCGCATTCAGTAGGAGGAACTGTTGCGTTCAAACTGACACGATTTTTATTCTGTTTTAAAAAATTGACATGAAGTAAGGCTAAAAGTCTGGTTTTATGACGCGTTGCGCCGGCCTGTTGAAATCATTGTCTGTGATTTCGTGCGCTATGTATAAACCTTTCTTAAATTATTCTCACTAAAGTGGTAGTAATTATGTTCTCTCTAAACATGAATCGGTGATTTTTCACTAATTACAAGTGCATATCCGCACTATTTGTCAATGCTAGAATCGTACCACGTGAAATTAGTGAATACTCACAATATGAATTAGTGAATATAAAAATTCACTAATTATATAAGTGACCATTAAATATCATCTGACATCAAACATTTTTTTGATTACATATTTTTTAAAATTTTTATTCATTCGTTACTTTCACTAGTATAGTTAACTTTTATATTTTTCGATTAAAAGTTGAATACAAAATAAAGAATTAGAGAATTGGTGTAAAAAAAAAACATAACCTTAATTCACTGTTAGTTATGATTTTATGTCATTGGCCATAATTTAAAATCGGTAAAACGATGCTTTACTGTGAATCTATGAAAATATAATTAAAATAATCTAATTAAATTTCCTGATAAATTATATTACTTGTTTGTTTATATCGATTTACAAGGAACTTGCTATAGAATGATCACATTCTACATGAATAATAATTAATAATTTAGTAACTGTATGGAGGCGCCACAAGCGACACGTATAAAATTAAGGATATCACTATTCTGACAGTGAATTTTACTTGAATTCACTATTCCAGAAGTTAATCAGAAGTCACTATTTCAAATAGTGACATTTTCACTATTTCAGTTTTAGAGAGGAAATTTATTAGTGAAAATTCACTATTTTTTTTGTGAAAATCACTGATTATCCACTGAATACATCTTCACTTACGCAATTAGTAAAAATTTCAGTGTGCTGCGGTTTTTGTGTATTAGCAAATATGCAATTTTAATACAACGTGAGTAATGTCTAATCCTTGAGGTAACCGTTTGCATTGTAGTGGTAAGGTTATTGGTTTAGTCGGTTCGCCGCAAAAGACACTGGTGTACGTTCAATGACAGATGACACTCGACCACAAACACAAACCGACATCTCTTCTTGTCTATAGCCAACTCACTCACGCTTTCTCTCTCTCTCTCTCCTTGTCCTGTTGCTTGACTGAGTGAAAGCTCGAAGCTTTTATATATAGCATTACAGACACGTTGATATAACCGACGGGTCGCGACCTTTTAAACGGCTTTTTGAAGCTTTATTTAACATTAAAGCACTACACAGGATTACCTGGCTGTGATTTTATCATTTAAAGTTTATAAACAAAATCATTTTATAAAAAAAATTGGTTGTCTGTAAAGTCGGTTTACGGACGATAGTTTTACATGATAACGTATTCCGTAATACATAACCTAGATTTATATAATAATTATAATAATTCGAATCTATGATATTGCATCTTTTGCTTCAAATTTAGGTTAATTTTATTTATTAAAATTACTTAATATTTCGCGATAATGGCCATAGAAGCCGATTCGTTCCTTTTAAAATAAAAAAAAAAAAAAAAAATTACTTACCACCTATAATATAATTGTTTTTTTTAACTTTCTTTCTTTCGTATTTATTTTAAGTCTCAAAGATTAATTGTCATAATATTTTGAAAACAATAATTTGTTTCACTGTTTATATAAAATTCCAAAACCTACTTACAATATTTAAGTATTTTCATACGTCAAAAAATTGATTTTTATAATGATAAAATTTGTATGAAAACGATTTTTTTGAGAGATGAGACCTAGCTAAAACGATTTTTTGCCCCCCAAAATCCCTTTTCAGTAAATTTCATCCAAATCGTTAGGGCCGTTTTCGAGAAAAGCACGCACAGGGTCAGGCGGAACGTTAGCAACGTTAGGAACGTTACACATTTTCGTGCATGCAGCCGGTGTTTTATCAATTTATAAGATTGGTGATTCATCAATTTATAAGACGTTATCACGTCAAAACTTTTTATACGATTTTAAGACCAATACATATTTTTTGGTCCCTTTATACAGTATAGAACTCGTGTATTTTCAACCTGTTGGGGTTAATCGACTCCGTGTATTTTTAACTTCTTCTTTATCCTCACTTAGTGGAAATCAGAAAAACGTTCATTAATTTGAGGTTAAGGTTTAAACAATGAATGGCGCAGAGTAGGGAGAGAAACTTAGCGTGAGAAGCAGAAACTAAGAATTTGAAAATGTGCGTGAGTAAAATCAGATGGTGTTGAAAATACATGAGTTCGACTGTAAAAATAGCGTCTTTTCATCTATTTCATATGCGATTTTTGAGCGTTTGGTGTGGGCTACAAAATATAGATACAGTGCGACAATTATTGAGAGATTTGTTGTTTTTGGTTATTTCCCTGCGAAAACTAATAATATAATTAATAATATAAAATCTATATAGACGAAACGTCGTACACTAAATAAATCTAATATTTTTGTCCACAATCCTGCGATTATTCTTATTATTATTATTACGATGGACACGATATCTAATATATAATTAATAATAATAATAATAATGCGTTTAACGTTCGTTTCTCGACTTTATGTCATAACAGACGCCATTCGCACCATTACTATTTTCCATAGCTACCATACCTCCCGTTATTTTCTACATTTTTAAACTTCCACTTAATTAATATCAATGGGCGAATTCAGGAATTTTTTAGGACATTAGGATAAGGTAGGCAACTTTTGAACGCATAGGACTTTGGCAATTTCATATAGTTTATTATGTTTAGCTTTTTGCAATATTTTTGTAAGTTACTATGTAATTAAGTATTTCCTTTTTTATTATTAGATATGTTATTATTAGTATTGTATAACTTATCTATCTTTTGTGTGTATAATTTTTGCACTATATAATTGAGACTTGTCCTGTTGAGTGTTATATTAATAAATAAATAAATAAATGTAAATGGCCTTGAATAAGGAACCATCTCGATATTAATCTGAAATTATTAAAGAGACACCATGGAAAACCTCAACAAGATGGCCGGCACAGGAATTACCGTTCCTCGGCGGAACGCAGTAGGAACAAGTCCTCGGCCACGTTTGCCCCCGCCGGGATTCGAACCCGGTACTTCCCGAATGCGAGTCTAATGCTCTTACCACTACGCTACACTGCTCGTTCTAATATAGTATAATTAAATCAAATCTACTTACGCTAGGAATGTTGTCGTTGCTGCAGACGCCTTCTTGTAATAATCTGTCTCGGATTTCCCAGGCGAAGATGGATGGACACTCGCGCTTGTACGATGAAATCTTGGATACTACTTCAGCGGTTGCCACTCGCGGTTTGGAACCACCAATTGCACGCGGTCGTATCGAGCCAGTTTCGTAATACCTTGTCAGAAAATTTCGGTGATTAATAATATGTCATTATCAAATCAATTCTTTCTTAACGGTTCAATACATTTTTAGCATGATTGGCTTGAAATTTTCACGATTATTTGGTTTAGTTGTTTTTGAATTTTCATAGTGTAATACAGTATAAACTCCATTTAACGTCACTCGATATAACGACAAACACCTTAAAACGTCGAAATTACTTAACTCTAGTTGGTGTACTTTGTTGCTCATACAATGATAATAATAATAATAATAATACTTCAATAAATAAAATTGTCAACCAATTTTTCAGACAAATATATTAACAAAAAATAATAATTATTACATTGACGTTTCGGTCCGGATTAATTATTATTTTTTGTTAATATAATATTTGTCTGAAAAATCGGTCGATAATTTTATTTATTGAAGAATTCTAATCAGGCGTTAATCAAAGATTTGAATAATAATAATAATTTATTGGTCTTAGAAATCAGTAGGATAATTGAGTTCAGCTACAAAACTGCTGTTTTTCAACTCTACCCCTTAAAAAAATACAAATATTTGTGAATGAAACATATTAAAACTTACTACGTATATATACAGGATGAGTTTTAAGTTGATGCTTTATTTTTTACAGCGTGTAAAAATCAAATAGACGAGCAAATATTTCAAATAGTTTTTTTATCATAACTCAAAAATAAGAGAGAAACAGCCTTTCCAAGTTTAAACAAAGTTTATTAAATTTTCTTTAATTTTGAGGTCGGTCCTGGGGTTATATTATGTCACTATGGAAATATGTTATTATTACACATGTCAGTTTCAAATAAGCACCAACATACTTGATAATAACAACTTATTTCCATAGTGACATAATATAACCCCAGGACCGACCTCAAAATTAAAGAAAATTTAATAAAATTTATTTAAACTTCGAAAGGCTGTTTCTCTCTTATTTTTGAGTTTTGATAAAAAAACTATTTGAAATATTTGCTCGTCTATTTGATTTTTACACGCTGTAAAAAAAAGCATCAACTTAAAACTCACTCTGTATAATTTTTAATAGTGGCACCATAAAATAAACTATACAAAAAGCACTGCAATCGACAGTATATACACTCTGAATAACGACACGTCCACTCTAAATAACGACAACAGTACGTCATTATTAAGCAATAACAGCAATAAACTTGTTTGTTATTTTGTTGCTTTGTTGTCGGCATCATGCGTACCGAAGATTCGTTCTTTTGTTTGTTGGGATTATCTTTCATATGTTTAGCTCAGCTGTAATTTGTGATAGTATGAATGTTTGTTGCTGAGTTGTAAATTTTATATATTATAGTAAAAAAATATTTATGGATTATTTCTTCTCTCCGTTTAACGACAACTCTCAATAACGCCACAAAGTGCACAGTCTCTTGAGTGTCGCTATATAGAGTTTACACTGTATATATTTTATTAATAGCCTACGTTTTAAGAACAGGACAAATTACATTTTCCGAGCACGCGAGCTCAGGTAACGAAATTAAAAAAAATTATGACAACTAGTATCATTTAATTTTCGAGTCGAAAATTTGTGTATCGATTTTTCGACTTCACTACAGAAATATTTATTAATGTGGAAAAGGACTTTAGGGATTTCGGTTTGGAAGGTTTTATCAGTTATATGTAATGAGTATTGTCTTACCTGCCTAATATTTTTGAAACACAGCCATTGGAAACCTGGAGGATACGCGATATGTCACATGGACGTGCGCCCGAGTGGGCCAGCTCGACTATTTTCTGTCTCGTGGAATCTGGCAGGGGTCGGCCGCTGACGAAAACCCCCCCTAGCTGGTTCACACCGCTGTGACCTGGTCCGAGACACAGTCAAACCACAGTTAAACACTGTCTCTATATAACTTTATCTCTGTCTTTTTTCATTCTTAATTTTTTGTCTGTCCCTTACTCTTTCCTATCCATTTTGGGATAATAGTTCAGTCAAAATAAACTCTTCAATTTACTGTAATTCGCATAAAGCTGAAAATTGGTACATCTGCTTCAAAATTTATTCAAGGTCAAAGGTCAACAGTATCGGTTTTTTGCACTTTTCTCGTAAACGGCAAATGTTATCCAAAAATAGCTCAGATAAAAGTTGTAGATCATGCAATTGTCTACAAAAACTGTTCTTATATTTTTTTTACTGCGAATCACTATTCCTGAGATATGGGACCAAAATGTCTATGTACGTTAAAAATTAATATGCTATTAGTATTTTGGATGTATGAAATCATCATTTCGAAAGAATGGTGATTCGCAGGAAAAAAAGTATAAGAACAATTCTTGTAGACAATTGCATGATTTACAGTTTTTGTCTGACCTATTTTTAGATAACATTTACCGTTTACGTGAAAAGTGCAAACAACCGATACTTTTAACCTTTGACCTTGAATACATTTTTTAACAGATGTGGAATCGGTGGGTACTTTTGATATTTCATTTGTAATAGTGTACCTAAGACCTGTACCAATTTTCAGCTCTATGCAAATATTGTAAACCTACCACTATTTTTTTGTCTATTTTGACCGGACTATAAGAAAGTCATTTGATTTTATCATCTGTTTAAAAGCTCTAGTGCTTTGAAAAATATAAATTTTGTTGCAAAAATTGAACAAATAGAATGCTACTTTTACTATCAAAAACAACGACATAAAATTTGATGATTTTAACGCTGTTCTTTACGGAAACGGGTCAATGACTGTACAACAACAACAGACCAGATGAATAGTTTGTTTTGTGCACTGATAATACCATTAACTTTATGTTATCGGCGTAATGTAGGGTTGAATTTTTGAAATAAAGATGCCAATTCATTAATAAAACACGGATTATAAAAAATATTTTTTATTTTATTGCTTTTTTTAATAAAACATTGAAAATAACACTACATGCTCGACTATTCAGGTTCAACGCCTCAACGCATCATCGGGAGATGTTTAAAATATATTCTTCCAAAGGTGGTATTTAGACTGAATTTTTGGCATCTATTCTGAAGCACATTTGAAGTTGAAAGAATTGTTGTCTTCAAAAGCTGATACTTTTAAACAGAAATAAATCAAAAGCTAGCTCAAGTACATTTCAAAATGCTATATTATGAATTTTTAAAAATCTGTTCAAAATTATTATTTTTAAAAAAACTATTTTTTGCAAGGGGAATTTTGTTAATTGGGCCCTTAATATATTATCACAAAAATGAAAACAAAATTTAATAAAAAAATCACCCACATAATATTTAAAAAAAGAAAAATTCAGCATTTCTAAATGTAATTTCACAAGACACTA
The DNA here is from genome assembly GCA_963575645.1 of Xanthostigma xanthostigma. Lineage (NCBI taxonomy): Eukaryota > Metazoa > Arthropoda > Insecta > Raphidioptera > Raphidiidae > Xanthostigma > Xanthostigma xanthostigma. Next base: position 4,673,315 of record OY754469.1, on the reverse strand, counting down.
ACTGATTATTGTATTATTTGGTCATGCGCAGATTATATTACTGAACTAATAGAAATTATCCAGTCTGTTAAACATATTGGCATCCTACTCAATTTGCCATAATCCAATCCGTAATTGATATAGATAATGGCAAATTGATTCTAGACGCGAATTGGAAACAATTGTAGATATAAAGTTCATATGTTGGTAATGTCGATAGCTGTAGTTACACTGTGCTTTATATAAAAATTATCAAAGCGGTGTGAAAAACGAGCTAAGACCGATGTCGTCAACTACAGACCCCGCTAGATCTGGGCTCGTCAACTCGCCACACTTCACTCAATCACGATCAACACTCAACCAAGTCATCTGTCGATCATTGTTCTGCTATAACGCGTATTTATACTGCACGAATTTGTTCTTACGCGATTAAATAATAAAAGTTTCTTTTCTGTCGAGTAGTGAACGCAAAACACATCACGCTATTCGCGCGTATTACAGTCCTTTCTGCTATAACGCGTGTTTTGAATTGCACGAATTTGTTCCTACGCGATTGATAAGTAGAGGAATAAAATAATAAAACTTGGTTTTCTATCGAGTGGTGAACGCTAAACACACCACGTTATTCTCGCGTATTATGGTTCCTTCTGCTATAACGCGTGTTTTTATTGCACGAATTTGTTTTTACGCGATTGATAAATAGAGTAATAAAATAATAAAACTTGGTTTTCTATCGAGTGGTGAACGCGAAAAACACCGCGTTATTCGCGCGTATTGCAGTCCCTTCTATTATAACGAGAATTTGTTCATACGCGATTAATAAGTACGAAAATAAAATCATTAAACTTGGTTTTCACTATCGAGCGGTGACTGCAATAAACATCATCTTGCTGAATATTTTATTATCGTCGCGTGTCGTAGTCTTATCTGCTATAACGCGAGTAAATATTGTGAATATTTATTCTACGCGAATTATAAGTATATAGGAGAATAAAATTACTAAAATTTTCAAAGGCGGGACAAAATTTTTAATATTTCCAAAATAAATGTTCACATAATAACTCTAAAGGGATTGCGAATATTACTAAAAAAATTCGGGGGTGCCTCGAAGAGTTTATGCACGTTTTGCTTAATTTATGTCTTCAGACTTTGTGCAGAAGCCATTGTTTTACACAGTTATAACCTTAAACGATTGGGCAGATAGTTTCTGGATTTTTGAAGTGAAAACTTCTTTAGCGGCGTTGTACACTTTTTTTGTAATGGGTAAAAAATGTTAAACTCGCGTCAGGGTCACGTGTCCTGATCGAAAATGCGTAAGACGAAAACTTTTATTTATACAACGTTAGACATCTAGCGTTGAAATATCGTACATAAAAATGCAATCTATGATACAAACCATTTTGATCGAAAATTCGTAAGACGTTAATATTCAAGTTTTCACTTCTGCCGGCACTTCCGGAGTGCAAAGGGGTTTTTTTTTTGGCTGAGGTGCGTGCACAATCATCAATGACAAACAGACGCTCAGGTGACGTGTTGTAAAAATCGCGGTATAGCAGTTTCGCGAGTTGACTAGTCCCTAATACGGTTGTATGTATGTTTGTATGTGTTAGACATGCCATACAAGACGTACGAATCAGGTAGGCTGTGCGCTGTCGGCGATACACATTTGTTTTGAGCTATTTTCAGGTACATACGTATATACCTGTGGATTGTGTTTATTATGTTGGTATGAGAGAGATATACGTATATACCTATATATGTTGGAGAAAGAGAGTGCATCTGACACTGTCTATACTGGATGTCTGAAAAGTAAATGGTACATCATATTCATTATAATAATTATTATAAACAATAAAATGACTAACAATAATAATATATAAAGGCACATTAGCAAAATTCCTTCTTATATAATTTAATTTCAGTAGAGGCTCGTTTTATACACAGGTGACGACTCGTAGTCAATATCACAAAATTACATAACTCAAAAAAAAATTTGAGCAGTCGTGGGACTTCTGGCATTTGTGAAACATAAGCTTGCCAAATTCAACTTTAAGTTACAAAGCCCTACAGACACTATTCCTAAAGCTCTATAGACACTGCAACTTTTAGTTACTAGCAGCGCCATTTAAGTGACTATTCTTGTACTGATCAATTTTACAATAAATAAAATTATCGATCAATTTTTCAGACAAGATATATTAACAAAAAATAATAATACATTAACGTTTCGGTCTGGATTTGGACCTTCTTCAGAACTGATCTAAAAAATATAAAAATTGATTAGTTTCTAATTGGTATTTGAAACTAAATATTAATCAATTTTTATATTTTTAAATCCGCACCAATTGCACATTTTTACTCCCATCCAAACGCGCGATTAGATGTTTCATATCAAAAACTATCACGTGGCCTGGTTTCTCGACTATTTTAATTTTTTCGAATTACGTCACTTTGTGATATTGATGACGCACTGGATGGCACCACTAAGCGTCGTCACTGTGTGGTGTCACTTAATTTCGTCACTGTGTGGTGTCACTTAATTGCGTCACTGCCTGGAGTCATCACACAAAAAGGCAGATGCGAGCCACCGAAATATAGATTAGTTTTATTGAAAATTCTTGAAACTGATCTATTCCTATAAATATTTTGAACTTGGCGAATAATGGAATTTTAGATAATTGTAGTAATTACTGTACTGTTGTAGAAAGGCTCTTATTATTGGTCAACATAATATTTTGACATGGTCTGGTTTACGACTATGCTCTAATCAAACTGAATTTTATCGATTTCAAGAATCCATGTCGAAATTGCGTAAAAATACCTACACAGCCGGTATCTACTGGAATTGTCAATTCTCAACTAAATGGACACATTTTTTATAACCGTATAACTTAGCTACATGTATATGTTACGGTAAATGTAAACTCTTGGGAAATGTACACATTTACCGTAAAATGTGCCGGAGAATGTGTACATTTGCCGCAATATCTACATTTAATGTACACATTCTCCGGCACATTTTACGGTAAATGTGTACATTTCCCAAGAGTTTACATTTACCGTAACATTTACATTAAAAATGACAGCACGTTATAAGGCCTATAGCACACATGAAGAGCGTTCAACGCCTCTCATATAAACTAGGTCTTAAAGTAAAAATAATAATAATAATAATGCATTTAACGTCCGTTTCTCGATTTCATGTCATAACAGATGCCATTCGCACCATTACTATTTTTCATCTATTAGTTTCTACATTATTAAACTTCCACTTATATAACTGCAATGGGCGAATGAAGGAATTTTAGGACGTTAGGAAAATTTTGAGCATAGGATTTTGACAGGAAATCGGCCACGGCCTTGAATAAGGAACCATCTCGATATTTATCTGGAATCATTGAGGGAAACCATGGAACACCTCAACAAGATGGCCGCTACAGGAATTACAATTTCTCAACGAGAGGCAGCAGAAAAAAGTCCCAGCCAAATCTACCCCCGCCGGGTTTCGAACCCGGTACCTCCCGAATGCGAGTCTAGTGCCCAGCATGTTATATCTACATTAGATTTGCCGCAAAAAAATTGTTGTAGAACGTTAAATTGATCGCAATCATACTTCCTAAATTGGCTTGCGATGCGTGCGGGTTTTGCACGCCTCGTACATGCCAGAAAAAAAAAACCATTTCACAGCTCCGACCGCTTCAACAATACATTTTCACAGTCGAAGAGAATCTATCGTTCACGTCGCGCGTCTAAACGCCGTATAAGTTGTTCAGCCGCGCGGTTCGGACTACGACCGGTCGGACGTGTCTCGGCCGGAGCGCCGGCCATGCGCGTCGCGTTAGATATACGCACGGATCAGTAAACTTGTTCACTCTCTCTGTGTAATTGTTACAAAACATAGTTCGGATTGACATGGCAGATTGTCTGTGTGTTGCATTTCCATTAATAACGAGGATTTGATCAAAGCGCGATCGTTGTACATAATCAGTGCATGCATTCAATGTATAATGTATCTATACGTTTACTGATATCTGCTCATATTATCGCGACGGTAATGGTAATATTGTGCCAAATGTATAACATTGCAATAATAATAATAATGTAATCAGTTATGTATGTACCTATATTGTATTCATGTTGTTATACTAGAGACAGTCAAAGTTTATGCTGGAACTTGCGGCTTCATTCACTTAAGGTACTACTAGCACCAAGGCAATTTTAAATAAAAGGCTTGATTTTTTTATATGAAGTTGGACTAAGCCTAAACCAATTCTGAAAATTTTAGGGGGTTTGCCCGATTACTTAAATAAATAAATGACTTCAAAAGTAGGCATATTTAACATTGGCTTTATGGTAAAACGGTAGATGGATGATATGTTTTCATTGATATATGTATGTTCGAAAAAAAATGTCTGAAAATCAATATTTTCACTATTTTTTAATAAATAATATTGATTTTTGTCTTATAAAACGTTTTTGTACTTCTTCCATCTTTTTTCATGTAAGACAAAAACATTTTAGATCGATATGCAATATCTCATTATAAAGATACTTAGTTGATTTAGAACCTTTGAGTTATTTCCTATTAGTAGGGTACTCACTACGATACATGTTTGCAATATAAAGGTACTAAATACGATTTTAAAAAATAAAAAATAATCTGAATTGAATTTAACAGTTTTTCATTATTACTTAATCACCTATATATATATAAAATTTTATCTATTAATTGAAAATTAATAAAGTAAAAGATCCTTAAAAGATCCTCCAAAAACTAACGGATACGGATCTTTCTTCTCCCTCGGATATCCGCGGATACGGATATCCGGCACATCACTAGTATCGTGTAGCGCCGGCAATCTGCATTATGGACTTACGTTCCTCGTATATTTCTGTGTTCAGTGAACGCTGTGTCGGTTTTGGAATCACAATATTCCGCCAAAGGAGCAATTCCATAACGCATTTCAACGGGCACAATAATTAGTGGTGTTGTTAACGAAGCCATTATTGGTTTAATTGTAACTTTACTTGTATAATATGTGCATACCGTATGTCGAACGTGTTAAAACGCGATAAATTAATAATGGCGCTATCTGTTTTCTTATTGACTTAAGTTTATTCTAAAAATTCCAGCCAATTGGGCGACGGGATCATTCCAACTTCAAAATTGTTAACATTTGATTATAATAAAGAAAATAAAATTTCTGGAATCGCATGAGGTGACGCGGGCAATGGCTAGTATTCAATATGATACGGTTACCTACATAATATGTTCCACCTCATGTAAAAATTTATCAAAGCATGCCTAACTAGTTTATTTCTGACAGATCCATAAAACAAAAGAGCGGCTGATTTTTTTTTATTTTCAAAATATTTCCGAAACTATATAAAGATTTAAAAAAAAAATTTAGCAAAACTTTCTTGAAAAAATAAATGAGAAAATAAGCCGTTATGAAAAGTATACAATTATTATATAAAAAGCACCGTTATAGCATATATCTCTTCTGCGCATGCGCCGATTTTCCCCAAAAACAATAGGGCTCTTCATATTTGCATACCAAACAGGTAATCGGCCTTGGCCTTAAATGAGGAAACATCTCGATATTTATTTAGAATAATTATTGAGCGAAATGGAAAATCTCAACAAAATGGCCGGCACAGGAATTTCCGTTTCTCGGCGAGAGGCAGCAGAAAAAAGTCCCAGCCACATCTGCCCCCGCTGAGATTCGAACCCGGTACCTCTCGAATGCGAGTCTAGTGCCCTCACCACTACGCGTCCCCGCTCGGTAGCTATATTAATTTAACACGTTCAACACACGGTATGTACAAAACAGTCATACGTTCGTTTAGTGTTGATATTAATTTAGACAAAGGAAACTAGAATTTCAAACAGCAATAGTCTTTATACAGTGTGTCCGACATTTACACACAAATTGCGATAGTTTTGAATATCGGTTATGAATAGTCTAGTCCCAGGGTTCGGCAACCTGCGGCTCGCGAGTCGAATGCGGCTCTTTTGATGTAAAGTTGCGGCTCTCCAGTTCCATACGCAAAAAATTTTATTATATAAACCCTTAAAAAATCGTCCAATCGATCCATGATTGAGTACCATGTCTATCTCTCAGCCATTTCCACTCGCGTCTCACCCGCACCGCCCTCGTCGCGACGTGTCGTCCTCGGATTTATATATTACTAGCGGTCCCGCCCGGTTTCACCCGGGTGCAAACGAATGAATGGGGAAGGAAGGGACATGAGTACACACATTCGTCTTAGTTTACCGAGATGAATGTTGTGTCCAAATTTCATGATGATCGGAGTTACCGTTCAAAAGTTTTTGTCGATAAAGAGAAGTATTTAAACTTTTTTTAACTAATATTTTTTTTAAATGAATTAAATAAAATTGAAATAAATTTAAATGTAAGCTTTAGAAGAAAGCAATGTATAAAAAAAAAAAAATAAAAATATATTCACCCAACGTGGGGCTCGAACCCACGACCCTGATATTGACAGTCGCATGCGCTACCGATTGATCTACCTGAGGTTGTGTTCTTTCATCACTAATATGATAGTTAGTGCATTTCACATGAATAGAAGCTTATTTTTGAGATACTTTTTGCAACATTTTTCATTAAAGCTCCGCTCCTAATGGTCGTAGCGTAATATTATATAGCCTATAGCCTTCCTCGGTAAATGGGCTATCCAACAAAAAAATTTTATTCAATTTGAACCAGTAGTTCCTGAGATTAGCGCGTTCAAACAAACAAACAAACAAACTCTTCAGCTTTATATATTAGTATAGATATTTATATACGCAAATACTATAATACTGAAACGAAAATGTTTAGTGGCTCTTTAAAAAGTGGAAAATTTTGTAAATTGTAACTTTTGGCTCTTCCGTCTCAAAAGGTTGCCGACCCCTGGTCTAGTCCTTTGAAACAAGTTATTTTATTTATTAAGTTCCCAGTACACTGGGAGGTTATTGAAATGGGCCCAAAAATCAAATTTTAACAAATTTTTATGTTTCAATATCACTGCACCATTTTTAAAATTATTTTTGAAAAAATAGCTATGTAATATTATGTGTGTCTAAGCAGTCCTGTGCCTTCACAGAAGGCATATCAGATCATTTAGAATAAATGTGACTCTTGAACGTGAAAACCAAAGGATTGTGGCATTTTGTACAAGTATATAGTGTCAAAGAAAGAAATGCTTCTTTCAACACAAAAAAAAATGTTTTGTGAAATATAATTTTTCATTGTACTCTACTGCAGTCTTCGTTTATGTACAAAAACATCTATAAATACGAGTATAGAAGTTACAATATTTTTTCCCTTTATATATTATGGAATGACACACTTGAGGGGGTATAAAATAAAGTAAAAAAGATATCTTTTGGGGTGTAGTTTAGGATGTCTGCGATAGTGAATCGTTTCTAGCAAAATTGTAGGTGAAATAAATATAATATACGGACTGTCCTGTTTAAATAAGTATTAAAAGACACGTCACTAAACGTTTTTTGTATTAACTCCCGTAAATAGTTGATTTACAAGCATGTAAATTGACCCATTACGCACTAGTACGATAAAGTGACACAAATCTAATCGCGCTGTATCCATTTCACCAGAAATCATAATAATAATAATAATAAGTTTAACGTCCGTTTTTCGACTTTATGTCATAAATGACGCCATTCGCATCATTACTATGTTTTTTTTTACCACACTTCCCGTCATTTTCTACAATTTTTAAACTTCAACTTAATTAATAGCAATGGACGAATTGAAGAATTTTTAGGAAATTAGGATAAGGTAGGCAAATTTTGAGCATAGGAGTTTGACAGGTATACGGCCATGGCCTAGAATAAGGAACCATCTCGATATTTATCTGGACTTGTTGAGAGAAACCATGGAAAACCTCAACAAGATGGTTGGTACAGGAATTATCGTTTCTCGGCGAGAGGCAGTGGGAAAAACTCCCAGCCACATCTGCCCCCGCCGGGATTCGAACCCGGTACATCCCGAATGTGAGTCTTATATAATTAAACGGAATGCATTTTCCAAAAAGTTCTTTCACACAGTTAAACCGTAGATATTTTTCAAATTTTGTTTTTGTTTTTGTTTGTATATTCCTTAATTTCCATTTTTTTAAAAACACTTTGTAAATTGCAATAAAAAAAATCCTTTTAAGACATTTTTGAGAGTAATACTTATATGTTGACGGCTATCCTTTTTTATTGTACATACTGCAGCTAAAAAAAGTTATGCCATACATTCATAAATCTATGAGTACAAGGCAAAACGGAGTATGTTAGCGTATGTCGGGTTTTTCGATTCCCTTTATAAGTATTTCTAAATTTCTTTGACCGTAAGACAACATGGCGCATGTCGAATATTTTATTTTGTCTAAAAATCTTTGATAAAAACTTATTTAGTATGGTTGCGTGAGTCACCAATTTTTTAAGTGAAATTTTTGAAGCCTTAAGGAGGAGTGATTTCGATCAGATATGGAAAAAGTGCGGCGGAAGCAGCTGTGGGGGTAAGGAGAAAGTAAAACAACCGCGGTACTAGTAAGAGTTCTCTGTTCGGTCGTAGTTTGCACTTCTGTGATTGGTCGTTCCACTCACTGGTTTGGTACGACTCAAGGCTGGTGTTCCGGCTTTATTTAAGTCCGCTGCACACGAGACTGGATTTGCTAGATTTCACTACTAGTTTTCTAGCGCTGGTTTTCTTAATTGCTATTATGTGCTCACTGCACACGAGACGTCTTTACAAGCTTGCTCTGCAGGTAGATTCGGTGCGCGCGCAGTGATACAACGGTAACAAAAGTGTATGTATATTGTATATTGTATCTGAACAGATCACACACTATGATACAGTGTTTGTTTGTGGGCGTTTGTTCAAGTCGCCAACGTGACAAGATACTGTTTCCTGATTGGTTCAAGCTCATACCTAGCAGCGGACGTAGCAAGAAAAATACTGCTGTAAAAAGGCAAAAGGCAGTACGTGACCAATTTATGAATTTGAGTAAATCAAGATTTACTAAAAATGTCTTGACCGTCCAGAATTTTAGATTATGGAAACCAAAACATGGGGGAAACATTTTTTAAAGACAATAAAATTATTGCTGCAGCACTTACTGCTGTCGTTGGCTTCATTATGAACCCATTTGGCAACAAATGTCACTTACTGCCTTTTGCATTTTTAGGGCAGAATAGCCCCTGTTCTAATTTTAAAACGTGTCTTGTGAGCTAGTATAGGCGAGCCCGCAGAAATCCAGTGTTTCTAGCCTCGTGTACAGCGGCCTTTAGATTCTTCTTTCTGGATATAATTTCAACAGGAAAGAAGAAGACTTGACTTAAACTTGTCAGTTTATTTCGACATAAGCCATTTTGTTTTAAGGAAATACAGCGAATAAAAGAAACGATTTATTATTATTAAATGCGATATGTTGTTGTTATTAATACGCTCCTGGCTCGGTCCCGTATTGTAATGCCATTCCTTTTTCAGTCTGTATAGTGTATAACGAAACGAAAGTCCAAAGTCAATACGACAAGTCACTTGTCACTTACACAATAGCACAGTTAACTTTATTACCGGCAGATTTATTGGAATTCTTTTCTTAACGCCGTTCTTTACAGCCATTGCTGCCGCCTTTCTTGTACTTAAATTTTGTGTTTTCTATGCATTCGATCTGTTGATGAAAATACATAACACACTGCAAATTTATGGATCAATAGCTCGAATTTATTATACACTTTGCTGAGGTTTTCATGAAAATAATTTATAATTCGACATTTTTCAGTTGTAAACAGTGGGAATTCTTCCACCAACTCGAGGACATTTGTTGATAATATGATTTATTTGGTTGAGGAACAATAGAAATAAGAATAAATAGAGTAACTGTGATCCGTTGAAGTTAATGATGAGTATTTGGAAAGAATTCCGTGGCATAAGGATCGAAAATGAAGCAATACTGAGATTTTTTTAAACTTGCATTTAATACTAACGTTTCGATACGTTTTGTATCATCTTCAGAGTGTTCTGTAATTATATTTATTATATATTTTATAACTAAGAAAATATAATTAGAGAACACTCTGAAGATGATACAAAACGTATCGAAACGTTAGTATTAAATGCAAGTTTAAAAAAATCTCAGTATTGCTTCATTTTCGATCCTTATGCCACGGAATTCTTTCCAAATACTCATCAATAGAAATAAGCTTTAAGTATCGCTTGTGGTAAAGCTTTGGTAAAGCTTATTTCTATTGTTCCTCAACCAAATAAATCTCCTTCAATACATATTTTGGAACAAAACTACTAATATTGATAATATTCAAATCTTTGATTAACGTCTGATTAGAACTCTTCAATAAATAAAATTATCGACCAATTTTTCAGACAATTATATTAACAAAAATATTATTATAATTCAGTACATTAACGGTTCGGTCCGGATTTGAACCATTTTCAGAATTGAGCTAAAAAATATAAAAACTAATTAATAATTAGGTTCTAATAAAATTCGCTTTAAGTTTTTTTAATATCGAAATATGACTGCTTATGAAAAAATTGTTGGTTATTATTTTTTTAATATTTAGATATTAAAAAAGCAATTTTATTAGAAACTAATTATTAATTTTATATTTTTTAGCTCAATTTTGAAAATGGTCCAAATCCGGACCGAAACGTTAAAGTATTAAATTATAATTATATTTTTGTTAATATATTATTGTCTGAAAAATTGGTCGATAATTTTATTTATTGAATATTAATAATAATTTATTGATAAAAAAGAATAATACAGATTATATAGAAATATTCAAGAATTAGTAACAACTAATTAAGAATTTTCTCCTTGTCATCAATAAAAAATATATAGAATAGACCTTCTAGGAAGGACATAGGCTATATATTGATTATAAAGTAACAAGAAAAATTATTATATCCTTTTCAAAGGTATTTTTATTTCTTTTATAAAGCTAGTTTATTTTTTAGGGTTCCGACCTCAAAAGAAAAAAAGGAACCCTTATAGGATCACTTCGTCGTCCGTCTGTCTGTCAAGATCCTTTTTCTCAGAAGCGCCTGGAGGTATCAAGTATAGAAATTAATATCAAATACTCAGATCTGCAATCCGTTGGAGTTGTGAAAAAATCAAATTTCTATGTCAGCGTAATCAAAAGGTATGGCCGTTTATACGCCGCATATTTTGACACTCGCAAAGGAATCAATACCTATAGGATACTTCCCGTTGACCTAGAATTATGGACAAGAACCAATGTCTTATAGCACAAGTAAAGGGAAAAATCCGAAAACCGTAAATTTGCAGTTACATAAAAAAAAATAATATTTTTAAACCGCAACACCATGCTACGCACGTACACAGTAACAGTTCTAAAACAAAACAAGTGTCTGCTACCGGTGTGTTTATACAGCACAATATTAGAACTCTCGCAGACAACACGGTACGGCAACTAGGCTAGCAGATATAGCCACTATGTACATTACTAGTTCAGTAGCCTATCTGAACTCATTGCAATTACGCGCTTAGTTGGCAAACTGGCTGCGACCTTTTTCGATTCGTGGGGACAACAGCTTTCCAACGGCAAAGCGGGAAAAACCTTCAAGACTCGTTTCCCGTGATGGACGAATTATTTACATACCAACAACTTTGTACGGAACCTTCGGCGCGCGAGTCCGATTCGCACTGGGACATTTTTAAAGTTATGTTTTGTTTGATTAACATTTTATTAGTTATGTTGGAATCAACCAATTCGAAACATCGCCTGTATTGATTTAGCATTTTGCATGTTATGTGGGGTGTCTATTACATAAATACATACTACGTGTAACCACTTACTATTATTTATATGAATACAATATAACAAATATAATAATTTGTAACATGATATCTGTCATTTAGGCAAATATTAGCTTGTCGACCTTTGCTGTTTTGAGAGCAGTGCAAGGCTATTGTGAACTGTTCCGACAATACAATCATGTGATCCATTCAATAGGTCCACGCGAGGGGTTCCTTGCTTAGTACAAATAGTGCTGTGCAAGTCCTCAGGGTTTTCTATATTATGCTTGGCAAACAGAAAGAACAACGTGCCGTGTTATGACGTATGCATTTAGAAATTACAGAGCTGACTTAGCCCAAATGACAAGATATTTGGCACTATAAAAGATGAATGATTCAATTATGTGAAATAATTAGAGCTGTAAAAGTAACGAGAAATTGTGTACCCGTATGTATTCGTTACTTAAAGAACCCGTTACTTTTGTATCGTTACGTTACTCGTTACTTTTCATACGACATACAATCGTGTACTAACAGGCAACAGCATCAAATATGTACCATCGCATCCAAGCGCGTCGCATACGTGATACGGTATGACTTCGTTCGTATAACATATAACCGCATCAAACGTGTCGAACTGACATGGATGCGAGTAACGAAACGAATTTTCAAGTAACGATTCGTTACTTCGAGTCAGACGATGTACCCGTTACTCAGTAACGAATACATTGTTACAGCTCTAGAAATAATTGAATAAAAAAACTGTGATTGTCGGTTTGTATTCACAAAAAAACTTTTTAACCAAAAATTAAACCGCCGAAAAACTGAAAAGCAAAAAATAATAAATCTTTTTATTTAACTAAGTTCTATCTAAGTAGTTGAACGTATGTGACAGTCTAGTATATCTAAGTAATTTTGAGTCGGCGTCAACAATCCTTCGCCGGAAATCTCTGAGCGTTCACGAAGTTAATGTCAGCGACAGAGCAACCCGAACGGGCACACTGAGGGCACACGTCTTTGCGAGTGGTCGTGTGGAGAGCGCATGTTTGGAATGTTAATGTTTATCGCTGGAGATTTCACGTATAATTTGATTTGGTTATTTCTTTGTTCATTGATGGTTTGACGCCGACTCAAAATTACTTAGATATACTAGACTGTCACATACGTTCAACTACTTAGATAGAACTTAGTTAAATAAAAAGATTTATTATTTTTTGCTTTTCAGTTTTTCGGCGGTTTAATTTTTGGTTAAAAAGTTTTTATTTTATAATTTTTTGTGGCTATATAATTTATAATTGTAATACACAACTCAGCATGAAAATCTGTGAGTGAACTATAAATCACCCCTATTTTCCCACCCTTAGGGTAGGAGTTTTTTTTCCAAATTTATATGAGACGAACCTCGAGGTATACCCTATCCAATAAAAAATAATTATCAAAATTGGACCACTCTGTAAAAAGTTATGTGTGGTCATACATTACAATCAGTGAGTGAACAATCAATCATCCCCTGTTTTCCTACCCTTAGGGTTGGAATTTTTTTACCAAATTTATATGGGACCAACTTCGGTGTATACCCTTTCAAACAAAAAAATAATTATCAAAATCGGACTACTCTGTAAAAAGTTATGCGTGGTCATACATAAATAAAAAAAAAAAAAAACAAAAAAAAAAAAAATATACGCGTCGAATTGAGAACCTCCTCCGTTTTTGTTTTTCGTCGGTTAAAAAGCACGAAGTTGATTTATTATTTCAATTTTATTGACGTGTCACAAAGACAAAATGCTGCCCGCTATGATGGTTTGAAGTGTGACGTCAGACTTGTAGTAAACATAAACACACACACACAAACATGTGAGGAAACACTAAATCAGGGGTGTCAGACTGATTTTTCTAAAGGGCTATTTATAATTCGAGCTATGGACCAGAGACAATAAGTAACAACTTTATTTATGTAAAATTATAATATATGCTTATTATTGAAGGAGATTTATTTGGTTGAGGAACAATTTAAAATAAGCTTTACCAGTGTATCGCTTGTGGCCAACGTTTCGAAAAATATATTTTCATCATCAGGGCCTATGAACATGTATAATAATCGTTACATTTAATATTATTTCGATTTCTAAATTACAGTATTCACATTATAGATCAGATTAAACTATACATTATTACATACCTCAATGCAAGTTGAAATGGTAAATTGTGAAAATAATTTTAATATACATGATCAATTTATTATGAATTTCGACAGTTTTTTAAATTTAAAATATCTAAAACAGTTTTCTTATAAAATTGTTCTGTCCTTTGTGCAAATAATATTGTACTGATGTATAAGAAATGCTATCTCTATACAAACTGTATTTTGTTTACAAGTTAGAATTTGTTGAATTTTGTTAATTAATTATATTGCCATAAATGTTATTTAACCCATCTATGTCCGTTCTCTTATTGACAGTGTTTGAAGTTTTTTTGATGTAACACATCTGTATTTAAACAGAATATTAAATTAACATATAGAAATTGTAATCGTATTGCAGATCATTTCTTCTCAAAAACAAAATTTAAACACTCAAAAATGTTAGAATCAAATCTGGTATATAGTTTAGAATGTAATAATTGTAATGCCATTTATGTTGGACAAACTTCTCAATACTTAAAAAATCGTGTTTATCAACACAAAAATGATGTAAAGAAATCCTTAGGAAAACCATGTGACATTAATAATCATTCAGCACTGGTTCATCACTCCATCTCCAATGATCACAATTTTAACTTTAATGAACCAAAAATACTACATAAAGAAGTGAATTTACAAAAAAGACTTTTCTTGGAGATGTGTTACATCAAAAAAACTTCAAACACTGTCAATAAGAGAACGGACATAGATGGGTTAAATAACATTTATGGCAATATAATTAATTAACAAAATTCAACAAATTCTAACTTGTAAACAAAATACAGTTTGTATAGAGATAGCATTTCTTATACATCAGTACAATATTATTTGCACAAAGGACAGAACAATTTTATAAGAAAACTGTTTTAGATATTTTAAATTTAAAAAACTGTCGAAATTCATAATAAATTGATCATGTATATTAAAATTATTTTCACAATTTACCATTTCAACTTGCATTGAGGTATGTAATAATGTATAGTTTAATCTGATCTATAATGTGAATACTGTAATTTAGAAATCGAAATAATATTAAATGTAACGATTATTATACATGTTCATAGGCCCTGATGATGAAAATATATTTTTCGAAACGTTGGCCACAAGCGATACACTGGTAAAGCTTATTTTAAATTGTTCCTCAACCAAATAAATCTCCTTCAATACATATTTTGGAACAAAAATTCTACTAACAATATGCTTATTATAGTAGTATAATTTAACATAAATAAAAAATTTAATTAAAAGGCAACCGACGCGGATTATCATCAGAAATAAAGCGCTCATCAAGGCTAATCTAGTCAGTCATGACTGTCCCATGCTGTTTCTCAAAAATGTTTTTAGCCTCCTCAACGAGGAAAAAGTACGCTCTGGTGTCGCCGTCGACACGGGTAGCGTCACGAGTATTGACAGTAGCCTGTGAATCATGGGAAACATTACTGCGTTACAGCTGTCCAGCGCTTCTAGTGGTGTAGTGGGCCATTCCGCAGCAACTATTTTTGACCACTTCGCTCGCCACACCGATAACTCCCCTTCAAAACTTGTTTGATTTGACAAGTTTACCAAACACTTTCATGAATCCGTATTATTTGTAAATGTAATTGTTAGTTAAGAAAACAGTTATTTAACCTTGTACTGACTTGCGATCAACGCCAAAGCGGCATAAGATATGAAATGTAACAATGAAAGATGAGTGAGAGAGATGGAGCATTTCTGTCACTCATCCTTGAGATGGATGCCGAAAAACGTGGAATCCACAGATCCGAAAAACGAGTCGAAAATATTTTAGTAAGTAGTATGTATTAAACGGTGGATTGGTTAAAGCATTTCGACGGGGGGGGGGGGGGTTTGAATCTACGGCCATACCAGCACGCTGAGCATAAAAGAAGTGAGAACACCAGTCGACGATATACTTATCTGCGAGCCGTCAAGAAGAACACTTCAGCCGTTGCCACACCGTCTTTGCGCAGTTGTAATAATGCCGGCACTTCACATGGCTATTTGTATTTGTGTATTTGGCATATTTGCATATTTGGCAAACAATTACCAAGTGTGGACAGTTTATTTGACAAAGTGTTGGCTTTATTTGCCTATTTGACAAATAAGGCCAATACCAAATACGCGTTACGTGCGCTTGTCGGTTTTTCGAGACACATCAAAGGAGGCAAATACGCAAATAAACCGTCCACACAATGGCCATATTCAGAAGCGCACGCGGTGTGAACCTGTACGGACGTGCAATATTTTTGTCTCTTTGCTGTGAGCGAGAACTTGAACAATTACTATTGAAAATGAATTGGGACAATGAAACAGTGCTAAAATTCTTGGAATTTTGAACCTTGCGTTCTGCTGCCAAATGTTTGTGTGTTTGTTATTTGACTGCCATGTGTGGATGGTCGTATTTACCTCTATTTGCATGTTTGCCTTGAACGTCATATATTTTGCCAAATACAACAAACATCCAATAGCGAACACAAATAGCCATGTGAAGTGCCACCATAACGGACAAATATTTTGTCCTTAAGGCCAACTCTGTACGTACCAATTCTGTCCGCACATAAGCATACAGAAGGCTATTGGTAACACCGCACGTCAAATTGAAGTGTGTCATATTTACTGACAGCCTCACAATGCGGCAAGTTGCATTGGAAACTACACCTATTATTAGATGTATGTATTTACCAAACCCGATGTGGCTTATTCATATCTACGTACTCACTCTAATTTCTCTCTCTCTCTCTTTATTTTACAGTATCCTTGCGTTTTGTTCAAATCATTTAATTTACCTAAATGTGACATGTTTCGTTAGCTATGCATTTCGATTGTATTTTTGGTTTTATGGCTATTGTATACATTTTGTAAGCCATGTCTTTAAAATTTTTGGAAACTGTAATATTACAAGATCCCGATTTGGCTCGATCTTCACCCATCGAGTTTTCTAATGAAATTTGAATTTTGATAATACAATGTTTTAATAAAAAAAAATTGATTTGGTTGACATTCAATTTCCCGGCAGAGCTATTTTTAATAAAAAAATTAAATGAAGATTGACTCTATTCAATAAATAGAGTAACTGTGATCCGTTGAAGTTAATGATGAGTATTTGGAATATACTGATAACATGTGACAGCATTTGAACACTCTGAAGATGATACAAAACGTATCGAAACGTTAGTATTAAATGCAAGTTTAAAAAAATATCAGTATTGCTTCATTTTCGATCCTTATGCCACGGAATTCCTTCCAAATACTCATCAAAAAAATTAAAGTTGTTAATTTTATTTCTGAAATGTAGTTATCGAGTTTTCAGATAAATTTATTAACAATTCAAAGTAAAATATGTATATAAAATGCCAAAGTTTGGTCCACATTTTGATTCCTGGCGCACCTTCGAATTAGTCCTTTGCAGTTATAGGGTTTTCTATATTGTCATATTTGATGAAAATGTAGATAATTTTATTGCGAACACGTGGAATATATTACATGTAGGTAACCATGGCAACGAATATCATATCAACTTTAATTTTTTATTAAAAATAGCTATGCCAAGAAATTGAAAGACAACCAAATCAATTTTTCTTTATATTATCAAAACTCAAATTTCATTAGAAAACTCGATGGGTGAAGATTGGGATCTTAGATTATAAGTTTGGTTCGTTTTTTGATTTTACGGAAATTGATCAGAAGTAATACACTGTGTCCATGAATTCATAATTTTATACAGGTCAATAGTTTTAATCAACACAAACAAAAAAGTCGTAATAAAGATGGATTAACTGTTTCAGAAATAGAGATGATTTAGAATTTTTCGCGTTGTGGATAAAAGACGTTTTCTATACGTAGAACAACCGATGAGATCTTTTATTGCTTTATTAGTGATTAGTCGTATGCATATTATAAATCAATATTTCTGCAATATTGTCTTTTATTATTAAATGATAAAAGACAATATTTTTATTGTACACCTACATTGAAATTTAATGGCGGGGGTGTATAATAAAAAAATATTTTGTACCAATGATTTAATTTCGCTTATTGTGTAGAATTATTTGATACAGAAAAGTGTACAACCTATGTATATATAGTACCTTAACCAGGCCCGCTGTTATAAATTTGAACTGTTGTTTGATCATCGTTTATTATTAATTTAAACTTTACATACCTACTCTAAAAACAATACGCAATTCTCGTCTAGGAAATTCTATTGGAACAGAAGAACCGTTTTTTTAATTTATTTTTTACTGCCATCTGTTAGCGAAGTAACTAACTCATCTATACTAGTACCGTGGTTGTATCCTTTTCTGCTTACCTATCCCACTACTTCCATATCCGATCGGAATCACTCCTACCTATCGCGCCTTAACAAGTTTCAGTATACAAAAAAAAAAACACGACCAAGTGCGGAGTCGGACTCGCGCACCGAGGGTTCCGTATACAAACTCGTATGTATGTAAATAGTTCGTCCATCAAGGGAATCTAGCCTCGAAGATTTTTCCCGCTTACCCTTTGGAAAAATGCTGTCCCCGTACATCGACAAACGTCGCGGTCAGTTCGCCTATTAAGCGTGTAGCTGCAATGAGTTCAGATGGACTACTGAACAGTATTGTACCTCGTGGCTAGTTGTCGTACCGTGTTATATGCGAGAGTTCTCATATTGTGCTGTATAAACCCACCGGTAGCGGACGCTTGTTCTGTATTAGAACTGTTACTGTGTACATGCGTAGCAAGTTGCGGTTTAAAAACATTTTTTTCGTGATGTAATTACAAAACGGTTTTCGGATTTTTTGCATTTCTTGTGCTTAATGAGCTTCTTGCCATGATTCTAGGTCAACGGGAAGTATCTTATAGGTTTTGATTCCCCAAGAGTCTTGAAAGACAGACGGACAACAAAATGATCCTACATAAGGTTTCCTTTTTTCCCGAATTTTTTTGGCCGTTTGTTGCATGTCGCATTACAGGCGGCCGCGGAGTAGGGGTAAAGTGAAAGGCGCTCGGTAGAGCAGCCAAGGCCAATATGGCGGCGCCCATGGTTAGCATCAGCTGACCGTGTAGTATGTATAACATTGTCAGTCTGTCATGCGGGCAAGTGCTGTACAGTGTTTACATGTTTTTATTCGTATATTCATGTGAATATTGTTGTTTATAATAATTAATCGTGATGGATAAGTGTATACAATCCAACGCCTACAATCCAATAAAAGTTTCACTTGCGTCGTGGTTTCTTAAAACCACACAACTGTTTTCTTTTGAGGTACGGAGCCCTAAAAATGAAATTGACCAAGCCGTTCCTGTTTATTTAAAGTAAACGGGCGGTACCGTGTGAATTCGACTGTAAAATTTCCGCTCTTCAAACAAAAAGAAAAAGAAGATTCTAACAACGAGCGCGATGCGAACAGGAGAGCAGCTATAGGCGAGGGAAAGTTTCTTTTTATAATAACCTGTGATGTTTCGCTGCTTGCGCTTTCTTTCTGCAGATGGCAGCCTTGTGCTCCTTCTATATAGCTCCGTTATACGTATCTTCGTCCGTTGCCCCCCCCCCGCGCCCATACGCAGCCGTTACCCGCACGGCTCCACCATTCCATCCACCATCTTTCTCTCTTAAGACATTTGTAATCTTTCCTTTCCTATGCTTCCACTCAGTTTTGCATATATACGTCAATATAAAGCTGTCGTCACACTGCTGATCTTATATTATTCGCATTTCGAATAAACTATAAAGTATAATAAAAGCTTAACAATAATAATGTTTATTGTTACAATATTATATCTTTGTCAACGACATCAATGTGAATGGTTTAAGTCACTGTACTATTACACTTGCAGTGTGTCATTCAACATTAAAGACTCAGCAAAGATAACTCCGTACGTGCAAAGTTCACTAGTGTCTCTGTGCCCGGTGCTGTGTGCGCTCTGTAAATGTGCGAATGCAACAGCACAGAGTAATGGCACTCTGAGTGAGTCATTCACAAAAAAAAAGAGCGGTCGCTCCGCTCCGAGAAAGGAGTCGTTCATTATGAACGACTCGCTCAGGAGCGACACATCACTAATACTTACTAGGTTTTTATATTTTACGTGGTTTCACCCAGATTAAATCAAATTTTCCTGTGTGAATAAGTTAATGTCCCACGGTAAACGGTCTTTCCTATCTGTTTTTAAAAAATTATCAAATTTTATTCTGTAAATAAATGGTGTTTGCAAAGGCAAGCTCAGCGGTTCCTCGGCCATTGCGCCATATACGCTCTAACTTAAAATCTTTGATTAACGTCTGATTAGAACTCTTCAATAAATAAAATTATCGACAAATTTTTCAAACAATATATTAACAAAAAAATATATAATTAATACATTACCGTTTCAATCCGGATTTGGACCTTCTTCAGAACTGATCTAAAAATTATTAATATTTAAATTCTAATTAGCTTTTTATAAAATTATTAATGATTATCAAAATAATGAAAAAATAATAACAAACAATTTTTTATTAAAATTTTAGATAATGAAACTAATTAATTTAAAAGAAATATTTCGGAAATGTTACATATAAATTCAAATAAAAATTCGCTCAATGCTCAATTAGATACAGAAATTTTTTAATAATTTTTCTTTCTTTTTAGGTAAGTACTCACAATTATTTCCATGACTACTTAATAAAAAATTGTTTGTTATTATTTTTTCATTATTTTGATAATCATTAAATATTAATAATTTTTATATTTTTTAGATCATTTCTGAAGAAGGTCCAAATCCGGATTGAAACGTTAATGTATTAATTATATATTTTTTTGTTAATATATTGTCTGAAAAATTAGTCGATAATTTTATTTATTGAAACGCTCTTAGCGTGTGGATAGCTCTCGAACAATTTCAGTACGATACGGATTCTTAGTGTGACTGCAGCTTTAGAATAATACCTCTACAGCTTTGATATGGAACAGACATCAGCAGAATTGAATGAATGTAATATTGTTTTTGTTTTGTGAGTCGTTGTATATATATAGGTACCTACGTAGAGCATCTTCGGTTTGAAATTAAATTTATGTATTTTTTTATATTTAATTTTTTTTTTGTTTGATGAAAACGATGGAAAATGAATATAAGCGGCTTTTTGAACACGACCAATAATAACATTCTTTGTATGTGCAGAATATCGTTTACAAAATATTACGTATTGCATATGAATAACAAACCTATTGTCCCGTTATACATTTGTGTAATAATTTTCGAATTGAATTATGTATATGTTACAGTTAAAAACACCCAAAGAATTTTTGAAATAAAAACTATAAGCGATTTTTGGATGGGTAAAATCGAGTACCTACGCTTCACCGACATGCTAAACAGTATACAGGGTGTCCCGCGACATGACTGCCATAGCCTGGGACTGTGTTGCTGGGGTGATTTCAAGTAAAAAATAAAACATTTACCGGGAACGCTATCCTAACCGAGCTAGAAGCATTTGAAATTTAAGAAATACTAATAAAAAGGAACGACTGAACCGATTTTTTAAATTGTTTAAAAACTGACTTGTCGAGTCATCCTCGAACCCAAAATATTCTTAAATAATAATTTAGCAATTTTCAAATAGTAAATCTAAAGATCGGTAACGTAATGTCACGCTTTCTAGTGTTTACGCGGGAAAATCTTACAAATTGATTATAGTATTTAGGGAATCACCAAAACGTTGCAGTAACCTTTTACAAACGTTGCAGGAATCTTTTATAAATGGCGCGCGCGCGCTCATCGACGTCGCATAGACGTCCCGACACTTCAAGTGTGTTGGACGCGTCGGCTTCTTCCATTGCAAACGAGCTTTCAGAGCTTTTATGGAGTGACCCATCGATTGGTATCCGCTTTACTATAAATAACATCAAGGGCGTTTAACCAACCTCTCTCTACAAGTAGATAAAGTGAAATGCACATTCGCCATCTTTTGTGTCATATTTTACCGATGGTGTCCTGTGTAAGTTGGCTTTTATTATCAACAGATAAACATAGTTAATCAGTATATCATTCTATACTAATATATAAAGCTGAAGAGTTTGTTTGTTTGAACGCGCTAATCTCAGGAACTACTGGTTCAAATTAAAAAAAAAAATTTTTTGTTGGATAGCCCGTTTATCGAGGAAGGCTATAGGCTATATAATATTACGCTACGACCATTAGGAGCGGAGCTTTAATGAAAAATGTTGCAAAATGTATCTCAAAAATAAGCTTCTATTCATGTGAAATGCACTAACTAGATATTCTCATATTAGCGTTGTGAGAACACAATCTCAGGTGGATCCATCGGTAGAGCATGTGACTGTCATAAGTTCGAGCCCCACGTTGGGCGAATATATATATATATTTTTTATTTTCTACATTGCTTTCTTCTAAGGCCTAAATTTAAATTTATGTTAATTTTATTTAATTACTTTAAAAAAAATATTAGTTAAAAAAAGTTTAAATACTGCTTTTTATCGACAAAAACTTTTGAACGGTAACTCCGATCATCATGAAATTTGGACACAACATTCATCTCGGTAAACTAAGATGAATGTGTGTACTCATGTTCCTCCCTTCCCCATTCGTTCTTTTACACCTGGGTGAAACCGGACGGGACCGCTAGTTTAATCATAAAATCAGTTTTCAGTCAAAAATTTCTTTTCGAAGACAAAAATATTAGCTGTTTCAACTCGCTATAAATGGATAGTTTTGAAACGGTAACGATATTGGTCAGGTTGGTGTTGTGCGCATGCGTCGATTTTGCACTGATTTTTTGACATATTGGTTAGAAATTAGAATGCTTCTGTAACCACTTTATGCATCAACTACCAATTTTTTGCTTTGAAAAAATTGCAAAAATCGCATTCTTTAATTTACTTTCAAAATTGAGAATGCTTACAGAAAAAAACATTGAATTCAATGAGCATAAGCAATCGTCTGTATCTCTTTTAGTTTGAAAACCACGGCAATTCGAAGATTTTATATGATTTTCTGAAAACTATAAACGCAAATAACTTCTAAACCAAAAAACATACAGACGTTTGTTTGTGCTCATTGGATTCAGCGTGTTTTTTTCTATAAGCATGATGATTTTGCCAAAGTTTCGGTTTTCGATTTTCGTCAAACTCGAATTCTTTAATATACTTTTAAAATTGAAAAAAATACGCTGAATTTAATGAATTTAATTTTTATGAAATAACGATACGGAACACTGAGCGCGCGAGTTCTACTCGCACTTGTCCGTCTTTTTTTAGTTTTATTGACTGTTCTCTCTTTTATGTTATAAAAAATGAGTTTATAGAAATAAACACGTGGATCATTTAAAAAGCCCGCGTAGGTCAGTGTCTGACCCGCGGGTCATATGTTCGCCATCACTGGCCTATACCTTGATTAGAACGCATTTTATCTACTACGCATGGGCGTGATGATAATATTACCGTTTTCAGAGAGACGTATTATTTTATTTTGCATGGCGGGAGAAACGGGACATTTATGGTGGAAGAGACGGGAATTTTGATGACGAAATAATTGATTACGCAAAGTCCTTGTTGTGCAGTTAAAATCTACTAACACAAGTAGATATATTGCACAACACATTTTATGCTACTTCTTCGATTTTCCAATGACGTGTGTAACTTCCATAATTATAAACAATGAATATTTGCAAAAATGAGTTGCGCGCAATGCTTTACTATACGAAACGCTCCGCATAGGTTAGTTCATTTAAATGCTGAGTAGGTGGCTCATGGTTACAGTAAAATCCTAAAAAAAAAAAAAAGAAATTGCTCGGTTCTTTAAATTTCGTTATGCATAGTTCAGAGTACATTGTCATCAGAACTATGAATGCGCGCGAAATTTCAAGTTGAAGTGTTTCAAATTAGTTTACAAGATTTAAGACTAACAAACTAGTAAGTAAAGCTAATAAAAAAACTTGTTAAGCTTGTTAACGACACAGTATACTCATTTGGAGACTAAACGAGTTAAATAGGTTTAATCTAAATGGCGTAACTACCTTTGTTTGAATGTACAAGACTGTTTGGGGTCCTAGATTTTGGAAGGAAATTTTTTCTACACTCGTCATTGCAGTAAGAACACGTTTTTTCTCCGTTTAGTATAATTGTATAACTAATTAATTTATTTAAAAATACTAATGTAAAAAAATTGAATTACTATATTAGAAATGCAGACGTTTTCATTTTAAGACTAGACATACGCAATCTTCTAATTTCCATGTCACATGGTACGGCAGACAAAGACGACCGAGTGCGTCGCGCGATGCATTAGACAAAATTGAGTTTATAAAACTATTTTTCTATATAAATCTGTATAAAAAAAACTGTGTGGGCAAATTCTGTTATACGAAATCTATGTAAAATGTTCTCCTCTTTCGTTTAAGACTGATTTCAAACCGATCCGATTTAAATTGAGCGAGAAATAAGCAAAAAACTTTTTTTTTTTAATTTTCTCTCCTCTGGGACCAAAATTCAAAAATCTGGCGACGTTAGGATTTAAGTTACCCGGAGACGAGTCGAACAAAAAAAAGTATTTTTAAAATCGGTCAAGGCGTTTAGGCTGTACGCTGGATACAAAAAGTGTGACTCACAGATTCACAGACAAAGCGAGTACATTCAATTCAATTCAATTCAAACTTTATTAGTCAGAAACACAATTAAAATTGTACAGACATTGTCAATAAAAAAGTGATACAAAAATATATAAATGATACAGAATTACAGTAAATTTGGATATATTTTTCAAAACTTATAAAACACATATAATATTCGTCAAAACTGTAAAATGGTTCTAAGATCAAAAATTGCTTTGTGAATTTTTTGAAATATTTACAAGAAAGTCCTTTTATTTTCTCCGGTAAAAGGGTAAAAAATTTATGTCCCATAAAGTCTGGGCTTTGTTGACAAATTTTTAAGCGGTGATACATCACAAGAACTTCATTTTTGCTTCTGGTATCATAGTTATGGTGATCGGCACCGGTTGGTAAATTATCAATATTTGCTTTAAAGTAACACAACACGTTAAAGATATACAAGTTAAAGACAGTCATAATTCGTAATTCAGTAAACAGCGGTTTACAATGAGCATCATAATTAGCATCCGAAATACACCTTATGGCCTTTTTTTGTAGTAATAGAATTTTATCTACATCTGAGGCGCAGCCCCAAAGCAATATTCCATAAGAGGCGCTTCCAGCTAAAGCTTGGGTGGCGCCTAAAAAGTAATTGTTTTCTCGGATATATTTAAATTCCTGATAAATAAAGAAAATAACAAGAGCCTTTCTCCAAGTACTTATGTTCAAATAAACATTTTTTCTATAGCAAAAATAATGATATTAAGCTAAATGATTCTAATATTATAAATTAAAAAAGATATTTGCGGAATACATTGCCAAAGAAATCTGGGTTACAAATGATCTCAGATTGTAACTATAAGCACACATATTTCTCGATATTTTGTTTATGAATACAGTCTACTTTTTCATTAAAAAAAATGACATCTGGCACTTCGTACGTTTTAATCGATAAAAAACGTTGTGGTTATGTCATGTCAAAATATAAAAATTTTGACAATGCATTCTGCAACACAGCAAAGAAATCGTATACTCTGTACAAGGTAAACAACGAAGTCAATTTTACTTTGTGACTAAAGATGAATATTCTAGCCCCGCTGGGATTCGAAATCAGTACATTAAAAATATGAATCTACTGCTCTCCCCACTATCCCACTGACTCGGGCGGCGTGAATAAGAGCTGAGGAAAATCGTTAAAGCTTTCGAAAAATATCCAGCTTTTTACAAGTAGTTTAATACGAAATCAGAAAGTTAGGTTATAAATAAACAAATAAATAGCTATGGTTTGTTATTATTATATTGACAAATTCAATGCAGTATTATTATTCAAACACTGTCGCTGTTGGAACGCAAACCCGAATCTTACACTATCGCGGCGACTGAATTATCATTTATTTCCTTATATAAAAATAGGATAAAATTCACCTTTGACTCACCCTTAGCTCTCGGTTAAGTAAAGATTCGTATTCTAATGATGTCTAATGTAAAAATTAGCTCTTGAAGGATGTGAAGGTGGATTGTTTAGATGCATTGCTGTAAAATAAATGATAATTCAGCCGCCGCAATAGTGGAAGATTCGAGTTTGGAGTCCCGACAGTGACAACAATATATTTTTCTATTATTGCATTGCAACGTCAACAATGGTTGTTTCAAAATATAATAGCGAATTATTTATTCCTATATTTATCTTATTTTAAAAAGCTACATCACAAAAGTTTCATGAGCGGATATGGAATGCAAAGACCAGCACGCCTAACCATTACACCAAGCTGTCTAAAAAAAAACATTTTCGAGAGAGAAATCGTTCTTTACTTTTAACAGAGTAGCAAATTTCAGTAAATCAGATTCGGTCACGTTACCTTTGTGGGCCATGTCGTCGACGGAAAGTGCGGCGCTGGGCCATGGCGCCACGGCAGCGCCGAGCTGCTGATGAGCCGGCAGAATGATGACGGCTTGCGGCCGGCTAACCAGGCCAGCCACTGTGTCACTACGTCGATCTTTTCTGCAGTCGCCTTCTGTCGTCGACGAGGTTGACCTTCAAACGATCTGCTTCTGGCGATGTCGATGACTGTCTTCACAATATCCACTGTCACAATGCTGAAACCAAAAGTGCAACGCCTTTAATACAGCCGAACCTTAATTTTACGAATTTTCTAAATGGGAATTTTTAAGGGTTAGACGACTTAATATCTCAACAAAACAAGGCTAGATAGGACGAAACCATCAAAGGCAGATGCGAGGCGAGATAAAATCAAGTCAAGATAAAACTGAGACGAAACGAGACTAAACCAAGACGTCCACTTGTCATGGCGGCTGTACACACTCGACGAGACAGGCCGAGCGCGACAGGGCGCTCTCGTCTCGTCTCGCTCTCTCGTTCTCGCCTCGGTCGCTCTCGGTGGCTTGTCGGCTTTTTGCGCCCGAGTCAAAGGGTCTCGTTGACTCTCGCGAGGTAAACGAGAGCGAGCATATACACACTCGTTCATTTAGCTGCTTGCTGACAATATTTATGAACAGACGTGTTTCTATGTGGTCTAACGAACGATAATTACAGTTTTTGGAGTGCTACCAAACAGAACCAGTTTTATGGAACTCGAAGGATGTGAAACACAAAGCACAAGGACAAACAGCAACAGCAGCAATTTCTATGTCCATTGTCGCGGGAGTCTTCTGTTCAAATGTTAGAACGAGTGTGTACAGGTATGCTCTCGACGAGAGTCTTCTCGGCCGAGGCTCTCGGCGAGAGCCTCTCGTCGAGTGTGCACAGCCGCCATGATACGACATCGAGACGAAACGAGTCATGACAGATACGAGGCGAGACAAGACCGACGCAAGATAATACCGAGACGAAACGAGACAAGACAGATACGAGACCGATGCGAGACGGGGTGTCTACTTTTGAGACGACATCGAGATGAGACGAGACAAGACCGTGGCAAGACGAAGTGTCCACTTTTGAGATGACATCGAGATGAAACGAGCTAAGACAGTCGCGAGGCAAGACAGACCAAGTTGAAACGAGATGACCATTAGTGAGACGACACCCAAACGAAGGAATACAAAAGAAGACTAGACCGAGGTGAAATTTATAGTGAGACACTACTAAAACAACAATGCCTCAATGCCTTTTTCAATGAAACCTTCCAAAATCTCATGTTGTCCCCGAAATTTGGATTTTAAGACAGATGAATCAATTGACGGATTCAAGGAGGATAAAAGTTAACTATACTTTTGCGTTCTTTGAAACGTTGCTAGGATTTGTGGATAATCCTTTATTACAGACATTATATTATCACGCAAACCACACATCGGGTTTTTTTTTATTTATTTCCAGTTCGTATTATTGATACATGCTTTATTTTTAGCATACATCAAGTTCATTGTTAGAGGTAAAAATGTTTATCGTATACCTTTTTTAGGTCATTAAACTCACAACGTAAATCAGAAATAACAACGCAGATATCACACAGAAATATTTTAATGTTCAGTGGTTTCTATTTTTCAACTGTGAAATTTTAGATTTTATAGACTACGAAAAGCAGGGATATTGATTACTTCAGAAAGACTGGTATCGAAAGCAAACTGAGATCGTTGGAACGTTGTTGTCTACATTCTATGATTAACAGACACTGCTTCCAGCTTATAGTATGAAACCTGATAAAAGTAAAATTTAAATGTTTAGTTTCGTAAATTAGAAATTTATAATAATTTTAAAGTTGATTTTTAGTAAGTCCAGGCACAAGGTAAATCTAACAAATGGTACATCTTAGAAGGTTATTGTCAAATAGAATTGTTTTTAGACTTTATTTCACATGTCTGCTTTTGAATTTTATGTAAAATTATTCTTATAAAAAAAATTAATTTAAAACTTGACACTGCATCAAAAATTTCTATAATGCAAAGAAATGAAATATTTAATTTAGTAATAGTCGGTTTAATATAAAGCATTAATATCCATTATTATGAGTTTCAGGCAAACAGTAAATTGTTAATACTTATATCTCATTTTTTTCTTCGTTTGATGTCGTGACCACGATGAAAGAAATAAAACTTCGGTGTCGAATTTCATTTCGTCTGGAGATTAACCGATATGAACATTTTTTTAAAACTTCAGTACTCGCACTTATATATTTGAATTTAACATAAAGTTTTTTGTTCAGTACTAGCCGTTACCCGCGAATTAATTTGCATTAATGTCGTTTTTTTTTGTTACTGCTCAGTCTTTTGTAGAAATATTGTCCTTTTTATATTTTTTATGCATAAATGTAAAGATGTATTTACAATACATCTTACTGTTTTTTCTCTTCTCTTTCTCTACTAATATTCTAAACAGATAAAGTTTGTAAGTTTGGATGTAGGAGGTAATCTCTGGAACTACTCATCCGATTTCAAAATTTTTTTCGCTAAGAATGGACCTTCAGGATGGACATAGACTACATATTATCGCGTAAAAATAAAAGCGCTTTTCGTAGAGACCAATACAACGTAAGTCGACGAAAAAAACTGTGGTAATCTACAAATTCGGACAAAGCCGGACCGGGCTGCTATAAATATAGTAAATTCTTGCAATAAATATTCGTTTCATATCTTTCTATTGAACAAGTTTAAATTTAAAAATAGACTCAATCTCGGTACAATTCATGAAGTTAATAATAATAAATACACCTATACTCGCGCCGAAATGAAGTTAGAATACTTACTAAAGTAGGTATTTTATTACTGGTATAAGGGTGTTGCATCGGGGGTGAAACGGCAGCGATTACTCATGTACAGTTCGGATACCTCATAAGTCATAAGTACAAATAATCACTTTATTAAAACTTAATCAAACAGAACGTGTATAGCAGGTCGTACGACCGATTTTATGTTTTGCTGCTTTATAAAGCGGCTAGCTCTTTCATAAAACGACTAGCTTTTTCATAAAACTTCTTTGTTTTTAAAAAAAATGACACTTTATAAAGAGGCTTTGGCCAACAAGCGCATATTGAATGATATTTTACGTTCTTCAATACGGCTGGTTCAGATTAGTCACTTTATAAAGCGGCTAGCTGTTTCATAAAACTACTAGCTTTTTCATAAAACTTCTTTGTTTTTAAAAAAACTGTCTCTTTATAAAGAGGCTTTAGCCAACAGGCGCATATTGAATGATATTTTACGTTTTTCAATACGGCTGGTTCAGACTAGTCACTTTATAAAGCGGCTAGAAATAAACGATTTTTTTTTTATTGTGTATACATGTGTTTAACATAATTTTTTGTACAACTTTCACTTAGTATCAACCTTTTTCTACGCATTTTGATCAAAATTCAGTTTTAAAAGTGATCTTTATGTATAGATAAATAATTTGTTTGTGTGCGAGCTGTACAATCTAATGTTCTACATGACAGGGAGTTTCATCTAAGATCATTGCCAAATATTTGACAATTTTTCCTGCAACCCGCCAGGATTTCTCAAAAAAATTCATATAAATTTCGATATTAAATCTATTTCCACATTTTTATAATAATTTGTAAAAAGGGGAAAAAATCACCCACGCTTTATCTAACATGTGTTTTATTTTTAAAGTAAATCCATTGACGTCATGGATTACGTCAAGTGAAATAACAGAATATACAACAAAACCAAATCATATCATCGCGTTTAGATTCATATTTCAAGAGTACTTGAAGAGTTTTTAACAGTATTAAGTGAGCCAGCGCTGCAATAAACATTTATTCATGTATTCCCCTGTAGATAAGTACTTTTCCACATAACAATATTGTAAAAAATATTGCGTTTGTAGTCTTTCCCATCAGCAGATAAAATTATCACGTAAAACGTTAATCGAAATAACATTTCAAGACAATTTAAAAAAAAGATTGGTTGTCTGTAAAGTCGGTTTACGGACGATAGTTTTACGTGATAACGTATTCCGTAATACATAACCTAAAATATAATAATTCGAATCTATGATATTGCATCTTTCGCTTCAAATTTAGGTTAATTTTATTTATTTAAATTACTCACCATATAATATAATTGTTTTTTTTAACTTTCTTTCTTTGGTATTTATTTTAAGTCTCAAAGATTAGCTGTCATAATATTTATAAAACAATTGTTTCACTGTTTATATAAAATTCCAAAACTATACTTACAATATTTAAGTATTTTCATACGTCAAAAAATTGATTTTTATAATGATAAAATTTGTAAGAAAACGATTTTTTCGAGAGATGAGACCTAGCTAAAACGATTTTTTGCCCCCCAAAATCCCTTTTCAGTAAATTTCATCCAAATCGTTAGGGCCGTTTTCGAGAAAAGCACGCACAGGGTCAGGCGGAAAGTTACGAACGTTACGACAGTTACGAACGTTAGGAACGTTACGACCATTAGGAACGTTACACTTTTTCGTGCATGCAGCCGGTGTTTTATCAATTTATAAGATTGGTGATTCATCAATTTATAAGACGTTATCACGTCAATAAAAGTTATTACGCGATAACGGCCATAGAAGCCGATTCGCTCCTTTTAAAATAAAAAAAAAATAAATAAATAAAAGTCAAATAGCTTATTGTATGCTAGAAAAAATTTGATACGCATGTTAAGCCCACTGCACACGAGGCTGGTTTTGCTTCTAGAATCTTTGCTGGGACTTATGCTGGCCGGCAGGCTGACTACGAGGATGGAAATGACTGCTGGCTAGTTTGCGAGGTCACAAGATGTATTTCAAAATTAGAACCTGAACTATTTTCCCTATACTTGTTCGCCTGCTTGTTCTGAACAAGAACCAATCAGGAAACAATATTTTGTCACGTGGGCGACACACACACACACATGACGTCATAGCGTGCGTCCTGTTCGGAGACAATAAACCCAACTGCAAAGCAAGCTTCAATACATGCACCGTGTGAAGCGAACAGATAATAGCCATCACGAAACCAGCGCTTGAAAACTAGCAGTCAAATAGGCAAAACCAGCCTCGTGTGCAGTGGACTTTATTGAATGAAGACTAAATTAAAAACGTACTGCACGCGTGTAGAAAAAGACAAAAAAATACGAAGAGACTGAACGAAAGAGAGACAGCATATTTATTCCATATACGCACATTTGTATTTTATTGTATAGAACAGTATAAAATATAGAATACAGAGTTCATTTCGATATTGTAACAAGGTATGCGTGCCCTATGTGTGTGTTTGTACGTACGTACGTACAGTTGACACTTAAACGACCCTCTCTCGGTGCAAAAGAGTATTTCAATGACTAATTATTTACATCTTCTTTCAATTCAAATTACAGTTAATTTAGTTTGTGTACATTTGTACATTCATTTGTATAGGCGTCTATATCTATCCATTTATGCGTTGTCGCGTTTAGTTTATGGCGATATATTTTCACGAACACGGATTCGCACCACAAGCTACTGTTTATAAATATTGGGAGAAACCAATAAGTAATTAGTTGGTTTGTAATGTATCTCGAATATACGTTTACAGAAATTCTAATCTTACAATTAATTATAACTGCATCCGCGGCCACTAAGGTTGAGTTTCGTCCTTTAAGATTTTTTCATCAACATTAATGGTGTCCTAGGAGAAGTCTGCCACAAGTGGGGAATGGTACTAGTTTAGGTCAAAAATCACTTTTCAAAAATCTTACAATATCTTTCAGTTTTGAGGTCCCACGAATCCAAAAACCATATTTTTGAAAAAACTCTGTGCGTCTGTTAGTCTGCTAGTCTGTTTGTCTGTGAACAAGATACAGGTCAAATGGATGAGCGGATTGAAACCAAATTTTGAGATGATGTTTGGTATGCAAATATGAAGAGCCCTATTGTTTTTGGGGAAAATCGGCGCATGCGCAGAAGAGATATATGCTATAACGGTGTTTTTTATATAATAATAATAATAAATTTATTTCAATAAATACAGTACAAATAATATATAATTGCTATATTATGTATGAAATTGATCCACCCAACTTGGCATAGCCAGTGCTAGGGTGGATTTTTAATAATGGTATACTTTTAATAACGGCCTATTATTTTATTTATTTTTTCAAAAAAGTTTCGTTAAAAATTTTTTTTTCTAAACTTTATAGTTTCGGAAATATTTTTAAATTAAAAAAAATCAGCCGGTCTTTTGTTTTATGGATCTGTCAGAAATAAACTAGCTCGGCAAGCTTTGATTAATCTTTACATGACGTGGAACATATTATGTAGGTAACCATAGCAACGAATAGCAAATATCATATTGAATACTAGCCATTACCCGCGTCACCTCACGCGATATCGGAAATTTTATTTTCCTTATTATAATCAAATGCCAACATTTTTGAAGTTGGAACGGTCCCGTTTCCCAATTGGCTGGAATTTTTTAAGTTTCGCGAAGACTTTTTCCAGGGTATATCCTGATTTTTCTCGTACATGAGTAGATCTTAGAAAGTTCTAAAGTCACAGTTAACTTTTACCAAAGCTTTGAGAAATCCAGCATGAAACGATTGTCCAGTTCGACTTACGAGAAGTTCCAAGTTTAACCACAAGGTGATACAGTATAAGATTTCGGTATGGTAAAGCCAACTAAAGCTTAATCCCATCTGTCTGACACGAAAGAGACAATGTGACAGAGTATATGTATGTGTGTCGGTTTTTGACTGTGTACGTGTACAGGGGGATACCGGCACAGCATACCAACACGAACCGCGTCATCATCATCCCCTGCCTATTGCCGGAGGAGAGAATACACATGACAACACCGGAACGACTTGACGCCGATACGCTAGTTAATTCTCCAGCGACGCTTATAAGCAGCGTCTCCCCGTGTTCGTATAACACACTTACACATACGTATGTACAGTGCGTTTACACTATTTACGTAACAGGGTTGTGCATTGTTTTCCATGTTAATAACTCAATATTGTTTTCGCTCGTTAAGTATATACACTGATAGGCCGGTCGAACTTTCGTGTGTTACTAAAGGGTAGTATTTAAACAGTGACTGTAAATTACAATTTTATAGGTGACAAAAATAATCAATTTGGGTTACTGTATTACTAAGTGAGCGACTGACTGCGCGTGACGAGAAAATAATAGTTGGGTGACTAAATTACTAAGTGAGCGACTAAATTACTAAGTTGGTAATAGTTAATTGTTTGAATAGAATTGCGTTTTCTAAAAAATATATATTTAATTGACTGTCAATTAAATACACATTTTTTAGAAAAAGCAGTTCTATTCAAACAATTAACTATTTAATTCGCATACCCCGTTATCGTTCACTCCGGAATTATTTTTTTAAAAACTTCATATTTGCCCCTTCCCGTATCACGGCGAGACAATTCGCATACCCCTTTATCGTTCACCCCGGAAATACAATTCGCATACCCGTTTATCGTTCACCCCGGAATTATTTTTTTAAAAACTCCACCTTTGCCCCATCGCGTTTCACTGCGAGACAATTCGCATACCCCTTTATCAAAAAAAGCGGTGGTTTTCAATCTTCATGAAAATGTGAGTTTTAAGTTGTAATCTCAAAGTGAAAAAAAAATAAAAAAGTAAAAACAAAAGAAGATATCTGCTTCAAAATTACCGAAGGCATTCTAGTCGCTCACTTAGTAATTTAGTCGCTCACTTAGTAATTTAGTCACCCAACTATTATTTTAATATCTCAAGTTATTAAAACAGTATCTCATCATCAGTCACCAAATTTTTTTCTTTATTCGACCGTTTTATAATTCCCCATTACTAAATACCCTTAGATTTCAATCGCCAATAACTATGAGACAAATAATGAGTTAACAACGAGTAGAGCATGTCTTTACGAGTTCGTCGCGCACGATTCGTCTGTGACGTCATCGCACTTTGCACAGAACTTATAGTACCTATTTATGATCACTTCATGAACATGTAGATGGCGTTTTTATTATATGAACAATAGTGAAACTTTATTTTAAAGTTAACCAAACATATTAAAAGAAGGCGACAATAATAAAAGTCGAGATATCAAAAAGAAAACCCTATCTATACTAATATATAAAGCTGAAGAGTTTGTTTGTTTGTTTGGTTGAACGCGCTAATCTCAGGAACTACTGGTTCGAATTGAAACATTTTTTTTTGTTGGATAGCCCATTTATTGAGGAAGGCTATAGGCTATGTAATATCACGCTACGATCAATAGGAGCGGAGCATCAATGA
This sequence comes from Xanthostigma xanthostigma, assembly GCA_963575645.1. Classification (NCBI taxonomy): domain Eukaryota; kingdom Metazoa; phylum Arthropoda; class Insecta; order Raphidioptera; family Raphidiidae; genus Xanthostigma; species Xanthostigma xanthostigma. The sequence continues at coordinate 4,638,617 of OY754469.1, read as the reverse complement.
AAAATGTTGCAAAATGTATCTCAAAATTTGTTCGTCCGACAAAAACTTTTGAATGGTAACTCCGATCATCAAGAAATTTGTCCGTCCGACAGAAACTTTTGAATGCTTCGATTATCAAGAAATTTGGACACAACATTCTTCTCGGTAAACTAAGATAATGTCCCTTCCCTCCATTCGTTCTTTTGCACCTGGGTGAAACCGGGCGGGACCGCTAGTATACAATAGATTTCCGACCAATTTTTCACACAATTTTATTAAAAAAATTAATCAATTGACCACTAACGCTTCTAGCGGTTGGGTATAATATTACTTTGAAGATCTCTTAGGTAATTTCTCGCATGGTTAACAGTTAACCATAGCGCGCCATAAAAATAGCGACGTTTCAACGATCTCAGCTGTTTTTTTTCCGATGTAAACTTATCTGGAGTTAAGTTGAGTGGCTTTGTATAATAAATTACTCGTGTGGTGTAATAAAGTCATTAAATATTTGAATAACGTCTGATTAGAATTCTTCAATAAATAAAATTATCGACCAATTTTTCAGACAAATATATTAACAAAAAATAATAATTAATGTCAGTGTATTAATTATTATTTTTTGTTAATATATATTTGTCTGAAAAATTGGTCGTTAATTTTATTTATTGAAGTAATAAAGTCGTATAATAAAGCGTTATATATTTTTTTAATTGTCTAAATATCTATGATCTACCTATATCATCAGACTGTTATTCAAGTTATGACCATTTTTCCAAATGGCGCAATATTTTAATTATAATATGCTAAAAAATAAATAAATATGGTTCAGCAACAAGCGGTTAATTTTTACGGTTTGCTTACACCAAAAAGACTATACCTATCTGAAGATATTTGACAGTAAGAAAAAAAAAATATAGTTCACACTTTGCATTTGAATGCCATTCTTGAAAAAAAGTGTATATTTTCTAAATAATATATTTTACTTATTTAAACAGAATAACGGATGTATTGCTTAATCAGTAATAACGTAATAACGACGTCGGTTGTAACGACTTTTCGGTTGTAAGGACTTTTCGGTTATAACGACGTAACAATTAAGTCACTTGAATTTAAAATATACTTTTCTTTCTATATAGCGACTTCCGGATATAGCGCCGGAATTGTGTGGTCGCTTCATCTTCGCTATAACCGAAATTGACTGTACTGCCAAAATAAATGTCTAATGAATGCAAATAAAATTCTCGTATTAATCGATAAAAATAAAATTTTTCAGGCTTCTCTCTATATTTTACTCTTATTTTTCTATAATATTAATATTATATTATTATATTTATTTTGTTACGTTATATATTTTGAAATTGTGTTCAGACGTGGATCGCTATGGAAGCTAAATGCGTCGGAGTTAATCATTCTTGATTATTATTTTTTTTTGCGTAATAGCGAAGTTTAAATTTTCCATCCTGCCAAAACCAATTTTAATAAACTGGTAATATAGGTTAATAAAAATTTTAGTAGCGACAATGTTCTCCATAAACTGGATGAACACACCTTTTTTGAAATCTTTGATTAACGTCTGAATATAGAACTCTTCAATACGTTTTTTAATTAAAATAAAAAAATAACCTATTAAAACACACCACAAAAATTTAAAAAATGAAAATTTATTTTTAAGTTTATATTTTCAAACTTAGCTTTTTTCAACGAAATGCCGGCAAATTTCTTTTAATTTTCAATTTATTGATCACAATTTTTTAGTAGGACGATCCGTAAAATATCTGTGGAACACATCGTTCTATGGGCGTGCCAAATTTCAACTTTCAAACACTATAAACTGTTTAGAAGTTCCAGACCTTTGACAGACGGATAGACAAACAGACAACAGGCGAGGCTCATCAAAACGATCCTGTTTTTTTTTTCATTTTGGCAAGGAGTTCTAAAATAGCAGTATCTGTAGATTAAAAATAATGAACAAAATATTCTTTCATTACAGCATAGCGAGTTACTAACAAATATAAAAAAAAACAATGTTTTCGGAGTGTTTTGAAAATATTGTTTAATTTTGTACCATCGATTATATTTTTTTAGTTTTGTTCATTCTCAATAATAATGACAATTTTTTGTGACATTAAATATTGGCCTATTGGGAAGTTTAAGATTCAGCTAGGCTAATTAATATTATGTGTTTTTCCTAATTGAACATGAAATATTTAATAATTTTTAAATAATAGTTAAAAAACAAGATTATTTAAAATTTTGATTAAAATAATAGGTGTCTCCCTAAGTATTAAAAAATAAAAAAATTGTTTTCTTGTGATTCATTGCGGTATTTTATGAATATCGTTATATTTTTATTTACTTTTTAAATAGAATTTGTTGCTAAAACGACAGATGTTAAGGTAAATAAAATGTCCTTTAATAATTATTTGTAATAATTAGTTAAAAAACAAGATTATTTAAAATTTTGATTAAAATAATAGGTGTCTCCCTAAGTATTAAAAAAATAAAATGAATTGTTATTCTTATTGTGATTCACTACAATATTTTATGAATCTCCTTATATTTTTATTTAGATACTTTTTTAATAGAATTTTTTCGCTAAAATGACAGATGAAGCTAAATAAAAAACATGAGATCCTGCAGTAAGGAAAATTAAAAAAAGTGTCCTTTAATAATTATTTATAATAATACAGTTAATCCTGGTTTTAGCTATAAAAAAATAGAAAAATCAACGAAAAAAATAAAAAATTGTGTAGATACTATTAATTTAAGAAAAAAAATATATACCTATAGGTATATAAGAACTGTTGGTTATAATAAGTTGGTTAGTACTTACTATTTTATTCCAAATTGTTTTTAAATTTTCAATTGACATGAAATCTTTTTCTAAATTATATTTTTACTGAGTATAACTGACAGCTCAATTTAATATTATAAGACAGCCTAATCCATTTTTCAGATAAAATTTTTAAAGAGCTAATGCTTCTAAATTAACTTTAAAATTTCTTTAAAGACAATTTTCAAATAATCGTTTTTTCGAAAATTAATCTACGAACAAATTTGGCACTTGTTCAGATGAACAAAATAATAAAATTATTTAACTAAGTAGTCCTCGACTAAAGTACATTTTTTTCTTTTAAGTTTTAATAATCTTATAGCCTTTTGATAAGTATTTGGAGAATTAATTTATTGAAATATAATTATCTAGCCAACTAGTTTGTTTGTTTGTAAATGAAAGACAATGCACAAAATAGCTTATAATAAAGTGACCTGCAGGGAAGAATAAATAAATGGTTTTTTAAGTCAATTAATCTAAAAATATTTATTTAACCCACCAAAAATTAATTAAATGTAAACAAAGACTATATAGCCGTCCTGAAAAGGATTACAGACTAAGTAAACAAATAAAAAAAAATAAGAATTGCGCCTCAAATGCTACTTACAATTTAATTAAGCATCAATTCGTCGCGAGTCACCAGCTTTTTTTATATGATTTTTCTTTTTAAAATAACAGTCACAGTAATTTCACAGTTCACAAAAAAAAAACAACTACCGATCACTTAAAAATTCAGTGCCAAAACAGTTTACAACTTTTCTTAAAAAAACGGTGACCCACAAAAAATATTTTAAATTGCACTTATTTATGCAACTTTAAAAGTCACTTATTAAATTTAAAACAACCAAATCAGTCTATTTAATAAATAGTTTTTCACTTACACCGCGAATTCTAAATAATTATAAAAATTTTAGAGTCACAATTTTGTTAAGTTGGCCAAAAAAGCGTTAATTTGTTTTACGATAAGTTGAGTTTGTTTTCAAAAGTTCATTCGGAGCACAGGCATTTGTTAAACAAATTTTGTTGATGCGCAAGTGTTATGTGATGTTTAACTTTCCGACGCGTCACTTGGCGTCTCGAGACAGACTGATAACGCAGCGTCGTTCCGTGTCGCGATTCACCTATATCACCTCAAACACGCCTGTACTGTACTGTCCATTAACAAACATCCCTCAGGAGCTCCTAACAGAGTGTAGACTGGAGAGGTGTATCATAATATGACAGTAAAGCGGTCCTTCCCATTATCGCCAGCTTTCCTTCCAAAGTGGGGAATTGTACACACATTATAATATACCCCACCCCATATACAAAAATATTTTTTCTACTTCGTGCAAAAAATATATACATACACTGCTTTATTAATGTGTTAAGATAGCACCTAGGTTGTTGATGGGCGCGTAAATATTAAAAAGGGGGATGGTTTCGATGTGAACGGGTGAACCAATCGCAAACGTGATACGTGCATTATAGGCGGAGCTTAAGTGGCAAATAATCGATTGTTGTCAGAAAGCTTAATGCTCATTCGTGCGGAAGGGTCCCCAGAGAGCAGTAGTGTGCGTTTAAAATAACGTTTTGGTTGGCGGTTTGTATACGAGGGAAACTTGTTCTTGGAACAGAGCTTGACATTGAAGCGGTGTGAATCTTGGCTCCCTTCAAACTTTTATTTCGCTACGAAGTGCTACACTTTTGTCGCATGTCAAGCTATTTTTGTTCTACTTTGTAGTCCTTGCGCATTGCACCTATATAGACATAACATAATTATGTTATTGCACATACCGCTAAACTAGCGGTATGTGCTTTATTATCGCTTTGTGCGTCAGAGCTGACTTTCGTTCATATAAGAAGTTATATCTAAGTTAATTTCACACGAAATCCATTCAAATTGAAGCTTTTTGAAAAGAGGAGATTCTAATCTATAAAATAGAACCATTTTCAAATCAATTCGAGTTCATAAATACTATTAAAATTGTAATTGAAAATCACAAACAGCAGTTGTCGGTTGGTCTGTACGTATGTACGTACGTTTGTACGTACGTATGTACGTACGTATGTACGTACGTACGTCACGACTCTACAGATCGCAATTTTGGTCGGATTGCCTTGGGTTATATTTTATTCACTTTGTTTACTATCAGACCAGAACCCTATTTAAATTCACTAAAATGTGTTCAGTAGTTTAATTTTTATAAACAGTTTTATTTTATTATTTTTGACAGCTTATAGTTTAAAAAAACAAAATATAATAATTACTGTGCAAATATAATGTAATCCATAAAACAAGTGCTACACTTCTATACCGTGATAACACCACTAAATGTATTAGGCCGCCGTGGCGTAATGGTTATGCCGTTGGATCCCTAAGGGCAAGGTCCTGGGTTCGATTCCTTACGAAATCATTGATTTTTTTCTTTTTTTTTTCTTTTTATTTTGTTTTATTTTATTCCACTTGATATTAATTATATATTATATTATGTATAGTTTTTAATTTTTTTTATTTTTGCAAACTTAAAAAAAATATTTTTTCAATTTTTAATTATTTATTTCTTTAAATTTTTAAATCTTTTTAAATTTATTAAAAATATTTTTTATTTGTTATTTTTTTATCATACAGTGGAAAACTTGCGGGATGTGCACTTTTGGTTTTGCCAACTATTTAACTTTTGTTTGGATGTCACACAAAAACGGGTGCACTTAATTTCATGAAACTTGAACCATGTTTTAAGGTCGTTCTTACTTGTAACTTCAATTAAATGCCATATTATAATTCTTCAATAATAATATTTTGATACTAATTAATTATTTTGAAAGAATTCTATATAAAGCGAATTGGAAATTAAATATTAATTATTTTTTATATTTTTTAGATCAGTTCTGAAGAAAGTCCAAATCCGGATAGAAACGTTAATGTATCAATTATATTTTTTGTTAATATATTGTCTGAAAAATTGGTCGATAATTTTATTTATTGAAGAGTTCTAATCAGGCGTTAATCAAAGATTTGCCATATTATAATACTTCTAATTAGGAGTAGCAAATCATCTTTTGCGAATAAGGGCAGCAGCGCTGGATTTACACTAGGGGCAGTTGGAGCTAGTGCCCAGGGCGGCAAATTTTCAGGGCCGGCAAAATTTGGAACATGGAAAACAAAATTTTCGCTTTACAGAAATCGTTTTAAAAACATTAATAAATATTTTTTTTCAGTCAGACGCTTTTGCCTCTGAAAATATCTCGCAATTGATGAGCAATCGTTATGTTTGTCAATTTATGAAAAATAATGTTTTTTGTCTAATTATCCCATTAGTAAAAAAAATTTGTGACATAAATGAATAATTTTATTTATTTGAAAATTGTGTACTGAACCTTTACCTCATTTTATGTATGATTTAGGTATAATGGGCCGGAATTTTGCACGGTGCCCCAGGGCGGTACTTAGGGTAAATCCGGCCCTGACTATACCAACTAAGGCCCGTGGCAAATTCATCGGATGGGGCCCTCCCTTAATACAAAAAATCTTCTCTTTCTAGTTTCATCTTTATAAATCACGAAGTACAATAAATTCGTGTATGTTCTTGAGTTAATTACCTAACTTAAATTGAATAATTACAAAATTAATATTTTTTACCAAATTTTGTAATAAATGTCCTATAACCGCCTATATTGTTACGCCACTGAATAAGGGGTACCTATTTCGGCTACTTAATAAATTAACAAAAATTATAATTCTTTAAAATCTTATTTTAGTGTCAGAAATCAAATACGCAATATTTTTCTCTTAGGCATAATAGGTATACTGTATAGGTAGGTATACCAGTTGATTGTTTAAAATTTATTATAAATGTCAAATTAATAAACACAGTCAAAGCAGCAGGAAAAAAATTCTTATTTTATCACGCGAATGCGCCTACATTCGTGCGAAAACGTCACAGGACAAAACAAATCCTGTGCGACAAACTCGTAAAAACCGCTCTACCCGTTGCACCGTTGTTAACGCATTATTAGTCTCGAAGTTAATAACGATCCAAATCTGACGGTATTTTGTAACTCAAGATAGTTCGACAACGACGCGTCAAAATTATAAATGGGTTAAATTCACTAATTAGGAAAAACATATTGTCAGTATCATAAATTATCATTTCCTACTAATATTAATACACGATCAGTCGGGATTGTCAATCAGGAAAATTGTCATTTATGCTTGACCGTGTGTGACCCGCCTTATAATAGTTTTTAATTGAGTAATTAGTTTTAGATTTTTAATAATTTCGAAGCTGTGTTACGTAATAGAAATACACCAATGTGATTTAGGTAGGTATATACCAAGATATTTCACGTTCAGTTTGGTTTTGTCTTTTGACAAGTGAGTTTTAATTTTTTGAAAATAATTGTATGTTGTGCTGTGCTATTTTTTATCGGGGTGTTTTCAAGAGCAATGTTTTTGTTATTTTCAACCACCTACTCATTTGTAAGTTTCATACAAATTGTATAAAAAAGCTTTGTGAAAAAATAGTAAATATCCACCTACGTATCTATTTATTTATTTTTTTATAATGTTATATGAAAAGCATGATGCGCCATGCATAGTCAGAGCAACATTAAAAGTTATAATAAAATCGTACAATATTCTTTAACATTAAAATAAGCTTTGTTATAAAGAAAGTCCTTCAATTTGTCAAGTAAATAAAATTGTCGACCAATTTTTCTCAGACCAAACGATATATTCTATTCAGACGTTAATCAAAGATTTGTCCTTCAATTTGTTTTTAAAAATAATTGTTTTTTATTTCATCGGGGAGTTTATTGAATAAGTTAGACTAAATACTGCTTATATTACCTCTAAAAACATTCACACATACAAGGTATGGTCATAATATTGGGTTACAATTTTTCAATAAATTGACAGCAGAAACAAGATAGTTGCCGATTAGCTAAATTCAAGAAACCATACAAGAATTTTTAGAGAATTCATGTTTTTATAATTATAAAGATTTTTTAAATAATGCTGACTCAATTAAATTGTTTTTTGACTCGATTTATAAATAAGACATTTCAATATTTGGCTCTAATAGTAAAATATGTTGAAAATCTTATATTATTAAGTAGGTATAAATTTTCAAACCTGACAGATTTTTTTAAATTAAATATACCTAGAGGTGGGATTCGATCCCGGTACCTCCCGAATGCGAGTCTAGTGTTCTCACCGCTACGCTACCCCGGTCGGTATGATGCAATTAAAATTGTTACATAAATAAATAATCTCTGGAAGTGATACAGATATCGTCTTTAAAAAAAATTATCTACCGTCAACAAAACCATTGTAAATTTTAATATAAACTTGAGATTATTGTATTGTAGATAGTGTTTTCTATCATAATAAAAATAATGCATTCATATTTAAAATAAAAATGTTTTTACATTAGAAACAGAAAATAGCAGCAATAGTACCACAGTCCCGGTTATTCGAAATAAACTAGCGTGCACTTTTCATCGCGGCTACACAATTTTCATTTTAGGGAACTCCGTTTAAGGGAGGCTACAGTGCATTGCATAAAACACTGCATTTACCTAATGAAGACTTCCGAAAAACTGAACTTCACGAAACGACATTTTTACAATTGGGATCGCTTTGTATATATTTTTTATACATCTAAGTTTTCGATATATAATTTTTCATATGTGAATAGCTTCATTAATTCAATTCTTCTTGGTTTCCAGGCTTGTGTGCTGTGGTCCATTGGTATTTTTACCTGACGTTTCGTCTACAACTGCGGTAGACATTATCAAAGGTGATGTGGTAGCAAAGTGTCCTTCTAGGCTGTTCACAGAAGGACACTTCGCCCGCTACCACATTGCCTTTGATAATGTTTACCGCAGTTGTGGACCATAGTTTCTCAACCTTTTTTATGTCGCGACCCACGAAAAAGCCAAAAAGTTAAGTAAAAAGTCTTGCGACCACGTCACTATAAAATTATAATAATATTTTAATTAATAATTTATTTATACGTTTAATAACTAATTTTTGTTATTTTATTTTATTACGTCTCGGTATTGTATCATTTGAAGGGGGTATAGTTTTTATTTCTTTTTTATACAAATCTTTGATTAACGTCTGATTAGAACTCTTCAATAAATAAAATTATTGACCAATTTTTAAGACAATATATTAACAAAAAAAAAATTGGTTGTCTGTAAAGTCGGTTTACGGACGATAGTTTGACGTGATAACGTCATGAAGAAACATTGAAATGCGTACAAGCCGACGCTTGGGCCGATCGTGCGTCTCTATCGCTTATACCGCGCTCTCGCTTGCACGCTCAGGCTCAGGCGGAACGTGACACTTTTTCGTGCGTGCTGTCGGTGTTTCATCAATTTATAAGACGTTATTACGTCAAAAATATAATTAGTACATTAAACGTTTCGATCCGGATTTGGAGCTTCTTCAGAACTGATCTAAAAAATATAAAAAATAATTAATTTAATTTTTTGTTAATATATTGTCTGAAAAATTGGTCGATAATTTTATTTATTTATTTTTATAACACTACACTAAAATTCATTCCTTTAATAAACGAATTTTTTGTATAGTTTGTATATGTTTCCAGTATTATTTTTCAACAGACTGCGACCCCCCAGTTGAGAAACGATGTTGTAGACGAAACGTATAGACAGACAGACATAAAAGACAGAGATCTATATTAAAATTGATTGCAATTTCGAGACGTCAGTTGCGATCCGGTGTAATGTTTGTTTGAATATAAGCGGCTAGGTATTATCTACGCGTAGATAGGCATAAAATTTTCCCCCGTTGTAATATTTTGCGAGCGAACGTATATAATATTCATGCTGCTGATAATTTTAATGAAAGGCGGTCTGAAAAACGCCGGTACAAACTGCTTGTCTAGCAGCTCATTATTATAATATACATGGCGGTCCGTCCCGGTTTCACCCGGGTGCGATAAATATAATTCTGCAAAATACATTTCGTTTGCGACCCGCGGCGTCTGAACCAATAGCTTTGAGCAAATTCTACCAGATTTGCTTCTGAACTAATAGCTTTGAGCAAATTTAAACAGATGTCGCTACTTTGTACTTAAAACAATTTTTTATTGTTTGCTTCTGAACTAATAGCTTTGAGTAGATTTTATCAGATGTCGTTACATGTTACTAAAACAGTTTTTTTTTGAGAAAACACCGTATTTTTGTACAAAATATTTAGTAAAAACTATCCTATAACGTAAGCAAGACACGCATTTACAAAATTTCATTAAAATCGGTTCAGTGGTCTCGGACATTAGCGCGGTCAAAATTGTGATTTGAGAAGTTAGGCACAAGGCTAAATACGATCGATATTTATTTGCCGAATCTTCGGCCGGATTATAGCGAGTCTTAAAAACTCACTACCTACTTAAAGTTAATTTGTTTTTCAAAACATGTTTTTCTTTTTCTAGATGCTGTTCGTTAAATAATTTTCTGCAGAGGAATAATGGTAAGTGATTTCTTGAATATTATTTAGTTGTAAAAAAACTTGCGCTAATGGAATTAATTGTCGAACGTTTATAATTTGTAATAATTTCGTGTGATTGCATTGAGACGACATATTCTAAAACCTTTTTATTCTCATATTTCCCCTTAAAAAAGATCTTAAGGCTTACATTTTACGGTGCCTCTTTCAACATGATTTTTTACGATTTACAAGCTCTTTAAATATAACTTCGAAACCACAAGAAATACAGACTACAAACATTTGATTGGAAATGTCAGCCGCGATTTTTTGGAAAACCATAGTCGACAAGAATTAAAGGATTGAAAATCACTCCAAAATTGTTAAAAATTTAATTTTTCCTATCAAGGAATAAATTAAATTTTTAACAATTTTGGAGTGGTTTTCAATCCTTTAACTCTTCTCTACAAACATTTGCTTGTGTTTATTAAATTAACGTAATTTTTTAGTAGTCACAATTTTAAAAATGTTTTTCCTTTGTAAAACATTTTATATCTCTCATTCTTCTTCAAGATGATAAACGAGTTTTTGGGCTAAAAATTTGAACCTGTAAAGATTAATTAAATAGTTAAATCTATGATTAATTACCTACCTTCTGAGTAGAACTCTTTAATAAATAAAATTATCGACCAATTTTTCAGACAAATATATTAACAAAAATATATAATTATAATTTAGTACATTAACGTTTAAAATGATATATTTTTGTTAATATAAATGTCTGAAAAATTGGTCGATAATTTTATTTATTAATTAATTGAAGAGTTTAATTATTTTAAATGTAACTCGTAATTTTCAAACTAATTATCTATATTTGAACTGTTTTTACAAAAAAATGAACGTTGCAGTTCACACTACACACTATAGAAGTGAAACTTACGCGGAAATCTACACACATATAATATGAAAAGAATATATAAATTGACATTTATATCTATCAATAGGAATAATCTATGATTTCTATTGTATGAAATTTGTTTTTTGATGCCATGGCTATTTTGTTTAAAATTCACTCTACTGTGCGTAAAGAAGTTTCACTTCAAAAATGTTTTCCTTGGTTTCCGGCAGCGCGTATCTACTTTTAAGATTGTAGTAAACTTTGTGCTATTGCATTTGATATGATTGTACAAATAAATGGTTGCGAGAAGGTATACGTATATATTGTGATGATGTATTATGGGGTAGAGAATTGGGGGTTGGGGGAAAACCGACACAGCGGCAGGAGCAACGCGTTGCAAAAGAGTGACATCAGCTGTTATGAACAGTCCACTGCTTCCCGCCCTATCCCTATCAGCGTGTTCTCTTGCATTTATTTCTCAACCTATATGCATGCTGGTAGTATACACAGGCTGTAGGTAGGTATTTATTTAAGAACTGGTTTACAGAGCGACAACGTTGTAACTCTACCAAAGAAATAAATTTATTGTTTTAAAAAATTATCACAAAACGTCTTCATTCATTACAAAATTCTAGCCAATTGGGCGACGGGACCATTCCAACTTCAAAAATGTTGACATTTGATTATAATAAATAAAATAAAATTTCTGATATCGTGTGAGGTGATGCGGGTAATAGCTAGTATTCAATATGATATTTGCTATTCGTTGCCATGGTTACTTACATAATATGTTCCATGTCATGTAGACATTAATCAAAGCATGCCGAACTAGTTTATTTCTGACAGATCCATAAAACAAAAGAGCGGCTGATTTTTTTTTTATTTTCAAAATATTTCCGAAACTATAAAGTTTAGAAAAAATATTATTTAACGAAACTTTCTTGAAAAAATAAATAGAATGATAAGTCGTTACGAAAAGTATACCATTATTATATAAAAAACACCGTTATAGCATATATCTCTTTTGCGCATGCGCCGATTTTCCCCAAAAACAATAGGGCTCTTCATATTTGCATACCGAACATCCTCCCAAAGTTTGGTTTTAATCCGCTCATCCGTTTGACCTGTATCGTGTTCAGAGTAACAAACAGACGCACAGAGTTTTTCCAAAAATATGTTTTTTAGATTCGGGGGACCTCAAAACGGAAAGATATTGTAAAATTTTTGAAAATTGATTTTTGACCTAAACTAGTACCTACCATTTCCCAGTTGTGGGTTGGAATGGTAGAATCTTCCTTCATAATAATATTACCATTCCAACCCATAAGTGGGGAATGGTAATAGTTTAGGTCAAAAAACACTTTTTAAAATTTAAAAATATCTTTTTGTTTTAAGGTCCCCCGATTAAAAAAAAAAAACATATTTTTGGAAAAATCCTGTTAGCATTAGTCTGATTGTCTGTGAGCACGATACAGGTCAAACGGATGAGCGGATTGAAACCAAATTTTGGAAGGACGTTTAGTATGCAAATAATATGAAGATCTCTATTGTTTTCAGGGGAAAATCGGCGCATGCGCAGAAGAGATATATGCTATAACGGTGTTTTTTGTATAATAATGGTATACTTTTCATAACGGATTATTATTCTATTTATATTTTTAAGAAAGTTTTGTTATTAATTGTTTTTTCTAAACCTTATAGTTTCGGAAATATTTTGAAAATAAAAATAAATCAGCTGTTCTTTTGTTTTGTAGATCTGTCAGAAATAAACTAGTTATGTAGGTAACCATGGCAACTAATAGCAAATATCATATTGAATAGTAGCCATTACCCGTGTCACCTCACGCGATATCAAACATTTTATTTTCTTTATTATACTATATCAAATGTCAACATTTTGAAGTTGGAATGGTCCCGTCGCCCAATTGGCTGGAATTTTTTTTTGTCTTCCTTAAAAAAGGCATGTGTCGTGGCACATACGTTCGAAAAAAATACTTTTATTGGTATTTTTAATTAGTTTAAATGTGGCAATTTTATATATACCTACCTATATCAAAAAAAGTTTAAATGCGGTTTTTTGTTCAACTTGAGATTTACTATCGGAAACTGTTGAGTTATAATTTTTTGTAGGTACTTTGAACTTAACCGGAAGTGTACCTACATTTTTTTTTCAAATGGCAGCATATTTTTTTTTACATTTTCGAAATCTCTACTTTTTTCTCTATAAATTCTTATAAAATTTTCATAAGAAAAGATTCGAGAAAAACGCTATCAATTTATCAATTAATTAATTTTTAATCAGAAGTCTAATAACATAGTTTTAACTAGGAAAAAAGTAATCTCTTTTTGTGATGATGCTCTAAGCCGCGGTGCCTAGTAGATATTATAAATCCAACATTTTGAAAATTAAATTTTTGCTGCAGCGTGATCGCAAGAATTGCTTTGCTTTGCACCGGATCGCATTCAATGTATTATCGCTTTAAAGTCAATCTTTGCGTATATACAACTCTGTGATTCCCCCAGCGCGCGATATGAGTTTTTGCTTGCCCGCACACATAACGAATTCTAGATTTTATAACTGTTACATTGTTTCATAACCGTTTTCAACAGGATAGATTAGAAGAATATTTTTAAAGCAAAGTGCTAAGTTATTTATTGTCATATTATGTTCTGATAAGACAGTTTAGCTTTACATTGTCATAAAATATTTTCTTACGTAATCAGAAATTTATTACCGCATTCATGTCCAATAGCTTCGAAAATTTTCACAAATTAAAAGACAAATCCTGGTTATCAGGTATTTTTAAAGCTGCAGCCTGCAAGGATAGACTTCTTGCATCAAAACAAAGCTAATTATTCCCTTTTGGAGCATTACACGGGGGATAAAAAAACTCAAATCTTTGATTAACGTCTGATTAGAACTCTTCAATAAATAAAATTATCGACCAATTTTTCAGACAATATACTTATTAACAAAAAAAAAATAGATATAATTAATAAACTAACGTTTCGATCCGGATTTGGACCTTCTTCAGAACTGATCTAAAAAATATAAAAAAATAATTAATATTTAGTTTCTAATTAGTTTTTTTATAAAATTCGTTCAAAGTTATTAATATCAAAATAGTTTGATATATTAATAACTTTGAACGAATTTTATAAAAAAAATGTGCAGCTAATAGCTATATATAAGCATAAGTGGCAAGTGCTGATGAAGCTGGCACGGATGCATTTATTTTCTTTGGATGGCTTCATTTATACGTACCGTTGTTGCTCTGTCTCTTTTCAATTCGCACACTTAAAGTATAGCGCGTTAACTCGCACTCGAAGAAGGGAGAAATTCAAATCGCCGTGTTAGTTAAGCCTAAGCTTATATAGTTTAATTTATTTCGATTTTACGTGTAGATATACAGGAATTAAAATTAAATACGTATTATGTAGGAGAGGATTTATAATTTTGGAGGGATGTGCAGAAGAGGTCTTAAGAGTGAAAAAAAAATTACATTTGGGACTATATTCTCTTTTCTCAATGAATTTATGGTGTAAGTTCTATTGACGCTTCTTTTAAAAGAATTTTAATAATTATAACGTCTTTAAAAAATAAGTAGACAAGCCACGCGAAACCCTATTTTCAACGTGAAATTGAAACTTACTGTATACGCTAGGAAAGTATCTTTTGACAGACGACTTTTGCGCCCTCTCGTGGTTTTTTTCTCTAATCTAGTTCAGTCAAAACCTTAGTGTCATAATATGTTATACGTGCATTTTTATAAGGATTAATTGTCGAACAAAATGGGTAAAAAGCTATCAAATCGGAAGTGCTACGTGTTGTTGATTGTAAAGATACACCAACTAAACATCCAGAATTAGAATTCCACCGTTTTGCTGGATTTTCTTATGAATTACAGAGAAAGAAAATGGACTGCAGCAGTACATCGTCAGGGGTAATTAAATTTTATTTTACGTCTGTAATCATTATTAAATACATGAAAAATATCATAATTGTTATTTTGTTAACAAAAATAAGATTTAAAAAATTTAGAAAATAAAATGTAGGTATATCATTT
Source organism: Xanthostigma xanthostigma (assembly GCA_963575645.1). Taxonomy (NCBI): domain Eukaryota; kingdom Metazoa; phylum Arthropoda; class Insecta; order Raphidioptera; family Raphidiidae; genus Xanthostigma; species Xanthostigma xanthostigma. Next base: position 4,623,402 of record OY754469.1, on the reverse strand, counting down.
AGGTATATAGTTTTTTTACTGACATTTTGCGTAAATATTTTTTTATAATTATGAATAACGCTGGTTTCTATGTCTTTGTAACTTTTGGGTGAGCCACTTTTGAAAAAAATCAAACACGAGATGGTGCGAAGTTTGCGTGTCAAAGATACTTTCCTAGCGTATCCACACCATCATCTGCAGGGTTCGATCACGGTTCAATCTCGATTTGCAAGAAGTCGGATGTATTTCCTTTGCAATAGAATTTTATTTTATTTCATTTATTAAAGAACAATTTTTCTAGTTGTCTGACAATGTCGTTCAATTTTTCAATTGAAGAATTATTAGCTGTTATAGCTATTCTTCTTGATGAAGATGCGGCAAATAAGAAAAGAGTGAAACGCAAGACAACGAAGAGAAGAATGTGGGTGCATCCAAGCTTATTAGCGAGGAAAACGGAAGGCCAATACTACACCCTGTATCGTCATTTGAAACAAAAACCTATTCATATAGGTACTATATGAATACAAGTCAGAAAAAGTCCGATCACGCTCCAGCAAAATATTCTTCTAAACGAATCGGTGCCGGAGCGTGATTGGATCCGAACTTGAGCGGTGCTGATAGTATGAATACGCTCATTGTTTTTTGTGTAAAAATCGTTTACCGAACCGAGACTGGACCGAGAACGAATCGTGACCGGCACTATAGTGTGAATCGGGCTTAAATAAAAGAAATAAAGTCGGGAGATGTGACTTTTTTATTGGAAATTTCCTCCTCTTTAAGAATTTTTCTTTCCGATTTTGGCTATCGCTTATAGTTTTTGAGTGATTAGCGAAAAACTAAATGCCTTTTTTCTTTCATCTTAATTTGTTTACAACTTTTGCAATGAGCGATCGGTCATTTCGGAAAGAGCTATTTCAAGTCTTAACTTGTGAACTACTCAGACTACACTATAAGAAGAAAAAAATCCGGACCGGACGACAGGACCGGCTCACGGAGGACCAGCGGTCCACCTGGAAAAGTCCCGGTATTCCCTAAGACCAGACCGACGCTAACAATATCATCCCAATGGGAAGTTATAATAAAATAAAAAACGGGACCTTTCGATATATTTGGGCAGGCTTTTATGAATACTTGGGAAAACGAGTTTCTAAACCTTTTGTTCATCTGTGTCAGCATCACTCGTGAACGGCTAGACTGATTTTGATGAAACACGATACACTGTCAGTTGGTTCTCAAAGTTAATATATAGGGCACTTTTTCCGGCTGCGCGATAAGGTTCCTGTCAAAACAATATTAACACAGACGAACTCGCGCGTATAAGGACCTCATATGATATTTATTTGAAAAGCGATACTGCAAAATAGATAATACATATATAAATATCGATTTAAAATAATAGACATGGCATAAGAATTCATCGCATCACAGCTGGACGTGACGAGAGTCGAACATACGGACTGCAGGCTGTCTTTCGAATACAATAAAATCTATAATATAGGTACAATTTCATTCCACTCCTATTTGACACAACTTTTCTGTGACTATATATCTAGAACGTTCGGATGTTCCCCCCAAACCCTTAGGCGTTCTTTTCGCAAGAAAATTTCACAGTAATTTGCACAATTGGGCTTTTGAATGAAATTTTTTTTGTCATAAATGGAAAGATCGTATATAAGTTTTATAACAAAACTATTTTTCTTTTTTTTATTTTCGTTATAATTCAAAAGTTATATCAAATTAAAAATAAATTTTTGTACTCAGTTCCGAGAACGCGCCGACATTTCCCGAACGTAATGTGACGTCACAATGTTAATTTCTATTATCATCTCTTGCAATTGACACAGTGTTTTAACACTTTTAACCTCTCATTGATTGATTGATTGAGTCAATATATTAAGAAATTTATTAAAAATGTCGAATCTTAAATGTTATCGTGCTTGTAAACAATATTTTTTTATACTAAATTTAGGATAGTTTTAGTCAATACACATGTAGAAGCCATTGATAGTATACTGCGTATATACATTTTAACAATATGACGTCACAATTGTCAAAAACAAGTTTAGTGCGTTTGCAGTCACGTGATTTTTTTAAATATTTTATCAATTTTAAATTGCTTATAATTAATTTAAAAAAAGTTTTTTGAAAGTTTTTCGCATCGATTATCAATATTATTTATAATAAAGTTAAATACAATAAAAAATCGATAATTATTTTTTTTTTCAAAAGCCTAATTAGTAATTCTGTTTATATATTAAAAAAATAAGCTGTTTAAAATAATTGATTTTTATAATTTGTCAATTTGTAATTCGAATGTAAACTCCGGGCACAGATCGATAGATTGTGAATTATAGACGCTCAACAGCTAAGGTCATCAGCGTTTATATGTGTTCTTAGGAGCACTAATTCCAAAGAAAACATTAGATTGCAAACTACATTCTAGCGATTCCCTTGAAAGGTCCGAGTCCAATAAGAACGACAACGACGGATGACGATTTTTCGTTTTGAAGTTTTCTACTTTGCGAACAAAAAAGGGGCATGTCTATCGAGTCTCAATGAATTCGTACCTATTACTATATTTATTGTTTCGCTTTTCGTTACGCTGTTGATTATTTACAACACAGAGCTATTTATGTAGAACCAGATTTATATAATTGCACTCAATGGTTTACACAGCTCATTTATCTTCTATCTTAGCGGCTACTTCGGTCTTGCTGTACCGACACTGAACAATTTATTTCACAGTTGTCTGTAACGCGCTGCAACTAACCAACTGACTGACCGACTTGCCAACCACTCCGCTCGCATTTTATAGCTTCGTCCTCCGCCTGTAGAATGTTCTAGAAGCATCTCAACATTTCTTACATGCATTCCCTTCTCCAGGCAATTCTAAGAATGTCGGGTTTTCCATTATTGTTACTGTCGTTGTCTGGAACATTCTATGGAACACATTATCGTTCCAACAGGGGGCACACAACAGTATGATTAAAAACTGTATGTACTGTAATTCTAGCCTAAGTCGCTATAAGCAAAATAGTAGCTGCAATAGAGTTGACTACATAATAGGTTTATCTATATATTATGTGGCCTATAGTTGTAATCATATCTAAAATCGAGTTAGACATGCGGAATAATTTGGGGGACACAAAAACACACATCTCTGCACGTATTATTCCTTTATAACGATACTGTGAATGTTCGAAAGTTCGTCTTGTAGATGAACCAATGCTCTGTACTATTTCTTATCGTATTTATCTAGCTACATATTTTTACAGTCGTCGTATAACTCGAATAAAACATAAATCATAAAAGTGATTTTCACGGTGACTGTCTTGTCTTGTCGACGCTTCTTATATACAGGGCTGCAACTAGATTTTTTTGGAGCCTTGGGCAAGACTTCAACACTGGGGGGTTCAGTGATGATGTCACAAAATTTTATTTCCCTAAAATATAATAGTTTTAACCAAATCAGAAAAAAACTAATTTTGTAGGGAACTAAACATTTTTTTAACCAAGTATGTTTCCACTGATTTCTACGAACAATTCTTAAATTTACGTGTATACTTTTCTTGTTCTTTTTTTAGCTATTACGTTGTTAGGACAGCAGTAGGGAGAGGGGAGGTGGTTTACTATTTTCGAACAAATTTCCAAAAACAACCCCGCACAAACCTTATATGGGAATTGGTTCTCGTTTAAATTGATCGACAATGGTTTTATTTAATAGTTTAAAGCTTATTATGAAAAAGTGTCCTACATGGTCGCATATCCTAAAAACCAATAGATTTGTAGCTACAGATATGTTTAGCGAAATTTTAGATATACCTAGTGATATCCATTGAATTCACAAACATGTTCCATGTTCAACTTTTGTGCTTTTTTTTAGAAAATGGAAAAATAGTTGAAAACTAGGTAATATTGGAAGATGTCACCCTGTATATAAAATAATAATGTCATATTCGGATTCAGCGTACTCGAAAACATATTTCTAGAGCTTAGGATTTTTTAAGTTTGTGATTTATCTAAAATTTTGCTAAACATATAGGTATCTGTAGCTTAAAATCTATTGGTTTTTAGGCAATGCGAGCATGAACACTTTTTCTTAGTGACCTTTAAACTGTGAAATAAAACCATTTTCGATCAATTTAACCGAGAACCAAATCCCATAAGGTTTGTGCGGGGTCCTTTGCGAAAGACATACAGTTTTGCATTATAACGCTAACCTAGCGGTATGTGCTTTATACAGGGTGAGTCAGACCACCCGTATCCGTCGTTTTTTTCGAAAACGGTTAGTCGTAGAGAGTTGTGTCAAAAATCTGTATTATAAAAGCTCTAATGAAGAATCGAATGGTGACATTTTTTCCCCCCGGAAAGGTCGGCTTCCCTGTTAGTTTGCTCCGGAATGTTCAGAACTCCGGAATGTTAAATGGCACGATAGGTCGAAAGTGGTATTGTTGAAAAGATCTTTAAAAAATAAGCAAGTTTTGTAGGACATTTTTTTTTTGTTACTGCCACCCCTGTTAAGTAATATTCGTTTGAAATTATTAAATTAACATGTCAGAATAACAAACTTAATTTTAAAAGTCGGCATTTAAAATCTAGTTACCTAATTAAACTATGTCCCAATAAGTTTTCAATAATTGCAATTGTTTTTTTTTTGTCGGAAAATACTTCCAGGTACTCATAACGTATCTAGAAGAGCTCCGCAGTGTTTAGAAGTAAATTGAAGACAGTTTGAACATTTGTGACATTGTTTAATTAGGTAACTAGATTTTAAATGCCGACTTTTAAAGTTAAGTTTGTTATTCTGACATGTTAATTTAATAATTTCAAACGAATATTACTTAACAGGGGTGGCAGTAACAAAAAAAAAATGTCCTACAAAACTTGTTTATTTTTTAAAGATCTTTTCAACAATACCACTTTCGACCTATCGTGCCATTTAACATTCCGGAGTTCTGAACATTCCGGAGCAAACTAACAGGAAAGCCGACCTTTCCGGGGGGAAAAAATATCACCATTCGATTCTTCATTAGGGCTTTTATAATACAGATTTTTGACACAACTCTCTACGACTAGCCGTTTTCGAAAAAAACGACTGATACGGGTGGTCTGACTCACCCTGTAATAATGTGAATTTTTTCGATATTTCTGGGCCCTGGACACGTGCCCCTGTAGTTGCGGCCCTGTGCCTAGGTATTATACAAAATACTTACTCGAAATATTTTACAAAAAAAATTCTCGTTATTATAATATTGATAATAATTTATAAGCGAACCCTCGCGAGGATAATAATGTTAACGACATTAGACACATGTTGATATTTTTTTTTATTTACAGCTTGACTTTATATGTTATAGTCGTCTATCGTGACACGTCATTTGCGTCACTTTTTAATTGTTTTGACGTTATTATAAAAAAGTGACAGTCACAAACACGTCAAAACTGTACCTACCTATGTTCGTCACGACAATATTGTAACCATAATAATATGTTTATAAAATATGTAAATTATGTACATTGTTCAGTTGTGTACACTTTTATAATGAAAGTCAAACGCTCTATAAATGCATAAATTTATACCAAATAGGTGGTAAGGTCGTTAGTAAAACGGTACAGAAATACGTACAGACATAAACTACCCCTTAACGGTATTTACGAGAGGGGTAGTGCATCGAATGTTAGGGGTAGTTGTTGTGGAAGCTCTGTCACGTTACGGGCGTGTTTTATTATGACTCCACCTACGTGATACGTGAAACCACACCTTTAATATCACGCCCATTAAAGCTCAACCACGTGCACATATTAACAAATTCAACAGGCTGATGTTCTACAAGTATATCATTTTTTTAATAATTTTTTAAAGGAAATGCTAATTATTTAAACGTTGAAGAAAAAGGCTGAGTAGTAATTTAAAAAGTAGCTTTGCCGATGTTTCGCTTGTGTCCAACGTTTCGAAAAATTTAATTTCATCTTCAAGTCTATTAACGTTCATAATAATAATACTAACCACTTTATTAGAACGTGATTTTTAAAAATACTGGAGCCAAGATAGTGTAATGTAGTGTAATATATCATTTATTTAAAAAATTGTTCTTATACAGAGTGACCGGTAATTGCTCGTATTCCTTTCGGGAGAAGAAACTATGACTAATTTGGAATGGTTTAACCTCTATCACTTGGGGGACGCAAATGCGTCATTTTCGAAAAAAATCTACTTCGGTTTTCTTTTTACAAAAATCCAAATTTGGGAGTTAAAAATAAAAAAAAAAATATTCTCATTTTTTGGCCAGAATTTTTTCTTGATGGACAGCTTACTAATTGCCTAACCTTCCTAACGGGAAGTGTGATAGTTGGAAAATAGTAATGGTGCGAATGGCGTCTGTTATGACATAAAGTCGAGAAACGGACGTTAAACGCATTATCATCATTATTATTATTATTAAAACCACGAAATATACTGTTAGAGTCTATGTTGTGTGTTAAAACTTACAATAAATAAAAAATAAATAAAAATTGTTCACAGAAGTGTTATTATCATAAAAAATAACGCATTTCCGACCTCAAATGACAAGGTTAATATCTCATTCCAAATTAGTCAAAGTTTCTTCTCTCGAGAGGGATACGAACGATTACCGGTTACCTATATTATTATACAGAAATTATTTTGTAATATAAAATGCTTCATTATTTTTTCAAAAAGTTTTTTTTATTATAGTGCCTACGTTTTTTATTTTCAAGAGAAGAAACTATCAGACTAATTTGGAATGATTATACTTGGTGGTCTGAAATGCGTCATTTTTTATGATAATGTCACTTCTGCGAAGAATTTTCATTTTATTTTTTTTATTTATTGTAAATTTTAACACACAACATAAAATCTAACAGTTCATTCGTGGTTTTTAGCTTTAGGAAGGTTGGTCAATTACCAAGCTATCGGATTATGGAAAATTTCAAGCCAAAACTTGAGAATACATTTTTTAATAATTAACTTTCAAAATTAAGATTTTTGTAAAAAGAAAACCGAAGAAGATTTTCTCGAAAATGACGCGACTCCGATCGCCGAGTGATAAAGGTTAAATCATTCCAAATTAGCCATATAGTTTCTTCTTCCAAGAGGAATACGAGCAATTACCGGTCACTCTGTATAAATTTTATTGTTTACTGCACGTATATGCAATATTATGGGTAAATAGATTTTGTACGCCAATGAAACTTGAGACCTTTTTAGTCGAGTGATCACGAACGTCGTCTGTACAAATGCACGCTTAATTTGGTACCTAAATGACGATAAGTCAATGAGATAGAATGACTTTCTATAAGGCAACTGCACTTGATATAAATCCGTGTTTTCACTATCTAGTCGAAATTGGCCGTTGCATTTAAACTGCGGTATTTTATAAGCCCCCGTACCTGCGATATTTTGTAATAAATACATTTTTAATAATTGGATACTTTTTTAATTAAGGGTGTATACAATATACACGTAAGGTGCACATAGGGAAATTAACATTGGGAAAAAATGACTGGATCAGAGTGAGCCTTGAAATCTTGTTTTTCAATTTGACACATAATATTCTATACTACCGAAGAAAATATTCAAATGATTACAACATAATCGGACTTTTTTTATTAATGGGACATTAAATTCCGAAAAATACTTAAATATGGTGCGAGATCAAATATCTCCTCCTATTCGTGTTGAACCTAAAGACATTGGGTCACTGACTTACCGACGCGCATACGTCATACCAGTCAGACAATTTTTGAATGAAATGTTTCAAAACAGATGGAGTGGTTTTTTTTTTGTAAAAATAATTTACAAAAAAATTAAAATAATGATTTATAAGAGCTTTTTATTATTAAAAAAGCCAAGTAAAATAAAAATAAATCAAAATAAAATAGAAATCCTCAAGATTACCACGATAATTCAATAGAAATAACAATTAATGCAGTCAGGGCTAAGCTAACTCTGATTCAAGTATTTTTTCCCAATGCTAATTTCCCTATGTGCACCTTACGCGTTTACATACTGTATGGTATACAGTCATAAATATGTTCATTATAAAATGGTACCAACAACTAAGAATATGACAACTAGCTGAGCTAAACATGCGAAAGATAATCCCAACTGTCAAAAGAAGGAATTTTTTAGAATCTTCGGTACGCATGATGCCGATAACAAAGCAACAAAATAACAAACAAGTACTGTTTATTGCTTAATGATGACGTATTGTTGTCGTTATTTAGAGTGGGTGTGTCGTTATTTAGAGTGGGTGTGTCGTTATTTAGAGTGTAGGTATCTTTGTTTGATCAACAAGGTAAACCAACTAGAGTTAAGTAATTTCGACGTTTTAAGGAGTTTGTCCTTATATCGAGTAATGTTAAATGGAGTTTACACTGTATTTTTTTTACATTTAAAACAAAAACGGTAAGGCAAAGATGTTCATTTAATAAGAACTATTAAAAAAAAACAACTTCAATATAGTTTAATATATTACTTGGCTCTCAAAGTTCCGCCTTAAACACATTAATAATTTTTTCTGTATTTTTGCTGCATATAACATATCTTTTGAACTGTTTTAACAAAAGTATTGGAACATAATAAAACCTATTATTTATCCAAAAGTGTTTCATGTATCATTCGGTTAGTACCTACTTGTAACAGTTGTAACATCTTCCCTGTTATTTTATTGACATTAATAACATACGCTGTTATTTGTTATTGGCTTGTAAAACGTATTATTCACAAGTGTTATGTCTTTGTCCAACCAACCCCTGTATACAAATATTAGCTTCTTTACAAATCTTCAGCTACCTGTGAATCATTCGACATCCAGTTACCACCATCCAAGAGTACGCAATATTCAAGAGGTGACACTCGTACGAGAACTTCGATCGTTGACTTTCGGTTGCAGTCGGCCCGGTGCCAAAATTAGGAAACAAACCAATTTTATGGGTCTGTCAATGATTTTTGTTAACACTTACAACTTAGCACAAAACGTCATACGACGCATTTTAATGACGATTATATAATCAAAATGTCTGCAGCCCACTCTATAAATAACGACAACAATACGTCATCATACATTGTCAATTTGTTGCTTTGTTGTCGGCATCATGCGTACCGAAGATTCTAAAAAAATCGTTCTTTTATTTGTTGGTATTGTCTTTCATATATAATATGTTTAGCTCAGCTGGTCAGTTGTAAATTCTATATATTATGAGTATAATACGCGCCACGAATCTAAAAGGCTCGGAAGTTAGATGCGAATGCGGGCTTGCGCTTGCACAGTCTGTTGAAAAACTACAAACTTGCAAATCAATGAAACTAAAATAACAATAACAACTTGACAATAGCGTACTCGACTGTACTTTAAAGCTGGAAAGCGACAAGTGACAAAAGCAACGAGCGATCACGGCCAATCACCGACGAGCGCACGTTCCGTGCAGGTAGCTGGGAGGTGGTGGGGGTCTCAACGGCTCTAAAATGTGCCTTTGCGACGCTGTTTCAGACTAACTTCCAAACCTTTAAGATCCGTGGCGCGTATTATAAATGCATAATATTATAGTAAAACAATACTACTGGATTTTTCTTCTCTCCGTTTAACGACAACTCTCAATAACGCCACAAAGTGCACCGAGTGTCGCTATAAAGAGTTTATACTGTTATATTTTGAACTGAAAGTGGTTTGGGTTGATTTTCCCATATTTTAAATTCGCGCGCCTTTTGTAACACAAATTCAGAGCGTCGCCTCTTATAAAACTTGTTTATTCTGAAGCATTACCGACCGTAAGTGTTTTTACAAAGAGCGAAACCGAATTCCTACAACAAAAATCATTGTCATTGAATGTTTTTGAAAAGTGACAACTCGAATTATTGTTAAAATGTTTATTTATTACATTTCTACACTTTCATATTACAATATTAATAATATGTTTGTGGATAAACTATATTTGAATGAAAAATGCATAGAATGCCCTTTTGTGAAGTGTATTTCACTTTTTAAATTTTGTACGAATAATTTTTGCTGATATATTTTATAGAAATAGAACCCAGTATAGTAATTAAAGCTCAAATATTCAGGCCTATTCTAAATAAGCGTTAAACTATAGCGGTATGTGCTCTATTATCGCTTTGCGCTTAAGAGCTGACTTTCATACAAGAAGTTAGGTTAATTTGCACGAAATCCACTCAAATTGTAGCTTTTTAAAAAGAGGAGATTCTGTTGTATAAAACAGAACCATTTATAAATTCATTAAGGTTCATAATTAGTCCTAAAATTGTAATTGAAAATCTCAAATAGCAGTTGTCGGTTGGTCTGTACGTACGTATGTACGTACGTCAGAGCTCTACAGATCGCAATTTTGGTCGGATCGCCTTGGTTTGTATTTTATTCACTTTGTTTGCTATCAAAGTAGAACCCTATTTAAATTCAATGAAATTCGTTCAGTAGTTTCATTTTTGACGTGATAACGTCTTATAAATTGATGAATCACCAATATTATGATGAATCACCAATATTATAAATTGATAAAACACCGGCTGCATGTACGAAAAAGTGTAACGTAACGTTCCTAACGTTCGTAACGCGTAACGCATAACGCGTAGCGTTCCGCCTGACCCTGTGCGTGCTTTTTGCTAATTTCTCGCTCAATTTAAATCAGATCGGTTTGAAACCAGTCTTAAACGAAAGAGGAGAACATTTTACATAGATTTCGTATAACAGAATTTGCCTAAACAGTTTTTTTATACAAATTTATATAGAAAAATATTTTATACAAATTTATATAGAAAAATAGCTGTATAAATGCATTGTTGTCTATTGCATGGCGCGCGCGCGACGCGGTCGGTCGTCTTTGTTTGCCGTACATGGAAATTAGAAAATAACGTATGTCTTGTCTTAACATGAAAACGGCTGCATTTCTAATGTTTATTTTTTGACATTAGTATTTTGTGATTTGCAAAGCCTTCTAAGTTAACTATTGGAATAACTAATTATTATTAGAACATAATACTTTGTAAGTTGCAAACGTCACTTTTGACATTTCTTATCATTCCGACACCAAGGATAAGCGGATTGAAACCAAATTTTGGGAGGTTTAGGTTATGTATTACGGAATACGTTATCACGTAAAACTATCGTCCGTAAACCGACTTTACAGACAACCAATTTTATAGAAAAAAACGTCTTCTATAACGTGTATTTTTTATAAACAGTTTTTATTTAACTATTTTTTGACAGCTATAATAGTATAAAAAAAAACAATATAATAATATTACTGTGTAATAATACTGTGTAAATTACCATAAAATAAGTGCTACACTTCTATACCGTAACAACCCTAGCACATCTGGCAAGCTTCGTGGCGTAATGGCAATGGCAAAATCCTGGGTTCGATTCCTTCCGAAATAATTAATTTTTATTTATTTATTTATTTTTCTATTCCATTTTATTCTACTTGATATTTATATTTTATATTATGTATAATTCTTTTGTTTTAATTTTTTCAAACTTAAAAAAAATATTTTTTCAATTTTTAATTATTTATTTATATTTTAAATTTAAAAAAAATATTTTATCAATTGTTTTTTTTTATCATACAGTGGAAAACTTCCAAGATGTGCACTTTTGGTTTTGCCAACTATTTGTTTTTTATTCTGCTTAGCAAAGTGACTATATACCTGAATAGCCTGGTAAACATTAGTGATAACAAAATTGTTTGAAATTATTTTTTTCACTTCACGTTGTACGAGCCGAAATTCTATAAGATGTAATTTAGGATTTCGTTACGAAATGTAATACTAAACATAAAAACAATATTAGAAACGATTATTTGAAGAATTTTTTTCACTAATATTTATGTTTAAGCTATTAAAAATAGCCGGCAAAACATCTGCCGAATAAAAGCTGAAAAGAATTATACAAAAGTAAACATATACAAAGTAAAATGAATACAAATATTAATATACCAGTATGTATGTAGCTGTGTACCTACTTTAAATGCACAGTAGAGATACAGTCAGTCCTTGAAATCATTTTTCATGTGAATTAAAATGATAAAAAAGCTAGTTATTTTGAAGCTAGGATAAATAACTTGGAAATAATATATGTAACGAGTGATTCGATTTCAAAAAGTTTGTTTAATTTTTCAGTTTAGTTCGAAATGAGGTTCTTTTTTATTGCTCAGTTTCATGTGCACTACTGTATACAATGTTTTAACAAGGGCCGTGTAAATCAATTGTATTTTAACCATTGATTTGTAAATGGTCAAATAAGAACTTACCCAGGTATAAATACTTAAAAATGATTTGTGATGCTTTATTTGACCTTTCGACACCTTTTGAAGTACATCTGGGATACATCGATGTTTAATATTTGTAGTATTTTGTTTTTTTGTATGGAAAATTATTTTACAACTGAAGATTTACAATTTTGTTTTGCGCAACGCGAAATTGAAGTATCAAACCGTATTATAAGGGTGTCCGTTATTTCACAAGTCCCAGTAGTGATTTCAGCGGCAAAACCATGAGTCTCATTTAGTGTCTACAATTAATATTCGCTGTATAGGAACCATAGAGATATTAGACTAGAGTACGCGAGTGAGCCGTGAAAGTGTCTGCAATTCAGAGAGAGAACAGTTTCTTATTTCTATGGTAACTAACGATACTACAAAACAATGCTGATTTGAGTAAATAAATATCTGGTTTTCTGCAGCGTTCTCTCTCTCAACTGAGGACATTTTCACTTATGACAAGCATAATAATAAAAATTATAATAATAATAATAACATTTAATAGATAATAATAAAAATCGCAGGATTGTAGACAAAAAGTTATTTATTTAGTGTACGACGTTTCGTCTATAGATTTAGACTTTTTCAAGTACAAATGTGAAAATTTAAAACAATAATTATGAAAATAAACATGAATTACTAACCATAGCAATTAACAAAAGTTAAGGTACATAAGACAAAAACATGGCAACAAGTTATGTATATGTCGCCGGGATATTGTCAAACCCGTGATATTATAATTTCACTTAGTGAAATTATAATATCACGAATCTTTGTCAATCGTGATATTGTAATTTCACTAGTGAAATTACAAAATCACGGATTTGACAATATCCCGGCGACATATACATTTTAAACAATAAAAATAAATAAAAATACGAAAGTTAATTCAATTTCATAACATAGACTACTTAAATTTTGAGTATCTGTTCTGTAATTAATAGAATTGTTTTTTCTAATAAAACACATTTTACTGATATTGCGTTTCATCCAATTTGACTCTTTATCTAATATTTGAACTTCATTAAATAGAAATTTATGTCCAGTGTCGAAATGATGAGATGATAACGCGGTCTTATTATCACTTAATAACTATTTCACATTGATTACAAGTGGGTGATTCGTCATAAAAAATTAATAAAATTTACATTAAAAATCACATATTATATAATTAACGTAATAAAAAGCTTGTTTGATTAGGAATTTGATGAGCTAGCGTACTCTAATAATTTATATCTCTATGCTAGGAACGGTCAGCCGTTTGTTTTTTGTGATTGTATCAAAGCCACGTTCGGGCCCCTGGTTTGAGTTTTTACACTACGCTGGCTAAGTATCTCTAGTGTCATTAAAGTTCAGAGTGCATTTATATGCAGCGTGACAATTCGCCTTCGATTCACGCGCACATAGAAAGTCACGAATCTGAAACGAATCGCTTAATCCGTGAATGTTTGTTCGGTTTAGGATAACTCAATCTGAACGAGCTCTGGTTCATTGTATGTACCAAGTGTCAAATGCGTTATACTTAATTTATTGATTGAAATTTGTCGTGAAATTTCTTTTGTGCTCTTTGAAAGATTGATGGCATTTTGTTACTGTAATAATCTTTGCCATTATTATTTAGATTTATAGACACTACACTTGGAGTGCGAGATCCGGTATTATAAATATATACCTTCATCTGTTATTTGATAGTGACAAAGATTATATGTTAGATAATAGATACATGGGTTGCCTAGCTAAATCGCGTACCGATGCTGTTAAATTAAACAAATTCTAATTAACTTTTTTGGATCATAAAAATTGAGCCTAAAATGAGAGAATATGACGCAAATAAAATGTTAACAAAACAAATAAGCTCCAAGTACACAGAACACAACTACAGTGTAAACTCTTTATAACGAAACTCAAGGGACCGAGCATTTTTTATCGTTATAGAGAGTTACCGTTATATGGAGTGAAGAAAGAAAAACAACCAAATTAACAATAATCTTCAATGTACTGTATAATCTCTTTATAACGAATTTTAAGGGACCGAACATTTTTTTCGTTATAAAGAATTTTCGTCATATGGAGGGAAGAAAGAAAAATAACCAATTTTCACAAAATTAATTTATTCCAAACACATATACAAACACATATACCTATAGTTTGGCGTCATCAAGTGCTTGTTGAATAGATGGTGATAGTTCAGAATGGTCCTCTTTGTCTGTAAACATTTGCTGACGCCTAAATATGAACATATTTTTTCGTAATAGAGAATGGCTGGTGCGTTATAAAGAGGGTATTAATGTATAGGATTTAAGGTAAACCAACCAAATCGTAAACATTTCGACGTTATAGGGAGTTTTTCGTTATAACGAAGGACGTTATAAAGAGTTTACACTGTATTTACAAGGTATGTTTATGTGGATGATCTACCATATTTATGTATAGAATCAATGGTATATTCCGATTCCTTGTGTCATATTCTCTCATTTTAGGTTCTATTTTTATGATTAACAAATCGGGGAAATTGATTCAAAAAAGTTAATTAGAATTTATTTAATTTAACAGCATCGGTACGCGATTTAGCTAGGCAACCCATATGCGATTTATCAATGTATATATTAATTATCTAACAGATAATCTTTGAATATTTTCGAAATATGAATGAACACCACAAGTCATACACAGTTTTCAGCAAATAAAATTATCGACCAATATATTAACAACAAATTTAATTAATACATTAACGTTTCGATCCGGATTTGGACCTTCTTCAGAACTGATCTAAAAAAAAATAATTAATATTTACCTAATTTCTAATTCGCATTTTATTCATACATTGTTTCTTAGTTATTAATATTAATAAGATGTGTTTGTTGATCAACTCCTAAAACTTTCGTAATGTATTGTTAGAACCAAATCAGAATTGTTGGTTTTTTATCATATTACTTATGTTCTTTCATTCTGAAATATTAAAACCTAGTAGTATGCATAATTTTTCTTACACGAAAAGTCATTTTGATGTATTGTTGTAAGGTTATATTTTTATTTGAAGAATTTTGTAAAGAACTCGATGTCAATATGTCATGGTTTTAGTTACAACGTAAGTTGAGATTTTTTTTGCAGTTTACGGGAATTTTTAACAGGAATTCGATACTACCCCAATAATGAAATTTGATTCTGTATTATTCTGGGTGGTCTAGTATTTTCGTATCTAACAGATGCGTATTTACCTGCTATAAATGAATCAATATTTTGAGAGATATCGATCACTTTTTAAGGGATGTTAAAAACTGTAACTTTGAATTTATGATAAAAATCATTCACGCATTTAAAAGACATAAAATATGAAATATTTTTTTACGCCAGGGCGTTGTTTTTTTTGTATATAGGTACAGTCGGAAGCCGCTAGATTACACAGTTCGATCCAGATATTATGTATTTTCAGAGCGTAACATTTGAATTATACAGGCATAAGTGGGTTTTGTTTATTTCGTAGCTATTGAAATCATTAATGCATTACAAAAAATCGTTCCAATTAAAATGCAACATGTACCTAAAAGAAATATACTTGATAACAGATAAATAAATAAAATATATTAATGATTTGCAGGTAGTGTAGTTACGCCACTGTTGATAAAATCTCTATCCACCGCTACCAATAAGCTATTAGATGGAGAAAGATCTTATTTCACTATACAATCTTAGATTCTTTACAATACTAGTGTTTACTCTAATATTTTTAAAATGTCTTTTGTATACTAAATGAGCAGATAAAAAAAGCGAGTGTGCTTTAGACCACACGACTGAAGTAAAACTTCTTCCTGCCATAAGTATTTTAAATATATTTATTAATAATAATGCGTAAATACCTCAAATTCGCTCATGTTAAATTCATAAACGAACAATAATATGCAGTCGGTTCGTCTCAAAGTTTATCAAACACAATACAACCTTACTCTGTAGCACATATCTACAAAATATAATTTTTGATTAATTAATAGGCAAATACCTATATATATTTATTAGCATAATTTATAATACATTTAAAAGGATTTATTAACTAACATACATCATTTCCCGTTACAAAAGGCAGCAAAATTCAATGAAATGTATTTTTGATACAAATTAAAAACAGTTGTTTTCATTTTAAACGTCAAATAGTTGTATTAATGCTCCGTCTTTGTCGCACTAACTAACTTATATCTCCCTCTCAACTTAATGCCCCGTCTTTGTCGCACTCACTAGCTTATATCTCCCTCTCAACTCCGATGATGCACTTCCGTAAACGATTTCATCACGCATCGCGTGATGCACTTTCAAAAACGATTTCGTCAGGCATCGCGATATGATGCACTTCCGTAAACGATTTCGTCAGGCAGTTACCAGCTTACTCCCCAAGTTAAGCGTGCCTAAAGAAGTTTTACATAAAAAAATCAAATATATATTTAAATTCTGCACCTTTTATTTTTGTAATAGGAGAAATAAACATCTATTTATTTAATTTTCACTTCAAAAATCTTCAAAAGTTCAACACACTGCAGTAAAGATACAAGCTTTATTCTTCTCTGTATACTGTACGCTTCTTGCGTCTCTGCTTGCGTGCTTTAGAACCTGATTGGATGCAAAGTTATCTCGCAGATAGTTAATTCCGGTTGATTGGAGTTGTGTCACTATGGTAACTGGAGATAACGGCCGAGTGTACACGAATATTATGTAGACGATGCCTTACCTTCTTGTACACCAACCTTCTTGGCTTCTGAAACAGATGGTCTGGTTAAAAAATATGTGCAGATAGCACCAGGGATATAGACTTAGAAAATATAATAATCGAAAAAAAAATAACGGCCAATCCCGAATAAATAATTATAATAATGCGTTTAACGTCCGTTTCGCGACTCTAAAAAGAGAAAAATAAATCAATTTTAATGTGGTGGCCAATTTAAATACCTACTAATATTATCGTTTTTCAAGTGATACTGGCGCAGATAAACAAATAGACGGAAAGACAAAGGAGGCCCCAATTTAACTTCTTGCCCCGGGGCCCCCGAGGTTTTAATTACGGCGACAACTAGATGACAGGGCAAAATTTAGTTACAGGGCGATATTTAGTTACTAGAACATCGTTTGTTGACAGGGCGAAATTTAGTTACTGGAATTTCGCTTAATTTTAAAAATTTAACTTCTTGCCCCGGGGCCCCCGAGTTTTTAATTACGGCGACAACAAGATGACAGGGCAAAATTTAGTTACAGGGCGATTTTTAGTTACTAGAATATCGTTAGTTGACAGGGCGAAGTTTAGTTACTGGAATTTCGCTTAAATTTAAAAATTCTCTGTTTTTTTAAATTAAAAATGTTAGAACAACTCTTCCTTCTATCATATATTCGTTTATAGTACACTGGCCGCACGTGCTTACAATTGGGCTTTTGAATGAAATTTTTTTTTTGTCATAAATGGAAAGATCGTATATAAGTTTTATAACAAAACTATTTTTCTTTTTTTTATTTTCGTTATAATTCAAAAGTTATATCAAATTAAAAATAAATTTTTGTACCCAGTTCCGAGAACGCGCCGACATTTCCCGAACATAATGTGACGTCATAATGTTTTAGTCAATACACATGTAGAAGCCATTGACAGTATACTGCGTATATACATTTTACCATTATGACGTCACAACTGTCAAAAACAATTTTAGTGCGTTTGCAGTCACGTGATTTTTTTAAATATTTTATCAATTTTAAATTGCTTATAATTAATTTAAAAAAAGTTTTTTGAAAGTTTTTCGCATCGACTATCAATATTATTTATAATAAAGTTTTAAAATACAATAAAAAAATCGATAATTATTTTTTTTTCAAAAGTCTAATTCACTCTCGTTTGTAATGCTCCGCCCAACGACACACTAGCGATTCAAGGTCAACCGGAAAAGTGTTAAAACACAACAGTTTAACGCCGTTAATAAATTTAAAGTATATAAACAGACAAATATGCTTTCATGCACCGATGTAATTGCATTATTTGCAAACCACTTCAAAGTGCTAAACGTCAATTGTAACTATTACAGCACATTTAATTCAGTATACATATAACATCTTGTGTTCTTTTTCTGATCAATATAATCAGTCATTTATTTCTCCTTGTCTCACTCATTCAACTGGTGAAGAAATGTTCAAATTCTTTTATACACTCGCTTAGGCAATCGTTCGTTCTTTGTTCGTTTCACTTGGTTAAGCGCTTCCTACAAGCCATTCACTAATAGAATCATCACCGCGGTTTCATCGTTTGCAATTATAATTCGTTTTTTAAATACTTAATTCAAATTTATTTTGAGTGCTGAGTAAAGAGTGCGTCGAGGAGATAATAGTGGTATGGTCATATGTTTATTATTTGTCAAAAGTTTGTGAGAACTGGTTGTTTTTGCGGTGTGAGAAAATGTTAGACTGTTTTGAAACAATACGGCTCGTTTTCAGCTCGTCTATTGACTAATCGAATCCATGGGCATGTTTAATTGAGTTAGTAGTGGATAGATATTTGATTTGAGTCATCGAATAAAGTGTAAGTTTTCTTAAGCAGTGTCGAAGTTACTTGAAATGAAAAGAAATGAATAATCAAAAAGCGTTACAGTGTGAAGTTGCCGTTATTAAAGCCGGTGTTATCAACATCAATTAAGATTTAACGGATAACTAAATTTAACTACTCGAGTTCGACTTTTATTTTGCGTTATGCGAATTTTAAAACGTACATAATAATATATTCTTTATATTCAACATTTTTAATCTCGAATATATTAAAATAAAATCTTAAATCTATACTAATATATAAAGCTGAAGAGTTTGTTTGTTTGTTTGAACGCGCTAATCTCAGGAACTACTAGTTCAAATTGAAAAAAAAATTTTTTTGGTTGGATAGCGCATTTATCGAGGAAGGCTATAGGCTATATAATATTACGCTACGATCATTAGGAGCGGAGCTTTAATGAAAAATGTTGCAAAATGTATTTCAAAAATAAGCTTCTATTCATGTGAAACGCACTAACTAGATATACTCATATTAGCGATGTGAGAGCACAACCTCAGGTGGATCAATCGGTAGAGCATGCGACTGTCAATATCAGGGTCGTGGGTTCGAGCCCCACGTTGGGCGAATATATTTTTATTTTTTTATTTTTTACATTGCTTTCTCCTAAGGCTTACATTTAAATTTATTTTAATTTTATTTAATTAATTTAAAAAAAATAATCAGTTAAAAAAAGTAAACATTCTATTGGATCAAAACTATTTTATACTGAAGAATTTAAAGGTTTTATTATTTTTATTATTAATGAAATTTAATTTTTTAAAAAAGTTTTATAGGTATGTTTGACAATAATGATTTAAAATTATTTTTTGTTTTTAATTTTGTGACTTTTCACTAAAGATTTTTAAGGTACTGAAGAAGCCAAGAAATATTGCCGAAACGTTGACCAATAAATAATGTTCTAGTGAATAAAAATTGTTTTAATATTTTAGCCTTGTATCCCATATAATTTTATCATACAATAAAAACATTCTATCATTTTAAAGCGAGCACTAGATTTTCATTATATTTTACTAGCGGCCCGGTCCGGCTTCGCTCGGATTTTCCACAGGGGCTCCCCCTTAGGAGGAATTTTTGTGACCGAAAAATACATTATAACGAGTTGAACAACTTTCATTTGCAAAATTTTTAAAAAAAAAAAAACTTAATCTCTTTGAGATATTCAGGCTTTGCGGGACTTTTTGAACACCCGGTATATAGGGACTAGTGACCCGGTTCTGCTTCGAGTCGAGGATCCCGCAAGCGATTTCTGCAGAACTTTTGCATGCGTTGACTAAGACATAAAGTAAATTCTGATTATTTCAATGTTAAATTATTATCTACCCGGAGTCCCGGACGAACCGCAGCGGAAAACTAGTCGATTTATATAATATTACAATATTAAACCGTACGGGATATTTAATTAGTAAATTTTTATTTTGTTTTATTTGTATTGTCGATTTTGAAATATAATATGTCACTAGAAAATTATATTTTCACACTAATTAAGCCATTTACTAATAAGAAAATAGTTATTTCAAATTTATAATTAGTTTTTAAAGTTGTGTCGTTAAAAAATTAAAAGTAAACTTTTAAAACTTAATGAATGACAAGATTTTGGAAAGAGCAAACTTTTATTCATTCAAAAACTTTATTTGAAATATTTATATCGCGTTTTAAAAATAGAATTTTAATTTGCAATCATTAAAATTTTATCTTCAACTGTCAATGGAATTCTTACGCTTGAAATTGCGATTTTCTGAGAATCTTTTAAATAAGGTAAATAAATGTTTAAAATTTGTAGAAGTTTTTTAAAATAATATAATTTTATTGTGTTTATTTATTGAATTTATTTAAATATCATTTTCCAAACAGCAGCTCCCCTAAGTCTGTAGATATATTCCCCTTTTTAAATTATCTGCCGTTCTTCTTCTTCTTCTCTTTAGTTAATAAACGAATGCGTCAAAAGATAATTAAAACAGCCCAGATTGTCAGAAAACAGGTGTATAAACAGTGCTCGATATATTAACAGCGGTTCTGATAACACCAGTGCATTTCTAGAACAAATAACTATAATTATTTTATTTATCAAATTTATAATACACTGTTGAAATTTCATTATAAAAATATCACATTAAAAGTTTCACTTAAATACTCAATACTCCAAACAAAGTAATAATAATAATATTGGAGTTCGAAAAAAATTATACCCTTCTCTTCCACCACATTCAAGTATAAGCCGGGATTGTGGTGGGAGCAAAGGAACTTTTAAACATCAATTTTCTCTGACTTGGTATTTTTAAAGAAACGAGTGTGCTTTAGACCACACGACTGAAGTAAAACTTCTTTCTGTCATAATTTGTTATCATTCACCCGAAAATTCACAAAATATGAACTTTAAAATGAATTTACAATTTTATTCACTTTAAAATGAATTTACAATTTTATTCCCTTTAAACGTAGAATATTTAATGTATTGAACAAAATATTAATTTATAAAATTGTTCAAGTACGAAATGAACAGTCTAATGCAAGAAAAAAGAAATATAAACATAAAGATAATGAAAACAACAGTACTACATGCAATTACTTAGCTCTCGTTGGTTTTTAAGCGTAAATCTTTATGAGATATTATTTAAAGTAGGTTTACAAAACTTTTTCTGTCACCCGATAGCGCCACTGGCAAGTAAAGTATGTGTCATTCTATTGTTAGTACTGCTTATATTTTCGGCCATCTGATGGCGCCACTAGCCAGTGAAGTATTTGTCATCCTCTTTCTATCTTCACTAACTTATATCTCCCTCTCAACTTCCGTTCGCCTCGCCCGATCACACTTCCGTAAATCTCTCGTCACGCATTCACCAGCTTACTCCCCAAATCAAGCGTGCGTAAATAAGTTTTACTTCAAAAATATATAACTTTACGTCTTCCAGGTTGTATCTTTTTTCTTTCACTATGACGTGAAAATCAGTTATTTTATATGTATCTTATAGGTTATGTATTTTATATGTATCTCGATTTTATGACTTGTGTGACTGTTAACACTCGCTAATTGCTCGTTAATAACACAATGTCAAACTAGATACATAAACTGCTATTAATTAGTCACAAATCTTTCGTCATATAAATCTGACTAGAATAGAATGAAATAGTATATCACAAGGGCCGAGATTTCAACTTTTGGCCCGTGGGGTGTGTACGATTTTTCTTCATATCCGCTCGAAAGTACGTACTTTTGTCAGCAGGGACGAGATATTGACATTTACTCCCGGGAGGAAAAAATTTCTCATATGCGTATTTATACTCGTAACTAGGGACTATTTATTCTATCGCTATAACAAATTGTTTACCGTTGTCATTACTATAACGGCGGGAGGAAAATTTCTCGTGCGTATTTATACTCGTAACTAGGGACTATTTATTCTGTCGCTATGACAACTTGTTTACCGAGCTGTCAGTACTGTTGCTAACTCTAACCTTAAAAATATTTATAAATGTTGTTTTGTCGTCAGTTAATATAATATTAAAGTATTTTTAAAGTCAATTCAATAAGCTATTAGTAAAAATGAACAATACGTTGACAGAATAAATAGTCCCTAGTTACGAGTATAAGTACGCATGAGAAATTTTTTCCTCTCGCCGCTATAGAGGGAGTAAATGTCAAACTTTCGTCCCTGCTATTAGGGACGAAAGTGCGTAGGGGAGGGAGGGGGAATGGCGCTCACCTCTGTAACTCTGTCAAAAAGGAACGTAGCAGCACGTCACGTCGCGTGAAGCGCGAGGGGAGGGGGCCTCTAATAGACAGCGATGCAAACGGACAGTCAGCTCGCGTCATGCGACCGTGAAGAGCGTTTCTTTGTTTGTGGCCGCGCTGATCTAATTTTTAATTAGGTGCTGAACAAGTTAAGTTGCTGGGCTCGCTATACTATGGACTCAGTGCTGCAGATTTGCGTAAACATGTTTATAAATTTGCTGAACGCAACAATATCAAAAACAATTATGATCAAAGCAGTAAAACGGCCGGATTGGATTGGGGACACTACTTTATGAGACCCTGAGCGGCATTACCCAAAGTCAGGGGCAATGCCACTCAAACATGTTTTTTTAATAATGTTTTCCTACTACTAGTAGGTGAAAGATATATGCTTTTGTTGTTAAATTGTTGATTACTCGATAATTAAAGACTTTGTTACTCTTCTTAATTTTGATTTATAATAAATAATTTAAAAAATACACCATGTTTTCCTTAAGTGAACGCCATTCCCCCGTCCTACCCTACTTTCGATCGAGGTTTGAAGAAAAAAGGTGTTTCTTCGCAAGCCAGTCTAGATTATTTAATGTTGCGTTGGTGGCAGCGCACAATGTCGTTTTTCTCTCTCATTATCGGCGGAGAGAAGAGAATTAAATATGCGCACCAGCGGAAGGATAAACGAAGCGAGAGAGACTTCACTCGTCGTTTTGTTGGGGTGACTGAGATCGGGCGTTTGGGTCGGGAGTTTCTCCAATCCGCCTGCATACCGTTTATGTACTGCGTGGCGTTGTTTGACTGCTTGCCTTACTCCATAAATATAATCGCGATATTAAAAAAAAAGAATGAAATTCTCGCCCGTTAAAAATCATCCATTTTTCCATTCGTGTATCCCCCGAAAACGTCTTCGAAAAGTTAACATTTGTCGGTTAAAAATACCGTGCGAATTTTTACCGAATTTTGGCCGAAATCGACATTCAGCAAAACTTTAATTCGCTGCATCACTAATAAAAACTACAATAAATATACAGAATGATTTTTAAGTTGACACTTTTTTTTAACAACGTGTAGAAATCGAAATATTTTAAATAACTTAAAAATGAAAGATAAACGGGCTTTCAAAGTTTTATTAAACTAGCGGCCCTGTACGTGCTTCGCTACGTATAAAGTGAAATAATAAAACAATTTAATTGGAACATCTATCTATCTATCTATCTATTTTATTAATTGCTAGCTATTTTAAAATATACATGGGCGTATATGTGTGTATGTCGAGCACTCCGGCTGCACCGTCGTGTTCGAAAAAAAAATAGCGTAAAGTATTCGTGGATAACTGGTTTTTAAAACACTTGCTCTATTTCGAGCACTCCGGCTGCGCCGTCGTGCTCGAAAAAAAAAGCATTTGTTTTAAACGATATTCAGTTTTTTACATCCTCGATCTAGATATATGGTTGTTAAGTTCGTTGCGCCATCTATTAAATATTCACTCAATCCAATCAACAGGTATCGCCATCTTATATGGTTGTTAAGTTCGTTGCGCCATCTATTGAATATTCACTCAATCCAGTCAACAGGTATCGCCATCTTATATGGTTGTTAAGTTCGTTGCGCCATCTATTGAATATTCACTTAATCCTGGAGCTAACAGATAATTATGACTGTCAAGGAATAGACAAATAATTTGCAATAAAATAATATTGCGACTATAAATTGAAATGTAAGCTATCCTATCTTTCAAGTTGGGTCGAATTGCACACGGTGTGCAAATCAAATTTAAAATCGGTTCAGTAGTTTAGGAGTTCATCGAGGACAAACGCGGACAAACAACGTGACACGTAATTTTTATATACAGATTGTATCAAATCAAAACGGTCCATAGGACATTCTGTGTGTAAGACAGAGACGATATTATATAAAGCACTAAAGCAGTAAGTAAGAATGAGATAAATGATCGCTAATAGTTACTGTGGTTATACAATCTGATAGTATCGTCTTTGCTTTCTACAGTAAAAATCACAATTTTATCAAATGTCAGTATTCACTAGTGAAATTATTGATAAAATGGCTATTTATTATAATCGATCAGGATATTGTTTGACAGAACGTGGAGGTCTTTTTGAACATTTAATAAATTAATTATTAAAAGTATTGTTAATACTTTTGTACCAGATATAAATAATAATACGAATTAATATTAGGGTTTAGTTGTTTTAATTGATAAATTGGTAAAAAGATTTACAGTGTACGTAATTATTTATTTACGTAACCACAGTAACTATATTAGCGATCATTTATCTTATTCTTACTTACTGCTTTAGATCTTTATATATCGTCTCTGTCTTACACACAGAATGTCCTATGGACCGTTTTGATTTGATACAATCTGTATAAAGATTTTAACAAATTTTGAGGTCGTTCCTGGCGTTATGTTATGTCACTATGGAAATATGTAATGTCGTTATCAAGTATTCACAGAAAGTGTTCTAAGCTGTCCCCGTTTTGTTGGACACAAGGATGCTATGCATCTGTGAATGCTTATATTAGCGATAAGGGCCTTCCGCGAATTATTTGGGATGCATTTCCGATTCGTGCTATCATTTCTTCGCGAGTGTTAACCGGGCTTTTGTATTAACTAAATAAAATTTAATCAAACTTTGAAAGGCTGTTTCTCTCTTATTTTTGAATTTTGATAAAAAAAGTTACTTAAAATATTTGTTTGTCTAATTGATTTATACCCGCTGGTAAAAAAGAAGAATCAACTTAAAAATGAGCCTGTATATTAAGATGGGTAATACGAAAAATCGGTGATACGAAAGTCACGTGGTCACAGAACTATAAAACTTGGAAACTGGCCTCATATACACGGCGTTATATGGGAGACAGGCAAAATCAATGTATAAGAATACGTTCGAGATTCGTCGGCATTTAGCACAGAAAAGAATCTCTAACGAGATTCTTCGATCTAAGATATTAATAAATTGTTGTAGTGAGTTGGAAATAAAATCTAACTGGGATTTTAATGAGAACGTGTAAACAAACAAAAATTTGTCTCATCCCACAAAGAAACGAAACTACATTGTTACACGATCCCCGTTACGACGAGAAAGGATTTCGTGAGACAACAATCGGCTCGTCATTCTGACAATGACACACAGATTGTTGTGGAACAACAATCGGGTTGTTGTTCTAACAATGATACACATATTTTTGTAGGGCAACAACAGTCGGCTTGTTGTTCTAACAATATAGGTAAAAAGGGCTTTCTTGCCAAATTCCAGACAACAATGAATGCAAGAAAAGAAAGACCGATCCAGCGCATCTATAAACCACGGAATAGCTCAGTGGAGGGGGCAGTCATATAGGCTGTTTCATCGAGTGAACAATCGACATAAATTGACAGTACCGTGAACAGTACTGAGGTAACTGCTGAGATAAATAAATAATCGTGTGTGTATATAGTTAATAAATAAGTGTGCTAAATAAATTTTGGTATGTTCCTGTGTTGTAAATATTTTGTGTAGGTACATAAGTACTTAGTGACTTTGTATTCATTTATTTTATTATATGATAAAATTATACGGGATACAAGGCTAATATTAAAACAATTTTTATTCACTAGAACATTATTTATTGGCCAACGTTTCGGCAGTTTTTCTTGCAATCTTCGAGACCTATAACAAATAAATAAATAATTTTATTAGTTAGAATTGTTGTTTTTTTTCTGTTACGTTACAAAGAAGAACTTTCCGTTTTTTTGTTCATTTTTTTTGTTAACGTTTCACTATTGTAAATAAATATTTTCCACTACGAACAAGAACAGTTTTGTTACATTATAATAGGTCCCGTTACAATTTTAAATTCAGTGGTACTGCATCGTACATGTCTTTCTGAATTTAATTGTTAAATCTGGAATCGTCTGTGCATTTCGTCAGCACAAAACTCCAGCAGACTGCAAGAAAGCAGCGTCTTGACGGCACATTGTCTATGTCCTAACAGGAAACATAATTATTGTAAGAAGCTTAAGTTATTACTAAGTTGAATGATATCTCAAGAACATGCATACAGATACAAGAATAATCCCTCTTCCATTATTATATTAATATATCAGCTAGTATTCAATTTGATTACTAGAGTATTAAATTTAGGTACTAAACTGTGCGCATACAAGAAGTATTCCACGTTTGTAAGAAAAAAAAAATCCAGCCAATTGGGCGACGGGACCATTCCAACTTAAAAAATGTTGACATTTGATTATAATAAAGAAAATAAAATATCTGATATCGCGTGAGGTGACGCGGGTAATGGCTAGTATTCAATATGATATTAACTATTCGTTGCCATGGTTACCTACATAATATATTTCACGTCATGTAAAAATTAATCAAAGCATGCTTAACTAGTTTATTTCTGACAGATCCATAAAACAAAAGAGCAGGTGATTTTTTTTATTTTCAAAATATTTCCGAAACTATAAAGTTTAAAAAAAAATTTTTTTAACAAAACTTTCTTGAAAAAATAAATAGAATAATAAGCCGTTATGAAAAGTATAAAAAACACCATTTTAGCATATATCTCTTCTGCGCATGCGCCGATTTTTCATATTTGTAAACCAAACATCCTCCAAAAATTTGGTTTCAATTCGCTCATCCGTTTGACCTGTATCGTGCTCACAGACTAACAGACGTTTTTTCCAAAAATAGGTTTTTTGGATTCGGGAGACCTCAAAACGAAAAAATATTGTAAAATTATGAAATGTGAATTTTGACCTAAACTAGTACCTACCATTCCCCACTTGTGGGTTGGAATGATAATATAGAGGAGTGTATTTTTCAACTTATTTGGACAATTTAATTAGTCTTTCCTCAAGTTCTTACATAACCTGTCACCACTCAAGGTCATTCACATATCGAATACGCTCGGCTATTCGTAAGTCCAAAAACCGTCTTTTGTTTCACTTACTGTAGTTATGAATGATTCCGTGCGTGTATTTATCAGTGAATGGGTGCAAACAGACGACACGCGTCTTAGTAGCCGACTCAGAAATGTTGTTAAGAACATTGGCTCTCGCTTGACTGACGCTTCAAACAACCGGAAAATGAATATCCTTCATCGCGTATCCATATTATCCCGTCCTGCCCATCCACACACATCTCCACACTCCTGAAAGATCTTCAGTTAATTTACTGCTGAATTAAGGAGTAACGCGCTCGGTGCAAATCAGTGCAATACCTCGTACATGAAAAAATTATTTTGACAGTCAAAAATTTTAGACTCCGAAAGTAGATAGATAGATAGATTTTATTTACACATAATAGTACAGATTGTACATGTGACGTCAAAAACATAAAAACATATAAAAATTCCAAGTAAATTATAGAATATTGCTTTTTTAAAATTGATAGTTAAAAAATTCATCAATGTTATATAAACAGTTTGCAGTTAAAAATGATTTCAATTTTTTTTTTAATTTTTCCATCTTTAAAATTTTGGAATCAAGAGGTATTTTATTATAAAGCTTAAGTGAAGCATATGTAAAATGTTTTTGTACGGTGGCTTATTTATGCAGTGGTAATATTAACGAACTTTTATTTCTCGTTTCATAGTGATGAAAATCAGAATTTTTTTCCAAATCTTTTTTTTTTATATATAGTTATTTATGGACGCATCGACATCAAAGGTCATTAACGTCCGGATCTATATCTATCATGAATCTAACTATGAAGTTATTTTGGGCCTATTAAAGCTAATTGTACTAAATGAGCGAATATAGTCCTGATGAGTGGAGAAACGATATTATACGCTGGATGCCGTTTTCGGTGTCCTCGAAAATTTTTAGTAGGTCGTCGGGAAATCCGCAAGCGATCTTTTATTTCTTTTTTAACATACACCAAGCAATGATATATATACGTAACTGAAAGTGTCATTATTTTGTTGTTTACAAAAATAGGCCTACAGTGTAAACTTCATTTAACGTCTCTCGATATAACGACAAACTCTTTAAAACGTCGAAATTAGGTACTTAACTTTATTTGCTTCACCTTGTTGCTCATACACTGATACACTCTAAATAGCGACATGTCCACTCTAAATAACGACAACAATACGTCATCATTAAGCAATAAACAGTACTTGTTTGTTATTTTGTTGCTTAGTTGTCGGCATCATGTGTACCTAAGATTCTAAAAAATTCGTTGTTTTGTTTGTTGAGATTATCTTTCAAATGTTTATCTCAGCTGCTTATCGATAAGTTACCATATTCTTAGTTGCCCACAAACGTGCAAACTGTGAACATGGCGAGTAAAAGAATTTTTATTTTTTGTAAGTTTTAACACACAACATAAAAACTATAACAGTAAATTTCATGGTTTTTAGCTTTAGGAAGGTTGGCCAATTAGTAAGCTATCAGATCATGGAAAAATTTAGGCCAAAAAGTGAGAATATTTTTTTTTTATTTTTAACTCTCAAAATTCGGATTTTTGTAAAAAGAAGACCGAATTAGATTTTCTCGAAAATGACGCATTTCCGACCCCAAGTGGTAGAGCTTAAATCATTCCAGATTAGTCATAGTTTCTTTTTCCGAGAGGAATACGAGCAATTACCGGTCACCCCTATATACATATACCTTCTTTGCCTTTCACTTTATTTTCAGTTTTTTTAAATTTTTGACAATTCATTTGCGATGTAGGCTAGAGGTATACCATGAAAAAAAGAGATTATGACAAAACATTTGTGGTATTCGAACCTACGACAGCCCGATTTAGAGACGCGCTGCAGTACATATTGTTTTCATGGCTGAATATTATGTTAAGCTGATATTTGCATTTTCAGGTTTAAAAAAAAGGGAACACTTAAATAAGAAGAGACCGTTAAGCAACTATATTATTTAGATAAGCAATATTTATGTATGATATCAAATATGTATGTACATTGTACATGCTATACGGTTTATGGATTATGTTGATACACATTCGGAGCTATATAGCGCCGATGTCAAAGAGCATGTAATAAATGTCGATATTAAATAAATAGGCTCGTTTGTGAAAATCGTATATGTGTAATATTATACCCACATCGACACTACTACTTATTCCTTGTATGAACGGCAAAAGCGCGTCAACCAATATTCATATCGTACTTGTGTATATTACGTTACGGCGCCTACACTGTAAAAAATTAATCTATACATAATATAAATAAAATTGAAGTGTCTGTTTTTAATTTTAAAATTACAGCTTTTTACTAAATGCGCATACTTATAGGGTACTTATAACAAAAACAATTTTTAAAGTTTTTGTCTGTTTGTTCCGGCTTATCTCTGAAACGACTGGACCGATTTTGGCGGGACTTTCACTGTTATAACGAGTGACTTAGGTAAAACAAAAATAGGGAAGTCTTTTCGTAAACTCTGCGAACTGAACATTGCTAATAAAAATAACATTTATTCAATAAATAAAATTATTATCGACCAATTTTTCAGATCTTCTTCATAACTGATCTAAAAAATATAAAAATAATTAATAATTAGTTTCTAATTCGTATTTGAAAAAATTCGCTTCAAGTTTTTAAATTATTATCAAAAATTGAAAAAAATAATAATAATAGTTTTTGATAATAATTAAAAAACTTGAAGCGATTTTTTTCAAATACGAATTAGAAATTAATTATTTTTATATTTTTTAGATCAGTTATGAAGAAGATCCAAGTCCGGACCGAAACGTCAATGTATTAATTATTATTTTTTGTTAATATATTTGTCTGAAAAATTGGTCGATAATTTTATTTATTGAAGAATTCTAATCAGACGTTAATCAAAGATTTAAATAACATTTATGTTGAGAATGTTATTTTTTTTGACGTGATAACGTCTTATAAATTGATGAATCACCAATCTTATAAATTGATAAAACACCGGCTGCATGCACGAAAAAGTATAACGTTCCTAACGTAACGTTCCTAACGTTCGTAACGTTCCGCCTGACCCTGTGCGTGCTTTTCTCGAAAACGGCCCTAACGATTTGGATGAAATTTACTGAAAAGGGATTTTGGGGGGCAAAAAATCGTTTTAGCTAGGTCTCATCACTCGAAAAAATCGTTTTCTTATAAATTTTATCATTATAAAAATCAATTTTTTGACGTATGAAAATACTTAAATAGTGTAAGTAGGTTTTGGAATTTTATATAAACAGTGAAACAATTGTTTTATAAATATTATGACAGCTAATCTTTGAGACTTAAAATAAATACGAAAGAAAGAAAGTTAAAAAAAACAATTATATTATATGGTGAGTAATTTAAATAAATAAAATTAACCTAAATTTGAAGCGAAAGATGCAATATCATAGATTCGAATTATTATAATTATTATATAAATTTAGGTTATGTATTACGGAATACGTTATCACGTAAAACTATCGTCCGTAAACCGACTTTACAGACAACCAATTTTTTTATTTTTACCTAAATCTAAAGCTTGGAAATATCGTAAGGTGTTACAATAATAATGGCGAATGTTTTTAAATCACCTCCAAATCGTGAGACAGTTGGAGATTCAAAAATAAATTAATCCATGTATTTGAACTTTTTCTAGATCTATAATTAAAACTGTCCCCCGATATTGAAGCTAATGTAAAAATATAAATGTGAAAAACATGAAGATGTCAAAAAAAAAATCATTTAATGCTCTCACTCGCACTCATATCATAATATCATTGCGTACGTAGGTAAGGACGTGTTTCATGTACCTTAAGAACCTGTTATCTCTAAAAGGCCCCGGCTTTCAAGCTAGCAAATTGGTATACGTTTTTAACTATATAAATATTGTACATTTACTGATAAAATCTAAGCAGTACTGAAATGACGTTGGTCTGGCGGGTCTGGGATCTTAGTCTATTTTGCTTACATACTGTGGACGCTGATGACCTCAGTTGTTGAGCGTCTATAATCAATATCTCGCTTACACACAAACACTAACCTAAAAAGAGCGTGTTTTCAGTGTATCGTTTATAAGTAGCACTAGTAGAGGTACCTATCTTAAAGCACTCCAACGCGCAGTGGTGGCGCAATTAAGGTTTATGATATAAAATATGTCGATTTAGAACGTATCTACGGTCACAGTTCAAAGAAGCGCATGTTAGATTGTTGTTGATAAAAAATTCCAGCCAATTGGGCGACGGGACCATTCCAACTTCAAAAATGTTGACATTTGATTATAATAAAGAAAAAATAAAATTTTTGATATCGCGTGAGGTGACTCAGGTAATGGCTAGTATTCAATATGATATTTGCTATACGTTGCCATGGTTACCTACATAATATGTTCCATGTAAAAATTAATCAAAACATGCCGGACTAGTTTATTTCTGACAGATCCATAAAATAAAAGATCGGCTGATTTTTTTTTATTTTCAAAATATTTCCGAAACTATAAAGTATAGAAAAAATTTTTTTAACGAAATTTTCTTGAAAAAATAAATAGAATAATAAGCCGTTATGAAAAGTATACCATTATTATATAAAAAAACACCGTTATAGCATACCTATATCTC
Organism: Xanthostigma xanthostigma; assembly: GCA_963575645.1. Classification (NCBI taxonomy): domain Eukaryota; kingdom Metazoa; phylum Arthropoda; class Insecta; order Raphidioptera; family Raphidiidae; genus Xanthostigma; species Xanthostigma xanthostigma. The sequence goes on along the minus strand of OY754469.1, from coordinate 4,591,292 downwards.
TTCTGCGCATCCGCCGATTTTTCCCAAAAACAATAGGGCTCTTCATATTTGCATACCAAATATCCTCCCAAAATTTGGTTTCAATCCGCTTATCCGTTTGACCTGTATCGTGTTCACAGACTAACAGACTAAAATAATGAGCTATATACATATTTTTATAGAGAATTTAACGCTATACAAAAGAGGTATCATAATTTTGGGTTTAAAAGTAATTCCAGCTCAGAGTTTATTTTATTGATAATATTGACACTTATATAAAAATTAAACTTTGAGCTCGAATTACTTTTAAACCAAAAATTATGAGCCTCTTTTGTATAGCGTTAAATTCTCTATAAAAATATGTATAGCTCATCAGTTTAGATTTATTTGTCCTCGAGTTATAAAATTCTAAATAGATAGATAGATAGATAGTTTATTCATTTAGCGTCAAAACATAGTTTGAATATGACAAGTCACAACATACAAAATGCAAGAATTAGAACATAGAAAATAAAAATAGTAAGAAAGTGTTAATATATATTATAATTATACAACTTATGAGGTTAAAAATCGTCTAGTGAATAAAAACATTGCTCAATTAATTTTTTTTTAAATACGCTTGAAGCTATTAAAGTCGTTGATGCGTGAAATTGATTCAGGCAATTTAAATAACGAAAGAAATTTTTCCCATGTTATTTCCATAAGAAACTTAAATTGGAATGCGGACTATTTTAGAGTTAATATTAAGAGCTCAGATTTTCAGAGAATTTTTTCCATCAATTTGGAAGCATTTGAGCCTCTAGGAGCAAAGAAATTCGAGAACGCTCCCGCTAAGGACCACACTAACAAACATGCATATATGTATACCTTCTTCTGGCGCAGTCGGGTAAAAAATATCGTGTTTTTGATTTGCAATTTATTTCAGTGCCCAAAATACGAACCCGACGTCCGCTCGTGTACTATTCCTGTTCATAACCTGTTATGCTTCCTGGAACGTGTGTATAGGTACTTACATGTATGTGTGTGTATGCCAGCCACTTTCCTCATACGGTTATGTGTCGTGAGAGGCGAGAGGTGGGAGGGGGTGTACGAGAGGAGAGGATGCGTCTCTTCTCTCGCTATAAACGTTAATCTTATCAGTGTTTTGCAAGACTGCTTTCATTTCATATAGAACTGATTGATCCGCATTTACTGCCTACTGCCTCTATATACAACTCTCACATTCATATATGTATATTTTGTATACAGGGTGTCTGTACAAACGATCGACGACCACTTACAGTATACAGTGTAGAGTTGGGGAAAAAATAACTTCACGATGAAAAAATCACTGTGACAAGCCGTCTAAAATAATCACTGTGATCTGACAAGAGATATCTACGTTCCAAAGTAACGTATGTCGTTCCATGTCACCGCAGTCACTGTCGCTCAAACATGACACTATGATCTGACGAGATATCTACGTTCCAAAGTAACGTATGTCGTTTCATGTCACCGCAGTCACGACGGTCGCTCCAAGTTCCAATAGATCTACGTTCCAAAGTAACGTATGTCGTTTCATGTCACCGCAGTCACTACTCAGTACTCACTGTCGCTCAAAGTCAAACATGAACGGAGTAGGCAAACAACACCGTTGTGACGTCAGACCGTGCGGGCTTGCGATGTGAGTGATCGAGGTGACAAAATCACGATGATTTTTCACTGTGATTTTTGTGTAACCGGAATAACAGTCACTGTGATCTCATAGTAACGACTTTTCCCATGTCTAATACAGTGTAAACTCCATTTAACGTCACTCGATGTAACGACAAACTTCTTAAAACGTCGAAATTACTAAACTCTAGTTGATTTACCGTGTTGCTCATATACCTACAATGATACACTCTAAATAAAGACACATCCACTCTCAATAACGACAACAATACGTCATCATTAATCAATAAACAGTACTTGTTTGTTATTTTGTTGCTTTATTGTCGGCGTCATGCGTACCGAAGATTCTTTTGTTTGTTGGTATTATTTTTCATATGTTTAGCTCAGCTGCTTATCGCATTTGTTGTCAATTGTAAATCTCATATGAGTATATACATATTATAGTAAAAAAATATTAATGGAGTATTTCTTCTCTCCGTTTAACGACAACTCTTAATAACGCCACAAAGTGCACAGTCCCTTGAGTGTCGCTATATAGATTTTACACTGCATTTTCTTTAGGTATAATTTTGTAATAAACTATTTTCAGACATAATATGCTTTATAGCAGGCCTGGGCAAATGACGGCCCGCGGGCTGAATCCGGCCCGCAGTAGAATTTTCTCCGGCCCGCGAAGCATATTTTTATAAGTGATTATTAAAAGCAAAAATAATACTGTTTGCCAATATAAATTGACGCATAAAAAGAATTTTAGAAAAATAGTAAATAGTGTTTAAAAACTTGAAATTGTTGTTTCAAAAAAGCTACTATACTTAAAATTAGAAAAAAGAAATTGTTTGGCCCGCGGTCAAATATTCATCCGCAATGTGGCCCGACGATTAAAAGATTTGCCCACCCCTGCTTTATAGGGACTGTTTTTAAGAGTCTTTCCAATATACGTTGTAGCAGTTTGGTCCATGTTTTAAGAACACTTTGTATACAATATACATAAACGTATCTCTGTATATGTTCATGTATGAGATTTCTAACATATTGGTGTACAGATCTATTTTAATATTTACTTAATATCTTTCAAGATGAAAATGCAAATTTACATACAAAATACATTACTGTGGAACTTTAACGATCAATTAGGAAACGAAATCGACGTTCAAAATTCAATACTTAGTAAACTGGCAAGAGACTACGATTATATGCAATTATTAAGGCTAATTTTGTAATTCATGGGCTACGTCCTAGCTAAACGCGTTTCCAAACTACTAATCAGGATGGGCACTGTCAAACTACAACGCTAGAGGCGCCAGCTAAATAACCACCTAGATTCGTGAACCATTCATAGCACTGTGTACAAAATAAGTTTATTTAAAATAATAAATTAATGTTCAAATTATAAAGGAAATTCAAATTATAAAAGAACTAGTGTGACCTGTGCGAATTATTCGCACTAAATACGTATAATAATTATCACTTTACAAAATTATTTTTTAATATGAGTGCAGGTATTCAATTCGTTTCTAATTTTGCACACTGCTTATAACGTTCTTCTTTTTGTTGTATTACAATATGAAGCTCAGATGACAGATCGAAGAAATATTTTACTAAAATTGTCATATAGAGCCGCAAGTAGCAAAAGCGTTGAGCTAAGCCGTCAGATGGCATCATGCAGCATTGCTGTGACGTTGTTCAGCGTTGCTCGCTGTTTCAAAATTAAAGCCGTCAGATGGCAGTATGCCGTATTGTGTCTTAATGTATATATTATGAAAATTAAAGCCGTCAGATGGCGGACGTTGTTCAGCGTTGCTGTATTTTAATTAATTTACAAAAACAAAAGCAATAATAAATTTTTTAGTTGTCGATGTCAGTAGAGCTAACAATTATCTGTAAAATGATATAATTTATGTGGAGAAATTGTGTGGTTTTTTCTAAAAAGGGGGGCAAACATCTTAACCTTAGCGTATTAATATATATGATATTTGCGGGATCGATTTGAAATTTTTAAAGAATATACTCAAATATATGTACCTACATTCCGAATATACAATAAAAAAATGGTTGTCTGTAAAGTCGGTTTACGGACGATAGTTTTACGTGATAACGTATTCCGTAATACATAACCTAAACCTCCCAAAATTTGGTTTCAATCCACTTATCCTTGGTGTCGGAATGATAAGAAATGTCAAAAGTGACGTTTGCAACTTACAAAGTATTATGTTCTAATAATAATTAGTTATTCCAATACTTAACTTAGCAGGCTTTGCATTTCACAATATACTAATGTCAAAAAATTGAATTAAACATTAGAAATGCAGCTGTTTTCATGTTAAGACAAGACATACGTTTGCTTCTAATTTCCATGTACGGCAAACAAAGACAACCGACCGCGTCGCGTCATGCATTACACAACATTGCATTTATACAGCTATTTTTCTATATCAATTTGTATAAAATATTTTTCTATATAAATTTGTATAAAAAAACTGTTTAGGCAAATTCTGTTATACGAAATTTATGTAAAATGTTCTCCTCTTTCGTTTAAGACTGGTTTCAAACCGATCTGATTTAAATTGAGCGAGAAATTAGCAAAAAGCACGCACAGGGTCAGGCGGAACGTTACGCGTTAGGAACGTTACGTTACACTTTTTCGAACATGCAGCCGGTGTTTTATCAATTTATAATATTGGTGATTCATCAATTTATAAGACGTTATCACGTCAAAAATATTTTGTTTGAAATTTCTAGCTGCGTATATAACTATCCCAAACTCATTAGACGAGCTAATAGACGTTTCCCCGTTAAAAATTCAGACCTGTAACGCAACCAGCTTCGGAGATGGAGAGGTTGCGAAAAAGGCTCTAAATAGTTCGTGTATAAATCTGCCCTAAAAAAGCAAAGGACAGTAAGTGACATTTGTTGACAAATTTAGTTCATACTGAAGCCAACGACAGCAGTAAGTGCTGCAGCAATAATTTTATTGTCTGTAAAAAATGTTTCTCCCATGTTGTGGTTTCCGTAATCTAAAATTCTGGACGGTCAAGACAATTTTAGTAAATCTTGATTTACTCAAATTCATAAGTTGGTCACTTACTGCCTCTTGCCTTTTTACGGCAGTAATATAGTGCAGTGTTTTGCGAATACTTGGCCGACGCACTCTGTGTTAGATGACGTCATACACGTGTGAGGCTGGTGGCAGAGGGAATATCAACCGAATAACGACAATTTAATTGACAGTTTCGGTAATCCGGATGACAGTATCGTATAAATTCAAATGCGAAACGGAAACTAGCTTATGTGAAAACAACTGACTCACTCCCACACTTCAGGTACAGGTTCCGCAGTCCTTGTTTTTATCATGATCACGTCTTTAATAACCTGTATCACTTATTATGTAATCGGTAATATTCTGAACAAAATGGCGCCGGAATTTTTCAATTGATTAACATCCCGAAAACTTATACCTGAAAATACAAAAAAATATCATTTTTTTAGAAGTCACTTAAAAATGATTGGACCGATTTTTATAAAAAAATTATGGTACCAAACTAAAAATATTTTGAGCAAATTAGCGTCGAAATTTTTTAAATCGGTTAACATCTCAAAAACTTATGCCTGAAAATACAAAAAAATATCTTTTTTTTTAGAAGTCAGTTAAAAATGATTGAACCGATTTTTATAAAAAAATTATGATACCAATTTGAAAATATTTTAAACAAATTGGCGTTGAAAATTTTCAAATCGGTTAACCCCTCGAAAAGTTAAGGCTGCAGAACATGCATAAAAAAATGTAGGTATGTGTCGAAGATAATGTAACCTTTTCTCTTTTAAAATCGGTTGAAAATAAATAAAAAAATAGAATCTCCTTCAAAAAAGTCACTAAGAAATCACGAAACAAGTATACTATGCGCCGCGAATCTAAGAGGCTCGGAAGTTAATTGCGAATGCGGGTTTGCGCTTGTACAGTCTGTTGAAAAACTACAAACTCGCAACTCAACAAAACTAAAATAACAATAACTACTTGACAATAGCGTACTCGACTGTACTTTAAAGCAGGAAAGCGACAAGTGACAAAGGTGTTCCGTGCAGGTAGCTGGGAGTCTCAACGACTCTAAAATGTGCCTTTGCGACGCTGTTTGTGACTAGCTTCCGAACCTTTTAGATCCGTGGCGCGTACTATACGAGGTGGGATTCGAATCCGCGACAGCTTGACACGCTGACCTGCATTTATAGCAAACTGTCTTCAATAAGCTTACACTCTATGCGTTATTTAATACATATATCTATAATATTTCTATAATATTAAATCTGATAGGTATAAATTGAAATAAACGTAGAAAATATCAGACGAACCGTGAATAAAAAAAGGTTCTTCTTTGAGCCGCAATAAATCCGCTTTTAGTTGATTCTATCCGAAAAGTTTTCGTTACATATAAACATTTTGGTTCGCTGCTTGCTGTGAAAACATTATCTGAAGTGTGAATTAATCGTATGAAACTTTTAGAAGTCCAAATATTATAAGTTAAATCTTTCAATCTTTATATTCGACTATAGCGGTCCCGCCCGGTTTCACCCGGGTGCAAAAGAACGAATGGGGAAGGAAGGGACATGAGTACGCACATTCATCTTAGTCTACCGAGATGAATGTTGTGTCCAAATTTCATGATGATCGGAGTTACCGTTCAAAAGTTTTTGTCGATAAAAAGCAGTATTTACACTTTTTTTTAAATCAATAATTAATAAAATTTATAATAAATATTTAATTGAAAACACTGTAGGAAAATTATTTTTATATAGGTTATATAACAGTTTTCAAATAAGCTATTAATTAGATTTATTTAATTTTAATTAGTCGTAAATACAATAATTAAAATAAATTTAAATGTAAACCTTAGAAGAAAATAATGTAGAAAATAAAAAAAAATAAAAATATATTCGCCCAGCGTGGGGCTCGAACCCACGACTCTGATATTAACAGACGCATGCTCTACTGACTGAGCCAGCCGGGCTTGTGAATGTACAACGCTAATATTGGTATATTTAGTTAGGGCATTTCACCTGAATAGAAGCTTATTTTTGAGATACATTTTGCAACATTTTTCATTGATGTTCCGCTCCTATTGGTTGTAGCGTGATATTATATAGCCTATAATAGTCTTCCTCAATAAATGGGCTATCCAACAAAAAAAAATTTCAATTTGTACCAACCAAACAAACAAACTCTTCATCTTTATATATTAGTTTAGATAAGCGTTTGTAGACTCAATCATGTCGAGCGTCTATAGTTTAGAATCATAATAATAATAATAATAATAATAATATTTTATTGGTCATGTTTCAATACAAGTTGAATATGACAAGTCAAAATACAAAGAAAATACGCAGATAAAAAAATATACATTAGATATTAAGATATGCAATGTACACTATAGAACAATTTTGATTGCAAAATACATAATTATGTGCAAAAGTGTATAGTATTAGTATTAATTATATTTGTGTGGCCAAATTGGATACAAATCGTCGAAAAATATAAAATACATTACAATAAAAGATCATTTAGATCATAAGGCACAGATTCTAAAAAGTACTTTTTCAAACGTTTTTTTAAAATTATTGGAGATAATGCTAGATTTGATATCATCCGGTAGATTTGAGTAGATATTATAGCCAATATATATAGGACTTTTTTCAAAAAATAATATAGTCATTACCTGGGAATTTCTGATTTTAACAACCTTTCGACCGACTTTTTCTACAATAATCCGACGAGCTTTTTTCATTAGTTGTAAGCAGATTAAGCTATATATACGTTTTTAAAAGTCTGAATCACAATAGCACAATGACGCAGATATATGAATTGTGATATTACAATACCAGTTTATAATAAAATGTATTTAAAATGTACGCGTTAAATTAGATTTGCATCAGCGGGCGTAATGAATAAGATCAGTTGAGGACAAGTAATGGCGCCCTACGGGGCTCACTGCCTGGTGCCCCAACCCCGACGGGGCACGTATCTAACGGATCACTGAATCATAGACGGCTTTGCAATGCCACGTTATGGTACGCTTGTCGTGTAAGAAGCAAAATCAACAAAACAGGCCCGTGAAAACGCATGCTTTATATTAAGGACGTAGTCCTATGTTCAAGCTCGTTTTCAACCGTTATTTCAGAAATTTTTTTTAATATCAAAATAATGTACGATGTTTTCAATTTTGTTACATGTTTTTACTGACATCGTAAACTAAGACAAAAAATTTTTTTTGCTTAATTTTACGCTATTTTATAATTGTTTTTTTAACCTAAAGTAGACAACTTTAAGTGGAGGTAGGTGGGTAGCGCGGGTGATAACGTCACTTGGAGTCAACTGAATTATAAAAATTAAATTGGTTATTGTTTCGTAGGCTTGTGGCTCTATCCCGTACTAGAAATAAACATTTTTATTGATAAATAACAAAATGGCGGGTTTTAGAAAAAAAACATCCAGAAAATCGTGATTTTTTCGTTGAAAATCGGTTAAAAAAATAGAAATAATTTTTATAATTAAGTAATTCTAGTACCGGACGGAGCTATTGTTGTGTAGAATACCCTTTTGCGTCCTTTAAAATGTAAATGTACCATAGTACTCGTAATATACTTGTGTACCTATAACCTAATATTCGTACATCTGTGGTATTTACATTCAAATTATTCCTATTCAATTTACCACCAAATCCTGTTAAAATCACTCCAATATCGATGTCTTTTATAAAAAATCGTTCTTACGGACAAAACGCTACATATAATTTTATTTTGATTCGATGTTGATGTATTCTCGACATTAATTGACTTCAGTTTTTTATTTTTTTTTATTGTCCAGAACATGTGTCTAGTATAACCTAAATATTAATCGAAACTACCCGGTTTAAACGCTAATAACGACAGTTGTCGATCGTCTATAATCAACTATCTCTCTCTTGCCCGTGTTTTTATTCAAGGATCATTTTCTTTCTACAATGAAAAGAGTTACAACTGACTCATTTTTATTTTTTATATTTTTAAAATGGAATTCAGTTGTCCAAATTTTTTTAGGTTAAGTGCAGCTGTCATTGTATTTTAATCTGAATATATCTTGATGCTGCATTTCCTCAACTGGAGTCTGCGGATTCCATTGACGAAGCAAGAGGGGGGGGCCAGGTGAGCCTAGCCCATTCTAGAATATTAATTGTTCACGTACAAACAACAAGATAATTCTACAATAATCTACATTTTTTTTTTCTCGTGAAATTTCTCCAGAAAGTCGTGTTGATCGATATTGCTTCTATGAAGAGTTTTTAAATTATGTGTAATTTGGCCCCCCCTAGGATAAAATAGTTGCTACGCCTATGGCGGATTCCTAGGGCTTCTGCGAATTTAAGCAACGCTATATACAGTTCTGTTCAGCAAGTGGTGATAATATGTTTTTTTATATTATATGCTACAGAAGTGAAACTTATTTATGCGAAATCTAGATATATTTTGCATAAATATAAAACATTAATTGACATAAAAAGTTTTTTATCATGTTTTACTTGAACAAAAGTTAATTACTATCTTTTATATTAATCCCCGCGCCAATTTTAACAGTCTCTAAGAGATCCGTAGACGGAAAAGTTTAGGGAGCGCTGCTCTAAAGTAGGTACCGGGAAATCATTGTTTTTTAATGGATTATTTTGTGAAAAGGTCAGTCAGTGTTTTCAGTCAAACAGTTTTAAAATAAAAATGTGTAATATTTCGAAAATGTGATGATTGCAAAATTAAATCAAAATGGAAATTGATGAAAGCCAATTCTTTCGGATGATGTTAACAATTTTCTTTGATCAGATAGTCTAATAATACTAATTTAATATCAAGTTTTAAAAGAGTTGCGTATTTCTATGACTGGCAGTTTATTGAAACGAAAATTAAATTTTAATTGAAATCCAATCAGTAATTAATAAATAAATAAATTAACACATAATTAATAAAGAAAAAGTCTGTTTAATAAAAAAGTGAAGCGATTCAGTTTAATGAATAATAATTATTAATTAATCGCGATTGTTGGCAGAGAGATAATCTAAATTATTGTTTTGTTTTTTAAATCCGGATGGTGGAAGAAACAGAACGACTCATTTGAGAAAATTAATTTGCTCATTAAAAATATTCGGTTAAAAAATAATATGTACAATGAATATACTGTGGGTATGGCAGTACAGGACCGTAACTAGGCTCCGGCGCAAGAAGTAAAATTGGGGCCCTCTACGTAGAATTAAAACTGTTTGCTATTACTTATCATTATGTTCAAAATTATGACATAAGATTGTCATTCGTGTCTTAGATTGCTTTTGTCGTCGTGCTTCATATTTTGTTGATTTATATTCGTGATGGAACTAGTAAACATATTCAAATGATAAGGTAGAAGGCGAACCATGAAAAATCGGAAAAATATACAAGTTTGGTAGGCTAGTTTTTAGCGAGAACAGGCGTATTTGGTATAATTTTTTTCAATGTTTTTTTACATACAATTCTAGAGGTAATTGTGAAGGGCTCCAAAAAGTAAAAAAAGAGCGTGTACATCTTGAAATCCCTAAAAAGAAGCCGAGCCTTAAAGAAGAAACGAGATTATTCTCAGCTGTCGAATCAAAATTTCTTTTTAGGGTTCCGTTCTAAAATATTAATAATTATTATTATTATATTCTAAGCACTAAAAAGTTCTTACTTCAAAAAAAATAAAACACTTTGATTGAATTAATATAACAATTCGTAAAAATATGTTTTCTCATGAGAAGTAATAAATCAATTGAATTTTTTCCAAAAATAACAACATTCATTTTTCCAGCGTAGCTAAGGAAAACTAATTTTGATAATACTTAAAAAGAGAGAGAGAGTTAATGTAACAATGCTTGTATCACAAGTTTCTGACTTCTAAATGGTTAGAAACTTGAAGTTTAGAATCCATAGTATTGCAATTCACAGCTATATTACAAGTATTGTTTTACCAGCAAAATGTGGGCTGTGTGAACTTAGCACAGCAAAGTTGGAAAATTAAAAAAAAAATAAGTGTACTAGTAGCACGCCAAATTGTACTAGCGTACTTACTAAGTTTAAAAAAATGTACCGTAAATTTAAGCCATAAAAAATCCAAAATAAAAAATGCTGTGCTAAGTTCACACAGCCCAAAATGTGTTCTTTTCGGCCAATAAAGTAAAAATGAAAAAACACTTGTCTATAATCTTTATATTTTCATTAGCATTTGAAATGTGAAATGTCGTTTAATGAATTACTCATTCAACGATAGTTGTATACTATTCTAGCCTTATATTTTAAAAATTGTGTTTTCCCGCAGATCATGTCTTTATTTTCCGCTTCTCTTTTCAAAATGATGCACGGAACCCTCGTTGCATGAGGAACGTTCATGCTTGACAAATTTTTTAATATATAAATGCATTTTTATGCAATCTAAATGTTGTGAAATCCAGGATTGATTTTCTTTTTTTAAATAAAAATAACAATACACGATCAAGGAATATTTGCAAAGAACTCGTATTAGTAAGTTGTTTTTCATTTTTTTTTAAAGATGCATTTGTTTTACTCAACCATCCTCAAAGTAGCGACAATGATGTGTATAGTAGCTATTTGCGAAATGTATCTACTTTAATGTCAGGCGTTTATTATTTACACTAAATAACAGGTTGTCCCATTAATGATTTCATTAACATAAACTAGAGTGACCTGTGCGAATTATTCGCATTAAATAAGTATAATAATTATCACTTTACAAAATTATTTTTTAAATATGATTGCAGGTATTCAATTCGTTTCTAATTTTGCACACTGCTTATAACGTTCTTCATTTTGTTGTATTACAATATGAAGCTCAGATGACAGATGGAAGAAATATTTTACTAAAATTGTCATATAGAGGCGCAAATGGCAAAAGCGTTGAGCTAATCCGTCAGATGGCATCATGCTGCATTGCTGTGACGTTGTTCAGCGTTGCTCGCTGTTTCAAAATTAAAGCTGTCAGATGGCAGTATGCAGTATTGTGTCTGTTGTATTACAATATGAAGGTCAGATGACAGATCGAAGTGTTGACGTTGTTTCAAAATTAAAGCCGTCAGATGGCAGACGTTGTTCAGCGTTGCTGTATTTTAATTAATTTACAAAAACAAAAGCAATAATAATTTTTTTAGTTGTCGATGTCAGTAGACCAAGCAATTATCTGTAAAATGATATATAATTTATGTGGAGAAATTGTGTGGTTTTTTCTAAAAAGGGAGGCAAACATCTTAACTTTAACGTATTAATATATTATATGATTATTTTGAAGGTGGGACCATAGTCTACAATGCCAAAACATCGTCTTATTACCACGTTGATATTAACTTGCTTTTCGTGTATGTCGGGCGGAAGTTGGAACTTTGTAATTGATTTTAAACTAACTTCCTGATGAGATAGTGACTTGAAATTTTTAACATAACTCAGAATTAGATGACAATACGAAAAAATAGTGAAATAAAGAAGAAAATAAAAGAAATAAAGAAATTTTAATAAATACATATAATTCATTCTTAATTATTTACCGCTGTACGACACCTTGCAAACATCGTTCGTAGCTCAATTGGTTAGAGCGTCCTAGTAACAACACGAAGGTCGCGGGTTCGATCCTCTTATAGGCCATGTAGTATATTTTCACCACGTTTTTTATTAACTAAGAAGAAGAAAATAACAAAATAAATGAAAATATTCTTTATAATATAGGTACCAACAACTTTTTTAAAACGAACTAAAAAGTATAAAATATTTTTTTTTTAACTTGTAGGCTTTGAAACGAAAAATGTAGGGCGCATTATTCGTTTTATCTCATAAATATATTTTTTCGTTGGTTGCTACTCTACAATGTTGCATGAGCTCCAGAGCATCAGTGCATGTAATCCCACCAATGCATAAATGTTAGACTTTCTTGTCTTAAAATTGATGCCGGAAGGACGTACCTACTTCCGGCCGAGGTATGAAAAAAAAAACAGTACATATAATAATAATAATAATATTGCGTTTAACGTCCGTTTCTCGACTTTATGTCATAACAGACGCCATTCTCACCATTACTATTTTTTCTACCACACTTCCCGTTATTTTCTACAATTTTTAAACTTCAACTTAATTAATAGCAATGGGCGAATGAAGGAATTTGTAGAAAATTAGGATAAGGTAGCCAAATTTTGAGCATAAGAGTTTGACAGGTAATCGGCCATGGTCTTGAATAAGGAACCATCTCGATATTTATGGAATTGTTGAGGGAAACCATGGAAAACCTCAACAATATGACCGCGGTACAGGAATTACCGTTTCTCGGCGAGAGGCAGTGGGAAAAACTCCCAGCCACATCTGCAGCCCCCGCCGGGATTCTAACCCGGTACTTCCCGAATGCGAGTCTAGTGCTCTCACCGCTACACCACCTCGCTCAGTAAAAACATTACATATTTCGGGCGTAATACGACAAAACAAAGAAATATTCCGATTTTTACTACAGGGGTTTTATAGAATAGAATAGAAGAGAATAGAATAGAATAGAATAGAATAGAATAGAATAGCATCTTTCTTAAGAACCAGAGTAGGTATAATAGCGTTAAGAACAAATGCAATATAATATCACTTAAAATCACAGTTTAAAATTTGAACACTATCATAAAAGACATAGTCATTAAAAATTACAATGCACCATTTAAAAGGTTTAACAAAAATACAACTTTAACATAGTAAGAGGTTAAAAAAAATAATCTGTCAGAGAATAAAATTCCGCATCAATCAAAAAATTGAAAACAGCCGTTTTAAAAGAAGAAAAAGATTTAATTGCTCTAATTTCCCTTGGAAGCTTATTAAAAAACCTTGTACACATAATATATCTGCAACTCCCTTCGAACATAGTTTTTGGTATTCATATTGAAGATTTCTGGTGCTGCCCAATGCAGAAATATTAATGAAACCTATATTTTTACGAAAAAAGCAGAGGCAGACATATTATATGTACAAGCATGGTAGGGTTAAAATCGAGCGCAAGATCGAGACAGAAGACGCTAATACTCGAGGGGAAGTCCCGATTTTTTTTTTGTGCGTATCTCATTATTGTACACCTGTATAAAATAGAGAGGTATCGCGAGCGTGCCGGTGTGGGTAGTTACACTGCTCTGTGAGTGTACATTTACCGAACGTAGGCATATGTATGCGAGTCACAAGAGTGTGAAAACGTTTGGAATCTGGAAATCAGGCAGATATAATGCGAAGATCTTGTCATCCAACTGAACAGATTTGCGTTACACAGTCTCTTTATACATGTGTGTTACATATCACATGACATACCTACGTTCATATTAAACGTACTGTGTTTGGCACTGCGGCTACATATTAATAATATTCATGTAATATTATTACAATGTTGCCAAATCGTCTAGCTGCCAACTCACCATGTTTGCATGGACCACCACACGCACTGTGTCGGCTCAGATCGGTCGGATCGGCGCGGTACGATCGGCTCGGTACGATCGACACGGCAGCGTATAACGCGCAACTAATCAACAAAATTTCGATTTCCAAAAACACGCTGACTTGACCGGTATACGAGTCGAACCAGTGCGCGTGGTGCTTTACTCGTCCAACGCATCGTCTTATCTATTTTACGAGAATTCCCGAAGTATATGAGCTCGATGATATTAATATGCAAACATATGAGTGCGAGTGAGAGCATTCGATGGCTTTTTTTGGTAGCTTCATGAAATTTAGGTTAGTGGCTCGCTATTCAGGTCATCAAATTCTATAAAATCGCAAAGTCTCTAAACTTCTGCATTTATTCCGATTAAATCTCCTATCATATCATACCTATATATTAATACGCTAAGGTTTAAGATGTTTGCCTCCCTTTTTAGAAAAAACCTCAAAATTTTTCCACATAAATTATGTATCATTTTACAGATAATTGCTTGCTCTACTGACATCGACAACTAAAAAATTTATTATTGCTTTTGTTTTTGTAAATTAATTAAAATACAGCAACGCTGAACAACATCTGCCATCTGACGGCTTTAATTTTGAAACAACGTCAACATTTCGATCTGTCATCTGATCTTCATATTGTAATACAACAGACACAGTACTGCATACTGCCATCTAATGGCTTTAATTTTGAAACAGCGAGCAACGCTGAACAACGTCACAGCAATGCTGCATGATGCCATCTGACGGCTTAGCTCAACGCTTTTGCTACTTGCGCCTCTATATGACAATTTTAGTAAAATATTTCTTCGATCTGTCATCTGAGCTTCATATTGTAATACAACAAAAAGAAGAACGTTATAAGCAGTGTGCAAAATTAGAAACGAATTGAATACCTACAATCATATTTAAAAAATAATTTTGTAAAGTGATAATTATTATACTTATTTAGTGCAAATAATTCGTACAGGTCACACTAGTATATATTAATTCCGCTATGTATTTTTGCTATATACACAGCTTGATAAAAAGTTTAAAGGAATAAAATAAGCTAGAACAGATTTTTCTCATAGCTGCGGAACAGTTTTAAATGAATATTGGAAACGGCGCATCAAACAATAGCACTCCAAAATCCGTAAAATAGAAATGTTCTTACAATAGTCTTATTAAACAAATCTTTATTGAAAATAATTTAATTCACTAAAATTAAAACACAATAGATTCGATTGAAAGCACGTAAAAGATCTTTTATGTGTAAAATTGTAAGTTAAATTACGCATTTGATTTTATATTCAAAAGTTTTGAAAGAAGAAGGTGTTACTGGCCATTCTGAATCGGAACTTGCCAGTGACGGCGGAAGTAAGGGGGTCCACGACACAAAAGTGAACGGGCACAACCCTCTTCTGTCTTCTTTATAAATTCTTTTTTCCCTCGCTAAGAGAACTTCACAGATTATTATAAAGAATCTTCCCGCCTTTATGTGTATAGTTATTTTTATTGACTAGAGGTTGGCCAGGGTGAAGATGCAAATGTCAATGTGCATACTGCGTGCGTCATATTATCTATTGCTCACTTCATTGCATAACAACGTGTTTTAATTATTTCCCATGCATATTTGCATTTTGTTCTATAATAATAATAATTCTCTTTATTCCTTCATTCGCCCATTGCTATTAATTAAGTTGAAGTTTAAAAATTGTAGAAAATAACAGGCAGTGTGGTGAAAAAAAATAGTAATGGTGCGAATGGCGTCTGTTATGACATTAAGACGAGAAACGGACGTTAAACGCATTATTATTATTATTAAATCTCTTTATTAAGGCCGCTGCACACGAGGCTAGAAACGCTGCTAGATTCCTTGCTAGATTTGCCTACTAGTTTTCTAGCGCTGGTTTTCTTGATTGTTGTTAAGTGCTCGCTTTACACGAGACTATTTGTCAAGCTTGTTTTGTGGATAGATCTGGCGCGCGCGCAGTGACCCTTCGAATATAAATACAGAGCAAAACGTGTCTGTTGTCTGACGCCATGTTGGTTTGTGGGTGTTTGTTCAAGTGCCCACGTGACAAGATACTGCTTCCTGATTGGTTCTTGCTCATACCTAGCAGCAAATATAGCAGGGAAAATCGCTCCTGTTCTAATTTTAAAACCTATATTGTGAGCTAGCAGAGCAGCCCGCAGTGACGTCATTTCCAGCTTCGTACCCAGTCTACTGGCTAGCAGAACTCCTACCAGCGTTTCTAGCCTCGTATGTGCAGCGGTCTTTAATTATTATAATAGGGTATTTGGCACCATGTAAGAAAAAATTTAATAGTACATATTCTTGATAGATTTTGTAAAAAGCCAACGAAAATGTTGATTTCTATTCATATAATAATGCACTATAAATTTTATATTTCAGTATTATAAGAATTGTATTTTTTAATTTGTTCTTCAAAAGTCTAAAACGCTGTTCGCCATGTTGGTGTCCGGCGTGACGTCACTTCGTCTGTAAACTAGCTACGCTTATGTTGTGCTGTGTGTTATTTTGAAGTTATTTTGAGTTATTATCTCGTATTTTATTGATTTCGCATCATGGAAGACGGTTTCATAAAAGCAGAACGTACTTAATCTACCAAGGAATCTCGGTTAGAACCTCGGTTTTAATTTTGTAATCTAGTCACCAAGCACGCGAGCCCGCAGTGACGTCATGTCTATCTTCACAGCCAGCGCAAATTCCAGCAACGATTCCAGCGACAAAACTAGCCTCGTGTGCAGCGGCCTTAATATGCAAATTCACAATAGAATTTTCTTATAATAAACAGGGTAATAAGCAAAGGGTTTGGCACTGCGGTAGTATATAAACATATGAAATAAAATCAACGTCTAATTAAAAAAAATAAAATCGGAAAAAAATCAATAGAAAGAATATCGACAGGGTACTGAGCAATTTCTCAACAGCATGTAACTTTGCCCATACTGGGATACGAACACACGGATCACAGCGGTGTATTTGTGTATTGGAATTGTAGCTTCGGTTACACTAATTGTAGCGTAGATTCTCACGACTGATTGTCGGGGAACTACCCATAGTATTGTAAGGCCGCGAGCAACGTCCTTTGACTCCTTTGATTGTTAAGTTTGGGGGAACGGCCCGAACGATTCAACGTAACATATAATTATTTATGTATTATGTAATGAATTACTATAAAAGACCCCTTGCAGATATCGGGCGCACCTACTGCTGCCCTTCTGAGACATACATCTCTAATGATTGAATTTAATTAGCTTATTTTTTATTTGCAAAATCGTGAATTTGATGAGAAAACGTCGACGGAACGAAGGAACAATCGAGTCAGTTGGTGAGAACGCTAGACTTGTGAATCTAACCCAGCGTTGCCAGACGTCCCGATTTTGGCGGGACGTCCCGATTTTTAAATCAAAATTAAATGTCCCGCGCGGGACAGGCTCAGTCCCGCTTTTCGGGGATAACTCGAGGATAACTTTAAAAGAAGCTAAATCTTCACATGAATATCATGAATATGTAATTCTTATAAATAATTATTATCTTATTGTAAGTCGCAATTTGTAACACTCACTCCACAGACTATTGTTTGAAACGCCATATTTTTCTAATGAATAAAACTTTTTTAATTTTGATTTCTGTTTTTTTTTTTATTCTGAAGACGAATAAGACTCAACTATTTAACGATAGGGTAAATCTGATTAAAAATATTATATTTTTATTAAAATACATTTTCTATGGCTATTTTTGCTATCTATTGTCACGTAAACGTAATTTTAATTCAAATAAAAAGATAAATAGGTATTTGAAAACTTCTGATTATATACGTTTTTTTACTATGTCCCGCTTTCGACGAAAGAATCCCGCTGTTTTCACTCAAAGAGTTCCAAAAAAAAAAAAAAACTGGCAACACTGATCTAACCACACTTTTACGAATATTGACAACAAACTGCCAAAATATTTTTAACAAACCGACTTCAAAATATGCACTAAAAAGTAAAAAAAATAATTATTGTTATTTTTGGAGTCGGTGTCACATCGGAATTCGAAAGTAGCAATTTAAATCTTACATGTATCTAGTTCTCGGAAAAGATTTCATTTTGGCTGACACCGACTCCAAAAATAACAATAATTATTATTTTTTACTTTTACTGCATATTTTGAAGTCGGTTCAATTTTTTTGTTAAAAATATTTTATTTTTCTCTTTTTAGTGAAGTATTGCAAAGGGTAGGCCAAGTATGCGTGCCTTTGAAATTTGAGAGTTTCCCTCGATTTCTCCGGATTCCACCATCAGATCCTGACTTGGTTCCGATGGGACCACCTCGGAAGTGCACTCTTTCAAATAAAAAAAAATTGAAATCGGTCCATAATTGACGGAGAAATCGGCGAACATACATAAAAAAAAAATATACAGTCGAACATAGAACCTCCTCCTTTTTTTGAAGTCGGTTAAAAAAGCTGACTGGCGCTTGAATCCAGGAAATTTACATGGGAAAGTGATGCTTGTGGGCTCTTCAAACAGGTTTACAGAGGACTTGATCCAACTGAGTAGATCTAAACTCAGGAAAGTGGTTGGGCTCAAAATAGTCAACAAAATGAAAAAGGAGTATAGTGCAGTGCATAGGTATTTAATCTAAATTTTCTACCTGTAATTGTGTTTGGTGAATTGAAAGTAAATTTTTATCTAACGAATAAATTTGTATAATTTTAAACAAGTTTTATTTGACACATTTATACAATTTTCAGTAAAAATCTGTCGTTTTTTCAAGAAAAATAGTAATTTTAATACCCGTTGATGACATTTTTTAATTTAATTTATTTTATGCATAACAACAATACTGAGAAAACAGACAGCATTGATTCTCCGAAGATAGCATAAAGTTTGCCGAAACGTCAGACAATAAAATGCAATAAAAAAACCTTCAGTATTAATTGCTTAGTTCATCGATCCTATGCCACCAGGATTCATCCTTTAATCTTCCAACATTTAAACAGGATCATCATCACTCTAAATTATTAGAGTTATTTTTCACATAATTTCTATCTTTAATAGTGTTCGATGAATATGGCCATAGTTCAAATTTTGTATTATAAATTATTTTGAAAATTTTTTAGAACATGGAAGAAAGTAGTGTTTAATTCTCCCTATCAATTTTTGACTTTGTTTTTTCAAAATTTTATTTGCGACTTCTCTTAAACGTGCTCTTTACAAGCTTTAGAAAAAAATTCAAAAGAAATAAATTTTATATTATACAATAAAATATATGATTGACACACAATTAAAACTAAATCTTCAGTAATATAAATAAAGACATCATAAACATCAATTATTACGTAAAAACGGTAAATTTCAGTCCCCTTTTCTTTTATTCAGTAAATTTGGGAAAAAGTAAGTAAAAATGCATGTAGAAATTTGTTCTCGTTTCATTATTTTATTGTTGTATTGTTATAAATACAATATATTAAGGTGAGTTACCCCTCAACTTGGTACCAGCAAGTGGCTTCCAGTTTGTATTATAGTTCTTTGATGAATATCAGATATGCGAGTTCATGCGGGGAACCCCCGCGGCTTACGTTGATTTAGTTCAAGAAAATGTTACAATGTAAATATTATGTACTCTATTTTGTTATTCATTTTTCTCTGTTAATATTATGTCAATTATAAAAGTTAAGAATTTAAAATGTCGTCATTATAGAGTAGCCTAAAGCAACAGGGTTGTCTTGCATTTTTATTACCTCAGAGAACTCATATCCAACCTAGAATATTGTAACTTTTATATGCTTGCCGAACTCTTATTTTGTTGGAAAATTAATTCACAAACATGTTCCATGTTCAACTTTTATGTTTTTTTTTTTTAGAAATAGAAAACTAGTCGAAAATTAGGTACTAATGTTGGAAGGTGTCACCTGTATAAAATAATAATATCATATTCGGATTCAGCGCACTCGAAAACATATTTCTAGAGCTTAGGGTTTTTTAAAGATTGTGAATTCGATGGATATCCCTATATCTAAAATCTCGCTAAACATATCTGTAGCCAAAAATCTATTGCTTATTGCTTTTTCTTAGTGACCTTTGAACTTTAAAATGAAACCATTTTCGATCAATTTAACCGAGAACCAAATCCCATAAGGTTTGTGCGGGGTCCTTTACTTTTGGAATGTTGTTTTGTCTAATTCAAACAATCTTTTTTCTAGCCACTACATATAGTGCTCAATTGCAGAAAGAATTGTTAGAAAAGTTGATTTGGAAATGACCTTGATTGCATATTATTTCCCCACATAAAAAGCATTGTAGATTTTTAAATCGATCCTGCTCAAAAATAATTGATCGATTGAAATAAAATTTTTCTTCAACTGTGTAGTAGGTATACAATCCTTTCTGCAACCCGACATTGGAGTTTCAAAAGTAAAACAAATATAGTTAACTAATAATAGTTGGCAAAACCAAAAGTGCACATCCCGCAAGTTTTCCACTGTATGATAAAAAAATAACAATTAAAAAACATTTTTAATAAATTTAAAAAGATTTAAAAATTTAAAGAAATAAATAATTAAAAATTGAAAAAATATTTTTTTTAAATTTGCAAAAATAAAAAAAATTAAGAACTATACATAATATAATATATAATTAATATCAAGTGGAATAAAATAAAACAAAAGAAAAAGAAAAAATAAAGAAAAATATTAATTATTTCGTAAGGAATCGAACCCAGGACCTTGCCCTTGGGGATCCAACGGCATAACCATTACGCTACTTACTAAGCCTACTAACTGTAGTGGTGTTATCACGGTATAGAAGTGTAGCACTTGTTTTATGGACTACACTATATTTACACAGCAATTATTATATTGTTTTTTTAAACTATTAGCTGTCAAAAATAATAAAATAAAACTGTTTATAAAAATTAAACTACTGAACACATTTTAGTGAATTTAAATAGGGTTCTGGTCTGATAGTAAACAAAGTGAATAAAAATATAACCCAAGGCAATCCGACCAAAATTGCGATCTGTAGAGTCGTGACGTACGTACATACGTACAGACCAACCGACAACTGCTGTTTGTGATTTTCAATTACAATTTTAATAGTATTTATGAACTCGAATTGATTTAAAAATGGTTCTGTTTTATAGATTAGAATCTCCTCTTTTCAAAAAGCATCAATTTGAATGGATTTCGTGTGAAATTAACTTAGATATAACTTCTTATATGAACGAAAGTCAGCTCTGACGCACAAAGCGATAATAAAGCACATACCGCTAGTTTAGCGGTATGTGCAATAGATAAGTTTAACTGCAAGTTTCTATTGGAAAAAAGTCGTACAAATTCCCTATTGTGACAACAGGAGAATAATAATAAGAATGAGACAGTTTATTGAAGAGGGGTCGGATGGGACGCGGAACGAAAGCAATGGGGGTTTGTCTGCATATCGAACCATCGTTAAATTATTCCACAGTCTGATTTCAATCACGTAGTTCGATAAACGAAATACTGCTGCTGTTCTTATTGTCGCATTACTATAGTAAAATACAACCGTATTTTATATTTACGTTGGTATACGACTGTCTCTGTAAGTCAAAACCAATATGAAAAACGTTTTATAAAGTCAGACGTACACTGTTTCCTATTTCGGTTGATTTTGTAGTATCTCGATATAGTGTCCAGATAGTCGAGTCAATGAAACAAAAAATCTTAAAAACTTCTAAGCCCAAAAAAAACATACGATTTTGATGATTAGGGTTCCGTACCTCGAAAGGAAAAAAAGAACCCTTATAGGATCACTCGTTTTCTGTCTGTCAAGACCCTTTTTCTCAGGAACGCGTGAAGGTATCAAGTTAAAATTAATATCAAACTAGTGTGACCTGTGCGAATTATACGCACTAAATAAGTATAATAATTATCACTTTATAAAATTATTTTTTAAATATGATTGCAGGTATTCAATTCGTTTCTAATTTTGCACACTGCTTATAACGTTCTTCTTTTTGTTGTATTACAACATGAAGCTCAGATGACAGATCAAAGAAATATTTTACTAAAATTGTCATATAGAGGCGCAAGTAGCAAAAGCGTTGAGCTAAGCCGTCAGATGGCATCATGCAGCATTGCTGTGACGTTGTTCAGCGTTGCTCGCTGTTTCAAAATTAAAGCCGTCAGATGGTAGTATGAAGTATTGTGTCTGTTGTATTACAATATGAAGGTCAGATGACAGATCGAAGTGTTGACGTTGTTTCAAAATTAAAGCCGTCAGATGGCAGACGTTGTTTAGCGTTGCTGTATTTTAGTTAATTTACAAAAACAAAAGCAATAATAAGTTTTTTAGTTGTCGATGTCAGTAGAGCAAGCAATTATCTGTAAAATGATGTATAATTTATGTGGAGAAATTGTGAGGTTTTTTCTAAAAAGGGAGGCAAACATCTTTAACCTTAGCGTATTAATATATATGATAATAATAATGCATTTGACATCCGTTTCTCGACTTTATGTCATAACAGACGCCATTCACACCATTACTATTTTCCAACTATCACACTTCCCGTTATTTTCTACATTTTTAAACTTCCACTTAATTAATAGCAAAGGACGAATGAAGGAATTTTAGGAAATTAGGATAAGGTAGGCAAATTTTGAGCGTAGGAGTTTGACAAGTAATCGGCCATGGCCTTGATTAAGGAACCATCTCGATATTTATCTCGAATTATTGAGTGAAACCATAGAAAGCTTCAATAAGATGGCCAGTACAGGAATTACCGTTTCTCGGAGAGAAGCAGCAGGAAAAAGTGAAATCTGCTCCCGCCGAAATTAGAACTCGGTACCTCCCGAAAGCCAGTCTAGTGCTTTCACCACTACGCTACACCGTATTTATGCATCCAAAATACGATATGGTTTTCCGTTTGCCATGTGTTGCAATAAGTCACTTGTATTGATAAGTGTCCTTGTCTATTCCACGTGAACGAATCATACAACAATCACAGCACGAGGGTGTTGAAGAGGAGATCCCTTCTTCGTAAATTCATATCACCTTGTCGATCTCTGTTACGTAATATTGTAAATATTGTCACGATATTAACGACTGCATGTCGTTTGTTGCGTTTAAAATTAACTCATCCAAAAATAATCAAGTGTCATTACACTTGTGTGTGTGTGTGAGTGTGCGTTTATTATTTCGATTCATATTTATTAAATGTTTTATTTGCTTCTACTATCTATAATATACTAGCGGTCCGTCCCGGGTTCACCCGGGTGCGATAGATATAATTATGCAAAATGTATTGTGGTCCAGCGTCTGAACTAATAGCTTTGAGCTAATTCTGCCAGATTTGCTTCTGAACTAATAGCTTTGTGCGAATTCTAACAGATGTCGCAACTTGGTACTAAAATAGTTTTTTTTTATTTGCTTCTGAACTAATAGCTTTGTGCGAATTCTAACAGATGTCGCAACTTGGTACTAAAATAGTTTTTTTTTATTTGCTTCTGAACTAATAGCTTTGAGCAAATTCTACCAGATTTGCGTCTGAACTAATAGCTTTGGGCAAACTCTGCCAGATTTGCTTCTGAACTAATATCTTCGAGCGAATTCTAACAGTTTTTTGACGTGATAACGTCTTATAAAGTGATGAATCACCAATCTTATAAATTGATAAAACACCGGCTGCATGCACGAAAAAGTGTAACGTTCCTAACGCGTAACGTTCCTAACGCGTAACGTTCCCCCTGACCCTGTGCGTGCTTTTTGCTAATTTCTCGCTCAATTTAAATCAGATCGGTTTGAAACCAGTCTTAAACGAAAGAGGAGAACATTTTACATAGATTTCGTATAACAGAATTTGCCTAAACAGTTTTTTTATACAAATTTATATAGAAAAATAGCTGTATAAAAAATAAATGCAATGTTGTCTAATGCATGGCGCGACGCGGTCGGTCGTCTTTGTTTGCCGTACATGGAAATTAGAATATAACGTATGTCTTGTCTTAACATGAAAACGGCTGCATTTCTAATGTTTAATTCAATTTTTTGACATTAGTATTTTGTGAAATGCAACGCCTTCTAAGTTAAGTATTGGAATAACTAATTATTATTAGAACATAATACTTTGACAGTTGCAAACGTCACTTTTGACATTTCTTATCATTCCGACACCAAGGATAAGCGGATTGAAACCAAATTTTGGGAGGATGTTTGATATGCAAATATGAAGTGGCCTATTGTTTTTGGGGAACATCGGCGCATGCGTAAAAGAATATATCTCTTATAATGATGTTTTATATAATAATAATATAGTTTTTAAAACGGTTTTACTCTATCTATTTTTACTAGAAATTTTTGTAAATTTTTTGGGGAAAATCGGCGCATGCGCAAAAGAGATACATGCCATAGTTGTTTTTTATATAATAATAGTATACTTTTAATAGTGTTTTATTTTTCTACTTAATAAAATTTACCTAAATTTGAAGCGAAAGATGCAATATCATAGATTCGAATTATTATAATTATTATATAAATTTAGGTTATGTATTACGGAATACGTTATCACGTAAAACTATCGTCCGTAAACCGACTTTACAAGACAACCAATTTTTTTTTATAGAAACACTATAATTTGGTACAAAATATTCAATAAAAACTATCCTATAGCGTAATTTGCACCAAGCAAGACACATTTACAAAATTTCATTAAAATCAGTTTAGTAGTTTCGGAGATTAGCGCGGCCAAAATTGTGACATGGGAATTTTGTATATTATATAGATAAAATTCTCGTGTCACAATTTTGGGAGCGATAATCTCTGAAACCACTGAACCGATTTTAATAGGATAGTTTTCTTTGAATTATGGTGTTTTCTAAAAAAAACTGTTTTAGTAACATGTAACGACATCTGATAGAATTTGCTGAAAGCTATTAGTTCAGAAGCAAACAAAAAAAAGCTATAATGGCCTTAGTTGCTGATTCGCTTATTTTGTTTTTAAAATAAATAAAAAAAAAAGCTGTTTTAGTACCAAGTACCGACATCTGTCAGAATTAGCTCAAAGCTATTAGTTCAGAAGCAAATCCGGTAGAATTTGTTCAAAGCTATATTAGTTCAGACGCGCTGGGCCGCAAACGAAATATATTTTGCAGAATTATATCTAACGCACCCAGGTGAAACCGGGACGGACCGCTAATAATTGTATAAATAAGAAAGTGTCTTTTCGCATAAATATATTAAAGCATGTTTTTCAAGATTGTCGTTTTCACGTTTATCTAAAACGTATACAACATTGTGCCATCATTATAGTCGGCCATAAAACATCATACTGTGATGTTCTATTTATATAAAGTTTTACGTTCTTTATCTTAAAACTCGTTTACATTACATACATGGCACATGCCTACATTACTAAACATGTATTTTAGATGTATAATATTATTATCAGCTATACGTCATGCTATCGTAGTAAATAAATGACAATCGAACAAACCCAATTTCTTGCCTCGCCTTCCGAAAGTACCTAAATGCAGTTACAAGTTTATCGACTTGTCACACTGGCAGACCACAAAATTCGTGTGTGTTCTGCGCGGCACACTTTCTTAGGTTCAGATGCAGTTCTGCGCTTACGAAACGTCGTCATCAAATACCCCTGATGTACACATTACACAGTGCAACTCCGGGCCCACAAATTATATAGCTTGTTATTTATTTTTGAGCTGCATTTGCGGTCAGCACATTAGTGCAAACAATCAATCTATCGCTGTCATATGCTAGAAGTGTTCACTGAATCTATCTCTTACAGTTCGAGTCGACGGTACGTATGACATACACGACACAACGGCACACGGCTTATGGCAGTAGTGACTAGTGTTACAGTGTATACTGTAGTTCAGGGGTGACTGATATTTCTAAAGGACCATTTATAAGATTTAAGGTGTTAGCGAGCCAGACTCTAAATTAAAAACTAAAACGTACATACTAAATTAAAATCTTTATTTAGTTTGAATCAATTTTCATGTAAAGGTTATAAAAAGGGTTAATTATTTTGAGAATCCAGATACCTGAAGTCTTTTGCTTTTCATAAGCTCATTGATGCCAGGTGTCTAAACTCCTCACCGGATAGATTCTGGTTACCTTTGACATCACTGCTGTAGTTTGTTGTCAGCAGTGTTTAAAAAAAGTTAGTAATTAAAACATCACTAGTGTACCCGTGCAAAACCTTTTGCATGTATTTTCATATTGTTTTCAAAAATCGATATTTTGATACAGACCTACGACAATAATTTTATTGCTCTTGCATTAGTTTCCATTTACAGTTATTTTTCTTTTGATTTAGCTTGATCCATCAAGTTCTAACCTCATTTGATACATTTACGATTTTCACTATTTTTTCTGATCTGAGACCAAATTTTAGACTTACAGTCCATGTAATATTTAAAAATTCTATTTTGGCATTAAATTAACATAAACTTACACGTTCTTAAATTGTTTGGAAAATAAAATAAAATTTATTTGTCTATTAATATTTGGAATATTTGCGCTAAAAAAACTAACTAATTTAAATATACACTTCAATTGTCAAAGTCGACTTGTCAAACTGTTTGTAAAATCTCCGACATACGTATATATTTGCATTTCTCTCACACTCATGTCTCGTGAACATCGAAGGATTTCCTCTCTTTACGTTCCTCTTCACCCCGCTACCCCCTCGTCTTTTTTACTATTATCGCTTGAAAGAAGCCCTTTCAAAGAAATTTCACCAAAAAAAATTAGTGATAACAGATCTGTGGACTAAAGGCTTTAGTTTAAAAAAAAAATCTGTCAATCGGTTGAGTAGGGATTGCTGCCGGATTGGCTAGAGAAATAGGGCTTGTGTTTTAAATATATAGATAAACATGGATGTGATTCATGATTTGATTACTCTTACTAGGAGCTACCTCCGGTTTACCCTGCAGAAAACCAATTTGAAAAGTTCGCGCTTTACAGTGGAAATTTACCCGAATATATATACTTACTCTGTGAATGTTTTGCTAGTATATTATTATTACTCTGTTAAACCACTATCAGAATCTACTTTATAGTTGATGCAGTATGTATTACATTATGTGCAAACTGACACGCATACCAACCTATTACGTATACAAATCCCGAATTGTATCAGCGATTTTCAACAGTCTTCTTTGCGATCTGAGAATCGAGGCTTTACTAACAATTGTCATGAATTCATGTTAAATAGGTACCGTAAAACGGGGCTACTTTGAACAGGTTTGTGAGGTTTTTGGTTTGTAACTTTTTTTACGGCTCGAATTTCACTTTTTTTTACGCCAACAGAACAATGTGTCCTTTGGTTATCAGATCTATGGCAAATTTAAGACCTACCACCCCCCTAACTCCCTACTTTTTTTAATTTATTAAATGTCAAAGTAACCTCAGAAGTGGGGTTTCTTTGACAAGGCATTGAAATGCAACTGACGTCAAAGATAGTCGCACCTACAGATATAACAAAAATTAGACTCCTTTTTATTCTTCTTCTTGTCCTTGTTTTTGATTTCCTTCTTGCAAACCAAACAACTCAGAGGCACATCTTCGTCGGAATCAGTCTGGTGCTTTGTAAGCAGTCCAGAGGTTGAAGGGACTGGTTGATTATTCTTGAAAGCTGAGACATTATCTTCTATTTCAGGAGAGTCATCCATAGTTGGAAAATCTAAATCTAAAATAGAAATCGATTTTGGAGAGTTATTGAAGGTGCTTGGCGAACTGACTTCTGGCATAGTTGGGAAATCGATTTCTGGAGTATCGTCGATGGTGTGTGGGACATCTAGTTCTGGGGCATCTTCTTCTGCATTATCTCTTTGGCTCGAAACCGATTTTGGCGCTCTGTCAAAGTAGCCCCAAAATCTGTCAAAGTAACCCTGGAAGTCAAAGTAGCCCCGTTTTACGGTAACTGTTTGTTTTTATTCCATAAATAAATTATTACCTTTTAAAATAAGAAAATTAACACAACGGTGTAGTGTAGTTGTGAGATAAGATAAGATATTTATTTATTTCATATGTAGCTAAAAAGCTGTGAAATATGTCAATTAATACAATTAAATTTATAAATCATTCGGAAGGTACCGGGTTCGAATCCCGGCGGGGGCAGCTGTGGCTGGGGACTTTTTCCTGCTACCTCTCGCCGAAAAACGGTAATCCTTGTACCGGCCATCTTGTTGAGGGGTTCCATGATTTCCCTCAATAATTCCAAATAATGATCGAGATGGTTCTTTATTCCAGGCCATGGCCGAATAGCTGCCAAACTTCTGTGCTCAAAAATTGACTACCTTATCCTAATGTCCTAAAATTCCTTCATTCGCCCATTGCTATAGTTGAAGTTGAAAAATTGTAGAAAATAACGGGAAGTGTTGATGGATGGAAAATAGTAATGGTGCGAATGGCGTCTGTTATGACATAAAGTCGAGAAACTGACGTTAAACGCATTATTATTATTTTTAATACTATTATTTTTAATATTGAATAAGAAAAATATATTCTTTAAGCCTTTCCTACTTAGGAGCCACAAAACGTATTGGTGTGAGAATGGAGGTGGAGAAACCACCGAAATCGTGTTTTAATCTATCTCATTCAGTCAGATTAATACGCGCCATGAATCTAAAAGGCTCGGAAGTTAGATGACAATCCGGCCTTGCGCTTGTAGAGTCTGTTGAAAAACTACAAACTCACAATTCAACAAAACTAAAATAGCAATAACAACTTGGCAATAGCGTGCTCGAATGTACTTTAAAGCAGGAAAGCGACAAGTGACAAAGGCAACGAGCGATCACGGCCAATCATCGACGAGTGCACGCGTTTCCGTGCAGGTAGCTGGGAGGTGGTGGGAGTATCAACGGTTCTAAAATGTGTCTTTGCGACGCTGTTTGTGACTAACTTCCGAACTTTTTAGATCCGTGGCGCGTTTTTCGGCTGTCCGGTAGTTTTTGAGTTTATCGCGTTCAGACAGCCAGACGCGAAGATGAGACTTTGTTTTATAGGAAATATATTGTATAGCGATAACAGTATGATTACTACCATGCCTAATAAATTCTAGCTGTTTGCCGTCTTAAGAGTATTCGTCCCTGCAGACACCCCCTGCACCCTTCATCTCAAATCTTTTCCTCTCGCCTAAAAAC
Organism: Xanthostigma xanthostigma; assembly: GCA_963575645.1. Taxonomy (NCBI): domain Eukaryota; kingdom Metazoa; phylum Arthropoda; class Insecta; order Raphidioptera; family Raphidiidae; genus Xanthostigma; species Xanthostigma xanthostigma. The sequence goes on along the minus strand of OY754469.1, from coordinate 4,562,040 downwards.
GGTTCGCGCTCTCCCGACGCTATTTTTAAAGCTAGAGGGTTCTGGTAAACGCCAAATGGAAGACAAAGAATCAGACTACAGATCCTTCAGGCGAATTTTTTGACGTGATAACGTCTTATAAATTGATGAATCACCAATCTTATAAATTGATAAAACACCGGCTGCATGTTCGAAAAAGTGTAACGTTCGTAACGCGTAACGCGTAACGCATAACGCGTAACGTTCCTAACGTTCCTAACGTTCCTAACGCGTAACGTTTTTTGCTAATTTCTCGCTCAATTTAAATCAGATCGATGTGAAACCAGTCTTAAACGAAAGAGGAGAACATTTTACATAGATTTCGTATAACAGAATTTGCCTAAACAGTTTTTTTATACAAATTTATATAGAAAAATATTTTATACAAATTTATATAGAAAAATAGCTGTATAAATGCATTGTTGTCTATTGCATGGCGCGCGCGCGACGCGGTCGGTCGTCTTTGTTTGCCGTACATGGAAATTAGAAAATAACGTATGTCTTGTCTTAACATGAAAACGGCTGCATTTCTAATGTTTATTTTTTGACATTAGTATTATGTGATTTGCAAAGCCTTCTAAGTTAACTATTGGAATAACTAATTATTATTAGAACATAATACTTTGTAAGTTGCAAACGTCACTTTTGACATTTCTTATCATTCCGACACCAAGGATAAGCGGATTGAAACCAAATTTTGGGAGGTTTAGGTTATGTATTACGGAATACGTTATCACGTAAAACTATCGTCCGTAAACCGACTTTACAGACAACCAATTTTTTTTTTTAAAAACAGTTTCACCTACGTGTGAAATATTACGTAACTTATTATTTTTTTCAAAAGGCTGTAAGTTTTTTCAGGATTTTTTTTTCAAAAAATTCGCCTGAAGGATCTGTAGTCTGATTCTTTGTCTTTCATTTGGCGTTTACCAGAACCCTCTAGCTTTAAAAATAGCGTCGGTAGATCGCGAACCGTTTTTAGGCGAGGGGAAAACATTTGAGATGAAGGGTGCAGGGGTATTTGCAGGGAAAAATACTCTTAAAGAAAACTTCAGTCTTCAGATAATTCTCAATTTTATTGAGAAACTCTGATAAACACGAGAGAGATATATGCAAGCGGGAAAGAGAGGGGGATAAATGCATTATACCATAATACATTTACACATGTACAGGCTTGTGGTAGGATACCATGTTGGTGGTATGTATGGCAATGGCAGTTTGCCGTATATGTTCAATGATTCGAATGGACATATATTATTTTTCTTATGGGCTGGCATGCGAGGGCGTAAATATGATGTCACAAAGATATTTGCAATGTATTGCAAACACACTGCCAGGCTACTAGCTGTTTCAATAATTCGGACCTGAAAAACTGCCGCCTTAATTTAAACACGAGACCGCAACGGGAGACAACGACATATTTGTATTAGTATTAGTATTTATTTGTCAAAAACCAAAAAAATGGTATAAGCCCGTCATACATAGTAAAAATAATAAAAGCAATATTCACAACAAATTTCTATAAAATAACAATATTCACAATAAATCATATATATTAATACGCTAAGGTTTAAGATGTTTGCCTCCCTTTTTAAAAAAATACTCACAATTACTCCACATAAATTATTTATCATTTTACAGATAATTGCTTGCTCTACTGACATCGAGAACTAAAATATTTATTATTGCTTTTGTTTTTGTAAATTTATTAAAATACAGCAACGCTGAACAACGTCTGCCATCTGAAGGCTTTAATTTTGAAACAACGTCAAAACTTCGATATGTCATCTGACCTTCATATTGTAAATACTGCATACTGCCATCTGACGGGCAACGCTGAACACCGTCACAGCAATGCTGCATGATGCCATCTGACGGCTAAGCTCAACGCTTTTGCTACTTGCGCCTCTATATGACAATTTTAGTAAAATATTTCTTCGATCTGTCGTCTGAGCTTCATATTGTAATACAACAAAAAGAAGAACGTTATAAGCATTGTGCAAAATTAGAAACGAATTGAATACCTGCAATCATATTTAAAAAAATAATTTTATAAAGTGATAATTATTATACTTATTTAGTGCGAATAATTCGCACAGGTCACTCTAGTTTTGCAATATTTTCTCACGTATTTTTTTCCTACCTGGTGGCCGGTGGAATTAATAAAATGATCTATCTGTCTATTACAGTACCTGATCATTAAAAAAAAAAACATTAAAACAATCTAATCGTATTAATTCCAGGATTGGTTATAGTATTACGGGATTTCCCGGTTCAGTTGTTCAACAATATACGGTGTTCACTGGACTATCGGTGTAACAAACCAAGTACAGTGTTTCGGTATTCCCCGTTTCCCGATTGCGGTATGCTATTCACAACAGTAACTTTGCTATGTTGTGTTAATACAGCTTCAACACTTTCCCTTGATCTGTGGTCACAAAACAAAATAGCTAATGTTGAGCTTCACTATACATAATATAAAACAAAGTCGCTGTTTGCTTCTGTCTGTTTCTCCGCTTACATCTTCTTAGCCACGCAAGGAATTTTGAAACCGTTTTCACTAGTCGAATGAGCGATAAACGAGGAAGGATTGTGTATAAAATTTCTAAATAGGTATTTTGTACAAAATGGCTGAACTACGACGGTGTTTAGTCAAAGACTACATAGTAAAAAATAGAGTCCCTGGGTTGCGGCTGGACAGAATCGATTCAGCTCGATATTTTCTATAAGATCGGTTAGTATAAAACGGTCCAGAAGTCGCTTAGTGCCTTAAAAAGTTGCAGATTTGCAAAACGCATATGAAAACATGAAAAGATTTGCGATATTTGGCAAAATATATAATTTTTTTAGATATGCTTAAGAGTAACGTATCTTATAGAAAAAAGTACGCTGAATCGAATGGGACCAAGCGCACATTCGTATCTCTGGTAGTTTAGACGCTATGACGGTTTAAAGTGTAAAAAAAATTAAACACTTTAAAACGGCTATATCTCCGAAACCAAAAGAGATACAAGGTTGCGGGTGGTCGGAATCGATTCAGAATGACTTTTTCTATAAGTATGCATGATATCAAACGAATCTATTTTTCAAAAATTTTTAAATTTTGTAAGAAGGGTCCCCCCTTCTTACTTTTTCCGATTTTAAATAACCCCGAAAATCACTGTCATATTGTTCGCATACGACTTACAACTGAGGTTATTCTTATGTAAAAAATCACGCTGAATCGATTCCGATCACCCCCACATCTGTATCATTAGTCGTTTAAGAGTTACGGCGCTTTTAAGTTTTTCTAAAAAATATATATATAAAGGCCCATATCTCCGAAACCAAAAGCGATAGAAGGTTGCGGATGGTCGGAATCTATTCAGAATGACTTTTTCTATAAGTATGCATGATATCAAACGAATCTATTTTTCCAAATTTTTTCAATTTTGTAAGAAGGGTTCCCCCTTCTTACTTTTTCCGATTTTAAAAAACCCGAAAATCACTGTCATATTGTTCGCATACGACTTACAACTGAGGTTACTCTTATGTAAAAAATTGCGCTGAATCGATTCCGACTATCCCTAGTCGTTTAAGTTTAAGAGATACGGCGCTTTTTAGTTACTCTCAAAAAAATATCAATAAAGGCCCATATCTCCGAAACTAAAAGTGATACTGGGTTGCGGATGGTCGGAATCAATTCAGCTCGATATTTTCTATAATATCGGTTAGTATAAAACGGTCCAAAAGTCGCTTAGTGCCTTAAAAAGTTGCAGATTTGCAAAACGCATATGAAAACATGAAAAGATTTAGATATTTGGCAAAATACGTACCTAATAATAAATATTTTTAGTGTATTTGCCATAAGGCACTTACACTATTGGCGTCGGTCGGATGGCAGGACCTAAGGGTCGGACCAAAATTTCTCGACGTTTCATAACTTTCTAAGAAGTTTGGCACCATTTTTGGAAAAGTATTTATTTATTATGAAAATTTGAGTTAGAAATACTTGTTTTTAATAATCCCGAAAAACCACACGCCCCTGGTTAAGATAATGGTAAAGACGCTTCCGTTACAACATTTCCTTTTTAAAGGCATCTCTTTCCAAAACTATGAAAATATGTATGATTGTAAACAAATCGTGGTTTATGAATGGGATGTTGTATCTCCTTATATTAAATATCTCTGGATCAATCAAAACAATAGATGGGAAAGTCAATATAATATTTATAGAGAGACTTGGGGAGAGAGAGACTATATATATAGTATTAATAAATGTTTGCACCCGGGTGAAACTGGGACGGGCCGCTAGTTTAAAATAACATTTTATTGTTGAACAAGAAAGTTCGACTGACTATCACTGTACTTAACGGGCGAATAGACGTGTTCACGTCAAAAAAATCCAATTCTAAGACTTAGGTCATTTTGTCTTGTGAGAATAGACATGTATATGTGTAACTTTGAGTGTGTGAGTGCGCCGGAAACCACGCAACGACGCCTATCTGTCGCCGTTTATTTGTCTCTCTACCCCCTCTCTTCGTTTTGCCACCTCTTTGTATGTCACTTTCAATTTGAAGTTCGATCTAGGCATAACGCTTTGTTTTCCCATACAGTAACTAGAGTGACCTGTGCGAATTATTCGCACTAAATAAGTATAATAATTATCACTTTATAAAATTATTTTTTAAATATGATTGCAGGTATTCAATTCGTTTCTAATTTTGCACACTGCTTATAACGTTCTTCTTTTTGTTGTATTACAATATGAAACTCAGATGACAGATCGAAGAAATATTTTACTAAAATTGTCATATAGAGGCGCAAGTAGCAAAAGCGTTGAGCTAAGCCGTCAGATGACATCACGCAGCATTGCTGTGACGTTGTTTAGCGTTGCTCGCTGTTTCACAATTAAAGCCGTCAGATGGCAGTATGCAGTATTTACAATATGAAGGTCAGATGACAGATCGAAGTGTTGACGTTGCTTCAAAATTAAAGCCGTCAGATGGCAGACGTTGTTCAGCGTTGCTGTTAATTAATTTACAAAAACAAAAGCCATAATACATTTTTTAGTTGTCGATGTCAGTAGAGCAAGCAATTATCTGTAAAATGATATATAATTTATGTAGAGAAATTGTGTGGTTTTTTCTAAAAAGGGAGGCAAACATCTTAAACCTTAATGTATTAATATTATATGATAATGCATATAAAAACATCCCAAAACATTTACGGTCAAAGTCGTCGGACAGCCCTACTTATCTTTAACGCGCTTTTTTTGTTAGTCGTCTTGTTTTTGGGCCAGCTCTTTCCGAATGCCTCCTTTTTAATTGCACTCTTAATTTTTTTAATACATTAGTAAATTCTAGTCATTATTGCCATAAGGCGTGTGTCGTGTATCATGCATGTACGTCATGTTAAGTCAATGTCGTCATAGGTGTTGACTGAATGAGATAGATTCAGTGAAAACGTGTAACATATAACAGTAATAGATGCTTATTTGTACTAATGTGCTGACGGTAAATGCAGCTCAAAGCCGATCTAAATAACGCTATAACTATAGGTCACACCGAGAGTATCTGATGATGATGTTTTGTATATTGCTTCGGAGAGCAAAACAGCGCAAGAAAGTCTGCCACACAGAACGCACACGAGTTTTGTGGTCTGCCAATGGTTGTTAAATTTAAGCGTTGATTGTGTAACTATTACATTACTTTCTAACATTAAATATTTGTTAAATATCGAAAAACTAATTAATTCTAAAATTATGATGTACCTACGTTTTTGGTTGTTCTGCAGCTCTGCAGCACTCATAGAAGCATCGCCACTGCTACACGCATAAAATGTAATATCCAATGAAAAGCTTTGTTACGAATTCAATAGTTGTCAATCACAGTGTCATTGTTTGAAATATAGTAAGTAATAACTTACAGACAACCTAACGCTATCTAATGCCGGCACTTCACATGGTATATGTGTATTTGGCAAACAATTACCAAGTGTGGACAGTCTATTTGACAAAGTGTTGGCCTTATTTGCCTATTTGACAAATAAGGCCAATACCAAATACGCGTTACCGTGAGCTTGTCGGTTTTTCGAGGCACATCAAAGAAGGCAAATACGCAAATAAACCGTCCACACAATGGCCATATTCAGAAGCGCACGCGCCGTGAACCTGTACGGACGTGCAGTATTTTTGTGTCTGTGCTGTGAGCGAGAACTGGAACAATTACTATTGAAAATGAATTGGGACAATGAAACAGTGCTAAAATTTCTGGAATTTTGAACCTTGCGTTCTGCTGCCAAATGTTTGTGTGTTTGCTATTTGACTGCCATATGTGGATGGTCGTATTTGCCTCTATTTTCATGTTTGCTTGAACGTCATATATTTTTCCAAATACAACAAACACCCAATAGCGAACACAAATAGCCATGTGAAGTGCTACCTTTACAAACACCAGCTTTTTAACAAAAAAAACGCATTGAATTCGGATCATCCGTTTTGGAGTTACGATGCCACAGACAGATAGACAGACAGACAGACAGACAACGGCCACTTCATTCTTTGCATCTGACGTTATAAGAAACAATCGTTTTCAATGTTTGAGGTTATGTGAATCGAACTGACTTGGCTTCACATATGACACGGCCCCATTGTTTGTACAGAATGTATAGGTGTTAGGCACTGTATATCATATTCTCGCTTTATTTTATGTAGCATGCGACACATCCAACAAATGTGCTTCCCCGTTTCGCTTCGCGTTCACCACAATAATACTGTATATTATGAGATAACGGGGCTTGTGAAAAATATGTATGTCTCCGAGTAGACCGCCATTGCTACGCTCTTTTGTTATACGAAATAAAATAATTGTGGTTTGCGCATTACAATACAAACACAAAAATATGGATTTATTTTTATGCGGTAAATACTGGTAAATAAATTGGTCTAATTATGTTTTTATTTTTTTTTTCAGACGGGGAGATTTCGATTTGCAGCGCTCTTTTTTTTAAGACGTAAGGTAGGGAATTTGAAATATTATAAATGTTGATTTTTTCATGTAATTTTATACAAATTAAAGCGTGCTTTGAACCCCTTGCTAATGAAGCTTCGCGAAAAATTTTGTTGGGCAGAATGTATACACTCAGTCCATCAAAGAAAAACACTTTTTGATATGAAACATTTATTTTTTTTTTAATTAAATATAAGATACTTTTCAATAAACAAAATTATCGACCAATTTTTCAGACAAATATATTAACAAATTAATTAATTATTTTTTTTACTTTTTAGATCAGTTCTGAAGAAGATCCAAATCCAGACTTAAACGTTAATGTATTAATTTTTATATTTATTGTTAATATAATATTTATCTGAAAAATCGCTCGATAATTTTATTTATTGAAGAGTTCTAGTCAGACGTTAATCAAAGATTTGAATAAGGTATTTTTATTAACCTCATACTTCAGTTGAAATACTGTTCATGTTAAAAAAATTAAATTAATGAATGTGTTGAATTGAATAATATTTATGTTACAAACTTACGTTAATAAATATGTTGAATTAAATAATATTGATGTTACAAACTTACGTTAATAAATATGTTGAACAAAATAATAATAATTGTTACAAGCTTGAAAATTTGAGTATCTTAAATTGCTATTAATTATGTCTGACCCTGTATAATACCCATTCACTGATCTCATAAATTTATTGAATAACGCGCTCATTGACTTCTACGATACGACGCTAGAGGCGTCCCAGACTTGCCTTGTATACGCTAAGACTCAAGATGAATAAAAGTTTAGGCACACCTAAGGCAATGTCAAGCGGTCACCTTAAGTCAAGAAAAAAATACTATTATGTAACAATTTTTATCAAAATAATCAGAAAATGCAGACGTGCGGCGACTGTATTGTTAGAAGAAGAAAATGGAGTAAGAAAACAAAATGGCAACTTGAAGACCGCCAGTGATTAGTTTCAAAAGTATCTATGACAGTGTAGATAGAATTATGATGCAACGCGATGGTCAACTGCAGCGACTAATTTAAAATGCAACAGTAGTTTATGTATATTTGAAGATGAAAGATGAGGTGAAGTCTCGGTACTTTTTGGAGCCCTTCCACCATATACTTTTATTCTATACTGAGCATAGGAATAAAATCGCAATCAAACCATTAGGGTGCAAACATATACTTCTGTCTATTTTTAAGCCGTAAGCACTGGCGTATCCAGGAGGGCAAAACAAGCACGGGGGACCCGGTTTAATAAATTTCTAATTTGCTCCCTCCTGGGCCAAAAGTTGGGTGCGCCCATGTTAACGTTATAGAAAAAGACAAAGTTTTGGAAACAGAGATACTTTATTCAGATTGAATGCAATTACCAATCCTATCATCGGAGAAATCAGGGGATTACATCGAAGAAAGAGACGCAGATATATTTTCAATACGCTTTGTTGATTTCACTCACCGCACATTGAGTAGATAGACAATGATTCATACTGTAAATTACCTCTAAAATTGTATGTGAAAAAACCCATTGAAAAAAATTGTAAAATAGTAAGCAATGAAGTACTTTTTAAACTCTACGTAGGTGGCCCCAATTTAACTTCTTGCCCAGGGGCCCCCGAGGTTCTAGTCACGGCCCTAATTTTATTTAATTATTAACTTTATGCACTATAAAAAAAATCTAAAAATGTTCAATTTCAATGCTAGATGTGACCCAATTGAGGAATTGATTACGCGGCAAATCGCATTGGATGTAAGTAGAACCGAAGAATGTGTTCAGAATTATTCAACCAATGACGATAATCTCATACGGTGTTGCACAGTAATCAGACATTGTTTGGGTGCACCGGACTATTTGGCCGAAGTTATACGGAATAACACTTTCTTATACAGTGCCCGTCAGAAGTTTTCTTCTCCTGGAACAACCTTTAAATTTTGAAGGAGTTTTTTCTCGCATTAAAATATTAACACCGACCTGCCAACTACAGCCAAGAATCTCAACTAACTAAAAGGAAAAATACAAATGATAATTTTATTTATTTGAAGAGTTCTATTCAGACGTTAATTTAAAATTTGAAAAATATAAATGATTTAATATAATTTTTATGAAAATAATTTTTTTGTGTTTGGAAATATTTAAACGATCTTATGATACAATTAGCGACCCGGGCCGGCTTCGCTCGAATTTGTAGATTGTCACCGGGGCTCGAGCCCCACGTTGGGCGAATATATTTTTATTTTTTTTATTTTCTACATTGCTTTCTTGTAATAGTCCGGGAGGTGAGGTCAAAATTTATCAGCGATTTATCTCCGACTCAAATGTAATTGATTGAAGAGTTTAACCATTACTCTGTTCGAAATCGAAAGTCAGTCAGCGCACCCGCGGTGGGTGTGGGCGTGGGAGGCTGTGAAACTCGTCGGAAAAACTAAGAAAAAAAGTGATAAATCTGCTGATGAAAATTTGTTAGATTGTAAATAATTGATGATTAAACGTGAAAATAGTCGTCAGTCACTTTCCCGACGGGGGAAACATCGTCAGTCAGAGGTTTGAAGCCTTTAAAAGAATATCAAATGCTCAGTGTTTGAATTTAAAATCGATATTTTCAGAACGAATAGTAGGAATTCAGTTCCTACTATTCGTTCTGAAAATATCGATTTTAAATTCAAACACTTTCGTTCTTTTGCACCCGGGTGAAACCGGACGGGACCGCTAGTCTAAAATATATAGAAGAGAGAATTTTGACAGACTCTGTATATCTCACAAAAGTAGCATTTTTAGTGATAGCCAAAGGGTTAGAACGGTTTATATCACAAACTATTCAAGTACGTATAATTCACTTACATCGTTCAGACACTGTCCTGAATATAAAGTATTTTCATTAAGAATTCGTGTTTCAATTTTTTGGAATTTCGATACCTATCTTTTCTGAAAAATGATTTTATTGTTGAACACTGACTTTCAATGAACTTTTCAAGCTCCCGATGAATTTTTCATGAACATAATTTATTTCAGCAGTAGGTACGCATTTATTGGATTTTTTTAAGTAAAACTTCTTTATGCACAGCTTGAGAGTAGCTCCGATCTTTTTTCGGACGCAAACTTACTAATAAAATTCAATTGTTAAAAATAAACACTTTTTTGTTAAAATAATAATAAAATCTAATAAATGCCAGTTTGTCACTTTCTCGAATTTTATTTTAAAGTGACAAAATGGCATTTATTAGATTTTATTATTATTTTAACAAAAAAGTGTTTATTTTTAACAATTGAATTTTATTAGTAACTAGCGGTCCCGTCCGGTTTCACCCGGGTGTAAAAGAACGAATGGGGAAGGGAGAAACATGAGTACACACATTCATATTAGTTTAGCGAGATGAATGTTGTGTCCAAATTTTATGATGATCGGAGTTACCGTTCAAAAATTTTTTGTCGATAAAAAGCAGTATTTATACTTTTTTTAACTAATAATTTTTTTTTAATTAATTAAATAAAATTAAAATAAATTTTAATGTAAGCCTTAGAAGAAAGCAATGTAGAAAATAAAAAAAAAAAAATAAAAATGCATTCGCCCAGCGTAGGGCTCGAACCCACGACCCTGGTATTGATAGTCTTGTGCTCTACCGATTGCGCTAGCCGGCGTTGTATTCTTACATTGCTAATATGAGTATACTTAGTTAGTGCATTTCACCTAAATAGAAGCTTATTTTTTAGATACATTTGGAACATTTTTCATTAATGCTCCGCTCCTAATAGTCGTAGCCTGATTTTATATAGCCTATAGCCTTCCTCGATAAATGAGCTATCCAACAAACAAAATTTTTTTTAATTTGAACCAGTAGTTCCTGAGATTAGCGCGTTCAAACAAACAAACAAACAAACTCTTCAGCTTTATATATTAGTATATAGATGTTGCTGATAAAGTCATAATTAAATGACGAAATGTCCAATTTAATAAAATCAAATTCAAATCTATCAAACTTTCCAACTTCCTACGATTTATCTAATTAATAAATACTTATATCATAAAAAATTCAAAGTTCTATCGTTTTATTGTTCGTAAAAAAAACCCAAAAAATGTCTAAAAAAGCAATCTTCACATGAGGTGACCCCCTTAACTGGTAAACGGACAACGACCTGTGTCGATGTATATGGGGACAATAGTTTTCCAACGGCAAAGCGGGAAAAATCTTCGAGACTCGATTCCCGCGATGGACGAACTAATTACGTACCTACGAGTTTGTACGGAACCCTCGGTGCGCGAGTCGACTCTCACTTGGCCGGTTTTATTTCATGGAGATCAGAAGTTGAATTTTTGTGTGCCATTAAAATAAATTATGAAACGAGCATGTTATCTGCCTTCCTAATTTAAAGTTTATAAATCTTGTATAATTGTATTGTTAAATCTACAAGCGTTATTAAGACAAGATACTGTCATAATTGAATTAAATCTAAAGTATAGAACGTAAACACCATATGACATAAATATAATTAAATAAGTCAAAATAAGTAATTATTTTGTAAGAAAAGCTGTGCAAGCGTAACACGGTGCACGCTGAAAATGAAAATGTATAATATAATCTTTCAGAAACATGTTTGCTGAATTACGTAAACGGGAACAAGGAACACAATGTGTACATTTCGTCTGTGCAATAAATATAGAAACAATATAAGAAACTCTTTAAAAACAAATACTTATCAATAAACAAAATACCTACCAATTAGACCTTAATGAAACCAAGTGTAATAAATACCGTGCCAACTCCAATACCAAAATACTATTCAAGTTTTAGTGGACAAACCTATAATAGTTATTGGCGTAACTAGTAGTCTAAGTCATTCATCGCGCTGACAGGTCATGACTTAGCCTACAAGTTGCGCCCATAATTTTATTCAACAATTGCGCGTTATTCATGTTTTAATTATAATGAGATGTTGTAAATATCTATTTATTTCTTTATAAAAAAAACTGTCAATACTAACAGCACCAAACAGCACGATTCAATGTTTTGGTTTGAGGTTAGCCGGTTATGAATAAACTCCATGTCGAAAACATTCGGCCTCTCAATTTTAGCCTCAATGGGTAACAACGGAGTTGTTGTTACCTACTATTTCGTTACGACTCAGAAAATAGGTACGTTTATTTTCATTACTCCACAATGGCCGAGCTAGTAGGAATCTTCATTGAGTTATGACAAGTAATTGTCACCAGTCGGTAAATGGCTATTTAGGGTTCGGTTTTTAGGCATGATAAAACATGAATAACGCGCAAGAGTTGAATAAAGACAAATATCAATCAATTAGTTACCGAAATACAGTTCGTAATCAATATTAATTCATACTTACCTTACCTACCAAATGTATCATTATATGTATCGCTATATGTATACAGTGCTAGTGGCTAAGCGCCGATGCACATTTTGTTTTGTTGATAAAAAAAAAAATACAAGAAACTCGTGTAAAAAATTACAATAAATAATATTTTCTGTATCTAGTTTGTAATGCAAGATTTTATGGACGTGCATGAACTGCGCATTTTCTTAATCTTTTAATGAGGGTTCGTTTTATTACCTATAATACTTAACATGAATTCCGCATACGTTTTTGAATTCTTGTTTCTACAGTTTTTTTTTTTATATTGGTGTGTTTTGTTAGTATAGCTGACGCCGTTGTTGTTGTGAGTTAACAACGCGTACCTAACATCAAAACTCTTCTCTCACCTACTTGATTATATAAATAAATTATATTATACACGTCTCTCTTATGACGTAATGAGTTCGCAATATAATAAGAGATATTTTTTTTTAAAAAACAAGCTTTTACTAGTTGTTAAAAAATGAACTAAAAAGTTCAAAATAATTTTATTCCGATTAGAAATAAGTCGATTTATACGTACTTATCAGTCTCAAGTTTTCAAATAAAAGCGTGTTACACACCGTCTTTTTTTCTCTCTTGCTATTAAAATGTAACCCGTTTTTATTTGAAAACTTGAGACTGTCATAAGTACGTGTAAAATGGCTTATTTCTAATCAGAATAAAATTATTTTTAACTTTTTAGTTCATTTTTATTAACAACTAATGAAAGTTTGTTTTCAAAAAAATGTTTTTCGTTTATTTATTTTTAAGTTTTTAGTGTGCTTTATTAAAAGTGCGATTTGCAACCGGGCGAAAGCCGGAACGGTCAGTCAGTTATTATAATATTGTATTGTCATCGGAACTACATACGTATGCAAAATTTCAGCTCAATCGGAAACCGGGAAGTGGGTCAAATTTAACTTGCAAGATTTGATTACAGACAAACAGACACCGAGACAGGTGACACTAAATAAAAGCTTGTGAAAAGAGGGAAATTAGAGCACAGTTCATTATAAAAAACTACGGCACCAAATAATTAAATCCGGCGCTGATTACGATATTCTGACTGATTTGAAAAAATATTTACATGTACAACTTATTCCAAATTGAGCAAAGCCCTCTCAAATGGTTTTTGTAAAATTTTGTTTCGCAAAGTTACGTTGAGACAACAGTAGAAGATAAAACTGAAATGACCTTGAGAGTTGGTGGTTTTAAAAAGAAGAAGAAGAAGCGACCTCATGATATTCTTGCCTCCGTGACACAATGGCACTCAGAAAATGAGCTTGATAGGCCGGTGAGTTGCGCTTAACTCACACGCAAAGTTTATCTCTATGAACAAAACTTGAGATTTGAATTCACTTCAGTGCAGAATGTGTAGAATGTAGAATGATAAGATTTGCTCGGCGCAGCCATAACAAAGTTATGATTACAACACTTGATGTCATCGGTCAAAAGGGATGTGCTTCAAGATTCGTTGGTTTTACTTGCCTAAAAAAAAAAAACCCCTTTGCACTCCGGGAGTGCCGGCGGAAGTGAAAACTTGAATATTAACGTCTTACGAATTTTCGATCAAAATGGTTTGTATCATAGATTGCATTTTTATGTACGATATTTCAACGCTAGATGTCTAACGTTGTATAAAAAGTATCTGGCAATTACTATCACTTAGAGAGTCTCACCCAGTTCTTACTTATCCTGACGCGAGTTTAACATTTTTTACCCATTACAAAAAAGTGTATAACGCCGCTAAAGAAGTTTTCACTTCAAAAATTCCGGGTCGCAATGCCAAACCCTGCCGACAATTGTCTATTACAAAATCAGTGTAATAGATAATGATGTGCCGGATCGTTAAAAATGTATATCCGCGGATACCAATCTGAATACGGATATTTGGTTTCAAGATCCGCGGATACGGATACGGATCCTAACTTTCTTAGAGTACGCGGCGGTAAATATTGCACATCGATTTCTGGAAAGAGACTATCTGTTATGGGAAAAAGTTATTGACCTCTTTAAGAGTTAACTCTCATAACAGATTGTCTCTTTCCAAAGATCTATGTGCAATATCTCATTATAAAGATAGTTTTTTAGTACCTTTGAGTTATGTACTATTGGTATGGTACTCACTACGATAAATGTTTGCAATATAAAGGTGCCAAATACGATTTTAAGAACTAAAAAATAATCTGAATGGAATTTAACAGTTTTTCATTATTACCTAATCACCTATATATGTATATAAAATTTCATCTATGAATTGAAAATTAATAAGGTAAAAGATCCGCCAAAAACTAAAGGATACGGATACAGATCTTTCTTCTCCCTCGGATATCCGCGGATACGGATATCCGGCACATCACTAGTAATAGACAATGTATAGCCTTAATAAAAACTTAATTAATGTTGTAGGTACAGTTGGAAAATAAATAACTTCACGATGAAAAAATCACTGTGACCAGCAGTCTAAAATGATCACTGTGATCTGACAAGAGGTAACTACGTTCCAAAGTAACGTAACCGCAATCACGACGGTCACTCCAACCGAGTAGCCGACATAACGTTCGACCGAGTCATGATGCTTTTTCACTGTGATTTTTGTGTACCTAACTGGAATAACAGTCACTGTGATCACATAGTAACGACTTTTCCCATGGCGTTTGATGCCGCCATCTGATGTTGCTGTATTTAAATAGCGGAACCTGCGTCCGAATAAAGATGTGAATTACTCTATAAAGAAGACTTAAAAATTTTTTGGTTGTTTTTTCCAAATCGTCTATGTACCGATAATTTTTTTTTTTTTTTGACGTGATAACGTCTTATAAATTGATGAATCACCAATATTATAAATTGATAAAACACCGGCTGCATGTACGAAAAAGTGTAACGCGTAACGCATAACGCGTAACGTTCCGCCTGACCCTGTGCGTGCTTTTTGCTAATTTCTCGCTCAATTTAAATCAGATCGGTTTGAAACCAGTCTTAAACGAAAGAGGAGAACATTTTACATAGATTTCGTATAACAGAATTTACCTAAACAGTTTTTTTATACAAATTTATATAGAAAAATATTTTATACAAATTTATATAGAAAAATAGCTGTATAAATGCAATGTTGTCTAATGCATGGCGCGACGCGGTCGGTTGTCTTTGTTTGCCGTACATGGAAATTAGAAGCAAACGTATGTCTTGTCTTAACATGAAAACGGCTGCATTTCTAATGTTTAATTCAATTTTTTGACATTAGTATATTGTGAAATGCCATGCCTTCTAAGTTAAGTATTGGAATAACTAATTATTATTAGAACATAATACTTTGTAAGTTGCAAACGTCACTTTTGACATTTCTTATCATTCCGACACCAAGGATAAGCGGATTGAAACCAAATTTTGGGAGGTTTAGGTTATGTATTACGGAATACGTTATCACGTAAAACTATCGTCCGTAAACCGACTTTACAGACAACCTATTTTTTTTTATTAAAAAAACAGTGTGCAGCAACTAAGGCTAAGTACCGATAATTGATTAATATAATTTAATGCTTGATTTTCCCATCCCTATACTGAAACAACGCAGCTCTTTCCTTGCCACGCGCGCTTTTAAATATTCAAGCATCAAGCCGAGCTTAAAAGCTACTCGCTAGATATTTTACTATAAGTGTAAACAAGAATAGAAAATACTTTGTTTATTACGAACAAAATATCACGTCATAAAGCTTTATTAAATTTATATAATTAATAATATGTAGGTATAATATAATTTAAACTAATACAGTCAAACCTGAGTGAGTGAGAACTGGGTAAGCGAAAAGCGAAAAAACTCTCTAAGTGAGATTAATTGCCAGGTATCGTCTTTGTAACCCTCTATAACCTCTATAAGTGAGAAACAGAAACCTATGGCACGCCGTTTTACTATTTAATAGTAAAATATTTTTTCTTAAAATTTTAAAAATATTTAACAATTTTAATTTCAGCAAAAAAAATTTTGAGTATTAAATAGTAAAACGGCGTGTCATAGAAACATCTATAAGAAAAAGATGTTTTTCACTCATGGACAGGGCCGGATTTAGCATGGGGCCATTGTAGGCCCGGGCCCATAGCGGCAAAACGGCAAACAAAACTGGCATTTGGGAAATAATATTACAGTACTATGTTTTATCTGGAACAAAACTAAAACTCCATTTCAGTTTTTTTTGTGAGTGTGTGTGAGACAGAGAGAGGCGGCCGCCGCTTCGCGTATTCTCGGGTTCATTCGGGGGCTGTGTGCAAGGGAAAGGGGGCGTCGGCGCGCCGCCTGCTGCTTCGTGAATCCTCGGCTCCGTTCGGCGGTAAAAAAACGATATTTTCGACCTTTGACCTTGAATACATTTTTAGCAGATGTAAGATCGGTGGGGACTCTTGATATTTCATTTGTAATAGTGTACCAATTTTCAGCTTTATGCGAATTATTGTAAAATAAATATAATTATCGACCAATTTTTCAGACAATATATTAACAAAAAATATGTAATTAATACATTAACGTTTCAGTCCGGATTTGGACCTTCTTCAGAACTGATCTAAAAAATATAAAAAATAATTAATATTTAAAATCTAATTCGCTTTTAATTAATTATTTTTTATATTTTTTAGATCAGTTCTGAAGAAGATCCAAATCCGGTTTGAAAAGTTAATGTATTAATTATATATTTTTTTGTTAATATATTGTCTGAAAAATTGGTCGATAATTTTATTTATTGAAGAGTTCTAATCAGACGTTAATCAAATATTCGAATTATTGTAAACCTACCACTACTGTGCGATCGGCGAAAGAAGACCGGTGGGGAAAGGGCAAGAAGTCGCTGATGTGTTCCCAAATTATCGGAATTCATAGGCGGCGCATAGCAAGGCATGCAAACAATGTACCTATAGCTTTAAATTTTAAGGCATTATTTTGAGCCTCTAACTCGCACAATTTAATTACATTCGCTATGACCTCCCTAGCGCCACTTCTAACTGTTTTTCCCTTTTTACTTTCCATTTTGATGATATTCAGACAACACCTCTCAACTTAGTCCGTGGACGCACGCCTATGTACTGTCTGGTGTATGATTTTTTTGTACTGTTAGCAAGTGTCGCTGTGTAGTCGTACAGCTATGGCAATAGTACAATTATCGCGATACGACAATTGCGACACGTTTGGTCGACTGGACTCCCTTATTGCATAGAAGCGGTTCCAGGATCATTACCTTTTACTAATAATATGTAATATAAAATACATGTGCGCTCTTCTGCAATAAGGTCATAGGACTACATTCCATAGACCGGTCTTCTTTTAAAAGTCCAACAGTATTTTGTTGTCTATTTTGACCGGGCTAAAGCCTAAATCGAGGAATGCTTGGTCTCGTAATCCCGATAATCCGATGACGTGTGGATAAATATTGAGACGACGCGCCTTAAAATCGTTCGCCTTAGCAGTTAGCGATTGTCTGGTACTAATTAAGAGTCCCGGTGTAAACTGCACAGAGTTCGGGTTGCGTCATCAGGCGTGCATTTCTCTAGCCCCCTACCTCGCTCACTTCGTTCGCCCACAACGCGCGACTTTCCAATTAGGAATAATTTTGTTAGCGTTCAGTGTTCACATCGGTCGATATATTAAAAAAGCCGGCCAAGCGCGTGTAGGGCACACACATGATAGGGCTCCGTATGCGACGTATTTGTAGGTCGCAATCGTTGCTTGACAAATATCATACCCTAACCTAGAAATGCGTCATTGGGATATGTCGAGACAATTTTGTTGATTATTAATTAATAAAAGTTCAAAAACTTAAACGCGACTACTGAAAAATATGAAACAAGAAAATATTCTTATCTGAGGATAGCCGTGGTCATATGCCACCTAAACAAAACATTACATTTTAACAGTAGTAAGCGATCATAAGCTCTAGGGCAAAGTGCATCACGCTGTACATGTAGAGGGGCATCGTATATACCTATGAGGTGGCATACGACCACGACTATCCTCAGATGAGAATATTTTTTTGTTTCATACTTTTAAGTAGTCAAGTTTTGGTTTTTGAAAATTAAATTATTTTATTTTACTTATTTCTTAATTGTTTTCAAGTTGCTCCCCACTGGGACCAAAAATCAAAAATAAATGTAGCCTATGTTACCCAGGCCATAATAACGAATCGATTGACACCTTATTTATCAAAATAAGGTTTAGGCGCGACGGTGGAACATCCGTAAATACCAACATACATACATAGACTGCTAAACTCATAACCCTTCTTTTTGGCGTCGCCGTAGTCGGGTAAAAATAGTTACCATCCCTCAGTTATCTGTATGGAAAGCCACACCCACTTTTTTTTGTAATTTCATCACATAATAGTAGGTATAAAAGAATCAAAGAATAAATGGTTTGAGAGAAAAATATATGTTGAAATAATTCTAAAAAAATGAACCAGTGTTAATATAAATTGAGATTAATAAGATTTTTAATAAAATAAAAGTATAAAATATTGCAATTGGCTATGTTGACGGAACACCGAATGACGTCAGGCCTTCTTAAATCAAAGAGAATATAAACACCTGAAGTAAATAATCACCATGTCGCTTAAATTTTTTGTTGCGATCATTCACTTCTGCATCATTTAATTAGATGATTTGTTGTTAATTCTTTTTTTTTGTGATATTTTATAATACTTCTCATAGGTTATTTTTGTGATTAATTAACTTTCCAACTAAAGAAAGCCATAGATACTATTTTTACAACTAAGTACCTACTTTTAAGAAAATACTTTATATAAATCATACCATTAAGTAAATTTACATACCTTTCTACGAAATACTTCTGCACCACAGCTCTACACCCATAAATACAACATCTAATGTCAGCTGTCACTAAAAATAATAAAACTTTGAGGTTAGCGCTAATTTAATAAAAGTGCACAGGTACATAAAAAGTTATAGTAATTAATTTCATGCCGACCGCAAAGCTTGATTGTTTTACGCTTTTTAATGACTTTTTTAAAGCTCTCTTTTCGTTATATTTTTAAACCGGCATTTTGCTCCATCCATTCTCAATCCGCAACCGGTGCGCTGAGGTATTGTCTGTTAGCGCGGGTCAGCGGGGGGCTCAAAGCTCTCTTTATAGCCACGGGCTGGCGAGTTACGCAGGAGGCAAACGGGTAGGGGGGATAGGTGGGTTGGGGGGTTTAGTAGTAGCGCACATATTGGCGGTTGTTTCTTCTCAGAGGACCAATCCAAGTGTATTGGAATCGATTAAACAATCATTGTGTCGAGTTTAACGCGCTAGAAATGAACACGAACACACAAACACTACATTAGTGAGCTCGCGGTGTATACTATTTCTATACAGAATGACCTATCAATTCAAACTAGCCGTACAAAAGTCTACTGGATAACACTACTAAAATTTTACTAGAGTGACCTGTGCGAATTATTCGCACTAAATAAGTATAATAATTATCACTTTACAAAATTATTTTTTAAATATGATTGCAGGTATCCAATTCGTTTCCAATTTTGCACACTGCTTATAACGTTCTTCTTTTTGTTGTATTACAATATGAAGCTCAGATGACAGATCGAAGAAATATTTTACTAAAATTGTCATATAGAGGCGCAAGTAGCAAAGGCGTTGAGCTAAGCCGTCAGATGGCATCATGCAGCATTGCTGTGACGTTGTTCAGCGTTGATCGCTGTTTCAAAATTAAAGCCGTCAGATGGCAGTATGCAGTATTTACAATATGAAGGTCAGATGACAGATCGAAGTGTTGACGTTGTTTCAAAATTAAAGCCGTCAGATGGCAGACGTTGTTCAGCGTTGCTGTATTTTAATTAATTTACAAAAACAAAAGCAATAATACATTTTTTAGTTGTCGATGTCAGTAGAGCAAGCAATTATCTGTAAAATGATATATAATTTATGTGGAGAAATTGTGTGGTTTTTTCTAAAAAGGGAGGCAAACATCTTAACCTTAACGTATTTATATATGATTATTTAACTAGCGGCCACGAATTTATGTGAATCAGTCAGGATAAATAAAAAAGGTAAAAAAGCTTTTAAAGTTAAACGGTTTTATTGTACAATCGATAATGTACTAAAAACTAGAAAATAATTATGTTTTACCATAGGGGGCTTTGATTAAACTAAAATAAAATCGTGGGAGGGCATTTATGGTTACATGCTCGAAGAAGACAGTCAAAAGCTATCTCAAAAAAAAGTTTTCTACTAAATGTGCTCCACAATTTTCCTTTAGTTTAATCAAAGCTCCCTATAGTGACTCATAATTATTTTCTAGGTATTAGTACATTATCGATTGTACATTAATACCGTTTTAATTTTAAAGCTCTTTTTATCTATTTTAAAGTTGTTAGTGTTCTTTATTAAAAGTGCGATTTGCATCCGGACGAAACCGGACAGGTCAGTTAGTTATTATAATATTGCATTGTTATCGGAACTACACACGTGTGCTAAATTTCAACTCAATCGGATAACGGGAAGGAGTTGAAAAAGCTGTCGCAAGATTTGAAAAAAAGATAGTTATAAACACATAAATATACGGAGTCAAGCCAAATAAAACCGTTTAAAAAACATGTTGAACCGAGTTGAGTAAAATTTTTATGAGATCATTCTGAAGGTATGTCACACGATAGGGCTACTGGCAAGTAAAGTGTGTCATTCTATTGTTAGTACTGCTTATTTTTTCGGCCACCTGGTGGCGCCACTAGCCAGTGAAGTATTTGTCATCCTCTTTCCATCTTCACTAACTTATATCTCTCTCTCAACTTCCGTTCGCATCGCCCGATCACACTTCCGTAAATCTCTCGTCACGCATTCACCAGCTTACTCCCCAAGTCAGGCGTGCGTAAAGGAGCTTAACTTCAAAAAAGTCATGTATGTTTTAAGTGTGACATCCAGTATATTTAGATATATTGGCACTACAGTGGTTATAGTGGGCCTTGAATGCGCTTTGGACCTGACGGCGCGGTACTTCTATGTAGATAGCCTTATGAACACATGTAGAACCTATGAAATTTAACAGTGGCGTATCTATATATATTAATTAGTGCCTTTAAAATCAGCAAAATCATTCTTCATGTCAATTAAATGTGAATTGCTATATATGAAGAAATATGAACATACCTGATTTTAAGACACAACCTCTAAAAATTTAGTTTTTTATATTAGTTAACCAAAATGCATAAAAATTAAAAAAAAACATTGCTTTATTATAAGTTTGTGCGACTGGTCCATTGATATTATAGTTGACTAGATCACTACATATTGTAAAACAAAGCCCGTCCCCCGCCGCGGCTGTCTGACCGCGATAAACTCAAAAACTACCGAACGGATTTTCATACGGTTTTCACCAATGGACGAAGTGATTCAAGGTCATTCAAGAGAAAGGTTTATGTGTATAAATAAATACAATTGTCGACCAATTTTTCTCAGACCAATATATTGACAAAAAATAAAAATAACAAATCAATACAACATAAGATGACGTTTCGATCCGGCTTTGGAT
Source organism: Xanthostigma xanthostigma (assembly GCA_963575645.1). NCBI lineage: Eukaryota > Metazoa > Arthropoda > Insecta > Raphidioptera > Raphidiidae > Xanthostigma > Xanthostigma xanthostigma. Next base: position 4,540,155 of record OY754469.1, on the reverse strand, counting down.
CTTCTTCAGAAAAATCTAAAAATATAAAAATTAATTAGTATTAAATTATTAATTATTATCTAATTACTTGAATGATGATGTTTGAAAGAATCAAACAAATTAATGAAAAATTAATAATTATTTTTATGTGTATAAATTCATGAATGTTTCGTGTAAATTCGTTGAAATATGACGATGCTTGTTGAAGACGTCGGAAAAAATCAAGCCGACTGGAGGCTTTCATCGAAAACGCTGCCCAATCCTTATGAGATATAACAAAACAATGTCTGGTGGAATTGTTCCTCTTTTATAGGTCTACTAAAAGGTCCGCGATGGCATATGTCTATCTTTTAAAGATAGCTTACTATAGCCATTTTAATGTTAAGCGTTTTTCGTGGAATTCAAAAACGGTGGCAATCTACAAATTCGAGCGAACCGGACCGAGATGCTATAATTTTCTGGTATTTTGCACGCCACTGTTCAAACATAGAAGCATCGGCACATCATTATTTTTAATCGCGTTGTATGAACAAGAATAAAAAATATCTTTCAATGAATTTAGTATTAAATATTGTGACTTATACAATGGATTATAAAACCTATAGGTAAGGACTTTTGGCTTTTACTATCTCGACTACCGTTTAGCGTTTACACTGGAATCAAGGATGACATAATTCTTCACAACTTTCAGGTTTCATACAGAAAACAACGAGAAATAGATTTTATAAAATGAAATTTAAAAAAATATAATAATCCTTTGATAGAAAAAAAGATTGCCTTGCATCAGTCATTTCGAAGCCTGATAGACCCTAAGCCTCACTTTTTTTTTACTAATTAGGAAGATACGTACTCTTATAGCAATGAAAAAATAATCATAAAAATAATGAAAAAATAATAATAAACTTATATAGCCAAGCTAGAATAAGACTAAAACATTATTGTGAAAAATATTGTTGTTATGTATAAAATAAATTAAAATAAAAAATGTCATCAACGGGTATTAAAATTACAATTTTTCTTGAAAAAAAAAAACGCCTGATTTTTACTGAAAATTGTATAAATGTGTCTAACTGACTGAAAAAAAATTTTTTTTTTCAGTTGGCGTGAACATTTGCTCTTCGGTTTCATTAAACACTAAAAAAACCACTAAAAATTTAAAATAAAAAACTTTTTTGGAAAAAAGCGAGTGTGCTTTAGACCACACGACTGACTTAAGTAAAACTTCTTCCTGCCATATATAATATATAATAATGATACAATAATATTCGATAATCTATCACCATATTTTGATTAGACATCTTGATTTAACGACTCAATATAACCTTACTCTGTAGCACATATCTACAGAGACGAAATGTTTAAAATATAATTTTTGATTAATTAATAGGCAAAATATGTATATAAAATTAATATACCTAACTCCAATAATTTGCCTCGGTTTTTGTACATGATCTATAGTGGGATTTTCATGATCAACTTCCATTTGATTATTGTCATGTTCAATCACGATGTCACCAATTATTTGTAATATAACCTCACTCTGTAGCACATATCTACAAAGACGAAATGTTTAAAATATAATTTTTGATTATTTAATAGGCAAAATATGTATAAATATTTATTAGTATAATTTATAATACATTTAAAAGGATTTATTAACTAACCTACATTATTTCCCGTTACAAAGTGCAGCAAAATTCGATGAAATGTATTTTTTATACAAAAAACAATTGTTTTCATTTTAAACGTCAAATAGTTGTATTAATGCTCCGTCTTTGTCGCACTCACTAACTTATATCTCCCTCTCAACTCCCAATATACGAAACGTAACTCTCTCTCTTACTATCTTCACTAACTTATATCTCCCTCTCAACTACCGTTCGCTTCGTCCGGTGATGCACTTCCGTAAACGATTTCGTCAGACATTTACCAGGTTACTCCCCAAGTCAAGCGTGCCTATAAAGAAGTTTTACTTCAAAAAAAAATTATTCCTATGTAGTTTTCACATCCCTATTTCCAGAGCAGTGAGTAACTTTAACTTATGGGTCAGTGGATCTATTTATACTATTCATATTATACTTGTTCTTTCATTTCATATATTAATATTTACTGCCTAAAGGTATTGGCACATGCCGCTAGGTGAGTTCGCTTTAAAACTACTAAATCATTATAATACGACAACTAAATTGATATAATGGTGACATTGCGTAATCGGCCAGTCAAACAGAAATAATTGTTTGAATCGGAACACGCAAAATATTTTTGTATTGAATTAAAAACACGTTAACGAACTTTACTGATTTACTCGCTTTTTTTTCTGTTGATCATAAACAGGAGTGGCAAGACTTGAGCACTGTCGACCTTTTTTTATTAAGTATCGAATAATGACTCTCTCAGCCTTGTACATCTATCATTGCTTATCCACGTCATGTAAAAATTAATCAAAGCATGCCTATCTAGTTTATTTCTGACAAAAGAGCGACTGATTTTTTTTTATTTTCAAAATATTTCCGAAACTATAGTTTTGAAAAAAAAATTTTAAATAAAACTTTCTTGTAAAAATAAACAGAATCATAAGCCGTTATGAAAAGTATTATTACATAAAAAAACATCGTTATAGCATATATCTCTTCTGCGCATGCGCCGATTTTCCCCAAAAACAATAGGGCTCTTCATGTTAGCATACCAAACATCCTCCTAAAATTTGGTTTCAATCCGCTCATCCGTTTGACCTGTATCGTGTTCACAGACAGACTAACAAACAGATGCACAGAGTTTTTGCAAAAATATGTTTTTTGGATTCGGGGGACCTCAAAACGGAGATATTGTAAAATTTTTGAAAAGTGATTTTTGACCTAAACTAGTACAATTCCCCACTTGTAGGTTGCAATGGTAAAAGTTGTCGCTTCAAAGTGGATAGTCGAACCTTGATTTCACCCCTTATAAATCAGACCGCATAATGAATAATATGTTAGTTGCATATTGTATGTATAATAGAGTATACATACAATATATAGATTTGCAGTGAAGTTTCTTATCATCGCCGTAACATCTCCCATGTATCACAAACCCCGTCGGGATTATGCTCAGCTCATCTGATAACGCGGCCAGATAACGGAACAGCCACGGATGATTTGTTAATGCGACTTACTGATGTGTCTGTCTGTCTGTCCACGGGGATCTTCCTATACCGTAACAGTAAGCCTGCTTCACATAACATCCACTCGTCAGCCGACATAATTCACGGTCCTGTATGGGGACCGTGCATGAAACATAGAGGCAGCACTACTAACTGGCGAAGTTGGCGCTCTCTAGTATCTTATTAATGCAGTAACTGGGATCATTTTATAACAGTAAACAAAAAATATTTCAAAAATAGAAAAAATAAGAACTACGCATTTCAACCTGTAATTCATACTCGTATACATGGACAGAATAGCTCAAAAGGCTATAATTCTGGTCATGTATATGATGTTGCCGAAGGTTATTTAAATAGGCAAGTTGTCATAACCGCAAATATGTACCACAAACAACAGTGTCTAAAGTGTATAATGTAAAAATTACGCTATGTATAAATAATTTCTTCTTTATAATATAATATTTTGTATAATATTAGTATTTTACTTTGTAATTGACTTATATTTTCGATAACTGAAAAGCAAACTATCACTAATTGAAATATAAATGCAATTTTTTTATCCAAAGCCTGCTCATAATATATCATTATATTTTGAAAAAATTCTCCCATAAAATGAACATTTTTACCACCAGTTGGCGTGAAAATCACGAACTCGGTCCCCATAAACGACGATGGTGGGGATATTGACCGGGCGTCCTTAAGGAGGTTGAGCCGTTTTACGAAGATAATGAAAAAAATCTGAAATAAAGTTTTTTTAATAGATTTTTTATGACAAAATTTTCTGTAAAAAATCCAAAATCTTTAGGAGATTTATAAAGTTAAAAATTAAAAAAAACTTTTACATGTAGTCTTATGGAAAATATGTCAACCTAGAATGCAAACGGTACATTTTAATTTTTTGCAAATAACCAAATAATGTCAGCAGTTCCGAAAACTAACTATGTAAAGCATCGATGTCTTACGCATATTTTAATATTTTTTCCAGTTTAATTAGGAGACTTTTAATCAATAAAAAAAATTATTAAACCTTAGCACTTTTCGATTATGGACTTTTATTATTGACAGATTTAACAATTTTAACTGAATTTTCAACTTTTTAATGATTTAATTTTAATTCTTATTACTTCTAATTTCTTTTTTTAATTATTTACTGCAAAAGATATGTAAAATAAAGATATTTACATAAATTTATTTTTGACGTGATAACGTCTTATAAATTGATGAATCACCAATATTATAAATTGATAAAACACCGGCTGCATGTTCGAAAGTGTAACGTAACGTTCCTAACGCGTAACGTTCCTAACGCGTAACGTTCCGCCTGACCCTGTGCGTGCTTTTTGCTAATTTCTCGCTCAATTTAAATCAGATCGGTTTGAAACCAGTCTTAAACGAAAGAGGAGAACATTTTACATAGATTTCGTATAACAGAATTTGCCTAAACAGTTTTTTTATACAAATTTATATAGAAAAATATTTTATACAAATTTATATAGAAAAATAGCTGTATAAATGCAATGTTGTCTAATGCATGGCGCGACGCGGTCGGTTGTCTTTGTTTGCCGTACATGGAAATTAGAAGCAAACGTATGTCTTGTCTTAACATGAAAACAGCTGCATTTCTAATGTTTAATTCAATTTTTTGACATTAGTATATTGTGAAATGCAAAGCCTGCTAAGTTAAGTATTGGAATAACTAATTATTATTAGAACATAATACTTTGTAAGTTGCAAACGTCACTTTTGACATTTCTTATCATTCCGACACCAAGGATAAGCGGATTGAAACCAAATTTTGGGAGGTTTAGGTTATGTATTACGGAATACGTTATCACGTAAAACTATCGTCCGTAAACCGACTTTACAGACAACCATTTTTTTTAACCTAACTTTGTACAAAAAATTCAAGTAGTTAATTAATATTAAAAAAAATATTTATTTATGCCTTTATGACAATAATTTATTGGTATCATCGACTTACAACCTTTTGTAAAAATTTATTATGGAAAAGTTCCCATTAAGAATTCGACTTACTTTTGATTGGGACTGTAACGCATCAACCTCCTTAAGTTTCTCTTTCGTCACAGAAAATTTCCTACGTCGCTAAGGAAGTTCCAATTCAAACTTTTATGATTACAAAATTTGTTGCACTATTATTTTTGTGCCACATTGTATTTTTGATTTGCACAGCATAGACAGTGTGTTAATTATCAGAGATGAGATTGTCCTAAAAACATTTTTTTTTGCTCGTAACATGATGACGTGGCTTTAGCCACTTGACTGACAGGTTGTTCCCTGGAGTCGTGACACACGTCACGTTTCCTCGTCACGGCGAATGTCATTGAGGCAATGTCCACGTTCGTTTGTTTAAATCTCGACGCATGGCGTCTTCTTTTAACCACTGAAAACAGAAACTGATGCTTCTCTGTCTAATACAATATTATGATAAATGTTATTCAGAATAATCTGGATTATTCGGTGTAAAAATCGAACTTATAATAAATTTTGATCTGTTAAAACAAAAGTTTGTATTAGAAGTTTGATCTTTTTTTATAAAAAAAAGTGTGCGTGTAACCTTTACGCGTGGTTGAAGTTAAACATGTAAACAATACATACAGTGTAAACTTTTTATAGCGACACTCAAGGGACTGTGCACTTTGTGGCGTTATTGAGAGTTGTCGTTAAACGGAGAGAAGAAATAATCCATTAATATTTTTTTACTATAATATGTATTTAATCCAAAGCGTCTTCCAACATTACTTATCTTTTCTCCCGCCCTATTGCGCGTATTAATAAAACTTTTTCGTCAAAAGATTTTCTTTTACTCGCCATGTTCACAGTTTGCAAGTGTGTGGGCAACTAAAAATACAATAACTTATCGATAAGCAGCTGAGCTAAACATTTGAAAGATAATCTCAACAAACAAAGTAACGAATTTCTTAAAATCTTCGGTACGCATGATGCCGACAACAAAGCAACAAAATAACAAACAAGTACGATGACGTATTGTTGTCGTTATTTAGAGTGGCTGTGTCGTTATTTAGAGTGTATCATAACTCGCCGTTTAAGGTCGCTGACTATAGATTCGTTGTTTGCCGGACGACTTTGCACATTTACACCAGAGATTAGTCCGGCGACCCCACATCGGATATATTTACGGACCCTAGTTTAGGAAACGCTGCGTTGGCGGTTTTGAAATCGCGGTTAACAACTGTCACAACTGTTGCTGACAGCTTCATTATAGAGTGAACGAGATTTTTATCTATGAAATTGGGGTGGGTTTCCTGTGCCATCGACACATACGCGTCACCTCGTTTGAGCTGTAACCTAGTTTTACAAAGGCTATCCACGAAACTCAATTGACCGATCGACCGGTTAAAAGTTTATAAAGAAATCGCGGCTATGAATATGTAAAAACCGGTTAATCTGTGTTTTTTTTAAATTATTCATTGGCGGTAACCGATCAAAAAAAAAAAGCCAGCCAATAGGTCATATGCATGATTTTTTTAAATATTTTTAATAGATTATTTAGTCAACCATAATACAGAAAAAAATTGATAATCATTTAAAAATGTAATATTATCATAAGAAAAAAAATATTAAATTCCACATTGAAAAATAGACAGCTTAAACAATCGGCCATGTTCACGGGCTTATGTGACGTCATGATATACGATGCATGCCAACCTTGATGTCAAATTGTCAATGTTCTAAATGAAGTTTATTTGTTGTTTTCTCTAAATACTGACATAATCTTACTGTGAGACGACACAGTCGTCATGAAAACTGTAGTTGATATGTACTCTGACGTCACGATGCGTTTTGAAAATTCGAAAATAGCGCTTATTTTCTACATTTCTTTTTTATTATTTCTATTTTTTTCAGTGATTATATTAATAAAATAACCATTACGTTATGATCAAGAACTAAAATATATTTCGAAATAAAAATTTTAACCAATTTGGAGTTTTATGCATATGACCTATTGGGCGACGGGACCATTCCAACTTTGAAAATATTGACATTATTTTGATATAATATTATAATAAAGAAAAGAAAATTTCTGATATCGCGTGACGTGACGCGGGTAATGGCTAGTATTTGATATATTTGCTATTCGTTGCCATGGTTACCTACATATGTTCCACGTCGTGTAAAAATTAATCAAAGCATGCTTAACTAATTTATTTCTGACAGATCTACAAAATAAAAGAACAGCTTTTTTTTTTATTTCAAAAATATTTCAAAATAAAAAGTTTAGAAAAAAAAAATTTTAACAAAACTTTCTTGAAAAAATAAATAGAATAATAAACCGTCATGAAAAGTATACCATTATTATATAAAAAACAACGTTATAGCACATATCTCTTTTGCGCATGCGCCGATTTTTTCAAACAAACAATAGAGCTCTTCATATTTATATATCAAACCTCCTACTAAAATCTGGTTTCAATCCGTTCATCCGTTTGACCTGTATCGTGTTCACAAACTAACAGACGCACAGAGTTTTTTGTTTTTTGGATTCAGGGGACATCAAAACGAAAAGATATTCTAAAATTTTAAAAAGTGATTTTTGACCTAAACTAGTACGTACCATTCTCCACTTGTGGGTTGGAATGGTAAAAATCCCAGCACTAGTTTAAAATGGCGCGGTTCAAGTAAAATTTCCTTTTTAATTTTTTACTGCTGTCACAAATTAAATTACTCGTAAATTAAATAGCGACGACTATGCTTTTTGGGTTGCGTCCGTAGCTACGTTTCACCTTTTTTTCAAGTTAGTTTCGTTTTGATGCCGCCATCTGTCAGTCGATGCCTTTAAACACGTTACTTCCGTCCGAAAAAAGATCTACTGAGTTACTCTCAAGTCGCGCCTAAAGAAGTTTTTTACTTCAAAAACCAGCTTCCCTTAATAATTCCAGATAAATATCGAGATGGTTCCTTATTCAAGGCCATGGCCGATTACCTGTCAAACTCCTATGCTCAAAATTCTACCTTATCCTAATGTCCTAAAATTCCTTCATTCGCCCATTGCTATTAATTAAGTGGAAGTTAAAAAAATTTAGAAAATAACGCGGAAGTTTGATAGATACAAAAAAATAGTAATGGTGCAAATGGCGTCTGTTATGACATAAAGTCTAAAAACGGACGTTAAACGCATTATTATTATTATTATTATTATTACTTCAAAAACCAGCTCGGCAAAATTACTGTAATGTTAATAACGTATTGTATTTGATACGTTCAAAAGTTTTCTTTCAGTAGTCAGGTTTAAAAAATCAAATTTGATAGACTGTGAATAAAACGCCGTACTTGTTCTTTTTTTGATGTGTAAAACGGATTTTCCTGCATGTTGTTAAGTGACGATGATGGCTGAAGGTATTTTGAAAGAAAATATTTCCTCTCTTTTGTAGACGTCATAGAGACGTTTTTTGTTACAATATATTGAATTATATATACAACACCTGAGCTAGCTATAAAACTATCCATAGTAGAATCTTACACGACATTAAAAGAGCAACGAGAAAAGATCAAGATTTGAATGCAAAAATGAGCATTTCTGGAAGTGAAACAGAATGTGGTAAAACAATTTGAACAAATAATATTGAAAATTATATTTAAAAAAGACAAGTGCTCGTCGGACTCGCAGGTATGAGCAAGAACCAATCAGAAAGCAGTGTTTTGTCACGTTGGCGATTTGAACAAACGCCCACATACCAACATGGCGTCATTCTACTCAGAGTCAGACAACAGACACGCTTTTCTCTATGAGTTTATATTTGAACTGTCACTGCGCGCGCACCAGATTTAATCGCAAAATTAGCTTGAAAAGACGTCTCGTGTGAAGCAATCAAGAAAATTAGTAGGCAAATCTAGCAAGGAATCTAGCAGCGTTTTTAGCCTCGTGTGCATTGCTTCTTGCCACATTTCATGATTCTATAGGTCAACGGGAAGCACCCTATAGGTTTTGATTCCCACGGACGGGCAACAAAGTGATCCTATAAGGGTTCCTTTTTTACACGCTTTATATTAACTTCACTTGTAAATTTTTTTGTTTTTAAGTTTGTTTGTAACCTCCGTTTGGACTGCAGCAAGTCGTTTATTACTGTAGTATAATATGCCAGCACTGTAACTACAGTGGTTAGCCGTGCGGTCTAAGGCACGGGTCTTCGCTGACGTCAACTCTCGGAATCACGGGTCGTGAGTTCTAATCCCGTCCACGCCGAAAAAAATATTGTTTTTTTTCGGCAAATTTTTGACAATAAATCGAACTAAAAAGTGGAAAATAAATATAGTTTAAAAAAAACTAAAAAACACGCTTAATATCAAACTAAAAAGTGAAAAATAAATATAGTTTAAAAAAACTAAAAAACACGCTTTATATCGAACTAAAAAGTAAAAAATATTTTTTCTAAAATAAGCTTAAAACAATAATGAATAAAAAATACTAGTATTATTGTGAAAAAAGCGTGGGGCGCTCGATGTACGAAAATGTGGAACAAAGCGCCCCACGCTTTTTTTTTACAATAATACTAGTATTTTTTATTCATTATTGTTTTAAGCTTATTTTTAAAAAAATATTGTTTACTTTTTAGTTCGATATAAAGCGTTTTTTGACGTGATAACGTCTTATAAATTGATGAATCACCAATCTTATAAATTGATAAAACACCGGCTGCATGCACGAAAAAGTGTAACGTTCCTAACGTTCGTAACGCGTAACGTTCCGCCTGACCCTGTGCGTGCTTGTCTCGAAAACGGCCCTAACGATTTGGATGAAATTTACTGAAAAGGGATTTTGGGGGGCAAAAAATCGTTTTAGCTAGGTCTCATCTCTCGAAAAAATCGTTTTCATACAAATTTTATCATTATAAAAATCAATTTTTTGACGTATGAAAATACTTAAATATTGTAAGTAGGTTGGGGAATTTTATATTATAAACAGTGAAACAATTGTTTTATAAATATTATGACAGCTAATCTTTGAGACTTAAAATAAATACGAAAGAAAGTTAAAAAAAAAAACAATTATATTATATGGTGAGTAATTTAAATAAAAAAAATTAACCTAAATTTGAAGCGAAAGATGCAATATCATAGATTCGAATTATTATAATTATTATATAAATTTAGGTTATGTATTACGGAATACGTTATCAAGTAAAACTATCGTCCGTAAACCGACTTTACAGACAACCAATTTTTTTTAAACTATATTTATTCCTTTTAAGGTACGGAATCCTAAAAATGACCAGCGAATGTTTTTATATGGAAAGACGATTTAAGCATTGTTAAAGCGAGATGTAACGTGCGTCTTTTGTTGTACAAGAAAGTCGACGTCTTTCTAAATAAATACATAGTGTGTCCAGTCCACTATATCGAGTTCTGACCGATGGCTCAGAGGAGAGGAGGAGGAGCGACGACCGTATTATGCGATGCGTTCAAATCACTCTCCGCTCCACTCGTACCGATTTCACGCTGTCCTGATTTACATAAAAGCGTGTCTCAAAGAAAAGGCTTCCACGTATTGTTGTGCCCACGAGTTTTCACTCACTCAACAATGCTTATATTCAATATTTATACGGAATGTCCCTTTTTCTCGGAAATGGTAAATCTTAGAGAAAAAAGTATAACGACAATTTTAGTAGATAATTACATGATCTACAATTTTAGTCTGAGCTATTTTTATCGTAAAACAAACCGTTTGGCCAAAATCCAAAAAAAAAAAACATTTTTGCGATCTTTGACCTTGAATACAATTTTTTGCACACACGGGATCAATGGGGACTTTTCAGGAATTTATTAGAGTGGTATCCCATACGTGCCTGTAAATTTTCAGATTGTTGTGAATTTATGCAAGAGTACCTATCCCTATTTTTTAGGTTAATTTGACCGGGCTAAAAATTACAGAATAAGTATAAAAATTACCAGAAGTGCACTGATTTTTCGCAACATTAGCGCCTTCTGGCGGCTCTTTATCTTCCGCCTAGCCTTCTGGCAATTTTTTCCCTACTTACTTGTACTATCTCCTATTATTCTGCAAATTTTCAGCTTTGCACCGAGTCACCCATTTTCTCCGTAGCCAGCTCTCATCCATATCGTCTGTTGTACACACTACATATGCAACTTTGACATTTCATGCGTATCCAAAAAAATTAAAAATCTGTGAAATTTATAAAAACGAAGTCGATTCGAATTTTCAGAAAATAGTGTTTATAAAAGTTTACTACAATAAAGTCAAGTGAGAGACTTATTTGACGACTAGTCGTTACCCGCAGCTTCGCACGAGATTGAGAAGAAACACGGATGCGTTTCCATTATTTGGCATATAGTTACTCCTTTCTCGACGTAGACCCCCCCTAATAAATTTTAAAATTATGACATTCCCGTGATCAACGTCCTGAAAAACCTTAAAAATGACCCCCATGTTGATTTTTAGACTGTTTACCTCTTTTCACCCTCTGAAGTAGTTGTTTTTGAAAAAGCATGAAACACGTGTTTATTTATTTGTTGACAGAGGTAGGTAATTGCGCATTTTAGAATTAATACATCAATTTTTTGGAAAAACAGAGCCATCTGTTGGACGTTAAACGATTAAGTCGACGAACACTCCGTATAATTATTTTTGTTATTTGGCATCTTTTTTAAAAGAAACAAATGAAAACTGCAAAACATAACCGTTATAAATACGTTTCAAAAATGCTACAAACAAAGCGATATTATGTTTGCGTTTACGAAAATAAAATTTACCTTTCCCAGAATAACTTGGAATAACATTTACTTTAACAAATTCGTAGCGACATCGCGGAAAATTTAATTGCGAAATTCATGTCGCTATATACAATCTATAACCGTACTTCAAAATGGTTTATGGTTAATTTTTTGTAAATTTCATTACAATCTACCAAGCGGCCAGTTTACCTGCAGCTCGAATCCCGCATAAGTTCGTCACTCATTTCTGAACGCACTTACGTCACACTTTGAATTTTCGTTTCATTCATTTTATTTTCGAAATCGTCGACGTGTCACGTAAAAAAACGTATTAATAAAAACTAGAGTGACCTGTGCGAATTATTCGTACTAAATAAGTATAATAATTATCACTTTACAAAATTATTTTTTAAATATGATGGCAGGTATTCAATTCGTTTTTAATTTTGCACACCGCTTATAACGTTCTTCTTTTTGTTGTATTACAATATGAAGCTCAGATGACAGATCGAAGAAATATTTTACTAAAATTGTCATATAGAGGCGCAAGTAGCAAAAGCGTTCAGCTAAGCCGTCAGATGGCATCATGCAGCATTGCTGTGACGTTGTTCAGCGTTGCTCGCTGTTTCAAAATTAAAGCCGTTAAATGGCAGAAGTTGTTCAGCGTTGCTGTATTTTAATTAATTTACAAAAACAAAAGCAATAATAAAGTTAGTTGTCGATGTCAGTAGAGCGAGCAATTATCTGCAAAATGATATATAATTTATGTGGAGAAATTGTGAGGTTTTTTCTAAAAAGGGAGGCAAACATCTTAAACCTTAGCGTATTAATATATATCACGTAAACAGAATTTCAAAACAGCGTTGCATTAGTCTATTTTAGCCGCAACCAATTTGGGTTCAAATTTAATTTATTGTTGAAATAATGTTTTTTTCGGAAATAGTAGATATAGACGTGTACCTACATCATAGAACGGGATTTCAAAATCTGTCGTCATGCTTATTTAATTTTATCAGTAAAATAAGAATTTTTTTTGGCAATTATGTCCGAGTTTTGAGCTCAAAAACATCACTTATTTACATTTTCAAAAAATTCTTGTTAGACTTTTCATTCTCAAAACTCGTGCAGTAAGAAGGCTTCACAATATACATATCAGTGCCATCTCTCTCTAAATTATATCGAAAAAAATTGCCTTAATTTTGAGCAGAAGTTTAAGTTGCTTAGCTCAAATGATATATAAAAAAATTGGTTGTCTGTAAAGTCGGTTTACGGACGATAGTTTTACGTGATAACGTATTCCGTAATACGTAATTTATGTTCTATTTCTCCTATCTTCTACATATAATAATTTTAATAATTCGAATCTATGATATTGCATCTTTCGCTTCAAATTTAGGTTAATTTTATTTATTAAAATTACTCACCACCTATAATAAAAATTGTTTTTTTTAACTTTCTTTCTTTCGTCTCAAAGATTAACTGTCATAATATTTTGAAAACAATTGTTTCATTGTTTATATAAAATTCCAAAACCTTCTTACAATATTTAAGTATTTTCATACGTCAAAAAATTGATTTTTATAATGATAAAATTTGTATGAAAACGATTTTTTCGAAAGATGAGACCTAGCTAAAACGATTTTTTGCCCCCCAAAATCCCTTCTCAGTAAATTTCATCCAAATCGTTAGGGCCGTTTTCGAGAAAAGCACGCACAGGGTCAGGCGGAACGTTAGGAATGTTAGGAACGTTAGGAACGTTACACTTTTTCGTGCATGCAGCCGGTGTTTCATCAATTTATAAGACGTTATCACGTCAAAAGGACAACTGAATTATTATATTGTAATTTTCATATACGGTCTGGAAAATGAATCTGTTATTGGACTCGACTTTTTACCCAAAAATCTCACGTAAGCCACATCGTTTTGTAACCATAGTTATGTAAACCTCCTGTACTTATCCTCTTAGTTGAATTCGTACAAAACTTCATACAAGGAGTATGTCGCATGTACCACGTATTTAGTTTCGGTTATTGCTGCAAGTACAGTGTATTCACAATTGCATGCAAATGTTAACAAAAATCGACCCGTCTTTCCACCATCTAAACCGGGTCTTCCACCATATAACTAAAAATGCGGGTTTTTGTTCATTGAATAAAAAAAATTAAGGGCGGACGGGCCCGCAGGGATTTTGGGAGTTTTCCTGGTAGGCCGGGGCCCACCAAGGCCTGTATTAGTTTACATCTTATTTATTTACTAGAATGATTTTATTTTTATTATTTGATAGCCATACTTTATTCTAAGGTAAAATTAAATATGTTTATTCAACACGCGTGAGTAATATATAATTTCGGGGCCTTGCTAAATTCGGGAGAAATAATAAATTACTTCATATTGACGCGTAGAGTGTGAATAATGAGTCGAAACTGTACGGTAATATATTACTGCACAGTTTCTGGACCAATAGGAACGCGGTAGCAATTTGTATTTATGAAAACAGCATCGCAATTCAGCGAAAGTCAGGGCCATCTTGTGTGCATCGAGGGCGGTGGGTACGTCAATCAATGAAGTGGTTTATTATTTCTCCCTCTTTTATCAGGGCCCCGATTACATATTATTACTCGTGCTAGTTGAATAAAGTATTATGTGCGACTATTGATCGAAGGAGAATATTCCACTCACGCGTTACCTCACTCGCTACGCTCGTGCGGCAAATTTCACGCTCATGGAATCTTCTCCTTCTCTCACTAGTCGCACAATATACTATTATTTTGCCATTGCTCTCACAAGCGTTCTTTATTCAAGGCCATGGCCGGTTAGCTATGCTAAAAATTTGCCTACCTTATCCTAATGTCCTAAAAATTCCTTCATTCGCCCATTGCTATTAATTAAGTGAAACTTTAAAAATATATAAAATAACGGGAAGTGTGATAGATCGAAAATAGTAATGGTGCGAATGGCGTCTGTTATGATATAAAGTCGAGAAACGGACGTTAAACGCATCATTATTATTAGAATCGAAGTGAATATAAATAAGGTCAATGTGTAGTATGGTAATGGTCCCTTCAGGTATACCAACGTAAAATAGTAACATTAGAATAAGAAAACTTTTCTACGACAAAGTTTATACTCATCTGGTAAATTTATGGCCCAACTTATTTAAAATAATAGCCACAAATATTACAGCGAAAGCGGATATTAAATATGACCGTTTGCATTCTATACGTGTTTCAAACCTACCGTTGGCTTGGCAAGGCGCCCTCTTCTTTACCGACCTACTTCTCCCGTACTCCTGCCATACTAAATCTCCTCAAGACAAAAAAAAAATGAAAACTATACATAGAGAGAAAGGAAGACACATTATTACAACTGTTCGTGTTATTTTTGGTTACAGAACAAAGTGACTTATGTTAGACTAGTGGTCCCACCCGGTTACAACCGGGTGCATAAGAACGAATGGGGGAGAGGGACACGAGTACGCAAGTTCATTTTAGTTTACCGAGATGAATGTTGTGTCGAAATTTCATGATGATCGGAGTTATCCCGTTCAAAAGATTTTATCGGACGGACGTTATATTTTACAACATTTTTCATTGATGCTCCGGTCCTATTGGTCGTAGCGTGATATTATATAGCCTATAGCCTTCCTCGATAAATTGACTATCCAACAAAAAAATATTTTTCAATTCGAAGCAGCAGTTCCTGAGATAAGCGCGTTCAACCAAACAAACAAACTCTTCAGCTATATATCTTTATATATAAAAATTACGTGTCACATGTTTGTCCGCGATGAACTCCTAAACTACTGAACCGATTTTAAATTTGTTTTGCACACCGTGTGCAATTCGACCCAACTTGAAAAATAGGATAGCTTACATTTCAATTTATAGTCGCAATATTATTTTATTGCAAATTATTTGTCTATTCCTTGACAGTCATAATTATCTGTTGGCTGGATTGAGTGAATATTCAATAGATGGCGCAACGTTTCATATAAGCTAGCACGACGGCGCAGCCGGAGTGCTCAGCTCCAAAGGATTCTAACAGATGGCGATACCTGTTGACTGGATTGAGTGAATATTCAATAGATGGCGCAACGTTTCATATAAGCTACAATTCAATAGCATAACCACCACGTGTTGCTGAGGTTAAGGTATCGAGCACGACGGCGCAGCCGGAGTGCTCGACATACACACATATACGCCCATGTATATTTTAAAATAAATAAAACAAATAAAATAGATAGATAGATAGATGTTCCAATTAAATTGTTTTATTATTTCACTTTATACGTAGCGAAGCACGTACAGGGCCGCTAGTATTAGTATAAATTAATGACTTATATAAGCAATCTGCATGACACCGACCGATTTTCTGTTGGCTTAATGAAGTTTTTTTTTTGAAGACCCTCGTCATTATTGTCGTGCGGTTTGATGACCCGATTTATTTAATTGATATATTTTTGTTTTGACAAGATATTTTGTAACTTTTTTAACGAATTCCAAAACAAGAAATTTCTCATGGTAGTTTTTCTCGTCGAGAAATTGTCTCGCCCTGGCACTTTTTTTCGTCTCGATATAGCCATGAAATCTCAATAATTTATATTCTCGACCTCGTCTCGGAGTTTGACGACAGAAAATTCTTTAATTTGGCCTCGATATTTCTGGTCTGGACTTAAAATTATAATTATAAAAAAACAATTTAAAAATTAACATACGCTAATTTGCCTTGTGGTAATGGATGTAATATTGAATCAAATATTCTTTCTTCGATCTGTGATAAAATAGTTGGACCACTTCCAATGTTTTCAATTGTTTCTTTACGATCTTGTTATTGCATTCAATCAAAAATAATATCTACGTAATGCCAACGTGAAAGTGTTGTATGGCTTTATTTTTACATCTAATCAGAGGAGGATTTGGTTGTGATGTCGCCATAGGCCCGCTGTGATACGCTGCGCTTCTTGTAGTGTCGAAGAATCTATACTAATATTATAAAGAAAGTGTGCGAATTTTGTGAGTTTGGGTGTATGCGGAGGGTAATCTCCGAAACTACTCACCCGATTTTAATATTTTTTCATAACAATAAACTCAGTCGTAAGTCTTAGAAAAAGTCATTTTGAATCGATTCTGACCATCCGCAGCCCTGTATTTCTTTTAGTTTCGGAAATATAAGCCAATTAAAATCGTTTAAATTTTTATACATTTTAAACCGTTATAGCGTCTAAACTAATCGAGATACGAATTTGCGCTTAGGCCCAATCGATTCAGCGTACTTTTTTCCGTAAGACACGCATATCTGAGATAATTTTATATTTTTCCAAATATCGTAAATCAGTTTATGTTTACATGCGTTTTGCAAATATGCTACTTTTTAAAACGCTAAACGATTTTTGGCCTGTTTTATATTAACCATAGAAAAAGTCAAGCTGAATCGATTCCGGCAATCCGCAACCCTGTATCACTTTTAGTTACGGAGATAGGAGCGTTTATTTATAATATTAGACAAAAACTTAAAAACGCTATAACTTTTAAACGACTAATGATAGTGATCGGAATCGATTCAGCGCGATTTTTTACGAAACGTTCTGTATACGTCGTTGAAACTTGTTTCGAAGGCTGCCTTTCTATGCCTGTTCCACAAAGCTGGCTAATATCGGGAAGTAGACGGAGCACAACGCAAATCAAATAATCAAGCTAAAGTGTCATCGTGGAACGGACGGACAGTCAAACAGACAAAATGTTGAGTTACTTGCGCATCGTTCAACAGATGGCTAATTCTTATAAGATATCGGATTATGAAATATTATCATTAAAATTTCAATAACAAATATTTCTTTCCGACGAAAAGACACAAAAAGAAATTAAAACTTTCTCGTGTAAAAGAAAAGCAATAAAAAGAATATTAATACCAAATATGCAACAAAAGAAAAGTTTGATGGCTCGTCTGCTGTTCACAAACAATTTTTAAAGAGAATTGTATTTTGAAACTTATCATTGATTTCAGACAAAAAAGAAATACTATTTGCTCATATTCTGAGCGTTATATGCAGCACAAAAATGAGGTGGATTTACGACGGAACATATATACATACAGTATGTAAACGCGTAAGGTGCACATAGGGAAATTAGCATTGGGAACAAATACTTGGATCAGAGTTAGCCATGCCTGCATTAATTGTTATTTCTATTGAATTATCGTGGTAATCTTGAGGATTTCTATTTTATTTTGATTTATTTTTATTTTACTTGGCTTTTTTAATAATAAAAAGCTCTTATAAATCATTATTTTAATTTTTTTGTACAAAAATAAAACAAAAAAAACAACTCTATCTGTTTGGAAACATTTCATTCAAAAATTGTCTGACTGGTATGACGTATGCGCGTTGGTAAATCAGTGACCCAATGTCTTTAGGTTCAACACGAATAGGCGGAGATATTTGATCTCGCACCATATTTAAGTATTTTTGGGAATTTAATGTCCCATTAATAAAAAAGTCCGATTATGTTGTAATCATTTGAATATTTTCTTCGGTAGTATAGTCAATTCATATTGCAAAAGAATATTATCTCTCAAATTGAAAAACAAGATTTCAAGGCTCACTCTGATCCAGTCATTTTTTCCCAATGTTAATTTCCCTATGTGCACCTTACGTGTTTACATACTGTATATAAAATTCTCGTGTCACAATTTTGGCCGCGCTAATCTCCGAAACCACTGAACCGAGTTTAATGCAATTTTGTAAATGTGTCTTGCTTGGTACAACTTACGCACTAGGACAGTTTCTACTAAATATTATTTTGTACAAAATGACGGTGCTTTCTAAAAAAAACATGTAACGACATCTGATAGAAATTACTCGTAACTATTAGTTCTGAAGCAAACAAAAAAACTGTTTTAGTACTAAGTAGCGACATCTGTTAGAATTCGCTCAAAGCTATTGCTTCAGAATCAAATCTGGTAGAATTTGCTGAAGGCTATTAGTTCAATACAAACGAAATACATTTTGCAGAATTATATCTATCCTTGATGCCCCAAGCATTTCTTGCAGCTATGGGCACTCATCTCTAACAGCAGTCTAAAAAAATTCTAATATTATCTGTCTCTGTCATGTTAAGTTCATAAAAAAAAATCAAATTATGAATATCATAAGCTTAAAATTTATAGAAAAAAGTTAAAATGCATAGAATTTTAAGGAAAAAATTGAATTTGCAATTAATGCTCTCATTTATTTATTTTTAATTTTTGTACTTCTGAAGACAATTTTATATCAATAGATCACATTTTTGAGAACATGACAAAAAATATTTTTTGTTGTGATTTTTGGTACCCCCTGAAACGTGATTCCCTAAGCAGTTGCTTATAAGTTAATCCCAGCACTGTATCTATCCCATCCGGATGAAACCAGGACGAGTCAGCTAGTATTTAAATAAAATGACGTTAAAGGTTGCAAAATGTGTATCTTAAACAATAGCAAATATCAATGATTGTAATATGGCAGCATATAGGTATCTGTAACTTTGTTCTCTACCCACCTATAAGAAAGTTGCTTGCTTATAAATAAAATTCCTTGACATCAAATAAATATAGCGAGCGTAACCGCGGCGATACAAAAATCTCATAAAATATTGGATAAAGAATTTTTATAAAGAATGTTAGTACCTTACATATTATATAAGTTGGCTTGTGTAGATCGTTTTTTTTTCACTTTATGCAATATGTTTCTTTTATATTCAATATAACTGAATCTATTTATTCATTTATAAGGAAACCTTCTTTTCACACAAAACATAGTAAGTCAGCCTCTTTTAAATAGATCATTCTGGTTGGCTCACAGATGCTGATAATCACTAAACCTATTGAAAATATTGCGTTTTGAAACATCAGTACATTGCTGACGCTAGCTTGAAACAAACATCTATACTAATACAAATATTAAGAGCAGAGCTGGGCCAAGTACAATGAAAATGTACTTGGAGTACCAAGTACAAAGTACTTTCCATTTTCGTCCAATAAGTACAAAGTACAAAGTACTTGACTAAGTACTGAGTACATGTACTGAGTACAAGTACTTGGATTTAACGAGTACTTTTTACAAGTACATTGGACACAATGTGGTACACCAAGCCTCAGTACACCTTTGTGGTACAAACTACAAACAAACCCTACAAGCTCGATTATTTATGAAATTAAAATACACAGAGAGTGACGTACGCACAAAATGTTTTTATGAATTATATTTTATTTATATTAAATGTGAATTAATACAAAAACAAAAAATTGAAAATACTGAAAATAGAAAAATAAACAACTAAATAAAGACAAAAAGCAATGTTTCAAGAAACCCTGCATTAATAGGTTTGTTCCAAGCAGCCAGCAAACGGTAACGAAACCGTCACCATCATGCGCAGATAGCTAAAACGTGCAGTATCTTTTTAGCTACTGCGCATGCGGTTGACGGTTTCGTTACCGTTTGCTGGCTGCTTGGAACAAACAGGGTACCCAGAAATGTTCACAAGAAAGTAGCGATTCTTTACGGAAAAATCGCAAACTAAAAAAAACGCCTAATTTTTAAAACTTCTACACAAGTCTTCTTTCTTCATAAAAGTGTATTTTAATGTACTTGTACTTAGAAACAAGCTGAAAGTACAAAGTACATTCAACAGATCGTTACAAGTACAAGTACCAAGTACAATTTTTAAAAGTACTCGGAATACAAAGTACAAAGTACAAAAATATGTACTTAAAGTACTTTTTCCAAGTACTTGTACTCAGTACCGCCCAGCTCTGATTAAGAGCACTGTGGTTGAAACAAAAATAAAAAATATAGAATAGTTACTTCTTACCACAACAATTTTATTAGCGGATATACAGTAGAGCCTCGGTAATCCGGACTCCCGCTTGTTCGATGATCGCTGTAATCCGGCCGGGCAATGGGCTGAAGATAACGAATTTGATAGCCACGAAGTTATGTTTCTTCGTCGATTTAGAGACCGGGCTTTTGAAATGAAGTGCGAAAATTATAAACAGAAGAGTATTACAGACTTTTTCAAGAAGAATTAACTAATGTTTTATTTTAAGGAGGTTGATCCGTTACAGTCCCAATCAAATGTAAGACGAATTCTAAATGGGAACTTTTATAGTTTATAAGACGATGATACCAATAAATTATTGTCATAAAGGCATAAATAATAAATTTTTTTAATATTAATTAATTATTTCAGTACTTTATACTTAATGGACTAACTTTTGAATTTTTTGTGCAAAGTTAGGTTAAAAAAAATAAATTTATGTACCTAAATATCTGTATTTTACATATTTTTTGCAGTAAATAATTAAAAAGAGAAATTAGAAGTAATAAAAATTAAAATTAAATCATTAAAAAGTTGAAAATTCAGTTAAAATTGTTAAATCTGTCAAGAATAAAAGTCCATAATCGAAAATTGCCAAGGTTTAATAATTTTTTTTATTGATTAAAAGTCTCCTAATTAAATTGGAAAAAATATTAAAATATGCGTAAGACATCGATGATTTACATAGATAGTTTTCGGAACTGCTGACATTATTTGGTTATTTGCAAAAAATTAAAATGAACAGTTTGCATGCTAGCTTGACACATTTTCCATAAGACTACATGTAAAAGTTTTTTTTAATTTTTAACTTTAAAAATCTCCTAATGATTTTGGATTTTTTACAGAAAATTTTGTCATAAAAAAATCTATTAAAAACACTTTATTTCAGATTTTTTTCATTATCTTCGTAAAACGGCTATACCTCCTTAACTTACTGTTTTTCTTACGTGCTTGTAATTTTGAACATGTACATTTTTGTCTTTATGCTTTAATTTAAAAATTGATTAAAGAAACTAAGGTTAAACATGACGTTTTATTACCATTAAATATGGCATACTATAATCCGGACGTCTCGATAATCCGGAAAGGGTCTTGTTTTTGCCTCTCCGGATTAACGAGGCCCTACTGTAACTGTCTGTACTTACATTTCGGGAGCTATGCTTTCATCTTCAGCAAACACTAAACTAAATTACTAAACAACAATCTTAACTTAATACATATAACAAATACAGGTATAAAACAGTACCTTCTTTTAATTTTGTTTTATACCTGTATTAGGTAGAGGGGCAATGTTTCATATTTTGTTCACATGTTATAGAAACTGAAAAAAGATAAACTTTTATAAATCGCTTTGAGTGCTTTGAGTTTTAAGAACGACCGGTCATTGATACAGAAGATGCTTTATAAGCTGTTGATAGATGGACGGACGTCGAAGCTGTCGGTATCGGTGCGTACACACACTCACACACACACCTCTACAGAATAATATATAATCTTGTGATGTTCGCTTGACTGAACTTTCGAGAAGGTCCGCTTCTTCTTCTCCTCTTCATCTTAAACCATTATCAATGACGGCTGGCCCGTCAGATGCTCGGAATCACTGCACACACGCGCACACAGACCCGCTGAAAGGTGATGATCGGACATATCCATATAGATAATAACTAGAGTGATCTGTGCGAATTATTTGCACTAAATAAGTATAATAATTATCACTTTACAAAATTATTTTTTAATTATGATTGCAGGTATTCAATTCGTTTCTAATTTTGCACACTGCTTATAACGTTCTTCTTTTTGTTGTATTACAATATGAAGCTCAGATGACAGATCGAAGAAATATTTTACTAAAATTGTCATATAGAGGCGCAAGTAGCAAAAGCGTTGAGCTAAGCCGTCAGATGGCATCATGCAGCATTGCTGTGACGTTGTTCAGCGTTGCTTGCTGTTTCAAAATTAAAGCCGTCAGATAGCAGACATTGTTCAGCGTTGCTGTATTTTAATTAATTTACGAAAACAAAAGCAATAATAAATTTTTTAGTTGTCGATGTCAGTAGAGCAAGCAATTATCTGTAAAATGATATATAATATATGTGGAGAAATTGTGAGGTTTTTTCTAAAAAGGGAGGCAAACATCTTTAACCTTAGCGTATTAATATATATGAATGACTATTTATGAAGCATTGTCTGTTTACTCAATGTGCGGTGAGCGAAGGCAACAAAACGTATCGAAAATATATTTGCGTCTCTTTTTTCGAAGTAATTCCTTGATTATTCCAGACAAAGGAGACTGTATAGAAGTTCAATCCTGTGTTATATTTGGCGATCACCCCAAAGCGCAATTCCCACCCCAAATGTCAAGATGGCGATACGGCGCACTCAAGCTTCGAAAACGCAACGCCAGGTGGCGATAATTAATAATTTCAGCTTCACACCTTAATCATTGTATTTTTTCATAATCTTTTATTAAACAAAAAAAAAATTGACAGAAATTGATGATTTTATTAGATTTATTTTCTACGGTGTTTAGATAAACGCCCCCCACCTCTGCAGTACATCGACACTAAACCTCGATCGTTCTGTCATCTAACAGAAACAAGACAAACTAAAATTTTCGGCCACACTAGTTCCAGTAGAAATAAACTTCTATACAGTATTTCTTCTCTGGTCATTCCGACAATATAATATTAGCATGGAGTATATCTCTCTTTATCAAACGTTTTATGTCTTTATCTATGGCGTTAGTCAATCAGAGCCAACGAGCTCTTACGACTTAAAGAAAGACAGAAGTATATATATTTGCACTCTAATGGTTCGGTTTCGATTGTATTCCTATGCTCGGTAGGTACATAAAAAAGTATATGCAGATTTCTGATAACTTTACGCTGGATAAAATGGGGTCGCCCCGCATTTTTTTCTTTTATTTTTTAAATTTTACGCAAAACGGAACACTGTAATCATCCAAATCTTTGATTAACGTCTGATTAGAAGTCTTCAATAAATATTTATTGAACTGTACCAAACATGTTTCAATTTGATATAATCCTCAACCGCTGTTCGTCGCCCTTAATTCCTTGCAATTTTCGCCCAAACCTATTTTTTTCGAAGATTCTTCCTCTATGAAATAAAAGGGGGTTCGGGTTTTTAAAATCCATCCTGTATATAGAAGTGGATTGCTTTGTGTATGTAATCTTATTATTTGAATTTTTAGGTCATTAAATCTATTTCAAAACCCAAACAGGAAAAGTGCATATTTTCTGAATTTTTATCAATAGATTCCTGATCGAATAAAGTATATTATTATTATATAGTAAACATCTATTGACCGTACTTAAGTAGTTTCCAATGAATGAGTTTCAAGTAAGAGATTATTATTATTTGGAAATTAGTAACTTCCTTTTTCGACAAATAATTTATCAATAATAGACCAGCAAATTGTACAACTTGAATTTTATATTTTATGAAATGAAAAATAAAATAGAACACAAAATATAATCTCATTTTATGGAAATAATTGTGAAATAAAAAGCGCGTAATAACATTAAAATCTATTAGAAGATTAAGAAGGAAGAATCCTGGTGGCATAGGATCGATGAAAAAAGCAAATACTGAAGATTTCTATTGCATTTTTATTATCTGACGTTTCGGCACACTTTATGCCATCTTCGGAGAATCAATGCTGTCCATTTTTTCAGTATTATTGTTATGTATAAAGTAAATTAAAATAAAAATTGTCATCAAAGGTATTAAATTACTATTTATCTTGAAAGAACGAATAGATTTTTACTGAAAACTGTATAAATGTGTCTGTTACTTGTATAAAGTATAACTTTATACAAGTAACAGACACATATTACGCTATGACCATTAGGAGCGGAGCATTAAAGACAAATGTTGCAAAATGTATATCAAAAATAAGCTTCTATTCATGTGAAATGCACTATTTAGATATACTCATATTAGCATTCAGAGTACACAACTCCTGGTGGCTCAATCGGTAGAGCATGCGACTGTCAATATCAGGGTCGTGGGTTTGAGCCCCACGTTGGGTGAATATACATATATATTTTTTTTTAATTTTCTACATTGCTTTCTTAGGCTTACATTTAAATTTATTTTAATTTTATTTAATTAATTAAAAAAAAATATTAGTTAAGAAAAGTATAATTACTGTTTTTTATCGACAAAAACTTTTGAACGGTAACTCCGATCATCATGAAATTTTGGACACAACATTCATCTCGATAAACTAAGATGAATGTGTGTACTCATGTTCCTCCCTTCCCCATTCGTTCTTTTACACCCGGGTGAAATCGGACGTAAATAAATATGACTTAAAACGTTTACTTTAACACTCTTTTAATAGCTTCACCTGTATGCATGTATGTATCTATCTACTGGAATCTTTCAAATTAAATTTCACCCATGCTTCCAGACGTCATAATTTGAAATTTTGCACGCGTATTAAGAGCCTATGACAATACAATAATTTATATCAATATTTATAAATAGGTATACAGATAATTTATATAAATTGGGTACACTAACGAACAGTTCTTTTATAGTAATGTACGCTAAAAAGTAAAAAATAATTTTTAAATACAGTGCAAACAATATATAGCGACACACAAAGGACTCTGCACTTTGTGGCGTTATTGAGAGTTGTCGTTAAATAATCCATTAATATTTTCAATACACAAAGATATTCTTTTACTCGCTATGTTCACAGTTTGCAAATTTTTTTTACATTAAATAAAAATATTAGAGAGGGTAAGAAAAAAAAAATTTTTTAATCACCTCATTAGGCACTAATAACGTTAGTTGTCCAGCGTCTATAATCTACAAAAATATTTTAAAAAAATTAATAATAGGGTCAGGTAGTAGCCTCAATAAAACCAGCAAGAGACAGTCGATGGAGTACTTGTATAGGATTATTTGCGCTTGTGTTTATTACCCGAAAGAGGCGGTGGTGTGTCGGGGGCGGCGGCGAGGGCGCTGAGGGAGGAGGAGAACGGGTCATTCGCGCGCACACATACACACATACAAGTTGACCACGGTCGAGCGGACACGCAATGGGATTTGTGTCTGACCGGTGTTTGTTCGCCAAAGACAATCGGTAATGAGACGTATGCGCGCGTAATGACCGTATCTAACCGGATCATCCACAGGACATTTGCATATTATTTTGCCTGCGAGTTACATCCGCGACCGCGCGACGCAGTGGCACATGTCGATCACAGCAACGGTCGAATTTAGAACAGACAACGTTATAGCATACTAGCGGTCCCGCCCGGTTCACCCGGGTGCTAAAGAACGAGTGGGGAAGGGAGGGACATGAGTACGCACATTCATCTTAATTTACCGAGATGAATGTTGTGGTCCAAATTTCATAATGATCGGAGTTACCGTTCAAAAGTTTTTGTCGTTAAAAAGCAGTATTTATACTTTTTTCAAGTATTAAAACAATAATTACTGTAATTAATAAAATATTTAAACACTGTAGGTAAATTATTTTTTTTATTTTAATTTATGTTTCGTAATAAAATTTAAAAAAATTGAAATGTAAGCCTAGAAGAAAGCAGTGTAGAAAATGAAAAAAATAAAAATATATTCGCTGACGTGGGGCTTGAACCTAAGACCCTGGCATTAAGAGTCTTACGCTCTACCGACTGAGCTATCCGGGCTTGTGAATGTGAGGCGCTAATATTGCAATATTTAGTTTAGGCATTTCACGTGATAATATAATTGTCGGACGGACTAATTTTGAGATACATCTTGCAACATTTTTCATTGATGCCTAAAATGTAACTACTCTCACGCTACGACCAATTGGAGCGGACCAATTGGTCGTAGCGTGAGATTAGTTACTTTTTAGGCGATTAGTTTAATTTCAATGGTTAAACTAGCCTTAGCAAAAAACTGACTTATGTCACTTTGTTTTGTGATCAAAGTTATATGTGTTGTGAATGTATCTATTACGTTGCAGATTAATATTTCTAGATTTTACTTCCTTACAAAAAATATATATTTTTTTAGGCTCCCAAAGGTCATCAAATTGTACGATAAACGAAAATTAATTGTGTGTAAAAATATGCTGAAAATTGCATGAACACTAAATACTTATGACATATCTAAATCTAAACTGAAGACTTTGTTTGTTTGTTTGTTTGGTTGAATGCGCTAATCTCAGGAACTACTGGTTCGAATTGAAAAAAAATTTTTTTTTTGTTGGATAGTAAATTTATCGAGGAAGGCTATAGGCTATATAATATCACGCTACGACCAATAGGAGCGGAGCATCAATGAAAAATGTAACTCAAAATTAGTCCGTCCGACAAAAAATTTTGAACGGTAACTGCGATCATCATGAAATTTGGATACAACATTAATCTCGGTAAACTAAGATGAATGTACGTACTCATGTCCCTCCCCTCATTCGTTCTTTTGCACCCGGGTGAAACCGGGCGGAACCGCTAATTTAATATAAAAAATTATAATTTATTTAGGGTGGTATGCTAAATTAAAACTAAAAACTTTTGTTTCAGATAAAGATGTGCTCCATGGGGTAAGTTGAAACACATTTCCTACAAAAATTCATTATTTTCTTTGTTAACGTTTTATTTATTTTAAATGCATTACAGAAAATCGTTCCACATAAAATGCAGCATAGACCGGATACCCAAAGGAGATTCGTATACA
This sequence comes from Xanthostigma xanthostigma, assembly GCA_963575645.1. NCBI lineage: Eukaryota > Metazoa > Arthropoda > Insecta > Raphidioptera > Raphidiidae > Xanthostigma > Xanthostigma xanthostigma. The sequence goes on along the minus strand of OY754469.1, from coordinate 4,512,780 downwards.
TTTTAATGTGGAACGTTTTTTCTGTTATGCATTATTATACATAAGTTTTGTTGATATGGTAGCTATGTAAAATGTTTTTTATTTACTGTATTAAATATATTTTTTCTGGGGTATATTGCATTTTAAGTGGAACGATCTTAGCGTTTCAAAAAAAAAAACAAACGCTCACAAATGACCCAACAACCCTTTTTTGTGGTGTCGGACTTTTCAAAACCTCAGAGAAATATTGCTTCTCTACTACATAAAAATGAAATATATGATATTAAAACTAGTGTGACCTGTGCGAATTATTTGCACTAAATAAGTATAATAATTATCACTTTACAAAATTATTTTTTAAATATGATTGCAGGTATTCAAATCGTTTCTAATTTTGCACACTGCTTATAACGTTCTTCTTTTTGTTGTATTACAATATGAAGCTCAGATGACAGATCGAAGAAATATTTTACTAAAATTGTCATATAGAGGCGCAAGTAGCAAAAGCGTTGAGCTAAGCCGTCAGATGGCATTGCTGTGACATTGTTCAGCGTTGCTCGCTGTTTCAAAATTAAAGCCGTCAGATGGCAGTATGCAGTATTGTGTTTGTTGTATTACAAAATGAAGGTCAAATGACAGATCGAAGTGTTGACGTTGTTTCAAAATTAAATCCGTCAGATGGCAGACGTTGTTCAGCGTTGCTGTGAATTAATTAATTTACAAAAACGAAAGCAATAATAAATTTTTTAGTTGTCGATGTCAGTAGAGCAAGCAATAATCTGTAAAATGATATATTATAATTTATGTGGAGAAATTGTGAGGTTTTTTTAAAAAAGGGAGACAAACAATCTTAACCTTAGCGTATTAATATATATTTATTATGATGTCATCAAATTTATTGACGTCATGTTCCAGTAATGTAGATCGCTCCGAGTTTGAGTGTTTGCCGATAGGTTGGTCCGCCACCGTTGCATTTCGGACGGTGACGGCGGCGGCGGCGGCAAGTCGACTCTCACACGTTTCCGGTCGAGTGAACTGGGACGGCGGCTGTTCTGTCAGGGTGCATGGCGTCCCGACGTCGTGTGACGCGATCCACCCTGACAAGCCTTGTTACGTACTTCTTATTAGTTGGTTATACCAGACCGTTTCCCGTATACCTATGTGCATGTAACACTGTCGTTTATACATACACCACCACACGTCAACGCCCATAGACTATAGACTAATCATAGATGTATGGATAGGCAACATTTGGTAAATTGTTCACAAAAATAACTAGCGGTCCCGATCGGTTTTACCCGGGTGCAAAAGAACGAATGAGGAAGGAAGGGACATGAGTACGGACATTCATCTTAGTTTACCGAGATGAATGTTGTGTCCAAACTTCATAATGATCGGCGTTACCGTTCAAAAGTTTTTGTCGTTAAAAAGCAGTATTTATATTTTTTTTAAGTAATAAATTTCTTTTAATATAATAAATATTTAATTGAAAACACTGTAGGAAAATTATTTTTATATATAGGTGCCTATAGTTGTAACAGTTTTCAAATGAGCTATTAATTAGATTTATTTAATTTTAATTAGTCGTAATAAAATTTTAAAAAATTGAAATATAAACCTTAGAAGAAAGCAATGTAGAAAAATAAAAATATATTCGCCGACGTGGGGCTTGAACCCTAGACCCTGGCATTAAGAGTCTTACACTCTACCGACTGAGCTATCCGGGCTTGTGCTCTTGAACGCTAATATTGCAGTATTTAGTTAAGGCATTTCACCTGATAATATTTGTCGGACGGACTAATTTTAAGACACATCTTGCAACATTTTTCATTTATGTTCCGCTCCAATTAGTCGTGGCGTAATATTATATAGCCTATAGCCTTCCTCGATAAATGGGCTATCTAACAAAAAAAAAATTTTTTCAATTCGAACCAGTAGTTTCTGAGATTAGCGCGTTCAAACAAACAAACTCTTCAGCTTTATATATTAGTATAGATTATATGAGAATAAATAGTTAATATTTCGCTATATTTCGTAAGCAGAATTTTAGTAATTTTTTACCCTTCCCTCTCCCCTTGTCAGCAAAAGTAAGCAAAATTATTACCTCTCCCCCCTATGCTTACCTAAACATTGGGATATATTTTTTTAAAATCATTTCAAGTTTTTTTATTGTTATAAATAAATATTGCTGACGTCGTCACCATCTAGCCCCCCCGTCATCAAAAATAAGCTAACTAAAGACTCCCTCCCCCACTTTGGTTCTTACGTAATACTTGATTCTTGAATGAACCCTTTGTTATAAGCGACAAATAGATGACAGGGCAAAAAGTTACAGGGCGATATTTAGTTACTAGAATTTCACATCTGTCAGTGTCCCACGAAGGCTCACATTTTTTTTTTTTTTGGCAATAGGCTACAGAGCCCTCAAAAGGAAGTCGATCTTTGTGTTAAATATTTTGTTCTTTGTCTGTACACACCGGCGTCTATGGTACCCTCATGCCGCAAGAGTAATCCTCGCCTTTCACCTCGAAGCAACGTAACTTTGCTCAGCCAATTGTGAACTCGTTCCACATACATACATAGCTCATACACACACATGCTGAAATACGGTGTGGGTCAAAAATAACTGTCATAATATTCGAATTAGTATATTAATTATCTAGAATTGCAGGTCCCAAACTGTTGATTGCGAGTCGATTTTTGGTATGTCGCGACAAAATATTGTACCTATTGAAAAAATAAAGCACATTAAAAACTTAAAAAATAGGTAAAAAACTGTTAAGTTAAACACTTTTATTGTACAAACGATAATGTACTAAAAACTAGAAAATAAATATGAGTCGCCATAGGGGACTTTAATTAAACTAAACTAAAATCATGAGGGGCATTTATAGTATTAACATTATGGTCGAAAGCTAAACATGATTTCTAAACTCAAACAAATGAAAGTTTTCTACTAAATGCACCCCACGATTTTATTTTAGTTTAATCAAATCCTCCTATGGTGACTCATATTTATTTTCTAGTTTTTAGAACATTATCGTTTGTACATAATAAAAGTGTTTAACAATGTTTTTACCTATTTTTATTTTTAAGTTTTTAATGTGCCGAACCGGTCAGGTAGCTACTATAATATTGTATTATCATCGGAACTACATACGTGTGTAAAATTTCAACTCAATCGAATAACGGGAAGTAGTTGAAGAAGCTATCGCATGCTTTATTAAAAATGCGATTTGCAACCGGATCAAAGCCGGACCGATCAGATAGTTATTATAATATTGTATTGTCATCGAAACTACACACCTATGCAAAATTCCAACTCAATCGGGTAACGGGAAGTAGTTGAAAAAGCTGTCCTAAGATTTGAAACGAAGATTATAGAAATATAGAAATATACGGAGTCAAGCTAAATAAAAGCGTTTAATAACTTCAGACATTCAAGCTGTCGATATATCTAAAACAAAAGCTGATCGAATTGAAAGTTGTTTAATATTTTTTGGTTAAATTTCAATCACGAACACGAATTTTTATTTTTCGCCTCCTAAGGTAAATAAAAATGATTAACAACCTGAAATTAATCAATAGGCTGTGTGCACGAAGCCTGCTAGCGCCGCCAGTGGGTAATAGAGAATTATTGAACTCACTTTTTATTGAAATCGCGACATGTTTCTAAGGTGATAAGTCAAAAACTTTAGTTGGCCATGGTGTGTCAAAAAAAAAATGTGATAAGAAAAACTGATGTTAATTTGTTTACACTGACAGCGGAACGTCAAATTAGGACGCCAATGGTTTTTATTTTACTTAAAACGCTATCAGCGCAACAGCCCGGAACACAACAAGCATTTCCAGATCGCTTAGTTTTCCTATGTTTTCTTTGTAATTAAAAACTTCATAAAATTATAACTATTTTCACTTTTAATAAACATTGGTCACTGACATACGGAAAATTTGAGTTTGAAGTTTCCCCTAGTGCTCACCATGAACGCTCGCATCGAAAAATTTGTAACTCCGCTTCTTTGCACATAGCCCATAGATTGTTCTTACAAGAAACGCAGTACACCAGCTTGAATTTCTAGGGAAAATGTTAATGAAACAGCCTGCAATACATACGTGTGTTGCGCTCTTCTATACCGACCGAGCTGGTTTGTGGCTGCGATACTCTTGTATCTAGAATAAGTATGGAACACAGGAACACACTGTCTCATCTAAGGACACTTGGAACTTAGTTGTTTTAGCAGGCTATATTATGTAATCATATTACATAATGTACATGACTTCATTATAGTAGTGTTACTTAATAATAATATTATTAAAAAAATACGTTTTGTAGAGACAAGTTAAAAATTTTATTTAACATGAATTAGGTACCGCTTAACAAGTATTTATTTATTTAAATCAAATCGGTGGCAGATTCAGTTTATAGCGGATCGGTCCGGCTTCGCCCGTATTTGTAGATTGCCAACGCTTTTTTCGTCGACTCACGTTGCAAAATTTGTCTTCACGAAAAACGCTTTTATTTTAACGCGATAATATATAGCCTCCGATTAAAAAAAAATTAATATTTAGAATGGACCTTCAGGATGTTCGTATACGTTCATGCTGAAGGTCCATTTTTAAATCAGATGAGTAGTTTCGGAGATTACCCCCTACATCCAAACTTACAAACTTTACCTCTTTATAAATAATAATTAGTATAGAAATACAATCATAGAAACATATTTTATAGGTTACATCATGTACACACGTTCATTAAATTATGACGTCAAACTTCATTAGAATAAAAACGCTTAAATAATTATTTCAAAAATTATTTTTAAACTTATTTGAATTCAGAATGAAGTTATTAAAGTATGTACCATTTTATTCGAAATTTAGTCCTCTATTAATATAACAAAAAACATTTTTTGTTTTTGCAAACACTCTTTTAATTAATTAATTAATGACCAGCCATAGGCCAAAAGTCCTTTACTGTATATAATGATTTTTTTTACGACAGAGGTGTACAAAACTCTGACTTGACTGTATTTTCGCTTCAGCGGGCGACTAAAAGAGATAATAATTGCAAAAATAAATTTGTTAAAGAATCGACTATCAATAAAGGTGATGTTGTCTAAACACAAAGTGTTTGTGGTATGTTTCAATGCTACGGGACTTCAAAGACGACATTATATGTGAATAATATTATATCATACTTTCTTTTGATAATATCTACGTGTATTTAAACCCTAACAAGTTTGTAGCGATGATATTGATGATGCCACGGGATGGTAATACTTTGAAGTGATTAGCACCAGAAACTAATATGCTTACCGGAATTAATACAGGATGTCGTGAAAAAAAGACCGCCAACTCCATAAAAAAAACTGGCAAAACTCCCATTTTCGGGTCCTAAAATGTATGACCTAATTATATGTCAAATAATTACCTATGATGAGAAAATAATCACAGTTATAACACCACGTCTTAAAAAGCCACGCCGCCACTGGTATACTCTGGTGGTCATGTATAGAGAAACAGAGGCAAGATGGCAGCGAAGCGTATGAACTAGGAAGTAGTGTTCATGTTAAAAAAATTAGTTGTCTGTAAAGTCGGTTTACGGACGATAGTTTTACGTGATAACGTCATAAAGAAACATTGATGAACTCTCTGACGTCACGCGAGAAGAGAGAGAAATGCGTACAAGCCGACGCTTGGGCCGATCGTGCCTCTCTATCGCTTATACCGCGCTCTCGCTTGCACGCTCAGGCTCAGGCGGAACGTGACACTTTTTCGTGCGTGCAGCCGGTGTTTCATCAATTTATAAGACGTTATCACGTCAAAAACTTAAATTGATAAATGTGTTGAATTAAATAATAATTATTATTATTACACAGTAAAATTTTCAGCTAATCATTGTTATCATTGATTTTAAAAATGCAGTGAACCGTCGTGGGAGCGTCTATCTGACGTGAAACATAAAGGAGCCCGCACAAACCTTATGGGATTTGGTTCTCGGTTAAATTGATCGAAAATGGTTTTATTTTATAGTTTAAAGGTTACTAAGAAAAAGTGTCCAAGGGCGTATAGCCTAAAAACCAATAGATTTTTAGCTACAGATATGTTTAGTGAGATTTTAGATATAGGGATATCCACTGAATTCACAAACATGTTCCATGTTCAACTTTTGTGCTGTTTTTTGGAAATAGAAAAATATTAGAAAACCAGATAATGTTGGATAATAATGTCATATTTGAATTCAGCGCACTCGAAAACATACTTCTAGAGCTTAGGATTTTTTAAGATTGTGAATTCAATGGATATCCCTATATCTAAAATCTCGTTAAACATTATGTAGCTAAAAATTTATTGGTTTTTAGGCCATGCGCCCACGGACACTTTTTCTTAGTGACCTTTAAACTATAAAATAAAATCATTTTCGATCAATTTAACCGAGAACCAAATCCCATAAGCTTTGTGCGGGGTCGTTAAGCAAAATTCTGGTAACTAAAAAAGTAAAAACCTCAAAAAATCCCCACTCTGACCTCGACTACTAGTACGGTTGATGATTTTGGAACTACTGTGAATTGAAAATCATTTTTATCTGACACATTGTATAGAGTACTGAATCAATCATGTGCGAACCATATAAACTGTTAAGTTATACGAGTAGAACTACTAGGTACTATGTATGAGTGTTGTTAACAGAACTACTTACTTTACACGTGTGCGTACTTGAAAGTTCAGTTGCTCTGCTTTCATCCTCGACAACTTCACATCAGCTGTAAGTGATGCTTCTTCAAAACTTCATATATCTACTATCTTGCGTTATCACATCTATAGACATGTTCAACTCACTGCGTGAAGAGCGAATTTAATCAGGTTTGAAGTGACTTGTTGAGCGTCTATAATCTACAAGTTGGTATGAGACGTCAACCATACATTTTGTCATAAAATTTATATTAAATTGTATTTACAATATGATTGACTAGCGCGGCCCGTCCCGATTTCACACGGGTGCAAAATTGTTCTTTTTACACGCTTTATATTAGTTTCACTTGTGAGTTTGTTTGTTTGTTTGTAACCTTCGTTTGGACTACAGCAAGTGGTTAATTATTACTGTAGTATAATATGCCAGCACTGTAACTACAGTGGTTAGCTGTGCGGTCTAAGGCACGGGTCTTCGCTAACGTCAACTCTCGGAATCACGGGTCGTTGGTTCTAATCCCGTCCACGCCGAAAAAAAAAATTGTTTTTTTCGGCAAATTTTTGACAATAAATCGAACTAAAAAGTGGAAAATAAATATAGTTAAAATCAAACTAAAAAACACGCTTTATATCGAACTAAAAAGTAAAAATATTTTTTTTTAAAATAAGCTTAAAATTTAGTGTTACATAAAATGTTGACATTTAAACTTTAAAGATATAAAAAAATAACAAAAAAGTCGACATAAGTGCTTTTATCTTTTGGTCACAGATAATATAACCTAATTATTTATGTGTATATATAATTATGAACCACATTGCCGTAAACCTTAAACTTATTAAACCAAGTTGTTTGATACTAAGAGAAGTTCACACACATGCTACCTGCATCGAATAAATATGTACAACATACATGGTATACAAGGTGTCTCCGAATGTTTAGAAAAAATAGGGACAAGTGCGAGTAAAACTCGCGCCCTGAGGGTTCCGTACAAACGATCTGTAGCAATTCATAATATATAGTCTATGGTCATCCTGAAGTTCCATTCTAAATATTGGTTAAAACATTTTGAAATTGGATGTGTAGTTTCGGAGATTATCTCCAACATCCAAACTTGTTACAAACTTTACCTCTTTATAATATAAGTATCGATTTATTGGCAGTATAAACTGACTTAGGATTGTTCTTCTGACGAGACACCCAAGCTGAAACAGCCTTCTTTCAGTCATAATTAGCCATTCAGTTGTACTGTATATACAGTAATGTAGGTTACGTTACGTATATCGGTTGCAATGTAAACAGCAAAAGTAGTATTTCACTATAACACTTACTTAAGTGGTCTAGTTAAATGCGCATGGGTTTGCATTTCAAATTGATATAAATGTATGTATATTTGGAAGGAAGAGAGACTGTCTGGTAGTGGACAAGAAGCCAGGTGGTGGACGCACGTGGCTATGCCAGCGCGAGCTGGCGTAGGTCGACGTTGGTAATGTAAATAAATGATTATTAAATCAGATTCAATAGTTTTACTAATTTAAAAGAACCTGATTAACCATCAACATCTCGATAGCAAAGTACGGTCAACACCTTAGAGTATTTTTCCGTAAATTTAGGGGAATTTTTTATTCCAGGAAATTTTTAGGGTTTATATTTTTTTAAGGTAGGTACTTTTTAGGGTAAAATATTTTTACATGGCCCTAAATATATTTAAAAAAAAACAATTTAAAAATACTGCACAATGCTTCTACGACCCTGTATTAACGACAATAATATAATTTATTTTTTAGATAATTAATACACATTTTAAAAATAATGTATTATTATTTATAACAAACATTCATTCACACGCAAATCCTCTGGTCCATCCATCTTGTATTTTTTCACCCTTTTAAAAAAAAAATTTATTTTATTATTTAAAAGTAATTTAGATAATTCAGACGTGGCTAATTACAATATCGTAGAAGCCAAAAACTAATACATATATATATATAAAAAAAAAAAACAAACATTCAATTTAAGGAGGTTGAACCGTTTTACGAAGATCATGAAAAAAATCTGAAATAAAGTTTTTTTGATAGATTTTTTTATGACAAAATTTTCTGTAAAAATTCCAAAATCATTAGGAGATTTATAAAGTTAAAAATTAAAAAAAACTTTTACATGTAGTCTTATGGAAAATATGTCAAGCTAGCATGCAAACTGTTCATTTTAATTTTTTGCAAATAACCAAATAATGTCAGCAGTTCCAAAAACTATCTATGTAAAGCATCGATGTCTTACGCATATTTTAATATTTTTTCCAATTTAATTAGGAGACTTTTAATCAATAAAAAAAATTATTAAACCTTAGCACTTTTCGATTATGGACTTTTATTCTTGACAGATTTAACAATTTTAACTGAATTTTCAACTTTTTAATGATTTAATTTTAATTTTTATTACTTTTAATTTCTTTTTTCAATTATTTACTGCAAAAAATATGTAAAATACAGATATTTACATAAATGTATTTTTTTAACCTAACTTTGTACAAAAAATACAAAAGTTAGTCCATTAAGTATAAAGTACTGAAATAATTAATTAATATTAAAAAAAAATATTTATTTATGCCTTTATGACAATAATTTATTGGTATCATCGACTTATAAACTATAAAAGTTCCCATTTAGAATTCGACTTACTTTTGATTGGAACTGTAACGGATCAACCTCTTTAAGGAGAAAATATTTTGAAAACTATGTTATTTAAGGGATTTTCATTTAAGGGTTAGGGGAAAATCAATTATAAAGTGCCAACACTAGGTCAATTTTGAGTAGACACTGCAGGTTGCGTGAAAATAGTTCTGGTGCATTCTGTAGAAATCAGTGTAGTTAGATGAGGAAGAGTGGAATTACCTATAGAGTAACATAGCTATCAGCATGCTAAAACTTAGCAGTTTAAGATACTATGATACTCTTGTGAAACAATATTGAACTTTTGGCAAGCTCCTTTGCAACTTCCTTTCTCGTTCCATCTCACATTATCTTACCTAGTTATGTATTTACTTAATGTATACATTCTTATATATACAGGGTGTGACAATTAATTACAATTTAACATTTCATTAAAATTAGCGCACATTATTATTGCCGTGAAACTTTTTGACGCGCGCTAGGGGTGGTCAATTCGACGGTTCCGTGCTACTGGGGAGCGAAAGGTAAGAGGTTTTAGTCGGTAGAAATCCGAAACTACCCGAGCTGGGTTCCTTATGCAAGACATCCCCCTACTAAAAAAAGGGAGGTCAATTGGTCTGAAAAACTTCTCCTTCTCCGAGTTTAACCGGCAGTTGACAGGTAGTAGAGGGGGAATCGTTTCTCTAGGGGAATAAATTGTCCTGGAGAAACGCTTCCCATTCTTCGACTTCAAACCGACAGTTGAGAGAAAAGAGTGGGAGAATCGTTTTGCTAGGGGGGTAAATTGGCCTGAATTAGACAGTGCAACGCTTCCCCTTCTTCGATTTCAACCGGCAGTTGAAAGGAAGGGGGGTAAATTGGATCAGACGAAAAGTTAAACGCGTTTTCTATGTAGGTAGATCAAAATTTAGCTTGAAAAGCAATAGTTTTCCATATACAATAAAACCTCGTTTATTCGAGGTCACGTGGGGAGGAGATACCTCCGAAGAGCGAAATATCGGATAACACGGAACAAATATAAAATTCGAAAATTTTAATCATTTTTTATGTATATATCTGAAATGATAGAATGAAATTTTATTACGAAAGTCTATAAAAAAAAGTAAGCAACAAAGAGGCAAAATACTACGCGCGTACAGTATAGGCATAGAGCGGCTTCATCCGTTTTATCCGAGGTTTCCGGTATTATCCGAGCATTACGCCTCGTCTAATGCTCGGATAAGTCCGTTGCCTCAGATAACGCGGAGACTCGGTTGATCAAAGCCCGAATAAACGAGATTTTACTGTAGATCAATCATATTATACACTTGGCCTTCTGCTAATTGTAAATGTTTTTAAAAATTCGTGAAAGTAGCTGTTCCGTGCAGGAAATTCATTTTCAGTTAAAAAAATTGTGGAATTCCGCAAAAATAGTTATGTTCGGCAGCGCTGACCTGAGCATAAGTGTTATTGTAAATTTAAAGCAGTAATAAATCCCTTAAGTTCACGAACACCACTGACAGATGTCTACAGAGGAGTACCTACGTATGTTTGTTATACGGGTAATACGTATTATAACCTCTATGTCACGTTATACCTTCCTTTGGTTTAGTAAAGTAATTATAAAGTTTGCGATGATGCTCCACATGTTTAATTTAATACAAGCTTTAGGTGTACAACTTTAATTAAAAAAATATATTATTTTAAGATTCTAACCAAAAATCTTTTTTTTTAGGGTTCCGTACGTCAAAAGGAAAAAAGGAACCCTTATAGGATCACTTTATTGTCCGTCTGTCTATCAAGACTTTTAGAGATCAAAACCTATAGGGTACTTCCCGTTGACCTAGAACTATGAAATTTAGCAAATAAAGGGAAATTCCGAAAACCGTAAATTTGTAGTTATATCACAAAAAAAAAGACGGGTTGCACTCCGGGAGTGCCGGCAGAAGTGAAAACTTGAATATTAACGTCTTACGAATTTTCGATCAAGTCACGTGTCCTGACGCGAGTTTAACATTTTTTACCCATTACAAAAAAAGTGTACAAAAGTTTTCGTCTTACGAATTTTCGATCAGGTCTTACGAATTTTCGATCTGACTCGAGTTTAACATTTTTAACCCATTACAAAAAAAGTGTACAACGCCGCTAAAGAAGTTTTCACTTCAAAAATGATGTTTTTACCGCAACAACATAATATTCATGTACACAGTACCAGCTCTAATACAATACCGGTGCATTTATATAGCACAATATGAGAACTCTCGCATACAACACGGTACGACGACTAGGCTATGAGATATAGTCACGAGGTACAATACAGTTTAGTAGTCCATCTGAACTCATTGCAATTACTTAGTTGACACACTGACCGCGACGTTTGTCGATGTATGACGACAACAGTTTTCCAACGGCTAAGCGGGAAGAATCTTCGAGACTCGATTCCCGTGATGGTCTAACTATTTACATACATACAAGTTTGTACGGAACCGTTGGTGCGCGAGTCTGACTCGCACTTGTTTTTTTGTAAATAAATAAGTTGAAGTCGAGTAATATTTTAAAAATAGTTAAAACGAAAAGTTTGTACTCGAGATTTTTATTATGCCACGAAATATGTATTGTGTGGCATTAAATTGCAAAAGTACTCGTTGAGTAATAGCCAAGCTAAGTCACTTGACAAGTATAGTACGCGCCACGGATCTAAAAGGTTCAAAACTTAGTCACAAACAGCGTCGAAAAGGCACATTTTAGAGCCGTTGATACTCCCACCACCTCCCAGCTACCTGCATGGAACGTGCGCTCGTCGGTGATTGGCCGTGATCGCTCGTTGCCTTTGTCACTTGTCGCTTTCCTGCTTTAAAGTACAGTCGAGTACGCTATTGTCAAGTTGATATTGCTAGTTTTGTTGAGTTGCGAGTTTGTAGTTTTTCAACAGACTGTACAAGCGAAAGCCTGCATTCGCATCTAACTTCCGAACCTTTTAGATTCGTGGCGCGTACTACACTCAGTTACATAAAAAGTGGATCACCTAAAAGTATATGTGATTTCGATTCGTTGTATTTTCAAAATTAATAAACCGATTTTAAAAATTCTTTTTTTGTTTGATAGAGCAGAGTTTTAGGAACATTTTTATGTATGAATTTGAATTTCAATCAAGGCTTAATTACAGTGGAGACGGAAGAATAAGACAATGTTTTTTTAGTCAAATTTGAAGAATCCTACGGAAAGTAGCAGAAGCAGTAGAATTTTTTCCTTAATTGCATCTTATTCCTTGGCCTTTTTTGTATCGGTTCGTTTTTGTTTTCAGTAATTATCTCAAATAACACCTGAGTTATAAAGAAAAATTTAAAAATCCTAAATACCGATACATTCCCAGCCTACTTATGGCCACGACATTAATAAAGAATAAATGCAGTTTTTTGAATTTTTCTTTATAACTCAGGTGTTATTTGAGATAATTACTAAAAACAAAAACGAACCGATACAAAAAAGGCCAAGGAATAAGATGCAATTAAGGAAAAAAATCTACTGCTGCTGCTACTTTTCGTAGGATTCTTCAAACTTGACTAAAAAAACATTGTCTTATTCTTCCGTCTCCACTGTAATCAAGCCTTAATTGAAATTCAAAATTCATACATAAAAATGTTCCTAAAACTCTGCTCTATCAAACAAAAAAAGAATTTTCAAAATCGGCTTATTAATTTTGAAAATACAACGAATCGAAATGACATATAATTTTAGGTGATCCACTTTTTATGTAACTTTATTTCACGTAGTGAATTGCGAGCTTAAAGATGGAAATCGTTCTGAAACTATTTTGAAAATGCAACTGGGAACAAATCTTAAGGCTATTTATTTTCTCCAATCAGAAATACATTAATCATCATTATAGTCTGCGTTATTTCAAGCGTGTTAAACGAGACTAGATGGGTTTTTAAAACTATACTGACGAACCTATGCTTCGGTATTGCAAACCCTTTTCGACGGTGAGCCCACCGTCAGATTTCCGATCGATCGATCCGCGTGAGTTAACGTTAGGCCGCTGCACACGAGGCTAGTTATGCAGCTGGTTTCGTTGCTGGATCGAAAAATAAAACACTTCCCGTTCTCCGACTGGTAGTTGAGAAGAAAGAGTATAAGAATCGATTCAACTCATATATTTAATACCCTCTATATTGCCAGCAAAGATCGGGAGAAAAACTTAAACTCTACGGTGCAGACATATATACGGCTGTCTCACTTATTATACTCTGAGTCTCATGCGCATGTCCGTGAATGGATGCGCGTCAGTTTGCACGTGGAACTAGCCTGTGAAAGGGAGGTGGCTTGCTCTATTCTACTTACTAATTGCCCCACTACAGACGCGACACTTGCGCACAACGGGTCAAGTAAAAAGAAAGAGATAGAAAACTGTCTCACTTCATGGGCCACGCTTCCACTTACGGCCACTAGCAGTATAGAAGTTATTAAATATATATTATTCTACTCTCTCTCTCTGTCAAAGCGTCATGCGTTTTCTCTAGTCACGGTAACAAATTTCACATAACCATTTCCTAATCCTGAAATAATAAAATTGTTGAAAAATATTAGAAATTAAGAAGTTTCAGTTCTAACGCACGAGAATGTCACGTATACTTTTTAAAATGAAAAAAAAGAAATAAAAAACATTTTTAGTATACCGCGTTTTTAATACGAACTAAAAAGTATAAAATAATTTCTTTACACATAGATTTTTAACTTGTAGGATTTGAAACGAAAAACGTGGGGCGCATTATCTCATAAATAGATTTTTTCATTGATAGCTACTCTCCACACTTCTTATATAATTGTCGCATGCGCCCCAAGTTTTTCGTTTCAAATCCCACAAGTTAAAAATCTGTCTGTAAAGAAATTATTTTATATTTTTTAGTTCGCTTTAAAAACGAGGTATAGGTATTAAAAAATGTTTTTATTTCTTTCATTATTTTATACTTTTCATTAAAAAAAAAATACATCGTAAAAAATAAAAATATTATACATGGTGCAAAACTTTTTTGCTGGCGACTTAACACAGTCTTCAGAGATCAATGTTTTTGGCACAGGCTGTCGCCAAAAATTTTTTTGCCAACACAAAACTTTTTCACACGTGCTATCGGGTTAGTTTTCAAAGATTCATGTGTTTTTGGTACATATGTCCAATCGGGGATCGAACCCGCGATCTTCGCGTTATTAGCACGGCGCTCTAACCAACTGTGCCACAAACCAGTGATTGCTACATAACTTACAATGGTATTATATGTATTTGTCCACCCGGACAGCACATAAGAAAGCGAGATAAATAATTAAACCTGGTAAAAAGGGCAAAGAATAATTATTTCCTATTACAACTGAGCGCTTCTTAATGTGGTATTATTTAGAAAGTCGCCATCTCGTGGCATCGAAAAGAATGCAAGTATAAGAGCGGAGATTGTGTTTCATTTTCCGCCGCAATACTTTAAACGGTAATGATCCATGGCCAGATTTGTATTGACAGTTCCTTTCGACACTCAGTCCACTTGTGAATACAGAACGAATATTTTCTACGGTGAAACTTTCGATAAAAGAAAACTCGGTAATTATTTAGTTTCGCTTTCACCTGGTTTTTTGGCTCTAGAAAATCGAAAAATCATCCGATTTCGATGATTTTTTTTTTAAATCTTCGTTTCTATGGCGGATTTATGGAAAAAAATACGAAAATTGAAAAAATCAATATTTCTCACAGTTTCATGACTTTAAATGCAAAAAAAAATTGACTTTCTACATATAATCCTTTATAACTGTTTCTGACGTCGTGGAATCAAGTTCGTATATTTTTTTTCGCAATCTACATAAAAAAATGAATATTTTGAAAAAAAAAATTTTCAAAAAAGTTAATTTTTTTTTTTAAACGATAAAGGGGTATGCGAATTGTAATTCCGGGGTGAACGATAAAGGGGTATGCGAATTGTCTCACAGAGAAACGGGAAGGGGCAAATGTGGAGTTTTTAAAAAAATAATTCCGGGGTGAACGATAAAGGGGTATGCGAATTGTAATTCCGGGGTGAACGATAAAGGGGTATGCGAATTGTCTCGCAGTGAAACGGGAAGGGGCAAATGTGGAGTTTTTAAAAAAACAATTCCGGGGTGAACGATAAACGGGTATGCGAATTGTAATTCCGGGGTGAACTAATTTTTTTCATAAATCCGCCGTAAAATGGAACTTTTTGAGACCGAGGTCATTGAAATCCATCTATTTTTCGATTTTCTAGAGCCAAAAAACCAGGTGACCGTGAAAGTAAATAATTACCGAAAACTCTTCAAACCGAACTGAACAATAATTATTTGTAGCCTCCGACACAAAAAAAAGTCCTTATGTGTCGTACGTCTGTATGTATGTACCTCTCTGTCGGCCATAGACGCTAATTTATCGAAAAAAAGAAATGAGAACTGCAGTAATACCACGTCTTAAAAAGTCACGCCGCCACTGGTGTACCCTGGCGGTCATGTAGAAAAACAGAGGCAAGATGGCAGCGGAGCGTATGAACTAGAAAGTAGTGTTCATGTTAAAAAACTTAAATTAATAAATGTATTGAATTAAATAATATTCATGTTACAAATTTACGTTAATAAATATGTTGAATTAAATAATATTCGTGTTACAAACTTACGTTAACAAATATGTTGAATAAAATAATAATCATTGTTACAGAACTAAGAAGTTATCAAATTTTCACTTCGAAAGTTAACATACAGGAGTCATTTATTTATAATAATAACCCTTACCCGCGGCTTCGCAAGTGATTGAGACGGAACACGGCAGCGATAACAGTAATGGAGCCTTCGGCTCCACCTTATGACAATCTTGCTACACGGGGTTGGCGCGCTCTCGCCAGCGACAACAGTAGTTATAAATAATTTTAAAACTTGGCATCTTTTTCAACAACGGAATGACTACGAACTTTGCTCAAGCTCAATGATTATTTTTTCAGTTTTTGAAAAAAATGTGTGAGCTACTGTCTAAATCGTACTTACATGTATAGTCATATAATTGTAAAGCAAACATTTGTATGATTCGAGTAGAGATTTATTTCCTACGTAATCATATTAGTTCACGGTTCACATCCCGCCCGTAAATGTTGTTTAACATACAGGATGAATGTGAAAAAAGTTGCGACTTGATGTTTTAAAGACGTTCAAGATAAATTAGAAAAATGTTCTTTAAAAATATGTATTTCCAGTTTTTAGTTGATGACAACATCCAATATGAGAGAGAAGCGCTTGTCTTTTTCTAAATAACGATAACATATAGGTGTGTAGTTTTGAAGGATATAAAAAGGACAGCTAATGAGGTACAGTGTAACCTCTTTATGACGAATCTCAAGGGGCCGAGCAATTTTTTTCGTTATAAAGAGTTTTCGTTATATGAAGGAAAGAAAGAAAAATAACCAAATTTCACCTAATTGCCTGTCGTTTTTTGCTATGCCAATATTTGTTTTGTATTTTATTAAGTATCTTATGCATGTCTTGGGATGTGGTGGAATCATCTTCATTAAACAATAGGAATTTTTCGATAAGTTTGGCGGCATCAAGTGCTTGTTGAATAGTTGGTGATGGTTCAGTCTGTAAATACTTGCTAACGCCTAAATATGAACATATTTCTTCGTAATAGAGAATGGCTGTTGCGCTATAACAAGTGTATTAATGTATGGATTGTAAGGTAAACCAACCAAATTGTAAAAAAATACGTTATAGGGAGTTTTTCATTATAATGAAGGACGTTATAAAGAGTTTACACTGTATATAAATCTTATACCTATTGTTGATTAAAAAAATATATATTTTAATCAAATTCAACTCATAAAAACTTTATCAAAAACGTATTTCTACACCTAAGCTAAGGTATAATGTCGTATTTATTTATTTCATTTATTTATTTTGTGGGTCTTATAGGACTTTGTTCCACTACATTCGGTATAACATTTACATACAGCAAGGTACACAGAGGGCTTCGTAATGCATATTGTTAATTTATGACAATGGTAGATACGATTGTTAGCGGAATCTAGTTCCTATTTTAGCCGTTCAAATATAACAAACGAACAGACTTTAACAAAAGAACGCTTTTTGTTTCATTTCTCATTTATTTAAATACGGAAAGATAACAATTGATTATTAACTGTTCTTTTTTAAACAATTATAGATCAATTGCATTTGAAAGCACTGACCACGGTTACAGTATTTGTTTGTTGCATTAACTTTGCAAAGATGACGACGCGAAATTCATTTTTAAGAACCGTTTTGGCAAATGTAAACGTTCGTAAGTGCAGTTATGTGAAATATATCGACTTCAAAATTGTCTGTGACATTACACAACGCGTGTTATTCTTGCAACTAGAATAATTTAAACACACATATGAATATAAAATACAAACGTTTTAAGTTTTCACTGATAATTTATCGTTCACGTTTTCGTGAATTCGTGGGTTGGGAATAGTCAAACGTCTAACGATGTCATTGTTAACGTGTAATGCCGCTATTGGCTCAACTATTTGAATCAGATTACGTCACAACAAAATAATATCAAAAGTTGCTGTTAATTTTAATCGATAATAATGTACGTATGTTTGAAAGGATTTAACTTAGAAATTATTTGACGAATTATGATTGCAAAGGCACATTTTAGGGCCGTTGATACTCCCACCACCTCCCAGCTACCTGCACGGAACGTGCGCTCGTCGGTGATTGGCCGTGATCGCTCGTTGTATGTCACTTGTCGCTTTCTTGTTTTAAAGTACAGTCGAGTACGCTGTTGTCAAGTTGTCGTTATTATTTTAGTTTTGTTGAGTTACGAGTTTTTAGTTTTTCAAGACTGTACAAGCGCAAGCCCGCATTCGCATCTAACTTCCGAGCCTTTTAGATTCGTGGCGCGTACTTTAACATGTCACAGCATTTGAAAACTTTGAAGGTGATACAAAACGTATCGAAAAGTCAGGAATAAATGCAAGTTTGAAAAGTTCAGTATTGCTTTTACTGTTGATCCTTATGCCAAGGAATTCTTTCCAAATATCTCTCATTAAAGATTACATTGACATCGAAATCAAGACTGCACTGATTTTAATAAAATGTTTTCAAAAACTGTCAACAAATATTTTGACAGTTGTGCCATTCAATTTTATTTTATCTAAACTCGTTTTTATATATAAATCAAGATGAATTCGGTAAAACAGACCGACAAGAAAATGTGTGACGAGCGTCGTGGTTATTTCTCGGAAATAATTACCGATAAAAACGATGAAGAGTTGAGACGTCGAAATAAAATTGTGGCTGATCGAAAGACGAAATATACTTGGAGAATACGAACACCCAAATACGTACCGGTTGTGTACCATCTGGTACCTCCTCAACGTCCCAGATTCCTTGCACCGGCCGAGCGATGGATGACGTATCGAGAAGAACCCCAAATTGTTAGTAATTTTGTCAAATACTTTGTCTACAGCTTTTCTTTCGTTCACAATCAACAAACTGAAAACAGTTCTTTAAAGATCTATATGACCTTGTAATTTTGGACGCAAAAATGGCTCAATTTTTCATAAAACTATCAAATTTTCGTAATGCCATAATCAAATTTCATTTGGGAGTGTAATTTGTAAAGTTTGGAAAGATTGATGTCCGAAGCACTCGACTACTAGGGTACTTTTGTTAACTACAAAGCTAAAAAAACGAAACTTTCATTGACGCATCTAGTTAAGTTGCTTCTCGTCCTCTTCAGTAAAAAACCGGCCAAGTGCGAGTCGCATTTGCGGACCGAGGGTTCCGTACAGACTTGTAGGTATGTAAATATAGTTCGTCCATCACGGGAATCGAATCTCGAAGATTTTTTCCGATTAGCCGTTGGAAAACTGTTGTCCCTATACATCGACAAACGTCGCGGTCAGTTTGCCAACTGAGTAATTGCAATGGGTTTAGATGGACTTCTGAACTGTATTGTACCTCGTGGCTGGATCTGATAGTCGGTTTTAGGATTTTTCCCTGTACTTGTGCTATAAGACATTGCTTCTTGCCAAATTTCATGACCCTATAGGTTTTGATTCCCAAGAATATTGACAGACAGACGGTTAACAAAGTGATCCTACAAGGGTTCTTTTTTTCCTTTTGAGTTACGAAACCTTAAAAATAAGCTAATTAAAAAGATGAAATATAGAAGAATTAAATGATAGCATTAAAATTGAGTTTTTATTTAAAAAATTGTAGCAATTTCCCGAAGAGACGTTGAAACCAAAAGTTCAACACATGCACCTGGTGGAGCCCCGACTGTTACCTCGAAAGGTGTGGGTGGAACGACGCCGACGTCAGTATCAATCACAAAGCATCAAGAGATTGCTCAAGGAGATGGACATCAAACCATTTCAATTGATTCCCGTCGACGTAATCGCTATTGTTGTTCCCGAGACAATTCGGTTTCGTCTTTATTCCAAGTACAACTTCTTACCGCTCGAAATTTTCGATAACGAAGAATACGATAGCCAGTAGGTCTAATATTTTTACGGAGTTAGTTGCTCTGCTTACGAAGTTAAGGTTTCGGTCTTCTTTGGCCAAAAATTTAACCTTCGACAAAATATTTGTCTTCAGGACGAAGGTCTTTTTTTGCCACATGAAGGGAAACAAGAAAAATAAAGCCCTTGGTAGTGTGAGATTCCACGGAGGATACTTACTAAAACCCCTCCTCAATCTCCACCGTGTGCCCCATCACGCGGTATCGGTAGAGGCATGCCATCGTGATGGGCGACATCTCCCAGTTAACAATGAATCTTCTCCTTCATTATTTGTGTTGTTATCCTGGATCTCCATCCATTTTCCTTCGTTAACATGAGAACGAAGGTCTTGCCGAAGCCGAATGTTAAATGTAATGAATAATAACAAAATCATGCTTTCATTATTTTATTTAAATCACACAAACAAAAAGTTGAAGTTTGCGACGTTTGCTTCGCTCGAGGGCAATCTCCACAGTTCGTAAGCGCCAACTGTTTGCCCCAGTAACAAAACATACTATTTTTCTTCTTTCAAACTTCGATAACAGAACAACAGACGAATGGTTGAATATGGGTTTACTAGAAGGCGTTAAACATCCAATACCAGCCGAAGCATATTTACCATTCACCAAAGATCTATCAACGCCCACGACTATTATACCCTTCGAATCACTGGCCACAATTTATGAGTGGAAAAACGTCGCTGTCACGAATTACGACCGCGAAACAAAACTGTACTCGATTCTGACACTAGATGGCTATCAATCAACTTACAAAGTGCCAAGGATATATTTGTTGTTCAAGGCCGAAGATCCGAAAACTTTCGCTTCTCGAATAAAGGATGCTATTGATAGAAGACAAGAAGCTGAAGATCGCATAAAGTAAACAAATAGTATTTTTCTTTAATTCTCTCATTGATAGTTTAAGATCCCGATTTGGCTCGATCTTCATCCATCGAGTTTTCTGAATTTTGATAATATTTGTTATTCGTTGCCATGGTTACCTACATATAATATGCTCCACGTGTTCGCAATAAAATTATCTACATTTTCATATTCGAAACCCAAAGGAATGGTAAGACCTCTGGTGAGAAATGCGCTGAACTGTTCTAAGGGGGGTTTTTGACAGGTAAACTATGGAGGCATAAGGTAAACATTGATTTAGAAAAGCATGCTTTTCTAAATCAATGTTTATCTGTCAAAAATCTCCCTTAGGACAGTTCAGCGCATTTCTCACCAGATGTCTCACCATTCCTTTGGGTTCCGAATAAGACAATTTTATATACATATTTTACTTTCGATTGGTAATAAATTTATCTGAAAACTCGATAACTACATTTCAGAAGTCTGATATCACCATCTTCTTTCCATAATCACACTCGACAAATTTTGAATAAAACGTTTTTTATAGGGCCTACTGTTTACGAGATACTGGTTTGTTTAAAATGAGCCACCTCATGTAATGTTTGTTTCAACGCTATTTAAAAGTTTAATTAAAATTCGTGTAGTGTCCATTTAATATTATTTTTACGGGCTCCACACATCCTATGATGTTAAACGTAATGTATTTAGTCGCATACGGTGTGATCCAAAAATCATAAATAACACAACTACGTATTATTACTGAAGTTTCAATTTAAGTATAATCATATCAATACTTAAAAAGCGTATATTTACGGCTTCGCACATTTTAGAAACATATTTTTGGAAAAAGTTTTAAATATAAATATATTGAACAAGATTTTTATGTTTAAAAATTATTTTTTACTTTTTAATCCACATTGCTACAAAAGAGTGCTTTTTTAAGCTCTAATTTTAATTATAACCCTAAAAACCAACGCTCAAATGACTATGTTTATATATAATATGATTAACCGAGCAGGGTGGCGTAGCGATGAGAGCACTAGACTCGCATTCGGGAGGTACCGTGTTCGAATCCCGGTGGGGGCGTATGTGGCTGGGAGTTTTACTCACTGCCTCTCGTAATTCCTGTACCGGCCATCTTGTTGAGGTTTTCCATGGTTTCCCTCAACAATTCCAGATCAATATCGAGATGGTTACTTATTCAAGGCCATGGCCGATTACCTGTCAAACTCCTATGCTCAAAATTTGCCTACCTTATCCTAATTTCCTAAAAGTTCCTTCATTCACCGATTGCTATTAATTAAATTGATGTTTAAAAATTGTAGAAAATAACGGGAAGTGTGGTAGAAAACAAT
This sequence comes from Xanthostigma xanthostigma, assembly GCA_963575645.1. NCBI lineage: Eukaryota > Metazoa > Arthropoda > Insecta > Raphidioptera > Raphidiidae > Xanthostigma > Xanthostigma xanthostigma. The sequence continues at coordinate 4,490,724 of OY754469.1, read as the reverse complement.
AGTAAGGGTCCAGTACGATAACACTATGCACCCAAATTTTGAATTTTTTTTTTTTAAGTCATAGAAAACGCTAAATTTTGATGTTCAAAAAAAAAACTTTGCGGATTATTCACAAATTTCCTCAAAAATACGTGAAAAAAATGGAACTACATTTCGTCTTTCACTGTCATTTTTTGAATCTAACCAATCAAAAATCACAAATACACTTCATAGCAACTGGTGTAGAATTATTGTATAACTATCTCACTTTGAATGCAGCTTTCGATTGTGTTATGGAAGCAGGGTCGTATTTAGATTCGCATACCCGTTTATCGTTCACCCCGGAATTGTTTTTTTAAAAACTCAACATTTGCCCCTTCCCGTTTCACTGCAAGATAATTCGCATACCCCTTTATCGTTCACCCCAGAATTACAATTCGCATACCCGTTTATCGTTCACCCCGGAATTGTTTTTTTAAAAACTCCACATTTGCCCCTTCCCGTTTCACTGCGAGACAATTCGCATACCCCTTTATCGTTCACCCCAGAATTACAATTCGCATACCCGTTTATCGTTCACCCCGGAATTGTTTTTTTAAAAACTCCACATTTGCCCCTTCCCGTTTCACTGCGAGACAATTCGCATACCCCTTTATCAAAAAAAGCGGTGGTTTTCAATCTTCATGAAAATGTGAGTTTTAAATTTAAAATTCGTTTTATAAATTAAAATTTCCAAATACGACTCTGCCCTGAACGTTCAATTGTATTTCATTCCAACCAATTGATATTTCTATCTTTGTTTATCATAGGTACAGGTATATATAACTTTCTCTTTTCTTATCACTATATAAGACAAGATAGCGATCGCTATAGTAAATAATATACTTACTATACCATATTTAATTTTTTTAAATTAATTATTAAAAATTAATTTTCCGCACTTAAAACGACCAATAACGCTGTTATATGTTATATAAAACAATAATTGTGAATTTCCAGTGGATATTTTGCATAGCAAGTTATCGTACTCTTACCTTATTATTATATACGATATAATTACTTAAATATTTATATAAATTTTGGTATTCTCATGAGCTCTTAATACGTGTGCAAAATTTCAAATTAGTCGGACGTCTGGAAGTAGGTAAAAATAAAAACGAAAAATTCACTTTTTATACACGTAATATTAGCATAATTTTATGAGCCAGCCTGTATGTGGATACAATGTGCATTCTTACGCAGGTTCGAGTTCTACTTAGACTGCATGTTAGTGACAGCAGCCTATGACATGGACGAAGAAAGCCTCAAGCGAATTTTCTATCTGGCAACTCGAAACAAACAGTTCAAAATTAGGAACGCCGTGTTTTTAGAACGGGTATTTTTAATTTTACGTATTATTCTTTCTCATGAAATTACTTATCTATATACCCTCAACTCTTGGCCAATTAAAAAGCAATACAACTTTAATTATCAATTAATATTAGCATTTGTGAGTTCACAGTTTGGATTTAACATTTTAGTAATAAATAAAATGAATAAACCAAATACAAAAAAAAATAATTATTAATTTAATTTATAACGATCAGGTCATCTTCAGATACTGGAATGAAGAATTGTCGTTTACATATGAAAGCAATAATAATTAATTATACAAAGAGATAAAAATTAAGTGATGTACTTACGTAATGTAAATTGAAAATTAATATGTAACTGAAAAACTACATTTCGTGTTTATCAAAGTAAAATATCGACGGATAAAACTTAATCCATGTTCGATGATAATTTTTCTCAAATATAAAACACAAATCAATTATTTAAGAGCACCATCTTTGCTTCGTATTTTATATTTGAGAAAAATTATCATCGAATATGGATTAAGTTTTATCCGTCGATATTTTACTTTGATAAACACGAAATGTAGTTTTTCAGTTACATATTAATTTTTAATTTACATCCCGTAAGTACATCACTTAATTTTTATCGGGTAGTATTTAAAAACGAGTGACTGTAAATTACAATTTTGGGTGACAAAAATAATCAATTTGGGTTACTGTATTACTAAGTGAGCGACTGACTGCGCGTGACGAGAAAATAATAGTTGGGTGACTAAATTACTAAGTTGTTAATAGTTAATTGTTTGAATAGAACTGCGTTTTCTAAAAAATATATATTTAATTGACTGTCAACTAAATATACATTTTTTAGAAAACGCAGTTCTTTTCAAACTATTAACTATTTCATTCGCATACCCCGTTATTGTTCACCCCGGAATTGTTTTTTTAAAAACTCCACATTTGCCCCTTCCTGTTCCACTGCGAGACAATTCGCATACCCCTTTATCAAAAAAAGCGGTGGTTTTCAATCTTCATGAAAATGTGAGTTTTAAGTTGTAGTCTCAAAGTGAAAAAAAAATAAACAGTAAAAACAAAAGAAGATATCTGCTTCAATATTACCGAAGGCATTCTAGTCGCTCACTTAGTAATTTAGTCACCCAACTATTATTTTAATATCTCAAGCTATTAAAACAGTATCTCATCATCAGTCACCAAATTTTTTTTTTATTCGATCGTTTTATAATTCCCCATTTTTATCTCTTTGTAATTATTATTGCTTTCATATGTAAACGACAATTCTTCATTTCAGTATCTGAAGATGACCTGATCCAGGTCGAAACGATCGTTATAAATTAAATTAATGATTATTTTTGACGGCCGGGACGAAGGGGCTAAATTTCGATGGACAGTAGTATAAATGTTCACGTAGAAATATTCACGCGCAAATATGCGTATGATATTCATTTTCCTATCCTTGTGATCCGTACGTTATATGCGCCGTTCACGTTTGTCCGCGTCAGTAAATGCGATGTTTTTTTCGGCGCAAAACGTTAATTGAATTGAAATATAATTGTTTTTTCAGGTTGAGCATGAAATTCGACTGAACTACAAACGGACTTTGTGTGAAATGCAATTTATACAATGCGTTAACAGTCAGCCTTACATTTATAAATTTTTGAAACTGCCAAAAAAAGAGATAAGACCGGTACCGGAAAAGGGTATGTTGAACGAGAATTAAACACAACCTAACAATTCCAAGTAAAATATATAAAAACTTTTTAACAAAAAAATTAAACCGCCGAAAAACTGAAAAGCAAAAAATAATAAATCTTTTTATTTAACTAAGTTCTATCTAAGTAGTTGAACGTATGTGACAGTCTAGTTATATCTAAGTAATTTTGAGTCGGCGTCAACAATCCTTCGCCGAAAATCTCTGAGCGTTCACGAAGTTAATGTCAGCGACAGAGCAACCCGAACGGGCACACACTGAGGGCACACGTCTTTGCGAGTGGTCGTGTGGAGAGCGCATGTTTGGAATGTTAATGTTTATCGCTGGAGATTTCACGTATCATTGTTAATTTGATTTGTTTATTTCTTTTAGTGATCTTTGTTCATTGATTGTTTGACGCCGACTCAAAATTACTTAGATATACTAGACTGTCACATACGTTCAACTACTTAGATAGAACTTAGTTAAATAAAAAGATTTATTATTTTTTGCTTTTCAGTTTTTCGGCGGTTTAATTTTTTTGTTAAAAAGTTTTTATTTTATAATTTTTTGTGGCTATATAATTTATAATTGTAATACACAACTCAGCATGAAAATCTGTGAGTGAACAATAAATCACCCCTATTTTCCCATCCTTAGGGTAGGATTTTTTTTCCAAATTTATATGAGACCAACCTCGAGGTATACCCTATCCAATAAAAAAATAATTATCAAAATCGGACTACTCTGTAAAAAGTTATGCGTAGTCATACATTACAATCAGTGAGTGAACAATCAATCATCCCCTGTTTTCCTACCCTTAGGGTTGGAATTTTTTTACCAAATTTATATGGGACCAGCTTCGGGGTATACCCTTTCAAACAAAAAAAAAATTATCAAAATCGGACTACTCTGTAAAAATTTATGCGTGGTCATACATAAAAAAAAAAAAAAAAAAATACGCGTCGACTTGAGAACCTCCTCCGTTTTTGTTTTTCGTCGGTTAATAAATGGGGTAAAGGTACCAATTTCCGACTGTCCTCCATTTTTCTAGATTTACCATTTCAACCCACAAGTGGGGTAGGTACTAGTTTAGATCAAAAATCACTTTTCAAAAATTTTATAAAATCTTTTCGTTTTGAAGTCCCCCGAATCCAAAAACCATATTTTTGGAAAAACTTTGTGCGCCTGTTAGTATGTTAGTCTGTAAGCACGATACAGGTCAAACGGATGAACAGATTGAAACGAAATTCTGGGAGGATGTTCGGTATGCAAATATGAAGAGCCCTATTGTTTTTGGGAAAAATCGGCGCATGCGCAGAAAAGATATATGCTATTTTTATATAATAATGGTATACTTTTCATAACGGCATATTATTCTATTTATTATTTCAAGAAAGTTTCGTTAAACAAATTTTTTTCTAAACTTTATAGTTCCGAAAATATTTTAATTACCCACCCCAGGATCATAATAATAATAAAATAAAACTGAAAATAATACGAATACCTGGCTAAAAAATAAAATTTAGAAAAAAAAATAGTAAAACTGGTTTGGGAATTAATATTTTGCTTGATACCTTCCTTCGTGAGTATCCTTGTGTGATATTAATAAAACTTTAAAAAAATGTTGAATTTTTTTCCTTACCCCCCCAGGAAAAAAAATATCTACGCCCTTGGCTTGCCGTAAGTGAAAGTGTCCTCAGTTGAGAGAGAGAACGCTGCAGAAAACCAGGTTTTTGTTTACTCAAATCAGCATTGTTTTGTACCATTAGTTATGATGGAGATAAGGAACTTTTCTCTCTCTCTGAATTGCAGACACGGCTCACTCGCGTACTCTAGTCTAATATCTCTATGGACGTTACACAACTCCTACATGTGGGATCCCAATATCGTACGTTACACAACTCTTACATGTGGGATCCCAATATCGTTAGATCATGTTTTTATCCTGGTTTGACAGGTCGGATAGCAGTTCCGATGGCTAACTTTCCTGGAATGAGGGACTACGTGAAATGGATAAACCTGTACGCATTGGCTGAAGTGTATCGCGCAATGGCGTATGTCGCATTAAAATGCCAGAAAGTGTCCGCCATGTCGATGTTCACAACCAGCTATGGAAAATACGTCACTCTTGGAGAATTCGAGGCCGTGCAAGTTCACACCACCGATAATGTATGCAATAGCAATTCTATTCCTTATGCCGGCACTTCACATGGCTATTTGTATTTGTGTATTTGGCAAACAATTACCAAGTGTGGAGGGTCTATTTGACAAAGTGTTGGCCCTATTTGCTTATTTGACAAATAAGGCCAATACCAAATACGCGTTACCGTGCGCTTTTCGGTTTTTCGAGGCACATCAAAGGAGTCAAATAGGAAAATACGGCAAATAAACCGTCCACATAATGGCTATATTCAGAAGCGCACGCGCCGTGAACCTATACAGACGTGCAGTATTTTTGTGTCTGTGCTGTGAGCGAGAACTGGAACAATTACTATTGAAAATGAATTGGGACAATGAAACAGTGCTAAACTTCCTGGAATTTTGAACCTGCGTTCTGCTGTGTGTTTGCTATTTGACTGCCATGTGTGGATGGTCGTATTTGCCTCTATTTGCATGTTTGTCTTGAACGTCATATATTTTGCCAAATACAACAAACACCCAATAGCGAACACAAATAGCCATGTGAAGTGCCACCTTTAAGGCCAGAGATACACATAATTAATATTATCAATGATACAAGAAAATCTAAATCTATACAGTTAAATAAAATAGAACTGTCTGTTTGTAATGTCAACAGCTTTTTACTAAATGCATATTATGCAAGTATAATACGCGCCACGGATGGACAAGGTTCGGAAGTTAGTCACAAACAGCGTCGCAAAAGCACATTTTAGAGCCGTTGATACTCCCACCACCTCCCAGCTACCTGTACGGAACGCGCGCTCGTCGGTGATTGGCCGTGCTCGCTCGTTCCTTTGTCACTTGTCGCTTTCCTGCTTTAAAGTACAGTCCAGTACGCTATTGTCAAGTTGTTATAGCTATTTTAGTTTTGTTGAGTTGCGAGTTTGTAGTTTTTCAACAGACTGTACAATCGCAAGCCCGTATTCGCATCTAACTTCTGAGCCTTTAGATTCGTGGCGCGTATTATATATACGGTAGATAATTTTAACAAAAAAAACATTGTTTGTCTGTCTGTTTGTTCCGGCTAATCTCCTAAACGACTGCTCCGATTTTGACGGGACTTTCACTGCAGATAGCTAATGTTTTAAGGAGTAACCTAGGCTATTAAAAACTGTAGTTCGTCAAAATACATTCGCATTGAAAAAAAGAAATTGATGTCAATAATTAGATTTCACATTGTTAGTTGCAATACTATATAAGGAAAATTTACAACAATGCACTGTCGGGACTTAAACCCGAAACTTCCACTCACCACTTCCCCCTCCAACGACTTAATATCACAAAGGCTGCCTGTCGCGCGGGCTATTGCGGATTGTCGTGTCTCAAAGCTCGCTTTAAAAAATTGTTTTCTAACAGTTAGATTACACTTTTTTGTTTGCTTAGGTATATATAGCCAAAAGCTCAACTACATTTGTTGCTATCGTGTTTCATTACAATCATGTGCGGAGTCGCGGGGAGCAGCTAGTATAAAATAAAATTTGAAATGAACAGAGCCAATTTGCACTTATAATTGACTCAGTTTCAATTTTATATTAATATTGGCTTATGAAAATAGTTGCAAATAAATCGGCATTACAATTTAAAATTAGAATGCTTTACCGGAAGATGGTTATTTTTTTAGTGTAATTTACAAACATGACTTTTTCTAGGTAATAAAATATTTAAAAGGAAAATGGCTGGAAAGTTTGACTTTGAACATTCGAATGTATTTGGGTGACATTGGAAAGGGCTGGTATAATCTACTTGAAAAACAGTGGGACATTTATCATAGATCTAAAATATATCGTTTTATGGAACTAGTCAAGCATCGTATGCAGGTAATTACATCATATATATATTAATACGCTAAGGTTAAAGATGTTTGCCTCACTTTTTAGAAAATACCTCTCAATTTCTCCACATAAATTATATATCATTTTACAGATAATTGCTTGCTCTACTGACATCGACAACTAAAAAATTAATTATTGCTTTTGTTTTTGTAAATTTATTAAAATACAGCAACGCTGAACAACGTCACAGAAATGCTGCATGATGCCATCTGACGGCTTAGCTCAACGCTTTTGCTACTTGCGCCTCTATATGACAATTTTAATAAAATATTTCTTCGATCTGTCATCTGAGCTTCATATTGTAATACAACAAAAAGAAGAACGTTATAAGCAGTGTGCAAAATTAGAAACGAATTGAATACCTGCAATCATATTTAAAAAATAATTTTGTAAAGTGATAATTATTATACTTATTTAGTCCGAATAATTTGCACAGGTCACTCTAGTAATTACTTGTTTTATTTGAATCATCATAAATTATGAGTGAAGAGTTCAGCGGGCCGTAGACATTCAAACATGTTTGACAATCATGATAGTTTATGATCTTTGGGACATGGCAGTGACAGTTCCTCTATGAGCTCTGCAGAGCTGCAGAACAAACAATATCTTAGATACTTCGTTAATAAATATTTAATGTTATGAATTAATAGTGTAACAGTTTACACAATCATCATTTTTTAGTAGCCACTGGCAGACCACAAAACTCGTGTGTATTCTGTGTGGAAGACGCCGTTCTGCGCTTCGAAACAGCACATGAAACGTTATCATCAGATTACCCGCTCTGTACACCAAGCAACTCCTGACCCACGAGTTGTATAGCGTGTTATTTAGATCGACATTGAGCTGCATTTTCCGACAGCTCATTCGACCTCTGTTATTAGTAATAACAGATTATATCATCAGAATGAAAAATCGAAACACTTTAATTCTTTCAGTTTGCGTTGAGATGTTTGGTCGAAAATTCAATTCATATGATCGTTACTTTAGTCGAAACGCCATGTCAGTGTACCTTGGACGTCGCGGACGATTTTGTTTGGGGAAAAGACGTAATTACGACCCAATTCAAACCATCGACGACAGCAATTTTCAACATTTTATTGGAGCTGAATGAAGTTGGAGCATTTTATAATATTGACGTTAAACTATATGGGGTAAAGAATACTTTAATAATATATTTATAATTCTTAATGTTTTGTATAATGGGGCAGTCCCACATTTTTGTTTATTGCAATCTACATTACAAATCAGTCATCAAATTTTTTTATGGAAAAAGAGGTGCATATATAATTGTAAGATTTTTTTTCGTTTTTTTAAGATTGTTCTTTTACTGGCTTACGATAATGCTGTAAGAAAGACTCACTACGTTCAACAAGTTCATCCATTTTTGTTGAGTAATTTGAGATTTCCCAACGACTTAACGTTATCTTCGGTGGGTCTGTTGGATCCGATTGTGGTTTATTACAGAAATAAACTGGTTTTGGGTTATCAGAAAGCAATCATACCACTGATGGCCTATTGCAGAGAATATGACAAACATAACGAATTGTTTATGCTTGATGTTGAGGAATACATTACGTGAGATATTTAAATCTTCTGTGTTTTTATTTCAATAATCTAAAAAACACATCAATATCTATAAATAAATTTTAATTTTGCAATCGGGTAAAAATAATCCCGTTTAAAATTTTCAGCAAATTCACAGAAGAAAATCATCCAGCCGCTGAGATAAAAGATGAGATATCGTTGCAAGCTAAACACAAACGTAATTTGGAAACAACTTTACCTGAAAATATAATGATTGGTCCGTTTTGGGTTAACGTAGAGCCGCTCAAAACGTTTCTTGTCAATAAAAGATTTGTTTTGTATACCCGACTTCTTGAGATGTTTACCATTAGAATGAGAGATCAAACTGAAGAAGTATGTATTTGGATCAGGTTTAATATTACCTATGAATAAATAAATTATCTAGAGTCTAGATAATCAATATGGGGCATAGATATATAAGTAACTAGAATACGCTGGTGGGTAGTGTCCTCAGTTAAGAGAGAGAACGCTGCAGAAATTTGTTTACTCAAATCAGTATTGTTTTGCATCATTAATTACCATAGAGATAAGGAACTGTTCTCTCTCTTAAATGCAGACACTTTCACTGCTCTCTCCCGTGCGCTATTGTAATATCTCTATGATATGAGCAAATCAACGATTTTCATCAATGCTCGATTATTGAAGCAACACGCGCATTCACTTTCAAAAATGCTTAAAAACATCGAGCGCTTACTGGACTGCTTAAAAAAATTAAGCATTAAGCATTTTAAACTAACTTCTTAAGTCTTTTCTAACATTAAGTGATTTTTGGACTTAAACAATATTTATAATTGATGGAAAAGTTTATTGTGGCATCGAACAAATTGTGTTTCACATGTCCTTTAGTATGCGATTTAATTGCTTTGTTTAGGTACTGGTTGAATATAAGGGCGTTATGTTCAAATTAAATGAAAAGCCACAATCTATAGAACACATTTTCGAAATACGTGAATGGATGGAAACCATTCCTGTTACAGTAAGAACTCAAGAGGATACCATGAAAAGATTACTTCTGGAATACGACATCTTGGATCATTTTTGGTGGGCGCTGTCAGATGAAGACTTTGAGTGCAAGTGGGAAGCGGTTGGCTGGCCGCTAAAAATTCAAAATCAGGTCGAAGCTACTAATGAATTCTTGGATGAGGAAACTGAGCGATATTTGAAAATACAATTTGATGATGAAGTCAATTTGGTGGACAGGATTGATGGCTATACTTCCCAAGTTTTGGCACTGTCTGCTGTTAAAGATTATAATAAGGTATATCCAAAACCCAGGATATTAATTTCAATTTTTTGTATCTAATAATCGTTAGGCAGATCATGAATTCAGAAGTGTTGACTATTTTTATAAAATATAATTGAAAATACTCACCTTTTCCTGAACTGTTTTTCAATGTATCTGTGATTCGCATGTGGCCATCGGGACGTTTTGTGTTTAGATTGATCATTAATTATCTTAAAGCTTATTATTATTTTATTTTAGATAAATGAACTTGCTGTTGAAATCCGTAGACTTTGGAAAAACATGAAGGAATCACAAGAACAGGGCCTGTTGTTGAATCAACGACAAAAATTATTTGGGAAACCCGTTGTACCCTTCGAGGACCTTAATAAGCTTGTTAAAGAATTTGAACCTTACAAAAACCTTTGGATTACTGCGGCCGGTATATTTATTTTTTATGTTGTAATTTATTTGTAGATATTTTTATAAAATAAGGCTGCATTAAAATTGTTTTTTGTGTAGAATTTGAGACGACTTAAAACATTTTTCAGTGAGTGCAACCAACCGTTTTTTGTTAACTTTTTACCAATAAAAATTGAAAGAGAGCCTTCTCAAAAAAGGAATTAAGATCTATATAAGAGCAGTGCTGATTCATTAAAATTACATTTTATTACTAAAATGTCGTCATACTTCTTGTAATCTTCACTAAATCTCTTCAACTTCAATTTGTATTTCTTTAACGATTCTCCAAACAACTTTTGTCAATCTATAATGGTCAAATGATTCTTACTATTTGTCGGAAGCCTTTTGTATTATTTACCTATACCTACTGGAAACAAAAACGGCAAAAACTTTTACTCCGAATTAACAAGCAATGAATTCTCGAATCCTATGAAATTTTTTCTTATCTGATTGTATTTTTTAGATTGGCTTAAATGGGAGAATATTTGGATGGATAATCCATTGGTAAATATTGACAGTGAAGCAATTGAACGTCAAGTTAACGACATGTATAAGATGATGGTTAGATCAATTCGGGTGTTTGCGGACTTCCCCGGTGTTCAACAGATTGCCCTTACTATTAAAAGTAAAATAGAAAATTTCAGACCTATGGTGCCTTTAATTCAAGCCGTCAGAAATCCCGGTATGCGGCAAAGACATTGGGACGATTTCTTGGCAGAATCAGGTTTGTATTTTCGAATATTTTTGGTTCGTTTATTCCAGCAAGTGATAATTTTTTTTGTTTCTTGGTGAAGGTATTCAGATTGAGTGGAACGACTTTTTGACATTCAATAACTGTTTGGAACAAGGCGTTGCGGATTTCTCTGAATCAATTTGTAAGATATCAGAATCAGCCGCCAAGGAATATGCTATTGAATTAACTCTAGACAAAATGGCTCATGAATGGGAAAGTAATCTTATGGAAGTTACTCCATATAAGAATACAGGTATTGCAACTATAAAGATATGTTTACATTAATAATACAATACTGTCCGTATTTAGTTTTATGCCAATAGAATACTAATCATTGAAGGACAGTTTGACTGAGGAATAATTTAAAAAAGAAGCTTTACCAACGTTTAAAAAAAATAAGTTCATCATCAGGGCCTCAGTCTAGATGAAACGTGGTAATTTGTACTCATCTCGAATGTATGATTATTTAAAAGAAATTGTAATAACCCAAAATAATATGATCATGCAGTCTGAGGCCTTGATGATGAAAATGAACTTTGGGTTACTACAATTTCTTTGTAATAACCCAAAGTAATATAATCACGTACCTATTTAGGATTAGTACAGTTTAGCGCCTTTTAACTAGTCTGAGACCTTGATGATGGAACTAAATTCTTCTAAACGTTGACCACAAGAGAAATATCAGTAAAGCATCTTTTGTAACTTGTTCTTCAACCAAATTTTCTCTCAATGATTGTTAGTAACACATTTTGAATACTTTTTAGGTACATACATAATGAAGGTAGCTGAAGAACTCATTCAAATGCTTGATGATCACATAGTGATGACGCAACAAATCTCTTTCAGTCCGTTCAAGGCCGCGTTCGAAGAAAGAATTAATGAATGGGAAGACCAATTACGGGTCACTTCAGCGGTACTTGATGAATGGATAGAAGTTCAAAGGCACGTTCTCAAAAAAAATCTCAAACTAAAACCGAAACAGTGAAACGACAATTAAGTTTTTTATCAGAACGAAATTGTTAGGTTTGCAATAGCCTACGAGTTATAATTTATCTTAAAGTTATTACCGTTACGAACTAAATACTTTCAGTTATTAATTTAAAATTTTTGATTTTGTTAGATTGTGGATGTACTTGGAACCGATTTTTACAAGCGAAGATATCACGAGACAGCTTCCTATGGAAAGCAAAAAATATAATGCGATGGACCGAACTTGGAGAAGAATTATGAAAGGTGCTCATGAGTTACCAAAAGTAAGATATTCTATACTTGAAACTTTTCATATCAAAAATCATTTGGAAAATATAGTGATTTTTGATTATTTCAAAAAAAATCCAAAATACATGTAAATAAATGATAAATTATTATAAAGTAATTAAATTGCAAGAGTGCAGGAGATCAAGATTATGGTGACCTTGGTCTTAATTTTGCTCATCACTATTAAAAAAATAATTTTGGAACATAGGTCACGTACGGTTTCTCCATATCAATTTTTTTCATTTAAATATTTTCTATAAATAATGAACGAATTTCAATACAGATATTGGACACTTGCCCCGATAGGAAATTGCTGGAAAGTTTAAAAGATTGCAAACATATGTTGGAAATGGTTGAGAAAGGATTGTCTGAATACTTGGAACTGAAGAGAAGCGTATTCCCCAGATTTTACTTTCTCAGTGACGACGAATTATTGGAAATTCTTTCTCAGGCTAAGAATGCTTTGTCTGTGCAACCACACTTGAAGAAATGTTTCGAAAACATATCAACGGTATGGGAATTTCTATAAAGTTTAAGTGGAATTTCCTGTAGAGTCAATTACAGTTAAAAATTTGTTTATTTGGTAGCTGGGGCCCTCCGTTTATGTTGCATTTTATGCGGAACGATTTTCTATAATGCATTAATGATTTCCGCAGCAACTATCTCAACAAAACTCATATGTTGGAAGCTTTCTTAAGCGTTATCTCTTGTATGAAAACTGAGCCAGTTTGCCTCTGCTGAAGTTATAGCTACCATCTGCAATGGTTCTTTTTGTTACATTCCGCAATATGATCTGATCATTTGGGGGAGCAGACCCGAGAGCGGAAAAGGCTACACCAGAAAAAAAGCTGCCAGAACCACAGCTCGAGCAAAATTCGACTTGCATTGGAAACCCTTTTTAAAGCATTTCACTCTATTTCACTGTTGGTTTTCATGAACCCAATTATCCTCACTATCAGGCGTTGCCTAGTGAGAGTTTCTACACTCTACTGGTGTACTCTTCTTAAAAAAGAATTGAATTTTTTTTCAGCTTACATTTGAAGCAGATTTACGCATCACTCAAATGGTTTCTGGAGACGGCGAAACAGTCGATCTCAAAGAATCTATGTATCCTACAGGCGGTGTTGAATATTGGCTCTTGGCGGTTGAAAGTGCAATGATGGAAACCGGTATATACTTGAAATTCTTTCCCATCAACAGATATAGTGATTGACAATCGCTATATTTTTGTTCAATAAATAACACCTTTGAACATTACCTAGTTTTTGACTATTTTTCTATTTCTAAAAAAAAAAACACAAAAGTTGAACACGGAGCATGTTTGTGAATTCAATGTATCTAAAATCTCGCTAAACATATCTGTAGCTAAAAATCTATTGGTTTTTGCTATGCGCCCGTAGACACTTTTTCTTAGCGACCTTTAAACTATGAAATGAAACCATTTTCGATCAAATAAACCAAGAACCAAATCCCATAAGGTTTGTACGGGGTTCTTTGAATAATGTACTTACTTTTGCGATTTACTTTATTTTAATTTCCATTGTACATTCACTACTTAAATTTGGTTTTAGACAGTAGATGATAAAATGTTTATATTCTGTTTTAATGCCGACACACATTTGCGTCAGTGTTTTTCGTTTCATTAATTTTATCTTCGAGATCGGCAAGTTCCAGTATAAGAAGTTTCACTTTAATAATAATATTAAAGTTTATTTATTCCGTTGATATAAATATGTGGAACAAGTCAAACATAGAAATTACAATGAGGTAGAAAAAAATTCCTGAATGGAATAGAAAGTGTGCTTTAATTAAGATTTAACATTAGCCGGTTATTATATAGTTTGTTGGGCATAGAATTTGGGCCTTTAGCAAACAGATTTAATTGGTGCTTCGAAATTGTTAGCCGATCATTATCCCGTAGAAAATGACAAGTAGTGTCGCTAACTTTCAAAAATGTGTTAATATTTGTTTTAACATACGTTAAGCAATTATAAATATATAAGGATATTAAAATTTGATGTTTTTTAATCAATTGTTTCAGTACGTTTGACATTAGCGGATTCCCTAGTTGATATCGAAAAAAAAGACAGATCCGAATGGGTATTGTCATGGCCTGGTCAGGTCGTTATTGCGGGCAGCCAGACATGTTGGACTAGCGACGTAGAGCACGGCATTTTGGAAGATCGTCTTCAACACAATTTTGACATCATGCTTCACCACGTGAGTTCAATTTGAACATTAAATTAAAAAAAAATGATACGTCGTGGGACGCCTGGCAAATAAGGGACATAAAAGCAAAATTCTAGTAACTAAATTTCGCCCTGCCATCTAACGAAACTCTAGTGACTAAATATCGCCATGTAACTAAATTTCACCTGTTTTCGACATAGTTATCAAAGTTGTTTAACTTCACACATGTAAGCCATGAAAGTGTGTGCGTTACAAAGTAGCTGACGCCATATTGTTTCATGCGACAGATATTGGTCCGCTGCCACGCTCGAGCTGGGTCTCTTGATTACAGACTTCGTGGTTGAAACACTCGAATATCTGTATTTTCTGGGCTTGTTTCCAATTTTGTTGTTCCAGTCATTAGACAAATTAAATAAAGCTACACACTCTTTAAGACCTTTTTTGAGTTTTGGTGCAAATTAGTTAAACTTTTTATGGAACATTATTATTTATTATATATAGTTAGTTATAGTTTTAGTCCAAACGGCTGGCGTACATTTGAAATGATTTCTGAGGAATTTTAAACTCCGGTTTCAGTTGGACGGATTAAGAGGGTTGCTGTCCGGCGGCATAACTCGTCTGCAACGAAATATAATCGGTGCTCTGATAACAATTGAAGTCCACGCGAGAGATGTAACTGAAAAAATATTAAAGGACAAGGTTTCCAACATAAATGATTTCGATTGGATAAGTCAACTAAGGTATAAAATATAAAATTAAAATTCTGAAAAACTTCCGAAAAAATTAAATATGATAAGACATTTTAAATATCACCCTTAAATCATATTCTCCTCTTCAAAATCTAATCATTTTTTTTCCTCCCCACAAAAATATCATGTCGTATAAAGAAAACTGCATCAAAGTCGATTAACACAATGATGAGTTATGATATCACATATAAACAGACATACAAACAAACCAACAAACAACGGCCCCCTTTTGAGTCGGCGATTAAAAATGTATGCATTTGGCTTTCCGAACTTTCCATCTGGGCGTTATGCTTAGTATACTTAGCGGCTTTCTTTGACGATGTTCTAGATATTATTGGATTGATGACGAATTGAAAATCCGCGCAGTAAATGCCGAATTTTCTTATGGCAACGAGTATTTGGGCAACAGCGGACGTTTAGTCATAACGCCGTTAACTGATCGATGCTATTTAACCCTCACAGGAGCTTTGCATCTTAAGTTTGGAGGCGCTCCGGCCGGACCTGCTGGAACTGGAAAAACTGAAACCACCAAGGTTTGATCTTTTCTGTTGCATTACTCTTGACCCGGGTCTGCTTCGCTCGGGTGCTTTTATATACAGGAGTGTATCACAGGAGAGGTCGTTACCATGGTTTACATAATGAAATCTATTCGGGATGGTGGCACAATCTGGATGAACTTAAAAAATCGCCGAAGTATGTTTCAATGTGACTCCTGTCATGTTGGACAAAGTGAGACAAAGTGTTTATAACCGATTAAGCCACAAAGCATGATGGAGGCTAACCTAGACTCCATCATGCTTTTCTAAATTAATGTTTACCTGTCAAAAACCCCCTTTAGGACAGTTCGGTACATTTCTCACCAGAGGTCTCACCATTCCTTTGGGTTCCGAATTGTTATTAAATAATGGTTATTATACCATCCCATTCTCATAATATGTGGCCAAGGTAATCGTTGATCCTAACTAATTTGTACAATGAAGTTTTCCCTATGTTCGGTTTTCTGTGATACACTCTGTATATCGCACTCATGGAGATAACTAATTTTGAAAAGATTACAAATGTCATGGTCACCTTGTAACAAAACTGGCGCATGTCACAATAAAATAGCAGATTCAAGAATCAAACATTAAAGTTCAAGAATATGACTTAAATTATTTAATTACATAATAATGAAGTTAAATAACCAACTTTATCTGTCCTTAGTAAAAATATGTAGTCTTTTGTCAAAAATTGCATTTTAAAAATCTTGATGTCTAGTCTTATAGCAGAAATATTGCAACGGTATATTTTTTGTAGGACTTGGCTAAAGCTTTTGCCATTCAGTGCGTCGTATACAATTGTTCCGATCAGCTAGATTACATGGCGATGGGAAAATTTTTCAAAGGATTAGCAAGGTATTAAAAAATGCATTTTTGACGTGATAACGTCTTATAAATTGATGAAACACCGGCTGCGCGCACGAAAAAGTGTCACGTTCCGCCTGAGTCTGAGCGTGCAAGCGAGAGCGCGGTATAAGCGATAAAGAGGCACGATCGGCCCAAGCGTCGGCTTGTACGCATTTCTCTCTCCTCTCGCGTGACGTCAGAGAGTTCATCAATGTTTCTTTATGACGTTATCACGTAAAACTATCGTCCGTAAACCGACTTTACAGACAACCATTTTTTATTTGTGTTCTGCCCTTAAAGTTGTCAAAAGCATTTACACAATGTTTATTTCATTTTTATTCTAATTATACCAACTGTTCACTGATCTACATTTTTTTATTAGTTCCGGAGCGTGGGCATGTTTTGATGAGTTCAACCGAATCGATATTGAAGTATTATCAGTGGTGGCTCAACAAGTCACAACGATCCAAAAAGCTCAACTGGCCAAACTGGAGAGGTAAATGAAAATACAAAACCCGGTAACAAAAATTAGTGAAAATAGTACACATTGGGTCAAAGTAAGATAACTCGATGTGTAAAATATCCATTGAAAATACACAATTACTATTTTAAATAGCATATAAAAGTATTAAATTATTAAATCATTCCAAATTAGTCATAGTTTCTTCTTCCGAGAGGAATACGAGCAATTACCGGTCACCTTGCATAATTTTCTAAAAAAATATTATTCTTCAAAGATTTTTGACGTGATAACGTCTTATAAATTGATGAAACACCAGCTGCACGCACGAAAAAGTGTAACGTTCCGCCTGACCCTGTGCGTGCAAGTGAGAGCGCAGTATGTTTGACAGCTACTAAAATTTAGGTTATGTATTACGGAATACGTAATCACGTAAAACTATCGTCCGTAAACCGACTTTACAGACAACCAATTTTTTTACAATTATTAGGTTCCTCTTCGAAGATTGCGACATCGCTCTGAAACAGTCTTGCGCCGTCTTCATTACGATGAATCCAGGTTATGCCGGCCGAACCGAACTGCCCGACAATTTGAAAGCTTTGTTCCGACCAGTGTCTATGATGGTTCCGAATTATGCGTTGATTGCCGAGATCAAACTGTTTTCGTTCGGATTTTCGGATTCGAAAGTTCTGGCCAACAAAATAACGACCACCTGTACTTTATGCGTGGAACAGTTGAGTAACCAGGACCATTACGACTTTGGTATGAGAACTGTCAACACCATCCTCGCAGCTTGCGGTAACCTGAAGCGCGAGAAACCAAATATGAACGAACGACAAATTATTTTGAGAGCTTTGTTGGACGTCAACGTTCCTAAATTCTTAAAAGACGACTTGATGCTGTTTAACGGTAAGAAGGGCCGAAAGTTTGATATTCTTGCACTTCGGGCATCATGACGCGCAGCTCAAAGATATCAAACTTTCGGCCAGTGTGGTGTATACTGTTTTATATTCCTAATTTGAAAAATGATACAAACTTTCATCCTCTATTTCACCCACTTTAGGTTTTTTTGAGAGAAAAGGTCCTTTCTCAGGATGTAATCTATCTCCTTGTCAAATTTTATCAAAATCTGTTCAGTGGTTTAACCGTTAGAATGCTACGCGGCGCAAAAGCGCTGCGATCGTTTGTATCGAAAATTGCGGCGCAGCGCAAAAGCGCTGCGAGTTTCAGTTTCAGTGTGTTGTTGAGCTATTTTTTTTAGATTTTTTATTTTCTAAAAGAAATAAAATACAATAATATTGATATTATTTTATGTTTAATAAACATTAATAAACAATAAACATTTTTCTTTATAATGCAAAAATAATTAATAAAATTGATTGATATTTGTCTAAATTCGAGTGTTTTGCCAAAATTGCTTAGCACTAAAACGGTTAAGCGTGAAAAAATAACAGTTACTTTCGTTTATAATATTTGTATGGATAAAATTTATGACTCTGATGCCATCTGTGGAAAAACACGTAAACTATTTACATTTCACCCTATTGCGCGATTTGCGGAGGGTTGTTAAACTACTGAAGGGTAGGTTTAGTATTTCTCCCTCAGAGCTAACTGCGTTAATATTTGTGAGTCGCCATTGCGAATGCAGAAATCTATACAGAAACCTGTTTTTCAAAGATTGCTTGCTTTGGCTCCACGATTTCCAGTTTTTAAATACAGATGCGATTGAAAAATGTATTAGTCTTGTTATAATTTGAAGAAGCGAGAATGCCTACCAAGAAAAGCGAATGCTATTACATCGAATATCGCTTGAAACTGACTTTAAAGTTTTTCATTGTCTATTATTATTATATTTTGTTTATTCATTCCACAGGTATTACAAATTTGGAACATTATATAAAAATCATAAGGGGACGTCCGCTCAATACGTGAGCTCAAAATAGAGGGAGGGGTCCGGCAAAATTTCACCAGATTTTATTTAAAGGTGGGGGCGGTCAATAAATATCTCGCGTCAATTTTTTAATTCAGAGAATATGCAATACGGCGGCACAAAATTAGTAACTCAAAATTCTAATAGCGAAGTAATATTTTTTTCTGGCATTTATTGTTGAAAATGAAAACAGGCAAAACTGAAAAACACATATTTATTTAACCGTTGTGTTGTGACCCTATTAGTAGATTTTCAAATATAATAAATCGTTCAAATCTTTGATTAACGTCTGATTAGAACTCTTCAATAAATAAAATTATCGACCAATTTTTCAAGACAATATATTACCAAAAAATATAATCAATAGATACATTAAGTTCTGAAGAAGGTCCAAATCCGGATCGAAACGTTAATGTATTAATTATATTTTTTGTTAATATATATTCTGAAAGATTGGTCGATAATTTTATTTATTAAATAATAAATCGTTGTTTGAAGTTATAAGAAAAAATATAAGAGTGAATTGTGACGATGCGCGCGCACTTTGTGACATCAAAATTAGCAGAATTAATATTCATTGATACCTGCCTTATACTTTAGAAATAATCTATAAAATCAGTTACATGAAGTTGAACGTTCAGTTTGAATAAAATTATTCGAGAATAAGCCAGTAAAATACCAAATGATTTCCATATGATGCAAATCTTGTTTGAAATACTGCGTAGCATAAATTTTAAAGATTCGAGTAAATTTGCATTTCAAAATTTCAATAACACGTGTGTTTCAGATACATGTAATACTGACCTATTTTCTAGTACTGATTAAATCAATAAAAGCTTATTTTTAATTTGACTTGAATCTAAAAAAAATATTTACCTCGATTTTTATCCTCTTCCAAATGTCCAATTGATGTGAAAGTTTGAAGTCGTATGTAGTTTTGATACAATATTCTGATAGTGTGTATATAATAATATTTATACAGTAGAACCTCTTTAAGTCGAAAACCTCCAAAACTCTAAAAATTGTTTTGTTCTCGTCCCTTTAAGCTCCAAAACCTTCATTTCTCGAAATAACAACCGTCTATAGGTCGAAATAATCAGTGAGTTCCTACAGGTCATTTCGGTACATATTTTCCCTCCATAACTCGAAAAAATAAATTTTACCTCTGATATATCTCGAACTCTCTAACCTGTACAAGTCGGATATTTCCTTACCAAATCCGCCTGACGAAATCCTTCATAAGTCGAAATCTTTCATAACTCGAAATCCTTCATAAGTCAAAAACTCTATAACTCGAATTTTTTACGTCTCCGTGAAGTTCGACTTACAGAGTTACTACTGTATAACATATTAAAAAATGAAAATAAAAACACAAGTGGTGGGAGTGACGGTTTTAATGGTGGGATAACGTGTCTCCATTTATAGTTAAAAAAAATCTTGAAAAAGACGTTTATATCAATACACTAAAAAGTAGAAAATAAATTGATTTCTCTTCCAAAACGACTAAAAGCGTGGGGCACTCACTTCGCGTATATTTTTCCCGTTTCTGCAGTCCCATGTTGACCTGCGAGAGAAGATCTGTAGATAGTAGATTATAGACGCTCGTCAGGAGAGAATCTGCCAGCCGACATACACAAATCGACGGGTACGAGCTACGATTCCTGGGAGTGCTAATTACAAAAAAAAAAAACATTGGGGCGCTATCTACATTCCAGGGGGCTGTGTAGAGTGGGGATGAATAAGGGTTTTTTTTTTTCATTATTTCTGTCTTTTTTTTCAAATTTAGAATGCTAAGAGACAATGGTGCGCTGAATGCCACCATAAAATATGTAAATCTCTAATTTGTGTGTTTTGTATTTGTTTTGAAAAAAAAAAACTCAAAATGGCAGTTATAATACGCGCCACGGATCTAAAAGGTTCGGAAGTTAGTCACAAACAGCGTCGCAAAGGCACATTTTAGAGCCGTTGAGACTCCCACCACCTCCCAACTACCTGCCCGGACGTGCGCTCGTCGGTGATTGGCCGTGATCGCTCGTTGCCTTTGTCACTTGTCGCTTTCCTGCTTTAAAGTACAGTCGAGTACGCTATTGTCAAGTTGTTAATGTTATTTTAGTTTTGTTGAGTTGCGAGTTTGTAGTTTTTCAACAGACTGTACAAGCGCAAGCCCGCATTCGCATCTAACTTCCGAGCCTTTTAGATTCGTGGCGCGTATTATAAAAGCGGTGTACTAAATTCGATTAACCATGAAATTAAAATAATGCACTGACTATTTTTTGACGTGATAACGTCTTATAAATTGATGAAACACCGGCTGCACGCACGAAAAAGTGTCACGTTCCGCCTGAGCCTGAGCGTGCAAGCGAGAGCGCGGTATAAGCGATAGAGAGGCACGATCGGCCCAAGCGTCGGCTTGTACGCATTTCAATGTTTCTTTATGACGTTATCACGTAAAACTATCGTCCGTAAACCGACTTTACAGACAACCAATTTTTTTTATTATAGGTATTGTTTCCGATTTGTTTCCACGCATGGCTGCTGAAACAGTGAATTACGGCGACCTTGAAGCTATGCTAAGAAAAATAACATTAAAAAAAGGCTTGCAGGACGTCGATAGTGAGTTTCTTTGATTAAATTAAATTTTCATATAATTTTTAAATTTGCTCATACATGAAAAAAAGTAGCGTGAGACTCCCGCGCGTTAGAAGTGAAACTTCTTAGGTTTTATGTTTTAGCATTAATTGTTGACGATTTTATTATGTCAGGATTAGGAAATTATGTGAAATTTGTTAGCGTGGCTAGAGAAAATGCTACGTTTACACACAGTACGCATGCGTGTAGAATGCGTATGACGCTTTGACAGAGAGAGAAAGAAAACGATTCTCCCACTCTTTCCTCTCAACTGTCCGTTGAGGTCAGAGAAGGCGAAGAGGTTCGCTTTTCTATAATTTGCACTGATTTTTCATTCGGAACTTGATAGATACTGATTAATAACAAATAATAAAAACACTTGAAATACTTATACATACACATATTCTATATGTCTGTACTCCTGAAGATGGACTGATTGTCCCAAGCGATCGTTGAGAGAGAAAATATTTTGTAGAATTTTCAAGTGTTTTATTATTTGTCATTTTCGCTTTTGATTCAGACAGGCTAATTTTCCCTACCGCGTCTAAAGAATTCATAAAACGAGGATCTGCATTTTCCGGTTCAACTTTTAATTTTATCCTTGTTTTTTTTATTTCAGCGTACATCCATAAAGTAATCCAGCTCTACGAAACAACTGTGGTGAGGCATGGACTGATGTTGGTGGGACCCACGGGCTCCGGAAAAACTAAGGTAGGTGCGAATTACGTTCATGCATGTAAAATAACTATAATAACTTTTCTATGTAAGAATAATGACTGCTTAGGCGTTGCAGGGTCAAATAATTATGATACTCGGGAACACAAAGATTACTCTTAAACTCAAAACAGGATTTTTTTTAAATTTAAATAGTTTTTGACGTGATAACGTCTTATAAATTGATGAAACACCGGCTGCATGCACGAAAAAGTGTCACGTTCCGAAATGTGTCACGTTCCGAAATGTGTCACGTTTTGTCTGGATATTCGAGCGGAATACGTTATCACGTAAAACTATCGTCCGTAAACCGACTTTACAGACAACCAATTTTTGACGTGATAACGTCTTATAAATTGATGAAACACCGGCTGCATGCACGAAAAAGTGTCACGTTCCGAAATGTGTCACGTTCCGCCTGGATATTCGAGCGGAATACGTTATCACGTAAAACTATCGTCCGTAAACCGACTTTACAGACAACCAATTTTTGACGTGATAACGTCTTATAAATTGATGAAACACCGGCTGCATGCACGAAAAAGTGTCACATTCCGAAATGTGTCGCGTTCCGCCTGACCTTCGAGCGGAATTCGTTATCACGTAAAACTATCGTCCGTAAACCGGCATTACAGACAACCATTTTTTGTTCAGCTCGTAACTTACTATCGAAAACTGCTGAGGAATATTTTTTGTACTTCAAATTCAACCGAAAGTGTTTTTTTTTTTTAATGGCAACAAATATTTTTTTTTAACATTTTCGTTATCTCCATTTTTTTTCTCTATAAATTTATATAAAATGAGGTTTCATAAGAAAATATTCGAGAAGAACGTTATCGATTTATTAATTAAATACGTAGTAATAATTATTTTTCAAGGCACTTCACACAAGTTATTAATAATAAGTAATTACTGTCTGATTTTTATATTGATAGCTTTTTTATTATTTTTGGTGACTCCACGAGGCGCCGACTTTCCTAACATTGGCTCGATTGTTTATCGATTATATCCGCGAATTTGGTAAACAATATTTACCGTAATACATTTTTTAAATATATTATCACATTTATCCTTGTTTTCTGAGAAATTGTAACTGATTTTACAGTCAATTAAAAGCATATTGTCCGGGAATATTCACAAAAGCAAAGCCGATTAACGGATATTATGATATAGTATTTAATAAACCTAAAGAGTCTTTCAAAATGAGTGCAAAATATTCCAATAAAACACACCATTTACTCAAACATTGAACATATTTTTTTTATTTTTATACTGGCCGTATCCGGCCACGCGTTGCAGTGGCTCAGTCTGGTTTACATGTGTTGCCGTTACGTTCAACAGATAGCGCTCCCGTTGCCTAAAATATTTAAGATAACGTGTGTTCCTTTAACGTCCAACAGATGGCGCTTCCGTTGCCGTAAAATATTTAGATTTATAGAGATGCTACACTTGTGACATGTGAAAACGTGCTTTTTTTACAAAAAACTGCGCCACGCAGCACCATCTGTTGAACGTTAAAGCAACACACGCTATACTAAATATTTTGCGACCGCGGAAACACCATCTGTTTATTCAAGCGATGTTGAACGCTAAAGCAACACACGATTTACTAAATATTTTACAGCAACGATAGTGCTGTCAATTTTAGATAATAGCAACACACGTAAGCCAGACTGAGCCACAGCAAATTATAATGCAATCAAGCCGTTTCAGATATGTTGTAATGACACTTTTTATATTCAAAATATCTACATTTCGAACTAATTAATCTCCTTAAATTTGAATGACATAAGGGCAATGCGTATTTTTTTTTGTTTTTTTTTTATAGAAAAATAACTAGTACATAACATTCACAAAATATATTCACAATTACAAATATATAATATTAAACATTAAATAATATTTTTAAATATCACATTTTTTAAAAATAATGGAATTTATGAATGTATGCGGGGTACACTCCAGTAATTTCATTTCAGCTTTAAGCCGCTAAAGCGAACAAAACGAAGTTTTATAGTCTTTTATTCTGGTTTCATTTCCTGATGTTTTCTGAAAAAATAAAACAATAATTTTGAAATACATTTTAAATAGTAGGTCTAATAATAATAATAATTTAAAGATACAATTTCAAGATAATAATAATAATGCGTTTAACGTCCATTTCTCGACTTTATGTCATAACAGACGCCATTCGCACCATTACTATTTGCTCGTTATTTTCTACATTTTTAAACTTCCACCTAATTAATAGCAATTGGCTAAGAGCTGGCTACGGAGAAAATGGGTGACTCGGTGCAGAGCTGAAAATTTGCAGAATAATAGGAGATAGTACAAGTAAGTTGGGAAAAAGTTGCCAGAAGGCTAGGCGGAAGATAAAGAGCCGCCAGTAGGCGCTAAATTTGCGAAAAATCAGTGCACTTCTGGCAATTTTTATACTTATTCTGTAATTCAAAACTAGATTATATATTATATATATTATACATTATATAGTTATAAGGGCATACTGAAAATTCAAACATGATATAATAATTATTAATTACATTCGACAAATAGTCAAAATTATTAATGTCATTTTGATAGAAATAAAATAAAATAAATTAATAAGATTACGTTGTTATAACAACGTAATTTTATTAATGAAAATATATGACGATTAATTTTATTTCTATCAAAATTACATTAATAATTTTGAATATTTGTCGAATGTAATTATTATATCATGTTTGAATTTTCAGTATGCCCTTATAACTATATAATGTATAATATATATAATATATATTATAATCTAGTTTTGAATTACAGAATAAGTATAGAAATTGCCCAGAAGTGCACTGATTTTTCGCAACATTAGCGCCTTCTGGCGGCTTTTTATCTTCCGCCTAGCCTTCTGGCAATTTTTTCCCTACTTACTTGTACTATCTCCTATTATTCTGCAAATTTTCAGCTCTGCACCGAGTCACCCATTTTCTCCGTAGCCAGCTCTTCGCCTATATGTAGAGAACTTCCTTAGGCCTAGCACACATGAAGAGCGTTCAACGCGCGTTGGCCCAACGCGCGTTTACAACTTCTATACAATTGTATATAACTGTTTACATGATAACGCGCGTTCAACGCGCCACCAACGCGCGTTATCATGTAAACAGTTATATACAATTGTATAGAAACTGTAAACGCGCGTTGGGCTAACGCGCGTTGAACGCCTCTCATATAAACTAGGCCTTAAAGTCATATTCTATGTCCGCCACACTGATTTTTAATACCCTATTGTGTGCCAGGACAAAACATCCGTTCTCCAATATTTTCATTACCCTCGAAAAAGTTAATGTTTTCAATTAAAACAAAAATCTGTTACAATACAGAGAGTCGCTTTTCATCGAATTGTTTAAACAGTTTGAGTACGTTTTAATTTTGTTAGCACGTCGTTAGTATATACTTAGTAAACTGGGTCACCAGTGTTCAGAAATCTGCATTTCCCACTAATAAACCGCGTTGTTTGTTTCTGTCAAAGCTTGAAACTACTTTAAACATTCTAAAGTACTAGACTTTAGAATGTTTAAAGTAGTTTCAAGCTTTGACAGAAAACTTTTGCAAAACGAGATTTTTTTTTAAACAAAGTCGCTACTCTTGTTTATCAACTAGCAACATTATTCGCTTTAGTGTTCAACGTAGTTTTTAATTAGAAACTGCTTTAAATTCTTGAATTCTTACCTTTAAGCTTCCAGTCTGCTTTTTAAAGATATGTGTATGAAATTTTTACGGACTCTGTCTGAAAATAAAAATCATTTAGTACAGTCAAAAAGAACATAATTTTTTTAATAATTACTATCGCGCTTATATATAGAGAACTGTACAGCGTTGCCAGTTTTTTTTTGCCAAGTCGGGATTTTAGGACTCTTTGAGTGAAAACAGCGGGATTCTTTCGTCGAAAGCGGGACATAGTAAAAAAAACGTATATAATCAGAAGTTTTTAAATACCTACATATATATCTTTTTATTTGAATTAAAATTAGGTTTACGTGACAATACATAGCAAAAATAGCCATAGAAAATGTATTTTTAAAAATATAATATTTTAAATCAGATTTAGATACCCTTTCGTTAAATAGTTGAGTCTTATTTGTCTTCAGAATAAAAAAAAAAAACAGAAATTAAAATCAAAAAAGTTTTATTCATTAGAGAAATATGGCGTTTCAAACAATAGTCTGTGGAGTGAGTGTTATAAATTGCAACTTACAATAAGAGAATAATTATTTATAAGAATTACTTATTCATGATATTTCTGTGAAGATTTAACTTCTTTTAAAGTTATTCCCGACTCCCGCGTTATCCCCGAAAAGCGGGACTGAGCCTGTCCCGCGCGGGACATTTAATTTTTATTTAAAAATCGGGACGTCCCGCCAAAATTGGGACGTCTGGCAACCTTGAAACTGTACAACGAAATTGTAAACACAACGCTTGCACGGTCCTGTCCGGTTTCACCCGGGTGTAAAAGAACGAATGAGGAAGAGAGGAACATGAGTACACACATTCATCTTAGTTTACCGAGATGAATGTTATGTCCAAATTTCATGATGATCGGAGTTACCGTTCAAAAGCGTTTGTCGATAAAATTATACTTTTTTAAACTAATATTTGTTTTTTAATTAATTAAATAAAATTAAAATAAATTTAAAGCAATGTAGAAAATAAAAAAAAATAAAGATATTTTTGCCCAACGTGGGGCTCGAACCCACGACCCTGATATTGGCAGTCGCACGATTGAGCCATCCGACGTTGTGTACTCTTAACGCTAATTTGAGTATATTTAGTTAGTGCATTTCACCTGAATAGAAGCTTATTTTCTAAAAATTATAATTAAAAAAACAAATTGTGAATCTAAACCATTCTCGAATCCCATTGAACACACACAAAAAATTTCATCAAAATCGATCCAGCCGTTTAGGAGGAGTTCAGTTACATACACACGGACAGAAGAAATATATATATATAAAGATAAAGATTAGCGGTCCGTCCCGGTTTCACCCGGGTGCGATAGATATAATTCTACTAAATGTATTTGGTTTGCGGCCCGGCGTCTGAACTAATAGCTTTAAGCAAATTCTACCAGATTTGCTTCTGAACTAATAGAATAGAATACATGTTTCGGGTATATACAAGTCATTTAGTGCGTCAATACGATACATAAAATTAAATTAAATATTTAATTGCGTATCATATAGACAGATATTTAAGAGATGTTCTTTTAGTTTCTTTTTAAATTGTTTTGTCTTGTTAATGTTTTTAATTTCATTCGGTAATCTATTGTATATAATTTACTCCCCTTGCATAATGGACTTTGACTGTACTTTGTTGTTCTGTATTTTCCAATAGGTATGTAGATTATTATTAATTCGGGTACTGTAGTTATGTATATGTATATAGCTTTGACAGATGTCGCTACTCGGTACTAAACAGTTTTTTTTTGTTTACTTCTGAACTAATAGCTTTGAGTAAATTCTATCATAAGTCGGTTCAGTTTTTTTTTTAAGATAACACCGTAATGTTGTACAAAATATTTAATAAAAACTATCCTATAGCGTAAGTTGTACCCAGCAAGATACATTTACAAAATTTCATTAAAATCGGTTCAGTGGTTCCGGAGATTAGCGCGGCCAAAATTGTGACACCAGAATTTTATATATATAAGCGAAATACCGTTCACTGACTGACTCATCACCAGATCTCCAAAACTATCCGCCAGATTGACTTGAAATTTGGCATAGTTACTCCTTTGTCAATTTAGATACCCACTAAGAACGAATTTTTCACCTACCATCACATATACTATGGGTGTGAGTTGTTACGTGGGTGGGTATGTATGATTGCGTAGATGGGAAGGTCAATATAATATTTCCAGAGGGAGAGAGAGAGTAAGTGATGGTAGGTAAAAATTCCGTTCTTAGTGGATGTCTTTGTCGAGAAAGGAGTAACTACGCCAGAATATGGGAACGCATCCGTGTGTCGTCTCAATCGCGTGCGAAGCCGCGGGTAACGGCTAGTTCTTTAAATTATACGTTAAATATAGCATACCTCGGTGTCGTACAGTATCTGGAGAATGTTTTCAAATTCTTTCGCATTAATTTCCACAGGCATCGTCTGAAAGTAATGCCGCACATGGCGTACAGCAGAAAGTTAATGCTGAAGTTTGTATAGTAGAGTAACATGGCAAATTGTTGCATGCACCACAGCGTGGCCGGCCCTTCCTGTTCCCACAGTGAATAGAAAAAGAACGAATACAGCCGGATGAAATAACTGAAACAATTTAACAGAATCAGACGACTCGTTTTTAGAACACATTTATAGAAATTATTAATTATAGTTAGAGAGAGATGATGACTGAAATCGTCAAGGAGCACTTGGTTTGGTGTAGTGATGTGCCGGATCGTTAAAAATGTATATCCGCGGATACGGATCTGAATACGGGTTTTTGGTTTCAAGATCCGCGGATACGGATACGGATCTTAACTTTCTTAGAGTACGCGGCGGTAAATATTGCACATCGACCTTTGGAAAGAGACTATCTGTTATGGGAAAAAGTTATTGACCTCTTTAAGAGCTAACTCTCATGACAGATTGTCTCTTTCCAAAGATCGATGTGCAATATCTTATTATAAAGATAGTTGATTTAGTACCTTTGAGTTATGTACTATTAGTATGATACTCACTACGATGAATGTTTGCAATATAAAGGTGCCAAATACGATTTAAAAAAATAAAAAATAATCTGAATGGAATTTAACAGGTTTTCATTATTACCTAATCACCTATATATATAAAATTTAATCTATTAATTGAATATTAATAAGGTAAAAGATCCGTAAAAGACCCGCCTAAAACTAACGGATACGGATCTTTCTTCTCTTTCGGATATCCGCGGATACGGATACGGATATCCGGCACATCAGTAGTTTGGTGGCAAAACGAGCTCTTTTGTGTAGTGTGAGTTCCCCTCTTCAAATCCGATTAGTAGAGTAGGGGTCTAGCGCGTTGCGATACGACGCTGGGGCGCAAAGTTTATGATGGTCACCGCAAAGCATTACCTACTTGTGAGAGGGGTCCAACAGATGGCTATAACTTTATCCAATTTTTTTTTTTTTTTTTGAAAATTTAGTAAAGTCAAGTTAAAGTATTATTAGGTTTAAAAAATATATTAATTTTTTTTTCATGCCTCTGACTGCCCCTAGCCCCTTAAACAATATAAATAATTCATTTCCCGCCCCAAAATGTTTCTGATTTTCAATAATATAAAAAAACTATAAATTTAAAAAAAATCATCAAAATCGGAGCTGTTTTTGCGAAGCTCGAAGTAAAAAGCTTCATTGACGCGACTAATATATTTATAATAGTACCTAGAGGAATTTTGAATTTTGCTGTTTTTCTTTAAGTGCCCCAGCGTCGTATCTAGACCTTTACTACACTACGTCGCTGATTTGTAGAGGGGGACTCAGATTACACGACAGAGAGCGTTTAGGTTCGAGTATAATAAAGTTTCTACTGTATTTACCTTAAGAAAATAACATCTATAATACGCGCCACGGATCTAAAAGGTTCGAAAGCTAGTCACAAACAGCGTCGCAAAGGCACATTTTAGAGCCGTTGATACTCCCACCACCTCCCAGCTACCTGCACGGAACGTGCGCTCGTCGGTGATTGGCCGTGATCGCTCGTTGCCTTTGTCACTTGTCGCTTTCCTGCTTTAAAGTACAGTCGAGTACGCTATTGTCAAGTTGTTATTGCTATTTTAGTTTTATTGAGTTGCGAGTTTGTAGTTTTTCAACAGACTGTACAGGCGCAAGCCCGCATTCGCATCTAACTTCCGAGCCTTTTAGATTTGTGGCGCGTATTATACACGACAGAGAGCGTTTAGGTTCGAGTATAATATAGTTTCTGCTGTATTTACGTTAAGAAAATAACATCTACAAACCTTGGAAGTGTTAAGAGAATAAAAACCGACGAGATTAATAAAAGCATTTTTGTAATATTTTGCTGATTACGTGTCGTCAAGTAAGATCGTCCTGAATCTGAAAAAAAATCGTTTTAGCGTCTTATAAGTATTGAAAACATGAATTAATAATCAAATCTTTGATTAACGTCTGATTAGAACTCTTCAATAAATAAAATTATCGATAATTTTATTTATTGATGAATTAATAATATTCTTACGTATGCAACTTCGGGGCAACTGATCTGAAGAACTTTTACTCCTTCGACTAGCTGTCGGCAAGCGAATTGTTGAGTTCTGCGAATTTTGAGACGCAGGACGACGCGTCGAACTTCCGTTGCCAGACTGCTGAAACAAATTATTGATTAAAATATTTCTTTTTTCCAAAAAAAGTCATCAAAGGACGGGTCATTGCACATTTTTTAAGTTAAACTTCTGTTGGCGAGTTATGTGACTTTCGTAGATATTAATTTCGTGATTTTGATGATTTTAACTTAATTAGAAAAGTGGCATTTAGGTAGAAAATTAACGAGAAGCGTGCTTGAATGAATTATTTCTGATTTATTATTCTTTGCATATCAACCGAAATTATTCAGGCGTCTAGTCGATTAAAAGTTTTGTAACAACTTCAAAAGAACGGTATACCGTCCTATTTTACGGTCTTGAAGATTAACTTATGATGTTTATAAGTTTGTTGTCGAACTTTCAGAGGAAAAGCACTTTTCAGTGTATTTGCCATAAGGCACTTACATTATTGGCGTCGGTCGGATGGCGGTACCTAGGGGTCGGGCCAAAATTTCATATTCTCCAAAGAAGTTTGGCACCATTTTTGGAAAAGTATTGATTTTAACGAAATTTGGACCACATATTATAAATCTTTTGATCGTCGGGCCACATTGCGAATGAAAATTTGACCGTGGGCCAAACAATTTCTTTTTCTAATTTTAAGTATAGTGTTTTTGACAATGACCTTAGATTGTAAACATACATATTTCTCCATAAAAAAGCATTGTAGAGTTCCGAATCGATCCTGCTCGAAAAATAATTGATCGATCGAAACGACATTTTTCTTAAACTGTGTATACATCTTTTTTCGAAACGTGTGAAGCAAGCACATAAAAGAAATCCAGTCCTAGAAAACTAGCAAGGAATCTAGCGGCAGATTCAGCCTCGTGTGCAGCGGCCTTAAGATCTAAGAAGGTGGCAAGTTTTCATTTTCAGTTTAGAGGTTAGTCTCCTTTCTCTCTATCCTCCATGGATCAAACAATAAAAATATAAAAATAGTCACCTATTTCAAAGGTCAATGCCTATACATCCGAAATTTAGAAAGAGAACCTTTCAGTTTATTTTTTTAAACATATTTTTATAATTTTGTATATAAAATTCCTTGCATATTGTTATTTTAATTTAATTCGGTTTATACAAAGATTTGTGTAATCTGTAATATTAACAAAAGCTTCGGTCATTTCTTAAAAAAGACTGGAAATTACGAAAGTTACTAAATTTAGTAAGTACGGCGTTTCGTATTCTACAACACCTAAAATAAAATGTCGTATGTACTGTGAAATCACAGTTATGCATTTCAGATTCGGTATACTGATAGTAAACGACACCCTGAATTCAATGAGCGCACCCGGAGGTCCGTATCTAATACCGTTTCGGAGATAGAGACGTTCGACTGTAGCTTCGGTGTTAAACACAATATTTCAAATGCCCACCGAACCAAAAGTTGAGCTTATTTTTTTATTCGGAGTGTCATTTCCTGTTAGTATTTAAGCCGTCTGGATCTGAAAAGCGAGTAATTGGAAAATCTTGAAAATCGACTGAAAATGAGATTTTTCCCATAGCCTTAGTTATTTTGTGATTTTTTTAAGACGATTTTGGATGATCTCTCGGATCCGATTCAAATGCGGTGGCCTTATCTAAAATGACGCCCCTCCGTTGCTTCGTATCACTTACGGTTTCGAAGATATAGACCAGTTCGAAGTGCTTTTCTGGAAAGTCTGGAATACGCATCGGATACATTTAAAATTCGGGCTACTGATAGAGAAAGACACGCTGAATTCAATGAGAGCATCCAGAGGTCTGTATCTAATACCGTTTCTATAGAGACGTTCGAATGTGGCTTCGGATGTCATTTCCTGTTAGCATAAGCCGTCTGGACCTCAAAAACGAATTATTGGAAAATCTTGAAAATCGACAACATTGACAACCGGTGTTGTTTAGAATGTGATTAGTAGCGAGCAGCAAAGATTTATCCCTTTAATTTATTTATCTGAGGTTATGTCCATGATGAAAAACCATTTGCACCGGTCAAACAAATCCATCAAAGTTATTGCGAATAGTTATATATTTTATTTTATACATCAAATAATATTGAACGTGTTATAAACAGCTCATAAAACCAATTTACAACTGTAAGTTTTATAGATTATAAAATGTTTAGTTCATTACTTATTGCGCACATGTTTATAATCAATTATAATCGGAGAATTGTGATTTCCATATTCAAAAAACAAAACATGTCTCGAAATATGTTTGAAGTCAAACTTCTTACGCGGAATCTTGTCGATTTGGGGAAAAAAATATAGTTTAAAAAAAACTAAAAAACACGCTTAATATCGAACTAATAAAATATTTTTAACAAAAAAATTGAACCGACTTCACACTAAAAAGTAAAAAATAATTGCGTATTGAAATGTTTTGGAGTCGGTGTCAGCCAAAATGAAATCTATTCCGAAAACTACACCGACTCCAAAACATTTCAATACGCAATTATTTTTTACTTTTTAGTGTGAAGTCGGTTCAATTTTTTTGTTAAAAATATTTTATTTTTCTCTTTTTAGTGTTAATCTAACACTAAAAATCGGTGAACATACATAAAAAACATTATGCATGCCTTTGAAATTTGAGAGTTTCCCTCGATTTCTCCGGATTCCACCATCAGATCCTGACTTGGTTCCGATGGGACCACCTCTGAGGTGCACTCTTTCGAATAAAAAAATATTTGAAAATCGGTCCATAATTGACGGAGAAATCGGTGAACATACATAAAAAAAATAAATAAAAAAAAATATACAGACGAACATAGAACCTCCTCCTTTTTGTTGAAGTCGGTTAAAAAGTAAAAAATATTTTTTTAAAATAAGCTTAAAACAATAATGAATAAAAAATACAAGTATAATTGTGACAAAAGCGTGGGGCGCTCGATGTACGAAAATGTGAAACAAAGCGCCCCACGCTTTTTTCACAATAATACTTTTTTTACTTTTTAGTTCGATATAAAGCGTTTTTTAGTTTTTTTTAAACTATATTTATTTTTCACTTTTTAGTTCGACTTATTGTCAAAAATTTGCCGAAAAAAAAACAACTTTTTTTTCGGCGTGAGCGGGATTCGAACCCACGACCCGTGATTCCGAGAGTTGACGTCAGCGAAGACCCGTTCCTTAGACCGCACGGCTAACCACTGTAGTTACAGTGCTGGCATATTATACTACAGTAATCAACCACTTGCTGTAGTCCAAACGAAGGTTACAAACAAACATACATACAAACTTACAAGTGAAGTTAATATAAAGAGTGTAATAAATAAAGCGTGTAAAAAGAATAAAACGATGAGGACTGACATAATTGAGTGACGCCGAAGCTGTGGAAATGCAATATAAACAACAGAATTTTATTATCAACTGTCAAACGAGTAATTTGTAATAAAAGATTATCACTAGTAGGGACATGGTGTTATCACGAGCGATTTAGCAAATATTTACAATCACTCGACTGTGTTAATATCACTATAACAAGATAAATATTACATTTTTTGCATGTTCTCTCTTGGCGTTTTCAGTAAAGAAACCAATTTTAATTAACATGGGCAAAATTGTTTTAAGGTTCCGTAATTCAAAAGGAAGAAAGGAACCCATATAGGATCACTTCCATCTGTCTGTCAAGACTCCTGGGAATCAAAACCTACAGGCTACTTCCCGTTGACCTAAAATCATGAAATTTGGCAAGAAGCAATGTCTTACACGCTAGGAAAATATCTTTTAACAAACGACATTTGCGCCCTCTCGTGTTTTTTTTTTTAATTCTAGTTCAGCAATAACCTTAGTGTCATATTGTGTTATACGTGCATTTAAGTTGTGAAAAATAACTCTAATAATTTAGAGTGATGATGATCCTGTTTAAATGTTGTAACTTGTAAGATTAAAGGATGAATACAGGTGGCATAGGATCGATGAACTGAAGGTTTATTTATTGCATTTAATTGTCTGACGTTTCGGCAAACTTTATGCCATCTTCAATGCTGTCTGTTTTCTCAGTATTGTTGTTATGTATAAAATAAATTAAAATAAAAAATGTCATCAACGGGTATTAAAATTACTATTTTTTTTTTGAAAAAAAAACGACTGATTTTTACTAAAAATTGTATAAATGTGTATAATTTTAAACAAGTTACATTCTGGACTTGAAGTCCTCGGTCAGTTTTCTTGTTAGTGGATAATTTCTTTCATGTGTTAATTTTTTTCTAGTGCATGTGATATGCAACACCCCTGCTGACACGACTATCTATTCCGGTTATACAATTCCTTTGTAGTCAAACTGAGTCATTTCACGCAAAGCCCGTGACGCTATAATATGTTGCTTATTGATTATAATCAGTGGCGGTTGTATTTTACTTATACAAGACGTAATTATGAAATTTTTCAGATTTTTTTACTGTTATAATCATGATCTTGAAAATTGCAAAATTAACGGCAATTTTGTAAAATCTTTATAAATAACAAAATTATGCTACTTTAAAATTTAAATTTGACAATTCTCCGCGCTATACCGCTTACAGTACTGGTGACGTCACTAGTGTCACATTACTCGTAACCAAGAATAGTCATAAAGGCAACAAACAATATTTGAACAAATACAATATTGAATATCGAAAAAATCATCCTTATTATCATGATATGACAACGTCATTATTAGTGTCTATATATACTAATATATAAAGCTGAAGAGTTTGTTTGTTTGTTTGGTTGAACGCGCTGATCTCAGGAGCTACTGGTTCAAATTGAAAAAAAAATTTTTTGTTGGATAGCCCATTTATTGAGGAAGGCTATAGGCTATATAATATCACGCTACAACCAATAGGAGCGGAGCATCAATGAAAAATGTTGCAAAATGTATCTCAAAAATAAGCTTCTATTCAGGTGAAATGCCCTAACTAAATATACCAATATTAGCGTTGTACATTGACAAGCCCGGCTGACTGAGTTGGTAGAGCATTCGTCTATTAATATCAGGGTCGTGGGTTCGAGCTCCACGTTGGGCGACTATATTTTTAATTTTTTGTTTGTTTTCCACATTACTTTCTTGTAAGGCTTACATTTAAATTTATTTTAATTTTATTTACGACTAATTAAAATTAAATAAATCTAATTAATAGCTCATTTAAAAACTGTTATAATTATATAGGTATATAAAAATAATTATCCTACAGTGTTTTCAATTAAATATGTATTATATTTTATTAATTACAGTAATTATTGATTTAAAAGAAATTTATTACTTAAAAAAAGGATACCTAAATACTGATTTTGACGTGATAACGTCTTATAAATTGATGAAACACCGGCTGCATGCACGAAAAAGTGTAACGTTCCGAAATGTGTCACGTTCCGCCTGACAGCTATTAAAATTTAGGTTATGTATTATTAAATATGATATTCGAGCGGAATACGTTATCACGTAAAACTATCGTCCGTAAACCGACTTTACAGACAACCAATTTTCTATCGACAAAAACTTTTGAACGGTAACTCCGATCATCATGAAATTTGGACACAACATTCATCTCGGTAAACTAAGATGAATGTGCGTACTCATATCCCTCCCTTCCCCATTCGTTCTTTTGCACCCGGGTGACACCGGACGGGACCGCTAGTTTGAGATAAAGGGAAACTTCTTAATTGACTCGCGTCGCTTTCTTGTACATAGCAATAGGGTTCCTAACCCCAGAAAGCAGCACTATAATCAGAAAATGGTCGACAGTCTGACAAAAGAGCAATGCACTCACTTTTAATTAAGTTTTATCGTACAAATTTGAACGGACGCCAATGGTTTTAAGTGTTGCATCGCCTGTGATGTCTTTGAATGATTCTAATCTATTACACACACACCTCAAATGGTTTTGTGAGTTTTTATCACCATTTTCATACAATTCTGTACTTATCTGCGGCCAAAAAACAAACCCGCTCATGTCGATTTTTGAACATATTTTTTAACACACTTTTAACTTCACCTATATGTATGTAAGTTTGTATCTATCTAATGGAATCTTTCGATTTAATTTTCACCCACTTCCAGACGTCTGAATCATTTGAAATTTTGTATAATACGCGCCAATAATCTAAAAGCCTGGGAGTTTAGATGCAAATGCGGGCTTGCGCTTGTACAGTCTGTTGAAAAACTACAAACTCGCAACTCAACAAAACTAAAATAGCAATAACAACTTGACAATAGCGTACTCGACTGTACTTTAAAGCAGGAAAGCGACAAGTGACAAAGGCAACGAGCGATCACGGCCAATCTCCGACGAGCGCACGTTCCGTGCAGGTAGCTGGGAGGTGGTGGGAGTCTTAACGGCTCTAAAATGTGCCTTTGCGACGCTGTTTGTGACTAACTTCCAAACTTTTTAGATCCGTGGCGCGTATTATACACGTACTAAAAACACATGACAACGCAATAATTCATATGAATATATAAATAATTTATATTAATTAACTAACTTGAAAAAAATACTGTAAGCAAGCTAACAAGTCATTTGAGTGTTGGTTTATAGGGTTATAATTAAAAAAATGAAAAAAAAACACTTTTATAGCAATGTGAACTAAAAAGTGAAAAATATTTTTTTAATATAAAGATTTTGTTCAGCAGCGATATTGAATTACTTTTTATATTCTTAATTTGGTTAGGTTTCCTCTTAAAATACAAAAAAAATTGCGGTACAAAGTACAATTCACTGTTGTAATTTTGTGATAAGTAAATATTTTTATTTCGAGGAACAAAAATAGTGTGAATGTTTTCTTGTATAAATATAATACAGCTCTCATTTATCTTCTATTTGAAACAAATGAAAATGCGCGAAAACCAATTTGCAATGTATACAAATATTCACTCAATCAATTGATCTAGCACAAGAAGCTTGTATGTAAATATTTTATAGAAAAAATATAACAAAATCATCTGTTCTTACAAACTATTCATTATTCAAAGAATTTCGTCTAATTATAAATACTCCTTACCTCATTGTTTTATCATTGCTCTTAAAAAAGCTATTGTATCGTCAGGTTCATAACATTTCCCGAATAATTAACTTCTTTGAATGAAAAATATAATATAATAAATATAATAACTCTTCCACCAGAGGTTACGAACGTGGGAAGTTACAATCTATTTAAGAAAAAAGTTACAGAGTATTTTAATAGAAAAATGCCCGTATGACCTTTCCTGTATTTAATTATTGTACCTACTGTAATTTACTGACGCTTTCTTTGCCATAATGGCAATCTTGAATAAAGAATTGTTATTATTATATTCTAATTGAACTATAAAAGTCATTTCTTTAACAATAATTATATTTATAGCACAGCGTTTGCTATTGTTGTTGTATGAACCACACAGTCATTGTTACAGTTACAATACTAAATATATAAAGGCTGGAAACACTGCATAGACTTGGCACGCTGGGCACGAGGCTGGAAGTGACGTCACTACTGCCAGCTCAAAAGATAAATTTTAAAGTTAGAACAGGGGCTCTTTTTCTTGCTAGGTTCTTTGCTTGCTCTGAGCAAGAACCAATCAGGAAACAGTATCTTGCCACGTGGTCACAAACCAACACGGCATGTTTTGCTCTGTGTTTATATTTGAACTGTGACTGCGCGCGCACGAGATCCATCCACAAAACAAGCTTGAAAAGACGTCTCGTGTGAGGCGAGCGTATAAAAGCAATCAACCGGCGCTAGAAAACTAGTAGTCAAATCTATAGCAAGGAATGTCTAGCGACAAATCCAGCTTCGTGTGCAGCGGCCTACCTATTGGCATTTGATTTAACAATAATGATGAAGGAAGGTTTGGTTGAGGCTCATATATAAGCTTTACTAATGTTACGCTAGTGGCCAACGTTTCGAAAAATTTATTTTCATCTTCAGGGCCTCAAGCTGGTCAAATGGTGGTAAATTGTTTTAACAAAATACACGATCATTATTATGAGTTCGTATAATTTTTAACATCTTATTATACAATCACATTAAAAATTTAATTCAATTTTTATATAACCTGTCACAATGAAAAAATTCCAGCTAGTTGGGCAGCTTCAAAAATGTTGATATTTGATTATAATAAAGAAAAGAAAATTTCTGATATCGCGTGAGGTGACGCGAGTAATGGCTAGTATTCAATATGATATTTGCTATTCCTTGCCATGGTTACCTTCATAATATGTTCCACGTCATGTAAAAATTAATCAATGCATGCCTATTGCCTAACTAGTTTATTTTTTCTAAACATTATAGTTTCGGAAATATTTTGAAAATAAAAAAAAAAATCAGCCGCTCTTTTGTTTTATGGATCTGTCAGAAATAAACTAGTTAGGCATGCTTTGATTAATTTTTACATGACGTGGACATATTATGTAGGTAACCATGGCAACGAATAGTTAATATCATATTGAATACTAGCCATTACCCGCGTCACCTCACGCGATATCAGAAATTTTTTTATCTTTATTATAATCAAATGTCGACTTTTTTGAAGTTGGAATGGTCCCGTCGCCCAATTGGCTGTAATGTTCAATACGATTTAAATGATCCTCAACCAAAGCTTCCTCACAGAAGTGAGAGCTGTGGGTGAATCAACGATGAAAGTTGTTTTCTTATATTAATCTGATTCCTAAATCAAGACAACTTTCATCGTTGATTCACCCACAGCTCTCACTTCTGTGAAGGTTCATATCTGACGTTATCTAAGATAAAAATTAGCTCTCGCATGATGTGAAATATACAGTTACAAATGGCTATATATTTGGAATGATGAATTGACCTTACTGTGTCACTGTGGAGTAATGTAACTCAGTCCGCCGCGATAGTGGAAAGATTCGGGGTTCGTATCCCGATGGTGACATTGTTTGAGAAATAAATTTTTCTAATATGGACATGTAACAATGGGTGTTTCAACAATGTAGCAACAGAAGCTATTCTTTAAAGTTATTTAACAATAATGTCTATGTACCTGCATTTGATGTAAATTCACATCGGATCTGTCGTTACTGAGACACTCGTCGAGGGAACCGTGCTGAAACCGACATCGAAACATGAACAGACTTCTTGAAATCATCGTATTCATGACGACGATCAATATGAAAGGCGCTATCAGCGTCATAATCGTATCGATTATATTAATTATCTTCATTGCGAAGAAATGTTCGTTCAAAATTTCGCACTGATCGTGCTCGAAGTCGGATCCCTTGATCACGCCCGTCGTTACGAACGTGTACGATTGCGACGCGAGCGCGACGACGACGAGACCGAAAATGATCGCCTTGGCGCGAGACACCGTGCACATGTGCGGTCTCTGCAACGGATACTGTACGGCTATGAAACGTTCCACGGTAAACGCAACGATCAGCCACACGCTCAACAGGGCACACACTCCGCTTATGTAAACCATTGTTTGACACCAGCCGGGTTTGTTATACAGTTCGATTACATTTATGTTACTCAAGTAAACTAGCAGAAGAATTGTTAGGAAGCCGAAATCGGCTGCAGCCAAAGCGGCCAAATAGTAGCTACTGCTGCGCATTTTTAAATGCGTCGTCAAAAACACGGCGAACGATAAGAAGTTGCCCAGCAGGCCGCAAAGAATGATGACGGGCGTGTAGTAAGTGTTCAAGTAATCCAAGATGGCTATCATTGGACAATCGTCGAGCGGTATGTTGGAGTCTACGTTCTCGTTCAAGTAGAGGGTCATGTTTCTGTTCACAATCAGTTCAGGATATGCAGGGTCTTCGATGACTCTATTGTGAGCCATGTTTTTGTGGTGCAAGATTACGTTGTTTGTTTAGGAAAGCTGTACTTTTTTAAAAATGCATCTTCGATGACAGGTCCATTAAGACTAAGTAAATATTGCAGATGTTTTTCTTTTGATTCATACGCGCTGACGACTTCTTTTTGTTTCGTTGCGTTAGGTTGAAATGTAACACTGAGCATAGTTTACGAAAATATTTATAAACACTCACTTAAAATCTAATTTTATAGGTTTTTTTAGCAAGACAACTTCAGATGGACTTCTTTTTAAGCTTTACTACTTCATTTGTAGTTCTGGAGTTTGAGTATTTTTATTTCAGGTTTTTTACGAATACAATTTCCGAAATCACTTGTTTTATCTTTAGAAACCAAATTAGTCAGTTAGTAATTTCTTTATTTCCAAGCAAACGCTTTCGAAGAATATTATCGTTCAAGTAAAATGTATGTCATCAGAAAGTATTTGTTTGTTTAGCAATCACATAAACATATTAAAATTCCTCCAAAATGTTCAAATGAAATATTTGACCACAAGCTCAATATAAACAAAAACAAC
Organism: Xanthostigma xanthostigma; assembly: GCA_963575645.1. Classification (NCBI taxonomy): domain Eukaryota; kingdom Metazoa; phylum Arthropoda; class Insecta; order Raphidioptera; family Raphidiidae; genus Xanthostigma; species Xanthostigma xanthostigma. The sequence continues at coordinate 4,449,766 of OY754469.1, read as the reverse complement.
GCATTAAAAGTGTACATCTTGCGAAATTAGAACAAATGAGTAAATTGCTTTAAACACAAATTATTATCATTGTTTCATAAGAAAAGCATATCGCGGAATTTGTAAGAAAGTTACTATTTACTTCACTGATGTAAATCATATTAAATAAATAATAAACTGCAAATATTTATTAGATTGGCGATTAACAAACCCACAATTGTTCCCACAAACTATTTTTATTTATTTATTTCTTCCATAAAAACGAAACATTAACCAAAACAACTTTTTATAATGAAAAGTTTTTTTTTTAATTATAGCTCAGTAACTTAAACCAATTCCACAAATAGTTTCAAAAATGCACTGCTTATAAACTTTAATAATTGCGCGACGGTTTAAAAAAATATGTACCTATTTTTTGTTCAAACAATTTTTTTAAATTAGATTTAATGCATGACGTCCAACCATGGGATTTAAAGTTTCAAGAATGTATTCGTAAACGTATTTTTAGTAGTCTTTTCCTTCTGGCGCCTTACTATTTACAATCGTTATAAGTAATGGCGTTGCAGTATATATTTTACAACAATTTGAAAATTTTATAGCTACCGTAAATTATTTTTTAACATTTGAATCAACACAAATATTTAAAGCTATTATATGCTACACACTTTTATAATCTCACTGTTTGATTTCTGTAATTAACAATACTTTATAGAAGCTATTTTTTACGTATATTTTCTGTTTAAACAACTTTCGATACCATCGATTTACCACAATTTCTTTCAAAGAATATTAAACTGTACTTTGTTGACCGACAGAACGATGTTCAGTTTTTTTAAAACAATTGAAATACATCGCGACTCGAAGACCGTATACGAAACAGCACGACGTCTGGCACATCGTGCACGCATCTGGAGCGTCTGTTATAACAAGTGAAAATCGCCGTCGCGACGTCAGTTATGGCGCACGCGCAACGTGTAGACAGATTTCGTTGTTCCTATTCAGTGTTAATTGCTTTGGTCTTTGTAATTATCTGAAAGGGGGCTTCTTATATTACATTAATGCTTATTCACAACAAAAACATGTTTTGTTTCATTAAATTGCTTCTGCAGTTTGAATAGTAAAAAAGATTCCGAAGATAAACAACTCTCGCAGCCTCGTTTTTTTTTGTGTACGTCGAGACACGAGGCATTTATTTATAAATTTTTTTGTTCATTTGCACCAACAGTGAACTTTATGATTTTCATTCACGATAAAATACTTAGTTGATTGATTAACTAGCTGGGTAATAATAGTATATTGTGCGACTAGTGAGAGAAGGAGAAGATTCCATGAGCGTGAAATTTGCCGCACGAGCTTAGCGAGTGCGGTAACACGCGAGTGGAATATTCTCCTTCGATCAATGGTCGCACATAATATTTTATTCAACTAGCACGAATAAAATGTAATCGGGGCCCTGATAAAAGAGGGAAAAATAATAAGTCACTTCATTGATTGACGTACCCACCGCCCTCGACGCACACAAGATGGCCCTGACTTTCGCTGAATTGCGATGCTGTTTTCATATATACAAATCGCTACCGCGTTCCTATTGGTCCAGAAACTATGCAATTATTATTCATTATCGTACAGTTTCGGCTCGCTACCGCGTTCCTATTGGTCCAGAAACTATGTAGTGATACATTATCGTACAGTTTCGACTCATTATTAGCACTCTACGCGTCAACATGAAGTAATTTATTTTTTCTCCCGAGTTTAGCAGGTCCCCGAAATTACATATTACTCACGCGTGTTGAATAAAGAGTATTTTTACATATCTTTATGTATAAAATTCCGGTGTGCATGTGTCTGTTATTCTTCTACTCCCAAACGGCTTGACCGATTTTGATAACATTTTTTTTGTACTTATGAAGTCATCTGGACGGTTCTTAGTTATAGTTTGTTTGTGGTCATTGGATTCAGCGTGCTTTTTTCTCTAAGCATGATGATTTTGTTAAAGTTTTCGTCAAAAATCGCCTTTTAAAGGGGCATGCCTTGAGAAAATTGCAAAAATCGAATTCTTTAATGTACCTTTGAATGAGAGAATGCTTACAGAAAAAATACGCTGAATTCAATGAGCGTAAGCAAATGTCTGTATCTCTTTTAGTTTGGAAACTACGGCCATTCGAAGGTTTAATATGATTTTCTGAAAACTATAAACGCAAAAAACTTCTAAGCCAAAAGACATACAGTCGTTTGTTTGTGCTCATTGGATTCAGCGTGTTTTTTTCTCTAAGCAGGATGATTTACCAAAGTTCCGAAAGATTTCGGTTTTCGTCAAAAATCGCATTTTTTTAAAGGGGTATGCCTTGAAAAAATTGCAAAAACCGAATTCTTTAATATACTTTTGAAAATGAGAATGCTAACAGAAAAAATTGCGCTGAATTCAATGAGCTTAAGCAAACATCTGTATCTCTTTTAGTTACTACGACCATTCGAAGGTTTAATATGATTTTCTGAATACTATAAACGCAAAAAACTTCTAAACCAAAAGACATACAGTCGTTTGTTTGTGCTCATTGGATTCAGCGTGTTTTTTTTTTCTAAGCAGGATGATTTGCAAAAAGTTCCGAAAGATTTCGGTTTTCGTCAAAAATCGCATTTTTTTAAAGGGGTATGCCTTGAAAAAATTGCAAAAACCGAATTCTTTAATATACTTTTGAAAATGAGAATGCTAACAGAAAAAATTGCGCTGAATTCAATGAGCTCTTTTAGTTTGGAAACTTCGGCCATTCGAAGGTTTTATATGATTTTCTGAAAACTATAAACAACTTCTAATCCAAAAGACATAGAGACGTTTTAATTATTTTTTTTATACTGACTTACTTGTCAACACTTTTAATGTTTCCCGTTAACCTAGAATCTTGTTTTGCGCGAAAGGTTAGCACAAGTAAAGAAAAAAATTCGAAAATCATAAATTTCAGATTATACTTTATAATAAATTAGCGGAAAAAATTAAAGGATTTTTGAAAAAAAATTAAAGGATCACGATTTTAACTTTAAATGATCTTTAACAAAATGCAAAAAAAAATGTTTTTTTCAGTTTTTTTATGCATTTTTATTGGTAAAAATGTTTAAATTTATGCGAAAAAAAATTTGCAGAAGTGCACGCTCTAATGCATAAATTTCGCATAAATTTAAACATTTTTACCAATAAAAATGCATAAAAAACTGAAAAAAACATTTTTTTTGCATTTTGTTAAAAATCATTTAAAGTTAAAATCGTGATCCTTTAATTTTTTTTCAAAAATTCGATCGAATAAAACAAAAAAACGGCTCGATGGATTGAATCGAAACTTTGTGAGGTTTTTGTGGGCATATTGAACTGTAAAAGGCACACTCAACATTACTGGTTTTCTCGATATTTCTAACTTAGCGCCTGATTATCCCAAAAGCCACCAAAAGTCCTTTTTTCCTTGATTTTTCAAATTAATGTAAAAAATAGAAAAAAAATTTTTTTTGAAAAAACCGTAGCTGATTTTTGTGGGAAATTTATTCAAGATTTCAAAACCCTCCTTAATTTTCTTCTGCGATTAGTGGTTGCTGAGATATTGAAGGTTAAAGACAAAGAGATCCTTTTCCATTCAAAGATCGATATCTCAGCGAGAAGTGGTCGTATCGAACTTTTCAAAAAAGCAAATTAAAGCTGAATGAACAAGTTATCCGATCCATATAGTGGTAAAGTTGGAAAAATTTTTTCCAAGTTCGTAGACCAAAGAAAAGAACCGAAAAAATTTCGAAAAATTTTTTTCTTCGGTATTCATTAGGATTGAGCGGAACACGTTGCTTGAAAAAATTTTTCATCATAAGATCTCAAAACTAGAGACTTCGAGCTTTAAAATCCTTTTTTTAAAATTCCAGTACGACAATTTTTAAGGGAAATACAGCCACTTGAAAAACCTCGAAAAATTTGGAAATTTTTTTTGATCCTTTAATTCTTTCTGCTAGTGTATAATAATTATTACATGATAAATTTAATTTTTGTGAAATAACGGTACGGAACACTCAGTGCGCGAGTCCACCTCGCACTTGTCCGTCTTTTTTTTAAAAAAGCCTGCGTGGGTCATTGGTTCGCCATCAGTGCTGTAGGGGTATGATCTCGCTTTAAGCGCGACAGGTTCCGGATTCAAATCCCGGTTGAGCCCAATATTATTTTTACTTTTTTAGTAAAAGAAAAATTAATATTGCTCAAAATATTCATGTATTAATATTTGATAATATTGTTTTAGTATTTTTGTTCACTTTTGTTAACATTCGAACTGCGCGCGCACCAAACCAATCTACCCAGCTTCAATATACGCATCGTGAGAAGCGAACACATAAAATCCGTCGCGAAAGTCAGCGCCACAACACGCTTGAAACCTAGCAAGGAATCTAGCGGCATAAACATACTCATGTGCAACGGCTTTAATAATAAACAGTTTCACAGAAATATATTTTGATTCTTTTTTTGCCACGTAGCTGCCTAGCGCAGAAGACGTGGAGTAGAAATTTTTTATTTTTGAGTGGCGACATGCAATCTATAGTGACAGTAAACACAAAACTACAAAGTAAAAAAAAATGTAGACAAGTCTGGGATTCAAGAAAACAAATATATTTCTGGGAAATGTCTTGAGCTATAAACTTCTAGTACAGACGGTAGAGAGGTTGAGCTGGAAACATACTCTATACTAGTGATGTGTCCACATGACTCTTTATTGAGAGCTGGCTCCGTGCGCTTCGCTCACTAAAGAGTCGCTCAGAGCGAGTCGTTCAAAGGAGCGACACTAAACAGTACGCACTACACAAGAATGCAGACTGCAGTGGTGTGAACTGTCATCATGCATGCTCAGGAGTCACGTAGCATTGCACAGCACAATACACAATCAGCTCTGAACTCATTTTAATATGATACTGATTTTATATTGTTCTCATTTCGTATAAACTATAAAGTATAACAAAAGCTTAACAATAATAATGTTTATTGTTACAATATTATATCTTTGTCATTGTGAATGGTTTAAGTCACTGTTAAGCTTAGTACTATTACGCTTACAGTGTGTCATTCAACATTAAATGACTCAGCAAAGATAACTCCGTACGTGCAGAATTCACTAGAGTCTATGTGGCCTGTGCTGTGTGCGCTCTGTAAATGTGCGAATGCAACAGTACAGAACAGCTCAGCACAGAGTACCTAAGGCCTAGCACACATGAAGAGCGTTCAACGCGCGTGGCCCAACGCGCGTTTACAATTTCTATACAATTGTATAGAAACTGTAAACGCGCGTTGGGCTAACGCGCGTTGAACGCCTCTCATATAAACTAGGCCTAATGGCGCTCGGAGTGAGTCATTAAAAAAAAGAGCGACTCGCTCCGCTCCGAGAAAGGAGTCGTTCTTTATGAACGACTCGCTGAGGAGCGACACATCACTACTCTATACTTCGCTCATTTTTTGCATACGCTTTTAGGCCCCTCTCAGTGTCCCAAATGCACAAAAGTTTACAATTTTTGCGTTACGGGGGGCAGGCAGGATTTTGAAGGTGAAAAATTTGTTTTCTAACTTTCTTGGCTTATTGAATCGGCATTTCATTTTGTTTTTTGAATTAGAAATTGGAAACATTGGCGTTACTAAAAAATCGATACAGTGATACTATTTGACGTAGGTGTAGTTTAGTGCCGCCCACTAAATACCTAATCTCTCGACGGATTCGAAAGAACAAATTAATTTTGAACAATTTTCATGTAACACAGTATCAGGCTAAAGTGAATGGTTTATGAAATACTAGCGGTCCCGCCCGGTTTCACCCGGCTGCAAATGAACGAATGGGGAAAGGGACATGAGTACGCACATACATATTAGTTTACCGAGATGAATGTTGTGTCCAAATTTCACGATGATCGGAGTTACCGTTCAAAAGTTTTTGTCGGACGGACAAATGTGTTATACATTTGGCAACATTATTGATGCTCCGCTCCTATTGGTCGTCGCGTGATATTATATAGTCTATGGCCTTCCTCGATAAATGGGTTATCTGACAAACATTTTTTTTCAATTCGAACCAGTAGTTCTTGAGATTAGCGCGTTCAACCAACCAAACAAACAAACTCTTCAGCTTTATAATATATTAGTATAGATCAGTATCAAAATAGGAAAAATTGAGAATTTCCGTACCTATTATTTTATAGACAGCCTGTTTTGTTGACTTAAATGCCTATACGTTTCAGAATACAGTTGTATGTTTTTCAGGTTCTACAAAATCAATTTACATGAGTTATATTCTGAAAGAAACTTACAATAGAAACGGAACGTAAAATAAAATTGACGATTTCCGATATCTTTTATCTATGAATAGTTAATCAGGTGTAAATCGAATTTCAAACGTCTTCTTTTTATGTAAAGGCCGCTGCACACGAGGCTGGTTTTGCCGCTAGATTTAACTGCTAGTTTTTGTGATGCCTTTTATGCGTTCGCTTCACACGATGAATGAAATTTGCTTTTTAGTGAGGTTTGCTGCGCGCGCAGTGACAGTTTGAAGGTTCACAAAAGTGGACATTTATTGTCTCTGAACAGAACACACGCTTTGTTTGTGGGCCGTTTGTTCATGTCGTTCACGTGACAAGATCCTGTTTCCTGATTGGTTCTTCTTTAAAACAATCAGACGAACAAGCATGAAAAACAGCAATTCATCTTGTCACCTCGCAGGCGAGACCGCAGTGACGTCATTTCCATTTTCGTATAACTCGCGCGGCAGCCAGCCCAAATCCCAGCAGTGTTTCTAGCAGCAAAAGTAGCCTTGTGTGCACACGGCAGAGTGTCAGCCATGTTCGGCAAGCACTACGAACAATTCCGACTATAATAAGTTCGTTCCAAACAGCCAGCAAACGGTTCCGAAACCGCCACCCGCATGCGAACTAGGTAAAACGAAGCTGTCAGTGGCGATTTTAGAACACGTTTTACCTACTGCGCATGCGGGTGACGGTTTCGGACCCGTTTGCTGGCTGCTTGGAACGAACCTAATATATAGGTAGAATGTGCCTTTACAGAAAGTCATTTGACGTTTTCACAAATGATGATTGCAACTTGTTATAAAGAGAGTTAAAAAGCTGTGTTTCATCAGTTTTTTGCTTGTATCTTATCAAAATTCAATATTATAACCATGGAAAACTTCTTCTAATTCTCGAATTAGTATAGAAACCATAGAGATATTAGACAGTACGCGAGTGAGCCGTGAAAGTGTCTGCAATTCATAGAGAAAAAAGTTCCTTATCTCTATGGTAACTGATGATGCTGATTTGAGTAAACATATATAATGATACGGAACGTTTGCAGCGTTCTCTCTCTGAACTGCAGACACTTTCACTTATGGCAAGCATACCTGCTAGCGTACTCTTGTAACTTATATTTCTATGATAGAAACTTTATGTAGGATGTAAGCTCATATTTTAATTCACTTGTGGTACATATAGACTAGGAGCCAGCGACAGGGTTTTCGTACCAATTTCCTTATGGCTCAATGACTCGTAAAATGCTCTAGACAGTTGTACTATGTAGCATCGTGGCTGTCAGCTGCGGTACTATCGGGGGAATAGACAACTGTAGCCTCCCACGCACGGTATAAAAGATAATGTTTTTTATCATTACCTATATCGATTGAAAACTTGTTCAACAATAGTTATTAATGATCTTTTATAAAAAAAAACGTCCACTGGCTGTACGATGATGGATGTTACGTCAGCTGATCATACGACCTTGACGAAATGAAATATGAATTCAGTCATTCCCTTTCACATGAAACTTTGTCAAAAGATAGTTTTTATAATATTTAAAATAAATAAAATCGTCAGCTTTTCTGTATCAGCTGACAATTTTTCCCCCAAGATACAACCAGCTGACGATTTTATTTGTTTTAAATATTAAAAAAACTATCTTTTGACAAAGTTTCATGTGAAAGGGAATGACTGAATTCATATTTCATTTCGTCAAGTTCGTATGATCAGCTGACGTAACATCCACCATCGTACAGCCAGCTGTTTGTTTTTTTTTTATAAAAGATCATTAATAACTATCTTTTGACAAGTTTTCAATCGATAGGTAATGATAAAAAATATTATCTTTTTTACCGTGCGTGGGAGGCCTCAGTTGTCTATTCCACCGATACTGGCGCAGCTGACGGCCACGATGCTAAATGGTACTACTACTTTTACGAGTCATTCAGCCATAAGGAAATGGACGACCTAAATATGTCGCTGGCTCCTAGGCTAATATTTTAACCTAACCGTAAAATATAAAGACGTAGGCCGGTTCGTCGATTTAATAAAATGCCCTGAAAATAATTATTGAAATAATATTATGATGTATGAGACCGCTCATATTTCACATAAATATTTACATTTCCTTTTTCATATATATGCTACCGGGAAAGTTCAAAACTTGTCGATGTCGACAAAAACCAATAAGTTACCAGGACAAGTATTTCCAAACAAGCACTTTGAAGCGCGATGTGACGATTTCACGAAACAAAGGGCGCACATACGTATTCGTGTTCAGGCCATAGTTTAGACAAGGACCGGAGTACGTACGTCGTTGATATCATCACAGTTCAGATGTTTTCAATATTGTGGTATTATATTATATTTAATATTAAGTATAATACTCAAACGTATCTAAAGGAAGCGCGTTATGTGACCGAGCGGTTTAGTGCGCATATCTTGAAAGTACAAGGTGGCTGTTTCGATCCCCGGCAACTCCAGTATTGGTTTTTTTCCTTTTTTTTACTATCTAATACTTATGTTTTTCTTTATTTCATAATCTTGTTTTTTTGTGTAATACGTACATTTTGAACATAATTATATAAAACTAGCGGTCCCGCCCGGTTTCACCCGGGTGTAAAAGAACGAATGGGGAAGGGAGAAACATGAGTACACACAGTCATCTTAGTTTGCCGAGATGAATGTTGTGTCCAAATTTCTCATGATGATCGGTTACCGTTCAAAAGTTTTTGTCGATAAAAAGCAGTATTTATACTTTTTTTAACTAATAATTTTTTTTTCTAATTAATTAAATAAAATTAAAATAAATTTAAATGTAAGCCTTAGAAGAAAGCAATGTAGAAAATTAAAAAAAAAAAAAAATATATTCGCCCAACGTAGGGCTCGAACCCACGACACTGATATTGACAGTCGTGTGCTCTACCGATTGAGCTAGCCGGCGTTGTATTCTGACAACGCTAATGTGAGTATATTTAGTTAGTGCATTTCATCTGAATAGAAGCTTATTTTTGAGATACATTTTGCAACATTTTTCATTAATGCTCCACTCCTAATGGTCGTAGCGTAATATTATATAGCCTATAGCCTTCCTTGATAAATGGGCTATCCAACAAAAAATTTTTTTTTTTAATTTGAACCAGTAGTTCCAGAGATAAGCGCATTCAAACAAACAAACAAACTCTTCAGCTTTATATATTAGTATAGATTTAATATTGAGTATAATACTGAAACGTATCTAAAGGAAGCGCATTATGTGACCGAGCGGTTTAGTGCGCATATCTTGTAAGTACAAGGTCGCTGTTTCGATCCCCGGCAACTCCAGTATCGTTTTTTTTTCTTTTTTTTTTACTAATGTTTTTTTTTTTAATTTCATAATCTTGTTTTTTGTGTAATACATATAAAATAAGTGAGGAGCATATAATTGTTTCCGTCGTGTATCCCCGAAAAGACACCTCTTTTTTTTAAGAATCACAAATTTTACAAGGGAAGGGAACAATGCATTTGCACAGTAATAAAACAAGGTTTTGACATAACAAAAACTTTAAGCTATCAAACATACGACATAAATAAACCACCATGAATCGCTAAAAAAATATTCAAGCCTCTATTCAAAGTAAAGAACTGTTGTCAGCAATGACCTACTCCACAATATTCTTATAGTTTCTTGTAGATGAAGTTCGCTTGCCGTTTTTCGAATTGTATTTACGCTAACATATATTATGCTAACATAATTGTTTAGAAACAGTGTAAAACTTGAGTGGTTGGTACTCTTCAAGATTATCGGTACAAACGATTGTGTTTTGTTATGATTTCACAACATCGATAGCTCAGTTGTTTTATTTAGTTATTCAACGTATATTGTACGCACGTGCTTGTTGTTTATTTGCTTTTCTTTTTTTAAACAAAAACCAGGCCTCAAAAAATATTCTTTAAAAAATGGATATTATACTTAAAATTATTACAGTTATATAAATAAAAACGAAAAAACAATTTTTAATAATTAAAGTTCATAATTATACAAGCGTGGGTTGCGACCATATACTTTTATTCTATACTGAACATAGGAATAAAATCGCAATCGAACCATTAGGGTGCAAACATATACTTCTGTCTTTTTTACGCCGTACGCACTGGCGTATCCAGGAGGGCAAAACAAGCACGGGAGACCCGGCTTAAGAAATTTCTAATTTGCTCCCTCCTGTACCAAAAGCTGGATACGCCCATGTTAACGTCATAGAAAAAGACAAAGTTTTTGAAACAGAAATACTTTATTTGATTGAATGCAAGTACATCAACCAATCGTATCATCGGAGAAATCAGGGAATTACATCGAAGAAAGAGACGTAGATATATTTTTGATATGTTTCGTTGCCTTTGCTCACCGTACATTGAGTAGATAGACAATGATTCATATAGTAAATTATTAAATATATGGTTGCGACTAATAAGCTGCCTACGCTATTGTGATTTTTGAACGCAAACTAAAATAATATTGTTTTTTCTTTTTAGTACGTTTCAATAAAAGTTTGTGTTTAAAAAATATTTTTTACGATTTTTTTCCTTCCACGTTTTATACTTTGGCTCATCATGCAAATAATAATTATTTTACAAAGTAAGATACATTAATTAAAGGCGTAATTAGCGTTCAATGAATTTACGGTCTGTTTTGACAGCTAATTATGCTCTTACATCTTTTTGGATGGTTGGAAAAGTTATTTGAATTATGATTATAATTGCCACACTGTAAATACGAAGCATATAGGGGAGACCGGGGATGGTTGGCTATAGGGGCAGGTAGACTAAGTGGTAACAGTGTATCCTACTAGGTACAAAAAAAAATTTAAATAGTTTTTTGTTCGACTCGGGATTTACTATCGGAAACTGTTGAGGTATATTTTTTTGTACTTCAAACTCAACCGGAAGTAGGTATACAGTCTTTTTTTTCAAATAGCAACATATTTTTTTTCTCTCTAAAATCATAAAAAAGGCTACATAAGAAAATATTCGGGAAAAACGTTATCAATTTTTACATAGCAATCCACACGTGTAAATTTTTAATAATAATTATTATTACTATTAGATATTATTGTATTTAATTAATAAATTGATGACGTTTTTTTATCGAATATTTTCTTATGTAACTTTATGAAAATTTTATATAAACTTATAGAGAAAAAAATAGAGATTTCGAAAATGTAAAAAATATACATATACCTATATTGCCATTTGAAAATAAAAATGCATTACCTCAGTAGTTTCCGATAGCTTTCGAGTTGAACAAAGAAACCATTTAAACTTATATATTTTTTTTGTCCTTACCTCTCCCACAATTTTCGTTACGCTTTTTCCGATTAGAATCACTCCTACTTAGTATCGCGCTTGAAGGAATTTCACTTTAAAATTTAAGAAAATTCATATAAGAACATTTATTTATTTGAATACCTACATGATAGGCGTTTATATTTATTTTGAAACTAGCGGTCCCGTCCGGTTTCACCCGGGTGTAAAAGAACGAATGGGGAAGGGAGGAACATGAGTACACACAGTCATCTTAGTTTGCCGAGATGAATGTTGTGTTCAAATTTCTCATGATGATCGGTTACCGTTCAAAAGTTTTTGTCGATAAAAAGCAGTATTTATACTTTTTTTAACTAATATTTTTTTTTAATTAATTAAATAAAATTAAAATAAATTTTAATGTAAGCCTTAGAAGAAAGCAATGTAGAAAATAAAAAAAAAATAAAAATGCATTCACCCAACGTACGGCTCGAACCCACGACCCTGGTATTGACAGCCTTGTGCTCTACCGATTGCGCTAGCCGGCGTTGTATTCTTACATCGCTAATATGAGTATACTTAGTTCGTGCATTTCACCTGAATAGAAGCTTATTTTCTAGATACATTTGGAACATTTTTCATTACTGCTCCGCTCCTAATGGTCGTAGCCTGATTTTATATAGCCTATAGCCTTCCTCGATAAATGGGCTATCCAACAAAAAAAAAATTTTTCAATTTGAACCAGTAGTTCCTGAGATTAGCGCGTTCAAACAAACAAACAAACTCTTCAGCTTTATATATTAGTATAGATTATAATTTGAAATAAGACAGTGGACGGAAAAAATGGAGTATATTGATTGGTTGAGAAATGAACGTGGCAAAAATCCAATCGAACTTTCGATGAATAAAACATAATTCATTTTCTTAACCTTGACATATTTTTTGTGTAGTTTTCTTGCAAGATTCATTTTCGTTGCATTGTCTGTCCGCCTAGCCTAGACACGACGTATGTACCGTCCACGCACAAAAGAACACAGCTTCTTTCATTGAAAGACGTACTATAGTTAATGTCCGACTCGTCTGGGTGGGCAGTGGGCACCTTCAACGCAGTGAATCGGATTAATTTCACAGTTTTTCGAAGTGTAAACATCATGACTTCCCCGCCGCTCCCCTACAAATGTCCTGCTTGAGTGCAATCGTTCAGTAAAATTTCCCAGAAGTAATTTTGATGCGAATGTAACGCAAAATTCCACTGTCGACCCTCCTTGGTCAGCTCTGAAATTAAATCTGAATATTTACACGTCTCTTGATAATAATAAGGATAGCTCTAAAAATGCTAAAAGAATTATTTAGATGTTTTTAAATTCAAGGGAGATATTCAATTTTTTGTGTGTTAGACTGCCAACGGGATTGGCCGAAGTCTGGTCGGCCATTTTGTCTTAACGTTCGTTTCTCGACTTTATGTCATAACAGACACAATTTAAAAAATTGTTTTTTTGAGCTTTGACAAAGTCAATATTTTTAACGAAACGTTAGCAATAAAAGAAAAGAATTATATACCTATGTGTCCGCATTCCCGTCATTCATAATTATTGAAAATATAATTAAGATTGAATTTTTTAAATAATTTTTGAAAATTAAGAAAAATTAATAACAAACAATTTTTTTTTGTTATTAATTTTTCTTAATTTTCAAAAATTATTTCAAAATTCAATCTTAATTCTATTGTAAATTAAGTAGATACTAATTATTTTTTATATTACATATTTCTGAAGAAGCTCCAAATCCGGTACCGAAACGTCAATGTATCTATTATTATTTTTTGTTAATATATTTTTCTAAAAAATTGGTCGATAATTTTATTTATTGAAGAATTCTAATCAGACGTTAATCAAAGTTTTGTCTAAAGAGTTTCTCTTTTGACACAAACTAAAAAACTGCACAATCGCGTGCAATTGTTTTATATGATTAATTATTTTTGTTCCATAGTGTTACGATATCCTGAGGGACTCCATGACAACGCTCAAAGGTCAGCCTTCACCGAGCGGAAGTAATTTTGAACCTTGCCACAGTTACGTTTTGAACCCCAAATCTATTACCATGGGTCAGCTGTACGGCGAGTTTGATTTGCAAACACATGAATGGTAAGAATTTATTTATTATAGATGCTTAACAGTTAATTTAAAGTTGGAATGGTCCCGTCGCCCAAGTGGCTGGAACTTTTCTAAGTTCACTTAATTTCAAGAAAACTAGAAATATGTTATATCTAGTGATGTGCCGGATATACGTATCCGTATCCGCGGATATTCGAGGGAGAAGAAAGATCCGTATCCGTATCCGGATCTTTTACCTTATTAATTTTCAATTCATAGATGAAATTTTATATATTATATAGGTGATTAGGTAATAACCAAAAACTGTTAAATTCCATTCAGATTATTTTTTATTTTTTAAAATCGTATTTGGCACCTTTATATTGCAAACATTTATCGTAGTGAGTACCATACTAATAGTACATAACTCAAAGGTACTAAAAAACTATCTTTATAATGAGATATTGCACATCGATCTCTGGAAAGAGACAATCTGTTATGAGAGTTAACTCTTAAAGAGGTCAATAACTTTTTCCCATAACAGATAGTCTCTTTCCAAAGGTCGATATGCAATATTTACCGCCGCGTACTCTAAGAAAGTTAAGATCCGTATTCGTATCCGCGGATCTTGAAACCAAATATCCGTATTCAGATCCGTATCTGCGGATACACATTTTTATCGATCCGGAACATCACTACTTATATTACAGCTAACACCTACAGATTTGTGGTTAAATAGAAAAATCATTTCGGTTCTCTGTTTCAAAATCGATGCGACATCCCAAGGTTAGATTGAATGAAATGAATGAATGAAAAAAAAATGTAATCTACGAAAAATGGTTTTATTGACTGTTGCGTTCAATTTCCTGTAAAATTCGAATTAAAAAAATGTGTTTACTTAAAGCGAAGGTTACCAAAATGTATGTAAACATTGATGATTTTTTTATTTGAATTATAATATAATGGGCGTGTTGTTCAGATAGTAATTTAATATTTTAATGGTATTTTTATCCGTCACGTTTTTGTTGGCTCGAATAGAAAATCAATCATGTATCCAGAATATCAATTCAGTTCACGCATCTATGCAGCAGGTCGTGGTGCAGGTACCTACGCAACTTTTAAGGTTCTACTTCAAAGGTTTCAGTTCATAAGTTCCTTCATTAGATGGACACATTTGACATTTTTCAATCGAGCGGAGTGGCGTAGTGATGAGAGCACTAGACTCGCATTCGGGCGGGGGCAAATGTGGTTGGAGGTTTTTCCTGCTGTCTCTCGCCGAGAAACGGTAATTCCTGTACCGGCCGTCTTGTTGAGGTTTTCCATGGTTTCTCTCAATAATTCCAGATAAATATCGAGATGGTTCCTTATTCAAGAGCATGGCCGATTACCTGTCAAACGCCTATGCTCAAAATTTGCCTACCTTATCCTAATGTCCTAAAATTCCCCCATTCGACTATTGCTATTAAAAATATAGAAAATAACGGGAAGTGTGAGAGATGGAAACTAGTAATGGTGCGAATGGCGTCTGTTATGACATAAAGTAGAGAAACGGACGTTAAACGCATTATTATTATTATTATTTGACATTTTTCCTACCTTGAGTCACTATATAGATTTATTTGCTATTTTTTTGACGTGATAACGTCTTATAAATTGATGAATCAGCAATCTTATAAACTGATGAAACACCGGCTGCATGCACGAAAAAGTGTAACGTTCCTAACGTTCCGCCTGACCCTGTGCGTGCTTTTCTCGAAAACGGCCCTAACGATTTGGATGAAATTTACTGAAAAGTGATTTTGGGGGGCAAAAAATCGTTTTAGCTAGGTCTCATCTCTCGAGAAAATCGTTTTCTTACAAATTTTATCATTATAAAAATCAATTTTTTGACGTATGAAAATACTTAAATATTGTAAGTAGGTTTTGGAATTTTATATAAACAATGAAACAATTGTTTTCAAAATATTATGACAGTTAATCTTTGAGACTTAAAATAAATACGAAAGAAAGAAAGTTAAAAAAAAACAATTATTATTATAGGGGGTGAGTAATTTTAATAAATAAAATTAACCTAAATTTGAAGCGAAAGATGCAATATCATAGATTCGAATTATTATAATTATTATATGTAGAAGATAGGAGAAATAGAACATAAATTATTGACGTGATAACGTCTTATAAATTGATGAATCACGTCAATATAAAAAGATGAAACATTTCGTTTTTGCGATATTTTAGGATTTTTTTTGCCTTACTTCAGTGCTTTTTTATTTAATTTTTTTATCAATATTATTGATGTAAAGTTATTTGCGTCTGTTCTCTAAACGGCCTAAACGTTTGTTTGTATATTCAAAGGCAAACAGAAGATTTTGCGACCAAACAGTAACAACACTAAATTCTTACATTGACCATACAGAATAGCGTCATAGGATGCTACAAAATATGTCATTATTATGTCTCAGAAAAGCCATTCACTTTCACTGCCAAGGTCAACAGGAAGCCTGTCAAGTTCATGTGAAAAATAAAGGCGGTTTCGCACAAGATACAGCAGGAACTGCCCAATATAGTAAATAAGTAAGAAAGAGATGCAATTGTGGCTGCTTTTCCACGCCCATTTCTAATCAGAGCTAACAGGATTCACGAAAATTCTATCACGTACCAATAGCGTCCAAAGAGATTCAGTCAGACCAATTGCGCGTATAGACATTGAAATTCGGATCAATAGTGTTTACAGACATTGAGATCCGGACCAATAGCGTTTATGAAGTTTCAAAGTCCGACCAATAGCATGTATTGACCTTGAAATTCAAACCAATAGCGTTTATAGAGATTGAGATTCGGACCAATAGCCTCAACAGAGGTTCAGATTCGAACCAATAGCATTATTACCAAAATTGCGTTCACTGAGATTAAAGTCGCGTTATTTTAGCTCTCTTACACAACACTGAACATTTTCAGGATAAAAAAATGGCCGACTATACGAAATAAAGTTCCTGTTTGGTGCTGGGAATTTTATAACCTAAAATGAATTTGATAAACGTTAAAAATATTTTTTTCAAATATATTTCAGAATATTGTAGTTTTCAACTAACTGACGTTATGTCAAGCTCTTTGGGACGAGTTAAAGTTTAAATCGCTCTTTACGACATTCAAAACATAATGAATTTGATAATATAATGCAGTTGGCAACAAGTTTTGTTCACTCGAACGAACATAATGCCTTCTTCTTTATAAATATTTATTAAACATTATATACTGTGCGATTTTTGTATTCGTTGAAAAAGAGGTTTTCAAATATCGACCCTTCGGCGTTCTAAATATTGACACTTTTTCATTGGCTGTGTAAAAACGAACCACATTCTATTGCTTGTCTGAGACTTCCTGTAATCTGTCGTACTTATGCCATTTTCTTGTATTGATTTTTGAATTATTTCGATTGAGCACCAGTTCATATTTTTCAAAAATAAATTGATACTTTAGCTTTAGCTGTTCTCAGATCAGAATATGGGAATTGGGGGCTTGTAGTAAGCGAACCATATAGACATAATAATAATAATAATGCGTTGAACGTCCGTTTCTCGACTTTATGTCATAACAGAAGTCATTCGCACCATTACTATTTTTTTCTACCACACTTCCCGTTATTTTCTACAATTTTTAAACTTCAACTTAATTAATAGCAATGAGCGAATGATCGATCGAGTTTTTAGGAAATTAGGATAAGGTAGGCAAATTTTGAGTATAGGAGTTTGACAGGTAATCGGCTTTGAATAAGGAACCATCTCAAAATTTTTATCTGGAATTGTTAAGGGAAACCATAGAAAACCTCAACAAGATGGCCGGTACAGTAATTATCGTTTCTCGGCGATAGGCAATGGGAAAAACTCCCAGCCACATCTGCCCCCGCCGGGATTCGAGCCCGGTACCTCCCGAATGCGAGTCTAGTGCTCTCACCGCTACGCCACCCCGCTCGGTAAGCGAACCGACATAAATTACATCAAATATCCGTATTCGACGTACTTATAACAAAAAAATGATAAGAAAAGTCTGCCGCCTATTTACTGTTTTCCATCATATAATCTACCAATTTTAATGTCAAAATTTTAGTAGTATTGTCCAGCTTTTTGCACGGTGAGATTAGACCAAAAGCAAAATTTGATGACGATGCCACGGGTTGAGAATCCCTGGTGTATATTCAATTGTAAATTTAGGACGGATGGAATCCTTCCAACTTTGGTACGAGTCGGCGCAGCGGCAACTGACATGGACAAGCGCTGGTACGTCTTCGACGGGCCGGTGGACGCCGTCTGGATCGAAAATATGAACACAGTGTTGGACGACAACAAGAAACTGTGTTTGACAAGCGGCGAGATCATCAAACTCAAGGACACGCAGACGATGATTTTCGAAGTTGCCGATCTTGCTGTAGCTTCTCCGGCGACAGTTTCTCGATGCGGAATGGTTTACCTCGAACCGAGCGTTCTTGGTTTGGAACCGTATTTGAACTGCTGGCTAAAGACAGTGCCTGCTGTACGTATAAAATATCTTTAAGGCCACACGAGGCTGGTTTGGCCGCTAGATTCGCTGCTTTGATTATTCGCAGCTGGATCATTCCATGTCAAATCGACCCCTTCTGATTTGGATGACATTTAGTCAGAAGTTATCTTTCATCCTATAACGAAGTTTTACCCACGGAAAAGAATTAAAAAAATGTTCTCAAAAGAGTTGCAAAATTCAAAAATTTACCTTTTTTTTTAATCTTCCCAGTTTATTTTTTTATTATCTCGAAAACTATTATAGTTATACAAAAATCGACATTGGTTCATTTTAAAGAAAATATTTGAAGCTACAAAAAATAAATATCTGAAAAAAAATTTATTCGCATACCCCGTTATCGTTCACCCCGGAATTGTTTTTTTAAAAACTCCACCTTTGCCCCATCGCGTTTCACTGCGAGACAATTCGCATACCCCTTTATCAAAAAAAGTGGTGGTTTTCAATCTTCATGAAAATGTGAGTTTTAAGTTGTAGTCTCAAAGTGAAAAAAAATAATAAGTACCTAAAAACAAAAGAAGATATCTGCTTCAAAATTACCGAAGGCATTCTAGTCGCTCACTTAGTAATTTAGTCGCTCACTTAGTAATTTAGTCGCTCACTTAGTAATTTAGTCTCTCACTTAGTAATTTAGTCACCCAACTATTATTTTAATATCTCAAGCTATTAAAACAGTATCCATCATCAATCATCAAATATTTTTTTTCTTTGACCGTTTTATAATTCCCCCTTTTATTTTAGCAAGCGGTGGAGCTGGTTGAAAGTATGAGAGAGTTGTTCAATATGTATGTTTTTCCGGCACTGCAAGTTCTTCGCACTCAGCTGAAAGAACTCGTAACATCGGTTGATTCGGCAATAGTACAGTCGTTTCTTCATTTAATGGAGTTCCGTTTGCGACCGTTGACTAGTAAAGACGGAAGACCTCCGCCGGGGGCCAATTTCCAAGCTCTGATGCGTGAGTATTTTACTCATTGACTAGTTTTCGCAACGAGCAGATTTTCATTTGGCAGCTAAAATAATCAAGTCACTCATACACGGTGTACACATGCTGTACACCCTATATATAATACTGATAATTTATAGGTAATGCCCACACATTTTATCAGTAACTGATAGTTTGATGGAACTATGTTTTTAAACACTTGAAAATAATTATAACAATCCATTAACATTGTTATTGATGTTAATATATTGACCTATATATTTTTGTGACCTCAAGCACATAATGTGTGATTTTTTTCGCGTAGAGCTCTGACCGATGCGTGTTTTTTAGCGCATTTTCTTTTGGGATAGTATGTGCGCACATACACTATTGACGTTGGTCGGATGGAGGGACCTACAGCGGGAAGACGTCTCGACGTTTCACATTATTTTAAACATATTTTTAAAGATTATAGAATTCTTTTGTATGCGATATATGCATAGTAAATTTTAATACACATGAAAAAAATGGATAACTTAAACCCATTGTATTACGTAAGCACCAAAGGGGGGGGGGGTTTGCTTAGCCTATTTTGCTTACTTGCAATGTGTACTTTTGTATACTTTTGCTGATAGGGGGGGGGGGTCAACAATTACTAATACTTGAATGGCCCCATTGAGAAAATTTATAACACAAGAACGAATCAAAAAAGTATCAAATATAACACAATTTTTTATGAAAAATATCCTGTATATACACAGACCTTAAAATATTTTATAAATAGGTCATATGCATGTATTTTTTTATATTTTTAATAGATTATTTAGTCAACCATAGTACGGAAAAAAATTGCTAATCATTTAAAAATGTAATATTATCATAAGAAAAAAAATACTAAATTTCACATTCAAAATTAGACAGTTTAAACAATCGGCCATGTTGGCGGGCTTATGTGACGTCATGATATATGATGCATGTCAACCTTGATGTCAAATTGTTAATGTTCTAAATGAAGTTTATTTGTTGTTTTCTCTGATTACTGACATAATCTTACTGTGAGACGACACAGTCGTCATGGAAACTGTTGTTGATATATACTCTGACGTCACGCTGCGTTTTGAAAATTCGAAAATAGCGAATATTTTCTACATTTCTTTTTTATTATTTGTATTTTTTTCAATGATTAGATTAATAAAATATCCATTACGATAGAATCAGGAACTAAAATATATTTCGAAATAAAAATTTAAACCAATTTTGAGTCTCATGCATATGACCTATTGCCAAACTACTGTACGTGTGCAATGTGACAATGTGTATGTATGTATCTATCTAATGGAATTTTTCAATTAAATTTTCACCCACTTCCAGACATCTGAACAGACGAACTGATAGACGCACTTTTCCAAAAATATGTTTTTTGGAGTCGGGGGGGCTCTAAGTGAAAAAATATTGTAAAATTTTGAAAGTTAATTTTGACCTAAGTACTTCCATTCCGACACTCGTGTTGAAATTATAAAATTATCTAAGACATCATTATTTTTTTATCGTGCAACAAAAAATTGTGCAAAAATGTTGAATTTTACGTGCATGTTTTAACAAATTAAAATATTTTGTCGGCCTGGTTTTGCACTGCGACCAGAATTTTTTTTTTTGGTGTGTGTTTTATATCACCTTAAATTAAGAGAATTTTTCTATCGTTGTTATCGAAAATCATTAGTGCTTATTGTGAAAAATAACTCTAATAAAATATTTAGAGTGATGATGATCCTGTTTAAATGTAGAAGATTAAAGGCTGAATCCTGGTGGCATAGGATCGATAAACTAAGCAAACACTGAAGTTTTTTTTTATTGCATTTTATTGTCTGACGTTTCGGCAAACTTTATGCCATCTTAGTGCTTATTTTCAAAGAATCGATAAATCAATAAAATACACTTGTATATTGTTTTCGAATGATGGAGTTTTCACGTAATAGTGTCCTGCAGAAAATTAGCATGCCTTTTTCTGGTGGGTTTATGAATTGTCAGAGGTTTTTAATTCACTGAAAAATAGCATTTTTAAAAAATATTTTTATAAAAAAATTGAACCGACTTCACACTAAAAAGTAAAAAATAATTGCGTATTGAAATGTTTTGGAGTCGGTGTCAGCCAAAATGAAATCTATTCCGAGAACTACACCGACTCCAAAACATTTCAATACGCAATTATTTTTTACTTTTTAGTGTGAAGTCGGTTCAATTTTTTTGTTAAAAATATTTTATTTTTCTCTTTTTAGTGTTAATCTAACACTAAAAATCGGTGAACATACATAAAAAACAATATGCGTTTCTTTGAAATTTGAGAGTTTCCCTCGATTTCTCCGGATTCCACCATCAGATCCCGATGGGACCACCTCTGAGGTGCACTCTTTCGAATAAAAAAAAAATTTGAAAATCGGTTCATAATTGACGGAGAAATCGGTGAACATACATAAAAAAAAAATATACAGACGAACATAGAACCTCCTCCTTTTTGTTGAAGTCGGTTAATAAAATTCCTTGGAATTTATATTTTGTTCATCTCAAATTTAGCCAGATGTGTAATTTTTTCGAATAATAAACTAATATTAACAATATTATTAATCGTCTGCCGACATAAAAAATCAACAAAGCGCATAAAAATCGTTATTTAAAATTCTGATGACATTTTTATAAACATTTTAAAGTGAAATATTGAACATGCAATTAGGGCTGACCATTAAATTACTAATATTATATATACAAGGCTGTCCAACTGAAACGCGGTCCTGAATTAAAGCCAACAACGCCAGTATGTTATTTTGATCAAAATTCGTGGAAAAAATGTGTTTTCGAAGTGGCGTTATTGAGAGTTATCGTTAAACAGAAAGAAGAAATAATCAATTAATATTTTTTTACTATAATATACCTATATTTAGTGATAATATATAAAATTTACAACTTACCAACAAATATGATAACTTATCGATAAGCAGCTGAGCTAAACATAGATAGATAGATAGATATACATCTTTATTTTCGACAGACAAGTCTGTGTAATAGCGTCAACAAATAGATGGTAAAAAATAAATACAAAACATAATCAACAATTATTCTAATTAGTGGATACACAAACTATATATGAAAGATAATCCCAACAATCAAAAGTACGATTTTCTTAGAATCTTCGGTACGCATGACGCCAACAACAAAGCAACAAAATAACAAACAAGTGTTGTTTATTGCTTAATGATGACGTATTGTTGTCGTTATTTAGAGTGGGTATGTCGTTATTTAGAGTGTATCATTGTATGAACAACAAGGTAAACCGACTAGAGTTAAGTATCTAATTTCGACGTTTTAAGGAGTTTGTCGTTATATCGAGTGACGCTAAACGGAGTTTACATGTATATATGTACACTATATTTTTGTCTACGACTGTCGCGAGTGAGCTAGCTTAATGGTCTTAAGAGCTGGCTACGGAGAAAATGGGTGACTCGGTGCAGAGCTGAAAATTTGCAGAATAATATAGAAGATAGTACAAGTTAGTAGGGAAAAAATTGCCAGAAGGCTAGGCGGAAGATAAAAAGCCGCCAGAAGGCGCTAATGTTGCGAAAAATCAGTGCACTTCTGGCAATTTCTATGCTTATTCTGTAATTCAAAACTAGATTATATATTATATATATTATACATTATATAGTTGTTAGGGCATACTGAAAATTCAAACATGATATAATAATTACATTCGACAAATATCCAAAATTATTAATGTCATTTTGATATAAATAAAATTAAATAAATTAATAAAATTACGTTGTTATAACAACGTAATTTTATTAATGAAAATATATGACGATTAATTTTATTTCTATCAAAATGTCATTAATAATTTTGAATATTTGTCGAATGTAATTATTATATCATGTTTGAATTTTCAGTATGCCCTTATAACTATATAATGTATAATATAATCTAGTTTTGAATTACAGAATAAGTGTAGAAATTGCCAGGAGTGCACTGATTTTTCGCAACATTAGCGCCTTCTGGCGGCTCTTTGTCTTCCGCCTAGCCTTCTGGCAATTTTTTTTCTACTTACTTGTACTATCTTCTATATTATTCTGCAAATTTTCAGCTCTGCACCGAGTCACCCATTTTCTGCGTAGCCAGCTCTCCGTCTATAAGACATTCAACTGCTTCCTCTCCATCTAATGTCTACACTATTTGGTTACAAGAGCTAAGACACAATTAACAGCTATCGCGTTTCATTGCAGCCGACTTGCTGGTGCCTTGGGTGGTGTTTTCGTTGATTTGGAGTATCGGCAACACTTGCGACACTCCGTCCCGCGAGATTTTCTCCGTTTGGCTGACCGATCTCATGAAAGAGTACAAACACGGTCCTGCATTTCCAAAACAAGGCATTGTCTACGATTACAAGTTAGTTTTTAATTATTTATTTTATTTTATTCCAAAATAGTAGTGATATATATAATTCTTTTTTTTATAAATTTTAAAGTTGGAATAATCCTGCCCAATTTGGCTGAAGCCAGTGCTAGGGCAGGAGTATATTATGTTTAGGACGTGTGAAAGATTAAAAAAAAAATAAGTTCAAAAACTAAAACCCGACTTCTGAAAAGTATGAAACAAGAAAATATTTTCATCTCAGGATAGCCGTGGTCATAAGCTACCTACCCTAACAAAACATTACATTTTAACAGTAGTAAGTGATCATAAGCTTTAGGGCAAAGTGCATCACGCTATACATCTAGAGGGGCCTCATATATTCTATGAGATGGCATACGACCACGGCTATCTTCAGATGAGAATATTTTCTTGTTTCATACTTTTGAGTAGTCGGGTTTTAGTTTTTGAACTTATTTTTTTTTTTTTTCAATTTGCTCACCCCTGGGACCAAAAATAAATGTAGACTATGTTACCCGGGTCATAATAACGAATCGATTGACATCTTATTTATCAAAATCGGATGAATAGCTTAGGTGCTACGGTGAAACATCCGTAAATACAAATATACATACATAGACTGCTAAACTCATAACCCTTCCTTTTGGCTTCATCGCAGTCGGGTAAAAACATAAAATAAGAAAAGCATTTTCATTTCCTTTTTTCTTCGGTTTCAACAAATATCGAAACTTAAAGCATTTTGTATTCTAATTCGAAATCTACCCCCCCCCCCTCCTCACCTGAAAGTAATTCTACGTACATCTTTGTTGAAGTACCTATTTTGTATACAGTTCCCCCAAATGGTGTAAGAAAAATCGCAGGATTGTGGACAAAAAATTAGATTTATTAATGTACGACGTTTCGTCTATAGATTTAGACTTTTTCAAGTACAATATTATGAAAATTCAAAACAATAATTATGAAAATAAACATTAATTATTAACGTTTGTGTTAGAATGTTTATTTTCATAATTATTGTTTTGAATTTTCATAATATTGTACTTGAAAAAGTCTAAATCTATAGACGAAACGTCGTACATTAATAAATCTATTTTTTTGTCCACAATCCTGCGATTTTTCTTATTAATTATTATCTCGATGAACACGATATCTAATATATGGTGTATTATAATGTTTGATATACTTTTCTACTGATTATTATGATAATTAAATAGACTAAAAAAATAAATAAACGCACTTTTTAGAGTACCCCGACGGGGAACGTATTCACCAGTCCTAGATTTTCGATATGAACGCTCATTTTCGAGGTCCCAGTATAGTGAGCAGTAGCACGATAATTCGGACACCTACATAGATAGATTTTATGTAAATAGTTTTTTTTTTCATTTACTTTACATTTACTGCAAAACGCATCTGTTTTAATAAAGTGTTTATCGACACGAGGAAAATTTCAATTATGCATTCATGGTTTATGTTATTCAAAATGTTCGTAAAGTGTGCGCAATTTGTACACCTGACCAATTTCCTGCAACTCAGTACATTATATAAATCAGTTTTTCTTGATTGGTTCTTTCTTACAGCTTAAGGTCAAATATGTCAGTCATTACCTTAATATGTCAGTTTAAGTATTTCCGAAATTATTATTAGATTCGTATACTAATAGTGCTTTGAACAGTAGACTCTCTCTCTCTCTCCATGTTTATTAGCTAAGGAATTTTTACGTAATGGAATTTCACATAGTAGATACCGAACAAATTGGTATCCTATTTTGATTACATCAAATACATACTTCTCTTCCAAAATCAACGACTTAAATAGGTATACAGATTGTATCAAATCAAAACAGTCCATAGAACATTCTGTGTGTAAGACAGAGACGATATTATATAAAGCACTAAAGCAGTAAGTAAGAATGAGATAAATGATCGCTTATAGTTACTGTGGTTATACAATCTGATAGTATCGTCTTTGTTTTCTACAGTAAAAATCACAATTTTATCAAGTGTCAGTATTCACTAGTGAAATTATTGATAAAATGGCTATTAATTATACTGTTCGGGAAAAAATCCAAATAATTAAATGGTTTTATGGTGGTAATTCAACCGCCAACATAATAAATTTATTTGTTGTTGTTTTAATTGATAAATTGGTAAAAAGATTTACAGTGTACGTAATGATTTATTTACGTAACTACAGTAACTATATTAGCGATCATTTATCTCATTCTTACTTACTGCTTTAGATCTTTACATATCATCTCTGTCTTACACATAGAATGTCCTATGGACCGTTTTGATTTGATACAATCTGTATACCAAAATCGCATTGTGAAGTAAGTTTTTTTTTTCAATTTTTTATTATGTATATAGACTTCACGATGGAGGTTTTACGGATCAGACAAGTGACGGGGAACCAGCGCCTGCAACATGGCGCAGTTGGCTTGAAAATGTCGACGAGTTTGTTATTACGCCTGATACTAAGTACTCTGGTAAGTAGTATTTATATTAAGTAATCTCATAATGTTTTATTTTTTTAGGCGCGAATAGCGTATAAGCTAAAGCGCCTATATGTAGGTACTCGCTTTGTCTGTGAATCTGTATGTCACGCTTTTTTGTGGATTGCGTACAGCTCAAACGTCTTAACCGATTTTAAAAAACTGTTTTTTTTTTTGTTCGATTCGTCTCCGGGTAACTTAGATCATAACGTCGCCCGATTTTTGAAATCAATGATTGGAAAATGATTGCTATACTTATCGAATTTAGTAATAGTGGGAGAGCTATCAATTATTTTTGGGTATTCGAGACAATGTAACACTTCTCTTGTAATGTCTGAATAGAAAATCGAAGACGAAATTTTAACTTGACAAAATTTTTATAGCAAAAAAAGTTCTTGAAGCATTTTGAAGTTTTATTATCTATAATTTTAGTATTCAATAAAATAAAAAAAATAAGCTAGATTATTTAGTCGGGTCTAAATGTTTAAAAGTATACGGCTGCAAGTGTAGGGCTTAACAATAGCCGAGATTCATTGTATATGACGCCAGAGCTCATATAGGTATTAGAACTCTTTAAAAAATACCTTTATTTTTTGTGCAGATATTGAAATCCCTACAATTGACAAAGTGAGAAATGCCGAAATGCTCGGCATGCTGTTGACAAACGAAAACAATGTCCTTTGTCTGGGACCCACTGGGACTGGCAAAACTCTTACCATATCGGCAAAACTCGGTCGGCAAATGCACAAGAAATTCATTTGTGATTTTATCATATTTTCGGCAAGGACCTCATCAAATCAAACTCAGGTACCAAACACTATTTCGGAAAAAGTGTTAACAAATAATGATAATATGTTGTTATTAAAACGCGTATAAGTTCATTTGAATATACCTACAGTAATCCATCAAAAAAATAAATGTGATAAAGGGAGCCAAGTTCAATATTCAATACGAAAATAATTGAGATCTCAAAGGGTGCCAAGTTTTTTGACTAGGCAAGTTTTCGTGTTTTATATTATGATTTATACCTGAACTTCATGATTATATGTGTGAAAACTTGGCACCCTTTTAAATCTCAATTCTTTTTGTATTGGATATTGAACTTGGCTCTCTTTTTCAAATTTATGTTTTGATGGTATATCATTACTTTTTGTAAAGAAATTATTATTATTTATTATTCAAAAGTGATTTGTAAAATTAATTTTTCTTCCTGTACCTATAGTTTTCTTTTTCGAAAGGCGCTAAGTGTTAATAACATTCGATTGCTTGGAAAATATTTCGATCTTAAAAATCCACTGCTTTCTGGCTTTTTCCTTTGTTTACACGCAATTACCTAGCTGGGCGCCAAATTTCAACTTTCTGGATCATCTGGAAGTGGATTAGGTTTTTGATCTATATGTCAGTGAGTCAGTCAGTGATAAAAATGCCAAGTTTTAGACATTAATATCTCACTACCCGTTTGAGCTGTATTTGGGGTTCCAGTTAATCAAAGAGGTTTTAATAAATATATACAAAATTTCATGTTTTTATGTTAAATAGATTTTAAGTTATTAAGGGGTCAAAAGTGGCTCAAAATGGTTCGTGTAATATAACACACGGGTGCTGCTTTCTTTTTCTTTGTTGAACTTGGCTTGACACGCTGCCGCGTATCTATATATGGAAAGCTCATCCTTATCCATTCAATCAAAGCACCGCAGTGAGAAAAAATATATAAAGGCCCTTTTTGATAATGTATACTAGTGATGTGTCCACATGACTCTTTATTGGGAGCTGGCTCCATGCGCTCCGCTCACTAAAAAGAGCCGCTCAGAGGGAGTCGTTCAAAGGAGCGACACTAGACAGTACGCACTACACAAGAGTGTAGTCTACAGAGATGTGAACTGTGATCGTGCACGCTCAGGAGTCACGAAGCATTGCACAGCACAATACACACTCAGCTCTGATCTCATTTTAATATGATTCTGATCTTATATTATTCGCATTTCGGATAAACTATAAAGTATGATAAAAGCTTAACAATAATAATGTTTATTGTTACAATATTATATCTTTGTTAACGACGTCAGTGTGAATGGTTTAAGTCACTGTTAAGCTTAGTACTATTAGACTTACAGTGTGTCATTCAACATTAAATGACTCAGCAAAGATAACTCCGTACGTGCAAAATTCACTAGTGCCTCTGTGGCCTGCGCTGTATGTGCTCTGTAAATGTGCGAATGCAACAGTACAGAACAGCTCAGCATAGAGCAATGGCGCTCAGAGTGAGTCATTCACAAAAAAAGAGCGACTCGCTCTGCTCGGACAAAGGAGTCGTCCATTATGAACGACTCGCTCAGGGGCGTCACATCACTAATGTATACTTTACTTGCTATGCCAGCGACATCTGACGAATAAAAATAACGATAGCCCTCGTTGCATTAATTCAAAGATCAATTCTGATTTTTTAATCGGAATTTTGTCTATATAGGACTTGATCGACTCGAAACTGGAGAAGCGTCGCAAAGGGGTGTACGGTCCGCCACTCCTCAAATGGCAAGTGTTCTTTATCGACGACTTTAATATGCCGGCTCTGGAAACTTACGGCGCTCAGCCACCCATTGAACTCATACGCCAGTGGATGGACTTCAAAGGTAACTAGCCAGTCGAAACACTGTGTACCTCTCCCAGTCGCCTTTAATATTTTATTCTCGCCGTCACACCTGTTGTTCTTATGTCATTGACTTTGGAGCCAATGACACAAAGTGTCTGCAAAAATGTCTAATTAATTGTTGCATCCTTTTGATATTAAAAATGGCTGAACACAATCAAAGATCTGACTGAAGGGTAGTGGAACGCTAGACAAGCCGTGAATTTTTATCTTTGCGAAATTTTATTTGCAAAAAAGTCCTTGAGACTTTTTTGAAATTTGGGTGGAGATAATTAATTAAGAAATCACCGAATTTTTTTTTTTTTTTTGTTAGACGTTTCGTCAAATATATTGTGTCTTTATTAGTCACTAGCGGTCCCGCCCGGTTTCACCCGGGTGCAAAAGAACGAATGGGGAAGGAAGGGACATGAGTACGCACATTCATCTTAGTTTACCGAGATGAATGTTGTGTCCAAACTTCATAATGATCGGCGTTACCGTTCAAAAGTTTTTGTTGTTAAAAAGCAGTATTTATACTTTTTTTACGTAATAAAATTCTTTTAATATAATAAATATTTAATTGAAAACACTGTAGGAAAATTATTTAGTTGTAATAGTTTTCAAATGATCTATTGATTAGATTTATTTAATTTTAATTAGTCGTAATAAAATTTAAAAAAATTGAAATGTAAGCCTTAGAAGAAAGCTATGTATCTAGTAAATAAAAAAAAAATAAAAAATATATTCGCCGACGTGGGGCTTGAACCCTAGACCCTGGCATTAAGAGTCTTGCACTCTACCGATTGAGTTATCCGGGCTTGTACTATAGGCGCACTAATATTGCAATATTTATTTAAGGCATTTCACCTGATAATATTTGTCGGACGGACTAATTTTGAGACATCTTGCAACATTTTTCATTTATGTTCCGCTCCAATTGATCGTAGCCTAATATTATAAAGCCTATAGCCTTCCTCGATAAATGGGCTATCCAACAAAAAAAATTTTTTTCAATTCGAACCAGTAGTTTCTGAGATTAGCGCGTTCAAACAAACAAACAAACTCTTCAGCTTTATATATTAGTATAGATAATATTAATCAATCAGTCTTGTAATATTGATAAGTTGTCAGACATAGTCAGACATCAATTGAAGTGATATTTATAGCCTAGACGGCGAGGAGGTAAAAACATTAAAAAGTGCATTATTCGGGCACAGGCGAGATTATTGTTGGAATCGCTTCGTTTTAGCGTGTAGTTCAACCCCCCAAGTTTGCTTACAAATTGTTGGTGTGCTTGATTTTATAATTGACAATTAGTGACAAAAATAGTGCTTTTTTCTCTATTTCCTTTAATATCTCCGTTCCTCCTGACTTTTAGTATAGCATATGCATTGAGAAAATTGTTCCTTATGAAATTTCCTAAAAAATGAGCACTGACAGAGGTCGCTAAGTGCAATTGTTAACTTGCAAATAGCCCCGAAAGTTAAAAAAACACGTTTTTTTCACTCTTTTTTTTACTAAAAAATGACCGCACATAGATGGCTGAAAATTCTCAAAAATGATGTCTATTGTTGACTCAAAAATGCATGAATAATTTTAGCGTCATCGGTAAATTACTTCTCGAGTAATTAACTATCACCTTTTTTTTGTTTCCTTAATTGCAAATTGCGCCATTTTTTTCACAAACGGGTTTCGCTGGCCGGACCAAGCCAGAAAAATCACAAATCCATTCAACTTTAGTATCCCGTTGGATAAGTTATATGGTTTTATAGGTTTGTCTAAAATTGGTATCGCTAAAGAAATCGTTATAAAATCGGTTAGAATTAATTTTTTCCAAAAATTCCAACGGGATACTAAAGTTGAATGGATTTTTGATTTTTCTGGCGAAAGACGTCTCGTGTGAAGCGAGCACATAAAAGCAATTAAGAAAACCGCAGCGCTAGAAAAGTAGTAGGCAATGCTCACTCAGTATACTTCTATAAGAATTTCTAATTTAACTCTTCCTCAGGTCGCGACAAGGCGCATCGATCGATTTTTTTATTTTAATTTTAATTATAGGTAAATGATCCAGAGTTCACTGACTGTCATATCAAAAATTCATTTTTGTTTTCCTGTTATTTTTTCATGCATAGATAACGATTTAGTGTTCAAGCGATCAATGTTAACAAAATTTATTATTTTTATAGTAATTTTTATAGTTAATAATAATATTTACTACTGAAAAGTGTTTTGGATTGTCTGTGGAAAAACCTAAAGTGAGATTCTACACTTTTTTTCTGGTAATCACAAGGTAAGAAATCTGTTTTTATAAATAATTTAATATTCCCTTCAGTAAATATCCAAACAACAATATTCTCATGTAATATTCCGAGTATTTTATATAAATATAATATCCAAAAAAATATGCATTTAATATTTTTAGATACATTTCTTAAAAATTCTTGTTGACTTGAAACCAAATTATTATAATTTTGTCCAATATGCAACCCATTTTAATACAAGTTTTTCTCAGTATTCGCTTTAATCTTCTGATTTTGTTGCAGGTTCACGTTATGAATATTAGAATATGCAACAGCTGTAGATGGAACTAATTCACAGGCCCCCGTTCGAATTTATATGTCTGCGAAATTTAAATTACCGGATAATTTTTTTCGTGTTTGAGATCAAATATTTCTTTTTTATAAATGGACTTCCATAACTAATATTTTAAAAAAGATGAAATATTTACCATAAATAAAGTTAAAATTAATATTCAATTGATAATGAAACTGTAAATAAGAAATTAGTCTAAATAAATCATCATTTTGAAGAGAAGTAAGAATTTATATTATTCTAAACCTACAAATATTATCCTTTCAGGTGTCATTCAATTTATTTTTTTATAATGAATTGAAAATCCAAT
This sequence comes from Xanthostigma xanthostigma, assembly GCA_963575645.1. Classification (NCBI taxonomy): domain Eukaryota; kingdom Metazoa; phylum Arthropoda; class Insecta; order Raphidioptera; family Raphidiidae; genus Xanthostigma; species Xanthostigma xanthostigma. The sequence goes on along the minus strand of OY754469.1, from coordinate 4,418,218 downwards.
TGATAATAATTTTAATAATTATCAGTTTAGTACCTGGGAATAGGGGGCTTGTAATAGTCTAATAGAGGAGCCATGGAAACGCTAGTAGCATCAGTAACGCCATTAGCATCAGTGACCTGAGGAAGAACTAAAAACTAAATTTGACCTTGAACGTCAAGTGAACTATCTATAAAACTATGTAATCTATGGTCAAATCTAGCAAAGAATCTTGCGACAAATCCAGCCTCGTGTGCAGCGGCCTTTAGCGATGATAAATTCATTGTTCATTAATAAGCTTTGCACATCTCTGAACTCCATTCAATTATTGATGACGTGTCAGTGTTATTGTCTTCTATTAATATACAACGTGGTGGTACACGCTATGTGTATGGCGTTATTTCATTGCAACAAAACATTATGGTTGCAATAAAAGGGTAGAGTATGCGCATCGAGAGGGGGGAGGGGAGTAATATAGGAATAATTGACATACTGCGTTCATTGTACCAGAAATGCCAACTGAGCGACAACCGTTGTTTCGCTTACATTATATTCTTTTATGGAGAATATTTCTTCAATAAATAAAATTATCGACCAATTTTTCAGACAAATATATTAACAAAAAATAATTATTAATACATTGACGTTTCCGTCCGGATTTGGACTTTCTTCAGAACTGATCTAAAAAATATAAAAATAATTAATAATTAGTTACTAATTCGTTTTTGAAAAAATTCGCTTCAAGTTTTTAAATTATTATCGAAGATTTGAATATAGAGAATATTGCTAAAATGAAACAATTTTTTTGATTATTTCCTAAAAAACGAACAATTGGGAAGCTTCGACTTGATTAAAATACTAGTGTCACATTATGGTAATAATGATATCTTTAAAAATGCTGAAAATATTTCTTTCGGTATCTTTAAATTCAACGGAGATTTTCAATTTATTGTACGTGGAGTCTCAGACGAGACTGATCGACGTCTAGTCGGCCATTATGACGTAACGCGACACAAATGTCATATTAGTAGGTGTAGTAATAATATAGTAAGTCATGAATTTTATATTTAGGTACGTCAGTTATAGTGATGTGTCCACATGACTCTTTATTGGGAGCTGGCTCCGTGCGCTCCGCTCACTAAAAAGAGTCGCTCAGAGGGAGATGTTCAAAGGAGCGACGCTAGACAGTACGCACTACACAAGAGTGCAGACTGCAGAGGTGTGAACTGTCATCATACATGCTCAGGAGTCACAGCACAATACACACACTCAGCTCTGAGCTCATTTTCATATGATTCTGATCTTATATTATTCGCATTTCGGATAAACTATAAAGTATAATAAAAGCTTAACAACAATAATGTTTATTGTTACAATATTATATCTTTGTCGACGACGTCAATGTGAATGGTTTAAGTCACTGTAAACCGTGTGTCATTCAACATTAAACGACTCAGCAAAGATAACTCCGTACGTGCAATGTTCACTAGTGCCTCTGTGCCCTGTGCTGTGTGCGCTCTGCAAATGTGCGAATGCAACAGTACAGAATAGCTTAGCACAGAGCAATGGCGCTCGGAGTGAGTCATTCACAAAAAAAAAGAGCGACTCACTCCGCTCCGAGAAAGGAGTCGTTCATTATGAACGACTCGCTCAGGAGCGAGACATCACTAGTCAGTTAGTTTAAAATTTTTGACCGATTGTTGAAACAATCGTCGTGAAAAAAAAATCTTTGTATTTTCAGGTTGGTACGATCGAAAAGAGATCGGCGTCTTCCGTCACATAATCGACGTGAACTTTGTAGCTGCAATGGGGCCACCGGGCGGCGGTCGCAACCCCGTAACAGCTCGTCTCCTCAGACATTACCATTACTTGATATTTACTGAAATGGAAGATTCGAGTAAGGTAATTGACTTTCATTTCGCTATGTCCACAGGATGAAAAGAAATAACACGTTAAACGTTTGTATTTTAATAGACATACTTATAAGACCGTTTTCCAAGAAAAACTCCGCAACTTATTTTCCATAGATAGATTGTATCAGGGCCGGCTTAAAAGGCGAGGAACAGGGACGATCGCTTCGGGCCTACCAACAAACGCCGTCGTTGATTTTTTTTGTAGGTATGGAAATTCATACAGGAAAAAAAATTCTTTCTATCTCTTGAATTTTCCTACACAGTTATTCTTCTTCGATGCTGGTGTGAAAAAATAAGATTGAAAATAATTTATGTTCAAATGATTTTGCTCTTTTTAATGTACTAAAAAAAAAATTCATCGTAAAAACCGATGCATTTTTTTCAAGTACCTACAATTCTTTGTCAGTTCCTGATATCATGGTGCTGCAAGGGAGTAGATATTTTTTTTCTGGGGGGTACAGCAAAAAAATCGATTTTTTTTTAAAGTTTTATTAATATTACACAAGAATACTCACGAAGGAAGGTGTGTCAAGTAACATATTAATTCCCAAACTAATTTTACAAATTCCTTTTCAAAAAGTATTTCTAAATAATATTTAATTGGGAAAATTAAAGTAGGCAAAGGTTTTTTGCCATCTTCAGAGAAAATTTTGACAATATACTTTTTCAATTATTGACGCCTAATTTTCTCTGAAGATGGCAAAAAACCTTTGCCGAAAAGTTAGAAAATAGAAAAAATATTAAAAAACTACTTCTTTTATTGGATCCTTAAGATACTATCATTTTCCCAACAAAAGATTCAACAAATTGGATCGCAATTTCTACTACTAGTAAAATGTACTGTAGACGCTGGGATGCGAACTCGAATTAATCAATCGCCAAACTTCTCCTCAAATTTTGTTTTCGATGGAATTGTTTCTTGGAAAATATCCAGGTGGGATTATATAGAAATCGAGTTAAAAATCAGCTATAGAAATCTATGGGAAAATTCAATGAAAATCATGGAAATCTGCATGAAAATAATTCAATATTTATTCCTATTGATGCCGACAGTTTCTGGCAAATTGAATTGGATTTGTAATTGTATTTCTCTATGGATATCAAAATGGAAATTTTCAGTAAGGAAGAAAATTGACTTCATAATCATTGATTCAGTACACCCATCCCCCGATTTACACGGTACTTATTTTACACGTTTTCGCTTTTACACGGTTTTCCAAATAAGTTTTTTTTTTGTTTTTATCGCACTCTACTAAATGCTACTGTGATTGAACACGTGCGCTGTGTACACATCTCACGGGAAATCCCGAGCTTATGTGCTGACTTGCTGCACACGCACACTATGTCTGTATTTCTTCGCATAAAATTAAAGTTTTATCTACGGAAAATTGTATTTGAGTGAAAGTTTCACAGTTTCACAACCTGTCAATGCATTTTATTTTTATTTCTGTGTACACCTAAAAATATTGAAAAAAATCACAACTGTTGAATAGCAAAATTATGCATTTTCTGCAAGCTTTTCGATTTACACGGTTTTGACTTGAAAATTTTTAATTTTCGATTTACACGTTTTTCTCAGGAACGTATCTACCGTGTAAATCGGGGGATAGGTGTAGTTATTCAGGAGTTTACCCAAGAATCGATCGATTATCTAAGAAAATTCGCCGAAGAATACTGTGAGAATCTAGATTGGAACATATGCGTTTTCTGTGAATTCCCTCCTGTTTTTTTAGATATTTTGGTAATTTTATACCACTTTTGTTCCGTATTTCAGTTATCGAAATGTTTGATATACAGATTTTGCTTCAGATTTTAGATGGAATTTAATGCTATTTTCATTTTTTTTTATTTTGATGGCTATTCTCTTTTATAAATAAAAACTGGTTTTTTCGTCTAAACCTAATTTTCATAACTAAATCAAAAGAATACCTAATTAATTATAAGAGTATACAAAATTATCTAATATTGCTCCCAAAAACTTGTTCTACATTAATTATTTTCGACTATTTGAATCTATGAATAGTTCCCTACGGTATGTACGTTTTTTCTTCGACGTTTGATAACTCAGAAGACAGCACCAAACATAAATTATGAAACAGGCCAGTCAAGTAATTGCTCAATAAATTTGCATTTATATTATTTACTCTACTTTACTCGAGACTACACGTTTGTAAACATTAAATTCTGTTTGGAAAATTACCAGAGATAAACGCAATAAGCAACAATGTTTTGCCAGTGGTGCACACAGCTATTCTCGAAAAAATTATGTCACCGCGGGCTCTGTTGCTTGATCCCAGGCTGGATTTCAAAATTAGTATTGGGGCTATTATGCGTGCTTGATTCTCTACTGGCTCTGATCAAGAACCAATCCAGAAAAGAGTATCTTGTCACGTGGACAACATGAGCTAACATCATAAACGGAATAATTGTTAGTCGTCTTCGCCGATCAGCTTCTGTTATTATCGCGTTTTCCGTCGAAGCCATTTGGAAATCCAGCTTCATAACGCGCATCGTGGGAAGCTAACACGTAAAAACCGTCACAAAATTCAGCACCACAGCATGCTTGAAACCTTGCAGCGAAATCGGACAAAATCAGCTCCGGGTGCAGCAACTCAGCTATCTTCATCTTTAATTGCAAATCGTGGTAGCGATAGAAGCTTTGACTGTCTAGGTTTTTACATGTACTACGCTTCTGACTAATTACAGAATAAGACATTGAACTTTCTTAAGAGCTTGATCAGTATGAGGGAACTATTGATCAATTAATTTATTGACTTGACGTGATGGCCGCCGTACTCTCCGCGTTTGAATTTTCTTGTTTATTTTGTGAATAATAAAGAATAATGTACTTTTTTGCCTGTCCTACATAACTGTACTATCCCAGATAAAACTAGTGTTGTTAAAATTGCAAGACGTAGCTCCAAATGGGGAATACTATGGATCAGTCATCATAATCGTTTTTCTTTTGACTCTAGCTTAGAAATGCAGCAAGAACTTCTTCCAGTGTTTATTTTTTTTTTTATTTTGTTGTTTGCAAGGCGCTCCATAGTATCCTGCCCGGATCTTGCATTTTCTGGGGAAAATTTTCGAAAAAAGGGGAAGTTATTGGTTTCGGTCTGAATTTTTAATCAGATCTCGTCGTTTTGAGGTCTTAGGAAGCTGTTCTGACTATTTTTGGATAGACATACTCCTGTTTGTATGTGCGACAAAGAAATATATAAAGAACGCGGTAAAGGCTGTTTTAGAAAATTAAAAAAAAAATGCTAGAAAATGTGGATGACACTCCATGTCCTTACTGTAAAGGTCTGTATTCATCTGAAGGTTGGATAGCTTGCTGTAAATGCAAGCACATTGTAACTGCTCAGGAGTTGATGATGAAAATGAAGAGGCCATGTTCGTTTGCAAGTTTTGCCAGAAAAATTAATATCGGAATTTTATACCCCATTTTGCCTCATAAGGATGCTCCATCTTATCCAACATATATGGGGAAAGATGGGGAGATACCTCTCTTTTTCTAATCATATTATGACTGTCTTATTTTCCTAATTTTGTGCAATTAATAGGTCTGATTACCAAATATAATTTTAAGAATAAATACTGTTACATCAGCTTTACATTTTTCTATTTTATAAAGCTTATACTCGTAGACGGAGAGCTGGGTACGGAAAAAATGGGTGACTCGGTGCAGAGCTGAAAATTTGCAGAATAATAGGAGACAGTATAAGTAAGTAGGGAAAAAATTGCCAGAAGGCTAGGTGGAAGATAAAGAGCCGCCAGAAGGCGCTAATGTTGCGAAAAATCAGTGCACTTCTGGCAATTTCTATACTTATTCTGTAATTCAAAACTAGATTATATATTATACATTATATAGTTATAAGGGCATACTGAAAATTCAAACATAATATAATAATTACATTCGACAAATATTCAAAATTATTAATGTCATTTTGATAGAAATAAAATTAAATAAATTAATAAAATTACGTTATAACAACGTAATTTTATAAATGAAAATAAATGACGATTAATTTTATTTCTATCAAAATGTCATTAATAATTTTGAATATTTGTCGAATGTAATTATTATATCATGTTTGAATTTTCAGTATGCCCTTATAACTATATAATGTATAATATAGATATAATATATAATTACAGAATAAGTATAGAAATTGCCAGAAGTGCACTGATTTTTCGCAACATTAGCGCCTTCTGGCGGCTCTTTATCTTCCGCCTAGCCTTCTGGCAATTTTTTACCTACTTACTTGTACTATCTCCTATTATTGTGCAAATTTTCAGCTCTGCACCGAGTCACCTATTTTCTCCGTAGCCAGCTCTTAACCATTACGTAACAATTCTCCTTGACACGGAACGTGTAATTTTGTTAGATCAAAATACGATCATTTCTTTGATTTTGAATTCATTCTATTTTTGGATGTTGAATTAAATATATTATACAAAAACCTGATTTTGTTATACCAAAAAAACCTGACAACTTTATATACCCAAGTGAAAAATACGATTATGAGAACACATAAAAGTCTTTGATTTATTATGCCTTGAATCTTATTTTCCCCATCTTGCACCGCTCTTTCAATAAATAATAATAATAATAATAATTTAGATGAGTTATGTTACAGTTAGAATTATTATAATATATTACAGAGTAGCTACTGTTTGCTACAATTGTTAAGAAACACCCAGTGTTACAACGCTATCAAACTAAACTAATTTTTCTATGTTGATAGCGTTGTAACAATGGGTGTTTCTTAATAATTGTAGCAAACAGTAAAATAATATTAATAATAATAGTAGTAGTTTATTGATGACGAAATTTGTCTTACGATATCTTTAGAGCGACTCAACCGAATAAGGGTTTGCGGCATTCGAAATAGTTTTGTTGAGATTTAGGATCTGATAATATTTTGGAGTCAATCGATCAAGTATTTTTCTGTTACAGACGAAAATTTTCGGAAGAATCTTTGGATCGTGGCTGGACCGCACGGGAGGATTTATGTCAATTCACGAGGCAATGGTCCGCACGACCCTCAACGTCTACACCGTTATCCTGCAGGAACTATTACCGACGCCGGCGAAAACACATTACACATTCAATTTGCGCGATCTTAGCAAAGTGTTTCAGGGAATGTTGATGGTTAATCCTGAAAACATATCTGTAAGCAGGCAATGCTCACTTAGTATACTTCTATTAGAATTTCTAATTTAACTCTTCCTCAGCTCGCGGCAAGGCGCATCGATCGATTTTTTTATTTTAATTTTAATTATAGGTAAATGATCCAGAGTGATCCAGAGTTCACTGACTGTCATTTCAAAAATTCATTTTTATTTTCCTGTCATTTTTTCATGCATAGATAACAATTTTGTGTTCAAGCGATCAATGTTAACAAAATTTATTATTTTTATAGTAATTTTTATAGTTAATAATAATATTTACTACTGAAAAGTGTTTTGGATTGTCTGTGGAAAAACCTAAAGTGAGATTCTACACTTTTTCTGGTAATCACAAGGTAAGAAATCTGTTTTTATTAATTTAATATTCCCTTCAGTAAATATCCAAACAACAATATTCTCATGTAATATTCCGAGTATTTTATATAAATATAGTATCCAAAAAAATATGCATTTAATATTTTTAGATACATTCCTTAAAAATTCTTGTTGACTTGAAACCAAATTATTATAATTTTGTACAATATGCAACCCATTTTAATACAAGTTTTTCCCAGTATTCGCTTTAATCTTCTGATTTTTTTGCAGGTTCACGTTATGAATATTAGAATATGCAACAGTTGTAGATGGAACTAATTCACAGGCCCCGGTTCGAATTTATATGTCTGCGAAATTTAAATCACTTGATAATTTTTTTCGTGTTGAGATCAAATATTTCTTTTTTATAAATGGACTTCCATAACTAATATTTTAAAAAAGATGAAATATTTACCATAAATAAAGTTAAAAATTTGTAAATTAATATTCAATTGATAATGAAACTGTAAATAAGAAATTAGTCTAAATAAATCATCATTTTAAAGAAAAGTAAGATAAATAAATATAAAATGCATTAATGATTTCCATAGCTACCATATCAACATCAAATCGTTCCACATAAAATGCAACACTGAAAAATAATATACTCGATAAATAAATAAAATCCATTAATGATTTCCATAGCTACCATTTCAACATCAAACCGTTCCACATAAAATACAACACTGAAAAATAATATACTTACTCGATAAATAAATGATTTCCATAGCTCTCATATCAACATCAAATCGTTTCACATAAAATGCAACATAACCCGAGCATCCAAGGGAGGTTCGTATGCATTTTATGTGAAACGATTTTCTGTAATGCATTAATGATTTCCATATCTACCGTATCAACATAAAATCGTTCCACATAAAATGCAACATAGATGCAGGCGCTCAAGAGGGTTTTATGCGCATTTTCTGTAATACATTAATAATTTCCATAGCTACAATATCAAGATAAAATCGTTCCACATAAAATGCAACGTAAGCCGGGCGTCCACGGGAGGTTGGTATACAATTTATGTTGAACGATTTTCCGTAAAGCACTATACAGGAATAAAGAATTTCAATGTAAACAATCCAAGGATTTAAAAAAGTACTGCAGCTACGGCATTTATGTTTGCAGGAAGTTGAAGAGATATACTGCTTGTGGTATCACGAATGTTGTCGAGTATTCCAGGACCGGCTTGTTAACGACGCCGATCGAAACTGGTTCGATGGACTGCTCAGAGAGAAAATAAAGATAGAATTCAATGCCGACCCTGTCGCTTGTTTAGGCACGGAGACGTTAATATACGGCGATTATCTCGAAATGGCGTACAATAGAATTACCGATATGCACAAGGTACAGAATGTCTTATTCGCGCTGTAATTATAGGACAGACGGACTGTTTTACATGCGGAGGGAGGGGGGGGGTAGACTGTACTTACTAGACTCGCACACGAAGGGTTTCGTACCATCATTCCAGATATAACACGCATGACCAAACCAGCTTAATCGATTTTTTTTTTAATTTACATGGCGGCCATTTTGAAATTCGCCATCTTGGTTTTTGATTATTTGCTGTTATAGCGGCAATAGAAATACACACTCTGTGAGAATTTCAGCTTTCTACCTATAACGGCTCATGAAAAAAACATTTCTTACAAAATCTTCTAATTTTGAATTTCGTTTAATAAGTGTTTCGCCATTTCGGCAAATAGATCCTGGAATTTTCAGCCTTGATACAAACCCGCTCTTCCACCATTTCTTGAAAAAAAAGACAGGTTGCACTCCGGGACTGCCGCCAGAAGTGAAAACTTGAATATTAACGTCTTACGAATTTTCGATCAAAATGGTTTGTATCATAGATTGCATTTTTATGTACGATATTTCAACGCCAGATGTCTAACGTATAAATAAAAGTATTCGTCTTACGCATTTTCGATCACGAATTTTCGATGAGTCTTACGAATTTTCGATCAGGTCACGTGTCCTGACGCGAGTTTAACATTTTTTACCCATTACAAAAAAAGTGTACAACGCCGCTAAAGAAGTTTTCACTTCAAAAACATCGTAACATTTGAATTTTGCGTGCTTTCTCTTAGTTGATTAGAACTCTGAACGAACATCTGGAAGACTACAACAGTCAAACAACGAAGCCGATGAAACTGGTATTATTTTTGGACGCTATCTGTCACGTGTCTCGCATATCGAGAGTTATCCGACAACCAATGGGAAACTCCCTGCTCTTGGGAATGGGAGGCTCCGGTATGTATTCAACGAGTTAAGGCATAAATAAAAACGATTTAATGTCATTTTTATGAAACTGATTTTTAAACAATATATTTGAAAAAAAATCTGCCTGCCATTATAGGTGTCTCAAGGCTTCTTTAAATTCCCATATATTTATCTATGGGTTTTAACCATATATTTAATAATTAACTATATGAATCATTGTATATCTGCTCAATGTGCGGTGAGTGAAGGCAATAAAGCGTATCGAAAATATATCTGCGTCTCTTTCTTCGATGTAATTCCTTGATTTATCCGATGATAGAATTGGTTGATGTACTTGCATTCAATCTGAATAAAGTATCTCTGTTTCAAAAACTTTGTCTTTTTCTATGACGTTAACATGGGCGTACTCAGGTTTTGGCCCAGGAGGGGGCAAATTAGAAATTTCTTAAGCCGGGTTCCCCGTGCTTGTTTTGCCCTTCTGGATACGCCAGTGCTTACGGCGTAAAAAAGACAAGTATATGTTTGCATCGTAATTATTCGATTGCGATTTTATTCCTATGCTCGCGTAGAATAAAAGTATATTATGGTTTTAACCATCAAGAGTACGCGAGAGAGCAGTGACAGTGCCTGTAATTAAGAGAGAGAACAATTCCTTATCTCAACTGCAATGTTAAATTACATAACGAGAATGGACAACAAAGCATTGGTTTAGAAAAGCATGATGGAGGCTAGGTTAGTCTTCATCATGCTTTTCTAAATCAATGTTTACCTCATGCCTCCATAGTTTACCTGTCAAAAAAACCCTTTAGGACAGTTCAACGCATTTCTCACCAGTGGTCTACCCATTCCTTTGGGTTCCGAATATGTGCATATGCTCTGTATATGTGGATATATATATATATACAATTGGATATACCTTTAAAAAAATATAAATATCAACAGGTCGTCAAAGCTTAACACGAATGGCTACCCACATGGCCGAGTTCTTCTGTTTCCAAATTGAACTCAGCAAAACATACGGCACCAGCGAATGGCGCGACGACATCAAAACGTTGATGTTGAAAGCCGGTCTTCAGAATCGTGAAACCGTTTTTCTGTTCACCGACAGCCAGGTAAGAATTCAAGTCGAAACTGTCGGATTACACACTGTCAGAATATACATTGCCAGATTACACGTTTCTAGATTATACAGTGTGAGTATATATGTTTACGGTCAATGTCCGGAATCCGGACAATGTCGACAATGCCCGGGAAATGTCGACATTGACCGGTCAATGTCGACAATGCCCGAGCCACATCGGGCAATGTCCGAAATCGGACAAGGTTCAAAAAATAGATTTTTTATAAACATGAAACGCTGCCATTTGATTGTATCCTTATCATGATAAGTTATCATTAACCCTTTATGGAATTTTTATCACTGATATCATGACCAAACATCCCCCCAGACGTAAAAAATAGTCAGATGTTAGTATGAGCGCGAGAGCTTTATGACTAGTTTTTACATCTGGGGGGATGTTTGGTCATTACAATTTGTCTGGCTGTTGAAATATAATTTTGTAATAGTTGTCTGAATAACATATATATAAAAATCAAGCATTTAAAAATAAGTGAAGTTCATTAATTTTCCTCTGAGCTATAAAGCGTCTGTCAGAAGTTGTGGTCAGCTGAAAGTGACTGGCGATACTGGATACTAATTTATAGTGATATTTTACAAAACATATATAAATATCAGCCATTTTAATTTAAATTAAGTGACTCTTATTTTTACTCACCTTTCTCACCCGGTACCTCTACATTTGTCACAGACTCAATGATGGAGGTACGCCAAGCGTTCTAAGTACATAAAACACTACTCAAAACGTAAGGTTACATTTATTTAAAAATAGGTATAGTGCAGGGCATAGTGGCGCATTCGTTTGCAAAATTCGTTTGGTTCGTAAATTTTATTTTAAATGTCCAGGAGGCTCTCCTGATTATAACAGTGTAACATGACACTCAATATCTGTTGCCGTTATTGTTTAAACAACGAAAAATTGAAAATATTGCAAAATAATTTTTTTTGCAATAAATAATTTTTTTATATATTTTTCAGACTATTTTGAATCGAAAAAGTCCTTACACTCATTATCGTATCTTCAACCGGTGAATTTTTATGAATTTTTAAAAATTAAAAATCGTTGTAAATCGTGATTTTCTTGAATTAAATAGTACACCTGAAAAAAAAAAACCGTGATTTCTATTTTTTTATTAAATATTTAAACTTTAATAAAAAAAATGGCGTAATCAGATTTCAAATATTTTATTAATTATTATGTTTATTATTCATAATAACAATATGCTCTTTACGCGCATGCACTTTAAGGATAGTAGTATTGTCATCTCACTCCCAGTCCTATGTATGACATTAGTAAGAGAGAGGCAGATGGTACGCTTCGACAAATTATTGCATATTGTTATTATGAATAATAAACATAATAATTAATAAAATATTTGAAATCTGATTACGCCATTTTTTTTATTAAAGTTTAAATATTTAATAAAAAAATAGAAATCACGGTATTTTTTTTTTCAGGTGTACTATTTAATTCAAGAAAATCACGATTTACAACGATTTTTAATTTTTAAAAATTCATAAAAATTCACCGGTTGAAGATACGATAATGAGTGTAAGGACTTTTTCGATTCAAAATAGTCTGAAAAATATATAAAAAAATTATTTATTGCAAAAAAAATTATTTTGCAATATTTTCAATTTTTCGTTGTTTAAACAATAACGGCAACAGATATTGAGTGTCATGTTACACTGTTATAATCAGGAGAGCCTCCTGGACATTTAAAAAAAAAATTTACGAACCAAACGAATTTTGCAAACGAATGCGCCACTATGCCCTGCACTAGTAGTTCCTGGCGGCTCTGGGATCTTACTCTATAATGCATTAATGATTTCCATAGCTACAAAAAGCGTTCGTGATATTTGGCGCTGTTGTCTTTACAATTATTTAAAAAGACGTTTATAGACGCATAGTAAGTAAGTAGGCAGTGGCGTAACTATACCACTTGAGGCCCGTGGCAAATTTATCGGATGGGGCCCTTAATATAAAAAAGCTTCACGTTGTAGTATCATCTTTATAAACGTTCTTGCTGTCCTAACCACCGCAAGTCAGGGGCCCGTGGCATTTTGCCCGTTCTGCCATCCTATTGTTACGCCACTGCAAGTAGGTACTTGAGCAAATGTCTGGCAAGAGTTTCGTTATTTTTTCTGCCAGATCAAATCAGAATCGTTCCTGGAGGATTTAAATAACATTTTGAATTCCGGCGACGTTCCCAACATTTACCAATCGGACGAACTCGATAAGATTTACATGGGAATGAAAGGAATTGTACAAGAAATGGGACTGCCGGCCACTAAGTCCAATTTGTTTTCTGCTTATCAAAAACAAGTGCGAGCCAATCTGCACACAGTCATTACTATGAGGTGGGTGTATTTTTTATGTAACATATCTCTGGACAGGTTCGGCTTAAGAGTTACTTAAAAATTACATAATATAGTGGAGTGAATTGAGAACTGATAAAAAATTAATATTAGAAGAAAATTATTTATTATAATATCTTTTAATATAAAATTCTGACCAATAGTCGCCAGAATTATATTATATATATTATAAATGTTATTAGAAATAATTTTGTTCCAATTTTATAATTTATCAGTTAATAATTATACTAAATTGTTAATAAATTCAATATTTTTAATTAAACAAACTTTTATTAATAAATTATTAAAATCATTAAATTTAAAATAAATAAAAAATTCCACTGCGTTTATATAATAAAATAATTACTAGCGTGACCTGTGCGAATTATTCGCACTAAATAAGTATAATAATTATCACTTTACAAAATTATTTTTTAAATATGATTGCAGGTATTAAATTCGTTTCTAATTTTGCACACTGCTTATAACGTCCTTCTTTTTGTTTTAAAAGAAATATTTTACTAAAATTGTCATATAGAGGCGCAAGTAGCAAAAGCGTTGTTCAGCGTTGCCCGTCAGATGGCAGTATACAGTATTTACATGCGGGTGTGCCGCGCCGGTAACTCTCTAATCTACCATCTGTCAGATGACAGATCGAAGTGTGAACGTTACGCCGTCAGATGGCAGACGTTGTTCAGAGTTTAATTAATTCAATTAATTTACAAAAACAATAGCAATAATAAATTTTTTAGTTGTCGATGTCAGTAGAGCAAGCAATTATCTGTAAAATGATATATAATTTATGTGGAGAAATTGTGTGATTTTTTCTAAAAAGGGAGGCAAACATCTTAAACCTTAGCGTATTAATATATATGATTTTTTGCGTATGGAACTGGAGAGCCGCAACTTTACATCAAAACAGCCGCACGTTGCCGATCCCTGCTAAAGGGCATTAAAAAGTTAAATCCGGCGCTACTTCCATGTGTCATTTTATACGAATGATTCAATCTATCAATATTAGCAAAGGTGTGACGTATTGTGTAATTAATCATGTTTTGTAGTCCGATCGGCGAGATATTCAGAGCCCGGTTGCGACAATTCCCCGCGCTGGTCAACTGTTGCACGATTGATTGGTTCAGCGCGTGGCCGGACTCGGCGCTGCAGGTCAGTGACGTCACACATTAACAAGTGATTGCGACGGAGCTCATTATAAAATAAGTGTTCCGTTTTTTCAGACAATAATAGTTATTGGCGTAACTAGTAGTCTAAGTCATTCATCGCGCTGACAGGTCATGACTTAGCCTACAAGTTGCGCCCATAATTTTATTCAACAATTGCGCGTTATTCATGTTTTAATTATAATGAGATGTTGTAAATATCTATTTATTTCTTTATAAAAAAAACTGTCAATACTAACAGCACCAAACAGCACGATTCAATGTTTTGGTTTGAGGTTAGCCGGTTATGAATAAACTCCATGTCGAAAACATTCGGCCTCTCAATTTTAGTCTCAATGGGTAACAACGAAGTTGTTGTTACCTACTATTTCGTTACGACTCAGAAAATAGTTACGTTTATTTTCATTACTCCACAATGGCCGAGCTAGTAGGAATCTTCATTGAGTTATGACAAGTAATTGTCACCAGTCGGTAAATGGCTATTTAGGGTTCGGTTTTTAGGCATGATAAAACATGAATAACGCGCATGAGTTGAATAAAAAGTATATGAGTTGCATCGGCCGGGAATCGAACCCGGGCCGCTCGCGTGGCAGACGAGCATTCTATCACTGAGCCACCGATGCTTGTTTACGTTGCATTACTAACATTCATTTAGAGAAAAATACTACCAAACAAAAAAAGCATCGTCCCATAAGGAACTTCGTTCCAATGGTTCTATTTAGAGGTTGAGCCGTTTTACGAAAAAAATCTGAAATAAAGTTTTTTTAATAGATTTTTTTCTGACAAAATTTTCTGTAAAAAATCCAAAATCAAATAGAAGATTTATAAAGTAAAAAAATTAAAAAAACTTTAACATGTAGTCTTATGGAAAATATGTCAACCTAGCATGCAAACTGTTCATTTTAATTTTTTGTAAATAACCAAATAATGTCAGCAGTTCCGAAAAATAACTATGTAAAGCATTGATGTCTTACGCATATTTTAATATTTTTTTCCAATTTAATTAGGAGACTTTTAATCAACAAAAAAAATTATTAAGCCTTAGCACTTTTCGATTATGGACTTTTATTCTTGACAGTTTTAACAATTTTAACTGAATTTTCAACTTTTTAAAGATTTAATTTTAATTTTTATTACTTCTTATTTCTTTTTTTAATTATTTACTGCAAAAAATATGTAAAATACAGATATTTACCTACATAAATTTATTTTTTTTAACCTAACTTTGTAGAAAAAATTTAAAAGTTAGTCCATTAAGTAAAATACTGAAATAATTAATTAATATTAAAAAAAAATATTTATGTCAATAATTTATTGGTATCATCGACTTATAACCTTTTGTAAAAATTTATTATGGAAAAGTTCCCATTTAGAATTCGACTTACAAAGTTCCCATTTAGAATTCGACTTACTTTTGGTTGGGACTATAACGGATCAATCTCCTAGAACAGAATCTTCCTTTTTCAAATTTAAATCGATTTCTTGCGAAGTCAACCCATTTCTGATAGTTCTGGTGCGCCAAACGTTAAAACACGGTGCATTCAAGTACCAGTCCCAAATAACCGTGGCGATTGGTGGCCTCTAAATGACCAAATCAATGTTTTACAGTCTGTCGCTATACAATTTCTCGACGACATCGACGAGCTGAATGTCAGCGACGAAATCCTGAACGGAATTGTTGTCATGTGCCAATACATGCACCAGAGCGTGGTCAATGCCAGTGAAAAATTCTTACAAGAGTTGTCCAGACATAATTACGTGACGCCGACTTCGTATCTCGAACTTTTGTCGAGTTATTCGAGTTTGTTGGGAAAGAAGAAAGGCGAACTTACTCAAGGAATCAGAAGACTTAAATCAGGCATGTCGTTGAAGTGTCTAGCCAAATATTTGATACGTATTCATTGTTGTGTCTGTCATAGTCTTCTAGAACAGTGATTCCCAAAGTGGTCTATATTGACCCCCAGGGGTCGACGACAACTTGCAAGGGGTCCATGTTAGCGGGAAAAAAAATTGGGGGTCCATGAAATGAAAATGGGGATCAACGATAGTGAATCTCCTAACAAAAAAAGAAACAAACTGGACATCGTTACCGAAGAGATTTAAGATTAAATCTAACTAAATTGATGCCAAATGTTGAAAATTTATTATTAAAACATCAGGTTCATCCCACACACTAAAAGCATTTATTTTTTGCTTAGTTATTTTATGTAACAGAAAGTAAATTTTAATTTGATTCGTTTAATTTGAATCTAATTAATAAATGTATAAAACTAAACATTTCACACTACATTTTAATACCGTTATAAATTTAAATCATTCAAAGTGAGTAGCATTATACCGGTTGTCAAAAATACATTTGAAATTAATGAATTGGCAAAAAATCAATATCAGATAAGCAGGGGGTCTACCCAAAACTGAAAAACATGGCAAGTGATCTACGAGACAAAAAAGTTTAGGAGCCTCTGTTCTAGAATATTCGACGTATTTATTTAACACGCGCGCGATTTGAAAAGAAAAATCCTCTAAATAATTATTAAGTCAAATAATTCTGTTTTTTTATCGTTTCAAATGCTCTTCTAATCGCATTTTGTTGCATATACAGTGTAAACTCTATATAGCGACACTTAAGGTACTGTGCACTTTGTGGCGTTATTGAGAGTTGTTGTTAAACGGAGAGAAGAAATAATCCATTAATATTTTCAATACACAAAGATTTTCTTTTACTCGCCATGTTCACAGTTTGCAAGTTTGTGGGCAACTAAGAATATGATCAATTATCGAGAAACAGCTGAGCTAAACATGCAAAAGAAACCCCAAAAAACAAAAGACCGAATTTCTTAGAATCTTCGGTACGCATTATGTCGACAACAAAGCAACAAAATAACAAACAAGTACTTAACGATGACGTATTGCTGTCGTTATTTAGAGTGAGTGTGTCGTTATTTATAGAGTGTATCATTGTATTGAGCAACAAGGTAAACCAACTAGAGTTAAGTAATTTCGACGTTTTAAGGAGTTTATCGTTATATCAAGGGACGCTAAATGGAGTTTACACTGTAACGATTTTAATTACTGATGTCTCATACCTTGAGGATCTCAGCTGTTGTTCGTCTATAATTTTAATCTACTACCAGAGGCGGTTCTTAAAATGTTCAACCAATGTCTCATTTTGTAATCCGATAATTAGACAGGGTTTCATTATTGTAATTATTCGTATTAGGTTTGGACAAACTGGTAACAACTGGTGAAGAAGTAAAAGTTCTTCAGGTACAATTGAAGGACATGAAGCCAGCACTTGAAATCGCAGCAGCGGATGCTGAAGTGATGATTGCCCAAATAGCCGCCGATACGGTAAGTAAACAATAATTACAGTGCTAATAATCGATAATGAAAAACAAATTAATGAAATCGGTTTGGACATAAAACGTATAATAATGAAACTATTAATTTTTACTGAGTGATCCTTTTAAAGTGGCCAGGGTGTTTATTGGTGGGATGAATAAGAAACAAAACAAATACATCCTAAGATAACAGGTTATTCATTGAGGTTAAATGCGATGACTTCTTCGAAAACATTTAAGATGATTTCTTGACAGATTTCAAACACTTTTTGCCTCTTGCAATTTTTTTTATGAAGTTCTTCTTTCTCCAGCAAAAAAATCGTAAAGTTCTAACATTTTTATCTTTCCACGGCAGATAAAAACGTAACAATTTCAGAAAAAATTGTTTGGAACAAAAGTCAGACAATACGAATCTGCAAAGAAAAATAGAAGTTCCCATTTGAGAATATGAAGTTGACCTTGAAATAACATGGCATATCCACTAAATAAAAAATATATTTGCACCACCGGCTTTCCCGCTTGACCCTCTGCAACTTTCAATCTAAACATTTTTTTTTCGCGAATGCTCCCCTGGCCACTTTAAAATGAATACCCCGTATATTAAAATGTAGAGTGTACCTATAAAAGATCAGTTTTATGATAATTAATAATTCGGTATTATAACGAGGGCGCGTGTAATAGGAGATTATATATCTAGGGCGTAATGACGTAACAGTCACACGAATTGCGCTCTAGACATGCTGTGTTTTTTACTCTATACACTCTAATAAACTCGTTAATTTATAGAAAGTTGCTGAGGAGACAAAATCAGTCGTTGAAAAAGATGAAAGAGAAGCCTCGAAAAAAGCTGAAATAACACAGGCTATTGCCGATGATGCTCAGAAAGATTTAGGTAATGTTACAATTTTCTTAAGGCCTACTGACTATTCATGATATTTCCTCATTTTGTAAAGGCTGCTAGCTACAGGAAGTAGATCCAAGATCAATTGATATTTTCAGTTAAATTTTCAATAATAAATTCTGTTTTTAACCCCCGACTCGCAATAAAAGCATCTAATTAAAATGTATAATAATGATCGTAATTATCGTAAGAATACCGTCATTTCCACCATATATGTTCCTTTCCTCCCACCATGCGAGAGCAGTAAAATTTTGGAATTTGACGTAAGACGATATGACATCTAGTGACAGAAATTCAAACCATTATGTGTTGTTAATATTACCATAAGTACACAGTGAATTGCAATATAAAGATGAGTTTTGTTGATATGGTAGCTATACGAATCAATGATGCATTACAGAAAATCAAACCTCCCTTGGGCGCCCGGTCTATGTTGCATTTTATCTAGAACGATTTTCAGTAATGCATTAACGATTTCCAGAGCTACCATGTAAACTAAACTTGTCTATTTGCATTTTAAATGAAATTCAGTATCTTTTGACACGCGATTTTTGCGCCCTCTCGTTTTTTTTGAAGTGAAAACTTCTTTAGCGGCGTTGTACACTTTTTTTTGTAATGGGCAAAAAATGTTAAACTCGCGTCAGGGTCACGTGTCCTGATCGAAAATGCGTAAGACGAAAACTTTTATTTATACAACGTTAGACATCTAGCGTTGAAATATAGTACATAAAAATGCAATCTATGATACAAACCATTTTGATCGAAAATTCGTAAGACGTTAATATTCAAGTTTTTTTTTAATCCTGGTTCAGTCAGAACCTTAGTGTCATTATACTTGCATTTTATAAGGATTAATTGTTGAATAAAATGGGAAAAAAATATCAATTTTGAAGTGCTGTGTTGTTGATTGTAAAAAAAATCCAGAATTACAATTCCACCGTTTTTTTGGATTTTCTTATGAACTAGAGAGGAAAAAAATGGACCTCAGCAGTACGTCGTCAAGAGTAATTAAATTTTATTTTACGTCTGTAATCATTATTAAATACATGAAAAATATCATAATATTGTTATTTTGTTAACAAAAATAAGGTTTAAAAATCTTGAAATAAAAAATGTATATTTTGTACATTTTGCGTAAATATTTTTTTATGGTTATGAATAAGGCTGTGTTTTTAAGTTTTGACTGAACCAGATTTTAAAAAATCAAACACGAGATGGCGCAAAGATCACATGCCAAATATACTTTCCTAGCGTATATGAAAAATGACAAATTCATTTCATTTAGCTAAGAGTATTCGTCCCTGCAAATACCCCCTGCACCCTTCATGTCAAATCTTTTCCCCTCGCCTAAAAACGGTTCGCGCTCTCCGCCCGACGCTATTTTTAAAGCTAGAGGGTTCTAGTAAACGCCAAATGAAAAACAAAGAATCAGACTACAGATCCTTCAGGCGAATTTTTTGAAAAACAGTTTCGCCTACGTGTGAAATATTACGTAACTTATTATTATTTTCAAAATGTTGTAAGTTTTTTCAGGACTTTTTTTTCAAAAAAATCGCCTGAAGGATCTGTAGTCTGATTCCTTGTCTTCAATTTGGCGTTTACTAGAACTCTCTAGCTTTAAAAATAGCGTCGGGAGAGCGCGAATCGTTTTTAGGCGAGGGGAAAAGATTTGAGATGAAGGGTGCAGGGGATGTTTGCAGGGACGAATACTCTTAAGCTCCACAATTATGTCAAATTCCAATTGTAACACAACAATTTTAAAAATGATTTCTGCGAACTAACAAATCCAGCTTTCACTACAAACTTTTTAATAATTTTACTTGGACAAATCTAGTATTCCTATTTTGACCAGCTTTCACATATCCGTTCAACTTGTAACTTTGCACACATGCGTAGTTCCGATGTAAATAAATTATTTTCAAGCTCGTTTTCAAACAAAATTTAACCCAAAGCTAATTAGAGCCAAAGAGAGACGTCACTTTGTGTATTTGTTATATAGATGAGGCAATGCCGGCTTTGCTCGCCGCCGAAGAGAGTTTGAAAGCTTTGAACAAGAACGACATCACGGAAGTGCGGACTATGAAAAGACCGCCGGCCGGCGTCCTTCTTGTCATCGAGGCTCTTTGTATCGTCAGAGACATAAAACCCAACAAGGTACTAAACACCGAATACTGTCACAGAAGAGAGAGTACAAAAGCGTCATAACTTTGAAACCGAGACAGACCGCTAGTACAATAGGTCATATGCATGATTTTTTTTATATTTTTAATAGATTATTTAGTCAACCATAATACGGAAAAAAATTGATAATCATTTAAAAATGTAATATTATCATAAGAAAAAAAATATTAAATTCCACATTCAAAAATAGACAGTTTAAACAATCGGCCATGTTCGCGGGCTTATGTGACGTCATGATATACGATGCATGCCAACCTTGATGTCAAATTGTCAATGTTCTAAATGAAGTTTATTTGTTGTTTTCTCTAAATACTGACATAATCTTACTGTGAGACGACACAGTCGTCATGAAAACTGTAGTTGATATGTACTCTGACGTCACGATGCGTTTTGAAAATTCGAAAATAGCGCTTATTTTCTACATTTCTTTTTTATTATTTGTATTTTTTTCAGTGATTAGATTAATAAAATAACCATTACGTTATGATCAAGAACTAAAATATATTTCGAAATAAAAATTTTAACCAATTTGGAGTTTTATGCATATGACCTATTATAAAAGCAAATCATAAAACACACGAAACAAAATTGTCATAAGATCTTTTGTGAATTATCTGACGAAATAAGGATTACTAGTGTGATCTGTGCGAATTATTCGCACTAAATAAGTATAATAATTATCACTTTACAAAATTATTTTTTAAATATGATTGCAGGTATTCAATTCGTTTCTAATTTTGCACACTGCTTATAACGTTCTTCTTTCTGTTGTATTACAATATGAAGCTCAGATGACAGATCGAAGAAATATTTTACTAAAATTGTCATATAGAGGCGCAAGTAGGAAAAGCGTTGAGCTAAGCCGTCAGATGGCATCATGCAGCATTGCTGTGACGTTGTTCAGCGTTGCTCGCTGTTTCAAAATTAAAGCCGTCAGATGGCAGTATGCAGTATTGTGTCTGTTGTATTACAATATGAAGGTCAGATGACAGATTGAAGTGTTGACGTTGTTTCAAAATTAAAGCCGTCAGATGGCAGACGTTGTTCAGCGTTGCTGTATTTTAATTAATTTACAAAAACAAAAGCAATAATAAATTTTTTAGTTGTCGATGTCAGTAGAGCAAGCAATTATCTGTAAAATGATATATAATTTATGTGGAGAAATTGTGAGGTTTTTTCTAAAAAGGGAGGCATATATAATTTATGTGGAGAAATTGTGAGGTTTCTTCTAAAAAGGGAGGCAAACATCTTTAACCTTAGCGTATTAATATATATGATTAAAAAAAGACAGATAATAATGTGTATAAAAATAGCCATTAGCTAGTGACCTTTCTGTAAGTAGATATGTTATCTGTGGTATTTTACAAATGCATAGTCGGTGGAGCGTAAACTACCTGATTAAAAATAAAATTAATACCGCTTGACCTATAATGATTTGAACTGACTTTTAGCTTTATAAATTAAGTCCACTTAAAAAAAACTTGAATGCGGCTGCAGCTTTGTATTTGATGTTATAAAAAAGCTTATACCTTGTAGACTACAGTGACGTATCTAAAACATACTTTCGTTAAGGAGTCGTCACTCAAATTTTGGTCAGCAGTCAATCTCAAGGCTAAAATCAGTAGAACTTAAATCATAACAGGTATAAAATGACGACAGACCGAATACTTTTGTAGATTTTGGAAGGTACTTTAGTCTACCATTATGAATCGTATTCGAATAGTCGAGTACTTCAAAACAGATATATTCGAATATTTGGATTTTCAAATATTCATCAAAGTTCCACAGACTTCTTTCTGAATTCATAAGGAAAATCAAAACATAGTGCATTTTTATAGTTGCTTAACAATATTTATTGAATAACTGTTAACAATCATTTCTTACTTATAATTTTAACCGCAATCTTTGGCTTCAGGGTTTAACCCATGGGCCAGCATCTTGTTCCCTGTACTTCATAAATATACAAAACTAGGACACATGGATTGGTTAACAGGAATTGAGATGGGAAGCGAGGAAAGCAATTATTTAATAAAATCTAAATTATTTATTTCGAACAATCTTCCAATATTCGAATATGTATTAACATTTTAAAAATTCTTATCCCTACTTCGATCATCCGAACCCCTTCCTGACTACGTCACTGTTAATGCATGTACTTATCCAGATTCCAGGTAATATGCCGGGAGAGAAGATACTCGATTACTGGGAACCTGGACGCGCGATGATGTCCGATCCCGGCGGCTTTCTAACTTCAATGATGAACTTCGATAAAAGTACGATAACAGAGCCAATGATTGAAAAACTGACAGTTTATTGTCAGAATCCACTGTTTGAACCTGCTAAGATTATAAAGGTACGTTCGAACAATCTATAGTACAAAATATTGTTGATGCGAAACATTATTGGGCGTGGTAGATCGGAGTGATTCCGATCGAATACTGAAAAAGAGTGATGGATGTAGTGGTTGGGGTAAGAGGAAAGGATTTACAACGCGGAACCTTATGGTTACAGCGCCGCGCGTTGAGTTTTTACGAAGTCTTACCGTCATCAATTTTTAGGACACGCTCTTCGCACTGCGGCGCGCCGAGATCAGTCTCCTTTCATTGTATCCTCCTTGATTTGATCCATCCAAATAGGCACAAACATTCGAATTAACTAAATCCCTTCTCTCTTCTATGAGCGGGTCGTTTGATAAGCGCAAGAAGCGCAGAACTTTAGTAAATTGAAGGATTGTTTTTGATTTTTTTATTTAGGTGTCAAAAGCGTGCACTTCGCTTTGCATGTGGGTTCACGCGATGTACAAATACTACTTCGTAGATAAAGCTGTCGCGCCTAAAAAGGCAGCGTTGGCTCAAGCCAAAATAGAGTTGGAAGAAGTCGAACGCGCGTTGGCCGTAACGAAAGCGAAGATGCAGGCCATCATGAAAGGATTGGCCGATCTTGAAGAGAAACTAAACGCGAAAATAGCGTACAAAGAGGAACAGGAGAATAATATTAATCTGTGCGAAGCGAGGATGAGTCGGGCAGTTCGATTGGTGGGCGGACTAGCCGACGAGAGAGTCAGATGGTTGCAAACGATCGATCAGCTAGAAGCGGGCGTCGTGAACGTTATCGGTGACATTTTGATAAGCTCTGGTTGTGTCGCTTATCTGTCTCCATTTACCGATAAATATCGGAGGTAAGTGAAGATTGACTCTATTCAATAAATAGAGTAACTGTGATCCATTGAAGTTAATGACGAGTATTTGGAAAGAATTCCGTGGCATAAGGATCGAAAATGAAGAAATACTGAGATTTTTTTAAACTTGCATTTAATAATAACGTTTCGATATTTGAACACTCTGAAGATGATACAAAACGTATCGAAACGTTAGTATTAAATGCAAGTTTAAAAAAGTCTCAGTATTGCTTCATTTTCGATCCTTATGCCACGGAATTCTTTCCAAATACTCATCATCAGAGGTAAGGTTTTACTCCAGGGGAATGTAGTTCGAATTCCAACGTTTATTTTACCATTCCAACCCACAAGTGGGGGAATGGTGCTAGTTTAGACCCAAAAATCACTTTTCGAAAATTTTACAGTATCTTTCCGTTTTGAGATCCCCCGAATCCAAAAAACATATTTTTGGAAAAACTGTGTGTTAGTCTGTGAACACGATACAGGTCAAACGGATGAACGGATTGAAACCAAATTTTGGGAGGATATATTTTGATACATTTCAAAAGAATGGTGATTCGTAGGAAAAAAATATAAGAACAGTTTTTGTAGACAATTGCATGATCTACAACTTTCGTCTGACCTATTTTTATATAACATTAATTAGGTACCGTTTATGAAGTGCAAAAAACAGATACGTGGAATAATGACGTGGAATAGTTTTTTTAGCAGATGTAGAGTCGATAGGAACTTTTGATATTTTATTTATGATAGTGTACTTAAGACCTGTACCAGCTTTCAGCTCTATACAAACAGTGCCGGATTAATCATTAGGTAGAGTAGGCAACTGCCTAGGGGCCCCGCATCGACTAGGGGCCCGTGCACGCACCAAGAAATAAAAATGGTTGTCTGTAAAGTCGGTTTACGGACGATAATTTTACGTGATAACGTATTCCGCTCGAAGGTCAGGCGGAACGTGACACATTTCGGAACGTGACACTTTTTCGTGCATGCAGCCGGTGTTTCATCAATTTATAAGACGTTATCACGTCAAAAACTTTTCATTGAATGAAAATTTTATTTGAAAATTTGTACGAAATTTCCCAACAACAATATTATTTTCTTTCGTTGTTTATAGTACAAAATTTAAAATAACTACGTCACGCCTTATTTCTCTTTCCTGATCCATCAAAAAACCTGGATCATCGATTATCTATAACCTATTCATTAAGACCATTTTAATAAACCTAACGAGTCAGGTAAGGCGATGCTGCAGCATCTAGTCAAAGTAATCATGTTGTTACAATATCACATAAGACATTGAAGTAACAGGATGCCTGGAGCCGATCATCTGGAAGCTACTCACTTCCCTTCATCAACTTGAAAAGACCTGATTGCATTGCCCAGGGTTAATCCGGTCCTGTATGCGAATTGTAGTAATTTGAAATGTTTATTTTGACTGAACTATACAGGGACTAAAAATAAAAATGGTCGATTGTTTTTTTTTTTTTTTTTTGTTCGCAGAGAGCTGCTTACGGACTGGCAGGACGTATTAGCCGAAAGACGCGTTCCGCACACGAGCAGATGCAATCCGGTGTCGACTCTCGGCGAAGCCGTCACAATACGCCAGTGGCAATTGGACGGACTGCCGCGCGACTTTCTCTCCACCGAGAACGCCGTTCTCGTGACGAATTCGCGTCGTTGGCCGCTGTTTATTGACCCCCAGGGTCAAGCCAACAAGTGGGTGCGCAACATGGTCAGTACATTTACAAACATATACTAACATAATTTATTAGACCATTCATGTTTACAGCCAGTATTGACCGATCAATTATTTCATCCATGACTACATTACATTAAATTGTGTTTACTCTAGACTTTGCCGCTGCACACGAGGCTGGATTTGCCGCTAGATTCCTTGCTAGATTTGATTACTAGTTTTCTAGCGCTGGTTTTCTTGATTGCTGTTATGTGCTCGCTTCACACGAGACGTCTTTTCATTTCAAGCTAGCTTTGTGAATAAATCTGGTACGCGCGCAGTGACAGTTCAAATATAAACACAGAGCGAAACGTGTCTGTTGTCTGAGCAGAATGGCGCCATGTTGGTTTGTGGCCCACGTGACAAGATACTGCTTCCAGTGCCGGATTAAGACTCCTTGACGCCCTAAGCATTTCTTGCTTATGGACCCCACCTCTAATATGTTCATCAATAAATCAAATTATCGACCAATTTTTCAGACAATATATTAACAAAAAAATATATAATTAATACATTTTTTTTGATAGTCATTAATAATTTTGAAAGATTTTATAAAAAGCTAATTAGAATTTAAATATTAATTATTTTTTATACTTTTTAGATCAGTTCTGAAGAAGGTCCCAATCCGGATTGAAACGTTAATGCATTAATTATATATTTTTTTGTTAATATATTGTCTGAAAAATTGGTCGATAATTTTATTTATTGAAGAGTTCTAATCAGACGTTAATCAAATATTCTAATATGTTCAAATTGATGGAAAAAAGTTAAAAAGCATAGATTTTCAAGAAATAAATTGAATTTTACAATCAATGCTCCCATTGAAAATTTGGCTGTCTATAAAATCGGGCATTTTTATACAATTAATAGAAAAAAAGTTCCAAAACTTTAAAACTAAAAAAATTGAACTAATTGAAAGAATGTTTTTTCGTTTTCATTTTCAAAAATAAATTATTATTTATTTTTAACTTTTATACTTCTAAAGACAGTTTTATATCAGTAAATAAAATGTTTGAAAACATGACAAAAAGAAAAAAAAATTGTTGACACGATTTAGTGAGGTACTTTTCTTCTCTGAGTGGTGCTTCTTGGTGCCCCCTGAGACGTGATGCCCTAAGCAATTGCTTAATCCGACACTGACCTAAAAAAAGTATAAATACTGCTTTTTATCGACAAAAACTTTTGAACAGTAACTTCGATCATCATGAAATTTGGACACAACATTCATCTCGGTAAACTAAGATGAATGTGTGTACTCATGTCCCTCCCCTCCCAATTCGTTCTTTTGCACCCGGGTGAAACCGGACGGGACCGCTAGTAAGATTATATATCTTTATAAACAATAAACTTATTATTATAACTACATTGATAATATACTGACAGCGTAAATGAAACAGAACTTAACTGATTACAAATAAGCCGATTCTGTTGTTAAATATTTGTGAAAAAAAATGGTTGTCTGTAAAATCGGTTTACGGACGATAGTTTTACGTGATAACGTATTCCGCTCGAATATCATATTTAATAATACATGACCTAAGTTTTAGTAGCTGTCAAACTATATTTTTACCGACTAATAATGTGATTAACCAAAGAAAAATACATATGTTTAGGCAATTATAAAAGACATTTAAAAGAATGTATATATAATATATATATTATATATTTGTTAACAAACCGTATAATTTATCTGGCCATCTGTCAGATGTAGCTTTCGCTGGAACAGCCGAAAAAAATGTTAAACGCACACTACTCTCTGACGTCACGCGAGTAGAGAGAGACTATCGCTTATATCGCGCTCTCGCTTGCGGAACGTTACTGTGCGTGCAGCCGGTGTTTCATCAATTTATAAGACGTTATCACGTCAAAACAGATTTCTTGCACATCGGGCAGCTATTTGTTGAGTGTTTTTCTATTCGACTTTACTATCGCATACTTTTATAACTCGATTTTTCAAACACTCGAATCTCTGGAAATTTGTTTCAAAACACGGCTGTCTTATTTAAAACGTTTCGGAGTATTGATTACATTTTCGTTTTATAGGGCAAAGCTTTTGGACTGGCAGTGTGTAAGTTAGCCGACAAAGATATACTGCGTACCTTGGAATCGGCAATTCGGTTTGGCAAGCCGTGTCTGATTGAAAACGTTGGCACGGAATTGGACCCGGCTCTCGACCCAATTCTTCAAAAGCAGATTTTCAAACAGGGCGGCACGCCTGTCTTAAAACTGGGAGATGTCACCGTTCCGTACAACGACGACTTCCGACTTTACATCACGACTAAGTTGCCAAATCCGCATTATACTCCAGAAATATCTATTAAAGTTCTTGTTGTCAACTTTACTTTAGTGCCAAGGTCAGTGAAACGGTTATCTATACTAATATATAAAGCTGAAGAGTTTGTTTGTTTGGTTGGTTGAACGCGCTAATCTCAGGAATTACTGGTTCGAATTAAATTATTTTTTTTGTTGGGTAGCCCATTTATTGAGGAAGGCTATAGGCTATATAATATCACGCTACGACCAATAGGAGCGGAGCATCAATGAAAAATGTTGCATAATGTATCTCAAAAATAATCTTGTATTCAGGTGAAATGCCCTAACTAAATATACCATTATATACAATATATATTAGCGTGGTACGTTTACAAGCCCGGCTGGCTCAGTCAGTAGCGCATGCGTCTGTCAATATCAGGGTCGTGGGTTCGAGCCCCACGTTGAGCGAAAATATTTAAATTTTTTTTAATTTTCTACATTACTTTATTCTAAGGCTTACGTTTAAATTTATTTTAATTTTATTTGCGACTAATTAAAATTAAATAAATCTAATTAATAGCTCATTTGAAAACTGTTATAACTATAGGTACCTATATAAAAATTATTTTTCTACAGAGTTTTCAATTAAAGAAATTTATTACGTAAAAAAAGTATAAATACTGCTTTTTATCGACAAAAACTCCGATCATCATGAAATTTGGACACATTATTCATCTCGGTAAACTAAGATGAATGTGCGTATTCATGTCCCCATTCGTTCTTTTGCACCCGGGTGAAACCGGGCGGGACCGCTAGTGGTCAAATAAGCCTCGTCTTATTTTGACGTTTATTCGAACAGGGGCGGCGGTTTATATTTTTTCACGGTATGGAGTAAGATAATGATTTGGCCTACTGGTATATATATTCGTTCGTTCCCTCACACTTCGATAGCCGCCCTGGGGTGCTGAATCGGGAAAGTCATCAACATTTTTTTTGAACTTATATATCGCAGTATATATCTCAGAAAAAAATTATATTTCAAAGTGATTGAAAACGGACAATGCCCAGCCCTGCGTACACTGGACATACGAGCAGAATCGAATTTCGGGGACAGTACTGTTTAAAACTTTTTCCAAAAATGTTAGTATGGAATTCCATACCACTGCTAATTCAGAGTATGGAGTGCTCCATACCAACCATACCGCAAACGCTGTCCCTGTATTCGAAATCAATCTTTCCGTAGCAATGTTCCAGTAGGTGGATTATGAGGGGCTAGGATTAGGTAGGCAGCTTTGGGAACTAAGGAGTCAGTGTAAGGAACCTTCTCGAAATGTATCAGAAATTATTAAAGAATACCATTCCTCACGCCGAGGCAGAGAATTGCCTACCGTTTCTCGGCAAGAGACAATAGGAAAAAGTCCTAGCCACTTATATTTCCGTTTAGAGTCGAACCAAGCGTCTGTCTGGTCTCAGAGAATCTGGTGCTCCGTGGGCCAGTTCAGTTTTTTCTTCTTAATTACACGGTCTCGTAGAGGCGTTTGACAATTTTCCCGGTGATTTTTTAGATCCCAGACCGACCCTGCTCGAACTTTCCGAATATGAATCTAGTTCTGTCACCTTGTCACTATTGATTTCAATTGATTGTTTTGTGATAGCGGCTTACAAGATCAGATGCTGGCGTTGGTTGTGATGCAAGAACGTCCGGATTTAGAGGAAGCGCGAAGTTTGCTCGTGGTGAGCAGCGCGCAGATGAAACAGGAGCTGAAAGAGATCGAAGATCGTATTCTTTACAAGCTGTCGGCGTCCGAGGGTTCACCAGTCGACGACATTGATTTAATTGTAACGCTGGAATCGTCCAAAGTGAAAAGCACGGAGATAAAAGTAAGTGTCAACGATTTTTCATTCCGGGAAATTTCGATTGTTTTCATTGAAACCGGCTTGAAAGATTTTAATTCTCGCAGATGTGTAATTTTGAAGGATAGTGGACGCAACACGATAAGATAAATAATTCGTATATTCCTGGAACCACAACTTTTTGAAATAAATCAAAATGTTACTTTTTACGCCCGGATGCGTCCAGACTAGGGATTTGCCGGATATCCGTATTCGTATCCGCGGATATCCGAGGGAGAAGAAAGATCCGTATCCGTAACCGCTAGTTTTTGGCGGACCTTATTAATTTTCAATTCATAGATGAAATTTTATATATATATAGGTGATTAGGTAATAATGAAAAACTGTTAAATTCCATTCAGATTATTTTTTATTTCTTAAAATCGTATTTGGCACGTTTATATTGTAAACATTTATCGTAGTGAGTACCATACCAATAGTACATAACTCAAAGGTACTAAAAAACTATCTTTATAATGAGATATTGCACATCGATCTTTGGAAAGAGACAATCTGTTATGAGAGTTACCTAACTCTTAAAGAGGTCAATAACTTTTACCCATAATAGATAGTCTCTTTCCAAAGGTCGATGTGCAATATTTACCGCCGCGTACTCTAAGAAAGTTAAGATCCGTATCCGTATCCGCGGATCTTGAAACCAAATATCCGTATTCAGATCCGTATCCGCGGATATACATTTTTAACGATCCGGCACATCACTAGTCCAGGCTATAGACAAAGCACCGCTGCCTGGAAAAATCGTCGTCCGTCTTAAAGCAATTTACTTTGGTGTAACCATTTTTGATCTTGATGAAAAATATTATTCACATTAAAATTTTAAAGTAAAATATTCATAGGTCTGGCTACGCGCTGGCCTTTATGTGACATAAAAAAAACCGGTCAAGTGCGAGTCGGACTCGCACACGAAGGGTTCCGTACACTATGTACTTTTTAAATACTTTTGTAAAAGAAACAAAAGAGGCGCTATAACAATATGTAACCAGTGGGAGTATGCAAGTAGTTCAAGAATTTCAAGGCGTCAAATTTTACATATATCACCCCGGCGTTTTTATATTATAAACACTTTTTTTACAAAAATTTCTTGTAGAATAAAATAATATAAGGTTTTGATAAATATACCATTATATCAAATAACAACGTTATGGCAAATATCTCTGTTGCGCATGCGCCGATTTCCCCAAAAAAAAAAAAAAATACAAAACTTTAGAATATTAAACCATTATGAAACGTATACCATTATTATATAAAAACAATGTTATAGCACATATCTCTTCTGCGCATGCGCCGCCTTTCCCCCTAAAACTTTTTACAAAACTTTCTTTTAAAATAGAATAATAAACCATTATGAAATATATACTATTATTATATAAAACAACGTTATTGCATATATTTCTTTTGCGCATGCGCCAATTTTTCCCAAAAAAATTACAAAACTTTTGTAAACATAGATAGAATAATAAACCGTAATGAAAAGTATACCGTTATTATATAAAAAACAGCCTTATAGTATATATTTCTTCTACGCATGCGCCGATTTTTTTCAAAAATTTATTTTACAAAACTCCTGTAAAACAAAATAATACGCCTTTATGAAAAGTATACTATTATCTTATAAAAACAACATTATAATATATATTTCTTTTGCGCTTGCGCCGACGTCTCTGAAAAACAATAGGCCTCTTCATATTTGCATATCAAACATCCTCCCAAAATTTGGTTTCATTCCGCTCATCCATGGTGTTGGAATGGTAAAAAATGTAAAAAATAACGTTTGCATCTGTCAAAGCAATATGTTCTAATAATTAAAATTAGTTATTCAAATCGTTAACTCAGAAGGCGTTGCAAAAAAATACTAATGTCAAAAGACTGACTAATATTTGAAATGACATTCGTTTTTGAACAAATGCAATCTTTTTTTTTAAGACAAAACATACGCAATATTTAAATTCCCATAGTACACTATGCAACAAACGAAGACAGACGATCTCCGTGTATGCTATGGATTAGACAAAATTGAATTTATACATTATATTTCTATATAAAGCTGTACAAAAAAAGTGTTTCGACGAATTCTGTTATACAAAATCTATGTAAAATTTTCTCCTCTTTCGTTTAAGACAGGTCTCGAAACGATCTGATTTAAATTGAGCGAATTATAAGCAAAAAACTTAGTTTGCTCCTCTTTTGGGAGTTTTGGGGGGTTTTTAATTATTTGTTGTTCTAGCGGCAATAGAAATACACACTCTGTGAAAATTTCAACTCTCTACCAATTACGGTTCTTGAGATACAGCCCGCTGACAGACAGACGGACAGACAGACGGACAGACAGACGGACAGCGGAGGCTTAGTAATAGGGTCCCGTTTGAGCACCCTTCGGGTACGGAACCCTAAAAATAAGCACAATATCAATTCGTTGTTAACAAAATAAAATAAGACATTTTGGTATAATGGTATGATAAAATTATACGGGATACAAGACTAGAATATTAAAACAATTTTTTTATTACTCATGCGGGAAAAGTGGTATCTTTACGCATGCTGTTACGGTTGAAAAGTAGCTATTTTTGATTTGCGTGCGAAAACTTTATTTGTCGCACTGAAATTATTGTTTGCCGCACGCAAATTCAGAGAAAAAAACAAAATACCTAATATGGCTGTTAATGTCAACGAAACAAACTGTCATTTGAAGCAGATTTGAGGTTAAAATTTTCGATTATGGACTTTTATTCTCGACAACTTTAACAATTTTAACTGAATTTTCAACTTTTTAATGATTTAATTTTAATTTTTATTACTTCTAATTTCTTTTTTTAATTCGTAATAAAATATTAATTTTAATTTAATTTAATTCGTAATAAAAAATAGTATGTGCAGCTCGTGCGGCATTGTCGCACTGTTGCACAATATATTATATTATTTATTAATCAACGTTTCGGCAATATTTCTTGTTTTCTTCAGGACCTTACAAGATTTTTAAGGTCCTGAAGAAAGCAAGAAATATTGCCGAAACGTTTGACCAATAAATAATGTTCTAGTGAATAAAAATTGTTTTAATATTTTAGCCCTGTATCCCGTATAATTTTATAATATCAATTCGATGACGGTAAACAAAAAATATTTTTTTCCCGCGTGTTTAGTTGAAAGTTGCAGCGGCCGAAATAACTCAAGTTGACATTGACACGACCCGAGCTCTGTACATACCGGTCGCTAATCGAGCACAGATTCTGTTTTTCTGTCTGCTCGATTTATCAACCGTCGATCCGATGTATCAGTACTCATTGGAATGGTTCACTTCGATTTTTGTCAACAGCATGGCAAGCACAGAAAAGAGCAGTAAGTATCCCATAAAAACAGAGGCCAAGTTCTTGTCAACAATATCGGGCGACGGGCATGTAACCGTTGCAACAAAACTCAACGGATACCCGCACGTCGCCCCTCGGCGCGACGGCGGTCGGTCCGATGCAGTGGAAGTCTCTTGACGACAGATGTGCGCGCACGTTTTTACCTATACCTACCTACCTATCTTGTGCTGCTCATTGTGAATATGGAGTTTAAAATTGATATCGATATGGATTTATTAATTAGCCTTGTTCATAATAGGCCAGTGTTCGGACGAGACTAGAAAATTACAAAAATAAACAAGCAAGACATAATGTACTTGCATTTCTTCGCCCTTTAAATATAGAACTGATATCGATAACAACGGACGCGCTCACGTATAAGCGGAGCGTGTACAAAGGTAACCGTTTCGCGTCGGCCCGTTGCCCGTTAGCTAAAACGGTCGTTAACAGGAGCCCTTAGAAGTATTGCATAACAACCTACATAATATGTCCAGATTTTGGTATACAATACACAAAGATTCGTCCATATTTATTTCAGCGGACATAAATGAACGCGTCGAAAGGATAAACGATTACTTTACGTTCAGTTTATACACTTCGGTATGTCGAAGTTTGTTCGAGAAACACAAACTGCACTTCGCGTTCCTCCTTTGCATTCGAATTATGATGGACGAGGAGAAGATAGCCTATGAAGAATGGCACTACTTCCTCTCATCGGGAATTCCCCTAAATGTGAGTCACTGTTTAGATCATAGATAGGTATATATATTTAATAGATTGCGGATACACTAGCGCCTCCTGTACCTTTTAGAAGCCATTTTGTACGTGAAAAACGCCGTAAAAAGCGCGCGAGATTCAAAAATATTAATTATTTTATAATACGATTTTATTGAGAAAAACAACAAAACGCACAGTAAACAGTGATATTTCGCTCCAAAACCTATTTTTATACTGAAACGCTTCAAAAATTACAAAATTGATAGTATACTGCGTATATATGTCGCCGGGATATTGTCAAACCCGTGATATTATAATTTCACTTAGTGAAATTATAATATCACGAATCTTTGTCAATCGTGATATTGTAATTTCACTAGTGAAATTACAAAATCACGGATTTGACAATATCCCGGCGACATATACCTACATTTTTCCATTATGACGTCACAACTGTCAAAAACAATTTTAGTGCGTTTGCAGTCACGTGATTTTTTTAATATTTTATCAATTTTAAATTGCTTATAATTAATTTAAAAAAAGTTTTTTGAAAGTTTTTCGCATCGATTATCAATATTATTTATAATAAAGTTTTAAAATACAATAAAAAAATCGATAATTATTTTTTTTTTCAAAAGCCTAATTGTGGAATGCACTCTTTATCTTGGTTTGTAAATCAGTAAAATTATAATTAATAATACAGGACCGTCCTAATCCAGCGTCGGCTTGGCTCGAAGCACGCGCATGGCTTGAGATTCTAGCATTAGAAAATTTGAAGACCTTTGCACAATTTGTTGAAGAGTTTCCGCAGCATGTTAATGATTTTTATCGAATATTCCAGTCGGCACAACCGCACAGGTATATAAGAATATTCTTTTTTTTGCTTGCTTATAATTAGACTAGCGGTCCGTCCCGGTTCATACCCGGATGCGATAGATATACTGCAAAATGTATTTCGTTTGGGGACCGGCGTCTGAACTAATAACTTTGATCAAATTCTATCATATTTGCTTCTGAACTAATAGCTTCGAGGGAATTATAACAGATGTCGCTACTTGGTACTAAAACATTTTTTTTTGTTTCTAAACTAATAACTGAGTGCATTCTATAAGATGTCACTGCATGTTACTAAAACAGTTTTTTTTTGAGAAAACACCGTAATTTTGTACAAAATATTTAATAAAAACTAAGTGTAACAAAAAATCGATTGATTACAAAAACTTATTATTCACAAATTTTTATTGATTAAATAACAACATTTTTTGGCATATCAAGGACATAATAATTTGGACAGAATTTTAATCATAACCCATATTGTAATTTTCTATATGACATGAGCTAGGAGATATTGCTAAATCGGCCAATATAAACATTGTTCTTCTATAATTTTCTTTTACCTTTCTGTTATTCCATATATTCCTTTTGTTATTATATAATTGAAAAGTAATGAAGTTCATAACTTCTTAATTAAACGAAAGTTTATACATTAAAATTAACTTTTATCTTAAATTGCCATCATATCTTTTTATTCAAAATTCAAAATGAATATAATTTGTATACAGAATCCGCCAAAACACAAACCTTACGAAACAAACTGATTTTTTTAAAAATTGGAATTAATATGAACATTTTATTTTCTGGTTGTTGTTCTCGTCCATGTTATTATTTATAAATTACAGATTTTCAGATACTTGGACAGTTTAAATCTGTAATTTATTTTATTTTCTGTTTCAACCTTATGAGACGTGTCGACCAAGGGCGTAGATATTTTTTTTTCTGGAGGGGGATGGGGGGGGTAAAGCAAAACAATCAATTTTTTTTTAAGTTTTATTAATATCACATAAGTATACTCACGAAGGAAGGTGTCAAACAAAATATTAATTCCCAAACTAATTTTACAATTTTTTCTAAATTTTATTTTTTAGTATTAGTTTTAATTTTTATTATTATAGTCGTGGGAGTTAATTACCCTCTTTACCCCCCATATCTACGCCCTTGGTGTTGACAGTATCTCTCGCAGAGGGACATGTTTTCAAGAAGGGCACTTGTCTGGACAGCATAATTTTTCGACTAATTTTTCAGATTTTGCTTTATTAATTGATGTTTCAGTAATTTGGACCATCTTCAGGATATTTTAACACTGACAAATGTACTAAGTAAAAATGTACAATTTCCTTTGCAAGGATTTCATTATGAAAAAATAATTTTTATAATTTTTTTTGTTATGAAAAAATAATTTTTATTATTAATTCTATTATGAAAAAATAATTAGATAGATAAAAAAATTATTAACTCAAAATACAATTTTTTGTAATAAAAAGACAACAGAAAATTAAAAAAAAAAAGGTTGCACTCCGGGAGTGCGGGCAGAAGTGAAAACTTAAATATTAACGTCTTACGAATTTTCGATCAAATTGGTTTGTATCATAGATTGCATTTTTATGTACGATATTTCAACGCTAGATGTCTAACGTTGTATAAATAAAAGTTTTCGTCTTACGAATTTTCGATCAGGTCACGTGTCCCTGACGCGCCAATACAAAAAAAGTGTACAACGCCGCTAAAGAAGTTTTCACTTCAAAAGTTTTATATAAGAAAAAAAAATTCAATTAAATATAATAAAACATATTTTTTTCAATTGGGAAAAGTCATATAATTATTATTTTTTTAATTACCTAAAATCTAAATCTTTGCCAAAAAAACTGAATTATAATTTAATTTTTATTTAGTATCTGATTTTTGAATATATTACGTACAAATATTTAAAATATATTTTTATATTGTTTTAACATAAAAATATTCTGAAGATAGTCCAAATCCGGACTGAAACGTCAATTAAATATTACTAAAACAAAGATTAATTTGTAGGCCTGAGAGGAACACGGCAAATCGTCTGTGTCCCGTGCGCAAATTTTATTACGTTCTTGCTCTTGCACAAATAATTCAATTCAATATTTCAGAGAGCCGTTCCCAGCGCCGTGGAACGCAAGACTAGACGATTTCCAACAAATGATGATACTGAAATGTATTCGTCCCGATCGCGTAACGAACGCAATGCAAGACTTTCTCTGCACTCACCTCGGCCAAAGATTCGTAGAGCCACAGACGTCAGATCTGTCACACATCTATAAAGATTCGAGTCCGAAAGTTCCGCTCATTTTCGTATTGTCCACCGGAACGGATCCGGCCGCCGAATTGTATAAATTCGCCGATAAAATGAAGTTTTCGAGTCGATTGAACGGTATTTCGCTCGGTCAAGGCCAAGGACCCAGAGCCGAGAAGTTGATGGATGAAGCACTCGAAATTGGATCGTGGGTTTTCTTCCAGGTATCTGAAATGCATTTTTTTATTTGCACGCATCGCTACACCGGTAGCGACAGTGTGCTCTATTCGCTAACTTTCGCACAGCTAAAGCTAGGATAATTTCGCAATTTATCCTTTTCGAAAAAGGGTTGTTCTATTCTATATAATGGAAGGATTTTTAGATTGATTCGAGTTCATATTTACAGCAGTTGTCGGTTGGCATCTACGTGTACGTCAGAGCTGTACAGGTCGCAATTTTTGACGGATCGCCTTGGTTAATATTTTTTTCGCTCTGCTTACTGTACTAAAATATGCTCACTAGTTTAATTTTTATAAACAATTTTATTTTATTATTTTTGATAGCTACTACTTCTGGACAGCACAATAGAAAATTATTTTACAGTATACAGTATGTAAACGCGTAAGGTGCACATAGGGAAATTAGCATTGGGAAAAAATACTTGGATCAGAGTTAGCCATGACTGCGCTAATTGTTACTTCTATTGAATTATCGTGGTAATCTTGAGGATTTCTATTTTATTTTGATTTATTTTTATTTTACTTGGCTTTTTTAATAATAAAAAGCTCTTATAAATCATTATTTTAATTTTTTTGTACAAAAATAAAACAGAAAAAACAATTCCATCTGTTTGGAAACATTTCATTCAAAAATTGTCTGACTGGTATGACGTATGCGCGTTGGTAAGTCAGTGACCCAATGTCTTTAGGTTCAACACGAATAGGCGGAGATATTTGATCTCGCACCATATTTAAGTATTTTTGGGAATTTAATGTCCCATTAATAAAAAAAGTCCAATTATGTTGTAATCATTTGAATATTGTCTTCGGTAGTATACACATTCATTTTGCAAAAGAATATTATCTGTCAAATTGAAAAACAAGATTTCAAGGCTCACTCTGATCCAGTCATTTTTTCCCAATGTTAATTTCCCTATGTGCACCTTACGTGTATAGTAGGACAACTAAGTGCTATACTGTAAAAGTAGCTAAGCACCCATGGAGCTCAGTAGACCAATGGTCAACGCTCTCGCTTAATACGGAGAAGATCGCCGGTTCGATTCTGGCCGACATAATTATTTTTAATATCTTTTTTATTTATTTTTTGACGTGGTAACGTCTTATAAATTGATGAAACACCGGCTGCATGCACGAAAAAGTGTCACGTTCCGAACTGTGTCACGTTCCGCCTGACAGCTACTAAAATTTAGGTTATGTATTATTAAATATGATATTCGAGCGG
Source organism: Xanthostigma xanthostigma (assembly GCA_963575645.1). Taxonomy (NCBI): domain Eukaryota; kingdom Metazoa; phylum Arthropoda; class Insecta; order Raphidioptera; family Raphidiidae; genus Xanthostigma; species Xanthostigma xanthostigma. The sequence continues at coordinate 4,379,772 of OY754469.1, read as the reverse complement.
AATACGTTATCACGTAAAACTATCGTCCGTAAACCGACTTTACAGACAAACAATTTTTTTTTTTTTTGAGAATTGTCACTTGGCGCCAAGCTGGATGCCGCGGCTCGAACGGCTGATAGAAACAATCGATCTCGAACTCGTTCACAAGGACTTCCGTGTCTGGCTAACGTCCACGCCGTCGCCGCATTTCCCGGTGGCCATTTTGCAAAATGGCAGCAAGATGACTGTCGAGCCACCTCGCGGAGTTAAGGCAAATATGCTGAGATCCTACACTAGTAAGGTAATTCTATGGTTGTATTAAAAAAAATTCATATTATCGCCTTGTTAGAATTGTTTTATTACTATTCAGAGCCCAGTTAGGACTTGGAATACATAATAAGCCCCACTCACGATCAAACTTCATGCCACAGTTCAGTGTTCAAACTTATAGTTCAGTGAAGCATGATAATGTGTGGGACAAATAAACACTGAAACCAACACTGAAGTCAAGCATGATCTCATCAAATGCATCTTGATTTTTGAACGACTTCAGTGTTCAGTGTTCAAGTAAACTGCTGTGTGTGTGGGTTTTTTTCAGTTCAGTTTTTGGAGTTCTGTGTTTTGTACAACCAGAAGCCAAAAATCTCAATGTTGCTGCCTTTCTTGTGCAGAAATAGATTTTCGCATATTTTGTCCTGGTTCTTAATAAATAGGGTAACTAATTCCAGTAAATAATTGTAAGTTAATTCATCCATTCGTAAATAATTATTCCAATCAAGCGGCTCAAGATGTAATTCATTAATCAAATAAACATGACTTCTTGAATCACGCATTTCTAACCAATTTTTCACCCATATTCTTCTTTTTTTCTTATTTCCCTGTTTTAAATACAATCCCATAGCTATGAACAGCCAATCCTCACTATTTAAATAACTCATTTAGTTCTTATTAATTATCTATAGTATAATATTATAGTATGTATATAATATATATTTTATATATGACGAGTGTATGCCAACAACTGAACCAAACTGAACACAAAAAATTTAAAAAAATGAGCAGTTTGCATGAACTGTGTGTGGTACCAGTCAGTCTTTCGATTAATCGGTCCAACTTCACTGAACACTGAACTGTGGCATGAAGTTTGATCGTGAGTGGGGCCTATAATAATAAAATATTACGATGTGGTGGAGGCGCTTGGTATAATATGGTGTATTCAGTGTGTACGGGTATTACATACACCATATTATACCCGGCGCCTCCACCGTATCGTTATATTTTGAAGTACCATTTGTATGTTTGCAGGTGACGGAGTTTAGTGAATTCTTCCATTCGGACGGCGAGAAAGTGCCGCCGTTCAAGTGGTTGCTGTTTGCGCTGTGTTTGTTTCACGGCGCGTGCATCGAACGGCGAAAATTCGGCCCGCTCGGCTTCAACATCCCGTACGAGTTCACTGACGGAGATTTACGAATCTGCATATCGCAGCTGCACATGTTTCTGGTTGAATATACGGAAATACCTTTTAAGGTAATGGATACAATTGCTGTACACCTGTCAGCCATGTTTTTAGTCGAAGTTTGCTGTTCGTAAAAGTGTCGTATCTCTATTGTTACTTCTCTGACAAATAACATGAACAATTTAAAATGTCTGACACCTCGAATATGTCGAACATATTCGAGGTGTCAGACATTTTAAATGGTCATTTTATTTGTCAGAGAACATTATTTTAGCGTTTTGGTTGAAGTTTTTAAGCTATCCAATTAAAAAAACAAACAGTATCTATAAATTTTTACATGTCGTCAAAACGACATCTTTCGGAAAATTTAGAGGGAAAACGCCCCAAAATCAAGAAAAGTCGTAGAGGATTTCAGACTAGGGCTAATGAAGCCATATACAAAGTTTGGGGAGAGTATGTTTCAGTAAAATTTTTGCCGACGGGCACTGACTATTAACTTTATTAAGGAAAGTTGAAAACAAAATGATTAAAATTTTTTGACCTAAATTCTTCCTTTATTTATAGGTGTTAACGTATACGGCCGGCCATATTAATTATGGCGGTCGTGTCACAGACGACTGGGACAGAAGATGCTTACTGAATATTTTGGGAGATTATTACTCTCCAGATGTCCTCGACGAAAATTATAAATTCGATTCTGTTGGAAGTTATCATCAGGTATTTATATTTATTATTTATCAGTCTTTACGCTCATGTTGTTGCTTTTTGATTTGATCCTAACGATGACATCTAACAGACGGCCTAAGCATCCGCAATTTGCAATTTTTAATTTTGTCATTATTTTGGTCTATACACATAATTATTACTTTCCATGATGGACTAATTGAAATTGAAAGAAAAAACTTGTAATAATTTTGTGTATAACCAAAATAATGAAAAAGTTAAAAATGCAAATTTTGTCATTAAAATAAATGAGTCTACAATAATATTCTGAATAATTTTTTCTAATAATTTTTTTCGATATCTCTAACACGACACCGAAAATTGACCCTGTTTGTGAATTAGGCTGATTTTAAAGTTCAGATTTCAGTTGAGTATCTTAAAAATATGGGCGTGTCTTCATCTAAAGCGGCCTACACACCTTGATGTTAGCTGCGATGCAAGCATCGACTCTTCTATTACATGAAACTTGCATCAGTTGCATAAACGCCTACTTAAATCGAAACCTATTGCGATGTCTGAATGGACTCGATGTTTACGCAACACAAGAACAGTAGGGTTACATTTTCTAGGTACCTAGTGCTTGACGAATAAAATTAGGTACGTTTTGCCAACACCAGTTTTATTAGCAGTAGTTGGGGCACTCTTTATATTCCATAAAAGAAAAGGGAAATCGAAAAGGAAATGGTCAAAAAGATGGTTTATAGAAAGAAAACGTTATTCAAATGCAAATGTACTGGAAGAGCTAAAAATACATTTGTATTCCAAAGACACATATGCAGATGATAAATGTTTATGAACTCTTCCCAAAATACATGATCACTTTCCATAATGGAATTTACACACACAAACAACAAAGTAACTTTTAAAATGGCGCGGAAAAATAAATTAATATGGTCTTGGCATCGACGAAATTCTATACACGCTGAAACTTACATCGGCATCACCGACTCGGCGTCGTGGCTCGCCGACCAAAATGGGATTCCAGACTCTGCATCGCTGCAAGCCGCAACTGATGCCAAATACGTGATTCAGTACTACACACACTGCTAATTGCATCATGAAACCGATGCCTGCATCGCAGCTAACGTCGAGGTGTGTAGGCCGCTTTAAATGCGACACACAGTGTGTCGTTAATCAACGACTGCTAAAGTAGATAAAAAAAACTGTTTGCTTACAGTTACCGTCGACTTCGAACTTGGCCAAGTATTTATCGTACATAAGAGAAGAACTCCCGTTGAACGACGATCCCGACTTATTCGGCCTGCACGCAAACGCCGATATTAGCTGTGCCCGCGCCGAAACCTACAGGTGTTTGGAGACACTGTTGGCTCTCCAACCGAAAGTCGTCAGCAGTGGCGGAGCCTCGCAAGAAGAAGTGACAGCTAACGTAGCCAATCACATATTGTCACAGATTCCGGATCTCTTTAACGTCGAAGACGTAACAGAAAGGTAAATAATCCGCAGTCAATTCTTTCTAAGAACGGATGATCTGAACCGATGATGCATTTTATGTGGAACGATTTTCTGTAATGCATTAATTATTTCCATTGTTATCATATCGACAAAGCTCATGTCTAAATTGCATTTCCGTTCCACATAAAATGCATTAATGATTTCCATAGTTACCCTATCGAAAAAACTCATACCTATCTAATTAAATGTGTATAAAAATCGTTCCAATTAAAATGCAACATAGACCGGACCTATGTTGCATTTTAAGTGGAACGACTTTCTGTACTGTATTAATGATTTCCATAGTTACCATATCGACAAAACTCATGTCTAATTAAATGTGTATAAAAATCGTTCCACATAAAATGCAACATAGACCGGGCCTATGTTGCATTTTAAGTGGAACGACTTTCTGTACTGTATTAATGATTTCCATAGTTACCATATCGACAAAACTCATGTCTAATTAAATGTGTATAAAAATCGTTCCACATAAAATGCAACATAGACCGGGCCTATGTTGCATTTTAAGTGGAACGACTTTCGGTACTTTATTAATGATTTCCATAGTTACCATATCGACAAAACTCATGTCTAATTAAATGTGTATAAAAATCGTTCCACTTAAAATGCAACATAGACCGGGCCTATGTTGCATTTTAAGTGGAACGACTTTCTGTACTGCATTAATGATTTCCATAGTTACCATATCGACAAAACTCATGTTTAATTAAATGTGTATAAAAATCGTTCCACATAAAATGCAACATAGACCGGGCCTATGTTGCATTTTAAGTGGAACGACTTTCTGTACTGCATTAATGATTTTCATAGTTACTATATCGACAAAACTCATGAATTAAATGTGTATAAAAATCGTTCCACATAAAATGCAACATAGATCGGGCCTATGTTGCATTTTAAGTGGAACGACTTTCTGTACTTTATTAATGATTTCCATAGTTACCATATCGGACTTTCTGTACTGTATTAATGATTTTCATAGTTACCATATCGACAAAACTCATGAATTAAATGTGTATAAAAATCGTTCCACATAAAATGCAACATAGACCGGGCCTATGTTGCATTTTAAGTGGAACGACTTTCTGTACTGCATTAATGTTTTTTTATAGCTACAATATCAACAAAACCCCATGTCTGTATTGCATTTTAAAAATCCCGCTACAAAAAGTAGCAAGTGTGCATTAACTGGGATCTCATTTTCTTTCCGGATAGATATCCTATGTTGTACGAGGAATCACTGAACACGGTACTCATACAAGAGACCATCCGATTCAATAAGCTACTCGTTATTATACGATCATCACTAAGCGACCTACTCAAAGCTTTAAAAGGTTTGGTTGTAATGTCGGAAGCTTTGGAAAGCATGGCGGGGAGTTTGTTTAAAAACGGTGTACCTACCATGTGGTCTGCAAAAGCTTATCCGTCACTGAAGCCTTTGGGTAAATATTTTATTCGATTTTTGTTTTAAATCCGTAAAGAGCCAATGAAACAGACACAGATTCAATATTAGTGATGTGCCGAATATCCGTATCCGCTGATATCCAAGGGAGAAGATTGATCCGTATCCGTTAGTTTTTGGCGGATCTTGTACGGATCTTTTACCTTATTAATTTTCAATTCGTAGATGAAATTTTATATATAATAATATAGGTGATTAGGTAATAATGAAAAACTGTTAAATTCCATTCAAATTATTTTTTATTTTTTAAAATCGTATTTGGCACATTTATCGTAGTGTGTACCATACCAATTAGTACATAACTCAAAGGTACTAAAAAACTATCTTTATAATGAGATATTGCACTGAAACGATTAGCTTCGGACTTTTTCGGATAAGCTCACGTAATCGTCTCGTAATATAATTTAAAATAAATTTTAATAAAATTAATAAACAATTTAAAATATTTATTTTGAATGTTTTATTATAAAATTGTTGTTAACAAGATATCTTAGAATGTACACACAGAAAATTATTGATATCTTAATGTGATTGGGATTGACAAAGTGAAAAATAATCAATTAAACGACACATGCAAAAAGAAATTTGGATCGGTAGATCACCAAGTACTCCAGATTCTCCCTGATGTGGTTTAAAGGAAATATTTCAACACTTTTTCACAGCTTATTTTAATACATTCTATTTCAACCTTTTAAAACCTACTGCCTTTTTTCAGACAAAAAACATATTTTTTTCTTTATTTCACTGCGTCGTTCAACATGCCAAAACCAAAATTGACACGCGCCGTGACAAAACAAATAGACAAGTACAGTAAATACCCAATTCTAATTATTACCTCTAAACTACGTACAATGTAATATAAAAGTTTTGAATCGTTACAGCACATCGATCTTTGGAAAGAGACAATCTGTTATGAGAGTTAACTCTTAAAGAGGTCAATAACTTTTTCCCATAACAGATAGTCTCTTTCCAAAGGTCGATGTGCAATATTTGCCGCCGCGAGTGAAATCAGATGATAATAATAGATGGTGTTGAAAATACATGAGTTGAAAATATTAGTCCGAGTCCGACTGTTCCTTCTTTTTTGTTCGTTTAAATAATTTCAAGACATTTTATTTCTCACGTATTGCTAAGCTACTGGTTTTTTTATGGATTGTTTGTTGAGGCGTTGAAAAGACAAAGCCGGGCCTGTATTCGTAGCATTAACATTGACCTAGTTTCCACCGTCCTCTAGAATCTAGATATAGGTAAATCGGAAAATACAAATAACTAATAATTTATTTTTATATTTTCAGGATCTTGGGTCACTGATTTACGAGCTCGCGTTGACTTTTTAAATAAATGGATAGAAGATGGAATACCGGCAATAATCTGGATTTCGGGGTTATATTCTTCCCAAGCATTTCTTACCGGGACAAAACAAAATTTTGCCCGAAAGCATATTGTTTCGATTGATACCATTGAATTTGCATTTAAGGTAAATGAACATAGATGGCTTTTTGAACTAATAGATTTTAACTGGAATGAAGGCAACAAAGCGTATCGAAAATATATCTGCGTCTCTTTCTTCGATGTAATTCCCTGATTTCTCCGACGATAGGATTGGTTGATGTAGGTACTTGCATTCAATGTGAATAAAGTATCTCTGTTTCAAAAACTTTGTCTTTTTCTATGACGTTAACATGGGCGTACCCAGCTTTTGGCCCAGGAGGAAGCAAATTAGAAATTTCTTAAGCCGGGTCCCCCGTGCTTTTTTGCCCTCCTGGATACGCCAGTGCTTACGGCGTAAAAAAAGACAGAAGTATATGTTTGCACCCTAATAGTTCTATTGCGATTTTATTCATATGCTCAGTATAGAATAAAAGTATATGATAAAATTTGGCTCTAGCTTTCTCAAATCCGGATATTTACTCTGAATAAAGCTGTGCGCAGTGCACAAAAAAGTTTGCGTGCATGTCTCGCTTGTTAAAAAGGAAACTTTTTAGGTCCTAGCATTTTATATTTCAGGATTAGAAAATGATTATGTGGAATTTGTTAGACAAAATGCTACATATACATACAGAACGCACTGCGCATGCGTGTAGAGTGCGTGTGACGCATTGGCACAGAGAGTAGAAACGATTCTCCCACTCTTAAGGAGGTTGAGCCGTTTTACGAAGATAATGAAAAAAATCTGAAATAAAGTTTTTTTAATAGATTTTTTTATGACAAAATTTTCTGTAAAAAATCCAAAATCATTAGGAGATTTATAAAGTTAAAAATTAAAAAAAACTTTTACATGTAGTCTTATGGAAAATATGTCAAGCTAGCATGCAAACTGTTCATTTTAATTTTTTGCAAATAACCAAATAATGTCAGCAGTTCCGAAAACTGTCTATGTAAAGCATCGATGTTTTATGCATATTTTAATATTTTTTCCAATTTAATTAGGAGACTTTTAATCAATAAAAAAAATTATTAAACCTTAGCACTTTTCCATTATGGACTTTTATTCTTGACAGATTTAACAATTTTAACTGAATTTTCACCTTTTTAATGATTCAATTTTAATTTTTATTACATCTAATTTCTTTTTTCAATTATTTACTGCAAAAAATATGTAAAACACAGATATTTACATAAATTTATTTTTTTCAACCAACTTTGAACAAAAAATACAAAAGTTAGTCCATTAAGTATAAAGTACTGAAATAATTAATTAATATTAAAAAAAAATTATTTATTTATGCCTTTATGACAATAATTTATTGGTATCATCGACTTATAAACTATAAAAGTTCCCATTTAGTATTCGACTTACTTTTGATTGGGACTGTAACGGATCAACCTCCTTAACTGCCTGTTGAAGTCGGAGAAGGGGAAGCATTTCAATTTTCGTCTGATTCATTTGCCCTTTAAACCTTTTGCTTTGTTACAGGTAATGGAAACTGATCCAACGGAACGTCCCGAGGATGGATGCAACATTTGGGGACTATTTTTGGAAGCGGCACGATGGAATTACACCACGCACTTCTTAGACGAATCAAGACCAAAAGAACTATACACGCGTAAGTTCATTTGTTTATTTCATTTGTTTTAGTCATACTGATTAATTGCATCGAGAAGCAGCGAAAGTCTGGTAGCCATGTCAAGGGCGTAGATACATATATATTTTTTCTGGAGGGGATAGAGTAAAAAAATCAATATTTTTAAACGCTTTATATTAGCTTGGGTTGTAACTAACTATGTATGTATGTATGTAACTAACTTCCGTAACGGAATCTTTGAGCATAATTTTCACCAATTTCCCGAAGTCTGATTAATTTGAAACTTTGCATACGTATCAAGGACCGATGACAATGCAATAATTTGATAACAGTTTCCCATTATCCTTATTAGGACCCCCAGGATTAATAAATTCTTTTATAGATCCTCTGTAGTAAACGCTTTATTTTCACCAATTTCCCGAAGTCTGATTAATTTGAAACTTTGCATACGTATCAAGGACCGATGACAATGCAATAATTTGATAACAGTTTCCCATTATCCTTATTAGGACCCCCAGGATTAATAAATTCTTTTATAGATCCTCTGTAGTAAACGCTTTATTTTCACCAATTTCCCGAAGTCTGATTAATTTGAAACTTTGCATACGTATCAAGGACCGATGACAATGCAATAATTTGATAACAGTTTCCCATTATCCTTATTATTAAACGCTTTATATTAGTTTGGGTTGTAACTATGTATGTATGTCCGTAACGGAATCTTTGAGCATAATTTTCACCAATTTCCCGAAGTCTGATTAATTTGAAACTTTGCATACGTATCAAGGACCGATGACAATGCAATAATTTGATAACAGTTTCCCATTATCCTTATTAGGACCCCCAGGATTAATAAATTCTTTTATAGATCCTCAAACTAAAAAGTGAAAAATAAAATATAGTTTAAAAAAAACTAAAAAACACGCTTTATATCGGACTAAAAAGTAAAAAATAATTGTTTTAAAATAAGCTTAAAAAGCGTTGGGCGCTCGATGTACGAAAATGTGGAACAAAGCGCCCCACGCTTTTTAAGCTTATTTTAAAACAATTATTTTTTACTTTTTAGTCCGATATAAAGCGTGTTTTTTAGTTTTTTTTAAACTATATTTTATTTTAAGTTTTATTAATATCACACAAGAATACTTACGAAGGAAGGTGTCAAGCAAAATATTAATTACCAAACCAATTTGGCAATTTTTTTTCAAGAAGTACCTATTGCACATACCGCTAAACTAGCGGTATGTGCTTTATTATCGCTTTGTGCGTCAGAGCTGACTTTCGTTCATATAAGAAGTTATATTTAAGTTAATTTCACACGAAATCCATTCAAATTGAAGCTTTTTGAAAAGAGGAGATTCTAATCTATAAAATAGAACCATTTTTAAATCAATTTGAGTTCATAAATACTATTAAAATTGTAATTGAAAATCACAAACAGCAGTTGTCGGTTGGTCTGTACGTATGTACGTACGTACGTATGTACGTACGTACGTACGTCACGACTCTACAGATCGCAATTTTGGTCGGATTGCCTTGGGTTATATTTTATTCACTTTGTTTACTATCAGACCAGAACCCTATTTAAATTCACTAAAATGTGTTCAGTAGTTTAATTTTTATAAACAGTTTTATTTTTTATTATTTTTGACAGCTAATATAGTTTAAAAACAATATAATAATCGCTGTGAAAATATAGTGTAATCCATAAAACAAGTGCTACACTTGTATACCGTGATAACACCACTAGATGTATTAGGCAGCCGTGGCGTAATGGTTATGCCGTTGGATTCCCAAGGGCAAGGTCCTGGGTTCGATTCCTTACGGTATCATTGACTTTTTTCTTTTTTTTTTCTTTTTATTTTGTTTTATTTTATTCCACTTGATATTAATTATATATTATATTATGTATAGTTCTTAATTTTTTTTATTTTTGCAAACTTAAAAAAAAATATTTTTTCAATTTTTAATTATTTATTTCTTTAAATTTTTAAATCTTTTTAAATTTATTAAAAATATTTTTTAATTGTTATTTTTTTATCATACAGTGGAAAACTTGCGGGATGTGCACTTTTGGTTTTGCCAACTATTTCTTATTTTTTTTTTTTAGCCAGGTATTCGTATTATTTTCAGTTTTATTTTTTTATTATTATGATCCTGGGGGAGGGGTAATTACGCGACGTGTTTATTTCTAAATTTTAGTGAGATTTTGGGATCCCCTCCCTCTCACATACATTTACCCTATAATTTTTAAAATGTTATGTTATAATAAAAACAGTTGTGTGGTTTTAAGAAACCACGACGCAAGTGAAACTTTTATTGGATTGTAAACACTTATCCATCACGATTAATTATAAACAACAATATTCACATGAATACACGAATAAAAACATGTAAACACTGTACAGCACTTGCCCGCATGACAGACTTACTATGTGTTATGCATACTACACGGTCAGCTGATGCTAACCATGGGCGCCGCCATATTGGCCCTGGCTGCTCTACCGAGCGCCTTTCACTTTACCCCTACTCCGCGGCCGCCTGTAATTCGACATGCAACAGACGGCCAGAAAAATTCGGGGCGATAGAATAAAAGTTTCACTTTAAAAATATACTTATATTCTTGTCAATTTAAAAGTTGACGTGAAATTTTTATTGGCCTTCCCCCTCCCTTTAAATGAGATTTGGTGAGAGTTAGCCGACCCCCCATCCATTTTTAGCTCACGTAATTAATGGACGCCCCCTAGATTATACTGTTTTTTTTTTTTTTTTTTAAAGAAATGCCGGTAATTTGGATGATTCCCGAAGAGAATCATCAAATTCCAAGTGGAATATATGAAAGTCCTGTTTATAAAACACTAACAAGAGCCGGAACACTTTCGACGACTGGCCATTCGACCAATTTTGTCGTAACTGTGGAAGTTCCGAGCCAAAAAACGCAAAGGCACTGGATTAAACGAGGGTGTGCCTTAATTTGTGCGCTCGACTATTAAAATATTTTTTTACTGGAATTTAATGAGTTTTGTTTTTGTTATTTTTATGTCTACAAAAATATATTTTGAATATTTTTTTTATAGTTGTTCTATATTTATTGTCCGAAAAATATTTCAATAAAAAAATGTCAAAAAATCAATACTGAACCTGTAAGCGATCTGGTTTCAAAAGTAATTTTTAACAGAAAAAAAAACATATATTTAATACCCTCTATATTGCTAGCTAAGATCGGGAGAAAAACTTAAACACTACGGTGCAGACATATATATACCTCTGTCTCACTTATTAAACTCTGAGTCTCATGCGCATGTCCGTGAATGGATGCGCGTCAGTTTGCACATGGAACAAGCTGTAAAAGGGAGGTGGCTTGCTCTATTCCACTTACTAATTGCCCCACTACAGACGCGACACTTGCGCACAACGGGTCAAGTAAAAATAAAGAGATAGAAAACAGTAATTTGCCGTCTCACTTCATGGGCCACGTTTCCACTTACAGCAATATAGGAATTATTAAATATATGGCTAAAATATTAAGTCACCAGCGAATTTTGTCACTAAAGACATAATATTACGAACAAAGAGTACATACTACATTTTTTGCACGTAGATTCCTCCTATAAAGTAGCTAATTTCCACTTCGTAACAAATATACAAAATATTATTTAACAGTTCAGGTTCGGCCATATTAGATAATTTACAGTGACAACGCGTACTTTGGTGCCTTTGTTGCTATTTAATTGGCAACTTGACAGAGAAATTAACATTGGAGTGATAAAATCGGATTTAATTTGCTTTACTTTACGAACTAGTGCGAAATGATAGATTTTACCACCGTTGTACAGGCATGAAAAGCAGCTATTTTATAGGAGGCCGAGCAGAAAAGAATTTTTGCTTCCTTTTTAATTTACGTCCTTGGTAATTTTTTTGGATTTGAGATAAAAATCTTCGTGAAATAGGTAAAAATGAAAAAAAAAATATTTATTAAGTTTATTTATTTATTAATTGCGAAATTATTGTACATAACTTTGAACAACACTTGGAATAATTCTAGTTTTATCTATTAAACCTTGTTCTAAAACACACGCAAAAAATTTTGGGAATTCTAAAACAGTCGATGAAATAATTTTCGGATAAATTCTAACTTTATTTTCCGAATAACAAAACTGCAGTCTTTTACTTATGTAATTATCACAAATCGAAATGTGTCCGACTTCGATGTATTCGTTTAAATTGTTCGAATACATTTCAAAGCTAGCGCGCAAACTTTCGTACTTTTTAAGATCTTTCGCTAAACGAAACACTACTCTAAAATGATAACCCAAACTTTCATAAAATTCAATCAAATTATTTAAAATCGATTTAAATTCTTTGTTCAATTCATCATCGTCGTCGAGCGTAGCGATGAATATTTCGACAGCGGTCGACTGGGCCACATTAAATAAGCCGTTTTCAGTATCGTTTATCAAATTATACTGTCTACCGATACAAAAATATTTTAACGGAAGACTTGTTTTCGGTACAAGATTTTTTGTATGAAACGCCATAAAAGACATCAAAGTAGCAGATCCTGTCAAATGTAAAAAATTTTGATCCGTCGTTTTTTCATTATCGGGTTGTTCCAAAGTAAAAACATCGCTCGGATCTAATCCGCAACCTTCGACTACAACACTTTTGCTAAAATCTAAATTCGATAACTGAACCAAACCGTGCTTGACTAAGAAATCGGCAGCATAAAACGTCACACCTAATTCATACAGCGCTGCTTCATTCATCAAATAATACATTGTCGGATTAAAATAATTAATCAGTTTTAATTTTTCACCGATTTCAATATGTGACTCGGATTTGTAGTCCGATTTCTCTTTAAACGAATGCACCGTCTTGGTTTCCGAACACGGCGTTTCATCGTGCAAAACATTCGGTATTTCCAATATTTTATATACGATATTTTCTTCCAAGTCCCAAAGATGTTCCTTGATGGCTTTTAAACTATCTTTTACTTCCCTAGCATCTATTTTCAATTTTTCTATTTCAAGATCGGAATTATCGTCGCGACTTAACGTTTTGATCTTTTCCGATATTTCTACTCTATGCGTTTCTAATTTTAATTTGCTATTCTCGACGGTTCTATATAAGTCCCAAACTTTTTTGAGCTCAGCAACGTTGATTTTTAGATTTCTGTTTTTGATATTGTTTTCTAAAATATTGATGTCTTTGAACCGATCATCGATGTCGAAGCAAGGCGTAACGATAGCGCAGGTTGTACTGGCCTTACTTCCGGGAACGAATAATGCTGAATTATAGTATCGTTGCAACTGATACACTGTTTGTTTATAATTGAACGAAAACAGTCTAGCGTAACGAAACATTTTTTTTAAGTATTTACAGTATTTTCACAAATTTAGTCGTAATTAATTATTTTTTATCTTCTTACTGTCATTTTCCATATCTTCATCGCTGCAATCAGCTGTCTGGGTTTCAATTTTTCGTTTTTCAGCTCGCTTATAACTTCCCAAACCTGCTCCGCGTTCCGAATCCTCAATCGTATACGGTTCGAGTTCTAATGCTTTTAAACGTCGCTTGTGAACCTGCAATATTATTTTTCATAAGAATAAACTATAAAAAAATATTTTAACAAAAAAATTGAACCGACTTCAAAATAGGCTGCATCTATTCGTACGGTTACCGAATGAATAATATATAATTATTCGTACGGTTACCGTATGAATAATATATAATTATTCGTACGGGTACTGTAATAATTTTATTTCAAGAAAAAAAATTGTACAAACGCCTGAAATTAAATAAATTCACACACCAACGTCAAAATAATTAACATTTAGGCACCATATTGTATTGCACTAAACAGTAATCACACTTATAATGTTTTATTACACTGTGGCGTAGAAGTACAATTATTTTTACGACGTTTGATTTTGGTTTGATTTTAGTTTTTATTTTTTATTTTTTTTTTCACTTTGAGACTGATTTTCTAAAAAATATATATTTAATTGACTGTCAATTAAATATACATTTTTTAGAAAACGCAGTTCTATTCAAACAATTAACTATCTAATTCGCATACCCCGTTATCGTTCACCCCGGAATTGTTTTTTTTTTTAAACTCAACATTTGCCCCTTCCCGTTTCACTGCGAGACAATTCGCATACCCCTTTATCGTTCACCCCGGAATTACAATTCGCATACCCGTTTATCGTTCACCCCAGAATTGTTTTTTTAAAAACTCCACATTTGCCCCTTCCCGTTTATCAAAAAAAGCAATAAAAAGTAAAAACAAAACTCATTCCAGTACCGGGAATCGAACCCGGGCCTCTTGAGTAAGAGCAAGGCACGCTACTTACTAGACCCTAACTGATTATGTCAAGATAGCTTTGTAATTATATATTATTCATACAGTACCCGTACGAATAATTATATATTATTCATACGGTAACCGTACGAATAGTCACTTCGTTCAAAATATGCACTAAAAAGTAAAAAATAATAATTATTGTTATTTTTGGAGTCGGTGTCAGCCAAAATGAAATCTATTCCGAGAACTAGAGACATGTAAGATTTAAACTGCTACTTTCGAATTCCGATGCGACACCGACTCCAAAAATAACAATAATTATTATTTTTTACTTTTTAGTGCATATTTTGAAGTCGGTTCAATTTTTTTGTGAAAAATATTTTATTTTTCTCTTTTTATTGTTAGATAAAGTATTGCAATGGGTAGGCCAAGTAAGCGTGCCTTTGAAATTTGAGTTTCCCTCGATTTCTCCGGATTCCAATATCAGATCCTGACTTGGTTCCGATGGGACCACCTCGGAAGTGCACACTTTTTGAAAATCGGTCCATAATTGACGGAGAAATCGGTGAACGTAAATATAAAAAGAAAAAAATATATACAGTTGAACATAGAACCTCCTCCTTTCTTGAAGTCGGTTAAAAAACGAAAAGTTATGTTCCCTACCTTTGTTTTGAAATGATCTTTGATGGCAGTATCGTCTACAAAATATCGAGCGCAATGAACACAGTAAAACTGAGCACTACCAGGCTTATCTAAGTCAATTTCTTGATTTAAAAATCCTTGAATGTTTTCTGGTTTTATGTCTTCATTAATCTGTAAAAGGTTATGAATTAACTGAGTTACATAAAACAACAAAAATAAAATCAAAATATACCTCATCAAGATCTTTGGTACGTCTTTTTGTGCGCCAACCTTTTTTTAAATGCAAGTCACCTCTGTGTTGTTTTCGACGCTTATAAACCATAACTAAATTTTAATTTTCAAAAAGATCGTACAAACTTTAGTGTATTTTACGCACGTGCTGCTATAAATGTTCACAAAATTTAGGTTAAGATTTGACAACTTACTATATCTGAAAAATCAATCGTTGTTGGTAGGTAATTTTGATCTTTTTAAAATGAGTGAGACGACCGATGGTGAAGTAGTTCAGCTATCACCCGTGCGATGTCAGTTAAAGTGCAATGGCTGATGGTGGCGGACAGCAAACGGTATGCCATTGGAATCAGTTCTGTAAATAAACTTTTATTTATTATAAATTATGGATATTTCAAACAAATATGTAAAATGTCAAAGTTTAGTGTTAATATTATCAATATAAGAGTTAATTTATTTACGCATCTACAGTATTAATGACAATTCTAGAGCCGAAAGTGTGATAAATGTCCTATATGTTTCGCGCGTATTATGCCCACTACCGGTCGCCATGTTGTAATTGTGTCTTGTCAAGCATCATGGGTTAGCACGGAACGTTCGTTGTGTATATTTTTAAGTCTATATGTGTCTTTTAGTAATATATGTGGCGTATTTTTATCGTAAATAATATTTAACGGCATTACGTTTAATAACACAACAGTTAAATCAATCGAAGAGTGGTTAATATGCGCTATAATAGAGACAGTGGAGTTGCAACTTGGTTCTAGCGCAGGGAGTCGGCTACTGCCAAGCTAAAGCGATTGTGAGTCAACCCTATAGCATAGCTCTACTTGTGCGGGAGTCGAACAATTCATGACGTCCGATTAGACCCAACTGTTCAACTGTGTGTATCTTTTTGCCGCGGCGGCGAATCCGTGTACATATTATCGAATATGCAGTCGAAGGACCGATGTATCGACAATGCCGTGACACGTGTAGTGGTGTAGATTGTAGTGCTTTGTGGTAGTGTTCGTGCTACTATGGCCAAAATCCTCAACAAGGACCCGGAGGTCTACAATCGAGAACGTGATGCGTTCATGCGAGAACTTCATCACTTCCACGATACCCGCGGGTAAGTTTCATGTCATAATAGTTCACACAGACACAACTAAATACACTGTCATATACCTGCATACAGTCATGTCTCCTGCTATAACGAAACCAACACACATACAACAATATATTGTAATATTATTATTATAGCTCTACATTGTATATATACTTATATATCGCCTACAACGTATAACCACATTAAATTCTTGTATATCGAATAACATATTTACAAAACCCGCCGCCGTGTGTTGAGATATACATTTATCGGACGTTTTGTTTTCTTGCAGAACGAAGTTTCGCAGGTCCCCCGCGATAACTGGTCGTGAAGTTGATCTCTATCTGCTCTACAACCTGGTTACCGCTCGTGGAGGATGGATCAAGGTATGTGAACTCGATTGTATTGTGTCTGATCCGTTTGAAGGTCACACCCCACAATATAGTTAGTTAGAGTTAGCTGCTGGCATGTCTACATCTGTGAGCTCACAAAACCGAGTGGCCTATGTCGTTTCTTTTTTGATAAAACAATGTTTAACAACGATTTAACCGATTGCAACAATTGCCGTTGTCTAGTCACCGTTTCATGGTAAAGAAACTAGAACCCGACACTGACAAGTATGAAACAAGAAAATATTCTCATCTGAGGATAGCCGTGGTCATATGCCACCTACCCTAACAAAACAATACATTTTAACAATAGTAAGCGATCATAAGCTCTAGGGCAAAGTGCATCACGCTATACATTTAGAGGGGCCTCATATCTATGAGATGGCATACGACCACGGCTATCCTAAGATGAGAATATTTTCTTGTTTCATACTTTTCAGTTTTTAAAACCCGACTATTTTTTTGAACTTATCTGTTATTTGTTTTTAATTTGCTCTCCTCTGGGACCGAAATTCAAAAATAAATGTTGTCTATGTTACCCGGGCCATAATAACGAATCGATTGACATTTTATTTATCAAAAACCGGATGAATAGTTTAGGCGCTACGATGGAACATCCATAAATACAAACATACATAGACTCCTAAACTCATAACCGTTCCTTTTGGCTTCGCCGTAGTCGAGTAAAAAGACAGCGATTGCATAATATGCTTAGCGTACGAAACGAAATGAATTTATCAAGGCACCTAAACGCGAGATTATAGATTGTAGACGCTCGACAACTCGTCAAATATCGCGAAATGTTAAATTAACTAGTTGTTGACTCATAGTACCTACTTCCCCGAAGGACATCATATATATTAATACGCTAAGGTTAAAGATGTTTGCCTCCCTTTTTAAAAAAAAAACTCACAATTTCTCCACATAAATTATATATCATTGTACAGATAATTGCTTGCTCTACAGACGTCGACAAGTAAAAAAATTATTATTGCTTTTGTTTTTGTAAATTAATTAAAATACAGCAACGGTGAACAACGTCTGTCATCTGACGGCTTTAATTTTGAAACAACGTCAACACTTCGATCTGTCATCTGACCTTCATATTGTAATACAACAGACACAATACTGAATACTGCCATCTGACGGCTTTAATTTTGAAACAGCGAACAACGTCACAGCAATGCTGCATGATGCCATCTGACGGCTTAGCTCAACGCTTTTGCTACTTGAGCCTCTATATGACAATTTTAGTAAAATATTTCTTCGATCTGTCATCTGAGCTTCATATTGTAATACAACAAAAAGAAGAACGTTATAAGCAGTGTGCAAAATTAGAAACGAATTGAATACCTGCAATCATATTTAAA
Source organism: Xanthostigma xanthostigma (assembly GCA_963575645.1). Taxonomy (NCBI): domain Eukaryota; kingdom Metazoa; phylum Arthropoda; class Insecta; order Raphidioptera; family Raphidiidae; genus Xanthostigma; species Xanthostigma xanthostigma. Next base: position 4,361,627 of record OY754469.1, on the reverse strand, counting down.
AAATAATTTTGTAAAGTGATAATTATTATACTTATTTAGTGCAAATTTTAAATCTACTTCTGTTTGTAAGTCTCGAGTTGACGCATAAACGACTGATGCGATTTTAATGAAACTCGCAAGCGAACGAATCCGCCAATAAGAGCGAAGAAGTTCTTTCAGAAAACCGAGAAAAATTGGCCGTAAGCCACTTTGTTTTGTAGTCACAGATACGCGCTTATGTTGGTATATACCAATTTCATGACAAAACATAATGAATAGCCAGACTACTGGAGCCGCGCAAACGGGTACCATAAGACAGTGCTTGGGCCACCGACCGTTCATTGTTTACTATATTGTGATGGCGTTTGACAAGCGATTACTTATTAACGAACACAAAAAAGCTGTAAGCTCGAGCTTTCACGCGTTCAAATAAGACATCGCCGATAATAATTAATTTCGAATATTTCCGCGATGCTCTACTTGGCGGTCTTTCGCTTGACAGATACTATATAGGGATACAATAGAGTAGCACCGTAGGCTGCTTTTAAATCATTCCCAAATTCGGATATAGAAACTTAGAAAAAGAGGTAGATGACAGATCGAAGTGTTGACGTTGTTTCAAAATTAAAGCCGTCAGATGGCAGACGTTGTTCAGCGTTGCTGTATTTTAATTAATTTACAAAAACAAAAGCAATAATATATTTTTTAGTTGTCGATGTCAGTAGAGCAAGCAATTATCTGTGAAATGATATATAATTTATGTGGAGAAATTGTGAGGTTTTTTCTAAAAAGGGAGACAAACATCTTTAACCTACCCCCGGGTGCGATAGATATAATTCTGCAAAATGTATTTCGTTTGCGGCCCGTCGTCTGAACTAATAGCTTTGAGCAAATTCTACCAGATTTGTTTCTGAACTAATAGCTTCGATGCGAATTCTATCAGATGTCGCTACATCGTACTAAAACAGTTTTTTTTTTGTTTGCTTCTGAACTAATAGCTATGAGCAAATTCTATCAGATGTTGCTGCATGCTACTAAAACAGTTTTTTTTTAGAAAAGACCATAATTTTGTACAAAATATTTAATAACTATCGTATAGTCTAAGATGGAGCAAGCAAGACACATTTACAAAATTTCATTAAAATCGCTTCAGTGGTTTCGAAAATTAGCGCGGACGACCATCGCGACACAAATTTTTATAGATATATAAATAGATAGATTGTACCGATTCCGGTATTATAACGTCTTCTTAGGAAGGTTCTGAGCTGTGGCCCTATACGGGTCATATAGAAATTTGGAAGAACGGTGCCCCGTCAGCAACGCCTATAGCTTTTTGTATAAATCGCTGCAACTTTTAAATACGACTTATTTTAGAGGCTTTAATTATCATTCAGAATGAACAGTATTTCATTTTTAAACTAACAAAAATTGATTATTTCTTTTTGTACACGTTAATATGTTAATAATTTTCAAGGTTATATTAAAATGCTTTGTTTTCGGAATGATTTTGACGCGGGGAAATAATTGTCTTTCCAATTTATTTAATTGTTTTTATAATATTTTTCCATTGGTATTTTGTAAAAATTCAGAAACAAAAATATCTGATTGGATTGATTTTCTTATCATTCGCGCAACTGCGATCGGAGACGAACTATAACAAGAATTGATAAATTGAAATTATTTTTTAAAAAAACACAAGACTGCATCGATCGTTCAGCCAATAAGGTTATTTTTGCAGTTTTCTGAAAAATTCGATGCGCAGGTATTTTTTTTATAATGTAAATTTTTGTGAACAAATGTTCATATTTCAAAGTTCTGGTAATATTTGCCAAAACGAGCATACGCGCGCACCCATAAATATTTTTATAGAAACATCTGCTGTTTTATAATGTTTATCTTTGCATAAACATCGTATATGACAGAGGAAATATCACATATACTTTTTTTAACTAGTGCCTGTAATACATAAAATATGTTAATATTGTGCCCTATAGCACAAGGGTCTTACGTACCCATTGGCCCTCGATTTACACATAAAAAATTGTAGATATCCTAATCGAAATATATTGTCAATCAATACTCATCAAGTTAAAAAGCTGCACACATTCGTTTAGTATTCGGTGACGTATATTTATATACAGTAACTGAGTGTCCCACGCTTTTAAACGTTATACAGGCTGTTTATTAGTTGAGTGCCGATACTTAAGGGTGTGAATACTTGGGTGATTTTAAGAAGAAAAGTTAATATCAACATGTGAGAAACCTCTTAATTTTTTTTTTCGGTTTTTCTCAATTTTATGCTGCTAAATAACAATAAATCATTAAAATCGATATACCATTTCAAAGTAGACATCTCGACGAAAAAAATAAGCACCAGTACAACATCAAAATCAAAAAAAAATCAATAAAATTGTTTGCCGAAGATAGGGGTGTTTTTTCGGAATAATGGTAAAATCTCGAAAAAAAATTATTTTCCATAATTGAAAAGTTCATGCTTATTATGTGCAAATAATTACGTACTTTCACAAAGTTTCATTTAAATTAAATAATTTTCACGCGAGAAAAAAATAAACAGAAAAATCGGTTTTTCGTCATTTTAACGCAAACTTTGAGGTTATGTCGAAAAATATATAGAATGAAAGTTTTAGATTTTTTTATTATCTACAACTTTTGTATGAAACACTTTTCTCTAGGAGGTCTCGTTTCGCCACAAATAACGAAAAACGGTTTTTATCCCTTAAATAGCACCCCATTTCACTACTTCCCTTCATCTCAAGTTCGAAAGTTTTTTTTTTCATTGTTTATGATCTCAACTATATTATATTCCAGCCGGCCGTTGCCTGCTACTATTTTTTTCATCTCAAAAAGATAACGGCCCCAGCCTATACAGGGTGTTAAAGTTTCAAAAAAAATATAACTTTTTTATCATAATTTTCTTATCGCTCTTAGATATTTTTATAAAATGTTGTATACACCTTTTAATCATTAACGAGCATTTATTTCTTCAGTTAATTGAGACTGCTTTTGATATTTTGTTGAAATTTGGTACCCAGCCTACTAATTTTTTTGGTTTTTATTTTTTACGCGAAAACGGTGCGTCATACGAAAGTAAGTCTATGGACCAAATTTGCTCCAAAATAAATGAGGATTTTTTAGAAAAATCAGTGGCGTACCACTTTTTTTTTTCAAAAATATTCAGTTCAAACCCCGTAATACCCTGTAGCTCAAAAATTAAGAGTTTTAGGTGCATATGTAGATATTAACTGTTCTTCTTAAAATTACCCAAGGATTAACATCCTTTAAGTATCGGCACTCAATTAATAAACACCCTGTATAGAAGAGAAAGAACTATTTAGTGCGTAGATTTTTTTGCAACTATATAAACTTTGTGAGGAGTGAGGTCCGGAACAGACATTCGTAGGTACTAGATGTGTGTGTATGAGAGAGAGGAGAGAGAGAGAAAGAACTTTTATAAAATATGCATATTAGATAGAATCGGAACAAGGTATATGGGGACGGATTATTTGATAAAAAAAATCGTGTGTACCTATTTTATTATTATAATGTGTACCTATATTTACAGCAATATGCATTTAATTTTGTAATATATAGGTACCTCTTAAAAAGGGGCTCGCATTGAAATAATTTGGATAGATAATATTAATTTCACTGCAATATGTTTTCTATAAATAAGGTGACCTCGATGATCGATCACAGTAAGAAATTTGCTGTATAATACGCACCACGAATCTAAAAGGCTCGGAAATTAGATACGAATGCGGGCTTGCGCTTGTACAGTCTGTTGAAAAACTACAAACTCGCAACTCAGCAAAACTAAAATAGCAATAACAACTTGACAATGGCGTACTCGACTAAGCAGGAAAGCGACAAGTGACAAAGGCAATCACGGTCAATCACCGACGAGTGCAGGTAGCTGGGAGGTGTTGGGAGTATCGACGGCTCTAAAATGTGCCTTTGCGACGCTGTTTGTGACGAACTTCCGAACCTTTTAGATCCGTGGCGCGTACTATATCTACCTACATATTTCACAATGCCATGAAAATGTAAAATTACTCCGTCTGAAATAAAATAGTACTTTTATGTATCTTGTTCGTGAATGAAGATTGTTTTGACGAGGAAGTAACATATTATTATGTAAAAACGAGCGAATGTGTCCCAATTGATCGGTTTACTTGACCAGTGAACGCTACACACATAATATGTAAGAATGCTTTATTGTCTACTTCCTGTGGAAGTTTCAGTGTTAAACCATTCATTGATGATTTCCTGCTGCACCTTCTGGCCGCGAATCAAATTGCCTTTATATGTTGTTTTTTTATTCAATGAATATCGTTTTAAAGAAACAAATTCTATAAATTCTAAAAAACCGTGCTCATTCCGTCTCGTCGAAAAAAATGACCATTCCTCGAAGGTTTCTTTCTCGCCTTGTTTCGAAACGTGAAAAACCCAACTCGCGCATACATGCTGCGCAAGTGTCCGCCATGTTCTTAGCAGGAACAGCTGCCAGTCGTGTATAAAGCTATATACGGGCGTGGTTATAGCACACGCCTTACACAAATATGTTCAAGGTCTTATAGAAATTGACTGACACTCTCCAGAGTGCCGACGGTCGCGTGAACGTTGCATAGGACCAACGCACGCGCGTTACTTTTTTGTATCACGATTGTGCGATTAAGTTTCAACTGTGTCACGAGCGCGCGATTGTCGAACATATTAACATCGAGTGCATATGCTGTTACGTCCAAATCGCGAACGAGAAATTTCGAGTAAGTTATCGTCTGATCGCGATGCAGTCGGTAAATCGTTACGAAATCGAGTTGCGCGTGTGCGGAGGCGTTTCGGGGTCGCGGTGCAGTTTACGCGAGTTTCACTGTATACGCAGACGAAAGGCTGCAGAATCTGAGAGATCTCGCGGCAGCAGGTGACTGGAGCCTACTGAGTGATGAGAGCACACGTCGCTCTTCGCGCGAGTTATCCGTAATCGACAGCGAAGCGGCGGCACAACAATAAAACTTGTGCGGCGGCTCGCGCTCATACAGTCCGTCCCCGTCTGTCCCGTCCCGTTGTCTCTTCTGTTTTGTGTATTGGATCCGCGGCCGCATGGCAAAACGGTCTACATATCGGATTTCCGGTAGAGCTACGTGAGATGAATTGTTTTGTAAATAGTTCGTTTGGCGATCCTGTGGTTCGTTTTTAATATTTCGTACGTTGCATGAAATAATGAAAGAAATAAAAAAAATTAATATACGACGTTTTTGAAACGAACTGAAAAGAATAAATTAATTTCTTTACAGGCAGATTTTTACACGCTTTATATTAACTTCACCTGTAAGTTTGTATGTATGTTTGTTTGTAACCTCCGTTTGGACTAAGTGGTTTATTACTGTAGTATAATATGCCAGCACTGTAACTACAGTGGTTAGCCGTGCTGTCTAAGGCACGGGTGTTTGCTCTCTCGGAATCACGGGTCGTGGGTTCTAATCCCGTCCACGCCGAAAAAAAAATTGTTTTTTTTTTCGGCAAATTTTTGACAATAAATCGAACTAAAAAGTGGAAAATAAATATAGTTTAAAAAAAAACTAAAAAACACGCTTTATATCGAACTAAAAAGTAAAAAATGTTTTTTTAAAAATAGGCTTAAAACAATAATGAATAAAAAATACAAGTATTATTGTGAAAAAAGCGTGGGGCGCTTTGTTCCACATTTTCGTACATCGAGCGCCCCACGCTTTTTTCACAATAATACTAGTATTTTTTATTCATTATTGTTTTAAGCTTATTTTAAAAAAAATATTTTTTACTTTTTAGTTCGATATAAAGCGTGTTTTTAGTTTTTTTAAAACTATATTTAACTTGTAGGATATGATACAAAAATATATTTTTTCATTGATGGCTACTCTCTATACACTTCTTATATAACAGTCGCATGCGCCCCAGTTTTTTGTTTCAAATCCTACAAATTAAAAATCTGTCTGTAAAGAAACTATTTTATACTTTATTGTTCGTTTTAAAAACGGGATATATTAAAATGTTTTTTTTTATTACTTTTGTTATTTTCTTGTTTTTAGTATTTTCTTGTAGGTATTGTCATCTAATTCTGAGTTATGTTAAAAATGTTAAGTCTCTATCTCATCAGGAAGTTAGTTTAAAATCAATTACAAAGTTCCACCCGGACAGACATACAAGAAAGCGAGTTAATAAAAAAGTGGTAAAAAACACGGAACCCTTATAATATAGGATCACTTTGTGGTCCATTTGTCCGTCCGAATCTTGAAATTTGACACGAAGGAAGATTTTATAGCACAAATAAAAGAAAAAAATCATTTCTGGTTATGTGATCCATTCTCGGGTACAGACAGATACGCAGACAATAATTATTTTGGAAACACGTAAATACAAAAAACAGGGCGGGTGCGTCAGAAGTGAACGTTTCCCCCTCAGTGAATACGTATACTATACCCGCCAACCAATCAGTGAGCTAGGAGCTCATTTCCCCACTCCTAACGGTACCGTTTTCGTTACGCTGCTGGTCAAAATTACTCCCATCGCGTCTAAATAAGTTTCACCTTAAGAGTATTCGTCCCTGCAAACACCCCCTGCACCCTTCATCTCAAATCTTTTCCCCTCGCCTAAAAACGGTTCGCGCTCTCCCGACGCTATTTTTAAAGCTAGAGGGTTCTGGTAAACGCCAAATGAAAGACAAAGAATCAGACTACAGATCCTTCAGGCGATTTTTTTGAAAAACAGTTTCACCTACGTGTGAAATATTACGTAACTTATTATTTTTTTCAAAAGGTTGTAAGTTGTTTCAGGAATTTTTTTTCAAAAAATTCGCCTGAAGGATCTGTAGTCTGATTCTTTGTCTTTCATTTGGCGTTTACCAGAACCCTCTAGCTTTAAAAATAGCGTCGGGAGAGTGCGAACCGTTTTTAGGCGAGGGGAAAAGATTTGAGATGAAGGGTGCAGGGGGTATTTGTAGGGACGAATACTCTTAAAAACCCAGAAAACCTTGGCAAAAAAAGACGGAATAAAAACCCAAAAAACCTTGACAAAAAAAAACGAAATTGCACATAGAGATTCCGTGTAAGTTCTTATAGTGACGACTGGTCGAAAGTCGCTCCGAAGACTGAGAAATATGATCAAAAATTTCTCCTAAGCGGTGTTGCCTTGCGGCCGCGGATGTGCGTATGTGTGTGTGTGCATTAAATGGAGCAAGGTCAAGGCCGCGACGTTTTATCAGCAAGTATCCTCCTCCTCCTCCTCGTAGTTGTCGTCGTCAGAGGTGAGCGGGGCCAACGCTCCTTCTGCATTGCCGCGATCCGTTTTCTCTGTCTTTTTTCCTTCTCTCTCGGCCGATGCACTGCGTGATACGTACACACTTTATTTGTTTTATATATTTCTCTGCAATGCAAACCGGTGCAATGCCTACATAATACGCGCTGTATGATAAGATCGCGCGACGACAGAGAGAGACAGAGAGATCGACCGTGAGACGATTGGATTTTTACTGGTTGGCAATTCGTATATGAAATAAGTACAGTGAGCTGTCTCTTAAACACACGATCGTTACGAACGTTTCCTTCAATGGGGGTAGGTACCTACTTATAGTTCGCGCCACGAATCTAAAAGGCTCGGAAGTTAGATGCGAATGCGGGCTTGCGCTTGTACAGTCTGTTGAAAAACTACAAATTCGCAACTCAACACAAACTAACATAGCAATAACAATTTGACAATAGCGTACTCGACTGTACTTTAAAGCAGGAAAGTGACAAGTGACAAAGGCAACGAGCGATCACGGCCAATCATTGACGAGCGCACATTCCGTGCAGGTAGCTGGGAGGTGGTGGGAATATCAACGGCTCTAAAATGTGCCTTTGTGACTAACTTCAGAACCTTTTAGATCCGTCGCGTGTACTTATACATGAAGAACGAAAATGTACGCCTGTTTTTAAAAAGTTCGAATAGGTAAATTTTTCTGATATGTATGTAATAGACCGAGCGGTGTAGCGTAGTGGTGAGAGCACTAGACTCGCATTCGTGAGGTACCCCGGGTTCGAATCCCGGCGGGGGCAGATGTGGCTGGGATTTTTTCCTGCTGCCTATCGCCGAGAAACGGTAATTTCTGTACCGGACATTTTGTTGAGGTTTTCCAATGGTTTCCCTCAATGATTCCAGATAAATATGGTTCCTCATTCAAGGCCATAGTCTGCCATGTTAACGTCATAGAAAAAGACGGCAGTTTTTGAAACAGAGATACTTTATTCAGATTAAGTACATCAACTAATCCTATCATCGGAGAAATCAGGGCATTACATCGAAGAAAGAGACGCAGATGTATTTTCGATACGCTTTGTTGTCTTCGCTCACCGCACATTGAGTAGATAGACAATGATTCATATAGTAAATTATTAAATATATGATTGTTTTACATGTAAAATTACTGTTTACACACGATCAGCCCATCACCCTGTATACAATGACAGAGGCAAAATCCACGTAGAAAAACCTGTTTCGTTGAAATCAAAGAACGTTCTCGAATCTTGTCGGTATGTAATATTATACACGATTTCTATATGTACCTGCAGTATAATAATGATAATATTGTCTTACAATATCTAACATTGTTTTTAGCTTATTATAGTATCGAACACGAATGCACAATGATACTTTTTCTTAATTAATTACAAAATCAACGGCTCTTTAAATTTGCATTTCAAAGGGTTCGATTCAGATGAGACGCGGAGTGGGTCGTCTTCGAGCTCCGGAAATTCGGAAGGATTTGTTTTGATAAGGGAAAACTGTCCTAAAAATATTTTTTCTTCATACCTCGATCGAAAGTACATACTTTCGGCATCAATTGTAAGGCAGAAAGTCTAACATTAACGCATCGGTTGAGATTACACGCATTGGTGCGGGAAGTACGTACCTTCGGGTGGCAGTAAAGAAAAAAAAAAAAATAACCTATATCTACTGTTGTTTAGATGCCGTGTCCATATAGCAACCCTATTACATTTCAGCTGTCATTCGTGTTTTTACGTACAACCACAAAGTTGTTTGGTATAATACACTATGTGCCTTATTTAATACTAGCGGTCCCGCCCGGTTTCACCCGGCTGCAAAAGAATGAATGGGGGAGGGGACATGAGTACGCGCATTCATCTTAGTTTACCGAGATGAATGTTGTGTCTAAATTTCATCATGATAGGAGTTAACGTTCAAAAGTTTTTTGTCGGACGGACGAATTTTGAGTTACATTTTGCAACATTTTTCATAGATGCTCCGCTCCTATTGGTTGTAGCGTAATATTATATAGCCTATAGCCTTCCTCGATAAATGGGCTGTCCAACAAAAAAAAAATCAATTCGAACCAGTAGTTCCTGAGATTAGCGCGTTCAACCCAACAAACAAACTCTTCAGCTTTTTATATCTTTATATATAAAAATTACGTGTCACGTTGTGTGTCCTCGATGAACTCCTAAACTACTGAACCGATTTTAAATTTGATTTGCACACCGTGTGCAATTCGACCCAACTTGAAAGATAGGATAGCTTACATTTCAATTTATAGTCGCAATATTATTTTATTGCAAATTATTTGTCTATTCCTTGACAGTCATAATTATCTGTTAGCTCCAGGATTGAGTGAATATTCAATAGATGGCGCAACGAATTTAACAACCATATAAGATGGCGATACCTGTTGACTGGATTGAGTGAATATTCAATAGATGGCGCAACGAACTTAACAACCATATATCTAGATCGAGGATGTAAAAAAACTGAATATCGTTTAAAACAAATGTTTTTTTTTCGAGCACGACGGCGCAGCCGGAGTGCTCGACATACACACATATACGCCCATGTATATTTTAAAATAGCTAGCAATTAATAAAATAGATAGATAGATGTTCCAATTAAATTGTTTTATTATTTCACTTTATACGTAGCGAAGCACGTACAGGGCCACTAGTTAGTATATAAATTATTTTCGCTTTCTTTTTTTAAATATGATTTTTTTGTGATATTAATATTTGCAAAATATTATCGCATGAATTTTGCACCAACGCGAATATTCATTACGTCACTATTGTAGGTGCTGCAAACACTAAAAGTTCTCAGCACTGCCCAGCTCCGACTGTCATTTTGTGTCTATTTTAGTGCCGGCTGTGCGTCGGGACTCGCGGAGACAATACGCGCGATCTGTCGCCGGATAAATGTTATAAAGGCGAAAGGCCGTTAGACGTGTTTTGTTTTGCGTGCGCGGGCCACGTGCGCCGCGCCATGCGCTCGTCCAGCCTTCGCCGCATCGTACCGGGGCCGGCATATCATCGCAGACACACGTGCTTTCTCTCGATCCTCTCCTGCAGCAGCAGCAGCACCACTGCACGTGGTGTGTTTTGTCCGTGTCCCGACCCGATGGTACGGTGCGGCGGCGGGCATTTCGTTTTGACCCGCAGTTCGATGCACGCGCGGCGCAATATACGCGATTCTCGTCGCGGACGCCTCCGCTCGACTCGCCGACGTATCGTGTTTTCGCACACGACGGCCACGTCGAGATATGCTTATCGAGCGTCTATAATGTGTCCAAATTTCATGATGATCGGAGTTGCCGTTCAAAAGTTTTTGAATTACATTTTGCCACATTTTTTATTGATGCTCCGCGCCTATTGGTCGTAGCGTGATATTATATAAATGGGCTATCCAACAAAAAAAAATTGCAATTCAAACCAGTAGCTCCTGAGATTAGCGCGTTCAACCAAACAAACTAACTCTTCAGCTTTATATGTTAGTATACAGATTTGTCAACATTATTTATCGCATTTTTATTCAAGCCAAAAAAAACTTGTCCAGTGGACGATACCACAAATGCGAAATCTGACGAAATTATTCGTCCGATTTCTGACGAAAATAATTCGGACGAAAACGCATCCAATGGACGACCGGCCTAATATTCGCATGAATTTTGCAAATGCGAATATAATAATAATAATGCATTTAACGTCCGTTTCTCGACTTTATGTCATAACAGACGCCATTCGCACCATTACTATTTTTTTTCTTCCACACTCAGTTATTTTCTACAATTTTTAAACTTCAACTTAATAGCAATTAGGCTTTTGAAAAAAAAATAATTATCGATTTTTTTATTGTATTTTAAAACTTTATTATAAATAATATTGATAATCGATGCGAAAAACTTCCAAAAAACTTTTTTTAAATTAATTATAAGCAATTTAAAATTGATAAAATATTAAAAAAAATCACGTGACTGCAAACGCACTAAAATTGTTTTTGACAGTTGTGACGTCATAATGGTAAAATGTAGGTATACAGTATATACGCAGTATACTATCAATGGCTTCTACATGTGTATTGACTAAAACATTATGATGTCACATTATGTTCGGGAAATGTCGGCGCGTTCTCGGAACTGGGTACAAAAATTTATTTTTAATTTGATATAACTTTTGAATTATAACGAAAATAAAAAAAAGAAAAATAGTTTTGTTATAAAACTTATACCTATACAATCTTTCCATTTATGACAAAAAAAAATTTCATTGAAAAGCCCAATTGGCGAATGAAGGAATTTTTAGGAAATTAGGATAAGGTAGGCAAATTTTGACCACAGGAGTTTGACAGGCCTTGAAATAAGGAACTATCTCGATATTTATCTGTAATTATTGGGGGAAACCATGGAAAACCTCGACAAGATGACCGGTGCAGGAATTATCGTTTCTCGGCGAGAGGCAGTATAAGAAAAAGTCCTAGTGTCGTCTGCTCCCGCCGAGATTCGAACCCGGCACCTCCCGAATGCGAGTCTGGTGCTCTCACCGCTACGCCACCCCGCTCGGTCGTGAATGCGAAGCTGCAAGGTATATAGTAGATCGTGGCACGCGCCGTCGTCTGTGCGGAAGCTTCTGGTTCGACCGCGGCACGCGCAAGCGATCGCTGTTTGTGGCCCAAGTGATCACAATGTGTAGTATATAAACTGTCAGAGTTGTACATACAAAACATGCATGCAGGACCCTGACCTACTACATACCATGCGCGTCCTCCTACATTAAAACAGCGGAACTCACCTAGATAGAGCGAGAGAGACTAAGGACATCGCCGCTGTTGCACCTCTCTCGCTCTCTCTCTCGATAAGGTGCAGAAGAAGTGGGTGTATTAGTCACATGCGTCGAGCGGCCGCCCGATCTCTTTTAAAACTCTATTGTCTACGCGGCGTGTTCGACAGGAAAATCCGCCCGACCTTGAGATTGCATAATGTGTGCAGTTGGAGAGAACGCGGAAGCGGTATTTCGGGCGCCGCACCAAACTGATTCTTCCTAATCGAAGATGCGACATGACTTCGAATTTTTACACGCGCAGGTTACAAACACTGATGGAATGGGCATAGATTTCGGAATAATACTTGAATGCCTCCCTTGGAATTATTCCAACGGATTTGTCTTTTCAATTTAAAAGATAGCATTTTCCGTTAAAAACCGCTTTCGGATTAACTGTAAACAAAGCCCAGGGACAAACACTTGAGGTAGCTGGCATTCATTTAGAAAAATCGTGTTTTTCGTACGGCCAGCTGTATATATGGCTTGCACACGTTTATCGAATACACGAAATCTTTATGGTTTTGCAAAAGATACTAAAACAAGAAACATTGTTTATACTTCAGCATAGTGTTGATCCAATAGAATGTTACGATGAAGGAAGGTTTTGGTTGAGGATCATAAATAAATAAGCTTTACCAACGTTTCGCTATAAGTGGCCAACGTTTCGAAAAATTTATTTTCATCTTCAGGGCCTATGAACATGTATATATGTTTATAATTTAGATCATAATATTATATATCTAACAGTTACAATAAGGTCTATAAAGTTAGCATATCCACATCAAAAGCCCACGAAGTTAATAGTACCATAATTTGTTGCTAATTTGTTACCCCAAAACTGATTTTGTTGCTCTGACCGTTTTCGAGAAACAATGGATACGGTAGCGTTATATAAAGATGGCATAGCCAGTGGTTGTATCTCTATAAGTAGCTTAGATATACTCATTATGAAAGTACCATAATGTGTTGCTAATTTGTTGCTTTTGTATGGTGTAATCACTTTCAGGCTAAATGATAAGAGATCGCTAGGATATAAACCGATCGAAAAAAAATGTTAAAAACAATAAAATTCATAAGGTTAAAGAAAAGCCTATGACACGAAACAAACACTTTATTGCTACGTTCCGAGATTAAAAATAAAGAATTATAAATAAAAAAAAAAAAAAAAAACAAAACTATATATACTTGTATTAGCCAGTACGGCTCGAAGCGACAAATCAACAGCAACAAATTCAGTCTTTGCGCATGATTTTGTTGCTAATTTGTTGCTCTGAGATTATATAAAAATTTATTTTGTTGCTGTGCACAGGAAACAAATTAACGATGTGTTAGGATTGATAACGTTCTTACATTAGCCAGTACGGCTCGAAGCGACAAATCAACAGCAACAAATTCAGTCTTTGCGCATGATTTTGTTGCTAATTTGTTGCTCTGAGATTATATAAAAATTTATTTTGTTGCTGTGCACAGGAAACAAATTAACGATGTGTTAGGATTGATAACGTTCTTACATTAGCCAGTACGGCTCAATGCGGCAAAACAACAGCGACAAATCTATTCTTTGCGTATGATTTTGTTGCTGTGCATAGGAAAAAAATTAACGATGTGTTAGGATTGATAACGTGCTTACATTAGCCAATACGGCTCAAAGCGACAAATCAACAGCAACAAATTCATTCTTTGTCCACGATTTTGTCGCTAATTTGTTGCTCTGAGATTATATAAAAATTTATTTTGTTGCTGTGCACAGGAAACAAATTAACGATGTGTTAGGATTGATAACGTTCTTACATTAGCCAGTACGGCTCAAAGCGGCAAAACAACAGCAACAAATTTATTCTTTGCGCATGATTTTGTTGCTAATTTGTTGCTTTTGAATGGTGTAATCACTTTCAGGCTAAATGATAAGAGATCGGCAGGATATAAACCGATCGAAAAAAAAATGTTAAAAACAATAAAATTCATAAGGTTAAAGAAAAGCCTATGACACGAAACAAACACTTTATTGCTACGTTCCGAGATTAAAAATAAAGAATTATAAATAAAAAAAAAAAACAAAACAAAACTATATATACTTGTATTAGCCAGTACGGCTCGAAGCGACAAATCAACAGCAACAAATTCAGTCTTTGCGCATGATTTTGTTGCTAATTTGTTGCTCTGAGATTATATAAAAATTTATTTTGTTGCTGTGCACAGGAAACAAATTAACGATGTGTTAGGATTGATAACGTTCTTACATTAGCCAGTACGGCTCAAAGCGGCAAAACAGCAACAAATCTATTCTTTGCGTATGATTTTGTTGCTAATTTGTTGCTCTGAGATTATATAAAAATTTATTTTGTTGCTGTGCATAGGGAAAAAATTAACGATGTGTTAGGATTGATAACGTGCTTACATTAGCCAGTACGGCTCAAAGCGACAAATCAACAGCAACAAATTCATTCTTTGTCCACGATTTTGTTGCTAATTTGTTGCTCTGAGATTATATAAAAATTTATTTTGTTGCTGTGCACAGGAAACAAATTAACGATGTGTTAGGATTGATAACGTTCTTACATTAGCCAGTACGGCTCAAAGCGGCAAAACAACAGCAACAAATTTATTCTTTGCGCATGATTTTGTTGCTAATTTGTTGCTCTGAGATTATATAAAAATTTATTTTGTTGCTGTGCACAGGAAACAAATTAACGATGTGTTAGGATTGATAACGTTCTTACATTAGCCAGTACGGCTCAAAGCGGCAAAACAACAGCAACAAATTTATTCTTTGCGCATGATTTTGTTGCTAATTTGTTGCTCTGAGATTATATAAAAATTTATTTTGTTGCTGTGCACAGGAAAAAAATTAACGATGTGTTAGGATTGATAACGTGCTTACATTAGCCAGTACGGCTCAAAGCGGCAAAACAACAGCAACAAATCTATTCTTTGCGTATGATTTTGTTGCTAATTTGTTGCTCTGAGATTATATAAAAATTTATTTTGTTGCTGTGCATAGGAAAAAAATTAACGATGTGTTAGGATTGATAACGTGCTTACATTAGCCAGTACGGCTCAAAGCGACAAATCAACAGCAACAAATTCATTCTTTGTCCATGATTTTGTTGCTAATTTGTTGCTCTGAGATTATATAAAAATTTATTTTGTTGCTGTGCATAGGAAAAAAAATAACGATGTGTTAGGATTAGATATGAGCGCCGATGGGTAAAGGAGCGGCGGCGGCGTAGTCGGCGGCGTGACCTTAGGAGCATTTTTTAATGATGGGCAGGATACAATAAAACAAAACATGTAGTTTAACAATCAGAATTATTATTTATTTATCACAAATTATTTTTATAAGGAAATGGTTTCTAGCCTAGAGCTAAAATATTTTTGGCACTTCGATTGTCAGAAAAAAATCAACGTTGTCATAAAGTTCTAATAACAATTAACAAGAAAATAAATCTTAGAGAAAACAAAGATGTTTCTTTAAGTCATAAAAAAATATAAAGTAGTCTTTAAAAATATGTTTTCAAAATTTTTAGCTTTTGTTTAAACATAGGTATGCCTTTTCGCTCGGCGCGCCGTTACATTTTCACGGCGGCGGCGACGGCGCGCCGGCGCGGCACTCATATCTAGTTAGGATTGATAACGTGCACGTTTAGACTTTTTCAAGTACTTGAAAAAGTCTAAATTTATAGACGAAACGTCGTACACTGAATAAATAACTTTTTGTCCACAATCATGCGATTTTTATTAATAATTGTCTCGATGGACACGATTTCTAATATATAGGTATTAAATATTATATTTCGATTGATTGCTGGCCTGTGTAAAGTTTATGGCTCACAAGAGCTTCGTCGTAATAAGCACATGAGTGGTTTCCTCGGTTGCCATCTGGCGGAAATACTCAAGTAAACAAGTGAACAGCAGGCCTTAATATGTGTACGCATAAAACAGAGAGAAATAATTCTGGCGAAGTTTGTTTCGTTTTATTTTTTTATGATCTCTGACAGCACTTGAAATAATCCAGCATACTTTAAATAGAATGTTGGTATCCTTGGAACGCAACTAAATCATCGAAGACGTTAGATATTATTGAACCGTCTTAAAAAATTATTTACGTTTCAGGTTTGTTCTCTATAACATCATTCCGAAATCTTAGAAGTTCGTACTGATATATTATGCTGTTATGGAACGTGACATAGCTAATGTTTAATATCAAGCATTCAATTTCAATTAAGGTAGTTCACTCGTGAAGCGGCTTTTCTTAGGAATTTTTTTTTAATTTTTGTCAATATTTTTTTCTGCAGGAACAAACCTAATAGTCTAAGATCCCGATTTGGTTCGACCTTCACCCAGTTTTCTAATGAAATTTGAATTTTGATAATGTTATATATATTAATAAAGAAAAATTGATTTGGTTGCCATTCAATTTCTTGGCACAGCTATTTCTAATAAAAAATTAAAGTTGTTAATTTAATTTTATTTATTTAGTATTAAATATTATATTTGTTATTCGTTGCCATGGTTACCTACATATAATAATATGTTCCACGTGCTGGCAATAAAATTATCTAGATTTTCATATAATATAACAATATAGGAAACAGTTAAAGTAGTGTTGATCCAATAGAATATTAAGATGAAGGAGGGTTTTGGTTGAGGATCATAAAATAAGCTTTACCAGTGTTTCGCTAGTGGCCAACGTTTCGAAAAATTTATTTTCATCTTCAGGGCCTATGAACATGTATAAATGTATATAATTTAGAACATATTGTATCACAATTTTAATGTAAAAGGAAAACCATGCTCAAAAGATAAGGTTTTTGAAAAGGTATCTACTACATAATATTAAAAATCTTATTACATACCTCAAGCTGGTCAAGTAGTGGTTAAATTGTTCTAACAGTAAACATGATCATAATTATTATGAGCTAATATAATTATTTTAAACATATCTTATTATAAAAAAAATAATTAAAAAATTTATTCAATTTTTATAAAATTGTCACGCGGTGAAAAAAAATTAAAATATTTATTTGAGAATTTAATTTAACCAAATTTGAGAACTTTCTGTGTGCTTTTATTCGATACTGATCAAGTGTGTGGTTAAAACATTATCATTAGATTGCAACAATCTAATGATAATGTTTTAACCACACATTTGATCAGTACTATTGCGGGAAGGTGTCAATCATTCCTGCACGAAAACGACGTAAGTAATTTTTGTTTATCAATTTACTATTTGTAACGCGACGATGTAAATACTACGCTTCGGAGTAAAAAGTCGGAATTGATTTAGTTTATGTGTGGATGTTAGCTCGTAAAATGTCCGGAACTTGGAAAAGCATAAATATCTCATAAAAAAGGAGACCGCTTTCAGAGGTTCAACTCCGATGTATAATAAACATATATATAGAATACCGGTCGGTATTGATTTTTTTTCTTTTTTTATTATATTTAAATTATAAGAGAACTGAACCTGTTTCTGTGTTCTCTATTTATAAACGCGGAGAACAATAGAAAATTGCTTTTATAGTTAATTCGTTTGTGTTTGGTATATATAGTATTGTATGAATTACATACGAGCGGTATATAATTTAAATTGTGAACGTGTCGGTGAACAGTTATGAAATGTGCCGCTTCGCAGATTACGTGTCTGCAAGAAAGTGCGTTTGTGCTGGCGATATGCAAGCTTTTTACTGAAGATGATTTTCAATATGCTGCGTTGACACTGATCAGGTGATATGATCAGGTCACATGAATTCATGTCACCTGAAAGTCATGTAGGTGTTGACATACCAACTTTAATTTTTCATTCATGTTAGTATTCAATATGGCGTTTGAAGCTTTATACGATATTGCTATAAAAGAAATAACCTCAGTTTTGCAAGAAGAAATCGTTACCTAATTTTTCTAAAATAAGGAATAAGAAAAAACGAGTATGGGTCAGAAAATGGATTGCACGAAAGCAATTTTTAGCATCCAGTCAAATAATAAAGGAATTTACACAAGAGGACCCTGAAAGTTTTTTTAATATGTTTAGAATGGACAGAGATCATTTTAATAATGAGTCCTGATAATTTTTATTCTTTTTTTAACATCCTCCACGGTCAAGTTTATATTATGTAGACGCAACATTTCATCACATATTGATTTGTAGGCTTCTAAACGAATATCCCGATTTTTGTACTCTTTCAGACTTAAATCGTACAGACAGGGAGGGATATTGTTTAAAAATCTCTATAAACTTGCATGAACTGTCTTCTGACCATCGCGTTTTATTAGTTTCGGCCATTTTTAATAGGACTGACATGACTGAAAAGTTAAAACCATTTCAACTCACATGACATTTCAACTCACATGATCAGGTCATATGAAACAGCCGTTTACACGGTCATGTGACTGTTCAGATGACATGAATTCATGTGACCTGATCATATCACCTGATCAGTGTCAACGCAGCATGGTTTTTTGATTGCACAAAATGCGTGAACTCCTGTTACACCCTTTTAAGGATTGAATTTTCAAAAATCTGTTCTTAGCGGATGCCTAAATCATAATAATTATCTGTGTGCCAAATTTCAGCTCAATCCGTCCAGTGGTTTGAGCTGTGCATTGATAGATCAGTCAGTCACGGTTTTCTTTATGAATTATACAAGTATTGTTTGCGCGAAATATCAAGCGACTTCATGATAGAAAAGGGAACCAATCGGAAGCTCGCAAAGCCGGACGAACATGGCTGCCTACATGGGGAGAAACGGCAACTTCATTCTTGTGTTCTTCTTTCTCTCGCTTAGATAGGATATAAAATTTGAATGAGAAATAACTTTGAAAATAGCATCGACTAGTCACTAGACAAAGAATGTCTGTAACTCGGATGACCTATCCTTGAACATTAACAATTATCGGCCCTTCGAAGTCAATGTAAACATCAAGGCCGCTTTTTCATCTTAAAACTGCGGTTTGTGGTAAATAAGTAACTCTGGCGCAATATTTGACACGTCATCTTTGTAGTATGTTTGCTCAATGGCTTAAAATACAAGTACTTTGGAGGCGGTGTCGGTATTGATTTTATGAGTAATTACCGTTAACTTAGTGTAGGTAGCTTCGTGCAATTAACCGCGTCTCTTAAATTACAGGAGAGACAAACACTATAGTTATAAGAGCTCGTGGTTAAATATTGCAAGATTTTTGGAAAAGCCAAAATATTGAAATTAGTTAGTATTTAGGGCTTAGTCAGCGGATACTTGATGTGATGCTTTAAAAATATTGAGTTTAGAGACAAAATATAAAACTCCATAAAAATAATATACAAATATGCAATATATTTAGGTATGCACTTATACACGCAGAATATTGTTTATGTCTGATCCCTTTTTCAGTCAAGTTATGGCACTTGAACCCATAAATTTAAATAGTTAAATGGTTCAGATTATTATGACGTGACACTAAAATAAATGAACTAAAAAGGGAATATAGAAATAAACCTAAATATACAATTAAGTATCCCTTCATTATAGTTAGTCGAAACTGTATCGTCGTCTTGAACACACTCCAATCCTTTTAAGTAAAAACGTAATATTAAACAAAATGACTTTTATTATTTTATTCTTCCCTAACCTTTGCAAATATCAATAAAAAGATGCAAAAAGTGTCATCAGTGATCGAAAATCTTGTGTACGCCTTTTTGTCTCGTCACCGCAGATATATTCACAAACAGAAACTATAGACATTGTATGTACTCTGCGCCGATGTGTCGGATGTTGCAATTGAGGTCAGCGTAAATCGCATGACTGGTAAATTTCAACCGTTTTCAAATTTTTGAAGTGAAAACTTCTTTAGCGGCGTTGTACACTTTTTTTGTAATGGGTAAAAAATGTTAAACTCGCGTCAGATCGAAAAATTCGTAAGACCTGATCGAAAATGCGTAAGACGAAAACTTTTGTACACTTTTTTTTTGTAATGGGTAAAAAATGTTAAACTCGCGTCAGGACACGTGACCTGATCGAAAATTCGTAAGACGTTAATATTCAAGTTTTCACTTCTGCCGGCACTCCGGGAGTGCAACCCGTCTTTTTTTTTATAACAAACTCAGTATATCAACGTTCAATTGTTTACATGAGACTGTATCGATATTAGATCGAAAATTCTATCTTATTATCTGATCGGGAACGATCGGCTTCGTCTATACGGAAAAATCCAAACGTTGTTTCCAGTTAGATAAGTTTTTACTGCTTAAATTCGACAGAAAAACTAAACGCTTTTTTCAACACTTGCCAATTAAATGCTTGTTTTTTTTTATATTCACAAAATGTATAAACTTTTATATTCATTTGAAGATGATTATGTACATAAATTATGATAAAAAAATCGCCGATGTCTATGACTGGGTTTATCTATCCAAGAGTTTTATTTTTATATAAGAATATATAATATTTATGCTTATACATATAGTATATTATTTATCAAATTACTTAGCAACTGCCAAGGTCAAATAAGTATACTGTACATAAAATTTGTACGCGATTATGTATTCTGACGAAGGCAGACTTTGTACGTATTGATACCGGATGTCTTCGAAAAATAGTGCTCTTTTTTAAATCGACTTAACAAAAAGGTTATCAATTCGACGCGCTGTACAGTGCATTATTCTTTACGGTAATCACTAGCACAGGATGTTTAATTATTTTGACGTGATAACGTCTTATAAATTGATGAATCACCAATATTATAAATTGATAAAACACCGGCTGCATGTACGAAAAAGTGTAACGCATAACGCGTAACGTTCCGCCTGACCCTGTGCGTGCTTTTTGCTAATTTCTCGCTCAATTTAAATCAGATCGGTTTGAAACCAGTCTTAAACGAAAGAGGAGAACATTTTACATAGATTTCGTATAACAGAATTTGCCTAAACAGTTTTTTTATACAAATTTATATAGAAAAATATTTTATACAAATTTATATAGAAAAATATTTTATACAAATTTATATAGAAAAATAGCTGTATAAATGCAATGTTGTCTAATGCATGGCGCGACGCGGTCGGTTGTCTTTGTTTGCCGTACATGGAAATTAGAAGCAAACGTATGTCTTGTCTTAACATGAAAACGGCTGCATTTCTAATGTTTAATTCAATTTTTTGACATTAGTATATTGTGAAATGCAACGCCTTCTAAGTTAAGTATTGGAATAACTAATTATTATTAGAACATAATACTTTGTAAGTTGCAAACATCACTTTTGACATTTCTTATCATTCCGACACCAAGGATAAGCGGATTGAAACCAAATTTTGGGAGGTTTAGGTTATGTATTACGGAATACGTTATCACGTAAAACTATCGTCCGTAAACCGACTTTACAGACAACCAATTTTTTTTTAAGTATTATTAGTAAACTTCAATTATTGAAGAACATTTTTCAAAGATTCGTATAATTAGTAAAGTTATCATCATAAAATTAACACTCTGACGGACAAACCGGCTTAGACCGTCATAAACAAAACTTCAAAAGTTTGACACGACGGCTGAAGCCGTCGTATACTACGGAACGTTTTATAGCCAGACGGCTGTAGCAGAGCAGTCTATTTTCCAGTGTAGAATATACATACCCTGTGTGCTTTGTCTCACCGTACAAATATCTACTAAGGCAATATTGTCACAACATAACAACTTTTAAAAGTAATTCAAACATATGAAAAAATTTAAAAACTATAGTGTCAAAATTGGAACAAAACTGAATTTTTAAGTGTCCGTCAAAGTGTTAAAATAATTATCCGCACAAGAAAAATAGATTGCATCATGAAAATACGTAATTTAATCCTAAGTAATACATAATCAGGATGTACACTTTTACTGCAGCTTTGCGTAAATCCATGACTGCGGTCAACACGGGACTTAATATTTCGACCCGCTCACATAGTGTTTCTTTGTATTATTTGGCGTGCCTACATCTCAGATAAGTCCCAAGCGCAATGCAATGTTTGTTTGATATTTAATTACGATGACTTAAATTACACGCGTTAGAAATAGTATGTCCATTGAAATTACCGCCAGTACCGAAGGGTATGGCACGCCGTTTTACTATTTAATAGTAAAATATTTTTCCAAAAATTATAAAAATATTTAACAATTTTAATTTCAGAAAAAAAATTTTGAGTGAATTTTTTTTATGTGGTGACATAATTAAAATACATTATTTTTATGTCATGACTCATGACATAAAAATAATGTATTTTAATTACATATGTCATGACATAATAATAATGTATTTTTTTCTATGTCACCACATAAAAAAAATTCACTCAAAATTTTTTTTCTGAAATTAAAATTGTTAAATATTTTTATAATTTTTGGAAAAAATATTTTACTATTAAATAGTAAAACGGCGTGCCATAGAAGGGGTTAAGTAGACCTACAACTGTCCAAAGTCTCGCTGGAAACATTATCTCGGTAATTTGTAAGCGCATCCCACCCGCACAATCTATTATAAATACATTAAACTGGAACCAGAACGGGTCCACAATGCCGGTAATTTCTTGACTGCATGTACACACACACACACAACAAAGTTGTTTGCTTGTACACACACATACACACATCATGAGTGTCGTCCGTCTCTTTCTGTTGCACGATCAACGGCTGGGTTGTCCGTCTCACTCCGCGGCAGACGTGAAACGAACGGCGGTGCCGCCTGCTCTGTGTGGCCAAATCTGGCAACGTGCGGGTCGGTGAACCTCGACAACAAAATACAGAAAACGAGCGAACGCCACCACATAATATATTATACAGTCTGTTTTATTCTGGCGGATCTTAAATTGTGGAGAATAGAAGCATTATGCTCTGCTGGGTTGCAGAGTAGTGATGTGTCCACATGAGGCCCCGGGCACGATACGAGCGGTGAGCGTTGAGCGGCGAGCGTCGAGCGGCACTCGAGCGTCACCAGAGCGGCGAGGGTGGTCACGATACAAGCGGCGTTAGAGCGGCTGTTTGAGCGGCAACCTTGATTTGTATCCAGCCACCAGTGTGTCGTAATATGCCTTCGAGTGAGGACCTAGTACATCTTCTGTTGTTATCGGAAAATTCAATATTGAAAAGGCGTGTAGTTCCTTGTCAACGTAGTGTTCTTGAAGTTGTCTTTATCATTCCACAATGTTGAGCGACACTGAACTTCACATATCAAACTTTCCATTTGAGTATCTCTAAGCTTTTTCAAAGCAACAATGTCCTTTTTCTTAAGTTTAGCCGGAGGCCCACGTGGTTCTTGCTCCTCTGACATCTTGAACTAGACTGAAAACCGTGGGAAGAAGCATGACTCATCTGAGCGTCGAGCGTCGTACAAAAAGTAATCGGGCAGGGTTTGGCGGTGCCTTCGACGCTAAGCGGCGCCGCTCACTGTCGCTCACCGCTCACGTCTATCGTGACACCCCTCTTCAAATTTGCACGGCAACATATGGAGCCCGATTGCAGAGCGGTGGCAGAGCGATGCCGCTCTGACGCTCGACGCTCATCGCTCGACGCTCACCGCTCGTATCGTGCCCGGGGCCTGACTCTTTATTGGGAGCTGGCTCCGTGCGCTCCGCTTACTAAAAAGAGTCGCTCAGAGCGAGTCGTTCAAAGGAGCGACACTAGATAGTGCACACATCACAAGAGTGCAGACTGCAGAGGTGTGAACAGTCATCATGCATGCTCAGGAGTCACGAAGCATTGCACAGCACAATACACGCACTCAACTCTGAGCTCATTTTAATATGATTCTGATCTTATATTATTCGCATTTCGGATAAACCATAAAAGCTTAACAATAATAATGTTTATTGTTACAATATTATATCTTTGTCAACGACGTCAATGTGAATGGTTCAAGTCACTGTAAACTTAGTAGTATTAAGTGTGTCATTCAACATTAAATGACTCAGCAAAGATAACTCCGTACGTGCAAAATTCACTAGTGCCTCTGTGGCATGCGCTGTGTGCGCTCTATAAATGTGCGAATGCGACAGTACAGAATAGCTCAGCGTAGAGCAATGGCGCTCGGAGCGAGTCATTCACAAAAAAAAAAGAGCGACTCGCTCCGCTCCGAGAAAGGAGTCGCTCATTATGAACGACTCACTCAGGAGCGACACATCACTATATTGCAGAGAGGATTGTCAAAAAATTTGATTTGACAATATTCTTAAACTGCAGTATACAATCGATCAATTATTTTTCGAGCAGGATCGAATCGATTTCATTTTTAAAAAAATTGAAATTGGATGAGTCGTTTTGGAGATTGACCTCTTTATAATATTAATATAGATGCGTGTGTGATTTTATGTAAAAATGATTCGTAAACAAACTGTACGAAGTGGTGTGCGGCAAATTATAGCTCATGTGATAATAGTTATTGGCGTAACTAGTAGTCTAAGTCATTCATCGCGCTGACAGGTCATGACTTAGCCTACAAGCTGCGCGCATAATTTTATTCAACAATTGCGCGTTATTCATGTTTTAATTATAATGAGATGTTGTAAATATCTATTTATTTCTTTATAAAAAAAACTGTCAATACTAACAGCACCAAACAGCACGATTTAATGTTTTGGTTTGAGGTTAGCCGGTTATGAATAAACTCCATGTCGAAAACATTCGGCCTCTCAATTTTTCTCAGTTTTTAGGCATGATAAAACATGAATAACGCGCATGAGTTGAGTAAAAGTATTTGATGAAAGAGGCAGTAATTACCTCCGCCTATGGTTTCGCAGAATCATTATAGTTTCGCTCCCTTTCCGCACCGACGATCTTTTACTGGCCGCACTATATTTTTTTTTTTTAAATCGTATAAAAATAGCAATTACTCACAGAATATATAATAGATCATTTTTGTTCACTTTCTAAGAATGAACTACATAAAAATTCCCAACATGAAGTCTATAAATATATTTTCTGTTTGTTGTTGAAATGAGCATGTCAAAATTACAGAAAAATGAAATCCGGTGCCAATTTACTAACGCAATAATACGTTAAGAATAAATTTATACGATAAATATTTTACAATGATAAACATCGCAATATTATTTGTGTTCAAAGTAGAGCTGAGAAAAATCACGTAGGTATAAGCCTGTCACACTCCTATGCTCAGAATTTGCCTACCTTATCCTAATTTCGTAAAAATTCCGTCATTCGCCCATTGCTATTAATTAAGTTGAAGTTTAGAAATTGCAGAATGTAACGGGAAGTGTGGTAGAAAAAAAATAGTAATGGTGCGAAGGGCGTCTGTTATGACATAAAGTCGAGAAACGGACGTTAAACGCATTATTATTACTTTTATTATTAATTTAACCTTGGGCAAATAGCGCCAGATTTGAAAATTGAATATTCGCTTACGCGATTATATAAAAATTGCCTTTTGTTGCATCACTAGTTGATGCCTACTTTATAATCTTCGTGTTTGATTTTGGAGGAGAATTACTGCAACCTTAGTCGTAGTCTGAAATTTGACATACGCGATTTTGCCTTCAATCCGTACAGCTATTAACGGACAGGCCACTTAAAAAAGGGTGTAAAAAGGCAGGGGAAACAACTGAATTGTGTCAAAGTGCGGAAAACGACAGCGAACGTCCCGTGCCGACTTCGGCGGCGTACGGAACTAGCCGACGACGGCAAGCGTTTAGAGAGTTGAACCGTATAGTCGTTGTGCCGCCGCAGGTTAGATATTGATTTTCGACGCGACGCGTCTGGTTTTCTCTCTTTTCCGACACGCCTCTCTCTCTCTCTTTTACACGTTATTGGCACCCGTTTACAAGCGGCACGCGGCTCCCGGGGCTTACTATAAATTTATTCCCACAGACAATCACGGACTGCTCTCTGACAAGTTTCTGCGACTTTTTAATTACGCATGCGTCAAATATGACGAATGACAGGTCTTGACAGAGTGGGGGCAAACCTCATTTAAGTTTTTATAATGCGCGCCACTGATCTAAAAGGTTCGGAAGCTAGTCACAAACAGCGTCGCAAAGGCACATTTTAGAGCCGTTGATACTCCCACCACCTCCCAGCTACTTGCGCTCGTCGATGATTGGCTGTGATCGCTCGTTGCCTTTGTCACTTGTCACTTTCCTGCTTTAAAGTACAGTCGAGTACTACGCTATTGTCAAGTTGTTATTGCCATTTTAGTTTTATTCTGTTTTTATTTATTTATTCTTTTATTCCTTTAAATATAATTACATTTTTATCCATTTACAAAAAACGTTAGAATTTTCCCACCCAACTTGGCAAGCGATTGCTAGGGTGGGAGCTCAACCACTCGATCGGACATACAAAAAATAAAATATAAATATTAACGTTATAATCTTAAAGAATATAAATTTAATTCTTTTAATTATTATTTTTTTTATTATCTTCTACTACAAAATTTGTAGAGATTTGCGATCCTTAATCGAAATAATTGGATGGAGAAATAGCGGCTATGGATCAATGAATGCTGTGCTTTGTATTATTCATTTAATATATTATCTTACGTTTCGGCACATTGTTTATTGTCAGAGATTCTAATTATAACATATTTTATAATTAGAATCTCTGAAGATGGCAATAAACAATGTGCCGAAACGTAAGATAATATATTAAATGAATAATACAAAGCGCAGCATTCATTGATCCATAGCCGCTATTTTTCCATCCAATTATTATTTTTTTATTTATTTCTTTATTGAGTTGCTAGTTTGTAGTTTTTTAACAGACTGTACAAACGCAAGCCCGCATTCGCATCTAATTCCGAGCCTTTTAGATTCATGGCGCGTATTATACATTGCCTTCCTATGAATGATGAATTAAGAATTTTTATGGATCTAGTCCTCTATAATAGTTTGTATCTTCTCATGAACTCCAGAAGGCATTGGTGATTAGTTTATCCTGAGGAAATAAATCCAAAGATGGTTGTTCTCCTGTAGGACCAAGGTCTTGCATTCGAACAGTAAATGGTTGACTGTTTCGACCTCCATTTCGCCTTCCTATGCTTTCCTTGTCTTTGATTTTCAAACCTTCCTAAATTATCCTTGTTCTGACTTCAATAAGCGTCCTTGGTTGCTGCGACACGCGATCACGTTTGTGACCACAGGAATCACCTTATGCGCGTGCTCCTGATCAAAAAGTCGCGTACTATCCTCAAACTTTTCTGATTGTCAGCAAACGGTTTGCAAATCTTAGAAAACAACTCTGACTCTATAGTCTCGGAGATTCGGATGTTTTAGTAAAATTTTCACTGCGCACACTCCTGACGTCAGCGGACGATTTTTAATTTAGATTTCTGGGGGAACAAAGTTTCTATATGACGGGGAAGCTCGTGAATAAATTGGTGTCGAATAACACACTCGTAAAAATTTCATTTTTGTCCTGTTCCGAACTAAACTAAACCAATTCACAATGCCAGAACAAAAGTAAGTTTATGCACTGTTCTGCGCTCTAAAGCAGCACATGAAACGTCATCATCAAATACCCCCGGCGTACATCTTGCAACTCCTTATTCATAGGTTATATAGCGTGTCATTTAGATCGGATTTGAGCTGCATTTACGGCCAGCACATTAGTACACAAATAATTGCGTTTAACGTCCATTTCTAGACTTTGTGTCATAACAGGCGCCATTTGCACCATCACTATTTTCTCCATTTATCACATATTTTCTACTTTTAAACTTAAATATAGCAATGGGCGAATGGAGGAATTTTTAGGAAACTAGGATAAAGTAAGCAAATCTTGAGCATAGGAGTTTTACCTGAATTGAAGGAAACCATGAAAAACTTCAACAAGATGGCCGGTACAAAAGTTACAGTTTAAGCTCCCATGACAGAAAAAGTTACCCCAACGAACACCTCAAAATTATAAACTAAAAATTGCTGAAAAACATGATAGAAACATGTTACGCCCGCCAGACTAGTAAAAATTTGTTAATTGTTATTTTTTATGAATTTTTGAAATTAAAAAAAAAAACATGATTTTACTTTCCAAAACACCTGTTTGAAATTTATACAATTTGTAGTAAATAATGTACCATTTTTGAAAAAATTTGCCTGACTGACAATTTTTGTTAATAAATTTGTCAGACTTCATTTGTTATAAATTATTTTTTTTATGAAAATACATTTCATAACGCCTCCTTGAATTTTTTTTTTAAATAAAGTTTAAGATCTCTTCTATCTAATACAACTTGTCCGGCTGACAATTTTTGTTAATATATTGGTCAGACTTCATTTGTTATAAAAATTTTTTGTATGAAGTCTGTCATAGTAAAAACATTTTTTCGCTGACAGACCAATTTTTATGCATAAAATCGATGTCAAACCTTCATTCAGAAAAAAATTAAGGTGGTGTTTTGACACGGCCCTTGTAAAAGCTGATTTGTTTATGAAAAAACGCTGTCACGACGCTTAAAAATTGAATCTGGCATGGTAAAAAACAATATTTTGATGAAAAATGTATTAACGTATATAAAAGGGATCTATACCGCATTAATTTAGAATAAAAAAAAAATCTAGTTAGCAACGATTATACCATATTTTTTCATTAAAAAATGTGGTCGCATTTAATGAAAAAATATGGTATAATCCCTGTTAACTAGAAAAAAAAATTTTTTTTATTCTAAATTAATACGGTAGATCCCTTTTATATACTTTAATACATTTTTCATCAAAATATTGTTTTTTACCGTGCCAGATTCAATTTTTAAGCGCCGTGACAGCGTTTTTTCATAAACAAATCAGCTTTTCCGCGGTGGCTAGGTGAGTTCGCGAATGTTGAATTGTTTTGATGCAATTGACACCGCGGTTAGTTCGAGACATCGTGAATACATACAAAGTGACCGCGAATAATAGCTAGCGCCAACGTCGCGCCGGCCGATTGATCAATCCACAAGGCGTCTTAAGGTCATTTTTTACCTGTGGCATTACACTTTAAAGAAAGACGTGCGCCTACGGTATCGGTTCGACTTTGATCGGAAACTTACGACAAGGTTCGGCTCAAACAAATGAATCGACACTTTTCAATTCAATATTTAGGATCTAGAGGGTATTTTTAATGACTAATATCCTTGTAATAATTTGAAAACGGCTGGACCGATTTAAATTTGGTTTAACGACTGTATGGAGCGTTAGTTCTAAAACGAGGGCCAGCGTTTCATCCTTCCTTGTCACGTGACAGAACAATTACAGTTAAAATCTTTGATTAACGTCTGAATAGAACTCTTCAAGTAAATAAAATTGTCAACCAATTTTTCTCAGACCAAACGATATATTGACAAAAAATGATAAAAATACAAATCAATATAACACAAGATGACGTTTCGATCCGGATTTGGATCTTCTTCAGAAATATCTAAAAAATATAAAAATTAATTAGTATTAAGTAATAGATATTTTTTAGATATTTCTGAAGAAGATCCAAATCCGGATCGAAACGTTATCTTGTGTTATATTGATTTGTATTTTTATCATTTTTTGTCAATATATCGTTTGGTCTGAGAAAAATTGGTCGACAATTTTATTTACTTGAACAATTACAGTTACTTACGAGTTGATTTTCTGTTGTTTCAGGTGACCAATCGGAACCAGTGGAATGACCTCATTGACAAATTCAATCTACCAAAGACGTGCATCAACGGAGGCGTTGCGCTCAAGCAGATCTATGTCAGGTAAGTCGAAAAATTCACAGTACAATTGAAACACGGCGAGGTGTCTCCAGTTGGGCACCTTTTTATAACCGAGCGAATGTCTAAAAATTGACACTCGTTATAGGCCCCACTCACGATCAAACTTCATGCCACAGTTCAGTGTTCAAACTTATAGTTCAGTGAAGCATGATAATGTGTGGGACAAATAAACACTGAAACCAACACTGAAGTCAAGCATGAACTCATCAAATGCATCTTGATTTTTGAACGACTTCAGTGTTCAGTGTTCAAGTAAACTGCTGTGTGTGTGGGTTTTTTTCAGTTCAGTTTTTGGAGTTCTGTGTTTTGTACAACCAGAAGCCAAAAATCTCAATGTTGCTGCAAGTCTTTCTTGTGTAGAAATAGATTTTCGCATATTTGTATCCTGGTTCTTAATAAATGAGGTAGCTAATTCCAGTAAATAATTGTAAGTTAATTCATCCATTCGAAAATAATTATTCCAATCAAGCGGCTCAAGATGTAATTCATTAATCAAATAAATATGACTTCTTGAATCACGCATTTCCAACCAATTTTTCACCCATATTCTTCTTTTTTTTTCTTATTTCTCTGTTTTAAATACAATCCCACAGCTATGAACAGCCAATCATCACCATTTAAATAACTCATTTAGTTCTTATTAGTTATCTATAGTATAATATTATAGTACCCAGATAGACAAGTATGAGACTCATGGGTATGATGAAAATGAATTATCCAAATTTTACAGAATATTGAACGTATTTTATTTGACGAAATTAGTATATGAGAGATTTAGATCAAATTGACATCATCAGAAACGTGTAATGTAAGCACCGAAAATGTAGAAAAGTATTGAATGAATAGTGTATCAACAATGTGACAATTTTTTGGGTCATTTAATTAAGACAACATTCATAATTGAATTTGACGCATTTATGATACATCTGATGATGGAAAAATGCAGCTAATTGTGAATGCATCCGATGCATAGTTTTTGTAAACATAATGTGACATTCGCATGAACTAAGTTGATTAGATCAACATTGTTGGTTTTGATTGCAGCAACTTTGATACATCTCATGACGACAATATGTAACTAATATTAGATACATAAAATATATTTTGCATCCAATGTGTGACATTCCGTGTATTCATTTAATGTAAACAATGGGACAATGGTGTCGTCTCCATTCATGATTATAAATTCAATACAAAAATATACCACTATTACTATTTTCTCTTACTCTTATCTTATTTTGACCAATTAAAATGCATCCCCTACCAAGAAATAAAATTTTTCTAAGAATTTCGACCAAGAAAATATATTTGAGCGTCAGTTTGCTGTAAGCTTTAACGAGTTTTGCTGTCCAGAGCTCTATCGTGGTGCGAGTTATTATATAATAATTATAATTATGTATGTAAGAACGTTCGTGTGATTACACCAGATGACCAGTGAATTTAAGCGAGACATCATAAATTAAAAATGCGGACCAAATTGTCTAAAAAAAGGAAATTTTTGGGGATAAAAATGATGAAAGTATTCATGAGGTAAGTATGGCTTCTTATTTGTCGAAGAAAGATATGTTTAATAAGATTTAACAAGTTATTATAGTATTCCACTAGATTTCTTATATTTTATCTTTATTACAGGCGCAGCAAAAAGAACAAATTTACATTAGCTGAATTCGCGACTGATTTCACGGAAGTATTACACACGTTTAAGCAAATGTCCAAGAATGCAAAAAAGAAGAAAACGTTGATTAATCAAAGACAAGAAGAAACTTCGTATTTGTTGTCAGATGATGAGGAACATAATTAAATATAAGTTTTTCAAGCAACGATATGTTAAATACACAATACACTTTAATCATTATATTTTTACTGTAATTGTCTCACTTTGTATTTAATTAAAAAAATAAAATCAAACGTCAGCTGAATAAAACTTTTGTATATTTTATTATTTATCTGTGTGTATTCATCTATGATTATCATATTGTGATCATTTCATGACAACATAAGAAAATTTCAAAATTCCTAAAAATATACTCATTTCCATGAAAAATTTATTTGAATTATATTCAAATAAATTTTTCATGGAAATGAGTATATTTTTAGGAATTTTGAAATTTTCTTATGTTGTCATGGTATGCTCACAATATGAAGCAAATATGAGTCAACGATATTCATCACAGAAATAAGCAAATTTGAAGTAATATTTAATCTTTTTAACACCGTCATAGAATGTTCGTAATATGAAGCAAATATGAGTCAACGATATTCATCATTAAAATAAGCAAATTTGAAGTAATTTTCAATCTTTCTAACACCGTCATAGAATGTACATAATATGAAGCAAATATGAGTCAACGATATTCATCATAGGAATAAGTATATTTTGTAGGAATGTTGAATCTTTCAAATATTATCATGATCTACTGTTAATATGAAGACAACTTTTAGTTGAAGATTATTAGTATCCATTTGATTCAATATTTCTACAATATATACTCAACGAATTCTGTCATGATTTTCATTCACTATGAGCTCACACAGGCACTCATAATAGGTCCATGGTGAGTTCATTTCATGTATCAAAAATGATCTAAATTTGCAGTAAATTTGCTGTAAACCTGTCTATCTGGGTATGTATATAATATATATTTTATATATCTATTCTCGACGAGTGTATGCCAACAACTGAACCAAACTGAACACAAAAAAATTTAAAAACTGAGCAGTTTGCATGAACTGTGTGTGGTGCCAGTCAGTCTTTCGATTAATCGGTCCAACTTCACTGAACACTGAACCTGTGGCATGAAGTTTGATCGTGAGTGGGACCTATTACATCGTTATAGTGTCGATACGATCGATCGATCCTCCATCTTTCACATCCCTGTCTTGTAATCCCACAGCGAGTGACTCTATTCCGCTGGCCGCGCTGTTTAGTAAATACATGTTCTTGAATGAATTATATTTTCTGCTACACAATATTGTCACATGTCGCAGTTCCCTCTTTATTACTCTCTCAATCAAATATGTGTAGGTCTCTTTCTTTCAGCACAGAGATACGTTTTTTCCCTCTCCGCTGGGCGACGGCGGCGCCTTCACTCATTATCTATACGCGTAATGTACACAAGGACGCGAGTCTACCGCTTGGCGCTAAATTTGAATAACCAATAGACGACGGTAATTTAGATTACATGGAGCACAGGGTGCCGCGCCATATTTCATACTAGCGGTCCCGCCCGGTTTCACCCGGGTGTAAAAGAACGAATGGGGAAGGGAGGAACATGAGTAAACACATTCATCTTAGTTTACCGAGATGAATGTTGTGTCCAAATTTCATGATGATCGGAGTTACCGTTCAAAAGTTTTTGTCGAAAAAAAGCAGTATTTATACTTTTTTTAACTAATATTTTTTTTAATTAATTAAATAAATTTAAATGTAAGCCTTAGAAGAAAGCAATGTAGAAAATAAAAAAAAAATAAAAATATATTCGCCCAATGTAGGGCTCGATCTCATGACCCTGATATTGACAGTCGTGTGCTCTACCGATTGAGCTAGCCGGCGTTGTATTATGGCACCGCTAATATGAGTATATTTAGTTAGTGCATTTCACCTGAATAGAAGCTTATTTTTGAGATACATTTTACAACATTTTTCATTAATGCTCCGCTCCTAATGGTCGTAACCTGATTTTATATAGCCTATAGCCTTCCTCGATAAATGGGCTATCCAACAATTTTTTTTTTCAATTTGAACCAGTAGTTCCTGAGATTAGCGCGTTCAAACAAACAAACTCTTCGGCTTTATATATTAGTATAGATTATATGTAAGCGACGGACCAGCAAACAGTAAATTTCTAAGAAATCCATCCAGAAAATTCATTCCATGAAGAAGATTAGAATAGCTGCTCTTTTATAATTTTGGCAATCGATTTTAACCTAGTATAAAATGGAGGCATAGGGGTGACAAATTTTAAAGTCGACCCTTAATTTTGGTATTTGAAAAGTGCAGTAATGTTGTTCTAAATTATTATTAAAATATAAATTCGTGCAGTATTTATAATGAGAAGCAATAATCGAATATTTATATATATATTCTGCCCCCATTGACATTTTGAAAACACGCCGCCTATGGTGAATATTTTAAATGCTTTTTGCAGTCATCGTCGACATTTATTCTTATTATTAAATATGGCACAAATTATATTTTTGTATTTAGAATAAATTCATAACATAATTGATGGTATATAAGATGGAATACAATTAAAAAATTAAACTTACAATATTTTAAGTAAAGTACCTACGTTCTACTCAAGCAGTCAGAACATGTTGATGGACTTTTCCGCGTTATAATTTTGATTGCGTTTTTTCTCGATGTTTTATAATATCTGGTGAAGTGAGTTTAACTAGGATTTCGAGTTTGGATTGAAGAAAATAACGAGGCCATTTCAAGAATCAAAGGACAGTTATAGATGAAAAGATTGCTAAATTGTGTAAAGCTTTAAACTACAAAGTGCTAAGACAAAGCCTTCATCGGCCAAAGACATCCACAGACCTCAATTCAGATAACCAACATTTTAGAAGATGTACAAGTGTAGTTTTCCACAAGTGCAACTAAATTATGGGTAGGTTGTCAAGCTGCATTGGACATCTTAAAATAAACCCTGGAAAACATGACTGAAATACATGATTCTGTAATCGATCTTCATCCATGCGATGCAAAGGAGATGCGGTATTTTTAACTGGAAAGATCGATTAGTTCTTGAAAGATAAAACGCATTAGATGTTGCTGTAATTACATCCATACTGAACAAATAAGAGGATCTGATTGTGTACCGATGCAAGCTTCCCCAAAACAGCTGAACGCACTGATGCCAATGATGTTACCCGAACGAAACACAGGGAGAGGTCAATAGCGCTCGGATGATTATTATATAGACGCCGGATCACAGCTGATCGAAAACACACACGTGTGTCACGCCGATAACCGACAGCCATGCGAACTGTCCGTCGTGTCATCATCATCATCATCACCGTCGTCCGAATGTTCCCATCTCGCCTCCCCCAGAACCGCACATCTCGGCAGTTACAATACATCTATTGCATCGGATCCATGCAGAGAATTAACTAGTCGACACACACCCGACTGACGGAGGAGTTATCTTGCGTTTGCCGGCGCCAATCTGTCTAGTCCGTTATCCGTGGTGTGTGTTCCTCTGTGGCCGAGCAAGCGAGCCAGACACACGGACAGACACAATCATTTTGGCGCGAACCTTGACAACACCAAGTGAATGTGTGCTACGCTTTCACGATCTGTCTGGCTGTGTGTGTGTGTGTGTGTGTCACGCTAGTATGCTGTACTACGGAGAACTTCGTCCTCCACGCGCTAGACTAAAGCAGCTCCGGTCTCTCTGTTGTATCAAAGTCGTACTACTATTACGTCCTATCGGGCAGAAACCTCGTAAGACACTGTGTGACGGCGCACTGCTTTCGTGTCAGACGATTCCGTTCGTCGTTTGTTGTGTTATTTGTTTGTTGTGTTGCAGTTCTGTCTCGCTTGGGTCTGGTGTCGGTCGGGAAACCTTCGCACTCGACAGAACCGATGGCACCGAAGCGATTGCTTTTTGTTTGGGTCGGCGCTCGGTGTTTCAAGTGCGATCGTAATTCGAGATCATCGCATTTTGTTGGAAGTTGGTCGCCCTGGATTTAATTTGTAGTCCTGGTTAACTATCCTCGATTCCAATTTGATGTTGATCAGGCACCTGATTTGGGATTGATGAAAGTTGGATCTTATTTTTAATTCGTTCATGTTTTCATCTTGGCATAGTGTGGTATATTTGAGATCATCATTTTAGATTCTAGTTAACATCAATGACAGAAATTTAGATTCCATTTTATCGTTGCTCAAAACTTTCCTCGATGCTACCGAATACTTCCTTGAGTCCATTTGGATCGCCGTTCGGATGATCATTCTTTTCAAATGGACACCAGTAATGGCCAATGGGACTTGTTTTCCAATTTAATGTCTTCATATGCTGGAAAGCTTCAATGTACAGACAAGAAGGTCCGACCGCCTTTGCAAATTGTCCTTTCTTCCGTTATGTTATACGACCCTCTTATCAAGTTTAGATAGGTGTAATTAAAGCTTCGCAAGCTTCTGGCTAATACTGATGAAGCTCAACAGTTGTTTATTCGTTAATGCATTATTTAAGTGTGTGGTCCCAAAGAACAAATAATCTTACTGCCGAGACTCGAACCAAAATTATTATTTTTCTTTTCTTTTTTTTGTAATCAGAACCTGTGCAAATCACGCTTGTATAAAATGCGAAGTTGTTTTCATAAGGAGAATTCGGCATCCGAAAATATTTGTAAATTGATTAATTCAAGTACCATCTTATCAGATGAGTGTAATTTGATTGTTTATAATTTTTAATGTAAATAATTATTTATAATACATTTCAAACTAAAGGCGAGCGGCTGATTAGGCGAACACAAATGATATTTTTTTTTTTAATAAAATTTGACACTGTTGTCAGATCCACAAGTAATGAATAAAATAAACATATTATGTCAATACTGATAAGTTTTATCATGTTATTTTTGAAATTTAATGAAATTGAAAATTTTCCATTTATAATTATTTTTGCCTTAATAAACAGGAATAAATGGATATAAAGAACATGTTGGTTATATTTCTTGAAGTCGCCCTGCTATAGAAACCAGCACGCCAGGGGTGGCAAAACTGTGCACACAAAATTTTGCTGGCAAGTAGACGATTCACAGAAAGCAGCTGTTTCTGTCTCTCTCCAACTATATTTTTTTATGATACGTTTGCGTTTAATATCGTCACATCAGCAACTCAAGAATTTTTTTTATTCTTTTCTCGCAAACTTAAGATTCGTTACTATTGGTCCAATCGTGATTGGATTTTTTTTTGCTTTCGACATTTTTTACGTTGGAAAGGAATTTCTACGGTGTGTGCGAGCAATATATAAAAAATGATATTATCTATTGCCAGTTGTATGAATCCGTTTTTTATATTAATTATAATGCGTTTAACGTCCGTTTCTCGACTTTATGTCATAACAGACGCCATTCGCACCATTACTGTATTCCATCTATCACACTTTCCGTTATTTTCTACATTTTTAAACTTCCACTTAATTAATAGCAATAGGTGAATGAAAGAATTTTTAAGACATTAGGATAAGGTTTGAGCATATGAGTTTCACAAGTAATCGGCCATGGCCTTGAATAAGGAACTATCTCGATATTTATCTGGAATTACTGAGGGAAATCATGGAAAACCTCAACAAGATGGCCGGTACAGGAATTACCGTTTCTCGGCGAGAGGCAGCAGGAAAAAATTCCCAGCCACATCTGCCCCCGCCGGGATTCGAACCCGGTACCTCCCGAATGCGAGTCCAGTGCTCTCACTACGCCACCCCTCTCGCTGTTTTCGATATTCGTTATGCTATGGTTTTTACGTGCAACAATAAAAAAATAACGCTTGCAGCTTTCGAATCGCGGCGCGGCGGTTTGCGTTTGACAGACCCTGAGCACATGTCCGCGACGGCTTTCGGTCGTGTGGGACGTCGCGCGGACGTCTTCAACGGCAATATTGCTGCTGCCCGGTGCCGATAGCGGTGTGATCTCTAGACTACTGTACGCGTGTACTGAGCGGTACCCTCTCTATATTATTATGTAGATAAAGTAGAGGCAGGTCAGGGAATGGATGCGACTGCGTGAGAATCGCACGCGCGTGTGTGTGTGTGTCGGTTGGTATACGACTGATAATGACCGAACCGCGGACGACGCGAAACTCTCTTCTCGCATTAATCGGCGACGTTCCCGTCATGACAATATATCGCGACTGTATGACGTCCGGTTGGGCGCCGCGGCGCGCGACTCGGGAATAAGTTTTGAACGACGAGGACAATCGAAGCGAAAGAAAAGGAAGAGTGCTTGAATAACGACGGAAGGTTGTTTTGAGCAGAGAAGACAGGAAGAGATTGGGTAACGATCTGAAAGCGAAAACGGTATTAGTTGATGCGGCGCGAGCTAAATCGGAAAGATTGCTGTCAGCAAAAGAGAAGACACGTTGATTTTGAAGAAAGGGGCGTCTTTTGATTACGTGAGGAAAAATAGGGGAGAGGGACCCGACAAAATCTCAGTTAAGGGGACGGGAGTCAGCGGAAATCTCACGTCAACTTTTTAATTCAGAGAATATAATATTGAAATACTGAACATTAAAATTTAAAAAAAGATTTTATTATACCCAATCTAACACACTAACACATTCCTTTACCTAATTTAGACATGACCGGTCAAACCCCGATTTCATCAAATTGAGTTTCGGCGTTTGACTATTCAAATTTGTTTTCCTAGGATTAGACAAAAAATGGTTAGTCAAAGATAGAAAAACGCTATTGGTTTGAACTTTAACTGAGACTTTATGTCAAACCTGGGGTTTGACTCAGAGAATACATTTTATTGTATGTCTATGATTTGACTAGCCAAACCTAGGAGCGCCAGAGCTTCGATGTTTGAATGTAACATAGAATAGAATAGA
Source organism: Xanthostigma xanthostigma (assembly GCA_963575645.1). NCBI lineage: Eukaryota > Metazoa > Arthropoda > Insecta > Raphidioptera > Raphidiidae > Xanthostigma > Xanthostigma xanthostigma. Next base: position 4,323,281 of record OY754469.1, on the reverse strand, counting down.
TAAAATTTATTGTCCATAATAGCTATACAGCAGGAGTTCGTACTGAATATAGACAAGCTTTAATTAAAAATGATTTAAGCTCCCTTTTAAATTTAAGAAAAGGTAAATTCTTCAGTTCTATAGGAAGGCAGTTATAAGAAATTTAGGGCAGAGTATTCGGGGCTGTTTTGATAAAGACTGAGATTTGGTTTCGGAAGAATAATTGAGTTCTTATTACGCGTTTGGTAGCTATATGCATTGTACTGTTGGATATTTAGTAACAAACTGCAAATGACATAGAGAGTCATAAATGTAAATAGATGGAACTGTTATATATACATTATTATAACAGATTTGGATTTCATTAAAAAAATATAGGGTTATTCTCACTTGAGAGGGGATCCCACCACATATTACCAAATATTGCCAAGGGGCAAGGTCCAAATTTACTACAAAAAAAAACATCTCTTTTAATTAATGGACATCCCCTAACGAGAAAAGGCTGATTTGAGCGAAAAACAAACAAGGGTTGAGTTTAAATAATAAATTCTTAAAGGTTGCTCTCATATAAAAAATTTTGGTTTACACATCGATATAATGAGTAAATTGGATAAAAATGTCGACGTGATCGATTTGTGTAAAAATTTGTTTTGAATGACATCTTGCGGAAGGTTGGGCTATGTACAAGGTCGATGAAAATTGTTAGATATTTTCGAAAGAAATGTGAATACTGACATTAATGTTCGAAGCTGTAGGTATTTAACAAAACAATGAGTCACATACTCTAAAATTGAAATATTTTAGTTCATTTCCGGGCATCGAATGGCAGCCCCCGACGGATTTCCTTTGCTTACTCACCTCCTTTTAGTCAGAGGGTTTCAAAATTTTATTTAATCCTTTTTCAATTACAACGTTTATATCCATAGTGGGTTTTTTCAAAATTTTTAATTTTGTTCTTTATTTTATGTTAAACGTTTTAGAGATTTCTTGCGCTAAGAATCATTGCAGATGAATTACAAACATTTAACAGAAAACCGCATTTGAATTGATCAAGCCGTTTTCGAGATAAATGGCGACATTCGAGTGCACAAGCAAACAAACACACAAACTAACAATCTCTCACCCTAAACGCATATGCCTGCTCCGTTCCGTCGTGGGTAAAAAAATAGTGACGTCAAAGGTATAATCATTAATTAAATCAACATATCTTCAATGGAATTGATTTGAACCGGGTAGAAAAAACTAAAGATTTTCATCACCAAGCCTGAGGAAAGAAGACAACCGGGGACTGGTGTCTGAACACATTGGGTAACCTTCGCAATGACCTGTTTATTCCGATAAATAACCTAGACCAGAATAGTCCAAGAAAAATAACCAGTCATAAAAAATCTTATCAATTTTATAGACTTTTGCGAAATGCTATTAGAATATCGTGTGTTGATAAGAAACTTATCTTCTAAGGTATTCGAAAGAGTTTTGAATTTCGATACGCTTTATTCGACATCAAATTACCTACATAATACTGTACTCGTTCAGCGACGTAGAGAAATAAATATGCTATCCCATAGCAAAGTGATGAAATAATGTCAGCCGTCGTATAAGCGATGTAAATAAAATATATACTGACCGCTATTCGTTCGAGTTCAAATATACGCGCCACGAATCTAAAAGGCTCGGAAGTTAGATGCGAATGCGGGCTTGCTCTTGTACAGTCTGTTAAAAAACTACAAACTCGCAACTCAACAAATCCAAAATAACAATAACAACTTGACAATAGCGTACTCGACTATACACCTATCCCCCGATTTACACGGTAGATACGTTCCTGAGAAAAACGTGTAAATCGAAAATTAAAAATTTTCAAGTCAAAACCGTGTAAATCGGAAAGCTTGCAGAAAATGCATAATTTTGCTATTTAACAGTTGTGATTTTTTTCAATATTTTTAGGTGTACACAGAAATAAAAATAAATCTTCCTGAAACTGTGAAACTTTCACTCAAATACAATTTTCCGTAGATAAAACTTTAATTTTATGCGAAGAAATACAGACACAGTGTGCGTGTACAGCAAGTCAGCACATAAGCTCGGGATTCCCCGTGAGATGTGTACACAGCGCACGTGTTCAATCACAGTAGCATTTAGTAGAGTGCGATAAAAACAAAAAAAAACTTATTTGGAAAACCGTGTAAAAGCGAAAACGTGTAAAACAAGTACCGTGTAAATCGGGGGATAGGTGTACTTTAAAGCGCAGGAAAGCGACAATTAGTGACAAAGGCAATGAGCAACCACGGACAATCACCGACGAGCGCACGTTCCGTGCAGGTAGCTGGGAAGTGATGGGAGTCACAACGGCTCTAAAACGTGCCTTTGCGACGCTGTTTGTGACCAACTTCCGAACCTTTTATAGATCCGTGGCGCGTATTGTACAGATAGTCCGATAATGCGGATTACATACTTTTTAAAATTATCGTAATTGTTTGAAGACTAAACGTGCATTTATTTATTGTTACAGATATTTGGATAGATACGAGAAAAGTCACTACACGAAAGATGAGAACGATCGAGGCAACGACGACGACGAGGACAATCGACACAAGAGATGGTCCTCGCGGGCCATACATACTGTGCCGCTCACCTACAATCATCTACAGCACAGCATTGCAGGTACAAATGTTCAGTTACGGGTGGTTTTTTTTTTACTGTCCCAAAATGAATCACAGTTTATTAACTGCTAGCGACCCGGTCCGGCTTCGCTCGAATTGCCACCGTTTTTTCGTCGACTTACGTTGCAAAATTGATATCCAACGTCAAAACGGGTATAGTAAGCTATCCTTAAAAGATAGACATGCCAACGCGAACTTTTCGGTAGACCTTATACAGGGTGTCCCATTAAGAATGGGACATAGAACAACCGCAGATTCTCCAATTCAAAATAAAACGATTAAGCGAAATATGCTTAGATAAAATGCTACTCGTTTCCGAAATACGGGGTGTTGAAAACTGAAAAATTATTAATGTCCATAATTTTTTTAATACACCGTATAATTTTACTCAAATCGGCACACTTGTTAAATATCATAAAATGCACCTAACAATAAAAAAATTAGTTCAGTACGCTCTACCAGTGGCGTACGGCTGGAGTAAGTAATGCTTGTACCCCTTCTAAATGTTACACCGGTGTCTAAATTCTAATTTTGACTGTAATTTTAATTTTTTTGATATTTTCTAAGTCAATAATGTACACTTGTTAGTTTGTTGTAAAGTCATTGGTTTTCGAGATATTCGCAGTTTTTTTAAGACAAAATTGTAAAAATGAATATTATTAATAATAATACAAATAAAAAGTACATGTCTATCTATCTTTAACTGCGAATATCTCGAAAACCAATGACTTTACAACAAACTAACAAGTGTACATTATTGACTTAGAAAATATCAAAAAAATTAAAATTATAGTCAAAATTAAAATTTAGACAGCGGCGTAACATTTAGAAGGGGTACAAGCATTACTTACTCCTGCCGTACGCCACTGGTAGAGCGAGTAACATTTTATCTAAGCATATTTCGCTTAATCGTTTTATTTTGAATTGGAGAATCTGCGGTTGTTCTATGTCTCATTCTTAATGGGACACTCTGTATAAAAGAGGAATCACCACACATTGTTTTGTTATATCTCAAAGGAATTAGGCAGCGTTTTCGATGAAAGCTTCCGGTCGGCTTAATTTTTTCCGACATCTTCAACAATCGTCGTCATATTGCAACCAATTTACACAAAAACATTAATGAATTATACACATAATAGTCCAAGATACGGTATTAGAAATATATGCCCTCATCTGTTGTTAGATGATGACAAAGATTATTAGATAATAATATTATACATTGATAAAATGCCTAGCTAAAATCGCGTACCGATGCTGTTAAATTAAATATTCTAATTAACTTTTTTGGATCAATTTTCCCGATTTGTTAATCCTAAAAATCAAGCCTAAAATGACTTAAGAAATTTTAATATATTGGTTAAAGACCAAACGGTATGAGTTCAGCTAGAAACTGTTTTATATAATTGTATAATTGATTCTATATTATGTATACATTAATATAGATCATCCACATAAACATACCTTGTAAATAGTTGTGTTCTGTGTACTTTGAGTTTATTTGTTTTGTTAACATCTTATTTGTGTCATATTCTCTCATCTTAGGCTCGATTTTTTTTATTAACAAATCGGGGAAGTTAAGGTGGTTGATCCGTTACAGTCCCAATCAAAAGTAAGTCGAATTCTAAATGGGAACTTTTCCATAATAAATTTTTACAAAAGGTTATAAGTCGATGATACCAATAAATTATTGTCATAAAGGCATAAATAAATATTTTTTTTAATATTAATTAATTATTTCAGTATTTTACTTACTGTATTTTACATATTTTTTGCACTAAATAATTAAAAAAAGAACTTAGAAGTAATAAGAATTAAATCATTAAAAAGTTGAAAATTCAGTTAAAATTGTCAAGAATAAAAGTCCATAATCGAAAAGTGCTAAGGTTTAATATTTTTTTTTTATTGATTAAAAGTCTCCTAATTAAATTGTAAAAAATATTAAAATATGCGTAAGACATCGATGCTTTACATAGTTAGTTTTCGGAACTGCTGACATTATTTGGTTATTTGCAAAAAATTAAAATGTACCGTTTGCATGCTAGGTTGACATATTTTCCATAAGACTAGTACATGTAAAAATCTTTTTTTAATTTTTAACTTTATAAATCTCCTAATGATTTTGGATTTTTTACCGAAAATTTTGTCATAAAAAAATCTATTAAAAAAACTTTATTTCAGATTTTTTGCATTATCTTCGTAAAACGGCTTAACCTCCTTAATCCAAAAAAGTTAATTAGAATTTATTTAATTTAACAGTATCGGTACGCGATTTAGCTAGGCAACCCATGTGCGATTTATCAATGTATATATTATCAGCTAACGTACAATCTTTATCGTCATCAAATAACAGATGAGGGTATGTATTTCTAATACCGGATCTCGCACTACAAGCCTTTCTCTTGAATCGCTCCGTTCATTGAACGCCTCTATTGTAGGAGACGAACGCCGCTGCGCGTGGATATTATTTGCGACCGCGCTTTTTTAACGATTTGCGCTCTCGTCAACGCCGGATTCGGAGAGAGACTCCGGAGCTGATCCGGCGCACTGTGAAGCTGCCATATAAAAGCTTTGACCGGCTCTCTCTCTCTTCGCCACTTCCTCGCCGTGCTTTCAAGTTCCGTATCCAGTCTCGTCGCGCGCTCCTATCTAGATGTGTCGCGCGCACAATCGATAGCTAAACCGCAGAAACTCCCCTGCAATAACACGCAGCTTTGTAACAGAGCCCAGTGTTACCAACCTGCGAGAGATTTTTCCCCCTGCGCCCCGCTTGATTTATAGCAACCATATACCAAGTACATTATAGACCGATAATGTCAATGGAGCTAAAGTTGACTGGTTACGGGCATTTGTTCCTTGTAATTTTTTCGCTGATTGAGCGGTACAAAAGTATATGGAAGCAAAGATGTTCAAAACGCATGTACAAGGCTGTAAATGGAGGAGGAGGAGAGGTTTATTTTTAATACATTTTTTCGACCCTCTAAATTTTATTTTTTTTTGTGAAATTTGGATTTTTGCCTATTTAAGATTCAATTCTTTTATAAAATGAAATTGAAAAAAAAATGGTGAATGTTATTTATTTATTTTTAACTTCCCGCTTTAAAAAAAAAAAAAAATTTTTTTTTTCAAAAATCGGGAAGTTATTGGTTTCACCCCGATTTTCGAAAATCGAGTTTTCGCCAGATCTCGACGTTTTGGGGTCCTAGGAAGCTATTGAAACTATTTTGGCGATGATGTCCGTAGGGCTGTATGTATGTGTGTGTGTGTGTGTGTGGGGGGGTGTGTGTGTGTATGTATGTATGTATGTAAACCTTTTATATCTTTTGAACGGAGTGTCCGACTGAAACGTGGTTTGCGGCATCTGACGTGATCTTGGTGAACTTAGACTTCCTGAAAATTTGAAACGATTCGGCCCAAAAAATTTTGAGAAATCTTAAAAAAACAAGTTTCAAAAATTTTTAAAAATTTGTTTTTGTAAAAAATTTTCTAAACTACTAAACCGATTAATTCCAAAAACTAATCAGCTCTTCTCCTTAACAAACTGCGTCGATTTCCGCAAACCGCATCAAAATCGGTTCATTTGTTCACGAGAAACCGTGAACGAAAAAATCGTAAAAAAGTGTTTTTTTAAAATGACTCTTAAAATTGTTATCAGATTGATTTTTTTGTAATAAATTACTTTCTTAAGCTAAAAAAACTGCGTCGATCGCCGCAAACCATATCAAAATTGGTTCATTTGTTCATGAGATAACGTGAACGAAAAATTAGGAAAAAAGTAATTTTTTAAAATTACTCGTAAAATTCTTATCAAATCGATTTTTTTGTAATAATTTACTTTCTTAGGTTAAAAAAACTGCGTCGATTGCAGCAAACCGCATCAAAATCGGCTCATTTGTTCACGAGATATCGTGAACGAAAAATTTTTAAAAAGTGTTTTTTTTTTAAATTGCTCGTAAAATTCCTATGAGATCGATTTTTCTGTATAAAATTACTTTTTAAGGTTAAAAAATTGCGTCGACTGCCGCAAATCGCATCAAAATCGCTTCATTTGTTCATGAGATATCGTGAACGAAAATTTCGTAACAAAGTGTTTTTTTTTTTGAGCTCGAAGAAAACTGGTTATTAAGCCTGTTGTTCAAGCTTCAATTTGATATTTTTTTTTGCGACTTTATCGCTTAGACATCGGCGATTAAGTAAGAAGTAACCTTTGGTTTTCTACCATCGATATCTCTAACAAATGATCGTATAGTAAAATAAAGGTTTACTGTTTCATCATTTACTCATTTAGTTTAAAACTTTAAGAGACAGTTTTGTATGCGTAAAAAATGCGAGAAAATTGTTTTAATGCTCAATTTCAATTTGAAAAAGTACAAAAAAAATGACTAACAAAACTTTAAATATCTCGATCATACAAATAAGGTATTCAAATCATGGGAAAGTATAATAAATTTCCTGGAAAACCTGGAATTATCAAGGATAATCCAGTCAGTCGTCCCATGCTGTTTCTCAAAAAATTGGTTGTCTGTAAAGTCGGTTTACGGACGATAGTTTTACGTGATAACGTATTCCGTAATACATAACCTAAATTCTACATATAATAATTATAATAATTCGAATCTATGATATTCCATCTTTCGCTTCAAATTTAGGTTAATTTTATGTATTAAAATACTCACCACCTATAATAATAATTGTTTTTTTTTTATCTTTCTTTCTTTCGTATTTATTTTAAGTCTCAAAGATTAATTGTCATAATATTTTGAAAACAATTGTTTCACTGTTTATATAAAATTCCAAAACCTACTTACAATATTTAAGTATTTTCATACGTCAAAAAATTGATTTTTATAATGATAAAATTTGTATGAAAACGATTTTTTCGAGAGATGAGACCTAGCTAAAACGATTTTTTGCCCCCCAAAATCCCTTTTCAGTAAATTTCATCCAAATCGTTAGGGCCGTTTTCGAGAAAAGCACGCACAGGGTCAGGCGTAACGTTAGGAACGTTACACTTTTTCGTGCATGCAGCCGGTGTTTCATCAATTTATAAGATTGGTGATTCATAAATTTATAAGACGTTATCACGTCAAAAACGTGGAATCCACAGAGCCGAAAAAAAAGTCGAAAATATCTTAGTAGTATGTATAAAACGGTAGATTGGCTAAAACTTGGGGGGGATGAAGCCCCTGCCTATGGCCTTGGCTGGATGCACATCCGGACCTGCATCCTCAAAAATCTCGGACCTGCCCATCTCTAGTACATATTATCATCACGTCATCTCGGTAAACCGCGGCGGCTTGTTTTCACGCAAAAAGCCTTAAGCCAGTCGCGAAACGCCGCGCTAACGCACCGGTGTTAAGCGGGTTAGTGGCCGGTTTCACACGGCCGATGAACCGTATCTCTCTGTGTACTATACGTTTCTCTTTTCTTCAGCTCTCATCGTCTCTCTCGCGTACAGATTGCAACGCACTCTCTGTTGTTCCGTCTCGCTATAGGCTATTTTAGAGAAACACATCTCCATCTCTGGTCAATATTAAAACTCGTTCTCTCGCCCAGTGGCGTAACAAAATACCAAAGGCCCCCGGCCCGAAAGGCCGTTAGGACAGGAGCAACCCTATAATTTATTACAAAATTTGGTAAAAAATATTAATTTTGTATTTAATCAATGTATACTTCGTGATTTATAAAGATGAAACTACAGCGTGAAGCTTTTTTATATTAAGGGAGGGGCCTCATCCGATGAATTTGCCACTGCTGTCATCTATTGATGCACTTGTAGACTTTGGAATAATCGAACGGTTGCTAGACTGGAATGATTGTTTTAATCGAACAATAGCGGCCCGGTCCGGCTTCGCTCGAATTTGTTGATTGCCGCCGATTTTTCGTCGACTTACCCAACTTTTGGCCCAGGAGGGGGCAAATTATAAATTTCTTAAGCCGGGTCCCCCGTGCTTGTTTGGCTCTCCTGGATACGCCAGTGCTTACGGCGTAAAAAAAGACAGAAGTATATCGCTCACTCCTTTCAACAACGTCATATCTCAAAAAACACGATTTTTCAGGAGAGTGATTTTGAGGTTTAAAAGTAGACATAAATGTATAAAAATAAATATTAAGCTTCGGATTGAACTTTTTACAATACAGCGGATCTTTTTAGATAAGACCTGACGTTTTTTCTCTGTTTGAAGAAGAATAAGTATCAAAAGTTTAAATTTTTAACAGTTTCTTTTGATTTATGACGTTCTTGTTCAAAATTTTATTGATGGTGCTGGAAGTATGTCAAAATAGGTCGTTATTTTTACTAAAATAATACAATTTGGAAGTCTGACTTTGAGGTATCTTGAACTATATCATCCTTGCAAGGATAATTTCATGCCAAACAGACAGTTATACCTTATTTAGATTATCACTTTAATTACAATATCTTCCAGTTTAAATTAAAACAATGAGTTTAGGAAAGGCACAGGCATTTTGTTATTAAGATAAAACACAGAAAAAGGCAAAATAATTTTATTTTCTTAGAAAACGTTGTCGGGAAAAAGTACAAGTCTCGTACTTGGATAACAACAAACTACAAAAGATTATAACAGAAAACGTTTTTCAGGTTTCTTCGAATGACTTTCGTACACTTTCCCACTATTTCTAGCTGCCTTCAACATGTTCCTCTTCCAGCTGGATTGATTTCTTTTTCGTTTACCTTTTTTAACTGGACTCAGAATATCAATGGTAGTAGCAATGGAGGTTTCGGCATTACTGGTTGAGGCAGGGGTACTAGCAACAGAATGTAGGTCTGGAGTATTTGGATCAGCATTGCTGCTTGAGGCAGGGGTACTAGTTACAGGTAGGTTAGGAGATCGACTAACAGTGTTGGCTGATGGCGCTGAATGAGTGACATCTGGAGTGCTGACAGTTTCCGTTACCTTACTAACTTTGCGAGCATCATTGCTTGAATGTGTTTGGGCCATGATAACAATACGTTCAATGTCTTTCTGGAATTCATCTTCACTGCTTTCTTCGTCAGATGAAGGGTTATAGTTTCTGTCTGCGTCAGTATCATCGAAAACTTCAGAGTCGCTTCCATCTCTTGACTTCGATGAAGAAGAGGAGGAGCTTGACTCATCAGACTTGGATCCAGAACGATGGATTCCTGCAGCAGACAAAAAAACAAATAAAATTAAAAATTTTTCCTTAATTTACAAGTGTAATTAAAAGTATTTTTAATTGTTTTCTTTCTTTGTACTTTGATGATTTTTTCGCTTTTTTGTTTTCTAGATTATTTATTTTAACAAGTTTTTCCAACAAAAAAATGTCACTATTTCTCACCTGTAACTTCAGGAGTTTCTCCATCAGCCGCTTGGTTCTTCGTATCAGTTTTTTCCGTGGCATGTACATCCAATTGGTTGGCTTTTTCCTCAGTAGTTGCGCCTGTATCAATGTTCTTACTGGCTTTGTTCAAGCTTTCTTCAGATGATTCTGCAATTAAAAAAAATAAAATAGTAGGCGTGCAATTGGGTAAGTCAGGAACTTAGCAAGCAAGTAGAATCGCAGCACTTATTTTGCTTGTCCTCAAAATCTATTCCTGTTGCTCCTTTTTTTCAGTTACATTTGGATAAGTTCATTTTAAATTTTTTACTAACGAACGTACCAGCTTTTGAAGATTCAGCAACATTAGTTGTGTCATTCTTCGCCACTAAAAATGTTTCCCTCTGATCAGTTTTCTGCTTAGTTGCTGCTGGATGAAGAATATCATCATTTGAGGCATCACTGAAAGTGAGTTTCCTTTTAACTCGGTAACCAAATTTTCCTGAAACAAATACAAAAATATAATAAAGACTTTAAGGAAAAAACCAATCTACGAAATCAATGAAACAAAAGATTTGGGTACCATTTACTGCATATTATTTAGTGTTATGTACCATAACATTTTCTTACCTCTACTGTCGGATGAATTTCCACATGAAGCATCTTCTTGGGACTCTTTTTCAATAATATTTAGTGCTAACTTCATCAACATTTTTCCTCGAGAAGTCATAATGATCAATCTGGAAAAGAGAAAAGTTAATAACTAATAAGAAGAAGTGACAGAAGAAGCATGCTACAACCTGTGACGACTTGCAAACAGTAAATTGTTTTACTGACAATAATGACACATTCCAAAATCAAACCGCACATTTTCCTAATATTGCGCCGACTTTTCTTTGGAAGAGTGTCATAAAACAAATTGATCCATAACCACTTTGTCCGAGTAAGAAATTTTTATTGACAATAGTGTCATAAGTTAAAATAGTACAATAGATGTCTCTCACTTACTGTGCAAGAATGTCATAAATCAAAATAAACCATAACAGAGCGCCTATCGTTTGCTTCGCAATACTGACATAAAACCAAATAGTACGTTCTTGATGCAAAACTAAGAATGAAAAATGCTCTTACCTTGTGCGCAATATTGTTTTCTGAAGAAATAATACACTCTTGCACTAAACGACACACATGTTTCCTGCTCAACGACTCAACGACAACTAACTTGTGACACTCTTGAAAAGAACACTCCTGAAATATTTTATAATGCAGAAACGACACTTCTGGTCTCTAGCGGCTACATATTGAGTTAAAGATATGACGATCTTGCAGGGATATACTACTCATTCAGGGCATTCTGAAAACAGACATAACTAAAAATCGACCATTTTTTAGATATGACATTGTTGAAAGGAGTGAGCGATATGTTTGCACCCTAATGGTTCGATTGCGATTTTATTCCTATAGTAGTTTAAGCTCCCATGACAGAAAAAGTTAAAAATTGAATCTGGCATGGTAAAAAACAATATTTTGATGAAAAATGTATTAAAGTATATAAAAGGGATCTACCGTATTAATTTAGAATAAAAAAAAATTTTTTTTCTAGTTAGCAACGATTATATGTACCATATTTTTTCATTAAATGCGACCACATTTTTTAATGAAAAAATATGGTATAATCGTTGCTAACTAGAAATTTTTTTTTTATTCTAAATTAATACGGTAGATCCCTTTTATATACTTTAATACATTTTTCATCAAAATATTGTTTTTTACCATGCCAGATTCAATTTTTAAGCGCCGTGACAGCGTTTTTTTTATAAACAAATCAGCTTTTACAAGGGCCATGTCAAAACACCACCTTAATTTTTTTCTGAAAGAAGGTTTGACATCTATTTTATGCATAAAAATTGGTCTATCAGCGAAAAAATGTTTTTTACTATGACAGACTTCATAAAAAAAAAATTATAACAAATGAAGTCTGACCAATTTATTAACAAAAAAATTGTCAGCCAGACAAGTTGTATTAGATAGAAGAGATCTTAAACTTTATTTAAAAAAAAATTCAAGGAGGTGTTATGAAATGTATTTTCATAAAAAAAATAATTTATAACAAATGGAGTCTGACAAATTTATTAACAAAAATTGTCAGCCAGACAATTTTTTTCATAAATGGTACATTATTTACTACAAATTGTATAAATTTCAAGCAGGTGTTTTGGAAAGTAAAATCATGTTTTTTTTTAATTCAAAAATTCATAAAAAATAACAATTAACAAATTTTTGCTAGTCTGGCGGGCGTAACATGTTTCTAACATGTTTTTCAGCCATTTTTTCACTTTATAATTTTGAGGTGTTCTTTCGGGTAACTTTTTCTGTCATGAGAGTTTGCTCTACTATGCTCCTCGGTATAGAATAAAAGTATATGACTGAGCGTTACAAATCTTCATTGCATCTTGTTCTACCGTAAGCGGTTTTGTCTCGTGGTTTCGGATACGCGTATCGGACGGCGAGCTATATCGGATCGGGAGCCTCCCGCACTCTCATCGCGGCGTGCGTGCATCGCGCCATCCTACGCACGCCGTTCACAAAAACGGCACGAGCCGCGTCGACCACGTGTGTGTCACTGAAGCGTGCGTATGTTTTGTTCGGCGAGACTGCGCGCTCTCTCCTCTCCTCACTCTCTCTCTCTCTGCTCTCTCTTCGCTCAGCCTGCGTAGCGCCGCGGGCCGTTCCAATGCCGCCTGCGGTTTAACCGGGAAAACGTCTTCTTGACAGCCGGTCGGTTTGACAGACGCTCGAATTTTAAAAACAGTTCGACGCGCGCGTTTTTAACGTCGATGCGTGACTCCGATGTCCGGCGCGCGTGATTCCAACATTTTACAAACCGGTTTTAAGCGCGTATTTTCAAGTTTTTCTTCTCGCGCTGCGCTCATGCATTGGAAAAATGCGGTTGACAATAAGTGTTTTTTTTTCTGATTGGTCTATGGCTGTCACGAAATGAGGATGAAGGAGAAGTTGAAAATACGGGAATGGATTAGTTCCAACAGGTGTTGCGCGATGCGTGTTTCAAAATGAACACTTGGCCATTTTTAGCAGAATTAGACATCGCGTGCTGATTTATGCAGGGCGTCCAAGGATGCAGGATAAATGTATTTCTTTTCAAATTTATTATTTTTTTTAGTTTTAGAACACATCCCTAGAACTTCAAGATAAATGTATATCAACATTTATGATTTTTTTTTTTTAGTTTTGGAACGCTCTATATCAGGGGTGTCAGACTGGTTTTTCTCGAAGCAGGTCGTTTCGACGCCGACGGTTCGACGCCAACGTTTCGACGCGTGGTCAGTTCGACGCCGTACGTTTCGACGCGGGGTCAGTTCGACGCCATACTCTTTTTTCGTGCTTTTTTTTATTTTTAGAATAACTTTGCATCATCATTCAAATAAATGCGATATAATAAATTGTTGTGAATCGTTCCACGTAAAGTTCAACGGGAAATTTTAATAGTAAAGTACAACGACAGGTTTTTCTTATCAACGAAATAATTCCTGTTGAATTTTTTGTTATAGCTTTTTGGGTTTCACATTAACATTTATTATATATAATATCTATTATATCAGTCATATTACTTATTTATTTGAATCACGCTTCATATATATAAAATAAAAAAAAAATACGAAAAAAAGTATGGCGTCGAACTGACCCCGCGTCGATACGACCTCGCGTCGAACTGACCACGCGTCGAAACATTGGCGTCGAACCGTTGGCGTCGAACTGACCTGTACCGGGTTTTTCTAAAGAGCCGTCTATAAGATTTAGGGTGTGCTAGTGGGCCAAACTCTAAATTAAAAACTAAAGCACACTAAATTAAAATAAATCAATTTTCCTATAGATAGATAGATAATTTATTGTTTGTGTGTGACCATAAATATGGTATACAAAAAGTCCATAATCCAATTAATAAAATACATAAGACAGGTTAAAATTATACAATTTGGTCATTTAAGAAATCGTGATTGTTATAATAACATTTAGCACTTAAAAATTATTTAATGTGTTTTTTAAAGAAAATAAAAAGGTAAATTTTTTCAGGATCCAGACACATGAGGTCTCTTGTTATTGATAAGCTCATTGATGTCAGGTATCTAAAATCCCCTCTGGATAGATTCTGGTCGCGGGTCGTATTGCGATGGCTTAAGGGCCGGATACGGCCCGTATCTTTGACATCACTGCCTTATATTATCCCCAATTTCACACGAATATTTCTTGAAAGCGATTAATTTCGTAATGTATTTGTAAAGTGTTCGTTATGAACGACTTTTAACTCGTGTTTTTATTTTTAACTAACGGCCCGGAATTTGTAGATTATCACCGTTTTTTCGTCGACTTACGTTGCAAAATTAGTCTCCACAAAAAGCGCTTTTATTTAACACTAACGGTCCCGGGTGTAAAAGAACGAATGGGGAAGGGAGGAACACGAGTACACACATTCATCTTAGTTTACCGAGATGTGAATGTTGTGTCCAAATTTCATGATGATCGGAGTTACCGTTCAAAAGTTTTTGTCGATAAAAAGCAGTATTTATACTTTTTTTTATACGCTTTATATTAGTTTGGGTTGTAAGTATGTAACGGAATCTTTGAGCATAATTTTCACCAATTTCCCGAAGTCTGATTAATTTGAAACTTTGCATACGTATCAAGGACCGATGACAATGCAATAATTTGATAACAGTTTCCCATTATCCTTATTAGGACCCCCAGGATTAATAAATTCTTTTATAGATCCTCAAACTAAAAAGTGAAAAATAAAATATAGTTTAAAAAAAACTAAAAAACACGCTTTATATCGGACTAAAAAGTAAAAAATAATTGTTTTAAAATAAGCTTAAAAAGCGTGGGGCGCTTTGTTCCACATTTTCGTACATCGAGCGCCCAACGCTTTTTAAGCTTATTTTAAAACAATTATTTTTTACTTTTTAGTCCGATATAAAGCGTGTTTTTTAGTTTTTTTTAAACTATATTTTTTTTAACTAATAATTTTTTTTAATTAATTAAATAAAATTTAAATAAATTTAAATGTAAGCCTTAGAATAAAGCAATGTAGAAAATAAAAATGTATTCGCCCAACGTAGGGCCCGAACCCACGACCCTTATTTTGACAGTCGTGTGCTTTACCGACTGAGCTAGCCGGCGTTGTATTCTGACAGCGCTAATATGAGTACCTATATTTAGTTAGTGCATTTCACCTGAATAGAAGCTTATTTTTGAGATACATTTTTCATTAATGCTCCGCTCCTAATGGTCGTAGCCTGATTTTATATAGCCTATAGCCTTCCTCAATAAATCGGCTATCCAACAAAAATTTTTTTTTTTCAATTTGAACCAGTAGTTCCTGAGATTAGCGCGTTCAAACAAACAAACAAACTCTTCAGCTTTATATATTAGTATAGATATAGCCTATGTCCGTCCTGAAGATCCATACTAAATGTTGGTGAAAACATTTTTTAAATCGGATGAGTAGTTTCGGAGATTACCTCCTACATACAAACGTACTATACCTCTTCGTAATATTAGTATAGATTGAAAAAAAAAAAATGTCTTTTGTTTCAGAATCGATGAGATCACACAATGGCTTGTCGTCAGATTTGCACAAACAGTCCGATTATGATAAGTTGTTGCTGTCGCTCGTCTCGCCTCTGCCCAACGAACAGGACTTCGCTCTCAATATCTGCACACTGCTGGCCAACGAAAACAAGACTCCGCTCCGGCTGGACAAGTGCCCCAGGATGATCGATTATCTGCTAGCGCATGCTGGTATTTTCAATCACAGTAAGTTTGTTTCTTTTTTTTCATTTTTTTATAAATGAAACATCTGTAGTCGCGGTAGGGCAGATTGGTCTGTATAAAGCGAAACGCTTCCCCTTCTCCGACAGTTGAAAGGAAAGAGGGGGAGAATCGTTTCTACTCTCTCTGTCAGAGTATCATACGTACTCTACACGCATGCGCAGTGTATACCGTGTAGTATTTTCTCTAGCCACGGTAACAAATTCCACATAATCACGAAATGACAAGTAACAATTATTTTTTGATAGCGGTCCCGTCCGGTTTCACCCGGGTGTAAAAGAACGAATGGGGAAGGGAGGAACATGAGTACACACATTCATCTTAGTTTACCGAGATGAATGTTGTGTCCAAATTTCATGATGATCGGAGTTTACCGTTCAAAAGCTTTTGTCGATAAAAAGCAGTATTTATACTTTTTTAAACTAATAATTTTTTTTTATTAATTAAATAAAATTAAAATAAATTTAAATGTAAGCCTTAGAAGAAAGCAATGTAGAAAATAAAAATATTTTCGCCCAACGTGGGGCTCGAACCCACGACCCTGATATTGACAGTCGCATGCTCTACCGATTGAGTCACACGACGTTGTGTAGTCACAACGCTAATATGAGTATATTTAGTTAGTGCATTTCACCTGAATAGAAGCTTATTTTTGAGATACATTTTGCAACGTTTTTCATTAATGCTCCGCTCCTAATGGTCGTAGCGTGATATTATATAGCCTATAGCCTTCCTCGATAAATGGGCTATCCAACAAAAATTTTTTTTTTTTCAATTTGAACCAGTAGTTCCTGAGATTAGCGCGTTCAAACAAACAAGCAAACAAACTCTTCAGCTTTATATATTAGTATAGATTCCCCAATATTTGTGTAGTGAATAAAGGAATCATAACTAATTCTTTCTGTTTGGTTTTTTTCAGGCTCTCTTCGTAATTTATTCAAGGAATCGTACTCAAACATCCGTGGACACACTTTGAATTCCTTCTGGACCGACGTGCTTCGAGTGGACTCGTTCGAGGATTTGATGAACGAAAACAAGTTCATAAAATTGAAACGGAAAACGGTTCTTCCTGTTCTCAACGCATTTATAAAACGCGAGCGCGGCAATCAAGCGCCCGGTGCATCGTCGAGTATTGTGAAAAAGGAGGAGAAAAAAGAAGCATCGGCAACGGCCACAAAAGACACCAGTGAAATCGTTGCGTCGGCGGCGGTCGAAAAAATCGAAATAGACGCCGGCGATGTCGACACAAAAGTTAGCGGCGAAGAAAGTGCGTCAGCGGCGGCGCCGATGACAAGTGAAGGTGACGAAATAACAAATGCAGCCGGTCCAGTCGATGAAACAAAAAACTGCGAATCCGAAGTCGGTAAATGTGTCAGTGAAACAAGTGAAAACGCGGAAGGTAATAAAGATTCGGAAGCTAAGAGTAGTGAAAACGCGATCGTCTCGAATACCGATGCTAAAAGTGACGTTGTGAAGAGTGCTGAAGATTCGATTATCGAAAGTGAAGTGAAAGACTCGTCGAGTTCGGACGTAAGAAGTGAAACTGTTGAGGACACTAAAGATAGTTTAAGTTCCGATGTGAGAAGTGAAAAAGTCGACGATTCGAAAGATTTAAAAAGTGAAAAAGTCGACGACTCAAAAGACAGCTTAAATTCTGATGTGAAAAGTGTAAATGTCAGTGACTCAAATGGTTCCTCAAATTCTGACTTAAGAACTGAAAATGTCAGTGACACTCAAGGCTCTTTAGGTCCTGATGTAAGAAATACGAGCGAAGCGAAGGCTTCGCTAGAGTCGAGAAGTGAAATAGTTAAAGATTCGTTGAGTACTTGTAGTGTAACGCCAAAAGAAGAATTCAGCGAACCTCAGCCATGCTGCAGTAAGGATATACCACCGAATTTTATAGATTTAGATAATGATCCGAATGCAATCAAAGAAAACGAGGTTCCTAAAACAGTTGAGTGCCCGGTGACAACAAATGACAGTAGTGATGATAGTGATTTGTTTGCGCCGAGTGACGAGGACTCTAGTAGTGGAAAACAAAAGTTTAAATTAAAAATCGAACCTTCCGATCTTGACCTGTTCGATTTGGGACGAACTTTAGGTACGCAGGAGTACGTGGGGCAGAGGGTTATGCAAATAGCTAATATATTAAGAAATCTCAGTTTTGTGGAGGAAAATGTATCTGTGTTAGCGAACAATATAACGTTTTTAAGGTTTCTACTGTTGTGCGTGAGCTCGAGGTGGAATTCGTTGCATCAGTGCGGCTTCGACACATTGACGAATATTGCTTCGGAGTTGTTAGTTAAAGATCCGATTAGGGACAGATTAACGGAGTGTTTGATGTACACCGTCACTCAAGGACTAGCTAGTGAAGATAGATTTGTTATTATTTCATCTTTGGACGTTTTAAATAAACTTAGTCAAAATGAAGCCAATGAAGATGTTTTGATCAGATATTTGGAACAGAATGTAAGTTATCCTTTTACTATATTATTAATAGTGATGTACCGGATATCCGTATCTGTATCCGCGGATATCCGAGGGAGAAGAAAGATCCGTATCCGTTCGTTTTTTGCGGATATTTTACGGATCTGTTACCTTATTAATTTTCAATTCATAGATGAAATTTTATATATGTAGGTGATTAGGTAATAATGAAAACTGTTAAATTCCATTCAGATTATTTTTTATTTTTTAAAATCTTATTTGGCACCTTTATATTGCAAACATTTATCGTAGTGAGTACCATACTAATACATAGCTCAAAGGTACTAAATCAGCTATCTTTATAATGAGATATTGCACATCGATCTTTGGAAAGAGACAATCTGTTATGAGAGTTAGCTCTTAAAGAGGTCAATAACTTTTTCCCATAACAGATAGTCTCTTTCCAATGGTCGATGTGCAATATTTACCCCCGCGTACTCTAAGAAAGTTAAGATCCGTATCCGCGGAGTTTGAAATCAAATATCCGTATTCAGATCCGTATCCACGGATATACATTTTTAACGATCCGGCACATCACTAATTATTAATTACTTGGCCACGCGTTGCTTTGCGTGTGTTGCTGTTACGTTCAACAGATTGCGCTCTCGTTGCCGTAAAATATTTAGTATAGCGTGTGCTGCTGTAACGTCCAATAGATGGCGCTATATTCAACATATAGAGCTCCCGTTGTAAAATATTTGGCATAGTGTGTGTTGATTTAACGCTCCCGTTATCGTAAAATATCCAGTATAGCGTGTGTTGTTTTAACGTCCGAGAGATGGCACAGTTTTTCACCTGTCACGGGTGTTACAGCTGTACAATAAATATATCAAAAATCAAAAGGGAGCTTAAATCATTTTTAATTAAAGCTTGTCTATATTCAGTACAAGAATTTTTTTAAATTAATTTTAATTAAGAAATTTGTGACGAACTCCTGCTGTATAGCTATTATGGAGAATAAATTTATCTATCTATCTATCTATCAAAGCAATCGGTGCATATATTAGCAAATACATTACAATAGAACTGATGTATTTTCAACTTCTCCTTCGTGGCAGACATAGTCCAATCAAAAAATACCTTTATTAATTTGAGGTTAAACGCTGTAAAGAGTATTTTTCCATTGGCTGAGAAGCATAGGAGGAAATATTTTGTGTGTCAAGGCAAGATTAAAAACTTGAAAACACGTGAAAGTAAAATCAGTTGCAAATTGATGGTGTTGAAAATACATGAGTCCAACTATATTTTTTCTGCAGTCAGTGACTATTTATGTTAATAATTTAAATTACATACAGTAAGTAAACGCGTAAGGTGCACATAGGGAAATTAGCATTGGAAAAAAAATACTTGGATCAGAGTTAGCCATGATTGCATTTAATTGTTATGTCTATTGAAATATCGTGGTAATCTTGAGGATTTCTATTTTATTTGGATTTATTTTTATTTTACTTGGCTTTTTTAATAATAAAAAGCTCTTATAAATCATTATTTTAATTTTTTGTACAAAAATAAAACAGAAAAAACAACTCCATCTGTTTGGAAACATTTCATTAAAAAATTGTCTGACTGGTATGACGTATGCGCGTTGGTAAATCAGTGACCCGATGTCTTTAGGTTCAACACGAATAGGCGGAGATATTTGATCTCGCACCATATTTAAGTATTTTTGTGAATTTAATGTCCCATTAATAAAAAAAGTCCGATTATGTTGTAATCATTTGAATATTTTCTTCGGTAGTATACACATTCATTTTGCAAAAGAATATTATCTGTCAAATTGAAAAACAAGATTTCAAGGCTCACTCTGATCCAGTCATTTTTTCCCAATGTTAATTTCCCTATGTGACCTTACGTGTTTACATACTGTATATGTTATTTTCCACGCAATTTTGAATTATCTACGGAAATAAAATCTCGTTCGGTTCAATGTTACATTTTTAATTGCAGGTGTACGAACAGGTGTGCGTGTATTTAACAGTCCATGACATAATGATGCTGGTGTACACTCTCGAATGTTTATATTCGTTGTCGTCTCTCGGCGAGCGTTCTTGCAACTCGATAAGTCG
This sequence comes from Xanthostigma xanthostigma, assembly GCA_963575645.1. Lineage (NCBI taxonomy): Eukaryota > Metazoa > Arthropoda > Insecta > Raphidioptera > Raphidiidae > Xanthostigma > Xanthostigma xanthostigma. Next base: position 4,302,943 of record OY754469.1, on the reverse strand, counting down.
AGTGCACGGCATTTACGACGTCCTCGTAGCGCTCGTCACCGTCGAAGCGCAGAGTTACGGTCAGAAAGCGTGCATAAGCATGAAAGTCGTCGAAACAGTACCGCCGGGCGGGACTCCTATTTTAATTCCGCCCCAGTCGTCGACTGTCTCGCAGCCCGCGACTCTGACATCGCCGACATACACGAACCTGTGTTCGAACACAAATTTGATGACGTCCATTTCGATGCCGGCGCCATTACAGCCTCAAATGACGCCGACGTTCGTACCGCAACCGCCTAAGTCTCCGATACCGATCTCGACGCAAACGGTGACCAACGTTCGAACGATCACGTCGTTCGCACCGATCAGAACGACGAGCGCTCAGCAGATTCAGCAAATTACTAGCGTACAAATGCCGACGGTCGTTCAGGTTCAACAGCCTCCTCCGATTATAGCTCAGCCGCCGGTGAGCGTGCCCCAGCCCCCGCAGCCTCAGCAACCGGCGAATATAAATCCACTCCAGGCGCAAGCGCAGAGCTCTCAACAGCTCGTTCAACAGCAACACGCTCATCAGCAAGCCATACAGGAGAACGAACAGTTCGCGCTCACTTGGCTCAGGGCGACGTGCGAGCCCGACATGGTTGGGAAAATTGAACAGCAGGAGTTGTACAAAAATTATTTGAATTCGTGCGCGAAAATTGGAAGAAGGGGTGTGATAGCTCCGTTGCATTTTCCAAGGATCGTGAGGTTCGTACAAAATTTTTTTTTTACGTCCAATAGAGCAATATATAGATAATACGCTGAAATTTTAATATGTTAATTATGGATATCTCATACATTCAACTGCATTTTTTAAAACACATTGACCGTCTAGTTTTCAAGTTATTAATTATTAAAAATGCGATTTTTAACACAATGATAAATGAGAAGAAATTTTTAAAAAACTGATTATTCGAAAGTTTGACTCTTTTAGAAAACGTAAAAAAATCTAAATTTTTCCGTGCAGTTTTGGAGAAATATTAATTAAAAATTTTCGAAACAACTCTCAAAATCTCTATTTTCCAGATTTGAATTATATCACCATTAAAACCAGATTACACGAAAAGTTTTTCATGAATTTTGTTTTTATTAAATAATTTTTTTGACGTTGCTAATAACTAAAACTTGAAAATTGGATATTATTTCATTTACCGTGTATTAAAAACTGCATTTTTATATCCAATTACTCAAAAACTATGTCTAACGGTTCAAAGGTTTTTAAAAACAAAACGTAAGATAAAATCTTTTGTGTTAATTGGGCTTAATTAAATATACTGCTAAAGTCAAAACTTTGTGATATGTCAAATTTTCAAATATTAATTTCTTAAATATTGAAAAATAAAGCTATGATCTACAGGATATAATATTTCCATAATAATTTACCAAGTCATATAACATTTTTATATTAGAACAAAATCGGACGCAGCTTTTACTAATATGGTCGTGGGTGTATAACCTTAAGCGTACTTTGGTTTGTCTTTTCTCGCATAACTTAAAAACGACCAAAATTGATAACTCTTCTCTCGTGGCGCAAAGGGAGTATTTTCAAAAGGGGACAGCTTGGTCTAATAGTTACGCGCAAACTGTCGTCGGTTTGTATCCTATCTCCGCTCCAGTTATCGAGCGTCTATAATTTCAATAAAAATATTTAGAACGGGATAAATGAAATTTTTTACAGGTCAGTATTCGGCGGTACCGTTGGACCGAACCCAAGCAAAACAGAACCCAACATGCAGTATTACGATGGCATAAAAATGAGGGCTAAGCCCTTAATCATCGCCACCCCTCAACCTGTGACAACTCAACCGACAGTATTAACCACAGTGAAGACGACGAGTCGACGCACCAAAACTCCGACAATAGTTTCGTCGATCAGTTCAATTGAATCGACAATAAACGAAGTAGCGACGCCGCCCCAATCGCCTGCCTCGCCTATTTTGAAAGCACAACTCAGCGCGCCGGCGAAAAAGGAATCTCCTGTTAAAACAAACGAAACCAAGAACCAGGTAAGTTTTCTCTTCTTTTACCGTAAGTCAAATTTCAACAATCGTACATTTTTGTCTTCCCGTCGATTGCAATGTTCTTCAGTATTTTTACATCCATTCGATTGTGTGTTGGGAAGTACGCGTGAGTGTTCGCGCAATATCTCTCGAAAAACGATTTAGAAGAAATTCGTGTTGGGGTTTCATGATAGCACAAAACCTATTTAAAATGAAAACATATCAAGATTTTTTGAGCCTGGAAAGATTCGCATAAAAACCTTGTTCGATTCAAACGAAATTTGGTACACTTGTTGGGCTTAATAACATCTGTTTTAAATGGGCGTAATTGAACCTTTGTAGTGAATGCTTTTAAAGGGTTTTAAATGGTAATAGTCGCGTGTTTAAAATGGACGCGATAGGACCATTGTAGAGGTGTTTTTGAGTCCGAAGCGAACGAAAAAATAAACGGAATAGGGTTATTGACAGTGATTAAAATTAAATATAAAACTGTGTTATAATGAAAGTTTATGGTCTAAAATATCGTTTAGAATTATTATTTTTATTAAATAAGTGCTTGAAATATATTTAAATAAATAAATAAAATCACGATTTTTAACCTATATGTCACGTGATTTCAAACACCAATCACAGCGCGTGACGTCATTAATCAGTCAACATGACCGGTAGCTGTGTGCCACTGACTGCCATGTGTATTCGTTATCTCTGTTCAGTGTATGTTCTCTGGTGTATTCATTGTACTCTGTCAATCATATTAAATGCAACACTTTGTTGGTTATAATGCTAAATGTCACGTTGTACCCGCTTGCTTAGTGTTTACTGATTGCCTACTGTGACGTAGGCAATCAGTAAACATGGCTGTCAAGGTCAATTGACGTTTTGGCGCAGAATTTAAAGTCAAAATAAAAAACAACTAATAATGAGTCAAATCTGTTATATTTATGAGAAAAAAATATTTTTTACGGGTACATATACCTTTATTCTTTAATTTTAAATACTTTTTGAAATTTTGTCAATAACCCTATTGTTCTGAAACACAGGCATCGACGCATCCGCACTTGAGTCAAGCACTTATGGGCGCTGCCGTGCCGACGTCTAATACTACGAGCCCGGTGACCACCGGCGGCGGCAGTACCGCTACTAATACGACGACGGCGGCGCCGTGTTCTAGCGCGAACACTGCCGCGCAAACGCAGAGTAGCTCGTCGCTAATAAAGAGTCTACTCGCAACAAAGGTAAACGAGTGCATGTTGACAGGAGGAGGCAGCATGAAGCCTGCGACTGCAACTGTCATTACGTCAGATTGTGCGCCTGCAGTAGCTACTCAGGTAACCGACTAACACCAATAACCTAACATTAAAATAACAATTAATGCATTGCAGTAGAAACAATCGATAGGACGATTTTTTTTTTTTTAAACCTCAAATGCGTGGCGTAGATACTTAGTTTAAAGTTGAAGATCAGTAAGCGGCGCTTTTAGTAGAGATTTTTAAGGTTAGACTTCAAAGGCCTCGGCCCATATGTGATAGAAGATGGAAATCTATATATTATTTTTTTTTTTTAACTTCTATGTTTGGGTTTAAATATTACAAGTAAAGAAATATTTTAAAATAACTACTTTTTTTTGTATGTGTGCAATTGCTTTACTTAATATATTTATTTTTTTTGCTTTGTTTAAATCATGTCTAACGACACCGATTTTAATAATCAATTGCATAACCTCAAATATTTACGGACACAGTTTTGTGTCAATGAAACAATTTATTATTTTTGTGAAATGCTATAGAGTTAAGAATTAAGATGTAGATTTGTTTGCTTGAACCGTAATTCAAAAGAACAAAACACGCTTCGTTGTAAATAACAAAAGATATCTACTAACAGTTTTAGATTTGTGTAATGTGAATGAGTATTGAGTTTTGCTATTTTTATGTAAATGTAAGTTTTAAAAAATAACAACTGTAAACAATTGAGACAACTATATTTTGTAACTGTAAAAACTATACTTGCAAATATATTACATTAGAGGTTAAATTTTATGTGTTAAAAGTCAAATGAAACAAATGAAAGACATTAAGGTTCGTTCCAAGCAGCGATAATAAGACCGTACACAGTCTTGTCACTGCGCAAGACTAATTTGCGCACTAGCTCAAAAATCGATACTGCGCAAGACAGTCTTGCGCAGTAACAAGACTGTGTACGGTTTTATTACCGTTCGCGGCTGCTTGGAACAAACTTTATGAAAACATTATTGCAAATTAGTATCTACTTTTTACTTTAAATCTTTTAATCCAAATAATTTATTTTTTTGTTGTTTTGGTCTTATTACTTCAATTTTGATTTGTCAAAGCATTCAACAATGTATTATTTAAAATTTTAATCCATTGTTGAGATTGAAAACTTATCTGAATTGCGTGTTATGTAGGTTGCTCAACGACAACAACGGCTGCTAGCCGCACAGCAAAACCCCGTAACTCCGACGCCTCAGCAACCCGCAACACAAACGAACGTAACGAAATGCGCACAGAAACCGAAAGAAATAGCTCGTATCAACGGAGCTCGTCCACAAGACGCCGAGCTGGTAGATTCGTTGGTGTCTTCATCGACAGCATCAGATAACAGAACCAGTCCGCAATCTTTGACAAACATGAGAGGGAGGCAAGCTCCGCCTCCTCTGGCGCCGTTGAGTGCCCTTCCTAAACAGTCGAAAATGGACACGGACGATTCCGACTCGGTCGGAAACAGTTCGGTGGCATCGAGCAGCGGAATCGTAACGAGTCATATCACTGTCGGACCCGACAATATAACAGACGATGGTGACAATTCGCTGACGAGTTTCGAAAGTTTATTGTTAAACGGTATACCGAATTCCATTGACATAGATGCGCCGTGTAACGATGACGTGTCGGTTTCCCCTCGGCCTCCTAAAACGAAAACCCAAAGTTTAATGTTAGCGGATTTATTAGAAAAGAAAATCGATAAAAAAGATCCGCCTTTAATAAACGGACTTCTTTGTCGAGAGTTGCGAATCGGCGATAAAGGTTTAGAGCTGGTTGAAAATCATATTGAGAAAGTTTTAAACGAGATTCCCAATAATCAAGACGGACAGGTGTCGGTCATCGTGTCGTCGGACTCGTCCGAAACTAACCGTGCTATCGATTCGGTCGCTAATAATGCCGTGGTTAAAATGGATGAGCAAATCGATACGGAAGCGATGGAAGTCGACAGTGTCGTATCGCCTTTGAAACGGCCTGCCGAGGAGCAGTTGCCTGCCGAAGCGAAACGTCCACATTTATCGTCGGTTATTGTCAGCAATAGTAACGTTAACGGAACAGCGAGCAGGGAAATATCTCCGAACAAGGAAACGGTCGTCAAAGAAGAAAACGCTACGAACAATAGCGACGATAATGAAATAGGCAATGTGTCTTCGACGGCAGCTAACTTGTATGCCGCTTTGGCAGCAGACGCTCTAGAAGACGAGGACGATTTAATACAGCCGCAAGAAGAGATTAAACAGGAACAACAGCCCCAATTCGTCCAAGTCGTCCAGGCGGGTAAAAATTCACAACAACAACCGCAGCAACAGCAACAACTGATCGTCCACGCGCCGCGACAAATAATCGTATCGCAAGCGCAAATCGGAACGACGGGCCAAGTTCTGTTTACGGCCGGTGGTCAGATAATACAGCAGGGCGGTTCGGCCGGAACGGCGACAATCAAAGCGCCCGTCGGTCACCAAACGTTACCAGTGCTGGTACAGGCCGGTCAGAACGCCTCGCAGCAGAGGGTCGTCCTTCAACAAGTGATGCAACATTCGACGGGAGGCGTCCAACTAGTCGCTAGCGGAAGTCAGCCGGGACAGTACGTGATTTCGAGCGGAGGCGCTCAAGGCCAAACTACTTACATGATGGCGCAGCCTCAGACGGCCATCGTTCAAGGTCAGCCGCAAACCGTTCTCGTCGCTCAAACGGGCCAGCATCAGGTGTCCGGCGCCAAAACTATTATCATACTGCAATCGCAAACGGCAGCTCCGCCGCAAGCAACGCACCATCAGAAAGTCGTCGTCACGCCTCAAGGTCAACAGGTTGTTGTTACTCAAGTCCCGAGGCCGGTCTTGCAGAGCTCCGCCATCAGTAGTGTGGTTCCGCCGCCGTCTTTGATCGCGCCGAACGTATCGAAAAACCCGGCCGTTCAACAACAGACTGTTATAACGTCCAATTCGTCGAACGCGATCAAGAGTACGCAGCCTTGTACGAGTGCCGCGTTTTCGGCCGTGACGTCGACGCAGTGCAACGTTAATACAATTGTTACGACGGCGGTGATCGGTAACGCGTGTAATACGGCAACTAAAATGAACGTTTCGTCGTCCGCCAGTGTGCTAAACAAAGACAATAAACTTAATACTTTTAGTGTGAACGCGAAAATCGAAACGCCCGTTTCAACGTCTGCGAAAACACCGAGAAACGCGGGGAAAGCTACACTGAAACAACTGAACGCAGCCGAGTCCCTGTTCATCTGCGAATGGAAAGACTGCAAAATGTAAGACACTTTTTAATAATAATAATAATAATTTATTCCATTTTTTCCATATACATAATAATATAGGACCTATAGGGGACTATGTTGCCCGTACATAGGATGGCCCTTACAAACTAAATATATAGTTAAATTTATTTAACATATCATTTTACTTCCTTCTTTTTTTATTTATTTTATTCTCTTTTCACATTTTTGACGTGATAACGTCTTATAAATTGATGAATCACGTCAATATAAAAAGATGAAACACCGGCTGCATGCACGAAAAAGTGTAACGTTCCGCCTGACCCTGTGCGTGATTATCAAATATGATATTCGAGCGAAATACGTTATCACGTAAAACTATCGTCCATAAACCGACTTTACAGACAACCAATTTTATTTCAATTATGTCTTTAGGTTTTTTTTTTATCAAAAAAACATCATTTCTGCATTTTATTAATTTACTAATCAATTTTTATTTGTTTTGTTTCGGTATTATTTGTTTCTTTTAGCGGGGTTCGATTTAACTGCTTCATGGGTTTTTATCAGTTTTTCAAATGGTCTCGGAGGACATGTAAATTTTGAAAATACATTTTAACTATATGTCTGTAAGTCTTATAGTGTATTGATCTTAGCTACTGAGGGACATACACTTCAATATCTGACATACTCAATACGTGCAGAATTACATGCAGTATGCAACTATACCATAATCTTTTGTACAGTCCCGAAACCGTCGTTATAATCGATACATTCTGTAGTTGAATTTTGTGATATCTACGTAAATCTACAATTCGAGGCCAGTAATTTTTTCGTGGCATCACGAACTTTTTAGTATCTAAATGTCACATATACAGTATGTAAACACGTAAGGTGCACATAGAGAAATTAGCATTGGGAAAAAATACTTGGATCAGAGTTAGCCATGACTGCATTAATTGTTATTTCTATTGAATTATCGTGGTAATCTTGAGGATTTCTATTTTATTTTGATTTATTTTTATTTTACTTGGCTTTTTTAATAATAAAAAGCTCTTATAAATCATTATTTTATTTTTTTTGTACAAAAATAAAACAAAAAAACAACTCCATCTGTTTGGAAACATTTCATTCAAAAATTGTCTGACTGGTATGACGTATGCGCGTTGGTAAATCAGTGACCCGAATGTCTTTAGGTTCAACACGAATAGGCGGAGATATTTGATCTCGCACCATATTTTAGTATTTTTGGGAATTTAATGTCCCATTAATAAAAAAAGTCCGATTATGTTGTAATCATTTGAATATTTTCTTTGGTAGTATACACATTCATTTTGCAAAAGAATATTATCTGTCAAATTGAAAAACAAGATTTCAAGGCTCACTCTGATCCAGTCATTTTTTCCCAATGTTAATTTCCCTATGTGCACCTTACGTGTTTTTACATACTGTATATGTAAGTATGTATAGGCTGTGTGCATGAAGCCTACTAGCGCCGCTAGTGGGTAATAGAGAACTATTGAACTCACTTTTTATGGAAATCGCGACATGTTTCTATGGTGATAAGTCAAAAACTTTAGTTAGCCACGGTGTATCAAAAAAAAAATGTAATAAGAAAAACTGATGTTAATTTGTTTACACTGACAGCGGAACGTCAAATTAGGGCGCCGATGGTCTTTATTTTACTTAAATCGCCATCAGCGCAACAGCCCGGAACACAAGCATTTCCAGATCGCTTAGTTTTCCTATGTTTTCTTTGTAATTATAAAACTTCATAAAATTATAACTATTTTCACTTTTAATAAACATTGCTCACTGACATACGGAAAATTTGAGTTTGAAGTTTCCCCTAGTGCTCACCACAAACGCTCGCATCGAAAAAATTTTAACTGCACATAGCCCATAGATTTGTACTGAACGCTGTCACAATACAAATTAGAAGCAGCTCTAACACTGTCCATTAATCTGTTTGCAGAAAAGAATTCAAATCCGCGAACGAAGTCTTGCTGCACGCGATCAAGGCGCATTGTCCGGAGTGTGAAACCGAAATCCAGTGTCTGTGGGAGCGTTGCGACAACATGAAACGGAAACGGCTTTCGTTGATGACTCATCTTATGGACAGACACTGTAACACGGAGGTAAGTTTTCTGCTTGGCGTTTTTGATTCATTTGCGTACGATTTTTTTTTTGTAAAAATACATTGATGCTCACTTGCAGAAAACGTCAAAAATTTTTAAAGTGAAACTTTTATTCTATCGCCCCGAATTTTTCTGGCCGTCTGTTGCATGTCGCATTACAGGCGACCGCGGTGTAGGGGTAAAGTGAAAGGCGTTCGGAGTAGGCGCTCGGTAGAGCAGCCAAGGCGAATATGGCGGCGCCCATGGTTAGCATCAGCTGACCGTGTAGTATGTATAACACATAGTCAGTCTGTCATGCGGGCAAGTGCTGTACAGTGTTTACATGTTTTTATTCGTGTATTCATGTGAATATTGTTGTTTATAATTAATCGTGATGGATAAGTGTCTACAATCCAACGCCTACAATCCAATAAAAGTTTCACTTGCGTCGTGGTTTCTTAAAACCACACAACTGTTTTTGACGTGATAACGTCTTATAAATTGATGAAACACCAGCTGCACGCACGAAAAAGTGTAACGTTCCGCCTGACCCTGTGCGTGCAAGCGAGAGCGCAGTATAAGCGATAGAGAGTCGGTAAAAATATAGTTCGACAGCTACTAAAATTTAGGTTATGTATTGTTAAATATGATATTCGAGCGGAATACGTTATCACGTAAAACTATCGTCCGTAAACCGACTTTACAGACAACCAATTTTTTTTTTTTTTATTTGACAATGACCTTAGATTGTGACCATACATATCTCTCTTTCGGCATCGAGAACTGCCCCAGGTCAGGGCAGGTCGAATGGGTAACTATTGGTTAAATAATTATATGTAAACAGATAAACAATGAACAAATTTCTTCAACCAATAGTTACCCATTCTGCCTGCCGTGCCCCTGGACATAGAGTTTGAATACGACATTAGACTGCTCCTGATGTATGGAAACTCTAATCATATGATCACAATCTAGTCATTGTCAAATTAATTTTTTTGACAATTTTTTCTGCAAGCCAGCAAGTGTCTGCTAGACTCCCTAACTCAAAATAATAAGATTCTTTGAAAACCCCATAACTCAAGTTTTTTTCGCAATTTGAAGTTTGTGTTTCTATTAGTGATGTGCCGGATCGTTAAAAATGTATATCCGCGATACGGATACGGATCTTAACTTTCTTAGAGTACGCGGCGGTAAATATTGCGCATCGACCTTTGGAAAGAGACTATCTGTTATGGGAAAAAGTTATTGACCTCTTTAAGAGTTAACTAAAGGGTTTTCCAATAAGAGGTGTTATTTTGATATTCAAAGGAAATTGCCATTTTTTGGAATAAATGATCGGATGTTTATTTCATTATAAAGAGGAAGGTATGCCGTTAATAATGGAAAATAACATAAGCCAAATGACCACCACGACTACGCCTACAGGACCATATCCTTTTCATGAAATTTTCCATAACCAAATCGCAAAGTGGCTGCCCTATGTCCTTGATAGTCTCACGAATTTCATCTTTGAGGTCTTGAATCGACGCTGGGCTGTTGGCGTAGACCTTCTCTTTCACGTGGCCCCAAAGGAAGAAGTCGCAAGGTGTTAAATCACAAGATGTCGGTGGCCAATTGTGATCACCTCTTCGAGAGATAACACGGTCCGGAAACTTTTCCCGTAAAAGATGAATGGTTTCGTTGCTTGTGTGGCACGTAGCGCTATCTTGTTGAAAGTAAACGTTGTCCAGATCAATACCATCCAATTCCGGCCATAAAAAATCATTAATCATCTCTCGATAGCGCAATCCATTCACCTGGGATTTCTTCAACACTTTCGGCTACAGCAGCAATATTCTCGGCTGTTCTTGAGCGACGTGCACGGGTTTTATTCTTCACATCACTAACTTGTCTCAACAGCTCGAATTTTTCCACCAATTTCTGTATTGCGGTCCGACAAGGTGCTTCACGACGAGCCAAAAATGTTCGAGTTTTACGAACCGTCTCTGCCAAATTTTCACCATTTTTATAGTGACTTTTAATAATTTCAGTGCGTTGTTGAAGCGTGTATCGTTCCATTTTTATTAATGGCGTAGTTTCTACTTGTCAAATGTCAAAAAATGACAATTCCAAAAGTGACATCTACCGAAATAGCGGGCTATTCAAAATAACACCTCTTATTGGAAAACCCTTTATCATAACAGGTTGTCTCTTTCCAAAGATCGATGTGCAATATCTCATTATAAATATAGTTTTTTAGTACCTTTGAGTTATGTACTATTGGTATGGTACTCACTACTATAAATGTTTGCAATATAAAGGTGCCAAATACGATTTTAAAAAATAAAAAATAATCTGAATGGAATTTAACCGTTTTTCATTATTACCTAATCACCTATATATATAAAATTTCATCTATGAATTGAAAATTAATAAGGTAAAAGATCCGTGTAAGATCCGCCAAAAACTAACGGATACGGATATCCGGCACATCACTAGTTTCTACAGTAATTATGTAAAGGTGTTTAAATAAGTGACATGGCCGAAATTGTTAAATCAGTTGGCACGACTGTTTACGACGTGAAAACGAAAATCCGATTGAAAAGATATCTAATCTGGCGTTACGCTAATTTTCACGGTATCGCATTATTGAGCTTGTAGTGTATCCACTCGTAATTGATTGCAGGCCATGAAACAGAGCGCTGTAAGACGGAAGCAGTTATCATTAAGCGGTCGGACTGAAGTAACGGCTCCGCCCCCTCCGACACCACATCCCGGTTATGCACCCGATGCAGCTCTGCATGCGATCAAAAGACACGCTCTTGAATTTGTCAACCCCAAGGAGTTGATGGTAAGTCGTTTAAATTATTATTTTAGTCGACGAGTCGAGAAATGTTTCATTCTGTTCGCGTGATTTTTTCTGTCGATAATTTTTCAACATCGGAAATAAAATTTAAATTAAAATCTTGCTGAATATCGTATGTGAAAACTCGCAGGGTTGCCACAAATCTATTTCAATAAATCAGAGAACTCGCGGAAAAATCAAAAGCTAACTGTAATCCAGAGAATACTGAAAATATCATAGTGATTGGCAGCCATGACAGCAAATGATAGTCACTAATGCATTGTGTCCTATTCAGGATATCCACTTTTTGGAAAGTGATAGACAAGCCAGAGAAGCTCAGAGTGGTTAGGGAAAGCCAAGAATTCCAGGAAGTAACCGGATTAAGTCGGAGAAATTCCGTGAATTTTTTCGCAGTGATTGTAAACGAGAGAGAATTTTAACCCTGACTATAGAAGCATTTTTTTTTTTCGGGTTTCGTGTATCTAAATATGACTGTCGCAATTAGATTGTTCGAAAACCTGTGTACAACGAAACAAGAAAAAAGGCTTTTCTATTGTTTGTTTTTTTAAATTTTTGTATGAGAAAGTAGTCAGGGAAAATGGTTGTTATGGTCAGGAAAAAATCAGGAATTTTTTGAATTTCAAAGAACTAAAAATCACGGTCTATAGCGAGTATGTTTTATCTACCTACTGGAAAAGTTTGAGGTGTTTTCTTTCAGGCATTAATCGTTAACGAATATTTTGTAAAGTCTCTTCAATAAACCGTTGGGACTTGACACTGATTCATACCCAAATCGCGAAACCACATTACGAGCGGTTTCTTGCTTTTATGGTAGATTACGTCCCGGAAATATCTGACGTAAAAAAACGTACATAAACTTAAGCTCTAGGACAGAGGTTCCCAAACTTTTTTGTCTCGTAGACCACTTGCCATGTTTTTTAGTTTTGATTAGACCCCCTGCTTATCTGATATTGATTTTTTGCAAATTCATTAATTTCAAATGTATTTTTGACAACCGGTATACGTATAGTGCTACTCAATTTGAACGATTTAAATTTATAACGGTAGTGAAATGTAGTGTGAAACGTTTAGTTTTATACGTTTATTAATTAGATTCAAATTAAACGAATCCAATTAAAATTTACTTTCTGTTACATAAAGTAACTAAGCAAAAAATAAATGCTTTTAGTGTGAGGGATGAACCTGATGCTTTAATAATAAATTTTCAACATTTGGCAGCAATTAGATTTAATCGTAAATCTCTTCGGTTAACGATGTCCAGTTTGTTTCTTTTTTTGTTAGGAGATTCACTATCGTTGACCCCCATTTTCATTTCATGGACCCCCAATTTTTTTTCCCGCTAACATGGACCCCTTGCAAGTTGTCGTCGACCCCTGGGGGTCGATATAGACCACTTTGGGAATCACTGCTCTAGGATATTAATAAAACGATCTTTGTCAGACGAAGAACCCGTGTTTTATTAATAAAAATAACAAAATAGCTATAGCACAAACGTAATCATTACAAATACGTCTTTTTTAAGTCGTGTGACCTTTACAGTATTTTTCATTTTTTTTTTCTTGCGAACCAAATGATACTAACTAGTCACCCAGTGCAAATCAGTGCTTATGTGTAACGTAAAATAAACCATAGACATAAAATATAAAGAATGACCTTGGACGTAAAACGAGAACTGCCTGTAGTTTCGTTTTCTGTCACCAGATGTCAGCGTCAAGTGTCAAATCTTTTAATAATTATTGTGAACTATCCGATTTTGTTAATGACGGTTGTGTTGTTTTTCTTTTTTAATTATTAAGCAACAGAGAGCTGATAAACAGCCGCCCGCAGCTCCTGTCCCTGCCCCTCAAATCGGAACTACATCTGCAACAGACCAGGTGAGCCTGGTTAATCAAGAACCGGTACGAGATAAGAAAAGCTTATATATTCAGTACTTTTTAGCGTTTTGTTTTTTTTTTACGCGTTCTGTTTGCTTCACTGTGTTGTAATTTGAAAGATATGAGCATGTTTTGAAATAGCTGTAGAACAAATACAAAGTTTTTTCGTTTTTATTTTTTGTTAGGTTATCGTGTTGATTTGTTTACTATCTGGCAGCGCAATCGAGAAGAATGGTTATCTTCAAAATGGAATTTGGAAAAATTAGTGTAAAACTGGACTGTATCAGAGTACTGACATAGCATTAGTGATGTGCCGGATATCCGTCACCGCGGATATCCGAGGGAGAAGAAAGATCCGTATTCGTTAGTTTTTGGCGGATCTTTTACCTTGTTAATTTTCAATTCATAGATGAAATTTTATATATATAAGTGATTAGGTAATAATGAAAAACTGTTAAATTCCATTCAGATTATTTTTTATTTTTTAAAATTGTATTTGGCATCTTTATATTGCAAACATTTATCGTAGTGAGTACCATACCCATAGTACATAACTCAAAGGTACTAAAAAACTATCTTTATAATGAGATATTGCACATCGATCTTTGGAAAGAGACAATCTGTTATGAGAGTTACTCTTAAAAAGGTCAATAACTTTTTCCCATAACAGATAGTCTCTTTCCAAAGGTCGATGTGCAATATTTACCGCCGCGTACTCTAAGAAAGTTAAAATCCGTATCCGCGGATCTTGAAACCAAATATCCGTATTCAGATCCGTATCCGCGGATATACATTTTTAATGATCCGGCACATCACTACATAGCATATCGAGACAAGCCGTTATTTCTAGTTTAGGTTACAATAATACAGTTATGTTTCCGGGCCGGAATAGTTTGGCCCATCCGCCCCTGTTGGTCAATCGTCTTTGACATTTGTGTGTATAAATTATCCTTGAAATACAAAACATACTTCAATTTATGTAATTATTAAATGTTTCGGAACGTATATACTGTTTAAACTTGAGAAATGTTGTATATTGTGTATACTGTATTTTTAAAGATAAATTCTTTTGCCGCAATTTTTGAAAAAATAGATTTTTAATGTATTTTTATTGGAACAGTAACTTACGAAGAAGTTAGTTGACACCCTTGATATATTAGTCAGAGTGCCCGTCAGCAAAAATTTTACTGACACATCAAACTTTGTATATAGCTTTGTATATGTTCGACATATTCGAGGTGTCAGACATTTTAAATGGCTCATGTTATTTGTCAGAGAACATTATTTTAGCGTTTTGGTTGAAGTTTTTAAGCTACCCAATTAAAAAAAAAACAAGCAATATGTATAAATTTACATGTCGTCAAAACGACATCTTTCGGAAAATTTAGAAGGAAAACGCCCCAAAATCAAGAAAAGTTATAGAGGAAATAGGTATCAGACTAGGCCTAATGAAGCCATATACAAAGTTTGGGGAGAGTATGTGTCAGTAAAATTTTTGCCGACGGGCACTCTGACTAGGATGGCATGAGATATTGTAAAGTAAAAAATCAATAACACACAACTGGCTGATCTGCAGATGGTGTTTCGCTTCAGTTTTTAACGAAAATATTAGTACGGGATATAAAAGTCTATACCAAAAATATACATTTTAAATAACTGAAAGTATTACTTACGCTAAACGCCTCGTTAAAGTTTTTAATAATATTAGTATTTCACTTTTTTATCAAAACAAAAGATGTATAGAATCACCTGAGTATTTTTATTGTTTTGTTTTTTTGCATGTGATTTTGTGTACCTACTTAAGGAGGTTGATGCGTTACAGTCCCAATCAAAAGTAAGTCGAATTCTAAATGGGAACTTTTCCATAATAAATTTTTACAAAAGGTTATAAGTCGATGATACCAATAAATTATTGTCATAAAGATATAAATAAATAATTTTTTTTAATATTAATTAATTATTTCAGTATTTTACTTAATGGACTAATTTTTGAATTTTTTGTACAAAGTTAGGTTAGAAAAAATAAATTTATGTAAATATCGTATTTTACATATTTTTTGCAGTAAATAATTAAAAAAAGAAATTAGAAGTAATAAAAATTAAAATTAAATCATTAATTAGTTAAAAATTCAGTTAAAATTGTTAAAATTGTCAAGAATAAAAGTCCATAATTGAAAAGTGCAAAGGTTTAATATTTTTTTTATTGATTAAAAGTCTCCTAATTAAATTGGAAAAAAATATTAAAATATGCGTAAGACATCGATGTAGTTACGTAGTTAGTTTTCGGAACTGCTGACATTATTTGGTTATTTGCAAAAAATTAAAATGTACCGTTTGCATGCTAGGTTGACATATTTTCCATAAGACTACATGTAAAAGTTTTTTTTTAATTTTCAACTTTATAAATCTCCTAATGATTTTGGATTTTTTCCAGAAAATTTTGTCATAAAAAAATCTATTAAAAAAACTTTATTTCAGATTTTTTTCATTATCTTCGTAAAACGGCTCAACCTCCTTAACTGTTTTAAAAGTGTTCTTTATTGATTTCATTTTTTAATTTAGCATTAGTCAATCCTATTTCAGTAAGTATACAAAAATTGTGTGTGAATTTTTTTTTATTGTGTGTATTTTCTGTTTTTGATGTGTAAACATAGCTCTCGCTCTACGGTATGAACTTCATGGGAGTTCGTGCGTAAGTCACGTAGATGTCACTGCTGCATGTATTTGTGCGCGCGCAATACACTTATTGCGTTAAGTACACACAATTGACGTTAGCTGTTTCAGACGAATAAAATTGTATTTGTAACGTATGCATTTACAAGCGTAGGGAGACAAATATGAGTTCACGGATGATGCCCTCAACTGTTTAGCGTCTATAATCTACAATACGAGCTCGCATGTTTACACATCAACTCTCATGAGTATCGAGTCACTCACGGCTTTTGTTTTCTTTTTTTTTAAATACAAAGACTTTCAGATATTTGTATGAGTAGTGATTATCAAGAAGTACGATAATAATTTTTTTTTTTTAATCCTTTGGCATGGTTTTATTTTTAGCTAAACAAGTGTTTTCACAATTCCCTAGTAAGAGAATAACTAGCTATTTTTTTTTTCGAATCCATGTACAGTACAAGTATTAATTTTTCTCTCTCTTTCTTTACAGGATGAGAATGAAGGACCAGTTACCAAAAGTATTAGACTGACAGCATCACTTATATTGAGAAACCTAGTCATCTATGCCAATAACAGTCGAAGGTAAGCCATCGCCCTTTTGTTTACTGTTTGTTTTTCCGCGTCGACCATTTTTATTAGCTATGTTTTGAGGTTATGTAAGCTATCGCTCTTTTATTTACTGTTTGTTTTTTCCGCGTCGACCATTTTTATTAGCTATGTTTTGAGGTTATGTAAGCCATCGCTCTTTTATTTACTGTTTGTTTTTTCCGCGTCGACCATTTTTATTAGCTATGTTTTGAGGTTATGTAAGCCATCGCTCTTTTGTTTACTGTTTGTTTTTTCCGCGTCGGCCATTTTTATTAGCTACGCTTTGAGGTTATGTAGGTGTAACTTCATGACGTTTTCGTAGTTCATTACATATATAACTACAATTGATTCAGAGTTACTTTCCACTAATCTTCAAGCCTTACTGTGTGCCCTACACACTTAACTCCGCCAGTAACTGGAATGCCATTCATTAAGGTCAGGTTGGTAATAGTTATTACAATTTGCACGCAGAACTTGCGAACCTTAGCCACTCAACGCAATGTATGTGAGGTTAGGTAAGGTTTCCTTTGTTGTTTCTACTAAAACTTTGACTGTTAACGTAACGGAAACGGCCGCGCAGGTCCGACAGCCTGGAAATATCGACCGTATTGAATTGTTCGACTGTGAACAAATGTATTCGCGCATGTCAACTCGTTTGGAATTTCAGTTATGGCCGCCGTCCAGTGGCCATATGTCTAACAACAGTCAAGTTCGATACATTTACTTTGGGAATGAACACACAGAGTAGACGGTCTTTTGACTAGTGATGTGCCGGATATCCGTATCTGTATCCGCGGATATCTGAGGGAGAAGAAAGATCCGTATCTGTTAGTTTTATGGCGGATCTTTTACCTTATTAATTTTCAATTCATAGATGAAATTTTATATATATAGGTGATTAGGTAATAATGAAAAAATGTTAAATTCCATTCAGATTATTTTTTATTTCTTAAAATCGTATTTGGCACCTTTATATTGCAAAAATTTATCGTAGCATACCATACCAATAGTACATAACTCAAAGGTACTAATAAAAAACTATCTTTATAATGAGATATTGCACATCGATCTTTGGAAAGAGACAATCTGTTATGAGAGTTAACTCTTAAAGAAGTCAATAACTTTTTCCCATAACAGATAGTCTCTTTCCAAAGGTCGATGTGCAATATTTACCGCCGCGTACTCTAAGAAAGTTAAGATCCGTATCCGCGGATCTTGAAACTAAATATCCGTATTCAGATGCGTATCCGCGGATATACATTTTTAACGATCCGGCACATCACTTGTTTTGACACAATTAACCCTCGTTTTAAATACGGATTGTCTCCGAGACGAACGTACTTGACGGATGTATTTTTTGCAGATATTTGCGACACTACGAGTCTCACCTGGCGAGTATAGCCCTCAGTAATGTCGAGTCGTCTCGCACCATTGCTCAGGTTCTCTACGATATGAACGACAGCGGCGGCCACAGGTGACGTCAGCAACATTCTGTCCGCCTCTTCGAATATTTCACGTCATCGTTCACCAAACCGGCCCAGTGACTCTATGTTTAGTGTTTAATTTTTGAAAGTGTGAATGCGCGTGTATTGTGATTAAAACAAAAAACGACTATTCAAATGAAAAATGAAGACTATGTACAAATATCTCTTGGAATATTTTTTTGAATATTACAGTTGTTAATATTGTAAATGCCAAAATGAAGAAAAGAAAAACGAGAAAAAATCTCCTTATTTTTTAATTTTATTTATCCTTTTTGGGGTAAGAATTGAGGAATATTTTAAAAATTTTCCCTTAGTCATGTTTTTTATGACATTATTTTTATTTTTTTCTTAATTTTTTTCCTGGAGATGTGCAATGTTTGTAAATAATATCTCCACTGAACTCTACTCGAAACACGATGCTGAATTTATAGTTCCGTATCATGTTCGTACGTAACCGTAAAGATTATGACGCGTTATTTTGAACGGCGCATTTTTTTGCTTTACGCTAACGATGCACGATGCATCGAACAGGAAACGGCGTATCGATGTATCGAATCAAATTTATTATTTTAATTAATAGCGTTATTAAAAAAATTAGTCTAAAAAATTTTATTTCACTTTCTCTATTGACATTACAAGTTAAAAATTAACACCCGGACAAACTGCTGTTCCTAAATATCTTTTAACTTAACTTAATTGGCGTCAATAGTCGAGGCTTACGATATATCGTGCATGTTTAACTAATGAATACGGAACTACAAAGGTCAGCTTTTATACACAGTTTTTTTTGTTTACAATACAGCAGCTCCGATTATCTAATCTGAATCGAACGCGCCAAAAATAATTTTAGCAGAAAAAATTAGCTAATCGAATTCTACTTGAAACATACCAAATTCTAAATGTTTAATTCTATTTATTATGTAGCACAAGAAAAACGTATGACAGTTCATATTTGTTATTAATTATTTTGAATTCGCGAATTTATATGTCAACTAAATATTAATTATAACAAATGAAATCGGTTTTTTGATTTCATTGTTTTTTACACGTTAGATAATCGAAACACTGTGTTATGTAATTCATATCCGTAGGTACAAGACGAATGTAAAAAATCTTGATGATTTAGCTTTAGAAATCGGCAGGATAGATTGAAAATCTTATTATCGTTTCTTCGCATTAGCGATAGTGTGGCCGATCTCCCACGAAAGATATCCAAATACGAGCAGCTGTGTGGCCAGTTTTTTGAAAACGTGAAAATGTCGGAGAATTTTGTCGAAAGTCAGGGATTTTTGTGATAAGGAACTCGATCGAGTACGTGTCCTAAATCGCGCGCCGAGTGTTCCGTACCTCCGTTAAATAAATGTCGTCGATCGATTTAACTTTGTTATCTGCGCCGTACAAAATCTTTGCATTTGTAGTTGATCGGAAGTTTCTCTGAAACGGAAACTTAAATCGCGCTTTTTTAGGAGGACACCCCCTCCTGGTGGAGTATTTAATTCAATTGACATCATAATATTACTAGTAGGTGAGAAATTGAAGTCATTTTGTGTCATTGTGAAATTTTTGCGATGAATCATTTAAAACACGCTGCTGTTTCCTTTGTTTTTTTTTTTTTTTTAATTTGTTTAACCACTTATAAACCAGCAGAATGTGACAGCTGATAATATTAAACATAACCTAAAACTAGACCATTGGAAAGTGACAGCTGATAATATTAAACATAACCTAAAACTAGTTATTGACTCAAACTTCAGACCACTTAACTCATACATGTCGAACTTTCATGCAGATAATGGCGTGAAGTGAAATAGGTTAAAATAAACCATCACTCAAAAGACTCCGTGAGTTCGTCTCATGTGTGTCGGTGGCCTCGGATAAAAATTAGGGTGACACGAACGAGTTAAAATGAATTTTTTACGCTATCGAAAAACAAAATGGCTCTAAGTGAAACTGCATCTATCCTGTTTATTCATCTTTAAATAGACTTCAAATATGTGACGTAATTTTTGAATATTGGAAGCATTATTTGATCGTTCTAACTATACAAAAATTGTATTTTTTATTTTTGTTCTTTTAAGTGTATATACAAATCTTTTGATCCTACTTTTTATATTTTTTATTTTTATATAATATAAATAAAATTGAATGTACAATTATTGTAATTTTTTTAGCGTTAGTAGAAGCTAAATATACATATTAAAATATTATGATTAATATTGGAGAATAATGCATAGTATATATACAAAATTGTTTCATGTGTTATTAGGAAAAACCAGCCTATGACTGCCTCATAGAAGAACGGGGGATTAATTTGAGCTATCAAAACTGTCTTTTTAATTTAAATATTGTCGCTAAAAAAAGCTTTTGGTTTCCAATTTGGCACTCACTTTCGTTATAGCGCGTGCCAATATCGATTTCGTCAAACAGGATCGATAAATATTGTTACGAGTCGATTGTAGTGCTCTCGCGATCAAAAATTAAAATGCGCTGCACGCGATTTGAATCAACTTAATTTTCGACAATCAATTATAGATGTATTTTTTTAATTTTTACAATTTTTGAAATGGTCTAACTTAGACATTGTGTTCTCTATAATATATTAATGAGCCAGTTTTGAATGATTATATTCTCGACCGCTCTAATATTATTCATATTTCAATAATTGAATTTTTACTTAATTTTTATATAAATAATGTAATCCAATAAAAAAACATGATTTTGTTTTGTAAGCTTTAATTTATGTAAAAAAAATCTTAACAATTTTTAAAATAAATGCAACTTTTGTATTGATAGATCAAATTATTAAAAAATGTCTTTTATTTTTCATCGTTTTTTTTGATTATTGTTGTGACTGAATTATCTGAGAAAAATATTGTCAACTAAAAATTCCTCGAGGTCAATCCGGACTGATGCTTCATTATTAAGTTATTCATGGACATGTATCCCGGTTATTTCGTTACTAAAGTTTGATGGTTCGGATTTGCAAATGCTTAGCTTGATATATCACTTTTTAGGTTATAAGTTTTGTTTTAATCACGAACTCTGTAACCAGCGCACCCAGCTCGAGCTAGTGGTGGACCGATATCTGTCGCATGAAACAATATGGCGTCAGCTTCATGGACATGTATGTATCCCGGTTGTTTCGTTACTAAAGTTTGACGGTTCGGATTTGCAAGTGCTTAGCTTGATATATCACTTTTTAGGTTATAAGTTTTGTTTTAATCACGAACTCTGTAACCAGCACACCCAGCTCGAGCTAGCGGTGGACCGATATCTGTCGCATGAGCCAATATGGCGTCAGCTACTGGGTAACGCACACACGCTCATGGCTTACATGTGTGTAGTTCAACAACTTTAGTAACTATGGCAACTACAGGTGGTAAGAATCGAAGTTTTCCCGGGTAGTGATAACAGCGCCAGAAAACGGTCCAGCTCGAAACACAGCAAGTATAGGAAGCTAGGTCTCCTAGTTACATACTTCGTGGTTTTAATATAAAGAAATAACTGATTTCATTGAGTAATTTGACGTATTCACCAAAAATAAGCTCGGAAATTTAAAATATAAGCCAGCAATGTGCCCTTTTTAAGAAACCTTCCGAATCGCATTAAATGTCTCTAAATAAATCTTTAAATTTATTCGTAAATTATTTCGTAATTCGGTGAACATAAAATAATTTTTTGAATTTCTAAAGAAAACCGTTTTGCGGTAAATATTAAAGGAAATTTTTACAAAGTGAAATTTTGTTATTTGTTGACTATGCAAAATATTCAAGGTACGATAGACAACCTAGGCGAAGGCCTAGACACTGTTCTGTGCCTAGAAAGTTGATTGAATACGGACTCAATTTTCGTGAATGACGCCGAAGCGTTTGATGAGAAATTCTCACCGAGGCTCTTCTTTTGTTCTATAATTTTCATAATTCAAAAATCCTATTCTGAAAAACAGAGAGAATGGTCCTAGATCTCGTAGATGTCTTTGAAATTCTAGATCAATTGTATTTTGAACTCACTATCGAAAATAACAAATTGAAAACAAAATTAGGGGCCGCGAGATAACCTTAAAAAAAAATTGGTTGTCTGTAAAGTCGGTTTACGGACGATAGTTTTACGTGATAACGTCATAAAGAAACATTGAAATGCGTACAAGCCGACGCTTGGGCCGATCGTGCCTCTCTATCGCTTATACGCTCAGGCTCAGGCGGAACGTGACACTTTTTCGTTATCACGTCAAAAATGAATTGATACTAAATCGGAAGATCTCTCTGCCAGCGGATGACCTTAAAGAATTCGAGTTTAATTTTCGTCATAAAACAATGAACAAAAAAGAATTAATAAGTTGAATATAAAATAATTAGTACGTTCTTTCGTTCAAAAATAAATAATAATGAAATATATTTTGTACATTACTTTGTTAGAATTCTGTTAATGTTAAAATCTAGTTTTTAGTAGTGAACATAAATGAAATGGTATGCCTGTGTTAATATTTATTGTAAATAATTTATAATAAATTCAATTGATTGTAATTTAAAAATTTAGACTGACTCAGTGTCTAGAGTATGTTATATTTTTATGTGCTTAATTTGGGCCTTTTTAATATGAAATTACTGACTGGATATAAGAATATATAGTTTTTACATCAAGTGTGTAATTAAAATATCAACAAACCATTACTGTTAAATACCAATTATTAAAAATTAAAACTATTAAACATTTGACAGTGATTTTTTTCTTTTTTTTATGTATACAAATCCTTACGTGCCCCACAAAAAAAAAAACCCTTTGCACTCCGGGAGTGCCGGCAGAAGTGAAAACTTGAATGTTAACGTCTTACGAATTTTCGATCAAATTGGTTTGTATCATAGATTGCATTTTTATGTACGATATTTCAACGCTAGATGTCTAACGTTGTATAAATAAAAGTTTTCGTCTTACGAATTTTCGATCAGGGTCACGTGTCCTGACGCGAGTTTAACATTTTTTACCCATTACAAAAAAAGTGTACAACGCCGCTAAAGAAGTTTTCACTTCAAAAATCTACAAAGACCGATACTTAGGAGAAAAGAACCAAACTTGCTCTCTAAGATTCGACTTCCTGACTAACAAAAGACTTATACTAAGGATAAATCCTTTATTTTTGACAAATAGGGATGAGCATCTGAATTGCCGTAACGAGTCGCAGTCACCTGATGTCGATTCAAAAAGGGCGAAGAAGGTTGGTATTCTGTAGCAAAAGGAAACAGTTATTTTTTATTCTTTATTTAACATTGA
This sequence comes from Xanthostigma xanthostigma, assembly GCA_963575645.1. NCBI lineage: Eukaryota > Metazoa > Arthropoda > Insecta > Raphidioptera > Raphidiidae > Xanthostigma > Xanthostigma xanthostigma. Next base: position 4,279,579 of record OY754469.1, on the reverse strand, counting down.
TATTCTTCACTGCTTATGACTTGAAATAAAAAAAAAGTCAGATAGCAGTGCTAAATCCTGCCGACAATATAACGTAAATGTTAAAGCAGGAATTGTGTATTTATTATGTGAACTTAGGTTTCTTGCCTTAAAATCCCTTAAAATAATAATTGTATTCTTAAATGCAATATTATCATCAATCCAACATCTGTGCTAAATAAAATTACCCTTCAGTATTACTGTATGTGCCATATATGGGAAACCCAGTACCTAATAAGCCAAACAGGCCCATCTTTCCCTCTGGGTACGTGCCCAGGGCCCCGCAATCGATAGGGGCCCCCTAGTTCCTGCCAGATCACCAAGCCTTAACCGATATTTTGATTACCGAAAAACATATTTCGAAAAAATCAAAGGATAATGACTGACTACAACACCTACTTGCTTATTATAGGTTGTCAGTGTTAAAAGTAAGGGGATGAATTTTCAAAAATCCTTTCTTAGTGATCACCTAAGTTATATGGCGACTTCTGTGAAAAATTTCATGCTTCCAGATCCCCTCGGTTTAGGCTGTGCGTTGTACGTCAGTCCAGTGTTAAAGTTTTAACTAAGTAGATTAACCCCCTAGGGGATGAATTTTCAAAAATCTTCTCTTAGTGCTCACCTACGTTATATAAGGAAGCCCTGTGCAAAATTTCATGCATTTAGACCCACCGGATTAGGCTGTGCGTTGTCTGTTCGCTTTAGAGGGACTTTTTTTATCAAATAAAGTGAAAAAAACGACAAAAACGTAAATATCAGAAATTTGCTATCCAGCTCCCAGAAGCAGTTGAAGGTATTTCTAGCGAATAGAACAAGACAAAAACATAGTTGCATAATAGTTTTTATACTCACACCAAAATATATTGCCGTCTGGCGTCTTTAATAACAATGCAGTGTCACCAAAACTTTTTTATTTTCAGTTTGTAGACATTAAAAATTAAAAGTTAAGATAAAAACATCAAAATATATCACTTTAGGGCTAAATCTATTTAATTTAAATAGATATTATGCATGCATGATAAAGAAACAAGGAATTAATTCAGCTTTTAAAGTCTAAATATTTCAAAAAAGTAAAATTACAGACATGACCTCTTGATTTAGTACTGCAGTATACGCAGCATTCGACATTACGCAACTTTAAAAATTCGTCAGTCAATAATATAAACACAAGAGTATCAGACGCACAGTTAAATAATAATTTTATGCGTAAACTAGTTGTTACCCGCGACATCGTCTGCGTGGAATTTATGTTTTGTAAGCTTAGTAGATATATTTGAATGTATACTATTTGCTGTCAGAACTTTAAAGCTTATTTCCGTTTAGATATATTTTGTTTTGTTTTGCAGAATTGTTCCAAACAATAATCTCAAGATTGAAGCACATTTTTTCCTCTATAATAAAAAAGTGCTCTGTCAAGGTCATAAGGGCCCCATTAGCCTAATGTGCCCAGGGTCTCCAATACGTTAAAGACGGCACTCAATGTTGAGTTTTAATTAAGTAGATTAACCTCCTTAGGGGATGCATTTTCAAAAATCCTTTCTCATTGCTCACTTGCGTCATATAGGGAACTTCTGTACAAAATTTCATGCTTCTAGACCCACCCTTTTAGACTGTGCGTACGGTCAGTCAATGTTAGAGTTTTAACCAAGTAGATTAACCCCCTTAGGGGATGAATTTTCAAAAATCATTTTCGAGTACACAGCTACGTTAAATAAGGAACCCGTGTGCAAAATTTCATGCAGTTAGACCCATCGGTTTAGGCAGTGCGCGTTGTCTGTTAGCCTTTAGACGGTTTATTAAGAAAAAGTGAAAAAAAACGCTTTATTGCAAATTTCTGTATTAATATCAGAAATTTGCTATCCAGCTCCCAGAAGCAGTTGAAGGTATTTCTAGCGAATAGAACAAGACAAAACATAGTTGCATAATAGTTTTTTTACTCACACCACAATTTGCCGTGTTTAATGACAATCAGACTGTTATCTAATAAATTATATTTTTAAAATTTTAACCCATTCCACAGTCAGGGCCGGACTAATCAACTTCGGCCTTTTTGAAATCTGAAAAATAGTTGAAAAAAAGTAAATTCAAATATTGCTTTTTTATTGAGTGTATAAAAATAATTCTAAATTATCGGAAAAATTAGTTTTTAATAAAGTGAAACATAAGAACACATTTTCTTTAGATTTTGGAATAACCATATAAAAAGCTACACATTTTTATTTATTTGTTTTTTATACACAGTTGTCCAACAGCAAAGTAAACTATCTTGTTTACAAATCTGTTCAAAATAGACAGTTTGACCGGGTCCTTCTAAAAACCGGGCCCTGGACATTTGTCTCATTTGTCTATACAACTATCCGGCCCTGCACACCGTAATATTATTACTTATTGCATAATCGTTTTATTATTCGATTTTGACAAAGTATAAACAAGCAGATATAATAATAATTAATTTGGTACCAAAACAGCTTTTTTTTGTATTTTTGTAGATATTTAAAATTTAAAGTTGAAACAGCCCAACAGTAAACAGCCCGACAGCCAACAGCCCAACAGCTAACAGTCCAACAGCCCAACAACTATTTTTCAGATTTGAAAAAGGACAACTGAGAAAAATATTAAATTTTGATAGTTAACTGATCCACGAATTGTATAATTATCAATACTGAACTTTCATAGCAAATTCATGTACTATTTATTAATAGTATGATTTTTACTATTTAATCACAGTAGAGTGAAATTTAGAGTGCCAAAGTAGGCTAGTCCGGCCCTGACTGTGGAAGGGGTTTAAATTTTAAAAATATAATTATTAGATAACAGAGTTTGTCGTCGTTTTCTATACGTTATAAATACCTCTTTACGTTTATGGGTGCCGGATAGCAAATTTCTGATATTTACGTTTTCGATTATTGCAAATTGAAGCTACTTTTTATTTCACTTTTTCTTAGACCCTCTAAAGGTTCACAGACAAACGCACAGTCTAAACCGGTAGGTTCTAGAGGTATGAAATTTTGTACATGAGTTCCTCATATAACGTGGATGTATACTAAAGAAGGATTTTTGAAAATTCATCCCCTAAGGGGGTAGTCTACTTTAGTTAAACTCTAACATTGACTGACCGTAACGCACAACCGAAACCGATGGGTCTAGAAGCATCAAGAAGTGTGTCCGTTGAATTCAGCGGGTCGTTTTCTATCAGTATACCAAATTTGAAATGTATCCAATGCGTGTTCTACATAGATACAGACCTCCAGGTGCGCTTATTGAATTTAGGGAGTCGTTTTCTATCAGAATACCGAATTTGAATCGGATCCCGAGAGATCATCCAAAATTGTCTAAAAAGTTCTGACTGCAATATAATACACAAATTCCACGAGGACGAAGTCGCGGGTAACAGCTAGTTTATGACTATGTATAAAATTATTAGTTAGCTGCGCGCCTGATACTTTTGTGTTTATATTATTGACTGACGAATTTTTAAAGATTGCGTAATGTCGAAAGCTTCACTGCAGTACTAAATCAATAGGTCAATATCTGTAATTTGACATTTTTGAAATATTTGGACTTGAAAAGCTGAAACATTAATTCCTCTTTTGTTTCTTTATCATATTTTATTATGCATGCATAATATCTAATTAAATTAAGTAGATTTAGCACTGAAGTGATATATTTTGATGTTTTTATTTTAAATTTTTAATATCTTCAAAAATAAAAAAAAAAACTGTTTTGGTACCAAATTAATTATTATTATACCTGCTTGTTTATACTTTGTCAAAGTCGAATTTTAAAACTATTATGCAGGAGGTAATAATATTGCCATAGTGTGGGCAGGGCCGGATTATTGTATAGACAAATGAGACAAATATCTAGGGCCCGGTTTTTTTAAACCCGGTCAAACTGTCTATTTTGAACAGATTTGTAAACAAGATAGTTTACTTTGCTGTTGGACAACTGTGTATAAAAAACAAATAATTAAAAATATGTTGCTTTTTATATGATTATTCTAAAATCTGAAGAAAATGTGTTCCTGTTTCACTTTATTAAAAACTAATTTTTCCGATAATTTAGATTTCTTTTTATACACCCCAAAAAAGCAATATTTGTATTTATTTTTTTTTCAACAATTTTTAGATTTCAAAAAGGCCATAGTGGATTAGTCCGGCCCTGACTGTGGAAGGGGTTAAAATTTTAAAAATATCAATTTATTAGATAACAGTTTATTGTCATTAAAGACTGCAAATTGTGGTGTGAGTAAAAAAACTATTATGCAACTATGTTTTGTCTTGTTCTATTCGCTAGAAATACCTTCAAGCGCTTCTGGGAGCTGGATAGCTTTCTGATATTTACACGTTTTCGATGAATTTATTGAAATTGAAGCTAGTTTTTTATTTCACTTTTTCTTAGACCCTCTAAAGGCTCACAGACGGCACAGTCTAAACCGGTAGGTCTAGAGGTATGGAATTTTGCACATGAGTTCCTCATATAACGTGGATGTATACTAAAGAAGGATTTTTAAAAATTCAATCCCTAAGGGGGTAATCTACTTAGTTAAACTCTAACATTGACTGACCGTAACGCACAGCCTAAACCGATGGGTCTAGAAGCATGCAATTTTGCATAGAAATGCAAGAAGTGTGTCCGTTGAATTCAGCGGGTCACTTTTCTATCAGTATACCAAATTTGAAATGTATCCAATGCGTGTTCTAGACTTTCCAGAAATTCACTTCGAGTAGCCCTACCTCCGAAACGGTAACAGATACAGACCTCCAGGTGCGCTTATTGAATTTAGGGAGTCGTTTTCTATCAGCATACCGAATTTGAATCGGATCCCGAGAGATCATCCAAAATTGTCTAAAAAGTTCTGACTGCAATATAATACACAACTTCCACGAGGACGAAGTCGCGGGTAACAGCTAGTTTATGTATAAAATTATTATTTAGCTGCGCGCCTGATACTTTTGTGTTTATATTATTGACTGACGAATTTTTAAAGATTGCGTAATGTCGAATGCTGCACTGCAGTACTAAATCAATTATAGGTCATGTCTGTAATTTGACATTTTTGAAATATTTGGACTTGAAAAGCTAAACATTAATTCCTCTTTTGTTTCTTTATCATATTTTGTTATGCATGCATAATATCTAATTAAATTAAATAGATTTAGCACTGAAGTGATATATTTTGATGTTTTTATTTTAAATTTTTAATATCTTCAAAAATACAAAAAAAAAAACTGTTTTGGTACCAAATTAATTATTATTATACCTGCTTGTTTATACTTTGTCAAAGTCGAATTTTAATACTATTATGCAAGAGGTAATAATATTGCCATAGTGTGGGCAGGGCCGGATTATTGTATAGACAAATGAGACAAATATCTAGGGCCCGGTTTTTTTAAACCCGGTCAAACTGAACAGATTTGTAAACAAGATAGTTTACTTTGCTGTTGGACAACTGTGTATAAAAAAACACATAATTAAAAATGTATTGCTTTTTATATGGTTATTCTAAAATCTAAAGAAAGTGTGTTCCTATGTTTCACTTTATTAAAAACTAATTTTTCCGATAATTTAGATTTCTTTTTATACACCCAAAAAAAAGCAATATTTGAATTTATTTTTTTTTCAACAATTTTTAGATTTCAAAAAGGCCATAGTTGATTAGTCCGGCCCTGACTGTGGAAGGGGTTAAAATTTTAAAAATATAAATTTATTAGATAAATTGTGGTGTGAGTAAAAAAACTATTATGCAACTATGTTGTGTCTTGTTCTATTCGCTAGAAATACCTCCAACTGCTTCTGGGAGCTGGATAGCAAATTTCTGATATTTACGTGTTTAAATACAGAAATTTGCAATAAAACGGTTAATTTTTTCACTTTTTCTTAATAAACCGTCTAAAGGCTAACAGACAACGCACTGCCTAAACCGATGGGTCTAAATGCATGAAATTTTGCACAGGGGTTCCTTATTTAACGTAGCTGTGTACTCAAAAATGATTTTTCAAAATTCATCCCCTAAGGGGGTTAATCTACTTGGTTTTAAAACTCTAACATTGACTGACTAAAAGCTAACCAGACAACGCACAGCCTAAACCGATGGGTCTAAACGCATGAAATTTTGAACAGGGGTTCCTTATACAACGTAGGGGAGCACTAAGAAAAGATTTTCTAAAATGCATCCCCTTTGTGGGCTAAAATACTTTAACACTGATTTACTAACTCTGATAACGTAACAACCACTACTGCTGTTGCTTGTCGTGTTTATCTCATTCGCGGACAGAGCCGCGGGGTTAACAGCAGCTAGTAAATTATAACACCCTATCTTCTATTTTTTGTCCACATACTTGCGGGAATCTTTCTTATTATTATCACAGTAGACACGATATCTAATTTTAAATTGCAAGGTTTAAAGCGGTTACAACTTCGGTCAGGGTGGGGCCTGGTCAGTAATAATATTATGCTTTAGGGACCGCGGAATTAGGACCAAGAATGTATAAACAACATTCAGCTCTCGCCTATACCAGTGCATTTCACTTAAAACTTTTAGACGCTAATGATCTTAGTTGTCCAGCGTCTGCAATCTACAATAATAATTGAAACCAATTCAAGTAAAATTTGTGTGTTCATCATGAAAAAAATAGCTGTGTTTTTTGAAGTGAAAACTTCTTTAGCGGCGTTGTACACTTTTTTTGTAATGGGTAAAAAATCCTGATCGAAAACTTTTATTTACCTATACAACGTTAGACATCTAGCGGTGAAATATCGTACCTACATAAAAATGCAATCTATGATACAAACCGTTTTGATCGAAAATTCGTCAGACGTTAATATTCAAGTTTTCACTTCTCCCAGCACTCCCGGAGTGCAAACCTTTTTTTTTTTTTGTTACAGATAAGACCTTCTTCGATTGTATTTTTAACATCAAGTGACTGCGACTTATTATTATTTATTTTATTTTATTCATCCAAACAATAATAATTTATTATACTTTATTGTATAAATAATTGTCTGGAAAAAGAATTGTAAAAAAATAAACACAAATCAACAAAAAATATTTTTTTATTGATAAAAGATAGTACAAATGAGGTAGATATAGAGTATAGACACTAGAAAGTATTAAAAGATTAAATTAGGGATGTTTTTAAGGGATGAAGTTATATTGAAAAATATGTGCGTTTCTTCGACAGAGAAGTTCTTACTACCATCGCCTTATTGCCACTTAGGGTTGCCACCTTTAATAATTCAAGTTGTCGAGCGTCTGGAATCAACAGTCTATCTTAATACATTTATTTATTTTTTTATTTATAAAATATGTATTTTAGAGACAATCGTATATTCTATATAATACTGTTACTCAGTCGTTGAGCATCAATCCAATCTATCTATCGATATCCACTTGTTATGGAGGATAATAGATGCTCGACAGGTGAGGTCATCAGCGGCTATCAATACTCAACGAAGTGGCACATTACCATAATGATAATCATATTACTTGTAGTTTCATATGAACTTCATCCAGTTCAAATCATTCTCAAAAATTGATAAGGCATCTCCGAAACGCTAATAGATACAGTCCTCTGGGTGCGCTCGTTGAATTCAGCGTGTCGTTTTCTATCAGACAACCGAATTTTAAAATCATCCGATGCGTATTCCAGACTTTTTAGAAAATAACTTTGAACGGGTCTATCTTCGAAACGGTAGTGATACGAAGCAACGGAAGGGCTCGGTGACTTCAGCGTGTCATTTTACATAAGCCTACCGAATTTGAATCGGATCCGAGAGGTTATCAAAAATCGTCTTAAAAAAATCACAAAAAAACTAAGGCTATACTATGGGAAAAATCTCGTTTTTAGTCGATTTTCGACTTTTTCTAATAACTCACTTTTCGTGTCCACACGGCTTATACTAACAGGAAATGACACTCTAAATCAAAGTTAAAGCTCAACTTTAGGTCCTGTGGGCAATTATAGTAAATTTAAATGTAGAAGACACATTTAAACGTCTATATCTCTGAAACGGTTATAGATACAGACCTCTGGGTGCGCTCGTTGAATTCAGCGTGTCGTTTTCTATCAGACAACCGAATTTTAAAATCATCCGATGCGTATTCCAGACTTTCCAGAAAATAACTTCGAACGGGTCTATCTTCAAAACGGTAAGTGATACGAAGCAACGGAGGGGCTCGGTGACTTCAGCGTGTCATTTTACATAAGCCTACCGAATTTGAATCGGATTGGAGACATTGTCCAAAATTGTCTTAAAAAAATCACAAAAAAACTAAGGCTATACTATGGGAAAAATCTCGTTTTTAGTCGATTTTCGACTTTTTCTAATAACTCACTTTTCGTGTCCACACGGCTTATATTAACAGGAAATGACACTCTAAATCAAAATATAAGCTCAACTTTAGGTCCTGTGGGCATTTATAGTGAATTTAAATGTAGAAGAAACATTTAAACGTCTATATCTCCGAAACGGTATTAGATACAGATCTCCGGGTGCGCTCATTGAATTCAGCGTGTCGTTTACTATCAGTATACCAAATTTGAAATGTATCCGATGCGCATTCCAGACTTTCCAGAAAAGCACTTCGAACGGGTCTATCTTCGAAACCGTAGCTGATACAGCGCAACCGATGTGCTCAGTGACTTCGGCGTGCCATTTTCCATAAGCCTACCGAATTTGAATCGGATCCGGGACATTGTCTAAAATCTCGGTTTTAGTCGATTTTTGACATTTTTCAAAAACTCGCTTTTAAAATCAACACGGCTCACACTAACAGAAAATGACACTCCGGATAAAAAATAAGCTCAACTTTTGGTTCGGTGGACATTTGAAGTGTGTTTAAACACCGAAGCTACATTTAAACGTCTCTATCTCCAAAACGGTATTAAATATAGACTTCCGGGTGCGCTCATTGAATTCGTCTTTCCAGAAAAGCACTTCTGAATATTTTTAAAATTTAACATTTTAGAAGTAGAGCATCATAGACACGAAGAGGTATATTATACTTACGTGTTACGAAAATTATTTCGAGGCGCCCGAGAAATTAACTTCAAGAAATCTGATCATGACTTGAAAAATTAAAAGCCCAATAATACTTTGCAACCATTAAGCCCCGGTAACTTAGGCTAACTACACATTTAGTGTGTAGGACTGGTTGCATGCTCATCAATTTCACAGTTACAAGTTTTTGAATTATGAAAAATATTATCCTTCAAGTTTCCTTGATTTCATTTTCTTCGTACTACCTACTGTAAGGCTCAGGTAGACGATTTTTTTTCCTTTATGGCGACTGATATTTAACGCACGCTTGCAACTTTTCGTCGCGCGTTATTGCGATTAAAGCCCTCATAAGTCTTCGCTGAACATGCGCAGCCGATCTGTCACAAGAAATTTTGTAATTTATAATTCAAAAAGGAGCACAGGTGCGGAAGTGATCACAAAAATATTTAATCAAAACATGAAATCAATCTAACGCTATACATTTCTTTTATTTAAGGTCAATATTTGTGTTTACATACGTCATATACTGTGTGGTCAAAATTACAAATAAAATTTATTATTATTGATTATTAAGAAATAGTTATTGGCGTAACTAGTAGTCTAAGTCATTCATCGCGCTGACAGGTCATGACTTAGCCTACAAGTTGCGCCCATAATTTTATTCAACAATTGCGCGTTATTCATGTTTTATTCATTGCCTAAAAAACGAAGCCTAATATCTATTAATTTCATTATAAAAAAAACTGTCAATACTAACAGCACCAAACAGCACGATTCAATGTTTTGGTTTGAGGTTAGCCGGTTATGAATAAACTCCATGTCGAAAACATTCGGCCTCTCAATTTTAGCCTCAATGGGTAACAACCTACTATTTCGTTACGACTCAGAAAATAGTTACGTTTATTTTCATTACTCCACAATGGCCGAGCTAGTAGGAATCTTCATTGAGTTATGACAAGTAATTGTCACCAGTCGGTAAATGGCTATTTAGGGTTCGGTTTTTAGGCATGATAAAACATGAATAGCGCGCATGAGTTGAATAAAAATAATAACAGAATAGAAAATAAACTATTATGAAATTATAATATATTATATAAAAAAAATTGGTTGTCTGTAAAGTCGGTTTACGGACGATAGTTTTACGTGATAACGTCATGAAGAAACATTGATGAACTCTCTGACGTCACGCGAGAAGAGAGAGAAATGCGTACAAGCCGACGCTTGGGCCGATCGTGCCTCTCTATCGCTTATACCGCGCTCTCGCTTGCACGCTCAGGCTCAGGCGGAACGTGACACTTTTTCGTGCGTGCAGCCGGTGTTTCATCAATTTATAAGACGTTATCACGTCAAAAAAGTTATAGCACATATTACATTACATAATATTACGTGTTAAATATCCAACCAAAATTTGATTTCGATTCGCATGGCCTTTTGACCTGTAGCATGCTCACAGACGAATAGACAATTTCCAAAAATATGTTTTTTTTTGGAATCGGGGGAGCTTAAAAAATACTGTAAAATTTTGACAAGTGTGTTTTGACCTAAATTAATAGTGGAGCAATAATACTTAAGGGCTTTGGATTATACTCGGCTGAGCTCAGCGGCGTCCCTTCTTTAAATGGCGCCCGAGACACGTGTCACCCTGCCATTCCATTCCGTAAAAGCTATAAAGCTTGAAAACTAAAGTTTCGAAATTCCGCCGTCAAGTCGCTTACAGTTGCTTCTTGGCCAGAAAAATGTTTTTTAAGAATATTTTTCGGTTGAATCTGAAAGTAAACAAAAAATATCGAATTAAAAACACAATTTTATTTTTGTTTCCTTTTTACCCACGACGGAACGGAGAGTGAGAGATTGTTTGTTTTTACTTAGTTCCGTCAATTGTCACGGTTATCTGGGCCTACTACCGACTAAAATTTTAAAATTCTATTCAAAAGTCAGTTGATACCTTTCCAGATAGATAATTATACAGATTGTATCAAATCAAAACGGTCCATAGAACATTCTGTGTGTAAGACAGAGACGATATTATATAAAGCACTAAAGCAGTAAGTAAGAATGAAATAAATGATCGCTAATAGCTAGTTACTGTGGTTATACAATCTGATAGTATCGTCTTTGTTTTCTACCGTAAAAATGTCAGTATTCACTAGTGAAATTATTGATAAAATGGCTATTTATACTGTTCGGGAAAAAATCCAAATAATTAAATGGTTTTATGGTGGTAATTCAACCGCCGACATAATAAATTTATTTGTAGTTGTTTTAATTATTGATACGTAATTATTTATTTACGTAACTACAGTAACTATATTAGCGATCATTTATCTCATTCTTACTTACTGCTTTAGATCTTTATATATCGTCTCTGTCTTACACACAGAATGTCCTATGGACCGTTTTGATTTGATACAATCTGTATAGACAGGGAAATGTTGAAATGTTGTAGACGCTTAATAACTAGAGTCAATTCATCATTTTTTTTAATTCATTTTATAAAAGAATTGCAACTAAAAATGGAAAAAATTCACATTTCACAAAAAAGTTAAATTTAGAGGGTTACATTTTTTTTTTTTAAATCGGCCTTTGACATTTAAACGCCAAACCAAATCTCACAGGACAACCACCCCCCACTTGCACATTTTTGCTCCCATATACTTTTGTACCGCTCAATCAGCGAAAAATAGAGGGAAGATTGGTTGTGGTTAGGGTCACGGCACCCAGGACAAGATTCTGATTTCGCTCAAAAAGAGTATTCTTTGCTCAATACTACGAATCGCGTCTCTGATTGTTACTCAATCTGCGGTGAGCGAAGGCAACAAAGCGTATCGAAAATATATCTTCGTCTCTTTTTTCGAAGTAATTCCTTGGTTATTCCGACAATATATTATATGATATGATATGATATGATATTTATTTTGCACTGTGACAAACAATTTGCGTAGTGACGTCATACAAGAAAATATTTACATTTCAAATTTACAATTAAAATATTCATCAATAAAATATATACAATTTTCAATTAAAAGTTTTCTGATAAAATTGTTAAATTTTTTAAATGGCAAGTTTTTTATATAATTTGGGATCTTGTTATAGAATTTTAATGACATGTAGGTAAAATTTTTTTGTGTGGCTGTTAGACGGCATAGGGGTAGACACATGGAGTTTTTGTTCCGTGTGTTATGTTGATGAAAGTCAGAATTAATGGTTAAGGCGTTATTGTTTTTTTTAACATATATTAGACAATGGTAAATGTACAGAGCTGTGATAGTCATTATCTTATGTTTGACAAAGATTGGTCTGCAGTGTTCACGTTTAGACGCTCCTTCCAGTATACGCAAGGCTGCTTTTTGTAAGAGTAAAATTCTTTTGGCAGCCGGTGATGCGCCCCAAATCAATACCCCGTATTGCATGCAGGAATGAAATAGGCTAAAGTAAGTGATTCGAGCAGCCTCATCTGATACTACCTCTCTTATTCTCCTGATAGCATAAATTGCCTTGGATAACTTATCACTAAGGTAGTCAATGTGGTCATGCCATTTAAGAGCTGGGTCAATTATAGTCCGGGAGCCGGCAATAGTGAAAGTGCACTTACACGGATTTTCAAGATTTTATATAAATAAATAGTACATAACAATACGAACAGAATAAGCCCGGTATGACAGGGTTTATCCTGGCACCTGTATTTTTTATGCATTTTAGTATATTCAAAATTCTATTATGTTTTGCACCTATCGCGGAAATAAATTTTAATTACACTATTTTCTTGCAAATTTTATGAACTTTTCAAAAATCTTGGTATGACAGCAATTATCGTGGCAGAAAAGCCTGTCATACCGCCTTAAAGAATTTAGAAGTTATCAAATTTTACCCCCATCGCGGATAACATTTTTTTTTTTTTTAACTTTTTCATTTTAATGTATTCTTTCAATATATTTCAGTATGACAGCTTAAAACATGCCGATAATCCCTGTCATACCAGTTTCAAAAAACGTAATTTTTTTAAGAAGCTGACTTATAGGTATACCGTATACAAAATTAAATATTATAAAATTACTTAATTGATAAAAAAAAATATTGTTATCAATGAATAAGGGAAATTAATAAGGGAATATATGTAGATTATATGTTTTAACTTATTTATTTAACAAAAAATTACTTAAAAATAAAATACAATGTTAATATTACTTATTCATAATTATCGATATCGTCACAATATCGTATATTTGTTTGTTCATCGTCTTCATCTTCATTTTCATAATTTTTGGTAATTTCTTCAACAGTTAGCGGAGCTGCCTGGCCAATATACCATAATGGTTCAAGTCTATTTTTTTCATTAAGTTGCCAACCACACGTTGTTGGGTCATATAAAATGCAGGTTTGTTGAGTAGCATTTTGCCACATTGTATTTATAAATATTGTTCTTAAAATTTTTTGTGATAAACTTTTCCAACAAGGAGGAATATTGCTGGAATTGAAGTTTATCATGCCTTTATAAAATGCAAATTTTAAGAACAATATTTATAAATACAATGTGACAATATTCCCTTATTAATTTCCCTTATTCATTGATAACAATATTTTTTTTTATCAATTAAGTAATTTTATAATATTTAATTTTGTATACGGTATACCTATAAGTCAGCTTCTTAAAAAAATTACGTTTTTTGAAACTGGTATGACAGGGATTATCGGCATGTTTTAAGCTGTCATACTGAAATATATTGAAAGAATACATTAAAATGAAAAAGTTAAAAAAAAAAAAAAATGTTATCCGCGATGGGGGTAAAATTTGATAACTTCTAAATTCTTTAAGGCGGTATGACAGGCTTTTCTGCCACGATAATTGCTGTCATACCAAGATTTTTGAAAAGTTCATAAAATTTGCAAGAAAATAGTGTAATTAAAATTTATTTCCGCGATAGGTGCAAAACATAATAGAATTTTGAATATACTAAAATGCATAAAAAATACAGGTGCCAGGATAAACCCTGTCATACCGGGCTTATTCTGTTCGTATTGTTATGTACTATTTATTTATATAAAATCTTGAAAATCCGTGTAAGTGCACTTTCACTATTGCCGGCTCCCCGCCTATTAAGATACCAAGAAATTTTACACTGCCTTCGCTATTTGATCTATGTGTTTGAAATTTAACATTTTTGGTTTTCTTTAAGTTCAAAGTTAATTTGTTTGCGGAAAACCATTTTAAGGCCTTCTCTTGCGCATCACATACACCTTGATTTTTGTTGATATTTAAAATTGTTGTATCATCAGCAAATATAAATGTATCGTAAGGTTTCATATAGTTGGGCAAATCATTTATATATATTTATATATATATTAGCATGGAGTATATCGTCGTTGGTTCTGCAATAGCTCTTATGTGCATAATTGGCAGATTTTACGTTTTTAAAATGAAAAGATTCAGGAAACGGAGCTCTATACACTAGTAATACCTCCAAATTAATTTTACAGTAACCAACAAGGAGAAGTAACTCTTATGTGAAAAGTTGTATCAAATAATTCCTCCCATGTGCCAATAAATCCGAAATTAACGTTAACTATTTTTTTAAGAAAATACTTCGTCTTGATTAAACACGTACAGTAAAGATAAGTATGAATTAGTAATATACCTCTGAAATTGCTAGTTCTTACCATACATTGCTTAAATAACCACTTTTTAGCTTTTCTTGCAAATTTTACTTTTTGCACATAAGAGGTATTACAGAACCAACGACGATATCTCTCTTTATCAAAAGTTTTATGTCTTTATCTATGGCGTTAGCCAATCAGAACAAACGAGTTCTTACGACTTAAAAAAAGACAGAAGTATATGTTTGTACCCTAACGGTTGGATTTTATTCCTATGCTCGGTATATAATAGGTAAAAGAATATGGTTTAATTGTTGTAACGAGAAAATGAACAAACCTTTTTATTTTTCACATCGGTGAAGTTGTAGCCTTTGAAGAACGCAATTCCCTGCAGTGTATGCAACGACCTCAAACGAACATTAGGATTTCTTTCTAAAAGACGTCCCAATAAGTCCTTAGAAGCCACGCTTAGATTTGAACATTCTTCCGGTAGTGTGCCCGGAATCTGACCGATGTAATTAGTGCCGGAATCTTGAACGACTGCTAAGTCACCCGGCAACAGTTCTTCACAAAGATTTGAACTGTCTAGTTTTGGAACTGCCGGAACAGGATACTGAAACAATGAAAATACATTTTAGCCATATATCTATTAATTAACTATATGAATCATTGCCTGTCTACTCAATGTGCGGCGAGTGAACGCAACAAAGCGTATCGAAAATATATCTGCGATGTAATTCCCTATGATTTCTCCGATGATAAAAGGGATCTACCGTATTAATTTAGAATTAAAAAAATCTTTTTTTTCTAGTTAGCAACGATTATACCATATTTTTTCATTAAATGCGACTACATTTTTTATTTAATGAAAAAATATGGTATAATCGTTGCTAGCTAGAAAAAAACATTTTTTTTTTATTCTAAATTAATACGGTAGATCCCTTTTATATACTTTAATACATTTTTCATCAAAATATTGTTTTTTACCATGCCAGATTCAATTTTTAAGCGCCGTGACAGCGTTTTTTTATAAACAAATTAGCTTTTACAAGGGCCGTGTCAAAACACCACCTTAATTTTTTTCTGAAAGAAGGTTTGACATCTATTTTATGTATAAAAATTGGTCTGTCAGCGAAAAAATGTTTTTTACTATGACAGACTTCATAAAAAAAAAATTTATAACAAATGAAGTCTGACCAATTTATTAACAAAAATTGTCAGCCAGACCAGTTGTATTAGATAGAAGAGCTCTTAAACTTTATTTAAAAAAAAAAATCAAGGAGGTGTTATGAAATGTATTTTCATAAAAAAAATAATTTATAACAAATGAAGTCTGACAAATTTATTAACAAAAATTGTCAGCTAGACCAATGTTTTCAAAAATGGTACATTATTTACTACAAATTGTATAAATTTCAAGCAGATGTTTTGGAAAGTAAAATCATGTTTTTTTTTAATTCAAAAATTCATAAAAAATAACAATCAACAAATTTTTACTTGTCTGGCGGGCGTAACATGTTTTTCAGCCATTTTCACTTTATAATTTTGAGGTGTTCTTTGGGGTAACATTTTCTGTCATGTGAGCTTAAACTACTATTACATATTATGATATTACATTCCAGAGTTTGAGATCAACAATAAAAATTATCAAGTCTGGCATGTTCTCAGCTTCAAGCGTAGATCATACATAATTCGGCTGGTAATAACAAACGAAGCAATTCGTGGTGCGTATAAACGGCGCGCACCATGCATTCGAAACACATAACTTGCGCCTGCAGGTGGTACCACAATAACATCTTAAATGTCATACGAACCGGGTGACTACGTTAATTTCAGTAAAACTTTTCAAACTGAGCTATAGAAGCATTTGAAATTTTAAATAAGTAAGCCCGCTAATGCAGGTATTAGGTTCGGCTGTTGGTTTTATTATTTTTAAAAAGACCAGGTGGCTGTGAATCACCGTTAGTATATTTATTCGTGCTGATCCTGAGACTCTTCGCAGAGCTACCACTTCAATTCTATAAGAAGAGCTAGACTATGTGTATACAGCAACTGGGTGGACATTTTGAGCAACTAATTCAATAAAGCGATTTCATTTTAAGAGTATTCGTCCCTTCAAATACCCCCTGCACTCTTCATCTCAAATCTTTTCCCCTCGCCTAAAAACGGTTCGCGCTCTCCCGACGCTATTTTTAAAGCTAGAGAGTTCTGGTAAACGCCAAATGAAAGACAAAGAATCAGACTACAGATCCTTCAGGCGAATTTTTTGAAAAAAAATTCCTGAAAAAACTTACAACCTTTTGAAAAAAATAATAATAATAATTTAAAAAAATTCGCCTGAAGGATCTGTAGTCTAATTCTTTGTCTTTCATTTGGCGTTTACCAAAACCCTCTAGCTTTAAAAATAGCGTCGGGAGAGCGCGAACCGTTTTTAGGCGAGGAGAAAAGATTTGAGATGAAGGGTGCAGGGGGTGTTTGCAGGGACGAATACTCTTAAATGGTTTTTAAATTAGTAGGGAATTCCTACTACTACTTATCTAAAATTTCAAATGCTTCTAGCTCAGTTAGGATAGCGTTCCGGGTATATGTTCATTAGACATTTTTGACTTGAAATAACTCCAGCAACAAAGTCCCAGACTATGGGACATTCTGTATGTAGATGATAAACCGTTTTGTCTTGTGACAAAAAACATACATGGGATATATAGGGTTGTAGGCTGCAAAAGACATCGGGGACCGAGATAAGGTGTTGGGTCAGAAGGTCAGCCGGACCGATGTAAAAAACATGGTCCACACGTCGAACAACGAATGGAGGAACAGGTCGTCGCGGTTGTTTTATTTTCGAAAGGGGGCGCCGAAGATTATCACACGCCGCTCTTCAGTGTACAGTAGAACGCCAATTATCCGAACGCCGATTAACCGAATCGCCAATTATCCGAATCGGTTCTAAGCGTAATATAAAAAATTCAAACCAAGTAATTTTTCAATAAAAACAAGTTTTGTGGGGACGCAAGAATATAAAAGTGCGAGTGACAATTGCCGTGTAGACGCTACAATGGTATCTGCAGCACACGTCGAAGTTGAAACTCGCTGCGGAGTCCAGATATATTTCAAACTTACTCTGATCGAGATGTTCAAGTGAGCGTTATTGTAGAACTGGGTTTTTTAAACTTACTAAAGTTTATTCTATGTGTGACAGTTTGTTTTTCTTTATTATCAATCTATGTCCGATTATCCGAATTTTCGATTATCCGAATCGACCCCGGTCCCAATTAATTCGGATAATCGGCGTTCTACTGTATATTATTATAACGCACGATGTCGCTCTCAGACCGTTTACCTGATGCTTTTTTCTACGGGCTGCACATATAAAGTCTTGATCAGCTACGCTCGAAAAGTAATTGCAACAGAAATGTTACAAATATGTGGATGGATTTTATACTGACATCTGCAGATGCGGAGTTTTTGACATCTAAATCTGCAGATGCGAATGCGGAAATAATACCTACAGTAGAACCTTTGTAAGTCGAATTTCAAGGGAGACGCCAAAATATTCGAGCTATAGAGTTTTCTACTTGGGCGGATTTAGTAAAAAAATATTCGACTTGTAGAGGTTAAGATTTTTTTTAACTAATTTTGAGTTGCTATATTCGAGATACAGAGGTTAAAATTATTTTTCCGAATTATGGAGGAAAAATATATAGGTACTAAATGGCTTTTAGAGACTCACTGATTATTTCGACCTACCTATAATAGAGGGTTGTAACTTCGAGTGAGGAAGTTTTGAACTTTTGGGGCTTGAAGGGAAGGGAACAAAACATTTTTTCGAGTTTTGGAGGTTTCGACTTATCGAGGTTCGACTTAAAGAGGTTCTACCGTAATAAGAATATGTACTAATATTACTTCCGTTCTTAAAATATTACCTCTAATAATATGTACCTACTTTTATAATAGGTAGATACCTAAGTATAGAGCGTATTCAAACCGATTTTCACCTGGGCGAAGCCGAGTCGGCCAGTTATTACAATCTGTGTTCTAGAATCACGTATCGAACAGTGAAAAAAAATTGAAATTGGTTCAGTAATTTGTGAGATGACCTTCGATTTCCACCCGGGCGAAGACGGGTCGGCCAGTTATAATTGCTTATGTCCTAAAGCAAAGTATCACTTACCGAACAATGAAAAAAAAATTGAAATCAGTTAGTTTCAGAGAATACTCTAGATTTTTACCCGAGCGAAGCCGGGCCACCTGGTTATTATAGTCTATATCTTAAAGTAAAGTATCGCTTATCGAACAGTGAAAAAAAAATTACTTATAACTCGTTTAAAAAGTTTACTTCCGATTTTTACCCGAACGAAGCCGGGTCGGCTAAATATAATTGCTTATGTCCTAAAGCAAAGTATCACTTACCGAACAATGAAAGAAAAATTGAATTTGAAATCAGTTAGTTTCAGAGAATACTCTAGATTTTTACCCGAGCGAAGCCGGGCCACCTGGTTATTATAGCCTATATCTTAAAGTAAAGTATTGCCTATCGAACAGTGAAAAAAAATGAAATCGCTTCAGTAGTTTCTGAGATTATCTCCGACATTTCAGAGATTTCAATACATGGTAAGGATGGCTTCCTATAAATAATTACGCGGATTATAAAAGTTGAAACGTTTTTTTCTAAGCTTAGGCTGAACGGATTTGAATGAAATTTTTAATATACTTAATATACATCCTGACTTAGATTACAGGCATCATTACGCTATCCGCTCCGGGTTTTAGACATTTAGGCATGGAAGTGACATGTTTTATAACGTAGTTTAATCAGTACAAACAACCGTAAAGACATTTTGCGTCCCTAACTTCAGTTGTTTTCAGGGATAATCAACACCTAATTATGCACTAGAGTTGAAAACGTCAACTCATTTTGGAAAGACTGAGATTTTCACTGTTTTTCAAATACACCTTTTCTAAACTGTGTTTAAAAAGGCAGAACAAAATTCCGGTCGGAACACTCCGGCAGACTGCCTCGAAGGGATGATGAGATAAGAGAAAGAAGTCTACCGAGGTGTTGAAGAAGTTTTACTTCGAAAAATAGATAAGCAAAACGACTATTTCAAAGGTTACAAAGCGTTCACAATATATATGCGCAAATATTCGTGTAGCTTTAGTCATTTAAATGTATGGAACAGGTCTATACATAAGAGTGCTTTGGCCTGAGTTGTAATTAGTGATGTGCCGGATATCCGTATTCGTATCCGCGGATATCCGAGGGAAAAGAAAGATCCGTATCCGTATCCGTATCCGTTAGTTTTTTGGCGGATCTTTTACGGATCTTTTACCTTATTAATTTTCAATTCATAGATGAAATTTTATATATATAGGTGATTAGGTAATAATGAAAAACTGTTAAATTCCATTCAGATTATTTTTTATTTTTTAAAATCGTATTTGGCACCTTTATATTGCAAACATTTATTGTAGTGAGTACCATATCAATAGTACATAGCTCAAATGTACTAAAAAACTATCTTTATAATGAGATATTGCACATCGATCTTTGGAAAGAGACAATCTGTTATGAGAGTTAACTCTTAAAGAGGTCAATAACTTTTTCCCATAACAGATAGTCTCTTTCAAAAAGTCGATGTGTAATATTTACCGCCGCGTACTCTAAGAAAGTTAAGATCCGTATTCGTATCCGCAGATCTTGAAACCAAATATCCGTATTCAGATCCGTATCCGCGGATATGCATTTTTAACGATCCGGCACATCACTAGTTGTAATGCAGTTGTTTTACACAGCAATCTGAGATAATGGTCTTGGGCGCCAGTAACTTGGCTGGTTTACCATCCGGTCCGTCATCAGCAGCCCAGCAATGCAAAAAGATAAAATAATAACATCGAAGACGAAAAAAAACAACAGCAGCAGCAGAAGATAGCGTTGAAAGAAAGACTTAACAATTTACGTTAACTCTTTTCGCTATATAAATATCTGCATACCAACCTTACAAAAACACGGTTGGCAAGAACAAAACAAACGTTTCATTGCTTTTTTACGTTTCATCCAGAACGTATTATTTGCCTGATTTTTATTTCGACAATGATGCATTGCATTTATTCACTGTAAACAGTTTTTAAAGTTTTAAACGAGCGCCTAAAAAGTTTTTGAGGCTTTAAGTGACCACGGCTTTGTATTTTTACCATTCCAACACACAAGTGGGGAATGATACTAGTTAAAGTCAAAAATTTTACAATATCTTTCCCTTTTGAGGTCCCCCGAATCCAAAAAACATATTTTTGGAAAATCTCTGTGCGTCTGTGAACACGATACACGTCAAACGGATGAGCGGATTGAAACCAAATTTTGGGAGGATGTTTGATATGCAAATATGAAGAGCCCTATTGTTTTTGGGGAAAATCGGCGCATGCGCAGAAGAGACATATGCTAAAAAGGGTATTTTTTTATATAATAATGGTATTCTTTTCATAACGGCTTATTATTCTATTTATTTTTTCAAGAAAGTTTTGTTAAAAAACATTCTTTCTAAACTTTATAGTTTCGGAAATATTTTGAAAATAAAAAAAATTCATCCGCTCTTTTGTTTTATGGATCTGTCAGAAATAAACCAGTTAGGCATGCTTTGATTAATTTTTACATGACGTGGAACATACTATGTACGTAACCATGGCAACGAATAGTTAATATCATATTGAATACTAGCCATTACCCGCGTCACCTCACGCGATATCAGATTTTTTTTTTTAATATAATCAAATGTCAACATTTTGGAAGTTGGAATGGTCCCGTCGCCCAATTGGCTGGAATTTTTTTTCTATCTTCGTTGGCGTAACTACATTTTGAAGCTGGAGTGAGAGTCTTATTCCAGTCTGTCTGTCTTTTTGTTGAGAATACATTGTCAAAACGTCAAAAAGACTACCAACAAAATAGAGGTAGTGAACCATTGACTTATAAGCTAGTATAGACATGCCACTGCACAAGAGGCTAGAAACGCTGCTTGGAGTTCTGCTGGCCGGTATAGACTGGGTACGAAGCTGGAAATGACGTCACTGCGGGCTCGTCTGCTATAGGTCACAAGACAGGTTTTAAAATTAAAACAGGGGCTATTTTCCTTGATAGGTCCGCTGAGCAAGAACCAATCAGGAAGCAGTATCTTGTCACGTGGGCGACTTGAACAAACGCCCACAAACAAACATGGCGTTATTCTGCTGCGGCGCACCAGATTTTTTCACAAAACTATAGCTTGAAATGACGTCTCGTGTGAAGCGAGCACATAACAGCAATCGAGAAAACTACTAGGCAAATCTAGTAAGGAATCTAGCAGCGACCTTAAGCTATATCCCCTTCAATTATTTATCTGAGACAGTATCTCATGCGCCGAGGGTTCCGTTTTTCTTTAGCGCAGTCTCTTTGTATGATTTGAAAATACGCTTCTCTGTTATGATACCAAATTGCGTTCAGTAATCGCTAAATTTAAACACTATACTTTTCATTTAAGGCAAACCTGCAAGCAGCAATGTTTGCAGTCTATAAATTATAAGTTATTATCATCGGTATATTATTTACAGTAATCAGTTGTCCAGACAAACAGAAGTTGTTAAAAATAATTAGAAGAACATACAGCGTGTTCCAAATATATATATACAACTTGATTAAAGGCCGCTGCACTTGAAGCTGGTTTTGTTGCTGACTGCCGTACTGGCTGCGCGCGAGTAAACTTAAATCTAGAGATAAATAAAAAAAGCTACAGAACCGATTTGAATAAAATTTAGGTGGGATCAACCTGAATGTAGGCCCTATAAAACAGAAGACATAACTTCATAATATAAATAAAAAAACGAGTGTCTTTTAGACCAGACGACTGAAGTAAAACTTCTTCCTGCCATAATTTGTTATTTTCCATCCGAACATTCACAAAATATGAACTTTAAAATGATTTTACAATTTTATTCACTTTAAACGTAGAATATTTAATGTATTGAACAAAATATTAATTAACAAAATTGTTCAAGAACGAAATGAACAGTCTAATGTAAGAAGAAAGAAATATAAACATAAAGATAATGAAAACAAAAGTAATACATTGCAATTACTTAGCTCTCGTTGAATTTTAAGCGTAAATCTTTATGAAATATTATTTAGCTCTGCAAGTTAAGTAGGTTTACAAAACTTTTTTCTGTCACCCGATAGCGCCACTGGCAAGTAAAGTATGTGTCATTCTATTGTTAGTACATACTGCTTATATTTTCGGCCACCTGATGACGCCACTAGCCAGTGAAGTATTTGTCATCCTCTTTCTATCTTCACTAACTTATATCTCCATCTCAACTTCCGTTCGCCTCGCCCGATCACACTTCCGTAAATCTCTCGTCACGCATTCACCAGCTTACTCCCCAAGTCAAGCGTGCGTAAAGAAGTTTTACTTCAAAAAACAAAGAGAGATTTTTTGTAGAGAATTAATTTTCCTACAAAATTGTTGTTTTCAACATTTTGTATAATTCTTTTCCATGGGGTAGAAATAAGGGGGGGGGGCAATTTGAAGGTGTTGTCGATGAAAAAAAATTGTGGGACCCTCACCATCGAACACGGGGGAGTCTCTAGATTGGCGTTATGGCAAAAAAAGGTACCCTTTCCGACTCTTGACCTCGACTATTGGTTGCAATTGCTTTAATATATGCTAATTATTTGGCACAACTTATATCAAACGAACAAAGGTATGAATCTATGTTTTAATTAGCAGCTCATCGAGTCTACCTCTGCTACCGCGGCAGTCAAGAACTTATGGACGACAGATAGTGCTTGTTCCTCTTTAGCGTCCCTCAACCCTATTTGTCAGCGCATGGTACTTATTATAGTCGGCCGATGCGACGTACTACCAAGCCAGATCTATAAATAGAATATCAGTTTCTTGTAAACCTCTTCGTGTTTTGCAGGGTTGGCTTGTTAACCTTAAGACCATCAGCATTGGCACTATAATAAGAATTCTTTGCACATCCTCCTATAAAATAAATATAGTTTAAAAACACGCTTTATATCGAACTAAAAAGTACAAAATATTTTTTTTAAAATAAGCTTTAAACAATAATGAATAAAAAATATTAGTATTATTGTGAAAAAAGCGTGGGGCGCTCGATGTACGAAAATGTGGAACAAAGCGCCCCACGATTTTTTCACAATAATACTAGTATTTTTTATTCATTATTGTTTAAAGCTTATTTTAAAAAAAATATTTTGTACTTTTTAGTTCGATGTATTGTCAAAAATTTGCCGAAAAAAAACATTTTTTTTTTCGGCGTGGACGGGATTAGAACCCACGACCCGTGATTCCGAAAGTTGATGTCAGCGAAGACCCGTGCCTTAGACCGCACGGCTAACCACTGTAGTTACAGTGCTGGCATATTATACTACAGTAATAAACCACTTGCTGTAGTCCAAACGAAGGTTACAAACAAACATACATCATACATACATACAAACTTACAAGTGAAGTTAATATAAAGCGTGTAAAAATCCACTTTTCGTGCCTGCATAGCCGTCGTAAAATGACACATTTAACACTAGTACTGTAAAGTTGCGTAAAATAAAATAAACGTAGTCGTACTACCATTTCTAATAGTATGAGAATTGAACGCAGTCTACGATAAGAAGTGGACTTGCACAAAATTTAACTGTCAAAAATGTTGATAATTGTGTGAAAATCAACTATTTTACAGAAGTTACGTGCAAAAAATCTATCTATACTAATATATATAAAGCTGAAGAGTTTGTTTGTTTGGTTGAACGCGCTAATCTCAAGAGCTACTGATTCGAATTTTTTTTGTTGGATAGCCCATTATCGAGGAAGGCTATAGGCTATATAATATCACGCTACGACCAATAGGAGCGGAGCATCAATGAAAAAGCAAAATGTAACTCAAAATTTGTCCGTCCGACAAAAACTTTTGAACGGTAACTCCGATCATCATGAAATTTCGACACAACATTCATCTTGGTAAACGAAGATGAACGTGCGTACTTATATCCTCCCCCCAGTCGTTCTTTTGCACCCTGGTGAAACCGGGCGGGACCGCTAGTATAATATAAAAGTCAATATCAAAATTTGTCTGTTCGACAAAAACTTTTGAACGGTAACTCCGATCATCATAAAATTTCGACACAACATTCATCTTGGTAAACGAAGATGAACGTGCGTACTTATGTCCTCCCCCAGTCGTTCTTTTGCACCCGGGTGAAACCGGGCGGGATCGCTAGTATAATATAAAAGTCAATATGAAAACTTGTCTGTTCGACAAACACTTTTGAACGGTAACTTTGATCATCATGAAATTTCGACACAACATTCATCTCGGTAAACTAAGATAAATGTGCGTAGGTACTCATGAGTCCCTCGTCTCCCAAACGCCACATCCGCTTTATTGAACTCGGATGAAACCGGGACGGACCGCTAGTAGTATATATATCTCGTGCGTGACTGTTAACACTCGCTGGCTCTTGTTATACCACAATGTCACACTGCGTCATAAAATAATAATAAAAAAAAACATGCTCTTCATACCTTGACTGTCTCAACTTTTAATTTAATTTCTTATCTAATTACAGACAATTTTAGTCAAAACATAAATAGCAATTAATTATTAATCGATTAATGAATCATTAAAAAACAACAAAGCATATATCTACTAAGCGCATTTTAACAAAATGATAATGGTAAACACAAAGCGCAATAAAAAATATCTGATTTCAAAGTTTTCTACGAATAATCTATATAAAAAGCGTAACTCGAAACCTGTAGAAAATTCCACAAATCCAAATAAATAAATAAAAGTTTAATTACATCAATTCAACGAACGGAAATACCAACGTTATGTAGATCATCGTTTTATAAATTAAAAAAAGATATAAAAAACCTATATATACTATAGGTATCAGTTTTACCAATCCAACAAAATAAAAAACAAAATAAGTATACGTAATCAAATTTGCGCTTAGCAATAATCACACATACTACTTTTAGTTGTACGATTGTGCGATTAAGTTACCAACCGCGTTTAAGCTGGCCCTCTATACACATTTCATGTATCGCGAGTGCGCGATTGTCGAAAACACAATCGTAGGATTGCGCAACACCATGCCATGGAATCCCGTATATGGTTGCACTCTGCAAGCGACTAACAAATATGCAGGGTCAAGCTAAAAAAAAAACGGTTTCAAAAGACGAGCGCTTCTCTCTCTTATTGGATGTTATCAACACTACATTGTACTATTTTACGTCTTTGGGGTTAGAGTATGATGACTCGATGTGCAAAATATCCATTGAAAATACACAACTATTATTTTATAAAACATATAATAGTGTTATTATATAATAAATTAATTTTTCTGCGCAGTGAAAAGGGGAAGACGTTTGGGGGGATTTATTTACAAATTAATTACGGGGTCGTGTCGATGCGATGACGTTTTTTATTGCGCAGTAAAAAGGGTAGGGCGTTTGGGGGGAATTCTTTAAAAAAAAATACGGAGTCGTGTCGATGCGATGGCGTTTTTTTGCGCAGTGAAAAGGGAAGGGCGTTTGGGGGAGTTCTTTAAAAAATTAATTACGGGCTCGTGTCGATGCGATGGCATTTTTTTTGCGCAGTGAAAAGGGGAAGGTGTTATGCGGGGAGCTCTTTAAAAAACAATTACGGGGTCGTGTCGATGCGATGACGTTTTTTTTACGCAGTAAAAAGGGCAGGGCGTTTGGGGGGAATTCTTTAAAAAACAATTACGGGATCGTGTATACAAAGTGAGATAGTAATACAGTAATTCTACACCAGTTGGTATGACGTGATTTCTGATTGGTTAGATTAAAAAAATTGGTTGTCTGTAAAGTCGGTTTACGAACGATAGTTTTACGTGATAACGTATTCCGTAATACATAACCTAAATTTATATAATAATTATAATAATTCGAATCTATGATATTGCATCTTTCGCTTCAAATTTAGGTTAATTTTATTTATTAAATTACTCACCACCTATAAAAATAATTTTCGTATTTATTTAAGTCTCAAAGATTAACTGTCATACTATTTATAAAACAATTGTTTCACTGTTTATATAAAATTCCAAAACCTACTTACAATTTATTTAAGTATTTTCATACGTCAAAAAATTGATTTTTATAATGATAAAATTTGTAAGAAAACGATTTTTTCGAGAGATGAGACCTAGCTAAAACGATTTCATCCAAATCGTTAGGGCTGTTTTCGAGAAGAACACGCACAGGGTCAGGCGGAACGTTACGAACGTTACACTTTTTCGTGCATGCAGCCGGTGTTTTATCAATTTATAAGATTGGTGATTCATCAATTTATAAGACGTTATCACGTCAAAAAATGACAGTGAATGACGAAAATTTTTTTAAGTAAATTTGTGAATAATCTGCAAAGTTTTTTATGAAACGTCAACATTTAGCGTTTTCTATGACTTAAAAAAATTCTAAATTTGGGTACATCGAGTTAGCGCACTGGACCCAGTCTTTCTGGACAGTGGTCAAGCCGCATTACGGACATTTCTTGGTTACTAATACGCCCCTGTACGCAGTATCTGCATGGGAAATATGCAGTAACACTGCAAGCATTACCTTAAATAGACAATGAACTGCATTCTAAGCACCTGACAGTGCAATCTATTCCAGTACAGTTTTTACAAATGAATTTATTGTATAAAATATATAAAATCAAGTTTATCCCATCTTTGATCGTTTAACGTGAGACAATAGTAAACTATGTCAAAAAAACATTCTTGCAAAAAAAAACACATTAGAAATTCAATTTGGTCGGCGTGTTTATATAGAAATCATTTTTGATGACCACTTTTTACTAATTTATTGACGCTTCGCAAGTTCATATCCGTGCTATTAAACTAAAATTAATATCTATAGTCGACCAGTTATTACTTTTTGCAGTTGGTATCTATTAATTATATTGATTTATTTTTCCGCGGTTTGTTGAAGTATAGCAAAAAAAATCCAACTGTAATATGACATACTTTCTATACCTATATATCTTGTCCTCTTTAAACAAAGTTGTTAGAAGTATTTCAATTTTACGGACCATTATACAGCTCTTCAAATATACGAAAAGTTTGATCTAAAGTCATTTTTTCATGAACAATCACAGTCTTATGCTGGGATTATCAAAAAATCTGATTTGACAATAACCTTAGATTGTGGACATATATATTTCTTCTGAGACACTAAGATTAGTCTATTTTTCTTTTTCCCATTCTAACATCTCTTATGGAATATTGCTTTGGGGCTGCGCCTCAGATGTTGATAAAATTCTCTTACCACAAAAAAAGGCCATAAGGTGTATTTCGGGTGCTACTTATGACGCTCATTGTAAGCCACTGTTTACTGAATTACGTATTACTAGTGTGACCTGTGCGAATTATTCGCACTAAATAAGTATAATAATTATCACTTTACAAAATTATTTTTTAAATATGATTGCAGGTATTCAATTCGTTTCTAATTTTGCACACTGCTTATAACGTTCTTCTTTTTGTTGTATTACAATATGAAGCTCAGATGACAGATCGAAGAAATATTTTACTAAAATTGTCATATAATAATAATAATAATAATAATAATAATTCTTTATTTGGGTACAGTGAGCAGCTATAGCTGATTTTACACTGCCCCATCGAAATATTTAGTACAGACAAGAACAACAGATTAAAAAGAACAGCAATAAAACTAACAATTGTTTAACAGATTAAAACAGATAAAAGAATAGCAAAAAAACTCAACAAATGTTTATAATAATATTACTAAGAATAAAAATATCAAAACAGACACAGACTAGGTGTACATTTAAAAACATATTGTGTCAGTAGTTTTTAAGAAAAGAGTCTTTAATGGTTCGGATAAATAACTTGCGATTTTTTAAATGTCTAACGTTTGACTCTACACTGTTCCATAATTTTGGTCCAGCAACAGAAAAACTCGTTGCACCGATTGCACTTTTGCTCTTTGGAATGTAAAGCTCTGTATTATTTTTAGTGTCATAGGCGCAAGTAGCAAAAGCGTTGAGCTAAGCCGTCAGATGGCATCATGCAGCATTGCTGTGACGTTGTTCAGCGTTGCTCGCTGTTTCAAAATTAAATCCGTCAGATGGCAGTATGCAGTATTGTGTCTGTTGTATTACAATATGAAGGTCAGATGACAGATCGAAGTGTTGACGTTGTTTCAAAATTAAAGCCGTCAGATGGCAGACGTTGTTCAGCGTTGCTGTATTTTAATTAATTTACAAAAACAAAAGCAAAAATACATTTTTTAGTTGTCGATGTCAGTAGAGCAAGCAATTATCTGTAAAATGATATATAATTTATGTGGAGAAATTGTGAGGTTTTTTCTAAAAAGGGAGGCAAACATCTTTAACCTTAGCGTATTAATATATATGATGATGACTGTCTTTAACTTGTATATCTTCAACGTATTGTCTTACTTCAAAGCAAATATTGATAATTTATCAACCGGTGCCGATAATCACGACTATGATACCAGAAGCAAAAATGAAGTTCTTGTGATGTATCACCGCTTAAAAATTTGTCAGCAAAGCCGACTCATGGGACATAAACTTTTTATCCTTTTACCGAAGAAAATAAAAGGACTTTCCTCTTTAAATATTTCAATAAATTCACAAAGCAATTTTTGATCTTAGAACCATTTTACAGTTTTGACGAATATTATATATGCAATATGACACAAAGTTTAAAAAAAATATATCCAAATTTATTGTAATTCTGTATCACTTTACACTTTTACAATGTCTGTACAATTTTATTTTTTTTTTTTTGACTAATAAAGTTTGAATTGAATTGAATATTGATCCTGCTCGAAAAATAATTGATCGATTGAAACGATATTTTTCTCGAACTTTGTATTCATTTATTTAACATCGTTTTTTGTATTCAATTTCCATTTAGAAACAACGCACTTTGATCAAAATTTAGCTTGAAAAACAATCTTTTTCTATATAGAGCAATCAATTGTTTTTGATGAGTATAATCTAATGTTCTAGATGACAGGGAGTTTGAATACGACATTAGACTGCTTCTGGTGTAATAAAACTGTTATAATTATAATATTACAATAAAAGGTCATTGTCAAATCAAATCTTTTGACAATCCTTTCTGCAATCCAACATGAGCGTCAAACTGCTTTCTGAAATCCAACATCAATGAAGACTTGAAATAACAGACGACGTGGAAACCAATAAATTAATCTCATTGAAGTGTTTAGTGTTCAATTATGGAGTGAAATATTGGATTTAAACTTACGTTTCTGGCATTTTTTTGTCAAAGTCCTTTCGTTTCGCACCAATTTAGAGGGTTAACCATTAAAATCTTTATCAATAATACTCATATTTCAACTAATGAACACCATTACATTAATATTATGTGAATAAGTGTCTAATTGCTTGTATGAATATTAAGAGACGTTGATAAATTGGCCGTGCCCTTGTGGAGGTCACTTTGATGTCAGGTCATTGCCTCATCTTGCGTGCATATACGTTTTATAACTAAAGCTGTGCTACGGCTACACAAACAGATAGGTACAATACAGCGTGTCCAGGAACGCTTAACATCATGCAGGTTGTTAAAAAAATGCATCCGGACACAAACACAAACATTTTAACCAACACTGATTCACAAATACAGCTGTTTCAAGAGTTTTAAGGAGGTTGAGCCGTTTTACGAAGATAATGAAAAAAATCTGAAATAAAGTTATTTTAATAGATTTTTTTATGACAAAATTTTCTGTAAAAAATCCAAAATCATTAGGAGATTTATAAAGTTAAAAATTGAAAAAAAAAACTTTTACATGTAGTCTTATGGAAAATATAAAATATGTCAACCTAGCATGCAAACGGTACATTTTAATTTTTTGCAAATAACCAAATAATGTCAGCAGTTCCGAAAACTAACTATGTAAAGCATCGATGTCTACGCATATTTTAATATATTTTTTCCAATTTAATTAGGAGACTTTGGCCTAGTTTATATGAGAGGCGTTCAACGCGCGTTGGGCCAACGCGCGTTGAACGCCTCTCATATAAACTAGGCCTTTTAATCAATAAAAAAAATTATTAAACCTTAGCACTTTTCGATTATGGACTTTTATTCTTGATAATTTTATCAATTTAACTGAATTTTCAACTTTTTAATGATTTAATCATTTAATTTAAATTTTTATTACTTCTAATTTCTTTTTTTAATTAGGGTTGCTATGGAAACGACATTTAAACAACAGAATATGATTGGTTGTTTTTGCTTTATACTACCGCCCGAACGTACGACCTTTTCGCATTGGTGCGTGTAATCCCACCAAGGAGTAAATGTTAGACTTTCTGCCTTAGAATTGATGCCGCAAGTATGCACTTTCGATCGAGGTATGAAGAAAATCTGGTTCACAGTCATAAAAAGAATGATAAATATGCTTCTAGTTTATTTTAAAAAGCATTACCATCAAATGCATAATGATTCTCATAGAAGATTCCCGAAACAATGCATATACCTACTATTTTAATTTTTATTTATTAACTAGCGGTCCCGTCCGGTTTCACCCGGGTGTAAAAGAACGAATGGGGAAGGGAGGAACATGAGTACACACATTCATCTTAGTTTACCCGAGATGAATGCTGTGTCCAAATTCCATGATGATCGGAGTTACCGTCCAAAAGTTTTTGTCGATAAAAAGCAGTATTTCTACTTTTTTTAACTAATATTTTTTTTTAATTAATTAAATAAATTTAAATGTAAGCCTTAGAAAAAACAGTCGTGTGCTCTACCGATTGAGCTAGCCGGCGTTGTATAATGCGCTCCCTGAGTCCATTAAAAATATAACACCTTTCAATAAGTTTAAAAATAAATTAAAAGAATATTTGTGCAAAAAACTACTGTACACTTTAAATGATTATTATGCTATGTTTTAACTAGTAACTACCCTGACCATGTACAAACGATTGTTTTTATGTACAATAAAAAATTATTATTATTATTATTCTGACAGCGCTAATATAAGTATACCTATTTAGTTAGTGCATATCACCTGAATATAGAAGCTTATTTTTGAGATACATTTTGCAACATTTTTCATTATTGCTGCGCTCCTAATGGCCGTAGCCTGATTTTATATAGCCTATAGCATTCTTCGATAAATGGGCTATCCAACAAAAAATTTTTTTTTCAATTTGAACCAGTAGTTCCTGAGATTAGCGCGTTCAAACAAACAAACTCTTAAGCTATATTAGTATAGATTTTGAACTCGATGCATGCTAATCGCGTTGATAATTTTATTGGGTAATGCGAAACATTCGTGGACACTGTGTACACACGTACACGAGATGGCAAGAGGCCGTGCCGGTTGCTCTGCTGCCTCCAGCATCTCTCATCTCATCGCGAGAAACACGGCCGGCCTCCCGAGCGCTCCGACTCCTCTAGTTAGCTGGACAGACGATTGTAAAGATATTACCAGCTTCCATTACATTATACAGTGTCCGCCAAAAGTCTCCCTCGCCTAGGGTTGCTATCCGTCCGGATTTCCCCGGATTTGTCCTCTTTTGAAGGGCGTCCGGAGAGCGTCTGGACGCGGTTTTGATTATAGTCCGGATTTTAAAATGACTAGACATTAAGAGTTGATAGTAGAATTTTGTTTTTATTATACTCATTCGGGAAAAGTGGTATATTTACGCACGCTGTTACGGTTAAAAAGTAGCTATTTTCATTTGCGTGCGGAAACTTTATTTGTCGCACTGAAATTATTGTTTGCCGCACGCAAATTCAGAGTTACCATCGTTACCAATACAATAACAATTTTAACTGAATTTTCAACTTTTTAATGATTTAATTATTTTAATTTGTTATTTCTTTTTTTAATTCGTAATAAAATTTTAATTTAATTTAATTCGTAATAAAAAAAGTATGTGCAACTCGTGCGGTATTGTCGCACTAGTTCCACAATATACTATTCTTCAATTCGAAAAGATTTATTTTTGCATATTGGAAAAAAGAAAGTAGTTATTGTTTGTTTTTTTTTTTAATTTTTATATTTTTTTTTGGAAATTATGTCCGGGTTCTTAGCTAAAAAATCCGGGTTTTTTGATCTTCTTGTATTAGTTTATTGACTTAATAGATGGCAACCCTACCCTCACCCCTCTCTATCTGTGTTATTACGTACAAGAATACTGACATGGTCACAAAATACTACTTTTTAAGACATAGTGTATTAACCGATTTATTTCTGTGGTTCTTGGTCGTCGAGATAATTTGGCGTCTCCATGCATGAACTGTTACGAGCCCCAATTCTCATGAAACTGATAAAAATTGAACCTCCTTCAAAAAAGGGTCACTAAAAAGCGTAAAATAACATAATTTTAAAATACACTCTTTAGTGTAAAATAGTATTTTAGGTATGTAAGCATTAGTCACGGAAAAAAATGTTATATCTTTGTATGTTTATTTTTTAACAAATTTGTTAACGTTATAGCGCCTTGAAAAAGCTGAATTTAAGTCAAAACGTTGGCAAATAAAATGTATTAGATAGATATTTTGAGAATAGCATAAAAGCTGTGAAATATGTCAATATACATTACATAGGTATATAATAAATAAAATACAGATAAAATTGGAACTCGTCAATACAATAAAAACATTTTTCTATTAAATCTTTTTTCAATTGTCTTTTAAAAAGTGATAGAGGCAGGTCTTTAATTTCACTAGGAAGTTTATTAAAAATGTCCACTAAATTAAAATTTACATTATTTCGGCAGTGGAGAACGCTGCAGGTTGCCAGCTCGTCTGGTGTTCTTATTGTGTATCGAAATATTGGTATTAAAATAATTTTCCCAGTTTGTCCCCCCCCCACCCTCTAGATCCGGAGCTGTCTGCAATCCAGCATCAATCTGTCGTTGGTTATTTTAAAAATACAAAAAAAAAAGACGGGTTGCACTCCGGGAGTGCCGCCAGAAGTGAAAACTTGAATATTAACGTCTTACGAATTTTCGATCAAAATGGTTTGTATCATAGATTGCATTTTTATGTACGATATTTCAACGTCAGATGTCTAACGTTGTATAAATAAAAGTTTTCGTCTTACGCATTTTCGATCACGCATTTTCGATTACGAATTTTCGATCAGTCTTACGAATTTTCGATCAGGTCACGTGTCCCGACGCGAGTTTAACATTTTTTACCCATTACAAAAAAAGTGTACAACGCCGCTAAAGAAGTTTTCACTTCAAAAACTTTAATTAACGAATCTGCAAAAAATTGAGGTAGTTAACATTTAAATGTTTGTATAATATGGCAGATTAAGTATATCGATTTTCTGCACGATTCGTCGGAAATTGAAAATAAAAAGTCGGTGGATGGAATGTTATTGAGTTGACAAGCAAGATACGAACATGTATATTTGTACAGTATGTAAAATACAGGTTATCAGCATCTCCAGCAGGTAGATAGACGGCGGTATTTTTAGACTTCACGAGATGGCCACTTGACTTAACAGTACCTTCTTGGATCGTAGGAGAGATGATCAAATGTGCCTTGTATTTATTATCTTGAAAATTGTCAATAATGAGACGAACTGGCAATGAAAAAATGCGAGCCGTTGCGGGACGTCTGGCAAAAACATAAATTTAAGCGATATTCTAGAAACGAAATTTCGTCCTGTCACTGTAACTAAAGGACCCCGCACAAACTCTATGGGATTTGGTTCTCGGTTAAATTGATCAAAATGGTTTTATTTTATAATAATAATAATAACTTCATTCCTTTGAGACCATAAGTTGGTATAAAATCGTCATACATACAATTTGACATATTAAAAAAATATTTAAAAATAAAAATGGCATAATATTTTACATAATAAACCGAAGTATTCCGACTTATTACGCAATTTATGCAATAGATTTGCTTTCTTACATACACAAACTAGCTGCAGCCGATAACAAAAATAGAAACAATAGTGCTTATAATACGCGCCCAAAGAATTACAGCATAAAGCATAACACGACTTACTTTGAAAAGAGTGCCACCTATCTTGGTTATAAAATGTATAACAATGTCCCAAAATCAATAAGAGATTCCAAAGATTTTGATAAAAAGCTGAAACAATACATAATAAAATATAGTTCCATATTCTATAAATGACTTACTATTGGATTAATAATTATTTTAACATGTTTTAACTGTGTACTGACGATTTGTATCCATTTTATATAATGGCGCAACAAATAAACAATCTATATTTTGTTTATATAATATTCACTGAACAGCGTGAGCTATAGTTTAAAGGTCACTAAGAAAAATCCATGGGCGCATAGCCTAAAAACCAATAGATTTTAGCTACATATATTTTAGCGAGATTTTAGATATATTATATCCATTGAAATCTTTTATTAACGTCTGAATAGAATTTTTCAAATAAATAAAATTATCGTCCTGCAATTTTTTCAGACTATATATTAACAAAAATTATAAAATTATAATTCAATAAACAACGTTTGGACTTCTTCAGAAATAATCTAAAAAATATAAAAATTAATTAGATTATTTCTGAAGAAACTCCAAATCCGGATCGAAACGTCATCTATTGAATTATAATTTTTGTTAATAATAATAATAATAATAATAATAATTTATTGAGGCCGTTAGACATAAAACTTAATGTGTAGCCAAAGTCAAATTACAGAAAATATAACATTTGAATTAAAATTAATTAAAATCATTTAAAAAATAATAGTCTGAAAAAATTGGTCGATAATTTTATTTTTCTATTTCTAAAAAAAGTCACAAAAGTTGAACATGGAACATGTTTGTTAATTCAATGGATATCCCTATAGGTATATCCAAAATTTCGTTAAACATATCTGTAGCTAAAAATCTATTGGTTTTCAGGCTGTGGATCCATGGACACTTTTTCTTAGCGATCTTTTTTTTTTTTTAAACCGCAACCTATGGCTTCAGGGTTTATCCCATGTGCCAGCATCTTATTCCCTATAAAAATACATTCAAGACTGGGACACAATGATGGATAGGTTACCAGAAATAGGGATGGAAAGCAAGGAAGGCAATAGACTTAAAAATGCAGGACCAACACAAATACGAAAGTCTTTCGTAAATGGATTAATAAGGTTAGGAACGATACAGTAGGAATCATAAACTTTCAAATAGCGATCTTTAAACTATAAAATAAAACCAGTTTCGATCAATTTAACCGAGAACCAAATTCCATAAGGTTTGTGCGTGGTCCTTTCACCCTGTAACTAAATTTTGCCCCGTCATTTACTAAACTTCTCCCTGACGAAATCATCTCGTTCGATGTGAACAGAAAATTATACTAAATTTTCGACTGACCCACGTAAAATGGCCGCCGTATTATGAAGTCCGCCAGGTTTTCTTGCACCGCGTGAAGTTTACAGTTATAGCCGACGCCAAGAGACAATTTTTATGAACATTGTTGACGAACAAATAGCTCCCTGCGTTATTAAAAGATATTTGTTATTAGTTGCAGCATAGATTAATTGATACTTGTAGAGAATTATGTCGGTTCAAAACGTTTACGTATTATTGTTTATAGGCCTTGGGGGCACAATTATTACTCTGCAAAAATATCGAAAACATTTATTTAAACATCACTCCTTACTCATGGACTCGCTCGAGTTAATGGCGGTTTTTGAGAGAAACTTTATATTTTAGGTGAAATAACGCAGCGATGAGTTCTGTCTGAATATTCACATATTTTTTGACATTCAGATTCGTAAAATTCATCTAAAAATCATGGCCGGATTAACCCTGTTTCGGCCCCTAGGCAATGCAATCAGGTCTTTTCAAGTTAATGAAAGGATGTGAGTTACTTCCAGATGATCGGCTCCAGGTATCCTGTTACTTCAATGTCTTATGTGATATTGTAACAACATGATTACTTACCTGACTCGTTAGCTTTATTGAAATGGCCTTAATGAATAGGTTATAGATAATTGATGATCCAGGTTTTTTGATGGGTCAGGAAAGAGAAATGAGACGTGACGTAGTTATTTTAAATTTTATCTTGTTAAATGCAATAAATTACAATAAACAACGAAAGAAAATAATGTTGTTGGGAAGTTTCATACAAATTTTCAAATAAAATTTTCGTTGAATGAAATTTTTTCTTGGTCGATGCGGGACCCCTAGGCAGTTGTCTACTTTGCCTAATGATTAATCCGACACTGGTTAAAATTAATATCAGAAAAAAATCATAGTTTTTTTCTAATGTGAAAATAATTTGAAATATGGCATAGATATTAATTTTTTAGCACTTTCAATAGAAAAGTTTTTTTCTTACTTATTTTTCAAAAATTATCTTTTTCGCTAATAATTATCTTTTATCAACCTTTAATTTAAGATTAGGTATTAAATCTTTAGACTTGAGTATTAATAATCAACCTAGTACTAGTTACTAAGCTTGCGGAAAGAAGTAAGAAAAGAGTTTCAAAATTTCTCGTCTCAGAGACGACAACGAGGAATGACAACGAGACGGAATTACTTACGAAAAATACAATACATTATCAGTGTGTTTCTATGAAAGTTTTTTTTTTTCTATGATTCAGCTACGGATGAATCAAGTACATACTGTGTGTAAAATTGGTTAGCGTATCAAGCGATTTGCAATGCCTTTTTTTATATATTTAATATTTATTTTTCTGATAATATTACTGCAAAAAAGTTACAATTTCAAAGGAAACGTTTCATATACACGTAACAAAAATATCAATAAAACCCTTTGCACTCCGGGAGTGCCGGCGGAAGTGAAAACTTGAATATTAACGTCTTACGAATTTTCGATCAAAATGATTTGTATCATAGATTGCATTTTTATGTACGATATTTCAACGCTAGATGTCTAACGTTGTATAAATAAAAGTTTTCGTCTTACGCATTTTCAATCAGGACACGTGACCCTGACGATCTGACGCGAGTTTAACATTTTTTACCCATTACAAAAAAAGTGTACAACGCCGCTAAAGAAGTTTTCACTTCAAAAAATGTGGAATGTATAGTATTATTAACAACTCCAATTCTTATCTATTTATAAAAGATTTTTGGGCACTTTTTGACGCAATAACATTTCTCAAGCAGAAAAAAATGCAGTTCTACAACACGCTTGGAACTTAGCAGGGAAATTAAGCAGAAGATATAGAGGCAAAACCATCTACAAATTGCGCTGAAGTCAACGCATACAAACCGTCATAAAATCCAGCCCCACAGCACGCTTGGAACCTATAGCAGCGAAATCAATTAGAGAATCTAGAGGCAAAACCAGTTACAAATTGAGCAATAATCCAGCTCTACAGCACGCTTAGAAACCGACGGCCTCGAACTGCGCACTGTATACCTGGCTCCTAATCTTTATTACACGAACTGCGCACTGTACAAAAGACCATAAAAATTCACAGTACACAAACTGCGCACCAGGCAATTATAATAATAATTATGTATGATCAAAGGAAAGAAAAATAAAACTTAACAGCTCTGCAAGTTTTAAAAGCACAGCACCAAAACGACACGCCATTTTATAAAACCTTCGAAAAGGAAAACTTTACACCTTCCAAAACCAAAACTTCGTTTCCTATACTCAAAAACGGGATTCATAAAGAATATCAGACGCTAGAGTAACTTTAGCAAGACTTCACTACAAGCACCTCCATCATAAAACAAATCTGAAGAACAATTGAAAAATGAACATTTCCATCAAAAGCAAATGCGACAATGCAAAGATAAATCAATTAAGAAAAGGGATTAATAATTATTTTTGTAAATACCAGCAATTGGACTAGTGCGGAATTCATGTTAAGTATTACAGGTAATAAAACGAACCCTCATTAAAAGATTAAGAAAGTGCGCAGTTCATGCACGTCCTTAGAAACTAGCAACGAGAATCTAGCTTAAAACCAGCCTCTTGTGCAACGGTCTTTACACTCATTACATCCGGTATATCTGCGAATTGAGGAGGAACTCGCCGAATAGAATCAAATTCGTGTTTACTGTTAATAACTATCTTCTTATTACTACAAGAGGTGAAAAAACTGATCAACAGACTCATTTGGCTATTTATAGAATAATATGCTAATATTAGGCATTCATGTAATGCCAATTATTTATATTCATTTCCCTGTAGACTCGACTGCAAACTGCAAACAAAAAAAAAAAGACTAAAACCACTGTCAAATAAAATTTAGAATTTATTCCAGTAACTGTTTATTTATACAAATAAGTAGATGCTGTCACATTGCACATAGTAAAGAACAAATCTAGTGAAATTTCAAATCTACCAGCAGGGCCGGCTTAATCTGACTATGCGCCCAAGGCAAGATTGAATTTGCGCCCCCCTTTTCAGCAATTCATATCAAGGTGAAAAGGAATATTGCTAAATAATATAATTAACTATCAAAAAATTGGTTGTCTGTAAAGTCGGTTTACGGACGATAGTTTTACGTGATAACGTATTCCGCTCGAATATCATATTTAATAATCACGCACAGAGTCAGGCGGAACGTTAGGAACGTTACACTTTTTCGTGCATGCAGCCGGTGTTTCATCTTTTTATATTGACGTGATTCATCAATTTATAAGACGTTATCACGTCAAAAAAAAATGTTTTTAATATTAAAATAAAACATTGGCAGTTTACAATTTTGCCGCCTCCCCTGAAGATGCTGCCCTATTTGGTTCATGTTGATGACGTCATAACATTCATTGACTATAACTACTCGCTAAAATCTTTAACTGTATATTTTTCCATTACAAATTGTGATCATATTTATGCGAGTCAAATGTTTGTGTAAGATTAAAAAAATTGATAAAGATGTCCAATCAAAATGTACCGTTAAATCATTTCCCAACAATATGTCGTATTCGTATGCCCTTAATATACTTAAGGTATGATCTTTATCTTTTATTTACCAATTATGCAGATGAGATAAGATTTTTTTACTGTTGCTATTATAACCAGTGCCGTGTATCGAACCAAACGATATTTCGAATCAACATCCTCTGGGCCTCTATGTTGAATACTTACGATAGAAAAAAGCTATTGCATTTTTTGATGTGAAACATCTAATGACGCGTGCGTATGGGAGTAAAAACGTGCAAATGCCGTGACGCTCGATGCTGTTCACATTCAGTTACGGGTTGAATTAAAAGGGATGTATAAAAATTCACTTTTTATAATTCGGCACATTGACTTGACTATTAAAAATTTAACATTGCTATGTTGTTTTATGAATAGCTTCATAAATAAGGACTGAGGGAGTGTTCAATGTAATTGAACAATAAACTTAAAATTCACAAAAATAACAACAGATCTGATCGTCCTAGAGACTGCAATTTTTATTTTTTATGTCAATAAAATGTTTTATTTATTTATTCAAAAGCATACTTTTGTCTCTTGAATTGTTGACCCTCACCAAAAAAGTATCCGTGCTGCGTGCAAAACTTACTCAAAATCGTTAGTTGTTTCCGAGAAAAACATTATTTTCCAATATAAATTCTATAGAGCAAACTTCAATTTAATGAAAAACTCCTTAAAACGTAGAAATGGCTAAGGTTTGTTTGGTTCTCATTGTTACCCTTAAATTGAAATGTTCTATAGAGTGCAACAAACACTCTCAATAGCGAAACAATACGTCATTAATTAGACCTCAACAATGGGAATCTTAGAAATGTGTTCATTTAAGTTTGTTGTAAAAAAAATGTTAAAAACGACAAACAAATTTAACAGAATTATTCGCACTAAATAAGTATAATAATTATCACTTTACAAAATTATTTTTTAAATATGATTGCAGGTATTCAATTCGTTTCTAATTTTGCACACTGCTTATAACGTTCTTCTTTTTGTTGTATTACAATATGAAGCTCAGATGACAGATCGAAGAAATATTTTACTAAAATTGTCATATAGATTCGCAAGTAGCAAAAGCGTTGAGCTAAGCCGTCAGATGGCATCATGCAGCATTGCTGTGACGTTGTTCAGCGTTGCTCGCTGTTTCAAAATTAAAGGCGTTAGATGGCAGACGTTGTTCAGCGTTGCTGTATTTTAATTAATTTACAAAAACAAAAGCAATAATAAATTTTTTAGTTGTCGATGTCAGTAGAGCAAGCAATTATCTGTAAAATGATATATAATTTATGTGGAGAAATTGTGAGGTTTTTTCTAAAAAGTAAGGCAAATATCTTTAACCTTAGCGTATTAATATATATGATGATTTAGTCAAAATTAAAACCACTTATTCGTAAAATTATATTTTTTTCTTTTACTCTCCGTTTACCGAAAACTCTTTATAACGCAATAAACTATCCGGTCCCTGGTCCCTTCAATTTCGCTATATATGTATATCAAAAATCAAATGAAAATCGGCTATTTTATATTATGACATTATGACTCACATGAGGGCTTGCGTTTTATAACAATGTCACTTACTCATCATAATATACCTCATTACGCTCTAGATACATAACATGCTATTTTGCACGATCACAAGACTTCTCCATATATGTATACGAACAAATTAAAAATTTCTTTCAAAAACAAAACTGAATCACCACATTGGTATTTCAATTTTGTTTTGAAGTATCTATAACTCTAACCTCTATACTTATAATTAATCATTTTTTTTGCATCTAAGAATTTACTTTTTCCAACAGCCTTCAGGAAGAATAAAGGCTAATTCCTGATTAATGATTTATCAACGAACAAAAATAAAAAAAAAATCGAAAAGTTACTACAAAAAATAAATAATAATATAATTAATCGATAGATTGCTTATATTTAAAAACCGAAATAATAGAAGCATAACTGTTCTTGCAGAGAAATGGTATGTTTACAGTAGCACCAACATTGAAAACATTCATCTAAACATCCGATCTCGTGTTTTCTATACGGTAAATTTTTTTTTGTTGGATAGCTCATTTATCGAGGAAGGCTATATAATATCACGTTACGACCAATAGGAGCGGAGCATCAAATGTTGAAAAATTTGTCCGTCCGACAAAATCTTTTGAACGGTAACTCCGATCATCATGAAATTTGGACACAATTTGGTAAACTAAGATGAACGCGCGTACTCATGTCCCTCCACCTCATTCGTTCTTGCACCCGGGTGAAATCGGAACAAACCGCTAGTGTATATAAATATTTTCGTACGATCGTTTCGGTCTGAAATTCGAACCGTTCGTTTCGTTGCTGCGCTAACGTAAATATACCAGATCGAATAGAGAATTTTTCAGATGTGGAGTGCGGAGTCACGGCCATCTACTTATGTAGTCATTCATTTAGTCTTATCTTAAAACAAGGAAGTGGTACTCTTCATTTCACAATGACCATGCATATTACACTTACTACAACGCTACACACATATATACACATGACGACGTGTAGGCACCGTGTCATATTATGTACATGCGCCACATTTACAACAAGGGGTGACTGATATTTCAAAAATAAACATCGGTATAACCGATATATTGATGACCTGACTCATCGATGAACCGACATATCGGATAACCGACATGTAGATGAACCAACACATTTCAATTTAATAATTTCAAACGAATATTACTTAACAGGGGTGGCAGTAATTAAAAAAATGTCCTACAAAACGTGCTTATTTTTGAAAGATCTTTTCAACAATACCACTTTCAACCTATCGTGCCATTTAAAATTCCGGAGTTCTGAACATTCTGGAGCAAACTAATAGGGAAGCCGATCTTTCCGGGGGAAAAAAATATCACCATTCGATTCTTCATACGGGCTTTTATTATACAGTACGGGTGGTCTGACTCATCCTGTATAAATTAGTATAGATATTGATACATTCGTTGTGCTGAGTATAAAATATCCTTATATCTTGTGCCTATACAAATAAAACTGCACAATTGTAAACTGAAATTTTGCAATAAATAAAAAGGATAAAATAAATTGACATATTACGTTCTATTTGTCGATATATCGATAAGGAAGCATTTTCACATATCAATATAGGTATGTCAAATTATTAATATGTTTAAAAAATATATATCGGAAATATTGCCCAATCCTAGTCACACGAACTAAAGCCAAGTTCATATCACAGCACTGGCGGAATCACATCACTAACACAAGCGATGTTATGCAAGCTTTTCAGCGCGAAATTAGAGCTCAATATAATTGCACAAAGCTCTATATTTTATCTCAAAAAATATTATTAACTAGTATAGCGTAATATAAAAAATAGAATAGAAATAATATATTTGCCTCATAAAATACCTAATGAAATATGAGTCTTAAAACAAATAGAAAAAATTTCAGCACGTATTTTTTTTTTTGGAATGGGGCAAATGTAAAGGCGTTCACACATCAATAATTATAACGTCAGTATTCGAACACAAACTATTAAAATCACTTGTTAACATCTCTTTAGAAATGCGTATGTAAATACCTGCAACAATAGCTACAGAAATACTAACAGTACTTGAGTGAGTTACGTGTATATTGCAAGTACTACTGCGTATCACCAGATACTACGCAAGTACACTGTCCAAAAAGGCAGGAATACAAACTAATTTTATTGAATAAATAAAATTATCGACCAATTTTTCAGACAATATATTAACAAAAAACATCAATAATACATTAACGTTTCGATCCGGATTTGGATCTTCTTCAGAACGGATCTAAAAATATAAAAAAAAAATAATTAATAATTAGTTTCTATTTATTTTTAATGTAATTCGAGAAAGATTTTTTTAATATAGAAATATTGAAAAAATAATAACAAACTAATTATTAATTATTTTTTTTTTATATTTTTAGATCCGTTTTGAAGAAGAACCAAATCCGGATCGAAACGATAATGTATTATTGATGTTTTTTGTTAATATATTGTCTGAAAAATTGGTCGATAATTTTATTTATTGAAGAGTTCTAATCAGACGTTAATCAAAGATTTAAACTAATTTTATGTTAAAACCCTTCGAAAACCTATCTGTTTATGATAGAATTGGTTCTTGCTCACCTAAATAGTTTTAAAACTGCAGGACTGCTGTCCGAGATTCGTGAAAACGTAATTATGCAGTTTTTATGTACGAGTTTTGATATTATGTTAAAACGAACAACCAGCGATTTTTATGTCACACGAGCCATGAAAGCATTAGGTTTGAGGTACATACCTACTCCATTTTTTGTACGTACCTTCAATAAAATAGCTGATTTTCACTTCATAATATGCAGAGTGTCCTCCCACGACATGACTGCCATAGCCTGGGACTGTGTTGCTGGGGCGATTTCAAATCAAAAATGTCTAATGAACATATACCCAGAACGCTATCCTAACTGAGCTAGAAGCATTTAAAATTTTAAATAAGTAAGTCCACTAATGCAGGTATTAGGTTCGGCTGTTGGTTTTATTATTATTAAAAAGACCAGGTGGCTGTGAATCACCATAAGTATTTATTCGTGCTGATCCTGAGACTCTTCGCAGAGCTACCACTTCAATTCTAAGAAGAGCTAGACTATGTATACAGCAACTGGGTGGACATTTTGAGCAACTAATTCAATAAAGCGATTTCTTTTTAAATGGT
This sequence comes from Xanthostigma xanthostigma, assembly GCA_963575645.1. Taxonomy (NCBI): domain Eukaryota; kingdom Metazoa; phylum Arthropoda; class Insecta; order Raphidioptera; family Raphidiidae; genus Xanthostigma; species Xanthostigma xanthostigma. Next base: position 4,235,310 of record OY754469.1, on the reverse strand, counting down.
TTTTAAATTAGTAGGGAATTCCTACTACTACCTACTTATCTAAAATTTCAAATGCTTCTAGCTCAGTTAGAATAGCGTTCCGGGTATATGTTCATTAGACATTTTTGACTTGAAATCACCCCAGCAACACAGTCCCAGGCTATGGCAGTCATGTCGTGGGACACCCTGTATACAGTTTAAACTTTATACTTAGCGACACAAAAGGAACTGTGCACTTTGTGGCGTTATTGAGTCGTTAAACGGAGAGAAGCAATAATCCATTAATATTTTTTTTTACTATAATATGTATTTACTCATAATATAAAAATTTTACAACTGACCAACAAACAGCTGAGCTAAACATATGAAAGATAATCCCAACAAACAAAAGAACGAATTTCTTAGAATCTTCGGTACGCATGATGCCGACATCAAAGCAACAAAATAACAAACAAGTACTGTTTATTGCTTAATGATGACTCGTTATTTAGAGTATCATTGTATGAGCAACAAGGTAAACCAACTAGAGTTAAGTAATTTCGACGTTTTAAGGAATTTGTCGTTATATCGAGTGACGTTAAATAGAATTTAGACTGTATATATAAAACAAAGTTCCTCCGCCGCGTCTGTCTGTCTGAACGTGTTAAACTCAAAAACCGTCTGAGAACGGTAACAGAACCGTCACCGTCTTGCGCAGTAGCTAAAACGAAACTGTTTCTATCGGTTTTTGAGCTACTGCGCAAGATTGTGACGGTTCTGGTACCGTTCTCAGACAGCTTGGTACAGAGCTATTGTTCTTCAATTTTACGGTAGGCGAGTTTAATCCATAAGCGATGACAATAATTTCACATGACCCTGGTTAGGTAAAAATTAACAGCGGTTTAAAAATAAGTGGCTAAGTAAATTTACTTTAAGGATTTGAAAGTAAAAGTATGTACCAATAAAAATTTTTAAATATGAAAAGACAAAATTCTTTACAAGTATGTAAATATTATCGACTGCGCAATCGTAAAAATTCAAATTCTTTACTCAAACATATTTTAAGGCCAGATTTCAGGGATTCATAATGTTGCGGAAAAAGGCAAATGAGCAATTTTGTTGTCGTTTTTATTGCAGAAGTGAAAACTTCTTTAGCGGCGTTGTACACTTTTTTTGTAATGGGTAAAAAATGTCAAACTCGCGTCAGGAAAAGTAAGAACTGGGTGAGCGAGAAAACTCTCTAAGTGACAGTAATTGTTTACACAACGTTAGACATCTAGCGTTGAAATATCGTACATAAAAATGCAATCTATGATACAAACCATTTTGATCGAAAATTCGTAAGACGTTAATATTCAAGTTTTCACTTCTGCCGACACTCCCGGAGTGCAACCCGTCTTTAAAATTAATTTTTACGTGTAGGTATTTATATCTTTAAAACGGATTTTTTATGAGCGCTGGGTGATTTTCTTTTTACAAAAGTTGAAAATTATTCTGATCAAAATTATTTTCTACTCTTTAGTGCAAAAGAAAACCACTGTTTTAATAAGCTTTTTTATTTATTTATTTCATTTATTTTTTTAATATTTTTCTGAACGATCCTTTTGGAAATTGGGCTACTTCACTCTATGTCTGTGTCAAATTTCAAATTTTTACGTCAAATAGTTTCAGAGAAAATCGCCTGTGACAGGCGGACAGACGGACATCGAAGTGATTTCATAAGCGTTTCGTTTAGCGTGGAGCACTAAAAACGTTAAAGCTGCCTCGAAATTCATCAACTCAAAAATTACGAAGTCAAGCTGGTTTACTGTTTAAAAAATTACGATGAAAACAATTTGAAAATGTTTACCTTCACAGCGTGTAAGAATCAATCAACTCACCTGAAACAAAAGAAAACTTATAATTAGATATACTTACACATTTTTAAGCTTATCGTTTTTCAAAATTATATTTTTTAACGATAGAATGCTTCTTTATTTACTTATAAAACAGCGGCAACCGTTTTTTGATAATAATAATAATAATAATAATAATAATAATAATAATAATAATAATAATGCGATAAACGTCCGTTTCTCGACTTTTATATCATAACAGACGCCATTCGCACCATTACTATTTTCCATCTATCACACTTCCCGATATTTTCTACATTTTTAAACTTCAACTTCAACTTACTAGCCGATTACCTCAATCGATATTTACCGACTATCGGCACATGTCGAATAAACGGAATTACACTGTACTTGTATTAATATTCTAATATAATTTTAAAGAAACAAAACTGTAATTGCTTCCTAGAAAATAAGTTTAACAAATAATTCCTGGAGATGCATATATACAAGAAGATTTAATGTGCTGTTTTATTAATACTTGAAAAACTACACGCCCATTTATCGAGGAAGGCTATAGGCTATATAAAATCACGCTACAACCATTAGGAGCGGAGCATTAATGAAAAATGTCGCAAAATGTATCTCAAAAATAAGCTTCTATTCAGGTGAAATACACTAACTAAATATACTCATATTAGCGTTGTAAGTACACAACCTCAGATAGCTCAATCGGTAGAGCATGCGACTGTCAATATCAGGTTCGAGCCCCACGTTGGGCGAATATATTTTTATTTTTTTTTTCTACATTGCTTTCTTCTAAGGCTTACATTTAATTATATTTTAATTTTATTTAATTAATTAGAAAAAAAATATTAGTTAAAAAAGTATAAATAGGTACTGCTTTTTATCGACAAAACATTTTTAACGGTAAGAGGAATGGTGCGAATGGCGTCTGTTTTGACATAAAGTCGAGAAACGAACGTTAAACGCATTTATTATAATACGCGCCACAAATATAAAAGGCTCGGAAGTTAGACGCGAATTCGGGCTTGCGCTTGTACAGTCTGTTGAAAAACTACAAACTCGCAACTCAAGAAAACAAAAATAACAATAACAACTTGACAATGGCGTACTCGACTGTACTTTAAAGCGACAAGTGACAAAGGCAACGAGCGATCACGGCCAATCACCGACGAGCGCACGTTCCGTGCAAATAGCTGGGAGGTGGTGGGAGCCTCAACGGCTCTAAAATGTGCTTTTGCGACGCTGTTTGTGACTAACTTCCGATCCTTTTAGATCCGTGGCGCTTATTATACATTATTATATTTGACTTGGTTTAAAATAGCTAACAAAAATGACTCATAATAATTTTGTTAATGATTTGTTTGTTAAAAATCTTGTTACTCGTTTAAAAAGTAAACTTCGTAAGTGAAACCGAGATGAATAATTCAAATCAATATTTACACATAATATTCGAACAATGGAGATGCATTTTTATGATATAAAAATAAAATTGCAAATATCAAAGATCCAAATTGTTCAAACAATTCCAGTTTAAACAGCGTTGAAAAATCAATCTACACTTTATTGTTAAAATCGTCCTATATAAAGCCCACTGCACACGAGTCTAGTTTTGGCGACATATTTCTCGCTAGATTTAGCTGCTAGGTTACAGGCGTGCTGTGGCGCTAGCTTTCGTGATGGTTTTTAAGTTTTCGCTTCACACGATGCTTGTTTTGAAGCTGAATTTGTAGATGAGTTTGGATTTATGTAAAAAGAAAATTGAAGTAAATTTTCTCGAAAATGACGAATTTCCGATCCCCAAGTGATAACTATGACTATAATTTGGAATGATTTAACATTCCAAATTATAGTCATAGTTTTTTCTTCCTAGAGGAATACGAGCAATTACCGGTCACCCGCTCTTAACGATTTAATGAAAATTGTACGGCTGGAACATTCCAAAAGGTGATCAGTTAAAAATGAATGAAATAAAAATTTTGAGGACAATTTTCGAAAAAATGTATCGTAGCTACCCATAGACTCAACACTCACTGTTAAAAAAGCGTAAACAATTGGCTACTAGTATTTACTTAGTAGGGATGATTTAAAATTGAATTTGAATAATTTAAAAACATATCTAATAAATAAAAAAGAAACAAAAGAATGTGAATCGTCCTAAAACAAAACACCAATTACTTAATAGATTTATGTATCACCTATTACGTGCCTAAAAACATGTGAATGTGATGAGAATTCACCAATTATGTGCGACCTTGCAAAACCACACAAATATTTATCCACATATTTATGTTATACAGTCTGATCGAAAAGTAAGTTGTTTTAGAACATTTTTTCTCAATAATATTGTGATCGATTTTAACAGGAACCTTATCTGAACGTAGTTTAGATGTCGAATTCAAGCAATCCATAATAAATAAAATGGTCTAAGCTATATTTTTACGTTTTTTTCACAGTTGAAATCGAGCCAAAAAAAAAAGTTTTCGAATAACGACCCTACTTTACAAAAATGTATGTAGGTGGCCAGTGTGCGATTATTATGTATTATACCTATACCTATGTATTTATTTACAAATTTTCAACATTATTTAACAAGATTTACAAACAGGTCAAATATGTCACATTGCAATTTATTCGAACATAATATAATTGCAATGTGAAATCACGAATATTTCAAAGATGTCCCTTAATTATTATGCAATAATATTTATTGTCTTTTAATGCACTTATACAAGATGTTTTTATCTTATACTCGACCTTCCAAAATCTTTTTAAGGATGTTTTCTGTGCAAAGTTCCCTCTAATCTGTATAGATAATATTTTATAGCCTATAGCCTTCCTCGATAAATGGGCTATCCAACAAAAAAAATTTTTTTCTAATTGAACCAGCAGTTCCTGAGATTAGCGCGTTCAAACAAATAAACTCTCCAGCTTTATATATTAGTATTAATATACTTATAAAGCTGAAGAGTTTGTTTGTTTGAACGCGCTAATCTCAGGAACTACTGGTTCAAATTGAAAAAAAATTTTTTTGTTGGATAGCCCATTTATCGAGGAAGGCTATAGGCTATATAATATTACACTACGACCATTAGGAGCGGAGCTTTAATGAAAAATGTTGCAAAATGTATCTCAAAAATAAGCTTCTATTCATGTGAAATGCACTAACTAGATATACTCATATTAGCGTTGTGAGAACACAACCTCAGGTGGCTCAATCGGTAGAGCATGCGACTGTCAATATCAGGGTCGTGGGTTCGTGCAATGTAGAAAATAATAAAAAAAATATATATATATTCGGCTAACGTGGGGCTCGAACCCACGATCCTGATATTGACAGTCACATGCTCTACCGATTGATCCACCTGAGGTTGTGTTCTCACATCGCTAATATGAGTATACCTAGTTAGTGCATTTCACATGAATAGAAGCTTATTTTTGAGATACATTTTGCAACATTTTTCATTAAAGCTCCGCTCCTAATGGTCGTAGCGTAATATTATATAGCCTATAGCCTTCCTCGATAAATGGGCTATCCAACAAAAAAAAATTTTTTCAATTTGAACCAGTAGTTCCTGAGATTAGCGCGTTCAAACAAACAAACAAACATACTCTTCAGCTTTATATATTAGTATAGATACATTCTTAATTGATAACTGGACAATAATATGACGGGGTGTTTTGACACATTTTATTATAACTCCGCCTTGAGTTAAACAATAATTATAAAATAAATAGAAATAAAATATATGCAGAATGCGACAATTAAAATTAATAGCCAGATATTAAGAACATAAAAGGGCGACGACATTTAATGATTACATTGTTATTTTTGATGCATCTTCATTAACCTTCGTAAAGTCTTAATTAAAAAAAAAAACTTTTAAAAATCAAGGAAAAACTAAAAAATAATCTGATTATATTGTTATAATAATTTCGGACAATACATCGAAGAATGCATATTATTTTGACCTCTGTGTTACGATGAGAAATTTGCATGGCCTGTTGTAAACATTACTCAATACGTTGTACCAATTTTTTTTTGTCGTTTATAAAAATAATTGTAAACAATAATTGGGTAAAAGAAGTATCGTGTCTATTATAAATTACTTAATTAGTAACATTAAATGTCAAAACTGAATCCTATGGCTACCTACAATAAATTCATAGACTAGCCATGCAACATTAAAAAAGTCGGCCAAGAGCGAGTTGGACTCGCACACCGAGGGTTCCGTTTCCGTACAAACTTATAAGTGTAAAAATAGTTCGTCGGTCACGGGAATCGCATGACTGAGATTTTTCCCGCTTTTCCGTTGGAAATCTATTGACCTCACATATCGATAAAGGTCGCGATCAGTTTACCAACTTTAAATCTATACTAATATATAAAGCTGAAGAGTTTGTTCGTTTGTTTGATCGCGCTAATCTCAGGAACTACTGGTTCAAATTGAAAAAAAAAATTTTTGTTGGATAGCCCATTTATCGAGGAAGGCTATATGCTTTATAATATCACGCTACGACCATTAGGAGCGGAGCATTAATGAAAAATGTTGCAAAATGTATTTCAAAAATAAGCTTCTATTCAGGTGAAATGCACTAACTAAATATAGTACTCATATTAGCGAAGCAAAAAAGCTAGTTCCGGTCCTGGGTATAGGTGTAAACATCATTACTTTTTATAAAGGTAGTGCAATAATTTAGAGTAGTAAACAAGACGAACTAATTGATTATTGCGTCGTTGATAATTAGACAATGACTAATTGAACAGAATATGCCGTACGAATTTGATAAATACACTAATTATTAGATAAACGATTTCAATTATAGTAAAGATGAAGTAAATGAAGAGGCCCCGTAACGTAACATCAAACGTGATTTTAATTCAATGCGCTGACTGCACGGTTGACATTACGATTCCGCAAGAAGAGCCACCAGCAGTGTTCATTTCATGGCGGAGTTTTTGAAGTAGAAAGAACTTTATAGTTGTACCCGCACGTCGTCCCTCGGCGCGACGGCGGTCGGTCCGATGCAGTGGACCACGTAATTTTATAGACGTCTGTTGACGACGACAGATGTACGCGCACGTTTTTACCTATCCCTACCTACCTTGTGCTGCTCATTGTGAATATGGAGTTTAAAATTCATATTGATATGGATTTATTAATTAGCCTTGTTCATAATAGGCCAGTGTTGGGACAAGATTTTAGAAAATTACAAAAATAAACAAGCAAGACATAATGTACTTGCACTTCTTCGCCTTTCAAGTATAGAACTGATATCGATGCGCTCACGTATATTAGCGGATCGTGTACAAAGGTAACCGTTTCGCGTCGGCCGTTACCCGTTGACTAAAACGGTAGTTAACAAGAGTCCTTAGGGTGTGTTAAATTTAAAACTAAAACACACACTAAATTAAAATCTTTATTTGTTTAGTTTAAGTAAATCAATTATTTAATATAAAGGTAATAAAAAGGGTAAATTATCTTGACCTTGAGGATCCAGACACCTGAGGTCTCTTATTTTTGATAAGCTCACCGATGTCAGATGTCTAAAATCCTCACTGCAGGATAGATTCTGGTCGCGGGCCGTATTGAGATGGCTTGAGGGCCGGATGCGGCGCGCGGGCCATCTTTCACATCACTGGACTAGAGCACTTGACCGAGAATCTTGAAAGGCAAGTAGAAAGGTCTCATAGCAGAGGTTAAGGAAAAAATTCAAAAAAAAGGAGTCCTCAGGCTGCAAGTTCTACTCGAACTTATCAGCCTTTTTTGTTTTTGCAATAATTTTAGTTATCAAGGTATCCAATGTTAGAAATGTTAGAGATGAGCAAAACAATTGCGTTACACAAAGAAACAAGGAAGTTTCCGTTGTCAAACAAAATGATTGATAAAACAAAACACTATCTGCAATCAAAATTTGTAACGGTATACTGCCTTGATCTAACGTTAATTATTTTATCATCATTTCGAAAAATAATCGACCTTCATTTGATACAATACATTGCTAAGATAAAATTAACAACAATATAAGTAAGTAGGTAATAAATAGCTTAATTATTATGCATTTTTTATAAATATATGCATTTTTTTTAAAGTTCAATTACAGAAACCTTAACCTACAAATTTAAGGCAAATTATAAAACTTGGGGTGCGTAAAAACCTGAACTTTCTTGGGAAATGTATAACACTATAACGGTCCGTCCCGGCTTCACCCGGGTGCGATAGATATAATTCTACAAATTGTATTTCGTTTTCGGCCCGGCGCCGCGTCTGAACTAATAGCTTTGAGCAAACTCTACCAGATTTGTTTCTGAACTAACTTTGAACGAAATCTATCAGATATAGCTACTTGGTAGTACTAAAACAGTTTTTTTTTGTTTGCTTCTGAACTAACAGCTTTGAGCAAATTCTATCATATGTCGCTACTTAGTACTAAAACAGATTTTTTTGTTAGCTTCTGACCTATAATAGCCTTGAGCAAATTCTATCAGATGTTGCTACATGTTACTAAACCAGTTTTTTTTTGACAAATTTTGTAAAAAATATTATAAAAACTATTCTATAGCGTAAGTTGGACCAAGCAAGACACATTTACAAAATTTCATTAAAATCGATTCAGTGGTTTCGGAGAATAGCGCGGACGAACATAAGACTTTTATATATACAGGGTGTCCCATTAAGAATGGGACATAAAACAACCGCAGATTCTCCAATTCAAAATAAAACGATTAAGCAAAATATGCTTAGATAAAATGTTACTCGTTTCCGAAATACGGGGTGTTGAAGTTGAAAACTGAAAAATTATTAATGTCCATAATTTTTTTAATACACCGTATAATTTTACTCAAATCGGCACACTTGTTAAATATCATAAAATGCACCTAACAATAAAAAAATTAGTTCAGTACGCTCTACCAGTGGCGTACAGCAGGAGTAAGTAATGCTTGTACCCCTTCTAAATGTTACGCGGCTGTCTAAATTTTAATTTTGACTATAATTTTAATTTTTTTGATATTTTCTAAGTCAATAATGTACATTTGTTAGTTTGTTGTAAAGTCATTGGTTTTCGAGATATTCGCAGTTAAAGATAGATAGACATGTACTTTTTATTTGTGTTATTATTAATAATATTCATTTTTACAATTTTGTCTTAAAAAAACTGCGAATATCTCGAAAACCAATGACTTTACAACAAACTAACAAGTGTACATTATTGACTTAGAAAATATCAAAAAAATTAAAATTATAGTCAAAATTAAAATTTAGACAGCGGCGTAACATTTAGAATGGGTACAAGCATTACTTACTCCTGCCGTACGCCACTGGTAGAGCGAGTAACATTTTATCTAAGCATATTTCGCTTAATCGTTTTATTTTGAATTGGAGAATCTGCGGTTGTTCTATGTCCCATTCTTAATGGGACATCCTGTATATAGATGTCACACCTGTGATAGGTGAAAATATGTTTTTTTTTTAAACAGCGCCATACAGCGTCATTTTTTGGTCGTTAAAGCAACATACGCTATACTAAATGTTTCACGGCAATGGGAGCGCCATCAGTTGAACACACGCACAACAACGTGTGGCCTACCTACAGCTAGCAGATTTATAATAAAATAAAAAAGTATTTTTTGTGATAAAAAATGTGCAGACTTATTTTAAAAATGTAAAAATTCTTTTTAATGTTTGAATTAATTTTTTTTTGTTGTTTATAAGATGAGCTAATATTTATTGCGCATGATTTATATTTGACATATGTGCATTGAACAGCGAAAACGATCAATATACGAACAATATTTACTTTAAATTATAATTGAAAATAGCTATTTGGTTTATTTATTTGAAGTAATAAATGCACATAATTATAACATAAATTGGATATACTATTATTATGAACATTCAGAGAATTCAGATATACAAGGTGTCACGCAATTTTTTTATAAAGGAATTAATATCATTCTGAGAAAAACTCCATAAAGCAATCTAGGCTTTATACAGCGTTGCCAGACGTCCCGATTTTGGCGGAACGCCCCGATTTTTAAATCAAAATTAAATGTCCCGCGCGGGACAGGCTCAGTCTCGCTTTTCGGGGATAACTCGGGGATAGCTTTAAAAGAAGTTAAATCTTCACAGAAATATCATGAATAAGTAATTCTTATAAATAATTATTCTCTTATTGTAAGTTGCAATTTGTAACACTCACTCCACAGACTATTGTTTGAAACGCCATATTTTTCTAATGAATAAAACTTTTTTGATTTTGATTTCTGTTTTTTTTTTTTTTTTTATTCTGAAGACGAATAAGACAACAACTATTTAACGATAGGGTAAATCTGATTTAAAATATTATATTTTTATTAAAATACATTTTCTATGGCTATTTTTGCTATCTTTAGTCACGTAAACGTAATTTTAATTCAAATAAAAAGATAAATAGGAATTTGAAAACTTCTGATTATCTACGTTTTTTTAATATGTCCCGCTTACGACGAAAGAATCCCGCTGTTTTCACTCAAAGAGTTCTAAAATCCCGACTTGGCAAAAAAAAAACTGGCAACGCTGGCTTTATAGTATATTAGCAGTTCTTATTAAAAATTAAGACCCTTGGATACCTACAAATACCAATTGCATTCTTCATCGAAAATTCTTTCCCCTCGTAAAAACGGTTACATCTCTCTCAACGCTATTTTTCCTGGATGAACAACTAAAAAAAATATATAAATTACGTAAACTTTCACATGTAGCCAAAACTAAAAAAAAAATTGTACATTTTAACAAATATTTTTTAATTATTAGTAGGTACAGATCATGTTTAGGCGTAAGGTGTATATCTCGACATTGAATTACTGTCAGTATTACCACAACAAAAAAGATAATTATTACAAAAATTACATTGCATATAAAACAAAGATATATAAATATACCTTATGAGCATTTTATGAAATGGTATATTTTCATCATTTTAATTATAACACGGATATTATAAGATGAGATATTACAAAATTTTTACAGAAACGTTGAAATTCTAAATTATACATTTTCTCTTAATGACAAAAATTGCCAAATATATGCATTCTTTAATCATATAGAAAATGTAGACCGTGTAAAATGATCTTAAAAGATAAATACATACCCACAATTATTATTAATATATTAAATCGACCGATCACTCAAGAACTTAAGGTTAACGTTAGAGAGGTACTGGAGTTATAAGCAAGGTTTGTTATTGTTCATTGAAAGAAATACATCGTGTTTATTGAAAAATCTATTCAAAGAACGAAAAAAAATTGGTTGTCTGTAAAGTCGGTTTACGGACGATAGTTTTACGTGATAACGTATTCCGCTCGAATATCATATTTAATAATCACGCACAGGGTCAGGCGGAACGTTAGGAACGTTACACTTTTTCGTGCATGCAGCCGGTGTTTCATCTTTTTATATTGGCGTGATTCATCAATTTATAAGACGTTATCACGTCAAAAAACAATTTCATTGTAAGTACACCTATAAGAGAAAAGTTACTTGCTAAAAAAGTATAAGCATTTTCACAGATAAGCAGAGTGTTAAAGTTGATTCGATTAAAGAAAAAACTTTTTAAAAAAATTGAACCTCCTTCAAAAAAAGTCACTAAAAAGCGTAAAATAACAAAATTGTCAGGTCGACACCAATTATATACCTAATTATATAAAACGAGACTCAAAACTTTGGTATTTTACGGTTTTTAGTTACTCTTCTTTGAAGGAGGGTCAATTTTTTTTGTTTTAAATTTTTTAGTGGTCTTCATTAGTATCTATAATGAAACCGAAGAGCAACGTTCACGCCGACAATTACAACCTTTACAATATTTGATTTTTGTTTATTTTCTAAAAGAGCTGCTGAACCGATTTTGCTAAAATTTCTATCGAATAAAAAAAGAATCATCGAAATCGGTTCACAGCCGGCGAAGATATCAACGAACAGACATATAAAAAAAACATTTTTTTTAATACAATCGAATACAGAACCTCCTCCTTTTTTAAGTCGGTTAAAAAAGCTCTCTTGTACGAGGTTGTATTGCAGACGCTCGAAAGTTTACATCATTAGCGTCTTAAATGAAATAACATAATCAATTAAAACAGAACATTACAAAACATTCATGAGCATAGAGGTGGGATTCGAACCCACGACAGCTCGTTACGGAATCGTAGCTCTCTGAAAATTTAGATTTTTCATGTCATCTCCTTGCGAATTTTGGGAAGAGGAAAAATTCTTTCCTGTTGGACTTAGGCCTGCAAGGATCCATTGATCTTCTTCGACAACTGACTTTTTTCCAAACAGTCATGATATCTGAAAGATCTTTTGGTTGCAATTTTAGGGGGTAGGATATAGTTAGAGAGTTGACGCGCAAAAAAGAACATGTCGTCCCAACCTTCTGTTGCTTGGTACATAAACTATAATTTAGATTTTAGAGCATTTTTTTCTTATATGATATATAAGTGGAATCTGGACCCATTTGAAGATAGGAGGGATACAAAATTTCTAGTGTGCGGTAAAAAGGGTTAAAATTTAAAAAAAAGGAGCTGACGCGCAAAGAGCCAAATGATCGGGAAATACCGGCGGCAGAAATTTTTGACCATTTGCAGCCTCCCCAAGCCACTCCTAAGAAAGTGGATTTATGATTATATAAATGCATTTTCTTAAGAGTTGGGGAGGCTGCAAATGGTCAAAAATTTCTGCCGCTGGTTTTTCCCGATCATTTGGCACTTTGCGCGTCAGCTCCCCTTTTTTTAAATTTTAACCCTTTTTTACCGCACCTTTGAATTTACACTTTTTTAGGAGTGGCTTGGGGAGAGTGCAATTGGGCTTTTGAATGAAATTTTTTTTTGTCATAAATGGAAAGATCGTATATAAGTTTTATAAAAAAACTATTTTTCTTTTTTTTATTTTCGTTATAATTCAAAAGTTATATCAAATTAAAAATAAAAAAAAGTTCCGAGAACGCGCCGACATTTCCCGAACATAATGTGACGTCATAATGTTTTAGTCAATACACATGTAGAAGCCATTGATAGTATACTGCGTATATACATTTTACCATTATGACGTCACAACTGTCAAAAACAATTTTAGTGCGTTTGCAGTCACGTGATTTTTTTAAATATTTTATCAATTTTAAATTGCTTATAATTAATTTAAAAAAAGTTTTTTGAAAGTTTTTCGCATCGATTATCAATATTATTTATAATAAAGTTTTAAAATACAATAAAAAAATCGATAATTATTTTTTTTTCAAAAGCCTAATTCGTCAAAAATTTCTACCGGTGGTATTTTCCGGTCATTTGGCTCTTTGCGCGTCAGCTCCCTAACAAATATGTCTCGGAACAATCCTGAGCCTTTATAAAAGCTCACAGCCCTTTAAAAAATATTTTTACTTTTTAGCCAATATTTTTTTTCGTGCGTAGAATGAAACTACAGCGGATTTTTCATTGTCTCAATGAATTTTTCATAAAAACAATGCAGCTCTTTCAAAATCTGTTCATTGGTCGACAAAAGATTATATTTTTAGGGTAAGATTACAAGAAACATGCAATCAATTTTTCCAAAAAAACAAAAAAAAAAAAATTGCGAGTTTTTGAATTTTTCATAGACACAATGTATTTTTCTGTTAATTGAATCTCGACGAATCGATATTTTTTTCGCAGGGTAGATCGCAAGAAAAATGCAACGAATTTTTCGAAAAAAACACCAACGGTCATTTATCTCTTTTGTTTATGTTAGTATCGTTGTTGTAATTACACCGATGCCCTCTCCCTATATTAGCTGTTAGGGCCCCTCGCCCCCTTTGGAAGAGGGGGGTCCTCAAATATAAAGTCGGGCCTACGGCGCGTCAACTCACAATCCAACAGGTGGATGCTCAGAGGCAGCAGTGTAAAACAAGTGAGTGCCATCGTCAAGAAACAAAACACCGCAGTCAGTTGTGACATTCGACTACGCTAGTCAAATCTATATTTTATTTACATAAAACAAAACAAGTAAGTTGAAACAATTGAATTATTATTGGTGAATTTTTAGTGCGCGTCATTTTTAATTCAATTAAAATTTGATCTACTCACCCAAACTGGATTAAAAAAGTTAATTAGCACGGTTAAAGTGGATTAGTTTGTAACCAAGGTTATTCAAAAATTTAGTGACTATTAAATAGTGCCTTGGCTACATAACTGAACTTTAACCGGAGTTTAAAAAAAAAGCTTTGTGTGAATTTTTTACCTGTCAAATTTCGGGGAGTTTATCTTGTGAAAACATTTTGCGATTTCATTTTTATTGAGAAGGAAAATGTAGTCCGTTATTCTGAAAACGTGAGTAGATTAAAAATTTAAATAAAATTAAAACTTGACCTTGTTTTAAGTACTTTATTACGATTCTACAACCGATAAAGCAACTAGCATATTATCCGTATATCTGCTAAATTACTTAATTTTAATATAATTTTAGAAAATTAATATTTGTTATTTGTACCATAAAAAAGCATCGCTTCGTACGAGTCATTTTAAACTCTACTTTACAACCTTTGCGTCACGAATTTCGATTATTTATTTTCTTACTACCTATAAATATGCCAAATTTCCGCTCACTAGGCAGTCAAAATTCCTAAACACAGAAAAACTTTGCTTTTGTAAAAATCTAGTCTAATAAATGGAATTTAGATTGTTTTAAAAAAATGACACTTTCGTTTTTCGAAAAAAGCGCAGTTTACAATTTAACTCAAAAATAAAACCGCAATATATCAACTAGGAGATAGTGTTAAATAAAAAAGCAGCGATTGATTTTCGACTGTTTAAGTAATACGTATAGATTTTAATAATTTATGATACAATAAGATTAACTTTGCTGTTTGTTTATTTATTGCGGTATAACCTCGTCAAAAATATGAACTGACGCGGAAATTAACAAAAAAAAGTTTTTTCTATATTATTTTCAAAATATAATCAATATACGGTTTAAATATAATCGAAATTTTAGGGATACCATTTTTCACTTTTCAAGTTCCCCAGTTCGGATGTGAGAACGACTCTTTAAATTTACTCTTAAAAATAAAAACAATAGACTGAGAGTATTAGGTACTTGGTATTGGACCTAAGGTGGTTAAATAAAAAGAAAATCTTGATGCGTTTTTAAAACTCATGCAGCAATCATCAGCAGTAACCAAACAAAATTGAGCTTAATTTAGTTCACACATTGGCAAACCTAGTTTTGAATTTCAATACATTTCTGTTGTACTGTGATGAAAATCTAGGAGCATAAACTCGAGCTTTTATTGCGACAAATTCGAACCTACCTGTTTTTATGTCAGAAATCACACTGTCGACCAAACTTTGGCATTTTATATACATATTTTACTTTCAATTGGTCATAAATTTATCGGAAAACTCGATAACTACATTTCAAAAATAAAATTAACAACTTTACTTTTTTATTACAAATAGCTGTGCCAAGAAATTGAATGGCAACCAAATTAATTTTTCTTTATTAATACATTATAATTATATTATCAAATTTCATTACAAAGCTCGATGGGTGAAGATCGAGTCAAATCGGGATCTTGTACTATAAACATTCTGCTGTAGGTCTAATTCATTTGGCTGATTATAAAATAATGAAAAAAAAAAATGCGAATGGAAAAATTTATAATTTCGTGAGAAAAAAAAGCAGCGGAAAGCTTTTACATAAAAGCAAATGCAGATGTCATTTTGCTAAAGTATAAATGTTGAAACTCTCTTCTCGATTTCTATTTAATTTGAACACCTCCATTATATCACTCGTCTATTCAGATAAAAAAAAAAACGTTTCAGTATATAGAATCGTACTAGGTGCGTTCAAATAGAAATTTAGTCGCATTATTTATTTATTATCATTGTTGCATCAGAATAAGTGTCGGCAAGTTCGAAAAGTGTTCACGCTTCTAGTTAAATCATTAGTTTTTGCATGCTGCTTGGTTCTTTTTTTACTGGTCAGAACCCTACAGCCAAATCAAAATCGGTTCAGTAACACGGAATAAAAAATTCTGGTGATAGTTTACGTAGTCTATTTCGTTAAAATCTTACCAGAAGCCACACAAAGTTACGAATTTTATCTATTACTAGCGGTCCGGCCCGGTTTCGCCCGGGTGCGATAGTTATAATTCTGCAAAATGTATTTCGTTTGCGGCCCGGCGTCTGAACTAATGGCTTTGAGTAAATTCTACCAGATTTGCTTCTGAACTAATAGCTTTGAGCGGATTCTAACAGATGTCGCTACTAGGTACTAAAATAGTTTTGTTTGCTTCTGAACTATTAGCTTTGAATATATTTTATGAGATGTCGCTATATGTTACTAAAACAGTTTATTTGTACAAAACACCGTCAAAAAAGAAATAGAAAATTGCAAACGTTGCTTATTATTTCATACAATTTCTGTGAAGTAGGTGTCTAAAGTGAAAAAAATAATTAATCGTATATTTTCATCATACCTATACACAGTACATTGTAGCAAGTTTTGTTACATTAATTCTCTCTCTCTTTTTTGTAATATTGTCAAAAATAGTTTTCCTTAGCTACGCTGGAAAAATGAATATTGTTATTATTTTGGAAAAATAGTAATGATTAATTTCTTCTTTAGAGAAAACATTATTTTACGAATTATTTATAATTCAATTACAGCGTTTTATTTTTTAATAGCATCAATACTGGCTACAAATGGTGTATCATAAAATTCTTAATGTCTGTCTTATTGATCAAGTAGCGTGTTGTATGGCTCTCTTATTACTTTCATGACTTGTTTCACTGTAATGATAATTTATTATATTTATATTCACATAAAACCTACACTGACAATGCTAAATAACAATTATTCTTTTCACAAAACATGTGATTATTTTCGTAGCTCGCAACTGTATTTCGAATTGACCGGCGCATTGTCATTTTTAATGATGGTACCACCATAATATATTATAATAAAATCGATAGTTCCTTCTTTGAACCCGTACTTCGGAAGTTAGCTCACAGAAAAAACCGTATTAAAACTTTTTATTAATAAATATATTTAATAATAAAAAGTAAGTTCAAAAACTACTGAAAAATCACGCTTTAAAAATATTAAAGAAGCAAATAGCCGTGGTCGTATGCCACTTACCCTAACAAAACAATCTATTTTATTTTCACAGCAGTATAGGCGATCATAAACCTTAGGGCAAAATGCATCACGCTATACATCTAGAGTGCGCCATATATATGAGATTGAGGTGGCATACGACCACGGCTATTTTCAAGTTTCATATTTTTTAGAGCGTGATTTTTCAGTTTTTGAACATACTTTTTTAAAAATTATTTTGGGATTATAATTTCGTGATTATTACCAATTTTCAGCTAAAAATATATAAATATATATTTGAAAGGTGGTAACTAAGCCCTTTAATTTGATACCCAACACAATATCATTAAAAAAATATTTTTTTTAGTTCATGATTATGTCCTCTAGAGGACACCCTATTGATAATTTCATCTGATTGATGACAGGTCCGGACTGAATATAAGAATACATCGCTAGGCCGATATATGTGTCCATGCCGTAAAGTTCCGGGCCAATTTTTTTTATCAGTCCGGGCCTGCTGGACGATGACTTTGTTAATTCAAAACCGGTAACAAAAAACTTTTAGGATTATAACTTGTCAAAATTGTAACAAAAACTAGTTTAATATCAGTATACAATTCCATGACGTTTTTTTTATATGCAAAATAACTGTTGCAATAAATCAGGAATAATTTAGATGGAAAATAATTAAATGCCGCTGCAACAGATCATCTTAAAGACTCTCCTCTTAACATATTATTATCTAAATGTATTTACCTGAATATATATTTTGTAATTATAAAAAAAAAAAAAAAACACATAAACATAAAATGCATATTCTGGCTGATTCAATTAACGTGAAGTAGTTTTCTTAAAGTACTAAAAGCGCCATTCTAAAATTTCAGTATGGCAGCAAGATCCATTTAATACCAACCGTATAAAATGAACATTCGTGAAAAGTTACTAGATTTGACAAAATACCTCAATCGTGCACGATTTTAGAACGTTAAATTCAATTGAAATAAATAAAAGTTTTCATAAAGAGCTATAAAGGCCTTTGCACACGAGGCTAGAAACGCTGCTAGATTCCTTGCTAGATTTGCCTACTAGTTTTCTAGCGCTGGTTTTCTTGATTGCTGTTAAGTGCTCGCTTCACACGAGACTATTTTTCAAGCGTGTTTAGCGGATAGATCTGATGCGCGCGCAGTGACAGTTCGAATATAAATACAGAGCAAACCGTGTCTGTTGTCTAGCTCTGAGCAGAATGACGCAATGTTGGTTTGTGGGCGTGTTTGTTCAAGTGCCCACGTGACAAGATACTGCTTTCTGGTTGGTTCTTGCTCATAGCTAGCCGCAGATCTATAGCAGGGAAAATAGCCTATGTTCTAATTTTAAAAACTATCTTGTGAGCTAGCAGGCCAGCCCGCAGTGACGTCATTTCCAGCTTCGTACCCAGGCTATCGGCTAGCAGAACTCCTAGCAACGTTTCTAGTCTCGTGTGAAAAACATTGGTTGTCTTGCGGTAATTTTACTTGCACAATGCAAGCGCAAATATTGCATTTGGAATCAAACGGTTGTTTGGTAAAAAAAGGGTTATTAGCATAATGATCCATATCAGCCAGTGGCGTAACGCTGGCCTTTTCAGCTCAGTAGGTTAATATGAAAAAATCCGTTAGCTAATTATTATTCGTCATGTAGAATTGATTTACGCGGATTGAACATGTCGACAAATTAAAAAAAACAGTAACATTACTAAGATCACGAAATATATTATTGAAATAATTTTATAACGCCGCTGTGATGAGATATGCAAATTCTCGATAAAAGGAAACCAAATGATCATTTTTATAACGATGCCTGTTAGTATTTATCTTAGTTTCCACTATAATTTAAATAAATTTGAAATTAAACTTTATAGTTCTTGTGTTCAAGGTTAGTTGAATACAAGATTTACACTAAGGAAACAACTGCAAATCTATAGTCAATTATTTATTGACTTTTATGCTAAAACGAGAATGAACGATATTCATTTTTTTAAAGTACTTACCTCAATTAAATTCTTATTATTACTTAAAAATTGCTGAGACGTTACACCATGTTTTAAGGGTTTATATAATATTTTTTTGCGTATGGAACTGGGGAGCCGCAACTTTACATAAAAAAAGCCGTATGTGGCTCGCGAGCCGCAGGTTGCCGACCCCTGGTGGAAGATAAATTTCGTTGTAATATTTCAGCGATTTATACTAGTTAATAATAATTAAATAATAATAATAATAATTCTTTATTGCTCTAAAGACAAGAAATTGTATAGGAGAAGTCAATTACTTAGAAAAAGTTACAGTTCATTAATTTTGTAAAAACATTTAGCAGCTAAGAAGAAGTCTTTTCTTAAACTGTTGACAATTATTAACATTGATCTTTATCATAGATTAAAAATTATTGTAGATTCTGATGATGGGACACCTATTCCCGAAAGCGCTCAAAAATTGTTATAAAAGAAAAATTAAAATTTTTGGAATTGTTTTATCAACTGACCTATTTCATTACAATCATCCAAACTCATCGTCACAATCTTAAAAGTAATTATTAACATTTTTTATTTCTTCGGGTAGAAGATTGTATATTTTACGCAACCTTGTTTAATTATTAAACCTAAAATTCGTTCAATTTGAACTGGCAGTATCGAAATCTATAACAGCAACCCTTGGAAAAATGAAGACTTATGAGATTCAAGTTCGTAAAACGATTTCTTCGGGTAGAAGATTGTATATTTTATGCAACCTTGTTTATTTATCAAACCCAAAAATCATACAATCCGAACTGACAGTATCAAAATGTATAACAGCGAACCCTTGGAAAAAAGAGGATGAATGAGATTCCCGCGTAGTTTGTAAAAAGTCACGCGACATACGTGATTAAATATAGCTTTATTCAACTCATGCGCGTTATTCATGTTTTATCATGCCTAAAAACCGAACCCTAAATAGCCATTTACCGACTGGTGACAATTACTTGTCATAACTCAATGAAGATTCCTACTAGCTCGGCCATTGTGGAGTAATGAAAATAAACGTAACTATTTTCTGAGTCGTAACGAAATAGTAGGTAACAACAACTCCGTTGTTACCCATTGAGACTAAAATTGAGAGGCCGAATGTTTCCGACATGGAGTTTATTCATAACCGGCTAACCTCAAACCAAAACATTGAATCGTGCTGTTTGGTGCTGTTAGTATTGACAGTTTTTTTTATAAAGAAATAAATAGATATTTACAACATCTCATTATAATTAAAACATGAATAACGCGCAATTGTTGAATAAAATTATGGGCGCAACTTGTAGGCTAAGTCATGACCTGTCAGCGCGATGAATGACTTAGACTACTAGTTACGCCAATAACCATTTCATTTTTATTATAAAATAGACAAACGAACGGTGAGAGTTTAGGATTACAATCGATGGAAATCTACTGCTACTTAAACCGAACCCCGCTTCAACAAATAAACATTTTTATTATTGACATTGTCATTCGGCCAGGAGGTCGCGTAACCTACGTCAATACGGGTGCGGAGATCGAATGACTCATTCTTTGTATAATGAACGATCGATATAATAATGATTGGTGAAAAATCAAAACACGCGAATGAACACGTAAACATTTCTATCTATCTATCTATTTATTTCACCTGCGTTACATCGGCGGCATCGCCAATCACCTGACCAGAACAATTCAATGGAATCAATTCATCACGGTTTCAGTTATTTTACCTTGAATTATTGCGTTTCCATTATGACAGCAGGATGGTACTGATTTCTAAAAGGCTCACGTTAAAAAAATAATTAGACTGACGCTGGATGCCAGGAAGGATTTGACAATGACCTTAGACTGTGAACTGTTTTCATACATCAGGAGCAGTCGAATGTCGTACTCAAACTCCCGGTCATCTGGAACATTAGAGTCTAATCACAATGATTTTTCTACATAGAAAAAGATCGCTTTCCAAGCTAAATTTTGATCAAAATGCGCAGGAAAACGGTGTTTCGAAGTGGAAACTGTATAAAAAAATTGGTTGTCTGTAAAGTCGGTTTACGGACGATAGTTTTACGTGATAACGTATTCCGTAATACATAACCTAAATTTATATAATAATTATAATAATTCGAATCTATGATATTGCATCTTTTGCTTCAAATTTAGGTTAATTTTATTTATTAAAATTACTTACCACCTATAATATAATTGTTTTTTTTTAACTTTCTTTCTTTCGTATTTATTTTAAGTCTCAAAGATTAACTGTCATAATATTTTGAAAACAATTATTTCATTGTTTATATAAAATTCCAAAACCTACTTACAATATTTAAGTATTTTTATAGGTACGTCAAAAAATTGATTTTTATAATGATAAAATTTGTATGAAAACGATTTTTTCGAGAGATGAGACCTAGCTAAAACGATTTTTTGCCCCACAAAATCCCTTTTCAGTAAATTTCATCCAAATCGTTAGGGCCGTTTTCGAGAAAAGGACGCACAGGGTCAGGCGGAACGTTAGGAACGTTACACTTTTTCGTACATGCAGCCGGTGTTTTATCAATTTATAAGATTGGTGATTCATCAATTTATAAGACGTTATCACGTCAAAAACGAAGCTAAATACGTGTATATGTTACCGGCCAAACCCGATTTCAGGACAAACTAATTTGGCTTAGGCTGAACTAGTTTGTCCTAGTATGAATAGTAGGCCAAACTAGTTTGTCCTGAAATCTGGTTTGGCCGGTAACATATACACAGTTTAAGAAAAATGTCGTTTGAATCGATCAATTATTTCAGGAAAACTACGAAACTTCGTATAATTTTGCGTCATTCAAATAATTGTATCGCGTAAATTAATAATGATTCTGTAATTTTTAAAGACACTTGTTTACTAAAACGATGAATAAATGTTTATTAATTTTACACAAATTAAATTCAACAAAAAATATTATGTAATACTTTTATTTCAGTTAATTTCCATGAAACTGCAATTTGAGATCTGAAAGTAATATTTATTGTTATATTATTTGTATTTCAATATATTAATATTAACTATCCGTTTTGTAATTGCAAAGTGTTATATCAATATTAATTTGTTTATACCAGTATCAGATATCATGAAATCAATACTATAGAACCACGGATTTATCTCAATTGAGTTATTAAGATAAACGGTCTTAAAAGTAAAATTAAATTAATGTAAAAAAAACCTCCGCTCCTAAAATATGATTGTCGCTTGTTTTCTTTTTACCCGACTGCGGTGAAGCCAAAAGGAAGGGTTATGAGTTTAGCAGTCTATCTATGTTTGTATTTACGGATGTTCTACCGTAGTGCCTAAACTATTCATTCGATTTTGATAAATAAGGTGTCAATCGATTCGTTATTATGGCCCGGGTAACATAGGCTACATTTATTTTTGAATTTTGGTCCCAGAGAGAAGTAAATTGAAAATAAATAAAAAATAAGTTTAAAAAAACTAATTTATATAAAAAATAAGTTCAAAAACTAAAACCCGACTACTTAAAAGTATGAAACAAGAAAATATTCTCATCTGAGGATAGCCGTGGCCGTATGCCATTTCATATAGGTATAGCGTGCTGCACTTTATCCTAGAGCAGGGGATCTAAAATCTCGCTAAACATATTTGTAGCTAAAAAAAAAAATTGGTTGTCTGTAAAGTCGGTTTACGGACGATAGTTTTACGTGATAACGTATTCCGTAATACATAACCTAAACCTCCCAAAATTTGGTTTCAATCCGCTTATCCTTGGTGTCGGAATGATAAGAAATGTCAAAAGTGACGTTTGCAACTTACAAAGTATTATGTTCTAATAATAATTAGTTATTCCAATACTTAACTTAGAAGGCTTTGCATTTCACAATATACTAATGTCAAAAAATTGAATTAAACATTAGAAATGCAGCTGTTTTCATGTTAAGACAAGACATACGTTTGCTTCTAATTTCCATGTACGGCAAACAAAGACAACCGACCGCGTCGCGCCATGCATTACACAACATTGCATTTATACAGCTATTTTTCTATATAAATTTGTATAAAATATTTTTCTATATAAATTTGTATAAAAAAACTGTTTAGGCAAATTCTGTTATACGAAATCTATGTAAAATGTTCTCCTCTTTCGTTTAAGACTGGTTTCAAACCGATCTGATTTAAATTGAGCGAGAAATTAGCAAAAAGCACGCACAGGGTCAGGCGGAACGTTAGGAACGTTACGTTACACTTTTTCGAACATGCAGCCGGTGTTTTATCAATTTATAAGATTGGTGATTCATCAATTTATAAGACGTTATCACGTCAAAAGCTATTGGTTTTTAGGCTATGCCTCCATGGACACTTTTTCTTAGTGACTTTTAAACTATAAAATAAAACCATTTTCGATCAATTTAACCGAGAACCAAATCCAGTGCGGGGTCCTTTAGAAATCCTAGACCGAATACAAGATAACAAAGATACAGTATTATTGATTAGTCTATCGTCTATCAGACACCGCGATTGGATGAACGAGAGCCGTACACGCTACAAAGATACACGTGAGATCAGCCAAAGGTACAAGTAGTTATCTCTCCACAGGAGAACAAGTTTTTCTATTAATTTTTAAGTGGCTCTATACAATCTGTATATAATACACAATTCGTATGTAGTTACATAGCCTGAAGAGATTTTAAAATGTAAGGGTTTATTGACTTCAAAAATACACAGAATGTTTCTACTGCAGAGTGGCAATACATAGACGATGATGACCTCGGTTGTTGAGCGTCTATAATCTACAGTCAATCAATACGAACGATGGCAGAAAGAATTTTTTGCACGACTCTGTAAAATAGTTGCTTTTCATGCCGGTAATTGCTCGTATTTCTCTCGGGAGAAGAAATTATGACTAATTTGGAATGATTTAATCTCTATCACTTGGGAGTCGGAAATGCGTTATTTTTGAGAAAATCTACTTCGGTTTTCTTTTTACAAAAATCTGAATTTTGGGAGTCAAAAATTAAAAAAAAAAATATTCTCACTTTTTGGCCTGAATTTTTCCATGATCTGATAGCTCACTAATTGGCCAGCCTTCCTAAAGCTAAAAACCACGAAATTTACTGTTAGATTTTATGTTGTGTGTTAAAACTTACAATAAATTAAAAAATAAAGTAAAAAAATTCACAAAAGTGTCATTATCATAAAAAAATAACACATTTCTGACACCCAAGTGATAAGATTAAATTATTACAAATTAGTCATAGTTTCTTCTCCCGAGAGGAATACAAGCAATTACCTGTCAAATGACTCTTTTTTGCACTAGTGCAATGTATAACAAAACTTTTTCGTTTTTACCAATTTAATAGTTGTCAGTTGCCATTTATATCCATAATATGAGCGACAGGGGAGCAAAAAAGACTTAGTCCTCGTAAATAATTCAAATATCCAATATAGCCCGATATATAAATATACACAATATATATGTAATAACTTGTCAATTTACTCAATGTGCGGTGAGCGAAGGCAACAAAGCGTATCGAAAATATGTCTGCGTCTCTTTTTTCAAAGTAATTCCTTGGTTATTCCGACAATATATTAGCATGTAGTATATCTCTCTTTATTAAAAGTTCCATGTCTTTTGGCGTTAGCCAATCAGACCCAACAAGCTCTTACGACAAAAAAGACAGAGATATATCCTGCACCCTAATGGTTCGATTGCGATTTTATTCCTATGCTTGGGTATGTAAATAAAAGTATAATACAATTATTATAGCTATTTAATAGGAGGTACGTGCAAAAAATGTAGTAGGTATGTATTTTGTTTGTAATGATATTATCACTCGTTAAAGTTAAATAACTCGTGTTAACACTATGCTACTCTCGTGACAATACGTTTCATTACAAACGAGATACATAAACTACTATTTTTTTCCTTTTGTAAACTTAATTCGATCAGTTTTGTATAAAATATGCAGGAGATACGTATAATGTAATACATGAATACACGAACAATGGACAACAAGAGCGCTGCTATAGCGTTTTCAGATGCCTCTATAGAAAGAACCTGATGACCGTTTTGATTTAATGTCGGATATTGCAGAAGATGTATCTTACTATAGGGTACTGCATGTCTATAATATTGGCAATGCATCTATTTTAATCTATATTATTACTAGTGATGTGCCGGATATCCGTATCCGTATCCGCGGATATCCGAGGGAGAAGAAAGATTCGTATCCGTATCCGTTAGTTTTTGGCGGATCTTTTACCTTATTAATTTTCAATTCATAGATGTAATTTTATATATATAGGTGATTAGGTAATAATGAAAAACTGTTAAATTCAATTCAGATTATTTTTTATTTTTTAAAATCGTATTTGGCACCTTTATATTGCAAACATTTATCCTAGTGAGTACCATACCAATAGTACATAACTCAAAGGTACTAAAAAACTATCTTTATAATGAGATATTGCACATCGATCTTTGGAAAGAGATCTAATCTGTTATAAGAGTTAACTCTTAAAGAGGTCAATAACTTTTTCCCATAACAGATAGTCTCTTTCCAAAGGTCGATGTGCAATATTTACTCTAAGAAAGTTAAGATCCGTATCCGTATTCGCGGATCTTGAAACCAAATATCCGTATTCAGATCCGTATCCGCGGATATACATTTTTAACGATCCGGCACATCACTAATTATTACATGTGGAGCTGGATTTGAACGCATAAAAAACAGGCCCGTACTACAAACAATAAAATATTACAGACCGGAATCATAAAATGTAAATTTATCTATTTATAGCAAGGACAATCAATATTGTATATGTAACTGAAGTCATAAAAATGTAATAAAATAACAAATGAAAATGTTTGAGATTCATTGCCAAATGTGTAATAAGATTTCTCCAATAATAATAAAGATAGCAGAGCTCAAATAAGTGAGACATTAATTTAAACAATAATATAAATAATATAAAATAAAATTATTACTTCGTAAATTTTTAACGACGTTTTGATTTAGATGTACAGTTTATGGAATGTATTAGCTGCGAACCCGGCTTCGCCCGGTTCAAATTCTGCGCGAATGCAATCTGTAATAAATTGCAGTTACGGCCATATTCATCGAACACTGTTAAAAATAGAAATTACTAATCTTGGAACAAATTTATTCGTTAGATAAAAATTTACTTACACAATTATAAGTAGAAAATTTAGTTAAATATTAAATATACACTGCACTATACTCCTTTTTCATTTTGTTGATTATTTTGACGTTCACCCAAAAATACGACCGATGGCGTTAGTGTAGACGTCAAAACAAAAAATTTCATAAAATAATGTTTTATCCTAACCCAATTGCATACAAAACTTCCACCAACATTAATGTTTTACAACTATACACTTCACAAAAGGTTAATTAACATAAATTAGGTGTAGCCGCACTTCGGGTTCTAGCCGTATATATATATATAAAGATTTCATTTTAACCTACAAATTTTTAAATACGTTCCGTCTCAGCAGGAATTCAAATACTTAAAAGATTAATGTCTTACGTTCAGATTTTGACCTCGAAAGTTCACCATTTTATATACACATGTTCCGTTATTAAAAATTCTAAACTTACTGTGATTAAATTTAAACCGAATAACGGTTCTAAAATATGGATGACCCAATCACAGAATGTTTATCTGATCGTAATATTATGTTACAATATTTGTGGCCGTAAGGCAAAGTGGATTTAGAATTTCAATCTCAAAAAACAAGAAATTTTAAAATTGTTAAGTTTAGTTAGTTCTTCAAATTTCAACAGTCGAGACACCAGCAAATTGGCAACCCCCGACGTTCAAAATGCCCAGTACTAAATAAAAATTCGACAATAAAAAAAAGTATAAAGCAAGCTTCTAACAAGAAAAGTAGTCGGGTAACTAAAATTAACATTTCTTACCTGGCTACTTTTCATACTGGAGTACAGACTAATAGAAGAAGTTAAGTAATTAGTTTTACTCAAGAGTCAAGTATTTTTTTTATATTGTAGACTCATTCAAGATTACAAACATGGCTATGGGCTCACCTTTCTATATTAAATATACCTTGGCGTAAGTCATCAAGTATAGAAAAGAAATATTATGTTACCATACTTCGTGCAAAACTGAAATTGCTTAGGGCTGATTTTCGAAAGTTCATTTAATCGTTTTTATAACAAGCAACTTTTTTTTTATTTTAAAAAAATTCTGGTGTGAAAGTTATACATCAAATTTAACAGTATTTAAATATTTGCAATTAGCGGCATAATTTTCAACACAAAAAAACCTAATTTAATATTTTCACAATAAACCGTGAGAAACAGAATAAAATGCAGCCAATCCGGACATTTTAAGGGAAAAATGCGTGCTCTCTCTCTCACGTATAATAGACAGTTTTGTGGAGTATTATATCTACAGTTGCTCTTGTGAATTTATTTATGTGTTTTTATTAACCTTTTGTAAATTGTATAGTTGTGAAGAGTTAAAGTTAGTGGAAGTTTTGTGTGCAATTGGGTTAGGTTAAAATATTGTTATTTTTTGACGTTTACACTAACGCCATCGGTTAGATTTTTGGGTGAACGTCAAAATATTCAACAAAAAGAGCAAGGAGTATAGTTTAGTGTATATTTATACTTACAACTATATTTTCTACCTTTTAATTTGCTTGGTGAATTGAAAGTAAATTTTATTCTATAACGAATAAATTTGTTCCAAGATTAGTAACTTCTATCTTTAATATAGTATTCGGTAAATTTGGCCGCTAGAGAGCTAAATCTACTGATCATAATCGTAAGAGAGAGAGAGAGAGAGAGAGAGAGAGAGAGAGAGAGAGAGAGATTGTGAATTATAGACGCTCAACAGCTGAGGTCATCAGCGTTTATATACAGTTTGTAAACACGTAAGGTGCACATAGGGAAATTAACATTGGGAAAAAATACTTGGATCAGAGTTAGCCACGACTATACATTAATTGTTATTTCTATTGAATTATCGTTGTAATCTTGAGGATTTCTATTTTATTTTGATTTATTTTTATTTTACTTGGCTTTTTTAATAATAAAAAACTCTTATAAATCATTATTTTAATTTTTTTGTACAAAAATAAAACAAAAAAACAACTCCATCTGTTTGGAAACATTTCATTCAAAAATTGTCTGACTGGTATGACGTATGCGCGTTGGTAAATCAGTGACCCAATGTCTTTAGGTTCAACACGAATAGGCGGAGATATTTGATCTCGCACCATATTTAAGTATTTTTGTGAATTTAATGTCCCATTTATAAAAAAAGTCCGATTATGTTGTAATCATTTGAATATTTTCTTCGGTAGTATACACATTCATTTTGCAAAAGAATATTATCTGTCAAATTGAAAAACAAGATTTCAAGGCTCACTCTGATCCAGTCATTTTTTCCCAATGTTAATTTCCCTATGTGCACCTTACGTGTTTACATACTGTATAATCGGAAAAAGAATATAACAAACGGAGTTGGCAAACTCAAGAAGAATAACTACTAATACGTTTTTTCATGTAGCCATTGCATTAGAAATTAATTACATTCCAAGTACCTTGTCTGAGTACATCAACACTTGCACTTTTAATGTATTGCATTAGCAAGTGATAAAAAATTACTAACATATAATGATTTATGTATGATTTCAAGTTGGCTATAGCAGAGAATAATTTTATTGTATTATATTGATGGTATTTGCTTTCCTGCAATAAACATTTTTTTTGTGCTTCATCTTCATGCTTTGTTGACTCGCGAAGTTAAATGACTCCTCTCTTATACGACCTGTTCTACAACTTTTCGATTTATTTTATAAATACTCGTTCCAACGAACAAGTGAACGATGAGTCACTTCAATTTATATTCTCCATGCTACATTATTATTGCCAGAAAAAAGTTGTAGTATGCTCGTCAGGGTTGTAAGTTTAAAATTTGTTGGTACAACTGTTTTAATCAAATGTTTCAACAACAAAATGTTTTCAACCATTGTTTAAAAGTATTTTCAAAAAACACTGTTTGATACAAATGTTTAAAACATAACGCAGAAAATGTTTTAAACACCGGGTTCTAAACAAAAGTCTATTAGCCAAATCTTCTTGGCTTCCGGGCTTGTATGCCGTGGTCCATTGGTATTTCCACCTGACGTTTCGTCTACAACTGCGGTAGACATTATCAAAGGCGATGTGGTAATGTCTACCGCAGTTGTAGCCGAAACGTCACTTACATTTTTGGGCTTTTCGAAACGGTTTGTTTTATTGTTTCAGCACTTTTTGAAAACGTATTTTTCGATTTATAAAATTGATTTTATTAACAAAGAAGCATGTCGTGCGTTTTTTTCTATAATATATGCACAGGAAATCAGCAATTATTTAAGTTAAAGTTGCGTGCTAATTTGTAAATAACGCTTATTTCTCATATTTACACTTAAAATTTATGCACTAACACGCAGTTAAGCATAAAACATTCCACGAATCCATTAATGGCAAGACTTTTGAACAAATCTTCTTTTTAAAATAACAAAATAGATAAACAAGAGAAGAACAAAACTAAAAAAACAATTATGAAAAATTTACAGCACTATTTTGCATAGTAGATTGCCAACTTTTTTTGCTTGCTACACATTTTGCTGTCAACACACCCCACCATATGGAGGGTTCATACTAGGTAGAGGTACATTAAAGGGTGCAAGGATTCTCCCTATATAATTTTCTGACACGCTAGAGTCACTTCAAAAATCCCCGCTTGGGCTCCCCTACTATAAAAATGAGAAAACAATTATAAAAAATTACATTGCTAACGTAGATATTCGAAAATAAGGTCGATTTATTTTATAACTTTAGTTCTTCGACGTTTCAACTAAAATTACACAGTTAGATAAATCGTAGGAAGTTGTTTATAAAATTGAATTTAATTTTAATAAATTGGACGTTTCGTCATTTAATTATGACTTCGTCAGCAACTTTAAATAATTATAATGAAATAAATACAATTATTATACAAATATGTTATTTAAAGTTATAGTTTACCTTATCTTACTAATAAATGAAGAAACGCCAATTTATTAAAATTAAATTCAATTTTATCAACTTTTCCAACTTCCCACGATTTATCTAATATTATACTATGGAAACGAATAATGAAACATCACTAAAATTCAAGTTTTCATCAAGAACTGTAAAAAAGTCGATAAAAATCGTTCTTAGGTTTTTAAAGTCAGGGGTAGCAAGTTAATGCGAGCGAATAAATCGACGTTCACGTGAGTTAAACCTTAAGCTTTAAAACTTGATTAACGATGATTTTTTTAATTTCTTATTTAAAAAGGCTACGGCTTACAACAGCGCGCGAGTGTGATCTATCATAGAGTGTGATGCTGTAAAAAATATTTGATGAACTAATGAAGCAATAAATTATTATCAACGTTGTCGTGTCATGTTTGAAAATGATTTATTTACCGCATTAAGGACGCAAAATAACAAAGCAAAAAATCGTGGGTGATCTGATAAAACATCCTATCTATAAAATTATTCACATGTCACACAGAAACTAGGGTCCTATTTGACCTCATAACAATGCATAACCAGACGGAGGGGGAAATTTTCATCTTAAAATTATTTAAAAAAAAATGTTTTTTTTAAACATTTGGCTTTTACACTTTTGTGTATTCAGCCACTAACTAAACTAAAATTAAATTCTGACTAAATGTAATAACACAAACACAACACAATTATGAACGGGGACACAAGATGGATGGACCATAAGAATAATGGATTCAGGGCCACAGAAGTTACTTTTAAATTAAATTAGTATACACAAATAGACAATCAAATAGAATGAAAGGACCCCGTACAAACCTTGTGGGATTTGGTTCTCGGTTAAATTGATCGAAAATGGTTTTACTTTATAGATTAAAGGTCACAAAGAAAAAGTGTCCATAGGCGCATAGCCTGAAAACCAATAGATTTTTAGCTACACATATATGTTTAGCGAGATATCCACTGAAGTCACAAACATGTTCCCTGTTCAACTTTTGTGCTTTTTTTCTGAAATATAAAAATAGTCGAAAACTAGGTAAAGTTGGAAGGTGTCACCCTGTATAAAATAATAATGTCATATTCGGATTCAGCGCACTCAAAACCATTTTTCTAGAGCTTAGGATTTTTTAAGATTGTGAATTCAATGAATATCCTTGTATCTAAAATCTTGCTAAACATATCTGTAGCTAAAAATCTATTGGTTTTTAGGCTATGCGCCCATGGGCGCTTTAAACTCAAAAATAAAACTATTTTCGATCAATTTAACCGAAAACCAAATCCCACAAGGTTTTGTACGGGATCCTTTCAACTGACTATTTGATATGCCCTGTAGGCTGTATTGCTAATTTATTTGTAGCAGAAATTGCGAGATGTAGGGACATTTTGTTACACTGGATGCGATATCTGTCGTGAACGGCTGATGTTTAAGAATTTAAAATAGCTACAAATCATCTTGGCAAATTCTCTTCCGGCATTTATCAATCAAATTTGATAATTTAATATTACATTATTACCCGAGTTGTTATTATTACAGCAGATAAATTACGAGTAGGTATTATAGCAGGGTTCGAAAACAACTGTCAATGATTTATACTCGACAATCTACACAAAAATATAAAGCTGAAGAGTTTGTTTGTTTGTTTGATTGAACGCGCTATTCTCAGGAACTACTGGTTCAAAATAAAAAAAAAAAAATTGTTGGATAGTCCATTTATCGAGGAAGGCTATAGGCTATATAATATCACGCTACGACCAATAGGAGCGGAGCATCAATGAAAAATGTTGCAAAATGTATCTCAATAATAGCTTCTATTCAGGTGAAATGCCGTAACTACATATATCAATATTAGGTCATATATTCACAAGCCCGGCTGGGTCAGTCGGTAGAGCATTCGACTGTTAATATCAGGTTCGTGGGTTCGAGTCCCACGTTGGGCGAATATATTTTTATTTTTTTTTATTTTCTACATTGCTTTCTTGTAAGGTTTACATTTAAATTATTTACGACTAATTAAAATTAAATAAATCTAATTAATAGCTCATTTGAAAACTGTTATAACTATAGGTACCTATATAAAAATAATTATCCTACAGTGTTTTCAATTAAATATTTATTATATTTTATTAATTACAGTAATTATTGATTTAAAAGAAATTTATTACTTAAAAAAAAGTATAAATACTGCTTTTTATCGACAAAACTTTTGAACGGTAACTCCGATCATCATGAAATTTCCTACATCCAAACTTACAGACGTATTATAATATTAGTATAGATAACAGATCAAATTGTCATGTCAATGCAATGATATAGTTATAGATTAACACAATAAGGTGATCGCTTAGACGTTATTAAAAAACAATTTCGTGACGTCACAGATTGACTGAGTCGTCCTTTATGAAGTGTTTCTGGCGCGAGATTTATTGATGTACATAGTAAAGTTGTACAGACTGCGTGGTACCAACATTGCAGAATGAAATGATACAATAATTTATGTGTACATACAACTTCTACAGATTAAATATTGTTTAACATAATAAAGGCGTGTCTTTCGAAAGTTTATAATTATCAAGTAGGCGCAAATATCAATCATTCCTGCTTTTATAAAAGAAATTATTAACAATGCGGAATAACTAATACTTAGAACTTGGCGGACAATTGAAAAAAAAATGTTTTATCTATATATATATAGATCTCGTGTCACAAATTTTGTTCGCGTTTATCTGCGAAACCATTGAACCGATTTAAATAAAATTTTGTAAATGTGTCTTGCTTGATACAACTTACGCTATAGGATAGTTTTTATTAAATATTTTGTACAAAATTACGATGTTTTCTCAAAAAAAAATTGTTTTAGTAACATGTAACGACATTTGAATTTACTCAAAGCTAGTACCTAGTTCAGAAGCAAACAAAAAAAAACTGTTAGTACCGAAATCTGATAGAATTCTCTCAAAGCTATTAGTTCAGAAGCAAATCTGGTAGAATTTGCTCAAAGCTATTAGTTCAGAAGCAAATCTGGTAGAATTTGCTCAAAGCTATTAGTTCAGAAGCAAATCTGGTAGAATTTGCTCAAAGTTATTAGTTCAGATGCCTGGCCGCAAACGAAATACATTTTGCACAATTACATCTATCGCACCCGGGTGAAACCGGGACGAACCGCTAGTAATATAATAAAAGGAAACGAAATAACATTATTGTACGAACAAAAAATAAATTAGTTTCAAGGCCTGTCTCTCTCAATAAGGTTAGGGTCATCATACGTGTAATATTGGACTCGCGATGGTCTCCAATCGTATACTCAACTGAACAATTTAGCGTCGAGATTATTCTTTAACCTATTAACTGCGCAATGACAGTGCCGCTACCATCTTTATCCCTTTGTCCAGGATAACAGCACGCGGTGTCAATAAATATTCCTGAAAGAAGGATCTATCAAAATTGGAACAACTGTGCTTAGGAATCACCCAAGCTTTAAATCTAGAAACTTGACGAACCTAGCCAACACTATCCGTACACGATGTTGTACCTTTAAAAATAATCTGATCATCATTATTAAACTATATTCAATAGCGTAAAATAATCTGATCATCGTTATTAAACTATATTCAATAGCGTAAAATCATGTGATTTAATATCACATGATTTTACGCTATTGAATATAGTTTAATAACGATGATCAGATTATTTTTAAAGTTACACTTTATAGGGTTTTTTCGACCTATTACCTTAATTTCAGTATATTATTATTTTCAATGAACTGACCACTGAATTGATACATTCACTAGTTCTCGTACTAGAAACAGTTTGTGATAGACAGTAAACACCAACTATAAACAGCCGTTTCCCTACAAGCTCGGTTATTACCAAACCTAGATGAATTGGAGTCTATAAACAGTTCATGTTGCCTGCATCTGAATTTACAAGATTGTATTGTTTAGTGAAAAATGTATTGAAAACCGACTAGGAAAAACAATGATATTTTTTTAAGATTTTTTCCATGGACATAGAGCTTAGTAGCTTACAAATAATTAAAAATAAAAAGCTCCCTTTTCGTAAGCAAGTTTGCCAGTTGACATTGCTATAGCAAAACTTGTACTTAGTTAAAAACTTCAAAATAAAATAATATCATCTTTTGACGATGCCATATTCATTACACAAACACGTCTCGAACTTCTAAATACATCCCAATTCAAACCAACGTTTTAATAATTTCATACCCAGGTTTCTTGATAATTTTTTGGAAGAATTGGCTTCTTACTAATTTTCCTATCATTTCTTGAAGTGTTCAAAATAGCAATGGACTTAGTTCGTCTAAAGTCTTACCATAAACTACCAAACGTTCACAATTAATGTAAACATCGTTAGGTTATCATAATATACAGTTACAAGCATTAGCGACCAAACTAGAATAATTTGCATGCAGGATTAAAAACTTCTGTTGGCACTAACGGGTTGAATATCGTATAAAACACTCGACAAAATGTCGTCCCCCATCCGCAAGCTTTCATTCAACTGTTATATATCAATTACATAATTAAGTTGATCCAATTTACTCAGAGAGTGATAGCATTATGTCTATAATTGTTGCAAGTGAGAAAGACGTATCGACGCGAATAAAACAGTTGAGTGATAAGTGATAAGCCATTAAATTGGACTGTAACAGTCTTCGGCACAAAGACGGGAACATCCTTATCTTTGTCAGTTTATTTAAATACAGGAAACGCTTTAATCAAATCTGATTTATTTATTTTATCAGTTAGGGCGCTTCTAAAACATTTATCAATATCAACGTGGACTGATGAAACACATGTCTGTCTTTTAAGGGTTTACATTGGGATACAGTATTTCGCATCTTCTTCAATCATATTGCTGTTTTCCTGATCCTCAAACCTGTGGTATTTTATTTAATGCTTTGGAATTACACAATTTGAATAGAATTATCTTTCCTGGATTTTTCTTTCGATCAATGACTGCCTACGTATCAAGATATTTATCTTTCAAAATTAATCAGCACACTGATCACACTTTTGGAACGACTCCATAATCATGTATAGCGATGAAATCTTCTGTCTCACGTTTATTGCATCTGGGTTGATTTATAGTATTTGTCGCACTGAAATTATTGTTTGCCGCACACAAATTCAGAGAAAAAAACAAAATAATAACGGTGTTAATGTCAACGAAACAAACTGTCATTTGAAGCAGATTTGAGGTTAAAATTTTCGATTATGGACTTTTATTCTTGACAATTTTAACAATTTTAACTGAATTTTCAACTTTTTAATGATTTAATTATATTTTTTATTACTTCTAATTTATTTTTTTATTCGTAATAAAATTTTAATTGTAATTTAATTTAATTCGTAATAAAAAATAGTATGTGCAACTCGTGCGGCATTGTCGCACTAGTTGCACAATATACTATTAAAGATTCACTAATCGAGTTGTCCACCTCAAGTTTTTTTAATCGTTACGATTGCAACTAGGAAGCGATCATGATTTTGAGAGATATCGAAATACGCTTTTCTTGTAGTACCTACCATACAAAAATACGATGTTTGGAGTCGACGATTAATATTATAATCCACGTTATATTAATAATCAGATCAATAAATTAATTATAATGTCATAGTGTAAAATACAATGATAAACACAGATTAATTCAAAACTAATCTATAGTTGTTATTTGGAGTGCAATCAATTTAAAGTTAGTGCTACAAACATTTTTAAAAGCAACATTTAAAAGATAGATATTCCGAGAAACTGAAATAAGGATATCCTTCATTATAAAAGACCTTACACGGACAAAAATTTAAATAAATTTACATAGCAATTAACGACATTAAAAGTTAAGACGCAGTTTCTCCATTTGTTAGAACAATAGTGCAAGTTTTTAACACATAACGGTACTAGCATTTACCCGCGGATTCGCTCTTGTTGTCACTGCCGGTATAACAAAAATCTTATCTTAACCGCATAAAAAGTATCCTTCACTTAAAGTTTGAATAGATAACCAAGTTTCATCAAAATCCATACTTCATTTTATCACAGTTCTATATCACATCGCCTAGACGCGGGTTGTCTTCGGACGACCGGTTGATGCTTGTGAAGGCAGTAACACAAAACACACGTTATGTACAAATCATGAAAGAAACTTCAATTGCATCTTTAATTTCGATGTGCTCAACACTTTGAGGTCAACTTGACAAATAACATCGGACATGACAGGTGACACTGCAATGATAAATTGTTGAGACAAAGCGTGCAAATCTTTAAAAAGGTTAAAGATGAACATTTTATTGCAATATTCTCAACAACTACTTTCTTTTAATACGAAATTGGCACAGATTAAACAAGTTTCTATTTTTCTAATGAACTTTTTGTCGCTTTCTTCATCCCTACATGCAACGTCTGTCTGAAAGTAATAACTCGAAAACTATTCAAACGATTTTCATGAAGTTTTCAAGAACTGACAAAGAAGATTATATAGACACTCAACAAAGTTTTCGGAGACTTAAATCACTTTAAACAATTTGGTGTCAACGTACTGCGTTAATCAGGAAGTTTTTTTTGTTTAAAATCCGTGTCAAAAGAAGAATACCAAATAGAACTTTATACATTAATCTATAACAAATTACTTTTTTTACTAACTCACGCTTTTAGACCACAATAAAAATTAAATTGACGAAATTCAAGCATGGTAATGACTTTTTTTGGCTCATTTTTTATTAATCTATAAATTTTTAGTGCTTTAAAAGTTGAACTATTAAAGACTGTAAATGGATGATTTCTTATCTGACAAAAAACATTTATTTACCTGGTTATTCCATCAAGGAATATTTTCTGGCGAGACAAAATTATAATGAAATTTTTAGCTTTCGTTCAAAAATATGAAGACTTTTTTTAATTTGCCACAATAAAACAGACAGACTTATGTAGAAAACTATTTATAAATATTTCGATAAAAATATCATTCATTTTAACACTATTTTATTAACTTCACTTATACATGTATATATCTTAATGGAATCTTCCAATTTAATTTTCACCCACTTCCAGACGCCCGAAAAATTTGAAATTTTGCACGCGTATTAAAAACCCATGAGAATACAATAATTTCTATAAATATATAGATAATTTATATAAACAAAGTCATTTGACTGTTGGTTTTCAGGTTTATAATTAAAATTTGAGTTTAAAAAACTCAAAAAAAAAACATTCTTTTATAGCAATGTGGACTAAAGAGTAAAAAATAATTTTTAAATATAAAGATTTTGTTCAACAGCGATAGGAAGTTCCCCAATTCGGTAAATTCGATATAGGAGGACTTCCCATCGCTGTTGAACAAAATCTTTATATATTGTGAAAATTATTTTTTACTTTTTAATCTACATTGCTATAAAAGAGTGTTTTATTGAGTTTTTTAGCTCAAATTTGATTATTTGATAAGTTTTTGCGTGAAGAAATAACATTTCAAACAGAACAAGTATTAAATCAAGTAGGCTATAATAAAAAACTTTATTCTTTGAACTTTTTTACAATGTTAAAATCCACAGCAACGAATATGTATCAAAAGTCAATAAACCAAAGTAGGATTTCGACAACTTAAAATTTTACGACTAATACATCTAAAATCACTTATTTTCAATCGTTGACACGTTTTGTGTCAAAGAAAATTGCTAGAAAAATTGGCATATCGTAAAATTGAAAAAATAACTTCAAGATTTAAGGTACGAAATTTTAAATATTTTAAACAATTTTTCCATAATTATGTAAGATCATAAATCAATTTAAAAACTGAACGATATTCAATGTAAAATTTGTTAATCACGCGGGACAGAAGAGACAGAAAGACCTCACATGGTGTTTTTTTATTTTTTTATAGACTGTTCTATAAGAGCTACTATGGATTATAGACGCGGCTGATTACCTCAGTTGTTTAGTTTTTTTGCAGTAGTTTTTATTAAATATTTTGTACAAAATTATGGTGTTTTTCCAAAAAAAAACTGTTTTAGTACCAAGTAGCGACATCTGTTAGATTTCGCTCAAAGCTTTTAGTTCAGACGCCGGGCCGCAATCGAAATACATTTTACAAAATTATATCTATCGCACCCGGGTGAAACCGGGACGGACCGCTATTATTTAATATGTTTTAACGATTCTTTTCTCTTATTGCTGAGATCACACGATTGTACAATTATTGTGAATACCTTCAAAGGCTTCTTGTTGGCTTTACGTGTCGACACGTTCTCGATTGGTTTTCAGATGTTTATCCGAAACGATTGAATTCAGTCGATATCTATCGATAATTAAAAATTCATTTTCAAAACCAGCTCTTGTTCATCGACATCCGTCATACACAATTGGTCCACTGTGATTACAAGAAATCCCCGGCACGCTTTTGTGGAACAAACTGTGTATTTGCCGACATGTTTAATTTCATTGTACGTCGATAACGATTATTTTTTGTTTTCATCTCTTTCTTTCGCTAGTTAACTCCTGCGCTTCGACTGTTATGTTATAAACAAGTGAAATTCGAATATCAAAGGCAGCCGCTGAATAACAAAAACGATCGTAAAAAATTGACATTCAATAAACAATAACAGTATTGCCAATTGTCAAAGTAAAAATAAATTTCTTTCTATGTATAACACGTACTATGAAATTTGTTTTTTGTTTTATTCGTATCGGCATATTCTGCGCATATAAAGAAAGTGACACTAAATTAACATTCGTGATTTATTTTACAACTCGTTTTGCACATTGATTAATTTAAATATTATGGACATATTTTAAATTTACCGCGCCTCCAGTGAACTAAACACAAGGTAAATAATATGATATATCACTGCAATGTTTTGACAATGGTTTATGATAATTTAATTAAAATACAACGCCCACGACTTAGTACAATAAAAATCATTCCCATAAATTGTCGCATTGTAAATTTATTATAAACAATTATAAGAATACAGGAATACCCCGTTGAACGCTAGAATTTTCCTAGGGAATTATTGTGGCGCAATCTACGCATCTATACAAATAAATAAAATTTATTGAAGTGTGTGTACTTATATACAGTAGCATTCTCCTGCGTCTGTATATATAGTAACGTAGTACAAAATCCACATACTGCGAGAGTTGTTTTCTTAATGAATTATACAGACGTTATCTTAATTAATACAAATAAATAAAATCGTAACTTAGTCTGTAATTGAACAGTTTTAAAGATTCCCAGAGTGAGTTTTCAGTTTTCGTCACTTTTTTCTTGTTTATGTTTTTTACCTATCTATACATATAAATAAAATGTCTGTCTGTTTGTTCCGGCTAATCTCCGAAACGACTGAACCGATTTTGACGGGATTTTCACTATCTCGATCTCCTTTCGACGAGACTGAAAACCAAGACGAAACAACAACGAGACGAGACAAATAATTGAAGGTCATCGGTTACTAGACGATATCAGAGAAGAGAGACTGTATAGAAGTTTATTTCTAATGTAACAGCGTGGCCGGAAATTTTAGTTTGTCTTGTTTCTGTTAGATGACAAAACGATCGAGGTTTACTGTCCATCTCTCATCTTCAGAAATAAATTTGAGCGTTTATCTAAACATCGTAGAAAATAAATATAAGAAATTCATCAATTTCTGTCGATTTTTTTTTTAAATTAATACAAAATTATGAAAAATGCAATGATTAAGGTGTGAAGCTGAAATTATTAATTGTCGCCACCTGGCGTTGCGGTTCCGAAGCTACTCATCGCCATCTTGACAATTGGGGTGGAAATTGCGCTTTGGGGGTGATCACAGGATTGAACTCTGACAATAATTTCACATAAATATCGCCTCGTCTAGTTTCCAGGAAAACAAACATTTTCGCAAGTCAAATCAAAAACAACGGAAACAGTCAATTACCGAAATGTTTCCTTGTCGCGGTAAATTTCCGTTATATCACAGATCTGATATAACATTAAATTGCTCACCGCGGTTATTATTATCTGTCAACTACCTTATTTCACATGTTATTTGCCGACCTTTACCTGCAACAATGCAATATTCAACTTTTTAATGTTAAGTACAATCAACATGTAAAACATAATTGCTTGGCGTCATAATAAA
Organism: Xanthostigma xanthostigma; assembly: GCA_963575645.1. Taxonomy (NCBI): domain Eukaryota; kingdom Metazoa; phylum Arthropoda; class Insecta; order Raphidioptera; family Raphidiidae; genus Xanthostigma; species Xanthostigma xanthostigma. The sequence continues at coordinate 4,195,192 of OY754469.1, read as the reverse complement.
TCAACAAGCAATACTAGAAATATAATTATATAGCGGAATACAAATGTCCCGGTGACTCATAAAGACACTTTAAAGAAGATATAATTGAAATTGTTATTTATAGTATTACCTATTTATTAAAAGGTCGTTGCACACGAGGCTTAATATGCCGCTAGATTTAGTTTCAAGCGTGCTGTGGCGCTAGATTTCGTTATGACATTTATGTGTTCGGTTCACAAGATGCGCGTTTTGAAGCCGTTTTCGCGTAGATGCGTTTGGTGCGCGCGCAGTGACAGTTCGAATGTTAACAAAAGTGAATGTTTAATGTCTCTAAACAGAACACACACACTATGACGCCATGTTTGTTTGTGGGCGTGACAAGATACTGTTTTCTAATTGGTTCTTGTTAAAAGCCAGCACAGAAACGAGCACGAAAAATAGCCCCGGTTCTCCTGAACCGATTTTGACAAAATTATTGCGACATTTAAAAGTTCGCTTCTTGACAAAAAGGGGATGAGTAGTGAGCGAGAATGAGCCATTGAAACGTCATATAATTTCTTCCAAGCCTTTATCAAAGTCTTACAGGTCCACATTTTTTCTCGTAATATTTCAAAGCTACTTCACATTGGTTTGTTAAAAATAATAAAACATTTTATTCAATGGTCTCGTAGGACCGCCCGGTGTGATATTTAAAAAACATTTTTATGTCAGTATTGCGTGTTGGGCTCGAAGGACCGATACGACGCTGTGCTAAAATTATAGGTATCGATCCCTTCGGATCGCTGCTATTAATTAATAACAGTATTTAATAACATTACAGCGGATATTATATTTATTTCTAAATCGATTTTTTCAAGTGAATTCCAAGACTTCATTTTTTTCATTAATAAAAAAATATTGGTATAGAAGCAATTATCTTAATTGAATAAATTTTAATTTATAAAATGGAATCCCTCTTGAATAGAGACAATTAACACGCGCACGCACAGCCGTCATGCGAAAAATTACATTTCTTCAGATTCGTGGGTGATTCATTAATCTGGCTTTACGTCGGAGGCGATTTTTTGAGCTCATTATTGTTACGGGAACACCAACACGGAAGTAAAAGTACCTATACTATTTTTCTTCATACCTCGGTCGTAAATACCTACATTAATAAATTACATAAAAACACAGATAAATTCTAAGCGCAGCTTTGAGGTTAGACACGAATGACAGCTGTTCGCGACTATTAGCTCAAAATGTAATAGGGTTGCTATGGAAACGACATCTAAACAACAGTTGATAGGTTATTTTTACATTACTGCCGCCCGAACGTACGTACTTCCCGCATCAGTGCGTACAATCGCACCAATGCGTAAATGTTAGACTTTCTGCCTTACAATTGATACAGAAAGTATGTACTGTCGATCGAGGTATGAAGAAAAAAAAATGTCATGGCACTTATAGATCAGTGAAGTTAACTTTTGACAAGCAAAAAATTAATAGCAGAAAACGAATGATGAGGAAGGGAAGAAACTGTCGTCAGTAATACAGAAACCAAAAATTCAAATGCGTAAAGGGCAGCCCCCCTGCCCTTTACGCATATGGATTTTTGGTTCCTGTATTACAGACGACAGTTTCTTCCCTTCCTCATCATTCGTTTCCTGCTATTAATTTTGTCCCCTTTTCACTTGATTTTGGGCTAACTGCACTGGTCTGTTACGGAAACATTTGAACGTTAAATAAGGTTTATAATCTCAGAGGCTACTGTAAACAGAAATAGTTTAAAAACCGGAATAAGTCGACGGAAATGTGTCATGAGAAAATCCCAACTTTTAAAATTGTCTTTTCACGAAGGTTAGCTACTATATTTTGACGTACGAATTTTCAGATCCAACAAAGCGTGAATAACAAATTTACTTACTTGTTAAAAAGTCATTTAACATTTAATTATTGTGTGCGTCTGTTGTCAACAGTCCGGAAAAAAACGTTTTGACATTTTAAAGTTAAAAAGTTCTATCAAAACTTCCAATTCACAGAAACTATGCATCTCAATTTCTATATAAAATCCGTTTATACGCGTCTGTCTGTGTGCTTAAATGTTGAGCATCTATAATATACAATCTAATCCATCGTTTCTCAACCTTTTTACATCCGCGGACCACCAAAAATCCAAAAATGTCTTACGCACCATCAATATTGCAACTAAATAATAAATATTTATATAATTGATTTTTTATTCAAAACAATTTAGTAACACCGTATGCTGATATAACAATATTTAAGTATAATTGAATTTTAAAGGGTAATCTAGGACTACTTAGTGCAGTTAATTATTTATTCCGCCTGGACATAGACAAATCTTTGATTAACGTCTGATTAGAACTCTTCAATAAATAATCGAAACGTTAATGTATTAATTATATATATTTTTTTGACGTGATAACGTCTTATAAATTGATGAAACACCAGCTGCACGCACGAAAAAGTGTAACGTTCCGCCTGACCCTGTGCGTGCAAGCGAGAGCGCACTATAAGCGATAGAGAGTCGGTAAAAATATAGTTTGACAGCTACTAAAATTTAGGTTATGTATTATTAAATATGATATTCGAGCGGAATACGTTATCACGTAAAACTATCGTCCGTAAACCGACTTTACAAACAACCAATTTTTTTTTGTTAATATATTGTCTGAAATATTGGTCGATAATTTTATTTATTAACGGACATAGAACCCAAAATATTTAATTATATTAAAACATTTTTAAAAAGCCTGCGTGGGTCAGTGTCTGACCCGCGGGTCATAGGTTCGCTATCACTGGTCTATACAAAGGCGATGAGACCTATCTTCGAAAGCGGACAGTATAACTTCACAGACAGTCGGTATAGCGTTACAGTCAGATGCACACGATACAAAACAGCAGTAGGGACACCTTGCTGGTGATGTAGTAGGTGCCTGACTGCTGTCCGCATACGAATAATAATAACGATAATATATATAAACGGTGAACACTTATTAACTATCGGCCCTGACACACCTGTATTATGTGAAATAAAACATACCTAGGCTAACATGCATAAAGGGATGGTGTAACTGCATCTCTGAAACTAATATCATTGCAATATTAAATTACAAATAATTTACGTTAATTATTATTATGTGGTAACCTTCTACTACGGAATTACGTACATATAAACAAATTATATGTAATCAGTCGATGCACTTGTTGAAAATTTGTAAATAGATATTAATGCAAAAGACTAGACCCTGTTCTAAGTCGTTTGCAGACGAACGCGGGACAGCGGGAACGCGGAATACACACTCAAGCGATATTTCGCGCCGCGTTCGTTCCCGGTTCCCGCGTTGGTCTGTGAGAGCCTTAGGGCCTCCGCGCACTAGGCTGCCTGGCTGCGCAGCCAGGCTGCGGCGGCAGAAATATTTTAAAAAGCCAAAGGACGGCCAGTTGTGACCCTTCCGTCGAGCGATATGGACGTAGAAGAAATTTTGTGCGTATCTCGTAAAAAACGCAAAGCTAAGAAAATACATTTTTTCTAGAACGGCACTCAAAAGGCTTATTTCATTCTTATTTTAAAGATCTTCGTAAATATCCAGACCAGTTTTTAACTACACGAGAATGTCAGTGATAACCTTTTAGAAAATATAAGAAATTCAATCAAGGGCACTTGATACTCCTATGCGAGCTTGTATAACTCCAGAAGAAAAATTGGTCTGGCTGTCGACGCCTACATTAGCTCTGGCTCTGGAATTTGCTCATCCCTAAATATAATGAATAACCACAACATTATTAGCACGCAAGATACTGCCCTGCCAATGATTATGTAATTGTTAATTCGCATTTTTATTAAATTCTATAATTTACTTCCTAGTACAATGTCGTGTACTAAATACTAATATAATCAGTTAAATCCCACTTGTAATATTAAATATAATAAAAATTATTATTTATGACGCCTAGCTAATACAGTTTTTATTATTGTTTTCAGAATGAAACTCTTCATAGTATGTCTTGCCCTTGTGGGCTGCGCAATGGCCATGCCACTTGCTGAAAAGAAAGAAGGTGAAGTTTCATCCGATGTACCACTCGTTATTACGGACTACTCGTCAGTTTCAAAATCAGACGAAAAACCATCTGAACCATCCACTGCCGCCGCCGTCGCTGACGTAAAACCATCTGAAGAACCCAAACCGGCTCTTGACGAAAACAAAGCTCAGGAAGAATCTTCGTCGGAACAGAAATCGGACGAAGTTAAATCTGAAGAAAGTGCTTCGTCTGAAAAACCGGTAGAAAAACCAGCCGAACCAGCTGCTGTGGAAAGTGAGTCTTCCGAAAGTAAGCCGGCTGAAAATGAAGCCGAAAAGAAAATCGACATTTTAGAAACCGCAAACAAACCGGCGGCACTCGCTGAAGACCCAGCACCAGCTGCTGCTGTCGCTGCTGTTTTGCTGCCTGAAGCGGCCAAGGAAGTTGTGGCTGATCCTAAACCAGCCGAAGAGTTGCCGAAAGAAGAAAAAAAGCCTGAACCGGTTGCCGAAGCGGAGAAGAAAATCGAAGAGGAAATAAAACCGGCCGCTTCAGAGCCTGAAATTGCTGCTGTGCCAGCAGAGAAAGCTGAAGAACCAATCACAGCCGAAAAGAAAATCGACATTGCCCCAATTGCTCCAACATCCGTGGTAGTACCAGCTGGCGTTGCTGAAGAAAAGAATGCTGAAGTGAAAGCTATTGAAAACGAAGCCGCAAAGAAAGAAGAAATTAAACCAGAAATTGCTTCTATTAGCGAAATCAAATCTGAAGAAAAACCAGCAACCTCGGCACCCCTTGCGGAAGAAAAGAAACCGGAAGAAAAAATAACCGAAGAAAAAAAAATCGAAGAAGTAAAGGCTGAAGAGAAACCGGCCGAAGAAAAGAAAACCGAAGTAGCTGAAGAAAAGAAAGTTGAAGAAAAAGCTGAACGAGTAGTTCGTGAAGCCGAATCCGCAGAAGTGAAAGAAAAACCAGCAGTAATTGAACCGGTCAGCTCGGAAGTACCAGCTGCCGTTGAAGCGAAAAAAGAGGAATTGAAAAAAACTGAACAGATAGCAGAAAGTGAAAAATCCGAAGAGAAACCAATATCGGAAGAGAAGAAATCTGCTGAAGATCTTTCCAAATCAGAAGAATCATCATCAAAATCAGAAGAGCAAGCGCAACCGGAAGAAAGCAAGCCATCGACGGAAGCAGCAAAAGCAGAAGAGTCAAAGGAAGAAGATAAGAAAGACGAACCAAAATCAGAGGAGAAAGTTGAATCGCTGCCATCTCCTTCAGCAAGCTCATCTTAGATGATTTTTTATTTATTTAACAATCGCGTTCTTTCAACATTGACAAAAAAAAAATTGAACATATGACTGAATTACTTCCGCGAAATGTTTGAGCAAAAATAACAAACGATATGTTATTAATTAACATCATTATTACGAATGTTCATTACAGTATAATCATCGTTGAGTCGTCATCTTAGATTAGAATATCGAAATCATCGTATTGTCACCGTCTTTAAATCTTATCGTCGAAAGTCCGCAGTTCCCGTGTCCTCGAGTGGTTGGTCGTCCTCTTCGTGCAATCAGATGATCTCAATCAAATCCTAGGCGTCCTATTTGTACCCCACCTTGTTCTACTTAAAGCATCGTTCGTCTGCTAGCTGAAGAGGATCCCATTGAAGTATTATTTTTGAGTGTAGTTTTTTTTTGCCAACACGGTGGACACTTTGTGGACTGTAATCTCTCATTATTTAAACTTTATTACTGTAGACAGTTTATTTATACTGCTCAAAAAAAAATACAACTTGAAAAAAAATAATAAATTATTAATACACAGTATGTAATAGAAAATTACTAGTTTCAATTTGCAACTTTCCATGTCTGATGTCTTTTGTAGTTTTTATATTATTATTATAATTATTTTTTATTATTTAATTACAATAAACATTTTATTGCGTTCGTTGCAATACAAAAACAGTTTGATGTATTTTTATTTATCACATTTTTTTCCTTCAAAAAGCAGGTTAATATCAACAACGTCGAAAAATTATGTCACCAAAATATTGGAATAATAAACCAGTGTTAAGGAACGTCTAATCATAGTGTATCTAGAATTTTTTAATATCTTGTTTGCAAAATTGTTTTATGAAATTATTACTCATTTGTCAGATCTTGAAATGTCAAAGAATTTATTAGAAGAACCATGAAAACATTTTTATTTCAAAAAACGTAGACCACAAAATATTTATGAAAAAAGTATACTCAGTAGCGGATCCAGGGAGGGGGCTAATGGGTTTAAACCAAAATAAAAAAAGTTAACTAATTGGACGGGGAAAAGATTTTCAATATCTTTTTTTAAGTGGAGTAAGAAACAGTCCGCAGCGAAAGTGGAATGATTCGGGGTTCGTATTCCGACAGCGCAGACATTGTTTGAAAAATATGTTTTTTTCTAATACAGCGATTTAACAATGGATGTTTCTTTACAAATATAGCAAACAATAGCTATATCTACTGTTCAAATAAATAAAATTGTCGACCAATTTTTTTCCGACTATATATTGATATAAAAAATAAAATTATAAGACGTTTCGATTCGGATTTGGATCCTCTTCAGAAATAATCTTTTGTAATATTGATTTATTATTTTATTTTTTTAATATAGGTATAGTCTGAAAAAAATTGGTCGACAATTTTATTTATTTAAAGAGTTCTATTCAGACGTTAAATAAAGATTTGTATATTACTATTTTCCATCTATCACACTTCCCGTTATTTTTATACATTTTTCAACTTCAACTTAATTAAAAGCAATGGGCGAATGAAGGATTTTTTTGGAAATTAGGATAAGGTTGGCAAATTTTGAGCATAGGAGTTTGACATATAAACTCGATATTTATCTGGAATTATTGAAGGAAATCATGGAAAACCTTAACACGATGGCCGGTAAAGGAATTACCATTTCTCGGCGAAAGGCAGTAGGAAAAAGTCCACAGCCACGTCTGCCCCCGCCGGGATTCGAACCCAGTACCTCCCGAATGCGAGTCTAGTGCTCTCACCACTACACTACACCGCTCGGTACCTTTACCAATTTTTTTAAGTATCGAGTGATCCTCAAAAAGTAAGTTACTTCAATATTAATAATTTTTCAGTGCCAAAAATAGCGTCAATCAATTTAAATATATTATTAGATTTCCGTTATGTCCTTACTTGTGCAGAATTGTGATAAGTTTATGCCGGAAAGAGTCATTTTGAAATTTGAGACAGAATACAAGGACACTGCCAAATTGTGACAAAACTGTTTACGACTCACAAATATGATTGACAAGTGACAAGGACTATAGTGACGTCAATAATTTAGAAAACATTGTCGTTTATATTTACGGTGCACTTTTTTTTAAGAACATGCACATCCGTTCAACATTATTTTAAAGACCGGGCTCACTTGTCAAGCATATAAACCAGCGTTGCCAGACGTCCCAATTTTGGCGGGACGTCCCGATTTTTAAATCAAAATTAAATGTCCCGCGCGGGACAGGTTCAGTCCCGCTTTTCGGGGATAACTCGGGGATAACTTAAAAATAAGTAAAATTTCACAGAAATATCATGAATAAGTAATTCTTATAAATAATTATTCTCTTATTGTAAGTTGCAATTTGTAACACTCACTCCACAAACTATTGTTTGAAACGCCCATATTTTTCTAATGAATAAAACTTTTTTGATTTTGATCTCTGTCCTTTTTTTATTCTGAAGACGAATAAGACTCAACTATTTAACGATAGGTTAAATCTGATTTAATTTATTATATTTTTATTAAAATACATTTTCTATGGCTATTTTTGCTATCTATTGTCACGTAAACGTAATTTTAATTCAAATAAAAAGATAAATAGGTATTTGAAAACTTCATATTATATCCGTTTTTTTACTATGTCCCACTTTCGACGAAAGAATCCCGCTGTTTTCACTCAAAGAGTTCCAAAATCCCGACTTGTAAAAAAAAAACTGGCAACGCTGATATAAACATACACGACTAGGACACAGCCCTGGATCTACGATTTTTTCGGACCCCGGCAGAAACTTGATCTTGGCGCCTCCTCTCTCCAAGCAGATTGAGTAAATCGGAAAAACGACATATCGGGCGTGGTCTTCAACCATATTATATTATGATTTTGGCGCCCCCTGAAACTGCCGCCTGCGGCGGGTTCCCCGGTTTGCCATCCCCCCTAGATTCGGGGCTGCAAGCAAACACAAACCTGCGCTATGTGTGCAATTTCCATAATGTGCGGTAAACATTTTGCACTTTTAAAGTAGTTTTATCAATGCAAAACGACACGTTACTAGAGCACACTAGATCGGCTCATGGCACGACTAGACAAAAATTGCAGGCGACCAACTGACGGTCGTTGCTGGCTGTTGGATCTAAAAGGTTCGGAAGTTAGTCACAAACAGCGTCGCAAAAGCACATTTTAGAACCGTTGTGACTCCTACCACTTCCCAGTTACCTGCACGGAACGTGCGCTCGTCGGTGATTGGCCGTGATCGCTCGTTGCCTTTGTCACTTGTCGCTTTCCTGCTTTAAAGTACAGTCGAGTACGCTATTGTCAAGTTGTTATTGTTATTTAGTTTTGTTGAGTTGCGAGTTTGTAATTTTTCAACAGAATGTATAAGCGCAAGTCCGCATTCGCATCTAACTTCCGAGCCTTTTAGATTCGTGGCGCGCGTATTATACCTTGACGAACAGGCTTTTTTGCCCCGTGCTGTGCAGGTCGTCCAGGTTTATGCTCTACAAGTGTGGAAATATACTAATTCGAGCGAAGTCGGACCTTGCCGCTAGTTTACAATAAAAATATGATTAGATGTCATAGAAAAAATCATGCTGAATCGAATAAGAACATGTAGAGTCTTTAACTGTCATAGTTAAGAAGCTACTGCCTTTCAAATATTTTTGAGAAAAATTTTAATAAGCACTTCTTATCTCTTAACTTTAACAACACAGTAAATTCTTACATTGACCGTAGACCATACAAAATAGCACCAAAAGATTAGATTAGATTGTGGATTATAGACGCTAGTAAATGTATCAATAGTTGCAAAAACAATCACAACTGGACTTTTAATTTTGTTTTTAATAATTTTTTCTTTCTTTTTAGGTTTCACAATTATTTCCATGACTACTTAATAAAAAATTGTTTAATTAATAATTTGGAATGAATTTTATAAAAAGCGAATTAGAAATTTAATATTAATTATTTTTTATATTTTTTAGATCAGTTCTGAAGAAGGTCCAAATCCGGATCGAAACGTTAATGTATTAATAATATATGTTGTTAATATATTGTCTGAAAAATTTATCGATGATTTTATTTATGTTTATTAGTACTAGACCCAGAAAAAAATAATGTGAACCCATCCCTGTTCGTATGCAAATATAATGCTGAATAATCGGATTGGAATTTCAACACAAACAAAATTACTCCCAGTCTGAAAAAAAGGCCATTATATTTGCAGAACTTCCAAAAAATTATCAAAAATCAAATTTACGATCTTGTATACGTACGGGATTTAAATATCCCGCGGTGAAACAAAACACGATGCAAATTATCGGCGTGCATGTACGACTATCAACCGAGTTGCTCAGGAATTTTTTCATTGAGCTTGTAACACTGCGATAAAGATGACTATCGACTATTTCACTGAGGAACGACAAATAATAATCGTTAATAAGAATGTCTAACGATATAAATTATAAAATATAGCGGTCTGTCCCGGTTTCACCCGGATGCGATAGATATAATTATCTGTAAAATGTATTTCGTTTGCGGCCCGGCGTTTGAACTAAGAGCTTTGAGCAAATTCTACCAGATGTAGATACTTGATTCTAAAAACAGTTTTTTTTTTGTTTGCTTCTGAACTAATAGCTTTGAGTAAAGTCTATCAGATGGCGTTACCTGTTACTAAAACAGGTTTTATTGAGGAAACACGGTAATTTTGTACAAAATATTTAATAAAAACTATCTTATAGCGTAAGTTGCACCAAGCAGTGCACATTTGCAAAGTTTCATTAAAAACGGTTCAGTGGTTTCGGAGATTAGCGTGGCCAAAATTGTGACACGAGAATTCTATATATACAGTGTGTTCAGCGAAAGTTTTAACACTGAATAATTTGAGTTTCAAGTACAAAAAAATTTGCCTCAGCAGTTTTCGATTGTATAAGTCACGAGTTGAACCAAAAACCATTTAAAGTTTTTTTTTTGTATCTAGTAGGATACGCGAATTAATCACTGTTAGCACTGTCGATAAACACTCTGTATAGTTTTCACGATTAGAAATAATGACCAATTGGTTTAGTGGTTCTGGAACGAGTAAGACAAAGTACGAAATCCTCTGTGTATAACCAAAGTTGGTATACCTACTTGACTGCTTTTTTCTATATCTACAAGTTGGAATATCAATGATTACATTATTGCCAACACAAATTTTATGGCTAATGATCTGTTGTTTTATCTGTACGTTAAGTTAAAGAGATAACTTACCTATATAAAAGTTATACAGACTCGAAGAAAGGGGTATATATTGATTTATGTCGAGTGAAAAAAAGTCGAAAGATTTACGGGAGTTTATCTTACTTTTGATATGTCAAAAGTCCTTTCAAAATTTGGTTTCGATCCGCACTTTTTACAACGGAATACAATACCAAACACACCTGATATGACAGTTTTAAAAAAAAATGGAATAACAATCTATAGTACAGTTTTGTAAGAAAACTTAAAAAAATTGCACCGCGTGAAGTGATACAGAGGCTGTAACAGCTCTAACTGGAATAGATTCCAATGTAGACAGACATTAAGTACGGAATAGTTATAAAGTAGAAATTTTATCGAATAACTTTCGTTCAATTATTATGATTAATATTTATTAGTTAATGACTGTATTTAATTAATGAATCAACTGATCTCGTTTTTTTCATGATAAATGAAGACGCAAAATTGTCGACACAAGTGATAAGACTTTAGCTTGGAAGGTTTACGATTAGGAGAGGAACCCAATGTGGTAGGTTAGGCAACTAAGAAATAAGCAGTGGGAAGCGGGGTCGGTCAAAGATTCCGACCTAGGATGTGGTTGCCATAATTTCACATGAGTCAAAATATCATTGCATCCCAAATATACACCATATTAAATTATTGTCTTGCATCGCATGATATAGCGGCTTTTGCCTTCTTTTCCAATATTTTTAACATTTCACTTGTGTATCAAACTTAACTTCTAATAATAGGTTAGCTAGTAGTCAGATGGTACTGAAAGGTCATTGTCAACACATTTTTTTATGAAGCATGTTTTATTATATAATATACCAGGTGCATTCGCTGCCAATAACTTTCGTGATTTTAAGAAGGCGTTGTGTTTTCCTCTTTCAGATGTAAAAGTGGTTTTTCTAAATAAGTGAACTGATTAATTATTTTTATATCAGACATAACCAGGGATTTGCAAAGTTTTCACAATAAAATATACGAAATATATAATTTCTCTACGGTAATTGGGATTTTATCCATTTCAAAAAATTCAATATGGAGACCCTATGCGAAGCATTTGTATTGACAGTATACACGAGTTTCGATATTTTATTCAAAACTAGCGGCCCGGTCCGGCTTCGCCCGAATTTGTTGATTGCCGCCGTTTTTTCGTCGACTTACAAAATTGGTCTCCACAAAAAGCGCTTTTATTTTAACGCGATAATAATATAATACATAGTCTATATTCGTCCAGAAGGTTCATTTTAAATAGCGGTGAAAGATTTTTTCAAATAGATAAATAGATAGATATAAATTGTATTCTGTTAATACTGTATATACAATGTAGAATGCGTCATAAAAATATATCATTAAAACTTATGGTTAAAAAATTCCTCGACAGAGTAGAAGTTTTTCTGTAATAGTAGAGATTTTAATTTATGTTTGAATTTTGTTTCTGGTGGATTTCTAATCTCTTGGGGCAGCTTCAACATTGAATTGATGGGACCTTTGTTGACCGTAGTCAACGACGTGTAATTAAGGAGCAGTAGTTCCGGAGACAAACATACAAACTCACAAAATTCGCACTATTTATATTAGTATAGATCAGTGATGGGGAACCTTTTTGAGAAGTGGGTTAAATTTTGTTAATTATTATTTTTAGTACTAGCTCGTGGGCCACCAAGTCAGTGGCGTTACTTGTAAAGGGAGAAGGGGATGGTTAAATATAATATATAATTTTTTAGTTCGAAAGTTTTTTTGGATGACCATGCTGGATTCAGCGTGTTTTTTTTTTATAAGTATGATGATTTTGCCAAAGTTCCGAAAGATTTAGGTTTTCGTCAAAAATCGCATTTTTTTAAAGTGGTATGCCTTGAAAAAGTTTCAAAAATCGAATTCTTTAATACACATTTGAAATTGAGAATGCTTACAGAAAAAAATTACGCTGAATTCAATGAGCGTAAGCAAACGTCTGTATCTCTTTTAGTTTGGTAACTACTACTATTCAGAGGTTTTATGTGATTTTCTCAAAACTATAAACGCAAATACCTTCTAAACTAAAAATCATTTTAATTTGTCAATTTTTTCTTCAAATGTTGGAAGATTAAAAAGGAAGAAAACTGGTGGCATAAGATCGATGAACAAAGCAAATACTGAAGGTTTTTATTGCATTTTATTGTCTGACGTTTCGGAAATCTTTTTTTTCTTCAAAGTTAAACATTTTTTATTATTAAAATATTTTCTTCGTATTTATTAAGGGTCTATCTATAAAATAAAAACAGTTCCGAAAATTAGTCAACATCCCTCTTGCTGCATCAGATATATAAAATTTTTGCAAGCCCTGAAATCTTCGCAGACATCGCTAAATTCAAGTGCAAGTTCACAACCCAATAAATTGGAACGAGGCTCGATGAAAGTAAAGTTTGTACGACGAGTGAATTACCATATTTAAATAATTATACCTACTGCATTATACACAAACTTTAAATAATACGCTGTCGTGTTTTAATTCAGTCTTTTATTATAATAAACTCCGATAATCATGAAATTTGGACACAACATTCATCTCGGTAAACTAAGAAGAATGTGCGTACTCATGTCCCTCCCCCCATTCGTTCTTTTGCACCCGAGTGAAACCGGGCGGGACCGCTAGTTGATAATATTGCAAGAGATAATGATTCGCGAAAAAGTCTTTAAAAATAATTGTCCACCTATTCTCAAAAATTAATAAAAAATTATTAAAGTAGAGAAGTTGAAAATTTCCACGGCTAAGAAAATGTCTAAAACACCCAACACATAAAAATACGAAAAATCATCAATTATTTGAATTTTTCAATTTTTTATTAATTTTACTGGCCTATTTTGTTGAGCTGTTTGCTTGTTTGTCTCTTTCACAATTACGGTCAAACGTCTAAACCGATTTTCAACAAAACAGGCACGCGACAGCTAAATCTGTTCGCCGGATCGAGTATACTCTTCGACAGACGTCTTGTGGGACTAATTTATGTCTGGTCGTACAATAAAAAAAAACTCTAAATTAGCTATAAAAAATCTGTTTACAACATTTTAACGAGGTTTGAAAATAACCAAACTTGTAGGAATGTCGTTGTTTATATGGCTCATCTATTACAGAACCCTTGATTTCCAGTTTTAATGCAAGAACTCGCGAAAAAATCAATCATATTTTTAATTTTTTATTAATGTCAGGCCATTAGTATCGGCACTATAGAGCCAGCAGAGATGATGGCTTCAAACAAACTTAATAAACTAATTCAAATAACGATTTAATCTTTTTTGGTATAATTATAATAACTTTATCTATAACAAGACGTGATTATTGATTTTATTTTCATAATAATAATAATTATTATATACCTATGTATTTTTTAAAACATGAGATAACTCTGTCCAGATAACAGATTATTTTGAGCGGACGCTCGACTGGCCCATTAGCTCAGTTGGTTAGAGCGTCGTGCTAATAACGCGAAGGTCGCGGGTTCGATCCCCCCATGGGCCAAGTAGTCATTTTTGTTTTTATTAAATATTGCCCTACACACTCTTGTTTTTTCCTGGTTTCTACACTTTAAAATTTTGGACGTATATTCAAAACTTTATACTAAAAGTAACTTGCATAGACGCTTACGACAAAGCAGCTATAGATAATTTACAATAAAATTAGTTTAAAAAACACTCTTTAAGTCCACATTGCTACAAAAGAAAAGATTTTTTCGAGTTATTTTAAACTTTTTATTTTTATTATAACCCTAAAAACAAACACTCAAATGACAATGTTTATATAAATTATTTATATGTTTATAAATATTTATATAAATTATGGTATTGTCATGGCCCATGGGTTCTTAATACGTGTGCCAAATTTCACATTATTCAAACGTCTGGATGTGGATGAAAATTAAATTGAAAGATTTCATTAATAGATACATAGATACACACAAACAAGTGAAGTTAATAAAAGAGTGTTAATAACACATTCATGAGAAATCTAATTATAGATCTTTGTCTAACTATAATTCTTTAGTCCAAGCGTTGTATAGTATACTACAAAAGTCCACTGGACTAAATATTCAAATAATTAATATAATATAAATTTAAAATCATCTTGAGTCGATTTCATTATTCTCTCTCTCTCCTAAAAATATGTGATTTTATTTAATAAAAAAAAAGTTTAATTTAATGAAGACAAAAACTGTGGCCCATGGGGGGATCGAACCCGCGACCTTCGCGTTATTAGCACGACGCTCTAACCAACTGAGCTAATGGGCCATTCGAGCGTCCCCTCAAAATAAATCGGTCGTTTGTAGATACCTGTACAGTGTACTTATTATTCCAAAAATGCATATACTTTTGTTCTATACTAAGCATAGGAATAAAATCGCAATCGAACCATTAGGGTGCAAACATATACTTCTGTCTTTTTTTTAAGCCGTAAGCACTGGCGTATCCAGGAGAGCAAAACGAGCAAGGGGGACCCAGCTTAAGAAATTTCTAATTTGCTCCCTCCTGGGCCAAAAGCTGGGTACGCTCATGTTAACGTCATAGAAAAAGACAAAGCTTTTGAAACAGAGATACTTTATTCAGATTGAATGCAAGTACATCAACCAATCCTTACATCGGACAAATCAGGGAATGACATCGAAGAAAGAGACGCAGATATATTTTCGATACGCTTTGTTGCATTCATTCATGGCACATTGAGTTTGAGTAGATAGGCAATGATTCATAAGTCAATTATTATAGATATTATGCAAAAATGGCACGAAGATATTGAAAATGCGTGAAACGTCGATATTTCACTATTTGACCCTTGGGTCCCGTCAAGTTGAATACACTGTAGTACGATGAAGAAGAATCATGAATTATGGTTTGAACTTGTATATAGAAAGAAATAAGGAAACAAACGCTTAGCTTGAAGTCATTAAAAACAACTACATATAATATTAACTCATCAAACCCAGCAAATTTAAAATGAAATGTCATAATAATAATAATATGCATATCGCGGAAGCGATGCGCCATCACCATTTTTTTAAAAAGTGATCATTTGCATTCACAGCTGGATACTGTATTATTTGTTATTTTGTACGAAAACTTGACATTATCTCCCATTGGGTATCGAATATTGAGATAAAGGTAGACTAATGCATACAATTTACAAACACAGTCAATTTTAGCACTATCCCCTATAAAATAGCTTCATTAGAGTAGGACAGGAGAATGGCGTTCACTTATGGAAAACATGGTGTATTTTTTAAATTATTTATTATAAATCAAAATTAAGAAGAGTAACAAAGTCTTTGATGTATTTGATAATGACCAGGAAAGGATCTTGACTCTTTTTAGAATGCGAGACGCCAAAATTTAAAGTTCACGAGTTCAAAAATAACGTAATATCGAAAGCCATCTAAGCGCAATAAAAAATATTTTTGTAAAATAACGAAACAAGAACATCATTATTTTTTATGCATTTTTTGACGGCAAATACTTTTTATAAAACTTGTATGGTATTTTTATTACTATAATCAACAACAACCAATGTATTCCTCTTACACGTTTACTGGTCCAATAAAGGATTTAATTGCAAGTCCAAGGTCATAATTATATAAGTAAGTCAATGGCTGCAAAACCAAGGTCAATGACTTTCGGATTTATTATGTATCATTAATTCTCATAATGAAACGTGTAGAATTTTTACAACGTTTGCGTAATAATCTGCTTAACATTTTATCCTATAAACAGGCTACAAGGAGCAGAAATTTGTTCGGAAGGAATAGCAAAAAAATATCAGTCTCTCTCAGTCAACCTTGCTATCAACAATGGCAGCCACCATTATTTGTGCGCATTCAGAATTATAGGTTATGTTATGTTTAAAATTTGTTTTTTAATGACAGAACGTATTTTTAACCTTACATATTAAAAAGCATCACTCGGAAACTTGGTTATTTGTTTTGTATATTTATATCTGTCTGTCCGTATTGGCATCGTTCGAAAACGGCTAAACTAATTTTGATGAAATTTGGCGATATTGAAAATTATTAAAATTATAATCTGGCTAGTGTTGCTGCAAGCGAAATCGACATGCAAACTGAAAAAGGCTTCCAATAAAAAAAGAGATTTTGAAAAAACAGCGTGCTAAGTTGGTATCAATTGTTCTATCTGTAGAAAGCCAACCGCTAGGAGCGCTGCACTCGTCTTATAGACAGTGTCATCTATCGGATGGTTTACTATACTAATTAAAAATTTTTAATGGCATAATTTTAAAATGCTATTATCTTAGGCTGTTGTAAAAAAATATACGATTACGAAGTCTTTAAGTTCAATGACTTATAAAATTCAAATAAGTTAAAATTCAAAACAATACTCGCTGAAAACCTATAATTATATTACGCAATATGTTATGAGAATATTAGAATGAATAAATTACGACATGTTGCCTCGAGAAATTGAACAAAAACGTATCAGAGCCACACTAAAGAGTAAAGACCGTTAGTTTCATTTTTTAACCGACTTCAACAAAAAGGAGGAGGTTCTATGTTCGTCTGTATATTTTTTTTTTATTTATTTTTTTTATGTATGTTCACCGATTTCTCCGTCAATTATGGACCGATTTTCAAATATTTTTTTTTATTCGAAAGAGTGCACCTCAGAGGTGGTCCCATCGGAACCAAGTCAGGATCTGATGGTGGAATCCGGAGAAATCGAGGGAAACTCCCAAATTTCAAAGAAACGCATAATGTTTTTTATGTATGTTCACCGATTTTTAGTGTTAGATTAACACTAAAAAGAGAAAAATAAAATATTTTTAACAAAAAAATTGAACCGACTTCACACTAAAAAGTAAAAAATAATTGCGTATTGAAATGTTTTGGAGTCGGTGTAGTTCTCGGAATAGATTTCATTTTGGCTGACACCGACTACAAAACATTTCAATACGCAATTAGTTTTTACTTTTTAGTGTGAAGTCGGTTCAATTTTTTTGTTAAAAATATTTTATTTTAAACTCAAAAAAATAAAGTAGTGATTGCTCTTGGATATTTTTTTTTACATAAGTAGTGAGTTGCATCATTTTTAATCCGATTATATTTTTGTAACGATGTTCGTTTTGTTCCGGTTTTTTCAGTTGTTCTGAATTACGTTTATTTTTACAAAACAAATGAAAAGCCTCCAAGAGTGTTCCTCAGTTCGCTTGCTAATATATTAAGATCCGTTACAAAGATGAAGAGAGGACTTCGTGACATAAGATGATAGCCTCTATAGAAAAGCAATACCGAAGATGGCGTACATAAAGCACGTTGAAACGTCAGTAATAAAAATATAAAATGCAATTTAAAATAACCAGTATTGATTTTGAATCACAAAGGTTTCTCTTCAATTTCAACTTAAAAGATCGCAATTTTCTTATTAATGACTTCTAAATTTAGACATAGCCTTATCTAAGCATCCAAACGTAAACAAAACATAACCTAAAATGAAGAAAACTTATCTCAAAGAAGAGATGACTGTTATCCTTGAATGATTATGATGTTTTGATGAAGAAGTATTGCTTTTGTTTTTTGATCCTATGTTACGAAGAAGTTCTTCATCAAAGCATCATAACCTAAAATATTGACAGTCTCTTCCACCGTAAGCAGCGGTAATCCGGGCAACCATCGCTAGAGGCGCGTCGATCAAATGTCGAAAATTTTATTCGCCTACTACGAATCTAAAAGACTCGGAAGTTAGATGCGAATGCGGGCTTGCGCTTGTACAGTCTGTTGAAAAACTACAAACTCGCAACTCAACAAAACAAAAATAACAATAACAACTTGACAATGGCGTACTCGACTGTACTTTAAAGCGACAAGTGACAAAGGCAACGAGCGATCACGGCCAATCACCGACGAGCGCACGTTCCATCCAGGTAGCTGGGAGGTGGTGGGAGTATCAACGGCTCTAAAATGTGCCTTTGCGACGCTGTTTGTGACTAACTTCCGAACCTTTTAGATCCGTGGCGCGTACTATACTTCTCTTTCTTATAACAACTTATATTTTTCCCTGTTCCGTTTTAGCTGCAATAAATAATGGTCAGTCTAGAGGTGAGAACCTAGGTTCGTTCTCCTAAGGCTGATCAATAAATGTTTCAAAGATTTATCTTACTCGATAACTGTAAATCCATATTTATTGTATTATAATAATTGAAAATGCAGTTATGCATTTCGTTTTACCACTTCGGGCGAATAAACAATGCATCCATGATGTAATTTATAATTCAAATCATCTTCTAATAATATAAAAATTTGATAGTTCCGCCCGAAGCAAAAATATTACGTTAACCTACAACTAATAAACAGTAATTTATTCAAAACGTTATAATATCATTCATGAATAATATTATATCAAAGGAACTGCGGCGGCCGGCGCTCATAAATTCGAATTTAATTTTACCGTAAAACTTGCCGTTCCCTCAAATCAAAGCTGTGTTATATCGACACCAGTGAAGTCTTCACCGTGTTTGTAAGGTGCCAAATTTCGAAGTGACTTCTGGATCACAAATAATTTTATTTTACAAAACACCTCTCACGAATCTATTTTATCCTACCGTGCCGAAAGAAGTTTCATTTCAAAAACAGATATCAAAGTCTATAACTCTCTCGGCAGCTGCAAAATCTAAAGAACCAATTATGAACTCTGTCATCTGAAGTTCGCTTGAAACGTTTATTGCAAACTGGAAGAAGAATCAACAAGAAGCGAGTCTCAACGGTCGATGACCATTAAATTACAGTCGAACATGGATAAGCAAGAGTTCAGGGGAACACGATATCTTTTACGCTTATGGAGGTTTTTCACTAACCCGAGTCTCCAGCTTATAGAGGTACAGGAGTGGCCTTTCTCACTTATACAGGTCTAAAAAGCTATACAAAAACAATGCCAGTTACTTAGTTCATTTTTAAATTTCGTGGAACTATTAATACATTCGACTATCGCTTATAGAGGTGCAGGCAAGTGGTAGTCTCAGTTAAAGAGGTCCATGAATGAAAAAAATCAAAGATTTCTGTTTCTCATTTATAGAGGTTTTAGAGGGTTACAAAGACGGTACCTGGCAATTACTCTCCATATATTTAATAATTTAAAAAGTTCTATATTGCTAGTAGCCGTAAGTGGAAGCGTGGCCAATGAAGAGTAAATTACTGTTGTCTATCTCTTTCTTTTTACTTGACCCGTTATGCGCAAGTGTCGCGTTTGTAGTGGGGCAATCAGTAAGCGGAATAGAGCAAGCTACAGCTTATTTCCATGTGCAAACTGACGCGCATCCATTCACGGGCATGCGCATGAGACTCAGAGTATAATAAGTGAGACAGACGTAGTGTTTAAGTTTTTCTCCCGATCTTTGATAGCAATATAGAGGGTATTAAATATATGGTATTCTCACTCAGGTTTGACTGTACACGATTTTCTGACGAACGACTATTAAAAACTGTCTGCACTGTACAGCATCAATCTCAGCCATTCCATTTACTCATTATTTATTCGTTGTTCAGCACAGTGTAGTAGGTACTGCTTATGAAATAAAAAGGTTTTTTTTTTGTATCTTTCAATTTTAATTATTTTTTTTCAGCAGGAAATTAATTAAAATCGTATTATATTTGCCCACAAAAAAATAATTACCAGCATCTAAACTGGTAATGCAGATTTTATAGATTCATATATTTTAATAACTTGGGTCAACTGAACAATGATGTTAAAAAATTCACTAGCGGGGCCCGTCCCGGTTTCACCCGGGTGCAAAACCATTCTGGAAATATTGACCTTCCCATCTACACATCAGAACTATCAAAATCCAAGCGCTATCAAACATGTTTGGGTAGATATTCGAGGCAGCGTGAAAATTTGTAAAATTTGTAAAGATCTGGCTGAAGGGTAGTGGGGCCTAGCCAACCTGTGAATTTTTAACTTTGCGAAATTTCGTTTGCAAAAAAATTCCACGAGGTATTTTGAAATTTTAATACCTTCAAATTTAGTATTTCATAAAATAAATAATCCGGATCATTTGGTCGTCTCTAAATGTCTGCCAGGCGGTTACAAAACTGTCTATTATACGTGACTGCGAGTAAGACGCTACGGCTAGGTTGCAGTGTGTGTGTGAGAGAGAGAGCGCATATGTTCTATCCTACCCGTTGCGTCTTACTCGCACTCATGTTTAATTACAAAACCGTACTATTTTTTAGGCTTTCTACTGAATAATATGCTTTTGTAAGTTTATGCTACATTACAAAATCGTGTTTATTTGAAGGCAATACTGCCTCCCACTGAAAACGGAAAATACGCGGCCCGTCATCGACTGGTAGGTACTTGGGATAGACACGGTATCTCGAAGTGATTTTATTTTTGTAACAGCCTGTATATGTCTGCAAATCATGGCTATTTTTACCGACGTCTTGTCTATATTTATCTCAAGCTTTTATTATCCATAACTATTTCTATATACCCTTTGCAATTGCTCTTCAAACACTGCTGCTATAAAAGGGAACCCACTCTCCAGTCTAGAGAGATAAAACTCCTTATAAGGTGCAAATAGAGTGTACTTATATCTAAAAATACGCATGTCTGCTACATGCGAACTTCAAACAACTTAATGGGTTCAAGAATAGTCGTGATTATATACAAGTGATGTGCCGGATCGTTAAAAATGTATATCCGCGGATACGGATCTGAATACGGATTTTTGGTTTCAAGATTCGCGGATACGGATCTTAACTTTCTTAGAGTACGCGGCGGTAAATATTACACATCGACCTTTGGAAAGAGACTATCTGTTATGGGAAAAAGTTATTGACCTCTTTAAGAGTTACTCTCATAACATATTGTCTCTTTCCAAATATCGATGTGCAATATCTCATTATAAAGATAGTTGATTTAGTAGGTACCTTTGAGTTATGTACTATTAGTATGGTACTCACTACGATAAATGTTTGCAATATAAAGGTGCCAAATACGATTTAAAAAAATAAAAAATAATCTGAATGGAATTTAACAGGTTTTCATTATTACCTAATCACCCTATGTATAAAATTTCATCTATGAATTGAAAATTAATAAGGTAAAAGATCCGCCAAAAACTAACGGATACGGATCTTTCTTCTCCGTCGGAAATCCGCGGATACGGATATCCGGCACATCACTAGTCATGATTATATATACATGGTGTTTGTCAGTGGCCGATGTTCAGGCAGCAAATGTATCAATGCATTTTTGTGTAAATACTTACGTCTAAACATTTTTTATAAATATCTTTTGATAAATTAAAATGTATAATTACAAGTCTTAAAAGTCGCTTTTTAGGTTATCCAGAACTCTAAATATAAATACAAAATAACAGAAGTGCGAAATCTATAAAAATCCAATGAAATAAAAATTTGATTATTTTGTTTGACGAGGGCTCTGGAAGATCTTTCTGAAGAGGGAAACTATTTCACGTTATAAATCCGTCACTGGGTGTTACCAAGCTCGTCTCTTTCAAAATTCCAGTTCAGTTTCGTTTAAGTTAGTCCGTGTGCCCAAGGCACACAAATTATATCACAGACCATTTTTTCGAATTTATTCATATTATAAATGTGTACCAATG
This sequence comes from Xanthostigma xanthostigma, assembly GCA_963575645.1. Lineage (NCBI taxonomy): Eukaryota > Metazoa > Arthropoda > Insecta > Raphidioptera > Raphidiidae > Xanthostigma > Xanthostigma xanthostigma. The sequence goes on along the minus strand of OY754469.1, from coordinate 4,173,065 downwards.
CTACATCACAAAATACGTTTTACGAAATTAATTGATATTTAGAAAAGGTATCTATTATTTCAGTTTGAATAAAAAAAAAACAATAAAAAAGTGAAGGAAAGGTTGAGGAAAAACGCGTATTCTTTTCTGTTTAAATAATGCTGGAAAAATGTTTTTCGTTCATCCGTTTTTGACCGGCGGTTTCCTTTTTTTAATACAAAAAAAAAATTAGTTTCACAAACTAAAGATGAGTGGAACAATCCATAAACGCACGTATTATCTCTAAAAAAACTGGTTCGCTTTACCCAAGTTGGGCACAAACCAAACTTATTTGAAATATCAAACACTTACAAAACCGTAATATTAACGGTACAATTCCCGGTGCTTTTAATGGACTCAACCAACTTCCGTTTAAAACCAAAGCGTTCACTTTTTCAAAAATATATATTTGATCTGTTGTACCAGTTTAAAAGAACAACTCGAACAATACAGTAAGCTTAGGTGCAATTGAAAATTGTTTGCGTCTATCTCTACATCATCTATACAAAGTCATTCGTTTGTTTAACAGTTGAACGTCGATAAAATGCAAATGGCGCGCCATAGACGTTTCCGGTGCAAAGCGACAAGTGAACGCAGACTCGTGTTCAGCGTAAGTAAATCATCGGTAGATATGTTAATTGTATTTATCCATTGTTATACAATTGACGTAAGTATTTAGAATTATCAATTACACTTTGCCTCATCAATGGAGATAGCAGGAGACGCACTAAATGCAATTTGCAAATCATTAGCATGCAAGACCATTTACTCCTGGCTATACAAGTGACGATCTCATCATAAAACAACTGCAGACTATATATTGGCAAAACAACTGAATGTCAAGGATTTTATTTATGCAGCCGCTTTACAACTATATTTATTGCAATATTTTTTCACGATAGAAAAAAGCCGCTCACAATTTTATGTACTAGCTCTTAAAAGCTTTAATGAATATTAATAGATTTGATGCACCAAAAATAAACAACGGTTCTGGTTGATTTTAGTATTATGGAGTATAGTTTTTTGTACGCTGTTTTTTCCCCCGGTTATTACGGAAAATTTCGAAGACAAATAAAAATAAAATTAAAAATTTTACTACCTTAAATAGTATGTTCCAAAAATGTGACGTAATCCATATTATTTATTCCTCATAAACGCGTTTTTGAGTAATTTTGTTGAGGTATTGTAGCAGCTTCTGACGCGTCATGAGGAATAAATAACATTCAATTGTTTCATACTTTTTGACGTGATAACGTCCTTATAAATTGATGAAACACCGGTTGCACGCACAAAAAAGAGTAACGTTCCGCAAGCGAGAGCGCGATATAAGCAATAGTCTCTCTCTTCTCGCGTGACGTCAGAGAGTAGTGTGCGTTCAACATTTTTTTCGGCTGTTCCAGCGAAAGCTACATCTGACAGATGGCCAGATAAATTATACGGTTTGTTAACAAATATATAATATATATCCATTCTTTTAAATGTCTTTTATAATTGCTTAAAAATATGTATTTTGCTTTGGTTGATCAAATTTATAGTCGGTAAAAATATAGTTTGACAGCTACTAAAATTTAGGTTATGTATTATTAGGTAAATATGATATTCGAGCGGAATACGTTATCACGTAAAACTATCGTCCGTAAACCGACTTTACAGACAACCAATTTTTTTTTTTAAACAACCGATTAGATAGTAGTTTTGTGTCGGGGATTAAAAATATATTGGACAGTTCACGATTAGTTTTTTAAAGAAGTAATGAAATTCTTATATCGTCTTTTCACTGAACAACCAATAGAATAAAAGCCGCTGCACACGAGACTATAAACACTGCTTGGACTTCTGCTGGCTGGCAGGCTGGGTACGAAGCTGGAAATGACGTCTCTGCACGGACTCGCCAGCTAGCTCACAAGATAGGTATTAAAATTAGAACAGGGGCTATTTTTCTTGCTCGGTCCGCCGCTAGGCATGAGTAAGAACCAATCAGGAAGCAGTATCTTGTCACGTGGGCGACTTGAACAAACGCCCACAAACAAAGACTATATCATAGTGTGTGTTCTGTTCAGAGGCAATAAACGTTCACTTTTGTTACCGTTCTATCACTGCGCGCGCACCGAATCTACCTGCAGAGCAAGCTTGTAAAGACGTATCGTGTGAAGCGAGCACATAATAGCAATTAAGAAAATAGTAATGAAATCTAGCAAGGTGCCTAGCGGCAAATCCAGCCTCGTGTACAGTGGATTTAACGTATTGGCGAAACTTTCTACCCCTCCATAAACTATAATTCGTACATCTAGTCCATCACGCAAAAAAGGACAATATTTTATATTATCGAAGAATCTGGTTAGAGATTCTTTTCTGTGCTAAATGCCGACGAATCTCTAACGTATTCTTATACATTGATTTTACCTGTCTCCCATATAACGCCGTGTATATGAGGCCAGTTTCCAAGTTTTATAGTTTAAAGTATATAAACAGAAAATTCAATTTTATGGTGAAGCCATATTTCGGCGCAATAGAAAATGTAATTATTTATGACCGGATCTTTCGATCTAAGTTTACCGTGGGCAATGTTTGGACCTAAAATTTCATTCCGAATCGCGGGTCATTAAAACAAAATAAATGTTCATATTAAAAAAAGCACTTACCTTTCCAATCAACATTTTGCAGGTTAAAACACCGAGCGACCACCAATCAACGGCGTGTCCGTACGGCTGCAGCGAAGCAATTTCCGGTGCTGAAACAAGAAAAAAACAAAACACTGTAGTGCACTTACCTGCTCAAAAAAACTATCCCACGTTGCCCCAAGTAAATATCCCATCACCAACAAGACTTCATTCTTTTTTTTTTAACAGAACAAATCTGGAGGAATTTCAAAATTGTTGAAAGGAGAACATTCACCAACGCCACCGAATCACAAACCTATTTTGTCCTCTTATATTATCACACACAGGTGGTCCAGTTTCCATTGATTTAAAAATTTAGTTTAAATTTTATTTTCATCATAACCTATAGATCACAAGTGTTTCCACTGTATTGTTGATATAATCCAAATTTTAAGGAAACTGGACAAAGGTCTATTAAACCTATGATATTTTCGTCGTTGTTTAAGCTTCTAAAATATGAATAAAATATTTTTTCTTGCATTTTAACGACTTGATACACTACACAATTAAGGAGTCATTGTTGCAATCATTTTTTGAAAAAAGCTTTCACATGAGCTATGTACATTCCTTAGTTAGGTAGACAAGAGAGATAACGATATAGAGATACTCATGTATTAGAAAGAGTTAACGGAAATTGTGTAGCATATGGTTAGAATAAAGTCTGCTTCATATTGAGGTTTAGTTATAAAGACAGGGTCTGACGGACTTTGGTGTGTGATTCAACAGTTAGACAGATAGAACGGACCCACCACCGGAGTAAAATAACCATAGATATATATATTTAATAGATTGCGGATACACTAGCGCCTCCTGTACCTTTTAGAAGCCATTTTGTACGTGGAAAACGCCGTAAAAAGCGCGCGAGATTCAAAAATATTAATTATTTTATAATATGATTTTATTGATAAAAACGACAAAACTCACAGTAAACAGTGATATTTCGCTCCAAAACCTATTTTTATACTGAAACGTTTCAAAAATTACAAAATTGAGCATAAATATAATGTAAAGCTTAGAACATTTTACATTGTCAATTTGGCATCAAGGTTGACAAGCATTGATGCCAATCTGACAATGTAAAATGTTCTAAGCTTTTATATTATATTTATGCTCAGTTTTGTAATTTTTGAAACGTTTCAATATAAAAATAGGTTTTTGAGCGAAATATCACTGTTTACTGCGAGTTTTACTGTTTTTCCATTAACACCATATTATAGAATATTTAATCTTTTTGAATCCCGCGCGCTTTTTACGGCGTTTTCCACGTACAAAATGGCTTCCATATGGCTTCTAATTGGAACCATTCCGCACAATGCTCAAGGATAGGCATCCGCTATCTATTAATATATATATCTATGAAAATAACATACACAAACAAAACAAAAAAAAAATAAATAAAAAATAAATCTTCTTGGTTTCCGGGCTTGATTTGACCTGACGTTTCGTCTACAACTGTGTTATCAAAAGCCCGTATGGCAGCGTTGTAAACGAAACGCCTGGTAGAAATATCAATGGACCACCGCCTGCAAGTCCGGAAACCCAGGCGACTTGGAACAACGGCGGCCTTGAAAGCCTACACACTTGGAGGAAACCTACGTGATCAATAAAAGTACAAAAGTTATTATGAAAATTTAATAATCATCGTCATAATAATTATAATATAATTATATAATAATATATGCTATTTCAAAACATTCCTCATTTCGAATACAAAATAATTTATCATTTATACACACCTTTTATATCGTTTATATAATGAATGGTCATTACTCTTTTATCACTAATTCATATAAAAAACAAAACATTTACACGAAACGTTAGTCAATTAATTTTAAAACTAATGCAATTTATCATTCAGATCTGTATCTCAACGCTGCAGTCTTTTGTTTTATTTTAAAACACTGTCACAAATTTTTAAAACGGGTGCATTCCTAAATTCGCTACAGTAGCTGTAGCCTACAGCTACTGTAGCGAATTTAGGAATGCACACCAAATGTCATAAAATTATTGACACTGTTTTTTTTATGGTTATAAAAAGTACGTTCCTTTTTAAATAAATATAATTTGCATTGTACTTCTATCAACCAAAACGATTTCTTAAATGACTCAAGAGTCCTACTTCTTCACAATTTCAGAAATATATTACAAATTCGTGATATAAAAAAATCGTATTAAAGTGAGGTTAAGACAACCGTCTGAATAATAAAGCGCATACAATTGATCACATTGAGAACATCAGCGATGGACAAAAAAAACAAGGTTATTTTTTGTGATGCATTTTTTAAAATCACTGGGCAATCTGATGAAACATTTCAAATCAATAAAAAAATGTGAAAACTTACAACTGTTTCAGGAAAAAAATAATTCCATCACACATTCAGCTGCCAAAACGAGTACCCACATATTTGAAAGGCTCGTAAAACTATGAAATGAGAAAATACCACAAATTGTAACACTGAACACCACTACATTTCACAGCAAACTTCCGACAGATTTACCAATCTCTACAGATTTACATTGAATAATAGAGAAATATTATACAACTTTAAAAATTAACGATTACACAACAAAAACACAGTCAAACGATAAGCGAGATCGTCAACTGTTTGGGTATGTTCCGAAATATAACCCAGTTACACTGGCCAGTACTAATGACGTCATGAATCCGACGACATAATTGTACTGGTGAGACAGATGTAATGTAGCATAAATATTTAACTTGTCGCGAGTACAACAAAGTAAGCAATTATTTTTGGTGGACGAGGGAAATAATAATACGCCAACGCGCTCTGGCCAGTATATTTCGGAACGAATCAACAGTATGGCGTCGATTAATGACGTCATTAGCACTGGCCAGTATACTGGATTGTATTTCGGAACACACCCTGTTTATTTTGTTCGTTCCAGGAACAATAATACCAACTTTTCGAAAATTTAGTCCACCGCTGAAAACTTCTTTAATAATTACTTAATTGTAAATCACTATGTTTTATTACATAACTATATATTATTTAAATATATAGCGCAATGAACGTTTTAATTTTAGGGACGTTCATTTTTTAACAGCCGCAATATATTTATTATAAATCCTATTATAGTAACATCTAATAATTAATCTTTATTTTAGTCAAAAAAGGCGTACGTGCAGATACACTTTGTATTTTTGTTAAAACAAATGGCTCACACAGAAATCAACGGACGACTGGAAACAATTTTCTCCTAACCTAAAAAGTACTTTATCTCGTCAAAATCGTATTTTTTGTATAACATTCGTTTTCTAAAAAGCAATTTTTGTGGAAACACTGTATTAAAACAAAAAGGCTGCAATCCCATAATTGAAATAATATATATATTAATTAATAATTACTATATGAGCATTGTCTACTCAATGTGCGGTGAGCAAAGGCAACAAAGCGTATCGAAAATTTATCTGCGTCTTTTTTTTGAAGTAATACCTTAGTTATTCCGACAATATATATTGACATGGAGTATATCTCTCTTTATCAAAAGTTTTGTCTTTATCTATGGCGTTAGCCAATCAGAACCAACGATCTCTTACGATTTAAAAAAAGACAGAAGAATATGTTTGTACCCTAATGGTTCGATTGCGATTTTATTCCTATGATCCTATTCCTTTAAATTTGGGTGGTGATCGGGGAATTTAAGACTGTATGGATTGAATGCAAGACATACCCAAGTGGGAAATTTATATAATAAATTCAGTTCCGTACCGTATTACGGGAAATTTTTTATCAAAAATTTTACCCAAAACTTTCAAATTTCTTACACAATTTTATACCACATCTCAATAGATTTTAGAGACTATTTTCCCTCTAAAAATATCTACCTACTTAGTACCCGAACCGTATCGGGTAAACACGTTAAAAACAAGGGTAAAGTCACATATCTATTAATTAACTATATGAATCATTGCCTGTCTATTCAATGTGCGGTGAGTGAACGCAACAAAGCGTATCGAAAATATATCTGCGTCTCTTTCTTCGATGTAATTCCCTATGATTTCTCCGATGATAGGATTGGTTGATGTACTTGCATTCAATCTGAATAAGGTATCTCTGTTTGAAAAACTTTGTCTTTTTCTATGACGTTAACATGGGCGTACCCAGCTTTTTGGCCCAGGAGAGGGCAAATTAGAAATTTCTTAAGCTGGGTCCTCCGTGCTTGTTTTGCCCTCCTGGATACGCCAGTGCTTACGGCGCAAAAAAAGACAGAAGTATATGCTTGCACCCTAATGGTTCGATTGCGATTTTATTCCTATGCTCAGTATAAAATAAAAGTATAATATGGGTAAAATGAAGTCAAATTTTTGGTTAATTTCACATAAATCTAAGTAAAAACATCTGTTCAGGTGATGTTCAATATGCCTTGCTGCAATGAATACAGACACCGCCGCAGGAGGTACCTTCCCCCTACGCAAGCGTCGGAATAAAAAAATTAACGACGTTCATTCGTCAACGCAAATTTTAGATTTAGGCAAAAACGGCAAACACGTACCTTTTCGGTATTTAACGTTCAGTGTCCGTGTTTTGTTTCAATCTATGTTTTGTTTCAACAACTTCCGTCAAATTCTGTGCGACGCCAATTGTTTTTAACAGTGCACTATTTATTGTTATTTACAAAACCATCACCCGCTATCTTTCTTTTCTTATTTTCACAACATAATTCAGGTAATTTATATAACGTACTAAACTAATATTATAGGTACTACAAAATCTTATTTGTAATCAAATATATAAAAAACAGTTGAACTCTCACTAAATTATCTGAAGCCTTTGATCAGAGCAACCAAATAAACACTCAATGACATAATTTTTTAGTGTTAATGTCGCTGTTTGGCGTTTACGGTCGATAATGCAGAGCTCTACGGACCCAACTGCTTGTTTGTGAGTCAAGTTCTCGAACTTAGTTCTAGCAATTATAGATTCCTCGAACTGCTAGAAATCTAGAACTGACAGAACCAAGTTTAAACAGTTTGACGTAAGGCCGCTGGTTTTGCCGCCAGAATGACTGCTGGAACTTGTACTGGCTGCCGTGCTGACTGCGAGGATGAAAATGACATCATTGCGAGCTCGCCTGTGCGCTTACGGGCTAGATTTCAAAATCAGAACCGCGGTTATTTTCCGTGCTGGTGTTCAACTTTTCACGCGGGCGACATGTACAAACGATTTATAGACAAACGTGACGTCATAGTTGTATGTTCTGTTCGGAAACAATGAATAAACGTCCACTTTTGTTAACGTTCGAACTGTCACTGCGCGTGTACTAAACATCTACAAAATCCAGCTTCAAAACACGCTCGGAACTTAGCAGCGAAATCCAGCGGCAAAACCAGCTTCGTGTGCAGCGGCCTTAACACGCAGAGTTCTGTATTTACATGGAAGTTTATCAATAACCGAATAATATTTCATTTCGTATTTATTTGAATGCACGAACCTTATAAAAATCATTTACCTATAAAAGTTCGTGTATAGATATTATGTAATCAACAATGTCAAACTGAGATAGAATATATTCTGTTTCTATCCGCGGAGAAATGCGTACCGCGAATTCAATGGTAGCGCAAGCGCAATATGCATTTGTCTGCAGACAGAAATAGATATGTTGTTTCTATCTCAATATGTTGGTTACACTTTCGAAACAGAATGCGCCATACAGAACTTTATAGGTACATGATAAAAGTGAACTGCGATTTCTAGTTTTTTATTTTTTGCCAAATATTATTATTTAATCAGTATTGCCAACCAAAGTATAAATATAATTCCTAAGTACTAGCAGTATTTTTGTATCCACCTTTTTATGTGCAAATTGAATGTGGCAAAATGTTTATTAATAATTATTTACAGCTTCAAATTAAACGAATTATCTGTCAATTGTTCTGATTATATTGTCGTTATGTTATACGCAATGTTTCGGAAAAAAATTGTATCAAAAAGGGGAGAATTTCAGTGTCAAAGCTGACACTAAAGAGTTTTATGGAATCAATCCCTAAAAGCATATTTCTCCTCCACCGCTCCCCCACTCTTGTGAGGATAACTAAGGCGCGCATGCTCATAAATACAATCTTAAACGGCGAGGGAACACTAAATGCGGCCGAGGAGAAATATAACTTTTGATGTCAAACCTGCAACTCTTGCATGGTTTGATCAGTTATCATAGAAAATTAGAATTTCCGCCGGTAAAATTCAAATAATGCTTTCCATTCGGTTTTAACTATAAAATTCGCGATGACAGACTTTTCCGGAACACCTTGTATGCATACAACAGTAATCACTTACACTTATATATTAGTTCAAGTATGACTGTATCTTAAAAAATATTTTAATGGACGAAAACGATGACTATGACAATTATATGTGTACATTATTATAAGCCTCTGGTTTCTAACAAAAAAGAAGGTATAAAAAAAGATCGGAAACATCTCGCGTTAATAACCCACAAGTAGAACCTCGATAATTTCATATTGCTATCAAGATTACAAAGAAAACAAGTTCCAAAAATACGAGGAAAAAAATTTAAAAACAAGGTAGGTAAGAAATAAATGACTAATGTAAGTATAAATGAAAGAAAATATTCTTAACTGGATCAAAATGAATAAATAAAGTAGGTTAAATTGTCAAATTACCTTAGCGAAAAAATTAAACATAAATAAGGTAAGGACGTTAATTTGTGACTTAATAAAAACAAATAAACTGATTATTGTATCGATGAAAACAAATAAATATATTTGGTAATAGACTATGAAAGTATCAAAATAAAAATACGGGATATCGATAAAAGAAAGTGAGAGATTAAAGACGCTCGTCAACTGAGGTCATTAGCTTCTAGATATCAATAAAATGTAAAACATTGTATTTATTATAATAAAAAAAACGGAAAATTATCATAATATTACCAAAACGCGTTATACCACAGTTAGCCATATTGGAAGTGACAGTAATACACTAAACCAGGAGCGGGCAAATCTTTTGATCATCGGGCCACATTGCTGATGAAAATTTGACCGTGGGCCAAAAATTTGGAGACCAACAAAAAAAGGTTCTTTCATTTCCGCAACAAAAAGGTCTTTTGACGTGATAGCGTCTTATAAATTGATGAAACACCGGCTGCACGCACGAAAAAGAGTAACGTTCCGCAAGCGAGAGCGCGATATAAGCGATAGTCTCTCTCTTCTCGCGTGACGTCAGAGAGTAGTGTGCGTTCAACATTTTTTTCGACTGTTCCAGCGAAAGCTACATCTGACAGATGGCCAGATAAATTATACGGTTCGTTAACAAATATATAATATATATTAAATGTCTTTTATAATTGCTTAAAAATATGTATTTTGCTTTGGTTGATCAAATTATTAGTCGGTAAAAATATAGTTTGACAGCTACTAAAATTTAGGTTATGTATTATTAAATATGATATTCGAGCGGAATACGTTATCACGTAAAACTATCGTCCGTAAACCGACTTTACAGACAACCAATTGTTTTTTTTTTCGTCTGTTGTGGCCCTTGCTATTTAGTATTTTACTAAAAAAAATTTTATGCGCCAAATTACATCGGCAAACTACTTTCGCTCTTAATAATCATTTATAAAATGCTTCGCGGGCCGGACAAAAGTCTATCGCGGGCCGCATTCGGCTGCGGGCCGCCATTTGCCCAGGCCTGCACTAAACTATACGTTTTCAAATTGAACATAGATGGTAAAAAAAATAATAAGCATTATTCGATTTGAATATTGCAGTAACTTATATTGTCAAAGAGAAAATTAAACTTATTGCTATCACAGAATCTATAACAGGGATCAACAACCAAACTAAAAAGATGATATATTTGCCGAGTAAAAAAGATTCATTTCGATATAATATGTGAGTGACTAAAATTGGAATCACGGCCGGGGAAACATTGGAATGCAGTTTGCACTTCAATTTTTTTTTTTTTTTGGGAATCAGCGCTCCCAGGAATCCGAGCTCGTACCGATCGGTTTGTGATATCGGCTGGAAGAACGTACATAATCTATCTTTATGCCTAGAAGAGCACGGTGGCGCCATCTCTCGGTGTAAAAATGAAAAACCAAAATTTATTTCGTCGTTGGTTCTGTAATAGCTCTTATGTGCATAATTGGCAGATTTTACGTTTTTTAAATTAAAAGATTCAAGAAACGGAGCTCTATACACTAGTAATACCTCCAAATTAATTTTACAGTAACCAACAAGGGGAATTAACTCTTATGTGAAAAGTTGTATCAAATAATTCCTCCCATGTGCCAATAAATCCGAAATTATCGTTAAATATTTTTTAAGAAAATACTTCGTCTTAATTAAACATGTATATTGAAGATAAGTATGAATTAGTAATATACCTCTGAAATTGCTAGTTCTTACCATCCATTGCTGAAATAACTACTTTCAGCTTTTCCTGCAAATTTTACTTTTTGCACATAAGAGGTATTACAGAACCAACGACGATTTGCAATTCCCGTAAATAAGGCTTTCAAGTGGATCGTCGGTATTACAAACTCGAGGATCTTAGTGCGTTGCTGTCACTTTCATGATATTACAATGTTTAGTACTGTTAGTAATAAATAAATTCACCGTAACGAATTTTTAAGTAACTGTTATTATATGGAATAATTACTAATATAAGTATTAATAAATATTAATTAAAAGGCAGTAAACATACTTATATACTTATACTTTGGGATTTCCACAGAAAAAAAAAACGAGTAGCATTTATTCAAATTCAAGATCATCAGAAATAATTCTCAAAATTACTTAAAAACAACAAATCAGGCAATTTCAAATTGTACTAAAAAAATCAATTTTCTTTTTATAAAAATACAATAATTGTCTCGTAGTCACAAAAACTAAAGCCGAAAATATACTACAGCGAGTAAGTGAACTTTACATTTTTAAAGTTTCTTTCAAGATTTTCTTCAAATTCGACGTGACAGACGCACAAGCAGGATCTACAGTATGTACTCTAAACAAGTAAGGTTGTACGTCAGGATACGACGTATCGAAAATGCAATCTATATCAGATCTATTCGGCATTTTAGGTATGTAGTCATGCCTGTTCATTAGTTGCGTTATATAAAAAACCTTCTCGGTTAACATTTCCCCTACTTTTTCTTTGAACTGTCTCCTTTCCTCCTCTTTAGTTATATTAATTAACGATATTCGTATCGTCCATACTTCCCACGGCAAAGATTCGTACCAGGCCCAGCGACCCTTCTTTTTCTGATAAAACTCTAAACTAATTGTACCTACGCCGTTACCTTCATTCTCACGAAGTGAATTCGTGAAATCTAAAACATCCTTCCTCAAATTATTTCCGAGCGCGTCCGAAGTACAACTCACGTACGTGAAGTCGATAAAATCGCAGTCGACGTCGGTATAGCCGATACTTCCGACCGAATAACTATTTTCATTGTGATAATTGAATTTACCTAAAGTACGGTGGAACAGGACAGTATGAAAAAGACTTAAAACAGCTTCTTCGACTTGTCGTCCTTCCGTTTTTAAATCGAAAATGTTCGTTCGAGCATTCATTTTAAACAATGATTTCTTTCTAATAAAGAACAATAAATAAATACCTAGCTATAATCGCGATATAAATATTCGTTAACATTAAACAATAATCACAAAATAACGCCTGAGAATTTAGTGAATAACGAAAAAATAATAGTAAAACAATTGCATATCAGTTACTGCCACGTTAATAACAACTAAACTATAACAAACAATATACTTCGTAAAAAAAAAAATAAATTTAAATATTAAATAACGAACGATGAGGTAGCTATGGAGATATTTTGAAGTGAAGATAGTGTGAAACAAATAGAGGACAAGAACAAAATCAGTAACAAATGACGCATACCCATGTATCTAAAGGTGCCGCAGAGTGTCGATGTTCTCGCACCGTAATTTAGCCACTTTGAAAGACCGAAATCGATCAATCGGATGTGACCGTCCTTATCTAACAACACGTTTTCAGCTTTCAGATCTCGATATATTATTCCGGCATTGTGCAAGAAATCTGTAACCAAATCAATACAGAACTGTTTCACTCTAAATGAAATAAAATAAAGCTAGGTTCAGACCTTGCGGTTTTCCGAAACGTTTTTCGTATGCGGTTTTCAGTGGCAAATGCAAACATATACACGTATTCACACTATACGGTAAAACCGAATGCGGTAAAAAAAACAGTTTCGTTTATTTTTGCAGCCGTGTCTTGTCACTGAAAACCGTGAGCCGCGTACGGCACAAAAGACGAAACGGTCTCAGTGGCAATAGCATTTCGATTCTACCGTATAAGAAAAACGTATGAATGTGAATACTGAATACGTTTTTACTGTATACGTTAAAATCGTATAAGAATTCCGAATAGGAAAAACCGCATAGTGTGAACCTAGCCAGTCTACGATAGTTGAGCTCAAGAAAAGTAATTGTTTATACAGTATGTAAACACGTAAGGTGCACATAGGGAAATTAACATTGGGAAAAAATGACTGGATCAGAGTGAGCCTTGAAATCTTGTTTTTTAATTTGACAGATAATATTCTTTTGCAAAATGAATGTGTATACTACCGAAGAAAATATTCAAATGATTACAACATAATCGGACTTTTTTTATTAATGGGACATTAAATTCCCTAAAATACTTAAATATGGTGCGAGATCAAATATCTCCGCCTATTCGTGTTGAACCTAAAGACATTTGGGTCACTGATTTACCGACGCGCATACGTCACACCAGTCAGACAATTTTTGAATGAAATGTTTCCAAACAGATGGAGTTGTTTTTTTGTTTTATTTTTGTACAAAAAAATTAAAATAATGATTTATAAGAGCTTTTTATTATTAAAAAAGCCAAGTAATATAAAAATAAATAAAAATAAAATAGAAATCCTCAAGATTACCACGATAATTCAATAGAAATAACAATGAATGCAGTCATGGCTAACTCTGATCCAAGTATTTTTTCCCAATGCTAATTTCCCTATGTGCACCTTACGCGTTTACATACTGTATAGCGACTCTGGGGACCATGTGCATAACCGTTTAATTGAATTTAAAAAACAAAAATTAATTATGTTATTTTATATACGACTTACCAAGCGCCAGTGCAATTTCAGCTACATAAATTTTCACGAGTTCTTCGGGCAATGTATCGTAACTTTCGCACAAAGTATGTAGCTCTCCCCCTTCGACGAAATCACTGACTGAAAAAATGAAAGCAAAAAAAACACGTAAGATGTGATGATACCTTTGAATTTTTAATATTCATCGTCATTATTTCAGAAAAAAAGTCACTAATGCATTTTCGATCAATATAATTATCACTTTTTAAAACCTACATATTATATGGAGTAAGAGCTGGCTACGGAGAAAATGGGTGCAGAGCTGAAAATTTGCAGAATAATAGCAGATAGTACAAGTAAGTAGGGAAAAAATTGCCAGAAGGCTAGGCGGAAGATAAAGAGCCGCCAGAAGGCGCTAATGTTGCGAAAAATCAGTGCACTTCTGGCAATTTCTATACTTATTCTGTAATTCAAAACTAGATTATATATTATACATTATATAGTTATAAGGGCATACTGAAAATTCAAACATGATATAATAATTACATTAGACAAATATTCAAAATTATTAATGACATTTTGATAGAAATAAAATTAAATAAATTAATAAAATTACGTTTTATACTTGTACTATCTCCTATTATTCTGCAAATTTTCAGCTCTGCACCGAGTCACCCATTTTCTTTGTAGCCAGCTCTCCGTCTAATAGGTATTACTTTCAGAGACAGTACAAAAAATTTATTTAATTTAGGAAATTATTTATTTAAACAAACTCACAAGCATATTGAAAAATTCCATTATTTTAAGTTCTATTTAAAGAATTACTTATTTACAATTTCAATTGAAATATATCAACTGTCAATAACAAAAGAATTACTTGTAAACAATTTCATTCACACTTTGCAAAAAAAAAAGAAAAATAAAACAAAAACAAACGTTACAATCTAACAAAAATAAAAGTATTTCTGGGGCATTAATTAAGTCCAACTATCTCAGTAGTTACTCTTATCTAATCTAACTTATTCGGGTTATTTAAATTATAATTATTCACAATAATTTTTGTCACGACATTGTATTTATCATTATGTCATCAATATCAACACTTTTTGTTTCACACTAATTTTTTTACAGAGTAGAAAGTGAATTATTTGCAAACGGGAAAAAATAGAGATATTGATTTTTAGGATCGTCACATACAAAACTAAATCTACCGCCTTTCCACGAGTTTCTTAACCTGCCTTACAGGCAGGCTGTAGTGCTAAATGGGTCATTTGCGAGACATATACATTATGTTTGAGTTAGGTCAGGTCTGAATATTCATAAGCTATGTTCCAATCGCTCTGCTAACTGTAACAGAACCATCACAGTCATGCGGAGTAGCTAAAACGTGTTCCAAAGCCGATGCAAACAGTTTCACTTCAGCGGTTCTGTTACCGTTCGCAGAGAGATTGGAACGGAGCTATAATAATGCACATTCAAGCAATGTTTCAGGTTGTTTGTTCACTGAAATTTTACACAATATTACGTACCGATATATAATTTCCGGCGACTCTGCCAATAAAATGGACAGTTGACTATAAAAGGATTGTGTCCACAAAGACTTTGAATGGAGACTTCTTCTTTAACTTGACGCACCGCGTTCTCACTGATTATCTGAGCTTTTGATAATATTTTCAATGCGTATATCTGACGATTATCTAGCTTTTGTACTTTGTAAACCTTGCCGTAAGCGCCATACGAAATGAAATCGAGTATGCAAAAGCTGTTTTCGGTGAGTTCAGAGTTTAAAGGAAACTCCGGCAAAAAGGCAGATTCAATATGTGCAACCGGCCAAGCTGTTTTGCTTGCTTCAAAAGGCTCTGTCAACGTCGATTGTTTCCACCTATGACAAATTTTATATTTTTAGGACATCGTTATGACTATCGATGAAATAAAGCATCATTGATTGTTCTGATAGTCCAGGGGTCGGCAACCTTTTGAGACGGAAGAGCCAAAAGTTACAATTTACAAAATTTCCCAGTTTTTAAAGAGCCACTAAACATTTTCGTTTCAGTATTATAGTATTTGCTTATAAAGGTATAATATATCCAAGGACGACACGTCGCGACGGGGGCGGTGCGCGTGAGACGCGAGTGGAAATGGCTGAGAGATAGACATGGTACTCAATCATGGATCGATTGGACGATTTTTAAGGGTTTATATAATAAAATAATTATTTTTTGCGTATGGAACTGGAGAGCCGCAACTTTACATCAAAAGCTGGAGGTTGCCGACCCCTGTAATAGTTCAAGAGGCAACGAACATTTTTGGGTAGATATTTGGGGCACTGTGAAAATTTGTGTAACATTTCTTTTGAAATGTCTAAATACAAAACCAAAGACCTGGTCGAAAGGTGGGGTCAAACGAAGCTTTTAATTTTTAACTTTGCGTAATTTTATTTGCAAAAAAAGTCCTTGAAACTTTAATAATTAAATTGAAAAA
This sequence comes from Xanthostigma xanthostigma, assembly GCA_963575645.1. Taxonomy (NCBI): domain Eukaryota; kingdom Metazoa; phylum Arthropoda; class Insecta; order Raphidioptera; family Raphidiidae; genus Xanthostigma; species Xanthostigma xanthostigma. The sequence continues at coordinate 4,156,815 of OY754469.1, read as the reverse complement.
ATAATTCAGGTTAGCTCATTCAAGGTCAATGTACCGTACAAAGAAAATGTGAAGTTAGTGTGAATATAAGTTTAAGTTCTCTGAAGTTAGCTTTAGAGTGTTGTAATACGGAAACCTCGTCCCATGCCTCGACCGTAACAAATTTAATTTTAATCTTTTTGATTTCTTAAATTTTTCTATGCTTTCATTGTAATTAGCAAAAGAAGTATTATGAAGCATACTAAACAATTTAATTTTGACATAAAGACTAGATTCACAGTCAAAATATTTTGACAGTAAGCCTTTAGTATTTTTCGTTTTTAGTCAAAGTCTAAAATGGATTATCGAGATACTCCGTAACGTGAAAACTACAAAAAATATAGGACAGCGTCAAGATACGATAGTCGATTAAACGTTTATGTTTTGACAGGCTGTTTGCCACTGAAACATTGTATTCTTTTATAATACCTACTAAGTTCCAGTATTTTTATTTTTGAAGTTAAGCTTCACAACGTATTGTTGAGGTGCTCCCTAAGGCGAAAACTAAAGTAATACGCGAGTTCAATAAAAAACAAGCATACCTTCGACGAGACACTCGAGACCACGGTCTTGACACACTTGAAGTAGACTGCTGACTTGCAACACTTGCAAATGATCTTCCACTCAAATTGCTTGCTATGTTAGCCAAGCTGAACTGTAAAACAAAGAAACATAGCTATAAATATTATGGCACGTGTTGAACTGATGTTGATATACACTAAAGGCGATGACGCACAAAAACACTCCATCAAATAATCTTTAGGTTAGCAAATTAATAGTTTTACCTGGCTAAAATAATTTTGCCTGTCTCTAGTTACATGATTACTGCTTTTATATAAATTGGTTGATCCCCTTTTACGATTACTATTTCCCATGAAATATTGAACACTTATTGCACCATACGTGCTAATTTTAATAATTCAATTTACAAAATATACAGAAATAATTTGTTAATATTTTGCGACCTATATTTTGTGTATTCAATTATCAATGGCGTACCAACTTGCACAAAAATAACGTCAAATGAACTTTTAACATTTCCAGAGAAACAAAATTATTTTTAATTGATTACTTACTTGAAATTAAATATTAAAGAATACTGCCCATAATGAATATTATAAAAGTATCAATTTTAATTTCTTTCCCAAGGTATTCTTACGTTGGTTGGGACATTTTTTGATTTTACGTTTATTTATTTCCAAACATATGGCTGTTGTTTTGACAAAGTAGTGGGGGACGATGATTTGGTTTGTTTTTGTTTGAAGTTTAAAAAGGAGTATAGACAAGTTTTGCAATCGATTCTTATAAAATCAATAGCACTGTTAATTTGCTGAAAAACCCTTCTATACTCGAGTCCAAAAAAGCTCATGTAATTAACTTACAAAAATTACTTAATTTTTGTTTAATTACAGTTTTGCGTTTCACATAATTTTATTATGTTCAGATACCAATCGAATTACAATTTTATTCGACATAAAAAAACAAAACTACATATTTAAAAATTATTTACATTAACTAATCCATTCAGGCCAAATATAAATTATTCATTTTTGTTGCACTTGTTGAGCTGGGGGCCAAGTCCACTGGTCGGCAGGAGCTTTTCGAATTAGTGGTTCCCAAGGCTTCCATCCAAGCATTTTACGAGCCAGTATCAATTCTTTCTCGGCTTGTACAATCACTTCTTCAATTTGACCACAATTAATTTTCTTTTCAATTTCAGCAATGTTTTGTGTTGATTTTACAAGAGCATCTCTTTCACATATTATTTGCTCAGTATGTTTCCTATATACAGAAGTTTCGGGCATTTTCTGTAAAACTCTCGTTATTTTTCCGTACAAAACACCAAGTGTGTGGTGAGGGTTTGTAGCTACTGCTAGGCCTGTAAGCCCTGTTCCTCTTTTAACGGCTCCAGAAGCCATAATTATTCAATGAGAAAATCCTACAAAAAAATACAGGTTAGTTTTTTACATAAAATTCAATGTTACATAAAAAAACACATTTTTGATTTTTATAACGATTACAAGAAAAATTGTGTAATGCCCACTACACGAACTTTTATGAAACGACTTATATAATAAACAGAAAAGTAACACATACCCTGCCAAGAACACTTAAATTGCAAATGTCAAAATGAATTGACAGTATAGTCATCTGTGGGTAAAACTGTGAAGTCTACGATAGGTACTTTTCACGGATAAGTTTAATTTTTATTTTAAAGAAGATAAAAAAATTAGAATGCGACGTTTATGGCCATTTACGGCAAATAAAATACGTCGAAAATACAAAAAAATAAAATCTAAGAAAATTGCCACAATATATTTGGGTTTTGAACTTGGCTAATGCATTGCATTGGTCTCTTTTTTGAGCGTCCTTTTACGTTTAGCCTTCGTGACGTCATCATGTACATGAAAGTCAAGCTCTTAACTATTTCCCATACGAAAAGAAAACATCTTTTTGGCATTTTATCTTTTTTGAATATTGAGAACGGAAACGCGTTTAGCCGGCATACCTACTATAATAATAATACAAGTGTTTTTGCTTACACTATTTATCAATGTACAGCTATTTGACATTTAAAAAAATAAGTAGCTTAAATGTTTTGTTTGTTTCTTTTATTTAAGTAAAAGACACAACAAGTTTTATCTTTTATAGCTTTATTTTACAAGTATATAATATATACAGTATCTACGTATTATACAAATAAAACTATCTTTGAAGTTTTTTAGTAACTAATTTTCTATGATATACTCTATAATAAATACTATACACATTTTTAAAATATGTTTCTTCTATTTACAATGTTCGCTGTTTGAGCAATTTATTTTTATTTACTTATAATTAATTATAATTTCTATAACTAGAAATTGGAATATACCTACTTGGACTTATTCTTGAGATTTATATTTGAACCAACTGTTTAGTGACGTCACTGACTTCACGTAACGTTTAAAATAAAAAACAAAACGAATGCTCAAGAATACAGAAACGTTTATCAATTTATCACAGCTAAAGTTGCAAGTTTTTATTGAATTGCTCTCAATATTTTTTATTAACTTTAAAACCGTGGTTATTTTCCACCAGTCATCCTACGATTAAAAGTTAACCAAAGATAAGGAATTAATTAGATTAATCTTCATACATTCTAATCATATCATTTTTACCAACACGATTTAAATAAATTAGATTACATTTTCAAAATATCATTTCATACATTCTGAGTAAAACTGAAAAAAAAAATATCAACGAACTAAACGTATTAAACAAAAGAACATCTGTACAAATACACATGAACGGCTTTTGTTTTAAATGACAATACAATGAATTGAAAAACATTGTGTAAAACAAATATACTGAAAAATAAAAATTAAAAATATTATTTGATTTTTATAGAGTCACACAAGGTTTGTTATGAATTATTATTTACATGATTACATGTTCACTGTTTCAAAGTGGTGTAGTAATTTAAAAGGTCCTTCAATTTTCACAATAATTATTGCAAGTCCACTTTTTTAATCACGTTCTATGCACACGCGTTAAATAAAATAAAATTAGTTTGTTTTGCTTTTTTTACATACCATACGGATTAATTTAGCGTGAATGATTTGTATTTAAAATACTTTAATAAGTAATTATTAAAACGATCAGAAAAAAAAATGTTAGAGAAAGCATTACAAGGTGTGAATAAATGTAATCAAGCAGTCGTTCTTTGGGCAAACGCGTGACCTTTGTGCAACTGATGTGAGGTTTTTGACTCTTTGAAATATTATATTTGTCAATAACAATGTTTACAGATTGCCGTGTCTATTGTTATGTTTTCGAAATTAATACATTTTCAAAGTACATATTTTTCATACAAGTAAATGATTAGCTCAAAATAAAAATGTGTTTAACACAATGACGTCATAAAGTACGAATGTAGTTTCATTTTAGCTTGATAAAAAAACAAAACAATGTAGTGGAAAACCATACTCTTCAGTCATTGACAAATTCATCAATATAATTATAAAAAGCTGTAAAATAAATAAAAATTAATCAAATCGAAGATTGTTAATCAATACAAAAAAATAAATAAATACAATTAGTAAAGCAGCCTTTTTTTGCGCAGCTTTTTATTTAAAAACAGTAGCTCTGTTCCAAGCTCTCTACGAACGGTAACAGTCATGCGCAGTAACTAAAACGAAGCTGTATCGGTTTTGGAACGCGTTTTAGCCAGGGTCGTCTTTGGGACATGCGAGGCCCTGGGCCAAAAAAAGCCTGGAGGCCCCCTTAGATTTGTTGTCTATTTTGATTTGCATTAATTTCGATTGAATTTTGTAATTCAAATGGTCATAAAAAATGTTTCATATTGTTTTCATCCTTATGTACAATGAAATTTATCAAACGTATTTTTTTATTGTTTACTGTCTGTTCCAATTATTTATTTTTTATTTAATTTTGCATATTTTCGAGGTCTTGAATGTTAGGGGGGGGGGCTATTAAAGACCTAAAGACGGCCATGGCTTTAGCTACTGCACATGACTGTAACGGTTCTGTTACCGTTCGCAAATTGGAACAGAGCTAATACCATTTAGAAACATAAATTTCTTAACAATATGGTAATCGATTTTTTAAATGCCGTTAAAATGAACAAAAAAAAAAACGAAACTGGAAAAAAGAAATAGCTGCAAACGTGAAAATTTTTCTTATACAGAAACTGTACTGACAAATAATCTTTTGAATTATACTAGTAAAATAATTTAAAGATCCAGAAACAGGATCACCGTCTAATTTGCCTTACTGAAAGCAATAGTTCATTATGAGCGAAGTTGTGCTATTCTGTCGCTATAGCTAAGCCAACAAACTATCTACTATACCGACTGAATACAATAGCTCTGTTCCAACCCCTCGGTAACAGGACCGTCACGGTCGTGCGCAGTAGCTAAAACAAAACTGTATCGGTTTTGAAACACGTTTTAGCTACTGCGAATGACTGAGACGGTTCTGTTACCGTTCTCAGAGTGGTTGGAACAGAGATATATAGCGCCAGTTTTTACTCATAGTCGATTCTGTGTAATCAGATGGATTTTCATTTCTTTTGCTTCGATGTTACACATTTTTCTATACATGTTTAGAATTGAACTTTACTCAAGTTAGCAACTATATTTTCGCTACAGAACTTAGTATCGGTAACACATTTCTTCAGTATTAAAATAAATTCAGTGTATAATGTACAGCCAATTAGTCAAGGACAAAAATAGTATTGTCAATAAAATGCATAAATAACTAATACTTATAACCAATTAGCTATGCACTATCTATGATATATTTGCAAGTATTATATATATCTATCAAATATATTGTAAAAAAAAAATATTAACACATATTAATTTAATGTGATGTAATACTGATTTAACTTTTTGCAAGAACTATAAATTATTAAAAAAAAAACAGTTTAGTTTAATTAATTCCTTGGCATATTATTACGAAATGATTACTGCTTATATTATTTTCTTGAAAGAGTTCTGTGCTATGCAGTTTAAAACCTTCGTTCTACACTAAAGCTGAGTTGTGTCAAAGCCATATATCTATTAATTAACTATCTACTCAATGTGCGGTGAGTGAACGCAACAAAGCAGATCGAAAATATATCTGCGTCTCTTTCTTCGATGTAATTCCCTATGATTTCTCCTATGATAGGATTGGTTGATGTACTTGCATTCAATCTGTATAAAGTATCTCTGTTTCTAAAACTTTGTCTTTTTCTATGACGTTAGCATGGGCGTACCCAGCTTTTTAATTTGGGGGAAATTAGAAATTTCTTAAGCCGGGTCCCTCGTGCTTGTTTTGCCCTCCTGGATACGCCAGTGCTTACGACGTAAAAAAGACAAATGTATAATTATGTTTGCACCCTAATAGTTCGATTGCGATTTTATTCCTATGCTCAGTATAGAATAAAAGTATATGGTCAAAGCTAACGCCATAACGGAGCCAAGATTCACTCGATTTTAACACGAAAACAATCTAAAAAGGGCGGTGTAAGGTTTTTATTTTTTAAATGTTATTTAAGGATAGTCAAGTATAAAAATTCCAGCCAATTGGGCGAGGTGACCATTCCAAAAACAGACTTTTTAAAAAAATATGTTTTTTGGATTCGGAGAATATATTTAAAAATTTTTAAAAAGTGAATTTTGACCTAAATTAGTACAACTTCGACACTTGTGATGTTGGAATGGTAAAAGTACAGTTGGTTATTAGAAAAAAAATTGGTTGTCTGTAAAGTCGGTTTACGGACGATAGTTTTACGTGATAACGACATAAAGAAACATTGATGAACTCTGTGACGTCACGCGAGAAGAGAGAGAAATGCGTACAAGCCGACGCTTGGGCCGATCGTGCCTCTCTATCGCTTATACCGCGCTCTCGCTTGCACGCTCAGGCTCAGGCGGAACGTGACACTTTTTCGTGCGTGCAGCCGGTGTTTCATCAATTTATAAGACGTTATCACGTCAAAAAAATTATCAAAATCGACTTAATCGTTTTCTAACAAAAAAAAAAAATGTCAAGAAAACGAAATTACAGATAGATTGGCTTCGCTGACGATGACACAACACAGCTTCTGTGCTAGTTAAGTTCTGCATTTAATGGTTTGTAATTAAAAATTTGCAGAAATGCTCGTTATTAAAAAATAGTAATTTAAATCCACTCTAACATCTTTTAATTAAGAAGATGTCAAACCAGAAAATTCACTCTTCAAGTTCAATATTTCCTTTATTATAAAAAATGCCAATTTCAGTTCTAACCTTGAAAAGATTGAATTAGCATTGCAAAAAAGTTACTTGCATTCCTGAGTTTAAAAACATCTAGTTGAAAGGAATCATTCATGTCTAATAGACGGAGAGCTGGCTACGGAGAAAATGGGTGACTCGGTGCAAAGCTGAAAATTTACAGAATAATAGGAGAATAGTACAAGTAAGTAGGGAAAAAATTGCCAGAAGGCTAGGCGGAAAATAAAGAGCCACCAGAAGGCGCTAATGTTGCGAAAAATCAGTGCACTTCTGGCAATTTCTATACTTATTCTGTAATTCAAAACTAGATTATATATATTATACATTATATAGTTATAAGGGCATACTGAACATTCAAACATGATCTAATAATTACATTCGACAAATAGGTATTCAAAATTATTAATGTCATTTTGATAGAACTAAAATTAATCGTCATATATTTAATAAAATTACGTTGTTATAACAACGTAATTTTATTAATGTATTTAATTTTATTTCTATCAAAATGACATTAATAATTTTGAATACCTATTTGTCGAATGTAATTATTAGATCATGTTTGAATGTTCAGTATGCCCTTATAACTATATAATGTATAATATATAAAATATATAATCTAGTTTTGAATTACAGAATAAGTACAGAAATTGCCAGAAGTGCACTGATTTTTCGCAACATTACCGCCTTCTGGCGGCTCTTTATCTTCCGCTTAGCCTTCTGGTAATTTTTTCCCTACTTACTTATACTATCTCCTATTATTCTGCAAATTTTCAGCTCTGCACTGAGTCACCCATTTTCTCCGTAGCCAGCTCTCCGTCTATAAGGTTGACGATAGTATTTTGAATTAGGAGTTACCATGGCAGTTGCACGACATCATGGTATAGTACGCGCCACGAATCTAAAAGGCTCGGAAGTTAGATGCGAATGCGGATTTGCGTTTGTACAGTCTGTTGAAAAACTACAAACTCGCAACTCAACAAAACTGATATAACAACTTGACAATAGCGTACTCGACTGTACATTAAAGCAGGAAAGTGACAAGTGATAAAGGCAACGAGCGATCACGGCCAATCACCGACGAGCGCACGTTCCGCGCAGGTAGCTGGGAGGTGGTGGGAGTCTTAACGGCTCTAAAATGTGCCTTTGCGACGCTGTTTGTGAATAACTTCAGAACCTTTTAGATTCGTGGCGAGTATTATACACCATTTCGAGGCATAGGGCCAGAGTGAGCTTTCAGCTTACCACAATGGCGACTCACAAGTCAGTGAATCGGTGACATGTGTATTATTTACCTGATTTTCGGTTCATTACGAATAAATTTCGAAGGACGCGTTATTCGTAATAAATTATGACCAAGAGAAAGAAATAAAACTATTGGATCATTATTGAAATCCAATCATCCACTGATAGATTTAGAAAACCATAATATTTATAGTTGCATCGATGACCGTCAGCCATAACATGGTAACTCACATGTCAGTAGTACGTGTAATTAGATACCTTTCTGAAGGTCACATACAGTGAGACCATCGCCTAAACATGCAGCGAACGCCATAACGTGAGGTATTACGTTTTGTTCAACAACACCGGTAAGCAAATGAGCCCACGGTCCACGCGCGAAGATACCAACATCATCGCCTCCGTGGGTCTCGCTCTTCAGAGGCGCCAGTGCTGGAAATTTGTACGATTTTTCTCCTGAAACACAGTAAAATCAGGTTTATTATTACACATAAAATTGCAAAGAATCAATCATAATTGAAATGTGGAAATATAAAAAACCAAGTACATTACATCCTGTAATACAGTTCACAAAACCCCATCTCTCTTGAGTGACTTTGGGCACCGAAAGTGATAAATATAGACAGGAAGTAATTATATATCGTAAGATACTAACCCATATTGTCTTCTCGGATATCGTGTCTTGATCCATCAGAATTGGGTTTGTGATAGCCTGGCCCGTTAGCGTAACTAAGTGTCGAGTATGGCAAGGTATCAATATCGGACATTCCGCTGACACCGAGGATATTATTTCCTCTGTCCGGATACCCGTTGTAACTCAAAGTATGAGCATGATCTGATGTGACAACAATCAATGTTTCTTCCACCTTAGTCATTTGAGTAGCCAATCTAACCGCATCAGCAAACTGCACTGTTTCATCCAAAGATTTACGCGCCATCGTATCGTGGTGAGCATGATCAATTCTACCACCCTCAACGAACAAAAAGTAACCGTTCTTGTTTTTGGATACGATTTCAATTGCTTTTTTAGTCATTTCAGCAAGGGTCGGTTCCAATTCGGGGTTAGCATCTAAGTTGTACTGACAATGGTCGCTTTCGAAAAGACCTAACAAATAATCAGTTTTGTTTGAGTCGACGTTCAACAAATCTTTTTTGTTCCAGACGTATTTATAAGAGACGCCCTCTTGTTTCTTCATATCTTGCCATACTTTAATTAGATTAACTCCATCTTCACGTTGACCTCGTCCACCTTCCTCGTCAATTTCTGTTTTTGGAAGAAACACTTTTCTACCGCCACCAAGAATTACCTGAAACAAATCGTTACTTTATTTGTTGAAGTCAAACACTATGCTGTTAATATAAATACCTTAAAGTTCTTTCCAGGCTCGCCAGTGATAAGTTGTTGGGCAATATCGGGACATTTCTTTGGATCATTACCACTCTTGATGACATCTTTATCAGCTTCCCAATTCCTGTCTGCAGTGTGAGCGAAAGTACCAGCCGGGGAAGCATGCGTAACTCTGGTAGTTGTAACGATTCCCGTGTCTTTTCCGGCTTTTTGCGCCCAATCAGCTATTGAACTGACATGATTGCTTACATTCTGCATTGCTCTACAGTCTTCAGTAAGCACAGCGGCTGTCACACCAATAGTTGCGATGTTGGCTTTGACTCCGCATAAGTAAGCAGTTGCTGAACAGGCTGAATCGGCAACTTGACTGTCAACGCAGTACGTCTTACTCAAGCCAATGTAAGGGAATTCCTCAAAGGATAATCTCGCTTCTTCACCGCTGTGACCTTGCAATTGACCCAAGTATACGCGTGCAGCCGATACGGTTGGAATCGACATACCATCACCCAAAAACATAATTATGTTTTTAGCACGGTTTGTGATCACCCGCTTTTGTAGCTGTTCTTTTAGACGTAGTTGCGCCTCGTATCGCCAATATTCAGCTGTGATTTCGTCTTGATTTATGATTGGTTTATGTAGTTTCGGTTTTGGAGGGAGCTTAAAGGAACCGCCGTATGCCGGAGAGCGCTTTATACGAGGATGCATTCGACATTCACCTATTGAAAGAAAAATATGATTAATTGAGCATTTACACTTGCACTTTAAGTTTGCAGAATGCATTTCAATCTGGATATAGTTTCCTCAAATTGGCATTAATAATAAAATAGTGATGTGATCTCTATCTGTAATTTCATAGGTCATATACTTTTATTCTATACTGAGCATAAGAATAAAATCGTAATCAAACTATTAGGGTGCAAAAATATACTTCTATCTTTTTTTTACGCCGTAAGCACTGGCGTATCCAGGAGGGCAAAACAAGCACGGGGGACCCGGCTTAAGAATTTTTTTATTTGCTCCCTCCTGAGCCAAAAGCTGGGTACGCCCACGTTAACGTCATAGAAAAAGACAAAGTTTTTGAAACAGAGATACTTTATTCAAATTGAATGCAAGTACATCAACCAATCGTATCATCGGAAAAATCAGGGAATTACATCGAAGAAAGAGATGCAGATATATTTTCGATACGCTTTGTTGTCTTCGCTCACCGCACATTGAGTAGATAGACAATGATTCATATAGCAAATTATTATGTACACCTCGAGATGAGAAAACAAATATTCAAATTTTTGTCTCTGTCTGTCAGTGTTACTCGAGAACGTCATGATATTGGTAAACTGTTTACCGGTAAAGATAAGAGTTCTGGCAATAATGCGAGTGAAGCAGACTTCCTGATAGCTTAAGAAAACATCAGCTGCTTCAATCAAAGATTTCAAATTGTAAATTGGCGTAAAAATTACAAAATCCAATATTGCAAGATCTGTTTGTGATGGGATCAACTAATAACTTTTTCCTGTTTAAATGCACCTTTTTGAAAATCCTTAAATATGCATTTTATCAAATCTTTTAATACAAACGTAAACACAATCTAATTATATTATCTACATTCTTAAAAGCTTTGATATGCAGTGTATCATTTAAATAAAGATTATTTTAAGCGATTGGCAAACAATCCACGGTTCTCCAAAGCCCGTAAACAAGAAGAATTGACGATTATTGACCCTAAACGACTGAGGTCATCGCTCATCAGCGTATTAAAAAAGACATTTCAAGATCTCGCTCAATCTCGCTAACGGATCTGTCTTCTATTATATCTATTTTTCAGTTCACTTACCTTAAGAAACTTATAAATTTGGTTTGTTTATTAAAGAATCTTATAGTATTTACCAGAAAAAAAATATCCAACAGTAGTCGGAGCTTTCTTTTGCATAATGTAAGATGTTATAATCGCTATCAACGCAATAAGAGTGATGTGACAAATATTTAGCATTCTAAAAAATAATTTAAAGATTAGGTATCGGTTGTACGAAAAATATTGAAATTAAGTGCCCAAAAATTATTATTTTCTTATGCGTAGATTCTACATTCTCTTGTAAATTTTGAAAATTTGATTAAACTGACATTTTGACGTCAAAGCCTTCATAGCTTTTTAAAAATAATAGTAAATATTTTTTTAAGCTACCTGGTGTCAAGTTTGTTTGTATGTAGCCCATGGAGACAAAAGAACTATTTTTTCTATTTTTTAAGATCCTGAAGAAGACAAAATTCGTATCGAATCGTTAAATATTGTTATTCTTCTGCTATAAGTTTAGCAGGACGCAGGAGCTGACTGGGCGGCAGAATTCAAGGACGACTTTCATTATCCCGAATTTGAAAAACAATATTACCATTGATAGAACAATAAATAAATAAACAGCGGCAAATGCCACGTATCATACGAGAACATTTTTCTTAATTTGGATCAAGATACATTGATTTTTATTAGAGCTGTAACAAACCGTATGTATTCGTCACTGAGTAACGGGTACATCGTCTGACTCGAAGTAACGAATCGTTACTTACAAATTCATTTCGTTACTCGCATCTTTCGCATCCATGTCAGTTCGACTCGTTTGAAGCGGTTATACGTTATACGAACGAAGTCATACCTTATCACATATGCGACGCGCTTATGCTATTAGTACACAATTGTATGTCATATGAAAAGTAACGAGTAACGTAACGATACGAAAGTAACGGGTAATGGTTCTTTAAGTAACGAATACATACGGGTACACAATTTCTTGTTACCTACTTTTACAGCTCTAATTTTTATGCTATGTTGCACATACCGCTAAACTAGCGGTATGTGCTTTATTATCGCTTTGTGCGTCAGAGCTGACTTTCGTTCATATAAGAAGTTATATCTAAGTTAATTTCACACGAAATCCATTCAAATTGAAGCTTTTTGAAAAGAGGAGATTCTAATCTATAAAACAGAACCATTTTTAAATCAATTCGAGTTCATAAATACTATTAAAATTGTAATTGAAAATCACAAACAGCAGTTGTCGGTTGGTCTGTACGTATGTACGTACGTCACGACTCTACAGATCGCAATTTTGGTCGGATTGCCTTGGGTTATATTTTATTCACTTTGTTTACTATCAGACCAGAACCCTATTTAAATTCACTAAAATGTGTTCAGTAGTTTAATTTTTATAAACAGTTTTATTTTATTATTTTTGACAGCTAATAGTTTAAAAAAACAATATAATAATTGCTGTGTAAATATAGTGTAATCCATAAAACAAGTGCTACACTTCTATACCGTGATAACACCACTACACGTAGTAGGCCGCCGTGGCGTAATGGTTATGCCGTTGGATCCCCAAGGGCAAGGTTCTGGGTTCGATTCCTTACGAAATCATTGATTTTTTTCTTTTTATTTTGTTTTATTTTATTCCACTTGATATTAATTATATATTATATTATGTATAGTTCTTAATTTTTTTTATTTTTGCAAACTTAAAAAAAATATTTTTTCAATTTTTAATTATTTATTTCTTTAAATTTTTAAATCTTTTTAAATTTATTAAAAATATTTTTTAATTGTTATTTTTTTATCATACAGTGGAAAACTTGCGGGATGTGCACTTTTGGTTTTGCCAACTATTTTTCAATCTTTGATCGACTATTCAGAATCTGTTGATACCTTTGGTAAATGCTATTTCGAGTATCCCGGGACGACACTGAACATTGAATACGCCACTGACAGTCTGACTTAAGTTATCAAAGAAAAATTTATAACGAATTGTTTTAAACTGTAGCTTTCAAACAAATTAAATAGTGTATTAATTGTACATATGGTTCTTTTTATAAGTTAATTAATAATAATAGAATGCATGGTTCAGTGTAAAGGTTATTTTTCAAGTTTGTTGAAATCAGTCAATCGTATCTTTCACAGGATATTAATAATATGAATAGTTTTTATCACAACAACAAATAAATTCAGTTGTTAAAATATTGTTATCAATCTGTATACATAATTATTATAACAGGGGATCCCCGATTAGCTCTCTGTTAACACAGTCTGTTGTATACAGTATGTAAACGCGTAAGGTGCACATAGGGAAATTAGCATTGGGAAAAAAATACTTGGATCAGAGTTAGCCATGACTGCATTAATTGTTATTTCTATTGAATTATCGTGGTAATCTTGAGGATTTCTATTTTATTTTGATTTATTTTTATTTTACTTGGCTTTAATAATAATAAAAAGCTTTTATAAATCATTATTTTAATTTTTTTGTACACAAATAAAACAAAAAAACAATTCCATCTGTTTGGAAACATTTCATTCAAAAATTGTCTGACTGGTATGACGTATGCGCGTTGGTAAATCAGTGACCCAATTTCTTTAGGTTCAACACGAATAGGCGGAGATATTTGATCTCGCGCCATAATATTTAAGTATTTTTGGGAATTTAATGTCCCATTAAAAAAAAAAGTCCGATTATGTTGTAATCATTTGAATATTTTCTTCGGTAGTACACACATTCATTTTGCAAAAGAATATTATCTGTCAAATTAAAAAACAAGATTTCAAGGCTCACTCTGATCCAGTCATTTTTTCCCAATGTTAATTTCCCTATGTGCACCTTACGTGTTTACATACTGTATATACAAATATTATGAGCACTGTGATTGAAACAAAAATAAAAAAATAGAGTAGTTACTTCTAACCACAACAGTTTTATTAATTTTTAGTGCTTGCAGAAAATGAGAGCATAGCTCCAGAAATGTAAATCCGCTAATGAAACTGTTGTGATAGGAAGTAACTATTCTACTTTTTTATTTACAGTCTGTTGTATCCACGGTGGACACAGTTATGTCCATGGTGGATAAGTTATGTTCAAGGTGGACACAGTTATGTGCCCGGGCCGGAATAGTTGAACCCATTCGTCCGTGACTAGAATTCATGGTTTATTAGAGCTACTTCAACCGCGTTGTAAGGGGGTCTCCTGTACATGATAATACCTTATATGAAGTTACGAACTACATATAAACAATTAGTTTGCAAACAATTGAAGAATAATTATTGTTTACAATCTTAGTAGAAATAGAAACTAAATTTTTGTTTGAAGCATCGTAAAATTAGATTTATCCTCTAGACCAGTGGTTCCCAAAGTGGTCCCTGAGATCATTCAGGGGGTCCTTGGAAAATTAATATAAAATAAAAAAAATTGTGACACATTTTTATTAACAGAAAAAAAGAAACCGACTAGAAATTAGTACTCGTGGGGATTTGCGGTTGCTATACTCACAAACGTTGAGCCGAACATAAATACACGCATAACATACCATCAGATTCATCCAAAAGTCATTAATTTATTTTGTATTTTAAAACAAAAGTTATAATTTCAATAAATACATCTTCAACAAAATGATTTATTTATATTTTATTTTTACGTCACCATTTACCATTCAAGACATCAAAAGTAAATTTCTAATTTTTATGTTATGCATTTATATAATTTTTTACCCAGGGTCCGTGGGAAATTTTTGGCTATGAAAAGGGGTTCAAGAGTTTGGGAACCACTGCTCTAGACTCATTCAATGGCATCGAACGTGTTAAAAGAATATCTGGCAAATGTTATGTTGACTTTTGTAGCAGTGAACTTGTTTTAAAAATTATGTAGTATTTATAAAATTACAAAGTTATCTTATGAGGACTTTCATGTTTTTATATTTGTTGTGTGTTGATGTGTCTTTTTGCCTTCCTCAAGACCAAGAAAATTCGTAGAGTGGAATAAAATTTTTCAAAATATCCCGTGAATCGCGATTTATAAGTAATGATTAGGAAATTCGACACCCTCTTGCAACGGAAAATCACTCTCTCTATCTGTACCATACCTATGTTTAATATTTTCGTGGTTAGGGATTCATACTCTTTTAGATAATTTTTTCTAACAAAATATTGTCTTTAATGTTTTTTTTTTGTCAAAATAAATGTGCAAACATCATAAACTAGTTTTAAAAATGCAAATCGAAAATTCGTTTTTGAAATGTAAGAGCTGAGACAAGGAATTATAAATTATTAATTCATCCAATCGGAAGACTTCATTGAAGTGGAAACAAAACACAAGCAATTCAAACGTGAGGTGATTAATTTTTTAAAAACCTTGAAATGTACTCGCAGCGTTTAATTATTCATTGTATGACCCAGTTTATTGTTTATTCCGCTAAGAACTTCAATGTTGCTTTTGAGGTGAATGTGTACAATGATCTGTTACTGGATTTCAGATCAATTACCACATATTATCGTCGTTGGTTCTGTAATACCTCTTATGTGCAAAAAGTAAAATTTGCAGGAAAAGCCAAAAAGTGCTTATTTTAGCAATGGATGGTAAGAACTAACAATTTCAGAGGTATATTACTAATTCATACTTATCTTTACGTGTTTAATTAAGACGAAGTATTTTTTTAAAAAATATTTAAAGTTAATTTCGGATTTATTGGCACATGGGAGGAATTATTTGATACAACTTTTCTCATAAGAGTTACTTCCCCTTGTTGGTTACTGTAAAATTAATTTGGAGGTATTACTAGTGTATAGAGCTCCGTTTCCTGAATCTTTTCATTTAAAAAACGTAAAATCTGCCAATTATGCACATAAGAGCTATTACAGAACCAACGACGATATATATTAGCAAAAATTCAATGATATACAGAGGACAGAATGCATCGAGAAAAATGTTCCCTAAACTTTTAATTAACATTCATCTTTACTAAGTAAAAGGAAGATGATTTGACCCTAAACATTTCCATAAAAACGCAAAAGGATGCTTTGAGGGAACATTTATAATTAAAATCTGTCAAAATTGCACCTCCGTGTGATGACTGGCACTTGTTAAAAACGTTTAAAAAACTCATATATTTAATAATTTACTATATGAATCATTGTCTATCTACCCAATGTGCAGCAAAGCGTATCGAAAATATATTTGCTTCTCTTTCTTCGATGTTATCCCAGATTTCTCCGATGCTATGATTGGTTGATGTACTTGCATTCAATCTGAATAAAGTATCTCTGTTAAAAAACTTTGTCTTTTTCTATGACGTTAACATGGGCGTATCCAGCTTTTGACCCAGGAGGGAACAAATTAAAAATTTCTTAAGCCGGGTCCCCTGTGCTTGTTTTGCCCTCCTGGATACGACAGTGCTTACGGCGTAAAAAAAGACAGAAGTATATGTTTGCACCCTAATGGTTCGATTGCGATTTTATTCCTATGCTCAGTATATGTTTCATCAGTTTTTTGCTTGTATCGCCAAAACAGTTAGAACTAGCCATATTTTTTATTGATAATATTGTAAAAGAGATAATGATTCGCGAAAAAGTCTTTACAAATAATTGTCCACTTATTGTCAAAAATTAATAAAAAAATATTAAAGTAGAAAAGTGGAAAATTTCCACGACTAAGAAAATGTCTAAAACCACATTTAAAAATACGAAAAATTAGCAGTTATTTGAATTTTTCTATTTTTTATTGATTTTTAAAAATCAGGCCAAAACTGTCTCCTTATCCGCTTCGAGTTCTTTTAACTTTCGAATTAGTGGAAATTGAGTTCGTCATTTTACTAGCCTAAATACATAAAACTTTGAATAAATAAAATTATCGACCAATTTTTCAGACGTTAATCAAAGATTTGGACATAAAACTTTGTATATTGTATCTATGTTTGAACGGATTTAACTTCAAAACTTGATCATATCATCTGATAACCAACATATCTAGTTTAATTGTTGTAGCATCAAATATGATATTCTATTATTAAAAACTTTGTTTTTGAAATAAAAAATCTTTTATCAATAGCTACTCATATACATATTATATAAAAAATATATGTATTTAAATTCAAAACAGTTTAAGATTGATGAAAGATTATTATTGCAGACAATAAATCTAAAGCGTCATAGTTGCATTATTTTCTATCAGTTGTAAAAAAGTAGTAGATTTCAGAGAAAAATTTTATATCTGATATAAATGTTCTTGACAATCAATAAAATACGAACGTCGCGGGCTGTAATGGCGACACCATATTGTTTGATTAATTATTAAACAAGATAACGAATAAGTGACAATTAATAAATCAAAGCAGGCTTTTGATCTTAAAGATCTGACATCTAAATCAATTCTCAATAATGCGATTTTTTATTTTGTGCATTTATCTTTGCAGACAATAACTATGGTTATCGTGGTTACTAGCTGTCAAGACCGGCGTTGTCCGGGCCTACAAAAGACTACCCCATTTCCCATTTGCAGTTAATCGACTTCAAAAATGAGGAAGTTGTTCTATGTTACGGTTTTATTAACAACGCGTAAATAAGTTCACAAGAGCAACTGTAGATATCCGCATTTATAGGTTTACTTCAGGTACAACTCTATTCTGTCTTACTTCGAGGGTATAAATATTTATTCGCCTGATAAAATAATAATGACCGCCACATAGATCATAATACCCAACTGTTAGTAGAAGTTTTGTTCCAAAAATATGTATTGAGGGAGATTTATTTTGTTGAGGAACAATTGAAAAATAACCTTTACCAGAGTATCGCTTGTGGCCAACGTTTCGAAAAATATATTTTCGTCTTCAGGGCCTCAATGCAAGTTGAGATGGTAAACTTGCTCAACTTGCATTGAGGCCCTGAAGACGAAAATATATTTTTGGAAAGGTTGGCCACAAGGGATACTCTAGTAAAGCTTATTTTTCAATTGTTCCTCAACCAAATAAATCTCGTTCAATACATATTTTTGGAACAAAACTTCTACTAACAGTTAGGTATTATGATCTATGTGGCGGCCATTATTATTTTATCATCAGGCGAAGAAATATTTATACTCTCGAAGTAAGACAGAATAGAGTTATACCTGCAGTAAACATAATTATGTTTGGTGAATTGATTCATTCGGAGAAATAGTTATACCTGAAGAACAAATTAACCGAATAAATAACTACTTACGAATATGGCCGTCAGTGAGTTATAAAGAAATAATTGGAGTTGGAATATTAAAAAATACTGCGTATTACATGAACTTGTTAAATTGGAATTGTAATTAAGATTTCTATGTTGAAAATGAGTTTTTGAAAGGGTTCAGATAATTATAGTAAGCGTGATTAGTGTGTTCACAGCAGAAATAATTATTTCAATATCAAATATAGTTTAATTCAAAGGTCATTCAAACATATTTATTATTTTCAACGCTAATTAATTTTATTTTTAATTCGCATTTGACAATTATTTTTTTTCTTGTATGTTTATCTCTGCAGCCATTATATCAAACAGGTTACTAAATAGATTACCAATACTGCAAGTCCAATGAAAATCTATACTAATATTTAAAGAGTGCGCATTTTGTGAGTTTGTGTGTATGCGGAGGACAATCTCCGGAACCACTGCACCTATTTGAAAAATTATTTTACCACTATTTAGAATAAACTTTCTGGACGGACATAGGCTTATATATTATCGCTTTTCGTGGAGACCAATTTTGCAACGTAAATCGACCAAAAAACGGTGACAACGTACAAATTCGGGCGAAGCCGGACCGGCCCACTAGTTGTCTGTAAATAAAATGCAATAACTAATCACGTTGCTGCAGGGTTATGCAAATTTCGAGGCAATTTTGTATATTAAAAGCACACATTAAAAGTATACCGGTTTTAAATTATTTTAATATGCATGAAAAAATTATCACTTTTTATCTTGCATAAATTGTTGAGCAATTGTTGCATGGAATCATGATTTTATTCGACTTTTCCTTGTTTAACCGACTTAAAAAAAGAGGTTATCAGTTCGAGGTATATATATATTTTTTTTTCACGATTCCCTATAAAAATAGCTCCGTTTAATGCCTGTATAGCAGATTGTAAAATTACTCTTTTTCGCACATTTACGAAAAATTCAAGTTCGGTCATATTGAAATCTAATTGGATTGTTTGCAAAGACCACGCCTACTTTACTGTCTCTGTGGTTCATATGTTAATCGATTTTCATTGAACAAGAAAAAAGCGCACAAAAAGTAATTCATTATTGGTTCATTAATTTCAAAAATAAATTAATTTTACGATATTAAATTTTATGTGAACGAAAAAAGAATTCATTTCAATGTACAAAACGAATATTAAAACAATTGAAAAAAAACAACTGAAATTATCGTTTTAAAAACAATTTCTCACATAGATTTGTGAAAACATTACAAATTGTAATTTTTTATATGGTTTTATTTACAGTATATTTTGTCTTGTCAATATATTGAAATGCGAATTGGCGCCGTTAATACGTGTTATACTATCTTTTTCTGCAGTTCAGTGGCGGCGCGTGAACAATTTAGACGGGTGTTCTGCGGGCCTACCCATCACCTAACACGGGCTAGGAATGAAGAGGGGGTGGGGTAGTAATTAAATTATGAATCCCATCCATGTTTATGATGGTTTAATTATTAACCTTTTTTAAAATACTGTCGACAACAAACTACATACACTGTAACACTTGTCACTACTGTCATAAGCCGTGTGTCGTGTATCATGATTGTACCGAGTCATAGCCGTCAAAGGTGTTGACTGAATGAGATAGAGTCAGTGAACACTTCTAGCAAATGACAATGATAGATGCTTATTTGTACCAATGTGCTGACGGTAAATGCAGCTCAATGTCGATCTAAATAGCACGCTCTAACTTGTGGATTTGAAGTTGCACAGTGTACATCGGGAGGTCGGGAGTACCTGATGTTGACGTTTCATGTGCTGCTTCGGAGCACAGAACAGCGCCTGAGCACACACACGAACTTTGTAGTCTGCCAGTAGTGACTGTTAAACTTAAGCGTTGATTGTGTTACTAATACTATAACACTTTTTCGTAACATAAAGTTTTGGTTAAATATGGAAAATACAATTCTTTCTAAAATTATGAAGTATCTAAGATTTTGGTTGTTCTGTATCGCTCATAGAGGAAAGGAACCGCTACTGCTACAAAGGTGGCGTTCAAAAATCTCACGTAGGGGGGGGGGCGTTCTCGGCAAATACACGTCATTTTTTTCCCGCGAGAAACAGTGTAAAATTGCGAGAAAACTGCATTATAAGTAAAATTAAGTTAAATAAAAAGAATTAGGCAAATTATGTTTTTTTTTAATAAATCCAACGTAATCAAGCACAGATTAACGCATTTACATTAAAAAAACGCATTTTGAAAAATCTCACGTGAGATTAGGGGAGGGGGTCGAGCAAAATCTCACATCTCACCAAGGAGAGAAGGGGGTGGGGGTCGAAAAATCGCCAAATTTGCCTTACGTAATTTGTGAATGCCCCCAAAAAGTATAAATTTATAACATTTAGGTGCAGATTCTGCGTATAAGTTTCTGTGATATATCTTGCAAACAATATATCATTGTTTGCCGGACGATGTTCATTACAAACTGGTATTCCAGATACTGACTGGAATATTTTGATAACATGGGATTTTTGTTTAAATATTCAATAACCTTGCTAAAAACATGTACTAAATGTAATAATAAATAACAAAATTAACTATTGTAATAATTTTATTGTTTTAAACAAAATACTAAATGCTGCACAAAATTTGTAACGAAGAAAAGAAATTAAATAAATAATTTTATTTTATGAAGTTTTTAACGAAAAATTTGTATTTTGTAAGGTCATTTAATGCGTATTTGTTTCTGTATAATAAATGCATAAACAAATAAATGTACTTAATAAAACTAAGTCTGACTGACAGACAGACAGACAACGCATAGCCTAAACCGCTGGGTCTAGAAACATGAAATTTTGCACAAGAGTTCTTTATATAACATACACAAGTACTAAGAAAGAATTTTTGAAAATGCATTCCCTAAGGACAAAAAAAAATCCAAGTCTTTTAGAATGGTACTGTTGTGGCTGTCGCGTTTCATCTCAATCGCGTGCGGAGCCGCGGGTAGCAGCTAGTAAATAAATAAATAATGTTAAACATCCAAGTAAGGAACTATAAACGACTTTTTTTAATAAATCATTGGAATAATTTCCGTCCAGCTTAAATATTGCCGTTGAATTTTTTTGCCTTGCACTATATAAAACGGCTTCGCAATAAATTGATCCCTTCAAGAGGCTAGCGTCTTTAGCGCCAAACAACACGGCCTACTAATTATAGTCCATATATTTAATAGGTTATTTTATTCTGGTCGTGCAAGATCAGTGTACAGGGAAGATACGCGGTCTGGTAATGTAGAGTATAATATAACTATAAAACTTGGAAACTGGCCTCATAATATATATACAGCGTTATATGGGAGAGAGGCAAAATCAATGTATAAGAATCTGTTAGAGATTCGTCGGCATTTAGCACAGAAAAGAATCTCTAACGAGATTCTTCGATTTGCAGTGAGCGCGCTTTGGCCATGATGACGTGTAGGCAAGTACATAAAAATTTTAAAATAATTACCTATATCTACGTGAATATTTAACGTATTGAAATTAAACAAACGCCATTATATTTGCGGTAAAGATTTCTAATTATTAAATAATATTAATAATAATAATTAAATTGGAAACAATAATAATTGAATTATATTTTATAGCCTCATTACTTGAAATATATATATTTTCGTGTTTTACCGATAATAACAATGCGAAGAAAAATTATAAAATATTAATTTGCATGTCAGTTGCACATCAAATAAATCTTTAACTCACATGCAATTAATTTTTTTCTAATGTATCAATATTATCAGTGAGCTATGGAAACCATATAGATTTTAAATAGGTATTCGGAACCCAAAGGAATGGTGGACCTCTGGTAAACATTGATTTAGAAAAACCCCTCTTAGGTCAGTTCCGAATACTTATAATATGTACAAATCTATATAATATTTATACCAGAATATAAAAGTGATCTATCACAAGTGAGTGATCGGGAACTAGGGTCTTTACCCTAGAATATATACGTCGGACTTCTGATAAATTTAGTATTGAATTTAATCAGAGCGATTACGGGATTAAAAAATTATCGAAATTTGTCTGACAGTTTTAAAATGATTAATCTTCATCCGCATTTCGAAATTTAAGAACAATTAAGAAACATTGTATCGTTTTATGCGTTGTAAAAATATTTATTTACTTTTTATGCAAAAAAAAACGTGTACTTATGTTTTATTAATAAAAATTCAATAAAGTTGACGCTCTTAATTAAAAAAACGTCCATGCAATATTGTTAAGCAATTAATTGATCCGTTTTCCTTGTTACTTAATTTAGTAATAACTTACAATAAATTATTGGCAGTTCTAAAATGTTGTTAAACGTTGATCAGTTGTTTTTCCACATCCTTCTATAACATACAGTCTAGCTTCGGCCCGGTGCTATTTTCGCTAACGGATCATCCACCCGCAGTGAAAAATAGCGGCAATTAGTCATAAGAACAAACGATACCGAAAAAAAGATTTACAACGAAATTAATGTTATTTTTTCGTCTCAAAATACCGATTCTTGAACCGTTTAATGACATATTATAACAAAATGTATTATCTAGATTTAAAAGAAATATATATTAAAATCTTTACTGAAAGCTTCGATAGAAATATTAATTATTTGATAACGGTATCGTAATAAAAAAGTGATTGGCGATTTATTATTATACAGGAAAATCAATTCTATGCTTAAGTTATCAAAAACAAAGTATTTTGCTGAAGGACTGTCCA
The DNA here is from genome assembly GCA_963575645.1 of Xanthostigma xanthostigma. NCBI lineage: Eukaryota > Metazoa > Arthropoda > Insecta > Raphidioptera > Raphidiidae > Xanthostigma > Xanthostigma xanthostigma. Next base: position 4,133,712 of record OY754469.1, on the reverse strand, counting down.
AATGACTGAATTTATGAAAATGAACCGTGAGCTATTTTCGAATCTGAATGTACGATGTAAAAATGGTAGTTCGAAACATCGGGAAAATACAATGGGACTTCTTTTAACGAATCAATGATATCTTTGACCATCGGTAGTCACTACCATAGATAAGAATAAATATAGATGGAGAACTGAAGTGCAGAATTTTGATCCATATTGTTATATTTCAATGGCAGGCTGTTGTAATGTAACGCATTTTGTTCCTGATCCGCGTATTTTATTAACTGTGATACAAAATACAAATTGCAATCAATAATGCAAAAAGACACATTCAATTAATTAAAATGCCGCGAAGATATGTCAACCATAAACTTGGACGATCTTCACAGCACAAAGCTGTAATAACCGTACGATGTCGCCCACCAGACCAAGCATAAACCAGCATAAACCAGTACAAACCAGCACAAACCAGCAAATTTTAGTTCGGTTTTTGTAATGTGCGGTAGACATGTAGCTGTTTTCACGTAGTTTTATCAATGCAAATTAATTAATAAAAACGACACATCACTAGCACACTATAGATCGGTCCAGTACGACTAGACTTAAATTGCAGACGATCGACTGACGGTCGTTGCTGGTTGCTTGCCCAATGTGCGCTGCTCCGTTAAATAACATGAGCATCTCTACGACCAGACTTTTGCTCCGTGCTGTGCTGGTCGTGCAGGTTTATGTTTGACAAGTGTGCGCTGTCTTTTATTGCTCTAACTGTTGTTCATTGCAAGGGCGTAGATAAGAGGGAGTAAAGGGGGTAATTACCTCCCCAGGATCATAATTATACAAAAATAAAACTGAAAATAATACGAATACCTGGCTAAAAAATAAAATTTAGAAATACTTCTTGAAAAAAAATTTGCTTATGACACCTTCCTTCGTGAGTATTCTTGTGTGATATTAATAAAACTTAAAAAAATATTGATTTTTTTTTGCTTTACCCCCCCCCCCCAGGAAAAAAATCATCTACGCCCTTGGTTCATAGGCAGTTGAATTAGTAAATTAACCTGTTAAATCTTACTGTAAGCGGAGACAAACAGTTCGCATGGTTTACCACGCAAATGAACACGACACGGAAAAACTTTATTTTTCTACCTCACAGGTTTTACTGACCCAAAAGTTCCCTGTTGATGATAAAGTTAACATTAAAAGCGCTAAAAAATAATCTCTAATTATTAAAAATTAAAATCCTTCGCAATCTTTTGTAATTGTTCACCACTTTCATAACGATTGCATCGATAATTCTTTGACTACCATTTACACAGCCACAGAGACAGGCAGACTTAAATTTTACCGTCTATATAGATGTCAAACTCAACAATTCTTAAAAACGAAATGACAAACAGATAGAGACAGAGCAGGGTTGTATAATAATTAATAATAAAACAAAACTACTTACTGTCATCTGTATCTTGGATGTCCGGTCTGGCGTCGAGTCCATTGATAAATAAAAACAACGATAAGATCAAGGCACCAACTTTAAAATATTTCATTTTGAATTTTTTTCAAAACGTAAACAACGAATTGAGAAAAAAAAGACTAAGAAGAAGAACAGCGGTATGAATAAAAATAATGATAGTACATGTGCTTGTACAATATTATTATATACAGATCGACCCCCGCAAATTGTTCATATGTAGTTGTGTGTCACGATTGGGACATACCCACCTTCACCTCATGATTGTTGTATCTTTGGAGCGTCCCCCTCTTGCTACACCCAACTGACTAAAAAATATGTCCGCTTTTATCGTCCCATTAGCGCAAGAAGTCCGGTACCGTCTTTTAGCAGATCCCCGCACTCGTGCAGGGGCACCCACACCAGCGCAAATAACCCAAGTTTTAACTATTTTTTAATGATGATCTAAATATATAAAAGGAAACCGTGACTGAGTGACTGACTGACTGACTGATCTATCAACGTACACCTCAAACCACTGGACAGATTAAGCGGAAATTTGGCACACAGATAGTAATTATTATGACATAAGCATCCGTTAAGAACAGATTTTTGAAAATTCAAGCCCTAAAAGAGTGTAACGGAGAATGGAGAAATCATATAAGATAGACAATTCGAAAATGTGCAGGAATACTCCTGTCAACAAATAAATAAACTTCAATAAATAAAATTATCGATCAATTTTTCAGACAATATATTAACAAAAAATATAATTAATACATTAACGTTTCGATCTGGATTTGGACCTTCTTCAGAACTGATCTAAAAAATATAAAAAATAAATTTTTTTAGATCAGTTCAATTCCAAATCCGGATCGAAACGTTAATGTATTAATTATATTTTTTGTTAATATACCTACTGTCTGAAAAATTGGTCGATAATTTTATTTATTGAAGAGTTCTAATCTGACGTTAATAAAAGATTTAAATAAATAAACTTCCTGCCATGAAAATTGAAAACTTCAGTTGGAGTTGCGTGTTCGAGTTGCACTATCTTTACATCCGTCGTAAATAGACATAATGCACCTGTTTCACTTTCTTTGAAAATTTGTACCGAATCGATCAAGTTTTTAAAAACAACAAAAAATTCAATTTAATTTTTTTAATATCTCTGATTCCTGAAACAATGTCAAATGTATTATGCTATAATAATACACGTCTAAATAAGTTGATTCGATCAAAAATTCAGACATTTTCAAAACTGGTTTCAAAACTGGCTTCAGGTTCAACCATTTTCGATTTTTTTCTATTTCATTTCTCTCTAATAATGTATGAACAAATCTTTGATTAACGTCTGATTAGAACTCTTCAATAAATAAAATTATCGACCAATTTTTCAGACAATATATTAAGAAAAAATATATAATTAATACATTAACGTTTCAATCCGGATTTTAGATCAATTCTGAAGAAGATCCAAATCCGGATTGAAACGTTAATGTATTAATTATATATTTTTTGTTAATATATTGTCTGAAAAATTGGTCGATAATTTTATTTATTGAAAATGTATGAACAAACTACATATCTGATCTATAGTTTACATTTAGGTCGAAGATCTTGTGCGGGCCCCCTCTCCTACATACCGCCTGGTTTGCTGCAAGTACCGCAAGCCAGGCCCGTTGGGGGGCTCCCGCAGGCTGGGACCCGGCTGGCAAACGCCACCTCGATTATTATGGCAAGTCCGACGCTGGACCAGACAGAATAATAGGGTTATGGAACAAATTAATTGTGGAACAATTTTTTTTACGACCGTTGTAAACTCATATCATTGTGTGTGTGTTTTATATGTGTTAGTCCCCACTAAGTGTCCGTTATAGATGTGTGTGTACATACACACAAACACACACACAACTGCATTTGCTGTACGATCTGTATTTTACGTAAGTTCATTTAACGTTACGCGGTTATCAGTTCGAGAACTGTCAGTTGCACGTGCTGGAAGTATTTTAAACCAACTTTATACTTGAATAGAAACGAAGCGCTATTTATAAAAGACAAATTATGACTATAATATATGAAAACAATTCAGAATGTCGATTTTTACCCGGTCATGGGCCCGTCGAAGTAAAATGGTTGTGCAGAGCTACAGAAGATACTCGAAATTTGTATCTAGAGATATCAAGCTTTCAATACCCCAAAAGATAAAAAATACAAGATACTTTATTTAAAAATAGTTTTAATATGTAAGATAATATTAATTTTTAAGTACCTAAGTTACTTTGTAAAGATATATTCAATTGCATCTTTTTTAGATATAACACATCCTGAAAAGTAGATATCTTAATGTTTGGATAAAGTTTGTTCTAATAGGCCCCACTCACGATCAAACTTCATGCCACAGTTCAGTGTTCAAATTATAGTTCAGTGAAGCATGATAATGTGTGGGACAAATAAACACTGAAACCAACACTGAAGTCAAGCATGATCTCATCAAATGCATCTTGATTTTTGAACGACTTCAGTGTTCAAGTAAACTGCTGTGTGTGTGGGTTTTTTTCAGTTCAGTTTTTGGAGTTCTGTGTTATGTACAACCAGAAGCCAAAAATCTCAATGTGGCTGCGAATCTTTCGTGTGCAGTAATAGATTTTAGCACATTTGTGTCCTGTTTCTTAATAAATGGGGTAACTAATTCCAGTAAATAATTGTGAGTTAATTCATCCATTCGTAAATAATAATATTATTCCAATCAAGTGGTTCAAGATGTAATTCATTAATCAAATAAACATGACTTCTTGAATCACGCATTTCTAACCAATTTTTCACCCATATTCTTCTTTTTTTTTCTTATTTCTCTGTTTAAAATACAATCCCATGGCTATGAACAGCCAATCCTCACCATTTAAATTACTCATTTAGTTCTTATTAATGAACTATACTCTATAGTATAATATTATAGTGAGTATATAATATAATATATCTTATGTATCTATACTCGACGAGTGTATGCCAACAACTGAACCAAACTGAACACAAAAAATTTAAAAAAATGAGCAGTTTGCATGAAATAAACAGAGATACTTTATTCGGATTGAATGCAAGTACACCAACCAATCCTATCATCGGAGAAATCAGGGACTTACATCGAAGAAAGAGACGCAGATATATTCTCGATACGCTTTGTTGCGTACACTCACCGCACATTGAGTAGATAGGCAATGATTCATATAGGTTATTATTAAATATATGGTAAACAGTAACTCAGACCTGTGTGGTTGGCATTCTATGTGTGTATTTATCTTTGTTCTCTGGTAGTTCACGAGCTACTGAACCGATTTTAATGAAATAAACGTTAAAAAATTCATTACAGTCGCGAGGGTACATTAAGTGAGAAAAAAATGACGGTTGTAGGACATATTTATGACGAATTTCGAGTTTTTTAAAACTTTGTAATTAAAATAGAAAATTTTTTTTAATATGAAAAGTATTCATGCAAAACAAATTAAAGTTCAATGAATGATTTGTAAATTATAGACGCTCAACATCTGAGGTCATCAGCGTTTAAAATTAAACTTTAACCGCGGTTAGTTTTAATCGATACATTTTCAGCATTTTTGACAGTCCAATTTAATTTTGTACGTTGCGCTGAGTTATCATATTTTTACTATGGAAATGGTAGTACGATAAAGTGTTACTTTAAACACTAGAGCGAAATGGGTCATTTCACTATCACTATATAGACATGATAGGGAGTGTATAATAAAATATTTTTAACAAAAAAATTGAACCGACTTCAAAATATGCACTGAAAAGTAATAGAATAATTGCATTTTTGTAGTGTTTCCTTGGCTGACACCGACTCCAAAAATGTAATTATTTTATTACTTTTCAGTGCATATTTTGAAGTCGGTTCAATTTTTTTGTTAAAAATATTTTATTTTTCTCTTTTTAGTGTTAGATATTAAATTTACTCAATCTAACACTAAAAATTATACAGTTATTTTATGAAGTATTGCAATGGGTAAAATTTGAGAGTTTCCCTCGATTTCTCCGGATTCCACCATCAGATCCTGACTTGGTTCCGATGGGACCACCTCGGAAGTGCACTCTTTCGAATAAAAAAAAAAAAAATTAAATCGGTCCATAATTGACGGAGAAATCGGTGAACATACATAAAGAAAATATATATATAAAAAAATATATACAGACGAACATAGAACCTCCTCCTTTTTGAAGTCGGTTAAAAACTACAATATTATTACTGTATTATAAAAAATTATTAAGCAATAAAAAATAAAATACACTTTTCTCACAACAATTTTAAGACTGATTTTTACAACTTTGCACAGCAATTTATAAAAAAACATCAAGTACTCTTTTTTTCTCCGCTTTTTTTTAACAGCATTCCAATATTATATTAAAAATCTAATTAGTATCGTAATTTATACTTAGACTTAAAACAAAATCAGTCGAAAAATTTGCTTAATTATACACTGAGCAAATTGTTGTAAATATTATTGTAAATAAATAGAACTATCGCTATATCTATCAAAAAAAGTAGACGTTTTCCGAAATTATAGAAAATTCGACTATTTTAGGCCAAAATACTTTTCTTTTTAATTTAACCAGGCGTAGCGATTTTGTGAATATTATTTTGGTTTTATAAGAACGAGTTTCAAAACTGACCACAAATTTTATCAACGAATTCTGTACACAGTTTAATCACGCTGAAACCGCTTTATAACGGAAATTTCTTGACATTTAACATAACCTATCAACTACTTTTTTTTTCAGAGCGATATTATACCTTATAAATAATAAATATTGTTATTTTTCAGTGTTAAAAACTACTAATATCATTATTGTTTCTACTGATTAATTATTATTAATTACTTGTGCGATAAAAATAGCAAATTAATGAAAGAGAACAGAAAGTTCGTAACATGTCAGTTTGAAACAATATTATATATTTTTTCCACTCCCAAGATAAGTATATATTTGCGATAGCGGTCCGGTCCGGCTTCGCCCGAATTTGTAGATTGTCACCGTTTTTTCGTCAACTTACGTTAAAAAGAGCTTTTATTTTAACGAGATAATATACAGCTTATGTCCATCCTGAAGGTCCATTCTAAATATTGGCAAAAAAATTGGTTGTCTGTAAAGTCGGTATACGGACGATAGTTTTACGTGATAACGTCATAAAGAAACATTGATGAACTCTCTGACGTCACGCGAGAAGAGAGAGAAATGCGTACAAGCCGACGCTTGGGCCGATCGTGCCTCTCTATCGCTTATACCGCGCTCTCGCTTGCACGCTCAGGCTCAGGCGGAACGTGACACTTTTTCGTGCGTGCAGCCGGTGTTTCATCAATTTATAAGACGTTATCACGTCAAAAATTTTTGAAATCGAATGAGTAGTTTTGGCGATTACCTCCTAAATCCAAATTTACAAACTTCACCTCTTTACACACCTATACTTTTATTCTATACTGAGCATAGGAATATAAAATCGCAATCGAACTATTAGGGTGCAAACATATACTTCTGTCTTTTTTTTATGCCGTAAGCACTGGCGCATCCAGGAGGGAAAAACAAGCACGGGGGACCCGGCTTAAGAAATTTCTAATTTGCCCCCTCCTGGGTCAAAAGCTGGGTACGCCCATGATAACGTCATAGAAAAAAACAAAGTTTTTGAAACAGGGATACTTTATTCAGATTGAATACAAGTACATCAACCGATTCTATCATCGAAGAAATCAGGGAATTACATCGAAGAAAGAGACGCAGATATATTTTCGATACGCTTTTTTGTGTTCACTCACCGCACATTGAGTAGATAGGCAATGATTCATATAGTTAATTAATAGATATATGCCTCTTTATAATATTAGTATAGATTTAGTTTTGTGTTCAGGTCAAACGCATTTATAACTTCTTTTTTTGACGGTTAAAAATAAAAATATAATTGAATTCCATAATTTTAACTTATATGTTAAGAGACGTCATTGTCTGTATGTCACTATTTCTAAATCAATGCCATGGACATCGGTTGCAATGAATATTTTTTTTATTTATAAATAAAATTGAGGAAAACTCATCACATTTTTTAGAAAATACCAAAAATATTACCTACGTCAATATCAGTAAAAATGCGTTGCTTCTAAATACTTATATTCAATATTGGTTTATTTTTAGCTTCGTTCACTTTAAATATGTAAATCATGAAAAAAAGAAAATCTACTTTTTTATTGCCATTTAAATATTTTTATTTTTTTATACTTATAAAAAAATCAGTCAAGAAGTACCAACTTTCTTTATACACAGCTATTCTTCTGAGGCGCCTATTTCAGAAAGCACTGAACCGATTTCGATGAAATTTATTGTAGTTAGTTGGAACGGTGAATACTACATGTTTACCCACGTTGCTAGGTCAAATAGTTTCCAGCCGGAAAACACAAGATTGCATCAAACATGGCCGCAAGTACAATTCTGTGACGTCATGTGTTTCGTTATTGTAAACAAACGACATTGATTTTTACAATATATTTTGAATTAAACTGAATATTGTCCCTTTTTTTATTGATTATTGAAATAGATTAATGGGAAAAATAATTATTTATCCATATTTTTCGTTTTTAAAAATATCAACAAATGGGAGTGTTACCTACAGTTAATTTAAAATTGACCACTTAAGGCGTGACGTCATTTCTGTCTACGTACAAAGCAACAAGCAAATAGGTAGTAGGTACATGATACTTTTAATAATAATGACAGGTGATGCAGAGTTGCATAGATAAAGAGGAGCATTTTGATGTCATTCACGAAATTGGCGGGTTCTGAACCGTTCAAATATCAGTACAGTTTTAGAATGTTTTCCTGCTTAAAAAGTTAACTTATATATTTTAATTTTTAACTATACTAATATATAAATCTGAAGAGTCTGTTTGTTTGTTTGTTTGAACGCGCTAATCTCAGGAACTACTGGTTCAAATTGAAAAAAAAATTTTTTGTTGGATAGCTCATTTATCGAGGAAGGCTATAGACTATTATAATATTACGCTACGATTATTAAGAGCGGAGCATTAATGAAAAATGTTGCAAAATGTATCTCAAAAATAAGCTTCTATTCATGTGAAATGCACTAACTAGATATACTCATATTAGCTTTGTGAGAACACGACTCCAGGTGGCTCAATCGGTAGAGCATGCGACTGTCAAATGTCAATATCAGGGTCGTGGGTTCGAGCCCCACGTTGGACGAATATATTTTTATTTTTTTTATACATTGCTTTCTTCTAAGGCTTACATTTAAATTACTTTTAATTTTATTTAATTAATTAAAAAAAAATTATTAGTTAAAAAAAGTATAAATACTGCTTTTTATCGACAAAAACTTTTGAACGGTAAGTCCGATCATCATGAAATTTGGACACAGCATTCATCTCGGTAAACTAAGATGAATGTGTGTACTCATGTTCCTCCCTTCCCCATTCGTTCTTTTACACCCGCGTGAAACCGGGCGGAACCGCTATAGTAATAATATAATTTTGTACGTAGAATTTTTATTGTTTTATAAAAAAAAAAATTTTCACATACCCAGTTATTGAGAATGAAGTGGTGAAATAAACAGATATTGAAATTTCTTTTTGATGAAAATTAAAATTTTATGGTATCGAGTTTTAAAGCAGTTTTGAATGTCACTTTCAAATTAAGTAATAAAAACCTCTGACGTCCTAGTCGCTTTAAATGCACGTACATTTCGCTACTTATTTTGTCAAATAATTACGTGTTTACACTTCAAAATGCATTTTTGTCGCTACAAAATATTTATATATATAATTATCATTATTTTTACTGCATTAAGGAATGGAAACTGCGCGTATATTGCAAAAGTATTATAAAAAAAGAAAAATAAGAAAAAGTGTACATAACGCCTATTGTCTAAACAAGGAAAAGATTTGAAAAATACTGTATTGTATTTACAACTATATAAACTAGGTGCCTATGGAAACGAATACTCAAAATGGCGTGCGACGTCACACCCTATTTCTGATTTTCTTTAAAATTTTTATTTATCTTTGCTTACGCGCATTATAAATTTCAACACCGATTTCAAAATAGGTCTCAAACTAGTATTGCATTCGAATAGGCGCGTTTTTGGTTCTCACCTGCGACAGGTGAAAACATACTTTTTTTGAAAAATAGCGCCATACAGCGCCATCTGTTGTCTGTTGAAATAACACACGCTATACTAAATACTTTACGGCGACGGAAGCGCCATCTGTTGAACAGCAACACACGATATAAATTTTATTTTACGGCAACGGAAGCGTCATCTGTTGAATACAGCGCCATCTGTTGGACGTTAAAGCAGTACACGTTAAACTAAATATTTTACGGCAACTGGAGCTCCATCTGTTGAACGTAACAGCAACACACGCAAAAACCAGACTGATCCACTTCAACGCGTGGCCGGGCACAACTAGTAGTTTATATTATCACTAGTGGCCTGGTCGGGCTTCGTCCGAATTAGTAGATTGCCACCGTTTTTTCGTCTACACGAAAAGCGCTTTTCTTTTAACGCGATGCTACGTAGCCTATGTCCATCCTGAAGGTCCATTCTAAATATTGGTGAAAAAAATTGGTTGTCTGTAAAGTCGGTTTACGGACGATAGTTTTACGTGGTAACGTATTCCGCTCGAATATCATATTTAATAATACATAACCTAAATTTTAGTAGCTGTCAAACTTGGGCCGATCGTGCGCGGAATGTGACACATTTCTGAACGTGACACATTTCGGAACGTGACACATTTCGGAACGTGACACTTTTTCGTGCATGCAGCCGGTGTTTCATCAATTTATAAGACGTTAACACGTCAAAAATTTGAAATCGGATGAGTAGTTTCGAAGATTACCTCTTACATCCAAACTTACAAACTTACCTCTTTATAGCATCAGTATCTATAGATAAAGAAAGTTTCAAAGAAACCTGTTTCGTGGTTGGGACGTAATGGACCAGCGTACAATTGTTGTGTATATTGTTGGAATTTCTCAAGATATTGTCGATAACGTAAGTAATACGGTGATTAAAGGTTTATACTCACTTTCCTCATTCGATTACTGAATTAAGTAGGTACATAACCTATACTTATAATATTTTGCTCAAAATTCCCAGACAAGTCTTTGACTCTCTTTATAAATAAAAGAGTTATTGCCACAACAAATGTCCTCTATAAATAGCCTTATAACAATTAAGTAATGCGTACAAATGAACAGGTGCAACATTGCAGGGGAATTTACTTTTACCAGATGTACAGGATCGGTTGCAGAAATTTTCCAATTAAGAAAACTTTTAGACGAAACACTTTTTCTAAAACTAGTTGACGAAAAAATTTGACGTTTGGCACAGAGATAGACTATGGTGGCCCAATCACAGACGTGAAGTATAAACAAGTTGAATTGTAATTCTGGGGGTTAATTTCAGGGGGTGAAATGGCAAATGAAAAAAAAAAATTAAGGGCATCGAGTAGGGTGTCAAAAGAAATCTTATGAAAGCGCGAATATATTTTTTTAATTCATATTTATTTTTGAAGTAAAACTTCTTTACGCACGCTTGACTTGGGAAGTAAGCTGGTGAATGCGTAACGAGAGCGTTACGAAAAGTGTGATCGGGCGAGGCAGTTACGTTTCGTATATCTAAGAGACAGTGCAGGCTTATTGTCTGTATCACACTGTAGGAGCAAGAGAGAGCAGTGCGCGCGCACATTTTCTTTCTCTCTTTCTCTCATAGCCAGTGCATAAAATATATATATATATCTCAGTAAGTAGTTCGTTTGCGAGTTTGCTAGCGTTACGGGAACGGTGATTTCTCTTACATGTGTATATATTATACATACATATAGATGGAGCTAAAGAAGTTTTACTTCAGTCGTGTTGTCTAAAGCACACTCGTTTTTTTTTGTATAAGTTAAGTGGCAAATTATGGCGAGATGACAAAAATTATGATAAAATTTTATAGGTAAAGACTAATTTATACAACACAATATACGCGGCGCAGTTTTCATGCGTAGAATGATATTAAAACGAGAGAAACTCAAGGAATTGATCAATTTCTTTCGTTATTATAGTCGTTACAGTTTTCGTTACAAGGAGTAAGTATCCGTTCTTACGGAAAATCAACCAGGGTCAAATAATGTTTACCTTACAAAACTTTTGATTGTATCTGTAATGTATTCTGTCAACATGATAAATTTATATATTATGCAAAACAATCGTTGTTTGCTCAAAAATAGATTTGCTCAGAGATTAAAGGTAACAATATATTATTTATTATTATTTCTTAGAAATATTGCAACAATTAATTGTAATAGAATTTTAAATTAAAATGAATAATTAACGTCATTTTATTATCTCCAGCATTTGTAAACCGATTTTTAAGATTATTTTTCTATTTAATTGGGCATACCCAAGATGGTCTCACCTAAATTTTATAAATCGGTTCAGCAGTATAGTAATAAAATATTACGGAAGAAGGCGGATAATAACATGCAAACTACGAATTGCAAAGACGCTTAAAAGTAAATAATAAAAAAACAGACGGGTTGCACACCGGGAGTGCCGGCACAAGTGAAAACTTGAATATTAACGTCTTACGAATTTTCGATCAGGTCACGTGTCCTGACGCGAGTTTAACATTTTTTAATAAATAAAATTATCGACCAATTGGTCGATAATTTTATTTATTGAAGAGTTCTAATCAGACGTTAATCAAAGATTTTAACAATTTTTACCCATTACAAAAAAAGTGTACAAAAGTTTTCGTCTTACGAATTTTCGATCAGTTCACGTGTCCTGACGCGAGTTTAACATTTTTTACCCATTACAAAAAAAGTGTACAAAAGTTTTCGTCTTACGAATTTTCGATCAGGTCTTACGCATTTTCGATCAGGTCTTACGAATTTTCGATCTGACGCGAGTTTAATATTTTTTACCCATTACAAAAAAAGTGTACAAAAGTTTTCGTCTTACGAATTTTCGATCAGGTCTTACGCATTTTCGATCAGGTCTTACGAATTTTCGATCTGACGCGAGTTTAATATTTTTACCCATTACAAAAAAAGTGTACAAAAGTTTTCGTCTTACGAATTTTCGATCAGGTCTTACGCATTTTCGATCAGGTCTTACGAATTTTCGATCTGACGCGAGTTTAATATTTTTTACCCATTACAAAAAAAGTGTACAAAAGTTTTCGTCTTACGAATTTTCGATCAGGTCTTACGCATTTTCGATCAGGTCTTACGAATTTTCGATCAGACGCGAGTTTAACATTTTTTACCCATTACAAAAAAAGTGTACAACGCCGCTAAAGAAGTTTTCACTTCTAAAATTGAACCTGCTTCGAAAAAGACAACAAAAAGCGTAAAATAACAAAATTTTGAGGTCAGTATCAATTTAATGAAGTACATAGGTACATAAAAAGTTATATAGTAATTAAATTGGCGACGACCTCAAAACTTTGTTATTGTACGGTTTTCATCAGAGGCCTTTTTAAAGGAAGTTCAATAATTTCTTAACACACGTAGGTACAGCAGCGGAGTGTTCTTTCGTTCTGTTACCGATTTGAGTAAGATTTCATGCTTGTCTCTCTGTAAATACTCCCAGTTTTATTTTTTATACCGATGGAGTCAATGATTTTAAATATACACGAAATAGTGGACGTATTTGTACCCATATTAATATTTCGTCGGATCTAATTATATAAAAGGAAACCGTGACTGACTGACTGATCTATCAACGCACAGCTCAAACCACTGCACTGGACGGATTGAGCTGAAATTTGGCACACAAATAGTTATTATGACGTAGGCATCCGCTAAGAACGGATTTTTGCAAATTCATCCCCTAAAAGGGTGTAATGGGAGTTCAAAATTTGCGTGGAGAAATCGTATAAGATAATAATAATAATAACAATATTTCACCTAGCTTAAGCTATATACTAAGTATAGATGTGAATAGTCAAATTAAAATTAAAAGCTAAGAATTTAAATATTCGTTTATACTATAAAAACAATTTGTAGTGAGGTACTATTTGAGCTCAATTTCAAATTGTCTAATATTTGTACTTTGGCTTATATGCCTTGGTAAATTATTAAAAAGAAAAGATCCCGCATAGATTGGAGATTTTTCATAAGATGTTGTATGGTGCTTAGCTATATATATTTGAGATTGGAATTATAGGGATTAACATCAGAAACTGTCTTATAGCGGGATATCAATGTATATCAATTCGAAAATGCGCAGGATTACTCCTGTCAACAAATAAACACGTGTTTCATACTTTTTCAAAAACAATTCCCCTTTAAACTAGGTGAAAAGAGGTAAATAGTCTAAAAATCAACATGGGTGTCATTTTCAGAGTTTGTCAGGTCATTGATCACGTGAATTTCATCAATTTGAAAATTTATTAGAGGGGTCTACTTCGAGAAAGGAGTGACTATGCCAAATAATGGGAATGCATCCGTGTTTCGTCTCAATCGCGTGCGAAGCCGCGGGTAACGGCTAGTAATCTTATAAAAGCGTTCGGACTAATTCCACTAATTAAATTCCCATTAACCATGATTTTTAATAAAAAATAGAGAATAGTTACTTCTTACCACAACAAGTTTATTAGTGGATGTACATTTCGAGAGCTATGAAGATGAGAGCATAGCTCTCGAAATGTACATCCACTAATAAATTGAAGATGAGAGCATAGCTCTCGAAATGTACATCCACTAATAAACTTGTTGTGGTAAGAAGTAACTATTCTCTATTTTTTATTAGGTTCAAACCACAGTGCTCCTAACATTTTTGTTACATGATTTTTAAACTTGGAAGTCATGTAGACTAATTTTTATTCACCGAAGTTACGTGATGATGCATTTATAAAAATGATAAGTCTTATCAAAGTGACCTTTGAACATTATTTTCAGTATAAAAGAAAGTGTTTTGGCTTTGATCAGGTTTTAATATCGCATCATATGCTGTACTAAACAGATCTCTCTACGCACTTCGTCAAAAATCGTAAGACACGAGTGCTATCAATTTTTAATTATAAACATTGATAGTATTCGATTACTCAGTTTTTACGAAAGTACAATTAAAATTTGTATATTTATAATATAGCTCTTTTTGGAAAATATATAAAATATATGTAAAAACTGAATAATCGAACATATTTTTTTGTAAATCAATACATGTCGTCAATAAAATAATACTAATCTTGAATTTTTATTTTTTTTTCAGAGTTTTCGTTGCACGTTATACGTCATAAATTATTCGTTAAAGTATTAAATAACCAAGAAATTTTTATAATCGCTTTTTTAGAGGAACATTTTTCAAAATTTAAGTTGTTTTTTTTATCAGCAAAATTGCTTCGGGGGAGTCCCCTCTGTCTCGAATTTAAGTTACAAATCGCTAGGATACTTTTTTGACTGAAAATAATAATAAACCTAAACAAGATTTTCTGTTTGTTATTATTTTGTATTTTTGACACTTTCGCTAGTTTTCTGATCAATATTTGAGAACTAGAAGTTTATAACTTACTAGCGGTTCATCCCGGTTTCACCCGGGTGCGATAGATATAATTCTGCAAAATGTATTTCGTTTGCGGCCCGGCATCTAAATTAATAGCTTTGAGCAAATTCTACAAAGATTTGCTTCTGAACTACTAGATTTGAGCGAATTCTCTCAGATGTCGTTACTTGGTGTTAAAACAGTTTTTTTGTTGGCTTCTGAGCTAATAGCTTTGAGTAAAGTTGTTACACGTTACAAAAACAGTTTTTTGAGAAAACATCATAATTTTGTTCTAAATATTTAATAAAAACTATCCTATAGCGTAAGTTGGACCAAGCAAAACACATTTACAAAATTTCATTTGAATCGGTTCAGTCGATTCGGAGAGTAGTGCGGAAAAACATCGTGAGACGAGATTTTTATGTATAAAAAAAATAATAAATCATTGAGTTTCAACTATCTAGGCTACGTTCAAGGCTCGCTAAAGTCATAATAAAAAACACTACCGATTAGTCAGTTCAAAAATATTTCGGTTATAACGTCTTTAAAGTTCGTCGGTACGTTTAAAAGTAATAATAATAATAATAATAATAATAATAATAATAATAATAATAATAATAATAGTAATAATAATAATAATAATAATAATAACACTAATAATAATAATAATAATAATGCGTTTTACGTCCTAAGACGCACTATTTCTCCCTTATTTAGTTAATAATAACGCTGTTAAAATTTGCATTAACGATCAGTTAATAAGAACGTGTTCGGAATTAACAAAAGTTAACAGAAATTAATTGTCTGCGTGAAATATATATCTTTACGTTGCGTCATTTGTTTAAATGTAATTAAGACGGCTTATTAGAGGAGAATTTTACGTAAAAAATACTTATTTCAAAAATACTATTGTTACGTTTTGTTTCGATTTCTGAGTAATCTTTAATTTAAACTTGCGTTCAATAAAATTTAAATCAAATTTATGAATATCAGTATCTAAAGAAATTAATAACGCAGAAAGAGTACATTTGTTTCAATTTTAAGAAGAAATTTAACTGCCTAATTCAATTAAATCATTAATCCCACTCTTTTCGCACAAAAAAACTATCTGAAATATAAAATTCAACATTCAGAAATTATTAAATTCTAACGAGATTTTGTCTAAATACTTTAAGAATGATTTTTATCCGGTTAATGGCATGTCAAATAAATCAATATTTGTCACAAACGTGTCAAAAATTTTATATATAGACGTAAGGAAGTAGGAATCGTTGAACCTAATTATTTGTCATTTTAATTTGAATGTTAACAAAAATAGATACTATGTATGTTTCACCATATCAAACAACAAAAAGATATTATCAATATACGTAAATATAATCGTGCCTTTGTAAGTTTCAATGAACAATCGATTTAGGTGTAGATACCGTTTACAAACTGTCTAGACGGAATGGCAATTTTTATGGTTTGTCTTGGGTAACCAATGTGTATATTTATATACATACTAGCGGCCCGTCCCGGTTTCACCCGGGTGCGATAGATATAATTCTGCAAAATGTATTTCGTTTGCGGCCCGACGTCTGAACTAATGTAGCTTGAGCAAAGCCAGATTTGTTTCCGAACTAATAGCTTTCAGCGAATTCTAACAGATGTCGCTACTTGGTATTTAAACAGTCAAAATTGTGACAAGAGAATTTTATGTGGCTGAGCAAAAAAACACGGCATTTGTCGGCTGTCGCGAGAAAAGTGGCGGGTCTAATTTTTTAAAATATAATATTTTAAACGTCGAGCATTTCCAATAAATATTGATCGCATTATTATCATTTTTAAATGCGTTTTCAAAATATTTGTTGAATACGTTTTATTAAATAATATAACATCTATTTTTACAAACTATGACCTCAATATATTATATATAATGCATTTTTCTCTGAAATTCCAAAACTTGGATTCTGAATAATTATAAGACTTAATATTAATTTGATTGGTCGATGATTTTTGCATCGTTATGATTCGATAAAAAAGTAGTATTTTAAATAAACAACAAAGACAACTTTTTATTCCAAACGATATAGTAACATCGAAAAATACAAAAAGTTAATAAATTCAAAGGTCTAAAAGAGAAATAAAAAATAACTAAAAATATTTTTAATGATCAACTAGAAAAAAAAAATAATTGGGTCATTTCTTAACCAGAAAAATTGCATTATTGGATTTCGGGAGCAAAAAATTAAACAGTTTAGTTTTTGCCGATGCAATGCTCTCAAGCAGGGCTCTTAGTATTTTTTATTCGTATTAAATTTTTTTAAAAGATCCCCTGATTCTAAGACCAAGGGAAGACCTTCATTAAATGTTTGGACTCTGCACTTTAGTGTAAGGTTTATCAATAAATTAAAATCTAGTAGTTGAAACTAATAATAATTATCAAAAGAGTCAGATCTTGAAAATATGATTTAGCTTTCACAACGTCAACTATTTTTTTTTATGAAAAAGAATAAGTCTAATATCTAATCTATATTAATTGCAGAGATAATAATTTTCTTAATATGTTGTACATAAATAAGATAACTTTATTATTATAATTTTATATTTTAGTCAGACGATAAAATCGTGACATTGTTTAAATTCCAAAGTCTATTGTTCCACCACGCGAAGAATTAATGGTCCAGTTATGATTATCAAAAAAAATAAAAATAGTAGCGTGAAAAATTATGTGTTAAGTTTAAGGATTACTGATTAAAAAAAAAACTTTTACTCTGCAATTAACGCGTCAAAAACACTAAATGTCAATTTTTTTACAAGCTTTTTTCCTTTATTAGTTACGTCATAAAAGTGTGACAGCTGTCATAGGTAGTTTTTTTTTTTTAAATATTCACAATCTTATTGCAAGAAAACAGCCCCGGATCTAGGGGGAGGCAAACTGGGACCCCCGCCTCGGGTGGCAGTGTCAGGGAGCGCCAAAATCTTAATATAATATGGTTGAAAACCACACCCAATCTGTCCTTTTTCCGATTTACTCAATCATTAGGTCATAGATAATAAAGAGTGAAAATTTATTAAAGGGCTGTTATTGTCCCGCGTTCACGAAAAATGCCAACCATTATAATATATTTGTGAGTTTTCGACGTGATAACGTCTTATAAATTGATGAAACACCGGCTGCACGCACAAAAAAGTGTAACGTTCCGCCTGACCCTGTGCGTGCAAGCGAGAGGGTAGTAATGTATTATTAAATAAGATATTCGAGCGGAATACGTTATCACGTAAAACTATCGTCCGTAAACCGACTTTACAGACAACCAATTTTTTTTAAGTAATTTTATACTTCGATGATTGCGTCATCCCTCATTAATAATTAATTAATTTAATTCTTGTCCAACTATAAAATGGAAAAATGTAGAAAACTGGCCGCCGTTGCCCCATGACAGCACAAACCATTACGAGGTACGACAAAAATACGAAATTGAGAAGTTGAATTTCGTATTTTTGTCGTACCTCGTAAAAATTTGAGAGAGGGGGCGCCATTATCAAGTTTCTGCTTCGGTTCGAAAAAATCGGAGATCCGGAGCTGCAAGTAATAATACTAATCTGCAGGCTATTTTCAAATCACGAATATTAGACAGTAGAAATAATGAGAATTTCGTCATCGGTATTATTCGATCTGTCAAAAGCTTTTGACTGCGTCGATACGAATATCTGTCGCAAATTTAATTATTGCGATGTTACAGGAAAACCTTAATCCATAGGAATTTCAAACTTAATGACATTGTAGCAAGCTTTGTTATAACTCTCTTTCTCTTTTTTGTAATATTGTCAAAATTAGTTTTCCTTAGCTACGCTGGAAAAATGAAGGTTGTTATTATTTGGAAAAAAAAATTGGTTGTCTGTAAAGTCGGTTTACGGACGATAGTTTTACTTGATAACGTATTCCGTAATACATAACCTAAACCTCCAAAAATTTGGTTTCAATCCGCTTATCCTTGGTGTTGGAATGATAAGAAATGTCAAAAGTGACGTTTGCAACTGTGCAAAGTATTATGTTCTAATAATAATTAGTTATTCCAATACTTAACTTAGAAGGCGTTGCATTTCACAAAATACTAATGTCAAAAAATTGAATTAAACATTAGAAATGCAGCCGTTTTCATGTTGCATTTATACAGCTATTTTTTTATATAAATTTGTATAAAAAAACTGTTTAGGCAAATTCTGTTATACGAAATCTATGTAAAATGTTCTCCTCTTTCGTTTAAGACTGGTTTCAAACCGATCTGATTTAAATTGAGCGAGAAATTAGCAAAAAGCACGCACAGGGTCAGGCGGAACGTTACGCGTTACGAACGTTAGGAACGTTAGGATTTAGGAACGTTACACTTTTTCGTGCATGCAGCCGGTGTTTTATCAATTTATAAGATTGGTGATTCATCAATTTATAAGACGTTATCACGTCAAAAATTTAATTGATTTCTATTGAGAAAACATCATTTACGAATTGTTATTAATTCAACCAAAGCGTTTTATTTTTTTAAAGTAAGAACTTAACAGTGCTTACAACATAAATGACATTAAAGATGTCACTTTCTTGGATAGATAAAAATCTTAAATGGAAACATATTATTGCTTCTAAATTATCTAAATCTCTATACAGAAATATTTAATCCCAAATGACATAAGACGTAACATGTATTCGGCGTTATAATCTATAGGTACTAATATTATAAAGATATGGCGCAAATTTTTATGAGTTTGTGTGTATGCGTAGGGTAATCTCCGGAACCACTGCACCTATTTGAAAAATTCTTTCACCA
Source organism: Xanthostigma xanthostigma (assembly GCA_963575645.1). Taxonomy (NCBI): domain Eukaryota; kingdom Metazoa; phylum Arthropoda; class Insecta; order Raphidioptera; family Raphidiidae; genus Xanthostigma; species Xanthostigma xanthostigma. The sequence goes on along the minus strand of OY754469.1, from coordinate 4,113,918 downwards.
CTATTCAGAATAAGTCTTTAGGATGGACATACGTCGCGTTAAAATTAAAGCGCTTTTCGTGGAGACCATTATACAACGTAAGTCGACGAAACAACGGTGGCAATCTACATTCTACAAATTTGAGCGAAGGCCATTAGATTAATATATTAGTAATTGATTAGTTTTTACCAGCTCTTCGCTCGCTTTAATTCCAATATCCATTAGATAAAAGCACCAGTTGATATATCTACCATCAAAATCGTTTTAAGTTTCCTTGAGTGGCGTATTTACCCAAGGGCCAAGGCCCAAGGCGACAAGCAGCGAGGTGTAGCCCACACACTGCTGGATTTTTCCATAATTGGAAGATTTTTGCTTTTTTATCGTTAATTTATGGGGCGGAATACCTCACAGGCCCAGGGTGCCAAATCTTAAAAAACGCCACTAGTACTAGTTTAAACACACAGCTAAATAAAAAAAAATTGGTTGTCTGTAAAGTCGGTTTACGGGCGATAGTTTTACGTGATAACGTATTCCGTAATACATAACCTAAACCTCCCAAAATTTGGTTTCAATCCGCTTATCCTTGGTGTTGGAATGATAAGAAATGTCAAAAGTGACGTTTGCAACTGTCAAAGTATTATGTTCTAATAATAATTAGTTATTCCAATACTTAACTTAGAAGGCGTTGCATTTCACAAAATACTAATGTCAAAAAATTGAATTAAACATTAGAAATGCAGCCGTTTTCATGTTAAGACAAGACATACGTTATCTTCTAATTTCCATGTACGGCAAACAAAGACGACCGACCGCGTCGCGCCATGCATTAGACAACATTGCATTTATACAGCTATTTTTCTATATAAATTTGTATAAAAAACTGTTTAGGCAAATTCTGTTATACGAAATCTATGTAAAATGTTCTCCTCTTTCGTTTAAGACTGGTTTCAAACCGATCTGATTTAAATTGAGCGAGAAATTAGCAAAAAGCACGCACAGGGTCAGACGGAACGTTACGCGTTACGAACGTTAGGAACGTTACACTTTTTCGTGCATGCAGCCGGTGTTTTATCAATTTATAAGATTGGTGATTCATCAATTTATAAGACGTTATCACGTCAAAAATTCTGAAGACGCTTTTTCTGCCTAGATGTCGTACACAAATACAAAATACAAGAAGGGTTCCCGTTACGCAATATCAGATTATGGTAGTATTGAAAAGTTAACATTTAAATATCTATAAATGTTAATTTTAATTGGATTCTTGATGGTAATTAAGTATTCGCTAATTAAAATACAGAATCGCAAAGAAGCTGTGGCTTGTGACCCAAAGCGATTTGTCTTTGATATACTTCAGAAACGAGTTTTTTTCCCAGTATAATCATTGTTAATTTTCAATGTCAAGATCGTATATTTTGTGATTGATGGTCTCTTAAATTTTTATATGATAGTCTCACATTCTTTACGAAGTACATACTCTTATATAATAGTTCCTCTAAAAAATTGTGATAACGTTCGGGTACAGTAAACCATCTTTTCGATTAACGCAAAAAAACGAATGGGGGGGGGGGCATGTTTGCACATTCATCTTAGTTTACCGAGATTAATGTTGTGTCCAAATTTCATGATGATCGGAGTTACCGTTCAAAAGTAACAGATTTTAAATTATAATTATCTTTGGGTTTTAAATCACACCTCAAACATCTATCTTGATTTTTTTAAAGCAATTCTTCCTGTTTCATAAGAAGCCTTGCATAGGTAAGTGCACGCGTGAATATACAGGATGTCCCATTAAGAATGGGACATAGAACAACCGCAGATTCTCCAATTCAAAATAAAACGATTAAGCGAAATATGCTCAGATAAAATATTACTCGCTCTACCAGTGGCGTACGGCAGGAGTAAGTAATGCTTGTACCCTTTCTAAATGTTACGCCGCTGTCTAAATTTTAATTTTGACTATAATTTTAATTTTTTTTTATATTTTCTAAGTCAATAATATACACTTGTTAGTTTGTTGTAAAGTCATTGGTTTTCGAGATATTCTCAGTTTTTTAAGACAAAATTGTAAAAATGAATATTATTAATAATAATACAAATAAAAAGTACATGTCTATCTATCTTTAACTGCGAATATCTCGAAAACCAATGACTTTACAACAAACTAACAAGTGTACATTATTGACTTAGAAAATATCAAAAAAATTAAAATTATAGTCAAAATTAAAATTCAGACAGCGGCGTAATATTTAGAAGGGGTACAAGCATTACTTACTCCTGCCGTACGCCACTGGTAGAGCGTACTGAACTAATTTTTTTATTGTTAGGTGCATTTTATGATATTTAACAAGTGTGCCGATTTGAGTAAAATTATACGGTGTATTCAAAAAATTATGGACATTAATAATTTTTCAGTTTTCAACTTCAACACCCCGTATTTCGGAAACGAGTAACATTTTATCTAAGCATATTTCGCTTAATCGTTTTATTTTGAATTGGAGAATCTGCGGTTGTTCTATGTCCCATTCTTAATGGGACACCTGTATTTAAACGTTTAAAATACGGAATAAAGTTTATTACTGTACATTTTTTTCCGTAAACCTATTTTGGACTTAAAAATGTTTCCGCAATCGTAATAATTTCTAAATATAGAGCGGAAATTTAAAGTGTTAATGAGATGTCAATTATTTATTATTAAAACTAAGATTAGACATTTAAAAAAATTTATAGCATTAAGGTTAAATTGTGTTTTGTTTACACGAAAAAGAAGAAAATAAGATAATAAACTGGAAATACTAACTATTAATTAATTTAAAAAAAGTTTAAATAGTCTAAAATATTATTCAACTGTGAAAATATAAATATACGCCGGACATGTTCAGTTAGCTAGATAAGAAACAAAGTATGTATTATGTAAAGAGTCTAAAGATCGTTAAATATCAAAAAATATTAATTTCTTTTAACACGTCTCTAAACATGAAAAGGAGAACATACTCGTCATACAGCGTGCGTTGTGCAAACGGTAATATCGAACGCAGGGAAAATACAATGAGATATTTATATGGATCAAAGATGTCAGGATGAAAATTCATATGCTATTCCCGGTTCTACGTAGCATAGCCTAGAAAATCTATCCGAAATGTTTGTTGTCTTTGTTTAAAGACACATTTTAGATTTATAAATAAGGAACTAAAACAAACCTGAATCTTTGACTAACGTCTGAATAGAACTCTTCAAATAAATAAAATAGTCGACCAATTTTTTTCAGACCATATAGGGGTATTGACAAAAATTATATAAAAATATAAATCATTAAATTTTTTTGATTCAGTCAAACATTCAATCATCGTGCATTCTATTAGATAATAAATAACTTAATACTAATTAATTTTTATATTTTTTAGTTTTTCTGAAGAAAATCCAAATCCGGATCGAAACGTCATTCTTTGTTATTTTGATTTATATTTTTATATACTTAATTTTTGTCAATATATGATCTGAAAAAAATTGGTCGACTATTTTATTTATTTTAAAACAAACCTGTACCTATAATAATGGTGAAAAGTACGATTGATCTATTAAAAAAAACTTGACCCTCCTTGAAAAAAAGTCACTAAAGGCCCCTTCACATGATGCTGGATTTCGAGCTTGCTTGCTTGCTTGAAGTCTTGCAGTCAGCTTTGCACACTACGCTGCTGGATGGTGACGTCACTGTTTGGTCCGCTGCTCGCTATCTTGCTACATTTGGGTGATAGTTTCAGTGCTATTTTTCATGCAGTGCTGCCTGCGAGTTTGAGAATTTGACCAGTTATGGAATCGTATTTTATCACGTGATATCGTCTGACATTCGTTAAATATGGTGTTGTTTGAAAAAAAGTTTCAAGTGAACAGCGATAGGGCCAAAAGCTGTAAAATCAAAATGTAAATGGACTTGACAAGAAATAAGTTATCGCTTTGATTTTTCTCTTCTTTCCCGAAGCTTTTCAGTCATCATTAAAGCCATAGTATCTATTCGCGTTAATGACGAATTATTTCTTGCATAATCACTACATCCATATTTAAATTTTAAATATAACTGTCAAGAGTCAATCTAGCAAAACAGCGAGCAAATAAACAAGCTGCATGTGAAGCAACACTCCCACCAACCACCATGGCAGCCGGTAAGACTTGAAGCAAGCAAGCGAGCTCGAAATCCAGCATCGTGTGAAGGGTCCTTAAAAAGCGTAAAATAACAACGTTTAGAGGTCATAAAATAATTAAATTTATGCCAACCTTAAAAATTTGTTATTTTACGCTTTTTACTGACCCTTTTTTGAAGGAGGTTCTCACTCAGAGAAGCAACTAAGTGTATAGCATACGCGCGCGCACACACAAGGGAGTCGAGAGCGGTGACGTAGAGGGGGCATGACGGCATGTGAGAGCGTCACGGCAGTCGAGTCGCAGTAACGCGCCAATAGATGTTTCACATCAAAAATATACATTTAAAAAACGGCTTGAATACGCCCCTGTACGGTAATTATAATGCATAAACGCGTACCAAATACAAATACTGCATGCATGTAGATAGAAATGCACAATAATCTTATGTTAAAATCACCTGAAGGTGTAAATGTATGGCAAGTTCATTTTGAGGTCACTTAAAACAATTGAACCTGTATTAACCTATCACCTTTGCTTTATGAATAACATTACTTAAGACTTTCTCCAAGCTCTAACCTCAAATCCATTCACTTCATCTGTTTTCGATTGCGTAAACGTCGATTTTGACTAAAACTCTCGTCTGACAATACTGTATATTATTCGTAGGTACTTACTGTTTTTGCCATATGAAAACATTTCTAGATTGAGGTGAGTTACCTCAAAACAACTCCGTATCTCAATCTAGAATATGCATGACTGCAATAAAGCAGTAAAAGTGTGTCGCTGATGACCTCGGTTGTCGACCGTCTATAATATAGTCTCTCTCTTTGTTTTTCTCGTTACAAAACAAATCTGTATAAATTTACTTTGTTCAAATGTCTGTTATCTCAACAAACAAAATAAGTTTATAAACGACTTTTTTTTTAATCTTGGGAATGGACTACGTCTAATTTATAAAATGTCGTTGGATTTTTTTTCTAGCTACACATGGCTATTTGTGTTCGCTATTGGGTGTCTGTTGTATTTGGCAAACAAGACAAACATGCAAATAGAGGCAAATACGACCATCCACATATAGCAGTCAAATAGCAAACACAAACATTTGGCAGCAGAACGCAAGGTTCAAAATTCCAGGAATTTTAGCACTGCTTCATTGTCCCAATTCATTTTCAATAGTAATTGTTCCAGTTCTCGCTCACAGCACAGACACAAAAATACTGCACGTCCGTACAGGTTCACGGCGCGGGCGCTTCTGAATACGGCCATTGTGTGGACGGTTTATTTGCGTATTGGCCTATTTGACTCCTTTGATGTGCCTCGAAAAACCGACAAGCTTACGGTAACGCGTATTTTGTATTGGGCTTATTTGTCAAATAGGCAAATAAGACGAACACTTTGTCAAATAGACTGTCCACACTTGGTAATTGTTTGCCAAATATGCCAAATACACAAATACAAATAGCTATGTGAAGTGCCGGCATTAGATATATGACAATACCAAACACACCTATTGTGTTCTAGTGTAAGTGCGGCTGCCTATACTTCAGTTCATTTCAAACGCGTAGCAAATGAACAACTGTACGGTACGAAAATAAAAATTGTCAGGGAGTACGATTCGAAAATAATTAATGGCAGTGAATTATAGACTAATACTTCACAATATAATATAAGCAGCGCAGTTTTCATGCATTGGACGGGTTCACATTGATTTGCCGCTTCATTAAGCTTGTCAGTATTTGAAATGCGGTACCAAATAACTATCAGCGAGTTAAGAGGCGGTGCAGTTTAGAGGGGTCAAAATGAAGAGTATTTTTGAAAATTCATCATGACTAAAATATAAAACTGAACATTTTCATATTAAAGGTTATTATTAAGCCAAGTTTCAGGTACAATTCCTTTTTTCCTTCACTGAATGGCCCGGTATCGACAATCGTGTAAATTAAGCGAAAAAAGGGGTCGGACGGCGGGCTCTCTAGCTGCTCTACAACGGCTCTTTAACAAAAAAATGAAGAATAACTTTACTCAGTGTAGTTGCTGCTATCGTGTGATTTTTTTAGAACACTGAAAGTTGGAAAAATCCTCAAGGATTTTTTTTGCAGATAATATCTCGCAAAGTTAAAAATTTAAAGTTGGGCTAGGTCCCACTATCACTCAACCAGATCTTAGATTTTGTATTCAGACATTACAAAAGAAGTGTTACACAAATGTTCACCCAAAAATGTTTGATAGCTCTTGGAGCTATAGCTTCTATCTACTTATTAATATAATTTTTCTGAATGGTGAAAAATTCGGAAGGTTGAAAAAAAAAATTGAAAAAAAAAGACGGGTTGCACTCCGGGAGTGCCGGCAGAAGTGAAAACTTGAATATTAACGTCTTACGAATTTTCGATCAAAATGGTTTGTATCATAGATTGCATTTTTATGTACGATATTTCAACGCTAGATGTCTAACGTTGTATAAATAAAAGTTTTCGTCTTACGTATTTTCGATCAGGTCTTACGCATTTTCGATCAGGTCTTACGAATTTTCGATCTGACGCGAGTTTAACATTTTTTACCCATTACAAAAAAAGTGTACAACGCCGCTAAAGAAGTTTTCACTTCAAAACTTGTATTCAACATTAAAAATTAAAATGAAAAGAACAGATAATAAAAATCGCAATTTTCTTGTATACCATTAAAAATGGTTAAATAGCTTTAATATCGGTTATTTTTTTATACATTTTCACAAATACAATAAATATTTTGAATGGGAAGTAACAAAAAATATACTTAAGACGGGTAGCTTTTAAATGTATAATAATTAAGTCATTTTATTTTAATATTTTAATTATTTTATTTTATTCAATGTTACACAGAAAATTGATGACAAAAATATATTATACCGTAACAAATCATTGCTTTCAATTTTCTGTGAAAATATGTAATATTTTTTATCTGACTTTTTTGACATCAAGTATACATATACAAACTCTACAGTAGTTCATTTAATGTTTTTTTTTTTTAGCTGTTACATTGTTTTAGATTTTTATGTCTGACTGTATTAAAACAAAAAATTAATTAGGGATTTTTCATCACATTATACATTTAAAATGAGTATATATGATTATCGAAATGACAGTTTTCTGACAATTAACTCAAAAAAATTCAAATCTTTTTTTAACGTCTGAATAGAACTCTTCAAATAAATAAAATTGTCGACCAATTTTTTTCAGACTATATATTGACAAAAATAAAATTATAATACAACTGGCGGTCCCGTCCGGTTTCACCCGGGTGTAAAAGAACGAATGGGGAAGGGACGAACATGAGTACACACATGCATCTTAGTTTACCGAGATGAATGTTGTGTCCAAATTTCATGATGATTGGAGTTACCGTTCAAAAGTTTTTGTCGATAAAAAAAAGTATTTAAATTTTTTTAAAATTAATTAAATAAAATTAAAATAAATTTAAATGTAAGCTTTAGAAGAAAGCAATGTAGAAAATAAAAAAAAAATAAAAATATCTTCGTCCAACGTGGGGCTCGAACCCACGACCCTGATATTGACAGTCGCATGCTCTATCGATTGAGCCACCTGAGGTTGTGTTCTCACAACGCTAATATGAGTATATCTAGTTAGTGCATTTCACATGAATAGAAGCTTATTTTTGAGATACATTTTGCAACATTTTTCATTAAAGCTCCGCTCCTAATGGTCGTAGCGTAATATTATATAGCCTATAGCCCGATAAATGGGCTATCCAACAAAAAATTTTTTTTTCAATTTGAACCAGTAGTTTCTGAGATTAACGCGTTCAAACAAACAAACAAACAAACTCTTCAGCTTTATATATTAGTATAGATATTATAAAAAATTACGTTTCGATTTGGGTTTAGATATTTCTGAAGAAGGACTAAACCCAGATGGAAAGTCATTTTTTATAATTTTGTTTTATAATTTTATTTTTGTCAATATGTAGTCTGAAAAAAATTGGTCGACAATTTTATTTATTTGAATAACTCAAAAAAAAAAACATTGCAAAAGGCGCTAGCAAATTTTAAAGGATTATTAGTTATGGTAGGGATACGCTTAAAGTAAATACCTTTTTTCAAAAATTGTCTAAAAATGTCCGCAAACAAACCTTCAAAAAAACTGAAATAAAGTATTAGGCGTCTATTTTGTAGTATTTATTTAATTATATTGTTATTGGAAAATGTCATTTCTTAATAATATAAATCGACTATAATTTTCTATTTGTTTATTATTTTTCGCAGCATAAAGCCAGTTTTACTTGTTAAAATATTCCCATTTGAATGTATAAAAAGTTTAATTAAACGTGTTTTAAAAATTGTGAGTTTTTTCAAAAATAACGACACACATTTGTAAAATTACAAATATGTAAAAAATTAAGCGTGATTTCTTCCGTGTTATCGAAAACAAAAGAATGAGGTCGTCCCACATTATAAATTATTATTTCTTATTCGTCGACAAATTCATTCTTTCATCTTGTCTGTTAATTGCAAACAAGAAATGAATAGGTGCATTTTAAACAGTGTCGCTCAAACGGAATCCGCTTATGATTGCCGTTTCCGTTTGTTTTGATACTTCTGCATCAAATCATAAAACCGAAACAGTTAAATCTGATAGCTGACTAGACATGGGAAAAGTCGTTACTATATGATCACAGTGACTGTTATTCCAGTTACACAAAAATCACAGTGAAAAAGCATCGTGACTTTGTCACGCCGATCCCGACCGAGCAAACACTCGGCTACTCGGTTGGAGCGACCGTCGTGATTGCGGTGACATGGAACAACATACGTTACTTTGGAACGTAGTTCCTTCTTGTCAGATCACAGTGATCATTTTAGACGGATGATTAATTTTCAAAAAGTGTCGGACGACCCATTTTAACAACTCGTTACCACTAGCAACAAGATCATCGTAAAATATAAGTAGTAGATAAGATATTTCTGAAATAATATAAAACTTTTATCAATTTCCTTTTATTCATGACTAGATAGAACGGCATAATATGCTATATATTTACTTACAATAGTGGTACAAAACTAAAAATACTAAATTAACTTTAATAAAAAATCTCGATTTATAATTACTATAATGATATAGTACAAAATCAGTAACATCTTGCAACTGTATAAAACACAATTTAACGGCAACAAGTTTGAATATTATTTACGATTCAAATTTTGCGCGTTTTATGGAAGATAGGACAGTGACGTAACTGATCAGTAAACATCGAAAAAATAATAATCGGGGCTTCTGGTTATTAAGCTATTTTAAATACAAGCTGAGATTTAAATTTCCCGCGAAAAAGAGAACAGTGACGTAATAAATTTCGAAAGTATTTACAAGAAAAATTGATAAGTGATTGGGATTTCACTTGGAAAAAGTAATGTCTTCAATTATTAACAAATGAACACATTTTGTGCAATTATTTCACAGAAACAAGCTTGTGTTAAAGATTGCGCACACTTATCAAAAAAAAAGAATATGAGCTTCCGGTTATTAAGCTATTTTAAATACAGGCTTAGATTTAAATTTCCCGCGAAAAAGAGAACAGTGACGTAATAAATTTTGAAAGTATTTACAGAAAAAAATAATAAGTGATTGGAATTTCACTTGGAAAAAGTAATGTCTTCAATTATTAATGAACACATTTTGTGCAATTATTTCACAGAAATAAGCTGGTGTTAAAGATTGCGTACACTTATCAAAAAAAAAAAGAATAGGAGCTTCCGGTTATTAAGCTATTTTAAATACAGGCTGAGATTTAAATTTCCCGCGAAAAAGAGAACAGTGACGTAATAAATTTTGTAAGTATTTACAAAAGAAAAAAATAATAAGTGATTGGAAATTCACTTGGAAAAAGTAATGTCTTCAAATATTAACAAATGAACACATTTTGTGCAATTATTTCACAGAAATAAGCTGATGTTAAAGACTGCGCACACTTATCCAGCACGAACCTGCCAATCTGCACGATTTTGCACATTAGACACAAACCAGTACAAACCAGCAATGTGCGGCATTTTGAAATAGTTGAGTGTACAACATGGACGTATGTAGTTCGGTGGAAGATTTTTTTATTTTCACGATGTTGTGTGAAGAGGAGAAAGAGGAAGAATCTAGGAAAACAGGAGAGTTTTGGGTTCACTCTATTAATGAAAAGGACACAGCACCCATCACACTAGGTCGGTATAGTCACGTTGCTAGCTGTATGTCGCAGGTGCTGGTCTAATGCGAGCTACTCCGTTAAATAAAATGGCTTCCTTCACGAACAGGTTTTTCTGGTCCGTGCTGGATAAGTGTGGGCGATCTTTAAATATTTTATAAAATCATAGTTGGATCCTGTCTCTTAGCAAATGTCTTATCTATATTTTTAAGCGTTTGTTTTGTACGACTTTATTGATTTTTAGTAAGATATAGTGAAAATGAGGAAAGCTGCCATTTCAGTGTAATTTTAAAACAGGCGCAATCAGCTACTGCATAAAAAAGGAAGACGTACTTCGTTCCTGGCCTTCTTGGTATTCAGAATATATTTTTATAATGAAAAATATAAAATTAATATCTAGTAGGTCTTTGTCCATCTTAATAAATATTTGAACTGGACATTCAAAGTAACTAATCATTAAACTAGAGATTAAAAAAATATTTTGCATTCATATTTCACAAAAAAAAATATGAAAAAGTATAATATTTACATGTTTTCTTCTAATTAAAAATTATAACATATTATAGTATATAGTTTTCAATATCAAGTATCAACGGATAAAGTACGTTGTCCACTATTAAAGAACTGGGGTTTTCCAAGATTATGACATTGTTTTATAATATTATTTTTAAACGATATATTGCCAGTGCACAGCATAAAGAAACAACCAACAGAATCATTCGAACTATGACATAATTCGCCATTTTTTAAGTAAGTAGTACGTATACACATATGAACCCGCACAGTGCAGCTGTACCGATAGCATAATTCAAGGTCAAAAACAGTCGCTAACAAACATACGACAATCGAGTGACTCTACTGTTATGTCTTTATGCTGTAGTTAGTGAGCACAGTAGTGGACAGCGTGCTTTAAGAATTTTTTATAACGTCTATGGAAAAAAATAAGAAAAACTAAAAATTTTGAAAACGATAAGAGTTTGTTTAAAATTTAGATTAAAAAAAATCGTCGCCAAATCATATATATTTGTCTAATTTTCTAACATAGCCTACCTAAATTTCTATTTTAAATATTAATAGAATTTTTTTCTAATAATTTATGCGAAACATATTATTTATGCCATAAAAAATTTAGGTACTTTCATTTTCGTACATTTTAAACCCCTTTCTTAACAATTCGGTCAAATACTTTCATTTCTTATTCCATGTCAATTTGAAGTATTTATTTTGGAATAATACAGGTTTCTTATCATTGATATAGAGATGATTTCGCAAGAAAAACCTTTCTACATTCTTGTCAAAGGTTCAAAAGCTTGGCTAATAATAGTTATTGGCGTAACTAGTAGTCTAAGTCATTCATGGCGCTGACAGGTCATGACTTAGCCTACAAGTTACGCCCATAATTTTATTCAACAATTGCGCGTTATTCATGTTCTATTTATTGTTATTAATGAGATGTGTAAATATCTATTTATTTCTTTATAAAAAAAACTGTCAATACTAACAGCACCAAACAGCACGATTCAATGTTTTGGTTTGAGGTTAGCCGGTTATGAATAAACTCCATGACGAAAACATTCGGCCTCAATGGGTAACAACGGAGTTGTTGTTACCGACTATTTCGTTACGACTCAGAAAATAGTTACGTTTATTTTCATTACTCCACAATGGCCGAGCTAGTAGGAATCTTCATTGAGTTATGACAAGTAATTGTCACCAGTCGGTAAATGGCTATTTAGGGTTCAGTTTTTAGGCATGATAAAACATAAATAACGCGCATGAGTTGAATAAATGTTATTTTATCTCCTTCATACAATATGACAAGGAATGCGCAGTCTATATTCATTATATCAACGATAGAACGCCATCATAAAAAATGTAAAAGAAATTCAAGAAAAAATTCCCAATTCAATGTTGTAATGCTATATGAAATTTTGATACCCAATAATTTATAGTCGGTTTTATTGATGTAAAAAGATTAAATCATGAGTTATGCTTCGAAGCTCTTTATTTTTCCGTAGTTGTTTAGGCTATAGATCACTAAACTTAGGTTAACTTATGTTAAAAATAGTCTTACGCTGACGTTTGGTGTCAACGTCGATCGCGTACACCAAAACAATGGCGGAAGGTGTCAGACTTACGACTGACGCGACGGTCGGGATGCTATCTGTTACCGACGCGGACGTCGGCACCGATCGATCGTCAGTGTAATACCGTTTTCGAAGTCTAGTGAAATCCGTTCAAGTGTTCAAAATTTTCATTAAGGCCGCTGCACACGAGACTGGATTATCCGCTGGAAAGAAACTACGTCACTGCGGGATCCGCCGCGCGATCACAAGCTGGTTTTTAAAATTAGAACAGGGACTGTTTTTCGTACTCGATTCTTTGCTGGTTTTGAGCAAAAACCAAACAGACAACAGTACCTTGTCACGTGGGCGACATAAGGCCATAAACAGAGATGGCCTCACAGTGTGTGTTATGTTCAGAGACAATAAGCAACCATTTTTGTTAATATTCGAACTGCGCGGGCACCAAGACCATCTAGAAATGCAGTTTCAGAACGCGGAGCCCGTGTGACAAAAAATAGTCATTGCAAAACCCAGCCCCACAGCACGCTAACAGCGAATCTAGCGGCAAAACCAGCCTCGTGTGCTGCGGCCTTTGACACAAATTTGACGTCGATGGAGTTCGGGTTATACAGTGAGAGAGTGTTACAGACAAAATGAGAGATTAGACACCATAATTATTAAATTATTGTAAAGAGATTTTGGTGAAGAAGAACAGAACTAGAAAAGGGTTTAAAACCTGTTTAATAACAAGAAAGACTGAAATATGTATTCGTATCAATTCATTTTAATACATCATTTCGTACAATATTTTTATTTGGACCGAAAAGTTACCCTGAATGTCTTTTAATAATTAACAAATTAATTAATTAAAAAATTAATAATAATCAACAAAAAAGACTTTTAAGCAAAAATGCAGGAAAACTGATTATCGTCAACAAGAGTTGTATGAAAATAATTGTTGATTTATTCTAAATTTCTTGATCAGAATAAAAATTATTCAATACAAAAATTAATCTGTTTTATTGTCTAGCTAAATGTAAATAGTAATTTATTAGGCCATTTTAAAAACCGTTTAATATTTTGCATGGCCGTTAAATTTCGAAAACAGAAAAGTCTAATGATCAACGTTATGGGAAAAATAATATTTAAAACGCTACTTAAATCTTTGTCTACTTTATACATTTATTTACGTATATTCCGCAATCAACTAGTAAAATGAGACATTTCGTGATATATATGGACCATTCATGAAACGCTAACACACTATGTAACTCAAATATATTATATTCTTTTTAAAAAAAGAGTATTTCATGATGCCACTATCGTTTCAATAAAAGTCAAAAACGAGATATAGATTTCTATTCATAAACTGTCTGACTTTTGATATAATATATTTGAATCACCCGATGTATCAGGGCGTCATGAATTGTCTAGACATTGAATGAAATGTCTAATTACACTAGATGACTGCGACATATATATTATTTCAAAACTACATTCTTTGAACATATAACAAAAAATGTCTTTTTTTATCTATGAAACGTGTATAATTATTAAAAATCTACGTTTTATTTAATTTGAACGGCTTAATTGTATAATAAAATTATAATTTTATTGTTAGCAAAAAATTAAAGCGAACTTTTTTTGGGAAAGTCAATTAACATATTTTTTACACTAATTATATTGGAATTAAAATTGTATCACGTTTTAATTGCAACAAATAATTAATTTCGTTGATTAATTGCCGTCCATATTAATTAAAACAAATAACTTTCCTGTGGTTTCAAACAGGTACAAATTTATTAAAACATAGTTTAAAATCTTCCTGTATTACTTAATATTAAAATTTTGATTGCATTAAGGTATTATTTTTAAAACGCTGTGTTGTCTTTTTCAATAAAATAAATAAATACACTATTATTTAACATCAATTTAAAAACATTTGTGTGATTTTTTTCGTATTTTATATGTTTATACAATAAAATATTTATGTAGTGCCAACTCTTAAAAATTTCAGAATTCAATCACACATTTTTTCGGTGAAACATCAAAATATGTCAATTAAAAATATCAACATATAAAATACTTTTATTATAATGGCATTCTTGGACAACCTCTTGACCCGATTCTCAACTTTGTAAGGGTGTAATTGAAACTCATATATTCTTACGCAACATTTTCCATTTAACCAACCTGTTAACTTCGAATAGTGAGGTCAAACCATAAACGACTAGAGTGTGGATCAAAACTTCAGAAGACAATTGAGAGCTTTAATTCTTTGCCGTTAAAATGGTCACAAATTCTGAAATCAAAGTCACATTATTATCATCAATAATGTAAAAGAGTTATATTAAATGCGATGATGAAATGAAGACATGATGATCATGAATCAATGCAACGAAAACAAAGCAAAAACAGAAAAGGAAAAAAATAGATCGAACTCAAAATGAATGTGGAAAGAAGATTTTTAAAAGCAGGAGATTGGTTTCAATAAAGTAGAAAAGTGGTACTATTTTTTTGAAAACCAAGATAACTAAAAAAAGAAGATTATTACGATTCAAAATAGCAGTACAAGAATGTTAAAATCATTTTTATCTGCAATAAAATGCCAGAAGATTCCTCAATTGCCGAAAATCCGAAAGAAAATACAGTGATTCAATAAATGAGCAATCGAAAAATGCATCCCGCGAAATATTATTTTGGTAATTTTGGATTGCATGATTTTTGGTTCTTAGTCGACATAATGACATACAATAAACAATAAACAGTCCAACCATATATTTAATAACTTCTATATTGCTAGCCGCCGTAAGTGGAAGCGTGGCCCATGAAGTGAGACAGCAAATGACTGTTTTCTATCTTTTTCTTTTTACTTGACCCGTTGTGCGCAAGTGTTGCGTCTGTAGTGGGGCAATTAGTAAGTGGAATAGAGCAAGTCACCTCCTTTTCACAACTTAGTTCCATGTGCAAACTATAGACGCTGATGACCTCAGCTGTTGAGCGTCTATAATTCACAATCTCTCTCTCTCTCCATGTGCAAACTGAAGCGCATCCATTCACGGAGATGCGCAGGAGACTCAGAGAATAATGAATGAGACAGACGTATAAATGTCTGCACCGTTGTGTTTAAGTCTTTCTCCCGATCTTTGCCAGCCACAAGCGAAACATCGGTAACGCTTCTTTTTAACCGACTTCAAAAAAAGGAGGAGGTTCTCAATTCGATTGTATTTTTTATTGTATGATTATCGTCGATATTTTCGCCGGTTGTGAATCGATTTCGATGACTCCTTTTTTTTTTAACAAAATCGTTTCAACAGCTTTTTAGAAAAAAATTTTTAAGGAGGTTCAATTTTTTAAAAAGTTTTTTAAATTGTTTCTCAGTCAAACTTTCCCTCAAAATTTAAAAAGGAGCTTTCGATTCTGATCATAATTTCGAAAAAAATATTTTCATCTACGAAACGTTGGCACCAAGCGAAACATCGGCAAAGCTTCTTTTTGAAATTGTTTCTCTGTCAAACTTTCCCTCAGAGCTTAAAAAGAAAGCATTCCAGGGTTCTACTTCAATATAATAATACGAGTACATTATTTAAACGAAGAAACAATACACGACAATTTCGAGATGGGTACGAAACTGTTATATAGAGGAGAGTGGGGGAAAAAACGTTGTAGGGAATTGTGACACGCCGTAGCAGGTGTGTGTGAAACAAAACGAATTCAATTTAAAAATGTATAAAGGAAAATGGGAAAATGAGTAATGCAGACGGATGATACGAATGAAAACTGTCACACTTGCGATGACGGCTGTCAGACCTAAGTAAAGGTATACGCATGCGTGTATATGGAAATTGGCACCACCTTTGAAAATGATATTTATAAAAGATGCGTAGAAACATACCCTATTTAACGCTTTCAAACAGAAGTTATCAAATTAAATAATTGTCAGTGATTCATTCACTTATACTTTACAATATATAACATAAGCGGCACAATTTTTTTGCAACAAGCTTTGTTTCCCCAGCCTTGGGGTGTCATACCTTTCTTGTCGTAAATACAAAAGTTATTCTCTTCAAATTTTCGCTTTCCCGCCTTCAGATAATTTTATAGCATTTTTATAAATTTCAGGGCGGTTTCTCCCCCAACTCTGATCAGTCACGTCTGATATTTCTACTTTGAAAATATATAAATAGTCATTTCCGATAATTCTAGCTCTGGCCAAATGGGTATTTTAAAAGGTCTGCCAGCTCTCAGTACTATGACAGTGCAATCTAGTGAAGTTATATCACATTTTTGAAGTAAAACTTCTTTAGCGACGTATTTGTATGAAATTTTCTATGCCGTTGAAGGGGAAATTTGTAACTTTAAAGGGGAAATGACTCAACCGAGTTTGTGTCTGTTTGTGAACACGATGCAGGTCAAACGGATGAGCGGATTGAAACCAAAGTATGGGAGGATGTTTGTTATGTAAATATGAAGAGATATATGCTATAACGTTGTTGAAGTTTACTCCTTAAGAAATTAATCAAAAATTATAATTTGCAGATATGTGCTACAGAGTGAGGTTATATTGTGTTCGATAAACTTTGAGACGAACCGACTGCATATTATTGTTCGTTTATGAATTTAACATGAGGTATTTACGCATTGTTCTTAATAAATTATTTTTTAAAATAATTATGGCAGAAAGAAGTTTTACTTCAGTCGTGCGGTCTAAAGCACACTCGCTTTTTTATCTGATAAGCTGTGGTACAACCTTGTAGTGGATAGCAGATACATAATAAAAAAAAAGACGGGTTGCACTCCGGGAGTGCCGGCGGAAGTGAAAATTTGAATATTAACGTCTTACGAATTATCGATCAAAATGGTTTGTATCATAGATTGCATTTTTTTATGTACGATATTTCAACGCTAGATGTCTAACGTTGTATAAATAAAAGTTTTCGTCTTACGCATATCTGACGATCTGACGCGAGTTTAACATTTTTTACCTATTACAAAAAAAGTGTACAACGCCGCTAAAGAAGTTTTCACTTCAAAAAATATTTCATTTGATCTTACCTTCATAGTTGACCATACCGTCGCCGTCCAAGTCCGCTTCTCGAATCATGTCATCAACTTCTTCGTCAGAAAGCTTCTCACCAAGGTTAGTCATAACGTGACGGAGCTCGTTCGACGATATCATGCCATCATTATTTTTGTCAAATACTCTGGAACAGACGCGATTTCACTCAATTATCAAAGTTGCTCATGTGAAAATGATATTCTTTACGCTCATTTATTCGCCTGTAATTTTTTTTTTCATTTTGTGACTACGACTACATAAATTCTGAAAACTTTTCATTACAACAGAAGTTATTTTTTTACACATAATTTATTTCCAAAATGTTTTAGACTCATTAACGCCGTGTTTAATAAAACTTAGTAAGGAATTCTCAAGTGACACTGAAGTTAAATTGTGTCCTTATACAGAGTGTTTCAAAAGTCCCGGAACGGCTTAATATTTATTATGGGGTAAGCCAGATTAAAAAAGTTAAAATGTTTTTTTTATAATGTTTATCGAATAGCAATATTAGATTTTGATCCTGTATTTTTTATTTCTTATTCGCATTCTGCGGAAAATTTTACATACGTCTTACTTAGTATTTTTTTTAACTCTCGAGCCCTTTGCAGAGCCTTTAAGAAAAACCTAAAAATAGACCCTGTACAATAAAAATCTAAATTTGAGATGATTAACTTACTTTTATCTAAAATATTCATTTTGAGGAGAAATTTCACTAATCGATATTTCATATTATGTTCTTAAAACTAGATTTTGAACCGTAAGACCCCTTTGTAGGGCCCCTACAAAGATCTAAAAGAGTCAAGTATTATCTTAAGGTTATACGCTCTCGACCGTATTAGTAAAAACTGCGTCCGTATTTTGTTGTAATAAAAAAATGTTATATGACTTAGTAAATTTATTATTTCTTATGGAAACATTATATCCTGTTGATCATAGCTTTATTTTTTAATATTTAAGAAATAATATTTAAACATTTGACATAATTATCATAAAGTTGTGACTTTAGCAGTATATTTAATTAAGCCCAGTGTACACGAATGATTTTATCTTACGTTTTGGTTTTAAAAACCTTTGAACCGTTAGACGTATAGTTTCTGAGTTATTGGATATTAAATGCAATTTTTAATACACGGTAAATGGGATAATATCCAATTTTCAAGTTTTAGTTATTATCTACGTCAAAAAAATTATTTAATAAAAACAAAATTTATGAAAAACTTTTCGTGTAATCTGGTTTTCATGGTGACATAATTCAAATCTAAAAAATAGAGATTTTGAGAGTTGTTTCGAAAATTTTTAATTAATATTTATTCAAAACTGCACGGGAAAGTTTAGTTTTTTTAATTTTTACGTTATCTAAAAGAGTCAAACTTTCGAATAATCAGTTTTTTAAAAATTTGTCTGTACAGTCAATCTGGCAAAAACTTCAACAAAACCACCCAAAAAGGTGAAACTTGGTGAGTCGTTAGAGAATGATGAAAAAAAGGTTACCTGGCAATGGCCACCTGGTACCTGTTCAAATACCTGTTCAAATAGTCAAAAAAAACTCAAAAATATTTTGAAATGCATTTTTCTCGAAAACTATCCATTTTACAGAAAAATTTATTGAACAAAAAATGTGGAGGGCATCGTTATATACAATTAATGTCATTGGTGCTATGTTGTACAACAAAAAATGTGCGCAGTAGGTGGCGCTTAAGTGCCAAAAAAAGTGTTTTTCCACTTTTTTGCCCTGAAATTTTCATTTTTCAGTTACGATTCAAATAGAAAAATTGTTCCTTGTTATTTTATAACAACTTTTATTTCAACATTTTTTTCATACAACTTACCGTTTCAGAGCTGCAGCTTGTTGAAGTGAAAATTCCATTTTGAAACGGTAAGTTGTATGAAAAAAATGTTGAAATAAAAGTTGTTTATAAAATAAAAAGGAACAATTTTTCCATTTGAATCGTAACTGAAAAATGAAAATTTCTGGGCAAAAAAATGGAAAAACACTTTTTTTGGCACTTTAGCGCCACCTACTGCGCACATTTTTTGTTGTACAACATAGCACCAATGACATTAATTGTAGATAACGATGCCCTCTACATTTTTGTTCAATAAATTTTTCTGTAAAATGCATAGTTTTCGAGAAAAATGCATTTCAAAATATTTTTGAGTTTTTTTTGACTATTTGAACAGGTACCAGGTGGCCATTTCCAGGTAACCTTTTTTTCATCATTCTCTAACGACTCACTAAGTTTCACTTTTTTGGGTGGTTTTGATACGAAATGTTTTTTTTTTCGCCAGATTGATTGTACTATATAGCCAATTTGGTTTAATCTTATTTTTATATACACTTCCGGGCAGTCTTCTCATTTATCATTGTGTTAAAAATCGCATTTTTAATAATTAATAACTTGAAAACTAGACGGTCAATGTTTTTTAAAAAAATGCAGTTGAATGTATGAGATATCCACAATTAACATATTAAAATTTCAGCGTATTATCTATACATTGCTCTATCGGGCGTATAACATTAAATACTTTTTTTGACGTGATAACGTCTTATAAATTGATGAATCACCAATATTATAAATTGATAAAACACCGGCTGCATGTACGAAAAAGTGTAACGTAACGTTCCTAACGTTCGTAACGCGTAACGCATAACGCGTAACGTTCCGCCTGACCCTGTGCGTGCTTTTTGCTAATTTCTCGCTCAATTTAAATCAGATCGGTTTGAAACCAGTCTTAAACGAAAGAGGAGAACATTTTACATAGATTTCGTATAACAGAATTTGCCTAAACAGTTTTTTTATACAAATTTATATAGAAAAATATTTTATACAAATTTATATAGAAAAATAGCTGTATAAATGTAATGTTGTCTAATGCATGGCGCGACGCGGTCGGTTGTCTTTGTTTGCCGTACATGGAAATTAGAAGCAAACGTATGTCTTGTCTTAACATGAAAACGGCTGCATTTCTAATGTTTAATTCAATTTTTTGACATTAGTATATTGTGAAATGCAACGCCTTCTAAGTTAAGTATTGGAATAACTAATTATTATTAGAACATAATACTTTGTAAGTTGCAAACGTCACTTTTGACATTTCTTATCATTCCGACACCAAGGATAAGCGGATTGAAACCAAATTTTGGGAGGTTTAGGTTATGTATTACGGAATACGTTATCACGTAAAACTATCGTCCGTAAACCGACTTTACAGACAACCAATTTTTTTCGGGATGAAATTTTATAAAGCTCCAAATTAGGCTAATTCGTAAAATTAAATAAAAATACATACCTAAACGCTTCTCTAAGCTCATCTTCACCATCTGCGCCTTTCATCTTCTTTGACATCATTTGCAGAAATTCATTAAACTCGATGGTTCCATTACCATCTTGGTCTACTTCGTTTACCATATCTCTCAATTCGGTTTCTGCAACAAACAATATAAAATTAAATGAATAAAACCCTGTTTTTTTAACAACCAGAAATTATATAACCTCAAAACTGAACGGTTTTTGTTTTTGAAATTTTCATGAACAAAAGAAACGACTCGTCACAATCCAGATTCATTTTTCTATGTAGGCACCAATTACGGTATACCACATTTTTTTAGGGGAAAACTTGTCATTTTAGTCTACCTGATCCGCTGCATACGAGGCTGGATTTGCCGCTAGATTCCTTGCTAGATTTGACTACTAGTTTTCTAGCGCTGGTTTTATTGATTGGTCTTATATGCTCGCTTCACACGAGACGTCTTTACAAGCTTGCTCTGCAGGTAGATTCGGTGCGCGCGCAGTGATAGTTAGAACGGACACAAAAGTGCATGTTTATTGTCTCTGAACAGAACACACACTATGGCATAGTGTTTGTTTTTGGGGCGTTTGTTAAAGTCACCCGCGTGACCAGATACTGCCGCAGTGACAGTTCAAATATACACATGCAGAGCAAAACGTGTCTGTTGTCTGAATCTGAGCAGAATAACGCCATGTTGGTTTGTGGGCGTTTGTTCAAGTCGCCCGCGTGACAAGATACAGCTACCTGATTGGTTCTTGCTCATATCGAGCAGCGGACCTAGCAACGAAAATAGCCCCTGTTCTAATTTTAAAACCTATCTTGTGAGCTAGCAGGCGCGCCCGCAGTGACGTCAATTCCAGTTTCGTACCCAGCCTACCGGCCAGCAGAAGTCCAAGCAGTGTTTCTAGCCTCGTGTACAGCGGCTTTAATAGACGAACAAGATGACCAGGAAGAGGGACGAACGGATTGGGCTTTGTAAGACACAATAGGTGGCATCTACAGGAGAATTGAGTAAGCTACCATCTGATGCAGTAATTTCTCTATTGTTTTGCGCCGTAAAAATTTCAAATGTTGTTGGAATTGCAAACACTTGGATCATTTATCTCTGTTTCCTCAAGACGAACCTAGCGGATGTAAAATTAACTTTTGCAGCATAAAAAAATCCTACTAGTTTGCCGATCTGCCATGATTGTCTGTAGGAATAAAGCTAGAAAGTCAAGGACATATTTTGTCTTTTGAAAATATTTTGTATACCTGTAGGTCTTTGTCCCAGCGAGCGCATAACGACACCGAGTTCGGCCATTGTGATGGTCCCGTCTTCATCTTTGTCAAACAGCATAAAAGCTTCTTTGAATTCTGCCACCTGATCTTCTGTCAGTCCGTATTCGGACTGTAACAAACAAAGAAACACAAATATTAATAAAACAAAGTACATCGATTGACCGCTGTGATAAAACTGACACATTTATGCTGTTTTCAATTATGAATTATGATATACAAGACGGTTTATAATACTTTATTTTTAACACGCGTACGTTGTATGTAAATAAATCTTGAAACTCGATTTTCACGCTTTTCCAAATATCCAAATGACGTGAAACTGTGCAGTTGTGTGTAATTTTGATGACAATACAATATCCTCATAGTTCGGCGATAATAATATGTATATACCGGGTTAAAAAATAGAAATTAATAGAAAGTGGTGGAAGTGACGGTTTTTATGGTGGAATAATGTGTCTCCAACCGTTTAAACTTTTAAATAATATAATATATAATGACAAAAAGTCTAAATAAAGCGTATATTAAAGCACTAACAATAGAAAGTCTTTCTCTTCTATTCGAATCGGGGGGCACTCGATGAATTAAATGACATATAGGTAAAGTGAGTGCCACATGTTTCTAAATGTTATAGAAGAAAAAGAAATGTTTTTCGTATTTTTCAGTGCGTTGATATAAGCTTGTTATTTAGATTCTTTTGAAACTGTTTTTGGTGACGTTAGAAATGGTTATTTTTTGATAACGCGGTTACTAAACGATACCTGTTCCTGTTATTTCGTCATAACACGCAAATACAGAACAAGGGCGTATATATTTTTTTTCTGGGGGGGTAAAGCAAAAAAAAAACTATATTTTTTAAGTTTTATTAATATCACACAAGAATACTCACGAAGAAAGGTGTCAAAGTGAGTGTCACATGTTTCTAAATGTTATAGAAGAAAAAGAAATGTGTTTCCTATTTTTCAGTGCGTTGATATAAGCTTGTTATTTAGATTTTTTTGAAACTGTTTTTGGTGACGTTAGAAATGGTTATTTTTTGATAACGCGGTTACTAAACGATACCTGTTCCTGTTATTTCGTCACAACATGCAAATACAGAACAAGGGCGTAGATATTTTTTTCTGGGGGTAAAGCAAAAAAAAACTATATTTTTTAAGTTTTATTAATATCACACAAGAATACTCACGAAGGAAGGTGTCAAGCAAAATATTAATTCCCAAACTAATTTTACAAATTCCTTTTCAAAAAGTATTTCTAAATTTTATTTGTTAGCCAGGTATTCGTATTATTTTTTTATTATTATGATCCTGGAGGGTAATTACCCCCTTTACCCCCATATCTACGCTCTTGATACAGAACGTATCGCAGAATTGAAAACATAGAAAATGAATGAGTGCAACAAGGAAGTAATAAAGAAAATGAGTAGTACGACAAAGATAGAATGCAATCATGACTATCTGAATTAAATAAATTATCGTGATTTTTAAACGAAAAACTTTCTTTGTTATCAATGTTTTGTTACATCTTATATAAGATATAAATGACATATTAATAACCGAAATCGATCGTCTGTTGTCGATTTTCTCGACTGTTCGACAGAGTCGATATAGAAATTATACGTCACCAATTTAAAAAAAGAATTCAGTGGTCCTACGTCCAAAATGTAAAAACTTCTTTGTTTTTTTACTCTTCAGGTCTACATAATTTGCAAGTCAAATTTAAATATTAATATAGTCCTTCGGCCATTTTAAGAATATGAACGTTTGTAATGTTTTTTTTTTTTTAATTGTGATTGGACAGGTATCTTTTTTTAGAAAGGATTAAAGTATTTAGGTACACCTAAATTTAGATAGCGTTCTTTTTAAATAAATGCGACAATTTTGACATTTAAATATTCAAACGAGTGCCACAAAAGACAAAAAAAGCAATATTGAATCTAATTAGTTCAGAAATAAGCGTATTACGTCAGAAAATTATTTCTGAAAAATAACGATTAATGTTTTTGACGTGATAACGTCTTATAAATTGATGAAACACCAGCTGCACGCACGAAAAAGTGTAACGCCGTAACGTTCCGCCTGACCCTGTGCGTGCAAGCGAGAGCGCAGTATAAGCGATAGAGAAGCACGATCGGCCCAAGTTTGACAGCTACTAAAATTTAGGTTATGTATTATTAAATATGATATTCGAGCGGAATACGTTATCACGTAAAACTATCGTCCGTAAACCGACTTTACAGACAACCAATTTTTTTTATTAATTAAAAACTTTAGGTCAAAAATCCACTACGTAGAGATCCGTATTGGCTGCGTTTAATCTATGACTATAAATCAATTACGTAACACCAACTTACGGATTGAATTCTTGTTTCTAAATCCGATGTGAGACGTCTTAACCTAGAATATTCTTTTCCGTAACGCTCGCTGCAAGATTCATCTGTTGTGGCCATTTTTAGCACCATCCGTGATTATTACCACAAATCAAAACAAAACACTGTCCACAAAATGTTTTTCGTATATGTATATAAATACGTCTCTATTTTTAGAATTCTTTAAGAACTATTCATTTTATTTAACCAATTAAATCCACTCCGACGTGACACTTTATTATAATAGATTAGCTAATTAAAAATTAAAAAATAGTTTATATTATTATTAATTAAAATTTTGCACGTAAGAAGTTTAAGTTGAAAATGATGACACGAATTAAATGATATTTCAACGAATATTAGTATTTTGCGGAATACAAAATTAATCATGTGTTTGGAAAAAATTGTATCAACTATCAGTAGTAGAGCTGTAACAAACCGCATGTATTTGTTACCGAGTAACGGGTACATCGTCTGACTCGAAGTAACGAATCGTTACTTGCAAATTCATTTCGTTACTCGCATTTGTCGTATCCATGTCAGTTCGACTCGTTTGATGCGGTTATACGTTACACGAACGAAGTCATACCGTATCACGTATGCGACGCGCCTCGATGCGACGCGGGTACATGCTTGATGCTGTTAGTACACGATTGTATGTCGTATGAAAAGTAACGAGTAACGTAACGATACGAAAGTAACGGGTACTGGTTCTTTAAGTAACGAATACATACGGGTACACAATTTCTCGTTACTTTTACAGCTCTAATCAGTAGAGCCATCCCCCCTATCAGAGTTGGACAATTTTGAATACTGTACATTATTTCTGAGTCATAGGGGCTACGCCCAGGGCGGCAACTTTTTTGGGGGCGGCAGATTTTGAGAGACTACAATTGTTTTAATGTTATATCCTTCAGTTAAAAAAAATAAGTAAACAAAAAATAACACCAATCATTTGAAATTCTACATGTAGTGAAATTCCAGAAAATTTTGCATGACGGCTTTCTACATTGTTCTTTCAATATTTAATATTCGTTCCTATCAATTAAATTATATTTAAATTAGTGGGTGATGTGTTCTGCAAGACTTGCTTGCTGCCATTTAACTGCAGTGTACCAACTTCTTAAACAGCCCCGGATTAACGATTTTTTCGAACCTGGGCAGAAACTTGATAATGGTGCCCCCTTTCTCCAGCGTTTGAGATAAATTACTTAAAAAAAAACTCACAAATATATAATGGTTGGCATTTTTTAACCATATTATATTATGATTTTGGCGTCCCCTGAAACTGCTGGAGAGGGGCGCCAATCAAATTTTTGTTCCGGTTCGAAAAAATAAGTCATAATATGCATGAGACTCCAAATTGGATTAATTAATTAATTAATTTATTTATTTCCAAGTATATTTTAGTTCCTGATCATATCGTAATGGTTATTTTATTAATCTGATCATCTAAAAAATGCAAATAATAAAAAAGAAATCTAGAAATTACGCGCTATTTTCGAATTTTCAAAACGCAGCATGATATCAGAGTATATATCAACAATCATTTCCATGACGACTGTGTCGTCTCACAGTAAAATTATGTCAGTATTTAGAGAAAACAACAAATAAACTTCATTTAGAACATTGACAATTTGACATCAAGGTTGACATGCAACATACCTATATCATGACGTCACATAAGTCAGCCAACATGGCCGATTGTTTAAACTGTCTATTTTTGAATGTGAAATTTAATATTTTTTTCTTATGATAAAATTACATTTTTAAATGATTATCAATTTTTTCCTGTATTATGGTTGACTAAATAATGTATTAAAAATATAAAAAAAAATACATGCATATGACCTATTGTAGATCCGGGGCTGCGTAAGTGTCGGTCTTCCTTGCAACTTTTGACAACTAGTTCTTGTACTGTCTTTCTGGGTGACCGAGGAAGTTCTGCTATAAATTATATATAAAAAACTACGAGCATAAATCATGTTTTTTCGAACAGACAGTAAGATGAACGTGCCTTTGGTATAAATATATAATTGCAATGTTTACTTAACACAGATGTTATTGACAGTTTCAACGTTTGTTTATATTATTGATTTTATGAAAATGTAAAGCAACGATCAAATTTACTATCATTATAAAAAATAACTCATGAAAAAATAAACTCAGTTTTCAGTTTTACGTTTTTGTATGAAAACTAACTTTTAAGCCTGTCAGCGAGATGCAGGAATCCAAAATGTTTTTGATATTTAAGAAGAGCAAGTAGCGTAAAATAATAGTATATTGTGCGACTAGTGAGAGAAGGAGAAGATTCCATGAGCGTAAAACGCACGCGAGTGGAATATTCTCCTTCGATCAATGGTCGCACATAATACTTTATTCAACTAGCAAGGGTAATATGTAATCGGGGCCCTGATAAAAGAGGGAAAAATAATAAATCACTTCATTGATTGACGTACACACCGCCCTCGATGCACACAAGATGGCCCTGACTTTCACTGAATTGCGATGCTGTTTTACCCCCTAACACGTTCCTATTGGTCCAGAAGCTGTGCAGTTTTTTTTTCATTATTTAACGGCTTGGTCTTGCTACTGCGTTCCTATTGGTCCAGAAACTCACAGTACGGCTCATTATTAGCACTCTACGCGTCAACATGAAGTAATTTATTATTTCTCCCGATTTTTGCAGGGCCCCGAAATTACACATTACTTACTCACGCGTGTTGAATAAATAAAATTTTACAACTAGGTATATGTTGTGTTTACATTTGTAGATCCAAATTGCAGTTCATATTGTTAAACGTAATTTGTTATTGTTGGGTCTAACGACCCAATCCTGTTTCTGTCCGGGTCGCGAGGAAAAAATCGAAAAAAATTAAGAAAGAAATTTCGAAAAAAAAACTATTTTGCACCACGGAAGAAAATCGAAAATTACTGATAGTTCGCATTCTAAATACGCATTAAACTGAATCGCTTATCCTTCAGGAGGTAAGCATCATCATGAATAAAAACTTATTTGTTATTTGATAATAAAAAAGAGTATTTGTAGCTTTTAATACCGGTCTTGTCCGTCTGTATGCCTATTTATGTTTAATTAGAATGTTGTGAGAATTAAGTATAAACATAAGCGTAGCAACGATTTTACCCTAGGGGGGGGGGGGCAAACTTTCAACTCTACCTACCATAATTTGAAAACTGTTCATAGAAGGAAAAACGATCAACACGACTTTTTGGAGAATTTTCACGACAAAGAAAACGTAGATTAATAATATTGTAGATTTATCTTGTTATTTGTACGTGAACAATTATTATTCTAGGATGGGCCAGTATGAGTCGCCCCCCCCCCCCTTCAATGATTATAAACGCATTATTCAGAGAACGAACCTCTGCTATACTAATGACTGTATTTTTAAAAAAAAAATTCGCGTTTCACGCCACAAAATAAAAAACATTAAAAATTTCAAGAAAAAAAAAACGATATTAAACACATTAGATTAATTCACTTGATATGAACTCATTTTAGCTCACGGAAAATAAAAATAAAAAAATAAAACCGACGACCGGAGAGAAAAACATCACGCGTAAAACTGAAATAGCGGAGAACAATATAACGACATGACGAACGCAAAAAAGATAATTTTGAATGGATTTCGCAATGGACATAGTTAAGTTTAGAACATAGTAAGGACACCGCAGTAAACTTAGATCACACATATTAATGTAATCATAAAATATACAGGGTGTAACATGACGCAAAAATAAAATTGTTATAACTTTAAATTATGGAATTGCATTTGTTATGTAACCATTCTGTTAAAGAATATTTTTTAATTTAATAAATTGTTACTAACTGAGAATCGTAGTTGTAAAGTAGCTTGAATAAAGGCCGCTGCACACGAGGCTAGAAACGCTGCTAGGAGTTCTGCTAGTCGGTAGGCTGGGTACGAAGCTAGAAATAACGTCACTGCTGGTTGGCCTGCTAGCTCACAAGATAGGTTTTAAAATTTGAACAGGGATATTTTTGAGCAGCTGTTGAACAGTCACTTTCTACACTGTTTTTTTAAACAGCCTGTATATAAAAAAGAGACGGAGATACATAGAGATACAAACGGACTCCAATACATAAATCTGCTGATATGTCACAAACTAGAACGTACAGTTATTGGAGCCGGCAAAGTTGGCACCGGTTCTGAAATATAGGTACGTTAAAAAAACAAAAAACAAAAACAACGAAGTACTTGTCTAGCTTTTATGGTTACTATGTGCAAAAGTAAGTATTATGCTAGATATTTATTAACAGGCGAGTCGGAAATCGATTAGCTTTGTTGATTCCCAACTACGTAATTATTTTCAAATTTTTTCTAACTAAAAAAAGTTGATTTACATTTTTGTTGAAGTTGTAGCGTGATATTTACGTGAGGCAACTCTAACTCGCCTTGGAGGAGAATAAATGACACTCCAGAGGATTGTGAAGGGTCTAAAAAACGTTAACATGGAAATAACTCGATAATGGTTGGATATACGATTAAAAAGGTTATTATCAATCTGAAAGCTAATGAAATTTTGAACAAAATAGTGTCTTTTTTCTTGGTATATTGTTTATTGTTACTAAAGTAGAGCGCGCCAAAACATCATCTCACGACGTGACCTTGGAAACTCACGGTTAATGTGCAGAATCTTGTACGAACACTGTGATTAATAATTAATTATTATACAGTAAATTTCATTCAAAGTTGGGTTGATCTGGTAGCTATTACAGAAAATTGTTCCACTAAAATTTCTTAGGCGGGCAGTTTATGTTGCATTTTATATGAAACGTGTTTCTGTAATGCATTAATGATTTCGATAGCTACCATATCAGTAAATTAAATGAAATTCACTGTATATTTTCTATGTTCAGCAAATTGAAAGTAGCTACAGGTTTTTTAAAGCAAAGTAGGCCATTTTATCCGTTATTAATATCTTGACAAGTTAAGTTACAGGCAATCAAAATTGAACTTATTACAATTAGTGATGTGCCGGATATCCGTATCCGTATCCGCGGATATCCGAGGGAGAAGATAGATCCGTATCCGTATCCGTTAGTTTTTTGACGGATCTTTTACGGATCTTTTACCTTATTAATTTTCAATTCATAGATGAAATTTTATATATATAGGTGATTATAGGTAATAATGAAAAACTGTTAAATTCCATTCCGATTATTTTTTATTTTTTAAAATCGTATTTGGCACCTTTATATTGCAAACATTTATCGTAGTGAGTACCATACCAATAGTACATAACTCAAAGGTACTAAAAAACTATCTTTATAATGAGATATTGCACATTGATCTTTGGAAAAAGACAACCTGTTATGAGAGTTAAGTCTTAAAGAGGTCAATAACTCTTTTCCCATAACAGATAGTCTCTTTCCAAAGGTCGAGAAAGTTAAGATCCGTATCCGCATCCGCGGATCTTGAAACAAAATATCCGTATTCAGATCCGTATCCGCGGATATACATTTTTAACAATCCGGCACATCACTAATTACAATAGCTTTAATGAAACTTTCTACCTGAATGTCTACTTGAGTCATGAAGTTGCTAAGTTTGCCAGAGAAACGAGTCTAAAGTTTTAGATGTTTGGGAAAAATATTATTGTTTATTTCTGTGCATATCACCACCCAATAGAAAACGCTTTCGGCTCGCGAAACAACAGAAAAAAATTGCTTAAACTCGATGTTAAATGGCTCACATGTGATTTGTAAACAGTTGAACGCCGCGCGTCTCTTGTTTCAAGTTAATGTCAAGCGTGCACTTTTATAAATTATATAACCTATAAAAGTCTGCATTTACCAGTTATAAATACACCCACGGTCCATACGGACGAAAATTAATCACAATTTCGTGTTTACCATAAAAGGAATAATGATTAAACGATCCCGCGTGAGATATCATCGAAAAATGCAATAATATATCTACAGAATATTTACTTAACAGCTTGTTTTTAGGCTGAGCTTCTCTCGCGTTAATAAATTTTATTTTTTTTTTGTTTTGGTTAGACTCTGCCTTAGAGATGTCGACAAAGTAACGATACGATACGAAACTACTCGTTACTCTAGAATACCGGAAGTAACGATTACCGATTTGAAAAGTAAATCGTTACTTTTACTTGAATGATTACTATTGATTATTGATTACTATTGATTATTTTATTATGCGAGTATAAGGATATTCATTGAGTTCCTGCGAACCTTAAGATTTCGGAGCACTACAAAGGAGCCGCTGATACGTATAATATAAATATGCCGCCGATATCAATAGCCCTTAGCAAAATTAATTGTGTATTATTGTATTGTTGATATGTTAATATTTCGCGGTCAGTAATCGTCTTGCGTCGATATTTATTTTATTCAGTACGTTTTTATACGCAATAATTAATTGTTTGTTGGTTCAGACACTACGTACTACATTTTATGTATGTAACTTAAGTAATCAAAGTTACCAGTAGTTCAAATGATTACTTAATACCCAAGTACCTATAGTAGTAGTAACGAATACATAAAAGTAACGATAATCGACATCACTAGTATGTAACCTAAGTAATCAAAGTAACGAGACCAAAGTACCGAGTAGTAACGAATACTTAAAAGTAACAATAATCGACATCACTACCCTGCCTCCTCCCTTGGTTTGATTTTATACCTTATCCTTAATCCCAGTTGCACAAATCTCATCAAAATCGTTTCGGTGTATTTTGAGTCAACCCGGAATAAATGCAATATTAAACCTATATAGGGATAATGCTTCTACGGAAATGATGGAGCAGTTAATTACAGTTAATATCCATTAATATCCATTGAGAGCAATCGGATGACGATTGTGTCTCATCATACTCTTTTGAGCAGGTAACTGATACAGAATGCATAACGGCTCAAAAGAGAGTATAAACAGTGGCCACAAAATGTGTTTGGTTAGGTTTGACGCCAAACGCATATACTTTTGTTCTAAACTGAGCATAGGAATAAAATAGCAATCGAACCATTAGGGTGCAAACATATACTTCTGTCTTTTTTTACGCCGTAAGCACTGGCGTATCCAGGAGGGGAAAACAAGCACGGGGGACCCGGCTTAAGAAATTTCTGATTTGCCCCCTCCTGGAGCTGGGTACGCTCATGTTAACGTCATAGAAAAAGACAAAGTTTTTGAAACAGAGATACTTTATTCAGATTTAATGCAAGTATATCAACCAATCCTCTCATCGGAGAAATTATAGGGATTTACATCGAAGAAAGAGACGCAGGTATATTTTCGATACGCTTTTTTGCCTTCGCTCACCGCACATTGAGTAGATAGACAATGTTTCATATAGTAAATTATTAAATATGTTATCCAAATCTACCTGACGTTTCGTCTACAACTGTGGTAGACATTATCAAAGGCGATGTGGTAGCGGGCGAAGTTTCCTTCTAGGCTGCTCACAGGTAAGTGTGTCGACAAGTGTGGTACTTCCGTCTTTTATAGTCAACGTGCTCGTGTTCTCTACTCGGTCGTAGTATGCCCTTCTGTGATTATCACAGAAGAGCATACTAGGACCGAGTGAAAAATTTTGACATATCGGACATCTTCATTCCTTTGTCATGTCGCACTCTAGTGTGAGGTTGGCCTTAAAGTAAGCTTGTGCCTTTCTAACATAACACTTTTCTATGCCCAAAATCCCAGAAGGTTTCAAATGTACATGTTTACAGCAAACCGAATGAATATGCGAGATTGTTGAAATTGTGTACAAACATTTCAATAATAATATTCAGTTGTAAATTTGTAATGTTACATAATTTGCATTTTGTGTTTTCCTGACAAAGATGAATTGGGTTTGAATATATTAACAATGAATACCGACACATTTCTAAATTATAAAGAGCGTTCAAGCGCAATGTTAAATAAAATAAATTAATTTTTCCACCAAATGCACAAATACTGTAAAATTCATTGGATGTTTTTTTCCGCATTAATACCTGACGTGAGACTTCTAAACCCTTGCTTATGGTAAGTGGCGTATGCAATTCAA
Source organism: Xanthostigma xanthostigma (assembly GCA_963575645.1). Taxonomy (NCBI): domain Eukaryota; kingdom Metazoa; phylum Arthropoda; class Insecta; order Raphidioptera; family Raphidiidae; genus Xanthostigma; species Xanthostigma xanthostigma. The sequence continues at coordinate 4,081,508 of OY754469.1, read as the reverse complement.
TGCTTCCGAACTGATAGGTTAAGAGCCAGTAGTCAGATGACAACATAAAGACATATGACAATATAGTAATATTATAAGCCTATATTTATGATGGCAGACATTTTCTCTGGTTGTAACATACCGGCAGATGTGAGTGAGGTTAAGAAGCCAATTTGTTGAAATCTGAATTAAAATAAACAATACAGAAGAAAAAATCACGTTGATATAATAAGTATCGTTGATGTGGAAAAGTTAATTAAAAAACGCAAAGATGATTCCGATGCCATACTATAGTATTGTCCGTTCAGAAATGGACAGAACTAGTTTTGTCCAATTGAAAATGCGCAAAACTAGTTTTTCTCATTTTATAACACCCGTTTAAATGTAAGATTTCGGGTTTGAGTAATATTCGTTGGTCAAAACTAGTTTTGCGCATTTATTTTGGTCATTGATCGAATTCGGGTATAGACCGTAACATATACACAGTTTAAAAAACTGTCGCTTCATTAAATTAATTTTTTTTCGAACAGGGTCGATGTAAAATTCTTTTTCTTATGGAGAAATAAATATGCGTGTTCACATTGTCATTGTCAAATCAGATTTTCTGACAATTGTTTCTGCAACCCAGCATAAAAAACGTGTATGAATTTCTAGTACATAAAATGATTAAATCTAAATGGAACATAATTTTTGCTCGCAAATATTCGGAGTCACTGCCTAACATGGTTTTATTTGAGGTTAAAAACATTTGTTCTACAATATGGTGGCCTTATTACTGAGGTTAAACATTTCTTTTAAAACGATCAAATTAACTTGAAGTTTAATATCTAGTTCATGTAATTACTTACACAATATCAAAATATATTATAAATCACGCATTACTTCATATTACCCATTTAAATTCCGGAATTGGCTATATTATTCACCGCAAATTATATTAAAATAACACGCGAAGTTATCATTTGCGTGATTTTAGCTTTGCTAATGTGACAGCCATAATAATGATTAATAGGCACCTATATATTATATTGTATTATTCTAATTGTTTTATTACGCCAAAAAATTGCAATGCTATATTAAGCACACTGTATATATATGCATATTATTGCAGAGCTTTTGTTTTATTAAGAGGGTCACCCCATGTGAAAAAAAATCGATTTTTTGACGTGATAACGTCTTATAAATTGATGAATCACCAATCTTATAAATTGATGAAACACCGGCTGCATGCACGAAAAAGTGTAACGTTCCTAACGTTCGTAACGTTCCGCCTGACCCTGTGCGTTCTTTTCTCGAAAACGGCCCTAACGATTTTGATGAAATTTACTGAAAAGGGAGATTGGGGGGCAAAAAATCGTTTTAGCTAGGTCTCATCTTTCGAAAAAATCGTTTTCATACAAATTTTATCATTATAAAAATCAATTTTTTGACGTATGAAAATACTTAAATATTGTAAGTAGGTTTTGGAATTTTATATAAACAGTGAAACAACTGTTTTCAAAATATTATGACAATTAATCTTTGAGACTTAAAATAAATACGAAAGAAAGAAAGTAAAAAAAAAAACAATTATTATTAAATAGGTGGTGAGTATTTTAATACATAAAATTAACCTAAATTTGAAGCGAAAGATGCAATATCATAGATTCGAATTATAATAATTATTATATGTAGAATTTAGGTTATGTATTACGGAATACGTTATCACGTAAAACTATCGTCCGTAAACCGACTTTACAGACAACCAATTTTTTTTATGCTAAAATTGATTTCTAAACATGTTTAGAATATGCTGGTAAAATGATTTATAATATTCGAAGTTGTATTAAAATGTGCTGTTAAAATTTTAAAAAAATCGGTCCGGACTTACAAATTTTATAAAAACACAAGTTTACTGATATGGATTTACATACTGAAGGGTGTATATAATTTGGTACAGATGTTGAATTGATATGCAGTATTGAAATTAAGTAAAAAAATTTTGTTTTAAGGGGTATTTTTTTATTTTGTCCAAAAACAAAGTTAAGTTCATACATATAGAGCCACACTATCCCTATAAAAGCAAATACACTATATTGTCGGCAGGGTTTGGCATTGCGACCCGAGTTTTTTTATATTTGATACCTATTTTTTAATAACACATTTCATAGCTTTTAATTAAATTTTTTTTTTCATTATTTTAAATTCACAAAAAAACATTTTTAGGGTAGATTTGTACACAAGCGAAGCCGCGGATACATGCTAGTTTAATATCGTATTACCGGGCACACACTTCAACTTTCAAGTATAGAACACTTTTTACCCGGCTACCCGCGTTTACACACGTTTAAATATAATTGCGGAACCACTAAGTAAAGAACGAAATTCAAATTTCAAAAAACAATTTTTAGGTAATCACAGTTGGTTTTTTCCAACGACATGTATTTAATATATACATTATATAAATAGATGCTGATGACCTCAACTGTTTAGCGTCTATAATCTAAAATTAAATCACACCATAGTTAAATCACAACCACCGAGCGTATGTGTTGATAGCACTGAAGTAAAACCATATCAAACATTCGCACCAATTATTATTATTGGCTAAGTTACACTGATACGAACAAAGAATAATACCGTCATCTTGCCAAGAGAAGAGAAAGTATTATAGTACAGTGAAAACACAAAGCAATACATGGAATTATTATTGCACTATTAATAGGCATGTGTACTAGGTAGAACAAAAATCGGCCTTTGAAAGGCCACTCTGCAAATAAAAATTGGTAACAGTTTATTGAAATAACGATTCTGATTTTGGCGAATTTTAAAACGCAAAAACCACCTCGTTATCATCCACCCCGTTATCGTTTTTTTTTAAGGAACTCCCCGAAACGCACTCCTCTTTTCACTGCGCAAAAAAACGCCATCGCATCGACACCACCCCATTATAAGAAAGTCCCCGAAATGCCAAAATCGGAAGCGTTAATTCAGTAAAATTTTACATAAAAATTAAACAAACATTTTGTTTAATTGATCATTTTTGAAGCGATGAATATTTTTTTAGGCGATGAAAAAAGATGAGCAGTGAGCGAAAATTAACGAATTGCGTCCGAGCCACTGTGGTACAAGATTAGGGTTGTCAGGCCCTAAAATACAAAAGCCGGACTCGGCCGGACATTTGGCCCTGAAAGCCGGACATATCTTTTTTAAAAGCCTAACATAAGTTTTTAAAGCCGGACATCACATTTATAATAAAAAAAACGGTGTTAGGTTCGTATTAAAATTGTTTGTTAGTTATTATTTAATAGTGAATCGCAGTTTTGTTACAAAATTATCAACATTCAACGAACATCCTACCTATCATCATTTGTATTTATACAAATCTTTGATTAACGTCTGAATAGAACTCTTCAAATAAATAAAATTGTCGACCAATTTTTCTCAGACCAATATATTGACAAGAAATAATAAAATTACAAATCAATATAACACAAGAAGACGTTTCGATCCGGATTTGGATCTTCTTCAGAAAAATTTAAAAAATATAAAAATTATTAATATTAGTTATTTAATATTTGCACGATGATTGAATATTTTTTAAAGAATTTGTATTTATACCTATGATATTGATGAAGTGAAAAATGTTCAGTCTTCTGTAGACTATTAGTAGACAAATTAAACAAAAACAAACAAGTATGCCTCTCTTTTAACAAAATTCAAAAAACTAAAAGTTTTGGTCAAAAGTGTATTCATTCTTTTGGATAAAAACAAAGAGATCTTTATTAAAAAATAACAATTTTATACTTTTGAAAAATATCAAAAAGTCTTTAATTAAAAATAACCAGATCAAAAGCCGGACAGGCCGGACACGACCGTAAAAAGCCGGACACCTGGAAACCCTAAACAAGATATCAAAAATGCGGTCAAAATACTAAATTTTCAAGTTCGAAGAAATTATCAAGAAGAATGGTGTACAAATAGTCCCTCTTCAAGGAATGTACTTTTTCATCATGCTGGTTTTTATTAGATTTGACTATACATCTAGACCCCCTAAAATCCTCAAATGTTGGCGATTTTTTTAGCATTTTTCCATTAATTGAGACTCTATTATCACTCGACTCCGAAAATTCTAGAGTTTTGGCTAGAAATAGGTCATATGCAAGTATTTTTTATAATTTTAATTGATTATTTAGTCAACCATAATACAGAAAAAAATTCATAATTATTTAACTATGTAATATTATCATAAGAAAAAACATATTAAATTTCACATTCAAAAATAGACAGTTTAAACAATCGGCCATGTTGGCGGGCTTATGTGACGTCATGATATACGATGCAAGTCAACCTTGATGTCAAATTGTCAATGTTCTAAATGAAGTTTATTTGTTTTCTTTCAGTCGTCATAGAAATTGTTGTTGATATATACTCTGACGTCACGTTGCGTTTTGATAATTCGAAAATAGCGCGTATTTTCTACATTTCTTGTTAATTATTTGTATTTTTTTCAGTGATTAGATTAATAAAATAACCATTACGATATGATCAGGTACTAAAATATATTTCGAAATAAAAATTTAAACCAATTTGGAATCTCATGCATATGACCTATTGCGAACCACAGCGCGAGCTACTAAATGAAATAATTGGACCTGTTCTCGTACAAGATTACATGACATCATAGTTGACACAGGGCCATGTACCACACGATATGTTGCAGTGGTCAGTGACGGTCACTTGTTTCTTAACAAACGTGCATACACTGTGACGTATCTATATATAAACGAAATACCACTCACTGACTGACTGACTCATCACGACTTCTCCAAAACTATAAGCTCGATTTGGCATAGTTGCTCCTTTCTCTACGTAGACACCCACTAAGAACGGATTATTTGCTAATCCTATCCAAAACGAATTTTTCATCTGCCATCGCATATACTATGGGTGTGAGTTGTTACGTGGGTGGATGTGTGTTTAGAAGTTCAATATAATATTTCCAAAGAAAGAGAGGAAGATAGTATAGAGAAAGATGGCATCTATCAGTCATATGTTAGAAGCGGTATTGTGTGGCGGCACATACATTATACACGACACACGGTTTATGGCAGTAGTGACTAGTGTTACAGTGTATATTGTAATTTGTTATCAACTGCGCTGTTTGAAAAAAGTTAATACCTAAAACATCATAAAAATGGATGTAATTGACAATTTAATTACGCTCCTCCTATACCGAGCGGGGTACCGTAGTGGTGAGAGCACTAGACTCGCATTCGGGAGGTACCGGGTTCGAATCCCGGCGGGGGCAGATGTAGCAGGGACTTTTTCCTGCTGCCTCTCGCCGAGAAACGGTAATTCCTGTAAAGGCCATCTTGTCGAGGTTTTCCATGATTTCCCTCAATAATACCAGATAAATATCGAGATGGTTGCTTATTCAAGGTCATGGCCGATTACCTGTCAAACTCCTATGCTCAAAATTTGCCTGCCTTATCCTAATGTCCTAAAATTCCTTTATTCGCCCATTGTTATCAATCAGTTGAAGTTGAAAAATTGTAGAAAATAACTGGAAGTGTGATAGATGGAAAATAGTAATGGCGTCTATAATTATGACATTAAGTCGAGAAACTGACGTTAAACCCATTAAAAATTATTATTATTATTAGCTCCTCCTCATCACTTGCCTGTGTTAGGAGGTACCTTGGGTTGACCCTGCGGAACACCCCCATTTAAAATATTTAGACGCCGCCAGTGATCGTCAGAGTCTGATCAATTTAAAGTTTAAGAGAGGAGGTGCCATTTCTACCAGCAAATGTTTTTATTTTACGCGATAAAGGTCCTTATAGAAACAATCTATACTAAATTTATATAGCACGAGCGAAGCCGCCGGTAAAGGCTAGTAACAAATAAAATAGTTCAAGAGAGAATTTTGTAAGAAAATGTTTTCCCGGCTTCAAATATCGCCCAGTCTAAATAACTTCAAACTTTCTATATATAGGTACTCATTTTGTAGATTAAAAGACTATTTCACTTTCATCTCTGTCAAAACTCTTTGAGAAAGATTGTGTTTATCAACACGTTCAACTTCTAATGAAAACTTTATAGAGAAACCAAGTATAAAATTTTAGCTGTCATGGCTGGCATTGATAAATGCTTCTTTAATTAACTTATAATCGCTTTTAATTAATACGAAGTAAATTTAGATAGATTAAGAAATTATCATTCCTAATATATATTCTTTTTTCACACAAATATATAGTCTAGAAAATAAGTATAGGCTATTTATAAAATAAAAAACAACATAATGATTCATCCACTCATCCAATTTTTACAACAATAAATAAAAAAAAAACTTGAAGCGCAATGCCAAATCCTGCTGACAAAATATTGATCATACGTGTTTTAAAAACAATGAAATGTCGAAATCGGTCGTTATATTTTTGAAATTGAGAATGCGTGTATGAAAAAAAGACTGTGTATTTTACATTACACACTACAGAATTAAAATTGGTATTAAAACTAAAAAAAATTGGTTGTCTGTAAAGTCGGTTTACGGACGATAGTTTTACGTGATAACGTATTCCGCTCGAATATCATATTTAATAATCACGCACAGGGTCAGTCGGAACGTTAGGAACGTTACACTTTTTCGTGCATGCAGCCGGTGTTTCATCTTTTTATATTGACGTGATTCATCAATTTATAAGACGTTATCACGTCAATAATTTATGTTCTATTTCTCCTATCTTCTACATATAATAATTATAATAATTCGAATCTATGATATTGCATCTTTCGCTTCAAAAGGTTAATTTTATTTATTAAAATTACTCACCACCTATAATACCTAATAATTGTTTTTTTTAACTTTCTTTCTTTCGTATTTATTTTAAGTCTCAAAGATTAACTGTCATAATATTTTGAAAACAATTGTTTCATTGTTTATATAAAATTCCAAAACCTACTTACAATATTTAAGTATTTTCATACGTCAAAAAATTGATTTTTATAATGATAAAATTTGTAAGAAAACGATTTTTTCGAGAGATTTGGCCTAGCTAAAACGATTTTTTGCCCCCCAAAATCCCTTTTCAGTAAATTTCATCCAAATCGTTAGGGCCGTTTTCGAGAAAAGCACGCACAGGGTCAGGCGGAACGTTAGGAACGTTACACTTTTTCGTGCATGCAGCCGGTGTTTCATCAATTTATAAGATTGGTGATTCATCAATTTATAAGACGTTATCACGTCAACAATATTAAAAAAAACTTTAGGTTACGAGGCAGCTATTCATACCTTGCCGGCACCTTAGCTTAACGTTCTATATCCGATTTTTTATAGTAATACGGTATACGTATATTGCAACGTTTCGTTACATCATAAATTGATTTAACCACACCATGCCGAAAGCAATTTTAATAAATAAAATTATCGACCGATTTTTCAGGCAATTTATTTCAAAAATATTTAATTATAATTCAATATATATCAATGACGTTTCGATCCGGATTTGGATCTTCTTCAGGAAGAAAAAAATATTCATTTTTAATTTTATTACAATTTATTTATTAATTAATTTTTATATATTTTTTTAACTCAATCCTGAAGAGGATTCAAATTCGGATCGAAACATATTATATTGAATTATAATTAAATATTTTTGTAACATATTGTCTGAAAAATCGGTCGATAATTTTATTTATTGAGCAGTCAGACGTTAATCAAAGATTTGAAAAGCAATTTTACTTAAAAAAAGTCCCATCTAATGAATACAAGCAAACTTCTGTACCTCTTTTAGTTTGGTGGATAAAGGATATAAAAAAGTAGTACAATCATCGATTAATTTTCAAATTAATCAGTTGCATAATCAAGTTACGACGGACGACCTGTGGTTTATAGTTTATACTTATTTGAAACAATACACCGTAGACTTGTATTTCATTGCTTCATGGTCAAGTAGAATGATTCATACAAAGGAGAATGCTATGTACATACAAATAATAAGTACTTGTATGGAATATTATGTCTGCCATAGTTCCAATATACTGGACACTAACACGACATTTTATTGTCATCGATTATTATCATCGATATCTTTCTTTCGTCAAAGTTTAAACCATGATATCAGTACTACAACAGACTTTGTGAAGTTGGGCAGCGTTGCCAGACGTCCCGATTTTTAAATCAAAATTAAATGCCCCGCGCGGGACAGGCTCAGTCCCGCTTTTCGGGGATAACTTTAAAAGAAGTTAAATCTTCACAGAAATATCATGAATAAGTAATTCTTATAAATAATTATTCTTATTGTAAGTTGCAATTTGTAACACTCACTCCACAGACTATTGTTTGAAACGCCATATTTTTCTAATGAATAAAACTTTTTTGATTTTGATTTCTGTTTTTTTTTTTTTTTTTAATTCTGAAGACGAATAAGACTCAACTATTTAACGATAGGGTAAATCTGATTTAAAATATTATATTTTTATTAAAATACATTTTCTATGGCTATTTTTGCTATCTATTGTCACGTAAACGTAATTTTAATTCAAATAAAAAGATAAATAGGTATTTGATTATATACGTTTTTTTACTACGTCCCGCTTTCGACGAAAGTATCCCGCTGTTTTCACTCAGAGTTCCAAAATCCCGACTTGGTAAAAAAAAACTGGCAACGCTGACGTTGGGGAACGAGCATCCCCGAAATAAAAAAAACATATTATTACAATTTTTGAAATTGGGTTTGCATCATGAGTTATTTCTTAGAAACTAGAAGAACAGAAGAGACATAGGTTCGAGCCATATGTCGTGATTAACTGCTTTAAAGAACCTTATGGGATTTGGTTCTCGGTTAAATTGATAAAAAATGGTTTTATTTTATAGTTTAAAGGTCACTAAGTAAAAAGTGTCCATGGGCGTATAGCCTAAAAACCAATAGATTTTTAGCTACAGATATGTGTAGCGAGATTTTACATAGATAGATATTTCTTTATTTTGACAGACTGGAGTCTGTATTATAGCGTCACATTACAAAAGAAAATACATGTATAATAAAATATTTAACAATTTAAAACTTAGAGCTAAAATATTCTGCTGTTATAAAAAGCATTGTCTGTTAAAAATTGTTTTGTTTTAAAACTATTAAAAATATTGATTATTTTGATGCGATCTGGAGGAGGGACATGTGGGGATATATCCTTAACAATCTTAAAAAATCCTAAGCTCTAGAAATATTATGTTTTCGAGTGCGCTGAATCCGAATATGACATTATCATTTTATACACCTTCCAACGTTACCTATAGTTTTCGACTCTTTTTCTATTTCTAAAAGCACAAAAGTTGAACATGGAGCATGTTTGTGAATTCAATGGATACCCCTATATCCAAAATCTCGCTAAACATATCTGTAGCTAAAAATCTATTGATTTTTAGGCTATGCGCCCCTGGACACTTTCTCTTAGTGGCCTTTAAACTATAAAATAAAACAATTTTCTATCAATTTAACCGAGAAATAAGTCCCATAAGGTTTATGCGTGATTCTTTGTTACGCTAAACCAATTAAAATTAGCTTCTAAAAATATCTATGAATGAGTATTGCAATGTGTTTTAGTGTGATTGGTTGAGAAAAAATGACAGTTGAAAAGTATTTGCATGTTATTGGTTATACAGGATGAGTTTTAAGTTGATGCTTTTTTTTACAGCGTGTAAAAATCAAATAGACGAGCAAATATTTCAAATAGTTTTTTTATCAAAACTCAAAAATAAGAGAGAAACAGCTTTTCGAAGTTTAAATAAATTTCATTAAATTTTCTTTAATTTTGAGGTCGGTCCTGGGGTTATATTATGTCACTATGGAAATATGTTATTATTATCAAAAATAATTGAGGCACACACAATTCTCTCAAAAACAGAACAATACACATACTTCATAATAACAACTTATTTCTATAGTGACATAATGTAACCCCAGGACCGACCTCAAAATTAGAGAAAATTTAATAAAATTTATTTAAACTTCGAAAGGCTGTTTCTCTCTTATTTTTAAGTTTTGATAAAAAAAACTATTTGAAATATTTGCTCGCCTATTTGATTTTTACACGCTGTAAAAAAAAGCATCAACTTAAAACTCACCCTGTATAGGGTATAAAAACGTAACTGATCTAAATGACTCACCAGATTGATTGTGACAATCAAGTCGTGTTGCTGATGCTTGTGTCCCTTCTTAGGTTTCTTGCCGGTCTTGGCTGCCGCCGCGGGTGCAGCGGCCTTCGGCGGAGCAGTTTTAACTTGACCTTTCTGCGCACTCGGCTTCTGTGCCGGTTTTTGGGTAGCCTTCGGCGTGCCGCCCTTCTGACCGGGAACCGGTGTTTTTTGACCAGATGTTCCTTTTTGTACGTTGACGTGGCCGCCTCCATCAGCTGGTTTGTTACGCGCCTAAAAACAAAGAGAAACATCTGTTTATAATAGCATACTAACAGGAAATCTTGCCAGTAAGTCAAATCGCTAGGATCACTCCCCTCAGGGGAAACGTTGGAATGCAGTTTTTTTTGACGTGATAACGTCTTATAAATTGATGAATCACCAATCTTATAGATTGATGAAACACCGGCTGCATGCACGAAAAAGTGTAACGTTCCTAACGTTCCGCCTGACCCTGTGCGTGCTTTTCTCGAAAACGGCCCTAACGATTTGGATGAAATTTACTGAAAAGGGATTTTGGGGGGCAAAAAATCGTTTTAGCTAGGTCTCATCTCTCGAAAAAATCGTTTTCATACAAATTTTATCATTATAAAAATCAATTTTTTGACGTATGAAAATACTTAAATATTGTAAGTAGGTTTTGGAATTTTATATAAACAATGAAACAATTGTTTTCAAAATATTATGACAGTTAATCTTTAAGACTTAAAATAAATACGAAAGAAAGAAAGTTAAAAAAAACAATTTTTATTATAGGTGGTGAGTAATTTTAATAAATAAAATTAACCTAAATTTGAAGCGAAAGATGCAATATCATAGATTCGAATTATTATAATTATTATATTATGTAGAAGATAGGAGAAATAGAACATAAATTACGTATTACGGAATACGTTATCACGTAAAACTATCGTCCGTAAACCGACTTTACAGACAACCAATTTTTTTTTTTTTTTGAGGAATTAACGTTCCCAGGATTCCGAGCTCGTACCAATCGGTGCAGCGGATCTAGCAAGGAAAATAGCCCCTGTAATAATTTTAAAATCTATCTTGTGAGCCCGCAGTGACGTCATTTCCAGCCTCGTCAGCCGGCCAACAGAGCTCCAAGCAGTTTTTCTAGCCTCGTATGCAGCCGCCTTTATGTTACTATAAACTAATACATAGTTTTGTACGTCTAGAAAATAATAGTTCGTCGTAATTAGCTGAATCTATTGTTGGTGCACAATGCGCATATTTATGAAGATGATTATTCGGCATATTAACGGCTTACGGGAAGTCATAAAATGTCTAAGAATTCGTTGTGTCAGGAATGGATCCCCATTATATTATTTTAGTTACCTTACGTAACAATGGAAAGATCTTCTTTTGTTTTCGAAATGAAACAAAAGAGAGTTTAACTGGGATAAACAATGCGAAGCTCCTTACTCTCCATCGTGTTCTACAAGATGTGTCAGAAGATTTTGAGCCTTTCGAATCGAATCGAATCAAAGAGACTTTTTTGTGTCCGAAGGATAAAAAAACGGATTTTATCCCATTTGTATAACGTAGATAGAAAACATATGTCAATTTGAACACAGCTCTAAAATCTGAGAAATGTCTGTATGTCTTTTGGTTTAGAAGTTATTTGAGTTTATAGTTTTCAGAAAATCATACAAAACCTCCGAATGGCCATACTTTCCAAACTAATAGAGATACAGACGTTTGCTTACGCTCATTGAATTCAACGTATTTTTTTCTGTAAGCATTCTCAATTTCAAAAATATAATAAAAAATTCGATTTTTACTATTTTTTCAAGGCATACCCCTTTAAAAAAATGCGTTTTTTGACGAAAACTGAAATCTTTTGGAACTTTGGCAAAATCATCATGCCTATAGAAAAAAAAACACCCTGAATCCAATGAGCACAAACAAACGTCTGTAGGTACTATATCTTTTGGTTTAGAAGTTATTTGCGTTTATAGTTTTCAGAAAATCATACAAAACCTCCGAATGGCCATACTTTTCAAACTAATAGAGATACAGACGTTTGATTACGCTCATTGAATTCAACGTATTTTTTTCTGTAAGCATTCTCAACTTCAAAAATATAATAAAAAATTCAATTTTTACTATTTTTTCAAGGCATACCTACCCCTTTACAAAAGTGCGTTTTTTGACGAAAACTGAAAACTTTTGGAACTTTGGCAAAATCATAGAAAAAAAACACGCTGAATCCAATGAGCACAAACAAACGTCTGTATGCCTTTTGGTTTAGAAGTTATTTGAGTTTATAGTTTTCAGAAAATCATACAAAACCTCCGAATGGCCATACTTTCCAAACTAATAGAGATACAGACGTTTGCTTACGCTCATTGAATTCAACGTATTTTTTTCTGTAAGCATTCTCAACTTCAAAAATATAATAAAAAATTCAATTTTTACTATTTTTTCAAGGCATACCTACCCCTTTACAAAAGTGCGTTTTTTGACGAAAACTGAAAACTTTTGGAACTTTGGCAAAATCATAGAAAAAAAACACGCTGAATCCAATGAGCACAAACAAACGTCTGTATGCCTTTTGGTTTAGAAGTTATTTGCGTTTATAGTTTTCAGAAAATCATATAAAACCTCCGAATGGCCGTAGTTTCCAAACTAAAAGAGATACAGACGTTTGCTTGTGCTTATTGAATTCAGCGTATTTTTTTCTGTAAGCATTCTCAATTTCAAATGTATAATAAAGAATTCGATTTTTGCTATTTTTTCAAGGCATAGGTACTCCTTTAAAAAAATGCTATTTTTGACAAAAACTGAAATATTTCGGAACTTTGGCAAAATCATCAGGCTTATAGAAAAAAACACGCTGAATTCAATGAGCACAAACAAACGTCCTTTTGGTTTAGAAGTTTTTTTGCGTTTATAGTGTTTACAAGGATTATGCTTTCAAACTTTGAACTTACTTTTGGAACAATCTGTATATCTTTGGTAAACGTATTAGGTATGTATTATGCTTTTTCAATCAGAATGAAAGACAAACGAGTTAAATATATAGTTAAAAGACGAACCACTTATTTAGTGGAGATACAGCTTTGATTTCAGTTGTATGCTCGAGAACACTAAAGACAATAGATTTAATCAGCCAACAGAACATTGTTTTCAAATTCAAACTTCAGTGGTTTAATTCAACTTGCATTTTGAAATAAGTGTGCATTCATTGTTCTAAATCAGTGTTTCTTAAACAGTGCTTCTCAAAATCTCCAATCTATACTGTTCTTAAACCAGTGCTGCTCAAACTTTCTCAGTCGCGACCTAACTTAAAGTTATGGAAAGGATTGTCAGTTTGACAATGACCTTAAATTGTGGTCATATAATTAGTTTCCTGCATATATCAGAATCATTCTAATGTCCCATATTCAAACTCCCTGTCATCTAGATTCTAGAACATTAGATCGTACTCACACAATAGTTATTGGCGTAACTAGTAGTCTAAGTCATTCATCGCGCTGACACGCCATGAATGACTTAGACTACTAGTTACGCCCATAATTTTATTCAACAATTGCGCGTTATTCATGTTTTATTTATTGTTATTAATGAGATGTTGTAAATATCTATTTATTTCTTTATAAAAAAAACTGTCAATACTAACAGCACCAAACAGCACGATTCAATGTTTTGGTTTGAGGTTAGCCGGTTATGAATAAACTCCATGTCGAAAACATTCGGCCTCTCAATTTTAGTCTCAATGGGTAACAACAGGGAGTTGTTGTTACCTACTGTCTCGTTACGACTCAGAAAATAGTTACGTTTATTTTCATTACTCCACAATGGCCGCGCTAGTAGGAATTTTCATTGAGTTATGACAAGTAATTGTCACCAGTCGGTAAATGGCTATTTAGGGTTCGGTTTTTAGGCATGATAAAACATGAATAGCGCGCATGAGTTGAATAAAAACAAATATTTGTTCTATACAGAGAAAAGATCGCTTTCCAAGCTAAATTTTGATCAAAATGCGTAGAAAAACGTTGTTTCGAAGTGGAAACTGTACAAAAAACGATGCCAAATACATGTACTTATACACAGTTTCAAAATTAAAGGCCACAATACGACCGGAAATCTGTAATATCGGTCACTAAATTCTTGAAATGGTGGACACGAACTTTAAAGGACAATATTCAGCAAAACGGTCGTCAGTAATTTTTCTAGCCTGATATTTATTAATGGCATATTGTAACAAGCTAAACACTTTCAATCAATATTATTTTTGACGTGATAACGTCTTATAAATTGATGAATTACCAATCTTATAAATTGATGAAACACCGGCTGCATGCACGAAAAAGTGTAACGTTCCTAACGTTCCGCCTGACCCTGGGCGTGCTTTTCTCGAAAACGGCCCTAACGATTTGGATGAAATTTACTGAAAAGGGATTTTGAGGGGCAAAAAATCGTTTTAGCTAGGTCTCATCTCTCGAAAAAATCGTTTTCTTACAAATTTTATCATTATAAAAATCAATTTTTATGAAAATACTTAAATATTGTAAGTAGGTTTTGGAATTTTATATAAACAATGAAACAATTGTTTTCAAAATATTATGACAGTTAATCTTTGAGACTTAAAATAAATACGAAAGAAAGAAAGTTAAAAAAAACAATTATTATTATAGGTGGTGAGTAATTTTAATAAATAAAATTAACCTAAATTTGAAGCGAAAGATGCAATATCATAGATTCGAATTATTATAATTATTATATGTAGAAGATAGGAGAAATAGAACATAAATTATTGACGTGATAACGTCTTATAAATTGATGAATCACGTCAATATAAAAAGATGAAACACCGGCTGCATGCACGAAAAAGTGTAACGTTCCTAACGTTCCGCCTGACCCTGTGCGTGATTATTAAATATGATATTCGAGCGTAAAACTATCGTCCGTAAACCGACTTTACAGACAACTAATTTTTTCTCAAAATTTGACTGTTCTAATCGTCTCAAAAATTGACAGTTACTGTAATGCCTGTAGATATTATAGTTTCTACTTAGTTTTTACTTTTTATGTAAGTTTATTTCTATTTAATTGGGCGTTGATTAATTTACCATATATCGGTACTAATCATGTTTAAAACCTGTATATTTAAAATAAACTATTAATTATTAATGCTAGAGAAAGCCCTAGAGGTAGGTTATTATATAAATCAATCAAACGACCAATTAATTGTCAATTCGATAAATCATAGTATTAATTTGCTGTTTTTTTATATCTAGTACGTTCAGTAATCAGACTGCATACAACGTTTTCACGCGAAAAGTTTCGACGCAATTAAATTTTTTTGAGCGTGAAATTGAAACTTTGGAGAGTTTAGATAATTAATAGAGAGAAACGAACCCCTTCAACCGTCCCCGACGGATACAATTAAATTATTTAAAACAGCGTTCTATATTTTTTTCTATATGCATTCATAAAGAGAACCTTTTTTGAATTTTTTTTTCTGTTATTAAATACCAGCGTAAAGAATAAATGGTTCCTAAAATATTTGAGTATAGTATAAACGCTATTATTAAAAAACAAAAATGCAGTTTTTTATTGATTATTTTTGTTATTACGGATAATTTCTAACAAAATAAAATAAGACACCTTGATACTATGGTATGATAAAATTATTCGGGATACAAGGCTAACTATAAAAACAATTTTTAACCACTAGAACATCATTTAATCGTCAACGTTTCGGCAGAAACTTTTTACTAGACATTTTTAAGGTCCTGTAGAAGCCATGAATTTCTGTCGAAACGTTGACGATTAAATGATGTTCTAGTCACATAGCCATTCTCAAAGTGTGCTCCACGGAACCCTAGGGTTCCGCGAAACCCCTGTGGGGGCTCCGTAAAAATTTAGAAAAATATTAAAAAAGAATATTGTGTATAATATTTTTTAATATTATGCTATACGCACGCCGACAAAAGAGGCAGTGCGAGCTGATTAGCCAGCAAGAAAACAACGTTCATGCCTATTTAAAAGATAATTTTAAAGGACATTTTGATTTCGTATACTGGAATAGTTAATAAAATTATTATTATTTAATGTTTGAATGTGTTAACATTAATTATTTTCATTTAAAAAAAAAACAATACCTCCCTTTAAATTTTTTTTAATAAGTAACTGTTACATTGTAACTGTTACATTGTAACTGTTACATTGTAACTGTTACATTGTAACTGTTACATTGTACCTACTATTATTATGCTTATTAATAAAGAATGCACATAAAGACATTTTTGTTTTATTGGAGGGTTCCGTCAAGTATTTCGCTTTCCAAAAGGGTTCCGTCACCAAAAAAGTTTGAGAACCGCTGCATCTAGTGAATAAAAATTGTTTTTATATTTAGCCTTGTATCCCGAATAATTTTATCATTTGATAATTTCTAAGCTAATATCGATTAAAAACTGTTAAAAGTATAATAAACAATTGAAAGGAGGAAACTTATTAGTTAGCTAATAACTTGCTAAGATAATAAAAAAAAACAATTAATGTTAATTTAATGTTGTCTATTTTAATTACTAAGTATAATCAATCAATTAATTATTAATAAAATAGCCTTGAATGTTCATACTGATGAATTATAGCAGCCCTGCTCCAGTTATTTAAAAATGCAACTGGAAAACATAAACCTATTTTTGTAATAAAATAAACATAATATCTACGCTTTTTAATGTCCTTATTTCATTTATATATAAAATTCTTTCTTTGGGTTTTTGTTTTTGTGAATAAAAAATAATTATTGAAGCTACGCAGGCACAAACGCGGACGGCGAACACAAGCTACGGATGGGCAGTTAACTGAAGAAAAAAGAACAGTGGCCCAACGCGCACAAAAAAAATGTTTTCTAGCAGTTAGATCATACTCTTTTGTTTGCTTAGGTATTTTTTATTTGTTCCTCTATATAATATATATAGCCAAAAGCTACACTACTTTTGTCGCTACCGTGTTTCATCACAATCGCGTGCGGAGCCGCGGGGAGAAGCTAGTATTATATAGATAACTGTGCAAGCGATAGCAAATATCATAATAATATATTTTAATAATAGCCGTTACCCGCGTCACCACATGCGTTAACAGAAATAGTATTTTCTTTATTATTATATATCAATTTTTTGAAGTTGGAATGGTCCCGTCGCCATCTTAATTCAATGTTATCATACTAGGATTATGTAGCACTTTCTGAATAATATTGAATGTTAGCAACTAGCTGTAAAATTTTATTACTGTAATAATCTACACTGCCGCAAAAACATAAAACTGTTTTTGTCGTTCATCCTTCCAACATCATCAACACTTGTCACTACACTAGTGGTAGTTTTTACGCGATTCCGATAAACTAAGATGTCTGTTCTATTATTTTGCTCTAATACAACATTTAAGTCCATCGACATAATATAATAAAGATTTTGCGATGGAAACCTTAACCTTAAAAATAAAGTTTAAAAAAACTAAAGGCGTGTTTCTTTGATTTTTTAAGTATAATTTTCGTTCAATAAAGTGGAGTTTATCTGTATTATAACTATTATGGACGATTCATTTTTGAACGCACCGACAGCAAGATGACTGCCAGTCATAAATCCGTTCAATCGTTAAGAAAATTTTAATCGATTTTTAGATTCTACAAAGTTAAGTTTAGTATGTGAAAATAACTTCAAGAAACATTTTATGTACATTATCTGCGAATAGTTCAAATGTGCTGGAAAATTATTATAGCTCGTCGGTTAAGTTAAGGATTAGCAAAATCAAAACTTAAATAGATTCGTAGTTATATAAAATTGAGTATTATTGAGTCATTCTGAGGACTAGCACACATGAAGAGCGTTCAACGCCTCTCATATAAACTAGGCCTGAATCGATTCCGACCACCGCAACCCTGTTTCTCTTTTGGTTTTGGAGATTTTAGACGTTTTAACTTATTTAATTTTTGAAGTGAAAACTTCTTTAGCGGCGTTGTACACTTTTTTTGTAATGGGTAAAAAATGTTAAACTCGCGTCAGGGATACGTGACCTGATCGAAAATTCGTAAGACGAAAACTTTTATTTATACAACGTTAGACATCTAGCGTTGAAATATCGTACATAAAAATGCAATCTATGATACAAACCATTTTGACCGAAAATTCGTAAGACGTTAATATTCAAGTTTTCACTTCTGCCGGCACTCCCGGAGTGCAACCCGTCTTTTTTTTTACATTTTAAACCGACAAAGCTTCTAAAAGATACGAATTTGCAAATGTGAGATGTTCATACATTTTTCCAAATATCGTACCTATATATTTTCGTGTTTTCATGCGCTTTGCAAATCTGTATTTTTTTAAGATTTTCCACCCGTTTTATATCAACCGAACTTGTAGAAAAAGTCAAGCTGAATCGAATCCGACAAATCTCTTTTCCGCTTATGGAGGTTTTTCACTAACCCGAGTTTCTAGCTTATAGCGGTACAGGAATGGCCTTTCTCACTTATAGAGGTCTATAAAAACTATACAAAAACAATGTTAGTTAGTTCAGCTATTTATGACTCATTCCTAAATTTCGCGAAAGTATTTAATACGTTCGACTATCGCTTATAGAGGTCCAAACAAGTAGTAGTCCATAAGTGAAAAACGTTTTTCTCTTATAAAGGTTTTAGAGCAGGGGTGGGCAAATCTACTGATCGTCGGGCCACATTGCTTATGGCAAAAAAAATGTCCTTTCATTTCCGCACCGCAACAAAAAGGTCTTTTTTCTAAAATTTTTTTATGCGCCAAATTATATTGCCAAACTATTTTCGCTCTTAATAATCATTTATAAAACGTTTCGCGGCCCGGAGAATATTCTACTGCGCGCCGCCATTTGCCCAAGCCTGTTTTAGAAGGTTACAAA
Source organism: Xanthostigma xanthostigma (assembly GCA_963575645.1). NCBI lineage: Eukaryota > Metazoa > Arthropoda > Insecta > Raphidioptera > Raphidiidae > Xanthostigma > Xanthostigma xanthostigma. The sequence continues at coordinate 4,062,472 of OY754469.1, read as the reverse complement.
GACGGTATCTGGCAGTTACTCTCACTTAGAGAGTTTTCTCGCTTACCCAGTTCTCACTCAGTCAGGTTTGACTGTTTATGTCGTTGAAAAAACGGAACCAAAGTTATTTTCCCGGGGCTGCATTAATCCTTAAGTTGGCCCAGCCTATCCTCGCAATATTTTTGAACAAAATCAGTTTCGTTTTCACTTATTTTGAGTCGAATCTAATAATATTTCTTATTAATGTCGAGAATGCATTAGAACAGTAGTGAGAGCATAAGCACTACATTTCTTTTTGGCAGTTTTATTGGAAAAAATAACTTTGAGAAACTGTCTATTTATATCAAGATATATGTAATGCCCGTGTGCTGACATTCATAGTGTAAACAATTTATTTTTTTTTGTGTATATCGTGTACACCTCTAACGTTCTATTTTTACTCGGAGAAAATATTGACGATCCAAATGCAGTATGTAAAAATACAATATCGAATTTGTTACCAATAAAACATATACAGTATGTAAGCACGTAAGGTGCACATAGGGAAATTAACATTGGGAAAAAATAACTGGATCAGAGTGAGCTTTGAAATCTTGTTTTTCAATTTGACAGATAATATTCTTTTGCAAAATGAATGTGTATACTACCGATGAAAATATTCAAATGATTACAACATAATCAGACTTTTTTATTAATGGGACATTAAATTCCCAAAAATACTTAAATATGGTGCAAGATCAAATATCTCCGCCTATTCGTGTTGAACCTAAAGACATTGGGTCACTGATTTACCAACGCGCATACGTCATACCAGCCAGACAATTTTTGAATGAAATGTTTCCAAACAGATGGAGTTGTTTTTTTGTTTTATTTTTGTACAAAAAAATTAAAATAATGATTTATAAGAGCTTTTTATTATTAAAAAAGTCGAGTAAAATAAAAATAAATCAAAATAAAATAGAAATCCTCAAGATTACCACGATAATTCAATAGAAATAACAATTAATGCAGTCATGGCTAACTCTGATCCAAGAATTTTTTCCCAATGCTAATTTCCCTATATGCACCTTACGCGTTTACATACTGTATGTTTGACCACAAAGCAAAACTTCATAGGTCGAATTTTTGGTAGCATAAAATCTTTGACAATTCATCCAGCCTATTAGAGGGGCCAAATTTTCAACTCTACCATTCCCAGCTGCCACTTATACATAATTTTAAAACTGTTCATAGAAGCAAAATCGATCAAATTTCACGACAAATAAAATATATAGAGCATTGTAGATTTATATGTTATTTGTACGGGAATAATTAATATTCTAAAGTGCCCCCCCCCCTCTTGCAACGCCAATGTTTATTGTCATATTTTTCTGATTTAAAGTATCAATATAGGAAAAGGCCGCTGGACACGAGGCTGAAAACACTACTAGAAACACTGCTTGGACTTCTGCTGGCCGGCAGGCTGAGTACGAGGCTGGAAATGACGTCACTGCGGGCTCGCCTGCTAGATCAGATTTTAAAATTACAACAGAGTCTATTTTGTCTTGCTAGGTCCCCTGTTGGCTCTGAGCAAGAATCAATCAGAAAACCGTATATCTTGTCACTTGGTCGACAAGAACAAACGCCCACAAACCAACACGGCGTCATTCTGCTCAGTGTCAGAGAACATACACGTTTTGCTCTGTATGTTCATATTTGAACTGTCACTGCGCGCGCACAAAACAAGTTTGAAAAGACGTCTCGTGTGAAGCGAACACATAAAAGCAATTAGGCCCCGGGCACGATACGAGCGGTGAGCGTTGAGCGGCGAGCGTCGAGCGGCACTCGAGCGTCACCAGAGCGGCGAGGGTGGTCACGATACAAGCGGCGTTAGAGCGGCAACCTTGATTTGTATCCAGCCACCAGTGTGTCGTAATATGCCTTCGAGTGAGGACCTAGTACATCTTCTGTTGTTATCGGAAAATTCAATATTGAAAAGGCGTGTAGTTCGGGGGTGCAAGCTTCCTTGTCAACGTAGTGTTCTTGAAGTTGTCTTTATCATTCCACAATGTTGAACGACACTGAACTTCACATATCAAACTTTCCATTTGAGTATCTCTAAGCTTTTTCAAAGCAACAATGTCCTTTTTCTTAAGTTTAGCCGGAGGCCCACGTGGTTCTTGCTCCTCTGACATCTTGAACTAGACTGAAAACCGTGGGAAGAAGCATGACTCATCTGAGCGTCGAGCGTCGTACAAAAAGTAATCGGGCAGGGTTTGGCGGTGCCTTCGACGCTAAGCGGCGCCGCTCACTGTCGCTCACCGCTCACGTCTATCGTGACACCCCTCTTCAAATTTGCACGGCAACATATGGAGCCCGATTGCAGAGCGGTGGCAGAGCGATGCCGCTCTGACGCTCGACGCTCATCGCTCGACGCTCACCGCTCGTATCGTGCCCGGGGCCTTAAGAAAACTAGGGCTAGAAAACTAGTAGTCAAATCTAGCAAGGAATCTAACGGCTAATCCAGCCTCGTGTGCAGCGGCTTTAAGTTTGTGTACTGCACATATATATAAAAACAAAAAAACTGTTAAAAACAAACAATAAAAGGAATTAATGGGGATCACGTTTCAAATCGCTTTCTTTGGGTCAGTAGGACAGACACATAAAGACACACGCAGTGTTATTGTAAATGCTATAATATTTTATCTTACACAGGACCGCATTAATATATGTCATAAAATTTTAATCAGTATTAATTTATACGGTATAATAGCATTAGCGATGCTGAGAACCATGGCTTTTACCCCAAGCCCCACATAATATTTTTATTATTTTTATTTTCTACATTGCACTTTCTTCTAAAGCTTACATTTTATTTTTTTTTTAATTTTATTACGCCTAATTAAAATTAAATAAATCTAATTAATAGCTCATTTGATAACTGTTACAACTATAGCTACCTATATAAAAATAATTTTCCAACAGTGTTTTCAATTAAATCATCATATATATTAATACGCTAAGGTTAAAGATGTTTGCCTCCCTTTTTAGAAAAAATCTCACAATTTCTCCACATAAATTATATATCATTTTACAGATAATTGCTTGCTCTACTGACATCGACAACTAAAAAATTTATTATGGCTTTTGTTTTTGTAAATTAATTAAAATACAGCAACGCTGAACAACGTCTGCCATTTAACGGTTTTAATTTTGAAACAGCGAGCAACGCTGAACAACGTCACAGCAATGCTGCATGATGCCATCTGACGGCTTAGCTCAACGCTTTTGCTACTTGCGCCTCTATATGACAATTTTAGTAAAATATTTCTTCGATCTGTCATCTGAGCTTCATATTGTCATACAACAAAAAGAAGAACGTTATAAGCAGTGTGCAAAATTAGAAACGAATTGAATACCTGCAATCATATTTAAAAAATAATTTTGTAAAGTGATAATTATTATACTTATTTAGTGCAAATAATTCGCACAAGTCACTCTAGTAATTATTATATTACAAGAAATTTATTACTTAAAAAAAGTATAATAAAAACTTTTGAACGGTAACTCCGATCATTATGAAGTTTGGACACAGCATTCATCTCGGTTAACTAAGATGAATGTGCGTACTCATGTCCCTTCCTTCCCCATTCGTTCTTTTGCACCCGGGTGAAACCGGGCGGGACCGCTTGTACTAAATAATAAAGAGATCCTAATTGTTCAGTCGTTGATGTAATTAGGAAAGATGTATTGCAGACGTTTACAATTAAATAGATTATCAAATGCTTTTGTCCTTGTAGATGAAATCTTAGACGTCCGTCTCTGATTTCAAGCGATCATCAGTTAAAGAGAAATGGCCTTTTTTTGGCACGCCAACAACTGTAGTTACTTTCGTCTTTCATTGCGAATGGAAACATCCTTTTATTACAAATTGTAAGGAAATTATTTCGTTATCTTTGAAAGGACAAACTCTGCTATAAAAATATATAACTGAGCTAAAGATTATAAAAACGTTAGTTGCTTCTGCACGAATCGTTCCAAACATCTTACATCACCTTCTGCATTTTGTTCTTAATAGTAGACGTTTATCTTCGGTTGTTCTCGTTTAAGAAGGGATGTTAACGAAGATAGACGAAGCTTGAATGCGTTAGTAGTCACTAACGGTATGTGCCATATTAATATTTTGCGCACCAGAGCTAAGGTTTACTCCTACCATATATTATTTAATACCCTCAATATTGCTAGCAAAGATCGGGAGAAAGACTTAAACACTACGGTGTAGATATTTATACGTCTCACTTATTATACTCTGAGTCTCATGCGCATGTCCGTGAATGGATGTGCGTCAGTTTGCACATGGAACTAAGCTGTGAAAGGGAGGTGGCTTGCTCTATTCCACTTACTAATTGCCCCACTACAGACGCGACACTTGCGCATAACGGGTCAAGTAAAAAGAAAGAGATAAAAAAAACAGTCTCACTTCATGAGCCATGCTTCCACTTTCGGCCACTAGCAATATAGAACTTATTAAATATATATAGTTCCTACTTCCTACTCCTACAAATATCTTCGTATGTTTTCGTTTAATTAAAGGACGTTAACCGAAGATTGATTATATTTTTACAACAGGAATTAGATGTAAGATAGAAAAAAAAAATGGGTGAGAATCTCTCGCGTTAAAAGTCAAACTACTTAGGTTCTGGCATTTGTTGACGATTTTATTATTTCAGGATTACGAAATGGTTATTTGGAAATTGGTACCGTGGCTAGAGAAGATCCTACACTACGCACTGCGCATGCGCGTAGAGAGTAGAAACGATTCTACTGCACTGCCGGTTGAGATTGGAGAAGGGGAAGCGTTTCACGTTTGGTCTGATCCAGACCAGTTTGCCCTATCGCGTTTCAAGAAGTTCCACTTAAAAAAAAAATGGTTGTCTGTAAAGTCGGTTTACGGACGATAGTTTTACGTCAGGCGGAACGTGACACATTTCGGAACGTGACACATTTCGGAACGTGACACATTTTGGAACGTGACACATTTCGGAACGTTACACTTTTTCGTGCATGCAGCCGGTGTTTCATCAATTTATAAGACGTTATCACGTCAAAAAACGGTGGCTGGTTTTAGACTAACAGCTAATAACACTCGATATTGAATTCGGACCTGGTTTGGCTGTTGTATGTTTGGATACTGAATAAACGGAATTTTAAAAGACATTTTCAAATATATGCGGTTCCACTGTTCCTAATAAAGTTTTCGAATATGGAAAGAGCTTTTTGTTATCTTGTTTTGTAAAAGAACGAAATGTGAATATAACAAAACTTTAAAGCTGAAGTTAAGGCAGCTATTTCAAAATGACATTTCCGGTTGGAATGGTGGAAAAAGTTTAGTTAAATGTTTCTAGGAAATATAGAATTCAAGAATAAAGTGTTATAGCAGTTAGGTCCGAATTGTCAAGAAGTGGTTTTTGAATTACAGACAGGCTACACTTTGCGTTTTATAATATTTATTGCACCCGCTTATTTTATAGGGCCTTATTCGATTTTGCATATTGGTGATTTTATTTTGTATGTCAAATAGAATTTTTCTATATATCTCGACTAACTAAATATCTATCTATCTATTAGATATGATTTCAAGTAAATACCAAACGGTGTACTAAAAATCTCCAAAAAAGTCTCCAAAAATATTGTGACACGTCATACACTAAAATAAACGAATAATCCAAAAAAAAGTAATCAATTATTTTGACTGACGGTTAAAGTGCTTGTTATTTTCTATGGTACATGCAATATGTCAGTGGATCTCAACCATTTCGTTGTAAAAAACATGTTTATCTTGGAACGCTATTGACACTTATTATTGCGTATAACACACACTGTCAATTTATTTTAAAACTAGTGTGACCTGTGCGAATTATTCGCACCAAATAAGTATAATAATTATCACTTTACAAAATTATTTTTTAAATATGATTGCAGGTATTCAATTCGTTTCTAATTTTGCACACTGCTTATAACGTTCTTCTTTTTGTTGTATTACAAATATGAAGCTCAGATGACAGATCGAAGAAATATTTTACTAAAATTGTCATATAGAGGCGCAAGTAGCAAAAGCGTTGAGCTAAGCCGTCAGATGGCATCATGCAGCATTGCTGTGACGTTGTTCAGCGTTGCTCGCTGTTTCAAAATTAAAGCCGTCAGATGGCAGTATGCAGTATTCACAATATGAAGGTCAGATGACAGATCGAAGTGTTGACGTTGTTTCAAAATTAAAGCCATCAGATGGCCAACGTTGTTCAGCGTTGCTGTATTTTAATTAATTTACAAAAACAAAAGCAATAATAAATTTTTTAGTTGTCGATGTCAGTAGAGCAAGCAATTATCTGTAAAATGATATATAATTTATGTGGAGAAATTGTGAGGTTTTTTCTAAAAAGGAGGCAAACATCTTTAACCTTAGCGTGTTAATATATAGGTATGATATTAGATGCTATTTTTAGATTGTAGTGTGTAGACGCTCGCCAACTGAGGCAATAAATATGTTACGTCGATTAATAAGAAAATAATCTATATGGTATTCACGTCATAGTTCATTGATTTTACTACCTGTATAATAAGTTGAGTAGAAACAGTACTAAAAAAATATGAAAACGGATGTATTTTCACAGTAACTGTAAACATATGCTGATAATTGTAAAAAGAAGTCACTGAACTTTATTTCACAGTGACTAAAATCAGTATTTATGCTCGTTTTTCAGCCTTGAAAGTTACTTAAAACAATTTTTTGTGTTATGAGAAAGTAATAGTAGGTATATTATACCATACTGGCCGAAAGTTTGATGTCCTTGCTCGTTTCGGGCATCGTGGCGTGTAGTGCAAGATACAAAACTTTCGGCCAGTGTGGTGTATACTGTTTTTCTTCATACTTCGGTTGTAAGTACGCTTATTAAATACATTATTTAATAATTACTTATTAATTACATAAAAACACATATAAATTCCAAGCAAGCAGCTTTGAGGTTGTAGGTAAAAACACGAATGACAGCTGTTGGCGACTATGAGCTAAAATGTAATAGGGTTGCTATGGAAACGACATCTAAACAATAGTTGATTGGTTGTTTTTGCTTTACAACTGCCCGAACGTACGAACTTTCCGCATTTGAGCGTGTAATCCCACTAAGGAGTAAATGTTAGACTTTCTGCCTTACAGTTGATGCCGAAAGTATGTACTTTCGATCGAGGTATGAGGAAAATTAAATTAAAAAAAAGAAATAAATATTTTTGTATGCGCTATACCCTTTTAAAAAAAGAAGAATATCTAAGCTTAACATTTAAGTAACCGCTTTTATTTTATTTCTTTTTTGACTGAAATTTATTTGTGAGCCTTGAATGTAAAATGCAATAATTGGTTTCTTTGAATGCATTCCATTTATTAGATTGCACCGGCGTTATACAAGGAAATAAAACAGGAACATTTCCGTATTCTGTATCTGGAATACGAGTTCATATATAAAATAAGCTGTTATACGAAGCATAAAGTAACAAGTGCAGAAACCTGGAGCGGTGCATGAATTAAAGTCAAACGTGGAACGATGCACCTGTACCCCTTTTTACGGTGCATAAATATGCAGGAAAATAGATGATTGCACTATTGTACAAGGCAATCGCAAAACGTACGCAAGCTTGCTTCAGATGTCTTCGTAATGTAACTCAGGTGACATGAAAATTACTAAATAAATAAATAGATAAATGACGGGTAAAGGCCACGTGACCCTTTCCGAATGAGGACTTATCGTATTATCAGATAATATAATAATACGCTAAGGTTTAAGATGTTTGCCTCCCTTTTTAGAAAAAACCTCACAATTTCTACACATAAATTATATATCATGTTACAGATAATTGCTTTCTCTACTGACATCGACAACTAAAAAATTTATTATTGCTTTTGTTTTTGTAAATTAATTAAAATACAGCAACGCTGAACAACGTCTGCCATCTGACGGCTTTAATTTTGAAACAACGTCAACACTTCCATCTGTCATCTGACCTTCATATTGTAATATAACAGACACAACACTGCATACGCGAGCAACGCTGAACAACGTCACAGTATTAATGCTGCATGATGCCATCTGACGGCTTAGCTCAACGTTTTTGCTACTTGCGCCTCTATATATGACAATTTTAGTAAAATATTTCTTCGATCTGTCATCTGAGCTTTATATTGTAATACAACAAAAAGAAGAACGTTATAAGCAGTGTGCAAAATTAGAAACGAATTGAATACCTGCAATCATATTTAAAAAATAATTTTGTAAAGTGATAATTATTATACTTATTTAGTGCGAATAATTCGCACAGGTCACTCTAGTAAATATAGTTAATATTAATGATTTATCATTATCATGGGTAAATTTCCATAATTTTTTGGGTGATTTGTGACACATTTGGGTGAATTTTAGCAAACTTTTGGATGAATTTTGAGCTTTTTGTGCGAATTTTGAAATTTTTTTTATGATTTTTGGAAAACATTTTGATGTTTTTTTAAGCGAATTTTGACATTTTTTGGAGAGAATTTTGAGTTATTTTCCACCAAGTTTGAATTCCGATTTTGATGATATTAAAAATGACTTTTAACCCCAATTTAAAAATTCTTAATCTAACAAATAAATGGGGTCCCACCATAAGCCCCAAGCCCCGAAAAACCCAGATCCGTCCCCGGTTATCATATTAATATTATAAATGCGAATGTAAGTTTGTTTGTTACGCTTTCACGCAAAAACTACTTAACCGATCATCATGAAACTTTGCACATACACTCTTGAAGGTATTAGAAGTAACATAGGATACTTTTTATTAAAAAAAAATAAAAATTTTTTACGAAAAATAAGAAAGGGTTGAAAACATTTTTTGGGCCCAAAAATACCGAAAAATTTCTCCGAATCGTTTCAAAATTGAAATTTAACCCTTTAGTAATGATTAAAATGTGCTATTAAAATTTCATTAAAATCGGCCCGACAGGACCGGACTTACAAATTTTATGAAAACGAAATATTATAAATGCGAATGTAAGTTTGTTTGTTACGCTTTCACGCAAAAACTACTTAACCGATCATCATGAAACTTTGCACATACACTCTTGAAGGTATTAGAAGTAACATAGGATACTTTTTATTAAAAAAAATAAAAATTTTTTACGAAAAATAAGAAAATTGTTTGTCAAAATATGTGCAATACCTCAACCCCTGATATGCATGTCAAAAGTCGATTTCCATCTCAATCGCGGGCGTAGCCGCGGGTAGCGGCTAGTAATACATAATTCCACCAGGAAAAATATCATGAAAGTTCGACGCAAGCCAATTTGTCTCGCAGGCATAGCTTTCTTGATGATTAAAAACGTTTAAAAATTTGTATGCACGTTTGGATACATTTAATAATAGAATTTAAGGAATTCGAGGAAGGGTTTGCAAGAAATCCATCGATTGGAGAAAGTGATGTGAATCAGCTATACGAAAGATCTCCCACCTCTACACGGCGTGATGTCTTCTTAAACGAAAAGCTTTATATATAAAGCGTTCCAGAAGCAAGTCCCAAGAGTTTAGTAACGTTTCCAGTTCTTGAGTTAATGTGTTAACTAGATTATACCAACACAGCGTCTTAACTGTATAACAGGTATATTTATTTCACAGTTCGCGTACCTTACTTAATTTTACATTATGTACACACCTAGTGCTTAAGTTTTGTGATAGGGAATTGTGAAACTCGGATTTCTAGAAAAGTGTTTATTTTATTCGAGAAATATGTGTCAAACGGTTTGTTTCTTGGTTATTTAACAGTAAGAGGGGCGGATCTATACTGTGGGCTTTTTGGGCTGCAGCCCACGTCTCCGTGGATATAAAGAGCCCCCAGGCTCCATTGAAGACAATAGACACTATTGCGAATTAAAAAATTCCAGCCAATTGGGCGATGGGACCATTCCAACTTCAAAAATGTTGACATTTGATTATAATAAAGAAAATAAAATTTCTGATATCGCGTGAGGTGACGCGGGTAATGGCTAGTATTCAATATGATATTAACTATATTCATAATATGGTCCACGTCATGTAAAAATTAATCAAAGCATGCCGAACTAGTTTATTTCTGACAGATCCATAAAAAAAAAGAGCGTCTAATTTTTTTATTTTCAAAATATCTCCGAAACTATTAAGTTTAGAACAAAAAATTTTAACAAAACTTTCTTGAAAAAATAAATATAATAATAAGCCGTTATGAAAAGTATGCCATTATTATATAAAAAACACCGTTTTAGCATAGGTATATATCTTCTGCGCATGCGCCAATTTTCCCCAAAAACAATAGGGCTCTTCATATTTGCATACCAAACATCCTCCCAAAATTTGATTTCAATCCGCTCATCCGTTTGACCTGTATCGTGTTCACAGACTAACAGACGCACAGAGTTTTTCCAAAATTATGTTTTTTGGATTCGGGGGACCTCAAAACGGAAAGATGTTGTAAAATTTTTGAAAAGTGTTTTTTGACCTAACCATGGCAACGAATAGTTAATATCACCTCACGCGACATCAGAAATTTTATTTTCTTTATTATAATCAAGTGTCAACATTTTTGAAGTTGGAATGGCCCCGTCGCCCAATTGGCTGGAATTTTTTGACGTGATAACGTCTTATAAATTGATATAAATTGATGAAACACCGGCTGCATGCACGAAAAAGTGTAACGTTCCGAAATGTGTCACGTTCCGCCTGACTTAAATATGATATTCGAGCGGAATACGTTATCACGTAAAACTATCGTCCGTAAACCGACTTTACAGACAACCAATTTTTTACTATAATATGTATTTGCTCATAATATATAAAATTTACAACTGACCAACTAAGAATATGATAACATATCGATAAGCAGTTGAGCTAATAAGCATATGAAAGATAATCCCAACAAACACGAGAACATATTTCGTCAATAAAGCTCGCGATTATATAATGACACGCCAATGATTATATTATCACATTTCAAGTGCGCAACTGGCATGATAGTGATAATAATTTTATTTGCGTTTTCAAATCTATAAATTATTTACATATCCATTAAAAATTAAGACTATTTTAGTTAGAAATTATCATAAAAACTTATTTACTTCATTAAAAAAAAAACGAAACGTTCTAAAAACGTCAACAAAATTTAACTTTAAAATAGTTAAGATCTTCAACATATTAAAACAGTGAAGAAATTAAAAAAAATATATATTAACTATAACACTGTAAAAATAAAAACAGTACATTTATTTTTTAATTTCGCTGTTAGTTTGATTATGTATAGTTTTTAAGTTCAATCTATTTTCATATCGTTTTATTGAGTTAAAAAAAATAGAACGTTCAATTTATTTAATGGAGTGTAAATAGATTATATAGATGCTCGATAGCTAAGGTCACCAGCGGGTATCACTCAGCTGTCAGATAGTCAAAAATTTTAGAAACGCATTCTCCCGTTTAGATATAATACAAAAAACACCGCCGCCGCCCCCAGCATTTACGTTTTTACTTACTGCTCAACCCATTTTTGTTATAGCCCATGTCAGTCGGGAAAAAGTAAATTTTTTCCAATCGTTTCTGAGATTAATTGGCCGACCGGGCTTCGCTCGGGTACCAGTTGAATTGACTTCAAGTGACGATTTCAATAAAAAATCGATATAAATTTATCATAGAAGATCAGCTCAGGTTCGTTTGAGTACAAATCGAATGGAATACCTCGTAATAATCCTGACAAACCGAGGAATATGCTTGTAAAAGGTGAACTGTATGAAGACCGTGATATGTTGTTCTTACTACACACTACAGAAATGAAACTTAACCAAAAATTACTTTTACAAAATAATATATTATGACTTGCTTTTCGATGCCACGGTTGCAGTTGAATCTAACTCACTCTATCGAAAAAACTAAATACAGTCGGATTAATGTATTTTCAACTGATTTTTTCCACGCATTTTTATGTTTAAAGTCCCGCAGTGTCTCCTCTTACGCTGCTCAGCCAATAGGAAACATTAATAAATCGTCAAAAATGTAAGACGGGTTCTGATTGGTCTATGACGATACGAAGTGAGGAATAAAGAGAAATTGAAAATACATGTTAGTCCCGACAGGTTAAAAACATATTCTTGATTTATATTAATAGGGATTCGCGACAATTTTACTGATCTCTGGGGTTTGTAGGTGAAAAAGTTTAGGAAACACTGGATAAGTGTAATAGATATAGACAGTCTATCGACTAATATTCAATGATACGGTGTGGTATTTGTGTTAATAATACTAAGTGTATTATTAACTCAACGAGCGGGAGTCGTGTTTGTTGATTACAATTATAAAATGTTAGTTATTTCGTTCCTTCAAGCCAACAACTAGTTTTGAACGACGTATTCAGACTACGATTGCACAGAAATTATTGTAAACAATAATATCAATCAAATAAACGGTGATATTAATATTTATAGTGATTAATAAACGTGACGTGAACTTAATTGAATAATCGAATCAATTACATAAAATATTCAGTTAACAGCAAACTAGTATTTTTATCTAGCTGCAGCGAACGATTTGTGTTGCAAGAAGTTTTATCTATAGTACAAATCGCAGTACTTATATTTTAAAAGAAACTCGTCAAAATAATCGATTTGTTACGTGACTATCTATAGTAAGAAAGGTGTTTAGAAAAAGTGATTTTGTAGAAAAACGATTATCATTAATCAAGCGAAATACATTGCAGAAAATAGCATTTCGTTTTTTAATAAAAGCGGTGTATAGAAGAATATAAAACGGTTTAAATTTTGGCAGCGCATTTGTAAACATGGAACACGAATTAACCAATTCACCGTCATCAAATTCAACGCCATCTCTGAGTGACAGCAAAGTTACCGAATTGTTGTTAGAAGCGAAACAAAAGCGTAACATAACCTTCAAAGAAATCGGTGATGCGATTGGACGTTCGGAAGTTTGGGTTGCAGCTTTGTTTTACTGTCAAGCAACGGCGTCTGTGGAAGAAGCTACGAAACTTCTGGACGTTTTGAAAATTGAAGATATCCAGCTGACGACAACGTTGTTGAAGTCTTTAAAGCAGTATCCATTGAGAGGAACCGATGCAACGGCCGAAAGAGATCCGTTTGTTCATAGGCTGTTGGAAGCGTTTAGGGTGTACGGTTTACCAATCAAAGCTGTCGTTAATGAGAAATTCGGTGATGGAATTATTAGTGCTATCGATTGTATTGTTAAAGTGGACGAACGGGTTGAAAATGATCAAAAGAGAGTTGTCCTTACGGTTGATGGCAAATTTTTACCGTTTAGAAAGTGGTAAAAAGAAAGCTTGTACTGGGTTGCATAAAACGCTATTAAATCTAGTTTGATTATAAACCTAGGACCTAGATTGTTGCGACTATACATACGAATTTTTTTTAAAAGAAGCGTTGTAGAATTTTAAAAACGATATATTTTTTAAAGTGATTATAAATGTAATTAAAATAATATTTTGCAGTTTTCACTTCGAAACAACATTTTTGATCAACAAAACTTACGTAGATTTATGAGTACAACGACGTACGATGGTTCATAAATATATAAAAACTGGATTTTTATAATCGCAATCTAAGGTCATTGTCAAATCTTTTTTTTGACAATGCAACCCAGCACTTTGGTAAAATATAATACACATAAATTGTATTGTTTGTAATTTTAATAAATACTTGCATTTAACTAGAGATTATCAATTTTTTAATTATCATTTTATTATTGTAAGTACCTACTCTCTTTTCGTCGGACTGTATATTCAAAAAACTGCTTAGGCTATATCAACACGTTTCGAAAATTCTGTGATTATGAAAATCATCATTTCTTTTTTTATAGACAAACAAATCTTCATTAGGATTTTATTATTCGAATTCGTATCAGTTCAAAAATAACCACTATTTACAGTTAAAGAATCAGTTTTTATTGAGATGCAAAATAGTCTAAAAAATTAGAAATTTTACAAAAATTTAGTGTTAATGTTATTAGTTGTAAACAATATGATGTAATATAATACCTAATTACTCATTTCTTTATAAAACAAACTTTATAAAATAAGTATGTATGTCACCGTAAAATTGTAAATACCGTTAGGTTGTAATCTGTCTCGCGAGATTGTGAACTGTCGAAAGATTGTGAACCTCAACGTAATAATAATACATTAAATTGTAAGCAGTACGTTGAGGTTCACAATCTTTCGACAGTTCACAATCTCGCGAGACAGATTACAACCTAACGATATTTACAATTTTACGGTGACATATATATACCGATATCATTTTAAAATAGCTATTAAAACAAAATGTACTTTTTATGCAAAAAAAATAAATAAAAATGTTGATTTTATTTAAACTTTTTAAATTGTCTATGCTTTTTAGATTAGAAATCGATTTTTTGCATCATGAACTAAAAAAAAACTAATTTAGGTATTATTTTGAACAGAGCGTACCTACAGCAAGGAAAGGAAACACGAATTTATTGTTAGAACAAGTCAACAATTAACAATGGTAAGTTTTTTGAAAATAAAATAAAAACAAAAAATATTAACAAATCGTCTAAATGTCTATTTATACGTGTTTACGTACAGAATGCGAACTTAGTGTACGCTGTACATTACAAGCTTTGTTCCAGCCTCTCTGCGAACGGTAATATTATCATCACAGTCTTGCGCAGTAGCTAAAACGAAACTGTTTGTATCGGTTTTTGAGCTACTGCACAAAACTGTGAACTACTAACTATAATATTACCGTTCGCAGAGAGATTTGAACAGAGCTACAGTGAAGCGCAGGGCACAATGTACATTACTAGCTTTGTTCCAGCCTCTCTGCGAACGGTAATATTATCATCACAGTCTTGCGCAGTAGCTAAAAACGAAACTGTTTGTATCGGTTTTTGAGCTACTGCACAAAACTGTGAACTACTGACTAATATTATCGTTCGCAGAGAGATTGAAACAGAGCTACAGTGAAGCCCAGGGCACAATATATGGCGCTACAGCATTATTGTACTATTTTCAAACACCGCGCGCTGTACACGATAAAATACTAGTTTTTTATGCTTTCAATAAGCTGAATAAATTTGTTGAATTACAGTGGTCACGTACTTTGAAAACATAATTTCGAGAAAAACGCGTTTAAAGTTTTTGTCTTGGCGCAGTATACACAATCTATCACTAATTGTCGGATATCTCTGAAAGTATTCAATAAATTGACTTGAAAGTTTCTGGGAATATTTTTATACTACAGGAAAATGCAAAATCGATTTTTTTGAAAATTCTGACTACCTCTAATCCCTTAATAGTCTTCTACTGTAGTGACATATTTTGACTTGAGACAGCGTCTTTGCATTTTCAACTTTTATTTGCTTTGTGCAAATAAAATTCCTCTTTAAAGAGATCTCTTCTAGTTTATAATTTCATAAATTTTGTAATTACTTTTCAGACCGAGTCTTTGGACGTAGAACAAGTCGCAAGTAAGTTTTGAAAATAATACTGAAAGTATAGAGATACCGTTTCATTTCATTGCTTCAGAAGATATTAGTTTTCAGAATGTAATAAACGAAGAATTAATTATTTCATACAAGCAAAATCCAATTTAAATTTATAAAAAGTTAATTTAAAATGTTTACAACCCAACTCCATGTTTGAATTATGAAGTATGTCTAGTACAAAATTAATGTAAAATAAATTGTTGCTATCCTTTCGAGATTATCAAATTTAAATTCATAATATAAAGTAATATATACAGGCTGATTTTTAAGTTGATTCTTCTTTTTTAACAGCGTGTAGAAATCAAATAGACGAACAAATATTTTAAGTAACTTTTTTATCAAAACTCAAAAATAAGAGAGAAACAGCCTTTCAAAGTTTAATTAAATTTTATATAATTAATTCAAAAGCCCGATTAACACACGCGAAGAAATGCATCCCAGATAATTCGCGGAAGGCCCTTATCGCTACAACAGGCTACGACGCACGCATTTTTGTCTCCAACAAAACGGGGACAACTTCGAACAATCTCTGTGCACACTTGATAATGACATAACATACTTCCATAGTGACATAACATAACGCCAGGACCGACCTCAAATTTTAATAAAATTTTGAAGGCTCGTTCCTCTTTCATTTTTGAGTTGTAATAAAAAGTTACTTGTTATATTTGTTCGTCTATTTGATTTCTACACGCTGTTAAAAAAAAAATTGGTTGTCTGTAAAGTCGGTTTACGGACGATAGTTTTACGTGATAACGTATTCCGCTCGAATATCATATTTAATAATCACGCACAGGGTCAGGCGGAACGTTAGGAACGTTACACTTTTTCGTGCATGCAGCCGGTGTTTCATCTTTTTATATTGACGTGATTCATCAATTTATAAGACGTTATCACGTCAATAATTTATGTTCTATTTCTCCTATCTTCTACATATAATAATTATAATAATTCGAATCTATGATATTGCATCTTTCGCTTCAAATTTAGGTTAATTTTATTTATTAAAATTACTCACCACCTATAATAATAATTGTTTTGTTTAACTTTCTTTCTTTCGTATTTATTTTAAGTCTCAAAGATTAACTGTCATAATATTTTGAAAACAATTGTTTCATTGTTTATATAAAATTCCAAAACCTACTTACAATATTTAAGTATTTTCATACGTTAAAAATTGATTTTTTTAATGATAAAATTTGTAAGAAAACGATTTTTTCGAGAGATGAGACCTAGCTAAAACGATTTTTGGCCCCCCAAAATCCCTTTTCAGTAAATTTCATCCAAATCGTTAGGGCGGTTTTCGAGAAAAGCACGCACAGGGTCAGGCGGAACGTTACACTTTTTCGTGCATGCAGCCGGTGTTTCATCAATTTATAAGATTGGTGATTCATCAATTTATAAGACGTTATCACGTCAAAAGAATCAGCTTAAAAATCATCCTGTAGGTATAGGGAAAAGCTTTATCCAAATTTATAAATCTAATCCGAAACTTGTTAATTTGTTAATTCGAACTGACTCGCAGGATGCAGCAAGCAAGCCTGTGGTTATTCACAAAATTTCAATTATTACTTCCCGTTCCAAATCTTTGATTAACGTCTGATTAGAACTCTTCAATAAATTTTATTTATTGAAGACTTCCCGTTCCAACTAAAATTGAATCGCTCAGTGTATGGCCTGCTTTACGTTTTACGAAAACATAGGTACGTAAAAAAAATCATTATCATTTATTTTTTTAGTGCTCCGGCGAGCATTTTCAATGTTCGACTCGGGAAAAGTAGGTCGTATTGAAAAAGAAAAAGTACGAATGATTTTGAACACCCTCGGGCATACTTACGATGACCAGGAGCTGGAAGCGTTACTAGAGGGAGAGGATCAAGAAGGTAAAACCACTGAAAATTATTACTTTTCATTGTAAAACTTTTACATTTTATGTTCGTAATTGAATTAAATTTAATTGCGGTAAACAGATGTTTTAAATATTTTTACGGCTTCTTTTGGCATTAAATAATTATTCATAAAGGCGTGCCTAATTAATTTATATATTTACATTTTTTGTACACAAAAATATAAAAGTGCAATTTTAAAATGAAAAAATCAAATAGGTACGTAGACGAAGTAACTAAATAAATCTATACTAATATATAAAGCTGAAGAGTTTGTTTGTTTGTTTGAACGCGCTAATCTCAGGAACTACTGGTTCAAATTGAATAAATTTTTTTTTGTTGGATAGCCCATTTACCGAGGAAGGCTATAGGCTATATAATATTACGCTACGACCATTAGGACCGGAACTTTAATGAAAAATGTTGCAAAAAGTATCTCAAAAATAAGCTTCTATTCATGTGAAATGCACTAACTAGATATACTCATATTAGTGATGAAAGAACACAACCTCAGGTAGATAATCGATAGCGCATACGACTGTCAATATCAGGGTCGTGGGTTCGAGCCCCACGTTGGGTGAATGTATTTTTATTATTTTTTTTTATTTTCTACATTGCTTTCTTCTAAGGCTTACATTAAAATTTATTTTAATTTTATTTATTTCATTTAAAAAAAATTATTAGTTAAAAAACGTTTAAATACTGCTCTTTATCGACAAAAACTTTTGAACGGTAACTCCGATCATCATGAAATTTGAACACAACATTCATCTCGGAAAACTAAGATGAATGTGTGCACTCATGTCCCTTCCTTCCCCATTCGTTCTTTTGCACCCGGGTGAAACCGGGCGGGACCGCTAGTAAATACATAAAGCAAAAATCTCAATACCGGAACGACGAAGGGCATGACACCAGTTTTTATTATTTAAAAAATATTTAGGTGGTTAATAAAAGAAAGTAATCTACCCCATTATATAAAATAGACATTTGGCTATTCGAGAATAATAAAATTAATAAGTTTTTCTGATATTTAATATAAAAAAAAGACGGGTTGCACTCCGGGAGTGCCGGCAGAAGTGAAAACTTGAATATTAACGTCTTACGAATTTTCGATCAAAATGGTTTGTATCATAGATTGCATTTTTATGTACGATATTTCAACGCTAGATGTCTAACGTTGTATAATGGCTTGTATCATAGATTGCATTTTTATGTACGATATTTCAACGCTAGATGTCTAACGTTGTATAAACAATTACTATCACTTAGAGAGTTTTCTCGCTCACCCAGTTCTTACTTTTCCTGACGCGAGTTTAACATTTTTTACCCATTACAAAAAAGTGTACAACGCCGCTAAAGAAGTTTTCACTTCAAAAATGTTTTTCGAAGAAGTCTAAAAGACCCACTTAAAAAGCTTTGTCCCAATATCGGAATATGGTTGGCCCAATACTGGAACAGTAAACAAAACGTTTATCGTTGTAAGGCACAAAGAACTCCAATATCTCTCAAATAACTATATTTTACATTTTTTGACAATCCTTGCAACCCAGCATAAGTCTCGCTGTTGTGCAGTGGCTGTGTTTATCGGCACTGACTGTTGGATTTTTAAAAGAAGACCGGTCTATGGAATGTAGTCCTATGACCTTATTGCAGAAGAGCGCACATGTATTTTATATTAGTAAAAGGTAATGATCCTGGAACCGCTTCTATGCAATAAGGGAATCCAGTCGACCAAACGTGTCGCAATTGTCGTATCGCGATAATTGTACTATTGCCATAGCTGTACGACTACACAGCGACACTTGCTAACAGTACAAAAAAATCATACACCAGACAGTACATAGGTGTGCGTTCACGGACTAAGTTGAGGGGTGTCGTCTGAATATCATCAAAATGGAAAGTAAAAAGGGAAAAACAGTTAGAAGTGGCGCTAGGGAGCTCATAGCGAATGTAATTAAAATGTGCGAGTTAGAGGCTCAAAATAATGCCTTAAAATTTAAAGCTATACATTGTTTGCATGCCTTGCTATGCGCCGCCTATGAATTCCGATAATTTGGGAACACATTAACGGCTTCTTGCCCTTTCCCCACCGGTCTTCTTTCGCCGATCGCACAGTATAACATCGATAAATAATCGTGCATATAGAACGTTGTACGTGATGCCCTTTTTACCGCTAAAATCAGTTTGAAATATTGCATTCGTCAGCCGGCCGTAATGGAAACGGATACATTTTTTCTGGTTCATAAAATTTCGATTATGCGGGAAATATTTTTTTTTTGTTTATTACGCACAATCATAATATCAAAATGTGAGTTCGAAATTTCTCTTGTCATTTTTAATTTGCACAATTAAACACGAACCGAATGATCTGTACTTCATATACAGTGCATTTTTTATCATTGCCATAGGGATTTACATGTTATTATAGTCCAGTCAAAATAGACAAAAAATAGTTGGCAAAACCAAAAGTGCACATCCCGCAAGTTTTCCACTGTATGATAAAAAAATAACTATTAAAAAATATTTTTAATAAATTTAAAAAGATTTAAAAATTTAAAGAAATAAATAATTAAAAATTGAAAAAATATTTTTTTTAAGTTTGCAAAAATAAAAAAAATTAAGAACTATACATAATATAATATCTAATTAATATCAAGTGGAATAAAATAAAACAAAATAAAAAGAAAAAAAAAGAAAAAAATCAATGATTTCGTAAGGAATCGAACCCAGGACCTTGCCCTTGGGGATCCAACGGCATAACCATTACGCCACGGCGCCCTACTACGTGTAGTGGTGTTATCACGGTATAGAAGTGTAGCACTTGTTTTATGGATTACACTATATTTACACAGCAATTATTATATTGTTTTTTTAAACTATTAGCTGTCAAAAATAATAAAATAAAACTGTTTATAAAAATTAAACTACTGAACACATTTTAGTGAATTTAAATAGGGTTCTGGTCTGATAGTAAACAAAGTGAATAAAATATAACCCAAGGCAATCCGACCAAAATTGCGATCTGTAGAGTCGTACAGACCAACCGACAACTGCTGTTTGTGATTTTCAATTACAATTTTAATAGTATTTATGAACTCGAATTGATTTAAAAATGGTTCTGTTTTATAGATTAGAATCTCCTCTTTTCAAAAAGCTTCAATTTGAATGGATTTCGTGTGAAATTAACTTAGATATAACTTCTTATATGAACGAAAGTCAACTCTGACGCACAAAGCGATAATAAAGCACATACCGCTAGTTTAGCGGTATGTGCAAAATAGTGGTAAGTTTACAATAATTCGCATACAGCTGGTTGGTACAGGTCTTAAGTACACTATTTAAAATGAAATATTAAAAGTCCCCACCAATCCTACATTTGCTAAAAAATTTATTCAAGGTCAAAGGTTAAAAGTTCGGTTTTTTGCACTTTTCTCGTAAACCACAAATGTTATCTAAAAATGGGTCAGACAAAAGTTGTAGACCATGTAATTGTCTACAAGAATTGTTCTTATACTTTTTTCCTACGAATCAACATTAATTTGAAATGGTTCGTCTCAAAGTTTATCGAACACAATATAACCTCACTCTGTAGCACAAATCTACAAAATATAATTTTTGATTAATTAATAGGCAAAATATGAACAAATATTTATTAGCATAATTTACAATACATTTAAAAGGATTTATTAACTAACCTACATTATTTCCCGTTACCAAATGCAGCAATTCGATGAAATGTATTTTTGATACAAAAAAAAAACAGTTGTTTAAATTTTAAACGTCAAATAGTTGTATTAATGCTCCGTCTTTGTCGCACTCACTAACTTATATCTCCCTCTCAACTCCGATGATGCACTTCCGTAAACGATTCCGTCAGGCATTGCGATATGACACACTTTTCCGTAAGCGATTTCATCAGGCATTTATCAGCTTACTCCCCCAGTTAAGCGTGCCTAAAGAAGTTTTACTTCAAAAAGTGTTTCGACTTAGTTTTTGATCACATTACTTTTAGCAAGTTCTGATATTGAAACAATTTTTCTAGCAGCCAACAAAGTATTTAATGTATCTTTTATTTCATTGAAAAGGTACCGGAAAATTGAATTTCGATTCTTTTTGTCGAGTGGCAATCCACTTCTTGGATGATGATGGAGAGGCACTTCAAAAGGAACTCAAAGAGGCTTTTAGGCTTTACGACAAAGAAGGTATACATACTGAAATATTGTTACCTACATAATATGCTAAACATGAATTTGTTTTACTATATACCTGTAACTTACATTATATTTTGAATAAAACCAAATCTTTTTCAATGTTATTAAGTTCGAAATTTTGTCGGTTGTCTGTTTGAGCTAAGTTGTCTGTATGAATGAAATTAGTGATTGAAATTTGACCTACTTCGCATTATCCAATCGACCAGAAATGTTTTCAGAATTAATAATAATGACCTTCAATTTTCGTTTGTAGCTAAGGAAAATTAATTTTTACAATATCACATTGCATATGTGAAATTCTTACGGTATTAATATTACATTAGCAAGTATTGTTACATTAACTCTTTCTCTCTAATGTAATATTGTCAAAATTATATTCCAGAGAAAGAGTTAATTTAACAACTAGCTACAATATAATATACATAATATTCATATATTTAATACCCTCTATATTGCTAGCAAAGATCGGTAGAAAGACTTAAACACTACGGTGCAGACATATATACGTCTGTCTCACTTATTACACTCTGAGTCTCATGCGCATGTCCGTGAATGGATTGCACATGGAACTAAGCTGTGAAAGGGAGGTGGCTTGCTCTATTCCACTTACTAATTGGCCCACTACAGACGCGACACATGCGCACAACGGGTCAAGTAAAAAGAACGAGATAGAAAACAGTCATTTGCTGTCTCACTTCATGGGCTACTAGCAATATAGAAGTCATTAAATATATACTAATATCGTTCTAAATGCAATATATCGGACATACCTAGATGGTGACTTCGTTTCCATTTCTTTCAATAGATTTCTTATAGTCAGCTCCCCCGAGACCCGAGTTTACCCGAATAAGCATCTCGGTACCTCGGAGTCTGACAGATTATTCTGAATATATGACGTCAAGAACCCTTTTATATTAGTGTCGAAATACAGATTTAGATAAGTTATTGGTAGATTATTTTTATTACAAATGATTTTTTTATTAACACAGGCAATGGCTACATTCCTACATCTAGTCTACGTGAAATTTTAATGGCACTTGATGATCAACTCACGCCTGATCAACTTAATGAAATGATTGCTGAAATCGATACGGATGATTCTGGAACTGTTGATTTTGATGGTAAAAATGTTTTTGTAAATAATGAATATTAAAAGTTTAATTAAGTTTTAAGCAACGCTGAATCTAACCGTTTTTTATGTAAGATTCAATATTCATTAAAAATCTAGAAAAGTATCTTAAATGTCCGTTGAAATGTGAATTGATTGAAACTAGAAACAAGAAAAACTGTTTTTCATTATTGATAGTATGAAAGTAATAAATATTAAAAATATTTTGACTTTACGAAAGTAATATAGACCAAAAGTTACTTTTTATTTTAATGAATCACGGTGATCTGTTATTTAGTATAGTTTTCAAAATATCGAGTGAAATATAATACGTATAGACATTGAATAAGTATTGGCAATAAATTTCATTTTAAAAGCATTTTTTTGTTCACAGAATTTATGGAAATGATGACAGGAGACTAATCTTTTCAGGTGTGTCTATTTTTTATTCATATTCTACCTAATGTTTGTCTTTTAGGTAGGTTCAAAATTTTTTGAGGACTTTTGATATGTTTTAGGCGAACGAAAACTGCCCAATATCTTTATATAGTAAAAATAAGTAAATTTGTATTACGTAGTTAAGTACGTACCTTTATAAAGAACACATCAAACTAAGGGGAAACTTACGCGTGGCACGAATAGGGTCGCCCCACAAGTCAAAATCTGATAATTTTGAAATAATATAAACCATTTTTTTCATTTTTATGTCTTTCTTCTTAATTGAAAACAAAAATTAAAGAATTAATGTACATTTAAATTCTGACTGCTCACACAATGGAGTAGATGGCAGTCACACTTCTTTATATGGAAAGAGATGTATATACAAATTATCTATCTAGCGGTTTGTTTACAATTATGCAGATCGGTGGGCGTGACACATTTAGTCAGCCAATCGAGGTTCGATTTTTATTCACATAATTTCGGTAGCGGCTATGTTTAAAATACGGAAGTACACACTTGAGGAATTTTTTATCTATTTTTTAAAGTAGATTTTAAAAAATGTGGGACGACCCCATTGTCCAACTAATTAAGGCGGTTTGTTTTGATATAAGCGAGTTCGAATTTTGTAATAATGACACGGATAAAGTTTTAAATGGGTTGATACTTTTTTTCGAACAGAGTATAGAAAATATGAATCTATATACTTAAAACACATACCGTTTTCTTTCGATAGTCCGCAAGCGGTTTCTACTCAACTGATTTTATCTCTTTTTTTGTAGGATGAACAGACGATGTCAAATGAAAAATACCGTATAGGAATTACATTAGAAAAACAATGTAATCATAATTATTTATTACAACAAAACATGTACACTGTACAAATAATTTATAATAAAAATTGAAAATTAATATCTTTTTTTTATTAAAAAAAAACACCATCCGCTAGGCTTATCTAGGTCTAGTGTCAAGTCATATTTTCAATCTATACTTCTATACTATAATATTATAAAGAGTGCGAATATTGTGAGTTTGTGTGTATGTCGATGGTAATCTTTGGAACCACTGCACCTATTTGAAAAATTCTTTCACCACTATTTAGAATGAACCTTCAGGAAAGATGTAGACTATATATTATTACGTTAAAATAAAAGCACCTTTACGTGGAGATAAATTTTGCAACGTTAGTCGACGAAAAAACGATGATAATCTAGAAATTCGAACGAAGCCGGACCGGGCCACTAGTTTATTAATAAATTGAGAATCCAATAGACACTTTTATCAGTTTTCAGATAAAAATCTGGGAACCGTAGAAGAGTATTAATATTGTTGAATTGTTTTATTCAATTCAAAAAGTGCACTATCTGCGCACAAAGTTTTTATTTGATTTACGAAAAATACGTCGCATCACTAGTTTTTCACTTTCTTTTGACCCGAAAAGAATTTTCCAAGGGGAGAAAACACTTTTATTTAAGTGTAAGTGGCATGAAAAATCCAAATTTTGTTGTACACTTATTTACAAAAAAGCATTTTTATCTAATTATATCTCATGTTTCGCTCTCAAACGTATAGAAACGAAAAACGCGTCTGAACTGTGAGCGCACAAGAAACATTATGACATAATATGACGTGTCACTTACTTTATTATCTATATTTAAGTGTAAGTGGTATGAAAAATCCTAATTTTGTTGTGCACTTATTTACAAAAAAGCATTTTTACGTAATTATATCTCATGTTTCGCTCTCAAACGTATAGAAAGGAAAAACGCATCAGGGCTGTGAGCGCACAAGAAACATTATGACATAATGTGACGAGTCACTTACTTTATTATCTGTATTGTGGCGTTGTCTAGCGTACAAAAGCGCGTACTAATGATCATTTTGAGCGAAACAATCGATATAATTATGATCGAGCTTCGCCCGCCTTCTAATATACGATTTCTGTATATCTTCGATATGTTGGTATTCCTGAAAATATATTCGAATTTGTCACACTAAAACAATAAAAAATTCAAAAAACAAAATATTATGCAAAAATTCAAATCTGTATAACACACCACACACAATCAAAAACAATGTGCATTCAGATAATATATGACAATATATTTTAACTATTTCTACGCAAAAACCAAACGCCATGCAAGTTGCAAAAGTCACATTTTGATAATTTATATAATTTTTAAAAATCATCAAAAATGCATTAATTTTTCGTAATTATATATGCGTTTACATTCTCTAAAACTATATTCTCTAACTGAAAAAAATCACTTCCCTATTTTGACTACATTTTTTTTAGTTCATTGCAACTTATTCACTTTTTGTATCTATTATAACTTTATCTTTATACATATATAAAATTCCGATGTGCGTGTGTTCATAATTCTTCTCCTCCTAAACGGATTGACCGATTTTGTAGAAATTTTTTATTTGTACTTAGAGATCACCTGGGTAGTTCTTAGCTATAGTTGAGCCTGGTAGGTCGCGCTGTTATCGAGATTTAGAATTTTTTATTGTTCCTACCAATTTTTTTTTATATATTGCTTATTGTTGTTTCAACAGGGCAAGCCCCATACAAAAATATAAATTTGAAATATTTGTGTAGCTTAAAAAATATAATAAAAAAAAATTAAAATATAAGTAATTAAATAAGGAGTATTACAAAAATACTAAAAAAATAATACAAAAGTTTATTCATATTTTAGTAAATTCCTTGATTTGCTTTTAACTTTAAAAATGGATGAACAATATAAATCCAACCAGATAGCATTAACATTGCACAGTTCAGATAATCTATGCACTACACTCTTTTTTTGACCATCACGCAATGTTGGATCCAGAAAATATATATATATATGTAGGATTGTTTTCAATGTCTAGGCTTTGTTCTGCTTAATTATTTTTTATTAACAATTTATTATTAAGAAAATAATGGTATAAACATTAAAATATTGGTATAAACACTAAACAGTATTAACGACAAAAGAATACAAAAATACAAAAATAATATTTATAATGTAACACACGATTAGCGAGTACGTCTTTTCGTCTTAACGGCTTAAGTTCGTCTTTTCGACTTACGCGTTGTTGTCCGTCATGTATTATCGCTACATAGTGATTCATGCTTATTAGTTATTATTTTATGCAAACTCTTACACTAAAAAAAATATACTGGGTGGGTATTGGGTATCCTACACTCGGCCATCCTGCGATGAATCCGACTCGGATTCTGACTGGTTATCGACCCATGGTTTCATAAATTCGTTACAAGTGATTTATCCCTTCGTCTTTACAGTACTCTTGAAATTCACCCGCTGTAAAGGCAGTGCCTTTGTCGGTAATTATCCTCAACGGGTTTCCAAATACCGCTTGTTGTTTTTTCAAACACAGTACTGTTTCTCTGGCAGTTGTTGTTCTAGTCGGATATAGCCATGTGAATTTCGAAAAATCGTCAATAATCGCCAAAATGTATTGATAATTTTTACTCGTCGATGGTATGGGTCCTAAGTGGTCGGCATGGTAAGTATCTAAAGGTACATCACCCTTTGGTATGGGATGTAAGTATCCTTCTTTCTTTCCTTCTTTTCTACTGCCAAGTATACAAGGTATACAATTTGCGATACATGCTTGAATTTTCTTTTTTAACTTAGGTATATAAAATTCTCTCGTCACCACTTCTTCTGTCTTTTTCACTGAGAAGTGTCCTACTTCATTTTTCAAAATAATTTTCATTTGAATATCAGTTGTTTTTGTTTTCTCCGGTAAATAATTTTGAATTAATTCTTTGACTGCATTCCTGTGTTCTGCTGTCTTTATGTGCTCTAGTTTGACTTCTTCTTCTTCTTCTTCTGCTGCTATGTTGACTTCCATTATGAAATTATCTTTTTCTCTTTTGTATACAATTATTCCATCATCTCTTATACTAACTTCAGCTTGCTCTAATAAGTTATTTCCTATAATGGCTTTATATGCTGTCGCGTTTTTTGGTATAACGAAGAAAGTTAAATTGAATTCCTCATCATTCACAACGACATCATGTGTAAAACTTCCCATAGTCTTGGTTTTACTGTTTTCTCCTAGGCCTTTCACTGTTATGTAATTGTTAGTCAGTGGAATATCCCTAAAACAGTTTTCATAGACATCTTCTCTGATAGCACTAATATCACTCCCTGTGTCAAAAAGTGCCAGCATTTGGACATTTTTGATCTGCAATTTAACAGCGTTTCTTGATACTACTTCTAAGATATGTACGTTTGTAGTATTCGTGTTTGGTCTGCTCATCTCTCTTGTTGACGATGATTTGTTGGGGCACCTAGTTGCAATATGACCGAAGCCATTACAAGCAAAACATTTAGTACCCTTGCTCTTATCCGGACAATCTTTTGATCTATGTCCTTTCTTTCCACAATTAAAGCAATTCATCGGTTTTTCTTCTTTCTCTTGCTTTACTTGGACTGCATCTTCTTTCTTCGTCTGTTCTTTTCTCGTCCTATTCGTAAACGTTGGTGGCATTGGATTTTTTCTTTGTAGATGATCATATAATTTAATTTTGTTTTTGAATTCTGAAAAATTCCTGGCTCCGTACAAAACTAATTTGTTTGGCGTTTCATCGTAGATCCCGTCAATTATGTACTGAATTATTATTTCCGATTCTATATCAGCACGACTTCCTATTTCCCTCATTATTAGAACATATTCTTGAACGGTTTCGTCATACTTCTTTCTACGCGTCATCAACATTTTATGAACTTGAGCTGCGTTTATTTTTACCTCAAATTCTTTAATAAGATGTTCTTTAAGTGTAGACCATGTTCTTATTCCCTTTTCCGATTGAATAAATAACTTGGCCAAACCTCTTAAACTCTTTTTTGCGAAAATCAATTTCTGTAGATCATTCCATCCTGTTATTTCAGCGATTTCTTCGAAATCTCTTACCCACGTCTTAATAGGGTAATCATCTCTTCCGTCAAATGGTCTTATAGTATCTTCCACATCTCTAAATGTTATTGCAAAGGACTCTGACCGTCGACAGTTCGTTGCTTGCTCACATCTAGCTTCATTATTGTATCTTGCTTCCTCGTCGTTTCTTTTTGGCGTTGCGTCTCGCGTCCGTTCCTCTTCATATACATCTTCTCTAACTTCTTCGTCATTATTGTCGTCTTCACTGTCTTCATTATCGTCGTCTTCATCGTCTTCATTATCGTCGTTTTCATTTTCAACTTTAAGGTCAATCAAGAAGGAACAAATACGATCCACCACGTCATCGATATTAGAATAATTTAAATCTAATATGTTACACACTGTAACCAAATCAGGCAAATCTAATTTATCTCTTATACTATCTAATCTTTCATTATACTCGTCAGAATTCTTTTCGAAATTGAAACCAGAGAATGACCGCAATGCTTTTCTTACCCTTCTAGGTTGTTCTTCCCTACCAAAACAAATAAAATGCAAAGCCTTGACGGCCTTAAATTTACTGTTACCTATTTGATATGCTATCCTATCTATGCTACCCAAATTAGGCATCTCGTCAAATGAAAAGTTTTATCTACTGTGAAATAAAAATTATTGTCAAATTCGTTACGCGATTAATTTTATAATGTCTTAAAATAGTGCAACAATGAACAAACTCAATAAATAAAGCAAAATATACTAGTCAGATCATAACAGGCAACAATGCGTTGATAAAACATTAGACAAACATCAATCTAACATAGGACAGTGTTACGTTATTATTTTTCTTGTGGGGGTTGGTTGGGTTTTTAAATAAACAGGTTCGAGCGTTAAAGTTTTAACACGTATAATTTAATATATAAAACTCAAATGACAAATTATAACAATACACAAAATATATAATGGAAATAAACAATAGGTTCAAATGGCTAATTTACTTTCATCGGTCAACAGAGTACTTTTAATTAAATACTCCCATCAGTGCAAATAACGATATTATTTGTACGGTCACATTCAATTTTACATAATAATAAAGTTAATGAGTCTAGCGGTCTGAAGAATCCTAAACTCGGGCGGGACTCTAATTATATTTAACTCGAATCTCTAGGTCATTCCTACGTTGTGTTTTTTTATTAGGTCATTATTTATATCCTCGGCACGGTCATTGAATTTAATACGGTCGTTGCGGTCGTGGGTCGATTTACGCTAAGGTCTGGAACAGACGAAATCCCGA
Organism: Xanthostigma xanthostigma; assembly: GCA_963575645.1. Lineage (NCBI taxonomy): Eukaryota > Metazoa > Arthropoda > Insecta > Raphidioptera > Raphidiidae > Xanthostigma > Xanthostigma xanthostigma. Next base: position 4,033,112 of record OY754469.1, on the reverse strand, counting down.
TCATGATCCAGAACCCTCGCGATGGTCAAGCAGTGTGCTATTAGAAGACACCGGGAAACTTATCGGAGCAGACGACAACACGATCGTACTTCAATAGCTTCCAGATCTTCGGCAAGCGAGCTGAGAATGAATCCACAAAATGCTGGAATAGACGGAACACGATCGTAAACCAGCACTTAAAGGGCCATTCAAAGCTTTCCCCGTTAGACTAGATAGGCCATACTAGAATAGACGGAACACGATCGTAAACTAGCAAGCCACTGAGCCAACAGGGTGGTCACTGAAAGACAAATTTTTATGCGCACTGTTGCTTGACACCAATAAATGTCGAACCGCAGTAGGTACGACCGCTAATCATTTTTAATAAAAATATTAATTAAAAAGGAAATTAATGAGTAGCCATCTATTGGCGGACAGCATAATATTAATTACAAAAATATAAGTTCGATTAGACGCGGCGCTAATACGTACTCAATACCGGTCTCTGCTTAATCATAAACGCGTCTGAACACAATTTCGTGTACCTATTACTGTACACGAATATAAAGCAAACTAGATTTTACCGTGATATTAATATTATTAAATTAATATCGTTACACTCCTCCGGCCCGTGTAAAAATACGCGATTATAAGGTCATAGTTATGTGCACCAATGGTCATAAACTTAAATGTAAAACAAAAATTGTACTTAGGGCAATCATTTGATCAATTTTCAATATTACTCACTATCGTTCATATGACTAAATATCAAAAATATAAAACAAAATATTTCACTTCAACGTTTCAAATAAACGTAAATAATCACAGTTCAATGTCCTTAATACTACTATCAACGTTCAAACATTTATCTTATCTCTAAATATGGTCCAAATTATTAATAGTTACAAAAGGTCTGCATTAATAATTTTCAAATACGGGCAAAATAATGAAAGTTCAAAACTTCTGTATTCATCAATACAGTCAAATTTCAAAAAGGTCAATATTGTATTCTAATATCATAAACACGGTCAAAAAATCATTAAACTGAATATTGTGTAATATGATATATTTAATACGGTCAAAAATCATTAACATGAATATTGTGTTATGATATATTTAATACGGTCAAAAATCATTAATATGAATATTGTATTAGAATATATCCAACACGGGCAAAGTTAAAAAAAAATTAATACTATGTCGTGATTTATTTAATACGGTCAAAAATCATTAATATGAATATTGTATTAATATATCAAACATAGTTGAAATTCAACATTTCAATAATCTACAACAAAAAAAAAGGTATCGTGATATTTCAAAATGCGGTCAATGTTCTAAATGTTAATATTGCATTAGGAAATAATCACTATTTATCAAAAAAAAAACAAAAGTTCACATACCAAACACTTTAGCTTACTCAGCACAAAACCTTAGTCCACTACTTTACACACACTGGGGACAATGCGTCCCATACGGATTTCTCCGTTGGCGGCCTTCGTGAAACGAATCACGCGTCCATCGGGCAGTACGGTCTTTCTCCTACATCGTCTTCTCAAGGCTGGAGTCCAGGTGGGCAGCGGCGGCACATACGGTCGCGACGTCGGTGGCGTTGACACTGGCGTTATAGCTGGTTTTAAAGGTGCTGGAGGTTTTATTGGTGGTGGTGGTGTCGATTTGGCGGCTGGCGTTATAGTCGCCGGTGGCCTCAGTAAAGCCTCTGGAACCGGCGGCGGGATCACACATCGACGCCTCTTAGGGGATGAGAGGGTCAATTGGATCAACCTCCACGGTAGCAGCTCCAGGGGTGAACGATCCTCTATTCCTCGCGTTGGCGGCGTTTCGGGGAAGCGTTCCTGCGGTGGTTTGTTGAAGGAGTTGATAGAAGGGCACGGCGATAGTGTCGGCGGCGTATTGGGTGTGCGCTGTTCATCTTCGAAGGTCGGTACGTCGTCGATATCTAGGAAGTCCATTTTCAACTGAATGAGACTGCTGTTATCGCCGGTCTTTTTATAGTCGATGTTACATAAATAATTTTGATCTTAGATTACGCAATTGCGTAATTCATTTTAGTTATTCGTTTAATTAGTTAAACGTTTTTAAATCACTAATATGCCATATTCCAATGCTTTTACCGTCCATTTTTGCTAGCTCATAAATTATTGGCGAAATTTTCCTCTTGATGGAAAACGGGCCCTCGTACCGGGGAGCTAATTTGGCGGCATATCCCTGCGTAGCATTGGATAGTGCGTATTTCCTTTTCAGAACTCGGTCTCCTATATTGTACTCATTTGTCCGGCGGCGCAAATTATATCGGACGGCGCTGTCTTGATGAGCCTTTTGCAAGCGATCTTTTACTTCAGTGAAAAGATGTATCAGTTCCGAGACGTGGTCGTTTGTTGTATCGGGAGCGACGTTTTGATATTCACTGGCGTGAATTTTTAGTTCGCGCCCATAATTCAGATAGGCAGGGGTGTAGTTGGTGACATCGCTTCGCGCAGTTCGCAACGCAAAGCCAAGCTCGGCTATGTTAGCGTCCCACTCGTTGTGTTTGTCGGTCACATATGCGCGTAGCATATTGTTTATGGTCAAGTTCGTGCGCTCGGTAGGATTCGCTTGCGAATGTCGACGGGCATTTAATAACGCCTTTACCCCAAATTTTGCTAATAATTCGCGTACATTTTTCCCGGTAAATTCGGCTCCATTATCAGAGATTAGAAACTCGGGAACACCATATATCATAAAAACTGAGTCGTTCAAGTGTTGAGCGACTAATTTTGACGTGGCGGCCCGAAGCGGGAATAACAAGACAAATTTTGTATGCGTGTCCTGAACAACCAGTAGGTATCTACGACCCCTTTTCGATCGAGGAAAAGGGCCCATCAGGTCAGCACTGATCGTTCTCCAGGGCACATCTGCGGTCCGGTCTTGTCCCATTTTTCCTTGGGGCGCTTTATTATCAGGTTTTGTTTGTTGACATACACTGCAGTCATGCACGTATCGTGCTACGTCAACGATCATTTTCGGCCAATAATAACTTCGTTTTATTCGGTCGTATGTTTTGGCGACACCTAAGTGTCCGGCGGTCGGTTCATCGTGAAACTGTTTGAGTATTTCGGGTCGTAATTTATTGGGCACCACTAATTTCCATTCATACGCAGGATTTGGAAAGTGGTGTCGGTCGGTGATTTTTTTATAAATCTTGTTATCTTGAATTTTCCATCGTGGATAATCATCAGGGTTGGCTTCAATATTTTCGGTCATTTTATTATACCAGCGGTCATGTAATTGTTCCGGAAAAGTGATAACATCAATCGGTACAGTATCGTTTTGAGGTTCGTACAACGCTCTAGATAACGCATCAGGTCCGGCATTGTCTTTTCTTTTTCTGTACCTTTTGTTCCTCAACTTTTCTTTGGGCGTGATGGTCGTTACGGTCGTTACATGGTCAGTGTTCGGAGAAAATGTCCAAGTTCCTCTACTCATATCGGGCACTATCTGCATAGCGGTCCAAAAATCAATGCCGAGAATTAAATCTTGCGGTAATTCGGGCACTAATAGGACAGTAATACGGCGTGTTCGGTCAGATACGGTCATTAACACACTCATTTCTTCTTCAACAGAGTACGTGGTTCCATCAGCGGTCTGAATTTTTCTGTTTACTGAAGGTCGAGGGCGGTATCCCCGTTCAGCGAGTAGCAATCTTCCTCTCGGTCCGGTCATCGTTCGGCTAGCTCCTGAATCTAATAATCCGGGTAACTCTCTTCCTCCAATGGTCACAAATAAATACGGTCGGGCATCTCCTGGCATTTTTGAAATCACGTTCTGTTCAGCGGTCGGTGCAGATTGTTTTAAGGTCGGTCTAGAGGAATACAGGCGACGTTTACGACCTGTTAACGTGCCTGTCGGTCGTTTCCCTGTGTCTGTCGACAGCGAGGACAATTTGTCGTCGTAGTTCCGTTCATTCCACACGTATTGCAGAATTGGTGATTCGGCGGGTTAGGGCAGTTTCTGTATGCATGTCCTTGTTTGCGACAGTTCCAACACTTGTAGCGGAATGCCGGTTTATTGTTCGCAGTGTTTACTTCATAAACAGGACTAGTTCGTGACTTTTGGATCACCCGTATATTATCATTTTGTGTTCCGGTCATGTTGGATACTTTTGATAAATCGGGCTCCAACAGTTGGTTCGGGGGGCACGATTGACGGCGTGCTCTCAGTCGTCCTCGTTCAAGTCGAGAAACTAAGTTTTCAAGTTCGTCAATGGTTCGGGGTTCGTTCAAACTTATTTGTTCCTGATAATCGGGAAGACAATTAAGTTCAATTGTCTGCATTTGTTCACTATATGCAGGCGGACGCTCCATACGTTTGTATAGACTAAACATTTTTGCGACATAAACAGAAAATGGTTCAGTAGGTCCCTGTTTTCGTTTATTAATTTCTATTTTTAATAAATGGTCATAGTCTGGATCTCTAAAAGATTTGCGTAACGTTTGCACTAGCTCATCCCATGTACGTAATTTATCTCGAGCATAGCGGTAGACTTGCAAGGCTGAGCCTCCAAACAGTCCGGAAGCTGAGTGCAACAAGTCGGTTGTTGTTATACTGTTGTCACGGCGTCGGTCTTCTACATCCTCCAAAAACGTTTCTAAACTATTTCGATCGTCCCCGGTAAACTTTATTCCCCATTTGTACACAGGAATAGCTTTATAGGAACGGACAGCGGGCGTTAGGTCTAAGTTCAATGCACGCAAGCGTGCTGAAAAATCATTAGGTCGGTCAGCAATGTCAATATTTTGTTCAACATTTGGGTCGGGTCGGATTGGCTCAGGCGGTGTTGACGTTGCCTGTGTGGATTCATCAATCTGCTCTTCTTCCATTTTGAACCCGTGTACGGTCGGTATTGTTACAACAATAGGTCAATCGGATCTTTGTTTTATAAGAATCCTGGTCACTACGGCACCAGTTGTTACGTTATTATTTTTCTTGTGGGGGTTGGTTGGGTTTTTAAATAAACAGGTTCGAGCGTTAAAGTTTTAACACGTATAATTTAATATATAAAACTCAAATGACAAATTATAACAATACACAAAATATATAATGGAAATAAACAATAGGTTCAAATGGCTAATTTACTTTCATCGGTCAACAGAGTACTTTTAATTAAATACTCCCATCAGTGCAAATAACGATATTATTTGTACGGTCACATTCAATTTTACATAATAATAAAGTTAATGAGTCTAGCGGTCTGAAGAATCCTAAACTCGGGCGGGACTCTAATTATATTTAACTCGAATCTCTAGGTCATTCCTACGTTGTGTTTTTTTATTAGGTCATTATTTATATCCTCGGCACGGTCATTGAATTTAATACGGTCGTTGCGGTCGTGGGTCGATTTACGCTAAGGTCTGGAACAGACGAAATCCCGATCATGATCCAGAACCCTCGCGATGGTCAAGCAGTGTGCTATTAGAAGACACCGGGAAACTTATCGGAGCAGACGACAACACGATCGTACTTCAATAGCTTCCAGATCTTCGGCAAGCGAGCTGAGAATGAATCCACAAAATGCTGGAATAGACGGAACACGATCGTAAACCAGCACTTAAAGGGCCATTCAAAGCTTTCCCCGTTAGACTAGATAGGCCATACTAGAATAGACGGAACACGATCGTAAACTAGCAAGCCACTGAGCCAACAGGGTGGTCACTGAAAGACAAATTTTTATGCGCACTGTTGCTTGACACCAATAAATGTCGAACCGCAGTAGGTACGACCGCTAATCATTTTTAATAAAAATATTAATTAAAAAGGAAATTAATGAGTAGCCATCTATTGGCGGACAGCATAATATTAATTACAAAAATATAAGTTCGATTAGACGCGGCGCTAATACGTACTCAATACCGGTCTCTGCTTAATCATAAACGCGTCTGAACACAATTTCGTGTACCTATTACTGTACACGAATATAAAGCAAACTAGATTTTACCGTGATATTAATATTATTAAATTAATATCGTTACAACAGTTTAAATTCGCGCTCGTGTGTTTACATCATTCACAAAATATGCAATATTACAATACATAACCACTATAACAACACACGATATAAAATTGCTGTGTCTATATAAAATGTATTGGGCGATATGAAACATTAGTATGAATCATTCAAATATTATTAAAATGTCACTTCTCTATTTCGTTATAAAAGTCAGTCTATTTTCACTCTTCTGTTACTCTCTTGCGTTAAGGAAAGATACGTCCTACCTTCTTTAGTGCTGCTTTGCTAAGCCAACTTCGCTCCGCTGTATGCAGGTACGCAGGCTTATGTGCCTCCCTGACTCAGGCCTCAGCTTGGTGCAGCGGCACGGCTGTTGATATGTAACGAATCTACAATGTGCTGCGTCTGAACTCTGAAGATGACCCTGATCCCATTATGTTTATGTCAACCATCACATGAAACAATTTTTACCGCGTTTTTTCCGTGTTCTGATTTTATCAGTTTTTACTACTGGCTTTCAATTTCACCATTTCTTTATAGTTTTAATTCAGTTAATATCTTTTATTTATTTCAACTTTTGTCACTTTCAAACTTTTCAACAATAAACTATTAGTTTGATTGTATCACTTTAACTTTTATATTAACTTTTGTCACTTTTCTAATCACGGCGCTCTATGATCTTTGTTATCTTAAATCTTAACACTCTGTTATCTCTTGTTATCTTATTTTATTCGCTGTTATCCCTTGTTATCCCTTGTTATCCCGGTTGAGCCCCCAAAATGTAGGATTGTTTTCAATGTCTAGGCTTTGTTCTGCTTAATTATTTTTTATTAACAATTTATTATTAAGAAAATAATGGTATAAACATTAAAATATTGGTATAAACACTAAACAGTATTAACGACAAAAGAATACAAAAATACAAAAATAATATTTATAATGTAACACACGATTAGCGAGTACGTCTTTTCGTCTTAACGGCTTAAGTTCGTCTTTTCGACTTACGCGTTGTTGTCCGTCATGTATTATCGCTACATAGTGATTCATGCTTATTAGTTATTATTTTATGCAAACTCTTACACTAAAAAAAATATACTGGGTGGGTATTGGGTATCCTACATATATTTTTTTTTGATTTTTCACATAAAAAAACATTTAATCCCAAATTTTCAATCTCCCAGCACCTCTCAATATATTTTGCTAGCTATTTTACAGGGCATCGTGTACAAATATTATTTTAGTGTGTACCAGTTCTAGATTTGTTTTTGTCGTAACAAAAAACAAACATTTTTCAAAATTCAAATGATAATAATATTATCTAAAATCCGTGATTTTTTTAACGTTTAAAATTTCTTAATTGATTTTTAGTTTTTTGTTTCTTGTAAGAGTTGAAAATATCTAATTATATTGCGTTCCCCATCAGCAGGATTCAATGGGCGGAACTTGTGCTTCCCCTTTTTTCATACCGGTTTTGACAACAGAGAAAGAATAATTATTGTAGATACATGTAACTGTAACTGCAGCAGTGCGTTCTATTGAAATGTTGAAATATTACACCACAAGGGCCGAAAGTGTAATATTCTTACCCTGCGCGCCATGAAGGGCAAGGTATTACACTCTCGGCCAGTGCGGTGTATGCTATTTTTCTTCATACCTCGGTCGTAAGCACGCGTACTAAATACATTAATTAATTACATAAAAACACAGATAAATTCCAAGCAAGAAGCTTTGAGGTTATAGGCAAAAACACGAATGGCAGCTGCTCGCGACTATTAGCTAAAATGTAATAGGGTTGCTATGGAAACGACACGTAAACAACAGTTGATCGGTGGTTTTTGCTTTACAACCGCCCGAACGTACGAACTTTCCGAATTGTTACGTGTAATCTAATCAAGGAGTAAATGTTAGACTTTCTGCTTTACAATTGATGCCGAAGGTATGCACTTTCGATTGAGGTATGAAGAAAACACTCATTTCGTGTTTAACTAAAATGGGGAACTCAGTAACAACAAGTTATTAACACTTTGGCGGACAAACCGGCTTAGACCGTCATAAACAAAATTTCAAAAGTTTGACACGACGGCTGAAGCCGTCGTATACCACGGAACGTTTTATAGCCAGACGGGTGTAGCAGTCTATTTTCCAGTGTAGAATACATACCCTGTGTGCTTTGTGTCACCGTACAAAATATCTACTAAGGCAATATTGTCACAACATAACAACTTTTAAAAGTAATTCAAACGTATGAAAAAAACTATAGTGTCAAAATTGGAACAAAACTGAATTTTTAAGTGTCCGTCAAAGTGTTAAAAAGTGCCGCTTTTAGCTGTAAAATGTAGAAAGCTTTTTTGATGCGATATTACGTAAAAATGAAGTTCTAAAAATATTGTGTGCATGTGTAGTGGTGCTGTCGTGATTTAGAAACTAACTTTGCAGACCTGTGTAGTGACATTATTTGTTTAAAAAAATATGTCCGTTCCAAACACCCAAAATATTTTTTTTTTTCAGCTTGACTACGTTGAAATACTTACTGTGTAAGTAATTTTGCAGGTTCTGAATTACGTGTTCCTAGATAAACAATTATAGAGTAACTTATTGTGAAATTTTATGACAGCATTTATGATGACTTGCGGTCAGAAGAATTATCGTCCCACTTGCGGTCAATCGATATTATTAAAAGAAAAAAATGTTAGGTGTGAGAATTTGATAATTTCTAAAACACCATCGCATCAACAGTACCCCGTAATCGTAATCGATTTATAAAGTTATTTTCTTAACCGCAAGTGAAATCACCCTACGATATTATTTGCATTTTATCATAAGACCGCAATTGAGACGAAAATTGTCCCGACCGCAAATGGCCCGACCGCAATTGGGAATACACCATTTCCATAAAACTATACTTTTATGTTATGCTGTACTCTAATTTAGAGTTAATATTCGAACACAATCTTTTGATCTTTGTTTACGTAATTTTTTAAATTTGTTTTGTCAGAAATATGATTATACAAAATTTTATCTTCAATACTGAATCCAAATAGCTTCGATTTAGTTTTCAAATATAAACTTACCACGTATCAGCGAGTAAAAAAATCTGTTTTCTCGATACGCCATTTAAATTCCACTCATCTGGCGAAACGTGTTGGATTCAGCAGTTCGTGCTTCTCGGAAACTGTGTCAAGTCGGCAGTATAGCGTTTACAGTTTTTTTGTTTTTTAAAATGGCGGTGTTATTACAGAGACAATATTATTAAACTTTATCAAAGTTTAGCATGATTATAACAAGTTTATCCATAAAAACATTAATCCCGCCATTTTTGTTAACGAAAGTAACTACATTTTTTGAAGATAAAACACTGAAAATAAAATCTAGAACGAAGCTGGTTTTGCCACTGAAATCCCTGCTGGGATTTGTGCTGGCTGACGCACTTGTTACAAAGATGGTATTTGACGTCAATATGGACTCCTTTTTTTCCTTTTGAGGTATAGAACCCCAAAAATGTTTCAACCTGAGACGAACATTAGTGAAATAGCCACATATATCTACGTTTTAGGGTTCCGTAACTCAAAAGAAAAAAAGGAACCCTTACAGGATCACTTCGTTGTCCGTCCGTCTGTCTTTTAATACCCTTTTTATCAGGAACTCGTGGAGGTATCAAGTTGAAATTAATATCAAATACTCAGGTCTGCAATCCCTTAGAGCGAAGGCAACAAAGCGTATCGAAAATATATCTGCGTCTCTTTTCTTCGATGTAATTCCCTGATTTCTCCGATGATAGGATTGGTTGATGTACTTACATACTTTGACTTTTTCTATGACGTTAACATGGGCGTACCTAGCTTTTGGCCCAGGAGGGGGCAAATTGGGAATTTCTTAAGCCGGATTCCCCGTGCTTGCTTGCCCTCCTGGATACGCCAGTGCTTACGGCGTAAAAAAAGACAGAAGTATATGTTTGCACTCTATAATGGTTCGATTGCGATTTTAATCCTATGCTCAGTATAGAATAAAACTATAATTATGACGCCTTCAGACGAACACTTTTTCAGTTTTACTCCCATATATAAGATGGTTCTGCTTACCTCTACCCTCCATACTAGAAACTAAAATTTATAATAAATAAATATCGTAGATAGACGCTCGATAACAAAGGTATAAATTAACAAGCAAACAATGTGACGTAGTGTTGTATTGTTATTTTTGAGTTTTAATGAATAAGTTGCAATAACGTGTTTCGTAGTGCCGTGCTAAAACTAAAATTGTAGGTTATGTTAGACTACCAGTTGTCGCTGCATGACATATCTATTGCAGCCTCTATCAGGCGTGAAACATTATTAATATTGTTTAAATTAGCACTGATTGTAGATTGGTGTGTTTACCTGACTCAGGCTCCTAAAGCTACTTGTACTAGCGCTCCGCGCCTGTAAAACAAATACATCAAATATATCAACAAATGTTTATAACTCTATAGACATGACTCGTCTATCTAACTAGCTCTATAGCTCTAAATTCTAAAAGGCGTAGCCATTTTTCATTAGCTTTTCTGAAGACAGCTCGGTGTCGTTTCTTCAATAAGCTTTTTCTTGGTTGGTAGATGAGTACAATTTTGCCTGTACGGACTTATATGGACCGAAATCGATTAGGTAAAAAAATAATACAAAAAACTTATAAAAAAAACAATAGTAATTCACAGATTGTTAATCACAGCTAAAAAAACGGTAATGAAATGCTTTTTTGCGATCGCAGTTCGAAATTTGCCAAAAGTATTTTTTACAAGCTGAGTCACTTGAACGGTCTCCGAATAATGGAATCAAGTAATTATTTTATTTTAGGTCGGTGTTTCTTTCTGGCGTGAGTACCGAAAATTAATAATGAAATCAGGAGAATGAAGATTTTAATGCAAAAAGATTACAGCATCGGGTATTTTTAAACAAAATGTTTGTAAATAAAATTTTTGAAAGAGTGTGGGTAATCATGGCTACGCCCTTATGTAGTTGTCTACTTGTCTATCCGCTAATTGATGTTACTAGTGATGTTCAGCTTAATGTAAAGCAGTTCATTTCTTTAAGCAAAATAATTAATTCAAAAAATACTATTCAATATAAATGGTAATATTATGGAGACATGTAAAATTTTAATTAGCAAATATATAATAAAATCTACTCAATGAACGTTTTGCTGACGAAATTAACAAATGATTAAAGTTTTTTACACATATAATGCGTGAGTTATACAGTGTGTTCACCGATAGTGGTAACAGGGAATAATTCGTGTATCCTACTATAGATACAAAAGAAAGTTTTTTGTTCAACTCAAGATTTACTGTCGGAAACTGCTGAAGTATATGTTTTATGCTATTTTTTTTTCAATAGAATTACATTTTTATTTACATTTTCAAAATCTTCATTTTATTTTCTCTATACATTCATATAAAATTTTCAAGGTTACATGAGAAAATATTCGAAAAAAACCTTATCAATTTATTAATTAAACACACAGTAATAAATATTTTTCATATAGCATTCTACGCAGGTGCAAATATTAATAATAAATAATTACTGTTTGACTAATAAATCGATCAGATTTTATTCGAATATTTTCTTATGTAACCTTATGACAATTTTAGATGAATGTATAGGAAAAAAGGAAGACTTTGAAAATGAAAATAAAAATATGATTCTATTTGAGAAAAAAAATTTGCGTGTACATTTCCGTTTGAGTATAAAGTTAAAAAAATGTACCTCAGCAGTTTTCGATAGTGAATTTCGAGTTGAACAAAAAACTATTTAAACTTTTTTGTATCTAGTAGAATACACTGTCGTTGAACATACTGTATATTAAACGGGTGCACTTAAAGGTTTAAAATGAAGAACTGAATTAGACTCAGAACTTTTAAGTCAATTAAAAATTTCATTTTATGTTATTCGATAAAGAAATAGAACTGCTTTTAAATGATTTAATGTGATGTAAAAAATATGTTAAATGTGATTAAATTTTCAAGTTTGTTGTAGAATTATTATTCCAATAATTTCTGTAAAATTATGTTTGACTTGCGTAGCGACGAATGTTCAAAACGATTTGGTATCAAACTTAAATAAGCTATAACAAAATATTGCGTAATAAAAGGTTTTTTTTTGAAAATTGGAATTACAACTCAATTTTAAATATATATTTAAGAACATAAAGCTTATTGGTTTTTGGTTGACGGGATATTTAAAATGGGATATATAAAATGAACTGGGAGATAATGACCTAGGTCAGGGGTCGGCAGCCTTTTGAGACAGAAGAGCCAAAAGTTACAATAATTTACAAAATTTCCCAGCTTTACATTTTCGTTTCAGTATTATAGTAGGTATATAATATGTATAATATATATTATATCCGAGGACGACACGTCGCGACGGGGGCGGTGCGGGTGAGACGCGAGTGGAAATAGCTGAGAGATAGACATGGTACTCAATCATAGATCGATTGAACGATTTTTAAGGGTTTATATAATAAGATACTTATTTTTTGCGTATGGAACTGGAGAGCCGCAATTTTATATCAAAAGAGCCGCATTCGGCTCGCGAACCGCAGGTTGCCGACCCCTGACCTAGGTCCTAGTTCATTTTCAGCCAACGGACAACCACCTATATTATATGTTTTTCTGGCAAATTCTATAAATTTATTTATTATGGGTCATTTGTAGATATGTTTTAATCCCAAATTATTAATTAAATAATTAATCTGCCTACTGCGAATACCTAAAAGTTTACTAACGACAGCCATTCGAACTTTACGATTCAGTACGGAGGGATTCCGTCTAAAATAATAATTAGAAGTCCCTTTGGTATAATGAATTATACTAAATATCTGAAATTGATTCAAGTTTTCAGTAGAACGCATTTAATCATCATTGTATTAAAAGTGTGTAAGAACTATAGTGACGTGCCGGATATCCGTATCCGTATTCGCGGATATCCGAGGGAGAAGAAAGATCCGTATCCGTATCCGTTAGTTTTATGGCGGATCTTTTACCTTATTAATTTTCAATTCATAGATGAAATTTTATATACATAAGTGATTAGGTAATAATGAAAAACTAATAAATTCCATTCAGATTATTTTTTATTTCTTAAAATCGTATTTGGCACCTTTATATTGCAAAAATGTATCGTAGTGAGTAATAATAAAATAATAATAATAAAAAACTATGTTTATAATGAGATATTGCACATCGATCTTTGGAAAGAGACAATCTGTTATGAGAGTCAATAACTTTTTCCCATAACAGATAGTCTCTTTCCAAAGGTCGATGTGCAATATTTACCGCCGCGTACTCTAAGAAAGTTAAGATCCGTATCCGCGGATCTTGAAACCAAATATCCGTATTCAGATCCGTATCCGCGGATATACATTTTTAACGATCCGGCACATCACTAGTAAGAACAGACAAGGAATGTATCGTGTACGTTTTTATTGCCAGGCAAATATGCAGCACACACGTCTACAGTCAGAAAGGTATGTCGATGATTGCCGGTACTAATATTAAATTATATTCGTTCTTTTATTCTATTTATTTTAAAACATACATCCGCGTGATTCTCAGTTGAATGAATAAAAAATTTAAAAAGATTAACCTTTAAAACTTAAAAACATTTATGTAAATTAGATAAAATATATCATGTAATTTTTCATACGAAATCTAGCTGTTTTATATTTATATATTATAGTTAACTATATGTATTCCTCCATTTATCAGGTAATAAATAGCTTTAACATTATTCAAGAAGTAGATATAAAAATTCAGCGTAGAAATGAGACCCTTTAAGCTATTTAAGCTTGAGCTAAAATAAAGACGAGTCGCATTTACTTGAAGTTTAAACGTTTTGAAACACTTGTATTTTCTCAACCGCTCGAGAGGAAGGAAATACGAATTTAAGCCCAATAATCATTTATTTCTCTAACGTCAAATTAAAGCTCCAAGTTTACTAAACTTGCTAGGCTCGCACGTCTATTCAAGTTTAAAGTGTTTTTGAAAGTGAATAAAATAGTAATAATTAATTTAACTATACAGAATGTACCAAAAATATCTTTGAGGATATATTCCTTTGGACAGTTTGAATTGATTTTTTTTATTTTAACAAAAAAAAAACAAGTAAATTGGCTGCTGTGGCCATTATCACTACAAAACAATTACAGTGGTCATCATCACAATACTGCAAAAATTACAAATTTGTTAATAGTAATGGTAATTTTACTTATTAGATAGGTAAGTATGGTAATTGATTTCTTTTTCTTGATTGTTAAAGTTCATCTTCGTCGTGGTTGCTGTCGTCGTCATCAATGTCTTCGTCAGAACCGGACAAAATTGTCTACTAACGAAGAAATGTTATTGACGCAAGAGCAGCAATATTTTTATTTATTGTTGCAATGATGGCTGAACTATGAAGAGGAAACAGAAGATGTTGATGACGACGACACGGATTAGGATGAAGAACTACAGAAACAAATATGGCTTTGTTGTTGAAACGTTCCGTATATATTTGGCAAAGTCATTCCTCATTAGCTATAAATTATAACATATAACGACTGCCATAAGTTTAAATTGATAGTATACAAAGCATGGTCTACTTGGGAATACCAGAACAACTGTGTCTTTTGACGCATGAGTTGATCCTGACAAGGCAGCTGTGGTACTAATTGTGAGTTTATTTTAACGAAATATACTTCTACAAACGAACACTAAGAATGGAGAACCAAAGAACAAATGTTCAAATGACCTAATTAATAAACGTTTCAATATATATTTTATATCACCAATAGTATACAAAGCTCCGCTGTTTCGTTTCTGGGTGGCCACAGAAAAATGATTCCACGTTTTCCAGGTTTATTATATTTTTCCGTTATTTGAATATCTGATATGTGTGATCGAGATATTTAAAATTTTGATTAAAGTCAATTTTTTGTACTTTTTTAAATCGAAATTGAGCATTAAAACAATTTTCTCGCATTTTATAAGCATACAAAACTTTATCTCTTAACTAATGATGGCACAGTAAACCTTCTTTTTACTGTACGATCATTAGTTAGAGATATCGATGGTAAAAAACCAAAGATTACTTTTTACTTAATCGCCGATATCTCAGCGATAAATAGTCGCATAGCAAACAAAAAAATACCAAATTAAAGCTTGAACACCAGACTCAATGATCAGGTATTCTTAAAGCTTGGAAAGCTTTTAGCCAGAAGGCAATTTTAAAACAACATTATTTTGTTCAAAACTAGAAATTTTAAATTCCAAAATGTTATTTTTCCTTGATACTTTGTAAAATTTCCTGATATTTCCAGGTTGAATTGAATGCCCTGATAATTTCTGGTTTTCCAGGATTGTGGTCACCCTGCGGATTTTTTACCCTCTCGTTCTTAGTCCCCTCGTATCTACGGCACTGGTCATAACAAAAACGTTTTTTAGCGATTTAGCCGGTTAAAAAGTACATAGGTAAGTTATACGCTTATACTTTTATACGTTAGTAATTGTATAAAATTGTTCCGAAGCCAGACCGGTATAGAAAGTAGAGTTTTGGTAAATGTTTTATTTAATTAGTTAAATAAAAAAGAAAAAGAACTGTTTAATCTAAATTAAATTTCGTAAAAAATGACATTAAGTCGTGACGTAATAATAACTCAACCATGTAACTTTCTTAAAGATTAATTTTACCAGCAGAAAGACGCCAACAGAAGTTAAATTAAAACTCAATTTGTAAAAATTAAAGAACTATATCTCACAATTTTTTGCGTCTCCGTTCTTCCTCGCACTTAAATAATGCTGACCTAAAATTTATCCCTGTCATAGCGCCGCTATACTTAGAAATAAAAACTTCTCCACTCGTCATTTTCTGGTAGCAGAGGTACATGTACGTTGCGATTAGCGACACGTAATATGCAGCGAAAAGGTCCATTTTTATATAACCTGCAAAATTATTTTTTAAATTATATTTTCGTATCTCGTTTCAGATATTTGTATACTAATAGTGTTCACTAAATGATACTTAAATCAAGTTTTCAAAGAAAATATTTTGCCATTTTATGTTCTGTGTGGGAGACTTTCTTGCATTCAGACGCTGTTCTGCGCTCCGATGCAGCACATGAAACGTCATCATCAAATACCAATATTCTATTTATTTTTTTAAGAAAGTTTCGTTAAAATTTTTTTTTCTAAACTTTATAGTTTCGGAAATATTTAAAAAATAAAAAAAAATCAGCCGCTCCTTTGTTTGATGGATCTGTCAGAAATAAACTAGTTCGGCATGCTTTGATTAATTTTTACATGACGTGGAACATATTATGTAAGTAGCCATGGCAACGAATAGCAAATATCATATTGAATACTAGCCATTACCCGCGTCGCCTCACGCGATATCAGAAATTTTATTTTCTTTAAGGAGGTTGATGCGTTACAGTCCCAATCAAAAGTAAGTCGAATTCTAAATGGGAACTTTTCCATAATAAATTTATACAAAAGGTTATAAGTGGATGATACTAATAAATTATTGTTATAAAGGCATAAATAAATAATTTTTTTTAGACTAACTTTTGAATTTTTTGTACAAAGTTAGGTTAAAAAAATAAATTTATGTAAATATCTGTATTTTACATATTTTTTGCAGTAAATAATTAAATAAAGAAATTAGAAGTAGTAAAAAATAAAATTAAATCATTAAAACGTTGAAAATTCAGTTAAAATTGTTAAAATTGTCAAGAATAAAAGTCTATAATCGAAAAGTGCTAACGTTTAATAATATTTTTTTATGGATTAATAGTCTCCTAATTAAATTGGAAAAAATATTAAAATATGCGTAAGACATCGATGCTTTACATAGTTAGTTTTCGGAACTGCTGACATTATTTGGTTATGTGCAAAAAATTAAAATGCTAGGTTGACATATTTTCCATAAGACTACATGTAAAAGTGTTTTTTTAATTTTTAACTTTATAAATCTCCTAATGATTTTGGATTTTTTACAGAAAATTTTGTCATAAAAAGATCTATTAAAAAAACTTAATTTCAGATTTTTTTCATTATCTTCGAAAAACGGCTCAACCTCCTTAATATAATCAAATGTCAACATTTTTGAAGTTGGAATGGTCCCGTCGCCCAATTGGCTGGATTTTTTTTCTTTAAATAAACTAAACGATTACTTCCCGAAGCTTGTCGGTAGCATTTCTATGTATAATGCATACGTATCATATGGTAGCAGAAAATGACCCTCATTGTCTTAAAGTGTTTAATTACACTCTGAAAGGGGCAATTATTAATCAAATACACTGTCCCCAGACACATTCCAAGGAAAATTTCGTGGCATCAAATGTCACAGATGCAAGGAAATTATTATTAAAATAAAACAAATAGCAGTCGGTGATGAAACATGTAAATTTTGTCTTTTGGGTGTCAGCTGGAATAACTGAAATAAGAACATGCTCCGAGGCAGTAATTTGAGCTTACACTGTGATGATACAAAATTTACATTGCTTTGAAGAACGTACAAGTGTTTCTATGTACGTAAATGTTAAAATTATATTCCAACTTTTTGTTTTAACATTTTTACAACGATCACATATTATGTCGTCGAAATATTCCTAGATTGCAAATATAAAAAAATAAATATAAGAAGATTTTTGAAAAAAAGCGAGTGTGCTTTAGACCACACGACTGAAGTAAAACTTCTTCCTGCCATATATTATAAAATATAATAATATTATATAGTAATGATACAATAATATATATTCGATAATCTATCATCATATTTTGATTAGACAATCTAATTTAACGATACAATATAACCTCACTCTGTAGCACATATCTACAAAGACGAAATGTTTAAAAATATTTTTAACAAAAAAATTGAACCGACTTCAAAAAATATGCACTGAAAAGTAAAAAATAATAATTATTGTTATTTTTGGAGTCGGTGTCACATCGGAATTCGAAAGTAGCAATTTAAATCTTACATGTCTATCTAGTTCTCGGAATAGATTTCATTTTGGCTGACACCGACTCCAAAAATAACAATAATTATTATTTTTTACTTTTTAGTGTACGAAATCAATCTGAAGAAATCCAATTGCAGTATAATTATTTCACTGAAATAGTGAAAGCATAATAATATTAAACGAATATTATCGTCATAATATTTTTTTAGAAGGCTTATATATAAGAAAAATTTAAATGTCACTGTCGGGACTTGAACCCGAAACAACCAATTTCGCGTTGGCTGAGTTGCATTACTCTACAGTGCCCACGACAGTTAATTCATGATTTCTCTTATATATAACACAATGCACCGCAGAATCCACTACCTGCGAGAGCTAATAATTTTAATAACAACACTACAAGAGTGTTGACTTTCTCTAATTAGCCGGACATTTATTAGTTACTTTTTAGTGCATATTTTTTGAAGTCGGTTCAATTTTTTTGTTAAAAATATTTTATTTTTCTCTTTTTAGTGTTAGATAAAGTATTGCAATTGGTAGGCCAAGTATGCGTGCCTTTGAAATTTGAGTTTCCCTCGATTTCCCAGGATTCCACCATCAGATCCTGACTTGGTTCCGATGGGACAACCTCGGAAGTGCACTCTTTCGAATAAAAAAAATTTTGAAAATCGGTCCATAATTGACGGAGAAATCGGTGAACATACATAAAAAATTAAAAAAAATATATACAGTCAAACATAGAACCCCCTCCTTTTTTGAAGTCGGTTAAAAATATAATTTTTGATTAATTTATACGCAAAACATGTTTATATATTTATTAGTATAATTTATAATACATTTAAAAGGATTTATTATTTATTATTATAACCTACATTATTTCCCGTTACAAAGTGCAGCAAAATTTCGTTGAAATGTATTTTTGATGCAAAAAAACAATTGTTTTCATTTTAAACGTCAAATAGTTGTATTAATGCTCCGTCTTTGTCGCACTCACTAACTTATATCTCCCTCTCAACTTAATACTCCGTCTTTGTCGCACTCACTAACTTATATCTCCCTTTCAACTTCCAATATACGAAGCGTAACTCTCTCTCTTACTATCTTCACTAACTTATATCTCCCTGTCAACTGCCGTTCGCCTCGTCCGATGACGCACTTCCGTAAACGATTTCGTCAGGCTCACTCTCCAAGTCAAGCGTGCCTAAAGAAGTTGTACTTCAAAAATTGTGAAAAAAAATACAAATTTTGCTTGATCCCTGGCACAACTTAGAAACGTGCGCCGCTGTTCGTAGACAGCATTAAGATGGTAGACAGCAGTCAGACACGTTATGTAATTTTACAGCGTATAGCTGAGCAGGAATTACAGCGCTGTGAAGTTTGTAGCAAGCCGTTTTACGTTAGTGTAAATGAAAGGCTAAACCGCAGGGAGATTCATCCCGTTTTAATTGAGTCGGTTCAACTACGCTCTGCCGTTGCAGTAGTTTAATTTTAGGACAGTTTAATTTCTGTGACTAATTGTTCTCGTATTTCATTTCACCTGTCGTATAATACCTAAGTAGGTAGTGAACCAACACGCCGACAAACTGAACCAACTTCCGGCAAACATTTATAAAATAATTCAAATTCATTATTGCTAAAATTAAGGTCACCGACGAGACCATATCGCACCTTTAGAATTACAATGACTTAAGAGTATTCGTCCCTGCAAATACCCCCTGCATCCTTCATCTCAAATCTTTTTCCCTCGCCTAAAAACGGTTCGCGCTCTCCCGACGCTATTTTTAAAGCTAGAGGGTTCTGGTAAACGCCAAATGAAAGACAAAGAATCAGACTACAGATCTTTCAGGCGAATTTTTTGAAAAAAAAAAATCCTGAAAAACTTACAACCTTTTGAAAAAAATAATAAGTTACGTAATATTTCACACGTAGGCGAAACTGTTTTTCAAAAAATTCGCCTGAAGGATCTGTAGTCTGATTCTTTGTCTTTCATTTGGCGTTTACCAGAACCCTCTAGCTTTAAAAATAGCGTCGGGAGAGCGCGAACCGTTTTTAGGCGAGGGTTTTTAGGGTGCAGGGGGTGTTTGCAGGGACGAATACTCATAAGTGCAAAAGAATGCAATATTGAGTTGAGTATGACAAATCTATACTAATATATAAAGCTGAAGAGTTTGCTTGTTTGTTTGGTTGAACGCGCTAATCTCAGGAACTACTGGTTCAAATTGAAAAAAAAATTTTTTGTTGGATAGTCCATTTATCGAGGAAGGCTATAGGCTATATAAAATTACGCTACGACCATTAGGAGCGGAGCTTTAATGAAAAATGTTGCAAAATGTATCTCAAAAATAAGCTTCTATTCATGTGAAATGCACTAACTAGATATACTCGTATTAGCGTTGTGAGAACACAACCTCAGGTGGCTCAATCGGTAAAGCATTCGACTGTCAATATCAGGGTCGTGGGTTCGAGCCCTACGTTGGGCGAATATATTTTTATTTTTTACATTGCTTTCTCCCAAGGCTTACATTTAAATTTATTGTAATTTTATTTAATTACGTAATTTAAAGAAAATTATTAGTTAAAAAAAGTTTAAATACTGCTTTTTATCGACAAAAACTTTTCAACGGTAACTCCGATTATCATGAAATTTGGACACAACATTCATCTCGGTAAACTAAGATGAATGTGTGTACTCATATTCCTCCCTTCCCCATTCGTTCTTTTACACCCGGGTGAAACCGGACGGGACCGCTAGTCTTTTAATATAATTTAGAAAGATAACATTGACTTAATTGTTAGTTAATTTTACTAATGTTCAGCCTTTACCTCCAAACGCTGTCGACAACAAACAATTTACACTGTAAAACTAGTCACTACTGTCATAAGCCGTGTGTGGAGTATCATATATGTGTGTGCATAGATTTGTAAAACTCGTAAATTCGACTGTAGATGAAGAAAATTGCGCTAATGAAAGTCAATACTCAAGGGACGACTTTTCAAGCGCTTGTTAAATTCATTCCATTCGAACCCCCCGATCACGTTTACAACAATAATAATAAAGCAATATAACATTGGCTGTCCAATTAATTATTATCAGAAAGCCATAAATTCTCTCAGTCGGTTGCACAGGTTCACCGATGGTGGTCCTTCCTTACTTCCTAACTACACAGTGCCACACACGTGCTGCGGTAGAAATCGTTGGTCTATTGGCAAAACTCACCAACCATAATAATCAATACTATTGCATAAAGAATGATCTCAAAAATATTATTGTTTTTTTTTACTGACTTTTTACCCACGGCGGAACGGAGATATGCGTTTAGAGTGAGAGATTGTTTGCTTGTTTGTGTGTGCCATAATTTGTTGACCCCAAAAAGGAAAAAGAAATAGAAAAATAAAAAAATAATAATATTTAAAAGAATTAAATTACATTCTCTAAGATTGTAACATTAATATTTTTGTGTTTTTGTTTTCTTTGTTTATAATGTCCGATCAAGTAGCTGAGCTCCCACCCTAACACTGGCTTGCCAAGTTGGGTGGGAAAATTCTTAATGTTTTTGTAATTGAATAAAAATGTTTATATATGTAAAGGAATGGAGAATAAATAAATAAATAAATATATTTAAAAACCCTCTATATTTCTAGCAAATATCGGGAGAAAGACATGTATACGTCTGTCTCACTTGTTATACTCTGAGTCTTATGCGCATGTCCGTAAATTGCAGCGTCAGTTTGCACATAGAACTGTGAAAGGGAGCTGGCTTGCTCTATTCCACTTACTAATGGTCCCACTGCGCAGACGCGACACTTGCGCACAACGGGTCAAGTAAAAAGAAAGGGATAGAAACAGTCATTTGCTGTCTCACTTCATGGGTCACGCTTCCAATTACTGCAACTAGCAATATAGAAGTTATATGGTGCACTAGAATGTCGCCATTTATCTCGAAAACGATTTGATCAATTTCTGATGCGGTTTTCTGTAAAGGATTTGTAATTCATCTGCGATGATCCTTAGTGCAAGAAATCTCTAAAAAGTTTAAGATAAATTAAAAACTTTTAGAAAACCCACGACGCGCGGATGTAAACGTTGTCTTATATACTAAACATTTTACCGCAACGAGAGCGCCATATGTTAACCGTAAAAAGCCACACGCGGCTAGTGATTAATAAAAAATGGACTAATCGGATCCGAATTTCGTAAGTGACACGTATCTTTTTTTCCTTTTGACTATAGTACTCAAGTTTACAGATATTTTAATTAATCTAAAACTACTAGAATATTTGTGATCACACGATAGGTTATGTACTGCTGTATATATACAGTAATAGGAAACCGCATTTTGCTATTAGTTTACATAGGTTATTCGCCTGGTATATTGAATTTCGTTAAACCTGCTGATCCAGTATGACTTACAAACGAAGGACTGCAATTGGTGCAAACCGCTGGCTTTGAAAGCTGTCATAATTATATCACGTGATGAAATATGGCGGTCCACATTAAATGGCGCTGACAATTTGAGAAGGTTTGATGGGTTTTAAAGCCGCATTTGTGAAGAAAATCCGCAAAGGATATCTTATGATATCGTTGATGTCAATTTAAATTATAAAACATTTAAATTCAATATCAACACACTAAATTCACCAGAAAACGAATGGTGAGATTATCAAAGCAGCGTGAAATTTTAATGTTGAGGTTAGAATATGAGTAAAATACAGTGTACCCTCTTTATAAAGAATCTCAAGGGACCGAGCATTTTTTTCGTTATAAAGAGTTTTCGTTATATGGAGGAAAGAAAGAAAAATAACCAAATTTCACCTAATTAATTTATTCCAAACACATATAGTCTGTTAACTTTGCCTGACGTTTTTTCCATGCCAATATTTGCTTTGTATTTTATTAGGTATCATAAGCATATCATTGGGATGTGGTGAAATCGCGTCGTCATTAAACAATAGGAATTTTTCGATAAGTTTGGCGGCATCAAGTATTTGTTGAATAATTGATGATGGTGCAGAATCGTCCACTTTACGTCTGTAAATATTCGCTGACGTCTAAATATGAACATATTTCTTCGTAATAGACAATGGCTGTTGCGCTATAAAGAGGGTATTAATGTATGGGTTTTAAAGTAAACCAACCAAATTGTAAAAATGTCTACGTTATAGGGAGTTTTTCGTTAAAACGAAGGACGTTATGAAGAGGTTACACTGTAATAAGTTGTCTATATAGAAAAAAAAAATTGGTTGTCTGTAAAGTCGGTTTACGGACGATAGTTTTATGTGATAACGTATTCCGTAATACATAACCTAAACCTCCCAAAATTTGGTTTCAATCCGCTTATCCTTGGTGTCGGAATGACATATTTTAATGTGTAATACCTATGTACTGACCTTTTGTATCCAACTTTTTTGGCTATGCAAATAAATTATTATTATTATTATTATTATTATTATTAAGAAATGTCAAAAGTGACGTTTGCAACTGTCAAAGTATTATGTTCTAATAATAATTAGTTATTCCAATACTTAACTTAGAAGGCGTTGCATTTGCACAGAATACTAATGTCAAAAAATTGAATTAAACATTAGAAATTCAGCCGTTTTCATGTTGCATTTATACAGCTATTTTTCTATATAAATTTGTATAAAAAAACTGTTTAGGCAAATTCTGTTATACGAAATCTATGTAAAATGTTCTCCTCTTTCGTTTAAGACTGGTTTCAAACCGATCTGATTTAAATTGAGCGAGAAATTAGCAAAAAGCACGCACAGGCCGGCACAGCGTCAGGCTTAACGTTACGCGTTAGGAACGTTACGCGTTAGGAACGTTACACTTTTTCGAACATGCAGCCGGTGTTTTATCAATTTATAAGATTGGTGATTCATCAATTTATAAGACGTTATCACGTCAAAAATTAAAATTTAGAAAATCAAAGCCCGACTCGAAAACAGTAGAAAACAAGATTCAAATCTGAATAGTAGTCGGTAATCTATTTATACTAATATTATAAAGAGGTAAAGTTTGTAAGTTTGGATGTAGGAGGTAATCTCTGAAACTACTCATCCGATTTCAAAATTTTTGTCATCAATATTTATATAGGTATCGACCTTCAGGATGAACATTGGCTAGATACTATCGCGTTAAAATATACTCGCTTTTCGTGGAGACCAATTTTGCAACGTAAGTCGACGAAAAAACGGTGGTAATCTATAAATTCGAGCGAAGCCGGACCGGACCGCTAGTTTTATACAATTTTTTTGAATATAAATTAGCGTGTTCTAAGAATATGACATAAATTATTCAGAATATTCTACATTTTCAGTCTACGAATAAAGAAAAAAGAAAATTCTTTGCTTCATTTGGAAACCGGAAATTATTTTACAGGAAACTTAGCTTAGGAATCTACGGTTTGGCTAAAGTGAAAAGTAACATCGGAATACTCTTGGAAAATCAATAGAATTTAACTCGCATGAGACTGGGCAAGCTACTAAAATTATGTGGACAGCACAGGCGAGCCGAGCTACTGGCGTGCGAGTACACAATGCGAGCAGCTGCCTACTGTCAGGTCAGCAGCTCGCAACGTGTAAATCAGTCACTGATTTAAGCGCTTTCATATGTTGCACTTCAATGCAGCCTATCTACGATCTGGATACGTTTTGTAAAACATAATAGAGTTCATTGCTCTGCTATATAAGTAAGAATGATAAAGAGCCTTTACCGTAGCTGCTACACATTTTTCTTTCTCTCTATAATATGCGACATGTGAAAATCACGCAGCACGCGTACTTTTCCATCATCTGTGAAGGAAATTGAAAAATAACGTGGTAGACCATTATATGAAATCTACTTATATTACCTGTTCTACCCTGACAAGGCTTGCGTGATATTACCTCCAAAGAGCCAGTCACTGTATATTACAAAAGATTTTCCTGTACCGAAAGTTAGTATTTTTTCATTTAACGAATTTCCTATATATACAAAAAAAAATCTACCTTCTTTTAAAGAAGTGTTTTGCTTCATTGTTCTCTTGCATTTGAACACGCTTTTTCCAACAGACGCACCTCTGTATTTTTCTCGAATATTTAAAAAATATTTGAACGCGCATAGCTTCTAAACCAGGGGCGGGCAAATCTTTTGATCGGCGGGCCACATAGCTGATGAAAATTTGACCGCGGGCCAAAAATTTGCAGAGCAAAAAAAAAGGTCCTCACATTCTATTTCCGCATTTTATTTATATTCTAAAATGCTTCACAGGCCGGACTAAATTGCGCTGCGGGCCGGGGCCGCCATTTGCCCAGGCCTGTTCTAAACGAACAAAGGTACTTAATCTTCTTGGTTTCCGGGCTTGTATGTTGTGGTTCATTGGTAATTCTACCTGACGTTTCGTCTACAACTGCGGTTACCATAAAAGAAGGAAGTACCGTACTTGTCGACACACTTACCTGTGAGCAGCCTAGAAGGACACTTCGCCCGCTACCACATCGCCTTTGATGTCGTAGACGAAACGTCAGGTAGAAATATCAATGGATCACGGCTCACAAGCCCGGAAACCAAGAAGATTTGGAACAACACCGGCCGAGAAAGCCTACACACTTGGATAAAAGGTACTTAATTTTTTTCTAGATTAGCTGTATTTTTAATAATCTCACTTCAGTCTTTTTGTAAACTTTATTTCAAAGAATTATTTGTATGTCAATTAAAAATTCGTTTTTTATCACGCCAAAGAAGTATAACTTCTAACGAAAGCTATTTTTTAATGTTACTAATTTAGTATTTTTTAAAAGTAATTTACTTGCAAAAATGTGTTTGTGGCAAAAAAATTAAATATGAATGGTTAAAAATAATTTTTTTTACGATTGCTTCGGAAGGTGATAAAAAACCGCAGTTTTGTGGAGAAGATATCTAGTTTTGGCACATATCACTAGAAAAAATGTTAAAAACAGTAGATGTCAAAGTAGCGTGTTGATTTTTCGTATTACAACTCGACTCGGTGCGAAAATCAAGTGTTTAATCTATTTGCACATCCCCAATCAACCCAGATTTAATATGGAAATGTCATTGGGATCGATTCGAGTTTGTTTATTTTGGCACGCAATAAATGTGGCAAAATAAACGTGTCAATGGAGATGCAGTGAAGCTTGTGGGTAAAATAAAACCATCAAAGCCATGGCATAACATGGCAAAAGATATACATGACTGCGTGTGATGAAGACATTTTAACACCAATTTAAATGCGGTTTGAGTCCCGGACAGACACGCACGCTAAAATGGCCGAAGGGTCGAAATAATCAGATGCAAGGTTGTCTGTTTACTGAATAACTACGGCACGTTTGACAAATAATGAATACAGCGCTCCTCAAAGCTACATACACAAATATATACAGACAATCTCCGTATAACACGATACTTATATAACACGGTTTTGCTTTAACACGATTAGAAAATTGATATATATTATGTGACTAGCGGTCCCGTTCGATTTCACCCGGGTGTAAAAGAACGAATGGGGAAGGAAGGAACATGAGTACACACATTCATCTTAGTTTACCGAGATGAATGTTGTGTCCAAATTTCATGATGATCGGAGTTACCGTTCAACAGCTTTTGTCGATAAAACGCAATAGGTATTTATACTTTTTTAAACTAATTTTTTTTTTAATTAATTAAATAAAATTAAAATAAATTTAAATGTAAACCTTGGAAGAAATCAATGTAGAAAATAAAAAAAAATAAAAATATTTTCGCCCAACGTGGGGCTCGAACCCACGACCCTGATATTGATAGTCGCATGTTCTACCGATTGAGCCATACGACGTTGTATACTCACAAAGCTAATATGAGTATATTTAGTTAGTGCATTTCACCTGAATAGAAGCTTATTTTTGAGATACATTTTGCAACATTTTTCATTAAAGCTCCGCTCCTAATGGTCGTAGCGTGATATTATATAGCCTATAGCCTTCCTCGATAAATGGGCTATCCAACAAAAAAATTTTTTTTTAATTTGAACCAGTAGTTCCTGAGATTAGCGCGTTCAAACAAACAAACAAACTCTTCAGCTTTATATATTAGTACTTATAGATAAACGAGCTTAGTTGCGTAAAAACGTCACATTTATTTGAAACGGCTATCTCAGCGAGTTGCCCCAAATTCTCAAAATCCGTCTTAAAAAGTCCTACTTCAAAAGAGATCCAGTTTTAAGGTAAATCCTGTATCAGCTAATCATGTGTCGAACATGTAAGCTTTAAATAAACAGGTAGACGTGTCCAAGCATCGACCAAACTCAAAGACAAAGAATGCTAATTACAAGAGAAAGACAGAAGAGACTGTAGGCAGCACTTCTGTGTTAGACGCCATGTGATGAAATAACATGGATATACTTGAGTAATTAAGATAAGCTAATTGCCGCTTTTGTTGATCTAGGACCATAAAGTTAGTATTAACATATTAATTACCGATTCTGCTGAAGGATGAAATAGGTGTTAAATCCTTCAAAGCAAGCATATAGTTCCACTTCTGTTATATGTAATAGTAGATTGCATATATACCGACTGTCGTAATATCATTACGCACAATTAATTTCATGATAAGACACATCATATTATAAGCGGGTTATATTTGGTAGCTAAGGAAATCATTATAGCATTACAGAAAATCGTTCCAATTAAAACGCAACATATATCGAAAAAGAATATACTTGATACATAAATGCAATCCCATAATAGCTACCATAACATATCAACAAAGCTCATGTTATTATTATAGTCAATTTGATTTAAGGAGGTTGATCCGTTACAGTCCCAATAAAAAGTAAGTCGAATTCTAAATGGGAACTTTTCCATAATAAATTTTTACAAAAGGTTATAAGTCGATGATACCAATAAATTATTGTCATAAAGGCATAAATAAATAATTTTTTTAATATTAATTAATTATTTCAGTATTTTACTTAATGAACTAACTTTTGAATTTTTTATACAAAGTTAGGTTAGAAAACAAAATTTATGTAAATACCTGTATTTTACATATTTTTTGCAGTAAATAATAAAAAAAAGAAATTAGAAGTAATAAAAATTAAAATTAAATCATTAACAAGTTGAAAATTCAGTTAAAATTGTTAAAATTGTCAAGAATAAAAATCTATAATCGAAAAGTGGTAAGGTTTAATTATTTTTTTTATTGATTAAAAGTCTCCTAATTAAATTGGAAAAAATATTAAAATATACGTAAGACATCGATGCTTTACATAGTTAGTTTTCGAAACTGCTGACATTATTTGGTTATTGGCAAAAAATTAAAATGTACCGTTTGCATGCTAGGTTGACATGTTTTCCATAAGACTACATGTAAAAGTATTTTTAATTTTTAACTTTATAAATCTCCTAATGATTTTGGATTTTTTACATAAAGTTTTGTCATAAAAAAATCTATTAAAAAAACTTTATTTTAGATTTTTTTCATTATCTTCGTAAAACGGCTCAACCTCCTTAAAAGGCGCAATATATAGTACACGAGTTTTGTTGATTTGGTAGCTATGGAAATCATTAATGCATTTATTTATTAATTATTTTTCAATGTATATTGCATTTTAATGGGAGCGATTTTCTATAATTATATTAAAATAGCTATTTAACGTGGAGATGGTAGTATGACTCCACTGGTATTAAATGTGTAAATCTACGAACAAATGTCACACTCGTCCGCAATCGCCAACTTTCTGCACCAGTTGCAGAACGTATCTACTATTTCACGTCTGTCTGTACACTAGAAAATGCCGTTCCGATTTTAATTTGGATTGCGCGCGCAATGGTATTGCCCTCTTTACGATCTATGAAGAACTATATAAATAATACGCGCCACGAATCTAAAAGGCTCGGAAGTTAGATGCGAATGCGGGCTTGCGCTTGTACAGTCCGTTGAAAAACTACAAACTCGCAACTCAACAAAACTAAAATAGCAATAACAACATTAGCGTACTGGACTGTACTTTAAAGCAAGAAAGCGACAAGTGACAAAGGGAATGAGCGATCACGGCCAATCACCGACGAGCGCACGTTCCGTGGGAGTCTTAACGGCCTAAAATGTGCCTTTGCAACGCTGTTTGTGACTAACTTCCGAACTTTTTAGATCCGTGGCGCGTTCAGATCTCGCACCGAGTTCAGATATTCTCGATTGAGCCTAATAATGTGAGCAGAGACCGTATATTAATTTTATCGATAAATAATATTAATAACACGTATCAGTTATAAGCTATCGTAAAGGAATGTGGCAATCGGAAACAGAACATCTCACCAGCATGGCTGAACATGTCGACATATTTAATATCCTGTACCGGAAGTACTACATCTGCCGGAAACTATTTCCGCATGCCAGTTAATGCATATGTATATGTTTAAAGTTGCTTCATATTATGCAATGCATAATATATTAAAAGTGCATCTATATCGATTTACATATACACAAACAGTCGTGACAGTTACAAAATATTGTTGCGCCCCCCAGTTGGGACGGCTATGAACTCTAAAGAATTATGTTGCGCATTTCCCCCCCAGTGATGCGCCTATGGAGTTTCTAGAATAAACTATACAATACTCGGAGGTCAACCAACAACATTGGAAGCAGGTAACGAACACCCGACCTTGGAGACCCACACACATGTAAAGGAAAGGAACTCGATGCGTGGAGATTTTTTTTTTAAATCTCCAAATCCAAATCCAAATCGCGGCCATATAAAATACAGAATGGTTCCGAATAGGATATTTGACACTATAAAAAATAAATGATTAAATACGATAATTAATCAAATAAGAAATCAAAAATGATCGGTTTGTGTTAACAAAAACACGAGATTGATTGGTTATTACAATTTTAAAATTGCAACTGTTTGGCATGTCAGAAAACGTTGTCCGCCATGACGGTGTAAAGTGTGACGTCAGACTTGCAGTAAACACTCATATACCTATGTAAACACACGGAACACACAAGTACCTACGCGCGGCGAAAGATGAAGCCGCCTCGTCATAGTAACGTGAATGCATTGCGCTCGCCTTCTAGCTTGCTATTGGCTGTCTCGGAGATCCATGTGCGTCGAGTGTTTTCTGTATATTATGTTTTCTATAAATGGATATGTCGAATTTATTCCTGCGGGCAAGCAGGCGTTCACTATAGCATATTGTTGATGACGTGCCTGGCTTCATCTCTCACCGCGGGCACTCTAACACGAAACGAGCCTCGTGTAAACGATACCCAGTCTTATTTCGACTAGTTTGTATACTGCAAGAATGACGTCATAATATGTAAACAGGGCGGCTTGTGTTTTCGCGCCAACTTATAGATTTAAAATTTTGAGTGCTGTTTTTATCAAACATAAAGATTACATTTAAGCGATTTAAAAACCCCTGTGGACTAAATATAACGATAAAATAGAAATTAAATAGCCTATTGAACGACAATGTAAGAATTTACATAAAAGTGTGAGCCACTTTTAAGCGCTCAAAGCGTGTAACTCTCTACACGAAAAGTCGTATATATTATTGCACCAAAATATTCAATCTTATTCATGCGGAAATAAAAAATAATACAAACTGTCAGCAGTTTAGGAAAAACCTTAAGGCTTTCCTTGTTTGCAAATGTTTTTATTCTTTAGAAGACTTTTTTAACTTGTAAATTATTGTTGTTTATATATTGTGTAAATGTTTATACCTTTTCTCCTGTACAAATATTTTTGTTTTTTGGAGCAATAAAAATTATTATTATTATTATTATTATATAATTACTAAATTTATTTTAGTGAGTTCGTTACATTATTGATTTCTTTTTTTATCACCCTGTATAACCCAAAGGTTGTTCGCAAGTTACTTACAAACTTGTTAGGAAACGATTCAATGAATGTTTAATTAAGTGAAAGGCAAACTTACTTATAGACGCTCGACAACATTGCGCAGTGTTAATAAAGTATGTGAGAAGAAGTTCGTTTCGAACCGGCAGCCAGCTGTTTTTGCGCTCTCGTTACAACAAGACCGATTTACATCGTTCATACGCGGAATTAAATACACTGTCCAAAATATAAAAAACGAAACGTAAAAGTTGAAAATTAAGAGTTCACGCACTATCACTAACTAAGTCTTTATTCGCGATGTGCTACTTGTTTTGTTAACATAATACAGACACCGCGAGGCCATCTAAAAAAGCAACTTTATACCGCGTCGTTTCGCTTATAAGCTTTAAGCAAGGAGCAAAATTATATGGCCAGCGTTGCCAGACGTCCCGATTTTGGCGGGACGTCCCGATTTTTAAATCAAAATTAAATGTCCCGCGCGGGACAGGCTCAGTCTCGCTTTTCGGGGATAACTTTAAAAGAAGTTAAATCTTCACAGAAATATCATGAATAAGTAATTCTGATAAATAATTATTCTCTTATTGTAAGTTGCAATTTGTAACACTCACTCCACAGACTATTGTTTGAAACGCCATATTTTTCTAATGAATAAAACTTTTTTGATTTTGATTTCTGTTTTTTTTTATTATTCTGAAGACGAATAAGACAACTATTTAACGATAGGGTAAATCTGATTTAAAACATATTTTTATTAAAATACATTTTCTATGGCTATTTTTGCTATCTATTGTCACGTAAACGTAATTTTAATTCAAATAAAAAGATAAATAGGTATTTGAACACTTCTGATTATATATGTTTTTTTACTATGTCCCGCTTTCGACGAAAGAATCCCGCTGTTTTCACTCAAAGAGTTCCAAAATCCCGACTTGGCAAAAAAAAAAACTGGCAACGCTGTATATGGCACAATAAATTAATATAAGAAAATAATTGATCAATTCACTAAATCACAACGCGTTGGTACAAAAGTTCGTCCAATACTGCAGCAGGTATAATGACCTTTTTTGAAAGTACTGACAAATAATTACGTAAGTTTTGATTTAATATTATATGAGTTGATCGATAAAAGCAGAGGCGGAGACGTATTATGAAAGCTAAAATTACTTTTTACCCGACTACGGCTAAGCCAAAAGGAAGGGTTATGAGTTTAACAGTCTATGTATGTGTGTATTTACGGATGTTCGACCGTAGCGTCTAAGCTATTCATCCGATTTTGATAAATAAGGCGTCAATCGATTCGTTATTATAGCCCGGATAACATAAGCTACATTTATTTTTGAATTTTGGTCCCAGAGGGGAGCAAATTGAAAACAAACAAAAAATTAAGTTCAAAAAAATTTAAATAAAAAATGAGTTCAAAAACTAAAACCCGACTACTGAAAAGTATGAAACAAGAAAATATTCCCATCTGAGGATAGCCGTGGTCGTATGCCATCTCATATCTATATGAGGCCCCTCCAGATGTATAGCGTGATGCTTTTGCCCTAGAGCTTATGATCGCTTACTACTGTTTTGTTAGAGTAGGTGGCATAATATGACCACGACTATTGATGAGAATATTTTCTTGTTTCATACTTTTCAGTAGTCGGGTTTTAGGTTTTGAACTTATTTAATAAATAAAACTAAACTAAACATGTGTCTCAATTGGACTTTTGAATGAAATTTTTTTTTGTCATAAATGGACAGATCGTATATAAGTTTTATAACAAAACTATTTTTTTTTTTAATTTTCGTTATAATACAAAAGGTATATCAAATTAAAAATAAATTTTTGTACCAAGTTCCGAGAACGCGCCGTCATTTCCCGAACATAATGTGACGTTATAATGTATTTATATTATTATAATAATAAATAATAAATTAGTTATAGTTATATTTAATGAAAAATATTTAGTTTCTCATAAATTACAGTCACATTATTATTTTGTGAAAAAAAAACTTCCATTGATGCTTTCGCATCTCGAACCGCAGCTGAATTGAACCGAAAATGTATCATTTTTTAGAAAATCTGTGATCATAAATAATATCTACAGTAAGTATATTAGCAGAATTGGCTTGTATAAAAGATTTGTCACACATTATTAAAAAGAATTACTTGTCAACAAAAATTTTTTATACTAAATTTAGGATAGTTTTAGTCAATACACATGTAGAAGCCATTGATAGTATACTGCGTATATACATTTTAACATTATGACGTCACAACTGTCAAAAACAATTTTAGTGCGTTTGCAGTCACGTGATTTTTTTTAATATTTTATCGATTTTAAATTGCTTATAATTAATTTAGAAAAAGTTTTTTGAAAGTTTTTCGCATCGATTATCAATATTATTTATAATAAAGTTTTAAAATACAATAAAAAAATCGATAATTATTTTTTTTTCAAAAGCCTAATTCTCAAAAAGAAATAGCTTTTTGAGAATATTCATGTTTTTGTGTGGTTTGACGCACCTATCTGTTGTTAGCACTGAAAACTGAGCAGCTACCAACTCTTTAAAAACTTTTCCAATTAATCGATTGTGGACATACCTACGTTTGAAAATTATTAATGAGACCGTTTGCAATTTTTATACAGCAATGACGATCGAAAGACTATTTATTCAGGCATTTGGCTTCCACTTTGAAATATAAAGTCTAAAAAATTAAACCTAATCGACGATATAAACAAGACGCAGTATTAGATTTCAGGGGGATGCAGGGACTAAAAATATTTTTTGATGTGAAACATCTATAGCCGCACGTAAAACAGATTTCTGGCGTGGCGACGTGGCGACGCGTCGCCACGCAATCGACTGTGCGATACCTAAGTGTATACTCAACAGGGTATACAGTGTTGTTTACTATTATAATTAAAGTGTGCATTCATCTGTGCATTAAGCATGCGTATATTTGGTGTGTTTGAAGCGCCAGTAAATGTAAAATCTACTCTCTTGGTAGATTAAATTATGTTTCACATCTGCTAGGCGTCCCGCGACGGCTCACATTTTTTTTAAATAATTATAAGCTAGAGAAAAAACTGGGAGCCACGTAAATTTCACGCGCCTGAAGTGTGTAAGCATTTCTAACCAAATAAACACTAAACAGAAAGGGGCGTGTCGATATATTATGTATATATTTTATATGCTTTCGCGCGTAAAGGCTACACGCACGACTTTTTTTTTCGTTACTATAAAAAAGTTCCACTTCAAAAATTCAATGTGTTGACCAGACTTTAAAATTTACCAATCGTGCCCTTTCCTGAAACAAATTCTATATCCGTCACTGACCTTGGACTTCAAAAGTGTCGAACTATTGCGCAATATTTTGCAAAAATATGATGCCCTTGTAATTATATTCTTTATAATTGCAATATTTTTGGATAAGGTATTATTCATTTCTTTAAATTCAATAAAAAAAATATTGTTTCAATATTCTATCAAATTTAAAAAATTCCAACCAATTGGGCGACGGGACCATTCCAACTTCAAAAATGTTTACATTTGATTATAATAAAGAAAACGAAATTTCTGATATCGCGTGAGGTGACGCGGGTAATGGCTAGTATTCAATTTGATATTTGCTATTCGTTGCTAAGGTTACCTACATAATGTGTTCCATGTCATGTAAAAATTAATCAAAGCATGCCTAACTAGTTTCCCCAAAAAACAATAGGGCTCTTCATATTTGCATACCAAACATCCTCCCAAAATTTGGTTTCAATCCGCTCATCCGTTTGACCTGTATCGTGTTCAAACAGACAAACAGAATAACAGACACACAGAGTTTTTCAAAAATATGTTTCTTAGATTCGGGGGACCTCAAAACGGAAAGATATTGTACAATTTTTGAAAAGTGATTTTCGACCTAAACTAGTACCATTCCCCACTTGTGGGTTGGAATGGTAAAAAGACAAAGTTTGTTCATTTGACTGTGATTTCAGTTTTTCAATTAATTACAGGGGACATATCTTCCATTATAGCTCTTCTATATTTTTTTTTTTCATTTTATCAAAGCCATTAATTAAGAAGCCACGTAAAAGAATAATTAATATTAGTCGATATTGAACAATTATAAGAGGATTATAGAACGAGAAAAAAGATTTTTGAAAAATTAAAAAGGTCAACGACGTTCAATCTTGTAAAAATTGTTTTTGATGTGATAACGTCTTATAAATTGATGAAACATCAGCTGCACGCACGAAAAAGTGTAACGTTCCGAAAAGTGTCACGTTCCGCCTGACCCTGTGCGTGCAAGCGAGAGCGCAGTATAAGCGATAGAGAAGCACGATCGGCCCAAGTTTGACAGCTACTAAAATTTAGGTTATGTATTAGGTATTAAATATGATATTCAAGCGGAATACGTTATCACGTAAAACTATCGTCCGTAAACCGACTTTACAGACAACCAATTTTTTTTTTGTTTTTGGTTGTGCAGCCTTAAAACGCGCATCAGCGACAACAGAACAGTTTAGGCAGTAACTGTTAACGCAATTAAAACACCGTCCCCACGATTTCAAATCTCTCTCGCTGTTTTCTCGCAAATGCTCGATAATTCGTTTGCCAGATATGTTTCAAAATAGGGATGGAACAAACAATACCTACACAATTTTATGCCTACGGCTTCGCTATACGTTAGCGACCGGCAGCCCCGTATCTACGATTTTTTCGAACCGAGGCAGAAACTTGATAATGGCGTCCCCTCTCTCCAAGCAGATTGAGTAAATCGGAAAAAGAACCGATTTGATGTTGTTTTTTAACCATATTATATTATGATTTTGGCGCCCCCTGAAATTGCCACCTGTGGCGGATGCCCCGATTTACCCCCACCCCTACAGATTCGGGGCTGGCGTAAGTTTTCGAGTGTTTCCTGACGGACGAAAATTATGGAAATGCATTCTCTCATCACTTACTAGTAACTAAATTTCGCCCTGTTATCTAGATGTCGCCTAACGCCATGTTTAACACACAAATGCAACGTCCTCCCATAAAAGTTTTGCTCCAATTGCACGGTTTTACTCCAACCAAACGCGCCGTTAGATGTTTCACATCCGAAAAGTTTGAATTATGAACACATTTTCGTGTTTTTGTTTCTAATTTTTAAATCTATAATTTTATTTCTTAAATATAGAGATCGTTTTCTTGTTTGTTTAAGTCAAACTTCTTTAATTAGAATAATTTATTTATTATGTCTAACGCTTGATGCTTAAATTTTTTAAAGTAAGTGCTCAATGCTAATATGTTGTATTGGTTATATATTTTATGTATTGTTGACGAATTTAAACCCTACATTGGGTCCATAATAATAAATCTATTTCTATTTCTATTAAAACACGAGAAGTAATAATAATGGCAAAGTGTATTTCAAAAATATAAAACTTTATTTAAATATTTGAATAGAAAAACGAATTTTACACATCCTTTACTTTTGTTATAATGTGAAATTCAGAGCAGTTTCATTTCAAATCAAATTTAACTTTATGCTATTGTGAGGCAGTTGAAGCTGTGCGAGTAAATACAGTAGAACCACTTTGAAAGTATTTTTCGCAGTCTCCACTGAATTTTTGTTACTAGAAAGACCTGGATAAAAAAGAGTTCCGTACTATCAATCATAATAATTGTACGGCCGACAGGAAGGAAGAGGATGGTGTTTTAGTTGATATTGCTTTAAGTGAACCCCACACTATGGGTGCCCTCATTAAAAAAATCATATTAATTGTTTTTGTAACACCGCGTTTTAAAAAGCCACTGGTGTACTCTGGTCGTCATGTAGAGAAACAGAGGCAAGGTGGCAGCGGAGCGTATGAACTAAGAAGTAGTGTTCATGTCAAAAAACTTAAAATAATAAATGTGTTGAATTAATTAATAATATTCATGTTACAAAATTACGTTAATAAATATGTTGAATAAAATAATAATAATTGTTATATTTTTGAGTTTCGAAAACTATAGTTGTTGAAACATTTAATTATTTAGTTTTCTTATAAAGTATACGTAAGTATAGTCGCTTATATTAAAGCGTATGACTCACTCTTTAATTTTGAATTTATAGCATAGTTCTTCCGAAAATTTAGCTAATTACCGGATAAACAAAACATTATTTGAAGTTTAGCAAGGTGCGGTTTCAAAAGCAAGATTGAATATAGACTACTTGGCATCGTGGGCACCCCACGCGTGTGGTCAAGGGTTAACTATATCAGAGGCGTCTGACCAAAGACGTCAAATATAATTAATGGACATAGCATTTCCTGTATTAGTTAATACAATATTATGATGACAACATCCAATATGAAAGATATACAGAATGATTTTTAAGTTGATTCTTATTTTTTAACAGTGTGTAAAAATCAAATAGACGAACAAATATTTTAAATAACTTTTTTAACAAAACTCAAAAATAAGGGAGAAACAGCCGTTCATAGTTTAATTACATTTGTTAAATTTTATTTAATTAATTCAAAAGCCCGGCTAACACACGCGAAAAAATGCATCCCAAATAATTTAGCGAAAGGCCCCTAAGCATGTACAGAAGCATGTGTTCAACAAAACGGGGACAACTTCGAACAATTTCCATGAATACTCGATCATGACATAACATATTTCCATAGTGACATAACATAACGCCAGGACCGACCTCAAAATTTGTTAAAATTTAATAAAACTTTGAAAGCCCGTTTCTCTTTCATTTTTGAGTTTTGATAAAAAAGTTATTTGAAATATTTGTTCGTCTATTTGATTTCTACACGCTGTTAAAAAAAAGAACTAACTTAAAAGTCACCTTGTAGATATGTTTTCACCGAGCTCGTAAGTTTTTTTTTTTTTAAATGAGACCCCAATAAACTAAAAGTGTGCTAAAAATAATTTTAAAATTCGTAGCGAAAAGAAAAATTAACACGAGATAAAGTTTATAATATGTAAATTTCTATGAGGCATATCTACTAGATTACAAATGGTGCATCTGTAAAGATAGTCTATAGTTTTCGAATACTTTTAATTACGAAAGCAAATTAATGATACGAAATAAATTTATCCAATTAAAATGTTTGTTTAATTATTCTTTTTTATATATAAATTAAACTCCCGTCTCGTTCTGAGAAATGAAATAAATTTTTTTATCATTTTTTTAGTAAAGTTATATAATACTTCTGAATGATCGTTTGTAAAATTGGATTAAAACCAAAAAAAGTGCTTATATCTTCAAAATTTAATTAAAACTCAATTCAATTAACAAACATCAAAGAATATTACGGTTAGCTAAAATCCTATAGCGTACCAGACGAATTTTCAGTTTTGTTATTGTTGCAAGTACAAAAACATTATTAAGTATTAAAATGAAGTATGTTTAAAAAATGTAATATAAATATTTTTTACAGTAAAATTATTGGCATTAATTAAAACTCCTGAAATTAAAAATAAAACTAATGGTTTCCGAATTGAAATATCCACTTCTTATAGCGTTTTCGGCATCGATAACTGCCCCGGGGCAAGGTATCCCGTTAAATATTTATGTGTAAACATTAAACAATAGAGCTGTAAAAGTAACGAGAAATTGTGTACCCGTATGTATTCGTTACTTAAAGAACCAGTACCCGTCACTTTCGTATCGTTACGTTACTCGTTACTTTTCATACGACATACAATCGTGTACTAACAGCATCAAGCATGTATCATCGCATCGAGGCGCGTCGCATACATGATACGATATGACTTCGTTCGTACAACGCATAACCGCATCAAACGAGTCGAACTGACATGGATACGACAAATGCGAGTAACGAAATGAATTTGTAAGTAACGATTCGTTACCTCGAGTCAGATGATGTACCCGTTACTCAGTAACGAAATTATACGGTTTGTTACAGCTCTAATTAAAAAATTTCTTTAACCATTTAGCCTGCCCTGCCCCGGGACAGTTCTCGGTGCCGAAAACGCCATAAGAAAATTATAAAACTGTAAAAACACAAAAAAAGATTTTATATTTTAAGCGTAGATATTTAAATTCGGAAACCACAAGTGTGACAGCCACACATAACCTCAATCTATCTTAATTTCGACGACCTAATTTTATATTCTATAATTGAACCTGGTTGTTCAATCAAGGACACACACAAAATAGAGAAAGAAGAAAATCTGTTCGATTTTATAATCAGTAACGAACAAATTCATTTCATTGCGAAATCGTTATTTTCGCATCAGTTGTTTTTTTATCTCTGTCGTTTATACGGCACAGCATTCAAGTAAAACAGAGACGACCTGTTATAAGGTCTCTGAATCACAGTCGCTGACCCGTGACAAAGAGGGTGGCAATTACACGGCCAGTTCAGAGAAATAATTATTTGTGCCGGCGTGAAGCGAGAAACGAGGAGACGTTGAAGCCGTTGTTTATTATGAACGGCGAACTGATTCGTAGAAAAATATTTTATTTTGTCTATACTAATATATAAAGCTGAACAGTTTGTTTGTTTGTTTGAACACGCTAATCTCAGGAACTACTGGTTCAAACTGAAAAAAAAAAAAAAATTGGTTGTCTGTAAAGTCGGTTTACGGACGATAGTTTTACGTGATAACGTATTCCGTAATACATAACCTAAATTTATATAATAATTATAATAATTCGAATCTATGATATTGCATCTTTCGCTTCAAATTTAGGTTAATTTTATTTATTTAAATTACTTACCACCTATAATATAATTGTTTTTTTTTAACTTTCTTTCTTTCGTATTTATTTTAAGTCTCAAAGATTAGCTGTCATAATATTTTGAAAACAATTGTTTCACTGTTTATATAAAATTCCAAAACCTACTTACAATATTTAAGTATTTTCATACGTCAAACAATTGATTTTTATAATGATAAAATTTGTATGAAAACGATTTTTTCGAGAGATGAGACCTAGCTAAAACGATTTTTTGCCCCCCAAAATCCCTTTTCAGTAAATTTCATCCAAATCGTTAGGG
Organism: Xanthostigma xanthostigma; assembly: GCA_963575645.1. Classification (NCBI taxonomy): domain Eukaryota; kingdom Metazoa; phylum Arthropoda; class Insecta; order Raphidioptera; family Raphidiidae; genus Xanthostigma; species Xanthostigma xanthostigma. Next base: position 3,993,321 of record OY754469.1, on the reverse strand, counting down.
CCGTTTTCGAGAAAAGCACGCACAGGGTCAGGCGGAACGTTAGGAACGTTACGAACGTTAGGAACGTTACACTTTTTCGTGCATGCAGCCGGTGTTTTATCAATTTATAAGATTGGTGATTCATCAATTTATAAGACGTTATCACGTCAAAAATTTGTTGGATGGCCCATTTATCGAGGAAGACTATAGGCTACATAAAATCAGGCTACGACCATTAGGAGCGGAGCATTAATGAAAAATGTTGCAAAATGTATCTCAAAAATAAGCTTCTATTCAGGTGAAATGCACTAACTAAATATACTCATATTAGCGTTGTCAGAATACAACGTCGGCTAGCTCAATCGGTAGACCACACTACTGTCAATATCAGGGTCGTGGGTTCAAACCCTACGTTGGGCGAATATATTTTTCTTTTTTTTTTTGTACATTGCTTTCTTCTAAGGCCTACATTTAAATTTATTTAATTAATTAAAAAAAATATATTAGTTAAAAAAAGTATAAATACTGCTTTTTATCGACAAAAACTTTTGAACGGTAACTCCGATCATCATGAAATTTGGACACAACATTCATTTCGGTAAACTAAAATGAATGTGTGTACTCATGTTCCTCCCTTCCCCATTCGTTCTTTTACACCCGGGTGAAACCGGACTGGACCGCTAGTAATAAAAATGCGAGTGAATAAACTATGACACACTATAGAAGTTAAACTGCAATCATATTGTAACGGGACGGTTTTGAAAGCGTCGATAGTGTATTGCTGTCAGAGCCGCGTAGACAACAATACTTGCATTGTTGTCGGTACCGGCTAGACAAAAATGCGCGTATTGTTGTACTCATTGTTATTAGAACCGCATTGAAGCATGCCGAAGTTTGTAGAAACGTCGTGGAATGTTCCAGAACTACTGGAGAAGTATATAAACAGCGCAAGCAGTGAGTCAGTCAGTCAGTGTTAGTGGCAATGAACAGTACATGAACGACATAAATATAGTGACTTAAATAACCGTTACAAGATAAATAAACATTTGTGAAAAGTAATGTATAAAAAATATAGGTACATGACTAATTGATAAACTTTTTTTTGAAGCCTGTTAAAATCGCTTTCAATTTACAATAAAAAAATATAAATGATTTTTTTATTGTTGTATTATTTTTAAATTAAAATTTTTATTGATTATTACTTATAATATTTTATTATTTACTTTTAGTTCATTCCCGGACTGAAACGGCGATTGGTTAATTTTTTTAATAAATTGTCTAAAAAATTAGTCCCAAATTGTATTTATCTATATTCTATGCATATACCTAGATAAATAAAATTGAAGTGTCTGTTTGTAATGTCAAAATAACAGCGTTTTACTAATTACATATGAAAATATATATGGTAGTTATAACAAAAAAACAATTACAAAGTGTTTGTCTGTTTTTGTCTGTCTGTTTGTTCCGACTAATTTCCGAAACAACTGGACCGATTTTGACGGGACTTTTACTGGCAGATAGCTGATATTATAAGGAGTAACTTAAGCTCTATAAAATGAAAATATGGGGAAGTCTTTTCGTAAACTCTGCGAACTGAACAAAAATTCCACGCGGACGAAGTCGCAGGTTACAGCTAGTTGTATAATACAATCAGACGTTAAACAAAGATTTGAGTAATAAATTATGCTCGTCAAGACAGCGCTAACCGAGTTTGTGCAGCTATTGAGCTAGTACAATTTCAACACGCATAAAAATAGAGCTACCGGAAAATACGCAAAGAATATAAAATGAAATTCGTGCGTTTAATTTAGATATAGGTGCTTTCGAAAACTAGAAGTGAGATGTTGATGCAAAAATGATCCACAGGGAGATATACATCAAACGCTGATTCCCCAAGTAGGCTACGACAGCTGCATTTACTTAGACTGTGACAGAACGTTTTCAAAACAACTTGCGAAACACTCACCGTCTGAATAACACGTCTCTTCAGAATGTATATATGGGACGAGCTTTAGGGAATTAACCTTGGCCCACAGGAATATATCAACGGCCACGACGCAAAATCGCTTACGTAAAACTGTTTCTTAATTTTTCCTGCTGCTGCACACGAAGCTGGATTTGCCATTATATTCCTTGCTGCTAGTTTTCTAGCGCTGGTTTTCTTGTTTGCTCTTCACACGATACGTCTTTACAAACTTGCTCTGAAGGTCGTTGCGGTGCGCGCGCAGTGATAGAACGGTAACAAAAGTGAACGTTTATTGTCTCTGAACAGAACACACACTATGGCATAGTGATTGTTTGTGGGCGTTTGTTCAAGTCACCCACGTGACAATATACTGCTTCCTGACTGCAGGTTCTTACTCATACCTAGCAGCGGATCTAGTAAGAAAAATAGCCTCTGTTCTAATGTGATCGCTTGCCTAGACAACCCTGTGAGAACCTGATTCAATAGCGGAGAAACATCACTTGAAAGTTTATATTCACGTCATATATTTCTTCTTGTGCAGTTCCAGATTTATCATTAGGAAGAGTAGACAACTGCTTAGGAGACGCGCATCGTCTAGGGGCCCGTGCACGCACCAAGAAAAAAAACTTCATTGAACGAAAATTTTATTTGAAAATTTGTATGAAATTTCCCAATAACAATATTATTTTCTTTCGTTGTTTATTGTAATTTATTGCATTTAACAAGATAAAATTTAAAATCGCTACGTCACGTCTCATTTCTCTTTCCTGACCCATCAAAAAACCTGCATCATCAATTATCAGCTATAACCTATTACGACCATTTCAATAAAGCTAACGAGTCAAGTAAGGCGATGCTGCAGCATCTAGTCAAAGTAATCATGTTGTTACAATATCACATAAGACATTGAAGTAACAGGATGACTGGAGCCGATCATCTGGAAGCTACTCACATCCCTTCATCAACTTGAAAAGACCTGATTGCATTGCCTAGGGGTCCGGACAGGGTTAATCCGGCCTGTTCTTGTGTCAGTCCTTCTGAATACGAATCTAATGCTCTCACGAGTAAGAACTTAAAAATAAAACTAGGAACCAAAAAAAAAAAGATACGGAAAACATTTACAACATTGAAAGTCCAGACAACCTAACCTCAGTTAATATTATTTCAGCAAAAAGCTGTTTTGTGCGGTTTTGTCTTGTCGTTATAGACATACCAACTTAAAACACATTGTGTGTGCACAAACGGGAAAGTTATTAAGTTGGTATTACTGGATTACGGGATGGATACTTAATTCCGGACGTATGGTTTTAATTATTCCTTTTATGGTGGTTTTTATTTTTTACACTAAACGAAAATTTGATAGGAAAGCGAACGAGTGAAATATTGTGTTTTTGTGATGACTGATTAAGAATTTATCCCGTATACAATTTTTAATCCGACGTTTATGACATCTGTTTGAAGATTTAATCTAATTTTTAATCCGTTGCGCGTTTTATTTAATGATGGATTCGTTTGATTGATTTACTTCGATCGAATATTGAAAAATATTACAAAAAAAAATTTTATTGGACAGTTTTCAGTGTAATAGGAAGGAAAAAATAATTTTTAATAATTTAGGTTCATAATTATAACGCATGGGTTGTACCGAAATCTTTTCATCCTTTGTCAACGGAGTTGTGAAAAAACAAATAATCCGCCATCTTGAGGCGCCCGCCATATTGGATTTAAAATGACATTAAATATGCATACTGATAGATAAAACAATTGGAAAATATTTGTTTTTTCGTTTTCTCGCGCGTATTTCGGATTTTAGATTAATATTTAACAAGAACCAAACAGGATACAAAGCAAATGTATACCTTTATTCACTGGCTAAACATCTTTAGGTCAACGTTTTGACCTTGAAAACAGCAATTCGTCGCTGGCGGTCGTTTTTAACTCATTGTCACATTCGTAAAATATAAGTACTAGATACGCAACACTACTTCGGTGTGTTTATAATATTCTATGATTTAATTTTTTATTTCAAATATAAGAAAAATATGTAAAACATGAAATACTACAAACATATTCAAGAACTCGTATTGTTCGTACTTATTTAATAAAAGTTAAATAATTCATGTGTATTTCCCGGAGCTGTTTTATAACATAGTTTTAAACCTGGACAAAGCTCTTTTATCTCCACAACATTTTCATATTATTATACACACTGTTTTTTTTTCTCGGGGCAAGGTTACATAGCTACAGGGATGAACCAAAGTGACATTTTCTAAAGATGTAAAAAAAAATTCGATACCGTCAGGAGTGGAGGACACGAGCTGCTGCCGGGAAATTGATTGGCCGGCGGGTAATTCAGGTACTGTAACCACAGTATTGTGTAAAAGTCGCTGTAAACGCGGCTAGAAACGCTGCTAGGAGTTCTGCTAGCCGGTAGGCTGAGTACGAAGCTAGAAACGACGTCATTGCGGGCTGGCCTGCTAGCTCACAAGATAGGTTTTAAAATTTGAACAAGGGCTATTTTCCCTGCTAGATTTGCTGCTAGGTATGAGCAAGAACCAATCAGGAAGCAGTATCTTGTCACGTGGGCACTTGAACAAACACCCACAAACCAACATGGTGTCGCATTCTGTTCAGAGTCAGACAACAGACGCGTTTTGCTCTGTGTTTATATTCGAACTGTCGCTGCGCGCGCATCAGATCTATCCACAAATCAAGCTTGAAAAATAGTCTCGTGTGAAAGTAATCAAGAAGACCAGCTCTAGAAAACTAGTAGGCAAATGTAGCAAAGAATCTAGTAGCGTTTCTAGCCTCGTGTGCAGCGGCCCTTAGGATATATCCGCAAGTACTCTGCTACCGGTACAATATGAGAACTCTCGCATACAACACGGTACGACAACTAGGCTATAAGATATAGCCACTAGTTCACAATACAGTTCAGTAGTCGATCTGAATCCATTGTAATTGCACGCTTGCAAACTGACCGCGACGTTTGTCGATGCATGGGGACAATAGTTTTCCGACGGCTAAGCGGGAAAGATCTTCGAGACTCGATTCCCGTGATGGACGAACTATTTGCGTGCCTACAAGAGGCCGACTCGCACTTGGCCGGTTTTTTTTGGTTGCACTTGCCCCATCTAACCTTACCTAAAAAAAAAAACGGGTGACAAAAAAGTAGATCGATCATTCAGTCGTTGTGTCAGTTCTATGTCTGATACAATATGTAGGTACGAAGAGTAGTTTTTGTTAGCATAATTTTTACAAAGCCTACGGCAATGATAAACAGTTTCCAGTCCCCGGGGCATCCTTAACTCTCTTCTGGAGACAGTGTAGACACACAAATGTTATTCTCATGTGACGACAGACATTGTCATGACGTGTAAACAGAACTGAAAGAATATTGCAATGTATATCCTTTACCTTGTATAGTTTTGTTTCCTTTATTATAAGTTTATTTGTTCGACTGTTTGTCTTCTTTTATAAAAGTAAGTCATGAAATGATGGATGAAAAATTTATTTCAATTTTAAATGGCGGATTCTTCCCCTTTTCAGTTTATTACGGAATATATACCGTACTAGCGGTCCCGTCCGGTTTCACCCGGGTTTAAAAGAACGAATGGGGAAGGGAGGAACATGAGTACACACATGCATCTTAGTTTACCGAGATGAATGTTGTGCCCAAATTTCATGATGATCGGAGTTACCGTTCAAAAGTTTTTGTCGATGAAAAGCAGTATTTATACTTTTTTTTAACTAATAATTTTTTTTTAATTAATTAAATAAAATTGAAATAAATTTAAACGTAAGTCTTAGCCTCCCCCGGGATTTGAACCCGGTACCTGACACCGCTTGGTCATTCCAATACAGAATTGACTATATATGTTACGGTTAATACGAGAAACTAGTTTATTCGCGAATTAACCGGCGTCAAGGATAAATGCCGAATATGTCTTAGTTTCTCGCTTTTTCGCCTATTATCAAGTGCAAGCAGGTTAAAACGCGAATTATCCAAAAACAACCGTATAAAACGTTTATTGTCTCAGTATTTTATCATCTGTCAACACGGCTGGTAACACTATTTGTTTTTTATCAGTGTTGTTTTATTTTATTTGGAGAACATTTTTATTTTGTATTATTTTAATAAAAATTACAGCTCACTACTTATACGCACGTCTATGAATTTGAGGTTAATTGCTTACTTAACATATTATCCGGCTAATTCGCGAAAGAGCCAAGAGCTATCGGATATAACCGATCATATTGTCTGATTCGCGTTTTAACCGAATAATTTGCGAAAATTGTTAAATCATATTTATTTCTTTGGTAATAACCGGCTGTATTGGTTAATTCGGGTATTAGCCGGTTAATTCGCGAATAAACTAGTTTCTCGTATTAACCGTAACATATATACTGTAAGACTATACATTATGCTGTATAGAATAAAAAAAAAAGAAAACCGATTGCTTGCATCTGAATAGCCTGCAATAATTATTCGGGTCACGTCTTCTATTCAGCCACTCCTAAATTATTAGATAAAAACAAAAGACTATAACTGAACGCCATTATTGCAAGATTAAAAGAAAACTTCCGACAAAACAGCGATAAGACAACAAAACAGTTTAGTTTCGCTAAAGAATATAACCTATTTTTTTTTAAAAAAGAAAAGAAAAAAATGATACCGATAAGCACGGAACGCCGTATAGACGATAACTTCTATTGTCGAGCGTCTATAATCTACAAGACGTCGCATAACGAACGACGCTTTACATTTTACTTTTGACTTAAATATTAACCTTGGTTTTCTAAATTTTTGACGTGTCAAAATCTCCACCGGCGTGTTTCTCGAAAACGATTTGTCCAAAATCTAATCTTCTTGGCAAGCTGTAAATTTTTTTGAGGTTATATTTACTTAGTTGCCTAGGTATTAGAATCTGAATTGTTACATTCACGGTGGATGCGGTTATGTAAACAGTTAAACCTGAGTAAGTGAGAACTGGGTAAGCGAGAAAACTCTCTAGGTGAGAGTAATTGCCAGGTACGGTCTTTGTAACCCTTTAAAACCTCTATAAGTGAGAAAAAGAAACCTTTATAAAAGAAAGACGTTTTTCACTCATGGATCTCTATAATTGAGACTACTACTTGCCTGTACCTCTATAAGCGATAGTCGAACGTATTAATAATTTTACGAAATTTAAGAATGAGTCATAAATAGCTGAACTAACTAACATTGTTTTTGCATCATTGTTTTTTTTTTGTTTATTGTTTTCTTTTTTTTTAGTATTTATGAATAATAATAATTTATTACTAGATTTATTTTAAAAAACTGTAGTATCCAGTGTTAAAAGAGTCAAAATTTATATGTGCGGCTGATTTTATATTTTCAGGTAGCTTATTAAAGATGGTAACGCCTAGAAATGCAGGGGACTTTTTTAGGGCACTCGTAAGGTGTTTTTTTGGCGAGTGTTGATATTGTGGATATCAGAGCCAAGATCATACATGTTTATCACTACATATTATATTATTTGCTGTATTTTTATAGACCTCTATAAGTGAGACAGGCCACTCCTGTACCTCTATAAGCTAGAAACTCGGGCTAGTGAAAAACCTCTATAAACGAAAAAGAGATCGTGGTCCCTTGAACCCTTATCCAGGTTCGACTGTATATCCAATAGTATTACGTAACTAGGATATACAATCTACTATTGCAGCTGATATTTTACGAAACATTAAATCACAAATACGAAAACAAAAAATATAACCTCAAAGAGTATTGTGCAACAAAAATAAAATCTGTAACTATGTTCACGAGCAAACGATAAACAGAGTGATAAATATAAATGAGGGGGGGGGGCTAATAAGTATTGCAATGGGTAGAGTGAGGGAGCGTAACGAGGTAGTGTCTAGTGTGAAATATTCAGGAATCAGCCCCCGGAGTGTGCTGTCACGTAACATGCATTCTGCAACAAACACACACACACACACACACATTCATCTACGTGCGGCACGAGAGCCAACGGTCTTTCTAATAGCGTGTCGTCCACTGGGTGAAAAATATCAATTTATCATATATATTAATACGTTAAGGTTAAGATGTTTGCCTCCCTTTTTAGAAAAAACCTCACAATTTCTCCACATAAATTATATATCATTTTACAGATAATTGCTTGCTCTACTGACATCGACAACTAAAAAATTTATTATTGCTTTTGTTTTTGTAAATTATTTAATTAACAGCAACGCTGAACAACGTCTGCCATCTGACGGCTTTAATTTTGAAACAACGTCAACACTTCGATCTGTCATCAGACCTTCATATTGTAAATACTGCATACTGCCATCTGACGGCTTTAATTTTGAAACAGCGAGCAACGCTGAACAACGTCACAGCAATGCTGCATGATGCCATCTGACGGCTTAGCTCAACGCTTTTGCTACTTGCGCCTCTATAATATGACAATTTTAGTAAAATATTTCTTCGATCTGTCTTCTGAGCTTCATATTGTAATACACGCTAGTTATTTGTTAAAGATAATAAAATCTTAGCAATGTTGTCCAAGAGAGAGAGACTTTTTGTATGGTCAGTGCTTAGACGATGAAATATTCTAGTGGTCGGCAAGCTTTAAAAATCAGGAAAAAGCGATAGACTACTTTATACTATATACTTCATAGCACCTACTATAGTGTCACAAAGCCTTCAATGTGTAAACAAAACAAAATCTAGTCCCCTAGTCTCCGGGTCTGCTGTTTTCTCTTTGGTTAGTTGACAAAATTGCTTTGACAAGAACGCTATCTTTTGCGTGCATATGAAAACTCAAAGGAATAGAAATGAAAAATGTTTTCCCGGACCAATTTTCATTACGAATACATTTCCACATAGTCACACATTGTCAGATGACGAAATTATGGACATACTTAATGACCCTAATTTAAATATAGGGCTCTTACCCTTTTTACAAAAACTTTTGGAGTTGATAATTTTAGTTAAATTTAATACCTGAAACACATAAAAATGAAATAAATTTTGTTTCTATTTTTACCCACGACGGAACGGATATGCGTTTAGGGTGAGAGATTGTTTTTGTCACCATGTGCGACCCGCGCTTCCACCATATGTAACCCGTACTTCCACCGTATTAAAGACATCTAACCAAAGATTTTGGTTCGGTTTAATTATTAATAAAAAATATATATTTTCTAAATAAAAAATTGTTTCATTAATAAATATAAATTCATTTAATACTGAAGAATTTATTTTAACTGATTATTCATTATTAGCAATTATTGTTATTAAATAATGGTTAGTCACTGTTACCATGGTACCCATTCTCATATTATGTGGCCAAAGTAATCGTTGATCCTAACTAATTTGTACAATGGAGTTTTCCCTATACAGTATGTAAACGCGTAAGGTGCACATAGGGAACTTAGCATTGGGAAAAAATACTTGGATCAGAGTTAGCCATGACTGCATTAATTGTTATTTCTATTGAATTATCGCGGTAATCTTGAGGATTTCTATTTTATTTTGATTTATTTTTATTTTACTTGGCTTTTTTAATAATAAAAAGCTCTTATAATTCATTATTTTAATTTTTTTGTACAAAAATAAAACAAAAAAACAACTCCATCTGTTTGGAAACATTTTATTCAAAAATTGTCTGACTTGTATGACGTATGCGCGTTGGTAAATCAGTGATTTACAATGTCTTTAGGTTCAACACGAATAGGCGGAGATATTTGATCTCGCACCATATTTAAGTATTTTTGGGAATTTAATGTCCCATTAATAAAAAAAGTCCGATTATGTTGTAATCATTTGAATATTTTCTTCGGTAGTATACACATTCATTTTGCAAAAGAATATTATCTGTCAAATTGAAAAACAAGATTTCAAGGCTCAGTCATTTTTTTCCCAATGTTAATTTCCCTATGTGCACCTTACGTGTTTACATACTGTATGTACGGCTTTCTGTGATACACCCTGTATATGCGTGTGTGTAATTTGTCTATTATTTATAGACCATCAAACCGTCATTTAAGTCGGCATTTTGCAACGTTCCCGCCCACAACATTCCAACACCCTCAGCTTCACGGGATGTTAGTTGCCTTCTGCTCGGTTTCATTCCGTGATCCCTCGCCATTGTTAAGAACCACTCAATGTGCACTACATTCGATACAGGATGGTCTACCAATGATTTCACGAACATCGATATGAAACAATATCCCAAAATTATTGTTATTTTCTAAGATGAAGGAAGGTTTTGGTTGAGGATCATAAAATAAGCTTTACCAGTGTTTCGCTAGTGGCCCACGTTTCGAAAAATTTATTACTTATTTACCACCACTTGACCAGCTTGAGGCCCTGAAGATGAAAATAAATTTTTCGAAACGTTGGCCACTAGCGAAACACTGGTAAAGCTTATTTTGCGATCCTCAACCAAAACGTTCCTTCATCTTAATATTCTATTGGATCAACACTACTTTATACTGAAGTTATTTTCTAATTTAAAAATCACTCCATTTATGAAAAAAAAAGTGAGATGTCGTGGGACGCCTGGCAGATGTGAAACATATTTAAGCAAAATTCCAGTAACTAAATTTCGCCCTATAACTAAATTTCGCCCTGTAACTAAATTTCGCCCTGTCTACTAACGAAATTCTAGTAACTAAATATTGCCCTGTGAACTAAACGAAATTCTAGTAGCTTAATATCTCCCTGCAACTAAATTTTGCCCTGTCATCTACTAAATTTCACTCTTTTAACTAATGAAGTTCTAGTAAACAAATATCGTCCTCTAACTAAATTTTGCTTTGTCATTTACTAAATTTCGCCCTGTCAACTAACGAAGTTCTAGCAACTAAATATCGGCCTGTAACTAAATTTTGCTCTGTCATCTACTAAATTTCGCCCTGTCAACTAACGAAGTTCTAGTAACTAAATATCGCCCTGTAACTAAATTTTACCCTGTCATCTACAAAATTTTACTCTGTTAACTAATGAAGTTCTAGTAAATAAATATCGCCCTGTAACTAAATTTTACCATGTTATCTACTAAATTTCGCTTTATTGACTAACGAAATTCTAGTAAATAATTTGTAGCTAGATTTCACCCTGTAACTAAATTTTGGCCTGTCAACTAACGACATTCTAGTAACTAAATATATTACAATAATATCTATAAAAACTTTACAGAATTTTTTTCTGGGGCATCACAAGAGTAACGCCCTGTATGTACTTCTAAAAGTGTGTGTCTATATAACAGTCATTTGTTTTCCTTAAAGGTCAGTACTGGCCCTTAAGTGGTTGACGCAGATTTGTTTGTTTGTTTGTCCTTTTATATGCTTCAAAAAATCAGTAAGTGGAAATCAAATATTTGATGAAAAAGCTGAATCAAGTATAAAACTGCCATTTTTCTATAAGGAAAACATCAAAATAATATCTCACAAATTTCTGAGTTTTTTTTTTTAATAGAAAAAGTAAGAAGGGTCTAAAGTGGAAAATTTTTGAAAAATAAGTTCGCACTGTTTCGTTTGATATTATGCATACTTATAGAAAAAGTCATTTTGAATCGATTCCGACCATCCGCAACCATGTATCTCTTTTAGTTTCGGAGATATAGCCAATTAAAACTGTTCAAATTTTTATACATTTTAAACCGTCATAGCGTCTAAACTAAGCGAGATACGAATTTGCGCTTAGGTCTAATCGATTCAGCGTACTTTTTTCTATAAGACACGTCAATATTAAGCATATCTGAGATGTTTAAATATTATATTTTGCCAAATATCGTAAATCTTTGTTCCTACAGTACCTATGATTGCTTGTTTTCACCATCGGATGAATGGTTGTTAATTTTTTGGGCCAGGACACTTAAATCTGGAGTCAGCTCTGCATTTAGTTTAAGTTATCACAAAGAAAATGTGGATTCATCAAAGTCGTCATGTTTGTTAACATTAATTATGAAAAAAAGTTGCATTAATAAATTTGCTCGATTTTGAACGTTATAAACATTCTGCTAGCCTGGTACGCAACTTCTGTATACATGCTCGATATGGATCAACGGATAAACCGGAGTTTACTGTTAAAGTTACGACTGCACAAACATCGTAATTAACGATCTTTCAAAACTTCGACATTTAGACAAACGCGAGAATTTGAAGTAAACAGTAAGAATGACCGAGTTTCGACGTTTCGAACTAAACCAGACGTGTGAATGTATTTGAATATTATGTCCATAGTTTGTATGTTTGTTGGAATATGGAGAAGGGTTCGACCGTAACACAGAACAAACAGATCCTTTCCGATCATTGACGTAATGAATAGAGCGTCAGTGTGTCAGTTCTTATGTCCTGTCTTTGGCACAGAACATAGCCAAGAAGAGGATATTACAAGGGGCTTTGACAACTAGCGCCCTTGATCTTCCATCTATACTAATATTATAAGGAGGTAAAGTTTGAAAGTTTGGATGTAGGAAGTAATCTCCGAAACTACTCATCCGATTTCATTTTTTTTTCACCAATATTTAGAATGAACCTTCAGGATGAACATAAGCTATATATTATCACGTTAAAATAAAAATCTTTTTCGTGGAGACCAATCTATACTAATATTGAAAAAGGTAAAGTGTGTAAGTTTTGGTGTTGAATGTTATCTCCGAAACTACTCATCCGATTTCAAAATTTTTGCACCAATATTTAGAATGAAACTTCAGGATGGACATAAGCTATATATTATCACGTTAAAATAGAAATCTTTTTCGTGGAGACCAATCTATACTAATATTGAAAAAAGGTAAAGTGTGTAAGTTTAGAAGTAGGAGGTAATTTCCGAAACTACTCACCTGATTTAAAAAAATTCTCACTAATATTTAGAATGGACCTTTAAGATGGAGAGAAGCTATATATTATCGCGTTAAAATAGAAGTATTTTTCGTGGAGACGAATATATACCATATATTAAAAAGAGGTAAAGTTTGGATGTAGAAGGTAATCTCCAAAACTACTCATCCAATTTCAAAAATGCTTTCACCAATATTTAGAATAGACCTTCAGGATGAACATAGGCTATATATTATCGCGTTAAAAAAACCGCTTTTCGTAGAAACCAATTTTGCAACGCAAGTTAACGAAAAAACGGCGCACTGCAAATCTAGACGTGTTACAAACCGTGTTATTTCAACGCGTGTAAGTGTGTTTATTATTTTTACCGTGTTAAAAATATGATTTTAGTACACGACGTGTTATATAAACACGCGTTTTATTTTTAAGATGAAAGAAATTTATTAAATAACTAATACTACTTTTACCCTTCCAACCCACAAGTGGGGAATAGTAACTATTTTAAGTAAAAAATCACTTTTCAAAATTTTACAATATCTTTTCGGTTTGAGGTCGCGAGAATCCGAAAAATATCTTTTTGGAAAAACTCTGTGCGTCTGTTTGTCTGTGAACACGATACAGGTCAAACGGATTGAAACACGCATAAGTGTGTTATGAAATTAACACGCCTGTTTGTGTGAAGAAGAAAAAACACGCTGTGGCGTGTCAAATTAACACACTTCCGGTTTACAGTGTGGCAATCAACTGGCATGTTAGTGAGATTGGCCCACAAGTCAAACTTTGATAATTCTGAATAATGTATATCATGTATGATATATAATTCATAAACAAAAAAAAGAGACTTTGTATTTTACACTACACGCTACAGAATGAATACTGGTATAATTGTAAAAAAAAAATAAAAATAACACCGACATCTACCGGCGAGATCGAGAACCTTAAGGTCCTTAAAAAAGTTTTATTTAAAAAATATCAACGGATACTGTCCAGCGGAAAAAAATAAGTAAAGCTTGGTTCAAGTCTGATTTAAAAAAAGACGCGAAGAGACCATCACCAGTGTCTGTCTTCTTCCAGAGAATGTTCTATTCAACCGTTAGTTTGCGTGGTCTATTTTCTATGTTAATGTTTGCAAAGTATTGCAACCTCGGGGCTCGAAACAACACCCACTAATGAAATCTGTCAACTCGTTTTACAGCTGTTCAATCATGACTAAAACTGTCAGTACTGTGTCAGTAGCGTTGACATTTGTCAGTCGCATACCCTACGAACAATGACCGTTTTCCTGTCAGTCACTGAAATATTGAATTGTCAACGCGTGTAAAAAGAATGCGATTTCATCCCGTTAACAGCGTTTATTAAAAGTGACACTATTAAAAATGATGTAAAAAAATATAATTGAATTTCATCGCATTCCACGTATATCGCATCGCAGCACACTTCAACTCAGCCCATATAAGCTCTCTCTCACACTTCAACCTACCCGTAGCGTCTTACCCGCACTCACGTGTAATAGACAGTTTTGCAACCGCCTGGCAGACATTTAGACCCGACTAAATGATCTGGCTTATTTATATTTTATTTTATTAAATATCAAATTTGTAGGTATTAAAATTTCCAAATGCCTCAAGGACTTTATTTGATAACTAGCGGTCCTGTCCGGTTTCACCCGGGTGTAAAAGAACGAATGGGGAAAGGAGAGACATGAGTACGCACATTCATCTTAGTTTACCGAGATGAATGTTGTGTCCAAATTTCATGATGATCGGAGTTACCGTTCAAAAGTTTTTGTCGATAAAAAGCAGTTTTTATACTTTTTTTACGTAATAAATTTCTTTTAAATTAATAATTACTATAGGTAATTAATAAAATATAATAAATATTTAATTGAAAACACTGTAGGATAATTATTTTTATATATATAGGTATCTATAGTTATACAGTTTTCAAATTAGATTTATTTTATTTTAATTAGTCGTAAATAAATTTAAATGTAAACCTTAAAAGAAAGCAATGTGGAAAACAAAAAAAAAAATAAAAATATATTCGCCCAACGTGGGGCTCGAACCCACGACCTTGATATTAATAGTCGCATGCTCTACCTACTGACTTAGCCAGGCTTATGAACGTACGACCTAATATTGATATATGTAGTTACGGCATTTCACCTGTATAGAAGCTATTTTTGAGATACATTTTGCAACATTTTTCATTGATACTACGATCCTATTGGTCGTAGCGTGATATTATATAGCCTATAGCCTTCCTCGATAAATGGGCTATTAACAAAAAAAATGTTTTTCAATTTGAACCAGTAGTTCCTGAGATTAGCGCGTTCAACCAAACAAACAAACTCTTCAGCTTTATATATTAGTATAGACAAAATTTTACAAAGTTAAAAATTCAAGGCTAGGCTAGGCCCCACTATCCTTCAGCGAGGTCTTCAATTTTGTGTACAGAAATTTCAAAAGAAATGTTACACAAATTTTTACGCTGCCTCAAAGCCCTACCCAAAAATGTTTGATAACTCTCCTATTATTACCTTCGCCAGCGTTTGGCGATGATCAAGTATAAGAGCCCAGTGGCGGATCCAGGATTACGGCAAGGGGGGGGTCTTGAAAATTTTTTACTCCTTTTGCGGAGAATTCATGAAAAACATGAAAAGCTTTTTTTTATTGCGCAGTAAGATTTTAATTTGGGATTTTTGATTCTCTGGAAGGGGGGGGGGGGTTGTACCCGACCCCCCCCCGTGGATCCGCCACTGAGAGGCGCCCAGCTAGACGGGGACTCGATTAGTGCGACCACGCTGTACTATTTGAAATTAGTAAGTCATAAATGAGTACAAACTATAAAGTCTGTACCTGCTGGCTATTATAAACTTGAGCTCATTTGTTTAACTGACAAAAGCAGGTGTTCAGTACGATATTGCATTTGTTTATGAATATGCACACCTATATACAGATGAACTTTTACAACTCGACCTCATTTATGCAAATTAATAATATTAATCACAATTCTATAATTATCTATATTAGAACTTTGATTATCCAAAGAAATCTGAACTACATATCGCACGTTGAAAACAAAAGTGGCATTATGGAAAAAATGGCATTTTACAGTAGAGCATTTTTTAGTTTTAATATTATATGTTTTGTCCTAAAAAAGTTACTGTTAAAATACTGCTTATAGAGATTCTTTTGTTAATAATGAGACAATTTATTATTGTTTTAATTTATTTGTTGACCACAATGTTAAAAATAAAGTTATTAAAAAAAAGACCTTTTTACAATAATTTTTTGTTTAGTGTCATTGTTGTCATAACCTATAATCAGTAAGTTGGAGACTTCAACTGCAAAAAGTGTCACTAAACAAAATGTGTCATTTTATGTATTTACTTACTTGCATTAATTTTTGTAGCAACTGTAATCAGTAAACTGTCGTTTAACAAAATGTGTCACTTTTTCACTTACAGCGACGTGCGTACCAAACAACTGCTTTGACAATAAATTGACACAATTAAAATAGTGTCGTTATATCAGTCATGACCATGGGCAATTCTTTCAAAATATAAAGTGACACTAGCTCAGTCTAGCGGAAGTAAGTGGATTTATAAGCAAACGGAAATTTTCGTATAGTGACACTTTTGCAATAAAACATGAATCTTACAAAAGGTGAAAAAGTTAATTGTTTTATATAGTGTCACTATTGTTTTCAACGTGCGATATATGTATGGAGTTTACACTGTATTTCAATATCAGTTTTTTCTTTGTCGGTAAATCAAAATAAAATATGGCGAAGGCAAAAATCTTTCTCGATCGATGATCAGCGAGTGACATGAAGTATGTTTAAAATATACACCCAAGAAAATTTACAAGCTTTTTTTTGTGTTGAAAACAATTTTAGAAATCGTTACTTCGATGGTTAAAGCATCGATTCTCGACCGCCGGGAACCGATGCCTGCATAAAACTATTTGAATTACTTGGGTATATTTTGAAAATGTGCGCAAATGGGCCGCTAAAGTGTATTGAAATAAAAAAGTGTTACCTTTGTGAGACCTTTACCATCCTGTTTTGTTTAAATTAGAAAGCGTGAAATACATTTTACTGAATTTACAGTCATAAAAAAAGTATCCACTAAGCACATGTTTTTGTTTTATTATTCTTATTTAGGTATATTTTCGTTAATCCACTTTTAAGCATTTAGTAATGTTAAAAAAAATACTTAAAGCTGTTTTCATTTCCGTTTTTACTAACAAAATGGCAGCTCTAAATCCTGTCTTTTACTAAGAGCTGTGCTGTAATTCAGACTACTGAAGTCAGTAGACAGATGAATGGATATTATAGATTATAGATACTCGACAACAGAGGCAAAAAACAGTACAGCATGTTTATAATACTCGCCACGGATCTAAAAGGTTCGAAAGTTAGTCACAAACAGCGTCGCAAAGGCACATTTTAGAGCCGTTCAGACTCCCACCACCTCCCAACTGCACGGAACGTGCGCTCGTTGGTGATTGGCCGTGATCGCTCGTTGCCTTTGTCACTTGTTGCTTTCCTGCTTTAAAGTACAGTCGAGTACGCTATTGTCAAGTTGTTTTTGTTATTTCAGTTTTATTGAGTTGCGAGTTTGTAGTTTTTCAACAGACTGTACAAGCGCAAGCCCGCATTCGCATCTAACTTCCGAGCCTTTTAGATTCGTGGCGCGTACTATACGTAAGAACTTTCTGCGCATTTCATAGTTTTGCTTTTTGAGTTAAAAATTGGAAGGATAACATACGTAAAATTTTTTCAAGTAGAATTTATTTCGAGCATTTTTTATGTAAAGTGAATGTTTTCAGAAATATCTGTGATCAAAGTTGAAAAAATTGAGAATTTTCGTTTTAAAAAAAGAGCTGACGAGAATTTTTCAATTTTTTTTAACACAGCGTTTGATAGTCTTTTGTTTTCCATAGCTCCTGTGATATAAATTTAAACTAGTAAATATTTGAACTTTTTCATCCATTTTCCAAATTTTCACCGACTAATTGAAGAATGTACCTATTATAAATTTGTTTTTATTTATAGATGAAAAAAAGTTAGTAAATTTTGAAAAAAATAATCGAATTAACAAATGCATCCTTAAATTTTAATTTTTAACTACACGGCTATATACCCCCTTTTTTAAATAGATCTATGTAAGAACTTGGTATAACATTTTACAATACCTACGATTTTGGCAAACCATTGCACCCCTTTTCACTACGCAAAAAAAACGCCATCGCACCAACACCACCCCGTTATCGTTTTTTTAATGAACTCCGCCCTTTCCCCCACCCCTTTTCACCACGCAAAAAACGCCCTCGCATCAACAACACTGCGTTTTGGTTTTAAAAATCGTAGGTGTTTTTACAGATCGTTTATTCGCCCAACTGAAAAACTCTTAGTGACCGACAGGTTACAATAGTTTTAAAGAAGAAACAAAACAGCATTCATTAAAAACATGTGCATAACGGATTATAAAAATTGAAAATTTCACTTGAAAAAAAACACAATCATTACCTTGCTTCTGTTTCTAGGTGTAAAATCTTCTTTCGATGTTTTACGACGTTTGTCCTTGAGTATCATGCGCGCTGCAGCGAAAGCCATTTTGTTGTTTTGATCGAAATATCACTTTAGTTATTTACTATTATATCACACACTGTTGCTTCACTTATTGCTTTGTTTATATTATTGTTACAACAATAATTATTGTTACTCATTTGTATTGCTTTTATGTTATTGTTGATGAATATTTTTCTTTCAAAACCAAAATTCGAGTTAAGACGAACCTACAAATGAAAAAATACACTGATTGTAGCTACTTCTTAAATACACTTTTACCACAACCTTCATGAGAATCGATTTCAAAAACATAGTTAAAAACAATACGAAACAAAAAATTAGCTATTGTTGTTATGAAATGCATATTGTTACAGTTACAATGTGTGTTTCATAACAACAATAACAAACTATTGTTATATATTTGTATATTACAGCCTTACGTTCTGTTTTAGAAATTAAAATTTGATGGTACAAAAAATAGACACTGTGAAAACACAGGTGTTTGTGACTAACTTCCGAACCTTTTAGATTCGTGGCGCGTACTATACTATGGTAGAAATTGCATTTATTATGCTGACGTTTCGACAATTATCATCATATTCAACACAGGATCATATTCATCTCTTCGTTGAGATAAGTTTTCTTCATTAAATCTACGTTACACCAATATTACGCCACGTAAGATCAGAATACCTACCGAATACCGATTATTTTTTTATATTTAAAAATTATTAAAAGCAGTTTTTTAAGCTGAACTTCGCCTCTTTGGTAAGTGTTATTACTTATTAAATAAAGAAATTATTATTATTAAACCGGGTAGAGAAAATAAAAGCCTGTAAACAATCGACGAAAGTCAAGTATTCAAAGATCAGCAATTTTGCTTTATTTTAAATATGTTAACAATTTGACTGGAAACTGGATGTAATACTATGCAGTACAAATTTTCTCTTTGTACTGCAGAAGCTTCTTGTTTTCCATCTTGGAGAAGTTTTGAAGTTTAAAGTACAAGACATTTAAGCTTGTGGTGTATTGTACAATAAACTTATGTTACAAATTAAACCAACTAAACTTAAAACCTCAACGTTATTTCTCTTTTAAATTAATATGCTATTCATTAGTTAACGTTGAACTATATACAGTCTGCTCCATGATAATATATAAAAACTGTTTTTCCTGCAGCGATTTTCAGAAAAATGTCATATAAATATTGTTCTGATTGAACAAGGGCGAAGAAATATTTTTGACATTGTACAAAAAATATTATAATATCATATATATAATATACCGGGTATTTTTTAAAAAGTTTTTTTTTATCTACGAATTTTTTTTATGTGAAAATGAACATCTTTTGTCTGAACTTTTTTTAAATTTAGCATTGTAGCCTTTTTGTAAATCACTATAATAATAATTTTTTTTAATAACCGTTTTGGTAAAAAACTTCGAGACGAATTTCACAAAAAAAAATATCAGACCATAAAAAATGGGGGTTTCGATTTAAAAAACAAAGGTCACCCCCTTCCCCTGCTAAGTGGTGAGGTGGTGGGGGTGAGTATTGTGTCAAAACGATTTCTCCCTCGAAGCCCAACAACTTTTGTTCGACCTTTTTACTTTTTTTTTATTCAACACGTTATTTTTGAAAGAAAAACGTCCAAAGTTTAAAAAAACACCCGGTATATAATTTATTATTAATATTATATTGTATAATGATATTATTTATTCGTAAATACCGCGTTTGGTTTCCTTTTTTACGTAGTCGGGTTGTAGTTTTTTATTTTATTTTTAATTTTAATGGTTTAGAAAAATATAAATTATTTATTAAGGTAACTGTTCACCAGCTGTTCAATTACCCCTTATTCATCCGCATGGCTCTCTATTACGAGCAATCGCATGTTTGTGTGTGTGAGTAGTTTTTAATTATTTGTTGTTATAGCGGCAATAGAAATACACACTCTGAAAATTACCTATTACGGTTCATGAGATACAGCCCGCTGACAGACAGACGGACGGACGGACAGCGGAGGCTTAGTAATAGGGTGCTCCTTCGGGTACGGAACCCTAGAAATGGTTGTGTAATTATTTAATATGTTTATAAATAATTTATGTGCCAAACGGAAGTTTAAAGCATATTTACTCTATACAGAAAAATCATAGTGGAAGAACGGATGTTTGTGGTGGAGGTGCGGGTTCGTCCTGCGGGATTTGCATGTATAACAGAAGTGCAGGACTCTACACAAAGGAAGTGTGGATGGACTTTGAACTACGAAACACAGTGTGTCAAAAATGAAGCGCAACATACGAAATCGCATACCGTTAAAACCAACACTTCGTGCGACGATGTCGCAGGCAAAACAAATCGTACGCGACGAGCTCGTAAAGACTTGAAGTTCGTTCCAAGCAGCCAGAAAACGTCATCCGTATGTGCAGTAGGTAAAACGAAGCTAGTAGTGGCGACTTTAGATTTTAGCTACTGCGCATGCGGGTGACGGTTTCGAAACCGTTTGCTGGCTGCTAGGAACGAACCTATGTTCAACCATTGTTGACACATTATTAGTCTCGTATTAGTGATTCAAATCTGGTGGTATTTTGTATAACACAAGAAAGTTCGACGAGCGATGCAAACCAGTGGCGGAACCAGGATTTTGGATTGGAAGGGGTCAGTTAAGGGTAGATTTTATTATGGTGAACACTAAAAAAGCAGCGGTTACTGCCAAAGGCAAGATCCTGAAGAAGTTTCTCTTAAAGAAGATTACTTATCATTGGTCTGAAGTTTTTAATTGTAGATTTTAATAGGCGTTTAAATTAACAACAAATACAGGCAAAGCGTGGCCTACTAGCGTTAATTTGTAGAACTAAAACTTAATCTATAAACTTGCGACAATGTATATAGGTTAAACACTATTTTACGAGAGCGATTTCTCCAGCTGATGTTCCGTCGTAGAGTTTCCTGTTCCGGTGTGCCTTATCTCAGGAGCGAGCGTACTCTGGATGATCCGGTTTTCTGCTCCGGCATGTAATGTTATACTGAATGTTTTGTTTAACGGGACAATGTTTGAGTTATGATAAAATGGATGCCATCGGAATTGCTATGAATTTTTACGAAGCTTTGGTGTTTAAAAATTACGTTTAATGTCTTAATATACAAATAAATAGCTATAGTTTGCTATTATGTTATGAAACACTCATTGGAAAAAATATTGTTCAAACAATTAGCTCTTGGAAGATGAGAAAAACAATGACTGTGTGTTTAATACAACAACAATAGCAAACACTGCTATAAATTTAATATTATGAACCTTATACATTCTGTAATTGGTATTTGTGTTTGTATTGGTGTTTGTAAAAAGTAAGAAAAATAAAAGTAACTAGACACGTTTTGTTAGTTTGTAAAGAGTCTAAAATGTCTCGAATTTGTGAACTAGAAATACAGTGCAACCTCTCTATAACGTCCTTTGTTTTAACGAAAAACACCCTATAATGTAGAAATTTTTACAGTTTGGTTGGTTTACCTTAATACCCTCTTTATAGCGCAACAGCCATTCTCTATTACGAAGAAATATATTCATATTTAGGCGTCAGCAAATATTTACAGACGTAAAGAGGACGATTCTGAACCATCACCAAGTATTCAACAAGCACTTGATGCCGCTAAACTTATCGAAAAATAACTATAATTGTTTAATGAAGATGATTCCACCACACCCTAAGCATAAGATACTTAATAAAATACAAAACAAATATTGGCATAGCAAAAAACGTCAGGTAAAGTTAAAAGACTATATGTGTTTGGAATAAATTAATTAGGTGAAATTTGGTTATTTTTCTTTTTTCCCTCCATATAACGAAAACTCTTTATAACGAAAAAAAATGATCGGTCCCTTGAGATTCGTTATAAAGAGGTTCTTTATTGTTAAAATTTACAGGGTTTGCATGTTTTTTTATTTAAGTTTGTTTAAAATGTTTTCATATAATTTTTGAATTTTTTGTTTCGATACTTTTATTTTCTGACACACTGTAAAACCAGTATAATGAGAATGTAGCAGCATATAACACGATAATTCCAGAGAGAATGAAGCTACGAGTAGACGCCGGTTTATCCACCCCGTATGTAAACTTATTATATAAACTTTCCTAAAAGTTTTAAAATATGTCGAAACAATTCTCAAATTAATACCAAAAAGACCAAATTGAAAACTACGCTGTTAGTTTTCACGAACAATTTTATTGAAAAAAAATAAAATTAAATTAACAACTTTAATTTTTTATTAAGAATTGCTGTGCCAAGAAATTGAATGTGACCAAATCAATTTTTCTTTATTAATACTATCATCAACATTAAAATTTCATAAGAAAACTCGATGGATGAAGATCGAGCCAAATGGGGTTCTTAGACTATTACCAATGTCAAAATACTTAGCAGCCTTACAAATGACGCCATTTCCAACAAAAGTTGCGCACCGCACTCCATCATAATGCTTGATGTAACGACATCAGTAATATTGTAAGATGCATATTTCCCGTGAAAAACCACAAGTGTATATGCTTAAAATAGTTCCTTTATAAAAACAGTCGAGTATACGATGACAACAAAATGGAGTACTCGTTTTTCACGACAATATTTTACTTTTACTCATGTGTTTTGTTTTACATATTTTATGTGCAACGCATATCACTAAAACAAGACATAAAGGATAGAAAATAAAAACACATTTGTACACTTGGAAACGTGCCCAATGATGCAGTGGCGGA
This sequence comes from Xanthostigma xanthostigma, assembly GCA_963575645.1. Classification (NCBI taxonomy): domain Eukaryota; kingdom Metazoa; phylum Arthropoda; class Insecta; order Raphidioptera; family Raphidiidae; genus Xanthostigma; species Xanthostigma xanthostigma. The sequence continues at coordinate 3,970,217 of OY754469.1, read as the reverse complement.
GGCCATTTTTTTATATTCAAGGTTAAGGATGAATGAGTTATAAAGTCGCATTTTTAATACTAAAAAATTATATGGTCAAAACTTTCGTATTTTTGGCACTGAATTCGAATTTGAAAAACTGTTTCGGACAAAATATTTTGATGCAGGGAGTTCGAACCTTTTTAAGGTCCCCCCCCCCCTCAACGCCAGGGTGGTGGTGCCAAATTTTGGTACCAAAAGTTTTTTAAAAATTATTAGACACGTCTTTTTTCTATTTCCTTGTATCGATGAACTTTTTATAGATATTAGGGTGGTACGGGTGGCTTGAGACACCCTGTATATAAATTAGCTTATTAAGCAGGAAAGCATATTTAAACTGTGTTGATATTTGAACGGTTCAGAACCCGCCAAACGACGCCAAAAGGCTACAATATTGTGTGTCTATAGCATCTATGAACGTTTTTTATTTTTTTACACGCTTTATATTAGTTTCACTTGTAAGTTTGTATGTATGTATGTTTGTTTGTAACCTTCCTTTGGACTACAGCAAGTGGTTTATTAGTGTAGTATAATATGCCAGCACCGTAACTACAGTGTTTAGCCGTGCGGTCTAAGGCACGGGTCTTCGCTGACGTCAACTCTCGGAATCACGGGTCGTGGGTTCTAATCCCGTCCACGCCGAAAAAAAAAATTGTTTTTTTCGGCAAATTTTTGACAATAAATCGAACTAAAAAGTGGAAAATAAATATAGTTTAAAAAAAAAATAAAAAACACGCTTTATATCGAACTAAAAACAAAAAAAAATATTTTTTTTAAAATAAGCTTAAAACAATAATGAATAAAAAATACTAGTATTATTGTAAAAAAACGTGGGGCGCTCGATGTACGAAAATGTGGAACAAAGCGCCCCACGCTTTTTTCACAATAATACTAGTATTTTTTATTCATTATTGTTTTAAGCTTATTTAAAAAAAAAATATTTTTTACTTTTTATAGTTCGATATTAAGCGTGTTTTTTAGTTTTTTTTAAACTATATTTATTCATATTTGAATTTGTGATGTCATAATACCACTATTGGCTGGAGTCAGAATGCGTTTCACTAGTGACTGTTTGAAATCCAATGAAATGTGAATTTCAATTTTATGAAACGGCCTTATTTAAAAAAAAAAATAATGCCCTTTTAGTACCTTACACGTTAATGTTTTTTGCAAATGCATTAATGTTACATAAATAAACATTAGCTTATTATTCAATTTAAGCTTTAAACTCATATTTTATTTTCAGTCACAAACATGGAAACGGTTTCAAAAGTTTCATTAATCCTTTGAGCTGCGGTATTTATTTCCGGAATTGTGACAGAAAAGCTGACGATAATTTTTAAACCTATATACTAGTGGCACCGATTATCTAGCATTGATAAAAAAGACTAGGTATCTATATATTTTTCTGCATTTGAAAATGACATGAAAATTTTTTATAGAAAAGTAACTTCACTACATATTATAAAACAAAGTTCCCCCGCCGCGTTTGTCTGTTTGTCTGAACGCGATAAACTCAAAAACTACCGAACGGATTTTCATACGGTTTTCACCAATGGAAGGAGTGATTCAAGAGAAAGGTTTATATGTATAATTCATTAATGTTTTGTGTAAAGTGGTTGAAATATGACGATGATTGTTGAAGACGTCGAAAAAAATCAAGGCGACCGGGAGCTTTCATCGAAAACGCTGCCTAATCCCTTTAGGGTATAACAAAACAAAGTATGGTGGAATTGTTCCTCTTTTATAGGTCTACAGAAAAATCCGCGATGGCATATGTCTACCATTTAAGGATAGCTTACTATACCCATTAACCATTTTAATGTTAAGCGCTTTTCGTGGATATTGATTTTGCAACGTAAGACGACGAAAAAACGGTGGCAATCTACAAATTCGAGCGAAGCCGGACCGGGCCACTAGTAACATATACGAGTATTTATAATGAAACTAGTGTGCAATAATTAACTTTCAGCCCTGAAGAAGTTAACTATGTTTAACAAAAAGCTAGCAATAAATATATTGCACATTACTTAATATTATCAATGTCCACTTTGCCATGTTCAAGAGTTTTATTATTAACTAGCCGTTACCCGCGGCTTGGCAGGCGATTGAGACGAAACACAGAAGCATTCTCATTATTTATAGATAGATAGATAGATAGATAGACAGATAGATATATATTTACACAAGATAGTACAATACATACATATGTGACGTCAAATTTATACATTAAAATTCATAATTAAAAAATTCATCTACAGTGTAAAAAGTTTTTGGTTAGAAGGCTCCTCAGTGATTTTTTAAAAGTTTCCAGTTTCAGCATTTTGATATCATTAGGCAATTTATTGCACAGTTTGAGAGACACATAAGTGAAACTTTTTTTAATAGTGGCTAGTCTATGTAGCGGCAACGTAAGGGAATTTTTATGCCGTGTATCATAGTCATGTAATTCTGAGTTAGTTTCAAACAAATTTTGCTCTTTTTTGACATAAACTAAGCAATGATAAATGTATAAATTAGACGTAGACCCCCCTCCCCTATTAAACTTCAAAATTGATGACACCCAAAGACTATTTACCTCTTTTCACACTCTGAAGGGGTTGTTTTTGAAAAAGCACGAAACGCGTGTTTATTCATTTGTTGACAGAAGTAATCTTGCGCATTTTCTCATAGATACATCTCTCATATTTTATGATTCCTCCATGCAAGTTTTGAACCCCCGGTACACCCTTTAAGGAATTGAATTTTCAAAAATCCGTTCTTAGCGTATGCTTACGTCATAATAACTATATGTGTGCCAAATTTCAGCCCAATCCGTAGAGTAGTTTGAGCTGTGCGTTGATAGATCAGTCAGTCAGTCAAGATGTTCTTTTAAACTAAATAACACGAATGATAACAATTAGAGATGTGATAAACGGGTCTTTTTAGTGATCTGCATCTTTGCATCTGGATCCCGTATGTGAGCCGGCTCCCTGAACCGGTTCAAAAAGAGCCGAGTTCTGAATATGTTATTCGAGTCAACTGAGCCACTGAGTTAGTCGAGTCAAGTCAATCATATCACCCAATATTATCTCAGTGACTGACTCACATATTATAAGGCGTATGTTACAGAAAGCATATTACAATATGCAATACAATACCTTAAGTAGTTGTGACTTAAGTAAAACATTGTAATAAGCTGTATAACCGCCTGTGCGTAGTGCGTCTGTGCACCATAGCCAGACATATTATGATACATGAGTCATTTGAGCTGACAGTGCTTCTATGTGTTAAGTGTTTCACTGAGTTATGCGGATCCGTTGAGCCGTCAGCTCATAAAAACGTGAGCCGGCTCTCACGGATCTTCTGTCGGAGTCGGCTCTTTGAACCGGTTCAGATCTGAGTTACCCAACCCTAATAACAATGGAAAATCTGAATAAAAATTGCTGTCGCAAAATTAACTTATTTAGGAAACTACCTGTAAATAGGTCGTATGTCGTCATATTTTCCAAATTAGTCAATTATTGTACGTCTATAAATTAGGACACACGGCTGCAGTATTTTATCTAACGGGACATATTATCTAGGCACGCGGCAGCGTGTCAAGCCAAGTTCAACAAAAAAAAAGGAAGCAGCAGCCGAACCATTTGGAGCCACTTTTGACCCCTTAATAACTCAAAATCTATTTAACATGAAAGCATGAAATTTGGTGTATTTATTAAAACCCTTTAGAATAACTAGAACCCCAAAATTCATAAATACAGCTCAAACGGTTAGATATTGACGGCTAAGAATCGGCATTTTTATCACTGACTGACTGACTCACTGGCATATAGATCAAAAACCTAACCCACTTCCAGATGACCTAGAAAGTTGAAATTTGGCGTCCAGCTAAGTAATTGTGTGTATATAAAGGAAAAAATCAGAAAACAGTGAATTTTTAAGATTTGAAATATTTTCCAAGCAATCGATTTTTATTATCACCTAGCGCCTGTCGAAAAACAAAACTATAGGTACAGGAAAAAGCAAAATTTTACAAATAACTTTTGAATGATAAATAATAATAATTTCTTTACAAAAAGTAACGATATTCTATCCAAAACATAAATGTGAAAAAGGGAGCCAAGTTCAAAATTCGACACAAAAAGAAATAAAATCTAAAAAAGTGTCAAGTTTTCAGTTGGTAAGTTTTCGGGTTTTATATTATGATTTATACAAATCTTAGATTAACGTCTGAATAGAAATCTTCCAATAAATAAATAATTAACAACAAAAATTTTTTTCAGACTGTACCTATAGGTACCTATATATAATTTTTCATTAATTTTCAAAAATTATATAAAAAAATTCATTCTTAATTCTATTGTAAAATAAGTAGATACTACTTAATTCATTTTTATATTTTTTAGATTACATATTTCTGAAGAAGATCAAATCCGGACCAAAACGTCATTTATTGAGATATTGAATTATAATTTTATAATTTTTTGTCAATATACAGTCTGGAAAAATTGGTCGATAATTTTATTTATTATGATTTATATACCTAGGGTTGCCATATCTAACCGGGGCCTCGTCGGGACACTCGGGGGGGGGGGGGGGGGGGTAGAAATGAAACAATTTATTATACAACTATTTTTTTATTGACAACATTACATAGAACTTGCGGCAGAAGTCGTTGCCACACCATATTTTTCGGAAGATTTCACCTTTTTCAGCAAGTTTTTTTTCCCTTTAACGTATTTATAAAATTCTATGCACGTCAACTTGTAATTAAACTGGCACTGTAAGATATATTCCACAGTCCTTTCGCACTAAATAATTTAAACAACTGACTGATTTGCGTCAAACTCAAGTGGTCAAGTTAGTCAGTCGTTCAAATTATTCAGTCAGTCAGTCAAGTCACTTAACTGACTCGCGAAATCGGGACAAAATTGGGTCTTGTCGGGATGTCGGGACGAGAAGGTCCATAACGGTGACAGTCCCGATATATCGGGACGGATGGCAACCCTATATAATATACCTCAACTTCATTTTTATATGTGTGAAAACTTGGCACCTTTTTCAATTGTTTTGATATTTAATTTTGAACTTGGCTCCCTTTTTCACATTTATGTTTTTGATAATCACAGTTTACACAACTCATTTTCAGCGAATGTCAAAACTAATGACCCGTCTGAAAAATGAACAGGTTTTCATGGCGCACGTTTCGTTACGTGTTCCGACAGACAAATTGCTATAGCGTTGAAAAAAAAAGAGAGTCGCTATGTTAAAATGGCGTCATTCAATGCAATGAACATTCAGTTCACGCAATTCTCTAACCCTTTGAGGCGTAATTATCGCTATTAAAAAAATATTAACAACGCATGACTCTAAATATACAGTATCGTTTACATTGGCTTATAACGACGTTGCACAGCGATGTGTGACGTCATAATCGCTGAAGCGATGTAGCGACTAGTTAAGCGCTAAGAATTATCTTCGAATTAAATTAGCAAACCTATACTAATAATATTATAAAGAGGTAAAGTTTGAATGTAGGAGGTAATCTCCGATACTACTCATACGATTTCAAATTTTTTTTCATCAATATTTAGAATGGACCTTCAGAGTGGACATAGGTTAAATACTATCGCTTTAAAATAAAATCTCTTCCCGTGGATACCAATTTTGCAACGAAAGTCGAAACGGATTGCTTCTCACATGGACAACTATACGTTGCGTGTTCTAGAGCAGAGGTGTCAGACTGATTTTTCTAAAGATAAGATTTAGTGTGTGTAATTAAAATCTTTATTTATTTAGTTTCCATCAATTTTCATATAAAGGTAATAAAAAGGGTGAATTTTTTGAGCTTGAGGATCCAGACACCTAAGGTCTCTTGTTTTCGATAAGCTCATTGACGTCAGGTGTCTAAAATTCTCACTGGATAGATTCCGGTCGCGGACCGTATTGAAATGGCTTGAGGGCCGGATGCGGCCCGCGGGTTGTATCTTTGACATCACTGTTCTAGTCAGCAAACCACACAATCACTATATTATCTGCACAGAAAAGTGAACACCAAAAAAATATTGTACCTAAACCAGACTGAGCGGCAGCAATGTGTGGCCGGGTACAGCTAGTAGAGTATATAATAATTGAGAAAATAATATTTCGTGTTTTATAGAAATGTTGTTATGGGTCATTCAAGTAATAAATCTCGTATTAGCATGCGTGACAAAGTTGTATCCTTGTTTGTATTGAATTATAGAATAGAAAATCAACTTTGGCATTTTGATATGAAGACTAAACACGAAATTTAAGAAAAAGTAATATTAAATGAAAGTGATAACAACGAAACTTCAAGGTTCCGGCAGAGTCGTTCAAAATTTTTGTCTTTAAATGTACATTCCTAGAGAAATATAATTAAATCATGGCTCATACGTGACAAAGGTAGCCTTAAAGCCGCTGCACACGAGGCTAGAAACGCTGCTAGAAATGCTGCTAGGAGTAAAGCCGTAAAAGTAACGAGAAATTGTGTACCCGTATGTATTCGTTACTTTTTTAATATTTTTGGAAAATTTTTCATTTTTGACGTGATAACGTCTTATAAATTGATGAAACACCGGCTGCACGCACGAAAAAGTGTCACATTCCGCCTGAGCCTCAGCGTGCAAGCGAGAGCGCGGTATAAGCGACAGAGAGGCACGATCGGCCCAAGCGTCGGCTTGTACGCATTTCTCTCTCTTCTCGCGTGACGTCAGAGAGTTCATCAATGTTTCTTTATGACGTTATCACGTAAAACTATCGTCCGTAAACCGACTTTAGAGACAACCAATTTTTTTTAAAATTAATTTCGGTAAAATCCCAATTACAAGGATTTTAAACTAAACGTTGGTTTTTTCAATTAATATTTTTTTATTATTATTTACCTTTTATTTTTCACGTCAATAATTAAATATGAAATTATTATTTATAATTCAGTTTTCGATACTTAAAAAATTCGAAAATCGGTAGGATCTAAGTTAACCAGAGACGAATCGATCAAAAAAAAGTTTTTTAAAATCAGTTAAGCCGTTTGGGCTGTACGCTGGATACAAAATTAGGGATCACAGATTCACAGACAATCCGAGTTAATATAGGCGCTTTAGCTTACACTATTCGCGTCTAAAAAACTAAAACCAAAACCCAAGCGTGATTTTGATTTAATCCGTGTTTTTTTAACTCTTTAGGTTCTCTGTCATACTTAAAAATTATTTTCTACTTTTTAGTATCAAAACTATATCAAAGGTAATTTTTTGACGTGATAACGTCTTATAAATTGATGAAACACCGGCTGCATGCACGAAAAAGTGTAATGTTCCGAAAAGTGTAACGTTCCGAAAAGTGTAACGTTCCGAGAGCGCAGTAATGTATTATTAAATATGATATTCGAGCGGAATACGTTATCACGTAAAACTATCGTCCGTAAACCGACTTTACAGACAACCAATTTTTTTTTTCAAAATTTTAAAATTCAAATTTATTTTTATGAAATAATTATATTATGCTCATCGACCGTTGACACGTTTGCAAATTTTCAAGTTATTCAGACTTCTCGAAATTGATGAAAATTACGCTGAAAGATTCCTTTACATACATACCTACGTACATACAAGTCAAGCTAATAAAAGCGTGTAAAAAATAAGATTTAGACTCAAAACACGATCTCGAGATTATAAGCAATTTTGAGTTATAAATATCTGATCCAATTAATTATTTATTAGAGATGCAAAACCCATATTGAGTGCGTCTTTTTTATTAGGTAATAGTGGTCGTGGAATTGTGGCATAAAGTCGCAGGTCACCTTGTATATAGATAAAAACAACCACTGATCGATTCTCGACTTTGTTACATATCGTTTATCGACATTTGTTTCGTTAACATCATCGACACGACACGAGACAGACGACAACCCATTAAACAAATGACGTGAATACGTAATTCGAATTTTGTATTTGAAACAGGTACTCCCAATAAACAGTCTGTAACTAATTCGAACAGGTATTTCACACCTTTCACAAAATTTAACACAATCTGTCTTTTTTATTTCACATACAATTTTAACCACATTTTTGCTGCAAAAGTGTTATAAAAAACGTGACAAAGTAGGTATCATTAAATAGTCATTTTAAAAATGAGTGCGTGTAACCCTTACGTGTGACTGAAGTGAAGCTTTTTTGACGGTTGTGGCAGGTATTAATAAAAAAACTAAACTTAAAATAACACTATATATAAGCACGTTGGCTATGCATAAAATGTGTTTCGTCGACCTTCGCTAGAACTCAAGCCGATCACAAATTGGTTTGTGTCCGTAGCAACGTTTCACATTTCGTTCAAGATGGTTTCTACATATGCGTTTTGATACCGCTATCTTTGTCAGTCGATGTCTTTAAATAGTGGAAACCGATCACAAAAATGGTTCGCGTCTGTAACTATGTTTCACATTTCGTTCAAGATGGTTTCTACATATGCGTTTTGATACCACCATCTTTGTCAGTCGATGTCTTTAAATACTGGAAACCGATCACAAAAATGGTTCGCGTCTGTAACTATGTTTTACATTTCGTTCAAGATGGTTTCTACATATGCGTTTTGATACCACCATCTTTGTCAGTCGATGTCTTTAAATACTGGAAACCGATCACAAAAATAGTTCGCGTCTGTATCTATGTTTCCCATTTCGTTCAAGATGGTTTCTGCAGATGAGTTTTGATACCACCATCTCTGTCATTCGATGTCTTTAAATAGTGGAAACCGATCACAAAGTTGTATAATAGCATTAGTTATAGATGATGTTTTTGTGTTTCTAGTTCCGAAATTCTGAAACTGAGAACATAAATATCGCAACCAGTTCTTCAACTGAGATCCTAGTATTGGAGACCCTGTACAAAATCAATTCAATTGATTTATCTACCGAACATATATTCAATAGAACTGTTTTCAAATGAATGGTTTTGTTGAAATTAGGTCTCTATTCATTATGTCACTAAAATGTTTGTTATTTTTAGTTGAGCATTACGAACAACGACATGCAGGAATACATGCTTGACTAAATTAATTTTATTGTATGTTGTTTTTTGAGCGAAGTAAAATATTTAGCAGTATAGACAAAAACAATTCCGATACACAAAAATAATTAGTATAATACGCGTCACGAATCTAAAAGGCTCGGAAGTTAGATGCAAATGCGGGCTTGCGCTTGTACAGTCTGTTGAAAAACTACAAACTCGCATCTTCACAAAACTAAAATAACAATAACAACTTGACAATAGCGTACTCGACTGTACTTTAAAGCAGGAAAGCGACAAGTGACAAAGGCAACAAGCGATCACAGCCAATCACCGACGAGCGCACGTTCTATGCAGGTAGCTGGGAGGTGGTGGGGGTCTCAAAATGTGCCTTTGCGACACTGTTTGTGACTAGCTTCCGAACCTTTTAGATCCGTGGCGCGTATTATACCTACTTTTTCATCTATATCTATCGATATAAAGGCCGCTGCATACGAGGATAGAAACACCGCTTGAAGTTCTGCTGGGCGGTAGGTTGGGTACGAAGCTGGAAATGACGTCAGTGCGGGCTCGCCTGCTAGCTCACAAGATAGATTAGAACAGGGACTATTTTCCTTGCTAGGTCCGCTGCTAGGTATGAGCAAGAACCAATCAGGAAGCAGTAATTTGGATCGAAACGACGCTAATTATAAGAAACTAATAATAGATGCAGCATTGGCAACATCAATTGGCAATTTTTTTATGGTTCAATATCTCAAGAAATCCAAGTCAATTTCATATTAATTATGGCCGACAAGTGACAACGCTAACAATACTAAAATATTAATTTTAAAATCGTCCTGAAAATTCAATCGTTGTATCATATATCCCTTTTTAGAAAAAACCTCACAATTTCTCCACATAAATAATTATATATCATTTTACAGATAATTGCTTGCTCTACTGACATCGACAACTAAAAAATGTATTATTGCTTTTGTTTCTGTAAATTAATTAAAATACAGCAACGCTGAACAACGTCTGCCATCTGACGGCTTTAATTTTGAAACAACGTCAACACTTCGATCTGTCATCTGACCTTCATATTGTAATACAACAGACATAATACTGCATACTGCCATCTGACGTCTTTAATTTTAAAACAGCGAGCAACGCTGAACAACGTCAGCAATGCTGCATGATGCCATCTGACGGCTTAGCTCAACGCTTTTGCTACTTGCGCCTCTATATGACAATTTTAGTAAAATATTTCTTCGATCTGTCATCTGAGCTTCATATTGTAATACAACAAAAAGAAGAACGTTATAAGCAGTGTGCAAAACTAGAAACGAATTGAATACCTGCAATCATATTTAAAAAATAATTTTGTAAAGTGATAATTATTATACTTATTTAGTGCGAATAATTCGCACAGGTCACTCTAATTTATTTTTCGATGTTTTATGGATTAGTAAAAAATATATTTTGAAAAGTTGTCAAATTTAATTGTTTTTGCACCACTCAGTATAATTAATAACGACACAATATAAACACGATAATTTAGTTGACAGTTGCTACACGAGAGCTTAATGGACACAAAATGCATTTATGCCTCGAAGTTTGAACGTGAATGCATGTCAACTGTAAATCCAGTAATGTTTTAAATATTCAAAGAGCTTACACTAGTGATGGGTCCACATGACTCTTTATTGGGAGCTGACTCCGTGCGCTCCGCTCACTAAAAAGAGTCACTCAGAGCGAGTCGTTCAAAGGAGCGACACTAGACAGTACACACTGCACAAGAGTGCAGACTGCAGAGGTGTGAACTGCCATCATGCATGCTCAAGAGTAACGTAGTATTGCACAGCACAATACACACACACTCAGCTCTGAGCTCATTTTAATATGATTCTGATCTTATATTATTTGCATTTCGGATAAACTATAAAGTATAATTAAAGCTGAACAATAACAACGTTTATTGTTACAATATTATATCTTTGTCAACGCCGTCAATGTGAATGGTTTAAGTCACTGTAAGATTAGTACTATTACACTTACAGTGTGTCATTCAACATTAAATGACTCAGCAAAGATAACTATGTACGTGCAAAATTCACTAGTGCCTCTGTGGCCTGTACTGTGTGCGCTCTGTAAATATGCGAATGCAACATAGAGCTTATGATCGCTTACTACTGTTAAGGAGGTTGATCCGTTACAGTCCCAATCAAAAGTAAGTCGAATTCTAAATGGAACTTTTATAGTTTATAAGTCGATGATACCAATAAATTATTGTCATAAAGGCATAAAATAATATTTTTTTTTAATATTTATTAATTATTTCAGTATTTTACTTAATGGATTAACTTTTGAATTTTTTGTACAAAGTTAGGTTAAAAAAAATAAATTTATGTAAATACCTGTATTTTACATATTTTTTGCAGTAAATAATTAAAAAAAAAGAAATTATAAGTAATAGAAATTAAAATTAAATCATTAAAAAGTTGAAAATTCAGTTAAAATTGTTAAAGCTGTCAAGAATAAGAGTCGATAATCGAAAAGTGCTAAGGTTTAATAATTTTTTTTATTGATTAAAAATCTCCTAATTAAATTGGAAAAAATATTAAAATATGCGTAAGACGTCGATGCTTTACGGTTTCGGAACTGCTGACATTATTTGGTTATTTGCAAAAAAATAAAATGAACAGTTTGCATGCTAGCTTGACATATTTTCCATAAGACTACACGTAAAAGTTTTTTTTAATTTTTAACTTTATAAATCTCCTCATGATTTTGGATTTTTTACAGAAAATTTTGTCATAAAAAATCCATTAAAAAAACTTTTTCAGATCTCTTTCATTATCTTCGTAAAACGGCTCAACCTCCTTAAAATGTAATGTTTTGTTAAGGTAGGTGGCATAATATGACCACGGCTATCCTCAGATTTTTTTAAAGGTGTATCCAATTGTATATATCCACATATATAGAGCATATGTACATATACAAGAGATGGGGGGTGGCCAGTATCATTAAATATCAAAGCTGGGTCTAAACGACAAACAAAATATGCATGACCAGAGATGGGATTCGAACCCACGACAGTGCGATCCAAAGGCCAGCACGCGAACCACTACACCACGCTGTCCTCTGGCTATCCTCTTTTTCTTTGTTTGTTATGGCCTAACTCTTGTTATTGGCCAGTTGCCGGTATCTTGATCTTGTTCTGTTGCTATTATATTTATCCTCAGATGAGGATATTTTTAACCGACTTCAACAAAAAGGACGAGGTTCTGTGTTCGTCTGTATATTTTTTTTTATGTATGTTCACCGATTTCTCCGTCAATTATGGACCGATTTTCAAATTTTTTTTTTATTCGAAAGAGTGCACCTCAGAGGTGGTCCCATCGGAACCAAGTCAGGATCTGATGGTGGAATCCGGAAAAATCGAGGGAAACTCTCAAATTTCAAAGACACAATGTTTTTTATGTATGTTCACCGATTTTTAGTGTTAGATTAACACTAAAAAGAGAAAAATAAAATATTTTTAACAAAAAAATTGAACCGACTTCACACTAAAAAGTAAAAAATAATTGCGTATTGAAATGTTTTGGAGTCGGTGTACTTCTCGGAATAGATTGCATTTTGGCTGACACCGACTCCAAAACATTTCAATACGCAATTATTTTTTACTTTTTAGTGTGAAGTCGGTTCAATTTTTTTGTTAAAAATATTTTATACTTTTCAGTAGACAGGTATTGCTTTTTGAACTTATTTTTTATTATAAAACTCCGAATCATTTCTATTCCAGTATAATATTAAACAACTACGTACAAAATAATCTCTTACAATGAATCATGGAATAATACATTTATACATAGTTGGTTAGAACACAATTCCACATTTGGATATAATTAGCTACGTTAAACAGCTTTATTACCACTATAGTGTACACCTAATTTGAATATTATAGTCCTTTAATAATACGGCATAGAATTCAATTAAATAAATCACATACATACCTCCTAAGGTAATGTTATAAAGATCCCTGTCTCCGTTTATTAATCAATAACAACAATAATACGTAAAAATTGTAACGGGAAGTCTGTCTGCAATTTAATTTTTTCACGGATTTTTTATGGTTTTTTAGGTTCAACACTCAATAATATAAGAGTAGCAGAAGCTCTGCCTATACTTTAGTTTTCTTGCGAATTTTTGACGTGATAACGTCTTATAAATTGATGAATCACCAATCTTATAAATTGATAAAACACCGGCTGCATGCACGAAAAAGTGTAACGTTCCTAAATCGTAACGTTCCTAACGTTCGTAACGCGTAACGTTCCGCCTGACCCTGTGCGTGCTTTTTGCTAATTTCTCGCTCAATTTAAATCAGATCGGTTTGAAACCAGTCTTAAAAGAAAGAGGAGAACATTTTACATAGATTTCGTATAACAGAATTTGCCTAAACAGTTTTTTTATACAAATTTATATAGAAAAATAGCTGTATAAATGCAATGTTGTCTAATGCATGGCGCGACGCGGTCGGTCGTCTTTGTTTGCCGTACATGGAAATTAGAAGATAACGTATGTCTTGTCTTAACATGAAAACGGCTGCATTTCTAATGTTTAATTCAATTTTTTGACATTAGTATTTTGTGAAATGCAACGCCTTCTAAGTTAAGTATTGGAATAACTAATTATTATTAGAACATAACACTTTGACAGTTGCAAACGTCACTTTTGACATTTCTTATCATTCCGACACCAAGGATAAGCGGATTGAAACCAAATTTTGGGAGGTTTAGGTTATGTATTACGGAATACGTTATCACGTAAAACTATCGTCCGTAAACCGACTTTACAGACAACCAATTTTTTTTGAGAATTTTTTAGAAGCTCATTGTGCAACAAAATCCCAACAATATTTTTCAATGTAACATTGAGATAATACCGCTTCAAAAGTGACACGAATTATGGTTTACCGATCACGGTTGACTATATTGGAATTTGAAATCAATTTTATGACAACTGTCTTGCAATTTATTCTTTTGTAGGTTGATACGGGTTGCCCTCCAGTTCCAGTCGAGAGCGTAACAGCCGCTGCACACGAGGCTAGAAACGCTGCTAGATTTGCCTACTAGTTTTCTAGCGCTGGTTTTCTTGATTGCTGTTAAGTGCTCGCTTCACACGAGACTATTTTTCAAGCTTGTTTTGTGAATAGACCTGATGCGCGCGCAGTGACAGTTCGAATATACAGGGTGTCCCATTAAGAATGGGACATAGAACAACCGCAGATTCTCCAATTCAAAATAAAACGATTAAGCGAAATATGCTTAGATAAAATGTTACTCGCTCTACCAGTGGCGTACGGCAGGAGTAAGTACTGCTTGTACCCCTTCTAAATGTTACGCCGCTGTCTAAATTTTAATTTTGACTAAAATTTTAATTTTTTTGATATTTTCCAAGTCAATAATGTACACTTGTTAGTTTGTTGTAAAGTCATTGGTTTTCGAGATATTCGCAGTTAAAGATAGATAGACATGTACTTTTTATTTGTATTATTATTAATAATATTAATTTTTACAATTTTGTCTTAAAAAACTGCGAATATCTCGAAAACCAATGACTTTACAACAAACTAACAAGTGTACATTATTGACTTAGAAAATATCAAAAAAATTAAAATTATAGTCAAAATTAAAATTTAGACAGCGGCGTAACATTTAGAAGGGGTACAAGCATTACTTACTCCTGCCGTACGCCACTGGTAGAGCGAGTAACATTTTATCTAAGCATATTTCGCTTAATCGTTTTATTTTGAATTGGAGAATCTGCGGTTGTTCTATGTCCCATTCTTAATGGGACATCCTGTATATACGGAGCAAAACGGTATGGTAAACACCCTGTAGACATAAAAGCAAGCAACATTTAGCGTCATATAAATAACATCAGTAAACAACCAGAATTGTTTCCCTTTGTTGTTCCCATTTCTGAATAGTAGTAAAACTGATTACTTTATCCGTAATTATATAAACTCACATTTATCGGTTATCGCTTCAATAATCAACGGCACGTGAAATTCAGTGTCAATTTTATGTTGATTGATGATACGACCAGCGATTTTTAGTCCGTTACACTTCCTGAAAATTCGCCATGAAGTAACAAATTAATTTCAGAGAAACGCACACGTGGGGGTATCGACGAAATATTATTTTAAAATCTATACGTCCGTAGCAGCGCTAGTAGGCTTGGTGCACACAGCCTATAATAGTCAGAGTGCCCGTCGGCAAAAATTTTACTGACACATACTCTCCCCAAACTTTGTATATGGCTTCATTAGGCCTAGTCTGTCACCTATTTCCTCTATGACTTTTCTTGATTTTGGGACGTTTTCCTTCTAAATTTTCCGAAAGATGTTGCTTTGACGTCATGTAAAAATGTATAGATACTGTTTGTTTTTTTAATTGGATAGCTTAAAAACTTCAACCAAAACGCTAAAATAATGTTCTCTGACAAATAACATGAACCATTTAAAATGTCTGACACCTCGAATATGTCGAACATATTCGAGGTGTCAGACATTTTAAATGGTTCATGTTATTTGTTGTTTGACACATTTTGAAAGTAAAGTTTTATTTTGTCTGTTGAGCCTCTGTTAAACGACGTGCATTGTGCATCCATCTAAGCAGAGTGAAATTATTTTGAAGTATCTCTAACTAAATAAACAACGAATTCAGCTTGATAGAAGGAGTATAGTAAACAGTAATTAAAATCCTCTTATAAGTATCAACACGATTTCAATGGAAATAGTCAGCGTGTATTTTGTTTTTGAACAATTATTCCAGTGTTACAAACATAAAAAACAAACGCAAAAAAATGATGTAGTCTTCTCTTGTTTTCCGTTATTTTATTTTTCGAAAAACGCGTTCAAATGTTTTCTGAAAAGTGAAAACCATCGGAATATTAAAACAAAAGCCGGTACCTAATTTCGTTTAATAGGTATCTTTCAACCGTCGGGATATAAAAACATTTGACTGTGTGAGAAAACAAAACACTACGCGTTCTTATATATAAATCATGAATGAAGCCACTTATGAGATTAAATTATTAATCCTCGAAAGAACCTCTAGTTTAGGGGTTATGTTCACAGAAACGGGAACCGGACTAAATGCAGACATAAAGTTAAGTATGTATCTTATGTATTATGTAACGACAAGGGATGGGAAAATTACACGTTCTGTGAACGCAAATACTGGATGAATTGAATTAGTGCACACACCTACACTGCAAAAAGACATAGCCAATCAGAAAACAGCATCTTGTCACGTGTGCCAACGTTCAAAACAAACATGACGTCATAGCGTGTGTTCTGTTCGGAGACAATGAACGTGCACTTTTGTTAACATTCAAACTGTCACTGCGCGCGCACTAAACCCATCTACAAAACCAGCTAACGCGCATCGTGCGTGAAGCGAACACATAAGAGTCATCACGAAATCTAGCTGCAAAACCAGCCTCGTGTGCAGCGACTTTTACTTGAATGAAATCGATCGATTGGAGAGAGCTTTTATAGCACATTCTTGATTATAATTAGTGTCCGACCGAAGCTTCGGCCACCTTCGGCCAAAATGGGCCGAAGTTTTGGCCGAAGCCGAAGATTTCTAACAAGCGCCGAAATTGAACGAACTGTTACGAATGAGCGAGAGCGCGATGGACGTGGCCACTTCTAGAGATGATTAAAATTATCTTTTTGTAATAATAACAATAATAATAATAATATTTATTTCACTCTGTGTACACCAAAAGTGAAGAGTAAGTCAAAAAAAATACAATATATTTAAAATACAATATTAAAAAAATCGTCCATAGAATAAATGCTATGCTTTAATAGAAGTAGTTTAACTTTTCTTTTAAAAAGAGTAGAATTGTTTATTTTAAAATCATTTATATTATTAATTGTAGCTTGTAGCAGTTGTAGCCAAATTAAACTAAATTTCTTAGGGTTCCGAAGTCTTCGGCTTCGGTCTGAAATTGATCTTCGGTCGGACACTATAATTATAATAAATCTAAACGTAATTTGACTCTGAAAGTTTACAGTGTAAACAAGACTTTATGTATATTAATTGCAAAAGTTCCTTACTCAGTCCGTAACCTACTTACAAAATTGCACTTGCCAGTGCAGATCAGCTTCAAGAACTATATATAACTCTAGATCGACATAAATTCACGGATTATAATTGGCTTGGACAAAATCAAGAAAGTAGGGACTTATAGAGAAGTCTTGAAAAAGTTTCGTAAAATATTTTGATACATATATCTACAATAAGTCGGGATATATTTTTATACCAGTTTAGAAAAATAATATGTTATTCTCGCTGTGGATGGAAGATTGAAAGAGCTATAAATCGAGAAAAATAGGTTAATTTATCGGCTGATTTTGATAAAGAAATTAAATGTTTTTTAAAAAACTTCAGAAAATATTTAATACCTCTATTTTACCATTTCAACATGGGAAATGGTACTAATTTAGGTCAAAATTAACTTTTCAAAATGTTGCAATATTTTCTCGTGTAGAGGTTCCCCGAAACTAAAAAAAAAATTGGAAAAAGTCTGTGCATCTGCTTATCTGTGAACACGATACACACCAAACGGATGAGCGGATTGAAACCAAATTTTGGGACGACATTTGATATTTTCCACAAAAAAAACAGGACTCTTCATATTTATGAAGAGTCCTGTTGTTTTTGAGGAAAATTGGCGCATGCACAAAAGAGATCTAAATACGCGATAACGTTGTTTTTTTATATAATAAAGGTATACTTTTCAGAATGGTTTATTATTCCATTTATTTTTACAAGCAGGGTTCGTTGCTTTTTTTTCGAAAATATTTTCAAAAAATATGAATAACTTCCATGTTTATGATGTTTTAATTATTAACTATTACATTATTTCCTAGCATTAAATATTAGTTAAATATGTAAAATATAATTTATTCTATAATTATGAAGTACCTAAGATTTTGGTTGCTCCACAGCAGGCCTGGGTAAATGGCATCCCGCGGGCCGGATCCGGCCCACAGTACAATTTTGTCCGGCCCGCGAAGCATTTTATAAACTTTAGAAAAATAGATAGCAAGGGCCACAACAGACGAAAAAAACCCTTCTTGCTGCGGAAATGAAAAGACATCTTTTTTTTGCTCTCCAAACTTTTGGCCCGCGGTCAGATTTTCATCAGCAATGTGGCCCGACGATCGAAAGATTTTCCCGCCCCTGCTCTACAGCGATTATACAACAAGAACCGCCACTAGTGCTAGGTCAAAAATGTAGAACTGTTCGTAATTTGAAAAGCCCTTGTTTTGCAAAAAAAAAATCGATGACTGATGATGCTGAAATGTTGACGAACTCATAAAAAATAAACTGATTTATTACTTCACTTCAACAACATCGCTAGAAGTAAATTTAAGGTAGACTACATAAGAAAAGTAAACGACTATACAGGAGCTATCTATTGACGTATTGTTCAACTTTTGGCATGTTTTCAATAGTTTCGAACAATATGCATTCCAAGTGAACGTTTAATTAATCATATAACGTCGAATTGAAATGTTCAAAATTATACAGCCAGGAAAGAGAAATGTGTTCCGATGATGTAATATTGTAAATCTTTTCAAGAATAAATAAGAAATATTATCGAGTGTAGAACTATTTTTATAAATTATTGTCTTTATAAAATAAAAATCACTAAACAAGCGTCCAACATTAAATGAAGCTAGGTGAAAACTCGGTTAGTGTCTCACTATAGCATACTTAAGTACAATCATTTTTTACCCACGACGGAACAGAGAAGGTATATGCGTTTAGGGTGAGAGATTGTTTGTTTGCTTGTTTCTCGTTTATTTTTTATATTACCAAGCAGTGTAGCGTTGTGGTGCATTCAGGAGGTACTGGGTTCGAATCCCAGCGGGGGCAGATGTGGCTGGGAGAAACGGTAATCCCTGTACCGGCCCTTTTGTTGGGGTTTTCCCTCAATAATTCCAGATAAATATTGAGATGGTTCCTTATTCAAGACCATGGCCGATTACCTGTCAAATTCCAACGCTCAAAATTTGCCTACTTTATCCTAATGTCCTAAAATTCCTTTATTCGCCCATTGCTATTAATTAGTTGAAGTAAAAAAAATGTAGAAAATAACGGAGAAGATAGTAATGGTGCGAATGACGTCTGTTATATCACGTAATGTCTAGAAACGGACGTTAAACGCATTGTTATTATTATTTCATTTTTTTCATATTGGAAGCTTGTTTTGTGCTGTTGTTTATTTTAAAACTAAGTTTATTTAATCTACTTAACAAAACTCTAATGTTGAGTTGCAGAAAGGACTATCGAAAAATTTTATTTGACAATGATCTTAGATTGAGATCATATAAATTACAGTATCCATACATCAGGACCAGTCTAATGTCGTATTCAAACTCCCTGTCATCTAGAACAATCGAACGTCACAAAAACAAATGATCGTTCTACATAGAAAAAGATCGCTTTTCGAGCTAAATTTTGATCAAAATGCGTAGAAAAACGTTGTTTCGCAATGGAAACTGTACAAAAAACGATACGTGTATATGTCGCCGGGATATTGTCAAATCCGTGATTTTGTAATTTCACTAGTGAAATTACAATATCACGATTGACAAAGATTCGTGATATTATAATTTCACTAAGTGAAATTATAATATCACGGGTTTGACAATATCCCGGCGACATATACACAGTTGAAGAACAATATTGTTTCAATTGATCAATTATTTCTTGAACAGGATCGATTAAAAACTCTGCATTGCTTTTCATATGCTCTCTAAACATGAATCAATGATTTTTCACTAATTACAGGTGCATAATATCCACTATTTGTCAATGCTAGAATCGTACCACGCAAAAATAGTGAATACCCACAATATAAATTAGTGAATATAAAAATTCACTAATTATATAAGTGATCAAAAAATTCACTAATTATATAAGTGATCAAAAAATTCACTAATTATATAAGTGAACAAAAAATTCACTAATTATATAAGTGGCATTTTCACTATTTCAGTTTTAGAGAGAAAATTTATCAGTGAAAATTCATTAATTTGTGAAAATCATTGCTTATCAAGTGAATACAGCTTCACTTACGCAATAAGTGAACATTTCACTAATTCATGTTTAAAGAGTGGGTTAACAATCTAAGGTCATTGTCAAATCACATTTTTGACAGTCCCTCCTGCAACCCAACATTAGACTTTTTTTTTTGAAAATGTGTATAGTGGTAGGTCTTTTATTTGTAACGAAATTTTATTATAAATTTTGATGATAAAATTTATGACCTTTCTCTGAGATGCAGTTAGATAGGATTGCTGCTGTAAAATTCAATTGAAACAACAATACTTTTCACTCAACTGTACACAAAAATGAGGTAATAAAACCCAAACGTCAGGCATTTAATCAAAGTTTAACGATACGAAAAACGAGAGTCATTGTGACACAAGTTTAATAAAAACTTCTGAGATAATTGAATGGAAATTTGATCGTGCATATAGGCGGTACATTATTCGAAGACAGAACTGCAGGATAGTTCTATTTATGTTCCATATTATGTAAACTGTCAAGCGAGAGTGGCTTTATTGTGAAAATAAATTCTGTGACAAAAAACACTTAAAATTAATGACTCAAACGTTACAACTCAATGATCCATAAAGCAGCTTTTCATTGGGAAAGCTCTTTAAAAAGCTCAATCATTTTGTTAACAAAATGTTTTGTCTCGTTTGCCTTATTGAAAAATCAAGTTCAATGAAGCTGTTTTTATTACTACAAGGTCAACGTCGATTTTTATATAAAGCTGGCCACAGACGCCCGTATCTCACGACGAACAAAGCAGACTGCTTTGAACATTCCTTATCTTATCCCTTCAAGGGACTCTGCCGGGCTGAACTTATGTTCTGCTTTATTTGAATACAGTTTAGAAAAGGTGTATTTGAAATCAGCCTCGCCAAAATGAGTTGACTTTTTCAACCCTTCTAGTGCATATTCAGGGGTTGATTACCCCTAAAAATCACTAGACTTGATGGTGCAAAATGACATTTTCGTTGTTTAAACTGATAAAACTAAAGTATGTCACTTACATGCCTAAATCAGCTTCCAAAAAGTTCACTAGCTCTTGGACTATATTCTCTAAACATGAATTAGTGAAATTTTCACTAATTGCGTAATTGATAATTAGTGTTTTTCACAACAAATTAGTGAATTTTCACTAATAAATTTTCACTAGCTAATTTGTAATTTTCATTAAAAAATTAGTGACATTTTCATTAAATGATAAGTGAGGCTGTGATTCATTTTTTAAATAGTAAAATTAAACAGTAAAAGAGTTTTACTTATAACTTTAGTGAATTTAACTTATTACACTTAGTTATATATGATTTCACTATTGTAAACCTTCATATTTACTTATCAAAATAGTGAATTTATTAATCATAATATATATAATTAGTGAATTTTTATATTCACTTATATAATTAGTGAATTTTTATATTCACTAATTCATATTGTGGGTATTCACTAATTCTGCGTGGTACGATTCTAGCATTGACAAATAGTGAATATGCACTTGTAATTAG
Source organism: Xanthostigma xanthostigma (assembly GCA_963575645.1). Classification (NCBI taxonomy): domain Eukaryota; kingdom Metazoa; phylum Arthropoda; class Insecta; order Raphidioptera; family Raphidiidae; genus Xanthostigma; species Xanthostigma xanthostigma. The sequence continues at coordinate 3,948,560 of OY754469.1, read as the reverse complement.
TGAAAAATCACTGATTCATTGAGGGGCAAATTATTGGATGATAATAGAAAAAAACACCGAGCCGATTTATGTCAAAATTATGCGGGATCACCCCGTTTTCTTTCTGAACACAAATGAATAATTTTAATAGCAGGGACCGAGTACAACTGGCGTTGTCGGAGCGTTTTTATTCTATTGATCCTGAATCAGTGTTTATTTCTGTGTAGACATAATAAGTAATCATATAGGTATATCGTCTGTTTGTTTTTTAGCTTTCCTAAACAAGCACTTAACAAAAGCTTTAACACATACACTTGACAGTGGCGAGTGGAGCTTTGAAAGTACGTATACACACACACACCGACACATACACACACCAACACACATACACGCTCATAGTACACAGGACTAGGAATGGAAAAGTGAAGCACCGCTCCGAGCCAACTGTCGTTCCCTTACCTAGCACAAAATTATCGATTTACTGTCTCGTGCCATTGCTTATTCTCTTCTTTGTTCCGCACAACTCGCTGTTGCCTTGTCGCACACCTTATCGAAACCGGTACTTTCTGTCTTTATTTGGCGTACAAATTAAAACGATTTCATAACCCATTGAAAAGCCTAAAACACCCACTTTTTTCTAATTCTGAAGGGAGATTCCTATAGTGTATCTAGAATGTTTCGCGAATTTTTTCTGGAAAAATTAAAATAAATACAATTAAGAATTTTAACTTGATTATTGGTAAAACGGACTTTTTGGAAATATTTTTCTAGTAAAAAAATTGAATTTTTATAACATTGTTATAAAAACAGCTTTTGACAGAAAAATGCTTTTACAGCGATGGTGAATTTGTTGTTTAAGTATATAGTCGGGGAGCCGCTTAGTAGGTACATAAACTAGTAATTTAGAGAATTTTTCCTTCTATGATATATAGGCGGAATCTGGACCCATTTCAAGATAGGGGGGATGACCGGGAAACACCAGCGGCAGAAATTTTTCGTCAATCGCACCCTCCTCAAGCCAATCCTAAGAAAATTAATTTATGATCATTAATCCACTTTCTTAGGAGTGGCTTGGGGAGGGTGTAGTTGGTCAAAAATTTTTGCCGCTGGTATATATCCCGGTCATTTGGATCTAACAAAACTTAAAAATGAAGAGCAGATTTTTTTACTTTTGAAATATTTTATCCCCCTTATCTTAAAATGGGTCCAGATTCCGCCTATATATCATAGAAGAAAAAATACTCTAAATCATATATATTAAATATTAATACGCTAAGGTTAAAGATGTTTGCCTCCCTTTTTAGAAAAAACCACACAATTTCTCCACATAAATTATATATCATTTTACAGATAATTGCTTGCTCTACTGACATCGACAACTAAAAAATTTATTATTGCTTTTGTTTTTGTAAATTAATTAAAATACAGCAACGCTGAACAACGCTGCCATCTGACGGCTTTAATTTTGAAACAACGTCAACATTTCGATCTGTCATCTGACCATCATATTGTAATACAACAGACACAATACTGCATACTGCCATCTGACGGCTTTAATTTTGAAACAGCGAGCAACGCTGAACAACGTCACAGCAATGCTGCATGATGCCATCTGACGGCTTAGCTCAACGCTTTTGCTACTTGCGCCTCTATATGACAATTTTAGTACAATATTTCTTCGATCTGTCATCGGAGCTTCATATTGTAATACTTACAACAAAAAGAAGAACGTTATAAGCAGTGTGCAAAATTAGAAACGAATTGAATACCTGCAATCATATTTAAAAAATAATTTTGTAAAGTGATAACTATTATACTTATTTAGTGCGATAAATTCGCACAGGTCACACTAGTATTTTGTAACACAAGAAAGTTCGATCGGCTATCACTGAACTTAACGAGCGAATAGACGTTTTCAAGTCAATATGTGCGCAGCTTTCAAACAAAAAAGGCTAGTTATATTTTCGACTTTTGAAAGTTGCATTCTTGCGGCTTATGCGGTACTCCGCCAAGTCTGATGCCAACATAGAGATATGTCTGGGAGGGAAAACTTTCAAGAAACACTGTATATTTATTCCAGTACATGAATAAGGTAAATAAAATGGGTAAGTATAATAATTATTATAATTGTTTCGTGTTTGCTTGTACAGTGGCTAAGACTTCGACTAATTATATAATAAACAAAAAACGTAAGGTTGCTTTTATTGTGTCGCTTTTCACAAGGGACGTTTTCAACACAATTATGCAGTCTTGCATGTTATTACATCTTGTTAAACAGTTCTGCTCAGTAAATTATAAATAACGAACCCTTTAACATACAGTGTAAACTCTTTATAACGAAACTCAAGGGACCGAGCATTTTTTATCGTTATAGAGAGTTACCGTTATATGGAGTGAAGAAAGAAAAACAACCAAATTAACAATAATCTTCAATGTACTGTACAATCTCTTTATAACGAATTTTAAGGGACCGAACATTTTTTTCGTTATAAAGAATTTTCGTTATATGGAGGGAAGAAAGAAAAATAACCAATTTTTCAATGTGGTGGAATAATCTTCGTTAAATAATAAGAATTTTTCGATAAGTTTGGCGTCATCAAGTGCTTGTTGAATAGATGGTGATGGTTCAGAATGGTCCTCTTTATGTCTGTAAACATTTGCTGACGCCTAAATATGAACATATTTCTTCGTAATAGAGAATGGCTGTTGCGTTATAAAGAGGGTATTAATGTATAGGTTTTAAGGTAAACCAACCAAATCGTAAAAATTTCGACGTTATAGGGAGTTTTTCGTTATAACGAAGGACGTTATAAAGAGTTTTCACTGTATTAAAATGTTCGTTTAAACTTCGAATAAAACAAGAAATTATTATACATCAGAGCACAAATTCAAATTGAAAATTTTTACATTATACATAAAAAGTTCGGTAAAATATTTGTACTAAAGGACGCTGCACACGAGGCTGGTTTTGCAGCTGTGACTTGCGCTGACTAGCGCGGGCTGTGATGATGGAAATGACGTCACTGCAAGCTCGCGTGCATGATTTTTTTTGTACAATTTTAAACTTATTGATTGAAATAAATTTCATTTTTTGAAGTAAAACTTCTTTACGTACGCTTGACTTGGGGACTAAGCTGAGAGATTTACGGAAACTGTGATCGGGCGAGGCGAACGGAAGTTGAGAGGGAGATATAAGTTAGTGAAGATAGAAAGAGGATGACAAATACTTCACTGGCTAGTGGCACCATCAGGTGGCCGAAACAAATACTTCACTGGTCACTAGCTAGTGGCGCCATCAGGTGGCCGAAAATATAAGCAGTACTAACAATAGAATGACACATACTTTAGTTGCCAGTGGCGCTATCGGGTGACAGAAAAAAGTAATATTTTGTTCAGTACATTAAATATTCTACGTTTAAAGTGAATAAAATTGTAAATTCATTTTAAAGTTCATATTTTGTGAATTTTCGGGTGAATAATAACAAATTATGGCAGGAAGAAGTTTTACTTCAGTCGTGTGTGTTTTTTTTTTTTAATCACAGGTACAATACCTATACATACCTATATCTATTTTAAAATTTCTATGGCCACTAACCAATTTAAATACCGAAAAAAATATTATCTCAAATGTTTTAAGGTAATGATGATGTCGCCCAATTGACTGAAACTTTTTCACTGTTAATTATTGTTATCACAAAAATAGAATGTCATATCTGTATTTTAAAACAAGTGCATTCCAAAAATTCTAACACCGACTCTACAACAAAATAAAAAGAAGGCACTTTACTTTTTCATTCTTATTACACAAAAGTTACAATGGCGGCGTACATTGATTCAGTTGTTTTAGCTGCAGTGTTAATTATTTTAATGGATAATTCAAACAGAGTCGCCACGTTGTCTGTGAAAGTAGCAGAAAATAAAGATGCACAAGTTTCTTCTTCGAAAATTGATATAACTGAAAATGAATCCTTGGGTATCGATTCATCTATTTCGTCTCCAAATGTTGATAAAAACAAAGTCACGGAAGGTCTGATGTCCGGTGTGTACCCATCGTTTTATTTTACGAAAATTGGTGCAACAAAAAATAAAGACACAGTAACAACCAACGATCAGTCAAGAATTTCTCGGAAAGTGGATGGAGTCCCAGATAAAGAGGTTCATGGAGTGATTGCTACGTTAGCTCTTCCCTCTGTTGCGGGTGTCCCGGACACTCAATTAGCAAAGGAAGGAGTTCTTTCATCGGGACATGAATTGGGAGAGGTAATACTGCATGAATGCAAATCTTGTTCAAACAATTAATCAATAAATTATATTGCATTTTTGTTAGATATGTTATACAGTCTATACCCGAATTCGCTCAATTACCGAAATAAATGCCCAAAACTAGTTTTGATCAACGAATATTGCCCAAATCTTACATTTAAACGGATATTGAGTTGTTATAAAATGACCAATACTAGTTTTGCGCATTTTCAATTGGACAAAACTCGTTCGGTCCATTTCTGAACGGACAATACTAGTATGGCATCGGAATATTCTTTGCGTTTTTTAATTAACTTTTCCACATCAACGATACTTGTTATATCAAAGTGATTTATTCTTCTGTATATTGTTTAGCAGACAAAGGTTTTAATTCAGCTTTCAACAATTTTTTCTTTCTTAACCTTAGTGTAGTAAGGTAATTATGTTTCGTCATAAAATTATGTTTCAGAAGTCTCCAATAGCCGAACTAGTTGAGACTCGAATTCACTTAGCATTTTTATTTTATTATTATTTATTACACTAAATATCCCACCATTATATTAATTATAACATTCAGGAGAACAATTCAATAAGTAAACAAGAACATAACTCTCCTTTTATTCGGGTTCGGACGTTGATTGAATGAAAAAAGCAGAACTAGTATTGTCCGTTCAGAAATGAACAGAACTAGTTTTGTCCAACTGAAAATGCCCAAAACTAGTATTGGTCATTTTATAACACTCAATCGTTTAAATGTAAGATTTCGGGTTTGGGAAATATTCGTTGGTCAAAACTAGTTTTGCGCATTTATTTCGGTCATTGACCGAATTCGGGTATAGACCGTAACATATACAGTGTAACCTCTTTATAACGAATCTCAAGGGACCGGGCATTTTTTTTCGTTATAAAGAGTTTTCGTTATATGTAAGAATGAAAAATAACCAAATTTCACCTAATTAATTTATTCCAAACATATATAGTTTGTTAACTTTGCTTGACATTTTTTGCTGTGCCAATATTTGTTTTGTATTTTATTTGATTGTATTTTATAAAGTATCTTATGCATGTCTTGAGATCATCTTCATTAAACAATAGGAATTTTTCGATAAGTTTGTCGGCATCAAGAGCTTGTTGAATAGTTGGTGATGGTTCAGAATCGTCTTCTTTACGTCTGTAAATATTTTCTGACGCCTAAATATGAACATATTTCTTCGTAATGGAGAATGGCTGTTGCGCTATAAAGAAGGTATTAATGTATGGGTTTTAAGGTAAACCAACCAAATTGTAAAAATTTCTACGTTATAGGGAGTTTTTCGTTATAACGAAGGACGTTATAAAGAGGTCACACTGTATATCAATGTGACATACTTGATGTTTTGGTTTAAAGTACAAACTATTGGCGTCGGTCGGATCAAGAATTAATAAATAATATTTATATTTATAAATTTATAGGGACAGGATCAAAAATTAACGAAATTTCTGCGCACTATTCCAGATGCAAATATTTCTACATCTGTTTCTAAGAGATCTATATTTGTGAGGGTCACACGATTCTTCTCATCGTTATTTTTCGAAACGGTTATATTTTTAAATATAATAATTTCGACCGTGACAGATTATGTTAGGAAAATTTTTTAAGGTATATTTTTATATGTATTAGCTTTAACAGCTTATCTTTTAAAATAATGTTTTTATTTTCGCATTTCGTAGTTTTTGTTTAACTTGACCACCGTCTGCACTAATATTTTATATACTTATTACTAGCGGTCCGTCCCGGGCTTTACCCGGGTGCAATAGATATAATTCTGCAAAATGTATTTCGTTTGCGGCCCGGCGTCTAAAAACTAATAGCTTTGAGCAAATTATATCAGATTTGTTTCTGAACTAATAACTTTAAGCGAATTCTAACAGATGTCGTTACTTGGTACTAAAACCGTTTTTTTTTGTTTACTTCTAAACTAATAGCTTTGAGTTAATTCTATCAGATGTCGTTACGTGTTACTAAAAAAGGTTTTTTGGAGAAAATGTAATATTGTACAAAATATTTAATAAAAACTAATTCTTTCAAAATTATTAATTTAATAATTTTGAAAGAATTTTATATAAAGCGATTAGAATTAAATATTAATTATTTTTTATATTTTTTAGATCAGTTCTGAAGAAGATCCAAATCCGGATCGAAACGTTAATGTAAGTATTAATATTTTTTGTTAGTATATTGTCTGAAAAATTGATCGATAATTTTATTTATTGAATACCTATTTATATTTATAAATTTCTAGGGATCGGATCAAAAATTCTTGGCGTTTCTGCGTACTATTTCAGATGCGAACATTTCTAAATCTGCTTCCAAGAGATCCATATCTTCGTGGTCAATACGATTCATCTCAACGCTATTTCTCGTTCTGATATTTTTATATAATATATTATATTTTATTTCTTTTATGGTATTTATGCATTTATAATATTTTCAGTTTTGTAGTTATCTATATACTTATGCAAATTGTTATCATATGTTAAGACTAATTTAAAAAAAAATATGAGAGAGTGTTAACAAAGAGAATTATGATTCTAAAGTAGACATAAGATAAGATTATGTAAATTTGTGTTGTGAAAATTGGTTATAAACATGTGTTAATACAAATTAGCATTTATTGTTATCTACAAGTTCTTTCAATTTTTCATTTTGCTATAATACCTACTGTTTTCAGTTTTTGTGTTTATTTATAACCCGAAATAGACAGTCGCACATTAGGTAACCGAACGTAAGCTATCACTCGGTATGTGACCGGAGAGCATGTGGATGTCAAACCAAACACTACGGTTACAAGGCAATGTGGCTCAAGTCAGATTATTGATTTAATTCTCCAGTGATCGTGTAAAATATATTTTTAAAAAATCTGGTCGCGTTGCCAAACACTCCCGACAATATAGTGTATTTAATAATACAGGTGGCTTTATTATGTGAACTTTTTGTTTTCGGACAAAATAAAAAATGCATCTCCTTAATACATCTCTTAAAATAATTAAAATTAATAATTGTTAATTTCAACATCTGTACCAAATTATATAGTCTTCAGAATGCTGACCTGACAGTAGGCAGCTACTCGCATTGTGTACTCGCACGCCAGTAGCTCGGCTCGCCTGTGCTGTCCACATAATTTCAGTAGCTGCCCAGTCTCGTGCGAGTTGTCGCGATGTCGAGTCAACGTGCTTTGATTGCTGGCTTACACGTAGCGAGTTGCTGACCTGACAGTAGGCAGCTGCTCGCATTGTGTACTCGCACGCCAGTAACTCGGCTCGCCTGTGATGTCCACATAAATCGAGTAGGAGTAGCTGCTCAGTCTCATGCCAGTTGTCGCGATGTCGAGTCAACGTGCTTTGATTGCTGGCTTACACGTTGCGAGCTGCTGACCTGACAGTAGGCAGCTACTCGCATTGTGTACTCGCACGCCAGTAGCTCGGCTCGCCTGTGCTGTCCACATAATTTCAGTAGCTGCCCAGTCTCGTGCGAGTTGTCGCGATGTCGAGTCAACGTGCTTTGATTGCTGGCTTACACGTAGCGAGTTGCTGACCTGACAGTAGACAGCTGCTCGCATTGTGTACTCGCACGCCAGTAGCTCGGCTCGCCTGCTTTGATTAAAGAAACCGCTTGCAACTGCCTGGCGACACTGGCAAGCTACTGCCGAACGCGTCTGAACGATGCGAGTGACGTGCGAGCTGCTGTCAGGCGCTAGTCGAGTAAAAACAAAAAATGTTGAAGTAATTCGCATGCGAGCTACTATCAAACTCGTACGTGCGAGTAACTCGTAAGATACGTCCATACGGTGCAGCTACTCGGCAGATCGACTCGCACGCTAGCTCGCAACGTGTAAACAAGCCATTAAGTAAATCCGTGGCAGTAAACTTAAACTAACTGAAAATTGAACGAAAGCGTTTTTGCCACGTGTCCACCGATTTATACAGACGCTCTTTCTCTATGCCCCGACACATGTAGAAACGCGCGTATTGATTGTTCCCCAGAGAAACGAAGATAGCGACAGTGTCGCGCGTAAAGGAGTGAGCGAGACAGAAAGAGAAGAGCAAGGAGCCGGCGCCTGGCGGCGTAAGGATTGGCCGAAAAGTGGATTAATCTGTACTGTGCCGTAAGGCCACCTGACTGGGCGATAACCAGCGCAATTTTCATCTCATTTCTTCGAGACTTTTTTTTGGGTTTCTTTTATGAATTCTTATTTCGGCACGCAATAAATACGCACGTTCGCAGTGAAAATGTGCACTACGAAAGTATCTTTTTTTAGGGTCGTCAACTATCTCGAGTTGCTGTGTCTCAATACCGATTTAATTTCAAATTAAAAATAATTTATCTAAATAAATCGTCGGCCCCCCCCGACGATTATTTTTTCATTTTAAAAAAAGTGCAGTATCGACCGGAAATTTATATAATATATGGTTGAAAATGACTTGGTCCTATGCAAAAAATCATGCTGAATCGAATGGGCGTATCTAGAAGTCTGTAGCTATAGTAGTTTTCAAGTTATAGCATTTTTAATTTTTTCAAGAAAAATTTATAAAAACGCGTCTAGCTCCTAAACCAAAGGAGATACAGAGTAGCGGGTGGTCTCATTAGATTCAGCGTGATTTTTTCCATAAGTACACATAATATTAACCGCATCGGAAGGCTCTCTTAGTGCCTCAAAAAGCCGCCGATTTGCGAAAACATCGAAAAATTTCAATTTTTTCAATTTTTTGGAAAATATAAAATTGTCACGGATATGCTTGAATTTACTTGACCTTATAAAAAAGTGAATCATGGAAAACATTAATGCGTTACAGCTGTCCAGCGCGTCTAGTGATGTAGTGGGCCATTACGCAGCAACTATTTTTGACCATATCCCTTGCCACAATGATAACTCCCCTTCAAAACTTATTTAATATGACAAGTTTACCAAACACTTTTATGAATCTGTATTATTTGTAAATGTAATTGTTAGTTACGAAAAAATTTATCTAGCCTTGTACTGACTTGCGATCAACGCCAAAGCAGCATATGATATGAAATGTAACAAAGAAAGATGAGTGGGAGAGATGGAGATCCTTCATTGTTACATTTCAGATGGATGCCTAAAAACGTGGAATCCACAGATCCGAAAAAAGAGTCAATAATATTTTAGAAGTATGTATAAAACGGTGGATTGGCTAAAGCATTTCGGGGGGGGGGTGAACCCCCAAAACCCCCACCTTGCCTACGGCCTTGCAGCAGGGCGCAATTTGTAGATTATAACACTTTGACGGACAAACCGGCTTAGACCGTCATAAACAAAACTTCAAACGTTTGACACGACGGCTGAAGCCGTCGTATACTACGGAACGTTTTATAGCCAGACGGGTGCAGCAGTCTATTTTTCAGTGTAGAATACATAACCTGTACGCTCTGTGTCACCGTACAAATATCTACTAAGGCAATATTGTCACAACATAACAACTTTTAAAAGTAATTCAAACATATGAAAAAATTTAAAAACTATGGTGTAAAAATTGGAACAAAACTGAATTTTTAAGTGTCCGTCAAAATGTTAAAAAATGCGGAGCGTTGCCATTGCGAGAATGAATACAATCTTTCATTCGAACTTTTGTTCCAGTCTAAAAATTCCCCCATCCCTACATTATTGTGATACCTAGTGTCATTCCATACGGCGGCTGGGTGCTTCCTGTCAAGCGGGGCTCATACCGTTTCCTCTAGGTATTCATCGAAACCATAACGTTAACATTACGTATTTAACCCACTTTCCAAGAAAATTTTTGCTCGTATCTCTTTTCGTTGAAAAATAAATTTACAGTTACTCGTTTTACTAATGTAATATTTTCACATTTTGTTAAACATATTATATGATTCTGTGTTCAGAAATGAGAAATCGCTAATCCTACCAAGATAGAAATTGTTCTGCGTATATACAAAATAAAAACAATAGACACATTTTTTAATATACAAATATGTAGCAATAGTTTACTATTGTTGTTATGAAACGTACATTATTACAGTTACAACGCAATACAAGAAAAACATATTTTCAATGTCACAGTCGGGACTCAAACCCTCGAAACTTCCACTATCGCGACGGACGGGTTATCAGTTACTCTACAATTATGTCATTGTAGAGTAAATTATAACACATTCGCGGCGATAGTGGAAGTTTCGAGGGTTTGAGTCCCGAATGTGACATTGTTTGAAAATATTTTTGTTCTGAGCAAGAACCAATCAGGAAACAGTATCCTGTCGCGTGGGCGAAATGGACAAACGCCCACAAACAAACACTGCGCCGTAAAGATTGTTCCAAGCGGCCAGAGAACGGTAACAGAACCGTCACCGTCTTGCGCAGTAGCTAAAACGAAACTGTTAATATCGATTTTTAAGTTACTGCGCATGACAGTCTTGCGCAGTAGCAAGACTGTGACGGTTGAAACAAACATATAGTGTGCGTTCTGTTCTGCGCCCATCAAACCCATCTACAAAACTAGATTTAATCATATAATACCTTCTATATTGCTAGCAAAGATCGGGAGAAAGACTTAAACACTACGATGCAGACATATACGTCTGTCTCACTTATTTTAGTCTGAGTCTCATGCGCATGTCCGTGAATGGATGCGCGTCAGTTTGCACATGGAACTAAGCTGTGAAAGGGAGGTGGCACTTACTAATTGCCCCACTACAGACGCAACAATTGCGCACAACGGGTCAAGTAAAAAGAAAGAGATTGAAAACAGTCTTTGCTGTCTCATTTCATGGGGTACGCTTCCACTTACGGTCACTAGCAATATAGAAGTTATTAAATATATGGCTTTAATACATACATCGTGTGAAGCGAACACATAAAGGCCATCACGAAAACCAACGCTTGAAAATCTAGCAAGGAAGTTAGCGGCAAAACCAGCCTCGTATGCAGCGGGCTTTAGCAAAAACTTTTTTTTTTAATAAAATTATAATCATAAACTGTGTATAACAGGCATTAACAGATATATATAATGTATAAACTAAACACTGAAACAAAACATATACGTATAGAGAAACGCCCTAAAGCGAACTGTTTATTAAAAGAGAAATGCAAAAGCAAGCCGAGAGAGTTTTCATTATTTTTACAAGAGGCCTTTTGATCTTTGTGCCTCTAGTTCATAGCGACTCTACTTGAACAAACAATATAAACGCAATATAGACGTTTCAAATGTTAAAAAATTAAACCTAAATAAGTACCTATTATCCGTTATAATATTTAATTTTCATTTAAAACATAACCTTAAAATATAATTGGATATAAGTGATACATTTTTTGCACTACTCCCTATTAACACATCTGCTTTACATACATGTATAAAGTGACCCATTACGTACTAGTGCAGCAATGTAAAACAAAACTGATCGTGCTATACCAAGTTCACAATAAATCATTGCTTGTCAGTTTTTTTGTGAACTGTCAAACATATTACAAATTAAGTGAAAACCAGCTATTTTGTAGGAGTTAAGGCCGCTGCACACGAGGCTAGAAACACTGCTTGGAGTTCTGCTGGCCGGTAGACTGGGTAATGACGTCACTGCAGACTCGCCTGCTAGCTCACAAGATAGATTTTAAAATTAGAACAGGGGCTATTTTCCTTGTTAGGTCCGCTGCTAGGTATGAGCAAAAACCAATCAAGAAGCGGCGACATGAACAAACGCCCACAAACCAACATGGCGTCATTCTACTCAGAGTCAGACAACAGACACGTTTTGTTCTGTGTTTATATTAGAAATAGAAATAGAAATAATATATTTGTCTCATAAAATACAATAATAAACAAAAAAAAAGCATTATCACTTAACACAGAGAGACAATACAGAGCACCGGATTTAGTCACAAAACTAGCTTGGAAAGACGTCTCGTGTGAAGCGAACGCATAACACCAATCAAGAAAACCAGCGCTAGAAAACTAGTAGTCAAATCAAGCAAGGAATCTAGCGGCAAATCCAGCCTCGTTTGCAGCGGCATTTACGTGCAAAAAATACCATAATATTATATACCTATCCTGCGTGAAGGTTATTCGGCTCGTGTGACTGTTAAAACTCGTTTTAATGCGATATAACGTTCGCTATAATATATGTCATTACGTGCTTGAGAAATAACCCTCTATTATTTATTGGTTATGAACAAACAATGCTTTTTTTCAGGTGCTTCCAATTATGCGTCGGCCCAATGCCACCATACTTTCAAAAATCGATTCCGAGTAACAAAAGCTAGTACAATAATACAAGACGAGACACGTGGAGTATAGAAAACAGCTTGCATGTTTGTGTAGGGGCTAGAAAGCAATATTCAATGTGCATAGATATATACGTTACCGGCCAAACCCGATTTCAGGACAAACTAGTTTTGCCTAGGCCAGGGGTCAACAACCTTTTGAGACGGAAGAGCCAAAAGTTACATTTTACAAAATTTTCCAATTTTTAAGGAGCCACTAAACATTTTCGTTTCAGTATTATAGTATAATATATATATCCGAGGATGACACGTCGCGACGGAGGCGGTGCGGGTGAGACGCGAGTGGAAATGGCTGAGAGATAGACATGGTGCTAAATCATGAATCGATTGGACGATTTTTAAGGGTTTATATAATAAAATAATTATTTTTTGCATATGGAACTGGAGAGCTGCAACTTTACATCAAAAGAGCCGCAGGTTGCCGATTCCTGGCCCAGGCCCTAGGCTATACCGGTTTATTCTATCACATATAGGTAGAACTAGTTTCGCCTACGCAAAACTAGTTTATCCTGAAATCGGGTTTGGTCGGTAACATATATATGTATAAAGAACGTAAAACTGTGGATACGCTATTTTATTCCGAAATGTGAAAATAAAAAAGAACACAGAACCTGCGAAGAATGCAGATTTTTTATGACGTAAATATGAAAAAAGTTATATTACGTAATTTTATTCAGTTCGTGCCTTTTTTTATATTTTTCAAATACCGTAAAGTAAAAGGTTTTTAAAACAATGTGATACAAAATCTATTGACGTCAATTTTTTATACAATGTTTCACATAGGCGAGTTTTGTTTACGAGTAGTTATGGAAAAAAAATAATGTATTAGAAAAAATCGTTTCACTTAAGGCGCAACATTCATGAACAAAAATATGCAGCACTAACAATATTTTAATTTAAAAAAATGTTGAAATTAATTTCTTTTATAGAAAATTGTTGGAAGTTTTTTGCGTAAGAATGTTGCATTAATGTAAAGTAAAGTAAACCATTACGTACTAGTTCGGTAAAGAAACATGCAAAACAATACATTTCGTATTACTTCAAGCCGGTATATAAGTCAGAGTGCCCGTCGGCAAAAATTTTATTGATACATAGGTACACATACTCTCCCCAAACTTTGTATATGGCTGCATTAGGCCTAGTCTGACACCTATTTCCTTTATGACTTTTCTTGATTTTGGGACGTTTTCTCTCTAAACTTTCCGAAAGATGTCGTTTTGACGACATGTAAAAATTTATAGATACTGTTTGTTTTTTTAATTGGATAGCTTAAAAACTTCAACCAAACGCTAAAATAATATTCTCTGACTATTAATAACATGAACCATTTAAAATGTCTGACACCTGGAATATGTCGACCATATTCGAGGTGTCAGACATTTTAAATGGTTCATGTTATTTGTCAGAGAACATTATTTTAGCGTTTTGGTTGAAGTTTTTAAGCTATCCAATTAAAAAAACAAACAGTATAAATTTTTACATGTCGTCAAAACGACAACTTTCGGAAAGTTTAGAAGGTAAACGCCCCAAAATCAAGAAAAGTCATAGAGGAAATAGCTGTCAGACTGGGCCTAATGAAGCCATATACAAAGTTTGGGGAGAGTATGTATCAATAAAATTTTTGTCGATGGGCACTCTGGCTAATAGATACGATCTACATTATATCTACAATAATTATTTTTATCGCTGACTAGCTACATACAGTAATTAAACTGTTAAAAATGAAAAGAGCCTATTTTATAGAGGGTACGTGCAAACATTACCACACAATATATGCCGTGCGTAATTATAATATTGCTCGTGTTACTGTTATAAAAATCGATAGCACTCGTTTTCAACATAATGGCACCACTCGTGCGTAATAAACCGCAATATTATACAATATTACAAATCCAAAAAAAAAATTCGAGAACACATTAAAATGTGATAAAAAATAAACGTGTTAGTAATTCGAGTCTATTTTACATGAAAACAAAAACTTGCCACGAAACAAAAACTGGCGTCCTTCGGCACTCACAAAACAAAACGCGTCGAAGGGAAACAATGTGCGTGTTTTAGTTACATAAAAAACCACTGGTTATGTTGGGCGCTGATCACAGTTCTCGATCCGCAAGTCATATGTATTGAGTACTCCGGACTAGGAATGTTACTGATATAGGTTTTACTGACGATGCGGATTTTTTACGCGGATGCGATAATTACAGTAGAACGCCGATTATCCGAACGCCGATTAACCGAATCGCCAAATATCCGAATCGGTCCTTAGCGTAATATAAAAAATTAAAACCAAGTAATTTTTCATTAAAAATTTTTTTTGTGGGGACGCAAGAATACAAAAATGCGAGTGACAATTGCCGTGTAGACGCTACAATGGTATCAGCACACGTCGAAGTTGGAACTCGCTGGAGTCCAGATATATTTCAACTGTTATGGTTGAAAGCTAGAGGCACGACACTACATGTCCGATTATCCGAATTTTCGATTATCCGAATCGACCTTGGTCCCAATTAATTCGGATAATCGGTATTCTACTGTATAATAATATTTTTAACAATAGATGTCACTTATGATTGGTAAATACACAATTTTCGTTAAACGAAGCCAAAGAGATTGTAATTTATTATCACATTTATTAATAAAGTCGTTATTTTCATGATACCAATAAATTATTGTCATAAAGGCATAAATAAATCTTGTTTTTTATTAATTATTTTAGTATTTTACTTAATGGACTAACTTTTGAATTTTTTGTACAAAGTTAGGCTAGGAAAAATAAATTTATGTATTTTACATATTTTTGCAGTAAATAATTAAAAAAAGAAATTAGAAGTAATAAAAATTAAAATTAAATCATTAAAAAGTTGAAAATTCAGTGAAAATTGTGAAAATTGTCAATAATAAAAGTCCTTAATCAAAAATTGCTAAGGTTTAATAACTTTTATTTATTGATTAAAAGTCTCCGAATTAAATTGGAAAAAATTTTAAAATATTTGTAAGACATCGATACTTTTCGGAACTGCTGACATTATTTGGTTATTTGCAAAAAATTAAAATGAACAATTTGCATGCTAGGTTGACATATTTTCCATAAGACTACATATTAAAGTTTTTTTTTAATTTTTAACTTTAAAAATCTCTTAAGGATTTTGAATTTTTTACAGAAAATTTTGTCATAAAAAAATCTATTAAAAAAACTTTATTTCAGATTTTTTTCATTATCTTCGATTAACGCATCAACCTCCTTAAGAAACTGGTAAAGTATTTGAAAAATTATAATATTTTCAGAGTTAAGGCCATTTCGCAAATATTCAAAATGTATTAATTCCTATTGGCCAAGTATAATCAAAGCACCACGGATCAATATCCGAGCCTGCACCCGATAATCTTGTGATGGCATGCATGGCATTTGCAAGAGTTCCGCAACGACTGTTGCGGATTCGGATGCAGATGTAAAAATAATGCGAAGACTCCACAATTAGGCTTTTGAAAAAAAAAATAATTATCGATTTTTTTATTGTAGGTATTTTAAAACTTTATTATAAATAATATTGATAATCGATGCGAAAAACTTTCAAAAAACTTTTTTTGAATTAATTATAAGCAATTTAAAATTGATATAATATTAAAAAAAATCACGTGACTGCAAACGCACTAAAATTTTTTTTGACAGTTGTGACGTCATAATGGTAAAATGTATATACGCAGTATACTATCAATGGCTTCTACATGTGTATTGACTAAAACATTATGATGTCACATTATGTTCGGGAAATGTCGGCGCGTTCTCGGAACTGGGTACAAAAATTTATTTTTAATTTGATATAACTTTTGAATTATAACGAAAATAAAAAAAAAGAAAAATAGTTTTGTTATAAAACTTATATACGATCTTTCCATTTATGACAAAAAAAATTTCATTCAAAAGCCCAATTGCGGATGTAGTTTTGCAACATTCCTAATTTAATAAATACATATAATAGCTCCCGAATAAATTGGCATGTCCACGATTAAATAACTACTAAATGAGCTAATTCTCGTAATTTTAAACTATTCTATTTCTGAAGGTCAAGTGGATGCCAGTTAATATTGTAGAAACTATTTCCGTCGCCCATTCTTCACTTTATTATGAATCGTCTTTATTTTCCTAACCTCAAACTTGAACTATTCTTCAGACGCAAAAAAAAACGTTTGGCAGTCTAACTGACAGCACATCTATAACCATTAAACTAACAAAAGAAATACTTCGAATACGAAAATCTTAACAAAAGGAGTTAAAGGGAAAACTGTTAATGTGAAAATCGCCATATTATACCGTGTGTATAGGAAAATTATACCCAGAAATCAAGAGCTAACAAAGATGCCCAAACATAACCAAAAAAAAATTGGTTGTCTGTAAAGTCGGTTTACGGACGATAGTTTTACGTGATAACGTATTCCGTAATACATAACATAAATTTTAGTAGCTGTCAAACTTGGGCCGAAGCATACTACGCTCTCGCTTGCACGCACAGGGTCAGGCGGAACGTTAGGAACGTTACACTTTTTCGTGCGTGCAGCTGGTGTTACATTAATTTATAAGACGTTATCACGTCAAAAAAAACGAGTGTGCTTTAGACCACACGTCTGAAGTAAAACATCTTCCTGCCATAATTTGTTATTAATCACCCGAAAATTCACAAAATATGAACTTTAAAATGAATTTACAATTTTATTCACTTTAAACATAGAATATTTAATGTATTGAACAAAATATTAATTTATAAAATTGTTCAAGAACGAAATGAACAGTCTAATGTAAGAAGAAAGAAATATAAACATAAAGATAATAAAAACAAAAGTAATACATTGCAATTACTCAGCTCTCGTTGGATGGAAAGCGTAAATCTTTATGAAATATTATTTAAAGTGGGTTTATAAAACCTTTTTCTGTCACCCGATAGCGCCACTGGCAAATAAAGTATGTGTCATTCTATTGTTAGTACTGCTTATATTTTCGGCCACCTGACGGCGTCACTAGCCAGTGAAGGATTTGTCATCCTCTTTCTATCTTCTCTAACTTATATCTCCCTCTCAACTTCCGTTCGCCTCGCCCGATCACACTTCTGTAAATCTCTCGTCACGCATTCACCAGCTTACTCCCCAAGTCAAGCGTGCGTAAAGAAGTTATACTTAAAAAAATTTATCAGTGGCGACGCGTGAACATTTTAAATGGGTGTCGCGCAAGGTTAACACGTACCGTGGACATAACTGTATCCACCGTGAACATTAGTGTCCACCGTGGAAAAACTCCCAAAATTCCGGTGGGCCCATCCGTCCCTGCAATTATGTAATTTTTTTTGAATGAACAAAATAAACCTTGTTTAAGGACGTAGTCTTATGTTCAGGCTCGTTTTCAACCGTTATTTTAGAATTTTTTTTTAATATCAAAATAATGTACGATGTTTTCAATTTTGTTACATGTTTTTACTCAAATCGTAAACTAAGAAAAAAAATTTTTTTTTGCTTAATTTTACGCCATTTTATAATTGTTTTTTTAACCTAAAGTAGACAACTTTAAATGGAGGTGGGTGGGTAGCGCGGGTGATAACGTCACTTAGAGTCATCTGAATTATAAAAATTAAGTTGGTTATTGTTTCGTAGGCTTGCGGCTCTATCCCGTACTAGAAATAAACATTTTTATTGATAAATAACAAAATGGCGGGTTTTAGAAAAAAAAAACAACGAGAACTTCGTGATTTTTTCGTTGAAAATCGGTTAAAAAAAATAGAAATAATTTTTATAATTAAGTAATTTTAGTACCGGACGGAGCTATTGTTGTGTAGAATACCCTGTGCAAAACTGAAAGCAATCGGTTGTATATAATTGTTTCAATTACCCGCGCCGCTTAGAAAAACGTAGATAGTTTTGAGAAAAACGCGTTTAAAGTTTTAATTTCAGATTTCTTACAAAAAAATAAAAATGAATATTTACACTAATCAGCTATGCCTGGTGTTTAGTAAACATTCCGTTTCTTCAAAGGCATCATTTTCTGCTAATTTGTTTGCTCTACTCTGCGAGAGTATAAGGGTAACGCGATAACAATTGAGGTAAGAGTCTTACCGTAAGACCGTTGCTGCTCTCGACTATATGCTGTAGCTTTGTAAATATTTAATATTTCGGTCTAAAATTTTTACAGTATTTTCTCAATATATTATACTTACTAAAAATGTAAAAAAAATAAATTCGTTTTTTCAAAACCCGAACACCAGACTACGTCCTTAGAGAACAAATATATAAAAGGAAGCAAGAATAGAACTAAAAAGAAACATACGGACAATTTTATACAATCATCGATCACTCAGTTCCTAGAAGAATTATAAATTTAAAAGGTTTTGTCGAGCAATCTTTTGTTCAGGTTTATATTCTCAAACTTGTTTCACTATAAAATATTTGTTAAATATTCATAGGAATTGTAGAATATAGATATCACTTTATTTTTCAAATGAAAACACAAAATGCAAGTTATAATCAATTTTAGAGTAGGTAGTTTATAAATCTAAGATGAATTGAAGTTTAGTACTGTCGAGAAATATTTTAGAAAATAAAATCAGCTGTTCTCTTGTTCTGTAGATTTGTTAGTTTGGTAGTTGACAAGCATGCTTTGATTATTTTTTACATGACGTAATAACATATTATATATATAAAGAACAACTAACGGGCCCGACTCGGTTTCACCCGGGTGCGATAGATATAATTGTGCAAAATGTATTTCGGTTGCGGCCCGGTGTCTGAACTAATAGCTTTGAGCAAATCTAACAGATTTGCTTCTAAACTAATAGCTTTGAGCGCAATCTGAGAGATGTCGCTACTTGGTACTAAAACAGTAATTTATTTGTATGCTTCTGAACCAATAGCTTTGAGAAAATTCTACCAGATTTGCTTCTGAACTAATATAGCTATGAGCGAATTCTATCCGATGTCGCTACTCGGCACTAAAACAATTTTTATGTTTGTTTCTGAACTAATAGGTTTGAGCTAATTCTATCAGATGTCGTTTCGTGTTACTAAAACAGTGTTTTGAGGGAATACCGAATTTTGTACAAAATATTTTTAAAACACTATCGTAGCCGTTGCAAGTAACGGCTACGAAACCACTAAACTGATTTTAATGAAATTTTGTCTTGCGTCCCGTCGCTCAATTGGCTGGATTTTTTTTCGAAAATAGAACGATACCTACCTATGTCGAATAAGTATGAAAATTCTTGCTCTGAAGTCTAGAGAATTGAACATTTTACGCATTATTAAAGCGTTTATCACTTAATGAAACGATCATTATCTTAATCCGAGAAATCTTCCATTAGGTATATGTCCCGTTTAAACATGATATAATTTCTCCAGAGAATCGTTATCTCGCTATAATACGCGGAATATACGTTTCCAGTAATCGCAGTGGAGATCGGATTCTGCAAATAGAGAATTCCAGGTATACGGTTTTAATTGCGTTGTAACCGGGCAACAATTGCGTTCCCGTTCGATTCACTATTAATAAGGGTTGAACAAATTTCTTCAGTGTTACATCGAGGGGCAGGAGAGGCTACTTATATCGTCGCGTTTCTACTCAGCATAAGTCAAAATATTAATATTAAAAAAATGTTTTTAAATACAAGCTTTTATTTAAATGCTCTAAAAAGAAGAAAATAAACTTTAAATTCAATCAAACCCAACCATTTATTACATTATACAATTTATATGATATAAAAGCTTGAGGCGAGATAAATTTATTTTATGAACTAAGAACATACATTTTTAGAGTTTACTCCTTAAGAAATAATTTTGAGTTATAAAACCCGGTGCGGAAATTTTATGATTAGTAAAATCAATTGGTGAGGTGTTACGCTCCACCGCTTCAAGTGCGTTGCGTTACGCTCGTCCGCTTCAAAAGAGACAAACATATATATATCTGTAGGATTTAACGTGCGGAAGAATGAGATGTAATACTTTACCCAGCGTATCTAAGGAGTTAACTCCAGTCGTGCGTCGGAGCTGACACACACACTTTTTTTTTCTTAGAATTACTTTTGTCAAGATCAAGCTACATATTGCATTCTTGTTTATTGACGCAGGAAAATCTCGCGGCAAGCTTTTATCCCTATATGTATTATTAAACGAGCTAATCTTGTATCTACCTATCATGTACCTACCTATCTATGTCCCTAAATATTTTCTCGAAAACGGCCCTAACGATTTGGATGAAATTTACTGAAAAGGGATTTTGGGGGGCAAAAAATCGTTTTAGCTAGGTCTCATCTCTCGAAAAAATCATTTTCTTACAAATTTTATCATTATAAAAATCATATATTAGATATCGTGTCCATCGAGATATTTATAATTATAAAAATCAATTTTTTGACGTATGAAAATACTTAAATATTGTAAGTAGGTTTTGGAATTTTATACAAACAATGAGCATATCAGTATTTTATTTAACTTTCCCAGGTGCTGTCATATAAATTGTACAATGTAATAAATGGTTGGGTTTGATTTTACAGTGCATTTTCTTCTTTTTAGAGCATTTAAATAAAAGCTTGTTTTTAACTATTTTACTATTAAATTTATTTTTTTATTTTTACTATTAAAATGAGCAATGTTGGTTTGAGCTTAAAGATCCCGAAGCCATAATACGTGAAAAGATTCAAGTTGTTAATTATATAATGTAGTTGACACTATTATGTGGCAATCAATTCGTTCAAAGTATATAATTGTAAATCCTTTTGAACGAAACTACTAATTAAAGATAATTAGATGAAAATTGTCGCTTCGAATAAAGTTTTGAATAGCTATATAAAAACTGCCACAGCCTACACAAAACTCGTACTATTTATTTACACACCTTGACTAAATACATAAATTTTAAAAGTTCATAAATCAAAAAAAATAAAAAAGTTAACCTCACGTACACTACGTATGGCATGAATATACATACGTGTACAGGTTGAACAAATTTTTCATGTGAAACATCTACTGGCGCGTTCGAACGGGAGTAAAAACGTGCAAACGCCTTCATGGCACGTGTTACGTTTAATTTAATTACTACAATTTCGTTAGATGACAGCGCGCTGGATTATAACATGGATTTTGTTGATGGCGACATCAAACCTAGATTATTACTTGGCATTCTAGTTTTAACTTAAAGTTGCATACGGGGTACATGGCGTTTGTTGATGGCGACATCGAACTTGCATTTATAACTAGAATAGTCATTCGAGTGGCGCTGCTTGCAACTTAAAGTTGCATTTGCATTTATGTTGCATTTATGTGTCCCCGGCATATTATGCCGGGGACACTCATGGCTCTTCTTTTTTATGTATACCCGTACTTCCACCACCAAATTACGGTACCTCCACCATGTATTCAAATTTAGCTATTTGGGATGTTTATGTTCTTAATTGCGGCGTACTAAGACTAAATAAAGTAAATACTTATTTGTAGCATTAACTAAGAAATAATTTAAATGTTTCATCGACTTTAATTAAAAGAGTGCGTACGCGATAAAATAATGCCCATTAATATCGAAAATAAGAAAAAACTTTCTTTTATCGTGAAGATGTTTAGATTTATAAAATGCTTTCCGAATATAAAAAATTGAGAAAAATATAATTTTACAGGATGTATTAAACTACAGTTTTTTACTTTGCCCAAAAATATAAAAAACCCATGGATGTATCACAATGTGAACTTAAATTTGTTTTTGGATAATTTTTTTTAATAGTGTATTCAGTAAATATATTATTTTGTCGACAAGATTTTGCACTTTTTCCAATTAATTATTCGTATATGATACCAAGCGGTGTAGTGTAGTGGTGAGAGCACTAGATTCGCATTCGGGAAGGTACCGGGTTCGAATCCCGGCGGGAGGAGATGTGGCTGGGACTTTTTCCTGCTGCCTCTCACTGAGAAACGGTAATTCCTGTACCGGCCATCTTGTTGAGATTTTCTAAAGTTTCCCTCAATAATTCCAGATAAATATCGAGATGGTTCCTTATTCAAGGTCATGGCCGATTATCTGTCAAACTCCTATGCTCAAAATGTTCTAATATTCCTTCACTCGCCCATTTCTATTAATCTATATCTATACTAATATATAAAGCTGAAGAGTTTGTTTGTTTGTTTGAACGCGCTAATCTCAGAAACTACTGGTTCGAATTGAAAAAATTGTTTTTTGTTGGATAGCCCATTTATCGAGGAAGGCTATAGGCTATATAATATTAGGCTACGACCAATTGGAGCGGAACATAAATGAAAAATGTTGCAAGATGTCTCAAAATTAGTCCGTCCGACAAATATTATCAGGTGAAATGCCTTAACTAAATATTGCAATATTAGCGCAACTAGAGTACAAGCCCGGATAACTCAATCGGTAGAGTGCAAGACTCTTAATGCCAGGGTCTAGGGTTCAAGCCCCACGTCGGCGAATATATAGTTTTTATTTTTTTTATTTACTACATAGCTTTCTTCTAAGTCTTACATTTCAATTTTTTAAAATTTCATTACGACTAATTAAAATTAAATAAATCTAATTAGATCATTTGAAAACTGTTACAACTATAGGTACCTATATAAAAATAATTTTCCTACAGTGTTTTCAATTAAATATTTATTATATTAAAAGAATTTTATTACGTAAAAAAAGTATAAATACTGCTTTTTAACGACAAAAACTTTTGAACGGTAACGCCGATCATTATGAAGTTTGGACACAACATTCGTCTCGGTAAACTAAGATGAATATGCTTACTCATGTCCCTTCCTTCCCCATTCGTTCTTTTGCACCCGGGTGAAACTGGGCGGGACCGCTAGTTAAGTAGAAGTTTAAAAATGTAGAAAATAACTGGAAGTATGATAGATGGAAAATAGTGGTGCGAACGGCGTCTGTTATGACTTAAAGTCGAGAAACGGACGTTAAACGCATTATTATTATTTTTATTATATAATAAAAATTAATTGAAATATTAGGCGGGAAATTATCATTCCAGTGGCGTACACGTCATGTACATGTTTCGTATGCACGATCTTCATGTGACTCATACATATTATGTAGAAGCCATTGTATGTTTGCCTGCAGGGGTTACGTATAATATGTAAGTACATTACTCAAAGGTATTCTCATTGTACATACACCGGACATTGTTACATGCATGTAGATGCCAACCGCACACCTGTCATTGTACATAAAATCTGTACCAAAACTAAAATTAGTTTTTAAAAAAACTAAAAAAAAAAACACTCTTCTACAGCAATTTGGGCCAAAAAGTAAAAAATAATTTTTACGTCACTGTCAATTTTAGAATAGACCGAATAAATCAGACACATTTAGAAGTACTGGATTCGAATCCTGACGGGGATAGGCGTAGATGAGACTTTTCCATACTGAGCTGCCGAACGTCCATAATTTGATCTCAATCTTTCTCTCTCTCGACGAGAAATCTTTTTCCGTAATTTTTTCAATAATTCTTTTAGCTTCTGTTTCATGTAAAATTTTTATCTTCATACCTCGACCGAAAGTACATACTTTCGGCATCAATTGTAAGGCAGAGAGTCTCACATTTATACGCATTGGTGGGATTACACGCACTGATGCGGGAAGTACGTACGTCTAGCCGGCAGTAAAGAAAAAATAACTGTTGTTTAGATGTCGTTTCCATAGCAACCCTATTACATTTTTAACTAATAGTCGCGAACAGCTGTCATTCGTGTTTTTACGTATAATCTCAAAGCTGCTTGCTTGGAATTTATCTGTGTTTTTTATGTAATTAATAAGTAATTAATTAATTAATGTATTTAATAAGCGTACTTACGACCGCGGTATGAAGAATAATAATTAATGACCGAGGTGAGGTATCGAGCATCGTGGCGCGCAGTGTAAGAATATCAAACTTTCGGCCCTTGTGGTGCAATATACTATTATGCAGAACTATAGCTGGAAAATCTTCGCAAGTTGAACCGTATCTTGTGTGCGCTTTTAACGTGCAATAAAAAAAGTATTATTATTAATGATAGGTACCTATTTGGAAAAAATTCCGTGGCATAAGGATCGAAAATGAAGCAATACTGAAATTTTTTAAACTTGCATTTAATACTGACGTTTCGATACGTTTTGTATCATCTTCAGAGTTGTGACAGCATTTGAAAACTCTGAAGATGATACAAAACGTATCGAAACGTCAGTATTAAATGCAAGTTTAAAAAATTTCAGTATTGTTTCATTTTCGATCCTTATGCCACGGATTTTTTTCCAAATACCTATCATCAGCTTCAACGGATCCCAGTTAATCTATTTTTTGAATAGAGTCAAATTGACATATTATAATTAATATCGAAACGGTTCCGTGTTCAAGGTCAAAAACTGAAATGTTATTACGACAATGCGGACACTATTACTGTTGACAACTGTTTGACATACCCTGTATATTGTGCCTTTTAATTTATAACTGTATATATATGTGTCAACTGCTGTGGTGCAGTATAGTAAAAATTCCGCTCTAGTTTAT
Organism: Xanthostigma xanthostigma; assembly: GCA_963575645.1. Taxonomy (NCBI): domain Eukaryota; kingdom Metazoa; phylum Arthropoda; class Insecta; order Raphidioptera; family Raphidiidae; genus Xanthostigma; species Xanthostigma xanthostigma. The sequence goes on along the minus strand of OY754469.1, from coordinate 3,923,521 downwards.
TCATTTTTTTATTATTAAAATCGCGGTAAAGTTATCAAATAGGTACTCTTTCGGTGGTCAACTGAACTACGTAACGTATAAAATATGCGCTACGTAGTTATTTCCAAAATTTAATTAAGAATAATACAGATCAGTTTTATCCAAGCGTATAGGCTTTCAAGGTCGGTGTTGTTCCAAAATCTTCTTGGTTTTCGAGGTTATAGGCTGTGATCCATTGATAATAAGTTCGTTCCAAGCAGCCAGTGAACGTTTTAGAAACCGTCACCCGCATGCGCAATAGCTAAAACGTGTTCTGAAATCGCCACTAACAACTTCGTTTTACCCACTGCGCATGCGGGTGACGGTTTCGAAACCGTTCACTGGCTGCTTGGGACGAACCTAATGTAGCAAGTATTGTTACATTAACTCTCTCTCCCTTTCTCTCTGTTATGTAATGTTGTCAAAATTACTTTTCCTTATACTACAAAATCCCGATTTGGCTCGATCTTCACCCATCGAGTTTTCTAATGAAAGAAATTTGATAATATAATGTATTAATAAAGAAAAATTTATTTTGTTGCTCTACAATTTCTTGGCACAGCTATTTCTAATAAAAAATTTAAGTTGTTAATTTTTTGTTTATTCCAATTATAAAATAAATTTAAAAAATATTTTTTAAGTATTTCTTGGGTTATTATAATAACTTATGTCACAGATTTAATAAATAAATTTTTCACTCTATTTATTTCAAATCTATAAAAAAATAGTTCAAAACTTTGGTTATTCACGCTGGGATGGGGCCTCTGGGTACTGTTCATATATAACATTTATTAATAATGTAAGAGAATATATAACAAAAAAATAAAAATACATTTTTCAATACAAAACCAGATAAATATCGCAACATTTTTCTACTTTTCCACTGCAGTTATTAACTATCTATGTACTATTTTGCCTGCAGTATAAATATATAGTAAAGTAATAAATAACATTATCTAAAATCTTCATTCTTGCAAAACTCCAATCCCCTCAAATATACATATTGTTCATATTTCTCAATGTCAACTATCAACATGTCAAAAGTTTTATTCAGTATGTACTTATTTTCGTACCTTATTATATATCATACTGAAATGTATTTCAAAATTATTGGGAAATATTAGGGATTATTATATAAACCTCACTTGAATGTATAGTACACGCCACGAATCTAAAAGGCTCGGAAGTTAGATGCGAATGCAGGCTTGCGGTTGTACAGTCTGTTGAAAAACTACAAACTCGCAACTAAACAAAACTAAAATAGCTATAACAATTTGACAATAGCGTACTCGACTGTACTTTAAAGCAGGAAAGCGACAAGTGACAAAGGAAACGAGCGATCACGGCCAATCTCCGACGAGCAGGTAACTGGGAGGTAGTGGGGGTCTCAACAGTTCTAAAATGTGCCTTTGCGACGCTGTTTGTGACTAACTTCCGAACCTTTTAGATCCGTGGCGAGTACTATAGGTACTGTTGTGCATATGTGAAAAATCATCCAGCTCGATTGTACCTACATTCTTTCAAATACTAACATGTATTTAGCAAGTTAAAAAATAGAAATAAAAAAAAACATGCGGTGGAAGTAACGGTGCTGATGACGATAAAACAAGTCGTAGATCGTTTAAAATTTTAGTATAATACCTATATAATGACAACATTTAAAAATAAAATGTTTAAAAAAAAATAAATTCAAAAACTAAAACCCGACTACTGAAAAGTATGAAACAATAAAATATTCTCATCTGAGGATGGCCGTGGTCATATGCCACCTATCATAACAAAATATAACATTTTAACAGTAGTAAGCGATCATAAGCACTAGGGCAAAGTGCATCACGCCATACATCTAGAGAGGCCTCATATAATATGTGATGGCATACGACCACGGCTATCTTCAGATGAGAATATTTTATTGTTTCATACTTTTCAGTAGTCGGGTTTTAGTTTTTGTTTTCAATTTGCTCACCCCTGGGATCAAAATTCAAAAATAAATGTAGCCTATGCTACCCGGGTCATAATAACTCATAAACTGCCGCAGTCGGGTAAAAAATATCATCGTGCTAAAAAGTATAAAATACGTTCCTTTCTCTTCGATAACGTTTAAAAGCGTAGGGCACTCACTCTAGCGTGTCCTACGTTTTCAAATGTTATATAGAAGAGAAATGAAATTAATTTCTACTCTTTGATGCGTTGATATAAACGCGTGTTTCATATATTTTTTTTTTAAATACGTGTTTTTTAATTCGCTGACTGGACTCTCGACGGTATTTCTACGGTTACAAAATAATTTATCATTCAGTACAAGTAACACTCCAAAAAGTGACAGAACCTTTACGCCCCAAAGTAACATTGAAACTTAGTAAACATAAAACATAATAACAAATGACTGGTTTAAAACCGAAAACATTTCGTTAACGAGATGTTTTTTTGCTTTGTAGGTTGGTACACAATCCACATGAAATATTATTATATTATTTCATAGAAAAAAACAAAATAAAACAGTAATTATATACTGACAAAGCAAAGTGTCTAAAATAATATGTTTGTCCAGTTCTATGTTTTTAATTATTGTGTGTATGAAATGTAATTCATTTATATTTTCTCATTGAAACACATCAATCAATTACGCCTTTAATTTACTTAACTGAAAAAGCGTAAATTATAAAATATATATTATATATATAGGCTAGCAGTCGAATTTTATAAAAAAAAAACTAGCAGTCCGTCTCGGTCTCACCCGGATGCGATAGATATAATTCTGAAAAATTCATTTGGTTTGTGGCCCGGCGTCTAAACTAATAGCTTTGAGCAAATTCTACCAGATTTGCTTCTGAACTAATAGTTTTGAGCCAGTTATAACAGATGTCGCTACTTGGTTTACAACAGTTTTTTTTTTTTCACAAAACACCGTAATTCATTTGCATTATACCTACATTAAAATATTGACTTCAGTCTAAGCAACATTTTTCAAGTTTCCTAGATCAGTGTTTTCCAAATGTGGGGTCGCAAAGCCTCTAGAAGGGGGTCGCGGAGGGTCGCGAATACTCAATAAAAAAGTTCTGTTTTAGGTACTTAATTATGTATCTAATTTAACGGATAGCTAACTATGAAGAAAAATAAAAATGTTGTACGGGTTTGATATCTATAACACTAATATATAAAGCTGAAGAGTTTTTTTGTTTGGTTGAACGCGCTAATCTCAGGAACTACTGGCTTGAACTGATTTTTTTTTATATGTTGGATAGTCCATTTATCGAAGAAGGCTATATGCAGCGTTGCCAGTTTTTTTTTGCCAAGTCGGGATTTTGGAACTCTTTGAGCGAAAACAGCGGGATTCTTTCGTCGAAAGCGGGACATAGTAAAAAAACGTATATAATCAGAAGTTTTCAAATACCTATTTATCTTTTTATTTGAATTAAAATTACGTTTACGTGACAATAGATAGCAAAAATAGCCATAGAAAATGTATTTTAATAAAAATATAATATTTTAAATCAGATTTACCCTATCGTTAAATAGTTGAGTCTTATTCGTCTTCAGAATAAAAAAAAAAAAACAGAAATCAAAATCAAAAAAGTTTTATTCATTAGAAAAATATGGCGTTTCAAACAATGTAGTCTGTGGAGTGAGTGTTACAAATTGCAACTTACAATAGGAGAATAATTATTTATAAGAATTACTTATTCATGATATTTCTGGAAAGATTTAACTTCTTTTAAAGTTATCCCCGAAAAGCGGGACTGAGTCTGTCCCGCGCGGGACATTTAATTTTGATTTAAAAATCGGGATGTCCCGCCAAAATCGGGACGTCTGGCAACGCTGGCTATATGCTATATAATATCACGCTACGATTAATAGGAGCGGAGCATCAATGAAAAACGTTGCAAAATATAACTCAAAATTTGTCAGTCCGACAAAAACTATTGAACGGTAACTCCGATCATCATGAAAGGACACAACATTTATCTCGGTAAACTAAGATGAACGTGCTTACTCATGTCCCTTACCTCATTCATTCTTTTGCACCCGGGTAAAACCGGGCGGGACCGCTTGTTTCTAATATAGTAAAATACACTATACAGCTGGTTAGGAACAGCGGAGGGTAGAGAGGGGGTCCCAGAATATTTTTTCATACTAAGGGGGTCGCGCCATGAAAAATATTGAAAAATACTGCCTTAGATAAATGTTCTAAGAAATAGACCGTGATAATGATTCTGTTAAACATTAACCCTTTGATTTAACATTTTTTCTTTAAAATTTTGACATAAGTGTTTTTGACTACGGTCACAGATTAAATAGCGAATCATACGAGTGACGTGATTCGAATGGCAATTACAAATTACAGTCGAGTATACGGGAAGACACGAAAGATTGATCTATTAAAAATGAATTCATAATGACAGCAGCGCCATCAGACTTCATATTGCCAGGACATAAATGTCAAAGCAACTTAGGTGACCTACATATTTCTTACTTTATATAGCAGTGGCGGTTCCTCTACGAGCGCTGCATATCTGCAGAGCAGCCAAAATCTTAGCTACTTCATAATTTTAGAATGAATTATATTTTACTTATGCCCCCCACGTAATGTAACAGCTCAAAAAAACCGCTTATTTCAAATATTTTAATTTAGGACTAACTACATTTTTATGATATTTTAATTAATTAAGCCTTATAGAATATCTTTCAAAGTTCTCAAAAAAAATTTGTATTAATTTTTGACGTGATAACGTCTTATAAATTGATGAATCACCAATCTTATAAATTGATAAAACACCGGCTGCATGCACGAAAAAGTGTAACGTTCGTCTGACCCTGTGCGTGCTTTTCTCGAAAACGGCCCTAACGATTTGGATGAAATTTACTGAAAAGGGATTTTGGGGGGCAAAAAATCGTTTTAGCTAGGTCTCATCTCTCGAAAAAATCGTTTTCTTACAAATTTTATCATTATAAAAATCAATTTTTTGACGTATGAAAATACTTAAATATTGTAAGTAGGTTTTGGAATTTTATATAAACAGTGAAACAATTGTTTTATAAATAGTATGACAGTTAATCTTTGAGACTTAAATAAATACGAAAGAAAGAAAGTTAATAAAAAAAATTATTTTTATAGGTGGTGAGTAATTTAATAAATAAAATTAACCTAAATTTGAAGCGAAAGATGCAATATCATAGATTCGAATTATTATAATTATTATATAAATTTAGGTTATGTATTACGGAATACGTTATCACGTAAAACTATCGTCCGTAAACCGACTTTACAGACAACCAATTTTTTTCTGTACAAAATGGCGACGTGGTAAGCATTTCTATCCGTCCAATTTGAGGGCGTAATTACAGCCCTTAGAATAAACATCCATTCAAAAAATTTCCTGTTAATAACATTCATATTTAATAAGTAGTTAAACCTATAAAATATATAAAAAATTGAAAAAAAGTATTTATTTGGAGTTTGAATTTTTTTTTTATTTTTCGCATAAAATATTGACCTATAAACTTTTATAAACAAAATTTATAACAATAATTTACCAACAAGTAGGTTCAATAAAAGATGTTTTTTATATACCTAGCTGGTAAAAAATTCAGCCCAAAATCTTTAATAGTTTTTAAGAGATTACGCCCACAAACTTCTAAACTGGTCTTTTAAGAAAAGCGCGTTTTAAAATAAAAAAATCAGGTTTGATTGCGAACAAATTTGTAATGATCAATTAATATCTTCACTATTATCGTAACGAATATCGTTTTGAAATTTTGTAGGCATATTCTACATAATATTTCGAACATTCATTTTCAGCAAAAAAAAAATAATACATATTTTTGAACTGTTACACTAGGTGCCCCCCTTAAACCAATATTTAATTTTAGGAAATAGTGTAATAGTTTAACAGCCACTGGCAGACTACGAAACTCGTTTGTGTTCTATGTGGCCGACTTTCTTGGTTCTGCGCTCTGAAGCAGCACATGAAACGCCATCATCATATATCCCCGGTGTACACCGTGCAACTCCTGATCTACAAGTTATAGCGTGTAATTTAAATCGACTTTGAGCTGCATTTACCGTCAGCACATTTAGCACAACTAAGCATCTGTCACTGTCATATGCTAGAAGAGTTTACTGAATCTATCTCATTGAGTCAACAGCTTTGACGGCGGTACTTATTGTCGTACATACATGATGCACGACACACGGCTTATGGCAGTAGTGACTAGTGTTACATGTGTATATTGCAGTTTGTTGTTAGAAGTGTTTGGAAAAAGTTATTAATTAAAACATCATAATCGCGAATGCGATTCATAATTTAATTATCCCCTCCCCCTCATTCCTAGCCCGGGCTAGGAGGTAACACTGGTTGACCCTGCAAAGCACCCATTTAAAATGTTCACGCGCCGCCACTGCTTTATACCCGATAGACGGTAATGTCGTTGTTAATCCGATTACGTTTTCCTATTTCGGTATTATAGTATATAGATTTTCCAGGAAGATTGTTATTATGTAGTAAGCATTGCTTTTTCATTGTTCCTGCGCTGTCATTGTTGAGTCTTCGTCATATTGCATTGTTAATGACAGTAGCGTAACCTTATACCAATTTATTTTTTCCAATAATTTAAAGGGAGCTTTTCTAGTGAATATTTTCATTTCTTTTGTAATAATACCATATAACATATAGAAAGACTCCGACTCCACGGTACAAAGGTCTGCAGGACAATAATCTATACTATAATATATAAAGCTGAAGAGTTTGTTTGTTTGTTTAGTTGAACGCGCTAATCTCAGGAACTACTGGCTTGAATTGATTTTTTTTTCATTTGTTGGATAGTCCATTTATCGAAGAAGGCTATAGGCTATATAATATCCCGCTACGGCCAATAGGAGCGGAGCATCAATGAAAAATGTATGTAACTCAAAATTTGTCCGTCCGACAAAAACTTTTGAACGGTAACTCCGATCATCATGAAATTTGGACACAACATTCTTCTCGGTAAACTAAGATGAACGTGCGTGCTCATGTCCCTCCCTCACCATTCGTTCTTTTGCACCCGGGTGAATCCGGGCGCCACCACTAATATTTAATAATTGCGTTTTCCATTCTACTCACTCCAAAATCAAATAAATATTTAACGACACTGTTTGAACCGCAAAAATTTACTAAGGTTGCTATTGAAACAATCCTAAAACCGTGTTCTAAAACGTATTGGAACGTAAAAATTTCAACTGAATTGTATAATTTTTATTTTTAAATACACTTTGAAACTGAAGGAAAATTGTTTTGATATTTTATTCGCGCCGTTACCATACAGTCGTACAAAACCTAGATTATCCTAAAAACGATTACAATTTTAACGGTCTGTTTTCCGTGGTCAAACGATGGCATGCTTTTGTTAAAATGTTTTCCAATTACATCTACTGACGCGTCTACATGTCGTTTTTTTCAGTCGTATCAATCGAATATCATAGATCAGGGGTGGCGAACCTATGGCACGCGTGCCACAGGCGGCATGCGACAAATTATAATGGGCACGGCATCGATTGAGGTGCAAAATCGAAATTATCAAAAACATGCTAGATGCTGAAAACAATTGACTATATAAAGAAATAAAACTACTGGGCCTGACAATTGATGCCAACTTGACTTGGAACAATCATGTAAACTATTTAAGTACAAGTTTATCGAAAATATTTTTTTTGTTGCGAAAACTAAAAAATAGGTAGTGTTTCACAAACAGTGCTTCGAATGGCATACTTCTCATTATTTCACTCTAAAATGATTTACGGTATCGAATTGTGGGGCAATGCCGCCACTGCTTCGAAAGTGTTTTTGCAACAAAAGAAAGTTATAAGATTGATCTCGGATGCTGGGTTTAGACAGGAATGCAGGCCATTATTTAAGCGATTAAATATTTTGTCATTGCTATGTCAATATATATACAGCTGTTTAATTATTATTAAAAATAATATGAACAATTTCAATAATTATACTGTGTTGTACAATCATGATACTAGGAAAAAGTTAAATCTTTGCCTACCATTACACAAATATGCTAAGGCTACCTTTGCCGGCTGGCGGCGCCAGCGGCGAATTTTATGCTCACACCAAGCTGATTGATGGCAGACAGTAGCGGCTTCCACAACTCGCGGCTGGCAACCAGTCTAGTGTGACCCGCGCTTAACTGAAAACAGACCGAGTGTGGACAATCCCTAATGTCCGAAGTAAGCACGTACATGCACATTTATATAAACGCAATCGTAACATGTTAATTTATCGGAAACCGATACGAACCAGTAGAGAATAATAATAATAACGCTTGTAGACTTTAATTTCCTCTCGTTTTTGTTTTTTAAACTAACCTATAAACTTATACGATGTGGCTAAAAAAATATTATAAATATTCAAAATCTTTTGAAAGTTTTTTTTTTTTATGAGATACGACTTTAATAATGCAAGTAATAAATAAATTATTATACCGCATGCTCTTTCAGTGTATTGAATACTAGCGGTCCCGCCCGGTTTCACCCGGGTGCAAAAGAACGAATGGGGAGGGGAACATGAGTACGCACATACATCTTAGTTTACCGAGATGAATATTGTGTCCAAATTTCATGATGATCGGAGTTACAGTTCAAAAGTTTTTGTCCGACGGACAAATTTTGAGTTAGGTACATTTTTCATTGATGCTCCACTCCTATTGGTCGTAGCGTGATATTATATAGCCTATAGCCTTCCTCGATAAATAGACTATCAAAAAAAAAATTCAATTCGAACCAGTAGTTCTTGAGATAGCGCGTTCAACCAAACAAACAAACTCTTCAGCTTTATACATTAGTATAGATTAGCGACTCGGTCGGCTTCACCCGAATTTTATCCGTTTTTTCATCGACTTACGTTACAAAATTGGTCTCCACGAAAAGCGCTTTTATTTTAACGCGATGATATATAGCCTATGCCTTTCCGGAAGGTCCATTCTAAGTATTGGCGAAAAAGTTTGTTGAAATCGGATGAGTAGTTTCAGTTTACCTCTTATATCCAAACTTACAAACTGTAATATTAGTATACTTAGATTAAAAAAAAACAGTTATCGGTATCTCCTGAAAATATTGAAAATATTTTATAACCAACCTTACAAACTTAACCTCTTTATAAAATTAGTATCGACTTAAACCAACACAATTAGACATATTATGAATAACACATAATATCATAATTTTATGATATGACCGGCATTAAATACATGTTCCCCTTCAAGAAAATTCCTTTTTCGACGATTTGTATCAGCCCAATCACATATTGTGCTGATAATTTAATTCATTTTATTGCATTTCAAAAAATTCACAATTGCACTGTATATATAATTTCATATAATCTCATATAATTGCATATAATTTGTATATTTTATTATTTTTAATCTTTATTTTTTATATTTCTTTATTTTTTTTGTATATTTTCTACACGTCCTTAAAACCATACTCCTGCCCTAGCACTGGCTTCAGCCAAGTTGGGCAGGATTATTCCAACTCTAAAATTGTAAAATAAATGTACTTATCACAAATTTTTGGAATTAAATAAATAAATACTATAGGAACTATGGAAAATTATACCCCATCGTGGCCAACACAATTTAAACCAACACAATTAGGCATTGTACAACACATGTCACGCTTCTTCTTCGATTTTTCAATGACGTGTGTATAACTTCCATAATTGTGAATAATAAATATTTACAAAAATACGAATATGATTTACTCTATGAAACGCTACGCATAGGATAGTTCACTGAAATACTGTGTAGATGGCGCATGGTGAAAGTAAATTACCAATACCAGTATTATTCTGACTCACTATGTACTTCCAGAACGTTAGGTATGTAAATGGGCGCACATATCAACGAAACGGAACGCAGAAATGGTAAAGTTACTCCACTTTTTCCAATTACTATTTTCTAGCCAATATACCGAAATGCAAGCAAAACTACACATCCATTACGTTACCTTTTTTCAGTCTACATTCATCTGAATAAATTCAATTGTTTTAAAAACATTTGATGAGAAATAGAAGTAAAAGAAAACGCTGAATACATTTCCGCTTTTTCTGAACATTAGTAAATTGAAAAATGTACAGCTGCGATATTTTCCCAAGCCTGCTGGTTCTACTACAGAAGTATTCGAAGTTATACAGACTGTAAACGCGTAAGGTGCACATAGGGAAATTAGCATTGGGAAAAAATACTTGGATCAGAGTTAGCCATGACTGCATTAATTGTTATTTCTATTGAATTATCGTGCTAATCTTGAGGATTTCTATTTTATTTTGATTTATTTTTATTTTACTTGGCTTTTTTAATAATAAAAAGCTCTTATAAATCATTAATTTAATTTTTTTGTACAAAAATAAAACAAAAAAACTCCATCTGTTTGGAAACATTTCATTCAAAAATTGTCTGACTGGTATGACGTATGCGCGTTGGTAAATCAGTGACCCAATGCCTTTAGGTTCAACACGAGTAGGCGGAGATATTTGATCTCGCACCATATTTAAGTATTTTTGGAAATTTAATGTCCCATTAATAAAAAAAGTCCGGTTATGTTGTAAACATTTGAATATTTTCTTCGGTAGTATACACATTTATTTTGCAAAAGAATATTATCTGTCAAATTGAAAAACAAGATTTCAAGGCTCACTCTGATCCAGTCATTTTTTCCCAATGTTAATTTCCCTATGTGCACCTTACGTGTTTACATACTGTAGATGGGGAAATGATTGTTACAAGTATTTTTTTATTAGCATCACTGTTTAACCAATCGAAGGTCAAATCTTGAACTGTTCAAAATTTAGGTTCTTACTAATTTTGGTAGTTCGACTGAGCTCGCGTAAACGTAGATTTTTCACAGATTCTCCCGGACTGGAATAAGAATAATTTTATTATTAATAATTGTATAGTGGGCGGGGTATTCTTAAATACAAAGTATCTAGAATCCTATTTATCTGTTTGGTATTCAACTTTTAAGAGCCACTGGTATATTAAGTAACGTAACGTTGCAGAGGACCGATCAATTAACCAAAGCATAATATAATGTGTTCCCGTTATGGTGGCGGTTAGAAGTAGTACTTTGTACGTATGGATAGATGGCAGCGCGGAAGTGTACGTGTAATATTCATTGAACTCTAAATATGGATAGCAAACAAATGACTACTTTAGTTACAGGGCGAAATTTAGTTACTAGAATTTTGCTTGTTTCACATTTTTTTGTGAGGGGGAAAATCTTTTTACGAACGTAGTGTGGGACCCGAAATAAGGCCCCCTTTATCTCCCTCGTATCGTCACCCCGGAATCGCCTCACGGCATACAATCAGGATGACGACTGGTCATTGATTCGCCGGAAGAGAAAAAAACTCCATTTAGTGTCACTGATCACCTCTTCTCCTCTATCCCTCATCTTTCTCCTTCTTTCTCATTATCTTATTCACCAATCCACTTACTATATCTCACGCTGCTGTCCGCTCAATCACGACTGATATTAGATTCCGAGCCGTTATTCCTGCCCCAGTGTTCACTTCCTTCTCGCTACCTCCCACCTAGGGCAATGAAAAAGGGTGTGCATTGCATCAGCCACTTCTCCGCAGTAAATGTGTTACGGTTTATACCCGAATTCAGTCAATGACCGAAATAAATGCGCAAAACTAGTTTTGACCAACGAGTATTTACCAAACCCGAAATCTTACATTTAAACGGGTATTGAGTGTTATAAAATGAGCAAAACTATAATCAGTTTGTCACGAATGGTGACTATAATTCTTACAATACGCGTTTTAGGCATGACCTGAGTTCTCCCTTTAGCAAACTTGATGTAAGCAAAAATTCTCCTCTCAACATAGGTGTAAAAATTTTTAATAAACTTCAAATTAAGAATTGTAACAACTTAAATATTTTTCTCGTTTGTTAAAAACGTTCCTTCTGGGGAACACATTTTACAATTTGTCTGAATTCTTTAATTTGTAATTTATATGTATGACGTTTTCTATATGAGTTTTTCTCATCAAATGAAATAAAAAGCTTTTCTTTACTTACTTTACTTTTGCGCATTTTCAATTGTACAAAACTAGTTCTGTCCATTTTTGAACGGAGAGTACTAGTATGGCATCGGAATCTTCTTTGCGTTTTTTAATTAACTTTTCCACATCAATGATACTTTTTATATCAAAGCGATTTATTCTTCTGTATTGTTTAGCAGACAGAGGTTTTAATTCAGCTTTCAATAAATTTGCTTTCTTAACCTCACTTAGTGTAGTAAGGTAATTATGTTTCGTCAAAAAATTATGTTTCAGAAGCCTCTAATAGCCGAACTAGTTGAGACTCGAATTCACCTTGCATTTTTACATAATTATTACACTGAATATCCCACAATTATATTAATTATACTATTCAGGAAACAATTCAATAGATAGGTACATAAAAAAAAACATAACTCTACTTTTGTTCGGGCAGGACGTTGATTGAATGAAACAAGCCGAACCGCACCGCTGAAAAGATATCAAACCAAACAGTTCGCCGAAAAAGTCACCCATCAAATAATATGGTGCGGCACAGGTGGATTTCTCGATCCATTCATTACAGATCGGTGATAATATTGGTTCGTGTATAATGTGAATTGTTCGGAAGCATTCAAACCGTTCTTCATTCTCAGCACTACTCTCTCTCTCTTCCTCTCTCTCTCTCTCTCTGAATGATTAAGCTACCGCGAAATTAATAACGTAATGGATTCCGCATACCAGTTAATGTAGGTTTCTAGTAACCTAGGCTATATACTTTATGAACATCCGTAATGCACGGCGTGTTAACTACAGTGTTGCCAAACCGCCCCGGTTAATGCATTAATTACAAATTACAGTCGAACACTCCACAACTTGCAAGATCGTATGTTTTACCTCTCTAGAGTGGCTTTTTAATATGAATAATTAAAAAATAATCGACTATCGGCAACAATCTTCGGCCGAGAATTTAAAAACCCTAAGAAATTCAGTTTAAATTGGCTACAACTGCTACAAGCTACAATTGTTAAGGTTTTCCATGGTTTCCCTCAATAATTCCAGATAAATATCGATATGGCCGATTACCTGTCAAACTCCTATGCTCAAAATTTGCCTACCTTATCCTTAATTTCGTAAAAATTCCTTCATTCGCCCATTAGACCGGACTCTCAGTGGAGTTCATTAGTTTTCAATCTATAGTGGTTTAAAGTTAACTCGAAAATGGAGCATTTTAGTAAATTTTCAAAAAATTCTTAGAGAAAGTGTAAGAAATGTTATAGTGTGCTATATATTCGTGATCTACTCAATAAGCCCTTTCATTTGATACCCCACACGGCATGGCTTGATGATTTTTTTTTATTTGTATGCCATTTTTAATTGCCGGGGAGGGGGACCACAAAACTGGTTGGCAACATTTGTTTGTAGGATGTCTGGGATCTATACAATATATTATATCAGAGTCAGATTGAGGTCCGCAATTTTTGCAAACGAACATCTCCTTGTAGCCTGCTCTACATTGCTACTAATTAATTGAAGTTTAAAAAAATTGTAGAAAACAACGGGAAGTGTGGTAGAAAAAAAATACAGTGGTGCGAATGGCGTCTGTTATGACATAAAGTCGAGAAACGGACGTTAAACGCATTATTATTATAATTATTTTGAAACTATATCTCAAATAAAGAATGTGAAAAAATGTTTTTCCTATTTTTGAAACATTGTTCCGAATCCATTCCTGATTTGACAGCGATTACTCATCTATCAGATTTTTAGGTTACTTAAGAAGCAAGATTATAAAGTATAGACGATCGATAACTGAGGTAGCGTACCTTAAAACTTAAATCAACACCGGATTTGACATATATTATTAATAACACGAAGTTACAATTTTTCTCGTGGGAAATATTGGAAAAAACAAATAACGAAAATAAGATGAAGCCACGTGTTTTTCTTACATCATCGAAATGACCTTGGTGGAACTAACTTCATGTAGTAATAAAAACAAACAGGCAAACGAATACATTAGCTTAAGATTTTCCCGTTGGAAAAAAGTGGTATTTTCCGATGTACATATGTGTCGAAGATGAATACAAACACATAAGCAAAGAAAATTATATAGTTTTTATATTTCCTTAACCTTGGTAGAGGCGCCGAGTTGTAACGGCGTAACAACATACACAGCCATGCCATAATCTTCTGAACACTGTAGCTCTGTTCCAGCCTCTCGGCGAACGGTAACAGAAAACCGTCACAGTCACGAAACTGTTTATATCGGTTTTGGAACACGTTTTAGCTACTGCGCATGACTGTGACGGTTCTGTTACCTAAAATTGTATGCCGATCCACTTAAGACACCTGCCTGTAAAATGTTATTCGAATCGCCTTCTGTCTAAACTCCAAGCCCCAATAACAGAATGATGTCAATAGACGGTAAATGTATTATTTAAGTAAAAAAAACTAGAGTGACCTGTGCGAATTATTCGCACTAAATAAGTATAATAATTATCACTTTACAAAATTATTTTTTAAATATGATTGCAGGTATTCAATTCGTTTCTAATTTTGCACACTGCTTATAACGTTCTTCTTTTTGTTGTATTACAATATGAAGCTCAGATGACAGATCGAAGAAATATTTTACTAAAATTGTCATAGAGAGGCGCAAGTAGCAAAAGCGTTGAGCTAAGCCGTCAGATGGCATCATGCAGCATTGCTGTGACGTTGTTCAGCGTTGCTCGTTGTTTCAAAATTAAAGAGGTCAGATGGCAGTATGCAGTATTGTGTCTGTTGTATTACAATATGAAGGTCAGATGACAGATCGAAGTGTTGACGTTTTTTCAAAATTAAAGCCGTCAGATGGCAGACGTTGTTCAGCGTTGCTGTATGTTAATTGATTTACAAAAACAAAAGCAATAATAAATTTTTTAGTTGTCGATGTCAGTAGAGCAAGCAATTATCTGTAAAATGATATATAATTTATGTGGAGAAATTGTGAGGTTTTTTCTAAAAAGTGAGGCAAACATCTTTAACCTTAGCGTATTAATATAGGTATATGATTAACTGCTTGAAAATGTCTTAACTATTAAGGTAGGGCAGTTTATTTGTTATAACTCCATTTATTTGGAAATGTAGCAGAACTGTAGAAGTTTTTATTTGTTCGGAGATGATGCTATAGAATTAAAACTTACGAGACGTAAACATTGCGACGTTCTCTTTATCGATTACTTGGATAAAAACCGATTCGAAAGAAGAAGACTTGATTACATCGACAATAAATTGAAACAGAATTTTTTTCATTTCATTTCAACTATACTTGGCTGGACACATTCAGGAGGTGAAGAGCTCTAGCTTCAACTTTAAGAGTTTTTACTCGATAACTACTATTTTTTAACATTTTAGCAGTGGCAGTTCCCCCATGAGCATTACAGAGCTGCGGAACAACCAAAATGAATATCATCATATATATATTAATACTTTAAGGTTAAGATGTTTGCCTCCCTTTTTAGAAAAAAACCACACAATTTCTCCACATAAATTATATATCATTTTACAGATAATTGCTTGCTCTACTACATCGACAACTAAAAAATTTATAATTGCTTTTGTTTTTGTAAATTAATTAAAATACAGCAACGCTGAAGAACGTCTGCCATCTGACGACTTTAATTTTGAAACAACCTCAACACTTCGATCTGTCATCTGACCTTTAAATTGTAATACAACAGACACATTACTGCATACTGCCATCTGACGGCTTTAATTTTGAAACAGCGAGCAACGCTGAACAACGTCACAGCAATGCTGCACGATGCCATCTGACGGCTTAGCTCAACGCTTTTGCTACTTGCGCCTCTATATGACAATTTTAGTAAAATGTTTCTTCGATCTGTCATCTGAGCTTCATATTGTAATACAACAAAAAGAAGAACGTTATAAGCAGTGTGCAAAATTAGAAAGGAAAACTTATTTCCAGAATTTAGTTTTCAAACAAAAACAAACCACAAACCTTTCTAATTTTAATACTAATCTTAAATCTTTGTCTAAAAATAAACACGATTAATTCTTAGCCAGAAAGTCACAGGGGAATTTTCTTTTACACGCAATACAGAAATAACACCAAACTGCACCTTGTAATCGGTTATATATAACCTAAATAAATAGTGATAACAGAAACTGAAATTAACATACCAAGTGTGTCTGAAAACCGTTTCAGCGTTCAAATTAATTACAATTTTCAACTCAAATATATTTTGATTACTCATGCGGGAAAAGTGGTATATTTACGCACGCTGTTACGGTTGAAAAGTAGCTATTTTCATTTGCGTGCGGAAACTTTATTTGTCGCACTGAAATTATTGTTTGCCGCACGCAAATTCAGAGTTACCATAGTTACCAACACAATAACAATTTTAACTGAATTTTCAACTTTTTTAATGATTTAATTTTAATTTTTATTACTTCTAATTTCTTTTTTTAATTTGTAATAAAATTTTAATTTAAATTTAATTTAATTCGTACCTAATAAAAAATAATATGTGCAACTCGTGCGGCATTGTCGCACTAGTTGCACAATAGGTAAGGTACTATTGTGATGTTAATATTTTCAGCTCGCAAATCATAATACTGTGATTAACGATATAGAGATAATGAGAAAGATTCTAGGTTATAGATGTTCGACAACTCAGTCCATCTGCGTTATTTATTGATACAAAAACGGTACTAATATTTAAAACTAGCTGTACCCGGCTACATGTTGTAGTGATAGTCTGATTTACGTATGTTGCTGTTACGTTCAATAAGCGGCGCTCCCGTTGCCGTAAAATATTTAGTACCTACAGCGTGTGTTGCTTTAACGTCCAACAGATGGCACTGTAGGTACTTCAAAAAAAGGCACGTTTTCACCTGTTACAGCTGTGATATCTATATGATAGTTAAATAAAAATGCGCGCGTATTCAAATGCAACGTTGTGTCAAAATTTCACAGCAATCGGTGAAGAACTTTCCGAGATTTAAGATTTTGAACAAATGAACAATACATTTTTATTTATATAAAAATAGATATGTATTAAAGGGATTTATCGTTTTCTTGAAAGTGTTTCGAATGTTTTTTGTACCTAAACGTAAAAAACACACTAGACTCGCAGTCGGGAGGTACCGGGTTCGAAAACCGGCGGAGGCAGATGTTGCTAGGACTTTTTCTAGCTGCCTCCCGCCGAGAAACGGTAATTCCTGTACCGGCAATCTTGTTGAGGTTTTCTATGATTTCCCTCAATAATTTCCGATAAATATCGACACGGTTCCTTATTCAAGGCCATGGCCGATTACCTGTCAAACTCCTATGCTCAAAATTTGCCTACCTTATCCTAATGTCCTAAAATTCCTTCACTCGCCAATTGCTATTGATTAAGTTGAAGTTTAAAAATGTAGAAAATAACGGGAAGTGTGATAGATGGAAAATAGTAATGGTGCGAATGGCGTCTGTTATGACATAATGTCGAGAAACGGACGTTAAACGCATTATTATTATTGTTCTGAAGGTACGTATTGGACTTTATTAACGCGTAGATTTTGTATTTTATTTTTTTTACGACTAGGTATAGGTTTATGTCACTGTAATGTTTATTTATTTTCTAATATGAATATTCGAATTGAAGACACCCAGTATATCTAATCACACATGACCAAGAAAATATTGGACTTTATTAACGCGTAGATTTTGTATTTTATTTTTTTTACGACTAGGTATAGGTTTATGTCACTGTAATGTTTATTTATTTTCTAATATGAATATTCGAATTGAAGACACCCAGTATATCTAATCACACATGACCAAGAAAATATCGCGAGTATATAATAGTGTTTACTACAGTGAATCAAGTTTATCTGACATTTTCATGGCCAAAGTGGCAAGAGAGATATCTAACACGTAAGTTAAACGGAAGGACAAAAAATGTTGTCATGACACTAATTTATTTTTATTTTTTTTTATAAACTTTCCATTTTTAATACAACGATTATTTAACTTTCGCTCTTTTCAACACTGAAACTTTGAAAGATTGTTTTCAATAAGTGCGTGAACCGTTTGTTGTGCTTTAGCAACAACAACAACGGTATGACGACATAAATCAGTAGCTATACGCGCTATCAGAGAGTCCTTATCCGTCCCCAAATCTCCATACAGCTAACTTCATATAGTTCCCCTTTTAACACCGCTTCACAATAATGTTAATGCGGACGGTTTGCGTTACGTTACGTTAACACTGCCGTGTCTGCGTGTCCGGTCTTTGCTCGGAAGAGTTAAATAAAAAACATGCGCACGAAAAAAGTAACAATATTTAAAAATTATCAGTTTAAACATACAACGTTATCTGTAGACATATATTTGAAGTAATGTTTTTATCTTTTACTAAAAACTTTTTTTAAAAAAAATTGATTCTCCTTCAAAAAAGGCACAAAAACGGAAAAATAATTATATCTTGAAATCGGTTCCAATTTAATTGCTATAACTTTTTATATACACACACCTTATTTTTATTAAATTGGCGCTGGTCTCAAAATTTTATTGTGTTTTCCCCTTCTTAGTGGCTACCAGGTTCAATTTTTTTAATAAATTTTTTTTATTATTATTCTATTTATTTTAACCATTTTTGACGTGATAACGTCTTATAAATTGATGAAACACCGGCTGCACGCACGAAAAAAAGCGAGAGCGCGATATAAGCGATAGTCTCTCTCTTCTCGCGTGACGTCAGAGAGTAGTGTGCGTTCAATATTTTTTTCGGCTGTTCCAGCGAAAGCTACATCTGACAGATGGCCAGATAAATTATATGGTTTGTTAACGAATATATAATATATATATACATTCTTTTAAATGTCTTTTATAATTGCTTAAAAATATGTATTTTGCTTTGGTTGCTACTAAAATTTAGGTTATGTATTATTAAATATGATATTCGAGAGGAATACGTTATCACGTAAAACTATCGTCCGTAAACCGACTTTACAGAACACCAATTTTTTTTTCTAAACTTTATAGTTTCGGAAATATTTTGAAAATTTAAAAAAAAAAAACAGCTGTTCTTCATATTATGCAGGTAACCACGGCAACGAATAGCAAATATCATATTGAATACTAGCCATTACCCGCGTCACCTCACGCGATATCAGAAATTTTATTTTCTTTATTATATACTATATCAGTCAAAAGTTCGAATGGTTCAATTGGCTGGAATTTTTTTTAAAGTTTTTTATAAGACATGTATGATTACCGAGCTCATATAGAGATGCCTTTGTTCGGTTCATCTTTGGTAAGCATCTAATTAGCAGGAACTAATCCGAGAACTAGTGCAAGTATCAATTAAAAGTTCAATTAAAAAATTCAGTCTTAATTCTATTGTAAAATAATTAGATACTAATTCATTTTTATATTTTTTAGATTACATATTTCTGAAGAAGTTCCAAATCCGGCCGAAACGTCATTGTATTAATTTTTATAATCATATATATTAATACGTTAAGGTTAAGATGTTTGCCTCCCTTTTTAGAAAAAACCACACAATTTCTCCACATAAATTATATATCATTTCACAGATAATTGCTTGCTCTACTGACATCGACAACTAAAAAATTTATTATTTTTTTGTTTTTGTAAATTAATTAAAATACAGCAACGCTGAACAACGTCTGCCATCTGACGGCTTTAATTTTGAAACAACGTCAACACTTCGATCTGTCATCTGATCTTCATATTGTAATACAACAGACACAATACTGCATACTGCCATCTGACGGCTTTAATTTTGAAACAGCGAGCAACATGAAACAACGTCACAGCAATGCTGCATGATGCCATCTGACGACTTAGCTCAACGCTTTTGCTACTTGCGCCTCTATATGACAATTTTAGTAAAATATTTCTTCGATCTGTCATCTGAACTTCATATTGTAATACAACAAAAAGAAGAACTTTATAAGCAGTGTGCAAAATTGGAAACGAATTCAATACCTGCAATTATATTTAAAAAATAATTTTGTAAAGTGATAATTATTATACTTATTTAGTGTGAATAATTCGCACAGGTCACTCTAGTTTTTGTTAATATTTTTATCTGAAAAATTGGTCGATAATTTTATTTATAAAAGTTCAATTTATTAATCAAAATTGCATCAAAATGAAAATAGCACATAATGTGTAGTCAATGGTTTTATAAAATGGGTTAATAAATTTTGTTGAATTATTATGTAGTGAGCTTTCTAGTAACACGGAGCTAAAAGCACATGCATGACGGACAACAAAGGTGTTCTGCAGACAGACTTAGGACCGCTTACTGCGACGCTCTGCGTGGCGCCCCATTCATATAAGTTCTCGTTCTCTAACTTAGGCCAAACGCTTATTTATTATGACACATCTAACATGTTTATCTTAAAAAAACACCGTGTAGGTTGGCAATCTTGAATTTAAATCATGTGATCACAGCAGACATTATTTTAAATTGAGCGCTCAAATAGTACAGAATAAATTCTGCATTATTTAAATAACCGGAAAGTTAAATGAATTTGAAAGTCTGTACGGTTATACAATTATTATAATTCTTGTAGAGATTGCATAAGTTTAATTTTATATTTATTATGTAATCTAAAAGTAAAATAATTTAGGCATACTAGTGTGACCTGTGCGAATTATTTGCACTAAATAAGTATAAAAATTATCACTTTACAAAATTATTTTTAAATATGATTGCAGGTATTCAATTCGTTTGTAATTTTGCACACTGCTTACAACGTTCTTCTTTTTGTTGTATTACAATACGAAGCTCAGATGACAGATCGAAGAAATATTTTACTAAAATTGTCATATAGAGGCGCAAGTAGCAAAAGCGTTGAGCTAAGCCGTCAGATGGCATCGTGCAGCATTGCTGTGACGTTGTTCAGCGTTGCTCGCTGTTTCAAAATTAAAGACGTCAGATGGCAATATGCAATATTGTGTTGTATTACAATATGAAGGTCAGATGACAGATCGAAGTGTTGACGTTGTTTCAAAATTAAAGCCGTCAGATGGCAGACGTTGTTCAGCGTTGCTGTATTTTAATTAATTTACAAAAACAAAAGCAATAATAAACTTTTTAGTTGTCGATGTCAGTAGAACAAGCAATTATCTGAAAAATGATTTATAATTTATGTGGAGAAATTGTGAGGTTTTTTCTAAAAAGGAAGGCAAACATCTTTAACCTTAGCGTATTAATATACGTATATGATATAATTTGAGGTGCTAGCAACACAGAAAAGTCGAGAATAAAAGATATAATATATTATAACATTATTAAAAAAGAACATTTTGTAACATATTTTAATGGGTTTTGTTATCGCAAATAGTCGCTGAAAAAAAACAAATAACTGTAATTTTATTTCCCATTTTCTCCTACGTTACTTTCTACACCCACACAACTTATTTTGTTCAGTATTTACTAAAACGTCGCATAATGTCTGTTCTCAAATGTCTTATTTTCTGCTTTCATTAAACGTTGAACGTGTCAAATAATCATTATTAACAACGAAACGTATTCCAAGAAGGAACAAAATTAAAAAACGGAAATGCTTAAATGTTATAAAATTTTATGTCGAGGAATATTGACCATTTACATAATACCAACTGCGGTCGTCAAAAAATTAAAATGTAGATGAATTTGAATTTAAAGTTACAAAATGTAAAGAAAGATATAAAACAACTTTAAAGATTTTTTACGGAATAAGAAAGTAAGGTTATAAAAAAAAAACAAATAAATAGCCATACTATGAAACACCCATTGTTGAAATTACAATGCAAAAAAATATTATCAAAACAATGTCCCTGTCAGGACTCAAACCCAAATCATCCACTATCGCGGCGGCTGAATTTTCATTTAATTTACAGTGACAAATCCAAGCTATCAACCTTTCTCATAATAAAGCATATTTTTATACTCTCGCGTGATACAATATATACTCTTCCTTGGGAATTTTTTGAGGTTATGTTTAACTGTCATCCGATTACAATACAAATGTTGACGCATCCCTTGAGAGTACCGACGACGCACTGCTTTTTTTCTGTCCTCTGAACTTGTCCAATCAACACAAAACAAACTCGATCTTCCACTGTTTAAAAACAAAAGATGATTGTTTACGCTGTGCGCAGTTTCCGTATTTTGTTATTTAAATTGCAAATGTTTCTATGGCAGTATATTAATTGAAGTTGATAAATTGCTATACAAGTCGTCAACAGCTCTAACAAGAATATATTATAAAAAATATTATTATGCTTCCGCATTTTTCAAGCTTGTTTATGTACGGACGGTTAGCCTTTAGAATTGAATACAATTTTTCAAAAAAAAAAATATATATATATAGGGTGTTCCAGACGTGATTCCTCAACACAGCACCTAGATCTTTATTTATTTAATTTAATTCCAAAATAATAGTGATACATACATTTTTTTTATTACTCATGCAGGAAAAGTGGTATCTTTACGCATGCTGTTACGGTTGAAAAGTGGCTATTTTCATTTGCGTGCGCAAACTTTATTTGTCGCACTGAAATTATTGTTTTCCGCACGCAAATTCAGAGTTATCATAGTTACCAATACTGAATGTGACAGCAAAAAATGTGTATTTTAAAATTGAGAATTTGTTCTGTGAATTTTAATTTATTCGTAATAAAAAATAGTATGTGCAACTCGTGCGGCATTGTCGCACTAGTTGCACAATATACTATTGTGATGTTAATATTTTCAGCTCGCAAATCATATATATACTGTGATTAACGATATAGAGATAATGAGAAAGATTCTACCCGTTTATCGTTCACCCCGGAATTATTTTTTTTAAAACTCCACCTTTGCCCCATCGCGTTTCACTGCGAGACAATTCGCATACCCCTTTATCAAAAAAAGCGGTGGTTTTCAATCTTCATGAAAATGTGAGTTTTAAGACTGTTGTAGTCTCAAAGTGAAAAAAAAAATAAAAAGTAAAAACAAAAGAAGATATCTGCTTCAAAACCGAAGGCATTCTAGTCGCTCACTTAGTAATTTAGTCACCCAACTATTATTTTAATATCTCAAGTTATTAAAACAGTATCTCATCATCAGTCACCAAATGTTTTTTTTATTCGACCGTTTTATAATTCCCCTTAAAGAAATATAGATTATGTTTCAATGACAAAGAATACTTCAATCGAAAATACAATATAAAATGTTATGTCATAAAATCAAATACAGCAGTCAAAAAATTTGGTACGGGCACTTGTCTATAAGATATTTTACATTTTTTTAAAAATAATTGTAGCTAGAAACCGTGAAATAAATGACGTCTAAAAAGCATTAATAAAAAAATTACAAAATACATATGGTGGAGGTGGTGGTCCGAATATGGTGGAGGTGGTGGTCTGAATATGGTGGAGGTAAGGGTACGAATATGTCACTGCACGTTTAATTCAACTTTTTTAAACAGTAACTAATTACTTACGGCGTAACGAAATATGTATTTATGTAAATGCACTGATGTACTGTTCGGAGGGTGTACGAAAAAGCCGAAACTTTTACTTCAGCATTTCGTGCATCACGCTAATTTATAAACAAGGCAATGTCCTTTAATCATAACGTCAAACTACAAACTGCGTATCTCTGGTTTGAGTACAATATCGCTGTCTGTAGTAGGGATGGGTGATATTTTAAAAGGACCGCGCACAACCTTATGGAATTTGGTTCTCGTAAATTGATCGAAAATGATTTTATTTTATAGTTTAAAGATCACTAAGAAAAAGTGTCCATGGGCGCATAGCCTAAAAACCAATAGATTGTCAGCTACAGATATGTTTAGCGAGATTTTAGATGTAACGATAGTAATGTTATCATTACAATTTAATTATTATTTTTATGTATCTGTTTTATTTTATTTCATTTAAAAAATTTGTCAAATAGTATTATAGTGTACATTTATAAATTACGTAAGTTTATAGGTTGAATTGACTTTATTTTACGTCTATTATAACTAAATTGATTTGCATTCTCGCTTTAAAAGAAAGATATTTTTCTAAAAGGCAGAAAAATGTTAACTGGCGTCCGAAGCGATAATATCGCAGTGCAATATTGAAGATCATCTATTAACCGTAAACTATTCAATACGATACGCAATTTTAACAAAAATTGTTAAGTCGTTCGCGCTACGAGCCCGCAAGACGGAATTTTTAAAATTTAAATTTTTTACCATCGTATACCATAAGGTCAACCTATAAGCTTACAATTTTTTAAAATATTATTTAAATAAAAGGTAACTTTAAAGCAATTCTTCTCGTACTAATTGCTAAATATCACCTCCACTGCGCATACTCATAACGAAATTAAAGAGAAGAAAATTTGAAGTTACATAGATATAGGGATATCCATTGAATAATATGTCCTTCCCCATTCGTTCTTTTATGTCCGGGTGAAACCGGGCGGAAGCGTTAGTAGGTATAAAAATTCGAATGCAACGTTATGTCAAAATTTCGAAGCAATCGGCGTAGAAATCTCGGAGATATACGATTTTCAACAAACGAACATTTGGATTTTTATTTAAATATAGATTTAAATTAGATAAAGAGAACGCCCTCTGAACCGCTTGTTATTTTATTTTTGATCTACACAATTTTAAAGGTGAATTTTATTGCAATATTCAAGCCGTTATATGTAGCGAGCGGCGCTTATATAATGATAATCTTTATGACGTTATATTCGTATGAAAGAGTCGTAAAAAGGAATTATTATTTTACTGCATGTGGATTGTATTATAAAATAATACTGTAGGACATTATTTACCTCCGACTATAAAATGACTGCAAATGTCATACGTAAGTAAATTAAAACTTATGTGCTAAGAGCTTTATGACGAAAGATATAATAAAATGTTGTAAACGCGGCTACAGTTAATGTTCCCCAAAATGACGGCGGTTATAACCTCAGATAAATAAAATAAAGGGATACAACTTTGCTTACATTTTTTGCATCCCGCAGCTAATCACATTCTAAACTAACTCGGTGAAAACAAATCTAATCAATGTTGTCAAACTGCAATTGATCATTGAATAAATTGATAATAATTGATAAATCATCTATCTATATATATCTATAAAATTCCCGTGTCACAAATTTGGCCGCGCTAATCTCCGAAACCACTAAACCGATTTTGATGAAATTTTGTAAATGTGTCTTTGTTTATGCAACTTACGCTATAGAATAGTTTTTATTAAATATTTTGTACAAAATTGCGGCGTTTACTCAAAAAACCTATTTTAGTAACATGTAACGACATTTGATAGAATTTACTCAAAGCTATTAGTTCAGAAGCATACCAAAAAAAAAAGGTTTGCACTCCGGGAGTGCCGGCAGAAGTGAAAACTTGAATATTAACGTCTTACGAATTTTCGATCAAAATGGTTTGTATCATAGATTGCATTTTTATGTACGATATTTCAACGCTAGATGTCTAACGCCTGACGCCTGACGCGAGTTTAACATTTTTTACCCATTACAAAAAAAGTGTACAACGCCGCTAAAGAAGTTTTCACTTCAAAAAAATTGTTTTAGTACCAAGTAGCGACATCTGATAGAATGGTTTCAAAGCAATTAGTTCAGAAGCAATCTATATATTATATAAAATTCCCGAGTCACAAATTTGGCCGCACTAATCTCCGGGACCACTGAACCGATTTTAATGATATTTTGTAAATGTGTCTTGCTTGGTGCAACTTACGCTGTAGGATAGTTTTTATTAAATATTTTGTACAAAATTACGATGGTTTCTAAAAAAACTGTTTTAGTAACATGTAAGGACATCTGATAAAATTTACTCAAAGCTATTAGTTCAGAAGCAAACCAAAAAAATAAATGTTTTATTACCAAGTAGCGACATCTGATAGAATTCGTTCAGAAGCAAATCTGGTAGAATTTGATCAAAGCTTTATTTGTTCAGCCGCCGGGCCGCAAACGAAATACATTTTACAGAATTATATCTTTCGCACCCGGGTGAAACCGGGACTGACCGCTATTAGATTAATAGATATGACACAGTTGTAATTGATGTTATCAATGATTTAGATAATATTATAGAAATTAAGAAAAAAATGTTGTTTTCTGGGATGTATCAAGGTGTTAATTTTTATATTTTATCATAAAAACAAAGGTAAGTTCACATAATAGAGCCACACTGCCTGTATTAGCAAATATACTATAACCTCAGCAGGGTTTGGCACTGCGACCCAAGTTTTTTTTTAAATTACCTATGTGTCTTACGTTTCTATTATCTCTAGTGATATCTGAGTTATATTTTTCCCTCGATAAATTTTAAGATGATAGAATTTTAATATTGCAACGAAAGACTTTCCATACAATTTTCAAAGATTATTTCTTTTTTTATCGTAATGAAAAATCTAAAACACAAAAACATAATTAATACAGCATATAACAAACTTCGAAATAAAAAATTTATCATTAGTTAAATACAAAAAAGTTAATTACCTTCAGATACATGAGTTCGTAAATAAAAGAAGTTAATAACAAGATAAGGTATTGCATGTTACCGAATATGAAACACAAACATTTATGTAGGTCTAGGGATGTGTAAACAGCACTTTATAATTTTATTTATTTATACAACAAACAGAACAAGAATCATTAAAATCGGTTCACAATTAATGCTGGGAATATTAGACAACATATTATCTCTAAAATTCTTCTTTTTTAGAGTCTGCTAAAAGCGACTGAATCAATTTAAAAAAAAAATTATATTGTGGGACCGACGTGTATAACTTTTGAACAAAATGGTGTCGGAATTAAAAAAAAAACTTTTTTAGGCGCAACTTGACAATAACTTAGATCTTTTTTCGGCTGGAAATATGTCTAAAGTAACTAAGCGTTCAGTTTTTTTACCCGAGGGTTATGAGTTTAGCAATCGATGTATGTTTGTATCCTCAGATGAGAATATTTTCTTGTTTCATACTTTTCAGTAGCCGGGTTTTAGTTTTTGAACTTATTTTTTTTTAAACTTTTTATTTTCAAATGTTGTCATTATATATTATACTAAAATTGTAAATGATTGACGACTTGTTTTTCCGTCATCAGCACCGTTACGTCCACTGCCTGTTTTTTTTTTTATTTCTATTTTTTAATAAAATTTATCTATACACTGAGATCAAATGTCATTAGCGTCATATAAAAAAAGGTTAATGGAAAATACAGTGCTTTTTTTCAGTCATTCTTAAGTAAACAAAACATAACAAACTGATCATAACATTTTTCACGTTCAAAGGCCATTAGATAATGAACAATAAGTGCGTGTTACAAATGACATTTTGTAAAGAAAACATCATCAGTAAACTCATAAACTACCTATTATGTAATTATTGTTCCTCGCCATATCGTGCTCTTTGATCTAAATTCTAAAGTAAAGTTCAGTTAACGTTAACGAAAGAATCAAGAAAACAATTAATTTGTGTATAACTTGTCCCAAAGCAAAATACTTACTTCAATTTGTATCAAATTTCAGCAGTCCTCAATTTTTTTAATGTAAATATCTACGGTACCCTCGGTGCGCGAGTCTGACTCTGGTGTACTCTGGTGGTCATGTGAACAAACAGAGGCAAGATGGCAGCGGAGCGTATGAACTAGGAAGTAGTGTTCATGTTAAAAAACTTAAATTATAATAAATGTGTTGAATTAAATAATATTCATGTTACAAACTTACGTTAATAAATATGTTGAATAAAATAATAATAATTGTTTCACAGTGGGGCGCCAGTTTGTAACATTAACTCTTTTTCTCTCTCTCTCTCTCTCTCTCTTAAATAATATTGTAAAAATTACTTTTGTAACAATTATTATTATTCTATTCAACTTATTTATTAACGTAAGTTTGTAACATGAATATTATTAATTAATTCAACATATTTATTAATTTAAGTTTTTTAACATGAACCCTACTTCCTAGTTCATACGCTCCGCTGCCATCTTGCCTCTGGTTTTCTGCATGACCACCAGAGTACACCAGTGGCTGCGTGGCTTTTTAAGACGTGGTGTTACAAGGTAAGTATAGTAATTACCTATAATGTGTTTACTAAAAAAATATATATAAAGTAATTGAAGCGGGTTCATTTGAAAATAAATCCCTGTATAAAAACCGTACATCATGTAGAAGTGCCAGGGGTACAGAATAGATCATGATAATGAATATTCATATGGCATAGGCTTGAGGCTAACTATATAGTGTTAATACCTGCGCGCTCCAACAATATAAACGATTCGACGGAACTATACACACATGCCAAATACACACACCAGAATGTGCTCTAAACAGCATCCCATTCAACCATCTAACACGAAATAAAAGTACCGTGCACACTGCAAGCATTGCAGCGCAAATTAGTTCATCGACACACATTTTATTTTCCCATCTAGAGCGAAGATTTATTTGACTTTCAGGTGAAGTTTTCACATTCTCTGAACTCAAAAGAACTGTCTGTTTGCAGTTAAAGCCAGAACCCAAACCATTGACATAGAATAATATACAGTGGAACCTCGATAAGTTAAAGTTAACGGAAAACGTTGAAAAATTTAAGTTATCAAATTTTTTACTTATCGAGAGTTGAAGGTTTTGGAAGTTCAATTTTTAACTTAACGAGGTTCAACTGTTCTAAAAAATTGCTAATAAATTTTCGCTTCATTTTATCACTCGTTAATTAATATCTCATGCACACAGCAATAAGTAAAGCGATTTAGTGAAAGACTGAAGTGAAAATATTAATAAAGTTTTTGTTTATATACTTATTTGTTTATATACTTATTCATGATAAGTCACTGATTAATTATACTTTAAGTTATGGAGGTCACCAAAATATTATTTTAAGTAATCGAGAGCCAACGCTCAAAATATTTGTTTAGTTACCGAAGTTTTGTACTTTAATTAATGGAGGTGCTTTGAGGGGACGGGAATTCAATTTTTAAGTTACAGAGATTTTTAATTTATCGAGGTTCTACTGTAATAATGCATTTCTCGACTTTATATCATAACAGACGCCATTCGCACCATTACTATTTTCCATCTATCACACTTCTCGTTATTTTTTATACATTTTAAAACTTACACTTATAATTAATAGCAAATTTTGAGCATAGGAGTTTGACAGGTAATCGGCCACGGCCTTGAATAAGGAACCTTCTCGATATTTATCTGGAATTATTGAGCGAAACCACGGAAAACCTCAACAAGATGGCCGGTACAGAAATTACCGTTTCTCGGCGAGAGACAGCAGGAAAAAGTCCCAGCCACATCTGCCCCCGCCGGGATTCGAACCCGGTACCTACCGAATGCGAGTCTAGTGCTCTCACCACTACGCTACACGTAGCGTAGTTATTATACTTTTTTTACCTACGCACTATGTTATTTATTTAAACAATCAAGCCTATTGTTGTCCCACAACAAACCATGTGTCATTGTTAGAATAACAAACCGATTGTTGCTCCATAACAATCTCTGTATCATTGTTAGAACAACAAGCCGATTGTTTCCCCACAACAATCTGTGTATCATTGTTAGAACAACAAGCCGATTGTTGCCCCACAACAATATGTGTGTCATTGTTAGAATGACGAGCTGATTGTTGTCTTTCGCGAAATTCTTTGTCATCGCCTGCTGGGGGGTCTCTGTTGCAATACGTTTTTGAAAAACCCTATACGGGAGTATGACTTTAGCTTAACAAGAAATACACAGTGTTATCCAAGTTTAATGTGCATTTTATTGAAGTGGTTGCTGTAAATACACCATTTATGTAGTCGTTTTATGCATAAAAATAAGTTGTGCATAAAAATACATTGGAAGACAGCTATTGTAAATATGTTAAAATTGCATACAATCTAAAAATACATAAAATATAAACAGAAAAAGTTCAACAGTTCTTGAAAAATGTAACAACACTC
This sequence comes from Xanthostigma xanthostigma, assembly GCA_963575645.1. NCBI lineage: Eukaryota > Metazoa > Arthropoda > Insecta > Raphidioptera > Raphidiidae > Xanthostigma > Xanthostigma xanthostigma. Next base: position 3,893,499 of record OY754469.1, on the reverse strand, counting down.
AGTTATTCAAAATGCAGGTTTTTATTCTAAAATGCGAAATGTTTTATTTTTATATTTTTTCATGCTACTAGTCCTTCGGGGTAAACTGGACTTGAACTAATATTAATGTACTATGAATATTAATTTAAAAGTATTGATGTAGGAGTGAAAATTTAGAAGCCCCTGCTAGGAAGACTCGTCGAACTGTCATGGAAACAGTGAAAGAGACTTCTTGTCAGCTATATTGACCCTCGTTGTTTTTCCGAAAATAATAAAACGAGACAACTCAAGTTTTGTTTATCGATTAGTAAGTACAGAGTAGGTACTTCATATACCATAATACCTAAAGCGATTACGATAATTTACATATGTGAATACTTGAATAAACAAAAGACTAGTTTGGGAACATATTTACAAAAGATTAACCCGCATGTATTCCATCCTAGTAGAGCTTTAAATAAATATTTAAAGCCCTACTAGGATGGAATACATGCGGGTTAAAAAAAATTACTTAAATATAAAAAAACCTTAAATTATAATTTAAGGTTTTTTTATATTTAAGTAATTTTTAACACAAAATTTTTATACAATATATTGATATCTGACATACCTAATATAAAATAAATTAATCAATAAGAAATAAAATAAAAACGACTGTTTTTTTGTATCAAAGATACATTTTATTGAATTTTGCTGCATTTTGTAACGGGAAATAATGTAGGTTAGTTAATAAATCCTTTTAAATGTATTATAAATTATGCTAATAAATCCTATAAACATACTTTGTCTATTAATTAATCAAAAATTATATTTTAAACATTTCGTCTTTGTAGATATGTGCTACAGAGTGAGGTTATATTGTGTTCGATAAACTTTGAGACGAACCGACTGCATATTATTGTTCGTTTATGAACATGAGCAAATTTGAGGTATTTACGCATTAGATATTCTTAATATTTCGTCTTTGTAGATATGTCCTACAGAGTGAGGTTATATTGTGTTCGATAAACTTTGAGACGAACCGACTGCATATTATTGTTCGTTTATGAACATGAGCAAATTTGAGGTATTTACGCATTAGATATTCTTAATATTTCGTCTTTGTAGATATGTCCTACAGAGTGAGGTTATATTGTGTTCGATAAACTTTGAGACGAACCGACTGCATATTATTGTTCGTTTATGAACATGAGCAAATTTGAGGTATTTACGCATTATTCTTAATAAATATATTTAAAATAATTATGGCAGTTGTACTTCAGTCATGTGGTCTAAAGCACACTCGCTTTTTTCATTGTACATATCCTTAAGAAGTTTCACTTCAGTCGTGTGTGTCACGACACACGTCTTTTTTACAGCGAGTTAAATCTAAGTGCCGGTTGCATCAACACAATATGTCACTAACTAGGACATCAAAGAAGAAGTTTGTGGCTGTAAAGATTCCTTTCTGTGCAAATCACATCTCGTATAAAAGTTTTAAAGTGGATGCATTAATTTGGTGTGGAATAGTCAACGAACCACAGCGCTACTTTCTAACCTTCCGCATTGTCTCGTCTGAATTACTTTTTGTTTTGTCTAATGCACGGTGTTTAAAAAAAAGCAAAAACAAACTTTTGTTTGCAAATTGCTGTTTGTATTCACAGAAAGATTATGTAATAACGTAATAATTATAGTCTGTGCTTTTCTGGGGTTACTAGATAAAATATTTTTAACAAAAAAATTGAACCGACTTCAAAATATGGACTAAAAAGTAAAAAATAATAATTATTGTTATTTTTGGAGTCGGTGTCAGCCAAAATGAAATCTATTCCGAGAACTAGAGAGATGTAAGATTTAAATTGCTACTTTCGAATTCCGATGTGACACCGACTCCAAAAATAACAATAATTATTATTTTTTACTTTTTAGTGCATATTTTGAAGTCGGTTCAATTTTTTTGTTAAAAATATTTTATTTTTCTCTTTTTAGTGTTAGATAAAGTATTGCAATGGGTAGGCCAAGTATGCGTGCCTTTGAAATTTGAGAGTTTCCCTCGATTTCTCCGGATTCCACCATCAGATCCCGACTTGGTTCCGATGGGACCACCTCGGAAGTGCACTCTTTCGAATAAAAAAAATTTGAAAATCGGTCCATAATTAACGGAGAAATCGGTGAACATACATTAAAAAATAAAAAATAAAAAAACTTATAAAAATAAACAGTCGAAAATAGAACCTCCTCCTTTTTTTGAAGTCGGTTAATAAAAATACAATATCTGTCGACGTGGAACATCTGATGGCGCGTTTGGCTGGGAGTAAAAGCGTGCAGTTGACGCGACACTTTTATGGAACGACATTTTATGAGAGGACGTTACGTTTCTGTGAATTGGATTAATTAGTTGAAGACGACATCTAGACAACAGGACGAAATTTAGTTATATGCGGAAAATTGGTTACTACAATGTCGTTAGATGATAGGGCGAAATCTAGTTACGAGAATTTCATGTAGATGAAATTTAGTTACTAGAATATATGTATATACATTTATTAGCATAGTTTATAATACATTTAAAAGGATTTATCTAACCTACATTATTTCCTATGACAAAATGCAGCAAAATTCGATGAAATGTATTTTTGACACAAAAACAATTGTTTTCATTTTAAACGTCAAATAGTTATCAAAAAAAAAATAAAATTAAAAATTTTAAAAACCCACGACGAAAGTAAAAAAAGTAAATGTTATAATAGAAAAAGAATTAAATAAAATTCAAAAATCCCCCGACTAAGAAAATCCGTCGGGGGCTGCCATTTGGCTGCATTGAAATGAACTAAAATATTGCAATTTATATTCTTCTATTCTTAATTCAGGGCAGCGAATGGCAGCCCCGCGACGGATTTTCTTAGTCGGGGGATTTTTGAATTTTGTTTAATTCTTTTTCTATTATAACATTTACTTTTTTTACTTTCGTCGTGGGTTTTTAAAATTTTTAATTTTATTTTATTTTAAACTTTTTAGAGATTTTGTAAAAGTGTGTTTTGATCGTCTTGCCGAACTAGCGTACACAGTGTAACCATATCTGATACCCTAATTGTCGAATCGCGTTATGTGCGAGAGTGCTCATAATTGTGTTTTTAAAAATATCTTATGTGTATTGCTGTAAAAACCACTACTAACGAACGCTTGTTAGATCTGTTGGTGCGTAGCACTTTTGTTATGATATTTTAAATGTACGTAATGCTGTAAAAAGCAGTAGTTCCGAACGCTTGTTAGATCTGTTCGTGCGTAGCACGTTTGTTACGGTTTTTTGTGCAGTTCAGCGCCCCCTGGGGCGTAATCATCGTATTAATATCTATCTAAGAACCATCTCAGATGAATTACATACCCTTTACAGAAAACCGCATCTGAATTGATCAAACCGTTTTCCAGATAAATGGCGACATTGATCGAGTGCACAAACAAACACACAATCTCTCACCCTAAACGCATATACATGCCTCCGTTCCGTCGTGGGTAAAAAAAAGAATTTCGATTAATGCTCCGTCTTTGTCGCACTCACTAACTTATAATATCTCCCTCTCAACTTCCAATATACGAAACGTAACTCTCTCCTTTACTATCTTCACTAACTTATATCTCCCTCTCAACTACCGTTCGCCTCGTCCGATGATGCACTTCCGCAAACGCTTTCATCAGGCATTTACCAGCTTACTACCAAGTCAAGCAAGCCTAAAGAATAAAAAAAACGACTATACTTTAAAATTATAGTGACCTAAATAAAAGCTTTTGGGATTAGGAAGAACAGAAACATTGGCGATGGGTATTGGAGAAGCCATATTGTTATTTTCTGTTTAAAATAAACGCACCGAACAATGCACATAATATAATAAAAATATGAAAGTTTTATAAAGGGATCATTTTACTGGTTTGTTTACCATCCCATCAAATATTTGTGAAACTCGTTCAATAATGTATAAGCAAATGGACCGAGAGAAAACAGAACTCGGTACTTCTTATTCTTGTTCGAGTTAAGAATCCACTAGCAGAGAGCATTTTTTATTCATCTGTCGTCATTTATTCAAATATTTTCTCTGTCATTACATATTTAACGAGTCTGGCTCACGTCGTTAATAGTTATTGGCGTAACTAGTAGTCTAAATCATTCATCGCGCTGACAGGTCATGACTTAGCCTACAAGTTGCGCCCATAATTTTATTCAACAATTGCGCGTTATTCATGTTTTAATTATAATGAGATGTTGTAAATATCTATTTATTTCTTTATAAAAAAAACTGTCAATACTAACAGCACCAAACAGCACGATTCAATGTTTTGGTTTGAGGTTAGCCGGTTATGAATAAACTCCATGTCGAAAACATTCGGCCTCTCAATTTTAGTCTCAATGGGTAACAACGGAGTTGTTGTTACCTAGTATTTCGTTACGACTCAGAAAATAGTTACGTTTATTTTCATTACTCCACAATGGCCGAGCTAGTAGGAATCTTCATTGAGTTATGACAAGTAATTGTCACCAGTCGGTAAATGGCTATTTAGGGTTCGGTTTTTAGGCATGATAAAACATGAATAACGCGCATGAGTTGAATAAAATCGTTTACAATCGACCAGTGCTTATCTTTGTTGTATTTTACCACAAATAAAAATAGTTGAAAGTACTTAAACGGCTATAAAAACGAAGCGATTTATTTTACAAGTGCCATTAAACACCATACAGGCTGAGACGTGCGAAATTGTGCCAATTTAGGCTAGGTTTAGATTGTAACCCCGATAGACTAAGATCCCAGAGCCTCCAGACCTACGCCATTTCAGTACTGCTAAGATTTTATCAGTATATGTACAATATTTAGTTAAAAACGTAAACCAATGCTTGAAAGCGGGGTCCTTTTTAACCGACTTCAAAAAAGGAGGAGGTACTATGTTCGACTGTATATATACATATATTTTTTTAATGTATGTTCACCGATTTCTCCGTCAATTATGGACCGATCTTCAAAATTCTTTTTTTATTCGAAAGAGTGCACTTCCGAGGTGGCCCCATCGGAACCAAGTCAGGATCTGATGGTGGAATCCGGAAACTCTCAAATTTCAAAGGCACGCATACTTGGCCTACCCATTGCAAACTTTATCTAACACTAAAAAGAGAAAAATAAAATATTTTTAACAAAAAAATTGAACCAACTTCAAAATATGCACTAAAAAGTAAAAAATAATAATTATTGTTATTTTTGGAGTCGGTGTCACATCGGAATTCGAAAGTAGCAATTTAAATCTTACATGTCTATAGTTCTCGGAATAGATTTCATTTTGGCTGACACCGACTCCAAAAATAACAATAATTATTATTTTTTACTTTTTAGTGCATATTTTGAAGTTGGTTCAATTTTTTTGTTAAAAATATTTTATTAGAGATAACAGGTTCTAAAGGTACATAAAACACGCGCTTACCTACGTACGCAATGGTATTATGCATGTCTATGAGTGCGAGTGAGAGAATTAGATGTTTTTTTTTTGACAGCTTCTTGAAATGTAGGTTTTTTATTTGTTTACACAGAGAGAGAGTAGTCCATGAGTTTAAGAGAGAAAAACCTCATGGAAACAAATAAACAACATACATTTCATGAAGCTGTCGAAAAATTACAAAATGCAGCAAAATTCGATGAAATGTATTTTTGATACAAAAAAAAATAATTGTTTTCATTTTAAACGTCAAATAGTTGTATTAATGCTCCGTCTTTGTCGCACTCACTAACTTATATCTCCCTCTCAACTTAAAGCTCCATCTTTGTCGCACTCACTAACTTATATCTCCCTCTCAACTTCCAATAAACTTCTTTGCACCCAAGCTATATAATAAAATTCTAGATCATTATAAATGTATGGAAATAAAAACTTTTAAAAACGCTATAAAGAAATTTCTATGTGAAAACGCGTTCTATAGCATTGAGGAATTTTTAAATTTTTCTTAATATTATCTGACTTATGTAACATACTTTGTATGACCTACATCAATAAAGTAATACTGAATACTGAATACTGAATATAATATGATGATACACTTCCGTAAACGATTTAGTCTGGCATCGCGATGATGCACTTCCGTAAACGATTTCGTCATGCATTTACCAGCTTACTCCCCAAGTCAAGCGTGCCTAAAGAAGTTTTACTTCAAAATCATCTAATGCTCACTCGCAATTATATGTATGCATAATACCATTGCGTACGTAAGTAAGCACGTGTTTTATGTACCTTCAGAACCTGTTATTCAAGCTAGCAAATTGGCATACGTTTTTAACTAAATATTGTACATTTACTGATAAAATCTTAGGAGTACTGAAATGACGCAGGTCTGGCGGGTCTGGGATCTTGGTCTGTTAGATATCATTTGGAGTTGGGAAGGGGTGGGTAAAGTTTTTGAAAAAAAATCAACAATGCTAAAATGATTCGTGGCGTAAATGTATTCAATTGAAATTCGAGATAATTGAGGGATTTAAATTTCCACTTTAAATCATTTATAATTTATACATAACCTTTAAACGTGACATGTTAAGTGCGCTCCGTGATATCGGTGCGTTTGGTGTGACTGGCTAAAATGAAAATTTTGTTTTCTGAGGGTTTCCCAGCTGTAAAGCTGTCAGTTTACCCACAGACAATCACAGCTCGATATGGCATCAAAGGGCAACATGTAACACACAATTAGTATTTTACCATTTATCGAATTTTCGTCGTGAATATTTCATGTTTTAATATAATAGAAGTGACGAATTAACATTAAGAAATGTATAATTTTGTCATAAACGCAGATCTTATATAAGACTAGCGGGGTCGCCCGGTTTCACCCGGGTGCAAAAGAACGAATGGGGGAGGGAGAGACACGACTACGCACATTCCTCTTAAGTTTACCGAGATGAATGTTGTGTCCAAATTTCATGATGATCGGAGTTACCGTTCAAAAGTTTTTGTCGATAAAAAGCAGCATTTATAGTTTTTTAAGCAATTTTCTTTTAAATCAATAATTACTGTAATTATTAAAATATAATAAGTATTTAATTGAAAACACTGTAGGGTAATTATTTTTATATAGGTACCTATAGTTATAACAGTTTTCAAATAAGCTATTGGATTTATTTAATTTTAATTAATCGTAAATAAAATTAAAATAAATTTTAATTAATCGTAAATAAAATTAAAATAAATTTTAATGTAAGCCTTAGAAGAAAGCAATGTGGAAAATAAAAAAAATTAAAATATACTTGCCCAACGTGGAGCTCGAACCCACGACCCTGATATTAACAGTTACATACTCTACCGACTGACCTAGCCGGGCTTGTGAATGTACGACCTAATATTGATATATGTTTCAACTGAACAGCAAGGGATTTAAGAGCAAAACCAGCCGCGTTGCTGAATGACTAAACTCAGCGAGTATAGATTGTCAGTGGATGAGTGTCTTTCTGATTAAGGATCATACTCCACTTTATCATACGAAACTCGACTAGCTTTCAAAACAAACATTTGACGGCATATATTTTATGGTAAATGTTTTTGCTATTGAATATTGTAATGTAGAACCATCTTTAAATCGAAATATTATTCTCTGGGAAACAATTTAAAATGTTCTAAAATTCAATATATCATTTATATGCAACTATAAATAATAATACTGGCATATACAAACTGTAAGCAATTCTTATTTTTAACAGACTAAAAAAAAGAGATTATCAATATATTTTTTATGTTAATTCAGCTGCCATTTTTGAGGGGGTTAACCGATGTTCAGGAAAATGATTGAATGGTCTCAAATGAATTTAGTAGATTTTTTTTACCAATAAAATATCATTTTATGTACATTCTTAACCTCTCGAGGGACTTGATTTTAATGAAGTCGACGACGTTGTGATCAGGAAAGAGTCGATATGGTCCTATATATTTTTTTCTTAAATCGGTGCAGTAGTTTTTTCTAGTTTATGAATCAAGAAAAGAGTTGTTTAAAAACGCGAAAACTAGGCAATGTAAAGCCGCTTAAAAGTGAAAAAGTTTCTATATAGAAAAAAGTGAAATAAATAAAATTGCATTACACAGAAAAAACTTTTCAGAAAAAAAATTACAAGTTTCTCAAAAAAGCCACTAAAAAGTGAGAAAAAAATTTTCAGGTCGGTGAAAATATATAAAAAATGTTAGTAATTGAAGTAACATCAAAATTTAATTATTTTTTTTTTAGTAGCTTTTTTAAAAAGGCTAATTTTTTCTGTGTACATGCAATGTTATTTCTTTCATCTTTGTTTCCGTGATGAGAACAGAACACATAGCGTATTGTGAGGAATATGTTAGAAAATATAATTCATAGTTTTCTGGCGCGGTTTCGTTCGAGTAGATTTTGACTTAACAACAAAATAAGAAAGAACTGAGCACTAATAAAAAATCAACGCTGGTGCAAGCAAAGCCCTTATTATAATATATTTTATATTATGCGTTCCATATCTGCTACAATTGTAGCAAACAGTAGCTACTCTGTAATGTATTATAGTAATTACGAACTATACTGTAAAAGAACTCATCAATTATTATTATTAGTTAAAATATTTCATCGGTTATATTCCTAAATTTTTTTCGCAACAAATTGCTTATCTAAAGTTCAAAAAAATGACTGTTACATCATTTGTAAATTTATGTATATTACCACAAAAGATTGTTTTGAATTACATTTTTGTTAAAAAAATATTCTCAAGTACAGAAGTGAATAATATAAAAAAAAACATTTCCTTTTTAACATGAATAAAAAATTAGCATAGGGCTGAAAAAAACAACATCGTAACATTTAAGTTGAAAACGAGTCAAGTTGAAAAGCTTGACGAATTGGGGATGACATGAAAGCTCTTAATTAATAATTAATTAAAATTTTAAACACATTTATTCTCAGACGCTGTAGGTATATGTACTATAGAAAAGCTTGTATTTTCAGAGATACGTTTTTTTTCAATTATATCCTTACTTGCATATTTTCATTCTGTTTAAAATTTAACAGCGAATAACCAGATTATCAATTTTTTTAAACGAATGTATAGATAATTAAATAACCTTTGTAACAATTATTATTATTTAATTCAACATATTTATTAACGTAATTTTGTATCATGAATATTATTTAATTCAACATATTTATTAACGTAATTTTGTATCATGAATATTATTTAATTCAACATATTTATTAACGTAATTTTGTATAATGAATATTATTTAATTCAACATATTTATTAACGTATAATTTTGTAACATGACTATTATTTAATTCAACATATTTATTAACGTAATTTTGTATCATGAATATTATTTAATTCAACATATTTATTAACGTAATTTTGTATCATGAATATTATTTAATTCAACATATTATTAACGTAATTTTGTATCATGAATATTATTTAATTTAACATATTTATTAACGTAATTTTGTATCATGAATATTAATTAATTCAACATATTTATTAAATTAAGTTTTTTTTAACATGAAGATCACTTCCTAGTTCATACGCTCCGCTGCCATCTTGCCTCTGTTTCTCTACATGACCACCAGAGTACACCAGTGGCGGCGTAGCTTTTTAAGACGTTTTTTAGTATTGGTATTAGTATTTATTTGCCAAAAACCAAAAAAATGGTATAATACAACCCCTTGCCATCTTTAAAGTTTCAAAAACAAATTTATCATCAAAAAAGAGTTTATGAGAAGATGCTTTATCTGGATTTTGTCTGATAGTTTGTTTAAAAGTCAAGATGACATAAAGTAAATTAGAAACATAAGTCAGTAAAATTAGTGTAAATGGAACTTGCGTTGATGGTTTTTCAGTCCCTGTTCTTTTACTTTAATGGAAAACCACAACCAAAAATGGCAGGAATTTATTCTGTGAAATTAAATTATCGCCCATTAAAATCATTTCGACATGCGGATAACTGACAGTCTACTGTACCAAAGCTTTACTTCGAATACATATCTAATAAGCTTAATTTGACCTCATAGAGCTTTAGTCTGCGGATATACCAACAACGCCATTTACATTTTAAATGCTTTCTACTTACGAGCAAGAAACAAAAAAAAAAGAACAAAAATAAAAAATTCGTAGAAAAAGAAATTACTTTAAAAAATATTTAAAAAGCGTTGTTTTTGAAATTTTATACTTTACTAGAAGCTATCCGCGGCTTCGCAAGCGATTGGGATGAAACATGGCAGCGACAACAGTAGTGGAGCCTTCGACTCCACTGTAGATAACAGTTTATAACACAATATTTATATATGTTACCGGCCAAACCCGATTTCAGGACAAACTAGTTTGGCCTACTATTCATACTAGGACAAACTAGTTTGTCCTGAAATCGGGTTTGGCCGGTAACATATATAACACACCTTGAATTTTTTCTCAGGTAACTTCGCGGGCACACGCACAACAGCTTAGCAAAATTTCATCGTAATCGGATGAATGGTATAGGACAACATAGGTCTCGAACAGACAGACAGACATTCATTTTTATAAAGTATAGATTTAAGCTCGTAAAATCGCAAATAGAATGTACATTTTCAATATAGGCCGCTGCACACGAGGCTAGCAATACTGCTTGGACTTCTGCCGGCCGCGGCCGGCTGGCGACGAAGCTGAAAATGACGTCACTGCGGGCTCGCCTGCTAGCTCACAAGATCACTAGATTTTAAATATAATCTCTGAAGATTGCAAAAAACCTTTTTGCCGAAACGTTAGATATAATATATAAAAAGAAAAATATCAAAAGTACGGTATTTAATTGATCCTTAAGCTGCACTCTCAATCCAATAACAGATTTTAAAATTAGAACAGGGGCTATTTTCCTTGCTAGGTCCGCTGATAGATATGAGCAAGAACCAATCAGGAAGCAGTATCTTGTCACGTGGGCGACACGAACAAACGCCCACAAACCAACACGGCGTCATTCTGCTCAGAGTCAGACAACAGACACGGTTTGTTCTGTGTTTATATTTAAACTGTCATTGCGCGCGCACCAGATCTATCCACAAAACAAGCCTGAAAACACGTCTCAATTAAGAAAACTAGTAGTCAAATCTAGCGGCAAATCCCAGCCTCGTGTGCAGCGGTTTTAACATAACAAGTTTATTACCAACTATTTCTTAAATATCAGCAGTGATAAAAGAAATACGGTACTGTAAAAGGACGGTAATTATCATAAGAAAACGCAAACACGGACATTTACTTTTCAGGTCATTTATATAATTATTCTTTATAAAGGCCCCCATACACCTCGTTCTTTTTTGGCAGTTTTCATCGTCACGATAAAACACGTCGGTCAAAACCGAAGTGTATGGGCAAAAACTGTCGATGAAACACGGCAGTTTTTTTATCTGCCGAAGCTTGATTTTAAACACGACGTGTTTGCTGGTTGTCGTTTTAAATCGTAATGTGTGGCGCTTTCCGATAAGAATCGACGTGTTTATTCAGTGGTGCGACGTACAGCAAATAAGTCATATTAATTAAATGATTGTAATTAGTTTGAGTATTGATTTATATTTTAACCGTTTTAGTGCTAAGCAATTTTGACAAAAATAAATGAAAATTGCTATAAACATATTGATTAATTTAGAGGAAAAAATAATGGTGTCAAATAAAACACTCTAATTTAGACTAATATCAATCAATTTTATTAATTATTTTTGCATTATATTGTTTATTAATGTTTATTAAACATAAAATAATATCAATATTATTGTATTTTCCATCAAAGCAGATCGTATTAATGATGCCACGACTTCAGAAAAACTGAACGAAACTACGCCTCTGTGTGGATATGGCCGTTGTTCGTGTTTAAATTAACCGTACAGTTTTACCCGTGCGGTTAAAACTGCCATAAAAGAACGAGGTGTATGGGGATGGCCGTTGTTCGTGTTTAACCGTACAGTTTTACCCGGCGGTTAAAACTGCCAAAAAAGAACGAGGTGTATGGGGGCCTTTAAACAATCAGCACGAAGCTAGTCGCTTTTTATTAGTTTTATTATCAAAATAGCATATAGCTATTAAAACCGCACACACAAAATTCACGTCGAAGACATTGGCACAAATAATTAAGGAAAGTAATAAAACATAAAACTATCGCATATGGCGCCATAAAATAAAATGGCGGCTATATATCGTCAAAAATGTTCCGTTGCGGTGTGTGTTTTGATGACATTACTTAATATTAAGTTTCTTCGAAGCCAGACGTCCAATATAAAAAGTACGTGTTAATTTCGTGACAAAAAAGATTAGAGAATAATTTTTAGTAAAATTGATAAATCTCTTATTTTTTTTCTTCAGAATAGGAATTAATTTTTTTATCGGAATTTTGTGCGTTAAAAAAAGTGTAAAAAATGTTTATTTTTTTCTAGATAGCTACATGAGATAAGTATCTAAATAAGTTTTATCAAGTTAAAAAAAAACGTTTTTCTTATTTCTTCTTTTTAATCCAAAATGATAAGGCGGGTGGTCAATACTGTATGCAAAAATAAAAGTATTATATTGCCCATGCGCAGGGGTCGGCAACCTGCGGCTCGCGAGCCGCATGCAGCTCTTTTGATGTAAAGTTGCAGCTCTCCAGTTCCATACGCAAAAAATAATTATTTTATTATATAAACCCTTAAAAATTGTCCAATTGATCCATGATTGAGTATCATGTCTATCTCTCAGCCATTTCCACTCGCGTCTCACCCGCACCACCCCTGTCGCGACGTGTCGTCCTCGGATATATGTATTATACCTATATAAGTTAATACGAAAATGTTTAGTGGCTCTTTAAAAACTGGGAAATTTTGTAAATTGTAACTTTTGACTCTTCCATCTCAAAATTAAGAATGAATATTATTTTTTTAATTCTTTCAACATTTTCTTCTTTTTTTGTATTTTCTTGTTTTATATAATTTTCAGTTATGTTAAAAATTTCAAGTCTCTATCTCATCAGGAAGTTAGTTTAAAATCAATAACAAAGTTCCAACACGAAATACAAGAAAAGAGAGTTAATAAAAACGTGGAAAAATAAGCTTCATCAAAATCGATCGAGTGATTTATACTATAGATATAGAGGTTGCAGATTATAGACGATCGACAACTCAGACACTCGTAATATATTATGGCCACGAGTACGGCATCCTCTATTTTTAAACCTAGTTGGGTGCTTTATTAGTGTATTTGCCATAAGGCACTTACACTATTGGCGTCGGTCGGATGGCGGGACCTAGGGGTCGGACCAAAATTTCTCGACGTTTCATAACTTTCTAAGAAGTTTGGCACCATTTTTGGAAATGTTTATATATATATGTATATATATATATATTTATATATATATATATATATGTGCGGGCTATAACTTTCGAAGGAGTTAATTGATTTTACCGAAATTTGGACCACATGTTGAAATCCATCACCGCACGAAGCCTATTTAAAATGGGCCCAATCGGGCCATGTTAAGGGTGGTATTTAGGGGTTGAAAAAAGTTTTCGGGCCCAAAAATACCGAAAAAATTTTCGGAACCGTTTCAAATTTGAAATTTAACCCTTTAGTAATTATTAAAATGTGCTGCTAAAATTTTAATAAAATCGGCCCGACAGGACCGGACTTACAAATTTTATGAAAACACAAGTTTCTGATATGGATTTTACATACTGAAGAGTGTATATAATTTGGTACAGATGTTGAATTGATATGTAGTATTGAAATTAAGTAAAAAAATGTTTTAAGGGTTGTATTAAGGGGTAATTTTTTTATTTTGTCCAAAAACAAAGTTAAGTTCATATAATAGAGCCACACTGCTTATAAAAGCAAATACACTATATGTCGGCAGGGTTTCGCACTGCGACCCGGAGTTTTTTGATTTTAAAATTCAAATATTTCCCCCATCCATTGTTCTATACATGTCTATATAGAATTTAACACGCACCAAGTTTCTTTTTGAGAAATATGTCATAATTATGCTTTCATTAGAAGCTGACATAAAAGGGTATATATACAGATCTCACGCTATGACAGATTCGAACAAAAGAGAGACTTTTTTCCTAGAAAAAGTTGAACGCGTACTGAACAATTATTTCTTGACGTATTTTAAGAACAAAAGAACTCATTTCGCTTATTGCTAGATCTGCACCTGCTTAAAGAACGCGGCCACGCACAAAACAGGACCGTACCAGAAGCTTTTCAAAATGTTTGAAAAATTCCAGCCAATTGGGCGACGGGACCATTCCAACTATTTACATATTTTGATATAGTATAATAAAGAAAATAAAATTTCTGATATAGCGTGAGATGACGCGGGTAACGGCTAGTATTCAATATGATATTTGCTATTCGTTGCCACGGTTACCTACATAATATGTTCCTACGTCATGTAAAAATAATCAAAGCATGCTTAACTATAGTCTATTTCTGACATCTACAAAACAAAAGAACAGCTGATATTCTTTTATTTTCAAAATATTTCTGAAACTATTAAATTTGAAAAAAAAAATTTTAACACAACTTTTTTTAAAAAACAAATAGAATAATAAGCCGGATTAAAACTATACTATAACTATTATTATATATAAAAAAAACATCGTTATAGCATATATCTTTTCTGCGCATGCTCCGATTTTCTCCAAAACCAATAGCGCTCTTCATATTTGCCAGACGTCCCGATTTTGGCGGGATGTCCCGATTTTTAAATCAAAATTAAATGTCCCGCGCAGGCCACGCTCAGTCCCGATTTTCGGCCTTTTGCTATCTATTGTCACGTTAACGTACCTAATTTTAATTCAAGTAAAAAGATAAATATTTGTAAACTTCTGATTATATACGTTTTTTTACTATGTCCCGCTTTCGACGAAAGAATCCCGCTGTTTTCACTCAACGAGTTCCAAAATCCCGAATTGGCAAAAAAAACTGGCAACGCTGATACCAACCATCCTCCAAAAATTTGGTTTCAATCCGTTCATCCGTTTGACCTGTATCGTGCTCACAGACAAACATATAATATGTACGGATATCAACAACAGACCGGAAATATATCCACACCGCAATTTAAAAAAATAATGTGCGGCCGCCTTTTAAAATAATAAACAATAATAAATCTATGTAGCTCGAGCATTCATCAAGCGGCACAGGGAGCATTGTAATAGTTGTTTTGCGTGTCGAAACAACGGCTCGCGTCCCGAAAACCAAGCTTTGAATTTATTGTAATAGGCGCATTAAAAAAGTGATCCACAAGTTACGTTGATATTCCGAAACCGTAAGTGAACCTCCATCGCATTCTGTCTTCCATTTTAAATAAAGAAAAAAAATACGCGTGAGACTCTCACTTAGGGTTAATCTCTACTACGTGCGTACATTCGAGCTGTACAGGTCGCAATTTTTGACGGATCGCCTTTGTTTATCAGTGCTGAGCTGTACTCAACAAAAAAGTAAGCGTGAGACGCTCACGCCTTAGAAGTGACACTCTTTAGTTCAAGCATGTCTGAGACTCTTGCTTATAGGTTGATCTATACTACGTACACGTTTGAGCTGTACAGGTCGCAATTTTTGACGGATCGCCTTTGCTTAATAGTGCAGAGCTGCACTCAAGATACTGTAAATAATTTTTTTTTGAAAAAGCGTGACTCTTCGCGCCTTAGAAGTGACACTTCCTTAATTCTAGCTTGTCTGAGACTCTCGCTTATAGGTTGATCTATACACTACGTACGTACGTTCAAGCTGTACAGGTCGCGATTTTTGACGGATCGCCTTTGTTTAGTAGTACTGTCAACAAAAAAAATGATTGAAAAAAAGTAAGCGTGAGACTTTTGCGCCTTAGAAGTGACACTTCTTTATAGTCTAGTACTTTTTGACGATTTTATTTTTTTTTTTTTTTTATTTACAGAAAAAAATCAAAAATACAATAAACATAACAAAAGTGTGTGCTTCGACTGCGAGGCCATTAGCACATATAAAAACAAAACAAAAAAAAAGGTACAAATAATTAGATAATAATAATGAGTATACGGTAAGTATATTTATTTCAGGATTAATGGTTACGTGGAAATTGTTACCGTGGCTAGAAAAAATACCGTATACAAAGTAAGCACTGCGCATGCGTATAGGGTAACAGAGAGAGTAGAAACGAGTCTCCCACTCTTTTCTTTCAACTGCCGGTTGAAGTCTGAGAAAGGGAAGCGTTTCTCTTTTGTCCTACCGCGCCCTTAGAAGGGGTGGTCCTATGATATTCATAGGGCCAACTCTTCTGTATTCATAAGATCTGTTGGGAATTATTTTTGAAGGATCAGTTATTTTGTCGCTAGTCGAGACGCACCATACACAGTACAGATCCCGCGTATTACACCTGAAATTACGAATCACGCCGCTACTGACCACTTTTCCCACTCTTCTCTAAACGATACTGTACTCCAATTACAAACGCGAGTGATTCCGCGGAACAAAAGCTAGTTATTGAATGTCTATTTAATATTAAACTAAATGCATCTCTAATTAATTTCATAATGAAAACAGAGTCGAGGCGTTTTAATTGTCAATTTGCGTTAATATTAATAATAATATTTAGCATAATTTTGCATTGGATTAATTTATTATTTACACGCGGGAAACGTTGATTTGGAACAGCGAAAATATTTTCAAATATACATTTCAGGTCCCAATTCAATTAACTGTTTTCCCTAAGCACACACAAAAAAAACACAATTTTAATTTGTTTAGAGAACATATTATTAACACGAGGGTGGCAAGACTGTCAATTAACGATTAAATAAATCAATAGGGAAATTATAAACAGAGCTCTGTTTATTTCATGTTGCACCTATATAACTCGCATTTTTGAAGTGAAAACTTCTTTAGCGGCGTTGCACACTTTTTTCGTAATGGGTAAAAAATGTTAAACTCGCGTCAGGGTCACGTGTCCTGATCGAAAATGCGTAAGACGAAAACTTTTATTTATACAACGTTAGACATCTAGCGTTGAAATATTGTACATAAAAATGCAATCTATGATACAAACCATTCTGATCGAAAATTCGTAAGACGTTAATATTCAAGTTTTCACTTTCGCAGGTACTCCCGGAGTGCAAAGGGGTTTTTTGAAGTGAAAACTTCTTTAGCGGCGTTGCACACTTTTTTCGTAATGGGTAAAAAATGTTAAACTCGCGTCAGGGTCACGTGTCCTGATCTAAAATGCGTAAGACGAAAACTTTTATTTATACAACGTTAGACATCTAGCGTTGAAATATTGTACATAAAAATGCAATCTATGATACAAACCATTCTGATCGAAAATTCGTAAGACGTTAATATTCAAGTTTTCACTTCCGCCGGCACTCCCGGAGTGCAAAGGGGTTTTTTGAAGTGAAAACTTCTTTAGCGGCGTTGTACACTTTTTTCGTAATGGGTAAAAAATGTTAAACTCGCGTCAGGGTCACGTGTCCTGATCGAAAATGCGTAAGACGAAAACTTTTATTTATACAACGTTAGACATCTAGCGTTGAAATATTGTACATAAAAATGCAATCTATGATACAAACCATTCTGATCGAAAATTCGTAAGACGTTAATATTCAAGTTTTCACTTCTGCCGGCACTCCCGGAGTGCAAAGGGTTTTTTTTTATGAGAACACATTCTCTATCAGCTAGAATATTGTAAAAGGCCATGTCTATTAATTGAGTGAGATGATTTTCCTATAATTTCCCTCTCATTTGATATGGTTTGGTAAGATGTGGTGAAACTGTCCTCCCCTTCTGGTGTGACTTACCCTATAATTTCTAAATAATGAATAGTATATTACACCGCAAGGGCCGAAAGTGTGATATCTTGCCCTGTGCGCCATGATGCCTAAGGCGAAACCGAGGGCTTCATGGCGCGAAGAGCAAAGTATCACACTTTCGGCCAATGTGGTGTATACTATTTTTTCTTCATACCTCGGTCGTAAGCACGCTTATTAAATACATTAACTAATTAATTACATAAAAACACAGATAAATTCCAAGCAAGAAGCTTTGAGGTTATTAGGTAAAATGTAATAAGGTTGCTATGGAAACGACAGTTGATTGGTTGTTTTTGCTTTACTACCGCACGAACGTACGAACTTCCCATATTGTAGCGTGTAATCCCACCAAAGAGTAAATGTTAGACTTTCTGCCTTACAATTGGTGCCGAAAGTATGCACTTTCGATCTATGAAGAAAATTTATTTTTTTGACTTTTTTTTCGATTTTTTATTTGAAAGTCTCTGCAGGGGTAAATTGCCAAAAAATATTTTTTCTGAAACTAGGATGTCTCTAAGGTGCTGTTCAGTCATTTTCAGCCATTTTGTAGAGGAATTTTGAATTTTTAAGCGCCCCAGCGTCGTACCGCAACACGCTAGACCCCTACTCAACTAAGCGAGGGGGACTCAGACAAGCGAGCGTTTCTGCCACCAAGTGCCCTTGACTATTTCTGTCACCATCTCTCTCTCTAACTATAATTAATTATATCTAGACCAGCAAAGAAACTGTAACTTCTTCATGGAAACTGCAAGGCAAAGGTGTACCCCAGGGTTCGATATTAGGTCCATTGCTATTCATAATTTATATAAATGATCTACCAAGTAAAATTAACTAATAAATGAGCTTTGGTTTTGTAAAATATATTCAACATGAAAACGTTTTTTTTTCATAATTTTCATCGTTACAATAATCTATGTAATCCGATGTCAGCTTTGCGTAGTCTGACAGTTTTAACTGTAAATATCGCATGTAAAATCGTTAATCAAAACTCCAAAATAAGTTGCCAAGCCTAATATACGTCACGTGCGACCTTCGCAGTTCGTATTTGCATAATCCAAACAGGATGTGGATACAGAAATTAAATTAAAACAAAAAGCATTTTATCTCTTGAAAACAGTCAAATATGGCTGTCAATCAATATATATATAAATTAATAACTATGCTGGTGAAATCGATTCTCATGTAGACACATAAAAGAATAAATGGAATTATAGTCAATAAATTTTTCGATCCAATCAACTGATATCTACTGACACATTTTTACTGCTGCATTGTAAACAACATCACGGTGATATTTATTTGAAAACAAGAAAATAACATTCAATATTTTCGTATTGTAAAACGTAAAAAAAAATGTTTGATAGACGGCGAAAAGTAGGTTTGAATTGCTTTTTTCTGTTTTTAATAATGGATGATGTATTATGCTGTCATTGTGTATAGATATATATATTTAAAACAATTTATTTCAGATAATTCCAGTACAAAACTACTCGTAATTTTTTATGTTGTATAATACTACATCGAATGAGATATAAAAAATTTACAAAGAAATTGTCAAGTTGTAGTGCAATTTTTCATTTTATGACGGCACTTCACATGGCTATTTGTATTTGTGTATTTGGCATATTTAGCAAACAATTGCCAAGTGTGGAGGATCTATTTGGCAAAGTGTTGGCCTTATTTGCCTATTTGACAAATAAGACTAATACCAAATACGCGTTACCGTGCGCTTGTCGGTTATTCGAGGCACATCAAAGGAGTCAAATAGGCAAATATGGCAAATAAACCGTCCACACAATGGCTATATTCAGAAGCGCACGCGCCATAAACCTGTACGGACGTGCAGTATTTTTGTGTCTGTGCTGTGACCGAGAACTGGAACAATTACTATTGAAAATGAATTGAGACAATGAAACAGTGCTAAAATTCCTGGAATTTTGAACCTTGCGTTCTGCTGCCAAATGTTGTGTGTTTGCTATTTGACTGCAAGTGTGTATGGTCGTATTTGCCTCTATTTGCATGTTTGTCTTGAACGTCGTATATTTTGGAAAATACAACAAACACCCAATAGCGAACACAAATATCCATATGAAGTGCCACCTTTATAAATTAGTCTGTGAAAAAATTACATGGATGTGTCAAATAATTAATCAATCGATACCGCTTAAGGCATTATACAAGAGAGTTTTTAAAGAACATTTATAAATTATAGACGCTCGACCGATAACGTCAAAAGTATCTCTAGAATACCAAAAAACAACACATAACTTTTAGATTACAACATATTTGAATTGGTTTATTTCATTTTTCAAGATGGTCGAAAAATAAATTGACTATAAAATTAATAAATATAAAATTCCATTTATTTAAAAAAAAGTCTTATTCTAAAAACGTCAATGTATTCACATTATGACACTGATCTCTAATTAATGGATTGTGTTCTTAGAGCCTGAAACTTTTTATATGCAGCAGAGCTTATTGAGAAAGACGGGAATTTTCGAAAATTTTAATTATCACTAGAGCTAACCTACGCTATATAGACAGATATGTATTGATTTAAAAACTGTCAACCAATCCCAGCGTCTCAACAGCCCGCGCTTAAAGTACCGCATCAATATGGCGACATACGAGTTATAGTGTCAGGCAATTTTAAGGTTCTAACAAACCGTACTTAAATATAGTGACACACAAGTTAAAATGTCAGTCAATTTTAAGATCGTACTTAAATTCCCGCATCAATATGGCGACACACAAGTTAAAATGTCAGCCAATTTTAAGATAGTACTTAAATTCCCGCATCAATATGGCGACACTCAAGTTAAAATGTCAGCCAATTTTAAGATCGTACTTAAATTCCCGCATCAATATGGCGACACATAAGTTAAAATGCCAGCCAATCTCAACGTTCCGACAGACCGTGCTCAAAATCCCGCATCAATATGGCGCTTACAAATTCAGAACGTCAGCCAATCTCGTTTCAACAGATCGCGCTAAAGTTCCGCATCAATATGGCTTCACAAAATGGCTTCCGTTCACACTCCACGCATTAGAGATCAGTTTTCTATCCGTAATAGCTTACAGAAGAAAAGTTCAGTCAATAATATTTTCAATATTACGAAAGAAGTAATTGACAATTTGAAATAAATTGGGCAATCAGTTATAACACACGTCGACATAAACGGTTGTCATTTCCAACGTTTCGTTAGTATTATCTTCCAACTATAAGTTTTATACAAATAAACAATGAAAAACATTTTCCATTAACAGTAATGTCACAATTAAATATGATTACATTTAAAAAAGACAATTCAGTGAGAAGTAAATATGCTTTTCACAAGTTATAAAATTTAAATCAACAGGTACGAATAAAATACACCAGAGCAAGGAGGACAACGTTCTTTCAAATGTAAGGAAAAAAAACAACATGAATATTATGTTTATTTTATATAGGTTTTGTTCTAGCCTTAACAAAAAAACAGTTGTGTGGTTTTAAGAAACCACGACGCAAGTGAAACTTTTATTGGATTGTAGACACTTATCCATCACGATTAATTATAAACAACAATATTCACATGAATACACGAATAAAAACATGTAAACACTGTACAGCACTTGCTCGCATGACAGACTGACTATGTGTTATACATACTACACGGTCAGCTGATGCTAACCATGGGCGCCGCCATATTGGCCTTGGCTGCTCTACCAAGCGCCTACTCCGAACGCCTTTCACTTTACCCCTACTCCGCGGCCGCCTGTAATGCGACATGCAACAGACGGCCAGAAAAATTCTGGGCGATAGAATAAAAGTTTCACTTAAAAAAAAATGGATTTAGATACGACGTTATGCTCCTGAGGGTATAAAAATCGTAATTATAGTATCACAATCGAAGGGTTACTGTCACATCAAATTTTTTGAAAATGCTTTGTATTTGCAACGCCCGTTTCTTGCTCCGATATATTGTTTCATTTTTATTTATTTTCGATCAAAATTTAAATGAAATATAATTTTTTTAGTATCGTCTACAATCGAGTTATCAATTTCGAAATTCAATTAAATGAAAAATACATGACTAAACTATTCTTAAATAAGCGATAATTAATTACATTTACCTACCTTATATTTTTGACGTTTGTTCTGGAAGTGTGAAAATTTAAGAAACAAATTTATTACCGCACATTGTCCCGTTTAAAATTAATTTTTATATTAATTTCACAAACTGTTGCACTTTAACCTGCTTAACACATATAAAAAAAAATAGGTATAATGTCTACCACTACAATAAAATAACAAAAGATGTCCTATTTAAAAAAAAATGTAAGTTATAAAATTTATACTAAATAAAATTCTTATTTTTATGGCTCCTCTACACTAGTGGCCAGCACCGCCACTTACAGGCACTCACGATTGTGTAGAGGGCATATTCGTCGGTGCGTGGACATAATCGCCTGTAATCGGCAGTAATCGGTTGATTGTCGGTACATCAAAGGAATGCGTGGCCAGCATTGTGCGCCCGTACACAAAATCGGACCGGCAAGGCTAGGCAATCATCGCGGCGATGATGGGCACTTATTTGAGTGGCGGTGCTGGCCACGTGTGTAGAGGCACCATCAAAGCATTGCATCGATTGATTAGTTAACTATGACGCGACGTAAAAATAATAACCTTGTAACCTTGAGTGTACTGTAAAGACTGATTCACACTTCATAGCGTTAAGTTGCGAATGCATTCGGGTTTGTTTAAAATACAGTACCTACTTTTATTTATAAAATAAAAAACTTTTAAAAAAATTGAACTTCCTTTAAAAAGGGGTCACTAAAAAGCGTGAAATAACAAAGTTTTGAGGTTGGCACCCATTTAACATACATGAAACGTGATAGTAATTAAAAAATATCGCCATACAATTGAACATATAAACCTCCTCTTTTTTTTTGAAGTCGGTTAATAATAAAACCAAACGTGTAGTTAAAACAAAAAATGTATCCATTTGACCTATTTTTAAATAGGTATAGATTTGTAAATTAATAAACACAGTTTATTAAAAAACTAAATTTTATAATAATTTTATGTTTATTGAGGTGTAAATATGTGTATCGTCTGTCTTCAAAAAGTCTGATAGAGTAATGTATCTACTCTTTTAATAATATTCCTAGAAAAGCATTCATTTTCAGTGAAAATTTTTAACTATTTTATTTATACATATACGTTATTTACAAGTGAAACTTTATTCACAAAAAAAAATTGGTTGTCTGTAAAGTCGGTTTACGGACGATAGTTTTACGTGATAACGTATTCCGTAATACATAACCTAAACCTCCCAAAATTTGGTTTCAATCCGCTTATCCTTGGTGTCGGAATGATAAGAAATGTCAAAAGTGACGTTTGCAACTGTCAAAGTATTATGTTCTAATAATAATTAGTTATTCCAATACTTAACTTAGAAGGCGTTGCATTTCACAAAATACTAATGTCAAAAAATTGAATTAAACATTAGAAATGCAGCCGTTTTCATGTTAAGACAAGACATACGTTACCTTCTAATTTCCATGTACGGCAAACAAAGACGACCGACCGCGTCGCGCCATGCATTAGACAACATTGCATTTATACAGCTATTTGTCTATATAAATTTGTATAAAAAAACTGTTTAGGCAAATTCTGTTATACGAAATCTATGTAAAATGTTCTCCTCTTTCGTTTAAGACTGGTTTCAAACCGATCTGATTTAAATTGAGCGAGAAATTAGCAAAAAGCACGCACAGGGTCAGGCGGAACGTTACGCGTTACGAACGTTAGGAACGTTAGGAACGTTACTCTTTTTCGTGCATGCAGCCGGTGTTTTATCAATTTATAAGATTGGTGATTCATCAATTTATAAGACGTTATCACGTCAAAAAAAAATATTAATTGACATAACAAACCTATTAGTATGAATCCAGCTTTAGCGCAGTAAAGACAAAATAAATTTTATTAGTAATTTACTATACTACTACGAAACTTTAAGCAAGAAATATCAAGTTTAGGTACTGCGCAATTCGTATTGAACTTATTATAATAAAATAAAGTAAGACATCTTGATATTGTGATATGATAAAACTATACGGGATACAAAACTAAAATATTAAAACAATTTTTATTCACTGAAACATTATTTATTGGTCAACGTTTACTAAAAATTTTTATAAGGTCCTGAAGAAGCCAAGAAATATTGCCGAAACGTTGACCACTAAATAATGTTTCAGTGAATAAAAATTGTTTTAATATTTTAGCCTTGTATCCCGTATAGTTTAGAACTTTTAATGTTAATAATTTTGTTAATAATCTCAGAGAGCTGCTTTGTGTATAGTACTTATAATGCAAATCGCTGTAGCGGCTGGCTGTGGGTTTGAATCCGACCTCCGCTCATAGATATTTTGTGTTGTCGTTATGATCTATCATTTGATAAATTTTTATTATGCTCAGACCACGTTAAGGGATAATTCTGTAGTATATTTATGTTCATATAATACATGCTCTATAATCTATATACTATGTAGACATATATTACAATTGGATTTTCTATTTTTGTGTATAACCAGACTAATTCAATTATTTCTGTGAAACTGGCAATTGATTATTCGATTTTTAGATATCACATGTCATAAATGACACATTTACCTAATCAAAAAAATACTATCAAGTTTTTGCGTCTCCATTGAATAGAAAAAATTGGTTGTCTGTAAAGTCGGTTTACGGACGATAGTTTTACGTGATAACGTATTCCGTAATACATAACCTAAACCTCCCAAAATTTGGTTTCAATCCGCTTATCCTTGGTGTCGGAATGATAAGAAATGTCAAAAGTGACGTTTGCAACTGTCAAAGTATTATGTTCTAATAATAATTAGTTATTCCAATACTTAACTTAGAAGGCGTTGCATTTCACAAAATACTAATGTCAAAAAATTGAATTAAACATTAGAAATGCAGCCGTTTTCATGTTAAGACAAGACATACGTTTGCTTCTAATTTCCATGTACGGCAAACAAAGACGACCGACCGCGTCGCGCCATGCATTAGACAACATTGCATTTATACAGCTATTTTTCTATATAAATTTGTATAAAAAAACTATTTAGGCAAATTCTGTTATACGAAATCTATGTAAAATGTTCTCCTCTTTCGTTTAAGACTGGTTTCAAACCGATCTGATTTCAATTGAGCGAGAAATTAGCAAAAAGCACGCACAGGGTCAGGCGGAACGTTACGCGTTACGAACGTTACGTTAGGAACGTTACACTTTTTCGTGCATGCAGCCGGTGTTTTATCAATTTATAAGATTGGTGATTCATCAATTTATAAGACGTTATCACGTCAAAAAGAAGATACAATTATTATTTCGCTTTTTTTCAAAGTCCAAAATTATCCCGTAAAATCTAATTCTTCTATAATACAGGAAATTGGTTGTCTTTTTTACAAATACTAAAGAAATCTCAAAAAAATGTTTTTTTATTCTGTGCCTCATGTAGTTTGGAAGATTTTTTTACTTTCTAAACTAAAAGAGGTAGAAAAGCGTGTGAGTTTGGGATCAACATGTTTTTCCTGTAAGAATGGTACGTTTGTTAAAATTTATTTTTTTCCTGTGGCTCTAAGAAATCACCAAAGACGAAATCTTTTAGATCTTTTGCAATTTAACATGATATCTATAAACAAAATGATGATTTCAATAAATAACAGAAAATGTCTCTCTAGTTTAGAAGTTGATAGGCGATCAAAAATCGTTTTAATTTATAGAAAATTGTTAACAAATATCTAAGATTCCAAACTATTTATGTAATTTTCAATTCCATAAATAAAATTAAAGACCAAATTCTACTAGAGTTTGTTTGTTTTTTGGCTACATCATTTTAATTTAGAGTTGTACTTATAGAAATTTGGAAGCATGTTAATTGTAAAAGGTAAACTTTTAAATGTAAAGAAAAACAATTCCAAAATTGTAAAAAAAAAAATTGGTTGTCTGTAAAGTCGGTTTACGGACGATAGTTTTACGTGATAACGTATTCCGTAATACATAACCTAAATTTATATAATAATTATAATAATTCGAATCTATGATATTGCATCTTTCGCTTCAAATTTAGGTTAATTTTATTTATTAAAATTACTCACCACCTATAATATAATTGTTTTTTTTAACTTTCTTTCTTTCGTATTTATTTTAAGTCTCAAAGATTAACTGTCATAATATTTTGAAAACAATTGTTTCACTGTTTATATAAAATTCCAAAACCTACTTACAATATTTAAGTATTTTCATACGTCAAAAAATTGATTTTTATAATGATAAAATTTGTATGAAAACGATTTTTTCGAGAGATGAGACCTAGCTAAAACGATTTTTTGCCCCCCAAAATCCCTTTTCAGTAAATTTCATCCAAATCGTTAGGGCCGTTTTCGAGAAAAGCACGCACAGGGTCAGGGGGAACGTTAGGAACGTTACACTTTTTCGTGCATGCAGCCGGTGTTTTATCAATTTATAAGATTGGTGATTCATCAGTTTATAAGACGTTATCACGTCAAAAATTTATTATATTATAAGCGCTTTCGACCTAATAATAATTTGCTACATCTTAATGGAGTTATTAGACATTTTTTAAGAATTATGAAAAATGACAAATACTAGCTATTTTTTGAACTTTTTGACTTTATCTTACCCTAAAAATAGCTAGTATTTGTCATTTTTCATAATTTTTAAAAAAATGTCTAATAACTCCATTAAGATGTAGCAAATTATACATTCATTGTGTGAGAAATAATTTTATCTGATGATGACTTAGGTCGAAAGCGCTTATAATATAATAAACATTTTTTTACAATTTTGGAATGGTTTTTCTTTACATTTAAAAGTTTACCTTTTACAATTACATCATTTTATTTAAAAAATATTAACGCGTGTCTAGTTTTCAAGAAAAGTTGTTTTGAAAGATAATAAAACACAAAAATAAATTCGGAAAAATAAAGTAATATGGAAAATAAATAGAAATAAAAAAAGTTTGTAATAATTTCAAAGAACACTCGAAGAAAAATAATTTCCCAACGAATTCTCGAAAAGAAAGTTAATCTTGAACTAGACTGAAAACAACAAAATACGCAAGCTATATAGGATGTTCTTAGACACAGGATCATTCAAAACTTCGATACACTGACCCGTTTAGTATTTCAGTGTCGGACATTAACAGCTCCAATTCTTGGACACGGGACGTAGATCACGTGACACAATAAATGTATACTTTTGGTAGACACTTTTCGATGTAAAGTTCTATTCGTACACTGCTCCCAGTTACCTGCACGGAACGTGCGCTCGTCGGTGATTGGCCGTGATCGCTCGTTGCCTTTGTCACTTGTCGCTTTCCTGCTTTAAAGTACAGTCGAGTACGCTATTGTCAAGTTGTTGTTGTTATTTTAGTTTTGTTAAGTTGCAGGCTTGTAGTTTTTCAACAGACTGTACAAGCGCAAGCCCGCATTCGCATCTAACTTCCGAGCACTATTAGATTCGTGGCGTGTACTCGGAAGTTAGATGCGAATGCGGGCTTGCGCTTGTACAGTCTGTTGAAAAACTACAAGCCTGCAACTTAACAAAACTAAAATAACAACAACAACTTGACAATAGCGTACTCGACTGTACTTTAAAGCAGGAAAGCGACAAGTGACAAAGGCAACGAGCGATCACGACCAATCACCGACGAGCGCACGTTCCGTTCAGGTAGCTGGGAGGTGGTGTGAGTCTCAACGGCTCAAAAATGTGCCTTTGTGACGCTGTTTGTGACTAACTTCCGAACCTTTTAGATCCGTGGCGCGTACTGTACCTTGTAAACGTTTATTGCCACTACACATTGAAAACTGCAACGTGGCTGAATGAGCCAAATTTACTTTGCTACAAAACTTTAGTTCGTGAAGTAGTTTAAAACGACTTCTAAACAATATGCAATAAATTCAGCGTAAGCCAATTTGCCTTGCGACAAAACATTTGTTCGTGAAATAGTTCTAAACGGTGCGACCCGTACAAATCAACCGTGAGCCGACACTGGTTATACATAGGAATAAAGCTACAAAAGGATTTACCCCAATATATATAGGGACAATGCTTACTGCTTATACAGTTCAAGGTTATAGATATTCGTTTTGTAGCCGAAGAGCCCGTCTTTTCATCGGGGAATAAGGATTTGTCTTACTTCTTTTAAAATACTATTTTTGAGATAAGCTGGAATGTTCTACATCTAGATAATGCTACTTTTTTAAATTCAAAAAAGAAATATATTTGCATATCTCTTTTTATCAGTATCTTAGAAAATAACATTCAACAACGACGTTGCGCAAAAAATTATGAGAGGTAAGTGTTGTTTGTTTTGGGAAGGGTCATCGATTAAACATACAAAAAAATACCGCCCCCTGCGCGGGGGTGGGGGAGACTGAATTTTTTAATGATTAAAAGGGGCGGTGTTTTTTTTATGTTTAATCAATGACTGTTCCCAAAACAAACAACACTTACCTCTAATAATTTTTTGCGCAATGTCGCTGTTTAGATATAAACATTTATTGGAGTTTCGGGAAACCGATTTTTGACATGCATTTTAAGGGTTGAGAGAGGCATCGGGTAAAAAAATGTTTCAGACAAATGTTGCATATTTTTTCTAGAAAAATCTTAATTTATGATAAAAAATAGGTATTCCTATTAAAAAAGTCAAAGTCACCCTCATCCCTGCGTAGAGGATGAGAGTAGGGGGTGGTATTTGTCTTTATACGATGCCCCCCTCCAAAACAAACAACTTTTATTCGGGACATTTTTCCATACAATGAAAACTGTAAAAGTTATTCAAGGTGTTCCTTTAAAATGGGACACCCGGTATAAAATTTGCATTGTGTATCTGACTTTAATATTTATGATGTAATGTCAATTAATTGCATAAGTCTTTTACCATTACAACCCACAAGTGGGGAATGGTACTAGTTTAGGTCAAAAATCACTTTTCAAAAATTTTACAATATCTTTCCGTTTTGAGGTGCCCCGAATCCATAAAAACATATTTTTGAAAAAACTCTGTGCGTCTGTTACTCTGTTTGTCTGTGAACACGATACAGGTCAAACGGATGAGCGGATTGAAACCAAATTTTGGGAGGATGTTTGGTATGCAAATATTAAGAGCCCTATTGTTTTTGGGGAAAATCGGCGCATGCGCAGAATAGATATATGCTATAACGGTGTTTTTGAAGTGAACACTTCTTTAGCGGGGTTGTACATTTTTTTTGTAATGGGTAAAAAATGTTAAACTCGCGTCAGGAAAAGTAAGAACTGGGTGAGACTATCTAAGTGATAGTAATTGCCAGATACTTTTTATACAACGTTAGACATCTAGCGTTGAAATATCGTACATAAATATGCAATCTATGATACAAACCATTTTGATCAAAAATTCGTAAGACGTTAATATTCAAGTTTTCACTTCTGCCGGCACTCCCGGAGTGCAAAGGGGTTTTTTTATATAATAATGGTATACTTTTCGTAACGGATTATTATTCTATTTAATTTTTCAAGAAAGTTTCGTTAAATTTTTTTTTCTAAACTTTATAGTTTCGGAAATATTTTGAAAATAAAATATTTTTAAATAAAAAAAATATTATTTTTTTAAAATATATAACAAGCTCTCAGTTTGCAGGTTCTAATACAAGCCCTATTAAGAAAAGACGTGTGAATAGGGTTTTCAATTTATTAGGTCCCGATTTCACCCGGGTGCGGATATAGATATATATAATTCTGCCAAATGTATTTCGTTTGCGGCCCGGCGTCTGAACTAATAGCTTTGAGCAAATTCTACCAGATTTGCTTCTGAACTAATAGCTTTAAGTGAATTGTAACAGATGTCGCTACTTGGTATTAAAACAGTTTCTTTTGTTTGCTTCTGAACTATTAGCTTTGAGTAAATACTATTAGATGTCGTTATATGTTACTAAAACAGTTTTTTTGAGAAAACGCCGTAATTTTGTACAAAATATTTAATAAAAACTACCCTATAGCGTAAATTGCACCAAGTAAGACACTGCATCTACAAAACATTAAAACCGGTTCAGTGGTTACGGAGATTAACGCGGCCAAAATTGCGACACGAGAATTTTATATAATATAGATTAAAAAGAATATAACATCTACAGGCACAAGGTCCATATAATCCAGCAGTAAATGTTTACAAATATCAGACATTTAAAAATTAAATTATAATGAAATATCTGATAAATTATGTATCTGAGAGAATTAAAAATAAATACAATTTGCTTAATGCAAACTAGGCGTGCATTGCTTTAAAATAATTATTAATTTGAAACAAAATTATTTGTTTTTGTAATGTTATTTACATTGAATAATCAACTAGGTATTGTTGCGGATCATTCACTAATAAAATTACAAAAAAATATATATTTCTACACATATATTTTTGTTTATTTAGCACTGTTTCTGATCCACATCGAGAGCTTTCAAATAAAAAAAGCAGTACTTTTGCATTCAAACTAAGTATCAGAAACAGGCCTTCAAAATCAAAACACACGCTTCAATTAATTCCTTAATAAAATTAAAATACACACACACACAAAAAACAAAACAAGCATTCCAGAAACAAATTCAAAACAATTGCACGCGACAATGACACGCACCACAAATAAAAACAAAAGATAAACGATTTAAGTACGAAAAACGGTTTTTACGTTTCAATAAACAATTAGCGATTTTTTTTGTTTCAGACCGGAAAACAAGAACGTGTCAAACAATTGCACACAACAATAATATTATTTTAAAGGTTAAAAACAGCTGCCGGTTCTTACACAAGTTCGAGTGCCACTGAACTACTAGCGAGGCGACTCTGGTCCTGCCGGTTGCCTACCCTAACGACGCGCAATGTAATGCGCACCACACCTAACCTCCAAAACCCAACCTACATTCGAACGTGAACGTCCCATTCACAGTTTGTGCACTGCGTGGGTCCTTAATATTACCGCGGTTTAAAGGTGAAAATCGCGCGCTTAAAACTGCGTCAAAGGATTGAAGCAATTAATAGGTCTACGCTCAACGATGTTTGTCATTGTCTATCATATATATTTAATAATTTACTATATGAATCATTATCTATCAAAGCGTTTTGAAAATATATCTGCGTCTCTTTCTTCGACGTAATTCCCTGATTTCTCCGATGATAGGATTGGTCGATGTACTTGCATTCAATCTGAATAAAGTATCTTTGTTTCAAAAACTTTGTCTTTTTCTATGACGTTAACATGGGCGTACCCAGCTTTTGGCCCAGGAAGGAGCAAATTAGAAATTTCTTAAGCCGAGTCCCCCGTGCTTGTTTTGCCCTCTTGGATACGCCAGTGCTTACGGCGTAAAAAAAGACAAGTATATGTTTGCACCCTAATGGTTCGATTGCGATTTTATTCCTATGCTCAGTATAGAATAAAAGTATATGCTGTCTATACTAGGAATGACATCGCACAGCTTTCAATTATTTTGCATAGGTCCTAGGACTCTAGATAATGAGCAGTGCCGGATTAAGGGCTCCTTGATGGCCTAAGCATTTCATTGAAACTTTTTCCTACTGTCTCAGCTCCGCCGAGAAACGGTAATCCCTGTATAAGACAGATTGTAGGAATTTTCCATGGTTTCCTTCAATAATTCCTGATATTGCCAAATTGCCCGAATAAAAATAACGAACATATTTAATAGCTTATAACCTTTAAAAATAACTGTGATTCAGTCACAATTGATATAAAAGCTCGAGCAAGAACTAATATATAAATTACTATGATAATTTGAAGAACGGATAACTTAAATAATTTTAATTCTATAATTTCGTTAGTTTTGAAAAATGATCATTAAAAAAAATTATGAGATGCTATGAAAAAATATACTTTTAAAAAGCAACTTACTATTTGATGTAGATATTTCAGCTTACGAATAATTTCAAAAAAACACTCACCTGAAAAAAACAAAACGAAGTTAGTATACTAGCATAAATCGATTTCACAATATTTGTATCCATAAATACTTCATTTAAAGAAAATAATAAGAGGTTCTAAAATGTTTCATCTATAATATTTCAGCGCCTTTTATCTATATACCATCTGTACTAATATTATAAAGAGCAGGCCTGGGCAAATGGCGGCCCACAGGCCGATTTTGGCCTGCAGTAGAAATTTGTCCGGCCCGCGAAGCATTTTATAAATGATTATTAATTTTTTTTTGCTCTTCACGTTTTTATTGCGGAAATGAAAGGACCTTTTTTTTGCTCTCCAAATTTTTGGCCCACGGTCAAATTTTCATCAGAAATGTCGCCCGACGAACAAAAAATTTGCCCGCCCCTGGTAAAGAGGTATGTAGGAAATAATAATCCGGAACTACTCATCCGATTTAAAAAAAAATTTCATCAATACGTACTTTAAATGATCCTTCAGGTTATATTATCGCGTTAAAATAAAAGCGCTTTTCGTGGAGACCAATTTTGCAACGTAAGTCGACGAAAAAACGGTGGAAATCTACAAATTTGGACGAAACCGGACTGTACCGATAGTGTTAGGCCCGTTTCACACATACACGGTGGCCGTCCAAACGGCACCGTTTAGACGGCGAAGGGACGCAAAGTATAATGAGTGCTTTCACACGCACCGGATCCGTGTATGCGGCAAATCTTTACCGTGATGTCACCGTGGCTTCCCACTGGATTTCACGGCTACCGTTACCGTTTGAACGGCGTGAACTGTTCAGTCAAGTACTGCATAACTTAGAAGCTTTCACACTTGCCGTATTTACGGCAGGTTTATTTACTTTTGCCTTTTTACACTGGTATAAAGTATTTTTGTGAGTGGCTATACTAGTAGCTTTAAAAATGGAAAGTGCGGATGTAGATATGGATATTCTTATATCGTTACTGGATACTGACATCCTGAAATAGTTGAAAAACTTGTTTGCGTCTTCTCTAAGCTGCCTAAAAAGTGTATAAAATGCTCCAAACTTTTGCCTTCCCGTATTTATAGGATGAACCCACATAATTCTGTTTCTTCTTTTCCTTTTCATGCGTCTGTAGAAGATCATCATTGCTATTACACGTCTACGATTCATAATCATCAGAAAACTAACCGGTAATGTGTGAAAAGACAACACAATGGAACGGCACCGTCTAAACGGTGCCGTTTAGACGGTCACCGTGTATGTGTGAAACGGGCCTTAGTTTTAGAAATTCAACGAAATGTTTATATAAGCCTAAATCTATAGTTGTTGAGATAGAATGTACATAGGTACTACACAGCCATTTAGAAGCCTCAAAGGCTTGTTTACGAGATAGTGTCGTTTTCCATCACAAACTCTGGAACCTGAGCGGCTATTTAAGGACTACTTTATAGCCGTTCACATTCGTTTAAGTGTTAAACTCCTGTTAAGTATACATTAGTGATGTGTCCACATGACCCTTTATTAGGAGCTGGCTCCGTGCGCTCCGCTCACTAAAAAGAGTCGCTCAAAGCGAGTCGTTCAAAGGAGCGACACTATAGACAGTACATACTACACAAGAGGGCAGACTACAGACTACTGTCATCATGCATGCTCAGGAGTCACAGCACAATACACACTCTGAGCTCATTTTAATATGGTTCTGATCTTATATTAGTCGCCTTTCGATTAAACTATGAAATATAATAAAAGCTTAACAATAATAATGTTTATTGTTACAATATTATATCTTTGTTAACGACGTCAATGTGAATGGTTTAAGTCACTGTAAGCTTAGTACTATTACACTTACAGTGTGTCATTCAACATTAAATGACTCAGCAAAGATAACTCCGTACGTGCAAAATTCACTAGTGCCTCTGTGGCCTGTGCTGTGTGCGCTCTGTAAATGTGCGAATGCAACAGTACAGAACAGCTCAGCACAGAGCAATGGCGCGCGGAGTGAGTCATTCACAAAAAAAGAGCTACCTACTCGCTACGCTCCGAGAAAGGAGTCGTTCATTATGAACGATTCGCTCAGGAGCGACACATCACTAATGCGTAGGCTTAGTTTCTTCTGCTTAAACGAGAAAAATGTTTTTGAGTGTCACGGCAACTGTAAATCTGAATAACTTAAAATTATTTTCGTTTTACATATAAACTTTTTTTTAATGTCAGTTTCACATAAATTTTTAATTTAACAAAAACAATAAACGTTGAAATTAAAAAAAAAGAAGTTTAATTTCAAAGTTTCTTTATTTCTGAAAAAGAAGAAAAATGGAAAACAATAAGGTTTTCTTTTATAAATTTACAGATTACAATTTCAATGCGGTTAAAACACAATATAAATAATATTTCAGATTAAAAAGTTTCCAAAGACTTCATTACATGACTTGACCGACTTTTCCTTTTCATGTTGACGTTTTGATTTTCCAATTCCAACGAGACGTGATGCGAAGATAAGAGTTTTCTTGGTGAGTGTTTGAGGGATTTTTCTCGATATCCGTAAACAAGATATAACGGGAAAACAATTTAATTTCTTTCTTCTATACTAAAAGTTTGAGAACGAATATTTTGCTTTTCAAAGCCGCAAAACAATCAAACATTTTTTTTTACATATACAGTGTAAACTCTACATAGCGACACTCAAGGGACTGTGCACTTTGGGGCGTTATTGAGAGTTGTCGTTAAACAGAGAGAAAAAGTAATACATTAATATTGAACGCGCTAATCTCAGAAAGTACTGGTTCAAATTGAAAAAAATTTTCTTTTGTTGGATGGCCCATTTTCGAGGAAGACTATAGGCTACATAGGTAAGAGTACGATAACTTGCTATGCAAAATATCCACTGGAAATTCACAATTATTGTTTTATATAACATATAACAGCGTTATTGGTCGTTTTAAGTGCGGAAAATTAATTTAAAAAAATTAAATATGGTATAGTAAATTGATTTGGAGTACCATTATTTACTATAGCGATCGCTATCTTGTCTCATATAGTGATAAGAAAAGAGAAAGTTATATATACCTGTATCTATGATAAACAAAGATAGTAATATCAATTGGTTGGAATGAAATACAATTGAACGTTCAGGGCAGAGTCGTATTTGGAAATTTTAATTTATAAAACGAATTTTAAATTTAAAACTCACATTTTCATGAAGATTGAAAACTATCGCTTTTTTTGATAAAGGGGTATGCGAATTGTCTCGCAGTGAAACGGGTAGGGGCAAATGTGGAATTTTTAAAAAAACAATTCCAGGGTGAACGATAAACGGGTATGCGAATTGTAATTCTGGGGTGAACGATAAAGGGGTATGCGAATTGTCTCGCAGTGAAACGGGAAGGGGCAAATGTGGAGTTTTTAAAAAAACAATTCCGGGGTGAACGATAAACGGGTATGCGAATTGTAATTCTGGGGTGAACGATAAAGGGGTATGCGAATTGTCTCACAGTGAAACGGGAAGGGGCAAATGTGGAGTTTTTAAAAAAACAATTCCGGGGTGAACGATAAACGGGTATGCGAATCTAAATACGACCCTGCTTCCATAACACAATCGAAAGTTGCATACAAAGTGAGATAGTTATATAATAATTCTACACCAGTTGCTATGACGTGTATTTGTGACTTTTGATTGGTTAGATTCAAAAAATGACAGTGAAAGACGAAAAGTAGTTCCATTTTTTTCACGTATTTTTGAGGAAATTTGTGAATAATCCGCAAAGTTTTTTTTTTTGAACGTCAAATTTTAGCGTTTTCTATGACTTAAAAAAAAAATTTCAAAATTTGGGTGCATAGTGTTATCGAACTGGACCCGGCTACATAATATCACGCTACTACATCAATGAAAAATGTTGCAAAATGTATCTCAAAAATAGCTTCTATTCAGGTGAAATGCCGTAACTACATATATCAATATTAGCTCGGCTAGGTCAGTCGGTAGAGCAAGCGACTGTTAATATCAGGGTCGTGGGTTCGAGCCTCACGTTGGGCAAATATGTTTTTATTTTTTTTTTATTTTCCTCATTGCTTTCCTGTACGGCTTACATTTACATTTATTTTAATTTTATTTACGACTAACTAAAATTAAATAAATCTAAAAAATAGCTCATTTGAAAACTGTTATAACTATAGGTATCTATATAAAAATAATTATCCTACAGTGTTTTCAATTAAATACATATTATATTTTATTAATTACAGTAATTATTGATTTAAAAGAAAGTTATTACTTAAAAAAAGTATAAATACTGCTTTTATCGACAAAAACTTTTGAACGATAACTCCGATCATCATGAAATTTGGACACAACATTCATCTCGGTAAACTAAGATGAATGTGGGTACTCATGCCCCTCCCTTCCCTATTCGTTCTTTCGCACCCGGATGAAACCGGACGGGACCGCTAGTATAATACGCATCAACTACTTTAATAGCTTCAAGCATATTTAAAAAAAAAATTAATTGAGCAATTTTTTTATTCACTAGACGATTTTTATATCTCATACATATATAAATATATATATATATATTGGCACTTTCTTATATTTTTATTTTCTATGTTCTAATTCTTGCATTTTGTATATTGTGACTTGTCATATTCAAACTATGTTTTGACGCTATGATTAATAAACTATCTATCTATCTATCTATCTATAGATGTAAAGCGGTATTTAGTTACAAGAGTACGTTGACACATAATATAAAAGGAGATTGTTCAAGTAATCTAATACTTGATGGCAGATACACTGTGGTTAAAAGAGTGCCTTTACACAATAATACGCTTTGTACACAAGGAAACACAATGGAAGGGTCAATATTGGGGCAACCCAACACAATACAACACTATATTCAAGGACATGCATTGAACCTTTATATCGATCAGCTCTCTCCAATATTCACACTATCTTTATAATAACACATAATATACGTAGATATTGAAAAATATGGATGACAACGGGTAATTTAAAAAAAAATAAAAAACTTTGCACTCCGGGAGTGCCGGCAGAAGTGAAAACTTGAATATTAACGTCTTACGAATTTTAGATCAAAATGGTTTGTATCATAGATTGCATTTTTATGTACGATATTTCAACGCTAGATGTCTAACGTTGTATAAATAAAAGTTTTCGTCTTACGCATTTTCAATCAGGACACGTGACCCTGACGCGAGTTTAACATTTTTTACCCATTACAACGCCGCTAAAGAAGTTTTCACTTCAATTCACTTCAAAAGCGAGTGTGCTTTAGACCACACGACTAAAGTCATAAGCATAGCATTTATTCTATATGGACGAATTTTTTAATATTGTATTTTAAATATATTGTATTTCATTTTCCTGACTTACTCTTCACTTTTAGTGTACACAGAGTGAAATAAATATTATTATTATTGTAATTATTAAAGTAAAACTTCTTCCTTTCATAATTATTTTAAATATATTTAATAAGAATAATGCGTAAATACCTCAAATTTGCTGATGTTAAATTCATAAACGAACGATAATATGCAGTCGGTTCGTCTCAAAGTTTATCGAACACAATATAACCTCACTCTGTAGCACATATCTACAAAATATAATTTTTGATTAATTAATAAGCAAAATATGTATATATATATTTATTATAATTTATAATCCATTTAAAAGGATTTATTAAGGACGTAGTCCTATGTTCAGGCTCGTTTTCAACCGTTATTTCAGAATTTTGTTTAATATCAAAATAATGTACGATGTTTTCAATTTTGTTACATGTTTTTACTGACATCGTAAACTAAGAAAAAAAAAATTTTTTGCTTAATTTTACGCCATTTTATAATTGTTTTTTTAACCTAAAGTAGACAACTTTAAATGGAGGTAGGTTGGTAGCGCGGGTGATAACGTCACTTGGAGTCAACTGAATTATAAAAATTAAATTGGTTATTGTTTCGTAGGCTTGTGGCTCTATCCCGTAGGTACTAGAAATAAACATTTTTATTGATAAATAACAAAATGGCGGGTTTTAGAAAAAAAACAACGGTAAAATCGTGATTTTTTCGTTGAAAATCGATTTAAAAACCGTAAGACCGTTGTTGCTCTCGACTATATGCTATAGCTTTGCAAATATTCAATATTTCGGTCTAAAATTTTTACAGTATTTTCTCAATATATTATACTTACTAAAAATGTAAAAAAAATAAATTCGTTTTTTCAAAACCCGAACACCAGACTACGTCCTTAACTAACCTACATTATTTCCCGTTACAAAATGCAGCAAAATTCGATGAAATGTATTTTTGATACAAAAACAATTGTTTTCATTTTAAACGTCAAATAGTTGTCAAAAAAAAACGAAGTTCGATTAATGCTCCGTTTTTGTCGCACTCACTAACTTACAGCGCCGCGCGTAAAACGTTTTTCGGGACATTCGTTTTATTTTGCGGCCAGCCGAGGTCAATTTCCTCTCTATTCTTCATGATCCATTGAAAGTACGGCTTTGGTTGAACATCGTTGATCATTAGTTAATCCGGATTAACGAAACTCTACTGTAGCAAAGTGATAAGAAAATTGATGGTTGAGTGTTGGGCCACGACAGCTCTTCGCCACAAGGAAGCGGACATCATCATACCACGTGCTTTGATATACGTATTAGTGATGTAACGAATATTCCATATTTTTTTGCATTCATGCAAATAATAATATCAGAAAAAAATTCAGTATTTTTTTACAAGCTTTTATTTAGTTTCACCTGTCTGTCTGTCTGAAATCAAATCTTGCCAGTTAAATTTGACCCACTTTCCGGTGTCCGATTGAGCTGAAATTTTGCATACATATGTAGTTCCGATGACAATACAATATTGTAATATCTAACTGACCGTTCCAGCTTTCGCCCAGTTGCAAATCGCACTTTTAATAAAGCACACTAAAAACTTAAAAACAAATAAACGAAAAAAAATGTGTTTAGAAACAATCATTTATTAGTTGTTAATGATGTTGCGTGCCCCCTGTTGGGACGACTATGGGCTCCACAGAATGTCCCAGACCACGACAACAACAACAATGGAAAGCAGGTAAAAAACCCGACCTTCGAATTGCCTGGAGAATGCAATGCAGGTAAAGAGAGGTTCTCGGCCCTTCTAGAAGTTTCGATGTTGTGCGGATTGAAGCTATAAAATGCGAGCGGGTCGCTGGCGTGAGTCAGTCAGTCAGTTGTTCGTGAAGCGTTCATGTGTTGATACAGTGCCAGTGCGTTGTGACACTTGTGACATAAATCATTAAGTGCAGTTATATAAATCTGGTTTAACATAAATAACTTTTTGTAAATAAATAATTTTCACCACGGACTAGAACAGTTTTGTGTCAATAAAAAAGAATTAAAAAGTTATTTTATTCCGATTAGAAATAAACCTTGGACAAATGACGCCAGATTTGAAAACTGCCAATCGCGAATATCGGCGACAGATATTCGCGTTCGAAATCGCGTATGTCTGAAAATTGACATTTGTTACGTCACTAATACGTATATCCGTGTACCAAGAACACACAAAACAAAGCAATTTATCATCTCGAGTATATCAACTCTCCTAACACGACAATACATATTTGTAATACATTATGTAACAGCGTTCAAGCAAACGGTGCGAATAACCTCTACTGATCACATTATCTATAGAAACTATCATAACCACCAATAACGCAGATTATATCTCTAAAGTCTGGAATTGTCATATTTAGCTTAGTTTTTTGTGCTCCATACAAAACGGATCACACATGGAATCATGTAACAGGCGATTTTCTTTGTTTGACACAGAAATAGAGTATGGTAGCGCAAATACTGACGTAAAGTATAAAAAGTTGAATTTTGATTTTAGAGGTCAATTTCAGAGGGTACTTTGATAAATGAAAAAATAAGTCGTGTAGGGTATGAAATGAAAGCTTATTTACGCACGAATTAAACAATATACAGTGTAACATCTATATAACGTCCTTCGTTATAACGAAAAAGTCTCTATAACGTGGAAATTTTTACAATTTGGTTGGTTTACTTTAAAACCCATACATTAATTAATACCCTTTTTATAGCGCAACAGCCTGCATTCTCTATTATGAAGAAATATTTAATATTTAGGCGTCATCAAATATTTACGGACGTAAAGAGGACGATTCTGAACCATCATCAACTATTCAACATGCACTTGATGCCGCCAAACTTATCGAAAAATTCTTATTGTTTAATGAAGAGATTCCACCACATCCCAAGGCATGCATTAGATACTTAATAAAATAAAAACAAATATTAGCATAGCAAAAAAACTTCAGGCAAAGTTAACAGACTATAATATGTGTTTGGAATAAATTAAT
Source organism: Xanthostigma xanthostigma (assembly GCA_963575645.1). Lineage (NCBI taxonomy): Eukaryota > Metazoa > Arthropoda > Insecta > Raphidioptera > Raphidiidae > Xanthostigma > Xanthostigma xanthostigma. Next base: position 3,853,394 of record OY754469.1, on the reverse strand, counting down.
TAGGTGAAAGGTTTTTTTTTCTTTCTTCCCTCCATATAACGAAAAAAAAATGCTCGGTCCCTTGAGATTCGTTAAAAGAGGTAACACTGTATATGATAATAGGGGTCTTTTAAGTCACGTAGTTTTATACCTCAAATGAATAAATACCATTTTAATATTTTTGGAAAAATTTTTAAATACCAACGTAATGCTACGCCAATGGAGAAACGTGACTTCGCTACTAGAATGAATTTGACATCATCGGCAGTGGCGGATTTACAGATTTGCCGCCTGTAGGCTATTCAATTTTTGCCGCCTCTGAATTTTGATAACTTAGTCCACAATCATATCAATTACATTTTCTATCAATAAAATTCCAACTTTATGATTTGTGCTCCATCATCCTCGTTACATCAACTTTTCCCGTATGGATAGTATCATTGAGATCAACTTTTCCCGTATGGTTAGTATCATTGAGAACTAAGCTACCGTGTCAGATCCTTGATTATTTTTGTCAGTATTTTTTACGCATAAAGAAATAATTTTCTGAAATTGAATTTGACAATTTGCGGCAGCCATGATTAGACAATCGAAATTATATCAAGATTGAATTGTGTAAGCAAATCTCATAATAATTAGGTACATGGATAAAAAATTATAGTAATTTTCAGTGAAGAAAATATATAAAAATAACTAAATTTCGATTATAATATCGAATCGCTATTGCGAGATTCTAAAAATTCATGATCATTAAAGTATTTTTTACAAAGCGTTCAGCAATTGTTCATGTAGAGATGTTGAAATATTTAGTTTTTGACGTGATAACGTCTTATAAATTGATGAATCACCAATATTATAAATTGATAAAACACCGGCTGCATGTACGAAAAAGTGTAACGCGTAACGCATAACGCGTAACGTTCCGCCTGACCCTGTGCGTGCTTTTTGCTAATTTCTCGCCCAATTTAAATCAGATCGGTTTGAAACCAGTCTTAAACGAAAGAGGAGAACATTTTACATAGATTTCGTATAACAGAATTTGCCTAAACAGTTTTTTTATACAAATTTAGGTATATAGAAAAATATTTTATACAAATTTATATAGAAAAATAGCTGTATAAATGCAATGTTGTGTAATGCATGGCGCGACGCGGTCGGTTGTCTTTGTTTGCCGTACATGGAAATTAGAAGCAAACGTATGTCTTGTCTTAACATGAAAACGGCTGCATTTCTAATGTTTAATTCAATTTTTTGACATTAGTATATTGTGAAATGCAAAGCCTTCTAAGTTAAGTATTGGAATAACTAATTATTATTAGAACATAATACTTTGTAAGTTGCAAACGTCACTTTTGACATTTCTTATCATTCCGACACCAAGGATAAGCGGATTGAAACCAAATTTTGGGAGGTTTAGGTTATGTATTACGGAATACGTTATCACGTAAAACTATCGTCCGTAAACCGACTTTACAGACAACCAATTTTTTGTTAAATATTTTAATTTCTCTCCAATTTTCGAAATTCGTATTTTGTGTGTGTATAAGAATTTTCTTTTTAATTTTGTAAATCGAAATAAAAAATTTATGAACTAAATCTGCCGGCCAAGGCTTCAGCCTGCTGGTAAATCCGCTACTGATAATCGGTATTTCGTTTTTTCGTCCAATATTTACCTTCCATTATTTAAATTTTAAGACATTTCCCTGGAGAATATTTACAACTGACAGATCAAATAAAAACAACGTCTATACACTATAATATACTACTTCATGACTGATAAAAATTGTGGCTGAAAAACGGTATAAGCAATTACTTAATGCATTGCAGCAAAAACAATTTCCTTGTACAATATTTTGTCACGCAATGAGCAGAAGTGTAGCCTTGACCTTCGTGTGCTTTGCGATCATTAATATTTGAGATTGTGTTTGGAACTGTGTGCTGACTGTAAAAGACAGAGAGTAAATAAACGTGTCCGTCTTTTTAATTAAATGCAATAAACACATTTTGTTTGTTTCCTCACATTTTTGACCTAACTTATTGTATTATAGTTGCACCATAAACAGTCGAACCTCGATAAGCAAGAGTTTAAGGGCCCGCGATCTCTTTTTCGTTTATAGAGGTTTTATACTAACCCCAGTTTCTAGCTTATAGCGGTACAGGAGTGGCCTTTCTCACTTATAGAGGTCTAAAAAACTATACAAAAACAATGTTAGTTACTTAGTTCATTCTTAAATTTCGTGGAACTATTAATACGTTCGACTATCGCTTAGCAAGCAGTAGTCTCAGTTATAGAGGTCCATGAGTGAAAAACATTTTTCACTTAACGACAAACTTCTTAAAACGTCGAAATTATTTAACTTTAGTTGGTTTACCTTGTTGCTCATATAATGATACACTCTAAATAACGACACACCCACTCTAAATAACGACAACAAAACGTCATCCTTAAGCTAAAAACAGTACTTGTTTGTTATTTTGTTGCTTTGTTGTCGGCATAATCCGTACCGAATATTCTAAGAAATTCTTTCTCAGCTGCTTTGTGATAGTATGAATGTTTGTTGGTCAGTTGTTTATTTTATATATTATACTAGCGGTCCCGTCCGGTTTCACCCGGGTGTAAAAGAACGAATGGGGAAGGGAGGAACATGAGTACACACATTCATCTTAGTTTACCGAGATGAATGTTGTGTTCAAAAGTTTTTGTCGATAAAAAGCAGTATTTAAACTTTTTTTTTAATTTAATTAAATAAAATTAAAATAAATGTAAATGTAAGCCTTAGAAGAAAATTAAAAAAAAATAAAAATATATTCGTCCAACGTCCCTTATATTGACAGTCGCATGCTCTACCGATTGATCCACATGAGGTTGTGTTCTCACAACGCTAATATGAGTAGGTACTTATATCTAGTTAGTGCATTTCACATGAATAGAAGCTTATTTTTGAGATATATTTTGCTACATTTGAACCAGTAGTTCCTGAGATTAGCGCGTTCAAACAAACAAACAAACAAACTCTTCAGCTTTATATATTAAGTATAGATGAGTAAATGCATATTATAGTAAAAGAAATATTAATGGATTATTTCTTCTCTCTCCGTTTAACGACAACTCTCAATAACGCCACAAAATGCACAGTCCCTTGAGTGTCGCTATATAGAGTTTACACTGTATTTAGTAAAAAAATAATTCATTGCATAGACAGGTGTTTAAAATTTAAAGAAATAATTTGGCAGACATTGTCTGGCATATGCGTGACTTTACAATACATAATTTAGTAGGCCGTGAATTAATTACCGAGCAGGCATACGTCATAATTAATTCAAAGTTTATACCGTCATCGGACAAGGTCGCCTTTCGAATAACTGTACGTCCGCAGTTGAAGAGAGAAGGCTTAAATACGCATCATTTCAGCCAAACAAAACCGTTAATTCCCCATGAGACGATGTGCGGTTCCCTAAGTGCAATCCAATTGTCTATTTTTTTTTCTTTTCTATACAGTATAATACGCGCCACGGATCTAACAGGTTCGGTAGTTAGTCACAAACAGCGTCGCAAAGCCACATTTTAGAGCCGTTGATACTCCCACCACCTCCCAGCTGCCTGCACGGAACGTGCGCTCGTCGGTTATTGGCCGTGATCGCTCGTTGCCTTTGTCACTTGTCGCTTTCCTGCTTTAAAGTACAGTCGAGTACGCTATTGTCAAGTTGTTATTGCTATTTTAGTTTTGTTGAGTTGCGAGTTTGTAGTTTTTCAACAGACTGTGCAAGCGCAAGCCCAAATTCGCATCTAACTTCCGAGCCTTTTAGATTCGTGGCGCGTATTAAACCGAGGAAATAAATACGTCTTATATAATCTATTTTTTCACACGGTTATATTAACTTGCTTTTCGTGTATGTCGGGCGGAACTTGTAAATAATTTTAAACTAACCTCCTGATGATATAGAGACTCAGAATTAGATGACAATAAGGGAAATACTAAAATATAAAAAAGAAAAAAATAGTAAAAGAAATAAAGGAATTTTAATACAGACATATACAAATCATTCTTACTTATTTACCGTCTTTATCATTGGTCGTTGCTCAGTTGGCTAGGCATGTACCCAGAGTGCCTAGTGGAAAAGAGGGGCCTGATCTAATTGAGAGAAATATGAATTTAATATAGGCGTAATTCAACTACGTTTTACTAAGACCTTATCCATGACTACTTAATAAAAAAATTGTTTGTTATTAATTTTTCATATTTTTCGATAATTAATTTATTTCAGTCTATTATAAAATAAGTAGATATATACTAATTAATTTTTATATTTTTTAGATTATTTCTGAAGAAGATCCAAATCCGGATCGAAACGTCATCTTTTGTACTATTGATTTATAATTTTATTTTTGTCAAGATATATAGTCTGAAAAAAATTGGTCGACAATTTCATTTATTTGAAGTCTTCTGATTGAAATTAACACATTTTTGTTATTCTGAAAAAATATCTTTATTTATAAAATTGTGTTTTAAATTTAAAGGACGTTAATTCATAAATTATTCAAACTACATTTTCAATGAGACAGATTTAAAATCATATTATATAGGTCACAGCACAGAAATTCCATTTTCTTATTTTTCGTACAAATATTAACTGTCAAGATAAAGATATCCCCTTTCAAGGTTCGTTCCAACATTTAGCTATACATTCATTTTGACCCTTCTGCAATATAAAAACTGCGCTGTTCTAACAATTTATTGTCCCAAAACATCTGGGTTAAAATATTACAGTTCTTGAGTGATGATCTTAACCAAAAAAAAACTACTCGGTTTTAACGTCTTTAGTTATGTTCCATTGAAGCCATAATAGAAATCTCTAGTCACAAGACAAAACAGATTATGCTATACTTTCGATAAAACCACTATTCAAATTCGCTCTGTTTCGTTTGATATTATAAATACTATAGAAAAAGTCATTCTGAATCGACTCCGACCATCCGCAATCTTGTATCTCTTTTAGTTGCGGAGATATATCCAATTAAAACTGTTTAATTTTTTTACATTTTATACGGTTTAAAAGGTATAAAAAAAACAGTTTTAATTGACTATATCTCCGAAACTAAAAAATTCTCTTAATATTACACATACTTATAAAAAAAGTCATTCTGAATCGATTCCGACCATCCGCAACCTTGTATCTCTTTTAGTTTCGGAGATATAGTCAATTTAAACTGTTCAAATTTTTATACCTTTTAAACCGTCGTAGCGTCTAAACTAAGCGAGGTACGAATTTGCGCTTAGGCCTATTCGATTCAGCGTACTTTTTTCTATAAGGCACGTTAATATTAAGCATATCTGAGATATTTTTATATTTTTCCAAAAATCGCAGTTTTTCATGTTTTCATATTATGCGTTTTGCAAATCTGCAAGTTTTTAAGACTCTAAGTGATTTATATTACTCGAACTTACAGCAAAATTCAAGCTGAATCGATTCCGACCATCCGCAATACTGTATCACCTTTATTTTCAGAGATATGAACGTTTGTTTATATCATTAAAGAAAAACTTATAAACGCTGTAACTCCTAAACGACGAATGATACAGAGGTGGGAGTGGTCGGAATCGATTCAGCGCGGTTTTTTCTATAAGAATAACCTCAGTTATAAGTCATTTTAAAACAGAATCTCATAGATTTATGTGTTTTCTTAAAAACGGAAATAGTTGCATTAATTTTGCTTGATTTTAGAGTAACAGGACGGCTAGTATTATATGAGCAAGCGATATAGAATAATGCCTAGCTATGCAAATAAATTTCCAGCCTCATTCTCTATAGAAACGCAACGGTTCTTCCCCGTTTTCGTCTTGTGACACGTTAATGATAATAAATCGTCTATCCTACAGCAACATACGATACAGGGTAACTCATAACGAACATAAGAAATGTCTAAACACGACAATCTGAAAAGATTATTTCACATGTCTTAAAATGCCACTTAACAAAGGGTATGTTGACTGTTGAAATTCTAATTGTTTGTTTCATTTACTTCGTTTATTGGACATAAGTTCTTTTAAATTTTATATAAAAATTCCTACTTATATTAACATAATGTGTTTTTTATTTATTTACAGAAATAGAAGCTGTTTAATGTTCACTTGGTGTTTACACATAGCGAAACTTTTCAAGCGCGCTTTGGGGGTAAATTGACCTGGATTTGAGATAGTCAAAACCGTTAATCACTTTTTCAAAATGTATTTTTTGAGCAAACTGGTTAATCTCTCTCGAAGCATTATGGCACGCCGTTTTACTATTTAATAGTAAAATATTTTTCCAAAAATTATAAAAATATTTAACAATTTTAATTTCAGAAAAAAAATTTTGAGTGATTTTTTTTTATGTGGTGACATAATAAAAATACATTATTATTATGTCGTGACATAATTAAAATACATTAGTTTTATGTCATGACATAAAATTAAATGCTTATACATAGGAAGAAATAGGAAAAACGACGAATTATAATTATGTCATGACATAAAAATAATGTATTTTAATTATGCCACGACATAATAATAATGTATTTTTATTGTCACCACATAAAAAAAATTCACTCAAAATTTTTTTTCTGAAATTAAAATTGCTAAATATTTTTATAATTTTTGGAAAAATATTTTACTATTAAATAGTAAAACGGCGTGCCATAAAAGTATTTATAATTATTTTTTTGTCGCAAGATAATAAAAATACATTATTATGTCGTGACATAATAAAAATACATTATTATTATCTCACGACATAATTAAAATACATTATTTTTATGTCATGACATAATTATAATAATTCGTCGTTTTTCCTATCTCTTTCTATGTATAAGCATTTAATTTTATGTCATGACATAAAACTAATGTATTTTAATTATGTCACGACATAATAATAATGTATTTTTATTATGTCACCACTTAAGAAAAATTCACTCAATTTTTTTTTCTGAAATTAAAATTGTTAAATATTTTTTAAATTTTTGGAAAAATATTTTACTATTAAATAGTAAAACGGCGTGTCATAAAGCGTTGTGCTTAAATTGTATTTTTATTAATTTAAATTTACCTAAACATGCTGAAATCGGAAAACCTGATTTTCGGGCGAAAGTAAAGTAGTTTCGCGCATGCAAAAGCTAATAAGCAAGTAGGTATTGTAGTCAGTCATTATTGTTTGATTTTTTTCGAAATAAAAATATGTTTTTCGCAAATAAATAACAGTTTTTGTTTCGTGATGTGGCAGGAACTAGGGGGCCCCTATCGATCGTGGGGCCCTGAGCACGTGCCCAGTGAGAAAGAGAGGCCTGCGAGAGAGTAGGTATCACGTATACTTTTTTTTTAATTTTAAAAAACAAAATAAGCGAATCAGCAACTAAGGCCATTATCGCAAAAACAAATACATTATACGGTAAGTATAAATATTAAATAAATAACATATTCAGTAATTGCAGATTACAATTTATATGTAGGTATGTATATTAATACATTTTTTTTTAATTCATTATGAATCAACCGTACAAAAGCCTTCGCCCTTCGTATAATGTCAACGACCTCTAACAACAAGAAAGATGAGCGGAATGGATCGTTTGAGATATCTCTGTACAGACAAGATGAATGGAAGGTCATCCACGTTCTCCTACAGGAATTGGTGATACTTACTCTAACGTTCTGGTCCGTAGGTTCTATTGACAATGAGTAAGGCTAAATTACCAAGGTTGCCACAGTGTCGGTGAAAGTTACGAACATATTTCGGTAAAAACCGCATATTTTTGAAGTAAAACTTCTTTAGCACGCTTGACTTGGGGAGTAAGCTGGCAAATGCCTGACGAAATCGTTTGCGGAAGTGCATCATATCGCGATGCCTGATGAAATCGTTTACGGAAGTGCATCATATCGCGATGCCTGACAAAATTCTTTACGGAAGTACATCGTATCGCGATGCCTGACGAAATCGTTTACGGAAGTGCATCATATCGCGATGCCTGACGAAATCCTTTACGGAAGTGCATCATATCGCGATGCCTGACGAAATCGTTTACGAAAGTGCATCATCGAAGTTGAGAGGGAGATATAAGTTAGTGAGTGCGACAAAGACGGAGCATTAAGTTGAGAGGGAGATATAAGTTAGTGAGTGCGACAAAGACGGAGCATTAATACAACTATTTGGCGTTTAAAATTAGAACAACTGTTTTTTTTTGTATCAAAAATACATTTCATCGAATTTTGCTGCATTTTGTAAAGGGAAATAATTTAGGTTAGTTAACAAATCCTTTTAAATGTATTATAAATTATGCTAATAAATATGTATACATATATTGCCTATTAATTAATCAAAAATTATATTTTGTAGATATGTGCTACAGAGTGAGGTTATATTGTGTTCGATAAATTTTGAGACGAACCGACTGCATATTATTGTTCGTTTATGAGTTTAACATGAGCAAATTTGAGGTATTTACGCATTATTCTTAATAAATATAAATAATTATGGCAGGAAGAAGTTTTACTTCAGTCGTGTGGTCTAAAGCACACTCGCTTTTTTCGCTGAAGTTAGTTCTTACTCCAGACAACAGAACTCATCTGAGGCGAATTTTGAAGTTTGACAAATCAGTTTCACGTCACTGACTTGCCATCTATGTTTCAGGTGTTATATTTAAGAGTTAATTATACACATTCAACATCTATGCATACCATTTTAAGTTTTGTGTCATAAAGTTTCGCTTTTACTCCGTTATACGTATTCTTGTGATAGCATCAATAAATAATAACCCAATCTATGTGGTCATCTCTAACATCATCAGCTACATCTTTTAACATACTGATCCTTTGAGTACAAAATTGATTTTTTTTTTTCAATGTACATTTCTCCTGAAAATATAATGTTTCATATAAATTTACAGGCAAAAACGGATACTATTTCATCGGTGATTCTGAAAAACCACTGAACGCCAAAGAAAACTGTTTTTGCGCAATATAATTCACACTTTTTAATTTCACCAGAAATATTTTGATCACATTTTTCTTTTCAATGCACATATTTCACAAACTAAAACAAAAACATGTGACAATAAACAAAAACAAATGATATCAAGTAATCCATGAAAATATAAATCAAGCTCAATTGTTTCTATAAAGTAATATTGCGCATATTCTAAAGTCGTAAAAATAACCGTACACGCATGTGCATTGGTAACATTCCTATCAAACCTTTAAAATAAAAAAAATGAATAAAAAAGGAGTTGATTTGGCAAAATGCCGCGTTTATTTCCGAAAACGTTCATATACTAGACTATAAAATTTACGATTGTATATTTGTGAATACGTTTATCATTCGATTCTTTATAGTTACAATCATGTATTGAAACTACTTTTGGATCGTATGCTCGCCTTAAGAGACAGTTTTTCAACCTCTGGTCGAGAGTCACCATCGATAAAATCGAATCACCGTTGTATTTCGTAGAATAGCATGTTCTTCAATACAGTGGTAACGGGGAATGATTCGTGTATTCAGTGCCGGATTATATTATGTTAAATCGAAGAATCTCGTTAGAGATTCTTTTCTGTGATAAATGCCGACGAATCTCTAACAGATTCTTAGGTATACATTGATTTTGCCTGTTTAATATATATAAGTTTAATGAATTTGAAAGTCTGTACGGTTGTACAATTATTATAATTCTTGTACAGATTACATAAGTTTAATTTTATATTTATTATGTAATCTAAAAGTAAAATTATTTAGATATACTAGTGTGACCTGTGCGAATTATTCGCACTAAATAAGTATAATAATTATCACTTTACAAAATTATTTTTTAAATATGATTGCAGGTATTCAATTCGTTTCTAATTTTGCACACTGCTTATAACGTTCTTCTTTGTGTTGTATTACAATATGAAGCTCAGATGACAGATCGAAAAAATATTTTACTAAAATTGTCATATAGAGGCGCAAGTAGCAAAAGCGTTGAGCTAAGCCGTCAGATGGCATCATGCAGCATTGCTGTGACGTTGTTCAGCGTTGCTCGCTGTTTCAAAATTAAAGCCGTCAGATGGCAGTATGCAGTATTTACAATATGAAGGTCTGATGACAGATCGAAGTGTTGACGTTGTTTCAAAATTAAAGCCGTCAGATGGCAGACGTTGTTCAGCGTTGCTGTATTTTAATTAATTTACAAAAACAAAAGCAATAATAAATTTTTTAGTTGTCGATGTCAGTAGAGCAAGCAATTATCTGTAAAATGATATATTATAATTTATGTGGAGTAATTGTGAGGTTTTTCTAAAAAGGGAGGCAAACATCTTAAACCTTAGCGTATTAATATATATGATATGCGATTCATCGAGTGTGTTTTTAACTCGTATAGAGCGGGTGGCTGAAATGAGAGTGGAATGGGACTCGCGATGATGCTCGAATGTTTGTAAGAGTGAACTTGTGAAGTCAGTTTTGTTGTTGTGTGTGTGTTTGTGTGTGTCAAGACGACGACTATGCTGGCGACGTCGGCGGTTGGAGGCAGTGGAGGCGGCAACTATGACGGCGATGACGGTTACGGCGAACTGCATTGCGGTCTTTTGGACTTATGCCATTGCTAGCGATATCCACCAGTTTTTACTATTTACTATGACCTCTTCCACAGCCCGTATGGACTTGCTGACGGAAAACTATACAAAAATTCCCGACATATATATACATAAATATTCAAAACATCACATACTTTAAATCAATTTCAAAGGGATTTGTTTATATCGACTACCACTGTTTTCAGGTTATAAGTACCAATGTATAATGCGCACCACGAATCTAAAAGGCTCGGAAGTTAGATGCGAATTACCGGCGGACGCCGATGTCCACTGCCTCTCATCGAGAAACGGTAATTCCCGTAGCGGCCATCTTGTTAAGGTTTTCAATGACACATACATGAAAATATTTTCATTAAAAATGGAGGTTTGAGTTTAAAATAAGTAACAAAGCAGGGAACTGCCGAAAACTGCAAAAAAATTGGAACACAACATTCTTCTCGGTAAACTAAGATGAATGTGCGTACTCATGTCCCTCCCTTCTCCATTCGTTCTTTTGCAGCCGGGTGAAACCGGGCGGGATCGCTAGTGTTTTAATAAAGCAACCATACATTTTGAATATTCAGAAAGAAGACGGATGGAAAGCATATCAGCGCTTGAAAAATAAGCTGAAAAGTAAATGAAATAGAACCGACATAATATTATATTTTAAGGTACAACGACGGCGAAGTGATGACGCAGCGAAAGAGGGTTCAGAAAGATGAAGTTTTCTTGTCTTTATTTCTTATTGCTCATTTTATAAACTCATATTAAGTTTCCAGTATCAACAAATATCGTAGAATATCACGCTCAGCGATTCATATTTGAATATTTCCTTCATGCAAATATTTGCTTGCTCTCTATCTGACAATTTTATGGTTGATTTTTTGTCGCACTTTCATAGTAAAATATTTTTCCAAAAATTATAAAAATATTTAACAATTTTAATTTCAGAAAAAACATTTTGAGTGATTTTTTTATGTGGTGACATAATAAAAATACAATAGATAGATAGATTTATTGGTTTAGATATACAAACCATTGTTAAAAAACACGTCAGAAATAGTTATTGGCGTAACTAGTAGTCTAAGTTAATCATCGCGCTGACAGGTCATGACTTAGCCTATAAGTTGCGCCCATAATTTTATTCAACAATTGCGCGTTATTCATGTTTTAATTATAATGAGATGTTGTAAATATCTATTTATTTCTTTATAAAAAAACTGTCAATACTAACAGCACTGAACAGCACGATTCAATGTTTTGGTTTGAGGTTAGCCGGTTATGAATAAACTCCATGTCGAAAACATTCGGCCTCTCAATTTTAGTCTCAATGGGTAACAACGGAGTTGTTGTTACCTACTATTTCGTTACGACTCAGAAAATAGTTACGTTTATTTTCATTACTCCACAATGGCCGAGCTAGTAGGAATCTTTATTGAGTTATGACAAGTAATTGTCACCAGTCGGTAAATGGCTATTTAGGGTTCAGTTTTTAGGATGATAAAACATGAATAACGCGCATGAGTTGAATAAAAATATATATATAATCAGTAAATGTAGTTTTTAGGGAGCATTGCTCGCTTCTAAAAATTCTTTAAACGTGTAAAAACATTCTTTACCTAGATACCTATTTAAAAAGCGTTCTTTTAAAAGTTTCAAGGCTCTGATTACGGAGGTCCAAAGACAATTTATTAAAAAATTTCATTCCTAAAAAATTATTATGCCATGAGTCATCACATAATAATATTGTATTTTTATTATGTCACAACATAAAAAAAATCACTCAAAATTTTTTTTTCTGAAATTAAAATTGTTAAATGTTTTTATAATTTTTGGAAAAATATTTTACTATTAAATAGTAAAACGGCGTGCCATAACAACATAAGTCAAAAATTTAACAACGCTGTTTAATTTTAACAATCACAATACACAATAGCGCCATTAGTATTAAAATTTAAATTGGTTATAGTAATGAAACACCTATTGTTGATCTTACAATGCAATAATAGAAAAATATATTATTGTCACTGTCGGAACTCAATTTCGAATCTTCTACTACCGCGGCGGCTGAATTAACATTTATTCTACAGTGACGTATCCAAACAATCAATCTTTCTCATATTTAAAGCAGTGATGTCTAAGATACGGCCATCAAGCCATCTCAATACAACTCGCGACCAGAATTTATTCTGAAAATAACTACCTCAAAATGACACCTGGCATCAAGGAGCTTATCAAAAACAAGAGACCTAAGGTGTCTGGACCCTCAAGCTCAAAATAATTTACCCTTTTTATTACATTTATATGAAAATTGATTTAAACTAAATAAAGATTTGGATTTAGTATGAGTTTTAGTTTTTAATTTAGAGTCTGGCCCGCTATCACACCCTAAATCTTATAAAGGGCCCTTTAGAAAAATCAGTCTGATACCCCGGATTTAAAGTATATTTATAGGTGTTTTTCTACATCATGCGAGAGCTAATTTTTTATCTTAGCGAGAGTACTATTTTGGAAATACATTTTTCAAATATTGCATTGCAACTTACAATGGGTGTTTACTAATATAATAGCAAACTATAGCTATTTATTAGTTATTTATTATGGCCATATTCACCGAACGTAAGTAATTATTTATTCGGTTCATTTGTTCTTTAGGTAACTATTCCTTCGAATAAATAGCGATAATTCAATTCACAAACCATAATTATGTTTACTGCAGGTATAAATCTATTCTGTCTTACTTCCATATTTATTCGCCTGATAAAATAATAATGGCCGCCACATAGATCATAATACCTAACCTATAAGCTCAGTTAAGAAAGTTAATAAATGTAATATTTGGTACCAGTCATGTTGAAAACGCACCAATACCTACACTTTTGTAAAATGGTGTGAAACGTGAAAGTCTCTTTAAATCGTAGTTTATGAGGCATCGAACATACGTGGCGGTATTATGACACAAAGCTCAAGCTTTGCAACTGGCCAAGAGCTTTCTGGAAAACGATAATGAGAAGATTTTGTCCGAACCATTGTGTTCTGTTATCTCTATAAGTAGTGCATTGTTTTTCTCATATGTTAGAATTATATTTTTTCCGCGACTTTGCTCGCGTAAAAAAATATTTTCTAACATTATAAAGTCGGTTCTTTTGGGAGCACTTACCTAATTGACCGGATAAAATGTATATTTTACTTCAAGAAATCACTTGTCTATTATTCCTTAGGATGTTCGAAACCACAGAACATGTTCTGTGTTCGAAACGATCGTCAAGAAGAAATCTATACTAATATATAAAGCTGAAGAGTTTGTTTGTTTATGTGTTTGTTTGGTTGAACGCGCTAATCTCAGAAACTACTGGTTCGTATTGAAAAATTTTTTTTTGTTGGATAGCCCATTTATCGGCGAAGGCTATAGGCTATATAATATCACGCTACGACCAATTGGAGCGGAACAGGGATAAGGAAAAGAGACAGCTGTAAGTCATATTTTAGAAGTTTAAATATTATGACGGCACCCTGTTTATATATTTTTCATATTTTACTATTCGTAAAAGAAAATATAGAAATGTTTGATTTGGTACAAAGTACTCATGACCATATTACAAGAAACGACACAATTTTATTAGTACCCAAACATAAGACATCGTTTTTTAAAAAAAGTTTCAAATACAACGCGTTAACTTGTTTTAATAAAATTAGTGTATCATTAAAGAAAATAGACACTAAATGTTTTAGAAAGACCATTAAAGAAATTTTAATTAGAAAGTGCTACTACACGTATAATGATTTTTTAAATGACGCAAATTTTGCATAATAGTAGGTACTATACAACACCAAACCAGTTTTAAAGTTTATTATTTTATGGCTCATTTATTAATTATGTTTTAGTATTTTATTCTATTATTTTATATTATTATTAGTTGTATTTCTTACAACTATATAATATTGAACTTTTAATTATATGTAACACATAATTACTGTATTCGCCGGACTTACCCTATGTCGGATAGACAAATTGGGAATAATAAATTATTATTATTATTATCAGGTGAAATGCCTTAACTAAATATTGCAATTCAATAATTTATTGAAGAGTTCTAATCAGACGTTAATCAAAGATTTAAATATTGCAATATTAGCGCGCTATGTTTACAAGCCCGGATAGCTCAGTCGGTAGAGCGTAAGACTCTTAATGCCAGGGTCTTGGGTTCAAGTCCCACGTCGGCGAATTATTTTCTACATTGCTTTCTTCTAAGGCTTACATTTCAGTTTTTTTAAATTTTATTACGACTAATTAAAATTAAATAAATCTAAGATTAATAGCTCATTTGAAAACTGTTACAACTATAGGCCCCTATATAAAAATATTTTTTTCAATTAAATATTTATTACTTATATTAAAAAATTATTATTATTAAAAAATTTATTACTTAAAAAAAGTATAAATACTGCTTTCTGACGGCTAGTAATTTTATAGAATTTTCAAGTGTTAAGATTATAGATGCTCGATAAAAGTTACTAAATACGGCATTTTGTTGAAGTAGTTTTGATATTGAGGTCAGTGTTTCTTTTCTCTCTCTTGTATTCTATTTCAAACTAAGCTATGATGTAATATAATTTTCTGCACTAGAAATTCTTAACCCAATATTCTCCAGTACCTACAGAAAAATGTATAAATAAATTGGTAATACTTTTTTTTACAAGCCAGTGGACTGGACACAGAAAAGATGTACCCAAGTTTTCCATTTCATTTATTTCTTACCGTGATATAATATATCTAGAACTCGAATTGGTGAATCAGCTGCCATAAATACATATTTTATTACAACAATAAGTACTTTATTATTATTTATTGAATCTCTTCTGCATAGATATCAATTGACAAAAGAAGTTTTACAAAAACACGAACTTAAATTTCAACCCTTTCACGCACGAGTATATTGTCGGCTGTATCGCTTTTTATGAAACGGGCAGAATTGTTACAACTTTATAAAAAAACTAGCGGCGCGTGTCGTTAAATCAAAATATGTTGATAGATTATCGAATATTATTGTATCATTATCATGTATTATTATATATTAAGTATATATATGGCAAGAAGAAGTTTTACTTCAGTCGTATGGCCTAAAGCACACTCGCTTTTTTTATACAAAATACTTTTGCCGAAGGAATAAGTTTCAATACCTACTAGACATTTTTATCTGAAGAATTCCACAGTGTATAAGAAAGAGCGCGTATTGAAATCAGTTGCAAACACCAGCCGATAATACAAAGGAAACTTGCTGATATTACCCAGTTTTCCGATATATCTATGGTCACGAGACAAAGTTGCGTATGTCTAATTTTGATAGATTTTGTTTACAAGTTTCTCAGCTGGATCGAAATATTGTTAGGTCTATGGAATTAGAGAGCCGCAACTTTACATCAAAAGAGCCGCAGGTTGCCGACCCCTGGTATAGATATAACAGTGTTATAAAATTTTTTAATCAATTAAATCAATAGTACATACTTATTTCACGCGGACGAAATCGCGGGTAAAAGTAAACAATTTTTTAATAATTACTTTATACAACGTATTTTTGTTTTGCCCTCTCCTGAAAAAATCCGGGCTACGCCCTTGTTGAGAAATAATGCCTCTTATACTGAAATTAATATTTCAGAAGTATGTAAATATAAAAGATTTCTTGGTAATTTCAAACATATAAAAGTTTCAAGATAATTATTATATAAGAAGCTTTATTTTCTGTTAATAAGCTTAAATATTAATTATTCTTACTTTAAGTTTCAACTTATATTTTGTATCTGAAATCGTTATAACGAGCTTATAAAAAATTAATGATGGATTCTCGTATAATTGACGATGAATATTTAAAAAAAAACTGTTTCCTGCTCAACTATTTGGGTGATAACATAATATCCCAAAATAGAACTGAATAATCGAGATTTAAGAGAGAGAGAGAGAGAGAGAGAAAGAGAGAGAGATTGTATATTATAGACGTTCGACAGCAAAGATCGTCAGCAACTCGATTCAAATATTATATTCTGTATCCCAGTTTGTTCACATCAACAACTCTAGGCCAGGAAGTTTTAGCAGTTTCAACAGTCTACACGCCAACAACAGCGATTTTTCTGCTGAAATCGAACTCCGGATACACAAAAAAGTCACACTCTAGACTCCGGGCGCACAGGAAAAACACACTATGATATCATTATAGTATGTAAATGATGAAAATATGCCCAACAGAAAATATGTTTTACTTTTCAGCTGCTAACAAGGTCGCCTTTTTCCTGAAATCGACCTCCGGATATGCAAAAAAGACACACGTAATCATGTAATGACAATATAATATGATTGTAGCAACTTATATAAGAAAGTGTTTAATAATAAACAGGCACATACGCAGTCGATATCAATAATGTATCGTCATTTATTTTTAAATGATTTTATAATTACGCTACTTTACGAAATCACTGTACTTTTGATATGTTATCGATTCACTACAACACGCTAGTAACCGATGACAAAATCTTTATTTATATGCAGGAAACACGCAGCCCGTCAATAAAAACGCATATTTTTTCAAAACCAAGGTCAAGGAGAAATTTATTTAGAGGTAACAAGTATTATATCATTGTTCAACAAAGGTCATCAGACTAAAGAAAAAAAAAACAATAGGCAATCATATAACATAGATTTATTTATTTAAATAGTAAAAAGTTTAATAACCAGTTGGTGGTAGGTATTTAAGATATAAGTACGGATAATACCAATCGTCATAACAAAAAAGAAAAACAGTACTTAGTAGTATTCTCATTTCTCAAAGAAGTAAACATGACAGCCATACATAACCTCAATTTTTTGACAGCTGACCAAGAAATTTTTAACAGTTGAGCTTTATGTTACCACTTATGTAGAATTATTAATAATCAATACAAATAATACCAATCGTCATAACAAAAAAAAAACAGTACCTACTTAGTAGTATTCTCATTTCTCAAGGAAGTAAACATGACAGCCATACATAACCTCAATTTTTTGACAGCTGACCAAGAAATTTTTAACAGTTGAGCTTTATGTTACCACTTATGTGGAATTTAATCGAGTCACTTTATAGAAATTTGGGTGGGACGGGGGTTCATACAGGTGTTTACACATCAAAACAAAAAAAAAACAAAATAAATTCTATTTTTGAGAATTTCGTTTTTATTTTATGGTTAGTAAACAGTTTAGATATTATGTTTAGCGACTCTTATGCTTTATCAAAAATTACTTTTAGCAACTTTTAATGGGAAGTTAAATTTTGTTGTGAGTGCAGTTCTCAAATTAAACTTTTGTGAAGTTTTATGTGCGCAGACAAATGGATAAAATGAAATAAATAAATATTATAAAGTTTTCCAATGCAGTTTTATTGTCAGAAAACTTTGGATATATTACTGAAACTTTTATTGTTTGGGTTGGATTCGGGGCATTTAATTAATAAATAAAACATGTCAAACTGAAATACAATTCAGTAACCCCCAATCAAACAAAAAACTTTTGCCACTTTTCCCCCAATCTAATTAGAAAACTTCATTTTTTATTCTATATATAAAGAATCTTTCAGAGTGAGAGAATGTGTAATACAAGAAAAATCTATATAAATATATCTCTATACAATGTGTCTCACTTTCGATGAGAAGGTTATAATACGCGCCACGAATCTAAAAGGCTCGGAAGTTAGATGCGAATGCGGGCTTGCGCTTGTACAGTCTGTTGAAAAACTACAAACTCGCAACTCAACAAAACTAACATAGCAATAACAACTTGACAATAGCGTACTCGACTGTACTTTAAAGCAGGAAAGCGACAAGTGACAAAAGCAACGAGCGATCACGACCAATCACCGACGAACGCACGTTCCGTTCAGGTAGCTGGGAGGTGATGGGAGTCACAACAGCTCTAAAATGTGCCTTTGCGACGCTGTTTGTAACTAACTTCCGAATCTCTCATATCCGTGGCGCGTATTATAATACCTCAAAATTGAACAGTTTTAAAGATTTCTATCTATACATCTATACAGATAAATAAAATTGAAGTGTCTGTTTGTAATGTCAAAATAACAGCTTTTTACTAAATGCATATGGTTCTTATAAAACAATTTTTAAAGTTTTTGTCTGTATGTTTGTTCCGGCTAATCTCCTAAACGACTGGACCGATTTTGACGGGACTTTCACTGGCAAATAGCTGATGTTATAAGGAGTAACTCAGGCTACTTTCATTTTAGATAAAGAATTAGCGCAAAAAAATAAATTCCATGACGACGAAGTCGCGGTTTACAGCTAGTATTCAATATAAATCATACTAGGAAGTTGATCAAGGGTCACTCTTGTATAGATCCACCTCTCGAATTGTTTTCGATTTGATTGGCTCGTCTGTCTGTTTGTACCGACATCATTCGAGAACGGCTAAACCGATTTTAATTTTTATGACACAATTAAATTTAACAGTCAATGCACTGAGTTTCCGAGAAATCGAGATTCATTTGAACAAAACCACAAACTTAAAACTGATTCTATCAACATTAATCTATTTCTAGGTTTCTTTTAATATGTAAATGAACCTAACAATCGTTCTTTTTAAATTCCACTGAGAGATGTTTTAGCGCGCCCCTGAGACAACCGGAACACCGCGTCAACATGTGTTGTCGACGCTCTGTTTGCTGATCGCAGCACGCCGTGACATGGCGTCGCGACGAACTGTAATCTCTGATGACATAATATTAAGATGTGTTCACACGTGGACTAAAATTAATCCACTATCGTCACTTTCACTAGCTTTAGACCGCCGATTCTCCAGCGTATATCGACGCTGATGACCTCAGCTGTTGAGCGTCTATAATTCACAATCTCTCTCTATCTCTCCAACATATATCTGTACTAATATTAAAAATTCCAGTCAATTAGCGGCGGGACCAGTCCAACTTCAAAATGATGACATTTGATATAATATAGTGTAATAAAGAAAATAAAATTTATGACGCGGGTAATGGCTAGTATTCAGTATGATATTTGCTATTCGTAACCATGGTTACATACATAATATGTTCCACTTTATGTAAAAATTAATCAAAGCATGCTTATTCAGTTTATTTCTGACAGATCTACAAAACAAAAGAGCAGCTGATTTTTTTTTATTTTCAAAATATTTCCGAACCTACTTATAAAGTTAAAAAAAAAATCTTGACAAAACTTTTTTGAAAAAATCAATAAAATAATGAGCCGGTATGAAAAGTATACCATTATTATATAAAAAACACCGTTACAGCATATATTTCTTCTGCGCATGCGCCGATTTTTTCAAAAAACAATAGGCTTCTTTATATTTGCATATCAAACATACTCCCAAAATTTGGTTTCAATGCGATCATCCGTTTGACTTGTATCGTGCTCACAGACTAACAGACGCACAGAGTTTTTCCAAAAATATGTTTTTTGAATTCGTGGGATCTTAAAACGCACAGATTTTGTAAAATTTTGAAAAGTGATTTTTGACCTAACTGTACACATGGAGCGAGCGCAGCTATCCAGTGTCTCCAGATGTCCGGTTTATTGGCAAATCTACCGTTTTACCATTCCAACCCACAAGTGGGGAATTCCCCACTTGTGGGTTAGAATGGTAAAACGGCAGATCTGCCAATAAACGAAACATTTGGAGACACTGGATAGCTGCGCCCGCTCCATGTGAACATGGATTTAGAACTAAACACAGTTTGGTTCCAACTAAATATCAGACCAGTAAGTAATCAAAAACTCGTTAGGTATCTTTAAAGAAGTCGGATGTGCTTTAGATTCGTACTGAAGATATACACAGCAGGTGTATATTGAAAGTTGAGAAAACAGCTCCATGTGAGTTCTGGAAGTTACTGACTTGGCGAAGAAAAAAAGTATCTAAGTTTATGTTATGCACTCATGTAGGGCTGCCACCCCTCCGGGTTTGACCCGGAGTCTACGGGTTTGAATAGTGCATATCCGGGCTACGGGTTTATCATCGATATTTCCGGGTCAGACAAATGCTGTGGAAGCTGTCGAATCACTTGGTTTGAAAAATTTGGACGAAGATAGGCTTTATGACGAGATCAACAAACTAAATCAAGTATTTCCTCAGTTCGTACAATCCAATGATTCAACATTGTCTGTTGATTTACGATGGGTTCAGTTATTCAAAGTCACCTCAAACCGTCAGCGAACTGCCGAAAATAATTGGAAAAATTTTTTCAATCCCTATAAGCAATGCTTTTGTAGAACGCGTTTTTTCTTTAATGGGAAATTTGTTGACAGACGAGCGAAACTGCTTGTCATGACATAGTGAAGGCAGAGTTAATTGTAAAGATTAATTACAATATGAATTGTCAAGCGTTTTTATAGTTTTTGAAAAAACCTGAGCAAGAAAAGATGCTAAAACAATCCCTACAGAATAAAAAATATAGTTTTAAGTGTCAAGCTGCTCAAAGTCAGCCTAGCACTGGCTAGGTTATTTAAATGTAAAAAAATACATTACTGTTACTATAAACAAATAATTCATACTTCAAAAAAATGTTTTATTTTAATTAAAAAAACATTTTTCCAATATCTCCGGGTCTGCTTTTTTTGAAAGGTGGCAGCCCTACACTCATGTCAAGCGCACAAAATTTACGCTACTTATTTCTTTTTACCAAAAAAAAGTAAATGCGAAAAAAATCTTTACATAAATCTTAATAAATGTTTCATTAACAAAATGAAATCTATATGCAGTATTTAACGTCACTCGATATAACGACAAACCCCTTAAAACGTCGAAATTACTTAACTCTAGTTGGTTTACATTAATACTCATACAATGATACACTCTAAATAACGACACGCCCACTCTAAATAACGACAACAATATGTCATCAATAAGCATCAATAAACAGTACTTGTTTGTTATTTTGTTGCTTTGTTGTAATACCATCATTATTAGTATTTATTAGATATCGTGTCCATCGAGATAATTATAAATAAAAAATCGCTGGATTATAATTATTAGTATTATTATACAAAAGCGGGTTTATTAATGTATCCTATACTATTTCGTTACTAAAATCCCATATCTGCAGTGTTTTGTTTCACGACAAATGTCTGCATTGAACCCTGAGTGATACGTGTTTACTAACCGTCATAATATTCTACACGATAATCCGCGTGTACTTCTTAGAACACAGTATGGCGAAACCATAAGCTTGGTTTAGCACTACTCACTGCATACGGGGTGTTTGAACACAAATAACTCCAAATAAATGATAGCTTTGGGGTCGTTTATAAACCGCGCAAGGAAGCATATAGTTAAAAAGAAAAGAATGTAACCGCGATACTGATATGGAGTAATTAGTCAACGCACGACTACAGAACTACAAGAAAGTCAACATTCTTGTAGTGTTATTAAAATAGCTCTCGCAGGTAGTCAATTATGCGGTGCATATTTAACGTGACCATTTATTTTTTTACTCAAAACGGGACATTGGTTTATTTACGTCAATTATCAGGTTCTCAATAAAAAAAACACATTATTAATGTTTTTTATTCAGAAAAACTCAGATATTATTACAAATTAAAAATATGCCACATAAAATATCTAGTTATATTTATATTTATCACAGGAACATATTTATATCATTTGCTTATGAGAAAAGAGAAAGGTATATGCACTTATATCTATGATAAACATATATAGAAATATCAATTGGTTGAAATACAATTGTCAAAAATATGACATAGGTATACAGTTTTTTAAATATTTACATCAATTACGTAAATTTACTTTTTGTAGCTAAAATAGAAACCCGCACCGCTCGCGTCCGGCGAGCTCCATAATTTTCGCGCGGTTTCGGAAAACGGGACAATTGTGCGTCCCGAAGCTTTCTTTGGGGACAACGGGACAGATAACCGAAAAAAGGGACGGTCCCGTTCAAAACGGGACGTATGGTCACGTTATGCATATTGTGCTATATATGAGAGAAATCAAAAATTAACTGTCGTGAGCACTGTAGAGTAATGTAACTCAGCCAACGCGAAATTGGTTGTTTCGGGTTCAAGTCCTGACAGTGACATTTAGATTTTTCTTACATATAAGCCTTCTAAAATATTATGACGATAATTTCGTTTAATATAATGCTTTCACTAATTCAGTGAAAAAATATGTTGCAATTGGAATTTAATCGTAATGATTATTATTAGCCATTGTAACATGTTTGATGCTATCGCCACCGCGGCCGCCTTGCTCTGTGAGAGCCTTAAAAAAACTCCGCCGCGAGAGTGGAAAGATTCGGGTTTCGTATCCCGACGGTGACATTGTTTGAAATATATTTTTTTCTAATATAGCGATGTAACAATGGGTGTTTCTTAACAATTGTAGCAAACAGTAGCTACACTTTAATGTTCTTCTTTATCTTCTAATGCCCTTCTCGTTTATGGACATTCTGTATCTACAAACACCGTTCTAATTTAGACCCCGCCATCATACAATTAATCTAATCTTAACAAATTGTGAATTATTTATTAGTGGGTAATACACATTCGCATACGCAATGCGCGCATGCGTGTAATATGTTCCTCTAACCTAACTTTAATATTACAAATGCATCCAAATAAAATTTCCCTTTAAAATTTATTCGAATCTCTATGAACTTGATTATGTAACTATTACATTATTTTCTAACATTAAATATTAGTAAGACATAATATTATATTTCAGTCTAAAATTATGAAGTACTACGATTATGGTTGTCCTGCAGCTCTTCAGGGTGAGGGATCGGCCACTGGCTGGAGTTCAAACGTTAGATAAGTATCTACGCACCTTTAATAATCCTAAGTGTTAAGAAGAGGCTAAGAACGGATTATTTTAAGTCCATCGATACGTCGTCTTGACATACGATACGAGAACACTCTACGAACGCTATCAAGATGTTCCAAAATACGTTGTCTTGAACTTAAACTGCTTAGTTAATAGAATCTGCAAGTATTTGACCTTTATCCTTATAGATTTTTAGAGTTCATCTGCGACTCACTCCTTCGTCGTCGCTAGAAGAACAACAAGAAATCCCATGACTCAGATCAACATCTGTGAAATGAATCCCCTCATTTCCGTCTCTCCCAATTGCTTCTGTTACTTTCATTTTTACACCGGCCGTGTGCCTTGTGGGTATTACTTCGAGTGATGATTTATGACATAAATAATGTTACAATAAAGCTAGGTTAGTTTCGTCCGCAAAGGTTTGAATTCGGTAAACGACTTGGGAACACGGAGACCAATTATGACTTAGGCTGTATCTATATTGCTTCCAATTCGGAAAGGAATTTCGGGATTCTCTTCTCAATATAGACATCTAAACTATTATCCTGGTCTTCAGCATAAAGTAGTGTTGATTCAATAGAATGTTACGATGAAGGAAGGTTTTGGTTGAGGATCATAAATAAGCTTTACCAATGTTACGCTAGTGGCCAACAGTTCTAAAAATTTATTTTCATCTTCAGGGCCTTAAGCTTTTGACCAGCTTGAGGCCCTGAAGATGAAAATAAATTTATAGAAACGTTGGCCACTAGCGTAACATTGGTAAAGCTTATTTATGATCCTCAACCAAAACCTTCCTTCATCGTATAATCTTGATGTTCGCTTTCCGACGTCGTACGACATCATATCGGGAGAAATACGAATGCAGTTTTAGTAAAGCAATTGGACGTATTAGTACGACTTGATGGGAAGTGTTACCAAATAAAATACAAATAAAAATCTTTGATTAACGTCTGAATAGAACTTTTCAAATAAATAAAATTGTCGACCAATTTTTCTCAGACCAATATATTGACAAAATAAAAAATAACAAATCAATACAACATAAGATGACGTTTTGATCCGGCTTTGGATCTTCTTCAGAAAAATCTAAAAATATAAAAATTAATTAGTATTAAATTATTAATTATTATCTAATTACACAAATGATGATGTTTGAAAGAATCAAACAAATTAATGAAAAATTAATAACAATTTTTTAATACGTAGTCATGGATATCAAAGTACCCATAAAGAAAAAGTTATTTGAAAACAAAACGTCATCTTATGTTGTATTGATTTGTTATTTTTTATTTTGTCAATATATTGGTCTGAGAAAAATTGGTCGACAATTTTATTTATTTAAAAAATACAAATAAGTTGCAATGAAACTTTTCGTCTGAAAGGAACTTAAGATTATCTTGCAATGTGTTCTACGTTGACCTTGGGAATCAGCCGCTTTGTGTGAAGAGCTGACGTGTCAGGGTACTTCAATTATGAACTGTGAAACAAACATTTTGTTGCATTTTATATCAAGAACAAACAAGAGGCAAGCTGCCTGAAGAGGCTTTGAACTAACAGTATTATGTTGAAACGGATAACAAGACTATACCGGTATTCTGAGAGATGCATAGAAAGAGACAATGCAAAGAATAAGACAGAGATAGACAGATGGTGCCAATTAAGCGATCTAGCGTGTGTACTTACTCACACGGTGGGAAACACTATTTAGGTTTTACTCCATTACGGTATAACGACCTTTGGAACTGATTTTACTAAACTAAATAATTATGTCATATTCTGTCAAGTTCGAGAAGGATAATCGGATTACTGTCGAGTGTACTTTTTAATATTCAAGTATAAAAAGGTTATCAGGAAAGTTATAAACTTACAGTAGAATGCGAGGACACCGGATTTTTAGGGACGCCTATATTAAATATATATCTATACTAATATATAAAGCTAAAAAGTTTGTTTGTTTGTTTGTTTGAACGCGCTAATCTCAGGAACTACTGGTTCAAATTGAAAAAAAAAAATTTGTTGGATAGCCCATTTATTGAGGAACGCTATAGGCTATATAATATCACGTTACGACCAATAGGAGCGGAGCATCAATGAAAAATGTTGCAAAATGTATCTCAAAAATAGCTTCTATTCAGGTGAAATGCCCTAACCATATATACCAATATTAGCGTTGTACATTCACATGCCCGGCTGGCTCAGTCGGTAGAGCATGCGTCTGTTAATATCAGGGTCGTGGGTTCGAGCGAATATATTGTTAATTTTTTTTTCTACATTACTTTCTTCTAAGGCTTACATTTAAATTTATTTTGATTGGTTGTTTTTGTTTTACGACCGCCCGAACGTACGAACTTCCCGCATTGGTGCCTGCTATCTTACCAAGGAGTAAATGTTAGACTTTCTGTCTTACAATTGGTATGAAGAAAAAAAGATTAAATAGTCGAACTTCAAGGGGAACGCCAAAAAATTCGATTTATAGAGTTTTCGACTTACGAAGGATTTCGACTTATGCGGATTTTGTAAGGAAATATTCGACTTGTAGAGGTTAAGATTCGTGCTAACTAATTTTGAGTTGCTATGTTCGAGATACAGAGGTCCGATTTATTTTTCCGAGTTATGGAGGGAAAATATGTAACGAAATGGCTTGTTGTTTGCACAGATTATTTCGACCTATAGAGTATAGAGGGTTGAGATTCCGAGTGATAGCTGTTTTGGGGCTTGAAAGGAAGGGAACAAAACATGTTTTCGAGGTTTGGAGGTTTTCGACATATCAAGGTTCGACTTAAAGAGGTTCTACTGTATATCTTTTCCTCGTTGTGAACACATTCGTAGATAAAACCTTAAGGTAAAGTTTTTTAAAGTGAGGAAGATGTAACTACGAGGATATAAAATGTTTTTCAGATTTTTTTTGTTAACAAATGGCTTGTGTTAAATATTGTTGGATTTGAATGCATGCAGACAATACAAATGTATTTATCTACAGTTGAAAGCTTTCAAAGACTTTTACACATTTGACTACCTTTTACACTTACATTTGCACCTAAAATAGATGGAGATAACGCATTATATTTTTTTATACGTGTATTTCCAAGGGAAACGTTAAAAGTTTAATACTGGGTTTCACAACGCTTTGTAGGAAAATCTGGTTTGCCAATAACTTCAACTTGTGAACACAAATACGTCTTCGTAAGAAAAGCGTTGTAGAAATTTAAGATCGCTGCACACGAGGCTAGACATGCTGCTAGATTCTTTGCTAGATTTGCCTACTAGCGCTGGTTTTCTTGATTGCTGTTAAGTGCTCGCTTCACACGAGACTATTTTTCAAGCTTGATTTGTAGATAGATCTGGTGCGCGTGCAGTGAACAGTTCGAATATAAACACAGAGCAAAACGTGTCTCTTGTCTGACTCTGAACAGAATGCGACACCATATCGGACGGTTCATCTAACCTACAAAATCCATTCACGGTCTTTTTATAAGTAGGTATAAGTAGCGCCATCTGTTGGACGTTAAAGCAACACTCGCTATACTAAATATTTTACCGCAACGACTATTGAGCCTAACGGCGACACATGCAAACCAGACTGAGCCACAGCGACGGGTGGCCGGGTACAGCTTTTTATATATAAATCAATTAAGTATTTAGTAGGTTGACTTTGTGTTGCTGGTTAAAAAAAAGATTGTTCGGTTTGAACCGTAAAAAGATTATTAAGAATACAACACAGTTCAGAGAGCTGAGTCATACGCTATTAATGCATTTTTAAACCCATTTTACGCGCAAAAGACGGATGGAAGGTAAAGTAAGGTAGGTAATGGCAGAATATGCGCAGGATAAAGCTGCTGTCAGACGTATATTGGTAGAAAGGTTGCTATCCATACGCAACGTGTATAAAATGAAGTGAAATATACGAAATTCAAAAGAATAACGTGCGTTTAAAAATTCAAATACAAAAATGTCAAAAAAAAAACGTTTGATATGGTTTCGATCCACAGAACTTCCGCACAAAGAAATGAAAATTGTACAATCAGGGTTATTAAAAAATGTATTATTTTTAAAACGTGCATTTTTTTTAAAAGTCGTCTTCTTTCGTCTCACTCCTTTCTGGTACGACGTGATCGTTTTTTTTTAATGAGACACCTTCCAATTTTTATGCAGTTTTGGATATAATGGGTTGTCCGATAAGTTCTTGCCGTTTTTTTAAATTAAAAAACTAGCGATCGAAATGAAATTTTTTGGTATAATGTTTTGTGTTATTCGAAAGAGAATTTTTCGCTCTACAAGAAAGTCTATTTAGTTTTTTTGTTTGGATTCATTTTTGTTAATTTTTAGAGCATTTAAATGGAGTGTCAAGTCGACAAAAACGAGCATTTTCGACACCACCTTCTTTTTGCGTTTAACCGAGGTGCCAAAGCCACGGAAGCTGCTAGAGAGATTTGTGCCGTATACGGAGAGGGTGCCATAGCTGAAAGAAAAACAAGCGACCCCGCGAGCGAAGCAAGATCTTCATCCACGGAAGACAATGTTGTGTGTATTAATTTAAAAAAACGGCAAGAACTTATCGGACAACCAATAGATCAAAATTATTTGACATTTGCACTGGCAGTTCCCTTGGTGTTAAATTGTTATAAGTGGTTACAAAAATTCGAAATACAGCTGTCAAGTACGTAGTATAAGCTCGCATTGCCGGATTAAATTTAAAAAAATAATCTTCAATATGGTGGGAGTACGGGTCACACGTGGTGGAGGTACGGGTTGAGAACAATGAACTGTTATTACCGGTTCATTGGTTGAGAATGATGAAAACGTCAATACGCTATTATGACAAAAATGTCATATTAATAAATCATGGTGATATGACGTCATAAACAACAAGCCAACTATCTCAAGAACATTTAATTAATAAGAATATATATGTACATAAAATAATAAATTATACCGTAACCCTTGAAGAAATATAACTGACTAGCGGTCCCTCCCGGTTTCACCCGGGTGCAAAAGAACGAATGAGGAAGGAAGGGACATGAGTACGCACATTCATCTTAGCTTACCGAGATGAATGTTGTGTCCAGACTTCATAATGATCGACGTTACCGTTCAAAAGTTTTTGTCGTTAAAAAGCAGTATTTATACTTTTTTTATGTAATAAATTTCTTTTAATAGGTATAATAAATATTTAATTGAAAACACTGTAGGAAAATTATTTTTATATAGATGCCTATAGTTGTAACAGTTTTCAAATGAGCTATTAATTAGATTTATTTAATTTTAACTAGTCGTAATAAAATTTTAAAAAATGTAAGCCCTAGAAGAAAGCAATGTAGAAAATAAAAAAAAATAAAAATATATTCGCCGACGTGCGGCTTGAACCCTAGACCCTGGCATTAAGAGTCTTACGCTCTACCGACTGAGCTATCCGGACTTGTGAACGTGACGCGCTAATATTGCAATATTTAGTTAAGGCATTTCACCTGATATTTGTCGAACGGACTAATTTTGAGATACATCTTTCATTGATATTCCGCTTCAATTGGTCGTAGCGTAATATTATATAGCTTATAGCCTTCCTCGATAAATGGGCTATCCAACAAAAAAAGCGCGTTCAACCAACCAAACAAACAAACTCTTCAGCTTTATATAATATTAGAATAGATTTCGAATATACCGCACTTCATTTTGGACACAATTTATACATCCAAGGGTTTGCCAATCTCACATCTGTCACGTGTCACCGAGAGTTCACGACATGCATCTTTAAACCACTTTCATTTCACACGTTCGTGCATTTCCGTGTTAACACGTTTAAGAACGGTTAAGAATGACTGTCGATCAATTTTTATACTTGATACGAACGTCTATTTAAAAAATATATGTTTAATACTATGTTGTTTTTTTACCATTCTAGCCCACAAGTGGGGAATGGTACTAGTTTAGGTCGAAAATCACTTTTCAGAAATTTTACAATATCTTTCCGTTTTGAGGTTCTCCGAATCCAAAAAACATATTTTTGGAAAATCTCTGTGCGTCTGTTAGTCTGTTTGTCTGCGAACACGATACAGGTCAAACGGATGAGCGGATTGAAACCAAATTTTGGGAGGATGTTTGGTATGGAAATATGAAGAGCCCTATTGTTTTTGGGGATAATCGGCGCATGCGCAGAAGTGATATATGCTAAAATGGTTTTTATTATATAATAATGGTATACTTTTCATAACGGCTTATTGTTCTATTTATTTTTTCAAAAAAGTTTTGTTAAAAATTTTTTTTTCTAAACTTTATAGTTTCGGAAATATTTTGAAAATAAAAAAAATCATTCGCTCTTTTGTTTTATGGACCTGTCAGAAATAAACTAGTTAAGCATGCTTTGATTAATTTTTACATGACGTGGAACATACTATGTAGGTAACCATGGCAACGAATAGTTAATGTCATATTGAATACTAGCCATTACCCGCGTCACCTCACGCAATATCAGAAATTTTATTTTCTTTATTATAATCAAATGTCAACATTTTTAAAGTTGGAATGGTCCCGTCGCCCAATTGGCTGGAATTTTTATTTATGCTTTATACATTCACATAATACAATCGGGTCATCCCGAATATTGCAATTTTGATTCCTCTACGCGTGCGCCGATTTTCTCCAAAAAACATTAGGACTCTTCATGTTTGCACATCAAAAATCCTCCCGAAATTTGATTTCAAACAATATATTAACAAAAAAATATATAATTAGTACAATAGCGTTTCGATCCGGATTTGAAGCTTCTTCAGAACTGTTCTAAAAAAAAATGAGTAATATTTAGTAGTGGAATGTCGTAATTAGAAACTGAATATTAATTATTTTTTATATTTTTTGATCAGTTCTGAAGAAGGTCCAAATCCGGATCGAAACGTTAATGTATTAATTACATATTTTTTTATTAATATATTGTCTGCAAAATTGGTCGATAATTTTATTTATTCAACACGCGTGAGTAATATGTAATTTCGGGGCCTTGCTAAACGTGGGAGAAATAATAAATTACTTCATGTTGACGCGTAGAGTGTAATAATGAATTTTCTGGACCAATAGAAACTCAGTAGCAAGCCCAAGCGCTAAATAATGAAAAAAACTGCACGCAGCTTCTGGACCAATAGGAACGTGGTAGGCGGTATTGTATATATGAAAACAGCATCGCAATTCAGCGAAAGTCATGGCAATCTTATTGTGGGTACGTCAATCAATGAAGTGATTTATTATTTTTCCTTCTTTTATCAGGGCCCCGATTACATATTACTCCTGCTAGTTGAACAAAGTATTATGTGCGACCATTGATCGAAGGAGAATATTCCACTCGCGTGCGTTTTACCGCACTCGCTGCGCTCGTGCGGCAAATTTCACACTCATGGAATCTTCTCCTTCTCTCACTAGTCGCACAATATACTATTATTGAAGAGTTCTAATCAGACGCTAATGAAAGATTTTAGTAAATTATTATACCTTAACACTACAAAAATGTCAAAGTAGCGTAAAATCGAGTCATTATTGTTGAAATGAAGATAAAAAAGCTAGAGGGTGAACTAGGAGACGGCAAGAATAGTTCATTTCATGAGGAAAACGTGACCTGAATACCTTAAAGTTCTTAACATCAATAGCCATTCGAAAAAATGTTCGTTTCTAACTGTGGTTCCGCCAAACATACTCAGAACTTAACCTAAAAATATTACATTGTTAGTAACGTCAAAACTTTTGGCATGTAAAAAGACTAAAACTATTTAAAACCCCATTCTTCCACCATAATTACCCGGTGCTCACACCACATACGTAAAAAAAACAGCACAGCTGTTACGCAATGGCGGATTATCATATAGGCACGTATTTAAACATATAACATCAAATAGTTAAAGGCTAGTATTTAACGCAGCGACAAATTAATCTGATTTAGGGATTAAAAAAAAAAAATTAAAGTGGATAGCAAAGTAGGTTGGCAGCTGAAGGGTAGTATTAAGTAAAAAAGCAGCAGCTTAATAATCAGTCGTAAGCTTTGTTCTAATTTAAACTGGCATCGAGTTAAAGATATAATTAAATACTAAACAAAGAAACAACATTCAGAACCGTAATATAAAAACGCCATCGCATCGACACGACCTTGTAATTGTTTTTTAAAGAACTTCTCCCAAACTCCTCCCCTTTTCACTGCTCAAAAAGGCCATCGCATCGACACGACCCCGTAATTGTTTTTTCATTAAATTGTACAATTTATATGATATAAAAGCTTGTCGCGAGATTTTGTTGTGTCAATAAATAAGAATACAATATGTAACTTGATCTTGATACAAGTAATTCTAAGAAAAAATGTATGTAGGTATTACATAAAATAAATTTACAAAGGGAAATCTCTCGTCAAGCTTTTATATCATATAAATTGTATAATACAATGAATGGTTGGGTTTGATTGAATTTAAAGTTTATTTTCTTCTTTACAGAGCATTTAATTAAATAAAAGCTTCTTTTTTACTATTAATATTATTAGATATTTATTTTATTTTATTAGTAGGTTTGATTGTTTCTAACCAAAGATACGTCACAATACCTCTACCTAGATAATAGACGAACAAAGTGAAGTCTACACGTTCAGGCCTTTGCTGATAAAGTTTATTCTTTTACAACCATTACATATCGATTAAAAAAACTAGCTAACGAGGGCATAATTTGATTTCATTTGTATTGATTATTTCGAAATAGTCAATTACATCACTTCGTGTACCTAATTAATATTGAAAACGTGATAAGTCATTCGTTAAGTGTGTTGGGTATTAGGTACTAACGTGACCATTTATTTTTTTACGCAAAACGGGACATCGGTTTATTTACGTCAATTAGCAGGTTCTCAATAAAAAAACACATTTTTAATGTTTTTTATTCAGAAAAAATTGTTTTCAAAGAACTCCCCCTAAATCGGTCCTTTAGGAAAATATAGCGTACACTTCTCAGTGAGTTATTTCCACTACTAATTTACCAAAGAGATTTATATTTATATCAAGATAATAATAATAAATTTATTTCAATAAATATAGTACAAAAATAATATATAAATAAAATTGATGTTTAAACGTCAATCGAAAAGGAAAAAGCCAACACGGATTGCGAGTTCATCATATATATTAATACGCTAAGGTTTAAGATGTTTGCCTCCCTTTTTAGAAAAAACCACACAATTTCTCCACATAAATATTATATATCATTTTACAGATAATTGCTTGCTCTACTGACATCGACAACTAAAAAATTTATTATTGCTATTGTTTTTGTAAATTAATTAAACTCTAAACAACGTCTGCCATCTGACGGCGTAACGTTAACACTTCGATCTGTCATCTGACCATCATATTGTAAATACTGCATACTGCCATCTGACGGGCAACGCTGAACAACGCTTTTGCTACTTACGCCTCTATATGACAATTTTAGTAAAATATTTCTTCGATCTGTCATCTGAGCTTCATATTGTAATACAACAAAAAGAAGAACGTTATAAGCAGTGTGCAAAATTAGAAGCGAATTGAATACCTGCAATCATATTTAAAAAATAATTTTGTAAAGTGATAATTATTATTATACTTATTTAGTGCGAATAATTCGCACAGGTCACGCTAGTCTGATTTAAAATTTTATTATCTCGTAAAAAAGAATACACCCTTTAAAAAAGAAACGCGATCGCCGACCTTGAGATGAAATTCATTGTCAAGCTTCGACCTCGACTTTAAAGCTTTCAAGTTATATATATACCTAGAGACACGTTACGGCAAAGTTTAGAACTAAATGTAAAATCGATAGGAACGAAACTTTTCACATTAGCTGTTCGTTTTCCGGTTGCAGCTTTTTGCCGAGAGATGCTTTACGCGGTAAGTTCAATAAAGCTTTTAACGAGCTTCAAGTTTCTCTCGCTAGATTAAGGTTTGCTTCCTCGTACTTTGATATAAAGCTTTAGTTTCGTCTGTTTACGTCAACAGTTGTTTTTAAATTCGTTACGCGTTAAAACAAACTTTGAAAGCTTGCTGAAATTATTAATAATTATTTTATTTTTACTCACCACAATGAAAAAGGACACAATTAGAACAACTTTAAACTTGCAAAACTCACCTGAAACAAAAGAAATAAAATTAAAAATAAATTGCATTCAATTTTAACATTTAATGACTTATTCATAATTTCAATTTATTTAAATCAATAATAAAATGAAAACGTTGTTTTGTCAATGAATTTTATATTACAGTTAGCGTTTTTGACGTGATAACGTCTTATAAATTGATGAAACACCAGCTGCACGCACGAAAAAGTGTAACGTTCCGAAAAGTGTAACGTTCCGCCTGACCCTGTGCGTGCAAGCGAGAGCGCAGTAATGTATTATTAAAAATGATATTCGAGCGGAATACGTTATCACGTAAAACTATCGTCCGTAAACCGACTTTACAGACAACCAATTTTGTTTTTTTTTTTTAATTTTGATGACTTAAAACGTCCTTATTTATATAAATGCAGATGAAACTTGTTTTGTTCTAATAAAAAAATTATTCGAAATCACGCGAAGCAAAATATTGCATATAAAAATAGCATTGTGCATATTTTATGCATTTCTATATATTTTATAGTATACATTGCACATACACTATTGGCATTGGTCGGATAGCGGAACCTAGGGATCGAAGTATAAAATCTTATTTTTTCACAGTTTTCAAATTTTTCTGAGCAATTCTGTTCCGTTTTGAAGTAACTAGCAAAAATATTTATATTCAAAATACTACCGCTAGTAACAAAAAACATTTATAAGTATTGCCCAGAAAATGATTCAGCCTACATTTGACATAAACTATCTGAAATGTTCAAAAACAATAGCTACTCAATTTTCAAGAAAAATATTTAACATTTTTTATTAGGCTTTTGTAGTCTTGATGAATTTTTATGACGCCGATAATACAATTTCATTTTTGTATTTCGTTGACGTGTCAAATAAACGTATTTTCTTAACTGAAATCTTTTTTCTTTCTCTTGTTTTTCTTCTTCCTTTTTTTTTGTTTATAAATTGTATTTTTTTTTTTTGTATTTTTCTGTATTAAATAAAAAAATATATCATATCGTCCTCGTCCAAACCCTGTTTAAAATGGGAGTAATAGGACCATTATAAGGTTATAATTTGGGATTACAATTAATGAAAAAATAGAGTTTAAAAACACTCCTTCCCATGTAGACTAAAAAGTAAAAAATAATGTTTAAATATAAATATTTTGTTCTCCAACTCATTATTTTGTGTTTTCTTAAACTCTAATTTTAATTATAACCCTAAAAACCAACACTCAAATGACTATTTCTATATAAATTATTAATATATTTATAAAAATTTATATAAATTATTGTATTGTCATGGGTTTTTAATACGTGTGTAAAATTTCAAATTATTCAGACTGGAAGTGTATGAAAATTAATCTGAAAAACTACAATGCAACGTATTAGCAAATAACTTGATTTGTTGGCAAGGTATGGCACTGCGACCAGTATTTTTTTTAATTACTTATATTGCGGCAATTACTTCATACCACTACTATTAAATAAACATATCACAATCTAGCATGAAAAAATTGCACTTCACTGTAAATTAAGGCACACCTTGACATAATACTATAAATTCAAAATTTACAGAGTGAGTCATACACTTAAGGCCGCTGCACACGAGGCTAGAAACGCTGCTAGATTCTTTGCTAGATTTGCCTACTAGTTTTCTAGCGCTGGTTTACTTGATTGCTGTTAAGTGCTCGCTTCACACGAGACTATTTTTCATGCTTGATTTGTGGATAGATCTGGTGCGCGCGCAGTTACGAATATAAATTGCCAAATTTGAACAATATTGTTCAAATTTGGCAATTATACTATATGAAAATGTACAGTTAAAATCATTCATAAAAAGGAAATTCAAAGTTAAATTAACAAATGTAATACACCATATGAAAGTAGACATTTTAACGAAAAAAACCCCATACTACAATTTTTGAAAATCTGAAATTTTTACATTACTTTTTTAGGTTGAAGTTAGGGGTAATTTTTCGGTTTTAAGTTAGTATTGCATTGACAAATAAATTTTTTTGTTCGAAAAAATACAGCTTATTTAGGATATACAAAAGTAAGTCTCCTGAAACATTTTTGCAGGAGAAAAAAATTAAAAATTGAAAAACACGGTTTTTTCGATATTTCTCCGAGTCTTTAAGGTTATGTGAAAAAATTATATTCATAAAAGTTGTAGATCCTTTGAATACCTACAATATTGCCATACAACATTTTTCGATTGGAGGTCAACTTTCGCCGGAAATAACAAAAAACCGCGTTTGACCCTTAAAAAGCGCCCCCCGCAGCCCCTCCGGCACTTTACGCATTTGAATTTTTGGTTTCTGTATTTCTGACGGCAGTTTCTTCCCTTCCTTATCATTCGTTTTCTGCTATTAATTTTTTTTCACTTGATTTTGGGCTAACTGCACTGGTCTAAAACTGAAAATTGAATTGGAAATATTTTTCCAGTTTTCAAATATGAAATTGGGAATTGGAGGTTTCTTGCTAAGAAAACGCAAGAACGACGACCCTTGGCTATTTTCAATAAATGTAGGTTTAAAGACCAATAATATGTCACATTTGTGAACAATATTGAAGAATTTATTCTTTCTAACCTATAAACCACATCTGCACGAGTTATATGCACAGAAGACTTAATGAAAAAGAATTCTAGAAACTTTACACAGATGGTACAATGCACGAATAATATAGAAAAATGGGCGTTTTATTGGCGTTTCAGAAGAACCGCAAATTCTTCATCTACTCTAACATTACATTTCTGACCGCATTTCTGTATAAAGGATGGCACAGAAAGTATGTGCATCGACTTTTATACAGGCACTAGCTGCTCCCCGCAGCTCCGCACGCGATTGTGATGAAACACGGTAGCGACAAAAGTAGCGGAGCTTTCGGCTATATATCATAGCGAGAAAAGTGCAAACAGCCGATACTTTTAAATTTTGACCTTGAATAATTTTTTTTAGCAGATGTTGGATTGGTGGGGACTTTAGATATTTCGTTTGTAATAGTGTAAAAGCGGCCTACACACCTTGATACAAGCTGCGATGCAGGCATCGACTCTATCTTTCATGAAACTTGCATCAGTTGCATAAACGCCTACTTAAATCGAAACCTATTGCGATGCCTGAATCGACTCCATGTTCATGCAACACAAGAACAGTAGGTGTTTTTTTCTAGGTACCTAGTGCTTGACGAATAAAATGAGGTACGTTTTGCCAACACCAGTTTTATTAGCAGTATGTAGTTGGGGCACTTTTTATACTCCATAAAAGAAAAGGGAAATCAAAAAGGAAATGGTCAAAAAGATGGTTTATAGAAAGAAAACGTCATTCAAGAGCTAAAAGTACATTTGTATTCCAAAGACACGTATGCAGATGATAAATGTTTACGAACTCTTCCTAAAATACACGATCACTTTCCATCATGGAACACACACAAAAACAAACTAACCTCTAAAATGGCGCGGGAAAATAAATTAATATCGTCTTGGCATCGACGCAATTCTACACACGCTGAAACTTGCATCAGCATCACAGACTCGGCGTCGTGGCTCGCCGACCAAAATGGGATTCCAGACTCTGCATCGCTGCAAGCCGCAACTGATGCCAAATACGTGATTCAGTACTACACACACTGCTACTTGCATCATGAAACATAAGAGTCGATGCCTGCATCGCAGCTTGTATCAAGGTGTGTAGGCCGCTTAAGATCTGTACCAATTTTCAGCTCTATGCGAATTATTGTAAACCTACTTATTTTGACCGGACTATTATTTTGTCGGCAGGGTTTGAAACTTTGAACTGGGTTTTCATTAAATAGTATAAAGTGATTATGTCTGCGACTTAAGTCATTTTAGAGCCCATTGTATGCAGTTATGAATCAAGCTTAAAAGATCCGTCCTGTTTCATTCACTGAAAGAGCTTTTTCTTGTCGAGCAAGTCATGTGCTTTCACAAGCTTAACGACTTGGAAAATGTTTCTGGTGGTCGTCTTTTACCTAACCTTATGTAGAAACTTCTGCACAAATGAAAAACATAATATGGATACACTTCGAGAAGCATCGCGTTGTTCCGTATTTATAACTCGTGAAAAACAAATACATTTTAGTGGCCGACTTTTCCACTAGCCACATTGAGTACAGTGTCAAAGGCCCTGCACAAACTGCGTCATTATCAACACAATATCACAACTCGTAATGCATTACAAACTAGATACATGTCATTGGATAACATAATATATAGATAATCAAAATTATACGTTTCGAGGTTATATAAAATTTAAATCACCGAGTTGAAACGCGGAACGAAGAGAA
This sequence comes from Xanthostigma xanthostigma, assembly GCA_963575645.1. Lineage (NCBI taxonomy): Eukaryota > Metazoa > Arthropoda > Insecta > Raphidioptera > Raphidiidae > Xanthostigma > Xanthostigma xanthostigma. The sequence continues at coordinate 3,815,591 of OY754469.1, read as the reverse complement.
TTAATCCAATTAACCTAGAAACGGCAGATGGAAAAGTAACAGAAGAGAACCAGGGCAGCAGAATAAATATCACATCAAATAATTCCGTCTTGAATCACTAACCTACAGAATAGACTGATCCTTTTCTAATCCCTATCTCTAAAACGTTTCAAAAATTACAAAATTGAGCATAAATATAATGTAAAAGCTTAGAACATTTTACATTGTCAATTTGGCATCAAGGTTGACAAGCATTGATGCCAATCTGACAATGTAAAATATTCTAAGCTTTTATATTATATTTATGCTCAGTTTTGTAATTTTTTAAACGTTTCAATATAAAAATAGGTTTTGGAGCGAAATATCACTGTTTACTGCGAGTTTTATTGTTTTGCCATTAACATCATATTATAGAATATTTAATCTTTTTGAATCCCGCGCTCTTTTTACGGCGTATTCCACATACAAAATGGCTTCTAATTGGAACCATTCCGCACCATGCTCAAGGATAGGCATCCGCTATCTATTAATATATATATCTATGATTCAGATGAACTACCCGAACTGTACTGTATACCGTATATCTGATACCCTAGCGGTCGTACCGTGCTGTATGCGAGAGTTCTATGCACAAATTTTTTGTTACGTCATTTAATATCATTCTATATTACGTAAGACGCACCCATAATAATATTGTGTTGAAATTAAAAATTTTAATTGACATAAATATCTCGCGTATTATATAGGTATGTCCAGTATTTCAGAGAAAAGGCGTTACAATAAAAAATATCATTAATTAATTCATTTCAGTTAATTTAATAGGACACAGCATTTAGTTAAAAAAATAAAACAAGCGATTGCGTCTCAAGGGTGTCTTGAAATTTATAGAGTCGCTTAATTTAATGACGTATTAACAGTTTAAATTAATTAGTCTCGCAGGCAGCTTGGATAAAATTAATGCAAAAAAAACAGACTTATTTCCCATCGGACTGTCCCAGCGGCTTCGTTTTCGTCAAAAGCTCTGCTCTGCCCTTTTTAATAGAAGCGCCATTTTATAAGGCCTATTCTATTTCCTGGTACTTGGTATTTCGTGAAATATATTTACCATTCCAACCCACAAAAGTGGGGAATGGTACTAGTTTAGGTCAAAAATCACTTTTAAAAAATTTTACAATATCTTTCCGTTTTGAGGTCCCCTGAATCCAAAAAACATATTTTTGGAAAAACTCTGTGCGTCTGTTAGTCTGTTTGTCTCTTTGTCTGTTTGTCTGTGAACACGATACAGGTCAAACGGATGAGCGAATTGAAGGCAAATTTTGGGAAGATGTTTGATATGCAAATATGAAAAGCCCTGTTGTTTTTGGGGAAAATCGGCGCATGCACAGAAGAGATATATGCTATAACGGTGTTTTTATATAATAATGATATACTTTTCATAACGGCTTATTATTCTATTTATTTTTTCAAGAAAGTTTCTATATAAATGATTTTTTTTTAACTTTATAGTTTCGGAAATATTTTGAAAATAAAAAAAAACTAGCAATATAGAAGTTATTAAATATATGTTAAGTATTAATAAATCATACAGTTTTGCATCCTGGTGACGCCGGGACGAGCTGCTAATAGACAATAAAATTGTTGTTTCAAAATTACGTAATTAATAAATTATTTTGTTAATATGAAACAGTTATGAAATTATTTATTATGAAATCAGAGCTCAGGTCTGATTTGATAAATTACAAATAAGTCATTTTATTATTAATCACGCAAAAGGAACGTTTTTCGTTTGATATTTTGGTTACATAATTTGGATCTCATTTATTCTGTAAACACCGGCTGCAGATTAAAGCTTAGAGAGCCCGTATTTTAATTGTCACTTCACAAAATTTATGTAAATTGTTCTCACAAACCGAAAATAGCTTTTGAACGGTAATACTTCCCCCTTAGAAATACTAATCTCCGGGTGTTTCGTTTATAATATTTCTCGTCTACTAATTTATTATTCTTACGTAATAATATACCTATTCTATTTTATAGAGGGTGTGTTTAAAATATCAGTACAGGTCCTTATAAATTAAATCTACACTAATATTATAAAGAGAGAGTGCGAATTTGATTAGTATGTGTGTATGTTAATGTTACACGCTCCCCGTTACGACGACAAAGGATTCCGTGAGACAAAAATCGGCTCGTCATTCTAACAATGACACACAGATTGGTGTGAAACAAAAATCGTCTCGTCATTCTAATAATTACACACAGATTGTTCTGGAACAACAATCGGATTGTTGTTCTAACAATGACACACAGATTGTTCTGGAACAACAATAAGATTGTTGTTCTAACAATGACACACAGATTGTTGTGGGGCAACAACAATCGGCTTGTTGTTCTAACAAAACGCGTAGGTAAAAAGAGCTCTGTTGCCAAATTCCAGACAACAATGAATGCAAGAAAAGAAAGAACGATCCAGCGCATATATAAACTACGGCGATAGCTCAGAGGACGACAGTCATACATGGTGTTTCATCGAGCGAACAATCGACATAAATTGACAGTTAGTACCGTGAACAGTACTGAGGTAACTGCTGAGATAAATAAATAAATGAACTGTGTAAATAATTGTGTGTATATATAGTTAATAAACAAGTGTGCTAAATAAATATGGTGTGTTCCTGTGTTGTAAATATTTTTTGTACATAACTTTGTTATCTTTTATTTTATTAGTTAGAATTGTTGTTTGATTTCTGTTACGTTATAAAGAAGTACTTTTGTTTGTGCGTTTAACTGTTTTCGTGGAGACCAACTTTGCAACGTAAAAAAACGATGCCAAATAGATACGGTAGGGTTACCAGACGTCCCGGTTTTCCGAGACATGTCCCGTTTTCGCCCTCCTGTCCCGGTGTCCCGGAATTTTTTCAAAATCTATGCAAATGTCCCGGTTTGTACTTCAGGAAATAGAAATTTTTTTTTTCCCCTCAAACCTTATGGCTTATGATTGTTATGAACAAATAAACATACTGACCACTATAATTAAGTCTCTTTTTTCACTATATTTCTATCCTCAAATTATTCAAAATCGTGTTCGTCTCATATTAAATTACACGATTTTGATAGATATCGATTGTGGATTGATACACACAGCACACTTCAGATGTTTCATCAATTTTTGTCTGAAGAAGGGTTTTTTAAAGTTATTATTAGGGTCGGAGGATTTTTCGTTCCTGACAGTTGCTCGGTACTGAGATAGAAGTGTAAAAATTGGGAACTGATAGATAGGAATAAAAAAAATAATTTTTTTACAACAAATTTTTTTAGATTTCAGAAATTTCAAAAATATTTTTTCATTCTTCAATTATCAATAACTGTAAAATGTCCCGTTTTTTCATTCAGGCCATCTGGTAAGATACGGGCCGCTAGAAAATAATAAACTTTTCGACACAGTACCTTGAACTACCGAAGTCATTACACAACGAGTTTGAAATAAATGTTGAAAATAATGTCGCGGGGGTTAAGATTCACTGAGAGATAATATTAGTCCAGCAACAATGAAGAAACGATTATAATTTGTCTTATTGACACACCGTCACCGTCTAACCCTCAAGTCTTTATTGTAACTAATACTATGACCCAATTACTCAAGCAAGATGAGATGGTTTTACATAATACCCGACACAAACTAGCGCTCATATACACGGTGTTGAATAGAAAACTAATAAACAATCTCAAACATTAATTAATACTGTAACGAAACTGGTAAAAACTGTTCTTCGTTGTAGAGTTGGGGAATACATAACTTCACGATGAAAAAATCACTGTGACCAGCCGTCTAAAATGGTTACTGTGATCTGGCAAGAGGGAACTACGTTCCAAAGTAACGTATGTTGTTCCATGTCACCGCAGTCACGACGGTCGCACCAACCGAGTTGCCGACGTAACGTCCGACCGAGTGTTTGCTCGGTCGGGCGGCATTCGACGCGATCAGTCGTCTAAAATGATCACTGTGATCTGGCAAGAGGGAACTACGTTCCAAAGTAACGTATTTTGTTCTATGTCACCGCAGTCACGACGGTCGCACCAACCGAGTAGCCGACGTAACGTCCGCCCGAGTGTTTGCTCGGTCGGGCGGCATTCGGCGTGATCAGCCGTCTAAAATGATCACTGTGATCTGACAAGAAGGAACTACGTTCCAAAGTAACGCATTTTGTTCCATGTCATCGCAATCACGACGGTCGCACCAACCGAGTAGCCGACGTAAAGTTTTTTTATTTTAATTTTGATCAATTTCTAGGCGACACCCGGTAGAAGCGCACACGAAATTTTCTTGACATTGAATAATCTGTGTATAAATTGAGTGTCGATATACGTTTGACGAAGGTCAGTTTTTTTTCCTAAAAACGTGTTTTTCGTAAGAACATGGACCTATGATAAATATCACGCGTTATCTAATAATAAAAACACTGGTTGCAGTTCCAAACTCTGCCGACAAAATAGTGTACAGTTGAGGCGCGCAAAGCGATAATAGAGCACACCGCCGCCACCAGTGTGGCGGTGTGTGCAATATTTTGTACAAGTCAGTTGTACAGTGATATTTGAAAATTGTTAGTGGCAACGCATAACACGAAGAGGCACATTTTATACGAAAACCAGCCATGTGAATTTTAAATATGCAAGTTTTACTCCGTAATACATGTGTTATCTTTAGGGATGTGCGAACAGTGGATTTTACTATCTTTTTTGGAACGGAAGTTTGTTTACACAGTTTCCGATAGTTAAAACAATCGACCGGTAGACGACGGCATCAAAACGCATCTGTAGAAAGCATCTTGAACGAAATGCGAAACATAGCTACGGACGCGAACCAATAAGCATAGCCAACGAAATTTAAATTACGAGTGATTTAATTTATGAGTAAATATTTTCCTAGAAGTGAGAAACAACAAATTAAAACTAGTTTTACTTCAACCGTGCGTAAAGGTTTAACACGGACTCTTTTTTAAGACTTAGATCTACAGAAAATACTATACGATACAACCAATAAGCATTCGTACATCCCTAGTTATCTGACTGTAACACACATACACAGCAGACGCGTGTAGCAAACTATCTACTATCTAGGTATGTGAAATACGTGACTCCAAGGTGTTCTTTTTGCTATGCTTTTGCATAAAAATAATAATATAAAATAAAAAGAAAAACTTTGAAACTACTGTATCACGACACGCAGTTTTCAAATTGGAAGAGGCCAGGGCATGTTGATTTTTTGACAAATATGATTATAGCTCCTTTTAGAAAAACGGCGATAGTATAGCTTACCATATTAACAATACTTCAAATAATAAATAAAATTATCGACCAATTTTTCAGACAATATATTAACAAAAAATATAATTAATACATTAACGTTTCGATCCGGATTTAATGTATTAATTATATTTTTTGTTAATATATTGTCTGAAAAATTGGTCGATAATTTTATTTATTGAAGAGTTCTAATCAGACGTTAATCAAAGATTTGAATACTTCAAATAGATAGACATTGTTTGGTTTGGGAAGGATCATCGATTAAACATAAAAAATAATAATTCTTGATTGAAAACCGGAGTTTTCATTAAAAATGTCAGTCATCCCCAAACCCGCGCAGTGGCGGTGTTTTTTTTAAGTTTAATCGATGACCTTTTCCAAACCAAACAACTTTTGCCTCTCGTAATTTTTTGCGCAAGTTCGTTGTTTACAAAAATTTAATGGAGTTTCCGGAAACCAATTTTAGACATACCTTTTAGGGGTTGAAGGTATAAAAATGTTTCAGACAATTGTTGCGTATTTTTTCTCAAAAAAACATATTTTATGATAAAAAATAGGTGTTCAGATTACAAATGTAAAAGTCATTCCCACCCCTGTACAGGGGTTGGGGATGGGAGGTGGTCTTTGTCTCCAAACGATGTTCCCCTTCAAACTCAACAAGTTTTGTCTGAAACTTTTTTACCGAAAATGTTGCCCTGTCTCAATAATTTCCCATATAGATTAAAAAGGATCACCTGTATAAAATAGAAAGAAACTTTTATAAAATCCCCTGTTCTCTCTTCAACTTCCTTAAATAAAATGAAATTTTGAAAGGATAATGTTAAAACTCAAAGTCACTTTTTTTGTTGAGACTAAGCCACGCCCTGATCCTGCCGATTTGAAAAGAAAAATTCCCTGTTCTCTCTTCAACTTCCTTAAATAAAATGAAATTTTGAAAGGATAATGTTAAAACTCAAAGTCACTTTTTTGTTGAGACTAAGCCACGCCCTGATTCTGCCGATTTGAAAAGTCAATTAACTTCCAAAGTAAACGCAATTAGTGTCAGAGCTTTTGCACCTTTGCGATTTTTTTTATTTTACTTTTTACGCTGTTTTAACATAAAGAATGAAAGTATATTCCGTCTTTATACTAAAAAGACCAATTATAAAGTGTATGGTCTCTGCATAATTTTAACTACTTATGCAAAATATCAGCCTACGTAACATCTGTCAAAATACTGGCGTTATTAAAAAAAAATAGTGACACTTTAGTTTAACGACATTAAAATAAATACATAAATTATGTTAAACACTGTTCCTGTGTTCTGAATGAGCCTCATTGGAGTAGCAAGAGGGGGGGGCACTTATGGGATTTTTTTTCTTGTAGAAAAAGCTTCCGAAAAATTCCCCAAAAAAATTGTGTTATCTCAAATCTTTGATTAACGTCTGAATAGAACTCTTCAAATAAATAAAATTGTCGACCAATTTTTCTCAGACCAATATATTGACAAAAAATTAAAAAAAATAAAAAAAAAAATTTGTCGACAATTTTATTTATTTGAATTGTGTTATCTATTTGAACCCTATAGAGTCCACGAGCCGTTTGCGGTTTGCGCTGGTTAAACTTTGAAATACAAGTAGGTAAAGTGTCGGTTTTTATAAATTCGTAGCCATTACAAAATTTCAGTAACGCTGTGTATTTGTACCAGTGACTGATAATAAACAAGCTTTATTCAATACACCGAAAGCACTGCTTTGTATTCACGAACGATGTGGCTATGAAGCTTGGAAGTATAGTTGCGACTCAATAATTATCATTCTCGAAGTTTGCGTCGTGGAACCAATTTTGTTTTAACACTTACGGACCGCAAAGTTTCGTACAAGTTATCTGATCAAAAACGATTCTGGAAAATATAAATTAATTATTAGCTATAGCGGTCCGTGTTCCCGGGTGCGATAGATATAATTCCGGAAAATGTATTTCGTTTGCGGTCCGACGTTTGAACTAATAGCTTTGAGCAAATGCTATCAGATGTCGCTACTCGCTACTAAAACAGTTTTTTTTTGTTTTTTCTGAACTAATAACTTTGAGTAAATTCTGTCAGATGTCGTTACATGTTACTAAAACAGTTTTTTTGAGAACTAATAGCTTTGAGTAAATTCTGTCAGATGTCGTTACATGTTACTAAAACAGTTTTTTTGAGAACTAATAGCTTTGAGTAAATTCTGTCAGATGTCGTTACATGTTACTAAAACAGTTTTTTTTGAGAAAACACCGTAATTTTGTACAAAATACTTAACAAAAACTATCCTATAGCGTAAGTTGCACTAAGCAAGACACATTTACAAAATTTCATTAAAATCCGTTCAGTGGTTTCGGAGATTAGCGCGATCAAAATTGTGACACGAAAATTTTATACATATAGATAGATGTACCAACCTCTCTGCGAACGGTAATATTATCGTCACGGTCATGCGCAGTAGCTAAAACGAAACTGTTTAAAGAACAGTTCTAGAACCGTTGTAATCACGGTTGTAACACGTTTTAGCTACTGCGCATGACTTTGACGATAATATTGCAGAGAGGTTGGAACAGAGCTAATAAAACAAACTACGAATTGAGCTCGTAAATTATAAAGATAAAATATAGTAATCCAGCTCCAACTGATTTTAATTTTTTGTATTATTGTAGTGAGTCTGCAAGTCAAACAATTTCTTTTAAAACTTTAGAATGTCGTTATATCCCAGTGGAAAACTAAATTTAATAAGAAATTAGATTTCGAGAAATACATAATTTATCAAAATTCGTCCTTTAGGCGCAAGTTACTGAACAATAAAATTTCACAGGAAGCAGTTGTTTACTGAAAAGAATACCTGTATCACTCATAAAATTGAAATTTGTTTACAAATAAAATTAGAGTGAAAAACTAAGAAAAAACGCTTTTGTAGGACTGTGAACTAAAATATAAAATATAAATTTTTAAATATAATAAGTTTGTTCAACAACGATAGGAATTTCCCCAACTTGATATAATATACAAATAAATAAAATTATCAAACAATTTTTTCAGACTGTGTATTGACAAAAAATTATAAAACAATATCTCAATAAATGACGTTCCGGTCCGGATTTGGAGCTTCTTCAGAAATATGTAATCTAAAAAATATAAAAATGAATCAGTATCTACTTATTTTACAATAGGATTAAGACTGAATTTATTTTATATAATTTATGAAAATTAATGAAAAATTAATAACAAACAATTTTAATTAATTTTTTGTCAATCAAAAAAATGAAATTATATCGAGTTGGAGGGCTTTCTATCGCTGTTGAAAAAATTCTTTTTTACTTTTTAGTTCACATTGCGTGCATTTTTTTTTTAAATCTATAATTTTAATCATAAGACTAAAAAACGACACTTCAAATGACCACGGCTTGTTAGCCTGACTACAGTAATATTTCAAGTTAATTAATTTATATAAATGCTTTATATATTTATATAAATTATTGTATTGTCACGGGTTCTTAATACATGTGCAAAATTTCAAATTATTCGGAAGTCTGGAAGTGAGTGAAAATTAATTTGAAAAATTCCGTCACATACATACATCAAGGTCAAACTAATAAAAAAGTGTTTAAATGTACGTCCAATGTAAATTAATTTCGAACACATAATATACCCACAATATTTTGCAAGGCGAGTGCAAAATATTAAAGATGGCGCGTGTCGAAACACGCGGTCGGCAAACCCGCAGTTGAGGGACAATTTCTGCAGAGAGAACTTTGACTATATTAATACGTCACTGCATACATATTCTGAATATTAATAACTTCTTGAAATGTTTGGTAAACTATATAGAGCCGATTCCAAAATAAGGGGGTGAGTTTTTGCGACAAAGCTGCTTCTCCCCAAACTTTGTTCCCCAGAACACTGCAGTTCCACGTTCAAGAGAGATAACAAGTTTATTTGTCACAACAAAAAATGACGTTTTTTTTTTCAAACTTAGTCCGTCCCTGGCCAGTTGCCATAAGTGTACTGTTTTCAATATACAAATTGGATTTTGCGTATAACAAATCATTGTCAAAAGGAAATAAGTTTTGTTCTTCTTTTCTATATGTGCAAGATATTTGTCTGATTTCAATATTCAAATTGTTATAGTTTAATCGATCTTTGTCTGACAGTTATAGTCCTGGCAGACCGCACAAAAATCTACTGGACAATACTGCCAAAATTTTATTGATGAATTTAATAGATGATAGTATTTTAAATCAATTTTTTTATCATTTTCTGTTGGCATTATTTCGAACATGTCTCAACGCTACTTAATTTTTTTACAAGCCTTTATTTAGTTTCACCTATCCCGATGTCTGTCTGTCTGTCTGAAATCAAATCTTGCAAGTTAAATTTGACCCACTTCCCGGTTTCCGATTGAGCTGAAATTTTGCATACGTATGTAGTTCCGATGACAATACAATATTATAATAAAATCATAAAATTTTAGTCGTGCTGTTCTAGACTTTTGCACGGCCAGAGCTTGGCCTAAATAACAAACTCGTATCGGTCTCCTTTCATTGTACAATTTGTTTTATCTGGTATTTATATAGCACTTGTCTCAATACACAAATTGTTTTCATCTGATGCTTCAGCTGTTTCTGGTATCTACTATTTCACTCTTTCTATTCTGTCTCGTCGCCAGCTGACGGTTTCGCTGAGCAAATGTGTGTCTCGTTCACAACGACGTAATGTTATCGTGCTGTTAGACTAAAGGCCGCTGCACACGAGGCTAAAAACACATGCGCAAAAGAGATATATGCCATAACGTTATTTTTTACATAATAATGGTATACTTTTCATAACGTTTTATTATTCTATTTACTTATTTTTCCAAAAAAGTTTGGTTCAAAATTTTTTTGACGTGATAACGTCTTATAAATTGATGAAACACCTGCTGCACGCACGAAAAAGAGTAACGTTCCGCAAGCGAGAGCGCGATATAAGCGATAGTCTCTCTCTTCTCGCGTTACGTCAGAGAGTAGTGTGCGTTCAACATTTTTTTCGGCTGTTCCAGCGAAAGCTACATCTGACAGATGGCCAGATAAATTATACGGTTTGTTAACAAATATATAATATATATACATTCTTTTAAATGTCTTTTATAATTGCTTAAAAATATGTATTTTGCTTTGGTTGATCAAATTATTAGTCGGTAAAAATATAGTTTGACAGCTACTAAAACTTAGGTTATGTATTATTAAATATGATATTCGAGCGGAATACGTCATCACGTAAAACTATCATCCGTAAACCGACTTTACAGACAACCAATTTTTTTCTAAACTTTATAGTTTCGGAAATATTTCGAAAATAAAAAAAATCAGCTGTTCTTTTGTTTTGTTACGTGGAACATATTATGTAGGTAACCAAGGCAACGAATAGCAAATATTATACTGAATACCAGCCATTACCCGCGTCACCTCACGCAATATTAGAAATTTCATTCTTTTTATTATAGTTACTATATCCATATTTTGGAATGGTCCTGTCGCCCAATTGGCTGGAATATTGTTTAATCAGTGAAACGCTAACGTTACGTAATTGTGAACTCCGGGGATATACAGTTATCCTGTATCCAGCTCTACAGACAGGATGTGCTCACAGTATGAAGGAAAAGGTCAAAGGTTACTTTTCCTGTAGGTATTCGATTCCTACCAACACAATCAATGAAACTATGGCTCGCTCATTGATTCTTAAATGTTTCAGGATAAAAACAAAACAAAACGATAAGAAGCGAGGATAATAATTCCATTTATAGAGGAAAACGAAAAATAATAAACATTTATCTCCTTTCTATTTATTCTGTCTTTGCTCTCCAATAAAACAAAAACTTTTATAGCAGCTCGATATCCCACATTTCAACGCCACAATGCATTCAAAATTTCAGTTTTCAAAGAAGCGAATGTGTCACAAATAATCGTTGTGATCAAATTTCCCGATCAAACAGTTTCCAAGTGACATTTTGTACCATAATTAACCACTTTACTTCAAATCAACATTTTAAAATTTAAACTAAAAAAAGTGTTTGAAAATGTTTCTCTTTCTTTACTTGATTAAACCCACTCAAAGACACACCAGTTTTAAAAGAAACGAATGGGGGGAGGGACATGAGTGCGCACGTTCATCTTAGTTTACCGAGATGAATGTTGTGTCCAAATTTTATGATGATCGAAGTTACCGTTCAAAAGTTTTGGTCGGACGGACACAATTTCGCAATATTTTTCATTGATGCTCCGCTCCTATTGGTCGTAGCGTGATATTATATAGCCTATAACCTTCCTCGATAAATGGACGATACAACAAAAAAAAATTTTTTAATTCAAACCAGTAGCTCCTGAGATTAGCACGTTCAACCAAATAAACTCTTCAGCTTTATATATTAGTATATCGTAGATGTTAAATTTGTAAAAAAGCATTAAAACTGTACACGAGGTGGCTTTTAAAAACCTTTTTATTTCGTAGAGGAAAGATTTTCGAAAAAATGTTGCTGGAAATCAAGGGGGAAGAACTAAACAGCGGTTCAGGATTGCATCAAATTGAAAAATGTTTGATCCAAAAAGTTATTTTCTTGATATCTCGAAAAAAAAACTACATCAGTGTTCTTCCCCTTTCATTCCGAATTCTTTTTTTTTTTGAAAACCTTTCCTCTATGAAATAAAAGGATTTTCGAGTTTTAAAAAGCCAGCCTCTATATATAGGTATACAGACAGAAAAGTGAAATCAATAGAATCCCAGCCATTAGATACCTACGAAAATCTAAAAATTAAAACTTAATCGTAAAAAAAATATTTCAAATACAGCGGGAAATTAATTTTTCAATCTATTATTTTTTTAATATCAAATTATAAATTGAATTGATACTTTCACCAGTTCTAGGACTACAATCTGGGAAAGCTCGTATTGCGGCAAGGGGAAGAACATTTCCACAGGTGATTCGTAAATTTCAAGCGCGAAAAGTAGAAGTGTAGTGTTGGATACTGCTCAAAAATATTATTTTTTTATTTCACTGTTGTATAATATATTAAAAGCTGAAAATTGCTGTTTAATGATTATACTGTTTTCTATATGAATTTATCACTTGAATTGATTAAATTGTTAAATGTCGTCTTTTTGAATCTTAAATTTAATATTGCGTTGAAAATAATTTTATAAAAAATCCAATTGTTTTACCAAGCAACTGCTAATAATAAACATGTTAATACTTACTTATAAAAAGCAATTTGTAAAAAAAAATATATGTTTTTAACTTGAAACAGTTTCCGAAAATCCTTTTAAAATTGGTTTGCTCACAATGAATGTTTCTGCACTTCCACCACATCTCGCATAAAACCCATTCATGTGTGCGCCAATGGACTACGTCCATTTCTCATGTCTCGTGTATTTTTCGTGGCAAGTCAATTTCGTTAATCCGCAAACCAATCCAATTTAATAAATCTACTTTCATTCTTCGCGGTTTCTACACGGTCAGAGTAAAAACCAAAATAACATATTGTCTATTTTGATATTGATTTAGTACTGAAACTTTTATCCCGAATCCCGAATAAATAAAATGTATTTTTTATATTCACCAGGTTCGTTTCAAGCAGTCAGCAAACGGTCGGGAAACCGTCACCGTCATGCGCAGATAGCTAAAACGTGTTCCAAAACCGATACACCAGTTTCGTTTTAGCTACTACGCATGACGGTGACGGTTTCCCGACCGTTTGTTGACTGCTTGGAACGAACTTTATTTCTGTTATTTATTTGTTATTTTTGATTTATGAATAATTTATTATTTATCTTCTATATAACAAATATTATTTTTTATAAATCATAATTATCATATATAATAATTAATACGTTTAAGGTTAAGATGTTTGCCTCCCTTTTTAGAAAAAACCACACAATTTCTCCACGTAAATTATATATCATTTTACAGATAATTGCTTGCTCTACTGACATCGACAACTAAAAAATTTATTATTGCTTTTGTTTTTGTAAATTAATTAATTAACAGCAACGCTGAGCAACGTCTGCCATCTGACGGCTTTAATTTTGAAACAACGTCAACACTTCGATGTGTCATCTGACCTTCATATTGTAAATAGTGCATGATCTGACGGCTTAGCTCAACGCTTTTGCTACTTGCGCCTCTATATGACAATTTTAGTAAAATATTTCTTCGATCAGGCGCACCTAAAGAAGTTTTACTTCAAAAATTTTAAATATCGTTTTTCTTAATTGCAATATCTATTACTAGAGTGACCTGTGCGAATTATTCGCACTAAATAAGTATAATAATTATCACTCTACAAAATTATTTTTTAAATATGATTGCAGGTATTCAATTCGTTTCTAATTTTGCACACTGCTTTTAACATTCTTCTTTTTGTTGTATTACAATATGAAGCTCAGATGACAGATCGAAGAAATACTTTACTAAAATTGTCATAAGTATAGAGGCGCAAGTAGCAAAAGCGTTGAGCTAAGCCGTCAGATGGCATCATGCAGCATTGCTGTGACGTTGTTCAGCGTTGCTCGCTGTTTCAAAATTAAAGCCGTCAGATGGCAGTATGCAGTATTGTGTCTGTTGTATTACAATATGAAGGTCAGATGACAGATCGAAGTGTTGACGTTGTTGCAAAATTGAAGCCGTCAGATGGCAGACGTTGTTCAGCGTTGCTGTATTTTAATTAATTTACAAAAACAAAAGCAATAATAAATTTTTTAGTTGTCAATGTCAGTAGAGTAAGCAATTATCTGTAAAATGATAGTGGAGAAATTGTGAGGTTTTTTCTAAAAAGGAAGGCAAACATCTTAAACCTTAACGTATTAATTATATGATTGTCATTTCAATTAAAATACACCCTTCAGTAAGTAAATTTATATCCGAAAAAAGCAATAAACAGAAAACAATGAAATTATGCGGAAAATTAAGTGAGAATCATAATAGTTTTGAGCGAGTTTTGGCACTTCAGGATTATCTAAAGTGGTCGATGGCATACATGTCAAGTGCCATAATCCCTGAAATGCAATATAAAGTTGATAATACTATATGCCCACAGTAACTGCAGCTCTTCAGGGAATCACTGAATAGCGCCAACGCTTATAATCTACCACCCATGATCCTGAATTTCACATAGGAGCAAACATAAAGCGAGTTGATCTCCTGATGCCACTACTTTAACACCTTAAGCTGTTTGCACACGTATTAATCTAACTGAACACAATGCTAGGTTATGTTTATATCAAACAGCAATAATTATTGGAATTGACACTTGCGTAGTACGAACGCGGCCATTTTTAATAAAAAAAGTTATCGTTGATGAAAAATCCCTCAACATAAAAACATATAATCTATAAAAAAAAATTGGTTGTCTGTAAAGTCGGTTTACGGACGATAGTTTTACGTGATAACGTATTCCGTAATACATAACCTAAACCTCCCAAAATTTGGTTTCAATCCGCTTATCCTTGGTGTCGGAATGATAAGAAATGTCAAAAGTGACGTTTGCAACTGTCAAAGTATTATGTTCTAATAATAATTAGTTATTCCAATACTTAACTTAGAAGGCGTTGCATTTCACAAAATACTAATGTCAAAAAATTGAATTAAACATTAGAAATGCAACTGTTTTCATGTTAAGACAAGACATACGTTATCTTCTAATTTCCATGTACGGCAAACAAAGACGACCGGCCGCGTCGCGCCATGCATTAGACAACATTGCATTTATACAGCTATTTTTCTATATAAATTTGTATAAAAAAACTGTTTAGGCAAATTCTGTTATACGAAATCTATGTAAAATGTTCTCCTCTTTCGTTTAAGACTGGTTTCAAACCGATCTGATTTAAATTGAGCGAGAAATTAGCAAAAAGCACGCACAGGGTCAGGCGGAACGTTGCGCGTTACGAACGTTAGGATTTAGGAACGTTACACTTTTTCGTGCATGCAGCCGGTGTTTTATCAATTTATAAGACGTTATCACGTCAAAAAAATAAAAAGACAGTAATCCTTATCCTTTCTATACTTAATAATAAAGTAGTGAGTAAATTACCTACTATTACTGATTATAATAAATTATTTTAGTAATTAAATTTGAATAGTGGAGCATTATCTTTAATGAAAAGAAGGATAGCCGCCTTTTCGGGCTCCAGTCTGTTTCGCAAGGGTTCGTATATTAATCCTGGGTTACTAAATAACTGTTCACTTGGAACACTTTCTTTCTTGTCGCAACCTGCTACACATCCGCATTCGCATCAGTTCCGCATCGATTTATGCGGATGCGGATGAAGATGCGGATGTCTAAATCGATGCGAATGTTCCGCATATGCGGATGCAGATGCGAATATTCGCAACATCCCTGATATAAACAAGTAACTCGATCGAAAAATAAGTGATCAGTGTCAACCTAGCTTTAGTGTAAAACCACGCCCATTATGTGTGTGTGTATTTGTGAGCGATGGCCTAACAGGGGTGCACAGTGCCATGTCCACCTGTTGATAGCGTATGCAACTAGCATCGTTGTTCTACTTTCCGCCTTCTTTGATTTAATTGGCCAGCTACTTTGTGTGAGTCAATATTTGATGACTAAACGTTACCCGCGGCTTTGTACGCGATTGAGACGAAACACGGATGCATTTCCATTATTTGGCATAGTTACTCCTTTCTCGATGTAGACCCCCCCTTACAAATTTCAAAATTGATGACATTCACGTGGTCAACGTCCTGACATAACTTTAAAATGACACCCATGTTGATTTTTAAACTGTTTACCTCTTTTCACCCTCTGAAGGGGTTGTTTTTAAAGAAGCATGAAACACGTGTTAATTTATTTATTGGCACGAGTAATCCTGCGTATTTTCGAATTGATACATCTATCTTATATGATTTCTCCATGGAAATTTTGACCCCCCGTTACACCCTTTTAGAAGTTGAATTTTCAAAAATGTGTTCTTAGCGGATGCCTACGTCATAGTAACTATCTGTGTGCCAAATAGCCCAATCCGTCGTGGTTTGAGCTGTGCGTTGTTAGATCAGTCAGTCAGTCATTCGGTCAATCAGTCAGACATTCAGTCACGGTTTTCTTTTATATTGTTGCGTGCCCACTGTTGGGACGACTATGGATTCTGTAGAATCTACTAGCAACAACATAAAAAATGTGAAACAGGTAAAAAAACCCGACCTTCAGAGAATCGCTTGGAGAAACCAATACATGTAAAGGAAATGATCTCGCGGGGAGTGGGGGACGAAGCTATAAAATGCGATCGGAGTGGTCGGTCAGGGGTCAGATATTCGTGCTGTTTATGTGTTGATACAAGTGCTCTGGCATTACGACATAAATTATTCAGTTATACTGTGAACATAAATAAACTTTAGTGAGTGCAATTATATAAATCTGGTTTTACATAAATGACTTATAGTTAATAGACAAGTGTGCTGATAAACTTTGTGTTGTGTTCCTGTGTTGTAAATATTTTGTGTACATAATTTAATGAATCTATATTTTTTGTTACTTAGTCTTTTATTTTATTATTTAGAACTGTCGTTATTTTATTTCTGTTAACGTTATTATTTCTGTTAAGTTAAAGAAGTACGCTTTTGTTTGTGTGTTTAACTGTTTTGTTAAACATTTGTTATTGTAAATAAATAATTTCCGCCACGGACTACAACCGTCGTTTTGTTACAATATATATTAGATAACGTAGCACATGCGTGCCTGGCGCTAATGGAATATTTTGTTTGGTGTTAATATCGACAGCACGACTGTTAACGATAAATTTCAGTGTAATCAAAATCCGCTTTAATTTATTCTGAATTTACTACAGAATGTAGACAAAGAGACAACGATACACGGCTATCACGTGACGTAACGATATACAAAGAACATTAGTCATACAGAGATCTAGTCATCGGTTGAAGGAATAAATGAAGTCACGTACAGTAACTATAGTAACAGCTTTTGTATTTACATAATATAACTGAAGAGGTCTTTTATACAACGTTTCCTATAGCCCAAGGGCTCATGGTCAAAAATTGCAAGAGTTTTTTTATTTTTTTAAAGTGAAACTTTTATTTTATCGCCCCGAATTTTTCTGGCCGTCTGTGGCATGTCGCATTACAGGCGGCCGCGGAGTAGGGGTAAAGTGAAAGGCGCTCGGAGTAGGCGCTCGGTAGAGCAGCCAAGGCCAATATGGCGGCGCCCATGGTTAGCATCAGCTGACCGAGTAGTATGTATAACACATAGTCAGTCTGTCATGCGGGCAAGTGCTGTACAGTGTTTACATGTTTTTATTCGTGTATTCATGTGAATATTGTTGTTTATAATTAATCGTGATGGATAAGTGTCTACAATCCAACGCCTACAATCCACTTGCGTCGTGCGTTTCTTAAAATCACACAACTGTTTTTTTTTTTAATTGGTAGATACAGATTTAATTTAGTGAATATAATTTACGTAAAAAAACAGTCAGAGACCTTGTTTCGATAAAACCGACGTAGTCAGCACCGCGGTGAACATAAGTTAAGGTCAAAAATCACTTTTTAAAATTTTACAATATCTTTTCGTTTTGAAGTCCCCCGAATCCAAAAAAACATATTCTTGGAAAAACTCTGTGCGTCTGTTTGTCTGTGAGCACGATACAGGTCAAACGGATAAGCGGATTGAAACCAAATTTTGGAAGGATGTTTGGTATGCAAATATGAAGAGCCCTATTGTTTTTGGGGGAAATCGGCACATGCGCAAAAGAGATATATGCTATAACAGTGGTTTTTATACAATAATGGTATACTTTCCATAACAGCTTATTATTCTATTTATTTTTTCAAGAATGTTTCGTTAAATTTTTTTTAACTTTATAGTTTCGGAAATCTTTTGAAAATAAAAAAAAATCCGCTGTTCTTTTGTAGATCTGTCAGAAATAAACTAGTTATGCTTTAACATGGAACATATTATATAGGTAGCCATGGCAACGAATAGCAAATATCATATTGCATACTAGCCATTACCCGCGTCACCCCACACGATATCAGAAATTTTATTTTCTTTATTATACTATATCAAATGCCAACATTTTGAAGTTGGAATGGTCCCGTCGCCCAATTGGCTGGAATTTTTCACTTCAAATCATCGAAGCACTGGCGTCGCATAAGTTTTAAATGCGTTAGTTCACAATGGAAACATATAAAAATGCATGTTCGTTTAGTTTGAAAAGTTCGTGTCGATATCATAACCTTCGTTTTTCTACAAGCCACACTGATCTCTTCCAACTTTAATCTTTATATATAAAATTCTCGTGTCACAAATTTTGTCCGCGTTAATCTGCAAAATCACTGAACCGATTTTTAATTAAATTTTGTAAATGTCTCTTGCTTGCTCCAACTTAGACTAGGGATAGTTTTTATTAAACATTTTGTACAGAATTTCGGTGTTTTCTCAAAAAAAACTGTTTTAGTAACATACAGCTACATCTGATAGAATTTTTTTTAAGTTATTAGTTCGAAAACAAACAAAAAAATTCTGTTTTAGTACCAAGTAGCGACATCTGACAGAATTCAGTCAAAGCTATCAGTCCAGAATCAAATCTGGTAGAAACTATTATAGTTCACACGCCGAGCCGCAAACGAAATACATTTTGCAGAATTATATCGCTATCGAACCCGGGTGAAACCGGGCCGGACCGCTAGCACTTCTGTAATATATGACATGGTTTTGTTTTGTGATTCAGCTTGTATACAATTTGTACGGTCTCTACAGCGTGTATGCAAATATGCAAGTACCGCAACCGCTGTACCTCTTCATCCCCCTCCAAACACCGAGCACATTCCCTGCGGGTTCCAGACGCCGTCGACCGGGTCGTCCGATTCGTGTCGCAGACGATATGACCGCCTACGATCCCTTAGATTAAGGTTAAGTTATAACCACAGAGAAATTAAACTAGAGTACGCGAGTGAGCCGTGAAAGTGTCTGCAATTCAGACAGAGAACAGTTCCTTATCTTAATGTTAACTAATGATACAAAACTGCTGATTTGAGTAAACAAATATCTATAGTTTTCTGGACTTTCTGCAGCGTTCTCTCTCTCAACTGAGGACACTTACACTTATGGCAAGCATACGAACTAGCGAACTCTAGTTACTTCTATGGTTGTAACACACACAGAAGATAAATAGATATTGTAAATTATAAAAATGTTTACCACGTGGTTAAGCGTTTATACCTAAAACTCTTTTTTTGTGAATGTAAGAAAAGCGGTATTTCAATATATTCTCTTGCTCCATGTGAATATACAATACACGATATATTATTGTGAAAGCAAAATGAATTTACATGAAAATGAGAATGTCTACTTAACTTGGCGGCGCGAGGCGGCGCGGTACGGTACGGCGTCTCACATGAATGGGTCTATATTAAATGCAAATAGTTAGATGGTACATTATATGACAGGCTTAATAAAAGAGATAGATTTATGAACAACGCATATCGTTGAACAAAGAAAACATAACAATATATGGATGTATTATGTTTACGTACACCGTGTCCGTGTAAGATTAATATTACGCTAGTGTGACCTGTGCGAATTATTCGCACTAAATAAGTATAATAATTATCACTTTACAAAATTATTTTTTAATATATGATTGCAGGTATTCAATTCGTTTCTAATTTTGCACACTGCTTATAACGTTCTTCTTTTTGTTGTATTACAATATGAAGCTCAGATGACAGATTGAAGAAATATTTTACTAAAATTGTCATATACAGGCGCAAGTAGTAAAAGCGTTGAGCTAAGCCAGATGGCATCATGCAGCATTGCTGTGACGTTGTTCAGCGTTGCTCACTGTTTCAAAATTAAAACCGTCAGATGGCAGTACGCAGTATTGTGTCTGTTGTATTACAAAATGAAGGTCAGTTGACAGATGGAAGTGTTGACGTTGTTTCAAAATTAAAGCCGTTTGATGGCAGACGTTGTTCAGCGTTGCTGTATTTAAATTAATTTACAAAAACAAAAGCAATAATAAATTTTTTAGTTGTCGATGTCAGTAGAGCAAGCAATTATCTGTAAAATGATATATAATTTATGTGGAGAAATTGTGAGGTTTTTTCTAAAAATGGAGGCAAACATCTTTAACCTTAGCGTATTAATATATATGATTATTCGCTGTGCGCATGACGGCAGCACCGCCCAACGGTCCGCAATTTTTCAAATAAGCATTTTTCTTAAAGCTGTAATGCCTGCAGTACACATTCGTCGAGCGCGCTCGCCGAGAGATTAGGTATAATACGCGCCACGGATCTAAAAGGTTCGGAAGTTAGTCACAAAAAACGTCGAATTATTTGGAATGCATTTCCGATTATTGCTATCATTTCTTCGCGTGTATTAACAGGGCTTTTGAATTAATTAAATAAAATTTAATTAAACTTTGAACGGCTGTTTTTCTCTTATTTTTGAGTTTTGATAAAAAAGTTACTTAAAATATTTGTTCGTCTATTTGATTTCTACACGCTGTTAAAAAAGGAGAATCAACTTAAAAATCATTCTGTATTATTACCGCGAAAAACAGCGGTCACGATAAAATTTTAACTATTCCTGGACACAGTGTAATGTGCTCACTATACGTTAGTACGATATGACATAAAGACAAATTTATGAATATTACAGTATAAACATTTTAGTGTAGCAGAAATAGGTACACATGTGAAAAATTTGGTAGCTTGTTCCACTAAGAAAAATATGTTAATAAAAAAATTCTTAAACAATCTTGATTTTTATGATAACTTATTAGTTTTATTAAAAATGATGAGTATTTGGAAGGAATTCCGTGGCATAAGGATCGAAAATGAAGCAATACTGAGATTTTTTTAAACTTTCATTTAATACTAACGTTTCGATACGTTTTGTATCATCTTCAGAGTGTTCAAATGCTGTCACATGTTAACTTCAACGGATCACAGTTACTCTATTTATTGAATAGAGTCAATCTTCATTTATTAAAAATGTTATAATCTATTATTCTATACTATTAATTAGCAATTTTTATCCGGCTACGCTTAAGTTCCTGACTGAATTTTACGCGAAAGAAGTTCTTATAAGACGTTACAATAATTACTTTATCTCAAATTTTCTTTATTTTTACAAACTTCGATAATGAAAAATTACTTATTTTCAGATAACACGGAAACAAGAATATAATTGTTTCTAAACACAAATAAGACGGTTGAAAGGTCAAATCAGTACGTAACAACTAAGGATGAATTAAGGTCAAATTCAAGATACATCTTCCATTTTGAAGCTCTACTTCTCCCCACGTTATATCTTGTGTACACAGCTGATTTTAAACGGGTAGTATTTAAACGAGTGACTGTAAATTACAATTTCGGGTGACAAAAATAATCAAGTTGGGTTACTGTATTATAGATAGATAGATAGATAGATAGATTTATTAACAGCTAAAAACATTATTATAAACGTATGAGCTTATGTCATAAAATAATACTAAGTGAGCGATTGACTGCGCGTGACAAGAAAATAATAGTTGGGTGACTAAATTACTAAGTGAGCGACTAAATTACTAAGTGAGCGACTAAATTACTAAGTGAACGACTGACTGCGCGTAACGAGAAATCAACAGAACAGCAACTTACAAACATCCATTTGAATTACTTAAAATACAAAATGGGAAGCTTCATAATATTTAAGCGACCTAATATTTGTTTGAGTGTCAACGTTACGTCCTGCATTTTTTCAAAATTTGGCAAATGATTTAGGTATTTATTCTGAGCGGGATTTTTTCTAAAAAATATATATTTAATTAACTGTCAATTAAATATACATTTTTTAGAAAACGCAGTTCTATTCAAACAGTTAACTATTTAATTCGCATACCCCGTTATCGTTCACCCCGGAATTGTTCTTTTTAAAACTCCACATTTGCCCCTTCCCGTTTCACTGCGAGACAATTCGCATATCCCTTTATCGTTCACCCCGGAATTACAATTCGCATACCCGTTTATCGTTCACCCCGGAATTATTTTTTTAAAAACTCCACCTTTGCCCCATCGCGTTTCACTGCACAAAAAAAGCGGTGGTTTTCAATCTTCATGAAAATGTGAGTTTTAAGTTGTAGTCTCAAAGTGAAAAAAAAATAAAAAGTAAAAACAAAAGAAGATATCTGCTTCAAAATTACCGAAGGCATTTTAGTCGCTCATTTAGTAATTTAGTCGCTCACTTAGTAATTTAGTCACTCATTTAGTAATTTAGTCGCTCACTTAGTAATTTAGTCACCCAACTATTATTTTAATATCTCAAGTTATTAAAGCAGTATCTCATCATCAGTCACCAAATTTGTTTTTTTATTCGAGCGTTTTATAATTCCCCTTTAAAAATCGCCTCTTGTATACTTAGTGCGGAACTTTTCAGAGAACGATAGATACTGGTTTATAACAGTGTTACCAAGTAAAGAGTTTGTTAAGGTTATGAAATACACTCAAAACCTCTATCGACAATAAAAGTTCACTTCGATTTAGTTATAGAAGTTAAAGTTAAAGAAATTGGAAAAAGCTCATAGTTAAGGCGACTGAAATATACAGTGTATATTTTTGAAGTAAAACTTCTTTACACACGCTTGACTTGGGGAGTAAGCTGGTGAATGCCTGACGAGAGATTTACGGAAGTGTGATCGGGCGAGGCGAACGTATCTAAAAATGTATTGGTTTTTAGGCTATGCGCTCATGGACACTTTTTCTTAGTGACCTTTAAACTATAAAATAAAACCATCTTCGATCAATTTAACCGAGAACCTAATCACATAACGTTTGTGCGGGATCCTTTGGTATACAGTATACAGTATTGCGATCTGCAGAAAAGCACAAAAGTTATGAACATGGAGCATGTTTATGAATTCAATGGATGTCCCTATATGTAAAATTTCGCTAAACATATCTGTAGTTAAAAATGTATTGGTTTTTAGGCTATGCGCCCATGGACACTTTTTCTTAGTGACCTTTAAACTATAAAATAAAACCATTTTCGATCAATTTACCAGAACCAAATCGCATAACGTTTGTGCGGGATCCTTTGGTATACACAGGGCCCTCGCGCCCTATAGTGCGATGTGTGCGATGCACGCGGGCGGCACATTCAAGGGGCGGCAAATGGCCTAGTTGTGTTATGTTTTTTGTACTGTATAGAAAAAATATATACCTAACTGATATTATATCAATTTTATTTGCATACTCAAGCCTGCGTGAAAACTCTTACGAGTAGTTATTTATTTTTTAATGAAATTCGAATTCGAAATATTTCGCGCGCAGTTTTCGATTCGATAGTTAATTCACATCAGCGCGTAGACAGGGCGCCCCTATCGGGAGACTCCCGCGTATGTTTATATCTTGAATTTTCCTGTCAATTCCTGCAAGAGTGCGAGTGAAGTAAAGTATCAACAAATACTTTTTTACGTAAGACTTGTGCACCTGAATGATATAATTGATAATATATTCTTTGCCTCATGTGAGTGTAGTACGGAAAAAATTGCAACTTAATTCCAAGAGATTCACATTCAGTCGTAATGGTTAGTTGGTATTTATGTTTTTATTAATTGCACTGGTATTCATTTTTCCTAATTGATAAACTAATGATTATTTTGACTTAATGAATTGTCTCAGCTCAGCGGTGAAACTAAATTTTTCTCTCATTTATTTAAATTTATAAGAAATAAAGTTTCTATTAATTGCACTTACAGTATTAGTTATTTAGGATTTTTAACGTTTTTCAATTTGACATATCGTCTAGTGAGTTTATCCCCAATAAGGGGCGTCAGTTATGAATCCGCACGCGGGCAGCGTGAGGCCTTATGAGGGCCCTGGGTATACAATATACAGTATTGCGATCTGCAGATATTCCAGCTTTTTGACACTTCGGCGACACACGGAAGACACTCTTCCTCTTTAGTGACATTCCAGTAATAATGATGGCGAGCCATCCCTGATTTGATGTCAACTTCCTAAATAATAACATAAAGAAAATCGTTTCTTCAGACACTATTTTGGCTTAATCAAACATATATCGACCAAACATAAAAAGTCATAGAAAAAAGTTCTATCTATCAACCACTTTTGTGTCAAGTTTTTCACCGCTTTTTACAGTTTTCCATTTATCAGTCCTTTGTACACGAGATAAAATATATTGATGTCAAACTGTTTTTCTTTTTTTTGTTGACACGTCTCTATGGCAACTAACACTCGTTCATTGGCGGATACGGTATCGATACGTCATCACCGGGTGACCAATGAAAAAATCTCAGCATAACAAAACTTAAGGAGGTTGATGCGTTACAGTCCCAATCAAAAGTATGTCGAATTCTAAATGGGAACTTTTCCATAATAAATTTTTACAAAAGGTTATAAGTCGATGATACCAATAAATTATTGTCATAAAGGCATAAAAAAATATTTTTTTTAATATTTATTAATTATTTCAGTATTTTACTTAATGGACTAACTTTTGAATTTTTTGTACAAAGTTAGGTTATATTAAATAATTAAAAAGGGAAATTAGAAGTAATAAAAATTAAAATTAAATCATTAATGAGTTGAAAATTCAGTTAAAATTGTTAAAATTGTCAAGAATAAAAGTCCATAATCGAAAAGTGCTAAGGTTTAATAATTTTTTTTTTATTGATTAAAAGTCTCCTAATTAAATTGGAAAAAATATTAAAATATGCGTAAGACATCGATGCTTTACATAGATAGTTTTCGGAACTGCTGACATTATTTGGTTATTTGCAAAAAATTAAAATGTACCGCGTTTGCATGCTAGGTTGACATATTTTCCATAAGACTACATGTAAGTTTTTTTTAGTTTTTAACTTTATAAATCTCCTATTGATTTTAGATTTTTTACAGAAAATTTTGTCATAAAAAAATCTATTAAAAAAACTTTATTTCAGATTTTTTTCAATATCTTCGTAAAACGGTTCAACCTCTTTAATCCTAACTTCAGTGTCCGACCGTAATTACAGTGAGTGGGGGAGACGCAACTTGGACGCGGTGTCGTGAAGACGTGGATTAGGAATTAAACAAAATAGCTGTGTGGTTATTATAGTCAGAGTGCCCGTCGGCAAAAATTTTATTGATACATACTCTCCCCAAACTTTGTATATGGCTTCATTAGGCCTAGTCTGACACCTATTTCCTCTATGACTTTTCTTGATTTTGGGGAGTTTTCCCTCTAAAGTTTCCAAAAGATGTCGTTTTGACGACATGTAAAAAATTATAGATACTGTTTGATTTTTTAATTGGATAGCAAAACTTCAACCAAAACGCTATAATGATGGTCTTTGACAAAAAATACGAATCATTTAAAATGTCTGACACCTCGAATATGTCGAACATATTCGAGGTGTCAGACATTTTAATTGGTTCATGTTATTTGTCAGAGAACATTATTTCAGCGTTTTGGTTGAAGTTTTTAAGCTACCCAATTAAAAAAACAAACAGTATCTATAAATTTTTACAACATGTCGTCAAAACGACATCTTTTGGAAACTTTAGAGGGAAAACGCCCCAAAATCAAGAAAAGTCATAGAAGAAATGTGCGTCAAGTTGGATGGGACACCCCTTAAAAACAAATTTTTTTTTACGCCAATCGTTAGTGCTACGTTAGTGCCGCGCACTGTTAAAATTTCAGCGTTAGTGCCGGAAAATTGTGGAAAATATAGAGGGTTGTTGGTGTCCCATCCAACTTGACGTCAAGTTGGATGGGACACCCCTTAAAAAAGCGACTTTTGAAATTTTTTTTTGCGCCAATCGTTAGTGCTGCGTTAGTGCCGTATACTGTCAAAAGTGCTCGGTTACTGCCAAAACATTGTGGAAAATATAGAGGGTTACTTTTCTTCCCTTTTAGGTTGACGTGAAGCTAGATGAGACACCCCTTAAAAAAAACGATTTTTGAAATATTTTTTTGTGCAAATCGTTAGTGCTACGTTAGTGCCGCATACTGTCAAAATTTCAGCGTTAGTGCCGGAAAATTGTGGAAAATATAGAGGGATTTCGAAAAAGTCAAGTTAGATGGGACACCCCTTATAAAAGCGACTTTTCAAAAAAATTTCTACGCCGATCGTTAGTGCTACGTTAGTGCCGTATACTGTTAAAATTTCAGTGTTAGTGCTGGAAAATTGTGGAAAATATAGAGGATTTAAAAACGTCAAGTTGGATGGGACACCCCTTAAAAAAACGACTTTTCAAAAATTTTTCTACGCCAATCGTTAGTGCTGCGTTAGTGCCGTATACTGTCAAAAGTGCTCGGTTACTGCCAAAAAATTGTGGAAAATATAGAGGGTTACTTTTCTTCCCTTGTAGGTTGACGTGAAGCTAAATTAGACACCCCTTAAAAAACGGTTTTTGAAATATTTTTTTTGCAAATCGTTATTGCTACGTTAGTGCCGCATACTGTCAAAATTTCAGCGTTAGTGCCGGAAAATTGTGGAAAATATAGAGGGATTTCGAAAAAGTCAAGTTAGATGGGACACCCCTTAAAAAAGCGACCTTTCAAAAAAATTTCTACGCCGATCGTTAGTGCTACGTTAGTGCCGTATACTGTTAAAGTTTCAGTGTTAGTGCTGGAAAATTGTGGAAAATATAGAGGATTTAAAAACGTCAAGTTGGATGGGACACCCCTTAAAAAAACGACTTTTTAAAAATTTTTCTACGCCAATCGTTAGTGCTACGTTAGTGCCGTATACTGTCAAAAGTGCTCGGTTACTGCCAAAAAATTGTGGAAAATATAGAGGGTTACTTTTCTTCCTTTGTAGTTTGACGTGAAGCTAAATTAGACACCCCTTAAAAAACGATTTTTGAAATATTTTTTTTGCAAATCGTTATTGCTACGTTAGTGCCGCATACTGTCAAAATTTCAGCGTTAGTTTCGGAAAATTGTGGAAAATATAGAGGGATTTCGAAAAAGTCAAGTTAGATGGGACACCCCTTAAAAAGCGACTTTTCAAAAAAATTTCTACGCTGATCGTTAGTGCTACGTTAGTGCCGTATACTGTTAAAATTTCAGTGTTAGTGCTGGAAAATTGTGGAAAATATAGAGGATATTAAAACGTCAAGTTGGATGGGACACCCCTTAAAAAAGCGACTTTTCAAAAATTTTTCTATGCCAATCGTTAGTGCTACGTTAGTGCCGTATACTGTCAAAAGTGCTCGGTTATTGCCAAAAAATTGTGGAAAATTTAGAGGGATTTCTTAACGTCAAGTTAGATGGGACACCCCTTAAAAAAGTGACTTTTCAAAAAAATTTCTACGCCGATCGTTAGTGCTACATTAGTGCCGTATATTGTTAAAAGTTCAGTGTTAGTTCTGGAAAATTGTGAGAAATATATAAGATTTCAAAACGTCAAGTTGGATGGGACACCCTTTAAAAATAAGACTTTTCAAAAAAAATTCTACGCCAATCGTTAGTGCTGCGTTAGTGCCGTATACTGTCAAAAGTGCCGCGTTAGTGCCGGGAAATTGTGGAAAATATTCACGATTTTTATATATCTATATAGTCAAATGAGACAAGTATATCTAATAAACTAAACATAACTATGTCCAAATTGTACAAATCGATATAAATTAAATTTTTACTTCGTGACAGAAAATAAATACGTAAGTGGTAGCTGTTAGGATTTACAATGTTTTTCTAGGAAAATTTCATATTTTTCTGGTAAAAATGGATCATTAATATTTAATAATTTCCGAAAAAAATAAATAGTTAAGATAATGTGTAATACTGTACCTACAAACAATACTTACCATTATTATCAATTAATTAAATTAATTAAAAAAATATGTATCCACATAGACAGAAAATGGAGAATTATGGCTGCAGGAAGGATTTCTAAAATTAAATAAAAAAATAGTTTTTTTTTTCTAAATAGGTACTTACATCATGACTATTATTGTAGCGTTGCTCTAAATATATCAGACCATTGATTTTATAATTCTAAAAAAAATCAATATAGGTACTTTCTGAAATATTGACAAAAATATGAAAAATACACATTAAAAGTACAAATTTTGATAAAAATCTTCAAGTGACACGCAATTAAGAAAACATGAGATTTTCTACGAAAATGAAAGAAAATCGGGTCACAGTATTACACATTATCTGAACTATTTATTTTTTTCGGAAATTATTAAATATTAATGATCCATTTTTACCAGAAAAATATGAAATTTTCCTAGAAAAACATTGTAAATCCTAACAGCTACCACTTACGTATTTATTTTCTGTCACGAAGTAAAAATTTAATTTATATCGATTTGTACAATTTGGACATAGTTATGTTTAGTTTATTAGATATACTTGTCTCATTTGACTATATAGATATATAAAAATCGTGAATATTTTCCACAATTTCCCGGCACTAACGCGGCACTTTTGACAGTATACGGCACTAACGCAGCACTAACGATTGGCATAGAAAAATTTTTGAAAAGTCGCTTTTTTAAGGGGTGTCCCATCCAACTTGACGTTTTAATATCCTCTATATTTTCCACAATTTTCCAGCACTAACACTGAAATTTTAACAGTATACGGCACTAACGTAGCACTAATGATCGGCGTAGAAATTTTTTTGAAAGGTCGCTTTTTTAAGGGGTGTCCCATCTAACTTGACTTTTTCGAAATCCCTCTATATTTTCCACAATTTTCCGGCACTAACGCTGAAATTTTGACAGTATGCGGCACTAACGTAGCAATAACGATTTGCAAAAAAAATATTTCAAAAACCGTTTTTTAAGGGTGTCTAATTTAGCTTCACGTCAACCTACAAGGGAAGAAAAGTAACCCTCTATATTTTCCACAATTTTTTGGCAGTAACCGAGCACTTTTGACAGTATACGGCACTAACGTAGCACTAACGATTGGCGTAGAAAAATTTTTGAAAAGTCGTTTTTTTAAGGGGTGTCCCATCCAACTTGACGTTTTTAAATCCTCTATATTTTCCACAATTTTCCAGCACTAACACTGAAATTTTAACAGTATACGGCACTAACGTAGCACTAACGATCGGCGTAGAAATTTTTTTGAAAAGTCGCTTTTATAAGGGGTGTCCCATCTAAGTTGACTTTTTCGAAATCCCTCTATATTTTCCACATTTTTCCGGCACTAACGCTGAAATTTTGACAGTATGCGGCACTAACGTAGCACTAACGATTTGCACAAAAAAATATTTCAAAAATCGTTTTTTTTTAAGGGGTGTCTCATCTAGCTTCACGTCAACCTAAAAGGGAAGAAAAGTAACCCTCTATATTTTCCACAATTTTTTGGCAGTAACCGAGCACTTTTGACAGTATACGGCACTAACGCAGCACTAACGATTGGCGCAAAAAAAAATTTCAAAAGTCGCTTTTTTAAGGGGTGTCCCATCCAACTTGACGTCAAGTTGGATGGGACACCAACAACCCTCTATATTTTCCACAATTTTCCGGCACTAACGCTGAAATTTTAACAGTGCGCGGCACTAACGTAGCACTAACGATTGGCGTAAAAAAAAAATTGTTTTTAAGGGGTGTCCCATCCAACTTGACGCACATATAGAAGAAATAAGTGTCAGACTAGGCCAAATGAAGCCATATACAAAGTTTGGGGAGAGTATGTATCAATAAAATTTTTGCCGACGGGCACTCTGACTATTAGGCCAATAAGTGCCAGCCCTGATCTAGTACGCAAAACAAAAAAGTTCTGGCAACACTGTACGAGATCAGGCGAGCGTTCCCAGTACACACTTGCGCTCGCTTAGTCTCGGTATCCCTCAGCGAATGTGTACTGCAGGAATAACAATATGAGACAAAATAAGTAGTACTAAAATGTCATTACGACGTATTCATTTTTTGGCGGTCATCGCATATAATTTAATATAACTCAGATATAAATATCATTTATTCAACTCATGCGCGTTATTCATGTTTTATCATGTCTAAAAACCGAACCCTAAATAGCCATTTACCGACTGGTGACAATTACTTGTCATAACTCAATGAAGATTCCTACTAGCTCGGCCATTGTGGAGTAATGAAAATAAAAGTAACTATTTTCTGAGTCGTAACGAAATAGTAGGTAACAACAACTCCGTTGTTACCCATTGAGACTAAAATTGAGAGGCCGAATGTTTTCGACATGGAGTTTATTCATAACCGGCTAACCTCAAACCAAAACATTGAATCGTGCTGTTTGGTGCTGTTAGTATTGACAGTTTTTTTTATAAAGAAATAAATAGATATTTACAACATCTCATTATAATTAAAACATGAATAGCGCGCAATTGTTGAATAAAATTATGGGCGTAACTTGTAGGCTAAGTCATGATCTGTCAGCGCGATGAATGACTTAGACTACTAGTTACGCCAATAACTATTAATTGAAAATACCTCAGTTTGAAAAACACTAGGTACCCTAATAGATTAATATACAAGTTCTTTTAAACAATATTGCGTATATTTTTAAAAATACAAACACTAAACACATTGTGTTAGCATGGCAAAGCAACGTAAGGTAACAATAGAAAAAGCGTACATTATTTGCAGAAAGCTTTTCACAGCAGTTACAGAAGAACAAACATAATAGAGCTTTAATCGACTGCGTAACCAGCTAAAACAGTGCTTCTCAAAAAGTGAAATTAGTCCCCCCAGTCCCTCGGAGTCGTCAAGCTCTAGTTAGAAATTGCTCTAAGTCCCGCTTTTCGATGTGATTAATTTATTGTAAACCAATTTATTTTTAATTTTCTCTGGGGGAATCCCAAATTAATACCACCATTATCGAGTCATCTGGGTGACAGGACTATTCTAACTTCGAAAATACCGGCACTTGACTTATTATAATCAATAAAATACAACTTTATTTACGCGTGCGGTGACACGGGTAACGGCTAGTAAAAATATTATGTTGTTTGTTTATCGCTTGCACGGTTACAAAATATGATTTCAGACGTAAAAAAAGATTGCTTGTCAGCTACACCTTCATAATTTCTTTACGACGATCTTCAGGAAAAAAAGAGAATAATAAACCGTTATGGAAAGTATACCATTATATAAGAAAAAAAATCAACTTTATAGCGAATATCTCTTCGTATTTATATGTAAATAAATTATTAACAGCTGATCGGATCGAAATCAAATTTTGGTTCGACCTGTATCGTACTCACAAACAGGCGAACAGATTTTTTTCAAAAATTTTGACTTCGGGCGACTTCGAAACGAAAAATATTTGTAAAATTTTGAAAAGTGAATTTTGATCTGAATTAGTACCAGGGTCCAGTTCGATAACACTATGCACCCAAATTTTGAAATTTTTTTTTAAGTCATAGAAAACGCTAAAATTTGACGTTAAAAACTTTGCGGATTATTCACAAATTTCCTCAAAAATACGTGAAAAAAATGGAACTACTTTTCGTCTTTCACTGTCATTTTTTGAATCTAACCATTCAAAAATCACAAATGCACGTCATAGCAACTGGTGTAGAATTATTATATAACTATCTCACTTTGTATGCAGCTTTCGATTGTGTTATGGAAGCAGGGTCGTATTTAGATTCGCATACCCGTTTATCGTTCACCCTGGAATTGTTTTTTTAAAAACTCAACATTTGCCCCTTCCCGTTTCACTGCGAGACAATTCGCATACCCCTTTATAAAAAAAGCGATAGTTTTCAATCTTCATGAAAATGTGAGTTTTAAATTTAAAATTCGTTTTATAAATTAAAATTTCCAAATACGACTCTGCCCTGAACGTTCAATTGAATTTCATTCCAACCAATTGATATTTCTATCTTTGTTTATCATAGATACAGGTATATATAACTTTCTCTTTTCTTATCACTATATGAGACAAGATAGCGATCGCTATAGTAAATAATATACTCCAAATCAATTTACTATACCATATTTAATTTTTTTAAATTAATTTATAAAAATTTTCCGCACTTAAAACGACCAATAACGCTGTTATATGTTATATAAAACAATAATTGTGAATTTCCAGTGGATATTTTGCATAGCAAGTTATCGTACTCTTACCTTAGTACCATTCCTTACAGGCGGAATGGTAAAAGACGGGAATCTGTCAATTTTCATATCTACTTTAAGGGATCCTGGAGCCAAAATATTTGAGAAGCACTGATCCAGTATCCTGTGGATTATTACTACTGAGTACTGACTACCATTGCTGCGGTATTAGTTATTACGAAGCCTCATACTTTGTATGCTTTGTTACAACAGACAGCAATTACCTATATTAATGAATTGCTGATGAACGGATACACTACCGTTTAGAAGTTTCAATTTTAATATAAAACCATATACTAATATTATGGTCGCTTATTCGAAAGACTACTTAAAAATGTAAATGCTTTGGCAAACAAAATCCGATTCGACGTTCGACTTATAATATTTTATATCGATCACATTTCTCGAGATACTCTTCGTACAACAAGAAGAGTGTCTCGAGAAATGTGATCCATATAAAATATTATAAGTTTCAGTTAATTTAAAAAAAAAAGGTTTGCACTCTGGGAGTGCCAGCAGAAGTGAAAACTTGAATATTAAGATCAAAATGGTTTGTATCATAGATAGCATTTTTTTATGTACGATATTTCAACGCTAGATGTCTAACGTTGTATAAATAAAAGTTTCCGTCTTACGTACACATGACCGATCAGGACACGTGACCTGACGGCGAGTTTAAGATTTTTTACCCATTACAAAAAAAGTGTACAACGCCGCTAAAGAAGTTTTCACTTCAAAAATAGAATAGTTATATCTTACCACAACAGTTTTATTAGCGGATGTACATTTCGGGAGCTATGCTCTCATCTTCAGCAAACACTAAATTTTAGTGTTTGCTGAAGATGAGAGCATAGCTCCCGAAATGTACATCCGCTAATAAAACTGTTGTGGTAAGAAGTAACTAGTCTATATTTTTTTATTTTTGTTTCAACCACAATGCTCTTAATATTTGTATTCGTTAATTTTATCGACAGGAACACGATAATAGAGATGACTATTAAACAAACACAATAACCGATCGTTCGTTGCGAAATATTCGCCATTTTACTTAATTAAAAAGGACGTTCTATGGGATTATTAAAGTATATCTACTATAGCTGTAATAAAGATACGAGAAAACAGTGTTTCAATAACAGTAACCATATATATTATTACGCTATAAGGTTAAAGATGTTTGCCTCCCTTTTTAGAAAAAACCTCACAATTTCTCCACATAAATTATATATCATTTTGCAGATAATTGCTTGCTCTACTGACATCGACAACTAAAAAAATTATTATTGCTTTTGTTTTTGTAAATTAATTAAAATACAGCAACGCTGAACAACGTCTGCCATCTGACGGCTTTAATTTTGATACAACGTCAACACTTCGATCTGTCATCTGACCTTCATATTGTAATACAACAGACACAATACTGCATACTGCATCTGACGGCTTTAATTTTGAAACAGCGAGCAACGCTGCACAACGTCACAGCAATGCTGCATGATGCCATCTGACGGCTTAGCTCAACGCTTTTGCTACTTGCGCCTCTATATGACAATTTTAGTAAAATATTTCTTCGATCTGTCATCTGAGCTTCATATTGTAATACAACAAAAAGAAGAACGTTATAAGCAGTGTGCAAAATTAGAAACGAATTGAATACCTGCAATCATATTTAAAAAATAATTTTGTAAAGTGATAATTATTATACTTATTTAGTGCGAATAATTCTCACAGGTCACACTATAGTTATATAATATACTAGCTGTACCCAGCCACGCGTTGGAGTTGCTCAGTCTGGTTTGCGTGTGTTGCTGTTTATCGTCCAACGATATGGATTAAGAAATATAGGGACACTCGAGCGGCAAGCTCTTGCGGGGATTCATATTTCATGCCTACTTTAGATCGGTTACTGATTGGTCTTGGCGCATGCGCTGTGTTGTGAAGCGCCAGTTAATTATAATTATGAAATGTCAATCTTACAACTATAATTTTATAAGTCGCCGGCATCGAGCATGCGCACCATTCAACCAATAAAATCTAGGCACCAAATTTCTCTTCCGCGCTAGGCCTCGCACTCGCTCCGTCCGCCAGCTGCGCTGCTGCTCTGTTGATATATTTCTTGGTTCGTGTCTTCAACACACACAAATAAACATTTCTCATTTTAAGAGCGCGTTATTAAGCTGACAATTTAAATGCAAAGTGCTTAAAGAAATGACGGCAATATATTTAAAATAAAAATTCTTTGCACGCCAGAATAAAAATGGTAAGGAAATGCATCTCTATACTTGTTCATTCGTATCATCAGAATGCTTTTGTTATCAGTAGGTATAGACGTCAGACTTTTCCCGTGTGCTTAATTGCATACAAAGCTAATAGTCTAAGATCCGGCCTTACAAAAATATACCCTCATCTGTTAATTGAATAAAATAGTGTTGTAAAGGCTGAAGATAAAGAATTTAAAAATGTAATCACTACCAGGATAGTCCTTAATTAATTAATTAATTTTTTTTATAATTTTTTCCATCACGATAAATTTTGGTTTATATTGTTCATTTCAGGCTGCATTACTTTTCTAGATATCAGTCAAATATTATCGTATACATAATTCTATGCGATTTAATAAAGTAACTTATTTTATCAGAAATAAGTTCAGTTTGCTTATTTGGAAGCATTGTACAATATATTGAGCATATCAAAATCGGTTTGATATTTATTGTGCAATCTAAAAAAGTAACAGTCTGTGGTTAATATTGCACAATAATAACCAGTTGTAATTGACAAACGCTGGATTGGAAGAATAGCGGCTCGCAGATGGGTGTTCTTTTTCTCAATAGCGGGGGTTACCATTTTTAAAAGTTCATAAAATGTTTAAACGTACCTACATTCGGAGAAAGTTGCAAAAATCTTTTGGTTCGCTTATTTTCAGGTCTCTTAGCAAATTTTCGTGGGTGTACCTATCTCTTTTTTTATACCACTCTTTCAGCCATTTACGCTTTATCTTGGTGTTTTTTCGCAAGCATAAAGCCAGTGCGATGGCAACACAACTTGTTTCAACACACTTAGCATGTTCACTGATCAGGACTTTTCAGAGATAAATATTGTGCTATTTAATTCTGCTGTATAGGGAAAATTCCAATTTTTGCGCAATATTGTTGCGCAATAATATTGACAATCTAGGTTAAAACTCAGTGTTTGTACAATATTATTGTGCAATAATATAATAATAATTTTTATTGTGCAATATTAACCACAGACTGTAACTTTTTTTAGATCGCACAATAAATATCAAACCGATTTTGATATACTCAATATATTGCACAATGTTTCAATATCATTCACAGACTGTCAATAATATTGTGCAATCTAAAATATTGCGCAATAATATTGCTAGTGTATAGGCCGCTTTACGTGTTTATTTCTGATTTCAGGTAACTCATGTAGTCATAGTTATATAACTATATAATATTCTATGATATCGTACTCGAATAATTCCATTAATAAATAAATGTTGATGGCAGCAGGACTAACCTGGCAGACATTAATTCTTAAATTCTTTATATTGCAATCTGCCTTTACAACACTATTTTAATCAATTAACAGATGAGAGTATGTTTATGTTATGCCGGATCTTAGACTATAAATCTACAGCGTGGAAAATAG
This sequence comes from Xanthostigma xanthostigma, assembly GCA_963575645.1. NCBI lineage: Eukaryota > Metazoa > Arthropoda > Insecta > Raphidioptera > Raphidiidae > Xanthostigma > Xanthostigma xanthostigma. The sequence continues at coordinate 3,779,592 of OY754469.1, read as the reverse complement.
CTTCTGTGCTCGACTAGATTTATTTTACCGCAAGGTTTCTGAAAACGTATAATTATTAAATACCCTTTCTGGGTTGCTCCTAGATAAATAAATGGTGGTATATTACAGGATATGTATCGATTAATGTTATACTATAGCGGCCCGGTCTGGCTTCGCCCGAATTTATACATCGTCACCGCTTTTTCGTCGACTTGCATTGGAAAATTGATCTCCACGAAAAGCGTTTTTATTTTAACGCGATATAGCCTATATCCATCCTAAATATTGATGAAAAAAAAATTGAAATCGGATGAGAATAGTATATTGTGCGACTAGTGAGAGAAGGAGAAGATTCCATGAGCGTGAAATTTGCCGCACGAGCTTAGCGAGTGCGGTAATACGCGAGTGGAATATTCTCCTTCGATCAATGGTCGCACATAATACTTTATTCAACTAGCACGATTAATATGTAGTCGGGGCCCTGATAAAAGAGGGAAAAATAATAAATCACTTCAGTGATTGACGTACCCACCGCCCTCGATGCACACAAGATGGCTCTGACTTTCGCTGAATTGCGATGCTGTTTTCATATACATATACAAATCGCTACCGCGTTCCTATTGGTCCAGAAACTATGCAGTAATAATTCATTACCGTTTCGGCTCGCTACCGCGTTCCTATTGGTCCAGAAACTATATGCAGTAATACATTATCGTACAGTTTCGGCTCATTATTAGCACTCTACGCGTCAACATGAAGTAATTTATTATTTCTCCCGAATTTAGCAGGGCCCCGAAATTATATATTACTCACGCGTGTTGAATAAAATAAATTTCTTTTCCAAAACTGTCATAAAATTCAAAAATAAAATTTTGTTTATAAAACGTAAATATGTTCTATAAAGAATATCGTTCTCTTTAATATGAGCACTATTTTTAATAAATGCAACATTTTTGAGGTAAAGGATTATATTTACTTTGTAAAACCAGGTCATACGAAAATGAAGCTCCTTTTTAACAACGTCCATTTAAATTCTTATAAAATGCACCAATATGACATATTTTTAAGTTGGTGGAGCCGTGACTGTTTATAGTAAACATCAGAAACAACGACAGCTACCCCGCCTACCTGTAAAAACGAGTACTCGAATACTCGTTTTCGAATGATATTTTCCCGTTTTTTCTTCTACATACATTGCAAAATTGATCTCCACGAAAAGCGCTTACATTTTACGCGATAATATATAGCCTATTTCCATCCTGAAGGTGCATTCTAAATATTGATGAAAAAATTTTAAAATCGGATGAGTAGTTTCGGAGATTACCTCCTACATCCAAACTTACAAACTTAACCTCTTTATAATACTAGTATAGATTAAAAAACTGAGGTCGCATATATTTAATAACTTCTATATTGCTAATGGCCGTAAGTGGACGCGTGGCTTATGAAGTGAGACAGCAAATGACTGTTTTCTATCTCTTTTTTTTACTTGACCCGTTGTGCGCAAGTGTCGCGTCTGTAGTGGGGCAATTAGTAAGTGGAATGGAGCAAGCCACCTCCCTTTCAAGGCTCCGCTACACACATCGTCGCGATGATTGCCTAGCCCTCCACACAATCGTGCGGGTCCGATTGTGTGTACGGGCGCACGATGCTGGCCACGCATTCCTTTGATGTACCGACAATCAATCGATTACTGCCGATTACAGGCGATGATGTCCACGCACATACGAATATGCCCTCTACACAATCGTGAGTGCCTGTAAGTGGCGGTGCTGGCCACGTGTGTAGTGGAGGCATCACACCTTAGTTCCATGTGCAAACTGACGCGCATCCATTCTCGGACATGCGCATGAGACTCAGTGTATAATAAGTGTGACAGGTCACAGACGTATATGTCTGCACCGTAGTGTTTAAGTCTTTCTCCCGATCTTTGCTGGCAATATAGAGGGTATTATGAGTCGTCGTTTCAAATACTCGGGTTCAAAAACAAACGAGTCACGTCATCTTTAACACAGATATGAATGAGGTAAGGATAGAGGTAATTGTGTAGGGCGTTCCAGAACAATCAGACAAGTCACTTGAAAAAAAAATATAACAATTGTTATCTTTCCAAGTGCTGTTTCAAGTGTCTGCTGTCCGGCCCACTGACGTGCCTCGCTTTCTTTGAATAAAATGAATTTAAATTTACATAAAAGCGCTTCAATGACATTTTTAATTTAATCAGCAATTTCTATTTAGTTCTCGGTGTAGCCAAGAAAACACTGACAAGAATTCAGGCCGTGACACATTTTTCACATTTTAATTTAACATCGCATTATAGGGTAAGAGCACCAATTCCTGATCACAGAATATATACAAAGATAGACTGTTGAGCGTCTATAATTTAACTATCTAGAAAGTTCGAAACGAAAACATGAGCAGATTCACTCGACTGCGTGAATAATAATAATCGATTTTTATTTTAATCGATTATTTTTTTCTTATAATCGATTTCTTGTAATCGATTTTATTTATGACAATAATCGATTTTTAATGAATCGATTATAAAAATTACACATTTTAATCGATTTTTGTATATGGTGCCATCTAGGCGACAGACGATTCTTTTTAGTTTTTTGATTCTTTAAATTCAAAGTTGAAAGCATGATTTGTTTTGTATTTTAATTTTCATACCAAAAACTGGTCGTTTTGCTTTTGATTCTTATCGTTTGGTTTTATTTTTATTGTAAATTACAATTTGTAATAAAATGTCAAATGTTTCAACAATTCTAATCTGTATCAATAACCATAAGGTTGTCATTTTGGTTATTATTATTATACTTACCATTTTAAATGATTTTCATTCTAATAAATTGTTAATATTATTCTCTTAATTTTGTTATATAGAAAAAATCGATTTTTCTACAAAAATCGATTACTTATTTCTTTTAAAATCGATTTTTTAAAAATCGATTTATATTCAAACTAAAAAAATCGATTATTAACTAATCGATTTTTTTCATTCAATGTCACAGCCCTATTTGTCAGCGAATATGTAAGACCTTGACCACTGCTACAATTTTAGCACACGATTAAAAATGGCGGTTATACGTGCGCAGCATGTATGCGCAATTCGAGAATTAGGTTTTATACTTCGACTGTTTCAGCTGATATACCATTATTATTATACCATAGAAAACAACGTTATAGCATACATCTCTACTGCGCAAGCGCCTATTTTCCCCCAAAACAATAGGACTCTTCATATTCAACACAAAAAATATTGCACACTTTTAATTATTTTGACCTAAATTAGTACCATTCCCCACTTGTGTTGGAATTGTAAAAGTGGTCAACGCTAATGGTATATGCAAACAAAAGTTCTGCAAAAGTGTTTTCTAGGTATATAAAGGCTGCTGCACACAAGGCTAGAAACTCTGCTAGAAACTTTGCTTGGAGTTCTGCTGGCCGATAGACTGGGTACGAAGCTGGAAATGACACCACTGCGGGCTCGCCTGCTAGCTCACAAAATAGGTTTTAAAATTAGAACAGGTGCTATTTTCCTTGCTAGGTCCGCTGCTGTATAAGTAAGAACCAATCAGGAATCAGTATCTGGTCATGTGGGCGACTTGAACAACCGCCCACAAATTCTGCTCAGAGTCGGACAACAGACACGTTTTGCTCTGTGTTTATATTTGAACTGTCACTGCGCGCGCACGAGATTTATTAACAAAACTAGCTAGAAAAGACGTCTCGTGTGAAGCGATCACATGACAGCAATCAAGAAAACCAGCGCTAGAAAACTAGTGGGCAAATCTAGCAAGGAATCTAGCAGCGTTTCTGGCCTCGTGTGCAGCGGACTTAACACAAAATATCTAAAAGATACCGCAAGAAAAATAAATCACACACAGATTCCGTTAACATTTTATATATAAAAGAACGTAAATAACGTTTATTTGTGCGCTAGTGTATAAAGAGATAAAACGTGCTTATTATTTACATTTATATTTTAAGGACGAGCCTGAAGAAGGATCTCTAAGCACCTATTTAAGAAAACAGAGCTCGTTTTGTCACAGTACATATCCTTCCGTTAGATAAGTCATTTTATCATTCACAAAAAAGCACACCATAAAATACAGTATTATAACATTTACATATTAATTGTAAAATTGTGCAATCTATATGAGTGGTTCCCAAAGTGGTCCCTGGCTATGAAAGGCGGTCCGTGGGCAAGTTTTGACTAAAAAAAAGAGTTCCGTGTACCAAAAAATTTTGGGAACCACTGATCTATATAAATTAAAATGCAGATGTTCGTTTGTTCAAAAAAAATTTAAATCTCCGAAAGTTGTTTACCGATTGCTTTGAAATTTCAACACAACGTTGCATTCGAATAGACGCGCGTGTTTTTATATACCTACCTATTATACAGACTGATTTTTAAGTTTATTCTTCTTTTTTAACAGCGTGTAGAAACCAAATAGACAAATAAATATGTTAAGTAACTTTTTTATCAAAACTCAAAAATAAGAGAGAAACAGCCTTTCAAAGTTTCATTAAATTTTATTTAATTAATTCAAAAGCCTGTTTAACACACGCTAAGAAATTATAGCACGAATCGGAAATGCATCCTAAATAATTCGCGAAAAACCCTTATCGCTACTACAAGCATGTACAAAAGCAGGGCCGCGACGCACGCATATTTGTGTCCAACAAAACGGGGACAACTTCGAACAATTTCTGTGCATACTTGATAATGACATAACATATTTCCATAGTGACATAACATAACGCCAGGACCGACCTCAAAATTTGATGAAATCTAATAAAACTTTGAAAGCCCGTTTCTCTTTCATTTTTGAGTTTTGATAAAAAAGTTAGTTGAAATATTTGCTCGTCTATTTGATTTCTACACGCTGTTAAAAAAAAATAATTAACTTAATATAGATGTCACTATAAAAATATGCTTTTTTTACACAGCGCCATACTAAATACTCTACGGCAATGAGAGCGCCATCGGTTGTGACATATCTTAAAATGCTTAAATGTGGATAAAAAAGGGAACCAAGTGATCGTTGCCTTCTCGAATAATGTCATCTATATATACAGCATGCATGCATTATGTATATCATAGAATAAAGTATTTCCGAATATTTTGCAAAATAAATTCAGAAAAGCAGACTCTATACGTGTGTTTATCGTGGTTACGCATAAATTGCGTCTTAAAACCGTGTCGATAAATTTTACTTTGCAACGCAATGTCTGTACATTCGAATCTAAAACGAGAATTTTAATTAATTAATTCGTTAAGCCGAGGTCAATGGGACATCGTTTAATATGAACTTACTATAGACCTTTCATTACAAACCCACAGCTTTCAGGTTCGAATCTGAAAACTGGGAAAAGTATCGAAGTACCAGTATTTTAATCGTATATCGCGCTAAGTTAATTTTTCTTGCTGGTTTATTCGCTATTTTGCGTTATATTTTGAATGTCGATAAAAATGTTCATACATTTTTTGTCGATAACTTTTTTCATGGTTACATTGAAATTGATTTTCATTAAAATTTCTCTCGACGAATTTTTCGATGCGTTAGACATCTTAAAACCAATCGACACTAGGAAATGCTCAACCCTTCTGCTGCACATTAAACACAGTACGAGTATCTATAATTAGGCACTGGCATTTTTAAAAAACTTCCTAGTCATATACAAAGCTTGCCTAAGAAAAACAAAAAAAAAATAATTAAAACTTTTTCTATACTTCAACTGCTTTTATGTTACCAGCTAATTTTTGAATTTGTCTTTTATTGTAGTTTCTGTAGTCACACTGTTCAATACTTATATTAAAACACATTCTATTCTATTCCATTCTGTTCTATTCCATTCTATTCCATTCTATTCCATTCTATTCCATTCTAATCTATTCTATTCCATTCTATTCTATTCCGTTCTATTCTATTTCATTCTATTCTATTCCGTTCTATTCTATTTAATTCTATATTCTATTCTATTTAATATAAAATAAAATAGAATAGATTATAGAATACAATATAATAGAATGGAATAGAATAAAACGGAATAGAGTAGAATGGAATAGAATAGAATAGAATAGAAAAGAATGGAATAGAATAGAATATATAATAGAATATAATTGAATAGAATGGAATAGATTAGATTGGAATAGAATAGAATGAAATAGAATAGAATAGAATGGAATAGAATAGAAAGGAACATAATAGAATGGAACAGAATAGAATAGAATGGAATAGAATAGAATAGAATAGAATAGAATAGAATAGAATAGAATGGAATAGAATAGAATGGAATAAAATAGAATGGAATAGAATGGAATATAATGGAACCGAATAAAATGGAATAGAATAGAAAATATAATAGAGTAGAATGGAATAGAATAGATTGGAATAGAATAGAATGAAATAGAATAGAATGGAATAGAATAGAATGGAATAGAATAGAAAGGAACATAATAGAATGGAACAGAATAGAATAGACTGGAATAGAATAGAACAGAATGGAATAGAATAGAATGTGTTTTCAAGTATATTATATTCTATTTTATTCTGTTCCATTTTAACACGATAAGCGAAACTTTTGTCGACAAAAAAAGTAATAATTTCCTGTTTTGCGTAAGCCTTTTTGTCTTAACACCGAAAGTTCCACATTTCTTCCAGAAATTAGTTGAAAACACAATGTGACGTCAGAAAGTACAATTAAAAAAAAATTTAAATAATATTAAGAAAGTAAAACTCTCCACTGAGAGCTAATTCATGTCCTCGTTGGTCAGCGATTACATGTTTTGTGATTATATGGAGCTGTATCGTATTCGAATCAAAACCCTTTGAGAGTATTGGCTGAATATATTTACAGAAAAAAAATTGGAATACTTTTTTCAGACAAGGTGTGTACCATTTTTACGTAAACTTTCAATGCCTGTATAGAGGTATGTACCATATTTCAAAACTAAACTTCATTTTCATTGAAATGTGCGAAGAGTAAAAAAATATATAAAATTGCAATTTTACACGAAATTGATTTTTGAAGCCTGGGTTGCGTATATTAAATTTTAAAATCGACAAGATATAATCCGCATAAAGCAGCATTACAGAGAAAAACCCTATGGCGTGCAAAAAAAGAGTCTTATAAAATATTTGATTGAAAATATTTATGGTAATTTAATTAGAAATCCATTGTAATCTCTTAAGATCAGAAATGACGGCTTTATAAATTCAAATACACAATAAAGCAATTTTATATTCGACCGGTATTATATGAATAATTCCTGTAATGTGAAGACTTTCATAAATTCGTTGACGTGGAAAAGCCAGCAACCATTTTTCCACATAAATGAGTTTAACGATTCCACACGTATAGCAACTTGCTACGCGCAGTGGCTATACCGATTTAAAATGAAAGATAAAAAACAGTGAAATCCTATACTCTCAAAACACACCGGTAGCGGTCGTGTGCTCTATTATCGCTTCGGGCGTCAGAGCCGCGTCTCGTTAATACAAAAAGTTATATCTACATTAATTTCGACGAAATCGGTTCAAATTGTATAGATTTTTTAAATTTTTACTGTTTGTTTTTATTTGCAGCGGGCCGCCTTTAGCTCATAGTCTGTCCGAGTGGCCCCAATAAGTTTTGGCATCACTGATTTTAATATATAAAAATATACTTACTCGCGACCCGGTCCAGCTTCGACTAGATTTATGGATAATGTATTAAAAATCAGGCTTTCTTGATGAATAATAGCCGTATTTGTAAAAAGCAGTGAACCTTTTCGAGAAGTGGGTCAAATTTTGATTATTTTTTTTTAGTACTAGCTCGTAGGCCACTAAGTGCCGTTCGAATTTTTTTTTGGAGAACACACGACGTTTTACGACCATGCTGGAATCAGTGTGTTTTGTTTATAAGTAAGCATGATGATTTTGCCAAAGTTCCGAAAGATTTCGGTTTTCGTCAAAAATCGCACTTTTTTAAAGGGCTATCCCTTGAAAAAATTGCAATACTCTAATTCTTTAATACACTTTTGAAATTAAGACTGCTTACAGAACAAATTATGCTGAATTCAATGAGCGTAAGCAAACGTCTGTATCTCTTTTAGTTTGGAAACTACGGCCATTCGGAGGTTTTATATGATTTTCTGAGTACTATAAACGCAAAAAACTTCTAAACCAAAAGACATACAGACGTTTGTTTGCGCTCATTGGATTCAGCGTGTTTTATTCTATAAGCATATTTTTTTTGCCAAAGTTCCGAAAGATTTCGGTTTTCGTCAAAAATCGTATTTTTTTAAAGGGATATGCCTTGAAAAAATTGCAAAAATTGAATTCTTTATACTTTTGAAATTTAGAAAGCTAACAGAAAAACAGTAACAGCTCTTAGTAATGCAGTGCAAGCAGCAAGTCTTTAAGAGCGACGGTGCGGTTCAGTGGTAGAATGCTCGTCTGCCATGCGGGCGCCTGTGATCGATTACTGGCCGATGCAATTGTTTTCGTTTTTACAATTGCAAATAACTTGATTTATTTATATTTTTTATTTTTAGAATTGCAAATCACTTGATTAATTTTTGAAGTGAAAACTTCTTTAGCGGCGTTGTACGCTTTTTTTGTAATGGGTAAAAAATGTTAAACTCGCGTCAGATCGAAAATTCGTAAGACCTGATCGAAAATGCGTAAGACCTGATCGAAAATTCGTAAGACGAAAACTTTTGTACACTTTTTTTGTAATGGCGTCAGGACACGTGACCTGATCGAAAATTCGTAAGACGTTAATATTCAAGTTTTCACTTCTTCCGGCACTACCGGAGTGCAACCCGTCTTTTTTTTTATACTGACTCACTTACCTATCAAAACTTTTAATGTTTCCCGTTAACCTAGAATCTTGTTTGGTGCGAGAGTACAAGATTAAACCATAGAGATCTCGAAACACCCTCAAATACCGCGGAGACGAGCATTCTAAAAATGTTTCGTTTATAGAAATTTCTTGACGTGACATCACCAAAAAAAAACCCACTTCCATTTTAGACCGTAAACAGAATTCAGAATTCAGGAAGCAATGAGTCGTCTCATCGATCGAACGGCTGAACTTTTGGTTGAATATCCGCCGATTGAAAATTGTAGCCGCGCAAATAAAACCGGAAATGATATACAAGCATCACGCTTTACTTCCACTTCACAGCTGCTGCTTTTCTCAACGCCACAGTCAAAAAAACATGCCATTTTTGAGGCCCTCTTACTTTCTTTTACGCATATAACCCATAGATATATATAGTAATAGATAGCGGATGCCTATCCTTGAGCATTGTGCGGAATGATTCCAATGATAAGCCATTTTGTACGTGGAAAACGCCGTAAAAAAGGCGCGAGATTCAAAAATATTAATTATTTTATAATATGGTTTTATTGAGAAAAATTGGTTGTCCGTAAAGTCGGTTTACGGACGATAGTTTTACGTGATAACGTCATAAAGAAACATTGAAATGCGTACAAGCCGACGCTTGGGCCGATCGTGCCTCTCTATCGCTTATACCGCGCTCTCGCTTGCACGCCCAGGCTCAGGCGGAACGTGACACTTTTTCGTGCGTGCAGCCGGTGTTTCATCAATTTATAAGACGTCAAAACAACAAAACTCACAGTAAACAGTGATATTTCGCTCCAAAACCTATTTTTATACTGAAACGTTTCAAAAATTACAAAATTGAACATAAATATAATAAAACTTAGTACATTTTACATAGTCAATTTGGCCTCAAGGTTGACAAGCATTGATGCCAATCTGACAATGTAAAATGTTCTAAGCTTTTATATTATATTTATGCTCAATTTTGTAATTTTTGAAACGTTTCAGTATAAAAATAGGTTTTGGAGCAAAATATCACTGTTTACTGCGAGTTTTGTTGTTTTTCTCAATAAAATCATAATATAAAATAATTAATATTTTTGAATCTCGCGCACTTTTTACGGCGTTTTCCACGTACAAAATGGCTTCTGAAAGGTACAGGAGGCGCTAGTGTATCCGCAATCTATTAAATATATATATCTATGGTATAACCATTCGATAAACGCTCGGATTACTGTTACAGAGGCACAGTTATCCACTTTGCACTGTAGTACCTTAACTATTTGACATCGATTTATTAATGTTTTAACATAAAATGATACTTTTAATTCATTATAGCGCCTGCACTCGGCCGCGCGTTGCAGTGGCTCAGTCTGGTTAACGAGTGTTGCCATTACCTACGTTTAACAGACGTCGCTCCCGTTGCGGTAAAATATTTAGTATAGCACGTGTTACTTTAACGACCAACAGATGACGCCACATTCAACAGATGGCACTAGCGTTGCGGTAAAATATTTAGTACAGTACGTGTTACTTTAGCGTCCAACAGATGACGCCGCATTCAACAGATGGCACTAGCGTTGCGGTAAAATATTTAGTATAGCGTGTGTTGCTTTAACGTCCAACAGGTGGCGCTGTAGGTATGGCAATGTTTTTTCAAAAATAGCATGTTTCCACCTGTTACAGGTGTGACATCCATAATATAATAGGTATACGTTAAACGTTTAACGGTGCAGTTCGTCTTTCTTTCTCTCTCTTTCCCTCTCTATCTCCTTCTATCTCTCCCTCCATGTTTAGTTTCATTGGCGTGCGAAGTAGCGGGTAACGGCTAGTAAATGTATAAGCAACGATAATCCAAAAGCATAAAACAAGACACTGATATTACAAAAATTATTTTAAAGGCAGAAACAACAAACAAACAAAAAATCATTATAAAAATGCAAATTGGTTTGAAAGTTTAGCAAATAAAAATAAAGAAGTACCTACGTATTTAAAAATCAAATTTAAAGATAATATACGACTAATTTCCTTTGTAAATGAAGTGACTGCAACAATTTTAATTTAATTTTGAAAAGAAAGTACAAAAAAAATCTTATAATGCAAGGGAAAATCTTAAGAAGTTTTATAACTTTTTCGTTATAAAATTCACAAAGAAAGTATTTCTTCGATTGTAGAGCTTATCTGGATTACTGCAAAATAGGAATGTCTGAATTTTCCAGTACCGCAGCTGCTGATAACAAGCAAAGAAATTGTTTTGACCGTGTTTTCTTTGAACAAATCGATAAATCAATATAAATAATTAATATATCGTGTCCATCGATAATAGTTAATATTATCTTATGTACCTTAACTTTTGTTAATTGCTATGGTTAGTAATTAATGTTTATTTTCATAATTATTGTTTTAAATAATTTTCAATTTTGTAGGTACTTGAAAAAGTCTAAATTTATAGACGAAACGTCGTACAATTATAAATATAACTATTGTCCACAAACCTGCGAATTTTTTCTTATTAATAAATAATTAAATTGTAAAAAAATGTCTTAACTGTAAATTTTAACAAAATTTCTGATTAGATATCTAGTTTGTCCACGACAATAATATTTTTTTCTAATCACTAACGAATCTTTAGGAGACGCTGTTCTAGAGGTTTATTGAAACTAAACTTTTTTAGCAACGTAGGTATCTGTGTGAAATTTTCGTTAAAGGAGAAAATGATACAACAGCGAGGAAATATAAAAGAAAGTGAATAACGCATTTAAGAAACGAGTTTCATATAAAAAAAGGTGTGTTTCGTCAGCTCCGACGCACGACTGGAGTTTACTCCTTGTCCCTTGATACGCTGTGTATCTTTCGCACGTTAAATCCTACAGATATTAATTGTTGCGCGCTCTCTGTTGGGACGACTATGGGCTCTGTAGAATCTTCTAGCAACAACAACAATGGAAAACAGGTAGCCAAGAAAACCCGACCTTCATAGAAATGCGCTTCTAGAACATTCTACAGGCGGGGGACGAAGCTATAAAATGCAAGCAGAGTGTTCGGTCAGTCAGTCAGTTGTTCGTGAGGTGTTCATGTGTTGATACAGTGCCAGTGCAATGTGACATAAATCATTAAGTGCAGTTATATAAATCTGGTTCTACATAAATAACTTTTTGTAAATAATCGTGTGTATATAGTTAATAGACAAGTGTGCTACTAAAGTTTGGTGTGTTCCTGTGTTGCAAATATTTTGTGTACATAATTAGGACTTTATATTCTTCTATTACTTAGTTTTCTATTTTATTATTTAGAACTATTAGTTTTGTTTCTGTTAAAAAGATTGAAATTAAATTTCCAGTATATGCGTTCAAATGGGTCGTCTTAAATGCAGGGGAGCAGACCACGGAAGACGTGTTGTACTACTCTACATTATTCGGAATTGTGTCGAATCGTTTGTTTCGATACTCGACATACGTCATTCAAATGTTGACACAACTCGTTGAATACCCCGTTTGTATAGAGAGGGTTGTACAAATGTAGTCATCATTCAATGTAATAACAAATAATAAATCGCACTTAATGCATCCTTGAGTCGGAAACTTCAAGTGAAACAATTTGCATCGCTCTTTCTGTCAAGTGTCTCCAGTTGTAATAAGTTCAAGTGTGCATAAACAAAACGAAGCAAACAGTTCCCGGCTCCAGCATTAAAGTCTCTACGGACTTAAGTTTGCCCGACATATGACCTCCATGTCGTGCATGAATATATACAAGGTGTCTTCGAAGCGAGAACAAAAACTTCAGAATATAGAAATGTTAAGGTAGTACTGTTGGTTAAAGAGTCACTGTTCAGAATTAAATGAAATTTGGCATATTGGTAGATTTTAATAAGATAATGAACCAGCTAAAATTTCAAAAAGCTACAGAGAACCGAAAAAAAATAATTAATATGAAACGTTTTTTGCCTTTGACATTGAACATTATGAAAAATCACAGATTTTATTAAATTTCACAAAAAGTGCCGTATAGTACACCACAAGGGCCGAAAGTGTGATATCCTTGCCCTTCGCGCCATGATGCCTGCAGAGGCGAACAGGGCAAAAATATCACACTTTCGACCCTTGAGGTGTAATATATACTATAACAAAACTTTCATGAAAAAATAAATAGAATAATAAACCGTTATGTAAAGTATACCATTATTATATAAAAACAAAGTTATAGCATATATCTCTTTTAAGCATGCGCCGATTTTCCCCAAAACAAGAGGGCTCTTCTTCATATTTGCATATCAAACATCCTCCTAAAATTTAGTTTCAATCCGTTCGAACTGTATCGTGTATAAAGAGCACAGACTTTTTCCAAAAATATATTTTTTGGATTCGGGTACCAATCCCCACTTATTGAATTGTAAAAGAATTAAATACTAGAATTATTCGCACTAAATAAGTATAATAATTATCACTTTACAAAATTATTTTTTAAATATAATTGCAAGTATTCAATTCGTTTCTAATTTTGCACACTGCTTATAACGTTCTTCTTTTTATTGTATTACAATATGAAGCCCAGATGACAGATCAAAGAAATATTTTACTAAAATTGTCATATAGAGGCGCAAGTAGCAAAAGCGTTGAACTAAGCCGTCAGATGGCATCATGCAGCATTGCTGTGACGTTGTTCAGCGTTGATCGCTGTTTCAAATTTAAAGCCGTCAGATGGCAGTTTGCAGTATTGTGTCTGTTGTATTACAATATGAAGGTCAGATGACAGATCGAAGTGTTGACGTTGTTTCAAAATTAAAGCCGTCAGATGGCAGACGTTGTTCAGCGTTGCTGTATTTTAATTAATTTACAAAAACAAAAGCAATAATAAATTTTTTAGTTGTCGATGTCAGTAGAGCAAGCAATTGTCTGTAAAATGATATATAATTTATGTGGATAAATTGTGAGGTTTTTTCTAAAAAGGGAGGCAAACATTCTTAACCTTAGCGTATTAATATATATATGATTATGAATAAATCTTAAATTATTTAAAACTTAAAGGGCAGCTTAGACAAGCCAGTTTCTTAAAAGATACAAATTAGCAATGCACTGCGTAGTGTAATGTCTCCAGGACTTTATCCAAAGAGACAAAGTTTGCTTTACCTCTAATCTTATCCAATATCCCAACCTGCACAGTGTACATAACACGCACCACGCTTGTAAATGCGTATAAATTAGTATAGAGCAGTCTATCCATTAAGTCAGCAAAACTAACTTTGCTGCGTTACTATTTTAAATTAAACCCTTTCCTAATTAGGAATTCTGAACCAATAAGAGTTTTTTGGAGTAAAACTTTTTAAGCGCGTTTTGTGAATTTCGGAAAAGAGATTTCTCGGTGAGTTGGCTTTACGTAAGATGCTTATAATATACTGGACTAGCGGCCCGTCCCGGTTTCACTCGGGTGTAAAACTGTTCTGGAAATAACATATTGACCTCCCACAGCAGAACTATCAAAGCACATTGTTTTGACGTGTCTCTAAAGATTTGGCCAGCGTTAGCCATGTACGAAAACAGTTTTTTGAAGTAAAAATTCTTTAGACACGCTTGACTTGGGGAGTAAGCTGGTAAATGCCTGACGAAATCGTTTACGGAAGTGCATCATCGCGATGCCTGACGAAATCGTTTACGGAAGTGCATCATATCGCGATGCCTGACGAAATCGTTCACAGAAGTGCATCATCGGAGTTGAGACGGAGATATAAGTTAGTGAGTGCGACAAAGACGGAGCATTAATACAACTATTTGACGTTTAAAATGTAAACAACTGTTTTTTTGTATCAAAAATACATTTCATCAAATTTTGCTGCATTTTGTAACGCGAAATAATGTAAGTTAGTTAATAAATCATTTTAAATGTATTAAAAATTATGCTAATATTTATATATTATACCTACATATTTTGCCTATTAATGAATCAAAAATTATATTTTGTAGATATGTGCTACAGAGTGAGGTTATACTGTGTTCTATAAACTTTGAGACGAACCGACTGCATATTATTGTTCGTTTATGAACATGAGCAAATTTGAGGTATTTACGCATTATTCTTAATAAATATTTTTAAAATAATTATGGCAGGAAGAAGTTTTACTTCAGTCGTGTGGTCTAAAGCACACTCGCTTTCAGCCAGGTTTTCGATTTTGTGTTCAGACATCACAAAAGAAGTGTTAAACAAGTTTTTTTTTATTACTCATGCGGGAAAAGTGGTATCTTTACGCATGCTGTTACGGTTGAAAAGTATCTATTTTCATTTGCGTGCGGAAACTTTATTTGTCGCACTGAAATTATTGTTTGCCGCACGCAAATTCAGAGAAAAAACAAAATAATAACGGTGTCAATGTCAACGAAACAAACTTTCATTTGGAGCAGATTTGAGGTTAAAATTTTCGATTATGGACTTTTATTCTTGACAATTTTAACAACTTTTTAATGATTTAATTTTAATTTTTATTACTTCTAGTTTCTTTTTTTAATTCGTAATAAAATTTTAATTTCAATTTAATTTAATTCGTAAAAAAATAGTATGTGCAACTCGTGCGGCATTGTCGCACTGCACAATATACCTACTATTAAGGCTGCCTCAAATACCTAGGTACCCAAAAATGTTTGACTATTAAGTATTAGTGTAGAGCAAGTTCTGAATTGGATCAGTAGAGTAAAGTTAACCATTTAGAGATATTCCCATTCTTCCTGATAATAAGCAGAAAATAGATAAAAAAATATTCTTATGAAATATTCATAGTTAATCCTTTGTACAAAGTTAACTTCATAATAGAATCATATAGAAGACGACACTGAGATTATCTTCATGCACATAATCTCTCAGTAAATTGCTCTAATATAATGGAGCCATATTAAATAGGAACATTATCAACCGTAATAAGCAAACTTCCGTTGTGTGCGGAACTCGACAGATTCCAGAATAAACGACGCCCAATTTCATAAACTATATCAACATACTACTATAGTAGCATATTATCTATAGTTATGTATAAAATTCTTCGTATTCTTGAAATGTTTCTTATAATTCCAGATTTTCTATACGTTATGTTTAATATCGCAAAGTCAATCAATTTAGTTATTTTTTAGACATATTATCATATATATTAATACGCTAAGGTTAAAGATGTTTGCCTCCCTTTTTAGAAAAAACCTCACAATTTCTCCACATGAATTATATATCATTTTACAGATAATTGCTTGCTCTACTGACATCGACAACTAAAAAATTTATTATTGCTTTTGTTTTTGTAAATTAATTAAAATACAGCAACGCTGAACAACGTCTGCCATCTGACGGCTTTAATTTTGAAACAACGTCAACACTTCGATCTGTCATCTGACCTTCATATTGTAATACAACAGACACAATACTGCATACTGCCATCTGACGGCGAGCAACGCTGAACAGCGTCACAGCAATGCTGCATGATGCCATCTGACGGCTTAGCTCAACGCTTTTGCTACTTGCGCCTCTATATGACAATTTTAGTAAAATATTTCTTCGATCTGTCATCTGAGCTTCATATTGTAATACAACAAAAAGAAGAACGTTATAAGCAGTGTGCAAAAAATTAGAAACGAATTGAATACCTGCAATCATATTTAATAAATAATTTTGTAAAGTGATAATTATTATACTTATTTAGTGCGAATAATTCGCACAGGTCACACTAGTTAAACATTGTTTTTCAAAGTGGTACGGCTCCACTACTGTAATAATTGTCTCTTTCCCGTTTCATCTCAATCGGGTGCGAAGCCGCGGGTAGCAGCTAGTTTTTATTATATTTATCAGACAAATTAATTATTAATACTAGTTTTCAAATTAATTAATACAGAGATAATTTTCTTTTCCACTTATTCCGTTCTTTTCAAAGAACACGATATAGAGCAAGGTCAAAGAATCTCACAGTAATGTCATTTTAAAGATTACTCTTCAGGTAAGTAAAAAGAAAACTTTTATAAAGTATAGCACACCTTTAGCGCAACACAAGCTACGAAACTTATTTAGTAAACGAAGCTTTTTACTGAAAGTTTTTACACAATTAAAACTTTATTAAGGTAATTCTCTCCAACAAGCCCCAACTTTACCACCGATATCAGTCTTCACTTTGTCATCCTCGTTAGCCCCAAATAGGTATATAACATCGAAACGGAATTCCTGTGAGTGCACTATCGCCTATAAAATAGCTGTTTTATGTGTGTTATTTACCAAATTGATTTTGAAGTAAAACTTCTTTAGGCACGCTTGGCTTGGAGAGTAAGCTGGTGAAAGCTGACGAAAGCGTGACGGAAGGTGCGTGATCGGGCGAGGCGAACGGAAGTTGAGAGGGAGATATAAGTTAGCGAAGATAGAAAGAGGATGACAAATACTTTACTGGCTAATGGCGCCATCAGGTGGCCGAAAATATAAGCAGTACTAACAATAGAATGACATAATATCGTCGTTGGTTCTGTAATACCTCTAATTTGCAAAAAGTAAAATTTTCAGGAAAGGCCAAAAAGTGGTAATTTCAGCAATGGATGGTAAGAACTAGCAATTTCAGAGGTATATTCATACTTATCTTTACTATACGTGTTTAATTAAGACGAAGTATTTTCTTAAAAAATATTTAACGTTAATTTCGGATTTATTGGCACATGGGAGGAATTATTTCATACAACTTTTCACATAAGAGTTACTTCCCCTTGTTGGTTACTGTAAAATTAATTTGGAGGTATTACTAATGTATAGAGCTCCGTTTCCTGAATCTTTTCATTTAAAAAACGTAAAATCTGCCAATTATGCACATAAGAGCTATTACAGAACCAACGATGATATACTTTACTTGCCAGTGGCGCTATCGGGTGACAGAAAAAAGTTTGGTAAACCTACTTTAAATAATATTTCATAAATATTTACGCTTAAAATCCAACGAGAGCTAAGTAATTGCAATGTATTACTTTTGTTTTCATTATCTTTATGTTTATATTTCTTTCTTCTTACATTAGACTGTTCATTTCGTTCTTTAACAATTTTAATAATTAATATTTTGTTTAATACATTAAATATTCTACGTTTAAAGTGAATAAAATTGTAAATTCATTTTAAAGTTCATATTTTGTGAATTTTCGGGTGAATAATAACAAATTGTGGCAGGAATAAGTTTTATTTCAATTGTGTGGTCTAAAGCACACTCGTTTTTTTTTGACGTGATAACGTCTTATAAATTGATGAATCACCAATCTTATAAATTGATAAAACACCGGCTGCATGCACGAAAAAGTGTAACGTTCCTAACGCGTAACGTTCCTAACGCGTAACATTCGTAACGCGTAACGCGTAACGTTCCGCCTGACCCTGTGCGTGCTTTTCTCGAAAACGGCCCTAACGATTTGGATGAAATTTACTGAAAAGGGATTTTGGGGGGCAAAAAATCGTTTTAGCTAGGTCTCATCTCTCGAAAAAATCGTTTTCTTATAAATTTTATCATTATAAAAATCAATTTTTTGACGTATGAAAATACTTAAATATTGTAAGTAGGTTTTGGAATTTTATATTATAAACAGTGAAACAATTGTTTTATAAATATTATGACAGCTAATCTTTGAGACTTAAAATAAAAAATACGAAAGAAAGAAAGTTAAAAAAAAACAATTATATTATATGGTGAGTAATTTAAATAAATAAAATTAACCTAAATTTGAAGCGAAAGATGCAATATCATAGATTCGAATTATTATAATTATTATATGTAGAATTTAGGTTATATATTACGGAATACGTTATCACGTAAAACTATCGTCCGTAAACCGACTTTACAGACAACCAATTTTTTTTTAATTAAATAAAATATAAAAAAGTATGATAAAAAGAGCCTATTAAAAGATTCACGAACATTGACGTTCTATTGATCCATTACGAATTTCTTACAGGGACCTCCAAGCTTTTTCGGCCCAGATCCTCGCACGTTGCAAAGACGGGCCTGATCAGTTGTAATATTGTAGCAGACAGAGCCAGAGGCTGGAGTAAAGAAGGAGGAAGCATTGTACACTGTACAGCGACGCCTGGCGACGCCTTTCTGTCTGACCGTTAATCTAAGTCTCACTCGACGCACCGAGTTCTGAGTCTGACCAAGGACCTACAATAAAAGCCAACGCACACGAATATGCGTATATATCCTAATTTAAACTTTGTCCTTAATTTATTTTCTTCGTATATTTTCTGCTTCCATTCTACTGACGTTATTTTGATTCGATTAGATTGTAGATTATAGACGCTCAACATCTAAGACGTCATTTTAAACAACGTACTTTATTTTTTTCACGCACTAGTGCCTAGAATAAAATAAAAGAAATGCGATTTTACCATATACTCTTATTGTATACTGAGAATAGGAATAAAATCGCAATCGAACTATTAGGGTGCAAACATATACTTCTGTCTTTTTTTTACGCCGTAAGCACCGGCGTATCCAGGAGGGTAAAACAAGCACGGGGGACCCGACTTAAGAAATTTCTAATTTGCCCCCTCCTGGGCCAAAAGCTGGGTACGCCCATGTTAACGTCATAGAAAAAAACAAAGTTTTTGAAACATATTCAGATTGAATGCAAGTACATCAACCAATCCTATCATCGGAGAAATCAGGGAACTACATAAAGAGACGCAGATATATTTTCGATACGCTTTGTTGCGTTCACTCACCGCACATTGAGTAGATAGGCAATTATTCATATAGCGTTAATTAATAGATTTACTAATGCAACAATAAATTTTTCTGTAAGTAACCATATGAGCAACAAAGACAGCAAAGTAAACACATGAATAGCAAATATAAAAATATTTATTACTAGTCGTTACCTGCGTCACCGCACGCGCTAACTTTTTATTTGATTTATTATATATGTCAAATGTGAATATTTTTGAGGTTGGAATTGTCATGTCACCCAATTGGCTGGAATTTTTACAAGCTTTTGTTTAGTTTCACGTGTCCCGGTATCTGTCTGTCTGTCTGAAATCAAATCTTGCAAGTTAAATTTTTCCGATTGAGCTGAAATTTTGCATACGTATGATGACAATACAATATTATAATAACTAACAGACCGTTCCGGCTTTCGCCCGATTGAAAATCGCACTTTTTACTAAAGCACACTACAAACTTAAAAATAAATAAACGAAAAAAAACTTTTTTGAAAACATCATGCTTTTATTATTTTTTTTACCGACAAAATTCCTGGAAATACAGATGTAGACAAGGCTTTGTAAAAGTAAATTCTAAACCCCAAATTGTATTATTTCTAAGTACCTATCAGTTCAAAGGAAAGAAATCACAATAAAACAAATAAAAATTATACAGGCGTAAAATATTTGCAGCCAGGGTCGAATCTAGGGAAGGGCAAACCGGGCAATTGCCCAGGGCGGCAAAATTGAGGGCGGCGCGGCGTCGGCGGCGAAAATTTGAAAGATGGATAAACAAAAAAAAATTACACCATCTATGGAACAACACATGGGTAAAAGGCGGCAAATATTATTTTGCCCGGAGCGGCGAAATAGCTGGATCGGGCCCTGTTTGCAGCGCAATCTAAAAATTACATAGACACAAAAGAAAAATTTTCAGTACACCCTAAAGTCACTGATTCAGTTCTATTTCAATTTTGATGTATCAAGCAAAAGCATTCTTTGCAAGAATGGAATTTATATAAAACAAACAAATTTACCGTAAACTGATCGAATTTACTTCTTCTACAACACGAAACAAAACAACGTCGGTTTTCTGAACCGCAAGAATTCGTTAAAATTAAACATATTTTAGATTTTCCTTTAAATTAAACTCAGTCTGACATGAAATAATGATGAGTTTAAAATAATAAATAATTAATGAAGCAAATCCACTTAAAATAAATAGTTCAGTAACTATTTCAGAAATCATTACGAGTAAATGAATTCTTGTGTAAATTAATTGAAAAACTTAAAATTACAAAGTTACGGTTTCGTTTCTGTGAATGAATTATGCACATGCATTTTAAATAATTTTTCTCTTTTAAAGGTTCCGTTAATATTACCTGAAGAACAAATTAACCGAATAAATAACAACTTACGTTACGGTGTGAAAAGAAGCGTAGATAAGCGTAAATTTGAACAGGCAGCCGAAGAATGCAGCATAAGAGAATGTGTTGAGTGAAGAACTTCAACAACTACGAGAATATTTTATTAGTTTGCCAACACATTTCTGACATGTGAATGGCGCAACAAACGAGAACACTACAAGCTGCACTGTTACCAACCAAATCGACATTAAAATCTTTAATACAGTCAAAAGTCTCTATAACAAAACTCAAGGAACCGACCAATTTCTTTCGTTATAGAGGGTTTTCGTAAGAAGTTGGAAAGAAAATTTATATGATATATGGTTGAAAATGACTTGGTCCTATGCAAAAAATCATGCTGAATCGAATGAGCGTATATGTAGCTATTGTAGTTTTCAAGTTATAGCGTTTTTAATTTTTTCAAGAAAAACTTATAAAAACGCGTCTAACTCCTAAACCAAAGGATATACAGAGTTGCGGGTAGTCTCATTGGATTCAGCGTGATTTTTTTCATAAGTGCACATAATATTAACCGCATCCGAAGGCTCTTAGTGCTTCAAAAAGCCGCCGATTTGCGAAAACATCGAAAAACTTCAATTTTTTCAATTTTTTGGAAAATATAAAAGTGTCACGGATATGTCTGATATGTCGGATATATCTAGACAAGATACAGAGCTGCGCCTGTGCTCATTGGATTCAGCGTGTCAAAATCTACCGGGTAACTTTAATATCGACCCGTTCTGGGAGTCTTCGATTTTGAAAATTTTTATATAATAAGTATTTATTTAAAAACACTGTAGGAAAATTATTTCTATATAGATACCTATAGTTGTAACAGTTTTCAAATGAGCTATTAATTAGATTTATTTAATTTTAATTAGTCCTAAATAAAATTAAAATACTTTTAAATGTAAGCCTCAGAAGAAAGTAATGTAGAAAATAAATAAAAAAAATTTGAAAAGTAGTTTGACCCTGCAGGCCATCCCTGTAACTTCCCGCTATTTTCGAGTTCAAAACGCTCAAAAATATATCAAATATAGCAAGAAGTTTATTTTTTAGCTCTTCGAGCTCAAAAAAAAAACACTTTGTTACGAAAGTTTCGTTCACGATATCTCATGAACAAATGAGCCGATTTTGATGCGGTTTGCTGCACTCGACGCAGTTTTTTTAACCTAAAAAAGTAAATTATTACAAAAAAATCGATTTGATAAGAATTTTACGAGTAATTTTAAAAAAATACTTTTTTCCTAATTTTTCGTTCACGTTATCTCATGAACAAATGAACCGATTTTGATATGGTTTGCGGCGATCGACGCAGTTTTTTTAGCTTAAGAAAGTAATTTATTACAAAAAAATCAATCTGATAACAATTTTAAGAGTCATTTTAAAAAAACACTTTTTTACGATTTTTTCGTTCACGGTTTCTCGTAAACAAATGAACCGATTTTGATGCGGTTTGCGGAAATCGACGCAGTTTGTTAAGGAGAAGAGCTGATTAGTTTTTGGAATTAATCGGTTTAGTAGTTTAGAAAATTTTTTACAAAAACAAATTTTTAAAAATTTTTGAAACTTATTTTTTTAAGATTTCTCAAAATTTTTTGGGCCGAATCGTTTCAAATTTTCAGGAAGTCTAAGTTCACCAAGATCACGTCAGATGCCGCAAACCGCGTTTCAGTCGGACACTCCGTTCAAAAGATATAAAAGGTTTACATACATACATACACACACACACACACACACACACACATACATACAGCCCTACGGACATCATCGCCAAAATAGTTTCAATAGCTTCCTAGGACCTCAAAACGTCGAGATCTGGCGAAAACTCGATTTTCGAAAATCGGGGTGAAACCAATAACTTCCCGATTTTTGAAAAAAAAAATTTTTTTTTTTTTTAAAGCGGGAAGTTAAAAACTAAAAATACATTCGCCCAACGTGGGGCTCGAACCCACGACCCTGAAATTAAC
Source organism: Xanthostigma xanthostigma (assembly GCA_963575645.1). Lineage (NCBI taxonomy): Eukaryota > Metazoa > Arthropoda > Insecta > Raphidioptera > Raphidiidae > Xanthostigma > Xanthostigma xanthostigma. The sequence goes on along the minus strand of OY754469.1, from coordinate 3,756,713 downwards.
AGTCACATGCTCTACCGACTGAGCCAGCCGGGCTTGTGAATGCACAACGCTAATATTAGTATAGTTAGGGCATTTCATTTGAATATGTTATTTTTGAGATACATTTTGCTACATTTTTCATTGATGCTCCGCTCCTATTGGTCGTAGCGTGATATTATATAGCCTATAGCCTTCCTCGATAAATGGGCTATCCAACAAAAAAAAATTTTCAATTTGAACCAGTAGTTCTTGAGATTAGCGCGTTCAAACAAACAAACTCTTCAGGTTTATATATTAGTATAAACTATAGATTGTTGAATTGATTCCGATCTCAATTCTGATCTCTTTTTTAGAGGCTGCCGTAACCCAATCCACCGCTGATGCCGCAGCTGAAGGGTACAGCATATTAACTTTATAAATAAAATCGATTTTGGCGGTTATGATCGTCAAAAACGATCGCGGGCTTTCGGACTATATTTATAAAGCTGAAAGGAAGCAAAAGCATTCATCAAACCGTCTAAACAATTAGACGCTTGGTGAATAGACTATATCTGACTATAATACACCTTCTATGAACGACGAATGTACAGCGAAAACGCTTGGCATTCATTTCAAACAATGTATATCCTTGACGAACTCAATTATTTTGCACGATAACACGTGACACTGTAAGTATTTCGAATGCCATTTGGAAAATAAAAGAGAAAATCATTTGTTCCAGTTAAAACTCACTACATTGATTCTTTTCAACTTCCACGTTGCGAAATAATCCAAGCTCTTACCGAACAAAAGTACACCACTAAAATTTTATTATTGAACTAGCTTTTACCCGCGACTTCGTCTGTGTGAAATCAGAGTCAACAGCAGTAGACATTATCAAAGTCTCCTGAGCGAGTCGTTCATGATGAACGACTCCTTTTCGGAGCGGAGCGAGTCGCTTTTTTTTGTGAATGACTCACTCCGAGCGCCATTGATCTGTGCTGAACTGTTCTGTACTGATGCATTTGCACATTTACAGAGCGCACACAGCACAGGCCACAGAGGCACTAGTGAATTTTGCACGTACGGAGTTATCTTTGCTGATGAGTCATTTAATGTTGAATGACACACTGTAAGTGTAATATAGTACTAAACTTACAGTGACTTAAACCATTCACATTGACGTCGTTGACAAAGATATAATATTGTAACAATAAACATTATTATTGTTAAGCTTTTATTATACTTTATAGTTTATCCGAAACGCGAATAATAAGATGAGAATCATATGAAAATGAGCTCAAAGCTGAGTGTGTGTATTGTGCTATGCAATGCTACGTGACTCCTGAGCATGCATGATGACAGTTCACACCTCTGCAATCTGCACTCTTGTGTAGTGCGTACTGTCTAGTGTCGTTCCTTTGAACGACTCCTTCTGAGCGACTCTTTTTAGTGAGCGGAGCGCACGGAGCCAGCTCCCAATAAAGAGTCATGTGGACACATCACTACTCAGGTAAGTGTGTCGATAACTTCTTTTATGCTCAGTGTGTTTAGAGTTCTCTGCTCGGTCGAAGTTTGCTCTTCTGTGATTGGTCGTTCCACCTGGACACAGGCACTGAGCCTACCAACCCACTGAGTGTAGGACGACCAATCAGAGCTCTACTGTGCATTAAAGAAGGGAGAACAGCAGTCCATTGTCCACAAACTCGAAAACCAGGAAGATTATTATCATCGTCTATCTTGGAAATGTTTTTTACATACCTAGCAGACACATTTAAAAAAATTCCAGTCAATTGGCCCACGGGACCATTCCAAGATCATAATGTTGCCATTGGATATAATATAATAAAGAAAATAAAATATCTGATATCGCGTGAAGTGACGCGGGTAAGGGCTAGTATTCAATATGATATTTGCTATTCGTTGTCACGTCATGTAAAAATTAATCAAACTATTATTAAATTAGCATGCCTAACTAGTTTATTTCTACAGATCTACAAAACAAAAGAACAGCTGATTTTTTTATTTTCAAAATATTTTCGAAACTATAAAGTTTTACAAAACTTTCTTGAAAAAATAAATAGAATAATAAGCCATTATGAAAATTTTACTATTATTTACAAAAAACACCGTTATAGCATATATCTCTTCTGCGCATGCGCCCCAAAAACAATACAGTTCTTCATATTTGCGTACCAAACATCCTCCCAAAATTTGGTTTCAATCTGTTTATCCGTTTGGCCTCTGTCGTGTTCACAGACTAACAGAAAATTTGAAAAGTGGTTTTTGACCTAAACTACCATTCCCCACTTGTAGGCTGGAACTTGGAATGGTAAAAAATCGCGAACAAAAAGACACACGGGGATAGCGACTTTGTTTTATACTATTTAGAGAATTTTGACGCCTAAAAATTAATGGAATTGAACGTATTCGTTTATAATTCTATTATCGATATTAATGTTTAGGTATTGCCTTATTTCTATAAGTTCTGTTCTCTTAACCTCAACAAGAGTTTGCCATCGCCCTTGTACATATACAATTAAGTAGGTAATGTAGGTTGCTGTAATCGTCTTATATTATATCGCATGCCGCAGGATCTCAGGTTCAGCTGTTCGGCTCCTATAACGTAATAATGATGCTCAATCGACCTACGGAATTCAATATGATGCGGCGATAATAGCCGCCTTGAACATAAATTGACATAGTGAATTGACTGCGCATTCTGAAAACCATCGCGAACTCTTCGGTAGGACATTTTACCATTCCAGCCCACAAGTGGGAAATGATACTAGTTTGGGTCAAAAATCACTTTTCAAAAATTTAACAATATCTTTCCGTTTTGAGGTCCCCCGAATCCCAAAAACATATTTTTGGAAAAACTCTGTGCGTCTGTTAGTCTGTTTGTATGAATATAGTAGATCTTAGCACGGCTAAATTAATATTTCATTCTCTTATCCAGGGGACTCTTACGTATGGCATATTCATACGGGGCCACGCACCACAAGCCCAACGTTTATTTAAAATTCAGAGACGAGCTTTGAGAGTTCTTTCCGGCATAAAGTACAGAGATGATGTGAGAGATAAATTTATTGAACACAACATAATGACTCTCCCCTGTAGGTATATTTACGAATGCTTACTGTATGCTAAAACTAATAGTGAAAATTATAACATCCATTCAAATGTACATGACCATGCAACACGGAATAGGCACCATTTAATCATTGACTTTCTAAGACTAAAAAAATCAGAATTCGCGATAAATTATTTTGCACCCAAATTGTATAATAAAATTCCAGATTCTATTAAAGGTATGGAAATAAAAACCTTCAAAAAGGCCATAAAAAAATACTTAATCGAAAGAGCCTTTTACAATGTTGAGGAATTTTTAAATTTATAATTTTATTTGCTAAATATAGTGATCGTTTTCTTGTTTGTTTAAATCAAACTCCTTTAATTAGAATTATTTATTTATTGTCAAACGCTTGATGCTTAAATTTTTTTAAAGCAGTTTAGTAAGTGCTCGGTGCTTTTAAAATAAGTTGCTATATTGATTATATATTTTATGTATTGTTGACGAATTTAAACCCTACACTGGGTCTGTAATAATAAATCTATTTCTATTTCTATTTCTGTTAGTCTGTTTGTCTGTGAACACGATACAGGTCAAACGGATGAGCGGATTGACCCCATATTTTTGGAGGATGTTTGGTATGCAAATATAAAGAGCCCTATTGTTTTTGGGGAAAATCGGCGCATGCGCAGAAGAGATATATTCTATAACGGTGTTTTTTTTTATATAATAATGGTATACTTTTCATAACGGCTTACTGTTCTATTTATTTTTTCAAGAAAGTTTTGTTAAATTTTTTTTCTCTAAACTTTACAGTTTCGGAAATATTTTGAAAATATAAAAAAAACAGCCGCTCTTTTGTTTTATGGATCTGTCAGAAATAAACTAATTCGGCATGCTTTGATTAATTTTTTGATGATGTGGAACATAATATTATGTAGGTAACCATGGCAACGAATAGCAAATATCATATTAAATACTAACCATTACCCGCGTCACCTCACGCGATATTAGAAATTTTATTTTCTTTATAATAATCAAATGTCAACATTTTTGAAGTTGGAATGGTCCCGTCGCCCAATTGGCTGGAATTTTTTTACAACATTAAAACTTTTATTTTTAAAATTTTGAATATTAACGGTAAAAAACAACAATTAAATTAACATCAAACTTCGTTATTTTGTGTCGATGTATCATATTTTATTGGAAATCGTGGCTAACGAGGTGAACAAAAAGGAAGCAAACAGAAAGAACAACCAACAATGAGTAATGAAAAACGATAATATCGAAGTGAGGTTCGTTACATTGTTTACTTTTAGCTTAAGTATCGTCGACCTATTTCGCGAAGTGCTTAACTTACCAAATTTTACAACACAGATTTTTAATGCTGATTAATTTGTATCACCAATATGAATAGATACCAGTTTTGATTTAGTACAAACTTATTTTCAAAAAAAAAATTTTACCAATATTTTTTTCTGTGTAAAATAATTTTACCATTCCAACATTACAATTATTGGAATGGTTCTTTAGGTCAAAATCACTTTTTTTCATTTTGAGGTCTCCCAAATCCAAAATACATAATCTGCGCGTCTGTTAGTCTGTCTGTGAACACGATACAGGTCAAACGGATGAGCGGATTGAAACCAGTATTTTTAATATGCAAATATAAAGACCCCTACCGTTTTTGGGGTGCGCACGCGTGCGCAGAAGGGATATATGCTGTAACGTTGTTTTTTTAATATTATAATGGGATACTTTTCAAAACGGTATATTATTCTATTTATTTCTACATGAAAGTTTTGTAGAAAAGTTGTTTTTCCAAATTTTATAGTTTTGGGATATACTTGTATTTCGAAAATAAAAGAAAATTAGTTGTTCTTCTATTCTGCAGATCTGTCAAAAACAATAAATAATTTCTTTTTGACAGATCTGCAGAACAAAAGAAAGGGTGCGATAGATATAATTCTGCTAAATGTATTTCGTTTGCGGCCCGGCGTCTTAACTTATAGCTTTGAGCAAATTCTACCTGATTTGCTTCTGAACTAATAGCTTTGACCGAATTCTATCAGATGTCACTACTTGGTACTAAAACTGTATTTTTTTGTTGGTTTTCGAACTAATAGCTTTAAACAAATTCTATCAGCTGATTTTCTTTTATTATCTGACTAGTATGCTTCGGTTAATAAATAATATCATAACATAGTTTAACACTAGTCGTTACCTGCGTCACCGCACGCGCTATCAGAAAATATTTTCTTTGTTACAATATGATTGAAGTTGGAATGGTCCCGTTTCACAACTGGCTGTAATTTTATGTATAATTTAAAAGACTAGAGTGACCTGTGCGAATTATTCGCACTAAATAAGTATAATAATTATCACTTTACAAAATTATTTTTTAAAAATAATTGCAAGTATTCAATTCGTTTCTAATTTTGCACACTGCTTATAACGTTCTTCTTTTTGTTGTATTACAATATGAAGCTCAGATGATAGATCGAAGAAATATTTTACTAAAATTGTCATATAGAGGCGCAAGTAGCAAAAGCGTTGAGCTAAGCCGTCAGATGGCATCATGCAGCATTGCTGTGACGTTGTTCAGCGTTGCTCGCTGTTTCAAAATTAATGCCGTCAGATGGCAGTATGCAGTATTGTGTCTGTTGTATTACAATATGAAGGTCAGATGACAGATCGAAGTGATGACGTTGTTTCAAAATTAAAGCCGTCAGATGGCAGACGTTGTTCAGCGTTGCTGTATTTTAATTAATTTATAAAAACAAAAGCAATAATAAATTTTTTAGTTGTCGATGTCAGTAGAGCAAGCAATTATCTGTAAAATGATATATAATTTATGTGGAGAAATTGTGAGGTTTTTTCTAAAAAGGGAGGCAAACATCTTTAACCTTAGCGTATTAATATATATGATTACTTGAAAAATATATCACAAGAAGGTATTATATCATAATTTCTGTTTGATGTATAAGAGAACAGCTTCTGTTTGAGTTTTTATATGTCTTACCGCGAAATGAATTGATGAACTAAGTTTTTTATAGCATCGAACATTTACTGTAGGTCGACCACAAATTACAAATGAAGTGGCGAATTTCGATGTTAAGCAACTAGAAAGACGTTTCAACGATTCTGTACCTTTTAAGAAATTGTTGGACTCGTGAAATTGAACATAGATTCCTTCCAAGCCTTTGGAGAACGTTTCAGAGATCAAATATATCAACAGTGCTATAGAGATTATTATTTTAAGTCGACTTCAAAAAGGAGGGACTTATCTATACGATCCGTAATGTTTATATAATAACTAGCGGTCCGTCCCGGTTTCACCCGGGTGCGATAGATATAACTCTGCAAAATGTATTTCGGTTGCGGCCCGGCGTCGGAACTAAACAAATTCTACCAGATTTGCTTCTGAACTAATAGCTTTGAGCGAATCCTTACAGATGTCGCTACTTGGTACTAACACAGTTTTTTTTTTGCTTCAGAACTAATAACTTTGAGTAAATTCTATAATCATATGTCGCTACATATGTTACCAAAACAGTTTTTTTAGAAACCATCGTAATTTTGTACAAAATATTTAATAAAAACTATCCTGTGTAAGTTGCACCAAACAAGACATATTTATAAAATGTCATTAAAATCGGTTCAGTGGTTTCGGAGATTAGCGAGTTTTAAATTGTGACACGGGACTTTTATATAGTATATAGATAATATTAATTATTATTTAAGTATTAATAATATCCGTTACCCATGTCACCACACGCGTTGACAGAAATTTAAATTATTTGTAATGTCTCAATTTTTAAAGTTGGAACGGTCATGTCGCCCAAATGGCTGAGTTTTTAGAAAATTATTTTATTTGTTCAAAGTTCAAACCATATACTGAGACTCGATTTTATCTTTTCTATTTAAATTTTCAATTCTACTTAACTACAAATCTGATTGGTTAATATAAAAATTCAAGTGTGATTTGAATTTAAACTGAAGACCGTTTTGTCAACGAATCGTTCGACACAATCATCAGAGTTAATAACATTGAAAGCGCGCGGGAAACTTTCATTTCTTCCATCAGCAACGAACATATCTCCAGGTATACAATTCTCGAATTAACGGAAATAGATTTCATATACAAAAATTTATTAAATATTCCCGTGAGAATTCTTCAGCGGGAAATTCAATCAACTGAATTAATATGCTCACTCGAAATTTTGAACTTTTGAATATTCTTATGGGAATAATGAATCCTATCAAAGGCGTCGTATGTAGTGTCCGACCGAAACTAGTTTTACGGCTGAAACCGAAACCGAATTTCGGCCTCAGTCTTAGTTTCGGCCGAAACCGAAACCGAGACTTTTTTTTTTCGTGGGAAAAATAAAGAAAACATTATAATAATCAGGCTTTATTATTTTTTTTTTTAATTTTTAAATTAATCACATTATTAATCATTCAGATTATGATATTTTTACTAACCATTAACTTATCATATCATATTATTACCCCCCTTATTTCAAAAACAAATAAATATACTTTTTTAAATATTATAAAATAAAATAAAAGCTCCAAAACAAAATTATTTTTTAATAAAAAGTATTTACCTAAAAGTACGTACACACAACAAAAAAAAAGAAAACACTCTTTCATCTTAAGGACAAAATTATTTCTTCTAAACTTTGGACATTTTGTATGGTACTCTTGTTAACGAACTACAATAAAATTAAAATTAATAAGTACCTACCTACCAAATACAACTAAATAAATATTTTTAATGCAAATAATAGATATCAAAATAAAAAAAGTTTTCTTTCAAACTAAAAAAAAAAAAAAACGCGGAGCGCGCAGGCATAAAAGACACTTCGTCGCTCGCAGCTGCACCGCATTTCAGCGCGAAACCTCCCGAATGTAGTTTCGGCCGGATGGGCAGCCGAAACCGAAACTAAGCCGAAACCAGTTTTTTGGCCGAAAGTGGCTGAAACCGAAATTTCGGTCGGACACTAGTAATTTGATACCGTTATCACAATGTTAAAAAAAAATTAAACTAAAGAAGGAAAAAGTCAGCAGATAATTAATATTTTTTTAAATTTCTGATTTCTGAACGCACGTGACTATGTCTATATTTACAAAAAAAAAAACAAATTTGTTGGCCTTGCAAAAAACAATTTTTGGAATTAAGAATGATTATTGTAAGGTATGATGTATAAACAATAGCGTAACCGGTGGGGGGGAGTTTTAAACATGATGCAATAAAATCAATTACAGCTTGTAATCTCTATATAGCAAATTGAATGCTCGCATTGTTGTCGGAACGGCATAGACAACAATACGCGCATTGTTACGCGTATTGTTACATTCATTGTCATCGGAACCATAGAAGAATTCAGAAGCTTTTAGAATGCCGAAGAATGTTCCACGATGCGGCAGAAGAATTTATATAAACAAGCGCTAGGGAAGGCAAGGCAGTTAGTCAGAAGTCAGTGTCAATAAACAGCGCGCGACATAAATATATAAAATGACATAAATAGATAAATAGACAACTGTGAGATATAAACATTCTGTGTACCTACATAGCAGTTTTAGTTTAGTGTTATTGTTGTTGTTTGAGAATTCATTTGTTTTTCGTTATTTCATTTGTCATTATTATTAGAGAAGTACTTTTTGGTTTGTTTTTATTAAAGTTTCTTTTGTGTAAATAAATATTTTTAACCACTAACGAAGAATAGTTTAGCGAGTTTTGTTACAATGCTGTCCTATCGGAATTTTAAAGTGAAACTTTTATTCTATCGCTCCGAATTTTTCTGGCCGTCTATTGCATGTCGCATTACAGGCGGCCGCGGAGCAGGAGTAAAGTGAAAGGCGCTCGGAGTAGGCGCTCGGTAGAGCAGCCAAGGCCAATATGGCGGCGCCCATGGTTAGCATCAGCTGACCGTGTAGTATGTATAACACATAGTCAGTCTGTCATGCGGGCAAGTGCTGTACAGTGTTTACATGTTTTTATTCGTGTATTCATGTGAATATTGTTGTTTATAATTAATCGTGATGGATAAGTGTCTACAATCCAATAAAAGTTTCACTTGCGTCGTTGTTTCTTAAAACCACACAACTGTTTTTATTCTCGGTGGAACGATTTCTGACACGTTTAAGAATCGACGCCCCGGGAAAGAAGCTGTACGTAAAAAACATCGCCTGATGATGTACGATCGCGGCGGATTGAAAGCAATAAAACGTGGGCAAAACGTGACCTATCTAGACAGATACATCAAGTTTGTGTTAATCATCTGTAAGACATCGGAGTCAGCGTCCTGACTGCTCGCGGTTCTCGACTTTACCAAATACTATCAGATTACACAAAGTCGTGACCGGACGTGTAATATTAGAGCGTGGTAAACGCAAAGTGTAGGACACAATTATTTAAAACTAGTGTCCGACTAAACTTTCGGTTTCGGCAAAAAAAACTGGTTTTTACAGGGGCGTTTTTTTTTTGCCGCGAAACATTAATTTTTGTGAAAGCAATCAACTTTTTTTTAAGTAATTTTTCTAGGTTATTTGGTCTCTGAATACTCAAAAACAAAAAAGTTTTGCCGGCTGTAAAAGGGTATACACAAAAATCAAGAAAATTGTTAAATGTAAAAAAATTAAAAAATCATATATATTAATACGCTAAGGTTAAAGATGTTTGCCACCCTTTTTAGAAAAAACCTCACAATTTCTCCACATAAATTATATATCATTTTACAGATAATTGCTTGCTCTACTGACATCGACAACTAAAAAATTTATTATTGCTTTTGTTTTTGTAAATTAATTAAAATACAACAACGCTGAACAACATCTGCCATCTGACGGTTTTAATTTTGAAACAGCGTCAACACTTCGATCTGTCATCTGACCTTCATTTCGTAATACAACAGACACAATACTGCATACTGCCATCTAACGACTTAAATTTTGAAACAACGAGCAACGCTGAACAACGTCACAGCAATGCTGCATGATGCCATCTGACGGCTTAGCTCAACGCTTTTGCTACTTGCGCCTCTATATGACAATTTTAGTAAAATATTTCTTCGATCTGTCATCTGAGCTTCATATTGTAATACAACAAAAAGAAGAACGTTATAAGCAGTGTGCAAAATTACAAACGAAGTGAATACCTGCAATCATATTTAAAAAATAATTTTGTAAAGTGATAATTACTATACTTATTTAGTGCGAATAATTCGCACAGGTCACACTAGTATAATTTAAAGTAATTGTCGATTTTTATTTATTTAATAATAAAAAATATAAAAGAATGTGAGTAAAAAAAAATAAAAAAATTATTTATACTAATTTTAGCTTTGAACTTACACGTTTGACGTATCTAATAATTCTAATAAAGAGACGATGTAACGATCACGGCAACCGATTGTCTTTGACAAGCAGATATACAAAATGCCACCCCTTCCCAGGTAGAATAGATCGGTCTAAACACAAATGCATTGAGTATATAACATCAACAACGTATGTGCGCCTTTGTTTCGTGATCGATCTCACATGTCCCTCATTTTTTGTCAGTTGATTGCCTGTCCCGAGGTCCGCGTTAATAAATATACTTTCAAAAATTAATAATCTACCAAGGAAGATAGAAAGTGAAGTCTTGTGTTACTTCCGCGACATTTCAAAGAAAAACTCGTGCAGAAATGTTAGGGGAAAGAGTACCAGTGAAGAATTTTACACGTCAAATGTAATTTCACCTAAATAAAACACCCTGTATGATAAAAAAGTTATCTACAACTCATCAATTATAACGCTTGATTATAAGCGATTTCATACACTAAACGCGGTTGAAAGACAAAATCGTGTATGTCGAATTTGAGGAAAAGAACCGTTCAGCTCGTTCGCTGCATCGAACAGAAACGGCACTGCCGATCGCAATCCACTTTCCGTCCTTGAAGCATCAATATACACACATTTTAATAAAACAAAAGTATGCGTGAGACGCTCACGCGTTAGAAGTGGAACTTCTTAGGTTCTATCATTTGTTGACGACGTTATTATTTCAGGATTAGGAAATGATTATGTGAAATTTGTTACAGTGGCTAGAGAAAATGCTACGTGATGTGCCGGATATCCGTATCCGTATCCGCGGATATCCGAGGGAGAAGAAAAATCCGTATCCGTATCCGTTAGTTTTTGGCGGATCTTTTACCTTATTAATTTTCAATTCATAGATGAAATTTTATATATATATGTGATTAGGTAATAATGAAAAACTGTTAAATTCCATTCAGATTATTTTTTATTTTTTAAAATCGTATTTGGCACCTTTATATTCAAAACATTTATCGTAGTGAGTACCATATCAATAGTACATAACTTAAAGGTACTAAAAAACTATCTTTATAATGAGATATTGCACATCGATCTTTGGAAAGAGACAATCTGTTATGAGAGTTAACTCTTAAAGAGGTCAATAACAGATAGTCTCTTTCCAAAGGTCGATGTGAAATATTTACCGCCGCGTACTCTAAGAAAGTTAAGATCCGTATCCGTATCCGCGGATTTTGAAACCAAATACCCGTATTCAGATCCGTATCCGCGGATATACATTTTTAACGATCCGGCACATCACTAGTATACACACAGTACGCACTGCGCATGCGTATGACGCTTTGACAGAGCCCGTAGAAATGATTTTCTCATTCTTTCCTCTCAACTGCCGGTTGAAGTTGAGGAAGGGGAGGCGTTTACCTTTTAGTCTGATCCAGGTCAATTTGGCTTAGCGCCTAAAGAAGTTTTACTTCAGTAAGACGAGTCTCGAAAAAGATACGCGTTTAATAAAATAATGTTGAGCATGTCCGACGTATGCACTGAATCATATAAATACTGTGAGTTTCATTTAAGACGCAACATATGTATGAGTTTTCTTGATATGGTAGCTATGGATTACAGATAATCGTCCCACATAAAATGCATCACAACTCAGACGCTCAAAGGGGGTTCATATGCATTTTATGTGGAACGATTTTCTGTAATACATTAATGATTTTCATAGCTACCAAATCAACAAAACTCATGTATATACAGTGTAAACTCTTTATAACGTCCTTCGTTATAACGAAAAACTCCCTATAACGTCGAAATTTTTACGATTTGGTTGGTTTACCTTAAAACCTATACATTAATACCCTCTTTATAACGCAACAGCCATTCTCTATTACGAAGAAATAAGTTCATATTTAGGCGTCAGCAAATGTTTACAGACATAAAGAGGACCATTCTAAACCATCACCATCTATTCAACAAGCACTTGATGACGCCAAACTTATCGAAAAATTCCTATTATTTAATGAAGATTATTCCAATATTCCATCACATTGAAAAATTGGTTATTTTTCTTTCTTCCCTCCATATAACGAAAATTCTTTATAACGAAAAAAATGTTCGGTCCCTTAAAATTCGTTATAAAGAGATTATACAGTACATTGAAGATTATTGTTAATTTGGTTGTTTTTCTTTCTTCACTCCATATAACGGTAACTCTCTATAACGATAAAAAATGCTCGGTCCCTTGAGTTTCGTTATAAAGAGTTTACACTGTATTGCGTTTTAAAAGAATTCACTGTATAATAAAAATCTAATAAATTAGGAATATTTTTTCAATCTCGTTTGAAGGCGTTTTCGACACTTAAAAAAATGTGACCGACTTTTTTATATGGACTATTCCACATTAAACTTAGATACCGACGCAATGTATAAATTACGAAAATGCGACATAAATCATTCCGCGTTTTGCCCCATATAAAATGTGTAGCACGAATGTGCGATGTTTATATAGCTACTGAAAATTTGTCTGCAAATAAAAAAAAACTGTGCGTGGTGCGTGCATGTACACTAAACATTTTACGACTAGGAGTAGGGGCTTTTTATCTTTAAGTTCTAACTCTAAACTTCGTGTAACAAATTGTATGAGAGACGACGTAGATATTTCAAAATTGAATTCACGTTCACAATAAAAACGCCTCGACTCGGTTGGGGTTTTTTAGATACCACCACACAAATTATGTCATTTATACTAACGAGGATGAACCAAAAATCTCGAACATCAGTTTAGTACCAGAAAATTACAGACAAGAAGAAGAAAGTCTCTCTAATAGCATTGCATTCTCTATCTATATATGTAAAATTCTATTCTCGTGTCACAATGTTGGCCGCGCTAATCTCCAAAACCACTGAAGCGATTTTAATGTAAAATTTTATAAATGTGTCTTGCTGGGTGCAACTTACGCTATAGGATAGGTTTTATTAAATATTGTGTACAAAATGACGGTGTTTCCTCAAAAAAGTTGGTTGTCTGTAAAGTCGGTTTACGGACGATAGTTTTACGTGATAACGTATTCCGTAATACATAACCTAAATTCTACATATAATAATTATAATAATTCGAATCTATGATATTGCATCTTTCGCTTCAAATTTAGGTTAATTTTATTTATTTAAATTACTCACCATATAATATTTCTTAATAAATAATAAATAATATATTCTTCCGTATTTATTTTAAGTCTCAAAGATTAGCTGTCATAATATTTATAAAACAATTGTTTCACTGTTTATAATATAAAATTCCAAAACCTACTTACAATATTTAAGTATTTTCATACGTCAAAAAATTGATTTTTATAATGATAAAATTTGTAAGAAAACGATTTTTTCGAGAAATGAGACCTAGCTAAAACGATTTTTTGCCCCCCAAAATCCCTTTTCAGTAAATTTCATCCAAATCGTTAGGGCCGTTTTCGAGAAAAGCACGCACAGGGTCAGGCGGAACGTTACGCGTTACGCGTTACGAACGTTAGGAACGTTACGCGTTAGGAACGTTACACTTTTTCGTGCATGCAGCCGGTGTTTTATCAATTTATAAGATTGGTGATTCATCAATTTATAAGACGTTATCACGTCAAAAAAACCGTTTTAGTAACATGTAACGACATCTATTGGAATTTACTTAAAGCTATTAGTTTAAAAGCAAACAAAAAAAACGGTTTCAATACCAAGTAGCGACATCTGATAAAATTCGCTCAAAGCTATTAGTTCAGAAGCAAATCTGGTAGAATTTGCTCAAAGCTATTAGTTCAGACGCCGGGCAGCAAACGAAATGCATTTTGCAGAATTATATCTATCGCACCCGGGTGAAACCGGGATGGACCGCTAGTATATAATATTTACAGTAAATAATCATGCTGTATAAGGTCTAGCTTTCTCTGCGACTTTTACATAGTTGCAATATTAGTGGTAATAGTACTACAGCTAGGTACAGTCCAGTTGGTTAGATCCACGTAATAACATTATCCCCAGCCTACTAAAGCTTTTAGTGCTTAATTTTAGCTTATCTGTGCGTTTCGTAGTGTAACCGGATTTTTTTAAGATTCATTAAAAAAAAATTCTAAGAGTCCCTATATTATTTACGTTGACATTTCTTTTTATAAAAACAATGTCCAGATAAAAATCTGAAATTTTAATATGTTATCTATGGATATTCTTATACTTTCAACAAGATATTTTTTTTTGTTTGTTTGGTGTCTAATTTTCAAATGGGTAAACAATTATTAAAAATGTGATTTTATTACATCAGGAGAGACACGCTAGAAAGATTTTTAAAATTAAACCAAACATGCTACAGACAAAATTATGAAAAACTGATTATTCGAAAGTTGAACTCTTTTAGTTAACTTTAAGATTAAAAAAGTGAACTCTCACGTGTAGTTTTGGTGAAACATCATATATATTAATACGCTAAGATTAAAGATGTTTGCCTCCCTTTTTAGAAAAAACCTCACAATTTCTCCACATAGATAATTGCTTGCTGTACTGACATCGACAACTAAAAAATTTATTATTGCTTTTGTGTTTGTAAATTAATTAAAATACAGCAACGCTGAACAACGTCTGCCATCTGACGGCTTTAATTTTGAAACAACGTCAACACTTCGATCTGTCATCTGACCTTCATATTGTAATACAACAGACACAATACTGCATACTGCTATCTGACGGCTTTAATTTTGAAACAGCGAGCAACGCTGAACAACGTCACAGCAATGCTGCATGATGCCATCTGACGGCTTAGCTTAACGCTTTTGCTACTTGCGCCTCTATATGACAATTATAGTAAAATATTTCTTCGATCTGTCATCTGAGCTTCATATTGTAATACAACAAAAAGAAGAACGTTATAAGCAGTGTGCAAAATTAGAAACGAATTGAATACCTGCAATCAAATTTAAAAAATAATTTCGTAAAGTGATAATTATTATACTTTTTTAGTGCGAATAATTCGCACAGGTCACACTAGTTACTCAATAATTGTCGAAAAAACTGACAAACGAACTATCAGCCATGTTTAAACTATATCTGTCTTTGGCAGCTCCATTATACGAAATATACCGCTGTAATCAAATTATGTCAAATGTTTAATTATTATTTTATTGTCATAAAAAAGGAAATTACGATTTATAGAATATAAATACCTTCTTTGAGAAATACGGGATTCAAAATGTTTCACTCCTTACCGCAAGAAATAAAATGTCTCAAAGGCAATCAGTTTAAAAAAGAGTTAAAAGCACATCTTGTAGTAACATGTGCCTTATAATATCTCAGATATATTTTGATTTTTTTTTCTAGTTGTTTTGACGACTGTATCCATATACTTAGCTCTACAACTAAAGAACTATTCTATTCTATCCTGAACTTAAATACGCCTCTGATCAGAATCTGAGGACATTGTCAACTTCAATTTTCTGACAATGCGTTGTGGATGCCAGCATGAAACTTTCGAACGTATGACGTAATAACATCAGTGAGTTGACAAGCATTCAGATTTCACAGGCAATAAAACAGGTCAAAGCTGTTATCGAAAGCTCAGTATACGCGCTCACAGAATTTACCAAGTCAAATTCACACGGCTGAATCGTGTAAAGAGATTTCATTAGACGCACGACTTGCTTTCTGGAACGACCGCAAATACAGCGCCACTCTAAAGTTGTGAGTTTACACATCGTCAGATTACATCTGCAGCCATGACAAAACGTCGCTGTCTTCATTTTGTCACGAACCTGGACCCGGGTCTAGTACGACGCTCACCCTCTATACCCCCCATATCTACGCCCTTGCTTGTAGAATGTAGATATTGTTGCGTGACACCTGTTGGGACGACTATGGGTTCTGTAGAATCTTCTAGCAACAACAACAATGGAAAACAGGTAGCCAAGTAAACCCGACCTTCTAAGAATTTTTCTGGAGAAAGGTTCTTCTAGAGGATTCGATCAGGCGGGATCGAAGCTATAAAATGCGAGCGGATCGCTGGCGCAGTCAGTCAGTTGTCCGTGAGTTGTGTTGATACAAGTGTGGCGTTGCGACATAAGTCATTAGTGTGTGCAAATATATAAATCTGGTTCTACATAAATAGCTTCTGTGTTGTAAATAATCGTGTATATAGTTAATAGACAAGTGTGCTAATAAACTTTGGTGTGTTCCTGTATTGTAAATATTTTGTGTACATAATTAGGACTTTGTATTCTTCGTTAATCATTATACTTATTTTATTATTTTATCAATTATAACTGTTGTTTTGTTTCTGTTAACGTTATTATTTCTTAATATTAATAAGAATCGCAGGATTGTGGACAAAAAGTTCTTTATTCAGTGTACGTTGTCATCTCATCATTTCGACACTGGACATAAATTTCTATTTGATGAAGTTCAAATATTAGATAAAGAGTCAAATTGGAAGAAACGCAAAATCAGTGAAATGTGTTTTATTAGAAAAAACAATTCTATGAATTACAGAACAGATACTCAAAATTTAAGTAGTCGGTATAACTATGTAATGAAATTGAACTAACTTTCGTATTTTTATTTATTTTATTTATTATTATTGTTTAAAATGTATACATAAACTTGTTGCCATGTTTTTGTCTTATGTACCTTAACTTTTGTTAATTGCTATGGTTAGTAATAAATGTTTATTTTCATAATTATATTGTTTTAAATTTTCACATTAATTGTACTTGAAAAAGTCTAAATTTATAGACGAAACGTCGTACACTGAATAAAGAACTTTTTGTCCACAATCCTGCGATTCTTATTAATAATTGTCTCGATGGACACGATTTCTAATATATGTTATGATTTCTGTTTGTTAAAGAAGTACTTTTTTGTTTGTGTATTTAACTGTTTTGTTAAACGTTTATTATTGTAAATTAAATAATTTCCACCACGTATTAGAACAGTTTTTTTACAATATTGTTTGAAAATCTGTCTGAAAATTTAGAATTATATTTAACATAAGTGGTTTTGTATTTTGACCATAGATATCAACTTTCACTTTAAAACGCTTTCTAAAATAAACTAAATTTAATTTATGACCTTTTTTTATTCGTATATGTGAACGAAATTTCAACTTGTGCCAAAACAGTACAAATAAATTTCTATCATGGCTATTGCCCATTCCAACCCGTCCCTCCACCACATTCAGACCCGTTATCTCGCCATGTACATACAATGGCACTGAAAACAATTTCGTGTGTATCGTCGAAGTTGAAAGAAGAGAAAGGAAGACAGGAAGCCAGGAAACGATTACATCACTGCTACTATGTAACCGGTAGATCTGAACAACTGCTTCTGCCATTTTGAGTTTACGAAAAAGCGATTTTCAGAATACCCACCAGACTAAATTTAACGCGTATGTTTTATTCTCGAACTGAAAAAAATATTTTTAGTGTTTCGTAACAAAATTGGTAAATTTATGGAATCACATCGGTGGCTCATAAAACTGTGAAAACATTTAAATATACAGTGTGTTCACATATAGTGGTAACAGTGGATACTAGATACAAAAAAAATAATTTTTTTTTTCAACTCGAAATTTACTAACGAATATTTCGGAGGTATACTTTTTTGTACTTCAAACTCAACCGGAAATCTTCATGCATTTTTTTTCAAATAGCAACATATAGTTTAGAAAACCATGTCGTCCCAACATTCTGTCGCTTGGTACATAAACTATTTAAGTATCTAATTTAGAGCATTTTTTCTTATATGATATATAAAGACGGAATCTGGACCCATTTTAAGATAGGGGGATACAGAATTTCAAAGGTGGTAAAAAAGGGTTAAAATTTTTAAAAAATTCTGCCGCTTTGTTTTCAGGTTCTGTTAGAGCCAAATGACCGGGAAATACCAGCGGCAGAAATTGTTGACCAATTGCACCCCCCCTCCCAAGCCACTCCTAAAAAATCTAAAAATGTTTTAATAGGTTACATAAGAAAATATTCGACAAAAACGTTATCAATTTATTAGTTAAACACACAGTACCTAATAATTATTTTTCATAGCACTCCACGCATGTGCAAATAATATTAATTGTTACTCTTTGTTTAATTAACAAATCGATAACGCTCTACTCGAATATTTTCTTATGTAACCTTATGAAAAATTTATACGAATTTCTAAAGAAAAAATGGAGATTCCGAAAATGTAAAAAATATATATGTTGCCATTTGTGATAAGACAAATAAAAGTTGATTAGTAAATTAATGAAATGCAGAAATGATGTTTTTGTGATAAAAAAAACTAAAAACATAATTGAAATAAAAATGTGAAAAGAGAATAAAATAAATACAAAAACCAAGATCACATAAATAAGTATAAAAAGGAGGAAGTAAAGTGATATATTTAAATAAATTTAATTATATACTTAGTTTGTAATTATATATTTAGTTTGTAATTATATAATTATTTATTTAATTTGTAAGGGCCATCCTATGTACGGGCAACATAGCCCCCTATAGGTCCTATATTATTATATATATGGAAAAAATGGAATAAATTATTATTATTCAACACGCGTGAGTAATATGTAATTTCGGGGCCCTGCTAATCGTGGGAGAAATAATATATTACTTCACTAGTGTAATAATGAATTTTCTGGGGTGGGAGAAATAATATATTACTTCACTAGTGTAATAATGAATTTTCTGGACCAATAGAAACTCAGTAGCAAGCCCAAGCGCTAAATAATGAAAAAAACTGCAAGTAGCTTCTGGACCAATAGGAACGTGGTAGGCGGTATTGTATACTTATATGAAAACAGCATCGCAATTCAGCGAAATCATGGCAATCTTGTGTATACACTGACGGTGGTACGTCAATCAATGAAGTGATTTATTATTTTTCCCTCTTTTATCAGGGCCCCGATTACATATTACTCCTGCTAGTTGAATAAAGTATTATGTGCGACTATTGATCGAAGGAGAATATTCCACTCGCGTGTGTTTTACCGCACTCGCTGCGCTCGTGCGGCAAATTTCACGCTCATGGAATCTTCTCCTTCTCTCACTAGTCGCACAATATACTATTATTATTATTATTTGTAAAAAAATGCATGTACACTTCTGGTTGAGTTTGGAGAACAAAAAGAATACCCTCGACGGTTTCCGATAGCAAATTTCGAGTTGAATAAAAAAATATTCAAAATTTTTTTTGTATCTAGTAAGATACACGAATTATTCATGTTACCACTATCAGTAATGTCTATATATAGAATGGAAATTGTTAACATTGTAAGACAAAAAAATTAATTTTTCATTTTAATTCTGTGTATAGCTGAAACGTAAACCAGCTTTATTTAATATAGTTTTACTTTTTAAGAAATCCGCACAGTTTTGTTTTTCTTAAAAAGATTAATTCAAAAAGGTTAAACTAATTTAAAAAACAATTAAGTTTCGATTAAAAAAGCATTCCCGCCAAAGTATTAAAAATTTTAAAGCCGACTTTAAAATAACTGTCATATATTTATGTAGAAAATATAGAATATAATAAAATAGAGCTGAAACTAATACAAGAAAAGATGAAAAACGTTCGTCCAAGAGTGTAGATATTTTTTTTTCTGGATGGGGGAGATAAAGCAAAAAAAAACAATATTTTTTTAAGTTTTATTATTATCACACAAGAATAATCACGAAGGAAGGTGTCATCAAAATATAAATTCCCAAACCAATTTTATAACCTTTTTCAAAATTAAAAATTTCAATTTTTAACCAGGTACTCACATGGCTATTTGTATTTGTGTATTTGGCAACCAATTACCAAGTGTGGAGGGTCTATTTAACAAAGTGTTGGCATTATTTGCCTATTTGACAAATAAGGCCAATACCAAATACGCGTTACCGTGCGCTTGTCGGTTTTTCGAGGGACATCAAAGGAGTCAAATAGGCAAATACGGCAAATAAACCGTCCACACAATGGCTATATTTAAAAGCGCACGCGTCGTGAACCTGTACGGACGTGCAGTATTTTTGTGTCTGTGCTGTGAGCGAGAACTGGAACAATTACTATTGAAAATTAATTGGGGCAATGAAACAGTGCTAAAATTTCCGAAATTTTGAACCTTGCGTTCTGCTGCCTAATGTTTGTGTGTTTGCTATTTGACTGCCATGTGTGGATGGTCGTATTTGCCTCTGTCTTGAACGTCATATATTTTGCCAAATACAACACCCAATAGCGAACACAAATAGCCATGTGAAGTGCCATCTTTATGTTCAGTTACTCACTCGTATAGTGTTGTCTAATAAATTGTACCGAAACAGAAGTTTTGATACAATTGTTGCTACCCTCTTATAATATGCGGTTATGGACATTTGTCTGCGACTATCTACCTCATACAACCTCAATAAATTGAAGTTATATGCATAAAGGTCATATTCGTATTGATAAATTCAATTAATAAACAGTCATATCTTTGTTAAGATTTAATTAACAAATATTGTTTACATGTTAATTTTGCAACGCAAGCGTAGAAGTTTAAAGTTTGACATTGTAAACACACAGCAATCTACATTGAAAGTAATCATTTGTTTTCGATGCCTTATCTGGTTAATTTCTCGTTATAATCAAACTCAACATGATCAACCATTACGTGAAGACATTTACTAAAGTTGCCTGCCACAGCGCTGCCAAGTCTTGAGAAATTTATCCAGGTTTAGAAAATAGGGTTTTTGAATGAAATTTATCTTTGATATAAATGAGACAAAAGTTTAATAGCAAGCCAATTTTTTAAAAATTTTTTTTTAAACACAGAAGTACGATACGGTATTTTGAACTTTTTGACAAAGATCTTACCTTGATAAAAGTACATTCCTATATTAAAATCAGCCCTTCTCCAACCGAATAATGCGTAATAGTTTAGCCAAATATTGTCAGCCATAACGTAATTTTAATCAAGTTACTTCTGTAATAATGGCAACACTGATTTAATTAACGACGGTGTTTATTCAAGTAACAATGTTACATAATACAGGAATATTTATTCCTGCATGTGTACACATTAGCACAGCACAGTGGTCCAAAAATATGTTTTCTTTTCTATCTAAAATGTTTAATATGTGTACATAATGTTTAAGGAGGTTGAGCCGTTTTACGAAGATAATGAAAAAAAACTGAAATAAAGTTTTTTTAATAGATTTTTTATGACAAAATTTTCTGTAAGAAATCCAAGATTTATAAAGGTAAAAATTGAAAAAACTTTTACATGTAGTCTTATGGAAAATATGTCAACCTAGCATGCAAACTGTACATTTTAATTTTTTGCAAATAACCAAATAATGTCAGCAGTTCCGAAAACTAACTATGTAAAGCATCGATGCCTTACGCATATTTTAATATTTTTTTCAAATTAATTAGGAGACTCTTAATCAATAAAAAAAAACTATTAAACCTAAGCACTTTTCGATTATGGATTTTTATTCTTGACAATTTTAACAATTTTAACTGGATTTTCAACTTTTTAATTATTTAATTTTAATTTTTATTACTTCTAATTCCTTTTTTTAATTATTTACTGCAAAAAATATGTAAAATACAGATATTTACATAAATTTATTTTTTCTAACAAAAAATTCAAAAGCTAGACCATTAAGTAAAATACAGAAATAATTAATTAATATTAAAAAAATATATACATTTATGCCTTTATGACAATAATTTATTGGTATCATAACCTTTTATAAAAATGTATTATGGAAAAGTTCCCATTTAGAATTCGAGAATTCGACTTACTTTTGATTGGGACTGTAACGCATCAGCCTCCTTAAAGTGAAACATTTGTTGACGATTTTATTATTTCAAAATTAGGAAACGGTTATATGGAATTTGTTACCGTGGCTAGAGAAAACGCTATACGTATCCATAGACAGCATTCACTGCGCATGCGTGTAGAGTGCATATTAGGCTTTGACAGAGAGAGTAGAAACGATTCTACTGCACTCTTTCCTCTCAACTGCCGGTTGAATAGAAAAGGGGAAGCGTTCCACTTTTGGTCTAATCCAGGCCAATTGAAACTTTTTAAACGCAGTAGGATAAAGAAGTTTCTCTTCAAAAATCACGCACATAATTTATTTCATACATTAAATAAATACAGGAAAAAGTTATCCATTTTCTGCCGAAAAAATTACATAATTAAATGGCTTCATAGTCTAATGTCTATATCTATATACAATAAAATTCCTGTGTCACAAATTTGGCCGCGCTAATCTCCGAAACCACTGAACCGATTTTAATGAAATTTTGTGAATGTGTCTTGCTTGATGCAACTTACGCTATAGGATAGTTTTCATTAAATATTTTGTACAAAATGACGATGTTTTCTCAAAAAAACTGTTTTAGGAACATGTAACGACATCTGATAGATTTTACATAAAGCTATTAGTTCAGAAGCAAATCTGGTAGAATTTGATCAAAGCTATTAGTTCAGATGCCGGACGGCAAACAAAATATATTTTGCAGAATTATACCTATCGCAACCGGGTGAAACCGGGTCGGTACGCTAGTAAAAAGACTAAAATTTCACCGCACATGACAATTCAAGTAGATATAGGTATTTGTAGTGCATGTAAAAATGATAATAAATCATATCCCCGTCATATTATACTGACTTCAGACAACACGATATTTTTTTAAATTCAAATTTTGTTTACACAAACTTAACATTGCATGCTTCCCAAATATTTGCGTTCTACTTTTTTCCAGGTTTATGAACAATTCTGTCGCAATTTTAAAAATTCCAGCTGTTCATTCCTTAACTGTAATAAAAGCCCATTCACAACCACTTAACGTAAAATAACGATTCTACGTAAGCATAAGCAATAAATTCCGTTCACAATGAAAGACGGCTATATTTTTTCTCTGTCAACAGCGAAAATAGAATTTGACGGAAAATTCGAAATACAAAGAGAACAAATAACGTGTTAGACAAAACAGTATAACACGTTATTTGTTCTCTTTGTATTTCGAATAATATTTCGAAATAAAAAGTGAAAGAAATATAGACAAAACAGTATATGTATTTCTATCACTTTTTATTTCACATTTTACGAAGGGGAAGTAGGCGTGGTTTATTAATGTATTCCGCTCAATTTATTGATGATAATTAAATCACATCTCATTAAAGGTCTATCGGCTCAAAAAAAAACTAGGAGCCGTCGTGGGACACAAGTCACAAGCAGCGCCACTTAAATGACTATTCTACCGGCAAACGAATACAAATTAGTCATCGCCGTCAACAAACGCCTTGCTCACCGTATAGAACTTTAAGTAACAAGCAGCGCCATTTAAATGACTATTCTACCGACAAACAAATACAAATTAGTCATCGCCGTCAACAAACGCCTTGCTCACCGTATAGAACTTTAAGTAACAAGCAGCGCCATTTAAATGACTATTCTGCCAACTAACGTGTGAAAATTAGATGTCGCGATCAACAAAAGTCATGTTATAATTCAATGTATACACACAGCAAGCGCTAGTAACTAAATTAAACGTAACACGTGCCATGTACAGCATAGAGCGTCACTGCATTTGCACGTTTTTATTCCCATTCAAACGCGCCAGTAGATGTTTCACATCAAAAACTTTTCTGTTCAAAATTTTGTTGTCTATTAAACTGTACTGCCATAGGCGATCGATCCGAGACACCCTGTATAATATTCCTTATCTATAGTTCGAACACCATTAAAATATTCTGTCATGAATCTTTTGCCATACGATATCTTTATTATAAAAGCAAAGGCAAACTTTCAGTTACTGAAGAATGTGAAATAGTTGAATTACAATGGTTTTAAAACAACTGCGAATCTAATGAAACAAAAACGAACGACTTTTAGTTTCATGCGTACCATCTGTTCATTAATTAGATTTTCATATAATGTGAGCTCTGTTTGTGGTTACGAACAAACTTTTTTGTGGCACACAAAAAAATTTAATCGTATTTAACTTTCAAAAAAATCGTCCAAGTTAAAAACTTATTATGTACTGTTAAAAAGAGAATGCATTAAAATTAATTATAAAAAAATTCGTCAACAGATTTAAGGTAGTTCACTCGCGACAGTCGTAGACAAAAATATAGCGCAACAAGTAAAGTACCAGCAGTTAGAAATTACCGTGCATTTTTGTAAGAGACTATCCAACACATCTAAGCTTTAATATACAGATGCACTCCTATACAATAATTACAATTGCAAGTACAATAAAAATATTTGTATTTTAAAAATCTATATTTTTTAGCAAACCGATAAAAAAATTCAGTTTTTTTTAAAAAGTTTATAATATTTATATTTATAATGCATTAGTTTTTAAGAACCGTTTTCGAGATATTCTGGAATGTACCCGTTTTCTTTATATCTCCAGCATGTTAATTTTATACATTTTTTTTGTTAACATCTCGTTTTACAGACGGTGAAAAAATTTTATTTTTTTAAATAAGGCACTTTTATAAACATTATACTTCAGTTTTATTAAATTCCTAAGAAAAACCGTTTCACGAGTAAACTACCTTAAGATATGCAACAAAATACTTAAAATGGCAATTTCTACTTTTCATTTTTGCTAATACGCGCCACGGATCTGAAAGGTTCGGAAGCTAGTCACAAACAGCGTCGCAAAGGCACATTTTAGAGCCGTTGATACTCCCACCACCTCTCAGCTACCTGCACGGAACGTGCGCTCGTCGGTAATTGGCCGTGATCGCTCGTTGCCTTTGGCACTTGTCGCTTTCCTGCTTTAAAGTACAGTCGAGTACGCTATTGTCAAGCTGTCATTGCTATTTTAGTTTTGTTGAGTTGTGAGTTTGTAGTTTTTTAGCAGACTGTACAAGCGCAAGCTCGCATTCGCATCTAACTTCTCAGCCTTTTAGATTAGTGGCGCGTATTATACTTACAAGTTCGATTACTGAATACTCGAATTCAACTACAAGAGGTTTAACCACGGCACTCCATACCAAGGCTGCCCAACCTATTAGTAAATGCGATCTACTTTTTTTTAAATAGTGTCATCGCGATCTACCAATATGCGGGAAAAAATAAAAATCGCTTCTAGAACGTTGCAAATATAGAAATTTTATTTAAACATTTAAGTGGGAACAAAAATTATACAATATCGAGTATAGTCATATAAAAAAATAAAGAAACATAATTAGGAATATAGTGAAGTAATTTTAATGAGATCGCTGACACTGTCAAGATTTGGCAATATTTTCAAAGGCGGGAGTATACGATGATAGAGCTAATCGATTTAGTTTGAAAATTGAAGTTTTGGATGTTAGAATACATAAAGTATAAAGATCTATACTTAAAATTCAGCCGCGATCGACTGGTTGGGCACCCCTGAGTCTATACAATCGACTGGTTGGGCACCAGTATTCAAAACAAAAATTCTATTATCGCGTCCCCACTGTACTGTGTATTGTTATAATTAAACAACTAGTAATTACTTTTAATTCATTCTAAAAGACATGTCATCCGTAGCTATAATTTCAAAACTATAATATTATTCACTCTCTCGTATCAAAGAGCGATATTATTAAGTTTGTTCCAAACAGTCAGCAAACGGTAACGCAACCGCCGCCCGCATGCGCAGTAGCTAAAACGTGTTCCAAAATCGCCACAAACAGCTTCGTTTTAGCTACTGCGCTTGCGGGTGGCGGTTTCGTTACCGTTTGCTGGTGGCTTGGAACAAACTTATTATTCGCTTTGTTGTCATATCAAAGACGATAAATGCAGACTTTGAATATGACCAACAGCAGTCACTAGACGCTGTAATCGCCATGATATTGAGTCGTAAAATTTTATGGTTAATATCGAACCGAAAATAGTGCCAGCTAAACACAAATCTCAACTAACAATATACGACCTTTGGACGAACGAATTTTAGTGAAACCATCTAATTTATATCAAATTTAACAAAAGAGAAACTCGTCGCAGTGCAGAACGCTACCGTAATAAAAAAAACTAAAAAACACGCTTTATAACAAACTAAAAAGTGAAAAATAAATATAGTTTAAAAAAAACTAAAAAACACGCTTTATATCGAACTAAAAAGTAAAAAATATATTTTTTTAAATAAGCTTAAAACAATAATGAATAAAAAATACAAGTATTTTTGTGAAAAAAGCGTGGGGCGCTTTGTTCCACATTTTAGTACATCGAGCACCCCACGCTTTTTTCACAATAACATCAACAACTCGAGAATTTTTTGATTATTGATTTAACAGGAGTAGCGTGTAACGTCAAATAAAATATTACTCACAAATGCAAAACCTTTATTCAAACATTATTAAACAATTAATCTTTAAATATAAATTGCAAATTAATTTCTGTTTTTCTTATTTCCATGACAACGAAAGGTATACTGATGTCACATCACGAATTCAACCATTTTACATTATTAGTTTTTATTTCCATTTTTTTGTAGTAATAATACCAGTATTTATGATTTCAAAGTGCACCAATAAAAAAATAGCGTAAAGTATAAGTGGATAAAAAGGTCTTTAAAACACTTGCTCTATTTCGAGCACTCCGGCTGCGCCATCGTGCTCGAAAAATCACGCGTGTTTTAAAGACCTTTTTATCCACTTATACTTTAATATACTATTTTTCTTTAATCACCCTACAAGACACCCACTGTGTGGTACCATTGTAATCTGTTTAAAACTTCAAACGGGAATGATATATTACTATACACTATTTCAAAATAGACTAGACAGAGTAAACATTTAATTAACTAACTCAAATATTCAACGTTTCTGTCAAAATTGACATTGACGTAAGCGACCACCGTTTCATTCGTATAAATGTTGATTAAGGCTAGAGGCATTAAGTAACCAACAAGAAATATCACAAAACGTATCTATAAAATGTTCTTAAACCGGCAAAGGACACTTTAAAAACGCTGTATTTTCATCTGTCATGGGACACAGACTAAACAGAACACAAATTTACCTACCTGTCAGGGTTTTTTTTTATTTGTTGTTTGCTAATGTTTACTTTCCGCTGTGCGTTAACTCACTGATGAATGTAAAAAACAGAAATGGTATTTACTTTTTGTCATGTTTTATTAAAAGCTTTTATGATCCAAAAGTTTATTTGTTTTTAAGTAATAGAAGTCATAAAAAATGTGATAAAATAAATACAGAAAATACAAATGTTAAGAGCACTGTGGTTGAAACAAAAATAAAAAATAAAGAATAGTTACTTCTTACCATAACAGTTTTATTAGCGGATGTGCATTTCGGGAGCTATATGCTCTCATCTTCAGCAAACACTAAAGTTTAGTGTTTGCTGAAGATGAAAGCATAGCTCCCGAAATGTACATCCGCTAATAAAACTGTTGTGGTAAGAAGTAACTATTCTTTATTTTTTAAATACAGAAAACCTTTCAAAAAATACTAGACGCGAAATTTGGAAAATAGTGAATTAAAATTATGGCCGAGGCAAATATGACTGTTTTCTTACTGTCTTCCGCGAACGGTAATTCCTGCAATATCGGCCATCTTGTTGAGATTCCATCAGATAAATATCGTGATGGGTGTTTATACAGGATTATGGCCCATTACCTGCCAAGCTCTATATATACAGTATGTTCATCGACAGTGATTGATTCTTATATCCCACTAGATACAAAAAAAGTTTTAATAGTTTTTTATTCAACCCGAATTTACAATCGGAAACTACTGAGGTAGGTATGTTTTTTATGCTTACTTCAAACTCGATCGGAAGTGTACATGCATTTTTTTTCAAATGGCAACATAAACTTTATTTTACATTATGGAAATCTCTATTTTTTCTCTATAAATTCATGCCAAATTTTCATAAGGTTACATAAGAAAATATTCGCGAAAAACGTTATCAATTTATTAATTTAAACACACAGTAATAATTATTATTATATAGGACTCCACACATGTGTAATAATAATAATTAATTTTGACCTACTGTATAATTCTCTGGAATATTTTCTTATGTAACCTTATAAAAATTTTGTATGAACTTATAAAGAAAAAAATGGAGATTTTGAAAATGCAAAATACAATACATAGGTTGTCATTTGTCGGTTGAGTTTGAAGTACGAAAAAATATACCTCAGCAGTTTTCGATAGTAAATTTCGAGTTCAATAACAAACTACTGTTGGATTTTTAAAAGAAGACCGGTCTATGGAATGTAGTCCTATGACCTTATTGCAGAAGAGCGCACATGTATTTTATATTAGTAAAAGGTAATGATCCTGGAACCGCTTCTATGCAATAAGGGAGTCCAGTCGACCAAACGTGTCGCAATTGTCGTATCGCGATAATTGTACTATTTCCATAGCTGTACGACTACACAGCGACACTTGCTAACAGTACAAAAAAATCATACACCAGACAGTACATAGGTGTGCGTTCACGGACTAAGTTGAGGGGTGTTGTCTGAATATCATCAAAATGGAAAGTAAAAAGGGAAAAACAGTTAGAAGTGGCGCTAGGGAGCTCATAGCGAATGTAATTAAAATGTGCGAGTTAGAGGCTCAAAATAATGCCTTAAAATTTAAAGCTATACATTGTTTGCATGCCTTGCTATGCGCCGCCTATGAATTCCGATAATTTGGGAACACATCAACGACTTCTTGCCCTTTCCCCACCGGTCTTCTTTCGCCGATCGCACAGTATTTTGTATTTAGTATATAAGATACAAGAATTATTTACTGTTGCCGATATCGGCGATCATACAGTATACCTATTTACAAAGTGCTGTTTAACCAACCCCCCTCCAAAGTTTTCAATTTCCAACTCAAAAGACAAAAAAAATTAAATCCGTGGAAAGTTTTCACTTGAATTCGCTGTATAAAGGAGATATTAATCTAGATTTCTCCGAGCCCAGAATTCTCAACATCGCAGTTCATTGTATTCAATGCAATTTCTGTAATTTTCGTAAGCTCATGGGCTTACCCATCCTCTTAAACTGAAACGGTTTTCCCTTGACGTCATCCCTAAGACAAGTTTTCAGACATTTATCTAAAGTTTTTCTCGAACGTTCTCATGGGACCCTAATATATTTAAGGCGGTCTTCTGTGCATCTGGGCTTTGTGGTAAAACCACTAGAATTATCCCAAAGCAGTAACTTCTTTTAGCATTTATATAACGATTATAAAACATTTTTTAAAAATCGGTTTATTTTAAAACTTACGGAGTTTTGTTTTTGAAATTCGAGTTATAGGGAAATAACATTTTGTTAGCGTTACAGAGTCTAAATAAGTAATTCGAATTACCGCGTATTTAGAGGTTCAGCAAAAAGGACTTCATCTGGATTACGCGACTTAACGAAGTTCGAGTTATCGAGATTCCACTGCATAATGAAAATCTATGAAGTAAAAAAATAGGACCTAATTTATGTATTTAGAATATAATCCATTACTTTATGTACGAGTTGCGACATTGTGAAAAACCGATTTTAACTGTTACACAAGCCATAAGAACATGATATATACTACATTTTTTGCACGTACCTCCTATAAATTCACTTTATCTATATTCATAAGTTCTTCGAGGGATACGGCAGACTTGATTGAAAACTATCAAAAATGATTAAGCATAAATAGTAGGTATATTACACCACAAGGGTCAAAATTGTGATATTCTTCTGACGCGAAGCCAAGAGCATCATGGCGCGAAGAGCAAGGATATCACACTTTCGGCCAGTGTAGTGCATACTATTTTTCATCATACCTCGGTCGTAAGCACGTTTATAAAATACATTTATTAATTAATTACTTATTAATTACATAACGACACAGATAAATTCCAAGCAAGAAGCTTTGAGGTAACATGTAAAAACACTAATGACAGCTGTTCGCGACTATTAGCTAAAATGTAATATAGGGTTGCTATGGTTACGACATCTAAACAACAGTTGATTGGTTGTTTTTGCTTTACTACCGCACGAACGTACGAATTTCTCGCATTGGTGCGTGTATAATCCTACCAAGGAGTAAATGTTAGACTTTCCGCGTTACAATTGGTGCCGAAATTATGCACTTTCGATCGAGGTATGAAGAAAAACATATTCATTTCTGATTGACAACGTATATCCGCAAAATTCGAATACTTACGTTATTACAATAAAATAACAATGAATGACATTTCATATACAGATTGTATCAAATCAAAACGGTCCATAGGACATTCTGTGTGTAAGACAGAGACGATATATAAAGATCTAAAGCAGTAAGTAAGAATGAGATAAATGATCGCTAATATAGTTACTGTGGTTACGTAAATAAATAATTACGTACACTGTAAATCTTTTTTATCAATAATTTCACTAGTGAATACTGACATTTGATAAAATTGTGATTTTTACTGTAGAAAACAAAGACGATACTATCAGATTGTATAACCACAGTAACTATAAGCGATCATTTATCTCATTCTTACTTACTGCTTTAGTGCTTTATATAATATCGTCTCTGTCTTACACACAGAATGTTCTATGGACTGTTTTGATTTGATACAATCTGTATACAACGCCATGACAACTGTATTTATCAGAAGAACAACTGATTTTCTTTAATTTCGACAAATTGATATAAGCAAACTAATAACATGATAAAAACAATTTAATTTAAAACAACAATAATTAAGCGATGAAATTTATCTTCAGAAAAACTGGAACATGGAAAGTTATTAAATTGCCCCCAAGCTTTAATTTTGTGCTCGCAATTTATGTGTACAGTCTGTTCATTTTGTCTAAGTACGTTTGGGAATCAAACAGAGCGTGCCAAGGATTATTAAAATACGTCATATTTTTTATTTTAAGTTTCAAAAAAAGTCACTGATTCAGATGTAATACACTATTCACATAAATTAGCGTTTCCTAGACTTTTTCGCTTACGAGCCTCTTAGACAATAGCCAAATTTGCAGGGGATCCCCAATAATATAGGGTGACCGGTAATTGCTCGAATTTCTTTCGGGAGAAGAAACTATGACTAATTTGGAATGACCTTATCACATGCGTCATTTTTTATGATAATGACACTTCTGCGAGAATTTTTATTTATTGTTAAGTTTTAACACACAACATAAAATCTAACAGTAAATTTCGTGGTTTTTAGCTTTAGGAATTAGGTTGGCCAATTAGTAAGCTATCAGATCATGCAAAAATTCAGGCCAAAAAGTGAGAATATTTTTTTTTATTTTTAATTCCCAAAATTCGGATTTTTGTAAAAAGAAAACCGAAGTAGATTTTCTTTAAAACGGCGCATTTCCGAACTACGATATTAGAAAAGATTCATAAATCGTGATATTTTTTTATAAAAACTCATTTTTTTTTTACTTTCAGTCTAAGTCCATTATTACTATTCGTCATTTGTTTTTATAAGATAAAAAGGACATATTATGTATTTTGCTTAAAAGTGTGAAAATTGATAAATAAATTATTTACTAAAAAAATCAAAAATCTAAATCTTGAGTGAAGTGCAGTGGCGCTAAATAATTCAAAAAAAAAAATCAGATTTATAGACCCTAAAAATGCAATAAATTTTATTTACATTTTTTTTTTCCAAGGAACTGATCTACATTTTTATACTTGGCTAAAGACTTTACTGCTACCAATTTTTTTTAATTTTTGCTAAAAAATCTAAATATCGGACAATACTGAATAAATGAATATTTTTGTCTCGTTGTTTCTTACAAGTATACAAAAATTAATTGACTTTAGATTGAGCAACAGTCAATTAATTGGTATGAAAGAAACCCCGAATTTTGATGTTTAATAATTAATTTAGTGAGGTACCTATAATTAAATTAGCTCAAATTTTAGCAAAAAAAATTGGTTGTCTGTAAAGTCGGTTTACGGACGATAGTTTTACGTGATAACGTCATAAAGAAACATTGATGAAAAATTGCATACTTTTATGAGTGACACTTTTCGGAACGTTACACTTTTTCGTGCATGCAGCCGGTGTTTCATCAATTTATAAGACGTTATCACGTCAAAAAGTGAGTAAATACATATTTTATTTTAAAATAAATAAAATTATCGACCAATTTTTTTTCAGACTATATATTGACAAAAATAATAAAATTATAAGTCAATATTTCACTAGATGACGTTTCGATGCGGATTTGGATCTTGTTCAGAAATAATCTAAAAAATATAAAAATTAATTAGTACATATTAAGTAGATATACTAATTAATTTTAATATTTTTTAGATTATTTCTGAAGAAAGTCCAAATCCGGATCGAAACGTCATCTAGTGAAATATTGATTTATAATTTTATTATTTTCGTCAGTACCTATACCTATAGTTTGAAAAAAAAATTGGTCGATAATTTTATTTATTTGAAGAGTTCTATTCAGACGTTAATCAAAGATTTATATTTTATTTTATTTACAAGAAGTTGAATATAAATCGGTTTAACTGCATCGAAATAAACTTTATTTAATAAAGGAAGCAAAAATGTGTAGTATGTTAATAATTCACTCAGATTGTTTTATTTTGAAAGAGAGTTAAAACTGAGTGAATATATCAACTGGCGGCTTTGAAATCAACCCCAAACCATCACAATCAGGCGTTTGACAAGATAACTTATTTAAGTTTTTCTTTTTTCAAAAACAACAATTGCAAAACACGACATCGACATACAACAGTAAACTCACCCGTCGCATAACCCGTAGTGAAAAAGAAGACGTCTTCATTTTGGCCGTTATATTGAACCAAAGTTCGTTGTTTTAATTTTTACCCGACGCAATTGTCAAACAAAACAATCACCATAAAAGATGGTTGCTTACGCGATTTGAAGACAATTAAAAAACTAAACGCATACACTTAAATATAGAACTACTAAAAATCTTATCAGTTACAAGAATCAACACTACTTTAGAATTACTTTCTAAACCTGAAAAAACAAAAATCCAACCACAAACATATGAAAAGCGTCCTAAAAACAAAAGACAGTTCTACAACAGCATCTATATAGAAAATCAACACGACATTAAAGAAATAACAAAACACTTTCACGTTTCGAAAAAAAAATTAGAAACAAACTAGTATCTGTAAAACCGAGAGGAATTTTTTTTTCTGGATAGAAAGAGGTGTGTGTGTGTATCTATTCTGGATAGAGGAGATGTTGTCGCGAGTGTTGATTGTTAACAACTCGCGTATATAAGTTTTTGGTGTTGGTGGTGCCGGTAAGATGGGTCGGTGGTGTTTGAGGTACAGAGTGGTGTTTGATTGGTGAAGAGAGACGGCGCGCCGTGGCGTTGCTCGCAACGTTCTCGCAGTGAATGTGGAGTCTTGCAGACCGATCAGCGTAGCTGTGTACGCGCACGCCTGCCTCTGTATTAACAGTTATATAACCGGTGCCTGAATCCACCGAAACAATGAGCTCAATTATATCCTGTCTGAAAGCCGGACTTACTCTCTAAACATGAATTAGTGACATTTTCACTGTATTGATACCTAACCAGTGATTTTTAAAACAAATTCGTGATTTTTCATTAATAAGTTTTCTCTCTAAAATTGAAATTGTAAAAATTACACTATTTGTAATAGTGACTTTTTTTTATTAAAAATATGTAGTGTTTGGTGGTTATCAGGTTCTTTTAAATTAGTAAAACTATTTAAATTTGGTTTAATATTGCTTTATTTACGATGCCAACGTTGACCTACGCCAGCTAGCGCTGGCATAGCCACGTGCGTCCACCACCTGACTTCTCCCTTCCTTCCAAATACACATATATTTATAACATTCAAAATGCAAACGTCGCGCTATTAACTAGAACGATTATTACTAACCGCTTTAAATTAACATATCTTGCAGTTCTACATTTCAAATGATATACGTAATTATAGCCTACTTACTGATGTATCCACTACACCTCCCCCGAAATTTTAAAAATAAAACATATTCGAAGGATGTGTTTTGTTTTTACATACTCATAAGTAATACAATTCTTAATCTAAATATACAAAAAAAAATACAATTACATTACTATTACAATAAAATTTGTTTCATTATTGATATTAACACATTTCTTCTTTTTCAGTAATCATTAAATTCATCTTAATCATTTTAATATATATTTCTTCAATATTCATTTTCTTTCATATATAATTGTTACAATTCATTAATATTCGTTTCTTTATTATTTCTTCATTATTTAATTCTTTCTCAATATTTATTTTAATACATATTCCTCCAATTATTCATTTTCTTACATCATTTTTCCACTTTATTAATATTCGTCTCTTTATTATTTCTTCAATATTCAATATTTATTTTAATACATATTCCTTCAATTATTCATTTTCTTACATAATTTTTCCAATTCTCTCAACAATACGTCTGGCGTGAGTGTCGATCGAGTAAAAGGATTTATTAATTAATCATACAAATTTCCTATTCCTTTCTCATAACAATAATATAACATATATATCTTCCTTTATTCTTGTCAATATAATTTTTCTATATACTTTTAATATATGTTCTCATAAGTATTAATCGTTTCTAAATATATCATATTTTAATATTACTCATTATAATATCCAAAGTATCTACTGAATAACTAACTATTCAAAAATAATATTTCACTTATCTAGAAAAATAGAATTGCAATTATTTGGAAATCTTCCCGAGGAACAGTCTCATTTATAAATACATACATCTTGGTTCATTATTTTAGTAATTTCCATTAGGTCGACTATTTCTTTAAAAAATTTATAATTATTACATCCCTGACCAAAATTGTAATTATTACATCTATCTTTGATTAAAATTTTGCTGACTGTAATTTTATCTATTAGTTATAAACATTAAACTGCCTATGGTTGTTTTTGTTAAGGTTTCTGTTTGCGGTCGTGTATTCTTTATTGCTGAATTGTGCAGAGTTGCCATTTTACAATTTGCCTATTACGTGTGAAATTAGTAGATCAAATATTTTAGCTGCATATATGCAATTAACAATTACTGATTATAATATTATTTATGAAGAACAATAACACATATGAGTGACATTTACGATATTATAGTGTGATTCACCAAAGAAATATTCACAGACAAAAGTTTTCCCGTGATTAAAATTTTCATTTAAAATTCAATTAGGTACATAAATGCTAACCATTTTTGATTAAACAAAAACCTGATACAAAAACAAACATGTAAAAAAAAATCCTTTACTTCAAATACTCTATTTTAAAATCATTACTCGATAAATCAAAAGGTAGTTATGGTTCATAATCTAATTGATAATTCTGTTTCATTATTTATTTATTTATATTACGTAAACCAAAATTTCACAAAAATAATATTCTTTACTGATTTCGTCAAATTCTACTTGTTAACTTTCTTATCCTCTCAAATTCACTTATAAATCCATCAAAATAATAAATTAACAAATTCACAAAAAAATCATACTTCACAAAACAATGTTAATAGTGCTGACTGTCCCTTTATATAAAATTCTTTATAAAATACAACGCATTTCTCGAAATTAGCCATTAATAAACTTAAATAATTATTAATATTCAAAAAGATAACTCAATAAATTTAAAAAAAAAACGGAATTTACTAATTTCAATTTTCAATAAACAAACGATATTTAAAATTCTTATAATTCAACAGAAAATTCCTATTACAAAAATCTTTTCAGCTCTAAGTGACCACGTAGCAAATTCTTTACACAGTTTCAATAATATTAAAATGTTGCAAATAAAAGTCAATCTCAGACATAACGAATCTAATT
Source organism: Xanthostigma xanthostigma (assembly GCA_963575645.1). Taxonomy (NCBI): domain Eukaryota; kingdom Metazoa; phylum Arthropoda; class Insecta; order Raphidioptera; family Raphidiidae; genus Xanthostigma; species Xanthostigma xanthostigma. Next base: position 3,720,580 of record OY754469.1, on the reverse strand, counting down.
TCAATATATTATGTTACTAAAAAAATTCAACCAATTCTGCAAAAATTTACTACTGTAACATCAATTTGAATTGTACATAAATTATTTCTTTATCAACATAAAATTATTTTGCTGCGCTTTCAAAAAAAAATACTTATTATTTTTCTATTTACATTTTAAAAAACATTTCTTACATTGTGTTGCTGTGGATGTTTACTTGAATGTTGCGCAGGTCTTGCTTGTTATTTTCATGTCGTTGACGATCGTTTTGTGAATCTTGTCTTTCCCGCCGTTGACTGTTAGTTGATGATCTGTCTTCTTCAGATGATTGACTTTCTTCAGATTGTTGACTGTCCATCGACTGGTTGCTGTTATCGTCTTGAGAATGTTGTTGTTGTTGATTTTCATCGAGCTGTCTGTGTTGTATTGTTTGCCTTTATTGTTGCCTTTAACTGCCAAGTTGATGCCGACTGTTGCTATGTATTGTTGCCTTGAGCTGGCAAGATAGCCATTTATTGTTGGCTTGAACTGGCAAGTTAGCCATGTATTGTTGCCGTTAACTGGCAGGATCGCCATGTATTGTTGGCGTTAACTGGCAGGATCGCCATGTATTGTTGGTATTGACTGGCAGGGTCGCCATGTAGTGTTTGGTGGTTATCAGGTTCTTTTAAATTAGTAAAACTATTTAAATTTGGTTTAATATTGCTTTATTTACGATGCCAACGTTGACCTACGCCAGCTAGCGCTGGCATAGCCACGTGCGTCCACCACCTGACTTCTCCCTTCCTTCCAAATACACATATATTTATAACATTCAAAATGCAAACGTCGCGCTATTAACTAGAACGATTATTACTAACCGCTTTAAATTAACATATCTTGCAGTTCTACATTTCAAATGATATACGTAATTATAGCCTACTTACTGATGTATCCACTACAATTGAAAGAAGGTATTTACAAATTATTTACAAAGAATGCTTATATATAAATAAATAGTGACTTCTAGTTCACTTCCGGAATAGTGAATTCAAGTAAAATTCACTGTCAGAAGAGTGATACCCCTGATTTTACAAGTGTCGCTTGTGGCGCCTCTCTACAATTGAAATTGTGAAAATGACACTATTTGAAATAGTGACTTCTGATTCACTTCTGGAATAGTGAATTCAAGTAAAATTCACTGTCAGAAGAGTAATACCCCTGATTTTATACGTGTCGATTGTGGCGCCTCTCTAAAACTGAAATTGTGAAAATGACACTATTTGTAATAGTGACTTCTAGTTTACTTCCGAAATAGTGAATTCAAGTAAAATTCACTGTCAGAAGAGTGATACCCCTGATTTTATACGTGTCGCTTGTGGCGCCTCTCTACAATTGAAATTGTGAAAATGACACTATTTGAAATAGTGAGTTCTGATTCACTTCCGGAATAGTGAATTCAAGTAAAATTCACTGTCAGAAGAGTGATACCCTTGACTTTATACGTGTCGCTTGTGGCGCCTCTCTAAAATTGAAATTGTGAAAATGGCACTATTTGAAATAGTGACTTCTGATTCACTCCCGGAATAGTGAATTCAAGTAAAATTCACTGTCAGAAGAGTGATACCCCTGACTTTATACGTGTCGCTTGTGGCGCCTCCATACAGTTAATATAGATACTTATTATTATTCATGTAGATAAACAAACAAGTAGTATAATTTATCAGATAAGTTTATTAGATTATTTTAATTATATTTTCATAGATTCAGAGTAAAGTATTGCGTGTATAATATTGTTATTTTTTATGAATTTTAAATTATAGTCAGTGACATAGAATCATAACTAACAATGAATTAAAATGTGATGTTTTTTTGGCTCGAATTCTCAAATTCTTTATTTCGTATTCAATTTTTAATCGACTTGTAAAAATATAAAAGTTAATTATAATAGTGAAAGTAACGAATGAATAAAGATTTTAGAAAATCTGTAATAAAAAAATTGTTGATGTCAGATGACATTTAATGGTCACTTATATAATTAGTGAATTTTTATATTCACTTATATAATTAACAAATTTTTATTTTCATTTACATAATTAGTGAATTTTTATTTTAACTTATATAATTAGTGAATTTTTATGTTCACTAATTCTGCGTGGTACTATCATAAAATTTCAAGCCGAGACAATGCCACTCGCCTTCCTATGAAAACGACTGCATAATAGGTACAATGATTTTTCACAGCTCAAATTTTTATTCTTAACATTGGCAATGACATCTTAGACCTATGATTTACTATGGGAGTTTCCACTAGCCCCGTTTTCTCCCGCTCAACCAGTGAAACTCATATAAACGTAGAGTATTATATCTACAGTTTGCTCTTGTGCATTTATTTGTACCTACTGTTTGTTAATCTTTTGTGAAGTGTATAGAGTTTCGTGTGCAATTGGGGGTTAGGATAAAACATTATTTTGTGAAACTATTTTTTTTATGTTTACACTAACGCCATCGATCGGATATTCAGGTGAACGTCAAAATATTCATCAAAAAAGAGCAAGGAGTGGAACAGTTTCCAAAATCCAAGAAAAATCACGAGTTTGGCCACTCACCGAGTGATAGATCATCGTAATTCACAAGCGTCTAGCCGATGCTGAGAACGTCGACCTGAATGCATCAACCAGTCATCCGAAGACTACTCGCGTCTAGTCGGTTCTGGGATATACATGGCGTGTGATATAATAAAGTGTGGTAAATAACTACGATATGGTTGTGTGCAAACAATATATACGAAAACACATTTACATGACTTATAGTCGGAGAGCTGGCTACGGAGAAAATGCGTGACGGTGCAGAGCTGAAAATTTGCAGAATAATAGGAGATAGTACAAGTAAGTAGGGAAAAAATTGCCAGATGGCTAGGCGGAAGACAAAGAGCCGCCAGAAGGCGCTAATGTTGCGAAAAATCAGTGCACTTCCGGCAATTTCTATACTTATTCTGTCATTCAAAACTAGATTATATATTATACATTATATATAGTTATAAGGGCATACTGAAAATTCAAACATGATATAATAATTACATTCCACAAATATTCAAAATTATTGATGTCATTTTGAAAGAAATAAAATTAAATAAATTAATAAAATTACGTTGTTATAACAACGTAATTTTAATAATGAAAATATATGACGATTAATTTTATTTCTATCAAAATGACATTAATAATTTTGAATATTTGTGGAATGTAATTATTATATCATGTTTGAATTTTCAGTATGCCCTTATAACTATATAATGTGTAATATATATAATATATAATCTAGTTTTAAATGACAGAATAAGTATAGAAATTGCCAGAAGTGCACTGATTTTTCGCAACATTAGCGCCTTTTGGCGGCTCTTTGTCTTCCGTCTAGCCTTCTGGCAATTTTTTCCTTACTTACTTGTACTATCTCCTATTATTCTGCAAATTTTCAGCTCTGCACCGAGTCACCCATTTTCTCCGTAGCCAGCTCTTACTCCATTACATCTAAGGTGCAATTCTATCTGTCTGAGGGTTCGACCTTATGAAATCCGCGCCGCGGGCGAGAGCTATGCTGTTTACACATCAATAAGTTCTATTAAAAATTCTACACGACCTTTTGAATTCACTATTCAAATACTTATACTATAGATCAATAGTTATAGCAAAATATATGTCAAAACGACAAGATACGAACCAAAAGGAATTCTACAAAGAGCAGATCGACATCAGTCATTCTCTTCGTCGCACGCATGAGTACGGCAATAGAAGTAGACAGTGACAGATATATCGCGTACCGTTTCGTCGCGAATACGTCCTCAGCGTCCTCCAGTCACCGGTTACCGTGGTAACGTCGCCGCGCCCGTCTGTTAGTCTGTCAGTTTATTGGTTCGCAGTTTTCTTCTCTGTTCGCGCACGGTGGGGCTTAATTTATACATTTTTTCATAGAATAATGTTTAAATTAGAAAATAACATATCGTCGTTGGTTCTGTAATAGCTCTTATGTGCATAATTGGCAGATTTTACGTTTTTTAAATGAAAAGATTCAGGAAACGGAGCACTACACACTAGTAATACCTCCAAATTAATGTTACAGTAACCAACAAGGGGAAGTAACTCTTATGTGAAAAGTTGTATAAAATATTTCCTCCCATGTGCCAGTAACTCCGAAATCAACGTTAAATATTTTTTAAGAAAATACTTCGTCTTAATTAAACACGTATAGTGAAGATAAGTATGAATTAGTAATATATCTCTGAAATTGCTAGTTCTTACCATCCATTGCTGAAATAACCACTTTTTGGCCTTTCCTGCAAATTTTGCTTTTTGCACATAAGAGGTATTACAGAACCAACGACGATATATCTAATAATTAACTATATGAGAATCATTGTCTATCTACTCAATGTGCGGTGAGTGAAGGCAACAAAGCGTATCGAAAATATATCGGCGTCTTTTTCTTCGATGTTATTTCCTGATTTCTCTGTTGATTGGATTGACACGTATCTTTATGTCATCATAGACATTATATAGAGTAGACACATAATATATTTAATACTCTCTATATTGCTAAGATCGGGAGAAAGACTTAAACATTACGGTGCAGAAATATATGCGTCTGTCTCACTTATTATACTCTGAGTCTCATGCGCATGTCCGTGAATGGATGCACGTCAGTTTGCACATGGAAGCTGTTAAAGCGAGATGGCTTGCTCTATTCCACTTACTAATTTCCCCAGTACAGACACGACATTTGCGCACAACGGGTCAAGTAAAAAGGAAGAAATAGAAAACAGTCATTTGCTGTCTCACTTCATAGACTACGCTTCCGCTTACGGCCACTAGCAATATAGAAGTTATTAAATATATGGGTAGACATGTCAAAATAGAGCAGTCAATAGTATCACTGTTTCAAAAACTTTGTCTTTTTCTATGACGTTAAGCCAACGAGTTCTTACGACTTAAATAAACAGAAATATATCTTTGCACCCGGATGGTTCGATTGCGATTTTATTCCTATATACTTATGCTCAGTATAGAATAAAAGTATATGGAAAATAACAATATCAATCAATTCCAGGATTAATTTCTGTAATACTACAAGAATAAAAATTGCGTAGCCTTGCTACTACACAGATTAAAAACAATACAAAAATAGCTATAATTTTGTAACACTGAAATGTTTTAATAAGCTTCTTAAAATTATGGAAAGTTTGTCTACGAAGAAATTTAAAAAAGATTTGAAACTGTTTTTACTTGCTACTATGCTTTTATGATATCAAAGAATTTTTTGAATTTGTTTTTAATTTTATTTTTTGACGTCACACTGTATAATGTAGTCAATACATATGTTAAGCGATCTCTGGAATATTTTCTTATGTAACCTTATGCCAATTTTATATGAATGTGTTGAGAAAAAATTGCACTCCGGGAGTGCCGGCAGAAGTGAAAACTTGAATATAAACGTCTTACGAATTTTCGATCAGGTCACGTGTCCTGACGCGAGTTGAACATTTTTCACCCATTACAAAAAAAGTGTACAAAAGTTTTCGTCTTACGAATTTTCGACCAGGTCACGTGTCCTGACGCGAGTTGAACATTTTTTACCCATTACAAACAAAGTGTACAACGCCGCTAAAGAAGTTTTCACTTCAAACATGGAGAGATTTTTTAAACGCAGGTATTATTATGGGATTTGAAAATTACCACTTTTGGCCACATTTTCTTATATTTTGTCCCACTGTGCAACGATGCTCTGTGTCCTGGCGGTTATGTGCGAATAGTACACGTGTCCTCGACTAGAACAAGGCAGAAATATACGAGTTTCAATGCAACCGATCGAAATAGCGTTATCGGTTGCTGTATTTTGAAGAATCGTATGTAATTGGTGTTAAATCCACAGGTTTTTATTCAAAGCCGTATAGTAGATAAGTTTTACATGACGTCCAAATGATTTGTGAAATTTATTATTACCTACCATTAATTATTATCATCAAAGCTCGAACCCATAATAATCATTTAGCAGTACCTCCTATAAAAAAGCTGCTTTACATGATCAAAGAAGCATTACAAGAAAGCTAACGCGAATTGTTGTGCGGAATCTTCAGCGCACGCATTTACACCGCAAGGAAACTTGACACTTTAAAATGCCTCGACTCCATTCATGCATCCAAAATAAGTAGTTTTGTTGCAGCTATAAATCAAATTACGCTCAACAGTTGTGCAAATGTTTCATTAATTATTAATTAATTAAAGTTATACAATTAAATTGCATAACGCATTTTTACTGAGTATGATAAAAATTTCAATTGCAACAAGAAACCCTTTCGAATTTATCTTGAAAAAATTGGTTGTCTGTAAAGTCGGTTAACGGACGATAGTTTTACGTGATAATGTATTCCGCTCGAATATCATATTTAATAATACATAACCTAAATTTTAGTAGCTGTCAAACTTGGGCCGATCGTGCTTCTCTATCACTTATACTGCGCTCTCGCTTGCACGCACAGGGTCAGGCGGAACGTTACGGCGTTACACTTTTTCTTGCGTGCAGCTGGTGTTTAATCAATTTATAAGACGTTATCACGTCAAAAATTCAAAGCAAAAATCTTATTAATAATAGCTGTACCCGGCCACGCGTTGCTGTTCTATAGAGTATAGAGGACACTCCCGTTGCCATAAAATATTAGGTATAGCGTGTGTTGCTTTAACGTCCAACAGGTGGCGTTTTATGGTACTATTTTTCAAAAAAAGCATGTTTCACATGTCACAGGTATGACATTATTATTATTATTATTATTATTATCGGACTTTTTTATTAACGGGACATTAAATTCCCAAAAATACTTAAATATGGTGCGAGATCAAATATCTCCGCCTATTCGTGTTGAACCTAAAGACATTGGGTCACTGATTCACCAACGCGCATACGTCATACCAGTCAGACAATTTTTGAATGAAATGTTTCCAAACAGATGGAGTTATTTTTTTGTTTTATTTTTGTACAAAACAATTAAAATAATGATTTATAAGAGCTTTTTATTATTAAAAAAGCCAAGTAAAATAAAAATAAATCAAAATAAAATAGAAATCCTCAAGAATAATTCAATAGAAATAACAATTTGTACGTTTTATTATGTACAATAAAAATTTATTATTATTATTATTATAATTAATGCAGTCATGGGCCATGGCTAACTCTGATCCAAGTATTTTTTCCCAATGCTAATTTCCCTATGTGCACCTTACGCGTTTACATACTGTATAAAGACACGCTCGTATTCGAATGCAACGTTATGTGAAAATTTCACAGCAATCGGTGAAAAACTTTCGGAGATTTACGATTTTGTACAAACGAATATCTTGCAAGTAAAAATCGGTCGGTATAGACTGGGCAACCGTGAAGAATCCGGTAATCGTTTGTTCGACTCTGAAAGCTAGTAGAAACGACATGCCGATATTCGGGAGCGGAAGGCGTAACTTAGATTGATTCAACTTAGAACTTACGTAATAGGCCCCACTCACGATCACACTTCATGCAACAGTTCAGTGTTCAAACTTATAGTTCAGTGAAGCATGATAGTGTGTGGGACAAATAAACACTGAAACCAACACTGAAGTCAAGCATGAACTCATCAAATGCATCTTGATTTTTGAACGACTTCAGTGTTCAGTGTTCAAGTAAACTGTTGTGTGTGTGGGTGTTTTTCAGTTCAGTTTTTGGAGTTCTGTGTTTTGTACAACCAGAAGCCAAAAATCTCAATGTTGCTGCCTTTCTTGTGCAGAAATAGATTTTCACATATTTGTGTCCTGGTTCTTAATAAATAGGGTAACTAATTCCAGTAAATGATTGTAAGTTAATTCATTCATTCGTAAATAATTATTGCAATCAAGCGGCTCAAGATGTAATTCATTAATCAAATAAACATGACTTCTTGAATCACGCATTTCTAACCAATTTTTCTCCCATATTCTTCTTTTTTTTCTTATTTCTCTGTTTTAAATACAATCCCATAGCTCTGAACAGCCAATCCTCACCATTTAAATTACTCATTTAGTTCTTATTAATGAACTATACTCTATAGTATAATATTATAGTGTGTATATAATATAATATATCTTATGTATCTATACTCGACGAGTGTATGCCAACAACTGAACCAAACTGAACACAAAAAATTTAAAAAACTGAGCAGTTTGCATGAACTGTGTGTGGTGCCAGTCAGTCTTTCGATTAATCTGTCCAACTTCACTGAACACTGAACTGTGGCATGAAGTTTGATCGTGAGTGGGGCCTATAAGACTGAACGTCAAAAAGTTGCACCAGGCAGTAGAGGCACCTTGTGCAAAGAACAGCATATTATATGTCAACTATTATTAATATAGATGATAAATTACTACCATATTCTGAACTAAAGCTGAAACCTCTAAACACGTAATACAAAGACGAGATTCGAACCTGAATTCCATCGACGTAGCAAGGAGAGGGAAGGTGGGCCTGGTTGTTAAAAAAAACAGTGTGCAGCAACTAAGGCTATTTACACTGAACTACAAATGAAGATTATTAAGGTAAGTGTGTACATATAGAATATTAATTGTTCACGTACAAATAACAAGATAAATCTACAATAATCTACGTTTTCTTTGTCGTGAAATTTCTCCAGAAAGTCGTGTTGATCGATTTCGCTTCTATATGAACAGTTTTCAAATTATGTAAGTAGCAGCAGGTAATGGTAGGTGGAGTTGAAAATTTGGCCCGCCCTAGGATAAAATCGTTGCTACGCCTATGCTGAATTTACCGAAGTAGGCACATAAACCAATAAACTATAGAGATTGCAAGTACGAATTCAGACAGTTATATACTTTTTTTCGAGTCAATAAAACACTTTTAAAAAGTTAATGATGATTAAAGATGATTTTTATATTTCAAATTTATTTATAATATTTATGCTGCTTACATTTAGCACTTTTAAAAATCCGAAATAACTGTGTGGAAAATTATTGCATACATTTCGAGATACTCTGCTTTATTGTATACAAGTTGTATGCAAATTGTAACCATTTTCTCAGTGGCGTAACTATAGGTGGCCAAGGCTTCCGACGCAGAATGATGTATAACCTCACTAAATATTTATATTTTTCTTAAATGAAGTATAAAATAAACAACACGTTTTTTTACCAAACTCAACGCGAAAATATAAACAAAAATGTCACGCAAAATTTTAAATCTCTTTTAAAAGACTCAGCAATACCATGAAGCAAACCCCGCGCCAAAAAAAACTACCACGTAGATAGTGTTAATAGTCCAAGCTCCCATGACAGAAAAAGTTACTCCTACGAACACCTAAAAAAATTTTGCAAAAAAATGTTTTTTACTATGATAGACTTCATACAAAAAAAAAATTATAACAATTCAAGTCTGACAAATTTATTAACAAAAATTATCAGCCAGACAATTTTTTCCAAAAATGGTACATTATTTACTATAAATTATATAAATTTCAAGCAGGTGTTCTGGAAAAAAATCATGTTTTTTTTTAAATTCAAAAATTCATAAAAAATCACGATTAACAAATTTTTACTAGTCCATTTTCACTTTATAATTTTGAGGTGTTCGTATAGGGGTAACTTTTTCTGTCATGGGAGCTTGGACTATAAGACATAATTTGTAGAAAAAAATCTCTTCTCGTTTGAAAGTTGTTGTTCTTGATTTTTGGTTAATATATCTATACTAATATTATAAAAAGGTAAAGTTTGTAAGTTTGGATGTAGGAGGTAATCACCGAAACTACTCATCCGATTTCTAAAATTTTTCACCAATATTTAGAATGGACCTTCAAGATAGACATAGGCTATATATTATCGCGTTTAAATAAAAGCGCTTTTCGTGGAGACCAATTTTGCAATGCAAGTCGACGAAAAAACGGTATGGTAATCTACAAATTCGCGCGAAGCCGAAGCGGGCCGTTATCATGAACTTTGATTCTTAAGTGTTTTTTTTTTACGTGATTCTTAATTTTTGCGTGAGTTACCGTGTTTTTTTTCGCGCGATCTTTAAAAATTTTGCGTTGATATCATAGTGTTTCTTTAATTTTGTCAAAACTTTTGCGCGATTGTTTATATTATTATTGAATCGGATGCATGCGCGCAACAATTATTGACTATTATTCATCAAAGCTGTGAGTTTGAGTTGCAGGGTTGTCCAAGGGCTCCCCGAGATCACCAGAGCTCGGAGAGCCCCAATGGTACGCCACTGCAACTTTTCTAATTCAATGTGTTAAACATTGTTATATCACGTTATATCAAACAGATATAATTGCAAATCGTAAAAGAAAACATTGTCCCTATGTCGGGTACGTTAAAATCGATCGTGTTTTATTTAATTCACGCATGCGCAATAGAAAGTCGGGAAAAGGTGAAAAGTGTGTAGGTTTATAAAGACACAAGATAACGCACACATCAGGTACGTGTTATGAAAATAATTAATATTAATTACTTATTTGTGTTTCACAAATTACGCTTTATAATCCTTGCATAATGTGATATTGGTACGCAGTATTTATATAAGAAAGCTTCATATTGATTTTGAAAAAGATTGCATGACCTATTTGACATATGAAACTCTTCGGCATGTGTATAACATATGTTTCTTATATTTGACTGCATATTTTATTTTGACTCGTGTTTTTGTATGATTATATTAAAAAAATGGATTGTTACGTTTATTTAAGTAGGTACTGGCTTGCTTAAAAAAATGCACGGACAAACGCTAAAATTTCAATTTTGATTTTTGCGGTGCGACCATTGAGAGAACAACTTGTTGCAGGATCCTTTAAATTCAGAAACCGTTTAACGGGTTTTTTATTGTTTTAAATCTATAAATATTTTATTTTTGTGCTCAGGGCACGATAACTCGATGTGCAAAATATCCATTGGAAATACACAATTATTATTTTAAATAACATATAACAGTATTATTAGCCATTTTAAGTGCGGAAAATTGATTTTTAGAAGGCGTTTGGAGGGAGTTCTTTAAAAAACAATTACGGGGACGTGTCGATGTGATGGCTTTTTTTGCGCAATGACAAGGGGATGGCGTCAGGGAGGAGTTCTTTAAAAAATAGTTACGGGGTCGTGTCGATGCGATGGCGTTTTTTTTGCTAAGTGAAAAGGGGAGGACATTTAGGGGGAGTTCTTTAAAAAACAATTACATGTCGCTTCAAGTTTTTAATTATCAAATATTGAAAAAATAATTGGTCGATAATTTATTAGAGAGTTCTAATCAGACGTTAATCAAAGATTTGATTATTTTCTTTAAGTTTCATTTTTTTGTTTGCAGAGCACAAAATTAACTTTCCAAAATGCCGGGCGCCCGAAAAATGATTTTGCGACACGTGATGTCAGGACTTTGCACAAAAATGAACCGCACAAAACAACTCGATGGCGACATTATGGAGACGCCATTAAAAAGATGCTTAAATACATTCGATATGACGCTTCTAGGTAAGATCTATATTTTTATTACTGGACAATTTCATCATAATTATTAGATTTTCGACCCGATTTGCCCGGAAAAAGAAAGAGAGAGAGAACGGTCTCAATAATTCACCAATTCACTGTTAGATCTGTTTATAAACTTTGATATATCCACTTAATGCCAAGAAAACTAGAGACTTCTTCTTGAGTTTTATATGAATGAATATTATTATAATTATTAATTAATAATTTATTAATATAATTATTATTAAAATTATTATAATGAAGACTTATTGTATTTGAATCTTTATTATAGGAATTGGTCACATGATAGGAGCAGGAATCTATGTCCTAACAGGAACGGTAGCTAAGGATATTGCAGGTCCTGGTATTGTCCTGTCATTCCTTCTAGCGGGTCTTACGTCTCTGCTGGCGGCTTTGTGTTACGCGGAATTTGGAACTCGCGTCCCCAAAGCCGGGTCCGCTTACGTTTATACTTACGTAAGCATTGGGGAATTTTGGGCTTTTGTTATCGGTTGGAATATTATCCTCGAGCATATGATCGGTAAGTAACGCAGAGAATATCCCAAATCAAATTCGAAACTTTGCCCTATTTCTAAAATTTTAAAGTTGATTACCAAAGTCGTAAACTTTTCGAACAATCGTAAAATAGTACATCGAAGAGGTAATTAAATAATATGACATATATTTAGACGACTGCCTTAAATATTAAAGTGATTATTTAGATTTTAGATGGTTATATCAGCTTAAAAGCAGTTTTGTTTTTGTTTCGACAGGTGCTGCGTCAGTAGCTAGGGCTTGGTCCGGTTACGTAGATTCACTTCTAGGAGGTGCAATTAGCAACACTACAGTAGCTTTTACCGGCGAACTCCACGAAAAACTCTTAGGACGTTATCCGGACTTCTTGGCGTTTACAGTCTGTCTCAGTTACGCCCTATTGCTCGGAGTCGGAGTCAAAGGCTCAACAATCATCAACAGCCTACTTACACTGATCAATCTTGCAGTGATGCTCCTGGTCATTTCAGTTGGATTCTATTACGCGCAGCCAGACAACTGGTCTAACGACTTTCTTCCGTTCGGTTGGGGTGGCGTCGTCGCCGGAGCCGCTACGTGTTTCTATGCGTTCGTCGGTTTCGATAGCATCGCCACTTCCGGAGAAGAAGCCAAAGAACCGTCTGTTTCAATACCGACGGCAACCATTTTATCGATGGGTGTTGTCACGATCGGTTATATTTTAGTAAGCGCTGCATTAACTCTAATGGTACCATATGGAGATATTAATCCGTCTGCTGCACTACCAGCTGCTTTCGCAGGAGCCGGATTACATTGGCTCAAATACACAGTGTCGATTGGAGCGCTCTGCGGAATGACCACTACTTTGTTTGGATCGTTGTTTTCGTTACCGAGATGCATGTACGCAATGGCTAGTGATGGATTGTTATTTAGTTTCCTAGGAAATGTTAATAGAAAGACACAAGTACCTTTAACGAATTTAGCAATCGCTGGATTTTGTTCAGCTTTAATTGCTTTGCTATTTGATTTAGAAAAGCTAGTCGAATTTATGTCCATTGGAACTTTGCTGGCATACACCATTGTTAGTGCTTCTGTTATCATATTAAGGTAAATATTATTCTAGTATACTATAATCTTCCCTATACACTGAGAAAAAAGTGGGTTGAAGCAAATAAATATTTGGTTGTGCCTATTGAACCAAACAATTAAACAATTTTTTTTTGGTACACGTAAATTATTCAAATCTTTGATTGGCGTCTGAATAGAACTCTTCAAATGAATAAAATTATCGACCAATTTTTTCAGACTATACAGGGTGTCCCATTAAGAATGGAACATAGAACAACCGCAGATTCTCCAATTCAAAATAAAACGATTAAGCGAAATATGCTTAGATAAAATGTTACTCGTTTCCGAAATATGGGGTGTTGAAGTTGAAAACTGAAAAATTATTACTAATGTCCATAATTTTTTTAATACACCGTATAATTTTACTCAAATCGGCACACTTGTTAAATATCATAAAATGCACCTAACAATAAAAAAATTAGTTCAGTACGCTCTACCAGTGGCGTACGGCAGGAGTAAGTAATGCTTGTACCCCTTCTAAATGTTACGCCGCTGTCTAAATTTTAATTTTGACTATAATTTTGATATTGTCAATAATGTACACATGTTAGTTTGTTGTAAAGTCATTGGTTTTCGAGATATTCGCAGTGTTTTTAAGACAAAATTGTAAAAATTAATATTATTAATAATAATACAAATAAAAAGTACATGTCTATCTATCTTTAACTGCGAATATCTCGAAAACCAATGACTTTACAACAAACTAACAAGTGTAGGTACATTATTGACTTAGAAAATATCAAAAAAATTAAAATTATAGTCAAAATGAAAATTTAGACAGCAGCGTAACATTTAGAAGGGGTACAAGCATTACTTACTTCTGCCGTACGCCACTGGTAGAGCGAGTAACATTTTATCTAAGCATATTTCGCTTAATCGTTTTATTTTGAATTGGAAAATCTGCGGTTGTTCTATGTCCCATTCTTAATGGGACAGCCTGTATATTGGCAAAAAATTTTAAATTATATTTGATGACGTTTCGGTGCGGATTTGGATCTTCTTCAGAATTAAGCTAAAAAATATAAAAATTATTTAGTCATTATTTTTGTAATTAATGTTTATATTTTTTAGCTTAATTCTGAAGACGATCCAAATCCGGACTGAAACATCATCTATTGAATAATTTATAATTTTATAATTATTGTCAACATATAGTTTGAAAAAATTGGTCGATAATTTTACTTATTTGACAAATTAATTATACAGTCCAGTAGATTCAAACCAAAAAAATGCTGATGTACTCTTGAATAAACTGTCTATCTTTGTTCAAGAATTTAACGTTTTTGTTAATAGATATCGTCCAACGAACCCCCCGAGTATTCCGTTAACACCAGGAACAGAGGAGAGTTCACCGGAAACCGAATCGGCCAGTCCTATTTCCGAGAAACAAGACATTCCCCCGTTGGCCGGCCATTTGAAGGCTTCTTACAGTTGGCTGTCGCCATTGTTTGGAAATTGCGAACCAGGAGCAGCCGTGACCGGCGCTGTAATCGTTTTTACCTTCGCCAGCGCTGCATTTTGCGTTCTCGTGCATTTTACTAAGCCTCAATTCACGGATGGAATCTGGTGGAATATCTCGCTGGCCGGACTTCTACTTGTTACCATTATAGGATGTAAGTTGAGAGAGTTAGAGATGGGTTAAATTATTCGGATGGAGTTCCGAAAAATGTTTTTTTTTCACCCTCTTCCCTTTCGAGCCGTTAAAAATCCTTTTGGATAGTTATTAATAGAGTATCTGGTATAAAGAAGCCAATCGAAAGGTTCCGGTTTTCGGAACTCCAGCCAATTATTCGATCACTTTTTTATTTTCCTGCGAAGTACCCGACCGTATTACTTTTTTCAAATATTTTCTGCAGTTTTAATTCTGGGCTTAACTGATGCTCTCCTTTAGATTCCCGATCCAACAAAACATACAGATTTGAATTGCCTACAACTAGATTGCTTGACACGGTGGAGGGGGCAATTGTGGCAGTCGAAAACAAAGTATCGGAGGGGGGACTTTGAATTAAAGAGCGTCAACAATGAAAGTATACTGTATAAGTTTTTGTCAGTTATATTTTATATCCGGTATTCATTGTTATTTTTCTACCTAATTTTTGGAAAATTCCTCCAAAAAATGTATTATATTAAAACTTGAGCGCGTAAAAATATTTATAATCATTCATTAATAAAATAGAAACAGGTAAAATGTTTAGCGCAGAATGCAAATAAAAATGTCTTTATTATATGGGAGTTGATTCGATGTTGTTTCATTTTAATGAGCAATAAAATTTTACGAAGCTGCTAAAAAGAGGAAAATTTTATTCAATCTGAGATTTCAATTCTATTTTATGCGGTTTTTAGAAAATGTTAATTGAACTAAAATGAGAAAGTAATTAAAATCTTTAAATACAAAAATAAGACAATCTTTTAAGAAAAACTAGGTCATACCTATACACTTTAATTATACCCGTAAGAATAAGTGATACTTTTAATTTTCAATTAAAAATTTAACTGCTGAAGGTAAACCATGTAATTTAATTAATAGTAAAGTTTCTTTCATAAACAATAGAAATACCAAATTTATTTTTGATCTTTCAATTGCTTCAATATTTTTAACAGGCACGACAAATAGATGACAGCTATTTTAAAATCAATAAAATATCTAAATACAGTTAGACCCAGGTGGATCGGTGCTGCCGTTCCGAAATTCAATTTGGATTTAACTTTTTCGCTGGAATCAGTTCAGGCGGTAACCTGGTCTGAAGATAAAAGCTCGTATTTTTAAAAACAATCGCACTGCGCAATAAGTCTGACAAAAACAAACCTCAGTCGCGATTGAGTAAAAAGATTTGACGCCATTAAATTATTTCGAAATTCCAAACTAGTCTCCACGAAAGCGCTTTCATTTTAACGCGATAATATATAGCCTATATCCATCCTGAAGGTTCATTCTAAATAGTGGTGAAAGAATTTTTTAAATAGGTGCAGTGGTTCCGGAGATTACCATCGACATACACACAAACTCTTAAAATCCGCACTCTATAATATTTTTTTTTTAGATAGATAGATATATATTTACACAATAAGATAGTACAATACATACATAACGTCAAATTTACACATTAAAATTCATAATTAAAAAATTCATCTACAGTGTAAAAACAGTTATTGGTTAGAAGGCTCCTCAGTGATTTTTTAAAAGTTTCCAGTTTCAGCATTTTGATATCATTAGGCAATTTATTGTACAGTTTGAGAGACACATAAGTGAAACTTTTTTGAATTAATTATGTACTCGTAGATATCTCAAAACATTTTAGCGAAACAATGTCATCTTCATTTTCAAAATTTAAAGCTATTTTAATTTCATTACAGGTATAATAGTTATGGTGGCGCATCAACAAAATACAACAGGTCTTCGTTTCCAAGTACCAATGGTACCATACGTACCAGTTCTGAGCATATTTTTTAATGTGGGACTCATGATCCATTTAAACCCTTTGACTTGGGTACGTTTCATGGTTTGGATGGTTCTAGGTAAGTAATTAACTAATCTAAAAAAAGCGCACCTAACCCAATCGATTTAAAAGCTAAAATTATTCTGAATGAATGATAATTGTTTGTAAAAATATACAAAATCGATAAACTAAAAAGACAAAACATTAAATTTAGGGAAATAAATATAAACATTACCTTCAACAACAGACGTTGAATGTAGATCTGGCTTAAATACTGCAGATCTACTATTGGTTCACAAATCGTGCAGTTACTCCATTCAGTCATTGGCACAAAAACCATATTTTAGGGTTAGGTAACCCTGGGTCCACAAAAAATTCGAAAAAGAACATAATCACGCACTCGCGCACTGTTATAAATATTGAATAGTTTTCGAAATTACCACATGATTTTAAACATGTGTCTATGTTTAAAAGATACTGAAAAAACCTAAAAATATATTACACCGAACGCGCACACACACAACAAAATATTATTCTTTCTCAAAACTTGTAGAAAAAGTCAAAAAATTATTACTATTTCATAAAGAAATATAAAACACAGATTTTATAGTCAATCTTATACAGTGCTGTTAGAACGAATGATTTTGATATTTGATTTTGGTCAGAATACGTCTGTCTGTCTGTACATGTCCGATTACGCAACTCTCTAATTACGTACAAACTAATACTTTCGAATAAATAATTTTAAAGGAGTGATATTTTCGTCCATTTTTAATTAGAAATTATTGTTGTCTTGACATGTACAACAGGCAAACTTCTTTATATTAAACTAGTGTGACCTGTGCGAATTATTCGCACTAAATAAGTATAATAATTATCACTTTACAAAATTATTTATAATTTTTTAAATATGATTGCAGGTATTCAATTCGTTTCTAATTTTGCACACTGCAGCTTATAACGTTCTTCTTTTTGTTGTATTACAATATGAAGCTCAGATGACAGATCGAAGATATATTTTACTAAAATTGTCATATAGAGGCGCAAGTAGCAAAAGCGTTGAGCTAAGCCGTCAGATGGCATCATGCAGCATTGCTGTGACGTTGTTCAGCGTTGCTCGCTGTTTCAAAATTAAAGCCGTCAGATGGCAGTATGCAGTACCTATTGTGTCTGTTGTATTACAATATGAAGTTCAGATGACAGATCGAAGTGTTGACGTTGTTTCAAAATTAAAGCCGTCAGATGGCAGACGTTGTTCAGCGTTGCTGTATTTTAATTAATTTACAAAAACAAAAGCAATAATACATTTTTTAGTTATCGATGTCAGTAGAGCAAGCAATTATCTGTAAAATGATATTATTTATGTGGAGAAATTGTGAGGTTTTTTCTAAAAAGGGAGGCAAACATCTTTAACCTTAGCGTATTAATTTATATTATCATAACTGGCTAGTTTAAATTTGAAAGAGGAGCTTCTTAAGAAGAAAAAATTAAATAAAATGAACTATTGAACATAAATTGATTTTATTCATTTTCTACAGGAATGCTAGTCTATTTCCTGTATGGAATACATCACAGTAAAGAGTCTGACCCGTCATCCTCTTATTCTATACTGATGACGTCATCGGAAGCAGGGAAAAACAAATGGGGTGCAACGACTCGAACTACGACCGTAAAAGGAGCTCTGACCAGTCGTAAAATTGTAGAACCAACCGACAAGAAACCAATTATCGATGAGGAAGAGATGAGTCAATAAAAGTCGTAAAGTTTTATGAAACTCAAATTATAAGGCCTCAAAGCAAAGTGGTATATATATCGAATTTTTTCAGACCTTTAAGAAATAGTGTAAGTACTTATTTAATTTGAAAAAGATCGCGGGTTCGTGTACTTTAAAAACAACGCATGTTAATTGTATTTTTATGGTCGGCGTTTAGTTCTTATAGAATCATGTTCAGGATTTAACTAGTATCTGAGGATGGTACTTTGCGAATCGAAACGTTAATCGCAATAAAGTAAAATTGGAACCTTTTACAAATTAAGAAGAAACTAGACGTGCCCTTTTCATAAAAAAAAACCTATTTTGAGATTACTTTTATAATTTTTGTTGCAGAAAAAAAATGATAATCAGAAATTATCGTACTTAAATCGGACATAAGCCACTTTGACTTGTGACTATATAATTCACTGTGCAATTTTGAAAGACGCACTGGTAAAGAAGATTCAGAATTATGAAAATTTCAGTCAATACTATAATCAATTATATTATTGACATAAAATAATTTCTGATCAGATTTAATCATTGATTTTTCGTGGCAGACAAAATTATATAAAATTAAAAAGCTATTAATAGACATCGAAGACGTCTGGATGTCTTAATTATTAGGCCCCGCCCACAAAATAATCCTTCATTTTTTCCTACTTATATGCTAGGAAAATATCTTTTGACACGTGACCTTTCAGCCCTCTCGTGCTTTTTTTTAAATTCTGGTTCAGTCAAAACCTTAGTGTCATATTATGTCAAATCCCAATAACGTAACGGGACATCAGCAGCCATAATGTCAGGTCCTGTACAAAAAAAAAACATTAAAGAGTAATTCTATAGGCTAGCAGAGCACAAAGTCACTTATTGTAGAAAGAGGCGTAAATACAAAAGGGCTTAACTTGCTTAAAATTATCGAAATTAAAAATATTTTTAACAAGGGATGGCTCGACGACAATAGCTACTGTCGCTAGTTTAAGTTGGAATTTTGTCACCCCTATCGCCTTGTAGCGACGCCACTGAGAATAGATTGCAAGAAGAAAATAACTGATTTTGATAGAGAAATAAAGTAGAGAATTAACTAAAGTCAATATACTAACACATTTTAGAACTGAATTTATTTTGTTAAGTATTTTAAAAAAGAAAACACTATACAGATTGTATCAAATCAAAACAGTCCATAGAACATTCTGTGTGTAAGACAGAGACGATATTATATAAAGCACTAAAGCAGTAAGTAAGAATGAGATAAATAATCGCTAATAGTTACTGTGGTTATACAATCTGATAGTACCGTCTTTGTTTTCTACAGTAAAAATCACAATTTTATCAAATGTTAGTATTCACTAGTGAAATATTATTATTGATAAAATGGCTATTTATACTGTTCGGGAAAAAATCCAAATAATTAAATGGTTTTATGGTGGTAATTCAACCGCCAACATAATTTTATTTGTAGTTGTTTTAATTATTGATAAATTGGTAAAAAAATTTACAGTGTACTTAATTATTTATTTACGTAACTACAGTAACTATATTAGCGATCATTTATCTCATTCTTACGTACTGCTATATAGATCTTTATATATCGTCTCTGTCTTACACACAGAATGTCCTATGGATCGTTTTGATTTGATACAATCTGTATACTTAGGTATAGTACTTACATAATTATACAAATAAATGTTTTCCTACAAAAAAAGCAGTGGCCGGAAAAAGTTTTGCATGAAAATATGGGTACAATGAAAATGTGATTGCTTATATTTGAATTTTCTAAAGATAAAAAATATTTTATCAGAACTTAAATAAATGTAAGTTTTTTATAATATAATAATGTTATATTTTTAAAAATATCTAAATCTTGTTACTTACTGTTTGTTTGGTAAAGTGGTGAAAACAAATACGTATTGAGTCGAAAATATACAGCATGGTTCAAAAAGATTTTATATAAATCATAAAGTCTGCCAGGTACATAAGTACAAACGAAATTTGCAAAACAGACAATGATAATAATTACAAAATACAAATAGTTGACATATTTCTATATAATATTTATAAAAGCCGCTGCACACGAGGCTAGAAACACTGCTTGGACTTCTGCTGGCCGGTAGGCTGGGTACGAAGCTGGAAATGACGTCACTGCGGACTCGCCTGCCAGCTCACAAAATGTGTTTTAAAATTAGAACAGGGGCTATTTTTCTTGCTAGGTTCGCTGCTAGGTATGAACAAGAACCAATCAGGATGCAGTATCTTGTCACGTGGCCGACTTGAACAAACGCCCACAAACAAACACTATACCATAGTGTGTGTTCTGTTCAGAGACAATAAACGTCCACTTTTGTTACCGTTTTATCACTGCGCGCGCATCGAATCTACCTGCAGAGCAAGCTTGTAAAGACGTCTCGTGTGAAGCGAGCACATAATAGCAATTAAAGAAAACCAGCGCTAAAAAACCAGAAGTGAAATCTAGTTAGAAATCTAGCGGCAAATCCAGCCTCGTGTGCAGCGGACTTTCGATAACAATCGAGTGCTGTATTACATTTTTTTTTAAATGTTATCAATTAGATTATGTTGGTTAGTTGGCTTATTACAGTGGCGGAAAAAAAATGCTACAGGGGAAACACTTCACGCAGTGAATATCATTGATCCTTGCGAAATTAAAAAAATATAACCTACCATTTTAACCAAATTGTAAATCAATTAAAACATCAACTTAAAAACTTTATACACTTATAGAATTTAAAGAATTCATGCATGTAAAATAATCACACCATAAAGACCAAGCAATAATAGTAGGATCATTTGATTCCCCGATGAAAAACATATCAAATCATTTTTGTTTTTTTCTTGGTGTCTGATGACGCAACGACGTACGAGTCCTAAGCATCCAAATTAGCTTGTAAGAGAAAGAATTAACTGGATGACGTCTATCTCTCTCTCTTTCTGACTGTAAATTGAAACACGAAATAACTGACATAACCAAACTATTTTGAAATGATACATCAAACAACAAAAATGTCCAAAACATTTCTCCGTCTTTCAAAATTTACATGGCATACTTTAAAAGGCCTAGTGAGCGTGACGAAGACGAAATTAGTAAGCCTTTTGTCTTTGTCTCTACCGGAACTTGGTTCGCGCAGGCCAGACTAGCAGTCTATCTAGATATCTATCCATATAGGTCGTTGGTTCGAATTATATTTTTCGGGGAGAGGGGGTGAATTTCCGCCACTGGCCTAATATTAATGTCTTCTATAAATTAGAGTATTAAAAAGACAATAGTAAACTGATTTATATTATAACAAGACTTAAGAATGGTTTTTAGATAGACATATTTAACCTAAAAATAAAGACATTGGATATATTATACAAAGAAAATTATGTACGAAAATGCATCGAAAATGCTACGATGTACGAGTAAGAATAAAAAAACTATCAAAAAAGTGCTTTATGAACGATTATAAATGCCATTTAAATCAAAAATAAGTAAAAAAGTACTGAAAATAGGGAATGATATGATTAAAAAAAAATTGGTTGTCTGTAAAGTCGGTTTACGGACGATAGTTTTACGTGATAACGTCATAAAGAAACATTGATGAACTCTCTGACGTCACGCGAGAAGAGAGAGAAATGCGTACAAGCCGACGCTTGGGCCGATCGTGCCTCTCTATCGCTTATACCGCGCTCTCGCTTGCACGCTCAGGCTCAGGCGGAACGTGACACTTTTTCGTGCGTGCAGCCGGTGTTTCATCAATTTATAAGACGTTATCACGTCACAAAGATTTTTTTTCGTATTTTTAACCTGGTTCAGATTGTTTTGTCAACAACAAAAAATTTATTAATATAACGTAGGTATTTTAAATTTACAGTTTGAATAATTTTGGAACAATGTATACTCATAAAAATAATGAAATAGATTAATCATTTCTTTATATAATCCGATTTTAAGCGTTTTATTTTAAAAAGTTGTTTGTTTTTCAGCGATGTATTAATATCTGTCAATAAAAAGAGTTAAACAATTTCCAAAACTTAATGTATAATAGCTTGTTGATGCTACTATTTTTTGTTTATATTTTTTTTTAGGGTTCCGTACCCGAAGGGTGCTCAAACGGAACCCTATTACTAAGCCTCCGCTGTCCGTCTGTCTGTCTGTCCGTCTGTCTGTCCGTCTGTCTGTCTGTCTGTCAGCGGGCTGCAACTCAAGAACCGTAATAGGTAGAGAGTTGAAATTTTCACAGAGAGTGTATTTCTATTGCCGCTAGAACAACAAATAATTAAAAACCCCCCAAAACTCCCAAAAGAGGAGCAAACTAAGTTTTTTGCTTATAATTCGCTCAATTTAAATCAGATCGTTTCGAGACCTGTCTTAAACGAAAGAGGAGAAAATTTTACATAGATTTTGTATAACAGAATTCGTCGAAACACTTTTTTTGTACAGCTTTATATAGAAATATAATGTATAAATTCAATTTTGTCTAATCCATAGCATACACGGAGATCGTCTGTCTTCGTTTGTTGCATAGTGTACTATGGGAATTTAAATATTGCGTATGTTTTGTCTTAAAAAACAAGAATGCATTTGTTCAAAAACGAATGTCATTTCAAATATTAGTCAGTCTTTTGACATTTGTATTTTGAATAATGCAACGCCTTCTGAGTTAACGATTTGAATAACTAATTTTAATTATTAGAACATATTGCTTTGACAGATGCAAACGTCATTTTTTACATTTTTTACCATTTCACCACCATGGATGAGCGGAATGAAACCAAATTTTGGGAGGATGTTTGATATGCAAATATGAAGAGGCCTATTGTTTTTGAGAGACGTCGGCGCAAGCGCAAAAGAAATATATATTATAATGTTGTTTTTATAAGATAATAGTATACTTTTCATAAAGGCGTATTATTTTGTTTTACAGGAGTTTTGTAAAATAAATTTTTGAAAAAAATCGGCGCATGCGTAGAAGAAATATATAGGTACTATAAGGCTGTTTTTTATATAATAACGGTATACTTTTCATTACGGTTTATTATTCTATCTATGTTTACGAAAGTTTTGTAATTTTTTTGGGAAAAATTGGCGCATGCGCAAAAGAAATATATGCAATAACGTTGTTTTATATAATAATAGTATATATTTCATAATGGTTTATTTTTCTATTTTAAAAGAAAGTTTTGTAAAAAGTTTTAGGGGGAAAGGCGGCGCATGCGCAGAAGAGATATGTGCTATAACATTGTTTTTATATAATAATGGTATACGTTTCATAATGGTTTAATATTCTAAAGTTTTGTATTTTTTTTTTTGGGGAAATCGGCGCATGCGCAACAGAGATATTTGCCATAACGTTGTTATTTGATATAACGGTATATTTATCAAAACTTTATATTATTTTATTCTACAAGAAATTTTTGTAAAAAAAGTGTTTATAATATAAAAACGCCGGGGTGAATTATGTAAAATTTCACGCCTTGAAATTCTTGAACTACTTGCATACTCCCACTGGTTACATATTGTTATAGCGCCTCTCTTGTTTCTTTTACAAAAGTATTTAAAAAGTACATAGTGTACGGAACCCTTCGTGTGCGAGTCCGACTCGCACTTGACCGGTTTTATAAACCAAACTACTCTTCATTACACTAACTTCAACCTACTTCAATTACCGATGCTGTCAATAAATATATGAATAATATACGTGTATAAATGTAAGATATTAAAAAAAATATATTTATAAAACAAAGAACGAATTTTATTTCATATCGTGTTTTACATAAAATTCGATAACAATCAAAATTACACATTTCAAGAAAATAAGTCGCCCATACACCACGTGACGCTCTTGAAAGAAAGGGGGGGGAAGGTATATTCTAATATAAAACTAATGGGCACTTTATGTTATTATATTATAAGTTTCTACTTATTTATTATTAGGTATTATCTACGAAGTTAAAAAAATGTCGAATTATTTCATAGAAAATGTAGGTAGCTATTAGCTATACCTAATACCTAACAATACTTCTTTATTAAAAACCAATACAATGGTATAATGCGCAAATATGTCAAAAATATTATTGAAAAAATTAATATACACAGTGGACCAAAGTCACATAGCACTGACGCAACCTCGTATTTTTAGTCTTATAGTATAGTACGCGCCACGGATCTAAAAGGTTCGGAAGTTAGTCACAAACAGCGTCGCAAAGGCACATTTTAGAGCCACCTCCCAGCTACCTGCACGGAACGTGCGCTCGTCGGTGATTGGCCGTGATCGCTCGTTGCCTTTGTCACTTTCCTGCTTTAAAGTACAGTCGAGTACGCTATTGTCAAGTTGTTATTGCTATGTTAGTTTTGTTGAGTTGCGAGTTTGTAGTTTTTCAACCGACTCTACAAGCGCAAGCCTGCATTCGCATCTAACTTCCGAGCCTTTTAGATTCGTGGCGCGTATTATAATTATTATTAATATCGTCTGTCTATATCTATATCAAAAGAATGTGCACAGGGTCTCTTATGTAGGGAAAGCGGCAAGAAAATAAGTGAATGATTTGTAGCTATCTATAATACGTGTTAAGTCATACAAATATTTCAGGTACATCCAGTACTGTTTGTTTTCAGTATTACCATAAATTATCTACAGTCTTTGATAATAAAATAAATTCTAGAAATAAGTTATCAATAATAGAGACTCACCTACCACCTTTCTAGTCAAAAGCAAGTTTTAACAAAAATTAAAATGCGAGGAATAATTTTGTTAAGTTGGATAATAAAATTAACAACTGCAAAACTATTTGTTGAAAACAAAAACCCAACTGAAATTACAACGCAAATATCAAATTTAACAAACAGCTTCTTTAGAAAAGCAAATTATATTGAAATGTACGTCGAAAATGATGATATAATAGCTAATGTCATTCCAAACTTGAAATTTGCCTTTTCGATTAATTTTATAAACACTGAAAATATCGAAAGCGCCGAAGATCCAGAAGGCTACGTTTTAATTGGAAAACACGAACTGGTCGATAAATTAAATCGAACGTTTCTAAAAAAGAATTTGCCACTTTTATTTATATTATTGGACAACAATACAGACAACGTGAGATCAATCTATAATACTCTTTCGACATTTTTCATTTTTGATGCTCTTATAATCACCATTGACACAAATAAATCTATAAATCAATTTCGTCAAAATGTAGTTGAAGTTATTAATAACTGCGGGGAAAGTGTGAACATAACCTTACAAAACAGCTTCGATAATTTTCGAACGATAAACGATCTACGAGACATAAAACTTCAAGATTTAAATGTTCGTAAGTGTCAATTTACCGTTGATTTAATTGGCAGTCCACCAATGTTAATAAATATAACTTCAGAAATTAATTCGGGGATATATATTAAATATCTATCAACTCTAGCAAACGTATTACACCTGAACATTAAAACTTTTCATCGCACCTACTATAAACCGATGGCCGATCTGATTCAAACTAGAAATACAAAACAATTAACCCAAGAAAAATTCATGATCGGTTTCGAAAAGTTAGGACTTTTATCGTACCTTATTAATGAGGATTCCTTTTTTCATTCATCATCTTTATTTCACAACGCCGTTGTTGCAATTATTCCTTTTCCAAAACCTCTGCCTCGCTGGATGATTTTAACTCTGACATTCAACAACCATGTATGGCTAGCTACGATAATTTTGACTGTAATTATTGCCGTTGTTTGTTGGCTGATAGCTTACCACAAACAAGAAACATTCTACAAAAGCATATCGGCATGTTTCTTACAAAGCGTTGGAATCATGTTCGATGCTGGTATTCAACAAAAATTCAATATATCATTCATGAATACTTATTTATTGTTGTGCGTGATATACGGTTGGTACATGAATCAATTTTTCCAAGGAAAATTCTGCAGTTTTCTGACGAAGCCTCTCTACGAAAAAGAACTGTTTACAATTGATGATCTAATGGAAGAGGGTATTGAAATTATTGTCGCCCCGGTAATTTACAAATATGTCAATATCTACAGTAAAATAAAAACGAACAAGCATCTTAGATTGGCTGCTGATGAACATTTTATTGAGCAAGCCGTTTATATTACGCAACAATCTAAAAGAATGGGGGTTCTAGTTCCACTGACGATGCTACCTTATCTGCTGGACGCTACTTACAATAAAACAACTGAAACGCCTGGTATTTATGTCCTCAAAGAGGAATTATATCAGTTTACGAATCAAATGCACATGCAGAAGTACCATCCGCTGCGCCATTTTATCAACACTTGGACTCTTCACATTCTATCGTCTGGATTGCCTTTAAAATGGCTGGCAGACGAATACAAGTGGCAGTCAAGCAGTAAACATTCGGATGAAAATCTCGCCGTTCTCACTTTGGTTCATCTTCAAGGTGCCTTTTTCGCTTTCATTTTCGGAATGACGGTATCTTTGATTGCTTTTGTTTCAGAAATATTGTTTGAACATCACGCAAAAACATCACGCATTCGTATGAACAGTGATGAAACTAAATAACAGTGATACAAAATATAAGACCAACAAGAGCCATTGGCGAATCCAGGGGGGGGCGGCTACAGCTCCCCTCCCCAGGTCACTTTTGGTTTAAAATAATATACTTTAAGAGTATTCGTCCCTGCAAATACACCCTGCGCCCTTCATCTCAAATCTTTTCCCCTCGCCTAAAAACGGTTCGCGCTCTCCCGACGCTATTTTTAAAGCTAAAGGGTTCTGGTAAACGCCAAATGAAAGACAAAGAATCAGACTACAGATCCTTCAGGCGAATTTTTTGAAAAACAGTTTCGCCTACGTGTGAAATATTACGTAACTTATTATTTTTTTTCAAAAAGTTGTAAGTTTTTTCAGGAATTTTTTTTCAAAAAATTCGCCTGAAGGATCTGTAGTCTGATTCTTTGTCATTCATTTGGCGTTTACCAGAACCCTCTAGATTTAAAAATAGCGTCGGGAGAGCGCGAACCGTTTTTAGGCGAGGGGAAAAGATTTGAGATGAAGGGTGCAGGGGGTATTTGCAGGGACGAATACTCTTAAGGTGTGTTGTTTTTATTTAACCATCCCCCCTCTTCCTTTTCAAGTAACGCCACTGACTTGTAGGCCACGAGCTAGTACTAAAAAAAATATGTAACAAAATTTGACTCACTTCTCAAAAAGGTTCGCCATCACTGTTATAGGGGCCGATCTTGCAAAAAAAAAACATTTTTAAATGTTAAAAGTAATTAAACAAAATAATAAACGTTTAATTCGATAATGTGCCCTTTATTTATTTCCATTAACCTTTAAATCAAATACTATATAAGAATTATTTACAAATTACAATCAATAATAGTTTTAATTTAATTTTAATAAATAATATGTATATTTGAATTTCCACTCATAAAGAGCATTTTTCGATCATGTAGGTATAGAAGCAATAAAATAACTTAATCACAACAATTACGAATTTAACTATTTCAAAGGCCCCCACAAACGGCACATTCATACAAAGTAAAATTTCAACGAATTGTGAGACATGCACACGCGTACGTGTGCGACGAAAATTTGCGCACAAATGTTTCATGCACACTCGAACTTAGTTAACTATACTAGAAGTGACTGGGTTGACGAATCTGTGACGCGCCATTTTGGCAAGTAAAAAGTTTATACGTGCCTCGAAATGGTGGATAAACTACTAGTTAGTAATATGGTAAGTAATAATAAGCGCAATAACACAGTACCTATATTTACAGTAGAACTCATATATTTAATAACTTCTATATTGCTCATGGCTGTAAGTGGAAACGTGGCCCATGAAGTGAGACAACAAATGACTGTTTTCTATCTCTTTCTTTTTACTTGACCCGTTGTGCGCAAGTGTCGCGTCTGCAGTGAGGCAATTAATGAAATAGAGCAAGCCACCTCCCTTTCACAACTTAGTTCCATGTGCAAACTGACACGCATCCATTCACGGACATGCGCATGAGACTCAGAGTGTATAATAAGTGAGACAGACGTATAAATGTCTGCACCGTAGTGTTTAAGTCTTTCTCCCGATCTTTGCTTGCAATATAGAGGGTATTAAACATATGGTAGAACTCAACGTCTCCTTCCTTCTCACTTCATGGCAGTAATAGACCAATCAGAAAAAACTGTTAATAATTTGAGGTTAAATCTTGCCAAAAGTATTTTTCCACTGGCTGAACAGCGCAGCAGGAGACGCTTTGCATGAGAAGTACGAACTAAAAACTTGAAAATGCGTCAATAAATTCAGTTGAAAATACATTAATTCGACTGTAGTACCTTTTGTAACATTTCGAGACGCTGTGTTGGATGAGCCTTCGAAAACTTTCGTCGCATTCAGCCCATAAAGTCCGCCCCCTCTACATGTCCGTCAAATCAGTCAATAAAGAAATCGGTGAGATTAAAGTGGTTTGGATCGTCGTGTTTCGACATTTGTGGGTGACTTAAGAAAATGTAAAACCGAGGAACTAAATTCTTTCGGAATACTAATTAATATGAAAATGAGGAAATATGCACCGTGCAGTAATTTTTTCCACCACCTTTTCCCATTTGAAAACCGGTGCATATTAAAAATCTTGTAATAGTAATGCTTCCCTTAATCCCTGCACCTCATTTATTTAAAATTAACAATTCAAATAGTAATTCACAATACTTTTCTGGTAGTAAATAAATTAAACTTAAATACCAACCAAATACAATTTTTTTGCAAATTAAAAAGTTAACAAAGAGCTCCGTTGAGAATATGTTTTAACACAAAGCCAAACAATTTTCAAAACGTTTTTAAACACGTGTTTTCACATTTATAAAGTCATTTGGATAATGCTTAGTCTTTTTTTTTAATAAGATAAATCATTACCCTAAAGTGTCAAAAAATGAGCCAAATGTGATTTCACAAAAATATTTTTTACAATGCAATCTCACACAATAATTTACTTACAAATACATTAACAAATTATAAAAAAAACTGGTTAGCTATCTAAAATACTTTTGTATTTTTAAAATCGTGCCCCAAAAGGCGAATGACGAGTTCAGCGCATGCGCCATTAGAACATACTTGCAGTCTCGCTATGCGTCAATAGTCATTCTCAAAAAAGATAAATACAACTTCCTAGTCTTTCCCACCAACAAATGTAGTAATCGCTATATTTCTGGGACAAAAAAATGATCTATTTATACATATAAATGACTCTATTGTCCAAGAATATAGCGTCTACTATATCTGATGATGGGAAAGAGATTTTTTTGAGCCGTATTAAAAGTTCGCTAGCTGTGTGCGTAGCCACAATTTCCTGTATAAGGTTGTCAGATCGAAAACCGAGATTTCCAGATTATTTTTGAGGCATTGGATTTAAATCTTGTTTTAAAGCACTTTAATTCAAAGAAAAAAATAAAAGAAAAATGTTTTCTTAACATTTTTTTTGTATTTATCTTCACACTTTTAGTTTTTTAATGTAACACCATCGGGACTATTGAAAACGAATAAAATGTCAGAGCAAAATTCATCGTAACTTATTCTGAAATATTAGTACGCAAGCGCAAATCCTAGGGCGTCGTTAAAAGTGCGCATTTCCGGGACAGAAGACATATTCCTAGACACGGAACATTCCTGGAAGTCCCGGCTTTCTGACAGCCCTATTCCTGGCATCGTCCAAACGAGAAATCGCGTACACAATTAGGCTTTTGAAAAAAAAATAATTATCGATTTTTTTATTGTATTTTAAAACTTTATTATAAATAATATTGATAATCGATGCGAAAAACTTTCAAAAAACTTTTTTTAAATTAATTATAAGCAATTTAAAATTGATAAAATATTTAAAAAAATCACGTGACTGCAAACGCACTAAAATTGTTTTTGACAGTTGTGACGTCATAATGGTAAAATGTATATACGCAGTATACTATCAATGGCTTCTACATGTGTATTGACTAAAACATTATGACGTCACATTATGTTCGGGAAATGTCGGCGCGTTCTCGGAACTGGGTACAAAAATTTATTTTTAATTTGATATAACTTTTGAATTATAACGAAAATAAAAAAAAGAAAAATAGTTTTATTATAAAACTTATATACGATCTTTCCATTTATGACAAAAAAAATTTCATTCAAAAGCCCAATTGTGACGCATAAGCGCTAAAGACTATCCGCTATGAAAGCTTCCCTGGAATTACTTTTTGAGGCTCTAAATATTATCAATACAATCTCTCATTTGCCCATGAATGAAAAAACAATCTTCTAATAGCGCGTTTTTTATAGTTTCAAAATCTAATAGACAAGCAACACGCATAAATATAAAAAGGACAATTTATACTGTTAAATTTGTACGTCTTAAAAAAGTGCATCAATTTTATTTTGGTAAAAATATAGGTTTGATCATTATGGGCTCGGTAATCAAAAAAAAAATCAAAAAAAGTCTTTCGAAAAATTGAAACTGCCACTTTCACAAATTTCCAGCGCGTCTTACATTTTATGTAAACAATATACAAAAAAGATATAAAAAAACAACTATAGTATTAACTATAAATTATTTGATTTATGAACTGTCTATTACAAAATAATTATATGTAACAATAACAACAAAATACTATACAGTACAAAAAGGATGTCAACTCTTTAAAAGAGTGTTTAAATTTCGGAAACAGCACATTCTATTTACATTCAAAATTTAAAATACCGTGCGGTCAGAAAAACAGGCGTTCGACCTGGCAGCGAAAATAAGTAAGTGTCAAGAGAACTATAAATATTGTGTCTAAATTCCACTTTTACGAATTTTATGTTAAATAGAATTTTCGTATGTTTAGTTTACAATCCCACAGTAATGTAGCCGCTTAGCATTTGCTGAGTTTAAAAGCCTGAACTTCTTCTTGTTTGTTGCGCATGTGTAATAACAAAAACATGCTACGAGGACATCTGTAGTTACAAGTTCAATCTACGGTGATATCGCATAACGGTCGGTTTGCCTACTTTCACTACAGTCAATTTAAATTTTACACTAAAATATTCTTCAGAAAGAGCTTTTTCATATAAATTAAAGTGATATAAATGTGATAAATCATAATACAAAAGCGGATTACATATCGTACTAACGAAATTCGTAAAATAAACCAATTTTGCGGGCCATTTTCTGAAAATTCACGAAACTGAAAATTATTATAACGCTTTGCAGTTTAGTTCGACAACAAAATTTTACTGTTTTAGGTTACAGAAACAAATATATTTTGCAATATTTAGTGTTTTTGCATTGAATGTGAACGGAAAACAACAAATCGCGATTAACAGTGTCCGTATTTCTTTTGTTTCACACCAGTTCAGCATTTTTTGATTGGTGTATGTGTAGTCATCGTCATAAAAAATGGTTTTAAAAAAGTGTAGTGATTAGTTTTGTTAAAATCCGCTCTGCCTCTGATGATGTGAAACCACATAAAACAATGGTGCCGACAGCCATGAAAATGGTTTTAAAAGAGTGTAGTGATTAGTTTTGGAAAAATTCGTTCTGGTAATGTGAACCACATAACTAGTGCTAAATAAAAATGGTAGTAAAATTTGACTGAATTAACGCTTCCGATTTTGGCCTTTCGAGGAACTTTCTTATAACGGGATGGTGTCGATGCGATGGCGTGGTTTTTGTGCAGTGAAAAGGGGAGGGCGTTTCGGGGGAGTTCCTTAAAAAAGCGATAACGGGGTGGACGATAACGGAATGATTTTTGCGTTTTAAAATTCGCCAAAATCGGAAGCGTTAATTCAGTAAACTGTTACCAAAATGGTTTTAAAAAAGTGTAGTGCTTAGTTTTGTAAAAATTCTAGTGATATGGAACCACAAAACAACGGGTGCTGACAGATGACATACTGCTCGTTACGATGGCCAATGGCGGGATGAAGAAATTAAAGGTAAGTTAATTGTATGTTCTAAATAGCTATGTATTGGATAGATGTTCGTATGGAACTTATTTTGTCAACATTGCAATGTAAAATTGAAATGATCTGTTCGTCTGCGGTCTCGTTTTCTGATCGTGTTCACGGGACCATCGTTTGTTAGAAAACATAGGCCCATTCGATCTGAAACTCGTTTGTGCGTAGAGATGACGCTACTATCGCTACTGCTCTTCTATATATTACGAACGCTATTAATTGGGGTGCTAAACCAACTACTCTTCGGCACCAGTAATCATAAATCCGGCCACGATCTTTATCTAGTAACAGTAATTCGTATGTGTGAATTAGATCTTATATGAAGATTGACTCTATTCAATAAATAGAGTAACTGTGATCCATTGAAGTTAATGATGAGTATTTGGAAAGAATTCCGTGGCATAAGGATCGAAAATGAAGCAATACTGAGATTTTTTTAAACTTGCATTTAATACTAACGTTTCATACGTTTTGAACATTTGAACACTCTGAAGATGATACAAAACGTATCGAAACGTTAGTATTAAATGCAAGTTTAAAAACATCTCAGTATTGCTTCATTTTCGATCCTTATGCCACGGAATTCTTTCCAAATACTCATCATTAGGTCTTATACTTTAAATGATTCGACTGTGTCAACGCACACTAATATTTTAAACTTTCGCATCTGAAAATTGACTTCACTTTGATTGTTTTTCTAACCACACGATATTCGAAGACTAGGCTTTAAAGGTCTCAATCCAGAGATGAAAAATAATTTTTTTTTATAGATCTTACAGTAACCTCATATTGGCTTACTAACTACCAATAAAAATAAGATGGTTTTCTATACGCCAACACACGAATAATGTTAAAATGAATTATTTCCTTTTTGAAACGTATGTCTTAACAGATTTATAAAAAAGCTAGGTAATTATTTACTTTCACGGTCACCTGGTTTTTTGGCTCTAGAAAATCGAAAAATAGATGGATTTCAATGATCTCGGTCTCAAAAAGTTCCATTTTACGGCGGATTTATGAAAAAAATTAGTTCACCCCGGAATTACAATTCGCATACCCGTTTATCGTTCACCCCGGAATTGTTTTTTTAAAAACTCCACATTTGCCCCTTCCCGTTTCACTGCGAGACAATTCGCATACCCCTTTATCGTTCACCCCGAAATTACAATTCGCATACCCCTTTATCGTTCACCCCGGAATTACAATTCGCATACCCCTTTATCGTTCACCCCGGAATTACAATTCGCATACCCCTTTATCGTTTAAAAAAAAAATTAACTTTTTTGAAAATTTTTTTTTTTTAAATATTCATTTTTTTATGTAGATTGCGAAAAAAAATATACGAACTTGATTCCACGACGTCAGAAACAGTTATAAAAGATTATATGTAGAAAGTCAATTTTTTTTTGCATTTAAAGTCATGAAACTGTGAGAAATATTGATTTTTTCAATTTTCGTATTTTTTTCCATAAATCCGCCATAAAAACGAAGATTTTTAAAAAAAATTCATCGAAATCGGATGATTTTTCGATTTTCTAGAGCCAAAAAACCAGGTGACCGCGAAACTAAATAATTACCAAAAGCTAAATTGCAGCTTATTTTGAAAATATGATTGTCTTAATGCTAAGAAGATTACTGAACTTTATAAATTTACTAGCTAATCATTCATGTATCTATTAGAAACGCATTCGATCGGCCGTTTTTTCGTCGACTTACGGTGGAAAATTGGTTTCCACGAAAAGCGATTTTATTTAACGCTATAATATATAGCCTATGTCACCCCTGAAGGTCCATTCTAAATATTGGTGAAAAAAATTTTGGAATCGGATGAGTAGTTTCTGAGATCACCTCCTACATCCAAACTTGCAAACTGTACCCCTTTATTCAAATCTTTGATTAACGTCTGAATAGAACTCTTTAAATAAATAAAATTGTCAACCAATTTTTTTCCAGACTATAATAAATAAAATTTTTTTCAGACTATATATTGACAAAAATAAAATTATAAATCCAGATCGAAAAGTCATATTTTGTATTATTGATTTATAATTTTATTTTTGTCAATATATAGTTTGAAAAAAATTGGTCCACAATTTTATTTATTTGTACCCCTTTATAATATTAGTAAATCTATAAG
Organism: Xanthostigma xanthostigma; assembly: GCA_963575645.1. Lineage (NCBI taxonomy): Eukaryota > Metazoa > Arthropoda > Insecta > Raphidioptera > Raphidiidae > Xanthostigma > Xanthostigma xanthostigma. The sequence continues at coordinate 3,686,194 of OY754469.1, read as the reverse complement.
TATTTCACGTGCCAATATGTAGTAAATGTAAGATTTATATTATTAAATTTCCAATCGTGCTTACTGTAATATTTTTAGAGAATTTACGAGACCCTTGAAAGCCAGCTTTAATTATATTTCTAATTCTTGTCACAGAATTATACACAATATAAAGGAATTAGGCTACAATTTTACATTTACATCCGGGTCCGGAATCGTAAGTGGAATCACGCAGTGCTCCTATTTTTTTTTTTGTCGGTATTAACGAAACACCTAAAACTAGACAATTTTTAGAAGAAAAAAAAAACAAAAAGTGTACCGTTTTTTTATAGTACATTTTCCATAGTACGAAATCCCACTGATGATTCCGTAACCCTGTCCTATCCACAGCCATCTTATACAAAATATATAAATTTACTTCATATATAAAACATTTCGTTATCTCGTTCTGGAATTAGATATTTTCCAAGCGTTACTACTTAACGACTGTAAATACTTGATTTTGCCTCGGACAAACAACAACCAAATATAACCGGCTACGATACAAATGACCGTTTCTACATAAAAGCCATCGAATATAACATTACACTTGCCACCGGCCGCTTTGCACTGTTTTTGTTCTTCTATTGTGCTGCACATATTGTCGGTTAGTGCTGGATCAGTTCCAGCGCAAAACTGCCAAGTAAGGCCATCTACTAGCCATAATGCCAAAGTAGCCGGCCAGTTACCTCCTAGGTTGCATAACGTGTTGAGTAAAGTCATGTATGTACCGCCCACGGCAGGATCGCTTATTTTAGCAAAAAATGCCATAATTGCTACGAACATACTGTTCAGGCAAATCTAAAATGAAAAATAATTTCGTTAATACTATTCAACAGCGTCAAAGTTTTTGTATAGTTTCATTAGACTTAAAAATCTGGCGAATATCGTCAATACAAGAATTACTCAATTTCTATTAAATTTGGAAATTACTGAATTGAAATAATTGTTAGCTGAATATACAGTATGTAAACGCGTAAGGTGCACATAGGGAAATTAGCATTGGGAAAAAATACTTGGATCAGAGTTAACCATGACTGCATTAATTATTATTTCTATTGAATTATCGTGGTAATCTTGAGGATTTCTATTTTATTTTGATTTATTTTTATTTTACTTGGCTTTTTTAATAATAAGAAGCTCTTATAAATCATTATTTTAATTTTTTTGTACAAAAATAAAACAAAAAAACAACTCCATCTGTTTGGAAACATTTCATTCAAAAATTGTCTGACTGGTATGACGTATGCGCATTGGTAAATCAGTGATTTACAATGTCTTTAGGTTCAACACGAATAGGCGGAGATATTTGATCTCGCACCATATTTAAGTATTTTTGGTAATTTAATGTCCCATTAATAAAAAAAGTTCGATTATGTTGTAATCATTTGAATATTTTCTTCGGTAGTATACACATTCATTTTGCAAAAGAATATTATCTGTCAAATTGAAAAACAAGATTTCAAGGCTCACTCTGATCCAGTAATTTTTTCCCAATGTTAATTTCCCTATGTGCACCTTACGTGTTTACATACTGTATAAAACGTTTCTAATTTCATTTGTTATTTGAAAGCAAAACAGTTGACAACTAGAACTGTTTACACGCCTCTGGTGGCCAATAGGTGCTACTACTATTATTACAAAGTCTTTACTTACTTGATGGAAAGCGTAGTTGAGTAACAATATTACATAATAATAGAGAGGAATGTTTCCATCGATAACAATTTTCGGAGTTATCCATACGAGAGCAGCTGCTGCGAATCCGAACAAAAGCCTGTACGGCAATGCCTTCAAAAAAATGTCCATCGGTCTCGGCCCAGACGTCCATTTTGATATGATCAAAACCAAAACGATTTGCAACGGTATAAGTGGAACGGCCATAAACGCCAATTTTTCTTTCGGCAAACCGCCTTCGACCAGTTTTAAACTCGACACAGCATCGGTAGCGGCGAAACCAATTTTAGCGGTCAATAAAATCAACGCTAATGTACGAACCGATGGCAATTTCATTATTTTTAATAGAGTGCTGTAAGCTTTCCAGATATTTGTTTCGATCTCATCTTGTTCATGATCAACGTCATTCACCGTTATCGTCTTTTCTTTTTTGAAAATCGCTACTAAAGTTGTGGCTACGATGAATATTATACTCCAGAAGTATAAAAATCCTGGAAGTGTTACGATGCCTTCTTTCGCGGGAACTGTTCGCAGGTAATTATTACAAAACTCTGCCGATTCCAAAGCCATGAAAAGGACATAGCCTAAGAAATAGCCAGCGGTTTGACCTGCGCTGTTACAGGTTGAGGCGTGTCCAACATTGCATTTTTTTAACATTGTTAATGCCCAGCCATCTACGACTATGTCTTGAGTCGCAGCCAGGAAATTCAAAGCTGTAAAAACGAACGTCAACATTCCAGTATTTGGAGTATTGTCTTCATCTCCGAGCCATTTGTTGACATAAATTGAAATGAAAAACATATGTAATCCAATGAGGTATTGAGTTGGGATTAGCCACGTTTTGCGGCGTCCCATTTTGGGCCAAAATACAGCATCGACAATCGGTGCCCATAATAACTTCAAACTGAACGGCCAGTTGACAAAACTAAATTCCGCCTGAAAATGATAGGTATTAAAGAAGTTAGTCTAATTATCTAATACTAGCGGTCGAAATTCGACCGTAATTTATTAAATTTTGAAGTCTGAACGTTATTGAGGTTTTTTTGCCATTGCATGGATTTCCACTGAATCGATTTTATCCTGTATTAATTCATATACATCGTGATGAAACATATATTGTGCACTTTCCCTCATTGAAACGGAGATAACGATGCATGTTTCATCACAATGTGTGCGAATTAACATACTCAAATCGGTACCAAACTCTTTTTTTCCGTCCCGTATTTGTATATAGATATAAAATAGTGGCAGGACATCTATCTGAAATTCGTTTTCATGCGGCTCGTGTTTCAAGAAAATCTGTCGACATTACTCAACGACTGAACCAATTTTAATTAAATTTGGTGGCAAACAATCGAGAGCCAAATTTTACTTTTATACAAAACAAATGAAACTAGGTACAGTAGAGACGCGTTAATCCGAACCTTCATAATCCGGATTCTTTGGTAATTCGGACAGTCGTTTGATAGTATTATGTACATTGTAGTCCGGATTTTTCCAGTTTCAGTAATCCGGATCATGATACTTAGTTATTGAGTAGCTGTACCGGCACTATTTGCGTCAACACTATTGGCCGGCGGTGTGTTACAAACAGTTTCATACATATTTGTTGCCAGAGAAGTGAGAGAAGTTAGGTGGTTTTAGTATGTATGTAGTCGTTGTCAAACTTAGATAGAAATGCATAGAGAACGCACTATGGCGCCGCGTAAACGATCACACGTTACTTTATCACTGCAAGTAAAAAACGAAATTCTTGACAAATTAAAAAAGGGAGCCTCAAATAAACAGTTGGCCGCAAAATATGAGAATTTTAGTTTGTTTTCTTGATAATTAAAATTACATCCAGTAATCCGGACATTTTGATAATCCGGATCAGCTGTGTTTTAATTAGTCCGGATTATCGCGTCTCTACTGTATATTAAATAAGCATTTTACCTGTTCCCGATAGCTGATCCCCCTATTCTGAAGGATCATAGGAATCGCTGCGGACAATCCGAGGGGAATTCCTTGCAGGATGTACAGAAAAAATAAAATCGCAATATTTAATCTGTCTCCTTTCAAAGAAGAATTCTCGGAAGCTGATATTAGCGGTTGATCCATACTCAAAGATACATCGTTGGAAACTTTTCTTTTTCTCGTATTCATTTTGAAAATATTTAATTGAATTTTTGGAAAAACCTAAACACAGTAAACATAACCTTACTTTTAAAGACACGTCATACATTAATAACAAAAATTGAATAAAACATCTGTCGGAAATGACAAAATACTTCAAAGTGAGCGTAAATAAAGTAGACTATAATGTTACTTACATTAAATTTACAATGTAATCATTAAAAATATTTGTGCATAATGTCCACGTTATTAACTAGTGTTCAACGTCATTTACATTCCGGGTTCTTACCAGTGATTGCGCAAAGATCAGCTGTTTTACTGTCAAAGTGTCAAAATTATAACGATAAATTTTTAGTACTTCTGGAATATAACCTATGGCCAGACTGAAATCAAAATATATCTAACAATAATTGTAATTTTATCAATATCGGTCAATCTATAATAGTGCCAAAAATAAATTGAGTTTTTATGTGTCGAATCATGGCAAAAACTGGATTATTAATTCTCTCTAATCCAACGCGAATTGGTGGCATTTTACCCCTAATACATCAACATGTAAATAAAACTTTATATATTCAATGGAATCCAAAAATTGCCGATGAAAATCAAAATTGGCCACTTCATAGCCAGACCATTGGACGCATTTATTTCCAGGTATGATGACAAATTCTTTTGGTAAAATTTTACTGAATTAACGCTTCCGATTTTGGCCTTTCGAGGGACTTTCTTATAACGGGATGGTGTCGATGCGATGGCGTGTTTTTTGTGCAGAGAAAAGGGGAGGGCGTTTCGGGGGAGCTCTTTAAAATAATGGGGTGGACGATAACGGAATGGTTTTTGCGTTTTAAAATTCGCCAAAATCGGAAGCGTTCATTCAGTAAACTGTTACCACTCTTTTTTACAAAAAAAAAAAATATTTTTTCTATGTACCTATTGTTTTTAGGCTTCATTGCACTGTCAAAACTTAGACGTCCGAGTTTTGCTATCAACAATAAAATATCCACACCTTAAAACAAACACCAAACGACAGATTGAAATACTTCTCGTAGACAAAAAATATGATGATGTAGAAATCCAAGCCCTGAAAGACGCTTCGCAAAATATAAACCCTGAATGTCCAGTAGTAACACTGACCAATGAGAATCACAAAGAAAAAACAGAATTCAACAATCCACTCACAAATAGCAAAGTGTATGAAAACGTAGTTTTGGGAGGTACCTTTGATCGATTGCATGACGGCCATAAAATATTGCTGAATGAAGCTGTTTTACGAACTTCCAAGAAACTTACAGTCGGTGTTACTGACACAAACATGCTTTTTTGTACGTACAAAATTCTATTCAATCATTATGTTTTACAACAATGTAGGCAGACCTTGGAGCCCTTTTTTATTAAAAACTGGACATGTTTACTGTCTACCCAGTGATTGTTATAATAATTGTTTACAATATTATAGAAATTACACAAGTCATTGAAAAATCGAAGATGAAGCAGGATATGTGTTGTGCAGTACCTACTTCTGTTAATAGATCAAATGTAAATGTTGATATCAAATTATTAAATTAAAAAGTGACTGCTTTCAGCTGATTAAACTCCGTTGATTTCATTCTGAATGCAAAAAAGAAATCAGTTTCACTTACTTTTTAAACGCTGTACCTTGAAAATTAAAGTAAATCTAATTTTAGCCAAAACATTATGGGAGCTAATCGAACCTTGTGAAGAAAGGATAAAAAATTTAAAAGATTATCTTCAAGATATTGATCCAAGCATAGAATGTGATGTTGTCTCTATTCAGGACCCATTTGGACCTACGAAACATGATCCATCATTTCAGGTTTGGTAACATAAAACAGTCCAATGTGCCTACCGGTTGAAAATGAAATTAATAAATCATATTACCAGTGTTTCTATAAATTATAGGTCTTGATAATGTTATAAATGAGTGATATTTTTGCAGATGATAGTGGTAAGTGCTGAAACACTATCTGGTGGCAAAAAAGTGAATGAATTGAGAGCTTCTAATGGTTTGCGCACACTCGATGTTCACGCAATACCTCTAGTTACGAACGGTTCAAAGTTAGAAAATGAAGAAGATAAAATTAGTTCAAGTAATTTTAGAATGCGATTGCTTGGCACTCGTTTGAAACCACCAGTGAAAAATGCTAATCTTCCACAAAAACCGTACGTTATCGGTTTAACTGGGGGCATAGCTAGTGGAAAATCGTCGATTGGCGACCGTTTACAAAAATTGGGTGCTGGATTAATTGATTGTGATAAAGTAGCTCATGAATTGTACAAACCGGGCATGAAATGTTATCAGCTCATTCTGGAAAATTTCGGACCGAAGATAATTGGTGAAAATGGTGAGATAAATAGAAAGGAACTTGGTTCTATAGTATTTAAAGATAAGGTAATTAGTAAATGTATTTTACTTCATTTTTTTCCCAATTTTTCATGATATTTACTGTGAACGAAATGTTTCGCAATTGTTTAAAACAAAAGATGATAGGAAATAACGTATCACAATTGTTTAAAACAAAAGATGATACGAAATAATGGATTGCAGTTGTTTAAAATAAAAGATAGTGCGTCATTGCAATTGTTTTAAAACAACATAGGTCAGATTTTGGCAAAGGAAATGAGTGTGTTGTTTTTGTAGACACAACTTAAAAAATTAAATAATCTTGTGTGGCCCGCAATCGGAGAAACATGTCGAGAAAAAGTGAGGCAGTTATATGAAAACGGTAGCAGCGTGGTCATAATAGAAGCAGCGGTATTATTGCAAGCCAGTTGGGACAATTTGTGCCACGAAGTATGGGCGTGCATTATACATCCAGACGAGGTATAAATTAAAACAATCGAAATAAATCTTCACAAATATTTTTTCTCAGAATATTTGTAATTCACTTTTCTTAAGAATTTGATCAAATTTTAATATTTTATAGAAAACAGACAGACTTCAAACATACATTTCCTATCTCGAGCGTCAAAAAACACCACATTCTTAACTGTAACTTGGTCCCTTGGAAAGTTTTTGAGGTTATTAAAAACAAAAATCATTTTTTTTTTTGTTTGATCTGACTTGTCTTACATAAAGCGTCATTATTATTACATAAAACGTCATCATTGTTTCATAAAACATCATCGAATTGATAAGAGCTGCCTGTTTCACAAATAAATCGTTTAAATATGCTATGGGCTATGTGCACGGAGGCGGAGTTACAAATTTTTCGATGCGAGCGTTTGTGGTGAGCACTAGGGGAAACTTCGATCTCCAATTTTCCGTATGTCAGTGAGCAATGTTTATTTAAAGAAGTTATAATTTTATAAAGTTTTTTAATTACAAAGAAAACAGGAAAACTAAGTTATCTGGAAATGCTTGTGTTCCAGGCTGTTGCGCTGATGGCGATTTAAGTAAAATAAAGACCATTGGCGCCGTAATTTGACGTTCAGCTGTCAGTGTAAACAAATTAACATCAGTTTTCCTTATTACATTTTTTTTTTGACACATGGTCAACTAAAGTTTTTGACTTATCACTTTAGAAACGTCGCGATTTCCATAAAAAGTTAGTTCAATAATTCTCTATTACCCACTAGCGGCGCTAATAGGCTTCGTGCACACAGCCTATAGAGATAAAGTCACAGATTTTTTTATTAAGTTCAAAAAAATTGTTCTTCGTCATATAACTTATATAGTGATCATATGAATCTATTTTCTTGAAAAAAATCCATGTACCAAAGTAAATTTTTTCTTTTTAAAAAAATTTCGAATTAAATTTTTTTTCGCCATGCCCATGACGACATTCCTCACTCCTATGGTCGCTCGAAAGTAAAAATCTTGTCAATTCAGCTCGCTCTTGTATCTCAGGCCAAAAATTAAATGTAAAGTATTTATTATAGGCGGTTAAAAGGCTTAAATCCCGAAACAGATTATCTGAAGAAGATGCCAGATCAAGAATTGCTTCTCAGATAAGTAATGTAAGTCACGTGAAAGCAGCAACAGTAGTATTTTGCTCGCAATGGTGCCCTAGCTTCACCCAAAGTCAAGTCGAAAAAGCTTGGAATATGTTAAAAGAAGAACTGGAAGGTTCTGAGTAAAGAAAAAAATGTAAATGGATTTTAATTTTAAAATATATTTTAAAAAATACACGGTTGAGGAAATTGAAACATTTTTATGCAGATTTTTTTATTGGTGTGAAACATCACATAATTGTATAGTCCTAGACAATTCAATGTAATAAAATTATTCACTACTTTTTTACGTATTTTTACTGTTGATCAATTACCCTTTGTTACCTTGTCCTTTCCACAAATCCCTCTTTTCAGAAGCGTAGCGTGCCTTGGCGGGGCCTCGTACAAAAATTTGTTTGGGGGCCCTTAGGAAGGGTAAAGATTTCTCACAAAAGAAAAAAAAATGTTTGCATAAAATTAAAAGAGATATTTATTCATCATAATTATCTATCTGTCACTTTTTCCAAAATTTTTACAAACAATTCAAATTAAATATACACTCCGCCTTTTTTTCGGCAAACTGATTTATTAAATCATTTATAGCCGATGATGGCTTTAGTTTTTCTAAAGTTTCTGCCTCTCTGGACAATAGTGACAAAAATTTGGGAAGTTTTTATTAATTTTTGCTTACGCACGTTGGGGGCCCCGTATAATTGATACGGCGGTAGCTACGCCCCTGCCTGTTTTGTAGTAACTTTGAATAGACATATATTAGTAATCCAATAAAAAACATTTAGTGAATCGGGTACTTCCCATATTATGTGTAAAAATCTATGCAATGTTCGTTTGTTCAAAATCTTATATATCCGAGAGTTGTTCACCGATTGCTTTGAAATTTTAACACAACATTGCATTCGAATACGCGCGTGTTCTTATATACCTATTATATCTTGTAATAGGTGAAAACAACCTTTTTAAAAAAACAGCGCCATCTGTTGGACGTTAAATCAACACACGCTATACTAAATATTTTACGGCAACGGAAACGCCATCCGTTGTATGTTAACCAGACTGAGCCACTGCTACTCGTGACCGTGTACAGCCAGTCTTAAGTCCGCTGCACGCGAGGCTGGATTTGCCGCTAGGTTTCACTACTAGTTTTCTAGCGCTGATTTTTTTTTAATCGCTATTATATGCATGCTTCACACGAGACGTCTTTACAAGTTTGCTCTGCAGATAGATTCGGTCCGCGCGCGGTGATTAGAACGGTAACAAAAGTGCATGTTTATTGTCTCTGAACAGAACACACACTATGGCATAGTGTTTGTTTGTGACCGTTAATTCAGGTCGCCGACGTGACAAGATACTGCTTCCTGATTGGTTGTTGCTCATACCTAGCAGCGGACCGGACAAGAAAATAGCCCCTTTTCTAGTTTTAAAACCTATCTTGTGAACTAGCAGGCGAGTCCGTAATGACGTCATTTCCAGCTTCGGTAGCCAGCCGAGTCCAAGCAGTGGTTTAAGCAGCGTTTCTAGCCTCGCTGTTAAGTATATTCGGACTAAATCCTTTCCCCTAAGACAGGGGTCGGCAACCTACGGTTTCGAGCCGCATGCGGCTCTTTTGATGTAAAGTTGCGGCTCTCCAGTTCCATACGCAAAAAATAATTATTTTATTATATAAACCCTTAAAAATCGTCCAATCGATCCATGATTGAGCACCATGTCTATCTCTCAGCCACATCCCAAATTTGACGACGGGGGGGGGGGTTTCCCCAATTTTCGCCCGTCGCCAGGATCGGCCCTGTATATAAGGAAAGGAATTTAGGAAACGAAAATCATTACGAAACCCATTTTGTGTATATGTATTGTTTATTACAATAATAGGAACGTTTAATAAAAATTAGTTTTACATTATTTTTTTCATTGTTTGGAATTTTTCTATTTGTTGGCACATTGTTACAAATTTTTTCAATTGTTATGTCGATTTGAGAAAAAAAAACAAATTACGTTAATAAAATCCTAAAGTAAGATTTACATTATTTTTTTCAAAATAATCAGACGCGCTAAACCCTTGTTTATAATAATACATATAAAAATTCGTCAAAAATTAGAAAAAAAATCAGCAATTCTTTTTAATTTTTTTTCAATACGTCAGCCAATTCTCGTTATCAGAAATCATCTTTAGTTCCGGAACGCATTCCTGTCCAAAAAGGAAGTACCGGAACGACGTTCCGGAGCGTTCCGGCTCGACAACACCACTGCGCACGCCCCCATCGCGACGTGTCGTCCTGGGATATTATATATTATACCTATATAAGCAAATACTATAATTCTGAAACGAAAATTTACCGAGATGAATGTTATGTCCAAATTTCATGATGATCGGAGTTACCGTTCAAAAGTTTTTGTCAAACTGACAAACTTTTGGTTATATTTTGCAACGTTTTTTATTGATGCTCCGCTCCTATTGGTCGTAACGTGATATCATAATTATAGCCTATAGCCTTCTCGATAAATGGACTATCCAACAAAAAAAATATTTCAATTCGAATCAGTAGTTCTTGAGATTAGCGCGTTCAACCAAACAAACAAACTCTTCAGCTTTATATATTACTAAATGTAACGAATGTCGAGTTTTAGGCATTCGGGAATGCGCATAGCTGTCTCCGAAATTTGCGAATTTCAAATGTGGCGTCATTTGTTCAAGGTTAAAAATTTGACAGATGATTGGCCGTGCAAGTCGCATGAACACATTTGCAGTCGTTCTGGGTACTAGGTTGATTTTTAAGTCTAAGGCTTTATTACCTAATGTTAAAATAAAGAGTGATAAAAACTTAGCGAAAAAATGTAAGTTATTTTTGTAAAAATAGAGAAAAAAATATTTTTAAGAAAGATGTTAAAAAAATAATATTTTTTGTCGTATTTAATATTAGTTTTACATTTTTTTTTAAATATTTATTTTTCTGGTAGATGTTACGTTATATTCTCAAAATATTGACAAGAACTTCGAGAATACGAATGTCAAAAACTATTAGCGAATATTTTTTACGTCACACTTTTTAGTACGTTTTCTCATAAAATAAGAAATAAGTAAGCATATAATTTTTACATAGGTAATATATTCTCTAGGCTGGATGAATTCCCCGGTGATTAGCCGTTTAGGTGTTTACCCATCCCTACTTTAAAATTCAACAATCAACGCGCAATTGAAAATTAATACCACCGCGGTATGTACGTGTGATAAAAACTTTTCAGTATTGTACATTATAAGTGAAATGCTGAAGAATTAATTTATTATAACGCAACAGGCATGCAAGGTATTTACGGCGAACAGGTTCTCTCACACTTCGTTAATACTAAAATTTAATAAAAAAAAGATTTTAGCCAGTTTTTGGAACGCTTAATATACAGTGTTTGTTAACAGTTCATTTGTTTTCATTTTTTAATCGCGTAAAATCAGTTAATAAATTACTGGAAGTGGTAATTATTGGAAAATTTAAAGGTATTTTTGCAATTTATTATTATGCATGCTTTAATCATAATACGCCTCAGCACGAATTATTTTTAATTTTTATACCTATACTTACTTGATTTTCTTTTCCAAATTTTGAATTGTGTATTTTGCAGATTTATTCTTACTAAAAACATTTTGAAATAAAAAATATATATACAAAATAGCACATAGTTTGCTTTTTTCTGTTGTGCATGAAACACATTATTACAGTTACAAAGTTACAATGCAATTTAAGAAGTTTTTAAACAATATCACTATTGCGACTCAATCCTAACAATGACAATGTTTGAAAATAAATTTTTCGTAAATACATTAAAAACTGTAACAACAATGTGTGTCATACAACAGCAATAGCAAACTATGTGCTATAAATTTGTTTAATCATAATGTAAAAAATTGCCAATTTATTTTCCGTTTTATTATTTTCGAAGTTATGAAAAAACGGTCAGCACCAAATATGGTTGCCAACATCGAGTTGATACTGAATTGAAAAAAATAATTTTCGCATATTAAGTAATAATTTTAAAACAACATCTTTGATTAAATCCATATCGGTGTAAGAAACTTAAAATTGTAAAATAGTATAAAAAATTCTTTCGATAACGTACAATATTTATAAAACAAAACAATTAAGAATGTATTTTATTCCATAACAATTCAGCGATTTCGCTTTGACTCTGTTGTCACTGTGAATAAAATTGAAATAGAAGTGAAAAGGACTAGTATGTGCCGGATATCCGTATCCGCGGATATCCGAGGGAGAAGAAAGATCCGTATCCGTTAGTTTTTGGCGGATCTTTTACCTTATTAATTTTCAATTCATAGATGAAATTTTATAAGTATAATAAATATAGGTGATTAGGTAAAAATGAAAACCTGTTAAATTCCATTCAGATTAATTTTTATTTTTTTTTAATCGTATTTGGCACCTTTATATTGCAAACATTTATCGTAGTGAGTACCATACTAATAGTACATAACTCAAAGGTACTAAATCAACTATCTTTATAATGAGATATTGCACATCGATCTTTGGAAAGAGACAATCTGTTATGAGAGTTAACTCTTAAAGAGGTCAATAACTTTTTCCCATAACAGATAGTCTCTTTCCAAAGGTCGATTTGCAATATTTACCGCCGCGTACTCTAAGAAAGTTAAGATCCGTATCTGCGGATCTTGAAACCAAAAATCCGTATTCAGATCCGTATCCGCGGATATACATTTCTAACGATCCGGCACATCACTAAAAAGGACATTATATTTTTTCATTAGTATACAAATTTTAGTGAAACCGAATAATTTTATTTGAAACACGCAAAAATGTTTGGCTTAAAATCACATTGTTGGCAACCCTAGTACAATTACTTTAACGGATTCAGAAAAAGAAAATTATTCTGAGCATTTTTTTTTACTAAAAAAGTACCAGGCAAAACTGAATGATCGTTGAAAGTTAGACAAATTGTATAGTTCACCTTTGACCTTGGAAATCGGGGTTGGGGTGTCGCAGCGACACCTCGCGTTTAAAAAACGGATGTCTACACCGGGTCCTCAATCAGTTAGGGGCTCAACTGTCGGCTTTGTCTGCCTTTTTCCTTGATATGTGGGTTTAGCGTCAGCAAGTTGGTAATACTTAAGCATTGTCAAAAAAATTTTATTTGACAGTGACCTTAGATTGTAATGATATAATTACAATTTTTGGAGTTTACTCCTTAAGAAACGATTTTGAGTTATAAAGCCCGGTATGCGGAAATTTTATGAGTAGTAAAATCAATTGGCGAGGCGTTACGCTCCACCGCTTCAAGTAAGGCGTTACGCTCGTCCGCTTCAGAAGAGATAAACATATATATGTGTAGGATTTAACGTGCGAAAGAATAAGATGACCACATATGACATAACTATCAATACTATAGACTAATCTTGTATATATGTATAGAGACAAACATATCTGTATAGGATTTAACGTGCGAAAGAATGAGATGGAATACATTACACAGCGTATCTAAGGAGTAAACTCCAGTCGTGCGTCAGAGCTGACACACACAGACTTTTTTTACATCCAGGAGCAGTCTAATCTCGTTAAATACTTATGATTTAAAAACAATATCTACTATGCGCTTTTCAATAAATAAAATATATTCGATAATTTTATTTATTCAACACACGTGAGTAATATATAATTTCGGGGGCCTGCTAAATTCGGGAGAAATAATAAATTATCTCATGTTGACGCGTAGAGTGCTAATAATGAGCCGAAACTGCACGATAATTAATATATTACTGCATAGTTTCTGGACCAATAGGAACGCAGTAGCGAGCCGAAACTGTACGGTAATGAATTATTACTGCATAGTTTCTGGACCAATAGGAACGCGGTAGCGATTTGTATATATGAAAACAGCATCGCAATTCAGCGAAAGTCAGGGCCATCTTGTGTGCATCGAGGGCGGTGGGTACGTCAATCAATGAAGTGATTTATTATTTTTCCCTCTTTTATCAGGGTCCCGATTACATATTACTCGTGCTAGTTGAATAAAGTATTATGTGTGACCATTGATCGAAGGAGAATATTCCACTCGCGTGTTACCGCACTCGCTACGCTCGTGCGGCAAATTTCGCGCTCATGGAATCTTCTCCTTCGCTCACTAGTCGCACAATATACTATTATTGAAGAGTTCTAATCAGACGTTAATCAATGATTTGACTACTATGCTTTTCTTTTGAAGAAATGTGTGTGGGCACAGTCTAAGGTCATTGTAAAATCAGATTTTCTGACAATGCTTTCTGCAACACAGCATAATTAATGAGATAGCCTGCATCATATTATTATTTATGCCCATATCTTTAGACGTTTTCATAGTAACTTGATTCCGTTTCGATAACTCTATCCTCATCGTATTGTAATCTTGATAGCAATGTATAACATGACAAAAACAAAACAGTAATCGCAATAATAAACAGTGCTGATTAATTATAAGGTATGCGCAAGAAGGCAAGGATGAGAAATTTCAGCTGTGTATTTTTACAATTAAAATTGGAAACCCGTTTAAATATGTAATAAAATAAATTATAGCTCGGTCAAATTAGCCTAAAAAATAGGGGTAGGTACCCTTGCATAAATTCACAACAAGCTGAAAATTTACAGGCACGTAAGGTATACCACTCTAATGAAATCCTGAAAAGTCGCCATTGATCCCGTGTGTGCAAAAAAATGTATTCAAGGTCAAAGGTCGCAAAATTGGGTTTTTTGGATTTTTTGTCCAACGGTTAGTTTTACGATAAAAATAGCTCAGACTAAAATTGTAGATCATGTAATTATCTACTAAAATTGTCCTTATACTTTTTTCTCTAAGATTTACCATTTCTGAGAAAAAGCCATTCGAAAGTTAGCTGGAGCTGTATTCTCCATAAAATGCATACGTTTCCACGCCACCTATAAGGCGCGTTTTTTAACGTGGTTTCCCCGGTACGCATTTTCCACGATCTGTTTTAGTGGTAAATCAGGTCTTATTCTCTTCTTTTTCTTCATTTATAACCGCAGACATAACACTGTGACTCATGTTTGTACACACTAATTTTAAATGTTCTAAATTTAACCGTTTCTTTTTTAAAATAATTTGCTCTATAAATATACGTTTTCATTTGCTTGCTTTTTTACGTAGTCAGGTTATATATTTTTTTTAACAATTAGCCAGAGCTGCACGTATTTAAAATTCTATAGTATTTGCATGCACTTTCTACATAAGCGCAAAAACAATTGAATATTTTAGTTCTGAGAATAATTGAGCAATCTGAGTACCTACCGAGAAAAGATATTAATTTATCATGTTACATTTCACTGAAAAAAATAATTGTAATATAACCCGTTTATATAGATCTTTAAATATAAAATTATGATGTTGATTTTCTTTTTCAGTCTTTTTTTCAATCATAAAATAATAGAGTTGAAAAATAATATAAACGCTTTCAAAAAAAAATTAATAAAATAGTTTAAATAATCGTATTGTTTAAAAGAACCAATTAAAATGCCACGTAAAAACAAAATAAAGGGTATACAAAAAGCTAAATCGTCAGTAAAAAATAAGATAACCAACAAAAAGAAAGAAATGGTTCGGTTAGCGTTAACGCGAGGGAATGAAGAGTTAATTAAAAAAATAAATTTTAAAAATAAAATAAAAATAATTAAACCTCTAAATTCTTTCCAGTCTAAACAAATTCAAATAACACCCAAAGCTGAAGAAAAAAAAAATACTAAAAACAAATGCAGTTCAGTACTGAGTAATAATAAACATGTTAAGAAAAAAACTATAAAAAATGTACCGGAAAAGTCGCTAAAACCTACTAAAATATTAAAATTGTTGCCTTTTTCAAACAAAATTTTAAAAGTGACGGGTGTTGACAAGCCTAAGAAAAAACTTGAATCTAAACAAAATCAAAATATATCGAAAGTCGAAAAATTGAAAGTTCCAAGCAGGAAATTTTATAATTCCATTATTGTGTCGATCAAGAGAGAGAGATTAGATAAAGATTTTTTTAACAGTCTTACAAAATTCCCTGTAAAGATGGACGTTGATAAGCATACTTCCAAAATTAGGGAAGCTGTAATTTCAAACAAAAGCGCAACGAAACAAATCAATGATATAAGCAATTGCAAGAGTGATAATGCAGGTTGTCAAGTTAACGAAAATCTTAATGTAACTGAAGCTACTAGAATTTCAAACAAATCTGACACCACTGAACAAAATGATGAGATATTTTTGGAAATAAACAATTGCAAGAATGATAATACTGATCGTCCAGCTAAAGAAAATCTGAATGTAATTGAAGCTACTAAAATTTCAGACAAAACGAATACCAAACCAAGTGATGAGATATTTTTGGAAATAAATTGCAAGGGTGATAATACCGATTGTCCAGTAGAAGAAAATTTTAATCTAAGTGAAGCTTCTAGAATTTCAAACAAAACAAACACCACTAAACCAAGTGATGAGATATCTTTGGAAATAAACAATTACAACGATTGTCCAGCTAAAGAAAATCTTAATGTAATTGAAACTACTAAAATTTCAGACAAAACGAACACCATTAAACAAAATGATGATGTATTTTCGGAAATAAACAATTGTAAACGTGATGATACTGATAGTTCCACAAATGATAATCAACATTTAAAAATAAATCATTGTAAAAGTAAAAAAACTGATCTTAAAAAAGATTCCCCCGATAAAATGGACGATAATAATACACAATTTCGAAGACCTATAAATCAAAATTCTAAAGAAGATCTTCGAGAAGAATTTATTGACCAAAAGAAAGAAAACATTACACCGTCTAAACAAATTATGAATAACAAAGAGAATGAAGAAATAGAAGTTGTTGATAAAGACAGAGAAGACGTTATATCACCAAATAAAACATTAAAGGAAAATCTTCAAAATGGCAACATTAATGAAGACTGCACGACGTTATCGAAAGAAACTGGTTATAAAGAAACAGAAGTAACACTGGAAACTTGTTTAAACAAAAATGATGAGGATTCGTCTTGTTCAATAAAAAGTGAGCCAATATATGATACACTATCTGGAGAAACGTCGATTATAGCAAATAACGCTAACGATATATTATTGGCAAATAACATAAATGACAAAAAATACAGCGGTCTTTTAGATTCATTGTGTCGTAGTTGTAAAAAGATTATTTTAGAAATTTTTGATACAGAATTGAACGAGAAATTAGATTCATCTGTTGTATTCAATGATAATATACAAATAATGAATGAAAAAGAAAACGAAATAACGTCAGAACGCTGTGCTTTCATTAATGTAATTGACGAAATGGAACATTGTAGAATTTCGAGTGAAGTTGAAACATCTGGGTTTATAGATCAATTTTTTAAAAAAGTTGTTGGAGACGATATAAATTTTGAAATTGATTATACAGAAACAATAAATGGTGATGACGAATCTAGTGAAGAAGAAGAAGAAGAAATTGCCCAAATTTCTACTCGATCTAGATCCGAATACGCATTTTGGGAAAATTATAATAAAGAAGCTGTTTATTATATGTGTCCGTATTGTTGTCAAAATTATGATGCAATTTTTCATTGGAATACAATTAGGCGAATTTATGCAGTAAGAAATAGCGGCCACATACGTTATTTAGAAAAGATGTTTAATTCTATGAAAAAAGTGACGATTGTTTACAATAATAATTGCAAAAGTAGAACATCAGTCGATGTAAATATAAGCTTTTTCGTAGTAAGGAATAAATTGCAGTTGCCGTTTTTAATAAATACAAAAAGGACTATTAAACAAAAAAAGATACTGGGAACGGTTACCAGACTTATATTCATTGTTAAAGATATTCCTAAAAGATATAGAATCTTCAAAAATGTAGTCAGTGATAAATATTTTGAAATATTTTTGTTAGAAAATGTAATTGCTAAAAATTGTGAATCCGATATTGATCAATTTTTTTTTCAAACAACTGATAATAAAATATATTTAGGTACATTTTTTTCCAGTACCGATCAATTTGATCCTTTTGAAACATCCACTGATAATAGCACAGACAGTGACGATACAATTGACGACCCGTCATATAAACCATATACACGAAAAAAACGGTACCGTACGAAAAAGCACAGGAATTCTTTTAAAAGAGACGCTGTAGATCAAACTAATGGAAGAAACAAAGATTTAGAAGACATTGGCGGGACTTATTCACAAAATAATGTTAATGATACGATAGAATATAGTTCGAATGACAATTCAGAAGTTTCGAATGGTGCAGATGTTCAACAAATGGAATCTGACGAAACAAATTCAGAAGACAACACGTTTCGGGGTAGATTTGAAATACAGGAGAAAAACGATACAACGAACATTCCTGATGATGAAACAGACATTCAACTACCAAAAGTTAAGGAAAAAATAGTGAAACCAACGCAAGAAAACAATGTACACGAGAGGAGTGTCACTTTGGACAATGATGATATTAATCTCGCTAGTGACGAAGGTGCTTCTTTGAGTACTGTTGAACCAACGAAATTTGAGACAAGTTGTCAAACAAATGATCTTCGCTTGACAATTAATGCGTACAGGAGTAACAGGGATTGCATCAAGTCTGATAGTAACTCTGAAACAGTGGAAGAAAATGACGATTCTGATAGTGAATCGGAACTTGCAAAGTTTAGACCAGTGGAAAGTAAAAAAGACTATGTTCAATCGAAAGATAAAAGTTGTGAGAGTAACGTGATGTTTGAAAATAACAGCGATAATCGAGAAGAAGGTAATGGTGAGCAGACGAATAAAATAATTACGTTAAAGAGTTTAAATAGTTCTAGCGAAGGAAGAATAAATGTTAATCGGGTGGAAACTGGCGCCTTTCAAACGAATTTCATTCAATTTTTAGACATCATAAGCCAAAACTGCGCGAAGTGCCACCGTAATCCAGTTAAAGAATCTGCAAATGATAATAAAAGGAATATTTTGAGATTGAAAAATCAATCTGATATTTTAAATAAATCTTCCAGTTATCGTTCATCTGTAATAAATAACGTTAGTGAAAATCCTTTAACGAATCGTAAAAATTTAACTGAAATGGAGAAACGTAACGATAATGAGAAAGCCTTTGGCGATAGCGATTCGAATGAAATGAACGTTAATTTAAACAAAATTATCGAAAGTTTAGATGTTGACTCTAGATGCGAATTCGTAAAGCCTGTAGATACTACGAATAATGATGCATCTTTGTGCAGAGAAAACACTAAAATTAAACAACATGAAAATGAAAATATATCTTTTAACAAAACAGTGGAAATATCTGATAATCGCAGATTGTCTTCAGATCGTCAACAATTGAATGAAATGTCAAACGCAGTTAAAGATGAGACCGAATCCAGCTTGACCACAAAAATTCTTAACACTGAAATAGACGACAATAACATTGAAACCAATTTTTCAAAAGTTCAGGCCGCATCGGCTGAATCCGTAAACAATCATAAAAATGTAAATATCGTACCTGCTAGACAAAAATTGCAAATAGAAATATTAAGCGTTCAAATATTAAATGATCGCAATAATCTGCTCGATAAACAGATCACACAATTTCCGATTTTAAACAGCAGTGACGTCAACAATCGAACAAGTGACATTTGTGTTAGGGATTCAGTAGATCAAGATTTTCACAAAAACGTTGATGACAAAAATTGCACAGCTTCTAATGCAAATTGCATTTCACCAGCTCAAATACGTCGGGGTGCTCTAATTATTTACGGCAGAGACTCCAATGCTCAAACAAGCAACGCGTCTTTAAACAATGGTAGAGATGAAAAAAATTCATGTCAAACTGAAATCGTGCGTATTAACATTGATACGTCGGATTCTGATACAGATACAACTACATCTACTGGATCACGTGTCGCTCAAACAAATGAATCAAATTGCGAACAACCAATGAAATTCACCGCCGGAGAAGATTATACACGTAGTAATACCGACGCGTATGATAGTACAGCTAATTCTAGTAGAGATACTGTGGAGTTCATATTTGATGATTTTCTGAGAAAAAAAAAATCAAAAGAATTATCTGTAATCGATTGTACACCAAAAAAATGTTTTTGTGAAACAGAAACCTGTATTAGTAAAGAAGTTAAGACAACTGATTTAGAAGGTGACATTGTAATTAATGATAAAAAACCAAAACAAACCGCGAGGAAAATATTGTTTAGGAGGAGGAGTGATTGCGACGGATCAGCAAAACAAAAGACAGAAAATTGTTATTTCAGTTATGGACGAGATAAAACAATTATAGGAGGACGTGAAAATCCGTGGAGAAACAATCTTTACAGAAAAGTAACGAAGTTTTATAACAAAAACTACATGTGGTTTGTAAAGTTAATTTTCAAACGTAACAAATTGGGTCAAAGAAAATTGCTTTTCAGTAATAAAATAGCAGTAAAGAAAAATCGAACTTATATAGTATATAATATAAAAAAGCAGGGAATTATTTCGAACAGAAATCAAAAGTTTCGAGTTTATAAAATCGTTAATAATAATAAACACAAATTAGATAATGACGAGTTAAAAAGAAAATTGTTCGGGATGAATGTATATGAAAAAGTTAATAAAAGAATAGTGTTGCATAAAATCCTAATGGAAGTTTTTTCAAAACGAAAATATTATTATAAATCAATTATTGAATTATTTTTGAGAGAATTGAACGACTGTGTAATTTTCAAATTTAAAGTACCTGCCGATAAAAATAAAAAAATTAAGAGACGCGAATCTTTAATTAAGATGTGTCAACAAGTTTGGACATCTGTGCCTTCTCCTAATGGAGAATTAAAACTTATTCTTCAATTAAAAAAAGAAGCCAAAAATACTAAAATTGCAACAGAGGTTGTCAAGGAGGACAGTATTAACTTTACCGAAGATGAGACAAATAAGATCAGTGAAAATCAAAATATAAATGAAACTGTACAAATGGAAACAGCAAACGAAAGGTTTTCATTTTATTTAAAAAATTATCAAATCCCACCAAATCCGTAAAATATTATAGTCAGAGTGCCCGTCGGCAAAAATTTTATTGATACATACTCTCCCCAAACTTTGTATATGGCTTCATTAGGCCTAGTCTGACACCTATTTCCTCTATGACTTTTCTTGATTTTGGGGCGTTTTCCCTCTAAAGTTTCCAAAAGATGTCGTTTTGACGACATGTAAAAATTTATAGATACTGTTTGATTTTTTAATTGGATAGCTTAAAAACTTCAACCAAAACGCTATAATGATGGTCTTTGACAAAAAATACGAACCATTTAAAATGTCTGACACCTCGAATATGTCGAACATATTCGAGGTGTCAGACATTTTAATTGGTTCATGTTATTTGTCAGGAAACATTATTTCAGCGTTTTAGTTGAAGTTTTTAAGCTACCCAATTAAAAAAACAAACAGTACCTATCTATAAATTTGTACATGTCGTCAAAACATCTTTTGGAAACTTTAGAGGGAAAACGCCCCAAAATCAAGAAAAGTCAGAGGAAATAAGTGTCAGACTAGGCCAAATGAAGCCATATACAAAGTTTGGGGAGAGTATGTATCAATAAAATTTTTGCCGACGGGCACTCTGACTATTACATTTTTTAAACTTTTAATTTTGCCACACAGTATCCGATAATTCAGTAAACGCATTGAAAAAATAACAGAAAAAATTTTATTTTAGGGATAACGATGTTTCAATAGTTTCGAATACAGTTACAAAACACAGAAGGTAGGGTATCTAATGAATCATAACTTCGAAGTCTCTTTCCTGCATAGAATAATATATTATATTTGAAAATATCGATTTGGAAGAGAATCACATCTGTAACTCACTAATAAAGCCGATCGGCAACGTTTCGCTTGATAAACGAAACGACAGTCACGTCCACACTAGGTGCACCTTTGCCGATCGGCATAGTGAGGACGGAGCTTTAGAGCGATGACACACACACACACACAGCGCGCTGTGTGTGTCATCGCTCTTAAGCTGCGTTCTGACTATGCAAAGTTGCACTAGTGTGGACGTGACTGTCGGCTTCGTTATCAGGCCAAATTTGTTGGCGATCGTAACCCGCGCGCTGGCGGTTTACATCAAAGGAAGCCGAACCGACTTGCCTAGTGGAGACGCGTTTCGGTTCAATCTCAGTCGGCATTTGGTGTTTGTAGTAACCAAAAATAACATCTTGTCGAAACCGAATACCGAACGCGTGGAGGGGACTGTCGGCTTCGTTATTAGGCAAATTCGTTGCCGATCGGCATAGTCAGGGCACAGCTTAAGTCGTCGAGCGTTATAAATTTAGAGCTGTAACAAACCGTATGTATTCGTTACTGAGTAACGGGTACATCGTCTGACTCGAAGTAACGAATCTCAATCGTTACTTACAAATTCATTTCGTTACTCGCATCTTTCGCATCCATGTCAGTTCGACTCGTTTGATGCGGTTATACGTTATACGAACGAAGTCATACCGTATCACGTATGCGACGCGCCTCGATGCGATGGTACATGCTTGATGCTGTTAGTACACTATTGTATCGCACGTTGAAAACAATAGTGACACTATATAAAAAAGTTAACTTTTCACCTTTTGTAAGATTCATATTTTACTGCAAAAGTGTCACTATACGAAAATTTCCGTTTGCTCATAAATCTACTTACTTCCGCTAGACTGAGCTAGTGTCACTTTATATTTTGAAAGAATTGCCCATGGTCATGACTGATATAACGACACTATTTTAATTGTGTCAAAGCAGTTTTTTGGTACGCACGCCGCTGTAAGTGAAAAAGTGACACATTTTGTTAAACGACAGTTTACTGATTACAGTTGCTACAAAAATTAATGCAAGTAAATAAATACATAAAATGACACATTTTGTTTAGTGACACTTTTTGCAGTTGAAGTCTCCAATTTACTGATTATAGGTTATGACAACAATGACACTAAACAAAAAATTATTGTAAAAAGGTCTTTTTTTAATAACTTTATTTTTAATATTGTGGTCAACAAATCAATTAAAACAATAATAAATTGTCTCATTATTAACAAAAGAATCTCTATAAGCAGTATTTTTAATAGTAACTTTTTTAGGACAAAACAATAATATTAAAATTAAAAAATGCTCTACTGTAAAATTACATTTTTTGCATAATGCCACTTTTGTTTTCAACGTGCGGTATGTCGTATGAAAAGTAACGAGTAACGTAACGATACGAAAGTAACGGGTACTGGTTCTTTAAGTAACGAATACATCGTTACTTTTACAGCTCAAATCATAATCCGCAATCTATCGGGTCGGGTCAGCTTCAGATGCTTTTACTCTATTATTAGATAGCAAAAGCACTTAAAAAACTCATGAAACGGATGAGAGCATATTATATTTTTTTTATTTCATAAATCATAATCAAATCAGGAATAAGGTTTCGAAGGTATAAAGTCGTCGAACAGTATGGTAAAAGTTCGATATTTAATTATGTCAAATTGTAAATTATTTGATTTTCAGAAAATCATACATTCCTCGGCGAAATATCAAATTTTTAAATCCTGAAAAAGATGTACCCGTGTGTTCTGGTAACATTGTAAGAAAACCTAAATCCTTCAGAATCGTTGATATTTTGCCAGAATTGATAAATACCGATAATAACCATAATAACAGTAATTCCAACAGTAGAGAAACAAATGAACCAATGGTATGTGCTAATGGAGAAGATTTCGTTTCTCTTTATAATCTACAGCAATTAAATAATGAAAATTTCCGAAACTATTTAAAAGAAATGAACCAAAAAGATGAAAATCAGTTTTTAATGTATAGATATCGAAATTACAAAAATGCAAAAGATGCTTTACATGATCATATTGATTTTAGTAATCGCTTCGCTAATTTGCATATTACATCAAACCCGAATCAAAATCAAAATGTGAAACGGAAACAACTCACAAAAGATACGGTAAGCAATATAATGAAGATTCCAAAAAATTATACAAAATAAAATGTTAATAACATTGCTAATAAACAAAATGAACAATGCATCGCACGTTGAAAACAATAGTGACACTATATAAAAAAGTTAACTTTTCAAAAAGTGTCACTATTCGAAAATTTTCGTTTGCTTATAAACCCACTTACTTCCGCTAGACTGAGCTAGTGTCACTTTATATTTTGAAAGAATTACCCATGGTCATGACTGATATAACGACATTATTTTGATTGTGTCAAAGCAGTTGTTTGGTACGCACATCGCTGTAAGTGAAAAAGTGACACATTTTGTTAATACCACATATTACAATTCTGTGGTTAATACTAATAGGGCTATTTACCTGAGTGTGACGTTTACACCGACATTGTTGAAATAATTGTATAAAACTTCACATAAAGTTGGATTAATTATTAATTGGTTGAGATAATTTGACCGAAAGGAATTTAAATGTTGATGTCATAAATTAATTTGATTTTCTTTCAGGGCGTGATTCAAAGTAAAATAATACCTAAGCCAGTTATCAAAACACTAAAAAAACCTTGTCAAAATTCAAAGCGGACTTCACGTCCACAAAGCTCAACAAATTCTGAACCGAGTACATCAACTCAAAATGAAGCGGCAACTCACGGAATGACTTAAATGAAACGTACCTAACAAATTGTAAGTACAGACCCCTTACAAAAACCTCCTAAAATGCCCTTCCGACAGACCAATTCCGGACAGACTCCTAAGGCTTCCAGACAATAATATACAAACTACTTCCAGAAATGTAACTTTATTTATGAGTTAGTTAAGTCAACAAATTATAAAACGAATTTTGTTCTGAGTTCCGCGAACGGTCGATTTTAGGGGACATCCATTAATTAGGTGAGGTATTTTTTTTTTGACCTCCTTGAGGAGGTTTGGTAAAAATTTGTGGAGACTGGCGGGCGGTGTGTGCAATATATCAATTCTTACCGATTTTTTGAAGTAAAACTTCTTTACGCACGCTTGACTTGGGGAGAGATTTACGGAAGTGTGATCGGGCGAGGCGAACGGAAGTTGAGAGGGAGATATAAGTTAGTGAAGATAGAAAGAGGATGTCAAATACTTCACTGGCTAGTGGCGCCATCAGGTAGCCGAAAATATAAGCAATAGAATGACACATACTTTACTTGCCAGTGGCGCTATCGGGTGACAGAAAAAAGTTTTGTAAACTTACTTAACTTGCAGAGCTAAATAATATTTCATAAAGATTTACGCTTAAAATCCAACGAGAGCTAAGTAATTGCAATGTATTACTTTTGTTTTCATTATTTTTATGTTTATATTTCTTTCTTCTTACATTAGACTGTTCATTTCGTTCTTGAACAATTTTAGAAATTAATATTTTGTTCAATACATTAAATATTCTACGTTTAAAGTGAATAAAATTTTAAATTCATTTTAAAGTTCATATTTTGTGAATTTTCGGGTGAATGACAAATTATGGCAGGAAGAAGTTTTACTTCAGTCGTTAGGTCTAAAACACACTCGTTTTTATTTTATTTACATATTATATTTTCACAAAAAAAAATAATACAAAATGTCCTTAACAATTAATAGCAACTTACAACTAAAATAATCTTCAAAAAATTATAACAAAAATAAAATGGAATTTTAAACTTAAATACCGCGAATACAAAATTATGGGGTTAAACCCGGTTAGTCTGTGTTTTAATAAGTCGTGACGTAGAAAAAATGTCTCAAATTCTTATAAACTAAAAAAGTGAATAAAAAATTACTACCGCTTTACAAATTATCTTATTAAGCATTTAAAAAACGATTTTTCTACACCACTCATACAATATTCAAATACCTATATCTTTATCTGACTACTTAGTAGTCAAAAATAATTTTTAAGTTACCAGAAAAAACTATTCTTAGCTTTAGTTTTACAATTCTTTTGATCATATAAACTAATTTAGCAATTTTTTTGCGATATGAAAACAAACGAAATCTTTTTTTCAGACTTTGTCATACTGACATAAATATTTCCAAATTTATTTTTGAATTTACTTCAAGCCAGATTGAATTTTGAAATGACTTATGTGTTATTTTGTTCAGATTTTGCTGTTATACATACAAACATACAGTATGTAAACACGTAAGGTGCACATAGGGAAATTAGCATTGAGAAAAAATACTTGGATCAGAGTTAGCCATGACTGCATTAATTGTTATTTCTATTGAATTATCGTGGTAATCTTGAGGATTTCTATTTTATTTTGATTTATTTTTATTTTACTTGGCTTTTTTAATAATAAAAAGCTCTTATAAATCATTATTTTAATTTTTTTGTACAAAAGTAAAACAAAATAACAACTCCATCTGTTTGGAAACATTTCATTAAAAAATTGTCTGACTGGTATGACGTTGCGCGTTGGTAAGTCAGTGACCCAATGTCTTTAGGTTCAACACGAATAGGCGGAGATATTTGATCTCGCACCATATTTAAGTATTTTTGGGAATTTAATGTCCCATTAATAAAAAAAGTCCGATTATGTTGTAATCATTTGAATATTTTCTTCGGTAGTATACACATTCATTTTGCAAAAGAATATTATCTGTCAAATTGAAAAACAAGATTTCAAGGCTCACTCTGATCCAGTAATTTTTTCCCAATGTTAATTTCACTATGTGCACCTTACGTGTTTACATACTGTATAGGTATCCATTTTATTCAAAAAAATATTAGCGTAGGTACCTTACTTATGAACATTTAAAGAAGAATACATCCTTTGAAATGGCTGACAAGATAGCATTTTCCAAGTAACTTAAAACTGAGTAATTAACCCTATGATATGTTTTTACATTTTCGCCTTTTTGACATTTCCAGATTCTTCTTTGAACTGTTCAGCTAATTTGTAGATAACTGAATGGGCTTCATCGTAATATGGATTCATATCAGCTCTAACCCGGTCCATCCAAGCAGCAATTCTGGGACGACCAATCCTGGCATCATAGCCGGCGATTCCTTTAAATTAAGAGTAATTTTAGTTCGTTTTTTTACAATTACAATTAACAAGTACTTAGTATTTTTTTTTAATTGTTTGAAGAATTTTTTTGAGAGTAACGTGTTTACGCCATAGAGATATTATTATACTAGAGTACGCGAGTGGGCCGTGAAAGTGTCTGCAATTCAGACAGAGAACAGTTCCTTATCTCTATGCTAACTAATGATACAAAACAATGCTGATTTGAGTAAACATAATATAATATAATCTTAAAAAAAAAAACTTCGGAGAAGTAAAAACTTCGTTCTGTGCTAAATTCAAAAACTTGAGGCGACTGAATCTCAAGATTTAACTAAAAAAAAAAAGAATTTCGAGGCAGATATGAAATTAAAATCAAGCTTGAAATTCTGTGCCTAAGACGTCGAAAAAAAATGAATTTCGAGGCAGACAAGGAATTGAAATCCAACCTCGAAATTCTGTGCTTATAAAAGCTACAAGAGCAACAGCAAAAAAAAATGCAAAGACGGTGTTCGCATAACTCCTTTAGTTACCACTAAAAAAACGCCGTCTGTGCACTTTTTTTTGCTGTTGCTCTTGTAGCTTTTATAAGCACAGAATTTCAAGGTTGGATTTCAATTCCTGGTCTGCCTCGAAATTCATTTTTTTTTCAAATGATGCTGCCGGGAATCGAACCTGAGACCCTGTCTATTAGTTATTACTAGCCTAACGTCGTAACCGCTCGGCCACGGGGACGCTCACAGTATAAGCTGTTATTGTGGTACAGAAGTATATATATAAAAGTATAAAAAATCGGTGTTATGAAAGTCACGTGGTCACAGAACTATAAAACTTGGAAACTGGCTTTATATACACGGCGTTATATGGGATACAGGCAAAATCAATGTATAAGAATACGTTAGAGATTCGTCGGCATTTAGCACAGAAAAGAATCTCTAACGAGATTCTTCGATGATACGGAACGTTTGCAGCGTTCTCTCTCTGAACAGCAGACACTTTCACTTATGGCAAGCATACCCGCTAGCGTACTCTAGTTACTTATATCTCTATGGTTTACGCAGTTTCCGCTATTTAAAGGCATCGACTGACAGATGGCGACATCTATACAAACTATCTTGAACGAAATGCGAAACATAGCTACGGACGCTAATAATACTGTCTCCGGGGAAGAAATTTTTCTATCTTTTTGAAAATATCTTAAAAATTGACTCACTTGGTTGTTCAATCTCGCAGGTTCCAAGTAAATCCGCAACAGTAATTCGTTCACCACAAAGATACGGTGTTTTATGAAGCCACAATGTTTCCATTTGATCCATGCAGGCATTTAATCGTTTTTCGTACGCTGCTATTTTGTCAGGACTAGCGGGGGTGCCTGTCATTAATGGTTGTAACCACTGAAATTAAAAAAAAAAGTTAGTGTTTGCCAACAGATTTAAGGTAGTTCACTCGCGACAGTCGTAGACAAAAGTATTGCGCCGGAGTCGGAAACCTGTTTAAACGGAAGAGCCAAAAGTTGCAATTTACAATATTTCCCATGTTTTTAAAGAGCCACTATACATTTTGTTTCAGTATTATAGTATTTCGTCGTTGGTTCTTTAATAGCTCTTACGTGAATAAATGGCAGATTTTACGATTTTTAAATGAAAAGGTTCAGGAAGCACTAGTAATACCTCCAAATTAATTTTACAGTAACCAACAAGGGGAAGTAACTCTTATGTGAAAAGTTGTATCAAATAATTCCTCCCATGTGCCAATAAATCCGAAATTAACGTTAAATATTTTTTAAGAAAATACTTCGTCTTAATTAAACATGTATAGTGAAGATAAGTATGAATTAGTAATATACCTCTGACATTGCTTGTTCTTAACATCCATTGCTGAAATAACCACTTTTTGGCCTTTCCTGCAAATTTTACTTTTTGCACATAAGAGGTATTACAGAACCAACGACGATTTGCTTATATAGGTATAATATATATCCGAGGAGGACGCGTCGCGACTGGGGCGGTGCGGGTGAGACGCGAGTGGAAATGGCTGAGAGATAGACATGAATCGAGAGGACAATTTTTAAGGGTTTATATAATAAAATAATTATTTTTTGCGTATGGAACTGGAGAGCCGCAACTTTACATCAAAAAAGCCGCATACGGCTCGCGAGCCGCAGGTTGCCGACCCCTGGTATAGCGTAATAAATAGATTAGTAAGTTCCATCAGTTAAGAGATTCCCCGTGCATTTTTGTAAGAGACTGTACCCAACACATCAAGTTGTAATATACAGGTACACTCCTATACAAATTATTACAATTGCAATAAAAATATTTTTATTTTAAGAGTCTATATTTTTTTAACAAATCGGTAGTTTTTACAATGAATGAGTTTTTAAGAACCTTTTTCGAAATATTCTGCAATGTATGCACTCGTTTTCTTTATACGTGGTATACCTCCAGCATGTTAATTATGCACATTTTGGTTGTTAATATCTCGTTTTACAGACTGAAAAAATGACATTTTTTTGACGTGATAACGTCTTATAAATTGATGAAACACCAGCTGCACGCACGAAAAAGTGTAACGTTCCGCCTGACCCTGTGCGTGCAAGCGAGAGCGCAGTATAAGCGATAGAGATGCACGATCGGCCCAAGCGTCGGCTGTACGCATTTCTCTCTCTTCTCGCGTGACGTCAGAGAGTAGTGTGCGTTCAACATTTTTTTCGGCTGTTCCAGCGAAAGCTACATCTGACAGATGGCCTTTGTTTTATAAACCGTGGAAATTAAGACTTAAAATCAAGATATCTAATAAAAATGTCATAAATTATCGAATTTTTTTTTAGTTAAATATTAGACACTTTTATTAAACTTAGACTATTTTATTAAATTCCTAAGAAAAGCCGTTTCACGAGTGAACTAACTTAAAATTCTTTTAGTGTCATACTATTATCAAAAGTAAATTAACTGTATTTACTTTATTTTATGATGTAAAAAAATATTTCTTTATTTTGTGTTTTGAAACATTTTTTTACAAAATATTTTACAACTTTAGTTGCAGATTGTCAGAAAATCTAGTTTGATGACGATCACACATATTTCTCCATGTGAAAAAAAATTGGTTGTCTGTAAAGTCGGTTTACGGACGATAGTTTTACGTGATAACGTATTCCGCTCGAATATCATATTTAATACCTAATACATAACCTAAATTTTAGTAGTTGTCACACTATATTTTTACCGACTCTCTATCGCTTATACTGCTCTCTCGCTTGCACGCACAGGGTCAGGCGGAACGTTACACTTTTTCGTGCGTGCAGCTGGTGTTTCATCAATTTATAAGACGTTATCACGTCAAAACAATGTAGAAGTTAAAATAATTGATCAATAACATCGTTTTTTGTACAATTTTCACTTCGAATTAACATTTTTCTACGCATTTTGTACAAAATTTGGCTTGAAAACCGATTTTGTTTCTAGGTCGATCAGTCATTTGTTATTCTATATAACAAAGAGTTTGACACTCAGCGACATTAGATTATTCCTGCAAAAATTATCTGCGATAATGATCACTATTTAACGTCATTGTCAAATCAGATTTTCTGACAGGACGTCATGCAACCCAACACGACTTTTTGAAGTAAAACTTCTTTATGCACACTTGACTTGGGGAGTAAGCTGGTGAATGCCTGACGAGAGCGTTTACGGAAAGTGCGTGATCGGGCGAGGCGAACGGAAGTTGAGAGGGAGATATAAGTTAGTGAAGATAGAAAGAGAGTTACGTTTCGTATATTACTGTAGGCGCAAGAGAGAGGTGCGCGCGCACATTTTCTTTCTCTCTTCCTCGACAAATACTTCACTGGCTAGTGGCGCCATCAGGTGGCCGAAAATTTAAGCAGTAGGTACTCTCTACTTGCCAGTGGCGCTATCGGGTGACTAAAATCCAACGAGAGCTAAGTAATTGCAATGTATTACTTTTGTTTTCATTATCTTTATGTAATATTCTACGTTTAAAGTGAATAAAATTGTAAATTAATTTTAGAGTTAATATTTTATGAATTTTCGGGTGAATAATAACAAATTATGGCAGGAAGAAGTTTTGCTTCAGTCGTGTGGTCTAAAGCACACTCGTTTTTTTCCAACTTTAAACCTTACCTTTACCATGAAATACATGGAACCGTGTGCTCGAGTGTTGTTATGTTGCCATTCTAAATATTCATCAACACGCGCTTGTTTCTTACTGTCTCTAGGATACCAGTGATCGGGGACTAGTTTCTCCCGAGCCAAATAACGGAATATGGCAACACTGTAAAGAAAACAACAGATTAGACGCAATGTCCTGAAAGAAAATTCGTAAACCGCGTAAACGTTAAAAATAATCACGTCGCAAAATAAAGAATATCTACGTAATTATCTCAAAACCGCGATTGTAAAAGAATTACTTTTTGACTTGATAATGGCACTCGTTTAGACTGTGAACTCACATATTAACAAAGTTTGGGTAAAATTACAGTCTGACCTCAAAAGTCGATGACAACTTAGATCGTGTAAATAGCATCCGGTTCAAAAATTAGCCGCAAAATGATAATATAAACAAAAAAATGACATCTCTGTAATTTTCTACATTTAAATAAACATAAATGCTACTGAAATTTTGTAAACAATATCTTCAAAAAAAAAGAATACAAGGACCTGACTAATAATGAATTATCAGTTTAGATAACAAAGCACTTCTAATTGTTTGTTTTGAAAAAACGTTGATTAAAACTGGTGTCATTAAAAATGATTACACTTTTCAAAGACTTGTGATTACTCACGATTAGAAGTGTTTTTTTTTTCAAAACATTTCGAAGAAATTATTGCAGGTAATTTTCGATTTACCGCCGTAAATAATTACATGCATCTTCCGTATTCATACGAAATTTCTTCTATATGTATAGAGTGACCGGTAATTGCTCGTATTCCTCTCGGGGAGAAGAAACTATTTGGAATGATTTAACCTTAACACTTGGGGGTCGAAAATGCGTCATTTTCGAGATAACAATTTATCTATATCTAAGCCACGGCATTGAGTCATAACAAGCTTTAGCTAAATTTTAAGTCTCTAGCTTGTATCGTTTGGATCTGGGGAGCTTGTGATAGACGGACGGACATAAGTGTTCCGTTTTTTGAAGTAAAACTTCTTTAGCGGCGTTGTACACTTTTTTTTGTAATGGGTAAAAAATGTTAAACTCGCGTCAAGGATACGTGACCTGATCGAAAATTCGAAAGACGAAAACTTTTGTGACATGCCCTAATTGAAATCCATTGTATTAATGTGCAAGGTATATATATTTTTTGGGACTTGTCTATGCAATCGAATGGTTTTTAACTACACTATAAGTTGTGTTTTGGCGACATCAGACGGAATTTCTTGGAAGTTATTAGTTCAAACTTTTCTGCGCTTTGGTCGTTTAACATAGACATGCCCTAAATGAATCAAGTTTTCACTTCTGCCGGCACTCCCGGAGTGCATTTTTTTTTCAATTTTGGTACGGAACACTACAATAATAATAATAATAATGCGTTTAACGTCCGTTTCTCGACTTTGTCATAACAGACGCCATTCGCACCATTACTATTTTTTTTCTACCATACTTCCCGTTATTTTCTACAATTTTTAAACTTCAACTTAATTAATAGCAATGGGCAAATGAAGGAATTGTTAAGAAATTAAGATAAGGCAATTTTTTAGCATAGGTAATCGGCCATGGCCTTGAATAACGAACCATGTCGGTATTTATCTGGAATTGTTGAGGGAAACCATGGAAAACCTCAACAAGATGGCCGGTACATGAATTACCGTTTCTCGGCGAGAGGCAATAATATAAATACATATTATCAATTTTTTTTATAAATTTATGCATTTATTTTCGTTGGCATTACTCTGTCTATAACTGGTTTCGGCACTGTCTCTTGAGGACTGATTGTAACCTTTGAAGTCTAGCATTGAATTAATCTGATTAATTATCAGAACATTTGTCTTCAAAACTCTAAGATAAAAGTGAAAACTTAATGATAACTTCTAATAATAATTTATATTTCGCTTTTTCATACTCTCAATGCAAAAAAAATATCGTGTTATCAACAATAACATTCATTGCGAGTAATCAAAACAAACATGTACTTTCATCTTCCAGTCACAAATTTGAAAATAATTAACTGACCTCTCAGTAAGCTTGAACCCACGATCGTCAATAACCGGCAATTTCTGAAATCGGGATATTTCCTTGAACTCGTCAGTCAAATGTTGTCCTGTAACAAAATAAACATATTCATTATTATTTTTGTTTTTATAACACAGTATAATAATAATATTTTTAATCGAACTTCATAAAATTACACAATATTATCTTTCACACTCAAACAGCGTGACTGCGCCCATTTTTACGTGTTTCTTTTTGTGAAATGATTAACAAGCAGTTAAATTTGGGTCATCTTGTTGTTTTCGAGGCTCGTGTATTAGCAGGGCCCGATCCAGCTATTTCGCCGCTCCGGGCAAAATAATATTTGCCGCCTTTTACCCATGCGTTGTTCCATAGATGGTGTAATTTTTTTTGTTTAACCATCTTTCAAATTTTCCGCCGCCCTCAATTTTGCCGCCCGCCCCCCCCCCCAGATCGGGCCCTGTGTATTAGGAAGCAGATGACATTGTCTGTTTTCATGGCAATGAAACAAACATTTTTTTTCACCAATTTATAATGCTAAAATAAAAACTAAAGCCCGACTACTGAAAAGTATGAAACAAGAAAATATTCTCATCTGAGGATAGCCGCGGTCATATGCCACCTATCCTAACAAAACATTACATTTTAACAGTAGTAAGCGATCATAAGCTCTAGGGAAAAGTGCATCACGCTATACATCTAGAGGGGGCTCATATACAGATTGTATCAAATCAAAACGGTCCATAGAACATTCTGTGTGTAAGACAGAGACGATATTATTTAAAGCACTAAAGCAGTAAGTAAGAATGAGATAAATGATCGCTAATAGTTACTGTGGTTATACAATCTGATAATATCGGCTTTGTTTTCTACAGTAAAAATCACAATTTTATCACATGTCAGTATTCACTAGTGAAATTATTGATAAAATGGCTATTTATACTGTTCGGGAAAAAATCCAAATAATTAAATGGTTTCATGGTGGTAATTCAACCGCCGACATAATAAATTTATTTGTAGCTGTCTTTGAAAACATTAACATTACAGTTTAGTTGTTTTAATTGATAAATTGGTAAAAAGATTTACAGTGTATGTAATTATTTATTTACGTAGCCACAGTAACTATTAGCGATCATTTATCTCATTCTTACTTGCTGCTTTAGTGCTTTATATAATATCGTCTCTGTCTTACACACAGAATGTTCTATGGACCGTTTTGATTTGATACAATCTGTATATGAGATGGCATACGACCACGGCTATCCTCAGATGAGAATATTTTCTTGTTTCATTTACTTTTCAGTAGTCGGGTTTTAGTTTTTAAACTTATTTCTTATTTAATTTTTGACGTGATAACGTCTTATAAATTGATGAAACACCAAATATGATATTCGAGCGGAATACGTTATCACGTAATACTATCGTCCGTAAACCGACTTTACAGACAACCAATTTTTTTTTGAACTTATTTTTTGTTTTCAATTTGCTCCCCTCTGGGACCAAAATTCAAAAATAAATGTGGCCAGTTACCCGGGTCATAATAATGAATCGATAGATACCTTAATTATTTTTCAAAATCGGATGAATAGTTTTGGCGTTACGATGGAACATCCGTAAATACTAACACACATACAGAAACTGCTAAACTCATAACCCTTCTTTTTGGCTTCGCCGTAGTCTGGTAAAAACGGAATACTATCGCGGCGGCTGAAATATCATTTATTCTAAAATGACAGTTGATCTTTTGGCTGTGTCACTATAGAATAAATGATAATCATGCATAAATACGGGAAGGAAAAAAATTGTGGTATCGATTTGAGTGCGTTAATTCACACACACTGAGAGGGGAAGTGCACAATATATATGTTTCATCACAATGTGTACGAATTAACACATAGTAAAATCGATACAGGAGAAATCCATATAATGACAAAAGAGATCCACAATAACGTTCAAACTTAAACGTTTAGTGAATTTCGACCACTTGGCGATCACTAGTAAAATAAAATAAAGATAAAACTCGTCTGAGGAATCTCAAGAGTTTTAAATTTGGTCGAATGGCCGCGTGCCATCCAAACCTCTGCGCAAACGATTGGACAGTCAAAACTGTATACACTATACATATTTTATATCACAACAAAAAAATTATATCTGGTCTAAAAATAGATTCGTGTGGGCAAGGCTATGTAAACACAATGTTTATAAATATTATTATGGTAAATTTTGTTTATATAATTTGTTTGCAAACTCTCGTTTTTGCCAATATCTAGTAAAACATCTCCACATCATTATTTTATTTATTTAGGTTGCCAATAAAATTCGGAAGAGAATTTTAACATTTCATTTTAAATTCATAAAAAATGCGACCAATAAAATAACATAACCATTAATCATTTATAACAAAAAATCTTTGAAAATGGACAAAATTTATTATATTCAAAAATTAAAATACCTACAAATATTTTAAATGTTTTCATTTTCCAACATTTTGTGTTATAAATTATTAGTAATTGTGTCACTTTTATTGATCGCATTTTATTGTTTATTAAAGTTGTTATTGCTTATAAATTATAATAGTGAAATGACAGTGCAGATTTATTAATTAAGTAATTATTTATGCTATTTATAAACATTTAAAGTACTGGATAATTATAGCCATTATAAATGAATTACTTATCAAGAGAGCCGTTACAACTTTATTCAGTATCAATTCAAATTTCTGAAGTAGTGAAATGTACATTAAATTTAAAAAATAATTTTCTTTTATAATTGGTTTACCCGGTTGTATGTAAAAAATCTTATTCCCAAATGTCCAATTGATGTAAAACTTTGTCGCGTGCAATTATTATGATATTTCGTTTATAATAACATTCATATAACAGGTTAAAAACTAGAAATTAAAATTACAGATAGTAGCAGTGACGGTGTTGATGACCACGCTTATATTAACTCACTAAAAAGTAATAAAAACATTTTTTTTCTCTTCTATAGGTTAGTTAAAAGCACGAAACACTCGTTGACTTTATTGAAATGTAGGAGTAGGTTTAATTAAAGTGAGTGCCTCACGCTTCCAAACCTTAGAGAAGAGAAAGAAATTTATTGTCTAGGTTTTAGTGCGTTAATAAGTATGTTTTCTAGTTTTTTTTTCAAAACTTTAATTATAAATAATCTTCATTTAATAACCAAGACAAAAAACAAAACTAATAAAAAAATGATTTTCTAAATACAATAAAAAAAAACTTGTCTTTCTGTGAATACATTTTTTAAAACAAAATTTGAAATTACAAATCGATAGCAATCAATCCGAGACTTGATCTGTAACCTTCTTTTCTTTTTTCACGTCTGTCAGTTGTTTTAAGAGTTTCTGGGAAAAAGTTACTTGTAGGTTAAATTACCGCAAACAGACATAGTATTTCCATCTAGCCTGGAGTATGCAATAAGGAGCTCCCGCAGTATATATTATATTTCTCTTAACTGAAAAATGTAATCTATGCGGAACAAGGAAATTGAATGGTCAATGACCGTTTACGGTTTGTTTTTCTCATGATGCTAATAATAATTAGCAATAATCAGCGATAATATTGCTACAAAAAACAAACTATTTAACAACCCAGTAAAATAAAAATCAACTCCTAAAATTATGAACTATACTACTACCTAAAACTTATAATAGAAAAAATAATTAAATAAAAGTGTAGGCACAAGGTTGGGACGACATGGTTTTTTTGCGCGTCTGCTCCTAACTATTGTATGCTAATCAAATTTCTGTAACAGAGTCGTCAATAATAGTAGCGCACTGAACTTGAAGTAATGACTCTAGTCAGTAGATACTAGCATAGTTTTGTGACAAAGTTGGAAACCGGTTATCTAAAATAACGTAATCACGATTCTCGTAATGTAATGCAAAAAATGTGAATACTGTCGTTATCGGTTGGCAAATCTAAGATATTATATAAACATAACCAACGAGGTTAAACAAACAACTCCTCGATCACCTGTTTCTCAACGTCGTCAATTGTTTCTTGTTTTACAGTGTCTGACGTCGTAATAACTCTATTGTCTGGAGTCAGAATGCGTCACGTTAGACGTCAAAACGCAAGTTTAGTCACAAATACAATTTGCGATTTTCTTCTACCAAATTATTATCTTTACATTTGGATATACCAGAAATATGATTTTTAATTCAGCAGGACTTAACCTCAAATGTGAAATGACGATGAAAAATTTAGAATTTATTCTATATACAAGTCCTATAAAGGAGAGTCGCGATTTCTTTGCGGCAACCATGTCTGAATAAAATGTATTTAAAATAAGGTACCTATGTTTATGTATTATTCAAACAAGTTACAGGTACAAAGTCCAAAGGTGTAAAAAATGTAAACAACTCACACACACATGCAAAGATGTTCCGTGTATACATTCCTTCAAACACATTTAAAACTTTCGCTTCTGTTCAGTGCATTTGAAGGCCAATCAACATTTTGTTTACTACCAATGTACCAAAAATACAGAATACTCGACAATTGCTGAACATGTCGGTTCGCCTTTAATATGTAACAGGTGACGCGATCGTCTTTTTTTTTAATTAAAAAAAATCGTTCTAAGCATTTATAGTCTTGAAGCGATGAATAATATAAATCCATCGGACGATTGGTGCTATATGAAAACAGTCGATTTTTTGTCAGTTCACAGTTCATACGAGCTTTGTCATTGTCATTTCATTATCCAATAATTTGGGCCGAGTGATTTTTTCGTTGACTTGATTTTAAGATGTGCCATAAAAGCAAACCCAATATTGCGAGACACCTGTGTCCTGTACGGTATACCTCTGTTTAACCTTGCATTTTCACTTGTTTTAAAATTTCAATAGTATACAAAAATAGAGTATATTAATTTCCGGATTGTTTTACTTCCCGAATGTTTGTCATACAATTTTTTTTTGAACGATGTCTTCAGATAAAACTATATTCTTAACTTGCAAAAAATGCATCATAAATTCAGTTTTTATGAAAGATCAAAACAAAGGTGACCTTTTAAAGTCATTGATAAATAAATGTTTGCAAGTACCTACAGATTTTCCCAACAATTAAAAATAAAAAAAAAAATTTGGAAAATTCTTTGTGAGTCATCTCACTAATTGTTATTTAGTTGTCAATAATTAAAAACAAAACAAAAAATGATTATTACCTGCGCCAATTCTGATTGGCCGGTGTTCAAACGGAACTTTAGCAGCTTGCAAAAACATCACCAAAGCCCTAGAAGGCTGTGACATGAGATCGTAGTAAAGTCGGAGCGTCATTTCGATGATATTTTCAACTGTTTTCTAAAACAAAACACCAAATCGTTTTATGTAGTTTTTGAACCTGATATAAGCACACCGCAGTGTAATAAATAAAAATATATCACCTCATGCAAATAAAACAAGCCTTACCTGTTATATAAATATGGAAATTAAATTTTCTTGTTTCCTGCGAGTACTTTTTGTTTTTTATGCGCTTAAATCTTGACACTATTTACAACAATATAATATTAAACAAATACTTTATAAGAATCTACAAACAAACGCAATTATATATCCTACGTAAGTAATTTATCTTTCGTTTTTAATGCGTCAAACGCGTTTAATAATTGATAACAATTGAAACACAAACCGGTTAAAATATTGTATAACAATATAAACGTCATGCGCAATTGCGTACAATCTTCTGATCTTCTTATTCAACAATCAACAGTTCATAAACGGCGAATCATTCTGGCGCGATGCAGTGCATACTACAGCGAGAATGGCGTTATTTTTGTGTTGATTGGAGGGGGTCGACTGTCGAACACACTGCAAACATTCTGCTAATTTTCTCGTAACAACTGGCATTAAAGAACAGTTTCAACACAAAAGAGTAGCTACTGAGTAGAGCTGTAACAAACCGTATGTATTCGTTACTGAGTAATGGGTAAGTACATCGTCTGACTCGAAGTAACGAATCGTTACTTACAAATTCATTTCGTTACTCGCATTTGTCGTATCCATGTCAGTTCGACACGTTTGGTGCGATTATACGTTATACGAACGAAGTCATACCGTATCACGTATGCGACGCGCCTCGATGCGATGGTACATGCTTGATGCTGTTAGTACACGATTGTATGTCGTATGAAAAGTAACGAGTAACGTAACGATACGAAAGGAACGGGTACTGGTTCTCTAAGTAACGAATACATACACACAATTTCTCGTTACTTTTACAGCTCTACTACTGAGAGAATTGATACTGACCTTGAAATTCAAAAAAACCTGGAAAAGTCACGGAATGTTAAAACTCTAAAAAGAAAAGAAAGACGAGGTTCCGGTCTGTGCCATATTTTTTTCGTGAAAACGTCGAGTATTGCAGTTTCCTGTATTGCCTGCACATGAGCCGTAGACGTTTGGATTTTTTAGTTCCCTTTTCGACGCTGCCGTAGCTCTCACATTCGCGCAGCGTTGGTTTATTGCATTCATTTCGATGCGGGTTTTTCGCTGTCTTCCGTTTTCTATAATTTCGAGCATATTTACATTTCATATAAGACTTCTTTAATAATTTTATAATTTTCAATTTCATAACAATTTTTACTTATACTCTGGCGACTCTTTTTATTGTTTCACTTTGGGTCCTATTTAGGGAATGCAATACCGTGTATGTATCCATTATGGGTTCAATCTTTGTTCACGCATTAATTATTAGTCTCGTAGTTAGATTTGCGGTATTCAAATTTTGTCGCCTTTTTTACACGCTTTATATTAGTTTCACTTGTAAGTTTGTATGTATGTATGTTTGTTTGTAACCTCGTTTGGACTACATCAAGTGGTTTATTACTGTTAGTATGTTATGCCACTTCTGTAAGAGCAATCGTTGACCGAGCGGTCTAAGGCTCTAGTCTTCGCTGACGTCAACTCTTGGATTCACCGGTCGTGGGTTCTAATCACGTACACGCCGAAATAAAAAAAATGTGTTTTTTTCGGCATATTTTTGACAATAAATCGAACTAAAAAGTGGAAAATAAATATAGTTTAAAAAAAACTAAAAAACACGCTTTATATCAAACTAAAAAGTGAAAAATAAATATAGTTTAAAAAAAACTAAAAAACACGCTTTATAGCGTGTTTTTTAGTTTTTTTAAACTAAATTTATTTTTCAATTACTTTCAGGTGAATTCATAGATTTTTATTCTTACATATTATCTCCTTTACCTAACCGTCTCTTGTGTAGATATTGAGTGTGTATACTTTTCAAAAGCATTTTATACTAAAAATTTTAAAGGTACCTACGCGACAATCTGCTATTAAGTTGATCTGTTGAATTCTTACATAAACAAGTCTTAGTAGAAAAGAGCCACAATCGCAAACACTATCAACATGTATCACATGTAGAGTTATACTCATATGAATTTATAATACACAACAAATTAAGTACAGTCAGTAGGAGATAAAGCGTCTTTCACGCTTCACGCGATTAAAGCATGAAGTTTGGCAGATAAAGATTAACTTTTCCATCGTGTTTTTTTTATTATCTATTAACTCAGTGGCGTAGATAAGTTTATGCTCTGGGGTGAGGTTCATTTATTCGCAATCTTCATCATCATACCATGGAAGATTAAGGTCGTCGCTTTCGATCCAGCATATTTTTTTTCAAATCGCCATTCCCAGGTGCAAAAGTGCAAAAGAACGAATGTGGGGTTGGCGATACATGAGTACGCACATTCATCTTAGTTTACCGAGATGAGTGGTATTGGTGACTCCTTTCATGATGATCAGATTCAAAAGTTTTTGTCGGGCGGACAAATTTTGATTTTGAGTTTTATGTATAAGTATATAATACTAGCGGTCTGTCCCGGTTTCACCCGGGTGCAAAAGAACGAATGGGGGGTGGGAGATACATAAGTACGCACGTTAATCTTAGTTTACCGAGATGAATGTTGTGTCCAAACTTCATGATGATCGGAGTTATCGTTCAAAAGTTTTTGTCGGACGGACAAATTTGAAATTTTGAGTTACATTTTGCAACATTTTTCATTGATGCTCCGCTCCTATTGGCCGTAGCGTGATATTATATAGCCTACAGCCTTCCTCGATAAATAGTCTATCCAACAAAAAAAAATGTTCCAATTCGAACCACTAGTCCCTAAGATTAGCGCTTTCAACCAAACAAACAAACTCTTCAGCTTTATAATATATATTAGTATACAAATACTCTAAAAATGCCTTTTTTTAAAATGAAATTAAAAAATCGAACTAAGTTCTGGAGCGGGATCCAGACCCCCTGAACCACCCCTGTTTCTACGCCGCTGTATTAGCTGTACTTAATGTTTCAACACTTTTTGTATTTCTAAACAAAGACAAAGTCACTGAATGTCATACATTAATCAAATTATCACAAATTCAGTAATTTTATTTAAATTTATGATATTGTTATACAGCCATTCGGTATAAATGTGGCAATTTTTCAATTGTAAACAAATTTTGCGATTTCCAACTAAATTATTTCATTTGTATTTTTTCGACTCTCTTTTTACCCTCTGAAGGGGTTGTTTTTGAAAAAGCACGAAACACGTGTTTATTTATTTGTTGACAGGAGTAACCCTGCGCATTTTCGAATTGAGACATCTATTTTATATGATTTCTCAATGCATTTTTTGAACCCCGTTACAACCTTTTAGGAGTTGAATTTTCAAAAATTCGTTCTTAGCGGATATCTACATCATAATAACTATCTGTGTACCAAAATTCAGCTCAATCCGTCCAGTGGTTTGAGCTGTGCGTTGATAGATCAGTCAGTCAGTCAGTCACGGTTTCCTTTTATTTTATTACCTAC
The DNA here is from genome assembly GCA_963575645.1 of Xanthostigma xanthostigma. Lineage (NCBI taxonomy): Eukaryota > Metazoa > Arthropoda > Insecta > Raphidioptera > Raphidiidae > Xanthostigma > Xanthostigma xanthostigma. The sequence continues at coordinate 3,644,377 of OY754469.1, read as the reverse complement.
TTGGTACACCCAGAATAGCGGCGCCACCGACCGAAGATAGGCAATAGTATTGTCAAACAAAGTAATGAAAGAAAAAGTTGAAATCAAGAAATAACCATTAAACTTTTTATTATAAATATTACAATACAACAAATTATATATAAATAAATAGGTAGGTAAATGAATTTATTCAAATCCAAAACAGAAAACAAATCATTTAAATAATTTAACAACATGATAAAATGGAATATTTACTCATTATAATCCATTATTTCAGACGGAGTCGGTATTGTAGCTTTTCTTTTTTTGTGAAAATTATAGAAATATTCAGACACAAAATAGTCATAGTAATTGCGCTTAATTTCTAATCTGTAAGTAAAAGCAAAAAATTAAAACAAAATTTCTTCATCTCGACACTAAAACGTGTAAAAAAACCAGTAAGTACCCACCCTATCGGTGTCTGCATAATAATTTCAAGGTTAAGCATTTTGTTTATTATCATATTTGCTTGTTCGACCGATATTTCGCATTGTTGAGAGAGCAAAGTAACAGTAACAATTTGAATATCTTTACACGTAGCTATAGCTTTTAAAAACTGGCACAGGTCCTTAAAAAATAAATAAATATTATTCAACTCATGCGCGTTATTCATGTTTTATCATGCCTAAAAACCGAACCCTAAATAGCCATTTACCGAGTGGTGACAATTACTTGTCATAACTAATGAAGATTCCTACTAGCTCGGCCATTGTGGAGTAATGAAAATAAACGTATTTCTGAGTCGTAACGAAATAGTAGGTAACAACAACTCCGTTGTTACCCATTGAGGCTAAAATTGAGAGGCCGAATGTTTTCGACATGGAGTTTATTCATAACCGGCTAACCTCAAACCAAAACATTGAATCGTGCTGTTTGGTGCTGTTAGTATTGACAGTTTTTTTTATAAAGAAATAAATAGATATTTACAACATCTCATTATAATTGAAACATGAATAACGCGCAATTGTTGAATAAAATTATGGGTGCAACTTGTAGGCTAAGTCATGACCTGTCAGCGCGATGAATGACTTAGACTACTAGTTACGCCAATAACTATTATCATAGTTTTAACAGTTCGATGTCAAATTGCAACTTCGTTTAAAATCAGGTCAAATTTTTACGTCAAATAGTTTTAGAGAAAATCTTCTGTGACAGACGGACGGACGGACACCGAAGTGATTCCGTGAGTGTTTCGTTTGCACGGAACACTAAAAAATTGTATATATATTTTTAATTTAATTTCAACAAAAAAAAAAGTGTGTGTGTGCCAACGCACGACTAGAGTTTACTCCTTAGATACGCCGTGTAATGTATTCCATCTCATTCTTTCGCACGTTAAATCCTACAGATATATATGTTTGTCTCTTTTGAAGCGGACGAGCGTACCGCCACGCTTGAAGCGGTTGAGCGTAACGCCTCACCAACTGATTTTACTACTCATAAAATTTCCGTATCGGGCCTTATAACTCAAAATCGTTTCTTAAGGAGTAAACTCCAAAAATCGCTTTTGAACAAGACAAAAAGTCTGAACATGTAATTTGCATCATTTTTTACCGGGCGTAATTCGGGTTCCACTTCTAGTAATAGAGGTCGTGTGCACAAGAAGTCTGGATTTTTTTCAGCACACGCGACGCACGTGTGTACATCCGGAACATGTATAAAAGAAATTAAACCAAAACACGCCATGTGCTGATATGTCTGACAATGGTGACATCTAATCATCTCGGGAAGTACCTTTGATCCTTTGCATGGGCAACGCACCGGGCTCACATCTCTGAATGTACTATCATTGTATCGGGGATGAAGCCTTATCTCTGGTCGGGGTAGTAATTCTGAAACATTTACACAATCGTGAAACCTTTAACTCAAAATATCTGCAAACGGTAATAGGCCAGTAAAATGAGGATGATTTGATCCTAAACATTTCCTCAAAATCGCAAAAGAGTGCAAATTTGACGGAAGCATTTATATAAGTATAGATACACAATCTGTCAAAATTGCTGAAAAATGACTGAAACTTGTTAAAAAAAACTGTGTTTCATCAGTTTTTTGCTTGTATCTTATCAAAATTCAATCGCAAAAGGGTGCAAATTTGAGGGAACATTTATATAAGTATAGATACACAATCTGTCAAAATTGCTGAAAACTGATTAAAACTTGTTTAAAAAACTGTGTTTCATCAGTTTTTTGCTTGTATCTTATCAAAATTCAATCGCAAAAGGGTGCAAATTTGAGAGAACATTTATATAAGTATGATAGACTCTTGATCTAAATTGTTGAGCATTCATTCAAGTATAATCCGTTTCAAAATAATTGCAGTTATACAACTGAATTAGTACCTGAATGTTTTGAACTTGCTCGTTCATGAGCAGTGGAAGTAGATGGAACTTCTTCATCTGGCCAAATACCTGAACGTTTGGAACCTACTCGGTCAGGAGTACTGGTAATAAATGGAACTTCGACTTCATTGACCAAACCCATAGGGTTATCTCTGCCCATATTCAACTTTGATGAACCTACTCGGTCAGGTGTACTGGTTATAAATGGAACTTCGACTTCATTGACCAAACCCATATTCAAATTTGATGGCAAACCTTGTTTAAATATCTCTTGTGAATTTCTAGAAATGTTTTGCCCACTTTTGGATGGTGATAATTTCGGATGATAATTCGGAAACGTCACTAGAATTTTATGTAAAAATCGCACGTTACTTGTTTGGAATAGGTTTATTTATAAAACAATCAAAGAAGTTGCGTATTATAAAAATTTGGACTCATCTCAATTTTCTTAAAGAATTTAATATTTATATTTTAATAGTGCCATTTTTCAAAACGCTATTATTAGCTTCACCGTATATGTTCGTATTTATAAATATCTGTGTAATGGAATTTTTCAAATTAATTTTCACCCTGCACTTAGACGTCTGAATAATTTGAAATTTTGCACACGTATTAAGAACTCATGGCAATTTAACAATTTTATATAAATACATAAATATTTAAATATTTAATAAAAATTAGTTACGTAATACAGCACTGTACTGAAGGAGATTTATTTGGTTGAGGAACAATTGAAAAATAGGCTTTACCAGAGTATCGCTTGTGGCCAACGTTTCGAAAAATATATTTTGATCATCAGGGCTTCAATGCAAGTTAAGATGGTAAATTGTGCTTAACTTGCATTGAGACCCTGATGATGAAAGTATATTTTTCGAAACGTTGGCCACAACTTCACAAGCGATACTCTGCAGGTGAAGCTTATTTTTCAATTATTCCTCAACAAAATAAATCTCCTTTCAATACATATTTTTGGAACAAAACTTCTACTGACAACAGAACTGTACGTTGCTTTGCCTATTCTGTAGGCGTGGTTTTTGCTGACAATGAAAATTATAATTTACCTAAAGCAAAATGTACTCAAAAGTAAAAAATAATAAATGTGAATTTTAATACGGTATAGTGCGTACTACTATTTAATAACTTTAAAGAATAGCTTCTGTTGCTACATTGTTGAAACACCCATTGTTACATGTCTATATTAGAAAAATTTATTTCTCAAACAATGTCACCATCGGGATACGAACCCCGAATCTTTCTACTATCGCGGCGGACTGAGTTACATTACTCCACAGTGACACAGTAAGGTCAATTCATCATTCCAATATATAACCATTTGTAACTGTATATTTCACATCATGCGAGAGCTAATTTTTATCTTAGATAACGTCAGATATGAACCTTCACAGAAGTGAGAGCTGTGGGTGTTTCAACAATGTAGCAACAGAAGCTATTCTTTAAAGTAAAAAATAATTTTTAAATATAACGATTTTCTCAGCAGCGTTAGGATGTCTCCGAAAAGCTTGAAATAAGAATGGCTTTTTCAAAAAAATTAAATTATATCAAGTTGGAGTACATCACTACCTATCACTATTGAACAAAATCATTATATTTGATATTTTTTTTCACATTATCAAGGCTTTTCACAATGCTAGCAATTCAAGCGTTATATGCAGTAGTTCGGGTATACGACCGTTGAGCGCCACTACATCTTAATATTTTTTCTATCTGAGCTAAGATAATATATAAGAAGGTATTCCAATCCTGCAATGCATCATGGGAAATGTGTCAAGCGGTGGCGTCACCACGAGTGTGTCAGATACACTAGCCATCCAATCCTGCAATGCATCATGGGAAATGTGTCAAGCCAGTAACTAAAGTATTTTCATCCTAGCTCTTGAAATAATAATAAATATTGTTTATTAATTAATTAGCGCCTAAAAAATGTTTTAGGCGCTAATTAATTAATAAACAATATTTATTATTATTTCAAGAGTTAGGATGAAAATACTTTAGTTACTGGCTTGACACATTTCCCATGATGCATTGCAGGATTGGATGGCTAGTGTATCTGACACACTCGTGGTGGCGCGACCGCTTGACACATTTCCCATGATGCATTGCAGGATTGGAATACCTTTTTATATATTATCTTAATCTGAGCTATCCATAATCTATATCAGAAGCATGACACAGACGCTGCAAGCCCCCTCTCCGCTTAACGACAACGCCGGGACGCCCTCATGATTGCACTTGCGTCGTGACACCGTTTAAGTAAATAATTTTTTTACCTTCCTCAAAACACGTCAGTTTCATTGCTATAGAAGGCTTCGTAAATTTATAAGTCAACTGATTCATAAAATATTTTAAACATTGTTGAAAATGTTTATCCTGGTCTTTTATCGTACTGATTGCCACTTTCTTCTCATATCTATAGAACGCAACAGATTAATTTTATTTGCATAGGCAAATATGCTAAGTTCCCTATGGACGTAAGCTTTGCCCGACTAGGAGCCACGAGACGTTTCGGTGTGAGCATAGAGATGTGACATTTGAGTGTAGCAGTAGTGTGAACATGAGATCTTCACGCAACCTAACTGCCTTTCACTTTACGCAGTCCCGCGCCATGAATAGACTAAACTTTTATTCTATACTGAGCATAGGAATAAAATCGCAATCGAACCATTAGGGTGCAAACACATACTTCTGTCTTTTTTTTAAGCCGTAAGCACTGGCGTATCCAGGAGGGCAAAACAAGCACGGGGGACCCGGCTTAAGAAATTTCTAATTTGCCCCTTCCTGGGCCAAAAGCTGGATGCGCCCATATTAACGTCATAGAAAAAGACAAAGTTTTTGAAACAGAGATACTTTATTCAGATTGAATGCAAGTACATCAACCAATCCCATCATCGGAGAAATCAGGGAATTACATCGAAGAAAGAGACGCAGATACATTTTCGATACGCTTTGTTGCCTTCACTCACCGCACATTGAGTAGATAGACAATGGTTCATATAGTAAATTATTAAATATATGTTTAAATTTTAAACCCATAGGGAACTTAACTCGTGGAAATGATTCAAGAACTCCAAAGAACTTACTCTCTAGAAGTATAAGTATATTGTAATTCACAAACAATATCTTCGTTCGAACTGTCGAAGGTGAACGTATGCTTTTCACGCATGCAACCTTCGTCTTTTAAAACAAGAATCATCTGACGTAACTAAAAGATATTAAAATCTTAGATTAACGTCTGAATAAAACTATTCAAATCAACGGCGTAGATACTTTTTTTCTGAGGGGGGTAATTACCCCCTGTACACCCCATACCTACGCACTTGCTTCAAATACTTAAATAAAATTATCGACTAATTTTTTCAGACAAATATATACTAACAAAAAATATATAATCAAATGTTGGTCGATAATTTTATTTATTAAAAAATATATAAATTCAATACATTAACATCTTTGATTATTATTAATTTTTCATAAATTTGTTTGATTCATTCAAACATCATCATTCGTGTAATTAGATAATAATTTATAATTTAATACTAATTAATTCTTATATTTTTAGATTTTTCTGAAGAAGATCTAAAGCCGGATCGAAACGTCATCTTGTGTTGTATTGATTTTTTATTTTTTGTTAATATATTGGTCTGAGAAAAATTTGTCGACAATTTTATTTATTTGATCAATACAGTAACGTTTCGGTTCGGATTTGGATATTCTTCAGAACTGATCTAAAAAAATATTAAAATATAAAAATTAATTCATATTTATATTCTAATTGGTTTTTGATAAAAATTCGCTTCAAGTTTTAAATATCGAAATATTCCGATATTTAAAACTTGAAGCGAATTTTTATCAAAAACCAATTAGAATCTAATTATTAACTAATTTTTATATTTTTTTAGATATTTCGATATTTAAAACTTGCAGTGAATTTTTATCAAAAACTAATTATAATCTAATTATTAATTTATTTTTATATTTTTTTAGATTAGTTCTGAAGAAAATCCAAATCCCGACCGAAACGTTAATGTATTGAATTTATATATTTTTTGTTAATGTATTTGTCTGAAAAATTGGTCAATAATTTTATTTATTGAAGAGTTCGAATCAGACGTTAATCAAAGATTTGAATATTAGATATTATGTTGCCATTTTGAAAAAAATGCATGTACTCCTCCGGTTGAGTTTGAAGTACAAAAAAAAAAAAATACATCAGGAGTTTCCGATAGTAAATCTCGACTTCAACAATTTATTTAATTTTCTTTTGTATCTAGTAGGATACACGAATTATTCACTGTTACCACTTTCGGTGAACGCACTGTATAACTAACATCACTCAGGAAGAAATAGGTTTTTAAATAGTTGCAGAAATCAAAACTTCAATACTTTTTTAGAATACTTACATGTCTCTTGTCAATTGCGTCTTGAGCTACAAACATCATATTTACAATTTTTTTGACGGCGGCATCTTCTAGATTGGTTTTTAACTCTTTTGTTTCGACGCCGTGTAAAAGCCTCGTATAAAAATAAGATTCATCGAATATTTTTCTATGATATAATATTTCAGAAATTGAAACTCCAACTAACTGCTTTCTTAATAATAACGTTCGTTTTATTTTTTTAGGCATTGTAGGCATCTTAAAAACAATAGTTCCATTTTTTACTAAATTGGCTGTATAAACTTGAGTGCTAGGTCAGCGTTGCCAGACGTCCCGATTTTGGCGGGACATCCCGATTTTTAAATCAATATTAAATGTCCCGCGCGGGACAGGATCAGTCCCACTTTTCGGGGATAACTTTAAAAGAAGTTAAATCTTCACAGAAATATCATGAATAAGTAATTCTTATAAATAATTATTCTCTTATTGTAAGTTGCAATTTGTAACACTCACTCCATAGACTATATTGTTTGAAACGCCATATTTTTCTAATGAATAAAACTTTTTTGATTTTGATTTGTTTTTTTTTTTATTCTGAAGACGAATAAGACTCAACTATTTAACGATAGGGTAAATCTGATTTAAAATATTATATTTTTATTAAAATACATTTTCTATGGCTATTTTTGCTATCTATTGTCACGTAAACGTAATTTTAATTCAAATAAAAAGATAAATAGGTATTTGAAAACTTCTGATTATATACGTTTTTTTACTATGTCCCGCTTTCGACGAAAGAATCCCGCTGTTTTCGCTCAAAGAGTTCCAAAATCCCGACTAAAAAAAAAAAAAACTGGCAACGATGTGCTAGGTATACTTGTTTTTTCGTAGTTGGGTTTAAAAATACGCTAATAGTAAAATAACTATCGAACTTATAATGAATAAAATAAAATACTTTTTACGTGTGTAATGTTGGATATGTGAAATAAAATACTAGAATATATATAGGTACCTATTATTTCATCTAATTAAGTCAATTTTAATTATATTATATAGGCCACTGCCTGAACCTTCGCCACGATTAAAATAAATTACGGCAAAGGGTATTTTTTACAAGACTGCCTGTTAAATACACATGCCTACATGATTGTTGTTTTAATATATTGTTTTACCTTTTTTCTTAACTTCGGTGGTGTTGCCATTTTGCACAGTTGATGAAAGCGCGAATCACAAAATGTGAATTATAAAAAAATATTTTACTTATACAGTTTTTTTTTTCTTTATTTAAGCTAGACTCTTATCTTTGGCCAGTGTAGTTACACAAAGCTTGATGCTACATTAATAAAAATAGTATGTAGTTCTTTTCGTTGTGATTATTGTATAAGACAAGTTATTATGTAAGCAATCTTCCATAAAAGCCTTTTTTAATTACATCGAAATTCGCACATATTTTGAATACCAGAAAAAAACTGATGGACCAAACTGTAGTGAGGTCGAGTTCTCATGGATATTAATTTGTGATGTGATTTTAAATCCAGTTTTAATATTAATTGATGATACTGACCACCCCTCATCCCAAGTCATTTTATCTGGTATATTCTGTGCAAATGATTTTTATACGAAATAGGTACAAAGTACGAAGTCTCACCGGATATTTAAATTTTAAACTCTATCAAGGGTTTTTTTACCATTTTGGTACCGGTCAACACAACTTTAAAAATGTACTTCTTGAAAATCACGGAAGTTAAAATTCCGAATGTTTTTCAGTGACATCTTTAAAGTCTTTAATGAAACAATTTATCGTATGTCTGTTTTATCGACAGAAAGTGGCTTCTTTCTAGTGAAGTGTCAACAAGCCGTAAGGTGAACAGTTGAGCGAAATTAGAGAAAGTGAAAAAGTGGGAAATAAATTAAATGAAAGCAGTTGAAAACGAAAGTGTATTGACAAATAATAATAATAAATATGTCAGCATACGCTATATTTGCTAAGGATGAAGATGGTAAAGTATTTATAATTTTTTGGTTATGTTTGAAATTCCCAAAATTATTTTAAATTGCCAGTGAATATGTTTGTTGAAATAGTTTTCGCATATCTAAGTACAAAAGTGTGTAAATTTCGTATTTATTATATTGATAGGCAGTTCGTTTATACCCGCAAGTCAACGGCCTGATGGTACTTGGAGAAAACAAAGACGTGTGAAAGATGGCTATGTGCCCCAGGACGAAGTTCCTCTATACGAAAGTAAAGGCAAACAGTTTGCAAAAAATAAACCACAATATCCAGTCGGAATGACTCCAGACATTGTAAACAGTATCTCATCGAAACCTCAATTAAGTTTACCGATTACAAAACGCTCACCGATACCTGGTCTCGTTATCGAAGAAGATTACGTAAAGAAAATTAAAAATAAAAAGAAGAATTCAAATCAAGAAGGTAAGCTATCAGAATGGTAAATTTTATTATTATTCTTTTATTACCTCTCGTCTGGCAAATATGCAATATTTTTATCAAAACCTAAATTCAAAAAAATGTTTTTACTGTAATAATGTGTAGATTTAAATTTTGAAGATGAAAAAAATTTTTACAATAACGGTGGCACATTCCTTAGTTTATATTATTCTCGTTATTTATCTGTTGATATCTTCAAGTAACATTTTTCTGTAAATTATTTTTTGAGTAACCCTGAGCTCATCAATTATTTAAATCTGTGTAATTTAGAATTTTTGTCTGTCTGTACTAGACTTACAAACCAGTAGAATACTAAAATCTATTTATTGTTTTAATTCTAACTCCTTACAATTTAAAAACTTATCCGTGTTTTTTATTATATTTTTACAGGAAAGGATTCTGTTAGCAAAGTGACTGAAAAAATTTCGAAAGTAAATATAAAAGATACTAAAATAACTAATAAGTCTGCAACTACAACTTCAATCATACAAGATCCAGCAAAAAGGCTAAAAAATCTTAAAAAAAAACTTAGAGAAATTGAAACAATCGAAGAGAAAATTAAAAGTGGTGAAATAAAAAAACCGGAAAAAGAACAGTTAGAAAAAGTGGCACGAAGAGATGAAGTTGTTAAAGATATTGCAAAATTAGAAAAAGCCCTCTCGTAATGTGAACATTTTTCTGTATTTTGTTTTTGACGTAGGTAAGTACTGTTTTTTTTTTTTTTGCAATATTATTTATTTATACTTACGTAACATTTTTTTTTTCTTTTAACAGTCTGAACTCTAAACTCGGTCAATCTTTTGTAAATAATATTACATCATGACGAAACAATGTTCTTTTTTATTATTTGTATGTATTTAAATTAGTTTAAAACCGAATACACTTACAAAATCACTCAGTGAGCTTAAATTATTGATTCAAGAAACATTTTATTTAAAGAAAAAAAAAACTATACAATGGGATAAACAAATCGTGAAAATACGAAAGGAAATTTGCTCATTACGATATTTTTAAAAACCATTGCGTGTTTTTTGTAAATCGCGACCTTCTTGTTAATAAGGCCAGATTTGTAAAGACGTTACCTTCTTTTTTTAAATCCAATGTAACATAACTGAGAGAACTCGGACGTTTTTGAAGGACCTTAATTTTCTGTCGATGCATTGTTTTCACAGTTTTGTTGACGTGATAACGTCTTATAAATTGATGAAAACACCAGCCGCACGCACGAAAAAGTGTAACGCCTTAACGTTCCGCCTGACCCTGTGCGTGCAAGCGAGAGCGCAGTATAACCGATAGAGAAGCATGATTGGCGCCGGCTTGTACGCATTTCACTCTTCTCGCGCGACGGCAGAGAGTAGTGTGCGTTCAACATTTTTTTCGGCTGTTCCAGCGAAAGCTACATCTGACAGATGGCCTTTGTTTTATAAACCGTGGAAATTAAGACTTAAAATCAAGATATCTAATAAAAATGTCATAAATTATCGAATTTTTAAAGCAATTTTTCAGATAATACATCGTTATTTGTTCGTTTTTGCACGGATATTTTTTGTGTCATATAATAATTATTACCGATTCATCCAAGCCAAAGCATAACTGAACGCACGATAATGGATCTGCATTTCATAACAGCAGATAAATTATACGGTTTGTTAACAAATATATAATATAAATACATTCTTTTAAATGTCTTTTATAATTGCTTAAAAATATGTATTTTGCTTTGGTTGATCAAATTATTAGTCGGTAAAAATATAGTTTGACAGCTACTAAAATTTAGGTTATGTATTATTAAATATGATTTTCGAGCGGAATACGTTATCACGTAAAACTATCGTCCGTAAACTGACTTTACAGACAACCAATTTTTTTTGTAAGACAAATCAACTCGAGTAAGTAAATCCCCCCGCGTCCGGATTTTCTCTCCAAGACCCTTCGTGTATGCATCCGAATATTTTTATGACTTTATTTTTGACGAGTAAAATACGTATTTGAATCAAATTTACTATATTATTGAAAAAAAATTTTTAATAACAATTTTACAATCCACAATTAATTAATAAAAAAAAAGCGCAATTAACGCACTGCTGTGTTCTCTTTCAATTAGTGTTTTTAGAAAAAAAATGATTCTTTTATTAAATCATATAAATAGAGCAAATTGTTGATCTCAATAAGGCAGTAATTATGACTGACGCGTTTTTTATACATTAATACTCAAAAGTTACGTAATAGATAACTAATCGAAAAATCACACAATTTGCAGTATACAAGAGGTCCGAGATATCGCGTTCCTTGATAGCGGTCTACCGTAAAAATAACACAATATAATAAGTACAGTAGAACCTTGATTATCCGAGCTCTAGATTAACCGAGCCAACCTAATGCGTCTATGATCCGGATTAATCGAGCCACTAAAGACCCAATATCCGTATTAACCAAGCTTCTAAAATATAGTATGTAATGTACATATTTCTATTTAAAATCGTCGGGGCGATAAAATAATTTATTGATAAAAATATTTACAATGGTAAAAACGTTTATAAACCGTTTAAAGTACATTTGTGTTTATTTTTTTAATGAATAAAAAATAAATCCGGATTATCCGAGTTTTCAGTTATCCGAGTAGGATAATCGGGGTTCTACTGTAATAATAATTGATTAAAAGGTTCCGTTATATAATCATCGTATAAACCGATGTACGTTCCGATTGTACTTGCTCGACACTCTGGAGACATCGTTTCTTCGGAGTGAGACGAGCTGAGAGCAAGGAAGGTAATCAAAATTGACGTAACTAATTTACATAAATCGGAGTAGCGTAACTTGGAGTATTATTGTACAATTATGTAAAAGATTTATAAATTTTTAATGTCTTAATATTAAGAATGTACTTTTGTAAAATACTATAACCTTAATAAATGTACATAAATACTATGTTTTATTCATGACAAATCATTAACGAATTTGTATGATTTTTAAAGTGATATTATTTGATATATAACTAATGGGCCGTTAAAAAGCTTGTACCCGGCCTAGAATATATTGTTTTATTGAATCGTCAATAATAGGGTTATTGACAAAATTTCAAAAAGTATTTAAAATTAAAGAATAAAGGTATATGTACCCGTAAAAAATATTTTTTCTCATAAATATAACAGATTTGACTCATTATTAGTTGTTTTTTTATTTTGACTTTAAATTCCGCGCCAAAACGTCAATTGACCTTGACAGCCATTTTTACTGATTGCCTACGTCACAGTAGGCAATCAGTAAACACTAAGCAAGCGGGTACAACGTGACATATAGCATTATAACCAACAAAGTGTTGCATTTAATATGATTGACAGAGTACAATGAATACACCAGAGAACATACACTGAACAGAGATAACGAATACACATGGCAGTCAGTGGCACACAGCTACCGGCCATGTTGACTGATTAATGATGTCATGCGCGTGTTTGAATTTTGAAATCACGTGACACAGGTTAAAAATCGTGATTTTATTTATTTATTTTAATATATTTAACGCGCTTATTTAATAAAAATAATAATTCTAAACGATATTTTAGACCATAAACTTTCATTATAATACAGTTTTATATTTAATTTTAATCACTGTCAATAACCCTATTTTCGATATTATATATCTCCGGAGATAAGGTCTGCGAATCCGAACGGCTCAAGTCTAATTTCTGATTGTTATCATCCCGTGTAATATCCCAGTGGCGGCTTGTGAATCCCAAAGTTGGTGAAATGCTAGGAGAAGATTTGTTCTTAAACTCAGGGGCAAACTCTGAAATTTTAAGAAGGAGCTAAAATATTAAACGCGGAAGACGATACATGTACTCGATTTTATCGCATTACGTTTTTTCTAATCTCCCTTCCGGACTACACCATTGCTCATACACAATACCTTACTACTTGCCCGCAGACAGTGGCGTGTGGAATAAATTCGACATATTCATTTATAGCGGCAGAATAGAAATAAACACTCGACGCACATGTATCTCCGAAACAGCCAATAGCAAGCTAGAAGGCGGGCGCAATGCGTTCACGTCACTATGACAACGCGGTGGCTTCATCTTTCACCGCAGCTATTCGATCAGCTGCATGGGTGAATGTGTTCAGCATAAGTCAATGACTGACCGTAGTGACGTCATGGTGGTTGCCATAGCGACAGACGCTGCAGGTGCATGTTTTACATTCGCCTGGCAAAGCTCTTCATTGAAGTATGTATGCTACATGCTGCGTTTTCTCTGTTGTAAGATGTACTTCTTGTGATAAAATTACATCTGATTGCACGGCGTACATTGCGCATATTGGTTAGTTCAGTAGAATTCGAAATAATTTATTTATTGTGTTTATTAGCTGTACAAAAATATTTTTTTATGGGAAACAATTTAAAAGAAAGCTGGGGGTGCAATTCACCTACTTCACCTGAATAGCCGCCATTGGTATATCCTAAATAGTTGCTTTTACAAGCGTTGTTATTTGTTTAGAGGTGGAAATACAGCTGATTTTTTTAATGAATTTTCGTCAGTATTTTCTGTACATAAATCCTTCTAATTATTGCTAAATGATAAATTTATACTGATAATGAAAAATGTAATTAAAAACTGTGTTGTAAGGTAAAGAATGTGTACAATATATCTGGTTGTGTCGATTGCATCTTTTTTTCATTGATTTAATATTGCCGTCCCGTATTTTTTATGGCATCGTCAAAAAGATCATACCTATAGAATATTGCAAAAGTTATGTACTCAGCGAATACTTATTTTATGAGAAATTTAATTATACTAATAATAATCTAATTAACACACGCATTAAACAAATCACACATCAGCTCATATTTTACCGTACTGACATTGCTGCTATTGACTGGACTGCTTGAATCATAATGCGTCACGTAATCGCGATTTTCTTCTGCCCATTGTTAAACTGTATCTTGAGGCCGCTGCACACGAGACTGGTTTTGCAGCTAGATTTGACCGCTAGTTTTCCAGCGCCGGTTTTCTTGATGGTTTTTATGTGCTCGCTTTACACGATGCGTCTTTTCAAGCTTGCTTTGTAGATGGGTTTGATGCGCACGCACTGACTGAACTACACTCTATAGGTATGTTCGTAGCAGCAAGATAAATAGCCCCGGTTCTAATTATTTTAATATCCATCTTGTAACCTCGCACGTGAGCAAGCAGTGACGCCATTTCCAGCCTCGTAGTCTGCCTGCCGGCCAGCAGGAGTCCCGGCAGTGTTTGTAGCGGCAAAACCAGCCTCGTGTGCAGCGGCCTTTAAGTAAGAACGGCTGGCGTAAGTATCAGAAAATTATAATTAAGTGAGGCGCCCCCCCCTTCGATTGTACTACCACAGCGAACATTTCGACGACGGATTCATTGGCGATTCAGTTGAACATTGAAACGCTTCGGCAAAATGTTTTGAGTTCGACAATGTTCCCCACACTCGAGCCTTATTTGGACTGTGGGCGTCTGTCAAAATCATCCTCAACAATTCTTCAGGTTTTGTTGACTCACACCAAGTCTACAAAAAGTAAATGTGTACCTTAGATTTGAACTGAAAATAAATACTCCAATCACGCAATGCAGCATCGTGGAAATTGTGGCGCCATCATTAGTATGTCAAGAATACTAAACATAGTCAACAGTGGCGCCGCGCCATGGTTTACATACTAAACTAATGAACAGTGCTTTATTATTGTTAATTGTTCAAATTGATTACTCAAAAAAATATTTATAATTTAGGTTGGATATATAAAAATATTAAGAGCACTGTGGTTGAAACAAAAAATAAAAATAAAGAATAGTTACTTCTTACCACAACAGTTTTATTAGCGGATGTACATTTCGAGAGCTATGCTCTCATCTTCAGCAAACACTTAACTATTTGATTCAAGAAATTAGCAATAATAGATCATAGCCCATGATGCATTGCATGATTAGAATATCTATTTTCTATGGACATAATGCTGTTTTCATATTATTTTAGTTTAGACGGCAGACAATTGCGGATTTGTTAGAGACATTGGACAAGTTTCGTGTATTTAATAATGTTGGAAAGTAGTCTCAAGTTAAAATAGAACTAACTTGGGATACCTATAATAGATTTAAATAGAATTTCTGACGTATTAACCAGAAACAACTTTCGCATGTGATCTTCGTATGTTTTGCAATAGTATATTATGCAACTAGTGCGACAATGCCGCACGAGTTGCACATACTATTTTTTATTGCGAATTAAATTAAATTAAAATTAAAAAAAGAAATTAGAAGTAATAAAAATTAAAATCAAATCATTAAAAAGTTGAAAATTCAGTTAAAATTGTCAAGAATAAAAGTCCATAATCGAAAATTTTAACCTCAAATCTGCTTCAAAAGACAGTTTGTTTCGTTGACATTAACACCGTTATTATTTTGTTTTTTTCTCTGAATTTGCGTGCGGCAAACAATAAATTCAGTGCGACAAATAAAGTTTCCGCACGCAAATGAAAATAGCTACTTTTCAACCGTAACAGCATGTGTAAAGATACCACTTTTCCCGCATGAGTAATAAAAAAAAAAATAAATTACCATAGCGTAAGAGATGAAAAATAATTGTTTTGGTGAATATTCTGTTAAGCCGGGTAGCCTTAAATCTTCTTTTTGTCCAATATATTCTTCGTATGCAGTGTAAGCTTGCTGGAGGCCAATTGAATCTGCTATATTTTCACCCTGAGTCAAAACTCCATCAACCTTAAAAACAATCTTAACATAAGACGTACTATAAAGACATTTGTTTCAGTATAAAGTAGTGTTGCTCCAATAGAATGTTACGATGAAGGAAGGTTTTGGTTGAGGATCATAAATAAGCAATAAAAAATTTACCACCTTTGGACCAGCTTGAAGCTCTGAAGATGAAAATAAATTTTTCGAAACGTTGGCCACTAGCGTAACATTGGTGTAGCTTATTTATGATCCTCAACCAAAACCTTCCTTCATCGTAACATTTGTATGTATGTTGTGACATTATGAAAAAACGATAGTCAGCGAGTTTTGACAGTCACACGAGCATTACGTTTAAGATACAACATTTGTGGGCACGTATACAATAGCTGATTTTCACATAATAATATTTCCGACAGCTGGTGCCAACACTGTGTACGGCCATTTTGCATTTCATCAGGGTCTTTTACCAAAACTACCGCCTGCTTTGTGTCGCTCTGCTATCTTTGTTTAGCTTATAGAACTGAATCAAGTCGCTTTTGGAAATTACTGTTGGATTGTTAATTTTTTTTCCACTTACGCACTAATGCGAAATGAGTCTCTTTACTATCTCTATACGGGCATAAAACCAGTTATTTTATAAAATTATTTCGCTGTCTACAAGGTCATTTCTTCACGGGGACGCTTCAAAATACGGATGAGTAATGAGCGAAAATAGTGAGCACACTAATTCGCTATAACTTTGTGTTAAGTCCGTGATGATGCAATATAAATAATGCGGGACTGCTCATTGCTCTTTATAAAAGACTCTCAAAAACATTTATATATAGAGGAGGAAAATATGGGAGTTTTTTTACGTACCGTTATATTCCTGTTGGTGATTTTTTCTAACTCAACGAAGTGAAATTGATTATATTGATCGATAAAACATTGAACTTTTTCTAGATAACTTTCTAAAGTTATGTCAGACCACCACTGGGCCACATTTCCGAATTTATCGATTTCCCGACCTGAAAATCGTTCCTTTATTTATCATATTTGATAAAAAAGCATTTGAAATTAAAATAAAACGAAAGAAATTGTCGGGGGTAGACGATAAACTATACGTCTGTTCCAACCTATTTGCAAACGGTATCAGAACCGTCACTGCCGCATGCGCAACAGCTGAAACGTGTTCCAAAACCGATACAGTTTTGTTTTAGCTACTGCGCATGACTGTGACGGTTTTGTTACCGTTCGCAGAGAGGTTGGAACAAAGCTTGTATAATATGCACGTTATTATTTTTAAAAA
The DNA here is from genome assembly GCA_963575645.1 of Xanthostigma xanthostigma. NCBI lineage: Eukaryota > Metazoa > Arthropoda > Insecta > Raphidioptera > Raphidiidae > Xanthostigma > Xanthostigma xanthostigma. Next base: position 3,627,176 of record OY754469.1, on the reverse strand, counting down.
AATATTTCTCCAACATTCTGTAGACAGTAGAGAATATGGAACTTCATGACGGTATATTTATCACGATATTTTTCAGTAATTTTCCTAAGAGAACTGTACCATCTTGCTTCCTCTCCCACGGCAGTTGTGTTTAATGTCCAAATTTTAAACTTACCAATATTGTCGAAGGAATGAGCTATTTCATGACCGATCATAGTGCCAATTGAGCCAAAATTTAAGGATCTGTAAAGTTATAACGAAAATGTATCGAATTGCCCGATTTTTTCTGTTTTTGAAAAAAATTTCCATTGTAATACTCACTCAGGTCTGTTATAGACAAAAAGTGGAAACTGCAAAATCCCCGCTGGCAAAACTGTTAGAACATACAGAAAAAAAGATATTTTTTATTAGTTATTAATAAATGTAAAGGTTTTTCTGTAGTTTGTACCTATGTAGTTTCCAGGCGGCGAATATCCAGCATTAATTGTGGCTGGTCCAAGTCCCCAACTAGAAACAATCAAAATTGAATTTATTTTTTATATAAAGCTCAAAACCGTAAAGATTAAAGTGTGGAAATCATTTTGAATCGAAATAGTTAGGTCTACAAAAAGAGCATCGATTTCTATGAGATCATATAGTACTGTTGTTGAACAATTCGGAGCTTAAAGGAATGGTGAGACCTCTGATGAGAAATGCGCCAAACTGTCCTAAGGGGGGTTTTGGACAGATAAACATTGATTTAGAAAAGCATGATGGAGGCTAACCTAGCCTCCATCATGCTATTCTAAATCAACCTTATACCTCCATAGTTTAGCTGTCAAAAAAAAACCCTTAGGACAGTTCAGCGCATTTCTCACCAGAGGTCTCACCATTCCTTTGGGTTCCGAATTGATAGCATGATATTAAAAACCTTACGGATTATTTCGTTACACAATGATCTCTCCAAACTTCAACAAGCTAATGATGTATTTCCTTGTGATTAATCAGAAGAGCTCTGTAGGTGAAAAACTTACTCTTTTTTTGTACTGGTTTCGTTTATCTTCAGTAAAGATTTTTTTGTAGAATATTCAAGCAGTGATAATATATTTAAAAAATGAGTATCGGATTTTATGCCTTTCAAATATTCTAATTTGTCTTCTAATACTGTATTGTTACGATACCAATCTGGAAATCCAGTAAAATCTTTTAAACTCGTTGCTTTTTCGATAGCATGCGATCTCGTAGAGTCGTCCATCCATTTCGTATCCTTCAAGGCGTTTATAAATCTAGTTTTGATCAATTCAAATAGATTTTCAACCTGAAAATGATAAATTTTAAATATGAAGTTTTTAATGCGCATCACATCAAAAAACTTACTTTATGTTTCGTGCGTTCTTTAAAAAAATGTTTAACATAAAGAAACCCGACTGCATCGTCCATATATTTCATCATTTGGTTTATGCATTCGCGTGATCTAATAAACAAACACTGAACAATGTATAAAATGGAAGGATATTTTTTCTAATGCAACTGCTCCACCTTAACAAACAAAAAATTAATTACAGACCACATACAGTGGATTTCATTTATAACGACCTCGATTGTAACGACTTTTCGGTTATAGCGACGTTACACTTAAGTTTCTTGAATTTAAAGTATATACTTTTTTTTCTATATAGCGACGGAATTATGTGGTCCCTTTGTCGTCGCTATAACCGAAATCCACTGTATTAACTACTTACTACGACTTTAAATTACGCGCTATAACGTGGGGGGCATAGGTGGAGCTGTAGCATAAAAATATCGGTTATAACAAAATATTTACATTGAAGATGTTTTTTTTAAATAAATACACCATGCCTGAACCTGTTAGAACACGGACAAGAAGTATGAATCATAAACCCAAACTGATTTCATCCAAAAATAGGAAGATGTTCGTACTTCCAACGCAAGCTCATTCCGCTTAAGGGTTTACGTTATTGAAGGTTTCAAATTATGGACAATTGAAGGTGTATCATTTGCGCACTCTTCAGTCGATTGCTGAACTTTGTTGAGAAATTGCCAACAATCAAAATTTGTATCATTTGCTGACAATCGCTTCAATTGCGTAAAGTAAACGCATCAATGAGTGTCAATCACGTAAACATTGACAACCGCAATAGTCCATCTCGGGGATATTTCGTTCGTGTTGTGAACAAGTTACCACCACGTGCTAGGCTAATATTTTCTAACTGACAATTTACAAAACACAATTACCTTAACAAATCACCGCCGACTCCAAACAAAACTTTATCAATTTGAAAAGAAAGTTGTCTCATTTGTTTTGAAGTGTCTCTTGCAAATTTTTGCACAACATGCCATCCTAAATAGTTTGCTGAAAAGCGATTTGTTTAATTAGCGATTAATTAGCTAATGGGGGGGTCCGGCAAATTCTCACTAAATCTTACTCAAAGAAAGGGGGAATCAATCAATGATTATCTCATGTCAACTTTTTAATTCAGAGAATATCCATTATTATAACAGATAACGTTTAAAAATTATAGGTTAAATCTCACGTGAGGGCTTAGGGGTTCACTAATCTTACCAAATCTCAACAAGGGGGAGGAGTGGGATTCAAATTTACAAAAAAAAAAAAAACACCTCACGTAATTTATTGACGCCGATTTAGTGTTTCGACGAAGCAGATTATTACCATTTGGATGACTACAAGTTTCGGATATCTCTCTGATGGGAGAAATTCTGAGACATATACTTTGAAGGGACCTTTAAGGAATCAATCACACACTTCAGACTCACAACGTAATATAAGCGGCATAGTTTTTATGCATGGGACCATCGGTAGTATGGTAATAACCCAATCCTGTTACCTTACTATAGAATCTGGTATCGGATTCGCGTATTACGGGTGGGAAAACGGTTTTATACTGTAGTTAAATAAATAAATAATAATTATTGCTGAATTTAAGTTTATACAAAGAGCTTACCAATAATTCTAGAAGGAGTTTTGGCAAGCAATTCACTCAATTTGTACAAATAATCACTTTCGCTAACAACAACGTGACTTGAACTATTAAATTTAATATTGGTGTCATCAAATATGCCATTTATTAAATTGGTCCATTTGATCTGAAAACACATTTTATGTACAAAATGTCAAGAATACAGTTTTATATTCGAAATAACAGAAGAGAACTTTTTGCAAATAACGAATAGTAAAATAAATGAGAGATTACATAAATCCGGATATTTTAAAATCAGTCTAAATACTTCGACAATGCGGAAGCTGTCGCTCATTTGAAAAAAATAAACATTATTCAATAAGTTCACTAAGAACAAAATTTTACTTTGTGTTTACAACTATCGGATATAGTCATATCTGTTCGAGTTTGAAGTTGTTGCAGCGTCATTTTGTTGTAACTTCTATCCAAAGATTCGTGCAATTTTCTTGGAGTAAGTATTGTTGCAATTTTCATTTCAAAAGCAACTATTTCGTTAGCTTGTTTCTTTATATGCGATGCTAACATTTTGTCTGCCTTATCATCAACTAATTCCAGAGCTGTTTTGACGATCCATTGTCCATACGCATGTATCTGAGTAATATACGTAAAAGGATCTCGAAGCATTGATTGCGGCAAAATTGTTTCCGGCTGATCGATCTGGAAGATTTATATTTATTATAAAGCAGTGGTGACGTAGCGTGAATTGGCACCCATGGGCCGTTTTCTATTGAGCAAACCCCAAAATAAAACAACAAATCGTCGTTGGTTCTGTAATACCTCCTATGTGCAAGAAGTAAAATTTGCAGGAAAGGCCAAAAAGTGGTTGTTTCAGCAATGGATGGTAAGAACTAGCAATTTCAGAGGTATATTACTAATTCATACTTATCTTCACTATACATGTTTAATTAAGACGAAGAATTTTCTTAAAATTCATTTCGGATTTATTGGCACATGGGAGGAATTATTTGATACAACTTTTCACATAAGAGTTACTTCCCCTTGTTGGTTACTGTAAACTTAATTTGAAGGTGTATTACTAGTGTATAGAGCTCCGTTTCCTGAATCTTTTCATCTAAAAAACGTAAAATCTGCCAACTATGCACATAGGAGCTATTATAGAACCAACGACGAAATACTAAAACATACTTACGGGACTATGCAGATAGATACTAGGGTAGGTAGCTATTTATTTATTGGCATGTCTTTGCAGAGTGATTCTTCTGGGTAAGTATTCTCTGGCTGTGCGATTGAGTTGTCCTTGCCACCCCTTGGTGCTTGGCACCTGGAGTGGATTTGTCGAACAACTAGACTCACGCAATAACCCTAATCCTATTAGACTCAAACCGTTGGATACCCAACATTTACGAGTATCCAGGATTGTTCGAGAGTTTTGTCACGGAGGCACAATGATCCCTTGTAAATCTAAGTGCAACGGGAAATTACTGGCTCCTAATTATTTGTCTAGTCTTGTACTCTACTAATAAAATATAATACAACTTACGTATAATATATTTTGTGAAGATTTTTTCATATCCGGACTAACATAGATTTTTATCAGTGGTTCGATGTTATAAAATTTAGATAATTTTATTAAAACTGCATTTAAACTTAATTCTTTATTTGACCAGTTTTTGTTTACGATTGGCCAACCACCGAATTTATTTAGTAATGTTGAAATAGGTTCTACACCAATATCTTCCAAAGCATCTGTTTGAATAAAACTTCCAGTTAAAAAATGATGACTTGAAGAAGGATCACAGCAGTTGAATCGTCAATAACGAACTATTTTTAATGGTGAAACTAGACTCACAATTGTGCAACTAAATTTTGAAATTGTAAATCATTCACATACCAAACTAACATAATTTAGCGGGCCTGCTTACATGATTAAACAGTTTAAGTATGACACATGACTTATGACTGTAGTGACTATTGTTATAGTGTAGTTAGTCGTCAACCGTGCTTGAAAAAAGTTAATAATTAAAACACCATAAGCATGGATGTGCTGCTAAAAAATTTAATTAATCCCCCCCATTCCTAGCCCGTGTTAAGAGGCACCTCCGGTAGATTATGGAGAATACTCATTTAAAATGTTTACGAGTCGCCACTCTACCGAAGGTTTTAGGTCTATTTTCACAGAAAAAAAAGTTGATCGGTGACTTTCAGCTTTGGTATCCCCTTATTGATGTAATATGTGATTTTTTTAAAGTAATATTTCGTTGTACACGTTACCGATATTGGTACACGCGTGGAAGAAATTCTTTGCTGATTTAATAAAATCCGGTTCGTGTTTCCGATCGGAGTATAATAGCATCCTCTCTATTTGTTCGCTAACTGTGGTTTCTAGTATATTTAAAGGACTCCAGCTTGCTTCAGACGTTGGTATTTTATGATGTACTTGCCATCCTCCGCAAGCAAATGAATAGAAATCATCACAAGGATTTACAGACTTGTTAAGTGACTCGATTACGTATTTAGCTGTAAGGAAAAATTAAGGTGCAATAATTCGATCATTCGCGATTCCTGATTCGAATATCAATTATTGGATTTAGAATTAGAACGTTTACACTTGACGAAAATACTAATAATGGCAATGGCACATCATGATAATAAGGATAACTTTAAAAATGCTTTAGAAAAATTAAAAAATGTTTTAGACATCTTTAAATTCAACGGAGATATGCTATTCTTTTGTACGTAGGATCGCAAATCTCCTCTAGTTACGCCTACGGTACAAATTGAGAGAATTCGATAATTTATTACGATGTCTATGTTTTATTCTGTGTATAAGTTAAAAAGTGGAACAAAATTCCGGTCGGAACACCTCGACAGATTGCCTTGAAGAGGCGAGATAAGAGATGCTCAAAGCAGTCTGCCGGGATGTTTCAACCGGAATTTTGTTCTGCCTTTTTAAATACAGTTTAGAAAAGGTGTATTTGAAATACTGTGAAAATCTCAGCCTTGCCACAATGAGTTGACAATTTCAACCCTACTAGTACATATTTAGGGGTTGATTGCCCCTAAAAACGACTGGACTTGGTTTCGAAAAATGTCATTTTCGTTGTACGTATGTCACTTCCACGCCTAAACCAGCTTCCAAAAAGTTCAGTAGCTCTTGGAAAGTACCTATTTTAAACCTGTCTTAGCCAGGTATGATTGTTTGAAATATTATATAATTACAACAATCTCAAGCGACTGTTATGAAACAATTACAACAAATAAATCAATTGTTTCCAAAATATACATTCTTAAATTTGTGGAAGCTAGCTTGTTTTTAAGCTATTGCATAGCTTCTAACGCGGGCTTTGAGCGCGGCAACCGAATCAAGAAATTCCGTAACGAAAAAAAACCTAACACCCCCCACTCCGACCGGCACAGCGGTGCGGCGTTCGTCTAACGTCGTTTCAGTTCGGCAGACTTCGGCACGGTGTTTGTGTGCTCATAACTGCATAACTGATTCTATCTTTATTTGTGTATAAATGAATTTATATATAATACTGCTATAAAAATAACCTAAATTATTTAGGTTATGTGCAGAGAAAGTATATATGATATTATATCTATATAAATGTACATCGCGCGAAATTCTATGATCAAACTCTTAATATCGTTCTTTTTGTTCAAATTTTTTGAATGAATAATTGTTTTGGTGCGTAATTACACTATTTATACGCTATTATTTATACCTAGCTATTTTCGTTTTATAGAGAAGAAAAACTTAAAGACCTAAAAAGACTATGCAATAGCTTTACCGCGGCAGTCCCCGAGTGCCACACGTATTTTTTTTCTTTGAAAAAAAAAACATATTTCTGTCCCCGGGGAGTAAATCTAATATCTGACTCCGTAATTTTCTGCCCAGTGCTCTCTGTAAGTGCGTGCAAAAGTTTTAACTACCTAGGTCAGGGGTTGGCAACCCGCGGCTCTTTCGATGTAAATTTGTGGCTCTCCAGTTCCATACGCAAAATTGAAATATTTTATTATTCTAGCTAAATTATACTTTAATATGTTTTGTGCTAAAAACATTTGTGTTTTTATATGAATAAATATTATTTCGTATTTAAAGTCGTTTATTTTAAATAAAAAATCAAATATTTAATACCTATTGTAACAAAGGTTTAACGGCTCTTTAAAAATTGAGAAATTTTAAAAATTGTAACTTTTGGTTCTTCTGTCTCAAAAGGTTGCCGACCCCTGACCTAGGTCAACAATGGTGGCATTCTGGAGAGCGTGGAAAGACAGACATGCGGACAGATAGACAAGGAAATTAAATTAATAATGTAAAAATTAGACTTACTTACCGTTTTCATAACAAATCTTCGTCTCACATGTTTTATAGTTTGATGCGGTACTTGTATTATTTATTTTTTTATTATTTAACAAAAACCAAGGTATATCCATTTGAACTGCATAAGTATTTACACATATTTGAAACAAAAATAATAAAAACCTATCGGAAAGAAATATTTTATTACAATGCATTTCATATACTAAAACTTTTTCGCAACAAAACAAACCATAATAATAAAAACCAGTACCATAATAAAGACATTTTTACACTGACTGTCGGTTGTTTAAGATTGTAAGATGAATATTGCAAAAGGAAATACAATTTACATACTATATCTAAGGTCAAAAGACAAAACCACGCATGTCGAATTTGTGATAAAATAAAATGAATCATGATTGAAGCTTCAAAACATGTGCATATCTGTTGTATTGTAGAAACCATCTTGAATGAAAGGTGAAACATAACTACAGACGCAAACCAATAAGCATAGCCAACTTTTGTCACGTCCTCAAGCTTCAACACAACATTTTGACAATTCAGTATTGTGTAGGATGGTGACACTAGTGAATAGTCTGCAAGCTAACAAACCATTTTTAGACTTTTTACAGATTAGTTATAAGGCTTTAAGAAAATTAATAAGATCATGAATTTATGATTTAGATATTAGAAATATTTTTATAACGTGTTTTTCTTTTCTTTTTGTTAACATGTATTCATTTCTGTAATTTGTAATTTCCCTGTTATTGGAGTTATATCTGTTGGGAAATAAATATTTATTATTATTATTATTATTATTAATTTAATTTACGAGTGATTTAATTTGCGAGTGAACATTTCCCAAAAAGTGAGAGTGGTAAAAACAAATTAAAAGAAGTTTTACTTCAACCGCACGTAAAGATTATACGCATGACGCACTCATGTTTTTTACCCACGCACGCAAAAATTATTTGTCCTAAATGAACAATAATGTGATTAATAAGTAAGTAAAATAGTTTTTTCGGCCATTTTTACTATTTTGGAGATTGCCCATTTCACTAGGAGATATGATCCAATGTTGGCCACAATTTAATTCCCTTGCAATGCAGTGTTTTCTGATGCATAAAAAATATGCTACTTTAAAAACTCGTCCCGGGGATAGAGTTTCATCTCAACAATCAATGAGTTATGGTTAAGTTTTACACACTTATTAACATCGGGAGAGAAAGCGATTATAGACGCTAAACAGTTCAGGTCATCAGCGGTTATTAACATCAAAATTAACGAAGAGATATTTGTGTTCGTCTGGGGTAAATAATTATACTGCAATAGAAAAAGTCGCCATTTTTGAGATCTGTCGATTCCCAGTTCCGACTCATGTTAACTTTTTGGATGAAAATCATGCAATATACTTTATTGATGTAATTATTACGAAAAATTCAACATACGCGATTTTGTTTTTTGACCAAAGATATGTACATGCGGAGATAATTCTATGTAAAAAAAAGTATTGAAGCAGAAAAAAGAGGGGCAGTTTGAAACTCATAAAAAGTTATTGACGAAAATATCTTACGCAATCTTTTGTTTTTTTCTAGTTAATGTCATTTTTGCGCAGTCGTTTGATTATAAAAATATTTTTTTTCAATATAGTCTTGCCTCATACCTACTTTAGAGTAGTCGATAAATTAATGTTGACATCTTAAAAAAGAGTTTTATTTTGAAAATTATTTAATCGGTCAGGAATGGTATTTAATTGTTTAATGTTTTTATCCTTTTCTAATAAACAATGGTTACAATTAAAAATGTTGGTGACCACGCAAATACATTTTTTTTGTGCATAAAAAACTGTAAGTCGAAAACTGAACTTTTCAAAGAAATTATAACTCGAAAACAGTCGATTTTACAATTTCTGATTTAAAATAACTGAATCAACTTCCGGTTTGAACGAAAATTTGGAGTTCAGCAGGAAATTTCTGTTTAGCCCACTTGCTGAAAAGGTTGGTTGCACCTGGTTTAAACAAAAAAAAATTGATTGTCTGTACAGTCGGTTTACGGACGATAGTTTTACGTGATAACGTCATAAAGAAACATTGAAATGCGTACAAGCCGACGCTTGGGCCGATCGTGCCTCTCTATCGCTTATACCGCGCTCTCGCTCAGGCGGAACGTGACACTTTTTCGTGCGTGCAGTCGGTGTTTCATCAATTTATAAGACGTTATCACGTCAAAAAAAATCATTGCATTAAACCCCGCTAGTACTATTTTAAATCTTTACTATTAATTTTGTGCGGCAGACATCTCAAGTCTAGTGGGATTTTTAAATATAATACGCGCCACGGATCTAAAACATTCGGAAGCTACTCACAAACAGCGTCGCAAAGGCACATTTTAGAGCCGTTGAGACTCCCACCACCTCCCAGCTACCTGCACGGAACGTGCGCTCGTCGGTGATTGGCCGTGATCGCTCGTTGCCTTTGTCACTTGTCGCTTTCCTGCTTTAAATTACAGTCGAGTACGCTATTGTCAAGTTGTTATTGCTATTTTAGTTTTGTTGAGTTGCGAGTTTGCAGTTTTTCAACAGACTGTACAAGCGCAAGCTCGCATTCGCATCTAACTTCCGAGTCTTTTAGATTCGTGGCGCGTATTATACTGTCAGGTCATTGTGAGTCAATCTTTCTATGCCAAACCCAAATTTTGTGTAGGTACTATCAGCATGTTTTTTTAATTTTTGTATTTTCATGTGTGAATTACGAGTGTTGTCAATAAAGAAGCAAAGGTCAGTGACACCGGAAATAATATAACAAATGCTAGTAATCATGACAGATAGTGGGATGCGCTATGTAGGATAAAAAAATCATCTGTGAAAGAAGGGTTAATACACTTTCGACCTAATTTTTAAAACAAAAAGAAATTACTATAAACCAGTGATTCCCAAAGTGGTCTATATCGACCCCCAGGGGTCGACGACAACTTGTAAGCCTGTAAGGGGTCCATGTTAGCGGGAAAAAAAATTGGGGGTCCATGAAATGAAAATGGGGATCAACGATAGTAAATCTCCGAACAAAAAAAGAAACAAACTGGACATCGTTAACCGAAGAGATTTACGATTAAATCTAACTAATTGCTGCCAATTAATGTTGAAAATTTATTATTAAAGCATCAGGTTCGTCCCTCACACTAAAAGCATTTATTTTTTGCGTAGTTATTTTATGTAACAGAAAGTAAATTTTAATTTGATTCGTTTAATTTGAATCTAATTAATCTTTATATATAAAAATTACGTGTCACATGTTTGTCCGCGATGAACTCCTAAACTACTGAACCGATTTTAAATTTGATTTGCACACCGTGTGCAATTCGACCCAACTTGAAAGATAGGATAGCTTACATTTCAATTTATAGTCGCAATATTATTTTATTGCAAATTATTTGTCTATTCCTTGACAGTCATAATTATCTGTTGACTGGATTGAGTGAATATTCAATAGATGGCGCAACGAACTTAACAACCATATAAGATGGCGATACCTGTTGACTGGATTGAGTGAATATTCAATAGATGGCGCAACGAACTTAACAACCATATATCTAGATCGAGGATGTAAAAAAAGTGTATATCGTTTAAAACAAATGCTTTTTTTTTGAGCACGACGGCGCAGCCGGAGTGCTCGAAATAGAGCAAGTGTTTTAAAGACCCGTTATCCACGAATACTTTACGCTATTTTTTTTTTCGAGCACTCCGGCTGCGCCGTCTTGCTCGACATACACACATATACGCCCATGTATATTTTAAAATAGCTAGCAATTAATAAAATAGATAGATAGATGTTCCAATTAAATTGTTTTATTATTTCACTTTATACGTAGCGAAGCACGTACAGGGCCGCTAGTAAATGTATAAAACTAAACATTTCACACTACATTTCACTACCGTTATAAATTTAAATCGTTCAAAGTGAGTAGCACTATACCGGTTGTCAAAAATACATTTGAAATTAATGAATTTGCAAAAAATCAATATCAGATAAGCAGGGGGTCTACCCAAAACCGAAAAACATGGCAAGTGGTCTACGAGACAAACAAGTTTGGGAACCTCTGCTATAGACTCATGAAGAATCACCCATGACTAACAAATTTATGCGCAACCCCAAAACAACTGTTTCGATTGGAATAAAAAATAATAGGCATTGTCGTGAGATCGCGTATGACCTCTGTTGCCGAGCGTCCCTGTCGAAACCAATACCTAATATTTTTTATTCAACTCATGCGCGTTATTCATGTTTTATCATGCCTAAAAACCGAACCCTAAATAGCCATTTACCGACTGGTGACAATTACTTGTCATAACTCAATGAAGATTCCTACTAGCTCGGCCATTGTGGAGTAATGAAAATAAACGTAACTATTTTCTGAGTCGTAACGAAATAGTAGGTAACAACAACTCCGTTGTTACCCATTGAGACTAAAATTGAGAGGCCGAATGTTTTCGACATGAAGTTTATTCATAACCGGCTAACCTCAAACCAAAACATTGAATCGTGCTGTTTGGTGCTGTTAGTATTGACAGTTTTTTTTATAAAGAGATAAATAGATATTTACAACATCTCAGTATAATTAAAACATAAAATAACGCGCAATTGTTGAATAAAATTATGGGCGCAACTTGTAGGCTAAGTCATGACCTGTCAGCGCGATGAATGACTTAGACTACTAGTTACGCCAATAACTATTTCAACATAGTCGGAAAAGGAAAAAAAAACAAAATTATTAAATTCATAAATTTCTTTATTATTACTTTTCAACTGAATTCTATACAAGACTGTGCACTTGACTTAGGCCCATAGAAAACCTCATGAAATATCAAATGTTGATTTCTTGTTTCCTAGCGTTTCTTTTTTACTGACAAATTGTGACAACCTGCGGAAACAAATGCAATAGCCTAAATCAAGTGCATGTCACTGCATTTACACTAAATCAATACATTTTAAAAAAATCAAAAGCAAATCAATAAAAATAATATTTACAGTTTAATCCTACTAATAAATATGTATTGTTAAAATATTAACAATGAAATGTTTGATTTTGAAATTCCATTCATTTACCATAGGAACATACAGGGTGTTACAAAAATGTCCATCCTCTCAAGACATTGACAACGGAAGTATACCTTTTTGAAGTAAAACTTCTTTAAGCGCGGTACAGCAAATTGGCCTGGATTGGACGAAACGTAAACCCTTCTCTGTAGTTAAGAGAAAAGAGTGGGAGAATCGTTTCTACTCTTTCTGTCAAAGCGTCATACATACTCTGCACGCGTGCGCAATGCGTACTGAGCCACGGTAGCATGAGTTGGCCTAGTCGAGATCTGAAATAATGCTAGAACCTAATAAATCGCCTTTGATAATGTCTACCGCGGTTGTAGACGAAACGTCAGGTAGAAATACCAATGGATCACGGCATACAAGCCCGGAAACCATGAAGATTTGGAGAACCTAAGAAGTTTCACGTCTAACGCGCGAGACTCTTACGGTTTTTTTTTTGACGTGATAACGTCTTATAAATTGATGAAACACCGGCTGCACGCACGAAAAAGAGTAACGTTCCGCAAGCGAGAGCGCGATATAAGCGATAGTCTCTCTCTTCTCGCGTGACGTCAACATTTTTTTCGGCTGTTCCAGCGAAAGCTACATCTGACAGATGGCCAGATAAATTATACGGTTTGTTAACAAATATATAATATATATACATTCTTTTCAATGTCTTTTATAATTGCTTAAAAATATGTATTTTGCTTTGGTTGATCAAATTATTAGTCGGTAAAAATATAGTTTGACAGCTACTAAAATTTAGGTTATGTATTATTAAATATGATATTCGAGCGGAATACGTTATCACGTAAAAATATCGTCCGTAAACCGACTTTACAGACAACCAATTTTTGCAATATCACGCGTGTTCTAAGTAAAAAATTTTACTATATGTTTAATAAACAAAGGTCAATTCTATGTCAAAGAAACTTATGTCGGAGAAGATATCACTTATAAAGTGACTCACGTTGTTTTCATTTCAATAAAATTAAACGTTGGAAATTTTGCCAGTCTGGATTTCCGATTTAACTTACTAAACCGATCGTCAAGAGATCGTACGTTATTTTTGTAACATCCTGTACAATCGTAATAGAAGCGATGTGCACTTTTATATCTTATAATACATGTGTTCCACAGTCAATAAAGACCACAATTTAGTTATAGATTAATGTCAGACAATTATAAATTTACCGTGTTTTGAAATTTCCGTAGTCGCGTTAAAAATTCTTAAAAACAATTTTGCATTATTTCTGTCTCGTTATTACAAAAAAGTATATAACACAATAATATTCGAAGCCTATTTCTAGGATGGCTTACGCCCAAGAATTCCAAGTGATACCGCAGTTTACGGAGTGCCTAAAATATTCAGCCAATAATGACACGGCAAATGAGCACATGAAATAATTTCTCTTTCGTATCAAAACGGTGTACCTAGGAGTCGGCCATTTTGAAAATTGTCTTTGAACATAAGAAAATTATAACAGAATTTGCTATATTTCTAACATTAAAATATTTTGTAAACTAAAAGCTACTGGGAAAAACTAATTACGAATGGCAACACTGTGCTAAGGCCTATTTATTATACCACTGCTCAGATTAATTACATTTTGAGGTTATGTAGTCGGCGATTTTTTATTTCGCGGCTTTTAGTTCAAAACACGGTAACCCACACTGAAATTCACTACAACCTCGTCGCAATATTGAACATATTATTCCCATCGAGATTTCTTTCTCTTCTTTTGAGGTTCTTCGTTTTTACTTAATGGAGCGTTGATTCCAGGACGTGGCACGGGTATTGTATTTTCCCACGTATGGTCAGACGATGCCGTAAACTACAATCGATAAAATAAAAATCAAACTCTTTTTCTGTAAAAATTCTAAAACAAATATTCGGACAATAAACAGTTCAAAAGAATGGGTAATTTTTTTTATTCAACACGCGTGAGTAATATATAATTTCGGGGCCCTGCTAAATTCGGGAGAAATAATAAATTACTTCATGTTGACGCGTAGAGTGCTAATAATGAGCCATACTGTACGATAATGAATTTTCTGGACCAATAGGAACGCAGTAGCGAACCAAAGCCATACAGTAATGAATTAAAACTGCACAGTTTCTGGACCAATAGGAACGCGGTAGGCGGTAGCGATTTGTATATATGAAAACAGCATCGCAATTCAGAGAAAGTCAGGGCCATCTTGTGTGCATCGAGGGCGGTGGGTACGTCAATCAATGAAGTGATTTATTATTTTTCCCTCTTTTATCAGGGCCCCGATTACATATTACTCGTGCTAGTTGAATAAAATATTATTGTCGACCATTGATCAAATGAGAATATTCCACTCGCGTGTTACCGCACTCGCTACGCTCGTGCGGCAAATTTCACGCTCATAGAATCTTCTCCTCTCAAATATACTGTTATTTACCTGACTCTGATACTGATTCTTAAAAGCTGACTTCATCGCCGATAATCGATCTGTAGCAGGTCCCGATTTCGGTAAAACTTTATTTATAGTTTCCGAAACGCTCTACAAACGTACAAAAAACGCGTTAAAAAATCACAAAGCACAACATTACTTGAAAAATTTAATACGCACCTGTCCACCTTCGCTTGAACTGCGGCCGGGTCTTTCTTTGAAACCTAAACCGCTCCCGCCGATGTTCAGATTTTTACCTTTGCCGCTCTTGAAGCGCGATTTACGGAACCAAGAACTCTGCATTGCTAAGTCGAGCAAATATTGCGGAACTTCCTAAAAACAGACAATAAATTCATTTCAAATTTATAACCATCACTGAATCTATCTCATTCAGTCAACACTTTTGACGGCTTATGGCAGGAGTGACTAGTGTTACAGTCTATATATTATAGTTTATTCATTCTTGTCAATGGTGTTTGAAAAAAGTTAATAATTAAGGAGGTTGAGCCGTTTTACGAAGATAATGAAAAAAATCTGAAATAAAGTTTTTTTAATAGATTTTTTTATGACAAAATTTTCTGTAAAAAATCCAAAATCATTAGGAGATTTATAAAGTTAAAAATTAAAAAAATCTTTTACATGTAGTCTTATGGAAAATATGTCAAGCTAGCATGCAAACTGTTCATTTTAATTTTTTGCAAATAACCAAATAATGTCAGCAGTTCCGGAAACTGACTATGTAACGCATCGATGTCTTACGCATATTTTAATATTTTTTCCAATTTAATTAGGAGACTTTTAATCAATAAAAATAATTACTAAACCTTAGCACTTTTCGATTATGGACTTTTATTCTTGACAGATTTAACAATTTTAACTGAATTTTCAACTTTTTAATGATTTAATTTTAATTTTTATTACTTCTAATTTCTTTTTTCAATTATTTACTGCAAAAAATATGTAAAATACAGATATTTACATAAATGTATTTTTTTTAACCTAACTTTGTACAAAAAATACAAAAGTTAGTCCATTAAGTATAAAGTACTGAAATAATTAATTAATATTAAATAAAAATATTTATTTATGCCTTTATGACAATAATTTATTGGTATCATCGACTTATAAACTATAAAAGTTCCCATTTAGAATTCGACTTACTTTTGATTGGGACTGTAACGGATCAACCTCCTTAAAACATCACAAACATGGATATGAATCATAATAATAATTCCCCCCGCCCCCCATTCCCGTGTTAACCCTACATAACACCCATTTAAAATAATCACGCGACGCCACTGACCATCCCAATCGCAAAATCGCTCCGTCTGTTTGAAACATACCTGATTAGCGCCTTCCAAATTCCTGACAAGGTGCCCAGCGAACTCCTTATCTTTATCGGTCACTAACGTATAAGCAGTACCTTTTTCACCAGCACGACCTGTTCTACCGACGCGATGGGTATGAGTGTCGATATCTCTGGCGATATCGTAATTAACCACCGTTTTTATGTGAGGTATATCCAAACCGCGTGCCGCCACATCAGTAGCAACCAAGATACTGACTTCTTTTTTCTTGAATTTTGTTATAACTTTATTTCTTTCTATCTGATCCATATCGCCATGAAGTAGGAGAACATCCATTTCTTTTAGAATCAAACTATGCGATACTTGTTCCGCATCAATCTGAAAAGATGTTAATCAAAGAGTTACTTTTATTCAACTCATGCGCGTTATTCATGTTTTATCATGCCTAAAAACCGAACCCTAAATAGCCATTTACCGACTGGTGACAATTACTTGTCATAACTCAATGAAGATTCCTACTAGCTCGGCCATTGTGGAGTAATGAAAATAAACGTAACTATTTTCTGAGTCGTAACGAAATATTAGGTAACAACAACTCCCTGTTGTTACCCATTGAGACTAAAATTGAGAGGCCGAATGTTTTCGACATGGAGTTTATTCATAACCGGCTAACCTCAAACCAAAACATTGAATCGTGCTGTTTGGTGCTGTTAGTATTGACAGTTTTTTTTATAAAGAAATAAATATATACTTACAACATCTCATTAATAACAATAAATAAAACATGAATAACGCGCAATTGTTGTATAAAATTATGGGCGTAACTTGTAGGCTAAGTCATGACCTGTCAGCGCGATGTTTTCAGCACGAGTCGTAGGTGCGCAGGCACGAGCGAACCGAGTGCATACTGCGCACCGGAGACGAGGGCTGAAAACATCGCGCTGACACGCCATGAATGACTTAGACTACTAGTTACGCCAATAACTATTTTTTTGTTTTAAACTTCGTACATATTTCTAAAACGTATAAATTAAAGTACAAGTTAAAACGTCATTTAATGTGGGACAAGGCTTATTGAACAGTATTTTACTGCTTTAAGGAGGTTGAACTGTTTTACAAAGATAATGAAAAAAATCTGAAATAAAGTTTTTTTAATAGATTTTTTTATGACAAAATTTTCTGTAAAAAAATCTAAAATCATTAGAGATTTATAAAGTTAAAAATTAAAAAAAACTTTTACATGTAGTCTTATGGAAAATATGTCAACCTAGCATGCAAACGGTACATTTTAATTTTTTGCAAATAACCAAATAATGTCAGCAGTTCCGAAAACTAACTATGTAAAGGATCGATGTCTTACGCATATTTTAATATTTTTTCCAATTTAATTAGGAGACTTTTAATCAATAAAAAAAAATATTAAACCTTAGCACTTTTCAATTATGGACTTTTATTCTTGACAATTTTAACTGCATTTTCAACTTTTTAATGATTTAATTTTAATTTTTATTACCTCTAATTCCTTTTTTTAATTATTTACTGCAAAAAATATGTAAAATACAGATATTTACATAAATTTATTTTTTCTAACCTAACTTTGTACAAAAAATTCAAAAGTTAGTCCATTAAGTAAAATACTGAAATAATCAATTAATATTAAAAAAACTATTTATTTATGCCTTTATGACAATAATTTATTGGTATCATCGACTTTATAACCTTTTGTAAAAATTTATTACGGAAAAGTTCCCATTTAGAATTCGACTTACTTTTGATTGGGGCTGTAACGCATCAACCTCCTTAAAAATTCCCAAATTCACAGTTCCGCTTAAAATGCGCAACATATTGTTTAAACTCATAATTTAATTACCGTTCAGTGAAAAAATTTTATTGATTTCAAAGTGAAAAAATGCTTACTTTTTTTGTAACGAAAATTAATACACTTCCTGTAGATAAAAATTCAACCATCATTCTCAACAACCAGCTCCATTTGTCATTGTTGTCTCTCATTTTTAAAACAATTTGCGTAACGTCTGTATTTGCTTCCCCAACATCGCCCTAAAAAAATCACAATAATATAAATCTACGCAAAACAATGAGTGGATAGACACTAGATTATAGACGCTTAACAACTAACGTCGCTAAAGTCCTATATATACGAAAAATATTGATAAAATTCAATATACTAGACATAAGACTAACATATAAAATGTACTATACTATTGAGTTATCAGTACTCAATTGAGATTTTTATTTTGGTCATGAGCCATCTACTGAGCATTTCGGTGAACTATCCTATGTGCACCGTTTCATATAGTAAAGCATTGTGCGCTACGTATTTTTATGAACATTGTGTACAATTATGGAACTGGAAGTTACACATATCATTAAAAAATCGAAAAGAAGCATGATATGTGTTGTGCAGGACCTGATCACACCCCTACTATGGACACTTCTAATAAAAAATTGACTAAAATATATCCTGATGATAGTTCAAAATTTATGTAGAAAAAAAATAAATATAGTTTTTTAGTTCGATATAAAGCGTGCTTTTTAGGGTTCCGTACCCGAAGGGTGCTCAAACGGGACCCTATTACTAAGCCTCCGCTGTCCGTCTGTCTGTCCGTCTGTCTGTCAGCGGGCTGTATCTCAAGAACCGTAATTGGTAGAGAGTTGAAATTTTCACAGAGTGTGTATTTCTATTGCCGCTAGAACAACAAATAATTAAAAACCCCCCAAAACTCCCAAAAGAGGAGCAAACTAAGTTTTTTGCTTATAATTCGCTCAATTTAAATCAGATCGTTTCGAGACCTGTCTTAAACGAAAGAGGAGAAAATTTTACATAGATTTTGTATAACAGAATTCGTCGAAACACTTTTTTTGTACAGCTTTATATAGAAATATAATGTATAAATTCAATTTTGTCTAATCCATAGCATACACGGAGATCGTCTGTCTTCGTTTGTTGCATAGTGTACTATGGGAATTTAAATATTGCGTATGTTTTGTCTTAAAAAAAAAGATTGCATTTGTTCAAAAACGAATGTCATTTCAAATATTAGTCAGTCTTTTGACATTAGTATTTTTTTGCAACGCCTTCTGAGTTAACGATTTGAATAACTAATTTTAATTATTAGAACATATTGCTTTGACAGATGCAAACGTCATTTTTTACATTTTTTACCATTCCAACACCATGGATGAGCGGAATGAAACCAAATTTTGGGAGGATGTTTGATATGCAAATATGAAGAGGCCTATTGTTTTTCAGAGACGTCGGCGCAAGCGCAAAAGAAATATATATTATAATGTTGTTTTTATAAGATAATAGTATACTTTTCATAAAGGCGTATTATTTTGTTTTACAGGAGTTTTGTAAAATAAATTTTTGAAAAAAATCGGCGCATGCGTAGAAGAAATATATACTATAAGGCTGTTTTTTATATAATAACGGTATACTTTTCATTACGGTTTATTATTCTATCTATGTTTACAAAAGTTTTGTAATTTTTTTGGGAAAAATTGGCGCATGCGCAAAAGAAATATATGCAATAACGTTGTTTTATATAATAATAGTATATATTTCATAATGGTTTATTATTCTATTTTAAAAGAAAGTTTTGTAAAAAGTTTTAGGGGGAAAGGCGGCGCATGCGCAGAAGAGATATGTGCTATAACATTGTTTTTATATAATAATGGTATACGTTTCATAATGGTTTAATATTCTAAAGTTTTGTATTTTTTTTTTTTTGGGGAAATCGGCGCATGCGCAACAGAGATATTTGCCATAACGTTGTTATTTGATATAATGGTATATTTATCAAAACCTTATATTATTTTATTCTACAAGAAATTTTTGTAAAAAAAGTGTTTATAATATAAAAACGCCGGGGTGATATATGTAAAATTTGACGCCTTGAAATTCTTGAACTACTTGCATACTCCCACTGGTTACATATTGTTATAGCGCCTCTTTTGTTTCTTTTACAAAAGTATTTAAAAAGTACATAGTGTACGGAACCCTTCGTGTGCGAGTCCGACTCGCACTTGACCGGTTTTATTAGTTTTTTTTAAACTATATTTATTTTTCACTTTTTAGTTTGATATAAAGTGTGCTTTTTAGTTTTTTTTAAACTATATTTATTTTCCACTTTTTAGTTCGATTTATTGTCAAAAATTTGTCGGAAAAAAAAAAAAACATTTTTTTTTTTCGGCGTGGACGGGATTAGAACCCACGACCCGTGATTCCGAGAGTTGACGTCAGCGAAGACCCGTGCCTTAGACCGCACGGCTAGCCAGTGTACTTACAGGGCTGGCATATTATACTACTATATAAACCACTTGCTGTAGTCCAAATGAGTTTACAAACATACATACTTACATACATACTTACATACATACATACTTACATACATACTTACATACATACTTACATACATACTTACATACATACTTACATACATACAAACTTACAAGTGAAACTAATATAAAGCGTGTAAAAAATAATCTACCTGAACGATTCTAACAGGGTCAGTTAGAACGTCTCTTGCTAATTTCTCAACTTTCTTTTTGAACGTTGCACTGAACATCATTGTCTGTCTATCAGGTCGTATATGATTGCAGATCGATCTAACTTGAGGCTCTACAAAAATAAATACGTTATCAATACGAAATCTCGTTAACCCCTTTTTCTCATTTTACAGGCTGGAATTTACGTTACTCACCGAAACCCATATCAAACATTCTGTCAGCCTCATCCAAGACAAGATAAGTTACTCGCTGTAAATTTGTCGCTTTCATTTTTACAAGATCGATCATACGACCGGGAGTTGCGACTACGATTTCTGCTCCGGCTTCCAGTGCTTTCGATTGTTCCCATTTTGA
This sequence comes from Xanthostigma xanthostigma, assembly GCA_963575645.1. Classification (NCBI taxonomy): domain Eukaryota; kingdom Metazoa; phylum Arthropoda; class Insecta; order Raphidioptera; family Raphidiidae; genus Xanthostigma; species Xanthostigma xanthostigma. The sequence goes on along the minus strand of OY754469.1, from coordinate 3,606,262 downwards.
ACCCCCGCCGTAACAACAGCACACTTGGATATTATAGACTTTCCCAAACTTTCGTGCTTCATTATAAATCTATATAAACAATGAAAATTTTGTTTTATAAAAATTACTTCCGTTTTTAAATTAAACACTAGGTATTCAAAGGCTTTTTGGTCGCAAACAATCCTTCGACTTGACTATAGATTTGTTCCAATACACAGTCTTGTCACTGCGCAAGACTGTCTTGCGCAGTAGCAAGACTGTATATGATTCTGTTCATAGATATATAATAGATTGCGGATACACTAGCGCCTCCTGTACCTTTTAGAAGCCATTTTGTACGTGGAAAACGCCGTAAAAATCGCGCAAGATTCAAAAATATTAATTATTTTATAATATGATTTTATTGAGAAAAACGACAAAACTCACAGTAAACAGTGATATTTCGCTCCAAAACCTATTTTTATACTGAAACGTTTCAAAAATTACAAATTGAGCATAAATATAATGTAAAGCTTAGAACATTTTACATTGTCAATTTGGCATCAAGGTTGACAAGCATTGATGCCAATCTGACAATGTAAAATGTTCTAAGCTTTTATATTATATTTATGCTCAGTTTTGTAATTTTTGAAACGTTTCAATATAAAAATAGGTTTTGGAGCGAAATATCACTGTTTACTGCGAGTTTTATTGTTTTTCCATTAACATCTTATTATAGAATATTTAATCTTTTTGAATCCCGCGCGCTTTTTACGGCGTTTTCCACGTACAAAATGGCTTCTAATTGGAACCATTCCGCACAATGCTCAAGGATAGGCATCCGCTATCTATTAATATATATATATATATATCTATGATTCGCGGCTGCTTGGAACAAACATTATGTAAATTTGCTTAACTTGTCGGTTTAATATATACCTGATGTGATAACTCTCGGGTGGGTGCTAAAATTAATCCAATAGGACCATCTCCTGGTGATAATTCTTTCTGATCCATAATATGTATTAACATCGGCCAAATGAATGCAGCCGTTTTACCGCTACCCGTTTTAGCAATACCGATTATGTCTCTGCCGCCCAACGCTGCCGGAATAGCTTGCGCTTGGATCGGCGTGGGCTGCACGTACTCAGCTCGGATAACCGCCTTCATCAATGCTTCGTCGAATCCGAAATGCGCAAAACTAGTAACCGGATATGGCGGCGACGGACCCGTTACTTTAATTCCGAGCGCGTTTCGTAATTCGTTTATTTGTTCAGTGTTCAACGAAGCTATTTCTTCATGTACAGCATAAAAATTCTTTTCGAACGGTTGGTAGGATATCTGGGAATGATCAACCGGAGGTAAAGGATCAATTTCTTTCTTACGCGCCGGTGGTATTGGATTACCATCTTCATCGTATTCAATCTCTTGATCGCTGTCTTCATTTTGTAGGCCAGCATTTGGATTTTCTTCCATATACCTATAATACGATTCTTCGTCATCTTCTCCTTCAATGTCATCTCGGATTCCCTTATTCTTCTCTGCTTGCCCTGAACTGCAAGCTTCTGCGTTGCGTGTTACCTCTTGTTCTATTCCAGCCATGAAAGCATCTAAAGGATCCACATCTTCATCGTCCGAAGTCTGTTCCGGAGCTTTCATTCGGTCGTATGTCGGACTTCCAGGTGCTGGTATATATGCCAGTTCGGGTGTTGAATTAATATCATTAGTATCTTCTTCATCGAAATATCTAAGCATACAACAAACAATGTAAAAATTTCCTATTTAATCTAACAAATCTGTCCATAATTTTTAACGGAATCAATGTTAATCTTAATAGTAAATTTAATAAAATAAAAAAAAAACTTACTCTTCTTCAGTTTTAGATCTTTTACGGGGCATGCCCCAGGAAGCTGCCAATGCATTTTGACTTATCGCGTTCATAGTCGAGTAGCCTTGCTTACTAACACCACTCGACGGTGGAGGAGGGACGGCATTATTGCGCACTTTTGGTTTATTAAATTGAAAGCCAGAAAAACCAAATCCTTGATTTGAAGTCATTGTAACAAATACAACTTTTTATAGGTTAAGTTTAGAAAATCGCAACTGTCAACGTTTGTTATAAAAATATTGGTCAACCGAAATTCACTAAACTGAAGAAAATTACATTCTTCAAATACTGATGTTCCAGTTTAAATATTTACGGCTTATTAAAGCTAAATTCCATGTATAACAATTTTGACAACTATACAGAAAATGGTAGCATTTACACTTTTTAGTTTAGTTCATTTCTCTTCCCATCCCTAAAGGAGGCGCTGTTCTTTTGCGGCGGTCGATTCCTACATTTTAAGGTTCATTTCCGGGTGGGAATTCGTTAAGAATAATTGTTGGAAGGTAATTTTATTGTTAAATTAAAATAGAAAATTTATTGGGACTTTGAAATAATTATGAATTATTTGCAAAAATCAGCGATGGCTGCCATTAATGGAGCCAATAGCAAACTAGTAAAAACTGACAGTTTTCAGGGCTGGTTCATCCAGAAAGTTGACAATCAAAATTTTGAATCTTTTAAAATCATTGTGGTGTACGTTTGTTTATATTTGCTTGTGTTTCTATATTTTTCAATGAATTATTCAGGTAAGAATTAATATAAAAAATAAACTTTAAAATTATAATCACATTTATTGTTATCTAAAATATATTTTTGTAATTTTCATAAGTAAGTACATCTAGCCTTTCAACTTCTGAAAAATGCCGATTTTTATTGTTAGTTTAAATAAGCAAACAATGATTTACATTTTACCTAGTTGTAATCTTAAACAATATATTTCTAACAATCGACATTGTCCAAGTATTATTAGAGATGTTTAAAACATAATATAGTATTTATTATTTTGTAAAAAATATAATTAACATAAATATAAACATTTACAAATAAAAGATCACATTAAAAGTTTACAAAGTTGAAATTAAAAATTATTTTTTGCTTTTCGAAACCGTCTTGTGTTATCTTTGTCTTCTAAACACGGTATTTGAACTATATTGAAGTAGATATTTCCAAGAATATCGGCCGTTGGTGAATTTGACTTCTTTAAACAGTCGTATAACATGTCGTCACAGGCACAATGCGATCTGAAAAAAAAAACATCGAAATTATTTTTTGAGTGAAACTTTACGCATTATAGAGTGAATTGGATTCGTGTGGTTGAATGACTACCCTGACGGACGAAACGGTGCAACGTTTAAAAAACACACCTAAAGCTGCGTCCAGATCTGTACACAATGTTTATTTGCATGCGGTAATTAAACCTTGCAACTATAAGTTAAATAATTACTAGAGTGACCTGTGCGAATTATTCGCACTAAATAAGTATAATAATTATCACTTTACAAAATTATTTTTTAAATATGATTGCAGGAATTCAATTCGTTTCTAATTTTGCACACTGCTTAGGTATAACGTTCTTCTTTTTGTTGTATTACAATATGAAGCTCAGATGACAGATCGAAGAAATATTTTACTAAAATTGTCATATAGAGGCGCAAGTAGCAAAAGCGTTGAGCTAAGTCGTCAGATGGCATCATGCAGCATTGCTGTGACGTTGTTCAGCGTTGCTCGCTGTTTCAAAATTAAAGCCGTCAGATGGCAGTATGCAGTATTGTGTCTGTTGTATTACAATATGAAGGTCAGATGACAGATCGAATGGTTGACGTTGTTTCAAAATTAAAGCCGTCAGATGGCAGACGTTGTTCAGCGTTGGTGTATTTTAATTAATTTACAAAAACAAAAGCAATAATACATTTTTTAGTTGTCGATGTCAGTAGAGCAAGCAATTATCTGTAAAATGATATATAATTTATGTGGAGAAATTGTGAGGTTTTTTCTAAAAAGGGAGGCAAACATCTTAAACCTTAGCGTATTAATATAGATGATGATGATATGTAAACAATAAACAAATTTCATTAACCTATAGTTACCATTTGGCCTACCCTGCCCCGGAGAAATTATCGATGCCGAAAACGCCATTAGTACCCGCGAATCGATACTAACAAAAAAAACACTCTCAAACCGCGAGTGTTTTTTTTTTAAATAATAAAGTGATTGCTCGCTTTCATTGTTACATATCATGATTCATATTTATTGTAAAAATGATTTTTTGAAAGTTTAAAAATGAATTAAATAACCCCAATCCTAGGATTATCCCGCATTTGTAATAAAAAATAGTATGTGCAGCGCGTGCGATGTTTTCGATTGGCCACTCGAGCGGACTCCGGTCTCGTAGGCAATTGACAACTTATCGCACTAGTTGCACAATATACTATTAATCTGGTTTTGTTCGGACGGATTTTAAACCTTGTCTTATTTAAATTATATTTTGTGTTTTATTCATTTAATTTTTATATATAAAGATAATAATTTCGTAATAGCATTACCGTTTTAATCTGGATACTTACTTAGTATAAAGTGATTGATTAGTAATATTATATCTTGTGGTATAGGCGTGGATTTTTACAGGACAAATATCGTGTGTCCGACAACACTTATCGGTCTGAAAGTCAGTGCCTAGATCGTGAAAATTTTTAGCAATGTCTCCAGTGCCACACCATTTCGTACCTGAAAAAACGCAATCGTATAAGTTATGAAAATTGTTTCTAATCTGCTTTTTGTACAATTTCCACTTTGAGACAACATTTTTCTACACATTTTGATCTAAATTTAGCTTTTTCTAGTTCAACCTAATAGTAGGGAAGTTATCAAACGTTTTTGGGTAGGTATTTGAAGTAGCGTGAAAATTTGCATAACTTCTTTTGTAATGTCTGAACACAAATTCGAAACTCTGGCTGTAGGGTAGTGGGGCCTGGCCAAGCCAGGTAGTGATAACAGCGTCATCTCGCGTGCGCCACAAAACGGTCCGTCTCGAAACACAGCAAGCATAGGAAGCTAAGTTTCCTGGTTACAGACTTCATGGTTGCAACTAGTGATGTGCCGGATCGTTAAAAATGTATATCCGCGGATACGGATCTGAATACGGATATTTGGTTTCAAGATCCACGGATACGGATCATAACTTTCTTAGAGTACGCGGCGGTAAATGTTGCACATCGACCTTTGGAAAGAGACTATCTGTTATTGGAAAAAGTTATTGACCTCTTTAAGAGTTAACTCTCATAACAGATTGTCTCTTTCCAAAGATCGATGTGCAATATCTCATTATAAAGATAGTTTTTTAGTACCTTTGAGTTATGTACTATTGGTATGGTACTCACTATGATAAACTGTTGCAATATAAAGGTGCCAAATACGATTTTAACAAATAAAAAATAATCTGAATGAAATTTAACAGTTTTTCATTATTACCTAATCACCTAAATGTATAAAATTTCATCTATGAATTGACAATTAATAAGGTAAAAGATCCGCCAAAAACTAATGGATACGGATCTTTCTTCTCCCGTGGATACGGATACGAATATCCGGCACATCACTAGTTGCAACGCAACGTTGCATGGATCAGAGAGCATCTCTAGCATGTAATCAAACGGGTCACGAGCATATTTTTCTGTTGTCTCGTGTCGCAATGCAAAACGAATCCCTTGCTCCCAGATTTTCGTCACAACAGGGAAATGTGTTCGCAGTTTCAGACTGTTCCTGCATGTTATATAAAAAAATATGTTTTTTTTTTAAATACCAGGCACTATTCCGTTAAATATTGTGAACGGGCTGTTTGCAAATAGGCCCGGTTTTGTGGCATCTCTGCTTGCTAAGGCGGTTTGTGTTGAGACAGAATTGTCCGAGCGCGAAGTTGGCCTAGACGGATCGTCCAGCATTTGACATTGGCCCATCAAAGCTACCATTTCTTCGAGCGTTATCTCTAATGGACGGGACATCGACGACAATTCCTTAAGAGTCTTCACGGCGTCTTCGGGTTCACTGTAAATTAAGAAAAAAAAAATCATAATGTAAGTGCTTTATTATTTTTACTCTTACAACTGTACGCCCCCCTGCCCCCGACACTGATGACCTCGGCCGTCTACAGGCCACAGGGGATCCATTTTTTAGACCACAACCCAAAAGTCGACTATCGAGTAAGTACCTATAATAATAATAATAATAACAAACTTTATTTAAAAAAAAAACATGTATACTACATGTGTAAATAGCGTCACCAGTTGCATTCATTACAGAATTCTTCCAGGGAATTTTTATTAAATGTGTTTTTAACTTATTTTTGAATTTTAGATTGTTATCTATAGTTTTAATATCTTCAGGGGTTTTATTATGTATCCGTATCATAGCGTTACGGGTTCCTTTATATGTCACAGAAAGGTGTGAAAAATTAGTTTTTAAATGATATTTTAATTTATTACGGGTAGTGTATGTATGTTGTATTTGATTTGAACTGAATAAATGCGGAAACTGCCTGACAAACTTTGCAGATTCTAAGATATATAAACTGTAGACTGTAAGTACTGATAATTCTGGGAATAAATTACGACAGCTAGTACGAGGACCCACGTTCGCTATGATACGGATACATTTCTTTTGAAGTTTTAAAATTTTATAACGGCTCTTAAGAAAAAATCAAACTTGTGCTTATGCTCCTATATAGTTGATAGCAAAATAATTAAAGACTGAGATTTGTAAAATAATTTCTGCAATAAAGATGTTTATTATTATTATATTTGTAAGTCTTTAAAGAATCATCAAAAAAAGTTATAATGCGTCGCGCTCGTTCCCAAATTCAGCGAATTTTGCTAAGCGCTTGATTACTGCGCCAGAAGGTGAATACATACAATAAAGCGCTTTACTGATTGATGTGTCACATTTTCTAAATTAAAAAAATAATAGGTACTATTTTGTTTATTTTTTTACATAACAATGGCGTTATTATTATACTTTTTTTTCGACAATACATTTTTATAATTAATTTTATAATTTCTTCAAAGAATGCTAAACATCATAATCACTAAAAATTGAATGCAGAATATACGCAAGCACGTAAATACTTTTTTCATGCTTGTAAATTAAACAAAAAACAGTTGTTTTATTCCGCTTGATATTAATAAACTAACCAGTGTTGATTAAAATGTAAAAAATATCACGCAAACTAACACGACTTCTTTTTACAGTCATGCAACAGACGCAATGTCAAAATTAAGTTATTTACAGTTTATTATACAAAACCTAAAATTTTCTCATGTATGCAAATAATAAACAAATGTATATACACAATTAATATATGTTACTAGTGGCATTTTTGATTGGTTCAAACATACGTTATTCTTTTGTTAATTAACAATCGACTATCAATACTCTATCAAATGTTCCAGTTTGTTACGAGGTCGCTGTAACATGTATTCCTTTTTAAACCGACTTAAAAAAGAAGAAGTTATCAATTCAACGTGATATGCTTGCATGATTTTTTTGTGGTGTGGTCAGTAGCCAGTGCTTAATGACCATTCATAAATATTCTTCATGCAGTAACACACTACAAGTAGTTCTTCTCATTTAACCAAGAGAAAGTAGCTAACCTGCATAATTCGAAGTACGAACCCATATACTTTATCTGTGGTCACAAAGAAACGGCGCTTATGTCGAATTGACAAAATATAAGACTGATGCTCGGTTGCAGAAAGCATTGTCAGAAAACCGGATTTGACAATGACCTTAGATTGTGACCACACATATCTCTCCATAAGAAAAGTTTTGTATAATTTTTCTGCTCTAAAAATAATTGATTGCTTAAAACTATATTTTTTCTAAACTATCGTTTATTGTGAAATTTCCATTTCGAAATATCATTTTTCTACACATTTTAATCGAAATTTAGCTTGAAAATCGATCTTTTTCTGTGTGGATCAGTTATTTGTTTTTGTGTGAGTACAATCTAATGTTCTACTTGAGACAGCGAGTTTCACAACATCAGACTACTCCCCTGTATGTATAATTAGCAGTCCCGTCCGGTTTCACCCGGGCGTAAAAGAACGAATGAGGAAGGGAGGAACATGAGTTCACACATTCATCTTAGTTAACCGAGATGAATGTCGTGTCCTTTCATGATGATCGGAGTTACTGTTCAAAAGTTTTGTCGAAAAAAAGCAGTATTTAAACTTTTTTTAACTAATAATTTTTTTCAAATAAATAAAATTGTCGATCAATTTTTCTCAGACCAATATATTGACAATTTTATTTATTTGAAGAGTTCTATTCAGACGTTAATCAAAGATTTTAATAATTTTTTTTTAAATTAATTAAATAAAATTAAAATAAATTTAAATGTAAGCCTTAGAAGAAAGCAATGTAGAAAATAAAAAAATAGTCGGCCAACGTGGGGCTCGAACCCACGACCCTGATATTGACAGTCGCATGCTCTACTGATTGAGCCACCTGAGGTTGTGTTCTCACAACGCTAATATGAGTATATCTAGTTAGTGCATTTCACATGAATAGAAGCTTATTTTTGACATACACTTTGCAACATTTTTCATTGAAGCTCCGCTCCTAATGGTCGTAGCGTAATATTATATAGCCTATAGCCTTCCTCGATAAATGGGCTATCCAACAAAAAAATTTTTTTTCGATTTGAACCAGTAGTTCCTGAGATTAGCGCGTTCAAACAAACAAACTCTTCAGCTTTATATATATTAGTATAGATGATCACAGCTAAGGTCATTGTTAATTCAAAAATTTTGACAATGCGCGTGAATCTGGAATCATCTAGTTTAATTCAGCCAGGGTTCAACATTATTCGAACGAAAAGAAATAGTATTGCTGAACACAGGCCTCGAGCAACACAGTCGAACAAAATTTGTTCATCAACGTTCATTGAAAATATCTATTGCAAACACAAAACGTTGCGGCACTAGCCATTTTCGGGAATTCGTTTAGATTTAAAATATATACATCGGTGAATTAATTTTGTTCGACTCGCCATTCGCGGCACTTGTAGGAACTAGGAAGGTACCTCGAAACAAGCGAGCGACGGTGCTATCTGTTTTTATTGATGCGAAAAGTAGACTACTGCAGTCTGCAGATGACCCACTGGATTGTTAATCAGTCATGTTTAAATGCAGTTTAAAATGTATGTATATAGAAATGAAAAGTGTTACACAAAATAAAGTTTAAAAAGTCTGTCTGGAGATATTGAAGAAACCGTTGGCAAAACCAAACGTGCATACCCCACTAACTATTGAACGCGATTGTATTTTTTACCGACTTCATTAATTCGTAGAGAATATTTTTTAATGTTTGTTTAGCTATATCTTTTTGATAGTAAACAAAACGAATAAGAAATAAACCAAGTTGATTCGTCAAAAATTGCGACCTGTAGAACTCGGACGTACATTAAACGTATAGACGAATCGATAGCTTCTGTTCGCTATTATACATTTTAGGACTTATAAGGAATTCGAATCATTCTGAAAATCGTTCCAGTTTATAAAACAGATCGTCCTCTTTTTGAAAAACTATAATTTGAACGAATTTCTTGCGGACTTAACCTAGATATAACGACAACTCAGAGCGCAAAGCGAAAAAAAGTCTACACATAACTGGTTTTGCTATTTGGCTACAGATGTTATCTGCACCCGACAAAAATATCTTAATTTGCACAATATTACAGCGAAAGTATCTACACTTTGATGAATGTATACTGTAGTGATGTAAGGCACCCAAGGAAGATCGTGATTCTCTATCGAAACGGTTTCTATTTGCACACACTTCATGTTTATATTAATTTACAAACAATATTGATTTTAATCATTCAGAGTTAATGCATTTGATCTGTGCCCTAAGTAATAAAATGCTTGGGTGTCCCTTGTTCAAACATAAGAAAAATCACCCATAATCCAATCAACACACCAGAAGCTCTTGAGTCTCATTTAGATAAATTGATATGGGCGTTATAAAAACATTGTATGAACAATTACCTCCTAAATTTTAACACATTGTTAGAATGTAAACGTATTAATTTAAAAATAATCGCAACAAAAAAAGAAAGTGAAAACTGTTTCATTTGCTTCTTACAATTAAATTATATTCTTCCATTCTACAACCTTGAAATTTAACTCGAAGGTAATACCATGTTTTAAATTATTGTACTCCATCGTAGATTTCTCTCTGTTTATTAATTAAGTTAGCTGAAGACTAATCTATACTAATATATAAAGCTGAAGAGTTTGTTTGTTTGTTTGTTTGAACGCGCTAATCTCAGGAACTACTGGTTCAAATTGAAAAAAATTTTTTTTGTTGGATAGCCTATTTATCGAGGAAGGCTATAGGCTATATAATATTACGCTACGACCATTAGGAGCGGAGCTTTAATGAAAAATTTTGCAAAATGTATCTCAAAAATAAGCTTCTATTCATGTGAAATGCACTACCTAGATATACTCATATTAGCGATGTGAGAACACAACCTCAGGTGGATGAATCGGTAGAGCATGCGACTGTCAATATCAGGGTCGTGGGTTCGAGCCCCACGTTGGCCGACTATTTTTTTATTTTCTACATTGCTTTCTTCTAAGGCTTACATTCAAATTTATTTTAATTTTATTTAATTAATTTAAAAAAAATTATTAGTTAAAAAAAGTTTAAATACTGCTTTTTATCGACAAAAACTTTTGAACGGTAACTCCGATCATCATGAAATTTGGACACAACATTCATCTCGGTAAACTAAGATGAATGTGTGTACTCATGTTCCTCCCTTCCCCATTCGTGTTTTTACACCCGGGTGAAACCGGACGGGACCGCTAGTTATAATATAAAAAGAAGGATGAAATTGAAGGTCATCTGTTGTCTAAGACTTTTTTTTTAATCCGCTAAGGTCAACGTCCTTTATGATTTGTACGTAAGCAGAATTACCAACACTAAAAATAACGGGACCTGAAAATTTCTGTACTTGCGGGTTTTGTACATATTTCGTGTGATACCTAAACGGGAAACTTGTTTTATTTAAATACCGGCATTATAGACCAGCCCCCAGAACGAAACAAAGTGCGTTAATTCCAACAACGCCAATTATTGGATAAATGAATTAAACCGACTTGAACTTGAAGTGTTATCGAAATCTTTGATAGAAAAACCCCGTTGCTCTCAGCTGCAGTTACATGCGGGAAAGAACAGGCTATTCTCAGAAGGTTTTTTTTTTAATTACTAAACATTTTTAACACAATTTGGTTTAAAGTAGTATTGGCCGGGAAAATTCGTATGATTTGGTATTTTACTATTTCCTGCACAAACCACTTGAGTCAATGACTCCTCATTTTTTGTAGTTGCAAAAAAAGTTTCCGATCTCTTCAAATATTCCATTAAACCGAAACAGGTATAAGGATTAGTCATGTTAGAATAAGAATGGGTTTCCCAAATGGGGTGTAATAATTATAGTTGCGTCAATTTTTTGAAATTCCCAAAAACGAAATTATTTTTCCTTTCTACTTTCGGGCGACCATACGAGTGAAGAAACAATTAGAATTCAAGATTTAGACGTTTCAGGTTTCTTATACATACCGAAAAAAAATGTCCATTCGTCTAACTTTTCGACCGTCTGTGCAAAAGCTTAGTTGACGAACCATTCGATCGAAATAAAATAATAAACTTAGTCTTTTTTTATTATTATTATACTTCCCATCTACTTCAAATAAGAGTAGCTTACTGATGATCGAAAATCGAGATTTTCTCGGAAACGGATTTTGTTGCCAAATCGATGTCATTCAATGACTACAAAATGTTTACGAGAAGTTCAGAGTCATTCGTATAAAAGGTATGGAGTTCTACTCGCACTTGTCCGTTTTTACACCCGAATACAACCTGAATGCCTATATATTTTTTTTAATTCAATCTCCGAACAATGAAACCATGCAGGTATATTTTTTTTCTATACTCGATATAATTGATACATTAAATGATTAAGGTCACACTTCAAAGGTCTCGCTCTATAAATTCCTTAATGAGATATCGATACGCTCAACTGATATTTTTACCATTCCAACCCACAAGTGGGGAATGGTACTAGTTTAGGTCAAAAATCACTTTTCAAAAATTTTACAAGATCTTTCCGTTTTGAGATCCCCCGAATCCAAAAAACATATTTTTGGAAAAAAACTGTGCGTCTGTTAGTCTGTTTGTCTGTGAACACGATACAGGTCAAACGGATGAGCGGATTGAAACCAAACTTTGGAAGGATGTTTGGGATGCAAATATGAAGAGCCTTATTGTTTTTGGGGAAAATCAGCCCATGCGCAGAAGAGATATATGCTAAAACGGTGTTTTTTTTATATAATAACTAGCGGACCCGGCGAACTTCGTACCGCCTAACAGTATAATATATAATTGGAACATATATCTATCTATCTATCTATCTATTTTATTAATTGCTAGCTATTTTAAAATATACATGGGCGCATATGTGTGTATGTCGAGCACTCCGGCTGCGCCGTCGTGCTCGAAAAAGAATAGCGTAAAGTATTCGTGGATAACTGGTCTTTAAAACACTTGCTCTATTTCGAGGGTTCACTCCGGCTGCGCCGTCGTGCTCGAAAAAAAAGGATTTGTTTTAAACGATATTCAGTTTTTTTACATCCTCGATCTAGATATATGGTTGTTAAGTTCGTTGCGCCATCTATTGAATATTCACTCAATCCAGTCAACAGGTATCGCCATCTTATATGGTTGTATTATGACTGTCAAGGAATAGACAAATAATTTGCAATAATATTGCGACTATAAATTGAAATGTAAGCTATCCTATCTTTCAAGTTGGGTCGAATTGCACACGGTGTGCAAATCAAATTTAAAATCGGTTCAGTAGTTTATGAGTTCATCGCGGACAAACATGTGACACGTAATTTTTAAACGCTTTATATTAGCTTGGGTTGTAACTAACTATGTATGTATGTATGTATGTATTATGTATGCATGTATGCATGTAACGGAATCTTTGAGCATAATTTTCACCAATTTCCCGAAGTCTGATTAATTTGAAACTTTGCATACGTATCAAGGACCGATGACAATGCAATAATGTGATAACAGTTTCCCATTATCCTTATTAGGACCCCCAGGATTAATAAATTCTTTTATAGATCCTCAAACTAAAAAGTGAAAAATAAAATATAGTTTAAAAAAAACTAAAAAACACGCTTTATATCGAACTAAAAAGTAAAAAATAATTGTTTTAAAATAAGCTTAAAAAGCGTTGGGCGCTCGATGTACGAAAATGTGGAACAAAGCGCCCAACGCTTTTTAAGCTTATTTTAAAACAATTATTTTTTACTTTTTAGTTCGATATAAAGCGTGTTTTTTAGTTTTTTTTAAACTATATTATATATAAAGATGGTATACTTTTCATAACGGCTTATTATTCTATTTATTTTTTCAAAAAAGTTTTGTTTTGATAAATGGGCTATCCAACAAAAATTTTTTTCAATTCGAACCGGTAGTTCCTGAGATTAGCGCGTTCAGCCAAACAAACAAACAAACTCTTCAGCTTTATATATTAGTATAGCAGTATAGATTATAATCTATGCTGTAAGTAAAAAGTTCTCAATTTGACCTATCTATCTATAATTATAGATAGATAGGTCAAATTGAGAACTTTCTACTTTCTTAAGTTGGTGTAAAAACTTGAAATAAAACAAAAATAACTTGTATTCACATACTTACATGACTTCTATTAATTCGCAGTTGAGCAATAACTTTCCAGGTCCGATTTCTGCGATAGCAACTGTCTGATCGTAATAATAGACCATAACAATGGAGGCGTTCGATACTCGAATTCCACTGTACGGTTTCACTTGTGTTTGATTGTCCTGTTCAGTACTGCGAGCCGGTTTACTGAATCCTACAGGACCTTTTCGTTTTAAAAAATTACTGAAACGTGACGAAAACGACGAAAATGTCGGCTTGCCAACAACGGTTTCCAACAATACGTTATGCAATATTAATACCAACACTGTCAAAAAATAAACATTTAACGCGGCCATTTTTTGCAAATTCATTTTTAAATAAATATCACACAATTATTTAAACTATAAACGTAGTTTTTATAAATAACAATATATGATTACAACGATTTCTAAACTTTTGCATTGTTCAATATCATTTGAAATAACTGAAAATAAAAACTTTTATCCGCACAATTATGACCACTTTATATAATTAAACACGAAAATTTGTTTTTAAGTTCCATTATCCTATTTATTGCATTTCTTCATGTCAATTTTGTTTCAACGCTTGCTGTGCTTTCGGTTTATGACCCTTCAAAATTTGCGTAACGATAAAAACTTTATTTACGTCGGAACAAACGAACGTGTCTAGTTTTTTTCAAATTTATTTTGTTCATTCGCGGATGATATTTTATTTGTTTTGTGCAAACGTAATGCGGATCGAAAGAAAACGACCCAATTAAATCTCGGAGTGTTGAACGCACAAGAAAATTGTGTGTCCGCGTCTATTGAAGCACATGGCAGTTGTGTATATTGAAAGCCAGACAATTCGATGTGTGACAGTCAAGACCTGCGGACCACTAACAGTAGGTCAGTTGCGCTTAACGTAATCATATAATATTCGTGCTGTTTGTTGTCTTTCTATAATTCAGTGATTCCCAAAGTGGTCTATATCGACCCCCAGGGGTCCATGTCAGCGGGAAAAAATATTGGGTGTCCATGAAATGAAAATGGGGGTCAACGATAGTGAGTCTCCTAACAAAAAAAGAAACAAACTGGACATCGTTAACCGAAGAGATTTAAGATTAAATCTAACTAAATTGATGCCAAATATTGAAAATTTATTATTAAAGCGTCAGGTTCTTCCCTCACACTAAAAGCATTTATTTTTTGCTTAGTTATTTTATGTAACAGAAAGTTAATTTTAATATGATTCGATTAATTTGAATCTAATTAATAAATGTATAAAACTAAACATTTCACTACCGTTATAAATTTAAATCGTTCAAAGTGAGTAGCACTATACCGGTTGTCAAAAATACATTTGAAATTAATGAAATTGCAAAAAATCAATACCAGATAAGCAGGGGGTCTACGAGACAAAAAAGTTTGGGAACCTCTGTTCTATATGATAGGTAGAATAACATACATGTTACAGGAAAACATTGTTCTGAACACACTCTAAGGCTCAACTCACACGGACCACTTTCCGACCACAAAAAAGTGGTCAATGGTTGAGAGTAGTGATGCCACGAATAGTGATTTTGCCGAATACCGAATACCGAATATTCGGCCATGTTCTCGGCCGAAGCGCCGAATATTCGGCGGCCGAATGTTCGGCAAATTATATGTACATTTCGCGGGTGACAGGTTACGACTTATCCCATTACGGAGCGTGCGGTAGCAACGCCGCGGGCGTATTTGTTTTATTTGCGCAACTAAACCATGTCACGACACGCATTATTTGTTCATTGTTACATCAAAGTGTTATTAATAGTCCTTATTACTAAAAAATATCACTGTTTGTTCACCAACAGCTTTACAAAATAATACTATTTAAGAAAAAATAGCATATTTTAGAGTAATATGTGCGTTTTTCCCCATGATTTGATATTCGGTATTCGGCCGAATAGTACGCAACTGACCAGCAAACAGCTGATCTAAACCATATGAAAGATAATCCCAACAAACAAAAGAACGAATTTCTTAGAATCTTCGCTACGCATGATGCCGACAACAAAGCAAGAAAACAACAAACAAGTACTGTTTATTGCTTAACGATGACGTATTGTTGTCGTTATTGAGATTGGATGTGTCGTTATTTACAGTGTATCATTGTATGAGCAACAAGGTAAACCAACTAGAGCTAGGTAATTTCGACGGTTTAAGGAGTTTGTCGTTATAACGAGTGACGTTAAATGGAGTTTACACTGTGTTATTCTTGAGTTTTGTTGTCTTTCTATATGATAGAATAACATACATGTTGCAAGAAAACATTGTTGTTGTGAATATAATTTCCAATCTTGAACCGTTCAGTCCAAGAGCTCTCAAACATTGTTGGGTAGGTATTTGAGCCACCGTAAAAGTTTGCGTAACACTTATTTGCTAGGGTATGTTCCGAAATATAACCCAGTATACTGACCAGTGTAAATGACATCGTGAATCCGACGCCATAATTGTACTGGTGAGACAGATATAACCTAGCATAAATATTTAACCGGACGGGTGTACATCAGAGTTTGCGGATTTTTTTATTTCATTATTTGTTATTTGCAATTATGTCTGCTCAATAAAGTAAACAATTACTTTTGGTGGACGAGGGAAATAACAACACGTCAACGCGCTGGTCAGTATATTTCGGAATATGACGTCGATTCATGACGTCATAAGCACTGATCGGTATACTGGATTATATTTCGGAACACACCCCTATAAGAGTTCTTAACATAATTTAATTTTGAAGCCCCAGTAACGCGCTATTACTTATTAGCAAGCAATTTCATTTGTAGTGTGTTTTTCTCATCCCTGCGCATCGCTTGAACCCGCTTTCAATAAAAGATGATGCTATATAATTCGGATTAACAAAATGAATATAAAAAGTCAAGTTTCGTTGTTGACCAGAGTTATTTTAAAAATATTTAAGGTTATAAATTAAATTTTATAAAAACAGTGTACAGTCATTGAGACTAAAATTCGTTTGTTTTAAAACAAAATACAATCAATTATCTATTCTTTATGAATTACGATGTTCAAACGACTGACCACGATGACGTCACTAAAGTTATTGTAGAATGTTTATCATAGCCAAGGCTTAATAGAAACTATTGTAAACCTTGAATTAATTATGTGAAAAATAAATGAACATCGAAATGCAAATAAATTTTTATTTGCATGATCCGTAACTGTATGTTGAATAGGTTACCTTTCACCATAAAATATATAATTTGAATATCTCGTTCCCTATATAGAATCTTACTTGTTAACCAACGACATAATCAGAACGTTTTGAACGAAACAGTTTTTCAACTGGGCGCAAACCCTGGTTTGTTTTATTTTATTTTTTTTAGACCACCCACACATAGATTTATTGGGGCCTAGTATCAATTCATATTTTAAGTTTATTATTAATTGCATTAAAGTGATTGTTCACCAGCCTAGTACTACACAATAACTGACCTCATCTCGGATTTAAAATTTCAAACATATCGGAACACGAAATTGTCGAATAATAAAATTAGCCTTCGTGGGACGCCTAGCAGATGTGGAACATACATTTAAGCGAAATTCTAGTAACTAAATTTCGCCGTCATTTTAAAAATACGCACGCACACACACGGGAGTAGAGAGCGGTGGCGTAGAGGTGGCATGACGACATAAGAGAACGTCATGCCGTTTGGCATGGTTTTACTGCCAAGGCGCGGCAATAGATGTTTCACATAAAAAATTACGTAATTATAATTGGGAATCTCATAAGCCCTAAATCTAATATTCTCCCAACCTTAATTTCAGGTTATTTCTGTTAGAGGCACAATTAAACATTGCATTTTCCCTCACTCTTTCTGAATACGATTTACACTACCGCACTTACACAAAAACACACCTGTAATTTCTAGCGAACAACAGCTATTATTTTTTAGTGGTATGTATCTATAAAACATGACATGTTTTCACTCTAGCGTGCTCATAATTTCCGTTCCAGTATAAAATGCCACTGCAGAGATAAATAGCCCAAAAGCTAGCGACATCGAAAAACGCGTGATTTTAGAAAGACTCATTTTTTTGATCTCCTCCTTTTTTGTGGCGTAAACAGATAGAAAAACAATTTTCCGGTAAAGATTTTTTCAAGGCTGATCAACTTTCCTTGTATGTTAAAAAACGGGGTCAGATTCTGTAATTATTATTAATTATTATATAATTAATTGTGACATATCTATGTTATTACATTATTTATATTATTAAAAAAACAACAATTGCAGGTTTTTACATTAATTTGTTGTTAATTACCAACAATAACAATCATTGTCACTAATGCAAATAACATTACATATTATACGAACAATTTTTTTCTGTGAAAATGGTAGATATCAAAAGTTAATTTAATTTTGAGACCAGCTAGGTATGTCTGAAGTTGATTACTGCTAGAACAAATTACATTTTTGGTAAGTACTATGCCAAGTTTTGTCTATTTACTCAATGTGCGGTGAGCGAAAGCAACAAAGAGCGCAAAAATTTATCTCCGTCTCTTTTTTCATCTTTTTGACACCCTGCATCTAGAAAACGGTGCGTTTGCGGAACCATGTCAATAGGAACTTTTTTCTTAGAATTATTCAAGGAATTACACTTTTTATTTTTCGATACATGTTTTGAAACACTCTGTATATATATGTTACGGTCAATGTCTGGAATACGGGCAATATCGACAATGCCCGAGTCACATCGGGCAATGTCCGAAATCGGACAAGGTTCAAAAAATAGATTCTTTATAAACATGAAACGTTGACATTTGATTGTATCTTTATCCAGTATGGAATAATCTTTTGGGGCAATTCAGTATGGGCAGAAAAAGTTTTTTTAATTAAAAAAAAGTGTATTCGTATCATAGCGGGTGTGGCACCTAGAGAACATTGTAAAAATTTATTTATTCAGTATAACATACTAACACTTAGTAGTAGATATTTATATTCTAAATTGTGCAAATTTTGTACAAAACTATCCATCTTTGTTTAATGAAAATCATAATAAACATGAATATACCACAAGAAATAAAAATAATTTAAAAACTACTAATTGTACATTGGCAGTGACTTATAAAGGTGTCCGCAACGCTATGATAAGAATACACAATAAGATACCTAATGAAATAACTGATCCAAATTCCAAACAAAAGCTTAGGAAGAATTTAAAAAAATATTTATTAAGTAAGGCTCACTACAGATGGGACGAGTTTTTATAATTAATTGTTTTTGTGTTGACGCTATTTATGTACATTAATTGTACCAACAAAATAAAGATCTCTATCTATCTTGATAAGTTATCATTAACGCTTTATGGAGTTTTTATCACTGATATCAACTATTGAAGAATATATTTTTCAGCTTTCTATTACAATTATTGATGATTGAAAACACGTATAATTTATTTATTATTTATATGATATGAGCAATAAACAAAATATTATCTCAATGCATTGAATTTCTGAACTCACATTTATTTCAGCAATAAAAATAAAAATCAAAACTATACGGATAATTTATTTTCACACATTTTATTTATTTTAATAAATGAAAACATATGTTTATTGCTCTCTTAAGCTGATCTACTCATAATCTTCATATTACTCAAATACAAGAACCTTCCATTTATTACATAATTCGGCTTTATACGACGTTGGTAAGTTCTAGCACTGCCATTCTTTTTAGAATTCTCGTAATAGTCGGTCGATTTTCAGTGAGTTTCAATTGTGTTTCATTCAAGTGCTTACAAAATATTTTGTTCAAATTTGAGTTATTCAAGACACTATTTAAAAGCTGAAAAATATATTCTTCAATAGTTGATATCAGTGATAAAAATTCTATAAAGCGATAATGATAACTTATTATGATAAAGATACAATCAAATGTCAGCGTTTCTTGTTTATAAAAAATCTATTTTTTGAACCTTGTCCGATTTCGGACATTGCCCGATGTGGCTCGGGTTTTGTCGACATTGCCCGTATTCCGGACATTGACCGTAACATATATCTCTTTATCAAAAGTTCTGTGTCTTTACCTATGACAGTGAGAACGACAATATGGTCATAATCTCATAATTATTCGTATTTATAATGCATAAGATTCTCGTAAAGTTTCCTGTGTAGAATATTGATTTTTTTGCAATGTTAAAAAGACATTCATTACCTACAAATAAACAGCGGCTCAAGTGTGTCCGCCAAATCAGATCGATCGCGTTTGACCCGATTTTTATCTCGCAATAAGCAAAGTGCAAAAGTAATTTGTATAAAGTCGTGCTCGACCAAAGTCGCCACCGATCAGGCAGACAAGATTAGGGCTTCAAAATACGAGATCAATATTTTAGTCTCGATATTTTCGAGAACAGAGGTAACATTACTGATCACTGGGTCCATCGATACGAGCGAAATTAGAAAAAGTAACTCATATTTTTCATCGATAGAAAGCGATGCCGTTATTTTTGAAAGGCGTAG
The DNA here is from genome assembly GCA_963575645.1 of Xanthostigma xanthostigma. Taxonomy (NCBI): domain Eukaryota; kingdom Metazoa; phylum Arthropoda; class Insecta; order Raphidioptera; family Raphidiidae; genus Xanthostigma; species Xanthostigma xanthostigma. The sequence goes on along the minus strand of OY754469.1, from coordinate 3,586,158 downwards.
TGACGTTTCCAGAACTCATTCAAGGTTTTGAAAGGTCTTATCTTATTAGAACACCGACCGATTAACGAATACAAACTACCATTAAATGAATAAAAAGTGAAACCGTTTTTCTTGAGTATCAATTAATTTACAATATTTTATTCAGAAAACGTACATTTTATTGCGTATTGATAGAACAATGAAATCGGGAAACGTTAAATTTGAATTTATTGCTTCTTTAATGATTGCGTTTTTTCTTTTTTCTTAACGTAAAGCTTCGTTTGTATAGCTGCAAACGATTTTCCAATACAGTTGACTTCTTTTGCTGTATTTGTGTGTCATGCTAAACACATTTCGAAACGACGATGATGTATGTAAACCAGAAAAAATCCTGCTACACTTAGACGTCCAAAGAGCCCATTGTACTACCTCGCTAGCTTCTTTAGATCCCTATCTCAATAGAAAGTAATCAGTTCATTCAAGATAACTGACTATATAACACGCGCCACGGATCTAAAAGGTTCGGAAGCCAGTCACAAACAGCGTCGCAAAGGCACATTTTAGAACCGTTGAGACCCCCACCACCTCCCAGCTACTTGCACGGAACGTGCGCTCGTCGGTGATTGGCCGTGATCGCTCGTTGCCTTTGTCGCTTTCCTGCTTTAAAGTACAGTCGAGTACGCTATTGTCAAGTTGTTATTGCTATTTTAGTTCTGTTGAGTTGCGAGTTTGTAGTTTTTTAACAGACTGTACAAGCGCAAGCCCGCATTCGCATCTAACCTTCGATCCTTTTAGATTCGTGGCGCGTATTTTACTTTACTAGCTCTCGTATGGAGTAATATATTTTATAGCGATGATGATGCAAGACATGAGATGCAGTAATCAATTCATTAATGAGGAACCTGACTGATTCACTAGCTCTCATGTAATTGAGGGTTTTGTGTCTGAGGACCGTTGAAACAGATCCTCATTATGGTTAGGGTAATGTCTCTGAACAGATCTGTGCTTGACATAAAGACGTAGTCTTGTCATTTCGTAATGAACATAAAATCTTTGTTGAAGCTCTGCACTGGTCATTTTGTTTATCCAAGAATGGTGTTCTGAATTTTCTGGGCTCCTGACTTTTTTTTCTGTTTTGTTGGCCCTGGCTTTAGCCTTCAACCAAAGGGCTCCTGATAATAGTCGAAGAACAATATAACATCATCACAAAACGAACTGGATTAGTTCTATGTTCTGTGCGTGATTTCCATTTGCCACAGAACAGTGTTCTGTGGTGATTGCAATGTGCCTCATTCTTTTGTTTTCAAGAAGCTTCGATTTGTTCCGGGAAGTACCGGACCGAATCGAATCGATTCATTAGTCCTGCATAATCCTATCGCTGTTAGCGAAACGTACCTGTATATTTTTTTTTCTTGAAGCCACTGATTCTTTTTTTGTTAGATTATTGAATTGAATGTATCCTGCAGACTTGATTCAATTATTGTTTTATGAATTCGGTTACAAAGTCATGTATGACATATGACGATATTATTTAGGTACACACAGATAATAACATTTCCGCTAATCAATATGTGACCCAGTTTTTCTTGAACAGTAATTATTATGCAATTGTTGCAAATAGTGATTGTGCTGGTCTATGGATACTTAATTATTTTGTACGTTTAGCATTAAATTATTAACTAGCGGTCCCGCCCGGTTTCATCCGGGTGCAAAAGAACGAATGGGGAAAGGAGAGACTGAGACATGAGTACGCACATTCATCTTAGTTTACCGAGATGAATGTTGTGTCCAAATTTCATGATTATCGGAGTTATCGTTCAAAAGTTTTTGTCGGACGGACAAATTTGAAATTTTGAGTTACATTTTGCAAAAGTTCAAAAGTTTTTGTCGTTAAAAAGCAGTATTTATACTTTTTTTAAGTAATTTTTCAAATGAGCTATTAATTAGACTTATTTAATTTTAATTAGTCGTAATAAAATTTAAAAAAATTGAAATGTAAGCCTTAGAAGAAAGCAATGTAGAAAATAAAAAAATAAAAATATATTCGCCGACGTGGAGCTTGAACCCAAGACCCTGGCATTAAGAGTCTTACGCTCTACCGACTGAGCTATCCGGGCTTGTAAACGTAACGTGCTAATATTGCAATATTTGTCGGACGGACTAATTTTGAGATACATCTTGCAACATTTTTCATTGATGTTCCGTTCCAATTAGTCGTAGCGTGATATTATATATGCTGTAGCCTTCCTCGATAAATGGGCTATCCAACAAAAATTTTTTTTTCAATTCGAACCATTAGTTTCTGAGATTAGCGCGTTCAACCAAACAAACAAACAAACTCTTCAGCTTTATATATTAGTATAGATAAATGTTTCAATCTCAAAGGAGAACTCACTAATAGACTGTAGGGCGTAGGCTATGGCTTACGGTGGCACGTTTCGGAAACCGATAATTTTAAAAAACAGATAGATATTTTGTGACAAAGACGTCATGTTTCGTATTACAATAAAAATTCATACATGAAAAGTTTTAAATTATTGAAAATATTCTTTCAAAGAATAAAATTCAGCATCAATCCAAAAACTTAACCCTCTATTCTTAAATAAAGGTAGCTCTTGATAATAAAACGATTGCTCAATATTACCATAAAATTTGTTAAAAAAATGGCCAAATTCGCGTTATAGTTCAGGGAATGAAGAATTTTAAAGTAGACAATCAGAACCTGTTGCGAAACATCATAGTAGAAAAGAAGGACTTGTTGAAACGTCAAATATTGTTATTCTTTTTTAAGTAAACATATTTTATTTATTTTTTTATGCGACATCAAAAAATACTTAACCACTTTTTTAAAAACTACGATAGCATCGTGTAAATTTTTTCTATATAGATAAGTAGAAAATCTAATGAAAGATATTTTAAAATCGAACCTGAAATTCGTGTTATTAAAACCGAAATTCCGCAGTTTACATGAAATAATTTTATCACTAATGTACATCGATGATTTTATCGCTAAATAAAATTGTACTCGTCGAGGACATTTAGATTCATGAATTATTATGAAAAACAGGATTACTATAACAAATGGAATTCAAAGAAGAGAGTTATTTGTGCATATCGCATATAATTCATTCATATAATTAATTATACAAAAAAGTAAACAAAAGAACACAATGGTGTTTACATCAGTGTACAGTGAAAAGCTGTCATTTAATTTTATAGACTACTATAGCAGGGGTCGGCAACCTGCAGCGGCTCGCGAGCCGTATCGGCTCTTTTGATGTAAAGTTGCGGCTCTCCAGTTCCATACGCAAAAAATAATTATTTTATTATATAAACCATTAAAATCGTCCAATCGATCCATGATTGAGTACCATGTCTATCTCTTAGGCATTTCCACTCGCGTCTCACCCGCACCGCCCCCCTCACGACGTGTCGTCCTCGGATATATATATTATTCCCATATAAACAAATACTATAATACTGAAACGAAATATATTTTCGATACGCTTTATTGCCTTCACTCAACGCACATTGAGTATCTAGATAGACAATGATTAATATACCTAGTTTAATATGGCATTTATTCCACCACGTTTTTTGATCCCGCGCCGCTCTCGAATTCCAGCGTCTAATCTATACTTTAAGGATAGATTAAAACTAATTATGAATTAACTAGTGTGACCTGTGCGAATTATTCGCATTAATTAAGTATAATAATTATCACTTTACAAAATTATTTTTTAAATATGATTGCAGGAATTCAATTCGTTTCTAATTTTGCACACTGCTTATAACGTTCTTCTTTTTGTTGTATTACAATATGAAGCTCAGATGACAGATCGAAGAAATATTTTACAAAAATTGTCATATAGAGGCGCAAGTAGCAAAAGCGTTGAGCTAAGCCAGATGGCATCATGCAGCATTGCTCGCTGTTTCAAAATTAAAACCGTCAGATCGCAGTATGCAGTATTGTGTCTGTTGTATTACAATATGAAGGTCAGATGACAGATCGAAGTGTTGACGTTGTTTTAAAATTAAAGCCGTTAGATGGCAGACGTTGTTCAGCGTTGCTGTATTTTAAATAATTTACGAAAATAAAAGCAATAATAAATTTTTTAGTTGTCGATGCCAGTAGAGCAAGCAATTATCTGTAAAATTATATATAATTTATAAGGAGAAATTGTGAGGTTTTTTCTAAAAAGGGGTGCAAACATCTTTAACCTTAGTGTATTAATATATATGATATACAATCAAATAAGCATTATATTGTTTTCTTCAAGACGTACTTTATGTGTCAGTTAACAGCCCTTTAAAATTATTTGAAACTTTGTGTTATATTTTAGCTCATCATTCATTTTTTATGTTCATTGTCCGTACTGACGACACAAACGGAGAAGTTATTTCAGTAATTACTTTTTAATACATATAGTAGATTATCTCTGAAATCGATACAGCGTTATTGCTATGTAATTTGTCTTACAATTAATTATTAGTTCAAACTTCAAAGCAGTTGTTTCATACTAAAATATTAATGAAAAGTGTATAAGTTGTCAAACTATACCCAGACTTAACTCGGTTTATTGTCACAGGTCTGCTTTTAGTTTTATGAATGACATATTTTTACCAAAAGATATTTATTAAAAAAGTTCAGCTTTTCAGGAAAATTAGCTTGCGTTTGGTTTGCAGTATTGCCGGTTCGTTTCAGAGATAATAAACGCAATCTAATTTTCCTGAAAAGCTGATCTTTTTTATTAAACATCTTTTAATCTAGTCGGGCACTACGGTTTTTTATTTTTTTAGTTTCTTTATTAATGTCTTAACTTTTAATTAGATAGTTTTCAATTTTATGACAAATTTGGGTCAAAAATTATTAAAACATGTCGCGGATCCGTCGCTTTGCCATAGGACCAATGTTTTGAAGTCAATTATTTAAATAATCGGTTAACCAAGGGCGTAGATATGGGGGGGTAGAGAGGGTAATTGCCCCCCCAGGATTCATCAGGACCGCAGGTAGCCAGCCACAACATCCAGTCACAACAGACAAAAAAAAGACCTTTTTATTGCGAAAATGAAGAAAAGAGCTTTTTTTTTGCTCTCCAAATGTGCACGCGGCAAAATTTTTCAAGTTAGGTCGTTAAAATAAATATAGTTTAAAAAAAACTAAAAAACACGCTTTATGTCAAACTAAAAAGTGAAAAATAAATATTGTTTAAAAAAAACTAAAAAACTCGCTTTATATCGAACTAAAAAGTAAAAAATATTTTTTTTTAAATTAGACAATAATGAATAAAAAATACAAGTATTATTGGGAAAAAAGCGTGGGGCGCTTTGTTCCACATTTTTGTACATCGAGCGCCCCACGCTTTTTTCACAATAATACTTGTAATTTCATTCATTATTGTTTTAAGCTTATTTTAAAAAAATTATTTTTTACTTTTTAGTTCGATATAAAGCGAGTTTTTTAGTTTTTTTTAAACTATATTTATTTTTCACTTTTTAGTGTGATATAAAGCGTGTTTTTTGGTTTTTTTAATTTTTAAACTATATTTATTTTCCACTTTTTAGTTCGATTTATTGTCAAAAATTTGCCGATAAAAAAACAAATTTTTTATTTCGGCGTGGACGGGATTAGAACCCACGACCCGTGATTCCGAGAGTTGACGTCAGCGAAGACCCGTGCCTTAGACCGCACGGTTAACCACTGTAGTTACAGTGCTGGCATATTATTCTACAGTAATAAATAATTTGCTGTAGTTCAAACGAAGGTTACAAACAAACATACATACATACAAACTTACAAATGAAGTTAATATAAAGCGTGTAAAAAAGGTCATTCGTGTTAAAAAAAAATTGATTTTTTTGCTTTATCCCCCCCTCAGAAAATAAATATCAACGCCGTTGCGGTTAACCCTCTTCTTTCAGAATTTGTTTAGACGTATTTAAACTTCATTTAAAAAAATTAAGTCTTTTTTGGTATCATGCTTTTACTTCCTTGACCGCTATTATTTATTCCTGGAAGTAATTTTATTCAACGTTTTTAAAATTATGAAAATATCAGAATTTATAATACAGAAGAATTTGACATTTTAATAACTTTAATAATATATAGCTTAACAAAATAATATTATATACTGGGTTAATCATTAATGTACAACAAAATCAAATCAGTAAAAAATATAGTTTAAAAAAAACTAAAAAACACGCTTTATATCGAACTAAAAAGTAAAAAATAATTTTTTTAAAATAAGCTTAAAAAGCGTGGGGCGCTTTGTTCCACATTTTCGTACATCGAGCGCCCAACGCTTTTTAAGCTTATTTTAAAAAAATTATTTTTTACTTTTTAGTTCGATATAAAGCGTGTTTTTTAGTTTTTTTTAAACTATATTTTATTTTTCACTTTTTAGTTTGAGGATCTATAAAATAATTTATTAATCCTGGGGGTCCTAATAAGGATAATGGGAAACTGTTATCAAATTATTGCATTGTCATCGGTCCTTGATACGTATGCAAAGTTTCAAATTAATCAGACTTCGGGAAATTGGTGAAAATTATGCTCAAAGATTCCGTTACATGCATACATACATACATAGTTAGTTACAACCCAAGCTAATATAAAGCGTTTAAAAAGAAAACCAACGTATCTAAATAAATACTGTTTATTAGATAATGTTTTGTTGGTATGAAAACTGAAATTTCAAATAAAAAAAAATTGTTTGAAAAAAAACAATGAAAATAATGGACAGCATACAAAATCTATTATTATTATTATATTATTGTGTCAATTCCAGGGACTTAAAGTGTAATGGCCGGAGGAAGAAAATGGAACAAGCAATCTGACGTATATTTTAACGAAGTTTCGACACTATATTGTCACTGCGATTTTGTCGATGGTTGCGTTACACAGCCAGTGCTTGTGCCTCCGTTGAAACTTACGAAATCTTGCGGTGAAATTGAATACGAAACTTCAATCGAATACGAAGATAGTCGAGAAATTTCTGTAACTCGAGCTTCGAGCGATTCGTCTTTTCAAGGCAAAGGTCCAGCCGGTGTTGGCAAGAAAACGACCAAAATTTTCGAATCGACAGTTCCGGCCACCGGTAGTGACCGTGAACAGAACAAAACAAAACCGAAATGGACATCGCATACTAAAAAAAACGAATCGTCGCCTGTTGATTCGCAAATTACGGGCGGTGAATATGATTCGAAAAAGAAAAAACCAAAACAGAAATCAGAAGTCAAAGTCAGTGACGATAAAGGCGAACAGAAAAATCCAAATTCGAAACAGACAACGGCCACTAAAAAGGAGTATCCACCTCCTGATCCCCAAGTCATCGATGGAGGACACGATCGAATGAAGGAAAACCCAAAACGGACACCGGATGAATTGCCGCCATTGTATGTTGTAGGACAAGAACCTAAAAATGAAATGCCGCCTACTGAAGAAGTCAGTGATGGTGATTGCGAGCAGAAAAATCCAAATTCGAAACTGACATCGGCCACTAAAAATCAATTTCCGTCTGTTGATCTACAAATCACCGATAATGGACACGATCTGATAAAGGAAAACCCAAAACGGATACCGGATGAACTGCCGCCATTGTATGTTGTAGGACAAGAACCGAAAGATGTCGGTACGAATACTCCAAGAGATGATAACAGTGAACAAAGTTCTCAAACTGAGATATTAACTGAAAATAAAGTACCAAATGTGGAGACGTCTTCTGCCAAAAAAACCAACACTAATTCTACGAATCAATGTAAATGTGTCACTGATACTGCGTGCGTTCGAAATGATTTGGCTGGTGATTTTATGTGCTCCCTGTATATTACAGCATGCCCGCCATTGCAGCCGGGACATTATACTCAACCTCAAAAAATATCGAAAGAAAAACTCGAAAACGTAATTTTAAAATTAAAACCGGTCGGAAAATGTAAGGTACTGAGTATATATTTTGCGTTTATATTTTTGGGAAGGTTATAGTTCCCAAGAGCTACGAGATTCCAGCCAGTAGTGGCCACAGAAATTCTGATTCCAATCAATAGCATCCACAGAGATTTAGATTCGAACCAATAGCATCCACAGAGATTTAGATTCGAACCAATAGCATCAACAGAGATTTAGATTCGAACCAATAGCATCCACAGAGATTTAGATTCGAACCAATAGCATCCACAGAGATTTAGATTCGAACCAATAGCATTCGCAAGTCAATAGCCCTCACAGATTTTGGCAGCCACTTCATTTTATCTCGCTAACACAATAATGTACATGTCTGCACTTTGCTAAAATGGAGTATGCGCAATCCATTTTCTAGGTAATTTCTGTACGAAGAGACTTCGAACAGGTGTTTGGCCTACTAAGAAAAATCGAAGACATAAAACTTCAAACGTTTCCTGTGAAACACTCGTAAATTTACAAACCAACCGAACTTTAATGATAATGGTTAATGACATAGTCATTTTTTTATATTTTTTTTTACCTTGGACTTGCTCTTAGATCTTCAATAATATTGTTGTTATGCAGGTATAGCAGAAAATCGATCCATCTGTGTTTACTGTCATACTTTAATTCATTTTCACATTTGCACTTGAAGATGTTCAAACAAAAAAAAAATGTGTTTTTATTTTTTTATGAAGCCGAACTTCAGTCACCAATTTTTTATTTATTTAGATCACGGAAACAGGTTATGGCATAATACTGGCATTTTCAATGGACTTGGATGCTGACAATCTGCTGCATAATTTCAATCTCGCCGAATTGTTGAACGCTCCCGTTCAAGTAGCGCGATTTTCAAAACGAGACACACGTTATCGGCAGGTGATGATATTTCAAATTTAAATAAATGAACCAATGTATTCCCATCCAAGTGTGTTTCACGACCGGTGTTGATCCAAATCTTCTTGGTTTCCGGGCTTGTATGCCGTGGTACCTGACGTTTCGTCTACAACTGCGGTAGACATTATCAAAGGCAGGCGAAGTGTCCTTCTAGGTTACTCACAGGTAAGTGTGTCGACAAGTGTGGTACTTCCGTCTTTTGTGGTCAGCGTGCTCATGTTCTCTACTCGGTCGTAGTATGTTACTATATGAACACGAGCACGCTGACCATAAAAGACGGAAGTACGACACTTGTCGACACACTAACCTGTGAGCAGCCTAGAAGGACACTTCCTTTGATAATGTCTACAGCAGCTGTAGACGAAACTTCAGGTAGAAATGCCAATGGACCACGGCATACAAGCCCGGAAAGCAAGAAGATTTGGATCAATGTATTCCTATATTATAGAATCTGTTGAAATAAGTAGGGGCACTTTTGAACACCAGCGAATACGTTAGTTTGGAATAAATCAACATTATTTCTAGATTTCTGAACTTTGAGGGATTTCAAGGGCAGCAAATTGTTTGCTTGGGAGTGTAAAAAGCGTAAAGACAAAGAACATAATATTTGTTTTTTTTGAACGGACGTAAATAAAAAATTAAGTCAATGTTCACTAAGAACGTTTTATGCAATTATGTATACTGAAATAAATAAAAGAACATCATCTCCATACTCTCACAGTTCCTATTTGTGCCACCATGAACGCAATGTGCCTGCTATCTCTACATCGTTATTCCCTGCTCATAGAAATGCGACAAAAAAACCTAATTGAAGGTGATTTATTTGGTTGAGGAACAAAAATAAGCTTTACCAGAGTAAAATATATATATATTTTCATCATCAGGGCCTCAATGCAAGTTGAGATGGTAAATTGTGCAAATTATTGTAATATACATAATCATTTATTATGTGAAAATAAATTTTGTACAATATTTATTTTCACATTGGACAGAACAATTTTATTAATAAATGATCATGGAAAATTTGCACAATTTTCCATCTCAACTTGCATTGAGGCCTTGATGATGAAAATATATTTTTCGAAACGTTGATCACAAGCGATACTCTGGTAAATTGTTTCTCAACCAAATAAATCTCCTTCAATACATATTTTTGGAACAAAACTTCTACTAACAAAGAAACCTAATGTTTTTGATTTTTTTTTATTAATGAAATAGCTCGTAACACATCAAATTGCACTTGATACCTTTTCTTAAGGTAATTATGACGATGACTTAAAATCGACACATATGACAAACTTATTAATTCATTGTGATATTGTATGCTTTTATTTAGAATATTACTAATTAAACATTTATAAAGATAGTAACTCTCAAAGATGTGCCTTGGTCCATCCCAGTACAAGACATTTGCAGCGCCCTGAAACGTCAAGGAATATCGTTTGAGAGCGTGGAACGTTTCAGAAGCAACGTCCGTATCGAAGTAAATGCTCTTTTTTTTCTTGCCTTCTTTGTTTCTTAAGTCAGCTGTTCTCGTTGTTATTGTTTTTCGTTTGTCTTGTATTTGGTAGGTTCTAGACGCAAATCATTATGAGAATTTAGTAAGTCAAGGATTGAATTTTTTCGATGCCGCTCGATTTGTAGCGATCCCGGATAGATGGTACAAATGTGGACAGAATTCAGGGCAGAGCAGCGACTCGTCCACAGAATCGGAAAGTGTTACCCAGTGCTACCGTTGTCAGGTTCTTAATTTACATATATTTTTATTTTTTGAAATATTAAAGCCCCGAGTTTCCATCTTTAGTGTACCCACAAGCCCAAATGCATTATTCATATAGTGGACCTGGATAAAATCAGCGAACAAGTGCCTTAAGAGATTTTAAAGTCGCAAGAAAATTACAATTTTTTTTAATTTGTACACATCTTTGTAAAAAATAGATTGTGAACCAATAAAACAAAAGTTATTCGACAGCAAAATGATCTCCAAACCGAACCATCAATTCAATTGCAAAGAATCCAAACTGCACTATTTACGATATCAACTTTTTGTTTTCTTGCAGGGTTTTTGGCACTTGGCGGCTACTTGTCGTTACCCGGCTCGATGCGTGCGTTGCGGTGAACCACACGGTGTGGAGCTATGCCCCCGGCCACGCAACGACCCAATCTGCTGCCACTGTGGCGGCAATCATCACGCTGCCTATAGAAATGTAATGTCCATACCTTGCGCACCACCCTTACGTATACGGTACATTTATTTAACATAGGATTGATAATATACCACAATCATTACCTTATCGTTTTTCTGTACAGTAGACTTTTATAGTTCAGGCAGCGACTACGGGAATCCCAAACCAATATCTGACCAATCGTCGTAAAAGTGTCCACCGTTGGCGTTTTAACCTTTTGGTCTTTCGGCCTTTTGGTTTTCTTTAGATTTCGATACGCTGAATCCAATAAGCACAGGCACAGTCCTGTATCTGATCTCGTTTCGGAGATAATCGCTTTTTTAATTTTCAACTGGTTATAACTTCGAAACCAGAAGAGATACAGTTCAGCGCTTGTGCTCATTCGATTCAGCGGACTGTACTCCCCGCGCGGTCACCCCTAATATTTGACTGTCCTAGGTCCGAGCCTAGTCGGCCTTATGGAAAATCCGCATCTGCTTGCGCCTTGCAGGCATAGTTTAGAACTATTATTACACAAGTTATGTGTTACAAGAAAGAAGTGGGAATTAGTAACAGGAAGACGCAGGAGAAAGCGCTTTTTGAACGAGAAATTACTCGATATGAATCTACTGTATACATATAGGGTTCGTCATTTAAAATGCGACCTTGAATTTAAAGAAAACAAACATTTGAAACGCGTTATGCTTTGGTTTTGTTTTGTGACGACAAAGCGTTAGGAATTATATGAAGATAGCTTATGTTTTCTAACGGTCTCGTGCCCCCGTCTTAAATCTGATTTGTTTCATAATAGAGGCCAGTGGCGTGACGTGAATTTTGAAAATTTATCGTGCGCAAATCAATTGATAAAGTGTAGCCTTTTCCGTTTTCGGACGGTTTCAAATTTGTTTGTTAATATTTATATGTCAACGGGTATTGACGATAAAATTAGTAGTCTATTCTCTATGTTTATGGTTCTTATGTTCCATTACTGTGTTTTTAATTTTATTTTTTACAGTGCCCAGTTCGACTCCAACTACAAAACGCAATCCCTGTGAATCTTTCACTCACGACAACTCGTTCCAGTACTTGTAATAAATATTTTGGAACGGTGCCTTCATTTCGTTCATAAACTATCGTGTGAAAAATATAATAATATTTAAAATTTATCGTAACGAGAGACATATATTTCAATTTTCGTATCAAAATTACCGTCAACAATGCTACCAGGGTTTATTTTTTTTTGTACTATCTTAAGTGTCTGAAATTTTTCGAGTATTTTTATCTGAATATGTTTGTTTTGTGTATATAATAAATTATCTGCAATGATTAAAAAAACGTCTTAATTTTGAGTCATTAGGGAGTTTTCTTCATCTTCAGGGCCGGCTTTAGGACTGGGAACTGTTCGAAAGTCTCCTGCATAAAAAAGAAGTTTCTACGAAAATGTTTAATAATAACTTAAAAGAAGTGACCTTAATCGATTAAGCTGGTTCTTACACAAGCTTAAATCTGACAATAATGTTTTTCATACTGTAAGTATGAAAAATACGAAGTAAATTAAAAAAAGTATTTAGAAATATTTTATAGGTGTGACCCAAAAATTTCAGATACATTTTTTCTTTTGTTGCTCATTCGAAAGGGTCTTCGATGGAGCCCTTAACCCTGAATTTGCGCATTCTCCAAATTGCGCCGTCCGCCGCCATCTTGGATTCTGTTTTTTTTTCTTCAATTGCTCATATCTCGTGTTCTAATAATCCCACAGCAATCGTTCTGGAGTCGTTGGACTCGTCAGAATTTACTCTTTAATTGAATGTCAATCAAGTTAAACTCTCCAATGTACTGGAAAAAAGTTATTAGCGTCCAAAGTTACAAGTTCTTTGGCAAAAGTTCTTGCGCCCGGTTTTTCCGCGCGCATCTCTTTCCATTGCATCTGAGACCCCCACCGGCATTTTACTATTTAAAGTAGATTCAATTTCCAGTATTTTAAAAAAAGTTCATCCCGATCGGTTGATTCCTCGCCCGCCAATCCACGCTCGAAGTTGCGCTATTCATTTCGTGCTATTTTGAAGTCTATAATACTTGCGCTGCATTTCTCTCTTTTGTAACTAATATAACGCAAATTAATTAAGCTTAACTGCATATTCTTTAGATCTGTGCGTTTTAAATTAATTTTTTACTTAAATTTATAACTCAGATCAATAGTGGCGTGGTGAGTCGGACGAACATGTAAATATTTTGAGCCGGAACGAGATTCCCCCCCCCCCTCATTTTCGAGGATGCGGAACACGGTGGTGATATTAAAATTTCTCTTTGGGGTTGCGCAACCCTTCAAAATGCGCTGCTGTATTTATTGCAAGTATTTAAAAAAAAATATTATTTAATAACCTTGCCAACAGGCAACGATAAATCCATTAGTTTATCAGAAAATCAGATAAATACCGTGCTTGTTTTTTTAAAAATCGCTAAAAGTACTTGACAATGTGTTGATTAGATTATTATAATAAAAACGCAAGTATCCATTGACTCAGTGAATATTATTTGAAAAGTCACGTTTGGTGAAAGTGGAATTTACAAAATATAAAAATGGTCAAAGCTAAAAAATTTGTTTATGTTAGAAAATTTCAAGGCAGCCCCAAAAGAAATGATTTTGAAATAGTGGAGGAAGAACTTCCACCTTTGAAAGCCGGAGGTAAGTTTATGTTTTATGGATTCTATCGAAAATGTGAAGCATTTGGTCATTAATCTTGGATCAATAAATGTTTTGTTTATGATTAATAATTATTAATTAACTTTGAATACGTTTTTTACGAGACGCGTGAGCAGCTGTTATTTTTCTAGTCCCGCAGTCTCTTGATTGGGATTTTTTTGTGATTTTCTTCGAGTAAATACGAGGCAGTTTCGGGTCAATTGCACGATTTTACTCCCAACCAAACGCGTCAGTAGGTGTTTCACAATAAAAAATTAATTGTTAACTTTTTATTGTTTAGAATATCTTTGCGAAGCGGTGTATTTAAGCGTTGATCCATATATGAGAGTTTATATGTCAGAACTTGGTTCAACTATGATTGGAGCACAAATTGCCAAGTAAGAGAAATGTTCATACGTTATAGTTTTACTGTCATAGTTTCTATATATCCTGAAGCGGAACCCTAGGCAAGAACTTTGACAGCGAAAAAAAAAAGACGGGTTGCACTCCGGGAGTGCCGGCAGGAGTGAAAACTTGAATATTACTGTCTTACGAATTTTAGATCAAAATGGTTTGTATCATAGATTGCATTTTTATGTACGATATTTCAACGCTAGATGTCTAAATTTTCGATCAAAATGGTTTGTATCATAGATTGCATTTTTATGTACGATATTTCAACGCTAGATGTCTAACGTTGTATAAATAAAAATTTTCGATCAGGTCATGTGTCCTGACGCGGTCACGTGACCTGACGCGAGTTTAACATTTTTTACCCATTACAAAAAAAGTGTACAACGCCGCTAAAGAAGTTTTCACTTCAAAAAAAAAATAGTTTTATCAGCAAAATTCAATCGAAAGAAAAATAATAAATTTCTTTGAATAATTACAATGTTATTTTTATTCAACTAATTAGGTGTTAATTGAAGAAAAGGTCTGAATGATTTGATCAAAATCAAGATTATTTATTTGTAAATAATAAAATCCTTTATTTGAAAAATGAATCATTGAAACAATGAAATTATTTATTTGCAACTATTCATAGAATTCTTTGCTGTAATGGTATTTATTTTTTCCATTGGAGTTCAACTGATTCATTTCGTCATGCCGAATCATTCCTGACCGTGGATTCCAAGACTATAGAACCCTGTTTGCTGTTTTGTTTTTGTTGTCAACTTTATGCAAACAAATGATTTACATTTTTTTCTAGAATTACCGAGAGTAAAAGTGGTGATTTTCGTGTTGGCCAACACGTCTGTGGAAATTTCGGTTGGCGTACCCACACAATTTCTTCTAAATCGCCAGAAAAGGATTTATTGGGTGGTGCTTATGTGTTGCCAGATTTTGGAGACCTTCCCTTATCTCTTGGATTGGGAATTTTGGGAATGACAGGGTAAAAATTATTTTTTAAAAACAGCACTGCGCCGATTCATTTCATTTTTCAAAACCAAAACGACTTCTTACAGTTCAAAGAAAGCTGTGAGCTGACATCCAGATTGTTGATATACGATCTTTAGCCTATATATTATTATATAGTAAGCGCCACGAATCTAAAAGGCTCGGAAGTTAGATGCGAATGCTGACTTGTGCTTGTACAGTCTGTTAAAAAACTACAAACTCGCAACTCAACAAAACTAACATAGCAATAACAATAGCGTACTCGACTGTACTTTAAAGCAGGAAAGCGACAAAGGCAACGAGCGATCAAGGCCAATCACCGACGAGCGTACGTTCCGTGCAGGTAGCTGGGAGGTGGTGGGAGTATCAACGGCTCTAAAATGTGCCTTTGCGACGCTG
This sequence comes from Xanthostigma xanthostigma, assembly GCA_963575645.1. Lineage (NCBI taxonomy): Eukaryota > Metazoa > Arthropoda > Insecta > Raphidioptera > Raphidiidae > Xanthostigma > Xanthostigma xanthostigma. The sequence goes on along the minus strand of OY754469.1, from coordinate 3,570,698 downwards.
TTTGTGACTAACTTCCGAACCTTTTAGATCCGTGGCGTGTACTTTACTAACTTTATCCACGGCTCCTCTTTCGTTTGAAAATTCGTAACTTAATCAAATGTGGTCCAGTCATACGGAAACTCGTTTTTCCTCATGATATTAAATGTATGTAAACACGTAAGGTGCACATAGGGAAATTCACATTGGGAAAAAATGACTGGATCGGAGTGAGAATCTTGTTTTTCAATTTGACAGATAATATTCTTTTGCAAAATGAATGTGTATACTACCGAAGAAAATATTCAAATGATTACAACATAATCGGACTTTTTTTATTAATGGGACATTAAATTCCCAAAAATTCTTAAATATGGTGCGAGATCAAATATCTCCGCCTATTCGTATTGGACCTAAAGACATTGGGTCACTGATTTACCAACGCGCATACGTCATACCAGTCAGACAATTTTTGAAAGAAATGTTTCCAAACAGATGGAGTTGTTTTTTTGTTTTATTTTTGTACAAAAAAAAATAAAATAATGATTTATAAGAGCTTTTCATTATTAAAAAAGCCAAGTAAAATAAAAATAAATCAAAATAAAATAGAAATCCTCAAGATTACCACGATAATTCAATAGGAATAACAATTAATGCAGTCATGGCTAACTCTGATCCAAGTATTTTTTCCCAATGCTAATTTCCCTATGTGCACCTTACGCGTTTACATACTGTACTGACACGTTTTTTTATATCTAGAAATACAGCATATTTCGGTTTATTAGAAATATGTCAGCCACGTTCCGGAGAAACTGTAGTTGTAAGTGGAGCTGCGGGTGCTGTCGGAAATGTAGTTGGACAAATTGCAAAAATAAAAGGCTGCAAAGTCATTGGAATCGCAGGTTCAGACGCTAAATGTCTTTGGCTTACTAAAGATTTAGGCTTTGATGCAGCTATCAACTACAAAAAAGTGGATGTTTCAAAGGCTTTGAAAGAAGTGGCTCCAAAAGGAATAGACTGCTACTTCGATAATGTAATTTCTATTTGTAACTATAATAATTGCAGATCCACATCTTATCAAATACTTTATAATAAAAACACATGAATAATCATTTTTAGGTTGGTGGGGAAATAAGTAGTACTGTAATATACCAAATGAATCCGTTTGGAAGAGTTGCGGTCTGCGGTTCAATTTCAGCTTATAATTTTGATCCGTCAAAAATGCCGCAAGGTATTTTTTTGTGCAGCGTCATAACCTCAAAATTGATGATGCAATATCTAAAAATAAAAGTATCGTAATTTTTAGTTTCAGTATTGCAGCCGGCAATTGTTTCCAAACGGCTTAAAATACAAGGTTTCAATTGTGTTCAATGGATTGACCGTTGGTTTGAAGGAATACAGCAGAATTTGAAATGGATTCAAGAAGGAAAACTGAAATATCAGGAAACGATTACAACAGGTTTTGATAACATGTTTAATGCATTTGTAGATATGATGAGTGGAGGAAATATTGGCAAAGCTATCGTTCAAGCTAAACCATAAATTATATAATTATTATGTAATTACACTTGCGATTATAACATTTTGTAATATATTGATATTGCATTCTACATAATATTATGTCTTATATATTCATTTGTTCGTCTCCTATGCATTCCTATACCATTCATCCAATTACGATGAAATTTTGGTGATCTGTGCGCGCTCTCACGAATGTTGCTGACAAAAATATCAGAGAATAAACATTGTGTTTTAAAGTGATTCTGCGATACGGTGGATCCGAAGTCACCGCTACTGTTGTCGCTACCGAGAGAGGCGCAGCTCCGCGAGGCAAGACTGCAAATACGGTGGAGCCAAGGACTACTGTTGTCGCTATAAGTAGGGCGCAACAGCGACAACCTTAGATTATTTTCAGGGTAGAGCAGAGTCCCATTTGGCGTCTCTAGTCAAAAAATATTTAAAAAAATCATGCATATGACCTATTAGGTCATATGCATGATTTTTTTTATATTTTTAATAGATTATTTAGTCAACCATAATACGGAAAAAAATTGATAATCATTTAAAAATGTAATATTATCATAAGAAAAAAAAATATTAAATTTCACATTCAAAAATAGACAGTTTAAACAATCGGCCATGTTCGCGGGTTTATGTGACGTCATGATATACGATGCATGCCAACCTTGATGTCAAATTGTCAATGTTCTAAATGAAGTTTATTTGTTGTTTTCTCTAAATACTGACATAATCTGACTGTGAGACGACACAGTCGTCATGAAAACTGTTGTTGATATATACTCTGACGTCACGATGCGTTTTGAAAATTCGAAAATAGCGCTTATTTTCTACATTTCTTTTTTATTATTTGTATTTTTTTCAGTGATTAGATTAATAAAATAACCATTACGTTATGATCAAGAACATATTTCGAAATAAAAATTTTAACCAATTTGGAGTTTTATGCATATGACCTATTCTAAAATCACAAAACTAAAACCGCACAGAAAATAATAACAAAACTAACATACACTTTTCGATTTCGAAAAATAACGATAATTAATTTTTGGATGGCGAGCAGGGTCGGTCTGCTACCTAAAACATTACCGGGAAAATTGCCAAACGCCTCTATAAGGCCGTTTAAGAAGAAAAAAAATCTGGACCGGGAAAAGTTCCGGTATTCCCTGAGACTAGACCGACGCTGATGACGAGTCGATTATTTGTTTTGCAATCGAATTTCGGCGCCCTTCCCGATCCGCTACCTAGAGCGCTCGTTTCCATAGGCGTAGCAACGATTTTACCCTATGGGGGGCCAAATTTTCAACTCCTACCATTACCAGATGCTACTTATGCATAATTTGAAAACTGTTCATAGAAGCGAAATCGATCAACACGACTTTCTGGAGAAATTTCACGACAACGAAAACGTAGATTATTGTAGATTTATCTTGTTATTTTACGTGAACAATTAATATTATAGCGTGGTCTAGGTCCACCTGGCCCCTCTCTTGCTCCGCCAATGCTCGTTCCGTTCGCTCTACCCTTGTGCCGGTATTTGGGCGCAGCCTCGTGAAGCATGGCTGTAATACGGTGGAGCCGAAGGCCATCTACTGTTATCGCTGCCTTGTTTCATCTTATTCGCGTGCGGAGCCGCGGGTAGCGGCTAGTCTAAAATAAAAATGGCGAAAAGTTTTGCAATTTTAATACTTCTATAATAACTGCACCTTGCATTTTACAACAAAACCATCTGCAATGCAATGATTGTTGTCTCTACTTCAGGCAATTAATTCCCAGGGTCTTACGTTTTGACTGCTGGCAACACTGCTTTAAAGTCCCATTCGTGATGTTTAACATTTCATGGTTCCAAGTTTATTCTGTCACTACTTACTAGTTGATTTAAACTTTAAATATTCCGAGAAACTTTTAATGAACACATAAATAATATTGCTGTAAAAGTTTCAAAGAAACGTGAATGATGTAATCAAAATTATAAATTTTTATTAAACATAACCTTAAACGTAATTTTTATAGAATAGTGATATCGAAGCTGTCAAAATGGACGTAGAGACAAATGCAGAAATTAATTGTCAAATTGACAATGGTAAGCTGGCCGGTTTGTTTTCAAAGAATTGACATCGAATAAGGTTGTATTGCAACTCAATCAATTTCTAGGTAATCTTCAAAAAATTGCATCATTATCAGAGCAAGTACAGAAACTTGAAAACGAAAAGAAACATATGCAAGAAGAATTCAACATTCAGCGAGCTAAAATGAAAGAACTGTTTCTTCAAAAAGAAGGTGTGTCCAATTAAAGATATTGTTCATAATCCATAATTATCATAGTTAATATATTTAAAATATCAAGATATACTAACACGAATATTAGCGGATAACACCAGAACATGTTTACAACTTCTGAATTTAAAATTTGTACAATATTTGCAGAGGAATTAAAACGAGCTACAAGTGAACATTTACATTTATCTGAAGAAATAAAAAACGTAAAAATGGAACTTGATGAAGCCAGAAGTCAGCTAGTAGTGGCCGATTTACAATTAGAATCCGATTTAGAAGTTGAAAAGCGTAAAGCCCAAGAAGAAATTGCAACTCTACAACGGTTATTACAAGGTATAAAATGTGACTGCAATTCCGCGTAACTGCTTGAAGTGTCAAAATTTCTTATAAGCGTTCTACTACCTAGAAAAAGATCTAAATCTTACAGACCTCTGAAAAGTCGCTGATTCTAATGAGCAAACGCGAACTTTTGTATCTGTTAATGCGAAACGTTTAATGGCGCGTTTGGTTGGGAGTAAAACCGTGCAATTGGCGCGACTTTATGTTTGTGTGCGCTGTATTAAATATGGCTTTAGTTGAAGGCGACATCTAGATAACAGGGCGAAATTTAGTTACTAGTATTTTGTTAGATGACAGTAGTGATGTGCCGGATATCCGAGGGAGAAGAAAGATCCGTATCCGTTAGTTTTATGGCGGATCTTTTACCTTATTAATTTTCAATTCATAGGTGAAATTTTATATATATAAATAGGTGATTAGGTAATAATAAAAAACTGCTAAATTCCATTCAGATTATTTTTTATTTTTTTAAATCGTATTTGGCACCTTTATATTGCAAACATTTATTGTAGTGAGTACCATACTAATAGTACATAACTCAAAGGTACTAAATCAACTATCTTTATAATGAGATATTGCACATCGATCTTTGGAAAGAGACAATCTGTTATGAGAGTTAACTCTTAAAGAAGTCAATAACTTTTTCCCATAACAGATAGTCTCTTTCCAAAGGTCGATGTGCAATATTTACCGCCGCGTACTCTGAGAAAGTTAAAATCCGTATCCGCGGATCTTGAAACTAAATATCCGTATTCAGATCCGTATCCGCGGATATACATTTTTAACGATCCGGCACATATGCGTTGGATTATAACTTGGCTTTTGTTAAAGGCGACAACACGATAACGGCAATATTTAGTTGCAGGGCGATATTTAGTTACTAGAATTTCGTTAGTTGACGGCGAAATTTCGTCACTAGAATTTCACATAAATTTGTTTCACATCTACCGGGTGTCCCACTTTTTTGATTTAGAAGTTGTACAAAATTCGCAAAAAAAATATTTGACTCTAAACCAAAAGAGATACAGATATTAATATAATAACGTTCAAAATCATCACCTACGATACTTTTTATTATTTTCAATTTTCTATTTGATTTAAAGAAACTGTCGAAGAATCATCGTCGTCTCGTTCGCTATGCGATTCTGAACTTAAAAGATTAGAAGAAATGACAGAACATTTACGAAATGAAAATGAAGAATTGCGTTCTCTGACACAGCACTCTTCTCCACATCATACGTCGGTAAATGTATTTTCTTTTTTCTTGCTGACAATATTACAGTAGTGCTTATTTTATTATTAGTCCGGTTTTGTAAAGAAAGTGTTAATTTTCAGCAGGAATCGACCAGTTTAGCACCGAGCGTAATGTTAAGTGCGGTTACGAAAACTCTAGCTCGTAAACTAGGTGCCGATTCATATTCGGCACAGGATAATCTAGAAGAAAGTATGAGGAAGGTAAATGACTATGTATGTTTTAAAGTTTGTGTAAATTTTTTTCTTTTTGTTTCTATCATTAAGGAGGTTGAGCCGTTTTACGAAGATAATGAAAAAAATCTGAAATAAAGTTTTTTTAAAAGATTTTTTTATGACAAAATTTTCTGTAAAAAATCCAAAATCATTAGGAGATTTATAAAGTTAAAAATTCAAAAAAACTCTTACATGTAGTCTTATGGAAAATATGTCAACCTAGCATACAAACGGTACATTTTAATTTTTTGCAAATAACCAAATAATGTCAGCAGTTTCGAAAAGTAACTATGTAAAGCATCGATGTCTTACGCATATTTTAATATTTTTTCCAATTTAATTAGGAAACTTTTAATCAATAAAAAAAAATTATTAAACCTTAGTACTTTTCGATTATGGACTTTTATTCTTGACAGATTTAACAATTTTAACTGAATTTTCAACTTTTTAATGATTTCATTTTGATTTTTATTACTTCTAATTTCTTTTTTTAATTATTTACTGCAAAAAATATGTAAAATACAGATATTTACATAAATTTATTTTTTTTAACCTAACTTTGTACAAAAAATACAGAAGTTAGTCTATCAAGTATAAAGTACTGAAATAATTAATTAATAATAAAAAAAATTATTTATTTATGCCTTTATGACAATAATTTATTGGTATCATCGACTTATAAACTATAAAAGTTCCCATTTAGAATTCGACTTACTTTTGATTGGGACTGTAACGGATCAACCTCCCTAAGTAGACCCTGTTAGCGAAAAAAATAACGCCCCTGTTACTTTAAAAATGTTGTTGAGTCCTAATTTCTCAACAAATTCAAGTTAACATAGCAAAACAAAAGAATACTTGAATGACAGAAAAGTTGAATTATTTGATGTTTAAATGTTTTGTTTTTTTCCGTTTGGTGTACTGCGTTATTTTGATAGGCTCAGGAGGATGCTGAAGTTCTGAGATCATTAGTTGTGCCTTTAGAAGAGGAAATCAGCGCTTTGAAAGACAAACTCCGAACGACTGACGAACAGTTGCAGAAATGCAGACTGTGTGGCCATTTAGAGCACGCCGAAGTTATGAGCCGACTTAGCGCTGAGGTTCGTTTATTTTATGCGCTCATTTCTGACACTTGTCTCTAATTTATTATATTGATATAGTTATTGGCGTAACTAGTAGTCTAAGTCATTCATGGCGTGTCATGACTTAGCCTACAAGTTGCGCCCATAATTTTATTCAACAATTGCGCGTTATTCATGTTTTAATTATAGTGAGATGTTGTAAATATCTATTTATTTCTTTATAAAAAAAACTGTCAATACTAACAGCACCAAACAGCACGATTCAATGTTTTGGTTTGAGGTTAGCCGATTATGAATAAACTCCATGTCGAAAACATTCGGCCTCTCAATTTTAGTCTCAATGGGTAACAACAGGGAGTTGTTGTTACCTACTATTTCGTTACGACTGAGAAAATAGTTACGTTTATTTTCATTACTCCACAATGGCCGAGCTAGTAGGAATCTTCATTGAGTTATGACAAGTAATTGTCACCAGTCGGTAAATGGCTATTTAGGGTTCGGTTTTTAGGCATGATAAAACATGAATAACGCGCATGAGTTGAATAAAATCACATACGCCATTTTGACTTCAATCATTCAGTATAATTTTTTTTTTATTTGTAGGCCTCTCCAATTAACGATACGCTAAAACTTTCCGTACCTTCAAATGATAAGATTCAAAATACTGGCTCAGGTAAGTGATTTTCAGTATAGGCTGTGTGCACGAGGCCTATTAGCGCCGCTAGTGGTTAATAGGGAATTATTGAACTAACTTTTTATGGAAATCGCGACATGTTCCTAAGGTGATAAGTCAAAAACTTTAGTTGGCCATGGTGTGTCAAAAAAAAAACCCAAAGGAACGGTGAGACCTCTGGTGAAAAATGCGCCGAACTGCCATAAGGGGGGTTTTTGTCAGGTGAACTATAGAGACATAAGGTAAACATTGATTTAGAAACGCATGATGGAGGCTAGACCTAGCCTCCATCATGCGTTTCAGATTGTAAACCATTATATAAATGGCATAACATAAAAGGTACTTGAGAATTATTTATTTATCAATTATGATGTACATATTGTACAATATATTTATAAATCATTAATTTGTTTACACTGAGCGGAACGTCAAATTAGGGCGTCAATGGTCTTTATTATACTTAAATCGCCATCAGCGCAACAGCCCGGAACACAACAAATATTTCCAGATCGCTTAGTTTTCCTATATTTTCTTTGTAATTAAAAAACTTTACAAAATTATAACTATTTTCACTTTTAATAAACATTGCTCACTGACATCCGGAAAATTGGAGATCGAAGTTTCCCCTAGTGCTCACCACAAACGCTCGCATCGAGAAATTTGTAACTCCGTCTCCGTGCACATAGCCCATAGCATATGTTACATAGATATTTATGGTTTCACATAAAATTAACAATGTTACAGCTAGTCAAGGTGATGTAACAAATAGATCTGAAAGTAATCAAGAGAAAATTTCAGAACATAGTCGTGAAAAGGCATCGCCAACACCTTGTGATATGTGTAATAATTACGAAGCGGAACTTGTCAGAGAGCAGCAGCGTTCATCCGAACTACAAAATAAATTATCGTCAGTAGAAAAATTACTCGAAAGACAAAAAGAAGATTTAATGAAAGAAATCAGTTTTCGTAAGGATGTGGAAGAAAAGTGGAATGAAAAAAAAGAAGAATATAAAGAGCAGGTATTTTCAAACGCTAAAAGATCGACTGTTGTATTTAAATGATTTAATAAAACTTTTATTATGTTCGAAGGTTGCAGAACTGAACAAAAAAATTTTGTGTGCCGAACAAGATCTGCAAGAACTTAGAAAAACGTATGAACAGACATATACTTCAGTTTCGGATCAGCTGATGACTTTAACAAGAGAAAGAGAACTAGTTCAAAAACACTTAGATCAGTGAGTCGTAGTAATGTATTGATTGGAATAATTTTTAGAAATCTTTACATGTTTATTTATGTGTGATTATTTTTTAGAATACAAAGAGAAAATGATAATTTAGTAGGAAAACATAGTCTTCATTCACAACGTCTTCAAAGTGAAATAATAAATCTTCCAGACAAAGTAGAAGTATGTGTTATCATATATATTAATACGCTAAGGTTAAAGATGTTTGCCTCCCTTTTTAGAAAAAACTTCACAATTTCTCCACGTAAATTATATATCATTTTACAGATAATTGCTTGCTCTACTGACATCGACAACTAAAAAATTTATTATTGCTTTTGTTTTTGTAAATTAATTAAAATACAGCAACGCTGAACAACGTCTGCCATCTGACGGCTTTAATTTTGAAACAACGTCAACACTTCGATCTGTTATCTGACCTTCATATTGTAATACAACAGACACAATACTGCATACTGCCATCTGACGGCTTTAATTTTGAAACAGCGAGCAACGCTAAACAACGTCACAGCAATGCTGCATGATGCCATCTGACGGCTTAGCTCATCGCTTTTGCTACTTGCGCCTCTATATGACAATTTTAGTAAAATATTTCTTCGAACTGTCATCTGAGCTTCATATTGTAATACAACAAAAAGAAGAACGTTATAAGCAGTGTGCAAAATTAGAAACAAATTGAATACCTGCAATCATATTTAAAAAATAATTTTGTAAAGTGATAATTATTATACTTATTTAGTGCGAATAATTCGCACAGGTCACTCTAGTATTTTATGAATCCGTTTCATCGTAAATCTGTTGGTTTTTGAAAATTGTTACAAATTGATATTTGTTTTTTTTTTTTGAGGAATTGCAAGAAAAATTGCTGCAAAACCATGAAAGTTTAATAGCTGCAACCATCGCCAAAGAAGCGGCGCAGGAGCATGAAGACATCTTGCGTTGTGAAATTCAACTGTTACGTAGTCAGATGGCGGAGGAACAACAGAAGTGCCAGGAAGAAATCCTTGCTTTAAAGTAAGTCTTATAAAATGGCCACTAACCAATTATTTTTTATTTATTCTGAATTCTGTTATTCTTTCTTATTTTTATGACAAATGTTATTTTACGTGTTTGGTGTATATGTTACGGTTAATACAAGAAAGTAGTTAATTCGCGAATTAACCGGCTAATACCCGAATTAACCAACATCAAGGATTGGTTAATTCGGGTAATTAGCCGATTAATTCTCGAATTAACTACTTTCTTGTATTAACCGTAACATATATACGTAATTGCTTTAATTATTAATATAAAAAATTACGTATATATGTTATACGTAATTTTTTATATTAATAACTAAAGCAATTACAGTGAAACCTGGTTAATTGTGATCTCAAGGGACCAAGCCATATGTACCAATTATTGAAGGTTTCCAATAATCCAGTTTTCCAATTAAGCAGGTTTAAAATTATAGTTGTCTCATTTACAGAGGTCCCCGCTTACAGAGGTCGAAATGTGCCGTTATACCATTTTTAGAGGTGGAAGTGTTAATAAAAATACGTATTTTTGGTGTTAAAACCTAATTAATTTGTCTCACTTATACAGGTAATTGAGCTACAGAGTCTCAATTATAGAGGTAAACATCGAAAAAGTCCTAGAATTAAAATGTCATTTAACCAGGTTCAAAAAGTCCCATTAACAGAGGTAATTTAATGAAAAAGAACCAGGACCTCATTGCAACTCTCAATAATAGAGGTTTCTCACTTATCCAGGTCCCACTTAACCAGGTTTCACTGTACTTAAAATTCACTGTAGATAGAAGCACTGTCCTAAAAACATGACAAACATCTATTGGACAGAAAAATGTAAGGCTATGCAACCAAAATTGATTTTTCCTAGTGCGAATTAAGAATTAGAAAATATTTAGAATAACCGAGAAGTGATTACATACAATCGTGATATAATTTTAATTAAAAACGAATATTTTAGAACAAATATACATCGATACGAAAAGGAGAGACCATTTTATATGTCGTTTAAAGAGAAATTAGAGTCTTATGAAACGTCGCATAAAGAAGCTATTGAAGAATTAAAAGCACAATTAAAAGAATCACTTTGCGTTCAGGTAATTTAACTTAATCAAATCTTGATTAACGTCTGATTAGAACTCTTCAATAAATAAAATTATCGACCAATTTTTCAGACAATATATTAACAAAAAATATAATTAATACATTAACGTTTCGATCCGGATTTGGATCTTCTTCAGAACGCATTCTAAAAAATATAAAAAATAATTATTATTTAATTTCTAATTCGCTTTAAATAAAATTCTTTCAAAATAATTAGTTAGTATCAAAATATTGAATGTATTAATTATATTGACGTGATAACGTCTTATAAATTGATGAAACACCGGCTGCACGGATATTTTTTGTGTCATATAATTATTACCGATTCATCCAAGCCAAAGTATAACTGAACGCACGATAATGGCAATATGGCGCTAATAATAATTAATAAATGTCATTTTATTTTGTTAAAAATAACTGATCGCCGTCATTATGGATAAAATATGATATTATTCACAACGAATGGAAATGTATTGATCAATTGATAGTTTGTACACAAACGCAGCTAGATTTTGTATCAAAAACAAATCTTGGGAGATATTTGCATTTCATAACAGCAGATAAATTATACGGTTTGTTAAGAAATGTACAATATACATTCTTTTATTGTCTTTTATAATTGCTTAAAAATATGTATTTTGCTTTGGTTGATCACATTATTAGTCGGTAAAAATATAGTTTGACAGCTACTAAAATTTAGGTTATGTATTATTAAATATGATATTCGAGCGGAATACGTTATCACGTAAAACTGTCGTCCGTAAACCGACTTTACAGACAACCAATTTTTTTTTTTTGTTAATATATTGTCTGAAAAATTGGTCGATAATTTTATTTATTGAATAATTTAACTTAAACTGAGTATCCTTTAGGAACACTATTTATCTATTGTTATAATTTTAGAAACAATTGGAACTAACTAATAAAGATTTACGATCGCGAGTTGCGACCTTACAGTATGACTTACATACCAGCGAAGGCGTCCAGAAGGACTTTGTTAGATTATCGCAGTCGTTGCAAGTTGAATTACAGAAAATACGCGATTCCGATACGCAGGTTCGGTGGCAATATGAAGAAGACGTCAATGAGTGTTCGTCTTGTAAAATACCATTCAGTTCAGGAAAAAAAAAGGTACTTGTTAACTTATTTTATTCAACTCATGCGCGTTATTCATGTTTTATCATGCCTAAAAACCGAACCCTAAATAGCCATTTACCGACTGGTGACAATTACTTGTCATAACTCAATGAAGATTCCTACTAGCTCGGCCATTGTGGAGTAATGAAAATAAACGTAACTATTTTCTGAGTCGTAACGAAATAGTAGGTAACAACAACTCCGTTGTTACGCATTGAGACTAAAATTGAGAGGCCGAATGTTTTCGACATGGAGTTTATTCATAACCGGCTAACCTCAAACCAAAACATTGAATCGTGCTGTTTGGTGCTGTTAGTATTGACAGTTTTTTTTATAAAGAAATAAATAGATATTTACAACATCTCATTATAATTAAAACATGAATAACGCGCAATTGTTGAATAAAATTATGGGCGCAACTTGTAGTCTAAGTCATTCATGGCGTGTCAGCGCGATGAATGACTTAGACTACTAGTTACGCCAATAACTATTATCAAACGTGCAATATTCAACTTATATTGCGATGAGCTGATAAGTTCGTTCCAAGCAGCCAGCGAATGGTTTCGAAACCGTCACCCGCATGCGCACTAGGTAAAACGAAGTTGACTTTAGAACACGTTTTAGCTACTGCGCATGCGGGTGACGGTTTCGAAACCGTTCGCTGGCTGCTTGGAACGAATCTAATAACTCATCTGACAATTCGGTATGTTAATTACTTTTTTATAATCGTTGAAAAATGGAACAATACCGAAGTGACAATTTGTAAAGTGTAGTTTTTAAAATTGTCGTATTGTTATGTAATTCAAGGGAATACCGAACACGCGTGTTTTTGGTCGCTATGTTTGAATTGAAGTAAATTGAAAGAAACAAAAACCGGATTGTGATCGATTAGTCATGATATTTTTGAATCGGACAGAGATATCCAAATCGTTCAACTGTTCATAACGCTTTTTTATACGCTGTTTTAGTTGCATTGTCGCCATTGTGGTCAGATTTTCTGCATTCAGTGTTTGAGCCACGTAGTGTTGAGTGGTCCAAATCAAAGGGAATCGAAGGTTTGTGGTGTGTGTCACACACTTCTAGTTCACGACACCGCCCCATATTTTAGTACCGAAGCCCCGCATTCTCCAGATTAAAGTTTAATAATACATTAATATTTAATATAACTTATAAACAGACATTTGTATTATAATATACCTAGTTGATTTTATTAACAAGTTTTTTTTTTTAGTTTTTGTTTTTTTGATAGTGGGGTGTCTAGTTTTAGAGCATGGTTTCTTCAAATATAGTACAAAAATTGAGAATAGGATTTTAATTATTGTAGTGTATTTTTTAAGATTAATTAATTTTATTAGGGCATTATCTAAAAATCTTTAAATTATTTTATTAATCAAATGCTTTCTTTCATTCAATTGCACCCAATAATTTTAGGTCATCTTTGCACAATTTTGTAATAGGGTTTTCCATCGTTTTCACGCGCAAGCGTCGCCGCCATTGTTGTGATCACGTTATTCAAAAGCTTCGGGCACTTTTTGACGCAATAGATAGCCCAGTAACGTTTGAAAACGTTAATTTAGATGGAAATATTATTGTCGATGCTAAATTAGTCCACAAAACAGTAGAAGAACACACTTATGATCAGTTGGAATGGTTGAAATGCCACGATTGGAGAAACTGGTAGAAGTAAACGAAAATTGATTGAAAGGTTACAGTCATACATTTCATAAATCGTTGGTTTCAATCACTTTTCACATGTCAAAACAAAAAGTGCCCGAAAAATATGGCGGAAGTTGACGCATGCGCACAAATAAATTTCGACTATGAAACGTTCTATCTCTAGTTTGTGATATGAACACATTTCAGATACAGTCCTCTTCTACTGTGATAGGAGTCGGTTAATAATTTGATTTCAAATTTGAAATCATAGCAGCAGCTAACTTTTACTAAAGAAATTATTTAGCTTAGATAATAATCAGTCAAAAGTAGAGTACAAAATATTTCAGAGCTAATCAAGTCTTAATTGTTTTCTTAAGCAGTCGTCATTTTTGTAGCAGATTTAAGTTTAACTGCGGACAAATAATATGAAATGATGATCGTGAAGATTCTTTAATAAAACATTCACAAGTTGTGATTTATGCATAAATCTGCTATAGTTAAAAAATTAATTAACTAGACACCTCGGCTATTTTTTAATTTTTTGGAAGGTTGTTCAATTAAATGGATCGTTGCTGTGCTCCGATTTCATTCCGAGTTAAATATGAAAAAAAATGTAATTTTTTATAATATTTTATGCTTATAATCAAAAATGTACAGTGTATAGTTTATTGTTAAATATTATACATATAAAAATGTCCTGCTATAATAGCTAAGCACATTTTTTTGTAATTTCTCTGTTATAACATAAATTATTGTCTTTAAGGCTAAATTTATATGTCCCTTTGGAAGTAGGAAAAGTTTGGATCAAGTATTTAACATATTTTTAATATCCTATCTGGCAGACAAATGAATTTACTAGTACACCGATCCCCCGATTTACACGGTAGATACGTTCCTGAGAAAAACGTGTAAATCGAAAATTAAAAATTTTCAAGTCAAAACCGTGTAAATCGAAAAGCTTGCAGAAAATGCATAATTTTGCTATTTAACAGTTGTGATTTTTTTCAATATTTTTAGGTGTACACAGAAATAAAAATAAAATGCATTGACAGGTTCTGAAACTGTGAAACTTTCACTCAAATACAATTTTCCGTAGATAAAACTTTAATTTTATGCGAAGAAATACAGACACAGTGTGCGTGTGCAGCAAGTCAGCACATAAGCTCGGGATTCCCCGTGAAATGTGTACACAGCGCACGTGTTCAATCACAGTAGCATTTAGTAGAGTGCGATAAAAACAAAAAGCATTGACAGGTTCTGAAACTGTGAAACTTTCACTCAAATACAATTTTCCGTAGATAAAACTTTAATTTTATGCGAAGAAATACAGACACAGTGTGCGTTTGCAGCAAATCAGCACATAAGCTCGGGATTCCCCGTGAGATGTGTACACAGCGCACGTGTTCAATCACAGTAGCATTTAGTAGAGTGCGATAAAAACAAAAAGCATTGACAGGTTCTGAAACTGTGAAACTTTCACTCAAATACAATTTTCCGTAGATAAAACTTTAATTTTATGCGAAGAAATATAGACACAGTGTGCGTGTGCAGCAAGTCAGCACATAAGCTCGGGATTCCCCGTGAGATGTGTACACAGCGCACGTGTTCAATCACAGTAGCATTTAGTAGAGTGCGATAAAAACAAAAAAAAACTTATTTGGAAAAACGTGTAAAACAAGTACCGTGTAAATCGGGGGATGGGTGTATATTATAACATTCACAAGATTAGCTTAAATAAACTCAGTGTTGAAATATTTTTCAGTTAAACCAAAGATAGTGAAGAAAATGAGCAAGAATCGGTTTTGGCATTGCAATTTTAACATAAATTTGGCCTTGAGACACCACTGTAAAATGTAAAATAGAAACAAAATATTTATTGAAAGGTGCAATTGTCTTTTAAGATGGTGTGCAATAAATTTTCACAATAAGCGAAGTGAATTACAAGTAATATGTTCTAATTACGAAAACCTCTTTAAAAATCCTTAATAAACTATAATAATGCAAGAAATGACGTATCTGAAATATCCTTCTTTGCACGGAGGTTTTCCCCCAAACCTATACGTCTTAGTTTATTTAAAAATGCTACGCGATTTAAAAAAAACTCATTGAAAACGATTCAGTGACTACAACAAGTTTTAAAATTTGTTAATCCAAGTCGCTGTGTTGGAAACAGTTCCTTATGGAATTTCCAACGCGCCTAATACGTGCCTGTTGAAAAATTACAATCTGGAATTGGTGACTTCGTTTTCGTTGGTTGGCAACATTGAGCAGTCATACAAAAGGTCGAAAATAGGATCGATCTTTCAAAATATTGGTTATAAAAGATAAATTTTAATAAAAACTATTTCCACAATATGGTGAAAGCTAGGTATGTATTTTTTACAATTTCTTCAATGTTTATTTATAACTATAGGTATAATAATTTTGTATTGTCGACTTTGCGAATAATTTGTTACGTAACCAACAAAAATAAATCCTTCAATTTCAGTTCGTTGCAAATGGGTCAACACTTTGGCGAATTAGCCAAAATTCGTGGAATTGTCACCTATAAAATTTCTCCCTACGAACAACGGGCATTTGCCGGAGCGATTTCTCACGGACTCCCAAATGTTTTTAGACGTTTTCGAGCCTGCGTTTTCAGGGTTGTACCGCGTACGTATTCATACTGCAAACATATCAAAATTGTGTTTTTATTTAGTAATTGAATTAAAACCAATTGAAACTATATTTTTTTGCAGCTTTCGTTGTAGCTTATTTGGTCTACGATATGACTGAAAAGAAACACACACAATTGTTGCGTAAAGACCCAAAAGAATTCGAAAATGACAAATAGATTTTATGTTATTATATTATTATTGTAGCTACGAATAAAGTGTAATTGGTAGAAAACTTGATTGTTAAAATTATTACTTCGTAATAAGTCACATTTTTCAAAAACACGAATACCGGGTACTCGGTGAAATTTAAAAGTCGATTACTGACTCTAGCAACTTAATGCTACGTAATATCGCCATGGAGTAGAACCGCATTCTGTGGTATTGCTATTAGTTCGATGGAGGCAC
Source organism: Xanthostigma xanthostigma (assembly GCA_963575645.1). Taxonomy (NCBI): domain Eukaryota; kingdom Metazoa; phylum Arthropoda; class Insecta; order Raphidioptera; family Raphidiidae; genus Xanthostigma; species Xanthostigma xanthostigma. The sequence goes on along the minus strand of OY754469.1, from coordinate 3,554,159 downwards.
TTCTTATGCCTGTTTGTGAAGTCCTAGGCTTTCGATGCCTAAAGTGATTAAAAATTCCACAAAATGTATGGACTATGTGCACGGAGGCGGAATTACAAATTTTTCGATGCGAGCGTTTGTGGTGAGCATTAGGGGAAACTTCGAACTCCAATTTTCCGTATGTCAGTGAACAATGTTTATTAAAAGTAAAAGTAGTTATAATTTTATAAAGTTTTTGACGTGATAACGTCTTATAAATTGACGAATCACCAATCTTATAAATTGATAAAACACCGGCTGCATGCACGAAAAAGTGTAACGTTCCGCCTGACCCTGTGCGTGCTTTTCTCGAAAACGGCCCTAACGATTTGGATGAAATTTACTGAAAAGGGATTTTGGGGGGCAAAAAATCGTTTTAGCTAGGTCTCATCTCTCGAAAAAATCGTTTTCTTACAAATTTTATCATTATAAAAATCAATTTTTTGACGTATGAAAATACTTAAATATTGTAAGTAGGTTTTGGAATTTTATATTATAAACAGTGAAACAAATTATTGTTTTATAATAAAAAAAAACAATTATATTATATGGTGAGTAATTTAAATAAATAAAATTAACCTAAATTTGAAGCGAAAGATGCAATATCATAGATTATAATTATATGTAGAATTTAGGTTATGTATTACGGAATACGTTATCACGTAAAACTATCGTCCGTAAACCGACTTTACAGACAACCAATTTTTTTTAATTACAAAGAAAACATAGAAAAACTAAGCGATCTGGAAATGCTTGTTGTGTTCCGGGCTGTTGCGCTGATGGCGATTTAAGTAAAATAAAGACCATTGGCGCCCTAATTTGACATTCCGCTGTCAGTGTAAACAAATTAACGTCAGTTTTTCTTATTACATTTTTTTTGACACATCATGGCCAACTAAAGTTTTTGACTTATCACCTTAGAAAGTAGAAACATGTCGCGATTTCCACAAAAAGTTCGTTCAATAATTCTCTATTACCCACTAGCGGCGCTAATAGGCTTTGAGCAGTAAAAAAATCGCATAAAAAAGTGGGAAAACACAGTTTTCACATTACATTATTAAGTACCTACATGAAAAATATCATAATTGTTATTTTGTTAACAAAAAAAAGATTTAAAAAATTTAGAAAGTAAAAATGTAGGTACATATACCTATCATTTATGTAGTTTTTTTTACTGACATTTTGCGTAAATATTTTTTTAAGAACAACGCTGGTTTCCGTGTTTTGTAAGTTTTGGGTGAACCACTTTTTAAAAATCAAACACGAGATGGTGCGAAGGTCGCGTGTCAAAGATACTTTCCTAGCGTATTCCTATTTCCTAATCCTTCAAGCGTTTTTCACTCAACAGGAGATCATTAAAAATTAGTTTCCGATTAAAAAAACTAGAAAGTGCATCCTTTAAAATAAGTTCTAGCTTTTTTAATTCCACAACATTTTGTGTTTCATGAAATAAAGACAATTATTATTATAATTAATCATTTATCGCGGTAATACAATCGATTTAAAATTTCGAACTACATCAGCTGGGGATGCAAAGATAATGCTCGCACCTGACAACAAATAAACTAGGACAGGAGATGATACAAGCTGAGGAACATATTTTGAAACAATCTAAACAGTACGTTAAAGTAATCACAATTTTTTGACGTGATAGCGTCTTATAAATTGATGAAACACCAGCTGCACGCACGAAAAAGTGTAACGTTCCGCCTGACCCTGTGCCTGCAAGCGAGAGCGCAGTATGCTTCGGCCCAAGTTTGACAGCTACTAAAATTTAGGTTATGTATTACGGAATACGTTATCACGTAAAACTATCGTCCGTAAACCGACTTTACAGACAACCAATTTTTTTTTAATGTTGACTGGTTGAATTGTTTTTGGCCAGTAACCGACTGGATGACATCATGAAAGAGAGTAATTTTTTAAATACTGTTCATTGTCACCATTGTTTGAAGGTGTGGGATGTTCTTTAGAATTGATTTATTATGTAATAACTACTAGCTTGCATAAGCAGGTCATTTCAAAATCGTTCATAGCACAGGATACTTTAATATTAGTCTTCAATCAGTGATTTGTAATAGAACACGTGCAATTAAAAAAAGTACAATTTAAATTTTTGTACATAAATATCAAATTGATCTCAAAATAATATAAGTTCGTAGATTCACGGTTTTATATCAAAATCACGTCTTATAAGTTTTATAACGTTTGTGGTTGAATTTAATCGGGTGAATTTCAGTTAGTGAGTTAAATTTCAAGGAAGATGATGACACCGAAAAGAAGAATTTTAGATAAACAGCTGAGGGTCATACGAATCATATCCAACAACATTCCGATACTTTGGTATGTTTATCTTTTGTTATAATTTCAATTTTTTCTTTTACATTGATGGAAAACTTGGACAGTTTTCATTTATTATGGTTGTAGGAAATATAATGGTTAAAACGCAGGCACAAACATGTAAAGTGTAAAGCCATCAGCAATGATAGTCTTGTAGCACTTACAGTAATTACATTGAAGTCTTGATATTTACAAGTGATGTGTATCAGTTATACTTTAAAAAATAAAGTTTTAATAGCTTTATCAATTTTTGCGGGTTATTCAAGTAAGTTCTTTCTGATTTCAATGAAGAGTTCAAGTGCCTACCATCTCTCACGGTTTCACCTCGCTAATATTTTTGAAGTAAAAACACTCCGAGTTTTTTAAATTTTGGTCTCGGAGAGAGGGATATTAAAAATAATGCCTGAGCCTTATCCACATAACCTCACGGGAGAAGTGAAACTTCTTTAGTTATGAACTCTTTTCATTGATGCGTTATCCATTTGGCATTACCAATTTCCCTTTTAATTTTGCGTTACTTATGTTTCTCTTATATTTCTTCCGCTGTTGAATCAGTTGCCCTTTAATGTTACATTCAGGGCCCGATCCAGCTATTTCGCCGCTCCGGGCAAAATAATATTTGCCGCCTTTTACCCGTGTGTTGTTCCAAAGATGGTGTAATTTTTTTTTGTTTGACTATCTTTCAAATTTTCGCCGCCGACGCCGCGCCGCCCTCAATTTTGCCCGGGCAATTGCCCCCCCCTATATAGGGCCCTGGTTACATTTCAAAAAGATACGTTGCTAAAGAAATTTCACTTAAAAAACCGAGTCATTTTTTATAAGTGGGATATGTTTAAATAAAACTGACACAAAAATAAGTTTAAAATAATTTTCTTTGAAATAATTTAGTAAGTTCTGTACACAAATAATATATATTTCGGATATATCAAAATACTGCAAAAAATTGGGCACACTTTCAATCTAATATTCAAATATTGTCATGAACATATTGGCTGCCGTTTCAATAAATTACTCTATGGTAAAATATTAGTGATCCTCTTCTGTATGATTAATATAAAAAAATTACAGTGATGTTGATTTTTTTGTTACTTTCTAACAAATTTAAAATCACATGTTAAAGTGAGACAGGAATTTAACAGCGCTGTTAATTTTAACATTGACCATACAGAATAACGCCATTTATATTATATATACTTGTTTTTTTTTTAATATAAAATAGTAACATATACCTACTAAATTTAAATACAATTTTAATGATAAAGCATTTCATAATACAATTGGAACTGGCTTGCAAAAATAACCAAAAAAAAAATATCACAAACAACGGTTTTTTTATCAAATCCATAAATACTATTCGAATAAAAAGTAACGGCAATAAAAAATTCATATATAATTCAATTATTAAATTAACTCTTGTATAGAACGATTGGAAATGATACAAAATCCATAATCGAAAAGTGCTAAGGTTTAATAATTTTTTTTCTTGATTAAAAGTCTCCTAATTAAATTGGAAAAAATATTAAAATATGCGTAAGACATCGATGCTTTACATAGTTTTCGGAACTGCTGACATTATTTGGTTGTTTGCAAAAAATTAAAATGCACCGTTTGCATGCTAGGTTGACATATTTTCCATAAGATTACATGTAAAAGTTTTTTTTAATTTTTAACTTTATAAATCTCCTAATGATTTTGGATTTTTTACAGAAAATTTTGTCATAAAAAAATCTATTAAAAAAACTTTATTTTTTTCATTATCTTCGCAAAACGGCTCAACCTCCTTAATAATTTTAATTTTTATTACTTCTAATTTCTTTTTTTAATTATTTACTGCAAAAAATCTGTAAAATACAGATATTTACATAAATTTATTTTTTCTAACCTAACTTTGTACAAAAAATTCAAAAGTTAGTCCATTAAGTAAAATACTAAAATAATTAATTAATATTTAAAAAAAATGTTTATTTATGCCTTTATGACAATAATTTATTGGTATCATTGACTTATAACCTTTTGTAAAAATGTATTATGGAAAAGTTCCAATTTAGAATTCGACTTACTTTTGATCGGGACTGTAACGCATCAACCTCCTTAATAATTATAATACATCCAATTACGGAAGTTATATTAATTTTCATTAGTTGCTCAATTTTTTTATCACAGATAATATAAGCACCATCACTGGAGATTCTCAAAAATCAGACTGTAGGTTTCTGATTCGAATTGTATTATGTGTTTTTTTAAGTATGTTCATGACAATAGTTAAATTTCTCTTAAAAAATACTGTTTAGGATACCTTACAAAATTTCAAAAATTCAATATCAACTTTCCTTTTTACCAATAGGCATTTGTAAATTTACTAGATAAATTATTATTATTAGCTTGGCCACTATCCAATTCTTAAAGCTGCTGTTACATTAAACCAGTCGTCCATCACAAGTTGTACTGTGCTTCCGTTAACGAAGTCATCAGCGAACTAGTTTCTTCTGCTATAACGCGTGCTTGAATTACACGATACCCTATAACGCGAATTTGCACATACGCGATTAATAAATGGCATAAAATCACAATTAGGTAACCATGTTTTGCGCCACCGTGTATCACAAGATGGATGCGAAAAAAACAGTATTTTATGCTATTTATATACGATCGATATGCGGAACAATTGGTTGGTTCCACTAATGTCAGCAGAGTACAGCTTCGCTCATAGTGGACGACAAGTTTTTAAAGACTCGATAACTAAAGAGACCCAATACTACATAAATAATAATAAAAAAAACGATTTGAATATATTTTTTAACTCTATAAAACAAATATTTAAAACTGAGTAACTGAAACAAAAGACTCATTAATATATTTTTTCGGCTTTTGATCGTAGAGTATTTTTCCACTGTCGCTTATTTCTTTAACATAATATGCCAGTTGTAGTGTTATGAATTTTGACGCTCTTGAAATGAAAATCAACGAAGACAGTGACGTACGTAGAATATTCTGTCCGGGGACATTCGTCGTTTAAAATGTTTAATAGTTTTCTGAGGGGATTCAGCTTCCCATTGTACTGCATACCAAAAAAAAGTATGTTTTTCGAATGTTTTCGTAGGAGGTTATCGGTCATTAAATTTACATTTTTTTGAGAATAAAATTATTAGAGTATTGTGTAACTTAAGATATCTTTAAAAATAATTAAAATAAAAAACAATATACAAGATACTTGTAACATTTGAAGAACGCTTGTGCGTTATTCAAATGTTCTAAGTAGAATAATAATATGTGGTAGTGAGAAACTATTAACTTGGTGAACATAGTAATTTGTGAACATATCACGAGATGTCGCCAGGGTCATCATCGGTAAAAAAAATAATACATTATTGACTTAAAAGTCAGATGTCAATACAAAAATCAAATAATAAATTAGTAGTTTGCAATATTAAATTACTATACTATTTGTTGGGTAAGTTTTGTATGGCAAAAATCTCAATTTTTCTTATTTCCATAACCAAAAATAGCATTATTACTCTAATATCTTTGAAAGACAGTTTATTTTTAAAAGTACCTTACGCATTTAATTTTTATACATGGAATGTTATAAAATGTATTTTCAATGCACATGAGATTGAGAAAAACAATAGCTACGGAAATATTTTTAATTTCATAAATATAAAATATCAACGTATCGTTTTTATTACGTAAAATAAGTGAGATTCTAAAAAAAAAACAATTTCATAAATACACCCATACTTTTTTTATATATTGTATATTATTAATAGTCTATTTCGGATCAAAACTAGTGATTATTCTTTCCACCAGAGGCGTGTACTCGCCTACAATATTCAACCCGAACTATAAGACAACACTTTTGAATTTGAACAAAATGAACTCGTTATCTAAACAATCAGATTAAAATATCTTCCAACTCGAATAAAAATCACATTTAACGAACCATCGAACTTTTAAAATCAAAACGAAATTTTAGTAAAATAATCACGCGATAAAATTTGTGCATACGTCTTAAACAAATTGCTGTAATGATGATTTGTCCTCTGTCTTTAAAATGTACAACAGTCGGTTGGTATTAATAAGCTACGCAGTCTCCGATTCCATCGGATATCAAACTATTCCGATACACTTATGCTATAACAATATCATACATCGGACGGATATATTTAAATCATATACCAGATTCAGCAATTCCTTCATCATCTGTAACAATGCAAAAGTTCATATAATATTTCTTTTAGTAAATTCGATATTTATATTTCATTTTTTTTTTTCGCCACAATTAAGTATATACATATATATTTTTTTATTCGTGCAGTATTTTTCGTTAATAACTAGCGATTGAAGAAATGTAAACAGGTTCCGCTTTACGAGTGTTTGCTTTCACGCCATTTTATTTTTAAATGTCACCATATTCGAAAATATTAATAATATGAATTCACCACTGAAATATAGTTATAATTCAGTGGAATTCACTAAATTTTAGAGAGAGAGAGAGAGAGATTGTAGATTGTAGACGCAGACAACTGAGGTAGTCAGCGAATTGCAAATAAATGCATTTATTGTTTCACGAATACGCTTTTGCAATGAGTTAAACTCTAAATTTAAATTATAAATTCTCGTTTTATAGGTTATGTTTTTTAAAACATACGCGTCAAATTGATAAATTCTCACATGGCCCTGGGGAGTGCGTTTCCACAAACGCACACACTGATAAAGTCGGACCTGTCTGTATATACAAATGATTAAAATGTGTCTTTAGGAAAACTATTTAAAAAAGCATAATCACGATGTACCACAAAAATAGCATGGAATTATGAAAAGTGCCTAAGACAAACGTCATGATTAGAAAATGGCACGCGAAAAAATAAAGAGGAATTTTTTAAAACGTTATCAATGCCTATTATCTTTTACATTTGGTCATAAAACAATTTTTTACTAATAAATATTGTTTTCGTTATCACAGTCAAATTCAAATATTCGGATAAATTTCGATTGAAACGTTGACTATTTTTTCGTTTCTTTATATTTCCACAGTTGAATCGAACACCGCTATTTGATGAATCTTTGAAATCAGTCAACTTAACTGCCATACAAAAAAATGGCGGCCGCTGTTGATTTTTGTCTCTTAAATTTTTTTAAAATGCAAATCTAATAATTGTAAACTTTAATCTTCCATCTGAGAGTCTATCACATAATTTTCGATAAAAAAGTAAAACCGCGTCAGTCCAAAATCTCAATTTAACTTTCTGATTCCGGTCGCCATTTTATTGACACGCCATTTTGACTTTTCATTATCAACTAAATGAAACTTAAATGTTGTTTAGTAAGATTTTATTAATAAATGCACAAGCAAAAACCTATAATACTAAGTTTTAATTGCGATTATATAAAATTGTTAATAAGAGAAGTAAACTTTAAAAAAGCTCTAATAAATGCAATCTTAGGATTTGTAATATAGCGTTACCACAACGAATGGAGTGCTTTCATCTTTGTTTTTCTCCCCCCAAATGGTCATAGTCTTCTCCCCTACCACCACCTCCACCTCCCTTGCCTGAACCATAAATTAAAATATCACAGCATAAGATTATGTCACAAGTTAGTGTCGACAATTCTTTTTTCACGTATTTTGTACAATACTTGCCAACGATGCAAATTTTTAAGCCGCCTGCATGGCATTCTTTTCTACGAGAACACACAAAAACATATTTTGGTGTAAATTTACTTTGATAAATCAACCATGCAATCGATAAGCTGTTTAAAGTAACGCAAATGCATTTCTTAAGCAGAAAATTAACAATGAAATGACGAAATTAAATATAAGCTGATATAATATTTTGTTTGTTGAAGTATAAAAAATTGTTTTTTTTGAGAAACGTTTTGCACAACCCAGCAATAGGCACCGAGAATGCGCAGGGTTAAATTTTAAATTGTGCGTTTGAAGAAATTTTAACGATTTTATCACAAATCGTTAGAATCTGACGAATCAATGGATAATTTTCATTTTCGCACTTCAATTTTTTTTTACGACAGTCTCGGTGCCTATATTATGAATGAAACGTCAAAATAAAACAAATGATGATTGTACTGTGAATGGAAGCTGATGTCAACACTTACTTGTGAATTACATGTTTTAAAGCAATATATATGAATAGAATTCTTAACTATTTTGGAATATTAAAATAATGCGAGCATACAAATTTACATTGTAGGTCAGCCAATTAAAATGCGTTTGCTCAACACCAGCACAACTTAAAACAATTGAAGTATATAGTGACATTTTTTTTTTTCATAACCTAATTTCGATGGAAATTTATTTGCTCACATATTAGAATATAAATTTTATATAGTCTTATAAGTACAGTCTTTTTTTTTCAATTAGGTACAACACTACTTTTCTAGTAAATATTCTCACCGCCAGAGGCACATAATTCGTCTTGTAAATTTCTTCATTGAAGTTAGGAACATTTATCTTTTTCAATTTCAGTACCTAAAACTAGAAAACGAGCGGCGTGCTTCTGGCGGTAAAAACACTGGCTAGATTTTTATTAAGGAAGTACCCTCGATAAATGAATTAACAAACAGAAAATTACGAAAATTTGCAAATATGTCAAAACCTTTTCAAAAATGACTCAGTTAAATTTTTGTGATCTTTGGTTGACTTTGAAAAAAGATATTGATAATTTTATTTCGCTGCACTTAACATGGAGTCTTATGGAAATCTGTGATTTTGACGCACTCCATCATTTATTACGTTGGAATTGACAAACAGATTTTGATAAAATTTTCAGGAAATATAAACGAATATTCTATGAACATTTTTCTTTTTCCAAAACGTATAAAGCTTGCTTATGTTAATAGAAATAACTAAAACAAAGCCGAGCTTTTTAGCAATTCATAAACATGACAACACCGCAATATTATAGTTTGTGGCGCGTCATTTAAAAATAAGTTACAAAACTGCAGCAGTTTTGATATCGTAAAAACATACGTAAATTGAGTAAATGCTAAAAGCTTAGTATTCCAAAAAAATGACAGTATATTATTATTTCCGAAATGACAGGAATAAAGAAAAGCATTTTCATAAATTAATGCGAATTTGACACCGCATGCTGCGTACATAAGCACTTGTAACTATGGCAAGGCATGCGGTGTTGCCAAATTATATACTACGTTACTCAAGTAGAAGACTGAAATTCTTTGACTTACTGCGTACCGAGGGTACTTCCTTAAAACGTAAATTTTAATTTTGCATACTGACACATTATTATGCGTCAGTAAATTTCACATCGGGACATTGATATAAATTTTTCCAAAAAAATTTCACAATTTGAGAAAGTTAACGATAAACTCGAAATCATTTTAATGAATAAAAAACCATTTAATGCACGACTTACCTTCGTAACCTTGATTGTCATGTACCTCTCTGAGTGGTCCCGTTAACTCCTTGCCTTCGAGCACAGCCAAAAGGCACTGGTGTATACAAATATATTGTTGTTCGGTCTGAACCATCCACACACGTTCTTTTCGCATCGCCCACACTATTCCGAATATATCGACGTAGTCAGACACGTGAATCTGTTGCAAGATTCTGTCGAGGGTTATGAATGTACCCGATCGACCGACTCCCGCGCTGTTAACAAAAATAACGGTTAAATCTATTGCAGCGCAAAGTTACGACTAGTGATGTGCCGGATCGTTAAAAATGTATAGAATAGAATAGAATATATCTGTTTAAATACCACCATTACGTGGCATAACATCGTCATACAATTAAAAAAAAAAAATAAAATAGACAAGTATAGTACACTAATAAAAGAAATCTTCTACAGAATAATGACCAGCCTCAATCAACCTCCTCCGCCCAAGATTTTTGAACTGTTTTAGGGGAAGGTTTTGAACATCAAGAGGCAATTTATTGAATAGTCTAATTGATATGCAGACGAAACTGCTATTTGTTTTTTGTAGTCGATGAGGTGGTAATCTCAGATTATGTTTATATCTTACATTATAAGAGTGACAATCAGAGCTGCAATTCAAGTTCATCATATTTTGTTTAACGTACAATAACGCATGAAGAATTAATATCTAAATATATTCCCAAGAATTTAACATTTGTGTTGTAATCATTACTCAAATGATTAAAAGTCAAAAATTCTGTTTTATTTACGTTTAAACTAAGTTTATTAGTCGAAAAGCAATCAGTAGCCCTCAATAGTGTCTCACGCGACATCCCAGAATCAGCGGATACGGATCTGAATACGGATTTTTGGTTTCAAGATCCGCGGATACGGATCTTAACTTTTTAGAGTACGCGGCGGTAAATATTGCACATCGACCTTTGGAAAGAGACTATCTGTTATGGGAAAAAGTTATTGACCTCTTTAAGAGTTAACTCTCATAACAGATTGTCTCTTTCCAAAGATCGATGTGCAATATCTCATTATAAAGATAGTTGATTTAGTACCTTTGAGTTATGTACTATTAGTATGGTACTCACTACGATAAATGTTTGCAATATAAAGGTGCCAAATACGATTTAAAAAAATAAAAAATAATCTGAATGGAATTTAACAGGTTTTCATTATTACCTAATCACCTATATATATATATAAAATTTCATCTATGAATTGAAAATTAATAAGGTAAAAGATCCGCCAAAAACTAACGGATACGGATATGGATCTTTCTTCTCCCTCGGATATCCGGCACATCGCTAGTTACGACACATATCGCAGAGAGAAGCGTCTGTATTGACTTTTCCAAACTGCAGAGTCGTTTTGTAAAATATAATTTTTATGATTTAGTACCTGCAGTGAACGACGATAGGCCTTTGATCTGCACCTATTCGTTCTCTGAATGCCCGAACAAACCTAACGAGTGTGTGTGGTGGATTCGGTACACCAAAATCTGGCCACGTCGTAAAATGGAAATGACGGATTACTCTTTGTATGTCTCCCTAAAAAAAGTAAATAATTACATATTACCGATATAAAGTATCTGTATTTCACGCATACATAATTAATTATTATCAGTATACAGGGTGTCCCATTAAGAATGGGACATAGAACAACCGCAGATTCTCCAATTCAAAATAAAACGATTAAACGAAATATGCTTAGATAAAATGTTACTCGCTCTACCAGTGGCGTACGGCAGGAGTAAGTAATACTTGTACCCCTTCTAAATGTTACGCCGCTGTCTAAATTTTAATTTTGACTATAATTTTAATTTTTTTGATATTTTCTAAGTCAATAATGTACACTTGTTAGTTTGTTGTAAAGTCATTGGTTTTCGAAATATTCGCAGTTAAAGATAGATAGACATGTACGTTTTATTTGTATTATTATTAATAATATTCATTTTTACAATTTCGTCTTAAAAAACTGCGAATATCTCGAAAACCAATGACTTTACAACTTTGGATTGTAGACACTTATCCATCACGATTAATTATAAACAACAATATTCACATGAATACACGAATAAAAACATGTAAACACTGTACAGCACTTGCCCGCATGACAGACTGACTATGTGTTATACATACTACACGTTCAGCTGATGCTAACCATGGGCGCCGCCATATTGGCCTTGGCTGCTCTACCGAGCGCCTACTCCGAACGCCTTTCACTTTACCCCTACTCCGCGGCCGCCTGTAATGCGACATGCAACAGACGGCCAGAAAAATTCGGGGCGATAGAATAAAAGTTTCACTTTAATAATCGAGATAAAGGTCTGTGGAGTCATGTCTGGGATACCCTGTATATATCTTTAAGTTGTGCCAACTGTATGATAATTAATATACTTACTCTACACATCATAAACTCCGTAATGCTCCAGTCAGGATAATGACTGTCATTCAAAATTTGTACAGAAATGTCCCCGTAATATACCGGCATTGTGTCGAAAGGCCAGTAATGGTCACATTTCTCGCGACCTTTTTCAATACATCGCGTCAACATGACAATGGCACGAGAGTTGGATTCCCAGCACATTCTCCAGAAATCGTCTCGAGTGGAATGTAAAGGTCCTTGAGTTACAATAAACTCTCTTGGCGAATTGTGACCCTAAAAACAAAGTTACAGATAAAGAAATTAATACTAGTAGTTTTTCAACTTTAAAGTCGCCTAAAATGATTTAGATTTTTACTTTTTATGTTGGTAACGTTAGAGATTATAGTTATTTTTCTTTTTAAAGGTGGTACTTGGTTATAGTGCTTTTAACTATCATACATATGAAACGTCTAGTTATTTTTTCCCCTAAAGTTCGTTTTACTGCCTATAGCACTGAAGACTTTAGTTATTTTTTTCCCTAAAGTTGGCTACTATCCTTACCGGTACATAGTTAGCATTGATATAATCTGATCCTTCTTCATCGTCGACGGGTTGCAGTTTATATCTCGAATGATCGTACGGAAGAATGTTTGTGAACCGATTTTTAGGCCTGTTGCACGGCAAGTCCGCAAAAGTACACGGTTGATCCTTTCCGACGTGTTTCAATTCTTCAAACTCTTCGCTGAATCGAAAATCTGAATCGGCCGACATGACCCGATAATGTTCGCCGAAATTTTTTATCAGTATCGGCCGGTTTGGTTCCACAACCGAATCCGGTAATGAAACACTATCGTTTGCTCTCGTTTCAGTTGTTTTTCTGCCAGCTGATCGTCTTCTTTTAAATAAAATAACGGCAATAAACAATAACATTATTATAAACAATGGAATTGTTATTCCAATTATTACAGCCGTGTTGTCTTTGTCTGAAACAAAATTTGTGTTATACAAAAAGCCCAAATTTCTGATTGCAATTATTCTACTCAAATGAGTAGTGTAAATGAAAAATATTGTAAAGTTTTTTATTTTACTCACCAGCAATTAAAATTCCTTGTAAGCACAAAACATTAAATAAAGAAATAAATTCACTTCGGAAGAGTAACTTCGAATAATAATATAAACGTACCTGTCTGCATCGGAAAGCTGTAGAAAGTATCGGTAAATTTGTCCGGAGCCGTGAACGCTCTTATTTTCACCCGATACGTCGAGCCGGATTTTAAAGGTCCGTTACAATATCCGGCCTGTCTAACATCGCAAGTCTGTGCTCCGATAGTAAAATCTTCAATTGAACTATTCTGGAACGGATAATAGGGATCCATAACTTGGTAAGGAGGCCATAAAGAATATGCCTGCACATCGCGCCAAGAAGGCATTTCAACACCGGAAGCGTTTTTGGAATCGTCCTCCGCCACTATTATCGCGTACGATACAATTTGTCCGTTCTGTTCCGAGAAATAATTTTTACGGAATCTTATTTGGATAGTTGCCGACGTTTTATACACTTCTGTCGGCACGACGCCGTTATTCGGCTTAGGCGGAGCGAGTATCGGCATTTTTTGTTTCCACGTCGTCTCCGGACCAAACCCGACTTTTGTTTCGGCTTGAATTTGGAACACGTACGTTTTTCCTGGTATTAACGGACGTATAGTTCCACTGAATTCATCCGGTAGAAATTCACGAGTCTGAAAATAAAAATATAAAAGAGTTATTGAGTCACTGGCACTGATAGTGCGTTTGTAAAGTAATTGTTATCGCGAAACAAATAGTTTTATTTACTGTGAATGTTTCCATTTAAATAATTTCGTTTAAGGAGGTTGATGCATTACAGTCCCAATCAAAAGTAAGTCGAATTCTAAATGAGAATTTTTCCATAATAAATTTTTACAAAATGTTATAAGTCAATGATACCAATAAATTATTGTCATAAAGGCATAAATAAACTTTTTTTTTAATATTAATTAATTATTTCAGTATTTTACTTAATGGACTAACTTTTGAATTTTTTGTACAAAATTACTTAGGTTAGATATAATAAATTTATGTAAATATCTGTATTTTACAGATTTTTTGCAGTAAATAATTAAAAAAAGAAATTAGAAGTAATAAAAATTAAAACTAAATCAATAAAAAGTTGAAAATTCAGTTAAAATTGTTAAAAATGTCAAGAATAAAAGTCCATAATCGAAAAGTGCTAAGGTTTAATAATTTTTTTTTTATTGATTAAAAGTCTCCTAATTAAATTGGAAAAACTATTAAAATATGCGTAAGACATCGATGCTTTAAATAGTTAGTTTTTGGAACTGCTGACATTATTTGATTATTTGCAAAAAATTATAATGTACCGTTTGCATGCTAGGTTGACATATTTTCCATAAGACTACATGTAAAAGTTTTTTTTTGATTTTTATCTTTATAAATCTCTTAATGTTTTTGGATTTTTTACAGAAAATTTTGTCATAAAAAAATCTATTAAAAAAACTTTATTTAAGATTTTTTTCATTATCTTCGTAAAACGGCTCAACCTCCTTAAAAGTTCAAGTAGAAGAATTGTGCTCAGGTTTGCGATTGCATATTTGGTTTCGAGGGAGTGTAATTGTTTACCTGTGTGTAAGTAGAACCTTCCAATCCATAAGTAATTTTGAATTTTCTTATGATTCCATTTTGTTCAGTACTCGGTAATGACCATTCCAGCACAATATCGCTGGGATGAACATCAATTGGCTGGAATCGATCGACTTTACCCGGTACCGATTCTTTGGTAGTAAAAATGGCAGAAACCGGTAAAGACTGCCTCAAAACACTCGATTCCGTGCCCGATCGAACAACTACGGTAAATGTGTAATTTCTGTGCGGCTTCAGGTCGACTATCGTGATGTAATTATGCAGGGTTAGATTTTGTATCAATATATTTTCAGGTAAATACTGTACTTCGAATGCATTGTACTCTCCGCGGGGAATTCCCCAACTCAATGTTATTTCTGTATCTGCGACGCGACTTGCGTTGATTCCAGTAATCGGTTCAGGGTCTGAAAAATCATATCGATGTTTTTGTTAGTCTGGTAACGCGTGGCCCACAATAGCGACAAAAATAAAATGTCCACATCATCTCTCTTTTTCTTAATGGTTCCTTCAGCACAGGTTTTCCTTGGAAAGAACCTATATACTTTCATTTATGTGTATTTTGTTTGTTTATAAATCACTGTATTTTCATGGAAGTAATAAATTGTTATTATTATTATTATTATTACTAGCGTGACCTGTGCGAATTATTCGCACTAAATAAGTATAATAATTATCACTTTACAAAATTATTTTTTAAATATGATTGCAGATATTCAATTCGTTTCTAATTTTGCACACTGCTTATAACGTTCTTCTTTTTGTTGTAAAAGAAATATTTTACTAAAATTGTCATATAGAGGCGCAAGTAGCAAAAGCGTTGTTCAGCGTTGCCCGTCAGATGGCAGTATGCAGTATTTACAATATGAAGGAGATGACAGATCGAAGTGTTAACGTTACGCCGTCAGATGGCAGACGTTGTTCAGAGTTTAATTAATTTACAAAAACAATAGCAATAATAAATTTTTTAGTTGTCGATGTCAGTAGAGCAAGCAATTATCTGTAAAATGATATATAATTTATGTGGAGAAATTGTGTGGTTTTTTCTAAAAAGAGAGGCAAACATCTTAAACCTTAGCGTATTAATATATATGATTAACTTACATAAACGTTCCTGTCTCTGCAAAGGTTGGCTCGTAACATTTTTCGATACCGTCCAAACGGTGATGTTATAAAGTTTGCCGGGTTGCAAACCTGTAAATGTAATTCTTCTATCCGAATCGTTAGCTGCCTTCTCTTGAACGGGAACATCCGGTTCATTTATCGAGAAACGATACAAATCGAAACGCGACGAAGCTTGCGGCGTCGGGGTATAGCGCAAACTCAATGTATCTGTTTTTTGCGGATCGTTCACGACCACCATTTCAGACTGAATCAGAGGCACTAAAATCATAAATTACATATAAAAATAATTTTATTGCTCTATCGCTTACCGAAGTCAAAATTTTAGTTCATGATACGCGGCGTTGCGATCAGGAAGACAAAGTAAGTCAAAGAAATCATTGAAAAGAGACAAAAGATCAAATTTAAAACTTGTTCAATTCTTTTGGTCACGCGCTATTTATCTTTTGTCTTATGCAGTGTTGCCAGTCTAGTACATTATTGTACTAGATCTAGTACTTTTTTGTCATTTTCTGTATGCTAGTACGTTGAAGCAAAAATTTAGTACTTTTTAATAAATGTAGTACTTTTTAATAACCAATGTCCACACACCCACCACAACAAACGAAAAAAGGGAAATTACCAAAAAAAAGACTTTTGACGTGATAACGTCTTATAAATTGATGAAACACCGGCTGCACGCACGAAAAAGAGTAACGTTCCGCAAGCGAGAGCGCGATATAAGCGATAGTCCCTCTCTTCTCGCGTGACGTCAGAGAGTAGTGTGCGTTCAACATTTTTTTCGGCTGTTCCAACGAAAGCTACATCTGACAGATGGCCAGAAAAATTATACGGTTTGTTAACAAATATATAATATATATACATTCTTTTAAATGTCTTTTATAATTGCTTAAAAATATGTATTTTGCTTTGGTTGATCAAATTATTAGTCGGTAAAAATATAGTTTGACAGCTACTAAAATTTAGGTAATGTATTATTAAATATGATATTCGAGCGGAATACGTTATCACGTAAAACTATCGTCCGTAAACCAACTATACAGACAACCAATTTTTTTTTTTGCTCTCCAATTGTGCCCGCAACAAAATTATTTAAGCCAGGTTGTTAAAAAAAAGGTCATTTGTGGTTGGCAAATCTTAAAAAAATTCTAGTACTTTTTTCTACTTTTATATTACCTGATCTAGTACGCAAAACAAAAAAGTTCTGGCAACACTGGTTTTATGTTTTCTTTACCGATGGCAGCGCCACGAAATGAACACAACTCAAGCTTCGATAAGTTATCTCCATTCTGAATTAGTTTCAGAACCTGTCCACAAAACCGTGGTTCAAGAAGTTGATCCCTTACAGTCCCAATCAAAAGTAAGTCGAATTCTAAATGGGAACTTTTCCATAATATTTTTTTACAAAAGGTTATAAGTCGATGATACCAATAAATTATTGTCTTAAAGGCATAAAAAATTTTTTTTTTTAATATTAATTAATTATTTCAGTATTTTACTTAATGAACTAACTTTTTAATTTTTTGTACAAAGTTAGGTTAGAAAAAATAAATTTATGTAAATATTTGTATTTTCAATATTTTTTGCAGTAAATAATTAAAAAAAGAAATTAGCAGTTATTATAATTAAAATTAAATCATTAAAAAGTTGAAAATTCAGTTAAAATTGTTAAAATTGTCAAGAATAAAAGTCCATAATCGAAAAGTGCTAAGGTTTAATAATTTTTTTTATTGATTAAAAGTCTCCTAATTAATTTGGAAAAAATATTAAGATATGCGTAAGACATCGATGCTTTACATAGTTAGTTTTCGGAACTGCTGACATTATTTGGTTATTTGCAAAAAATTAAAATGTACCGTTTGCATGCTAAGTTGACATATTTTCCGTAAGACTACATGTAAAAGTTTTTTTTTAATTTTTAACTTTATAAATCTTCTAATGATTTTGGATTTTTTATAGAAAATTGTGTCATAAAAAAATCTATTAAAAAAACTTTATTTCAGATTTTTTTCATTATCTTCGTAAAACGGCTCAACCTCCTTAATGTGTATGAATACTTTACTTACTTGTTCTGGTAATAAATGTAGTGACATCACTCAGCAAATTATAAGACATTGTTCTGATGTTGAAAGTGTATTCGACACCGGGCATTAAATCGCCGACCAAAACTCGGACGTCATCCCACTGTTCGGGTTGCGTTAAGTTTCGAGTCTGCCTCATATTTTCATTTTCCGTTTCCCACCAATCGACCATATACAACTCGACTCGGCCTTCCGGTTTAGGCCATTCCAAGGTCACGTTGCTTGAATCGATGATCGATACTATTTTGATCACCGGGTTCGGTCGCACCGTTTGGTTAACTTGTTGCGGTCCGTTGCTTTCTATGCCGAAGCTAACCGTATTCACCTGAATGGTGTACCGTTCTCCCGGCGCCATATCGGCAACTTCGGCCTCGTTATTTTTTACAGGAGGCAACTTAACCCAAATCCGATCGGAATCGGTTCGATATCTGATAGCGTATTCTGAAAACAATGAATTTTCCGGAGGCTCCCAATGCACCAGTACCGATGTACTGGTGACGCGTTCGATTGTGAGGTTACGAGGCGGTTTCGGAAATACCGCTTGGAAATAGTCGTGCGGCTCGCTGTACAGGCCTTCGTGACTGACGGCGAAGACTTTTACTTGATATCCAGCACCGGGATACAGATTCATCAGTACGATGTGCGAATCTTGACTGGTTATTTTCTGAACTTCACCCGTATCG
Source organism: Xanthostigma xanthostigma (assembly GCA_963575645.1). NCBI lineage: Eukaryota > Metazoa > Arthropoda > Insecta > Raphidioptera > Raphidiidae > Xanthostigma > Xanthostigma xanthostigma. The sequence continues at coordinate 3,535,466 of OY754469.1, read as the reverse complement.
TTCCTTACGTACTTAATTTCGTACTTGTCTTGTTTCGAATTTACATCCGATTTCCAGCTAATATTCAAACCGTTTATAATAGGTCGAAGTTCTTCGATAATCGGTGAGCTCGGTTTCGTAGCGATATTGATCGATGTTTCGTTCGATTCTATGCTGTCCGATATTGCTGTAACTCTAACCGTATAATTTCGACCGGGTAATAAATTTTCTAATTCGAGCGACGTTTTTTCTGTATCGATCATATTACTGTCTCCGTTTAATGTTTCTACTTCGTGGTACGCGATGCGGTATTTCTGTTGGAAACTAGAATTGTCCGGAGTCCAGTAAACGGTAACTGAACCAGTTTTTTCATCGGTGATCGCGTTCAAATTCGTGACAGGCAAAGGCACTGAAAAAAGAACAAGTATGTAAACAAATAGTATCCATTTTTGTAGTGTTTTCTTATGGTTAGCTACTGTCATCAATGGACCCGCCCCTTTGTTACTATCTTGACATACAGTATGTAAATACGTAAGGCACATAGGGAAAAAATGACTGGATCAGAGTGAGCCTTTGAATCTTGTTTTTCAATTTGACAGATAATATTCTTTTGCAAAATGAATGTGTATACTACCGAAGAAAATATTCAAATGATTACAACATAATCGGACTTTTTTTATTAATGGGACATTAAATTCCCAAAAATACTTAAATATGGTGCGAGATCAAATATCTCCGCCTATTCGTGTTGAACCTAAAGACATGGGGTCACTGATTTACCAACGCGCATACGTCATACCAGTCAGACAATTTTTGAATGAAATGTTTCCAAACAGATGGAGTTGTTTTTTTGTTTTATTTTTGTACAAAAAAATTAAAATAATGATTTATAAGAGCTTTTTATTATTAAAACAGCCACGTAAAATAAAAATAAATCAAAATAAAATAGAAATCCTCAAGATTACCACGATAATTCAATAGAAATTACAATTAATGCAGTCATGACTAACTCTGATCCAAGTATTTTTTCCCAATGCTAATTTCCCTACGTGTTTACATACTGTAGAAGCTTCTACTTAAAAAAATACTCACTCAGTGTGACTTCTCCGGAAGAAGGCCAGGACGTAACTTTTCCCGATACAGTTTTCACGACAACTTGATACGTTCTTCCCGGTTCTAAATCCCTGAATTCCCACCACGTTTCGTGTTCGTCTCTTGCCCTGGTCACGGGTGCCATTTTTCTTGTCGCCGACGCTAGCGAAACTTGATATTTGTCGAATTCACTTTCGCCTTTTGGCGGTTCCCAATTGGCTCGAAACGACGACGACGTGACGGCTTCGAACGTGACGTTGAGCGGCCTCAACGGAACCGTACGGTACTGCGCTGTCGTCGGTGCAGAGATTTCGTCTTCGCTCATCGTTTGCACCGATATGTTGTAAGCTCGTCCGGGAACCAAACCTTTGAAGGCGGCTTGCGCCGGACCGGGCGGTTCGCTGTCTTTCTCGACGTACAAAACGCTCTCGACTGCGTTCGGAGGTTCGATGCTGACTTTATAGTGGGTGTAAATACCAGCCGGATACGGCGGCTGCCATAGGACGAGTAGTGTTGTTTCATTGCGGAACCAGACAATAAATTTGCCTGGAGTATTCGGTTCTGTAAAAAAAATAAAAAATCAATTAATTTTTACTACAAAACTGAATTAAACCTATTGGAAAAAGAAGTGAAATTTCTTTAACCGCAATGAGAGTAATTTCGTTCAATAGCGTACAACGAAAAATGACACCATCAGAACATTGTCTCTCTATATCTAGCATCGTAACTGCAAAGCGGATGACCGATGTTTGAAATAAAGAAGGGTTAAATTCATTTTTTTCAAAATATCTCGAAACTAATTTTGAACTATATTGCAAACTCTAAAGGTATAGCGACACTCAATAGACTGTACTTTGTGGTGTTATTGAGAGTTGTCGTTAAATGGAGAGAAGAAATAATCCATTAATATTTTTATTTACTTTAATATGTATGTAGTATTTACTCATAATATATAAAACTAGCGGTCCCGCCCGGTTTCACCCGGGTGCAAAAGAATGAATGGGGAAGGTAGGGACATGAGTACACACATTCATCTTAGTTTACCGAGATGAATGTTGTGTCCAAATTTCATGATGATCGGAGTTACCGTTCAAAAGTTTTTGTCGATAAAGAGCAGTATTTAAACTTTTTTTAACTAATGTTTTTTTTAAAATGAATTAAATAAAATTAAAATAAATTTAAATGTAAGCCTTAGAAGAAAGCAATGTAAAAAATAAAAAAAAAAATAAAAATATATTCACCCAATGTGGGGCTCGAACCCACGACCCTGATATTGACAGTCGCATGCGCTACCGATTGATCTACCTGAGGTTCTGTTCTTTCATCACTAATATGAGTATATCTAGTTAGTGCATTTCACATGAATAGAAGCTTATTTTTGAGATACTTTTTGCAACATTTTTCATTAAAGCTCCGCTCCTAATGGTCGTAGCGTAATATTATATAGCCTATAGCCTTCCTCGGTAAATGGGCTATCCAACAAAAAAAAATTTATTCAATTTGAACCAGTAGTTCCTGAGATTAGCGCGTTCAAACAAACAAACAAAGTCTTCAGCTTTATATATTAGTATAGATTTACAACTGACCAACAAGCGCTCATACTTTCACAAATCACAGCTGAGCTGAACATATGAAAGATAATCCCAACAAACAAAAGAATGAATTTCTTAGAATCTTCGGTACGCATGGTGCCGACAACAAAGCAACAAAATAACAAACAAGTGCTGTTTATTGCTTAATGATGACGTATTGCTGTCGATACTTAGAGTGGATGTGTCGTTATTTGGAGTGTATAATTGTATGAACAACAAGGAAAACCAACTCGACGTTTTAAGGAGTTTTATCGAGTGATGTTAAATGAAGTTTACACTGTAGGTATGATTTTGCTTGTGATATGGTTCTTAGCTATAGATTTTTGAATCTTATGTAGTATTTTTCGGGAGGTTTTAAGCAAAGAACTGATATTTACGTTAGTCAAACCTAACGAAATTCCAAGCAAAGTCGATAAATTAATGTAAAGAGGAAATTATATTTTTTATTTATGAAGAATACGCATGAAACAACCGACTTAATTTTGAGGTCATCGTATCAAATCTGATCTGTTGCAGAGATGAGCTCGATAAAAATGATATATATTAATAAACGCGCCCCACGACTTAATTTTACTTGAATCCAAACTCCCTATGGTGACTCATAATTATTTTCAAGTTTTTGGTACATCATCGATTGTACAATAAAACCGTTTAACTTACAAGTTTCTTTACCTATTTTATTTTTAAGTTTTCAGTAAGCTTCATTAAAAGTGCGATTTGCATCCGGATGATTCCGGATCAGTAAGTTCGTTATTATAATATTGTATTTTTATCGGAACTTAAAACCGTTTAACTAAAATAGCTTTTTTACCTATTTTGTTTTTAAGTTTTTAGTGTGCTTTATTAAAAGTGCTATTTGCATCCGGATGAAAGCCGGACCGGTCAGTTCGTTATTATAATATTGTATTGTTATCGGAATTTAAAACCGTTTAACTAAAATAGCTTTTTTACCTATTTTGTTTTTAAGTTTTTAGTGTGCTTTATTAAAAGTGCTATTTGCATCCGGATGAAAGCCGGACCGGTCAGTTCGTTATTATAATATTGTATTGTTATCGGAATTTAAAACCGTTTAACTAAAATAGCTTTTTTACCTATTTTGTTTTTAAGTTTTTAGTGTGCTTTATTAAAAGTGCTATTTGCATCCGGATGAAAGCCGGACCGGTCAGTTCGTTATTATAATATTGTATTGTTATCGGAATTTAAAACCGTTTAACTAAAATAGCTTTTTTACCTATTTTGTTTTTAAGTTTTTAGTGTGCTTTATTAAAAGTGCTATTTGCATCCGGACGAAAGTCGGACCGGTCAGTTCGTTATTATAATATTATATTCATACGTATGCAAAATTTCAACTCAATCGGATAACGGGAAGTAGTTGGAAAAGCTGTCGTAAGATTTGAAAGAAAACTATACACAAACAAATCATATAAACAAGTACACGAAATCAAGTCAAATAAAATACATTTTAATTGAGAGAGAGAGAGAGATAGATAGATAGATTATAGACGCATATATCATAACGTGCTTAAAAAAACAAACTTAAAGATGTTTCCTAAAAAACGATTTAGCACACAATTAAATTGTTGCTTTACAACGCAATATCAAACAATTAGAAAGTGGGTAAAATCGGTCATTGAAAATAAAATGTTATTAGTGCACATGTGCAGGGTCCGGCACAAAGTATGTGTCCATTTTAATTTAGTTCCGTAGTGTTCAGCGCGATCTAGAAATGACAAATTCTCGCTTTGGAATTTTTGCTATGATGTGATCAGAGAACCGAGCAGAATATCTGTCCTTATGACAGTTTTGTTTGGGGTCCTGTCCTAGGACCATCAGTGAAAAAAAATAAGCATCAATTTAATTTTCAATTTATTATATAAAAAAAGAAACGGACAAGTGTGAGTAGAACTCGCGCCTTCAGAGATCGCTACGACAATATAATATAGTTTCCAATCGTCGCGTACGCTGGCGCCACTTTCGCTTATTTTCGACACTTTCAATGCTACAGTACGCACAGCGCATGACGCTTTGACAAAGAGAGAGTAGAAACGATTTTTCCACTCTTTCCTCTCAACTGCCTATTAAAGTCGGAGAAGAGGAAGCGTTTCAATTTTTGTCTGACCAATTTAGTTTCATAGCAAAAAAAAATCAATATTTTTTACGTTTTAATAATATCACACCAGAAAACTCACGAAGAAAGGTGTCGAGCAAAATATTAACTCCCAAACTAATTTTACAAATTCTTTTCCAAAAAGTATTTCTAAATTTTATTTTTTAGCCAGGTATTCGTATTATTTTCAGTTATTTTTTTATTATTATGATACTGATTTTTTTATTATTATGATACCATATCTACTCTTGCCCCTAGCGTGCCTAAAAAGTTTCACTTCGATAATAAATTGAAAATATTAACTGGTATACTAGACTCAAATAACCCTGACAGTCGATGGCCTTAAAACATAAATTAAAAAAAAATAATTGTAGTTTAGTTCACTAACACAGTTGCTGAGCCCGTTTTCTATGCCGGACCCAGTACAACAAAACGAGGTATTGTGTACAATTATACAATTTGATTAGTATAACGTTGCATGTAGAACGCGTTCAAAGTAGGGATGAGGATAAAATAAATTTATACTAGTTTTGTAAACAATTAAATTGTTTTCAGAAAACAAATAATCTTTCTATTTAAAATTTTTCACGTTTTCACAGTACCTAATACCATTTTTCAAAAACTGCGTGAGGCAATATCATATATATTAATACGCTAAGGTTAAAGATGTTTGCCTCCCTTTTTAGAAAAAACCTCACAATTTCTCCACATAAATTAGATATCATTTTACGGATAATTGCTTGCTCTACTGACATCGACAACTAAAAAATGTATTATTGCTTTTGTTTTTGTAAATTAATTAAAATACAGCAACGCTGAACAACGTCTGCCATCTGACGGCTTTAATTTTGAAACAGCGAGCAACGCTGAACAACGTCACAGCAATGCTGCATGATGCCATCTGACGGCTTAGCTCAACGCTTTTGCTACTTGCGCCTCTATATGACAATTTTAGTAAAATATTTCTTCGATCTGTCATCTGAGCTTCATATTGTAATACAACAAAAAGAAGAACGTTATAACTTATACCTAAGCAGTGTGCAAAATTAGAAACGAATTGAATACCTGCAATCATATTTAAAAAATAATTTTGTAAAGTGATGATTATTATACTTATTTAATGCGAATAATTCACACAGGTAACACTAGTTAACTATTAATTTACAAGTCCCTGTAAGTCGACATTTTTAAACTAAAACAATATGAAAACAAAACAAATATCAGAAAAAATCATTTTTTTTTTTAATGTGAAAATAACATTAATCTTTTATCGGCCTTTACTTTAACGTTAGGTAATAAAGCTTTAGACTTCATAATCAACCTAATACCCAGAACCACTACAAATGTGTGAGGTCGACTTGCGCGGCCAGTCAGCTGCCAATTTTAATCTTGGACAAATTACGCCAGATACAAAAGGTGAATATTCGCGTTCGTGAAAGTCTAAAAATTGACACTACTACAGTAGAATCTCTGTAAGTCTAACTTCAAGGGAGGCGCCAAAAAATTCGAGTTATAGAGTTTTCGACTTATGAAGGATTCCTATTTAGGCGGATTTTGTAAGGAAATATATTCGATATATAATATTCGACTTGTAGAAGTTAAGATTCGTTCTAATTAATTTTGAGTTGCCATGTTCGAGATACAGAGGTCCAATTTATATTTTCTCGAGATATGGAGGGAAAATATGTAGCGAAATGGCTTGTATAGAGACTCACTGACTATTTCAACTTAATGAAGGTTGAGATTTTGAGGTTTTGGAGTTTGACGGGAAGAGAACAAAACATTTTTTCGAGTTTTGGAGGCTTTCGACATAAAGAGGTTCTACTGTATAAATTCTGATTTCAATGAAAATTTCGAGCGCCGTGAGCTCTCGCACTTCGCCAATTTTAGTAACCGTGTCATCAAACGATCACCCACCGAGTTTGCTATAGAAGTCGACGCCCCCGACTGACATTATTATTGTAATTTTGTTAATTAGCAATTATAATTGCAGGTGTTACGCGCCATAAACAATTTAATGAATAAAATGTGTAACGCGTCTTCATTGTTTATACGTTTAGTCAATTGAAACGACTCGATACAAAGTAATGTGGGAAACTCAAAAGAATTTCCGCAATAATATCTGTCTTCGAGTATCAATAATATCGAAACATGAGACTCCAAATTGGTTTAAATTTTTATTTCGAAATATATTTTAGTTCCTGATCATATCGCAATATGGTTACTTTATTAATCTAATCACTGAAAAAATACAAATAAATACAAAAGAAATGTAGGAAATATGCGCTATTTTAGAATTTTCAAAACGCAGCGTGACGTCAGAGTAAATGTCAATAACAGTTTCCATGGCGACTGTGTCGTCTTACAGTAAGATTATGTCAGTATTTAGAGAAAACAATAAAATATAAACTTCATTTAGAACATTGACAATTTGATATCATGCATCATATATTATCATGACGTCACATAAACCCGCTAACATGGCCGATTGTTTAAACTGTCTATTTTTGAATGTGAAATTTAATTTTTGAAGTGAAAACTTCTTTAGCGGCGTTGTACACTTTTTTTGTAATGGGTAAAAAATGTTAAACTCGCGTCAGGAAAAGTAAGAACTGGGTGAGCGAGAAAACTCTCTAGTGATAGTAATTGTTTATACAACGTTAGACATCTAGCGTTGAAATATCGTACATAAAAATGCAATCTATGATACAAACCATTTTGATCGAAAATTCGTAAGACGTTAATATTCAAGTTTTTACTTCCGCCGGCACTCCCGGAGTGCAACCCGTCTTTTTTTTCCTTATGATAATATTACATTTTTAAATGATTATCAATTTTTTCCGTATTATGGTTGACAATGTAATCTATTAAAAATATAAAAAATACATGCATTTATATCTTTTGCTTGTTGCTTTACGCTAACAAAAATATGGCAAACTATGCCTTGGCAGAGGATGGACATGGTCATAATACTCGAGGAAAAAAATCAATTAAAATTCCCCTAGCGACGAAAGACGTTTTTAAGTATTGCCCAGAAAATTACGCAGCCTATATACCTATACAATAGACTACCTGAAAGGTGTAAAAATAATACATAAGTATTCGATTTTTAAAAGGAATGTAAAAACATTTTTATTAGATGAATTTTTATGTTGCCAATAATTTTATTCTGTAATATTTTATATTGTGTAATGTATACGTTGTAATTTATGTTTAATATTTTTTTGACGTGTCAAACAGATTTTGTGTATCTCGACTGACAAAATATATATCTAACTATCTATCTATGCATATGACCTATTTGACATCAAAGTTGACATGCATCATATATCATGACGTCACATAAGCCCGATAACATGGCCGATTGTTTAAACTGTCTATTTTTGAATGTGAAAATTAATTTTTTTCCTTATGAAAATATTATCATTTTTACAAACAGTTCAGTTTTAGCTACTGCGCATGACTGTGACGATAATATTACCGATCGCAGAGAGGTCGGAACAGAGCTATTGTTTATTGGTATTTCCTTAACACTTCTTTTTTATGTATCATTTCATATACGAGTATATTATATATGTATAACACTAATAAATAAACAAGTTCACCTTGATGTCCAGTTTGGTCAACGGCATATATCGAAATGCAACGTGAACACCGAACTATTACCTGAGGATCTATTTTAGACTGTTTTATTCACATTTATTATAGCGTGATTTACCAACACATTTATTTTGAATTTCCGTGTTGCATTAACGGAACCACACAATCGAAAATGCGCTTGCAATATCGCTGTAAAAATCAATTCTAATTCCGTTCGGAAATTGTAGGCAGTGATTTATACCTGCAATTGCACAATGCAACATCAGCGGCACATTGTTTATGCGTGATAAAAAAAACCTACGAACGGGTATTCTTTACGTTGTTTTATTGTTTTGCCGCTTCATTCAGCTTGTTAGTATTATACGAAGTATCAGTCCACTACCTACAATTTTCGATCTGTACTATATTTCGATGTTGTGGATTAATCTATACTAATATATAAAGTGGAAGAGTTTGTTTGTTTGTTTGGATGAACGCGCTAATCTCAGGAACTACTGGTTCGAATTGAAAATGTTTTTTTTTGTTGGATTGTCCATTTATCGAGGAAGGTTATAGGCTATATAATATCACGCTACGACCAATAGGAGCGGAGCATCAATGAAAAATGTTGCAAAATATCAAAATTTGTCCGTCCGTCAAAAACTTTTAAACGGTAACTCCGCACGGAAAAAAAAGATTCGTTCCCACAGCCCAAATTTAGGCTACGCCAGACCATATTACTAATGGATTTCGGCACAGCAAAGATTTTTAAGTACAGCAGCCAAGTTGTTTCGCCTAGCGAAAAACTGTTGTCACTGCTAAAGCATTTGACTCTAGTACATAATATGAATTAGCTACCTACCAAAGTGTATGAGTTCCCACACAATACGAATTGGTTGGCTCTACTAACGTTTTTGACTCTAGTACCCAATTGAATTGGCTACTTTAGAAAGTAACTGCAGCTGGCTCTCAAAATATTACTGCACTGGCAGATGATTAATTTGACTGAATTAGCTTTAGTTATTCTTTATCATGCTACGCAGCGACTGACTGGAGGAGGTATTTAATTAAGTACCGTAGTTAGTTTATAATATCTGTGGTAGCTATTTAAATAATTTGTGATACAGGTGCCAATTAGCTTCTACAGTTACATATCAATGCTGTAATAGCTGTATTTCTAATCTGTGAGAATTTTTTTTTTATCTGTAGCAAATGGGTTTATGAGTTAATGCAGCAAATATAAACAAGTGTGATATAATATTAAATAGTTTTATTTCATTAGTACATATTATAGTAAAGAAACAGACATATATTCTTATAAAGTAATACTTATTAGTTATCACAAAAGTTTGCCCGAGTTTTTCTGGCTTCTGAAGTTTCATGTAATATGCTAATATCCTGAAACAAAAGTATTTAAATTAGAAATAATGAATTAGGTATTAATTGTAAATGAGTGCGTCAGAGACGAAGAACAGATATTTTTAAAACGTAAAGAGTTTGCATCGATTTTCATATTGTCAAATAAAAATATATTTTCTTGTAAAAATTAAATTATTGATTATTTATTGATATAAAGTATAAACCATTATTTAACAAAGAGGAAAATAAAATGTATTTGAAAGAAAAATAGTATGTTCTAAATTTTAGTTTTTACTGTCATATATTTTGGAAGACTTTGACAGAGATAATTAAAAAAATTAATGCAAAATTTGTATTAAAAATTAAACTTTTTAATTATTATACACATTGAAAATTAAACATAATATGATGCAATGCTATAACTATATAGGTACACACGGGACACTATATAAATAATTGATTTTAAAAATAAAATAGTTTTCTTACCTTTAAACGTCTCTATTAAATTTTCAAATCCCCAAATACGTAAAATTTCTTCGACATCCATATTTCTTACTAATATACCACAATATAAATCCTGCATTCGAACAGTGAACTCTGCATTCACAGGACACAGATCATTAAATAAATGACATTATGAAAGCATAAAGACGCAAAGAACTGTGCAAAGTCATCGTGCGATATTAACCGAGCGGACCGAACTATACCGAATTTAAAAAAAAAAATGCTAAATGCTTATTTCATTCGCTGCCTTTCGCTTGCTCATTGGCTGCTGTAGCAAAAAAAAACACTATGCCACATGCATCATTTTAGTGCAAGCCAGCTATACGTAAATCTCGTACAGACAACTATACTAAGTGCTCCACTCAAAAAAATTAGCTGTGGCACACTATTTTTGATCAACTAGCCCTAGAGCGTACGGAATGGCTGTGTTAGCTTACTATTTCAAGACTCTGAATGATATGTTTATCTGTGGCTGTTAATTCTAACCAGTAAATTTCCATCAGCTGAAGTAGATAAGTTGACTTAGCTGTCCAGAAAACATTCTATGCGTGGTGACTAATTTTTTTGACTGCAGCACACAAGAACTTGCCAGCTTTTTGTCATTAGCTGCAGGATCCAAGGTTGTTTTTTCCGTGCGATCATCATGAAATTGAGACACAACTTTCATCTCGGTAAACTACAGTTACAGTTAAAACCCGCTGGTTGCTCGTTTTAACATAATGTCACAGCTCGTACATAAAATCATGCATTATAATCAGCGTCGTAACTATTGGGTTGGTAACATACAACCGCTATATATAGGTATAAATAAATATAGTTTAAAAAAAACTAAAAAACACGCTTTATATCGAACTAAAAAGTAAAAAATATTTTTTTTAAAATAAGCTTAAAACAATAATGAATAAAAAATACAAGTATTATTGTGAAAAAAGCGTGGGGCGCTCTGTTCCACATTTTCGTACATCGAGCGCCCCACGCTTTTTTCACAACAATACTTGTATTTTTTATTCATTATTGTTTTAAGCTTATTTTAAAAAAATATTTTTTACTTTTTAGTTCGATATAAAGCGTGTTTTTTAGTTTATATTTATTTTCCACTTATTAGTTCGATTTATTGTCAAAAATTTGCCAGAAAAAAAAACAATTTTTTTTTCGGCGTGGACGGGATTAGAACCCACGACCCGCGATTCCGAGAGTTGATATCAGCGAAGACCCGTGCCTTAGACCGCACGGCTACCACTGTAGTTACAGTGGTGGCATATTATACTACAGTAATAAACCACTTGCTGTAGTCCAAAGGAAGGTTACAAGCAAACATACATACAAACTTACAAGTGAAGTTAATATAAAGCGTGTAAAAACAGCAGGAGGTCGTGCAAAAACAATTTGTTTTGTTCAAGACAACTAAAAATGTAACAAAACAACGTCGCAATAATTACAGATTTGTAATTAAATCCTATCTATTAATTACTTAATTATGAGTCGGTAAGTATTTTACACGGCAATTCATTAAACAACTGTAAATTCCAATGTGTAATACAAGGCCAATTTACATCGAATTGTTATCAAACAAATTAAGTTAATGCGAAAACGAGCGCCGGACATTCAAGACAACTCATTTTATAAAAAAGTTTAAAACGTACGGAATAAGTATTAAAACAGAAGACCAAACCTTTTCCAAATTTTTTTGTTTTATTCTGGGATCTTAAAACGATAAAAATACTGTAATGTTTTGAAATGTGAACTTTGACCTAAATTAGTACCATTCCTGTGTTAAAATAACAGATTAACAGACTTTAAAATTTTTTTTTTTATTCTAAATTAATACCTACCGTATTAATTTAGAATAAAAAATTGGTTGTCTGTAAAGTCGGTTTACGGACGATAGTTTTACGTGATAACGTATTCCGCTCGAATATCATATTTAATAATACATAACCTAAATTTTAGTGGCTGTCAGGCGGAACGTGACACATTTCGGAACGTGACACTTTTTCGTGCATGCAGCCGGTGTTTCATCAATTTATAAGACGTTATCACGTCAAAAATATTGTTAGATTTTGAAAAATGTATTTTGAACTAAATTGGTACCATTACCGTATTAAAATAACAAACATTTCCAAAAATGTTTTTTTTTTTGATTCGGGGATCTTAGAACGAAATGTGAATTTTGACCTAAATTAATACATACCATTCTCCACTTGTGGAGTTGGAACGGTAAAATAACCACACAAGCACAAAATTTTTAAAGTGAAGTCAAGATTATAATATTGAGAATTATGAACCGTTCGGACGCCTCGGGTGAAATACTCTTTAGCGCTCTTTTTTACCAGACTGTCGCCGTTTTTTTTCATCGACTTACATTGCAAAATTGGTCTCCAAGAAAAGCGTTTTTATTTTAACGCGATAATATATAGCCTATGTCCTTTCTAAAAGTTCATTCTAAATAGTGGTGAAATAATTTTTCAAATAGGTGCAGTGGTTCCAAAGATTACCATCGACATACACACAAACGAATTCACACTCTCTCTTTATAATATATATAGATTATTAATTAATTATACCCCTTTGCCCGCGACTCAAGAAAAGAACACCTATTGTATCAAGTAGATATTTTTTTTAGATTTATTTGAAGCGCTTTTATTTTTTATTATTAGAGTGCCACCGTTTTTTCGTCGACTTACGTTGCAAAATTGGTCTCCACGAAAAGCGTTTTTATTTTAACGCAATAATATATAGCCTATGTCCATCCTGAAGGTTCATTCTAAATAGTGGTGAAATAATTTTTCAAATAGGTGCAGTGGTTCCAAAGATTACCATCGACATACACACAAACAAATTCACACTCTCTCTTTATAATATATATAGATTATTAATACATTATACCCCTTTGCTCGCGACTCAAGAAACTAACACCTATTTTTTTTAGATTTATTTGAATATCAAATACGTACCTACACTTTCACATATTAATCAAGTTCCGTTTAAAAATTATCTTTTAAGAAATCGCTGTAGAATAATCATTTGTTTTTCAAATACAGTTCACCCGAAATTTCTACTTTCAAAAATACGTTCGAAAGGCTGGGAACGCGGAATATTCACATTCAAAAATAATTACAGATTTCGCGCCATTTATTTTCAAAAACACTATTGTTCTTTTTTGTATGCTAACATTGAAAAAGAAACATTCTCCCACGAAATTTAATTAAATTTACATTTCATATCTGATTAAAATTAACCTTAATACGAAGACGTTTGCATAAAATATACGCGGAAATAACTCAGTTTTATACAAATAAAATTCAGGTCCTGGTTATACTCCGCCATTTTGAATTTAAAATTGCTAATTATTATCAGTTATTCTCTATATTTTCTATAAATACAAATACTAGGTACCATAATTTATTCTTGATAAACGAAGACTGGTGTATCTACTCTTAATGATGGTTCCTCTATGAGCGTTACAGAACTGCAGAACTACCAAAATCTTACGTACTTCATAATTCCAGAATGAATTATATATTTAATCAACACTTAATGTTAGGAAATAGTGCATTATTTACGCAATCAACGCTAAAGTTAAACAGCCACTGGCAGACCACAAAACTCGTGTGTGTTCTGTGTGGCAGACTTTCTTGCGTTCAGGTGCTGTTCTGCACTCCGAAGCAGCACATCATCAGATACCCCCGGTGTACACCGTGCAACTCCTGACCCACAAGTTATAGCGTGTTATTTATATAGGCTTTGAGCTGTATTGACCGTCAGCACTTAGTATACAAATAATCATCCATCACTGTTAGGAGCGTCCCATTTGACGGTTTTAATTCAACTGTACGTACATCGGTATACATACACACATCATACACGATGCATGGCTTATGGCAGTAGTGACTAGTGTTACAATGTATATTATAGTTCGTCAACAATGTCCACAATTAAAACATTAGAATCATGGGTACCTATGATTCTTAATTTAATTACCACCCCCCTCAGTCCTAGCCCGTGTTATAAGGTACCCTGCAGGGCACCCATTTAAAATATTCGCGCGTACCCACGGCCTACGCTAGTTAAACTAGAGGATACACAAATATTAAAATGACTCATATGAGAAACTTGTAGCTATTGATAATTGCGTTGACAAAATCTAACCGGAAAAATAGATCAAACAGTACTCACTCGTGGTAAAATTCCGTGATGTGTAAGCAACGCTTTCTTTGGAGTCGAAGACGGTGTAAACCTGAACTTGATAGGAAGCTCCGGGTGTCAAGTCTTTGATTGTATAAGGCAATTCGTTTTGTTCAATCGAAAACGACTGAGTCTTCTGCGATCCCGATAGCGGTAACAGATTCATTTTGTAGCTCGTGTAACCGCCTTGGACGGGCGGATTCCACGATACCATCGTTGACTTCCCGTTTCGAATTATGACCGATAAGTTCGACGGCGGATCCGGGGCCGTTGTTATACTCACTGTCCATGTTAGTTGATCGAAAGAAGTCGAATTCGAATAGTACAACCAGAAATCGTACTTTGTGCCCGGCAAGCCTTGTGAGAATTTCAGTTTATCACTGATGTCTTTTGATTTTATTGTTGTGTTCGGCGCCGGATGTCCGTAAGGCGGCGTGTAATCGAGCCGGTACGTGATTCCATCCTGTCCTAAATTTCCGGGGATTTCAATGGCCAGATCCGCGCATATTGCAAACTGGAAAAACACCCGCGATTTTAGAATCGATCAATAGTCGAGGTCAGGATTCGGGATTTTTTGAGCGCCAATCTAGAGACCTTCCCCCGTTTTCGAGGTCGCTGAACACGATGGTGAGGGTCCCAGAATTCTTTTTCCTCGGCAACCCCTTCAAATTTCCACCCCTTGGAACAACAATTTTGTAAGAAAATTGTCATGTCCAACATTTTTTATATTTTTTTTTCATGAGGCCAATTTAAAGGGGTTGCCAAGGAAAATAATTATATTTTATTTAATTTAAAAAACTTGGGTTAAATTTTACTGAATAGACGGTTTCGATTTTGGCGAATTGCGAAACGCACGAAACTGTCTATTGCTATAGGACAGTTGAAGAAGTGCAGTGCAAAGGGAAGGACGTTAAAAAAAAAAAACAATTACGGGGTCGTATCGATGCTAAGGCGTTTTCTTTTGTGGAGTGAAAAGGGGAGGGCGTTTGGAGAGAGTTTTTTAAAAAATAATTACGGGGTCGTGTCGATACAATAGACAGTTTCGACAATTCGCAACAATCGTCCATTCAGTAAAATTTTACCATTTGTTACAACTATTTATTTCAACATTGAATTTAGGATATTTTCAAAATCTTGAACGTTAGGTGCCCCGACCGGCCGACATCTAAAGACGGCCCTGAATCAATATACAAATTTTTGTCGTTACATAACCGACATAAAAGGACAAAACAAAACATAAACGTGTTATAATAGCACATGACATCATTACGGAACATATGTCACTCGCAAAAAAAACAAAGGTAACGACGAAAACAAACCTCAAACAAAATGATACATACCTGACAAAAATTAATAAAAAATGCAAAGCAAACAATCACACTTCGTGAATATTTCATATAAATACACAGCCGTTTAGATGTCATAGTTTAAAAAAAAATATGTCCTAGATTAAGAAATTATAGAAATTATCGATGCATTAACACGACATACGAAAGGCACTTTTTTAAAAAATTTGTAGTTTAAAACAACACAACATTTTGAAAATAAAAAATAACACACAGCATAATATCAAATCATTTTAGCACAATCATTTTTAATAAAATGTTTTGGTTGATCTTCCACAAATGTCAAACTTTCACACCAGCCATGTTAACTATACACAATGCAACAGTTGTACATACGTACGTCACACATTCGATTCGGAACGATTCGGTAGTATTTTGGGTACCGATGCTATTTTTAACGACACTTTTCAACCTGTTATATTTTCACCGCTCGACTCGTCAGACGCATCGATTTTTTTTTAATTTCCACAAATAAAAAGAAACCTTTAGCCTTGACGGACATACAAACCAATCGCGATAATTTTGCATGATACATAATTCTTTTGTTAAAGAATCAGTTCGGTTTAAGTTGAATACAACGATTCTGAGTTGTTCAGTTGTTTCTCACGGATTTTGTTTTTATCATGGAGAATGTTTTTTACGGTAACTTCCAAGGAGGATGTTTCATGCATATGGTAGGGAAGATCAAATTACAAATTTATTATACGGATTGTGTATCGTAAGAACTGTAACAATGACGTCAAAGAAATGGTCGTTAAGACATAAGTATGCACTAAAAAGTATTACTTTTTTTGAGTTTTTTATGCAACTTTAATATACATGGTGGAACCTATCGGTGAAGAAACAAAAATATTACTCTTTGCTTTCAAGATTTCTTTAAAACGTGTACCACTATTTTTAGCGACACCTGTTACATTTATTTAACTTTATGCTGACGCTCTAGCGTAGAAATATTGTACTAATATATGCTGAGTTCAACTTACTTGCTATAGAGAGCGCTCAAAAGAGTTGCAATATTCTTTAAAAAACGTAACTCTTCCTTCCGGCTTCCTGCCGTAGTCGGGTTTCTTGTATGCGTTTAGAAGGAACTTTTAAAAAGTGGCTTTATGAGTGTATCGCTTATGGCCAACATTTCGAAAAAATTTTCATCCTTGGGGCCTCAATGCAAGTTTAATATGTAAATTTTGAACACCACTCGATTCGGAAGTAAAAGTCCTTACTATTGACATTTTAAAATTGTTAATATAATAATTTGCGTTTTTTACCTTACATACTTTAAAATTTCAGCAAGTAACGTTTGGTAAAAAAAACTAAGTTTGATGAAGCTGTTCTCCAATTTTAAATATTTAAATATTTTTGTGCTCCAAAATATGTCTAGTCCAGGGGTGACGAACCTATGGCACGCGTGCTACAGGTGGCACGCGACAGATCATTGTGGGCACGGCATTATTTGAGGGGCAAAATCTAAATAATTAAAAATATGCTAGACGTCGAAAAAAATGACTATCACTAAATAATAAAAACGAAACAGTTTTTGTGGCTCTCAGTGTATTATCGAAATTATTTTTTTCATCTATGTTTTGTAAGAACATTTTTTTGACAACTAAATCTCTTTGACTGCTTGTCGGCACGTCATGGCTACATCAAAAATTTAAAAAAAAAATGACACGTTGGTGTAGAAAGGTTCGCCAACGCAAATAATTGCGATATATAGTGTAAACGCGACTTTATATGAAAAATCTGATACAACCAGAAAACTCTACATATAAAATATTATAATTTTGGAAATTTTAATATTTTCTGTGTCTCTAAAAATAACAAAACTTAACGATGTTGGTAATATGCAAATAATCACAGTACCTACCTACACAGTTAATTATACGGAGACTTCAACGATCAATAAGACGGGTATAACATTAATAAAGCTTTTAGTCCGCCTATATTCAAATATTTTTTCAAATGACTTCAATTAAAATTGCTTTATTTATTCTTTATGGTATAAAACAGTACCTAATAAATAAATTCGAGTCGCCATTAGAGATAGTGTGGCTTTATTATGAAAATTGAATTTTTGGATGTTAGAATAGATAAAGTATAAAGATCTACTTAAAATTACGCCGCGATCGACCGGTAGATCGCGATCGACTGGCTGGGCACCCCTGATCTATACTAAAGGGTTAAAAATTTCTCCCTGACAAGACATTCGCGAAAACCATACTGTCCTGCCATGCAGCCTGTATATGATATCGAATGCCTATAAAGGAGACGATGCTAATGAACTCAGTTGTTGAGCATCTATAATCTCTCTTTCTCTCGCGTGCGCCTGGAGGTAACTCATAAATTCGTGGATGCTTCGAATCGCGTGAGGTGGCCATTGCATTACTAAGTGACGCGACGACCGGCGGAATCACTAAATATATAGACGAAGGTGAAGTCTCGGGAGGCCCCCGCGGAGTCTTTGCGAACATGTACAGTTATTCGGTCGAAAGGAAAAGAGATAGTTGAATATATTTATGCGCCGTCACTCACATTCACTAACATCAGAGTAAAGAGTTCCTTCTAACTCGCTGAGGAAATGGAAGTAGAAGTTAAAACTACAGTAAGAGGCGAAAGTCTACCTACTAAAGAATAGCATCAAGCGACATAATCGTCAATATTTTTATACATCCTTATATATTTTGGTCGCGCTAATCTCCGAAACCACTGAACCTATTTTAATGAAATTTTGTAAATGTGTCTTGCTTGGTGCAACTTATGTACGCTACAGGACAGTTTTTATTAAATATTTTGTATAAAATTACGGTGTTTTCTCAAAAAAACTGTTTTAGTAACATGTAACGACATCTGATAGAATTTTCTCGAAGCTATTAGTTCAGAAGTAAACAAAAAAAAAAACTGTTTTAGTACCGACTAGCGACACCTGTTAGATTTCGCTCGAAACTATTAGTTCAGCAGCAAATCTGGTAGAATTTGCTCAAAGCTGTTAGTTCAGACGCCGGGCCGCAAACGAAATACATTTTGCAGAACTGTATCTATCGCACCCGGATGAAACCGGGATGGAGCGCTAAAATAGTACTAAAATGGAGTTTCTGTAGATGACTGGGGCTTATTACGTACGAAGTTTTGGTGGGGGAGGGGATTATTTTTTCTTACGAGGGGGTGGGAGGGAATCTAGATTGTTTTAATACGTAAGATTGCAAAAGTAAACGAAAATTATAATTTCAAAACGCTAACTGATTGGCTGTTGAGGCCCCTGGACTGATTCATATTTTGAGTAAAATAACACAAACCAACGCGTTTTTGCTAAACCGTTTTTGTATTGTGGTTCTCCCTTTACCAAGAAATCAATCACATATTTATTATCAACCATGCGATGTTCATATTGCGACAGTATAATATATATCTATAGTGCGTTTACTAGGTTTTTGTTCAACTCGAAATTTACTATAGGAAATTGCTAAGGTATATTTTTTTGTACTTCAAACTCAACCAGAAGTGTATCTACATGCATCTTTTTTCAAATAGCAATGTAGGTACCTATACTTTTTTACATTTTCGAAATCTTCATATTTTCTTTATAAACGCATATAAAATTTTCATAAGGTTACATAAGAAAATATTCGAGAAAAACGTTATCAATTTATTAATTAAATATATGCACAGTAAGAATTTTATTATTAATAATGTACACATATTGTGTGGATTGCTCAAAATAATAAATAGAATATTTTCTTACGTAACCTTATGAAAAGTTTATATGAATTTATAGAGAAAAAAATGGATATTTCAAAAACGTAAAAAAATATGTTACCATTTGAAAAAAAATGGTTGTACACTTCCGGTTGAGTTTAAAGTCCAAAAAAATATACCTCAGCAGTTTCCGATAGTAAATGTCGAGTCAAACAAAAAACTATTTAAATAGGATACACGTATACTATTCACTGATACGAATTTCGATGAACGCACTGTATCTCTCTCAGTTAACATGTTGAATGTGTGCGAGTGAGATAACCGCAAGGGCTTACTAGTCAGTCAAACGTCCGGACAATAACCTATACAAAAGTTACAGTTCTTCCGTCAGAAGATTGTCTAGCCGAGTTAATTGATATGAGAACTCGTCTAGTAAAGCAGTACAGACCCTTCGTTGAGAGACTGGACGCGAAACAGTAACGTGTGATTGGTCCGCCATTATTCTTCAAGATATCAATTCGCGATTGGTCTGATTTCTATCAAGGAGAGAGACAGGACGATCATAGAAACGTGTGATTGGTCCGTCATTATTCTTCAAGATATCAATTCGTGATTGGTCTGATTTCTATCAATTAGAGAGAGACAGCACGATCATAGAAACATGTGATTGGTCCGTCAATTATCTTTAAAAACTGTTGTGGAGAACTAGAAGGATTATAGCTACTTGTGATTGGTTTGCTCTGCGCATTAAAGAGCGAGATAGATAAATGTGCTGTCGGGCCTGTGTATTTTCAACACCATCTATTTTTAACTTTTTAGTTTCTACTTTTCACGCAAGGTGTCTACTCATATGCTGGTCATTAAAAAAATACGTTACGCAACGTGCAGTCTGAGTGACCTATGGCTGCTACAAAGTGAGGATGAAGGAGCAGTTGAAAATACAGGAGTCGAGTATAGTCCCAATTTATGTCTCTTCTCATGCACTTTGAAAATAAAGTGACGGCCGCAGGTAGTGTTTAGGCTTTTATTAAAGGGTCTCCAGTTTGTAAAAAGATATAATAATATAGGATGTCTTAATTAATTAATTAATCAAATCAGTGATCACAGTGTTATGAAATATGAAAAACAGGATTTATTAATAATTTAAAAAGTTATTCCTCTAAAATGTCTAATAAAAATTCACTGTCACAATAAATGAAAATTTTACAAACAAACGTCTGCAGTATGTCTTTTGGTTTAGAAGTTATTTGCGTTTATAGTTTTCAGAAAATCATATAAAACCTTCGAATGGCCGTAGTTTCCAAACTAAAAGAGATACAGACGTTTGCTTACGCTCATTGATTTCAGCGTATTTTTTTCTGTAAGCATTCTCAATTTCAAAAGCATATTAAAGAATTCGATTTTTGCAATTTTTTTTTAAAAATGCGATTTTTGACAAAAACCGCATTTTTCTAAAAAAATGCAATATTTGACAAAAAACCGAAATCTTTCGGAACTTTGGCAAAATCATTATGCAGCTTATAGAAAAAAACACGCTGAATCCATGATTACAAATACAAACGAACGTCTGTATGTCGTTTGGTTTAGAAGTTATTTGCGTTTATTAAAAAAATCATATTAAACCTTCGAATGGCCGCAGTTTCCAAACTAAAAGAGATACAGAAGTTTGCTTACGCTCATTGAATTCAGCGTATTTTTTTCTGTAAGCATTCTCAATTTCAAAAGCATATTAAAAAATTCGATTTTTTTATAAAATGCGATTTTTGACAAAATCCGAAATCTTTCGGAACTTTGGCAAAATCATCATGCTTATAGAAAAAGAAAACACTCTGAATCCAGTTGGTCGTAAAACGTCGTGTGCAGTCGTCCAAAAAAAGTTTCGAACTAAAAAAGACGGTATTTAACCATCCCCGCTCTCCTTTTCCAAGTAACGCCACTGACTTAGTGGCCCACGAGCTAATACTTAAAAAATAATTAACAAAATTTGACCAGCTTCATAAAAAGGTTCGCCATCACTGACCTAGGGCATAAAAAATGGTTGTCTGTAAAGTCGGTTTACGGACGATAGTTTTACGTGATAACGTATTCCGTAATACATAACCTAAACCTCCCAAAATTTGGTTTCAATCCGCTTATCCTTGGTGTCGGAATGATAAGAAATGTCAAAAGTGACGTTTGCAACTTACAAAGTATTATGTTCTAATAATAATTAGTTATTCCAATACTTAACTTAGAAGGCTTTGCATTTCACAATATACTAATGTCAAAAAATTGAATTAAACATTAGAAATGCAGCTGTTTTCATGTTAAGACAAGACATACGTTTGCTTCTAATTTCCATGTACGGCAAACAAAGACAACCGACCGCGTCGCGCCATGCATTACACAACATTGCATTTATACAGCTATTTTTCTATATAAATTTGTATAAAATATTTTTCTATATTTTGTATAAAAAAACTGTTTAGGCAAATTCTGTTATACGAAATCTATGTAAAATGTTCTCCTCTTTCGTTTAAGACTGGTTTCAAACCGATCTGATTTAAATTGAGCGAGAAATTAGCAAAAAGCACGCACAGGGTCAGGCGGAACGTTAGGAACGTTACGTTACACTTTTTCGAACATGCAGCCGGTGTTTTATCAATTTATAATATTGGTGATTCATCAATTTATAAGACGTTATCACGTCAAAAAATTAAATCCGGCGCAGATTTACCTCAAATGTGTTTAAAGACAGCCTTTAATATTTTTCAAAAATCTTATGTACCCTCGTGTTACAATTTTTATAAGTTTCTTTTGACTTACGTCAGTGTTTTTCTTCGAAAATTTTGAATTATTGTCAGTTGTCACATCGTAAATCAATACACAACAAAAACAGAAGGCATAGTACGTTTCCTATATTTTGACATATTTCCGCATATTTGCTTTGCTCTTGTTACTTACCTCCTACCGTGCTCTGAAGTTTTATTATGCAATTGTTATGTAACAAGAAATTTTTAAATTTTTACACCGGTTTTAGTTATTCTTTCGATATTTTACACGGGTTGTAAAATATTTGTTATCTTAAAAAAACATCGAGATAGCTCAATCTTCCCATAAAAGTTATAACTTACTATAGCGGCCCCGCCCGGTTTCACCCGGGTACAAAAGAACGAATAGGGAAGAAAGGGACATGAGTACGCACGTTCATCTTCGTTTACCGAGATGAATGTTGTGTTCAAATTTCATGATGATCGGAGTTACCGTTCAAAAGTTTTTGTCGGACGGACAAATTTTGAGTTACATTTTGCAACATTTTTCATTGCTGCTCCGCTCCTATTGGTCGTAGCATGATATTATATAGCCTATAGCCTTCCTCGATAAATGGGCTATCCAACAAAAAAAAATTTTCAATTCGAACGAGTAGTTCCTGAGAATAGCGCGTTCAGCCAAACAAACAAACAAATTCTTCAGCTTTATGTATTAGTATATAGCTTTATAACCGGCTTCAAAAAAAAGACTACAAATTCCACATGTAGATATTATTTTTTATATTTTAATTGTTTGTTCAAAAAAATTGTTATTTCGAATTACGAAAATATCGTCAATTTTAATTTTCAATAATCATGATCACTCAATTGTATATTATAGAAAAGAAACGAATTACGAAACGGTTGATTTATGAGGTTTATTGTAGGAAGACTACGTTTCGACACCTGTTTTGGTGTCTTCCTCAGGTCTTTAATTAATTGACATTAATTGGCCATAACCTCAAAAAACGTAGTCTTCCTACAATAAACAAATTTGACTCATGTTTCGTTTCTTTTCTATAATTTTTATTTTCGTTTATATAACGAAACATGATACTAAGTTTCTGATTGCGTCATAATCTCTAAAAATAGCTTAATTGCACACTTTACGGTAGTTACCAAAGTATCCTATACAAATACTACGAAAACGGGACACCCTGCTCATTTTTTTTTTATTATTTACGTAAATTTTTGGTACAGTTCTTATGTAACTTTAGTCGGACTTCTCCAATAAATATTAAATCTAAGCTATGTATTTACTTTCAAAGAAAGGTTTTAGACTACTTTTTATGATACGGTTGTCAAAAATAAAACTGACTTCAATAAAAAAAAACCGACAGTTGCATAATATAGGGAAAAGAGAAAAGGATTGTAAAATTTATTAGTTTACATGAAAAACTCAAAATAATGTCATGAACATTTTACAAAGCTATAGGCAGTTTTTAAAATGTTTTTTTATTATCTACTCACGCGGGAAAAGTGGTATGTTTACGCACGCTGTTACGGTTGAAAAGTAGCTATTTTCATTTGCGTGCGGAAACTTTATTTGTCGCACTGAAATTATTGTTTGCCGCACGCAAATTCAGACTTACCATAATTACCAATACAATAACAATTTTAACTGAATTTTCAACTTTTTAATGATTTAATTTTAATTTTTATTACTTCTAATTTCTTTTTTTAATTCGTAATAAAATTTTAATTTTAATTTAATTTAATTCGTAATAAAAAATAGCATGTGCTACTCGTGCGGCATTGTCGCACTAGTTGCACAATATACTATTTTTCCATACTAAATAAATGTCCATTGAAAAATTTCTATTTCTGAGTACTTTAAAAAATGTTCAGATATTTTTCAAATTAAAAGATTGTTCGATCATGGGTACGCTGTTAGTCAGAATAGAATCTTATTTTTTTCTTACTAAAATAAAAAATATGCATATGTAAATTAATAACTTACATTTAGATGTTACTTAAGACCACTTATAATAAAAATTATCTAATTATTTATTAATTAACAATTACAAAAAAAGTCATTTGACTCGAGTATTATTAACAGTTGTTGTTTGTCTTTAGTTAATAATAATAATAATAATAATAATAATATTTTATTTCCAAAAGATCTACAAGATGCTTGGTTTGTCATACAAAAAAAATCGGTTGAATCTGATATATATAAATGTAAATGAGTGAAAAAATTCCTCAATTTTGATACAACGGACGCTTTGCTAGAAAAAGTATTGTAAAGTGGAAAAATAATGCAAGTTGAGATAAAAATACAATTTTAGAAACGTTGGCCACAAGCGATACTCTGGTAGAGCTTATTTTTTAATTGTTCCTCAACCAAATTAAATCTCAATTTTTCAAACAAATATATTAACAAAAAATAATAATTAATACCTACTTACATTAAATTTTCGGTTATTATTTTTTCAATTTTGATAATTCAAAACTTAGAGTGAATTTTTTTTTCAAATACTAATTAAAAACTAATCTAATAGTTTCTGCCTTTACTTGATGAAAATCCATTATAAAATAAAATAAATAAAACAATTAAGTTAAAACTGTGAAACTTGTGAACTGTAATACTGTATATCTGATGAAGCTGTTGTGACAGCGAAACATATGTAATATTTTGATAATTAAAGTGAAAATCTTTTTTTTAACTTAATTGTTTTATTTATTTTAAATTAAAAACTAATTATTAATCAAATTATATATTTTTTAGATCAGTTCTGAAGAAGGCTCAAATCCGGACAGAAACGTTAATGTATTAATTATTATTTTCTCAATTTTGATAATTCAAAACTTAAAGCGAATTTTTTTTTCAAATACTAATTAAAAACTAATTATTAATCAATTTATATATTTTTTAGATCAGTTCTGAAGAAGGCTCAAATCTGAACAGAAACGTTAATGTATTAATTATTATTTTCTCAATTTTGATAATTCAAAACTTAAACCGAATTTTTTTTTAATATCAATTAGAAACTAATTATTAATCAATTTCTATATTTTTTAGATCAGTTCTGAAGAAGCTCCAAATCCGAACTGAAACGTTAATGTATTAATTATTATTTTTTGTTAAAATATTTGTTTGAAAAATTGGTCGATAATTTTATTTATTGAAGAATTCTAATCACACGTTAAACAAAAATTTGAATATAAATTATTAATTATCATTGACTACGTCGGCCGATAATAGCGAACTCTATCATTTATCTGTGCGATGCATTAATCGGTCATCAACATTTGGTCCTCACAATGCGTTGTTTTAAAAAATGTATTAATATTTTGTGAATCGAAGTTTCACACCGTATAAAGCCTATTGTGTAATTACATGCATTGTTAACAATTAAAACAACAAAATCCAATCTGCATAATATAAAACAACACACAATCAGTTTCCGTTTTAAAGATGGCGCACGGATTCACAGTAAAACGCGTTCATCCTGTCTCGCCATATAGGCTCTGTGACCCGAGACGATCGAACTTCCATAAACAATTTCCCTGAAAAAGAGTTTTTTTTTTCAATTACCAAACCGTATATCATGCGACTTTATAGTGTCATTAATTGTTTTGTGCGTACAGTATAGAACTCATGTATTTTCAACTTCTCCTTAAAAGTATTTTACATATTTTTTGCAGTAAATAATTAAAAAAAGAAATTAGAAGTAATGAAAATTAAAATTAAATCATTAAAAATTTTAAAATATTTGTAAGACATCGATGTTTTACCCAGTTAGTTTTCGGAACTGCTGACATCATTTGGTTAATTGCAAAAAATTAAGGAGGTTGAGCCGTTTTATGAAGATAATGAAAAAAATCTGAAATAAAGTTTTTTTAATAGATTTTTTTATGACAAAATTTTCTGTAAAAAATCCAAAATCATTAGGAGATTTATAAAGTTACAAATTAAAAAAAAACTTTTACATGTAGTCTTATGGAAAATGTGTCAACATAGCATGCAAACGGTACATTTTATTTTTTTGCAAATAACCAAATAATGTCAGCAGTTGCTAAAACTAACTATGTAAAGCATCGACGTCTTACGCATATTTTAATATTTTTTCCAATTTAATTAGGAGACTTTTAATCAATAAAAAAAATTATTAAACATTAGCACTTTTCGATTATGGACTTTTATTCTTGACAATTTTAACAATTTTAACTGAATTTTCAACTTTTTAATGATTTAACTTAAATTTTTTTACTTCTAATTTCTTTTTTTAATTATTTACTGCAAAAAAAACGTAAAATACAGATATTTACATAAATTTATTTTTTCTAACCTAACTTTGTACAAAAAATTCAAAAGTTAGTCCATTAAGTAAAATACTGAAATACCTAATTAATTAATATTTAAAAAAATATTTATTTATGCCTTTATGACAATAATTTATTGGTATCATCGACTTATAACTCTTTGTAAAAATTTATTATGGAAAAGTTCTCATTTAGAATTCGACTTACTTTTGATTGGGACTGTAACGCATCAACCTCTTTAAAATGTACAGTTTGCATGCTAAATTGACATATTTTCCATAAGACTACATGTTAAAGTTTTTTTTAATTTTTAACTTTATAAATCTCCTAATGATTTTGGATTTTTTACAGAAAATTTTACCATAAAAAATCTATTAAAAAAACTTTATTTCAGATTTTTTCATTATTTTCGTTTAACGCCTCAACCTCCTTAAAAAAAAACTTCCATAATTTTGTACTCGGCCAGTACTCAGTATAGTGACAAAACTGAAATGTCAATAGATCACTTTTACCACTTGCGTAACGCATGTACAAATATTGTACATCATTTTAAGTTTACTTTTGACACCACACTTTCTCTGTGTCTCATTACGCAACTGTTTGTGTGTGTGTGTGTGTGTGTGAGATGAAATCAGCGTTGCAGGGCGGCGCGGTGTTCTTTTACCGTTGACGCGGACACACAATCGATAATAATTCATATCGAAACGTGTGACGTGTATATCGATCTTGAACTCGATAAACATTTGATGATGATGATGTATTTAACAAACCGGGTCACTGCCAGGGGCTGGCTTGCGTAACGCGTGTTTAAATGTCTGCATATTATGTGAGAAAGTCAAGTTTAAAATCGAAAGATTTTACAATCTTCGATTGAAATCGTTGCGGGAATTTTTAAGGTTATACTTCAAGACTTTCAGTGCATGAGTTCGCTCAGCAGATGTCAGTATATATTGATACAGTAGAACCTCGATAAGTTATAGTTCAAGCGGCGCGAGAGGAGCGGTCGCTCTAGGCGCCAGGTGGCAAGGGGCGTCAGAATACCAAATGCAAAAAACAATGTCGAATGAAAAATAAAATTTAAATTCAATAAGTGTTTTCTTTTGAAAAAGTTGGTAATTATTATTAATTTCACATCAACTGAAATACAATTTATGCGATGTTAAAGCTTCGACCAAAGGGCGCCGAAAAACAATTTCGCTGTACTCTGATCAAAGGCTAGGCCGGCGCTGAGCTCAAAGATATGCTGAAAAGTTTGAGTTTCAGAATTTTTAATTTAAAGAGGAGAAGTCCCATATTTTATTTTACTTAGTTTATATAGTTTGTTGTTCCAAATCTTCTTGGTTTCCGAGCTTGAAGGCTGTGATTCATTGGTATTCCTACTTGACGTTTCGTCCAAAACTGCGGTAGACATTATCAAAGACGATGGGGCGAAGTATTCTTCAGGTACTTATCTGTGAGCCACCTATAGAACAGGGGTCGGTAACCTTTTGAGACGGAAGAACCAAAAGTTACAATTTACAAAATTTCCCAGTTTTAAAGAGCCAGTAAACATTTTCATTTCAGTATTATAGTTATGCTTATATATAGGTATATAAGAGGACACGTCGCGACGGGGGCGTTGCGGGTGAGACGCGAGTGGAAATGACTGAGAGATAGACATGGTGCTCAATCATGGATCGATTGGACGATTTTTAAGGGTTTATAAAGTAATTATTTTTTGCGTATGGAAATGGAGAGCCGCAACTTTACATCAAAAGAGCCGCAGGTTGCCAACCCCTGGCCTAGAAGAACACTTCGTCCGCTGTCACATCGCCTTTGATAATGTCTACCGCAATTTTAGACGAAACGTCAGGCCCTCGCAGCATTAGGAACACAGGACCCAATAGCCTTAACCCTTGTGGACCTTAAAAACAAAACAAAACAAAAACTAATAAGGACATACCTATAGCTGTACTAGAGTTGAAATTAAAAACGTACAGCGATGAAATAATCTCAGCAATTAAGAAAGTAAATCAGATCATCTGGTTGGTAATGAAAAATCATTCTAGGTTATACGGCCTTGAACTTTCTAAAAGAGAAATGCATAACATATTATACAAACGTTATATAATCAACGTTATACAATAATAAAGTGTGACAATCGGATGCAGGGAAAAGAAAGTCGTTCATTTCATCTAGGGCTTCACATAATGGAAGTGCAACGTATTTAATTCAAGCGTTTTGATATAAACACTTGCTACGGAAGTAGAACAGCAAGGAAATAGATATATATGATTTACCCTTTTTCTGTACTGCAATAAGCTGCACAAGCCAATCATATATAAATACGCTAAGGTTAAAGATGTTTGCCTCCCTTTTTAGAAAAAACCTCACAATTTCTCCACATAAATTATATATCATTTTACAGATAATTGCTTGCTCTACTGACATCGACAACTAAAAAATTTATTATTGCTTTTGTTTTTGTAAATTAATTAAAATACAGCAACGCTGAACAACGTCTGCCATCTGACGGCTTTAATTTTGAAACAAATTCAACACTTCGATCTGTCATCTGACCTTCATATTGTAATACAACAAGCACAATACTGCATACTGCCATCTGACGGCTTTAATTTTGAAACAGCGAGCAGCGCTGAACAACGTCACAGCAATGCTGCATGATGCCGTCTGACGGCTTAGCTCAACGCTTTTGCTACTTGCGCCTCTATATGACAATTTTAGTAAAATGTTTCTTCGATCTGTCATCTGAGCTTCATATTGTAATACAACAAAAAGAAGAACGTTATAAGCAGTGTGCAAAATTAGAAACGAATTGAATACCTGCAATCATATTTAAAAAATAATTTTGTAAAGTGATAATTATTATACTTATTTAGTGCGAATAATTCGCACAGGTCAGTTTAATTATATGTACGTTTTGGATAAATACGAAAACAAGACAAGATGTTTTGATATATATTTCAAATAACAAACAGGTAAAAATTGGCAAAAGAGAAATTGGTCAATACATTTTTGGTAGCAATTTCTTCAAAAATGTGTTAAAACAACCCCAACTCCGATGAAATATATATACCTGTAAATACATTTAAATATAGAAACGATGTATAGATACCTAAACCATCTGATCGAAAGTTCAGATAGGAAAACTTGCAGAATTTAAGCACATAAATTGTATTTTGCAAACTAATATTTCTTGTTTATATTTTTGCAATGAAAAGAAAATAATAAATTATGGTTTACCTATAATATGTCAGGACATTTTTTTAGTTAGACAGCTGGTAATTTCATGTGATAAAAATAAATCAATTTTTTTAACGATCAAAACATTCACTTTTCTGTGTTATTATTATCGAGCGTCTATAATTTACAGTAAGTAAAATAAAATGTATTCTTTATGTTTCAATTAAAGCTAATAAAATTAGATGAATATCATATATGAGAATAAATTATTTTCAATGTAATTTAACCAAAATGTTCCCAAAGACATAAAATAGTTTTGTTACGAGAAAAAAAAAACATTTCTCTTCAATCTTCATACTTGCATGACAGAAAGATATTTATCGATTTTACAACCCTTTTCTTAAATTAACGAGAAAATTAATTTATATCTTCGATCTTCATCCCACACATAGGGATTCAACAGACAAACGCATCAACGTACCAACATAATAAAAAGTGAGACGAGGGTTGTAATGGTGGAACTGAGGAGCAGTTCACCCCTACGGACCAGTCATGAGGCAGCGCTAGGAGAGTGCAACATTTTCAAATAAGTTCATAAACAAATATTCAATTAAAAAAGATGAGTGTGCTTTAGACCACACGACTGAAGTAAAACTTCTTCCTGCCATAATTTGTTATTATATTCACCCTAAAATTCAGAAAATATGAACTTTAAAATTTACAATTTACTTTAAACGTAGAATATTTAATGTATTGAACAAAATATTAATTTATAAAATTGTTCAAGAACGAAATGAACAGTCTAATGTAAGAAGAAAGGAATATAAACATGAAGATAGTGAAAACAAAAGTAATACATTGCAATTACTTAGCTCTCGTTGGATTTTAAGCGTAAATCTTTTTATTTCAAGTAGGTTTACAAAACTTTTTTCTGTCACCCGATAGCGCCACTGGCAAGTAAAGTATGTGTCATTCTATTGTTAGTACTGATGACGCCAAGTATGTGTCATCCAACTCTCCCTCTGTCTATCTTCACTAACTTATATCTCCCTCTCAACTTCCGTTCGCTTCGCCCGATCACGCACCGTTCGCCTCGTCCGATCACGCACCTTTTGTCACGCATTCACCAGCTTACTCCCCAAGTCAAGCGTGCCTAAAGAAGTTTTACTTCAAAATGGCTGACGAAAATCAATGTCAGTATAGGAAAAAAGTGGATGTTTGTCA
Organism: Xanthostigma xanthostigma; assembly: GCA_963575645.1. NCBI lineage: Eukaryota > Metazoa > Arthropoda > Insecta > Raphidioptera > Raphidiidae > Xanthostigma > Xanthostigma xanthostigma. The sequence continues at coordinate 3,504,571 of OY754469.1, read as the reverse complement.
GCCCCGGATCTACGAGAGGGGGCAAGCCGGAATGGCAGTTTCAGGGGGCGCCAAAATCATAATATATATATTTTTTTTTTATTTTATTCGTCTGATTATAAAATGATACAAAAAAAATAACATCATTGTTAGCGCAGTGTACCTCTAAACCTACTGCAAAATAAACATACTAGAAGAACTATATAGGTACATGGAAGAGCAAATAATTTTTTTTTTTGGGAAAAGTAATCATAATATAATATGGTTGAAAACCACACCCAATCTATCCTTTTTCCGATTTACTCAATCTGCTCGTTTCCTGTTTGCGAAAAATGCCAACCATTATATATTTGTGAGTTTTTTTTAAGTAATTTATCTCAAACGGTGGAGAGAGGGGGCGCCATTATCAAGTTTTCGCGCCGGTTCGATAAAGTCGTGAATCCGGAGCTGGTGTTTGTTGTTGTTCGACTTCGACCAAAATGGACTGAAGTTTTGGGCGAAGCCGAAGGTTTCTAAGAAGCGCCGACATTGAACGAACTACTACGAATAAGCGAGAGTATGTATACGATAAATTTGGCGACGCGCGGGGGATCACACTGCGTTGTGAACTTATCTATATCTATACTAATATATAAAGCTGAAGAATTTGTTTGTTTGAACGCGCTAATCTCAGGAAATACTGGTTCACATTGAAAAAAAAAATTTGTTGGATAGCCCATTTATCGAGGAAGGCTATATAGGTTATATAATATTACGCTACGACTATTAGGAGCGGAGCTTTAATGAAAAATGTTGCAAAATGTAGGTATCTCAAAAATAAGCTTCAATTCATGTGAAATGCACAAACTAGACATAGGTACTCATATTAGCATTGTGAGAACACAACCTCGGGTGGCTCAATCGGTAGAGCATGCGACTGTCAATATCAGGGTCGTGGATTCGAGCCCCACGTTGGGCGAATATATTTTTATTTTTTTTTTATTTTCTACATTGCTTTCTTCTAAGGCTTGCATTTGAATTTAATTTAATTTTATTTAATTAATTTAAAAAAATTATTAGTTAAAAAAGTTTAAATACTGCTTTTTATCGACAAAAACTTTTGAACGGTAACTCCGATCATCATGAAATTTGGACACAACATTCATCTCGGTAAACTAAGATGAATGTGTGTACTCATGTTCCTCCCTTCCCCATTCGTTCTTTTACACCCGGGTGAAACCGGACGGGACCGCTATTAATTGTAAGTCGTAGTAGGGTGATCAACCATCCTGGTTTTTCCGGGACAGTCCTGGAAAATGTCCCGCATTATTACGCGAATTTTACAATATTTGAATATATTTTACGAGTGTGACTAAATGATTACAGGAACGCTGTTATTCACCAGGCACGCAGAATAAAAGTCAATCGCATTCGGGGAAATAAAAAAGGTCATTCGTTTTTGCAAAAAGATCATTTGCATTTAAAATTTGGGTTAATGATTTCTGTCCCTCTGTCCAGCGCTCTAAGTTATAGCCAATATTGAACTGAATTTCCTAAGGGAATAGCAAGGAATACTATTTATTAATCTTAAAAAAAATTGTCAAGTCAGAGAAAGACTCGTATAATATTTATAATTTTTTTGACTGAATCCGATTCGTGGTCGAACACTCCTGCATATATAGTAGATGAAGGAACTTCTTGAAGCGGTTCCAGACACCAAACCGCGAGAGACCGAGTCCTGCGCAGGTGTTTGTCTGCTCTGCTCCGAACAAGAAGAACACCTTGCCGATATTCCCACGTATTCAGAAATACACTTCGACCACATATCAACCCACATACATACTTATGCTTCACGGGGAGGAAAGTGGTTTTATTTAGAAACCACTGACGGAGAAATGGGGGAAAACAATAAATGTCAGACTTTTAATGTGAAACATCTATTGGCGCACCTTGGCAGTAAAACCACGCCCAAACGGCATGGCGCTCTCTTATGCCGTCATGCTCCCTCTACGCCCGGGCCCTCGTTGCTTCTCTGCGTGAGCTGTGTACTGTGTGTGCCTTTCTATCCGACTATAGTATACTTGACACGTTCACTGCCAGGCGTCTCACGACAGCTTTCATTTTTTTATATATTTACTACTAAAACATTGATCTATTTTAACATAAACTTTTAAACGATTCAATATAATTATTACCTTTTAAAAAAATATTCTGGCAACAGATTGACAAAATTGTTTTTTTATCATTTTTTTACACAAAAATATTGTGGCAAGAAAACTAAAACAAACTATAACTTCGAGGTCAATGAGGTTCGCCGTCTTTTCATGCGTTGAAGTCTCCGTCCAAGTAATGGCTATTTTTATGTAGATGTGCAACGATAAATTATTACCGATAAAGTAAAATAGTTGGCAAAACCAAAAGTGCACATCCCGCAAGTTTTCCACTGTATGATAAAAAAATAACAATTAAAAAATATTTTTAATAAATTTAAAAAGATTTAAAAATTTAAAGAAATAAATAATTAAAAATTGAAAAAATATTTTTTTTTAAGTTTGCAAAAATAAAAAAAATTAAGTACTATACATAATATAATATATAATTAATATCAAGTGGAATAAAATAAAACAAAATAAAAAGAAAAAAAAAAGAAAAAAATTAATGATATCGTAAGGAATCGAACCCAGGACCTTGCCCTTGGCGATCCAACGGCATAACCATTACGCCACGGCTGCCTAATACGTATAGTGGTGTTATCACGGTATACAAGTGTAGCACTTGTTTTATGGATTACACTATGTTTAGCCAGCAATTATTATATTGTTTTTAAACTATTAGCTGTCAAAAATAATAAAAAATAAAACTGTTTATAAAAATTAAACTACTGAACACATTTTAGTGAATTTAAATAGGGTTCTGGTCTGATAGTAAACAAAGTGAATAAAATATAACCCAAGGCAATCCGACCAAAATTGCGATCTGTAGAGTCGTGACGTACGTACATACGTACGTACATACGTACGTACATACGTACAGACCAACCGACAACTGCTGTTTGTGATTTTCAATTACAATTTTAATAGTATTTATGAACTCAAATTGATTTAAAAATGGTTCTATTTTATAGATTAGAATCTCCTCTTTTCAAAAAGCTTCAATTTGAATGGATTTCGTGTGAAATTAACTTAGATATAACTTCTTATATGAACGAAAGTCAGCTCTGACGCACAAAGCGATAATAAAGCACATACCGCTAGTTTAGCGGTATGTGCAATAGCGTAAAAATGTTTAAGGTTCCTCAATTAAACAAAAAGAAAGCGTTCTTCTTACAATTATTTTTTATAACGAAACTCCCTATAACGAAAAAATATCGTGTTTTAAAAATGTATTCTTAATTACGAACATCATGAAATGAAGTCGATTATTAAAGTTTTATTTTTAACGACGCCACTGCTTATTTCAGCAGCTTTTCAAAGTAAACAACGGAAGTACAAACACCCTCATATCCGCATAAGAGCAATTCTAATATAATTTTTTTTGCTCACTTCCCAAAACTATATATACAGATTGATAAATAATAAATAATAATAATAGACGCTTAATTTATAAAGATAAAATTATATACACCGTACTTCAACTTTTTTTCCAGGATAACAAAAAATACACGTAACCATTTTTTTAACAAACATTTCCTAAAAATAGTTTAATAATAATTCTTTTAGACAGTTGTGTATTTTTTATTTTCCTACAGTATATACGTTTTTTTAATGTTTTTTTTATAATAACCCTAACCTATCTCAACCGTTTAATGTAATATTTTTTTTAGTTCGTAACAGTCTTTTGATTTGAAATTTTTTTATCGTCTGCTCCAGAACAGTTTTTACATCGGAGTGAAGAAAAAAATTGGTAAGTTGATTTTTTTTGTCTATACCTAATATACGCTTAGACCTTATGGCTAGCGGGCCAACTTCTTAGCGTGGAGAGTTATTCACTTAAAAATCGTTTGAAGTTCAAATTAATATACTAGTAGGATCTATTTTTATCAATTTTTTTGTGGTAACCTACCCATCCGGTTTTTTAGAGACTCTCTACTTTGTTAATATTTAGAGCACTTTGAATTCTGGAATTTACTCTACAAACTTTTTGAAAATAGTTCTGAAATTAATCTCTAAGAATGTTTTTCAAATCTTTACTCTTTTTAGAAATAACGGAATGTTTTCTGTCATTTCGACACGTCGTCCTATGTTAGAAATACGAATCGTCGTCGCGGCCCCAATTTCGTACCGTCGCGGTGTTTCCAGTGATATTTCACTTATCTCTAACATAGGATGACGTGCCGAGACAGCGATCGAGTCATGTTATCGTATATTCTGTACATTTGGTTATCATATAATATATTAATACGCTAAGGTTAAGGATGTTTGCCTCCCTTTTTAGAAAAAACCTCACAATTTCTCCACATAAATTATATATAATTTTACAGATAATTGCTTGCTCTACTGACATCGACAACTAAAAAAATTATTATTGCTTTTGTTTTTGTAAATTAATTAAAATACAGCAACGCTGAACAACGTCTGCCATCTGACGGCTTTAATTTTGAAACAACGTCAACACTTCGATCTGTCATCTGACCTTCATATTGTAATACAACAGACACAATACTGAATACTCCCATCTGACGGCTTTAATTTTGAAACAGCGAGCAACGCTGAACAACGTCAAAGCAATACTGCATGATGCCATCTGACGGCTTAGCTCAACGCTTTTGCTACTTGCGCCTCTATATGACAATTTTAGTAAAATATTTCTTCGATCTGTCATCTGAGCTTCATATTGTAATACAACAAAAAGAAGAACGTTATAAGCAATTGAATACCTGCAATCATATTTAAAAAATAATTTTGTAAAGTGATAATTATTATACTTATTTAGTGCGAATAATTCGCACAGGTCACAGTAGTAAAAGACTAATTTATCTGAACAATCGGATAATTTTCAAATGCGTTGACAACATTTCTTGTATTGAAATTCAAATTTCAAAAAAATAAACATCGTTGTTCTGTCGGCTAATATGTTGTAATAATAGTAAACTTTCTATTTTCAAAAGTGTTAATTTTTACAATCCTTTTGTACAATTTTAAAAACTAAAAGGGTAGGATAATACAACCATAATATTTTATATAACCCTATTGAAAATGAAATGATAAAATTTTACAATCCTGAAAAATGTTTTAACCGCTGTAACCAATTGCTCGGTTATAAAATATAAGATGCCGCCAAAGAAAATATGTCGATTGGATTTAAGGTTACAATAGTTTTAATATGCGTCTTCTTTTTTCGAAATATTATGTTTTCTTCCGTCATATTCTTCAGTCACTGACCTTAGTCAACACTTTCGATTTCTGGCTCAGTGCGTGACTGACAGACGGACATGTTTAAAAACGAAGGACATTTTTATATAACGTCTCTCTTCTTCGACCCTTGTTGCATTTGTTTTTAAAACATCACGCTCACGACGCAGACGAATATTTTAAAAGTCTACCTGCTTTAAAACAGAGTTATCAAACAAGTTTTTTTTTAAGTAAGACAGTTCACTGGATCTAACCGATTTATTATTAACAACGCTTTAAAATTACAGCCCTTCATCTTTAGAGGCCATTCAAGTATTACTATTACAAAAGGGGGTCGGAGGGGCCTTTGCTTAGCTTATTTTTGATGACAATTTTACAATATCTTTCCGTTTTGAGGTCCCCCGAATCCAAAAAAACATATTTTTGAGAAAACTCTGTGCGTCTGTTAGTGTGTGAACACGATGCAGGTCAACGGATGAGCGGATTAAAACCAAACTTTGAGAGGATGTTTGGTGTGCAAATATGAAGAGCTCTATTATTTTTGGGGAAAATCGGCGCGTGATCAGAAGAGATATATGCTATAACGGTGTTTTTTTATATAATAATGGTATACTTTTCATAACGGCTTATTACCTATTCTATTTATTTTTTTAAGAAAGTTTCGTTAAAAATGTTTTTTCTAAACTTTAGTTTTGGAAATATTTTGAAAATAAAAAAAAATCAGCCGCTTTTTTTGTTTTATGTATCTGTCAGAAATAAACTAGTTCGGCGTGCTTTGACTAATTTTTACATGACATGGAACATATTATGTAGGAATAGCAAATATCATATTGAATACTAGCAATTACCCGTGTCACCTTACGCGATATCAAAAATTTTATTTTCTTTATTATCTATAATCAAATGTCAACATTTTTGAAGTTGGAATGGTCCCGTCGCCCAATTGGCTGGATTTTTTACTAAGTATTATCCTTCTCAGCAGCTGCCAACCTACTATTTTTGCTACACATTTTAATTTTTTTAGTACTCATGCGGGAAAAGTGGTATCTTTACGCATGCTGTTACGGTTGAAAAGTAGCTATTTTCATTTGCGTGCGGAAACTTTATTTGTCGCACGGAAATTATTGTTTGCCGCACGCAAATTCAGAGGAAAAAATAAAATAATAACGGTGTTAATGTCAACGAAACAATCTGTCATTTGAAGCAGATTTGAGGTTAAAATTTTCGATTATGGATTTTTATTCTTGACAATTTTAACTGAATTTTCAACTTTTTAATAATTTAATTTTAATTTTTATTACTTCTAATTTCTTTTTTTAATTCGTAATAAAATTTTAATTTGAATGTAATCTAATTCGTAATAAAAAATAGTATGTGCAACTCGTGCGGCATTGTCGCACTAGTTGCACAATACACTATTTTTAATCCTTAATTCAGATTAATTTGTCGCCGCGTTATTAGTACAAATATTACCGTTTGAGGATCAACTGATGATGCCTTATGCATGGGTCCTTATAAAAACTAACCCTTCCACATTCCGTTCCGCCTGCAAAAGTACGGACACAATGAGCACCGATATACTTCGACCTGGCACACAATACTACGTCATAAAAAATAAACTTATGCTTTACTTTTACTTTTCCTTAAAAAACTGTCCGGCACTAAAATCTTTTTTTTATTATTACTATTGTTATTTTTTCGGATGCTAAATTTACTTTTTATTTGTACGAAAGGGTTGAAAGGTTTTTCTTTTCTAGAGGTAGATTTTATTTTCAATATTTTGATGGAACGTGATAAAACTGTTTTTGAAAAATATCTTGTTTCATATTGTCTCAAGTTGAGATGCAGTCGAAACCGTCACTCATGATTTGAAGTGAATTTCAGAAGATTTCAGAGCACGCCATGTGACTAAAGTTGCCATCAATCCGGATTTCCCCAGATTTGTCCTCTTTTTAAAGGGCGTCTGACGAGCGCCCGGGCAGGGTTTTAATTACAGTCCGGATTTTATTTTGTCAAAATAAATCTTTTTTTACCAGGACACGATGGCAGAATTTTAAGTTTCTTTAAATCGATAATATTAATTTTTGCTTATTGGAATAAAGAAAGAAGAGTTATTTTTTGATTTTTCTAATTTTTTGACGGCTCCTTAATTTAATTACCAAAGAGAATAGAGATATAATTAAATGAAAGCTTCTGAAATAACATAGATTTCTTTAGTTGATGATAAAAAAATTTGTTTAGTATACTATTTCTGTATTATTAAGGTATTGTTTAATTTCATCAGTAAAATAAGAATTTTTCTTGGCAAGTATGTCCGGGTTTTGAGCTCAAAAATCCGGTTTTTTTGAGCTTCTTGTCCTAGTTTATTGACTTTACAGATGGCAACCCTACATGTGGCGTATAATCAGGGGCGCCGACTCCGAGGGTGCTTGGAGTCTCCAGAACCTACAAAAAATAAATAGTGATAGCCAACCACAGACATCATATACCTTATAGCACTACTTATTGTATATTGGAGTCTGGAAACTTGATATTTTTACATAAAAATTAAAAAAAAATACACTAACTTTTAATAACTTGATGGTATTTTGCAGGATATTAAAGTAGATGAGTGTTATATTATTATACTAGAGTGACCTGTGCGAATTATTCGCACTAAATAAGTATAATAATTATCACTTTACAAAATTATTTTTTAAATATGATTGCAGGTATTCAATTCGTTTCTAATTTTGCACACTGCTTATAACGTTCTTCTTTTTGTTGTATTACAATATGAAGCTCAGATGACAGATCGAAGAAATATTTTACTAAAATTGTGATATAGAGACGCAAGTAGCAAAAGCTTTGAGCTAAGCCGTCAGATGGCATCATGCAGCATTGCTATGACGTTGTTCAGCGTTGTTCGCTGTTTCAAAATTAAAGACGTCAGATGGCAGTATGCAGTATTGTGTCTGGTGTATTACAATATGAAGGTCAGATGACAGATCGAAGCGTTGACGTTGTTTCAAAATTAAAGCCGTCAGATGGCAGACGTTGTTCAGCGTTGCTGTTAATTAATTAATTTACAAAAACAAAAGCAATAATATTTTTTTTAGTTGTCGATGTCAGTAGAGCAAGCAATTATCTGTAAAATGATATATAATATTTATGTGGAGAAATTATGAGGTTTTTTCTAAAAAGGGAGGCAAACATCTTAGCGTATTAATATATATGATATAAGGTTCAAATAGCTTCCTGATTCGAAGAAGATAAGCGTTCAAAGAACATTTTTTTGTGTTAAATTTTGGATTTGATTTTATGTAGGGAACTCTTTATTCCAAACAACTACAATTCATAAAAATGAAAGTTCGCTTTATATTATATTTTATATTGCAGTGAACGAATACATCCTGTATATTATTTTTCTCGCAAACAAATGTTCATTTTTGTAGGTCCATCATTCCGTTTTTACCTGAAAGCATTTAGGTATTATTTTTGAAAAAGAATGTGAAATTAGATACAGCTTATACCTAGAATAAATTATTTCTATATATACGACAAAAAAAACTTTTGAATGGAAATTCGCAAACTCGAAACCTGCAATTTGGAAGCAATTCATAATACATTCTTTTATAAAAATCAATTTATACTCGTATGTAATATACCATTGCATAGTTTTTATAAAGCGAACTTCAATACGACTAGTGATTGAGAGCCTTAAAGCAAATTTTATCATTCCAACCCACAAGTGGGGAATGTTACTATTTAGTTTAGGTCAAAAATCACTTTTCAAAAATTTTACAATATCTTTCCGTTTTGAGGTCCCCCGAATCCAAAAAACGTATTTTTGGAAAAACTCTGTGCGTCTGGTTAGTCTGTAAACACGATACAGGTCAAACGGATGAGCGGATTGAAACCAAATTTTGGGAGGATTTTTGGTATGCAAATAATATGAAGAGCACTATTGTTTTTGGGGAAAACGGTGCATGCGCAGAAGAGATATATGCTATAACGGTGTTTTTCATATAATAATGGTATACTTTTTATAACGGCTTATTATTCTATTTATTTTTTCAAGAAAGTTTTGTAAAAAAAAATTTGTACCTATAAACTTTATAGTTTCGGAAGTATTTTGAAAATTAAAAAAAATCAGCCGCTGTTTTGTTTTATGGATGTCAGAAATAAACTAGTTAGGCATGCTTTGATTAATTTTTACATGACGTGGAACATACTATGTAGGTAACCATGGCAACGAATAGCAAATATCATATTGAATACTAGCCATTACCCGCGTCACCTCACGCGATATCATAAATTTTATTTTCTTTATTATAAGCAAATGTCAACATTTTTGAAGTTGGAATGGTCCCGTCGTTCAATTGGCTGGAATTTTTTTACAATATATAGTGTTTCCGTTTTTAGCCACGCTCCCGATCACATAAAAAAAATCGATCCTCCTTCAAAAAGGGCACTAAAAAGCGTAAAATGACAAAGTTTTGAGGTTGGTACCAATTTAATATACTTATAAGTACATAAGACGTGATAGTAATTAAATTGGTGCCAACCTAAAAACTTTGTTATTTTACGCTTTGTAGTGACCTTTTTTTGAAGAAGGTTCGATTTAAAAAATAAAAACTTTATTTTAATTTTTAGTGTCTAATAAAACAGACGAGCGGCATTCACGCCGAGAACTACAACTTTTACAATATTTGTTTGATTTTTGTCGATTTTCTAAAAAGTTGTTGAACCGATTTTGCTAAAATTTATACGGCACCAACTTTGAGACATACTCTATCGAATAAAAAAAAATCATCAGAATCGATTTACAGTCGGCAAAGATATCGACTGACAGACATAAAAAAGTCGAATAGAGAACCTCCTCTTTTTTTTGAAGTCGACAAAAAAAATTCTGGCCGCAGTGTTAAAACCGTTTATTTGCTAATAATTTTTTATTCGCGAGATTTCTTGCTAGAAGCACACAAAAAATAAATTGATCTGAAAATAATTTTAAATTCTATTTTCGGACCCATTACAATAACTTTCCAATATACTATCGAAAGTTAATAAAAAATGTATTGGGATCTGACGTAATTCAAATGGCATGAAAGGGGCATTAAATTAAAAATATGATTTGACATTAGACCAAACTAGCTCTGGAAGATAGAAATTTTTACTTTACAATGCCTTAAAAATATCCGACATATCATGTACAACAAATCAGCCACGGTTAAAAATATATCCCTTCAGCGAAATCACCAGATGTAGCGGACATGTCGCACGTTGAAAACAATAGTGACACTATATAAAAAAGTTAACTTTTCACCTTTTGTAAGATTCATGTTTTATTGCAAAAGTGTCACTATACGAAAATTTCCGTTTGCTTATAAATCCACTTACTTCCGCTAGACTGAGCTATAGTGTCATTTTATATTTTGAAAGAATTGCCCATGGTCATGACTGATATAACGACACTATTTTAATTGTGTCAAAGCAGTTGTTTGGTACGCACGTCGCTGTAAGTGAAAAAGTGACACATTTTGTTAAACGACAGTTTACTGATTACAGTTGCTACAAAAATTAATGCAAGTAAGTAAATACATAAAATGACACATTTTGTTTAGTGACACTTTTTGCAGTTGAAGTCTCCAACTTACTGATTATAGGTTATGACAACAATGACACTAAACAAAAAATTATTGTAAAAAGGTCTTTTTTTTAATAACTTTATTTTTAACATTGTGGTCAACAAATAAATTAAAACAATAATAAATTGTCTCATTATTAACAAAAGAATCTCTATAAGCAGTATTTTAATAGTAACTTTTTTAGGACAAAACAATAATATTAAAACTAAAAAATGCTCTACTGTAAAATGTCATTTTTTGCATAATGCCACTTTTGTTTTCAACGTGCGATGTGTCAGATCCCAATATGCTATATATTATACAATAGATACATTTTTTTTAATTTGTAACAAGATATCGAAAAATTGAAAGTGCCAAAAAAATACACTTTCAATATTAATTTTTATATAGGAGGAAGTGGGTGTATTTTTTTAACAAAATCGAACACAAAAAATCGATTTCCGGTGAACAATTACAATTTTGCACGTGAGTGTAATAATAAAAAAACATACCTATATTTACGGGTCGTATTTCTGCAAAGAAGAATCACTTTTCGTGAGAAAAAACTCTTCTTTTCTAAACTAAAGAAGGATACTTATTAAAACTCTCGTTTAAAAAGATTCAATAAAACTCTCGTTTAATTTTCCGTGAAAATTAGAAAAAATATGTTTTCGCGTAAATATTAATACAAAGAAAAATGTTGTCTTTTGATCAGTAGAATCGTTATTTCCTAACATTAACTATTGGCCAAATATGGAAAATTCATTCTAACATTATTAAGTACTCAAAGGCCGCTGCACACGTGGCTGGAAACACTGCTTGGACTTCTGCTGGCCGGCAGGCTGGGTACGAGGCTGGAAATGACGTCACTGCGAGCTCGCCTGCTAGCGCACAAGATAGATTTTAAAATTAGAACGGGAGCTATTTTCCCTGCTAGTTATGAGCAAGAACCAATACATATCTGTTAAATAACTATATGAATCATTGCCTATATCTACTCAATGTGCGGTGAGCGAAGGCAACAAAGCGTATCGAAAATATATCTGCGTCTGTTTCTTCGATGTAATTCCGTGATTTCTCCGATGATAGGATTGGTTGATGTACTTGCATTCAATCTGAATAAAGTATCTCTGTTTCAAAAACTTTGTCTTTTTCTATGAATTTTGGCCCAGGAGGGGGCAAATTAGAAATTTCTTAAGCCGAGTCCCCCGTGCTTGTTTTGCCCTCCTGGATACGCCAGTGCTTACGGCGTAAAAAAAGGCAGAAGTATATGTTTGCACCCTAATAGTTCGATTTCGATTTTATTCCTATGCGCTCAGTATAGAATAAAAGTATATGGCAAGAACCAATCAAGTAGCAGTATCTTGTCATGTAGACGACATGAACAAACGCCCACAAACCAACATGGCGGCAATCTGCCCAGAGTCAGACAACAGACACGCTTTGCTCTGTGTTTATATTTGAACTGTCACTGCGCGCGCATCAGAATCATCCACAAAACAAGCTTGTAAAGACGTCTCGTGTGAAGCGAGCACATAAAATACAATAGAAAAGTAAGTTTTAAGTGTTTTTAAAATTAAATTTTTATTCATGACTTATTTATATTTTTATCTATATTTTATATTTTAACTGTTTCTATTTATATTTCCATGTGTATGTATTTGACGTATCCTCCATACTCTGTATGCATTTTAAGGACAAAAATAAAATGAATGAATGAATAAAAGCAATCATGAAAACAAGCGCTAGTAGTCAAATCTAGCAAGGATTCTAGCAGCAAATCCAGCCTCGTGGGCAGCGGTCTTAAGAGTTTGGTAGTTCTGCAGGGGTCACTGGTTAAAATGATCTGGATATTAATCTAGTTTACTTTGACTTTTTATGGAAAAGGGTACCTATAATTGTTGAAGTATAAACGCGGAGGAAGACTTTTACGTGCCCTTTTTTAAATGCAGTGGGAATTGAACGAATTACTGCCTGCACCAATAATAATATTTCCTTTGCGTTTGTTGTCTATATAAATAATATTATTATATATTATTATAAAAACAACAATGTATATATACAGGATGTCCCATTAAGAATGGGACATAGAACAACCGCAGATTCTCCAATTCAAAATAAAACGATTAAGCGAAATATGCTTAGATAAAATGTTACTCGCTCTACCAGTGGCGTACGGCAAGAGTAAGTAATGCTTGTACCCCTTCTAAATGTTACGCCGCTGTCTAAATTTTAATTTTGACTATAATTTTAATTTTTTTGATATTCTCTAAGTCAATAATGTACACTTGTTAGTTTGTTGTAAAGTCATTGGTTTTCGAGATATTCGCAGTTAAAGATAGATAGACATGTACTTTTTATTTGTATTATTATTAATAATATTCATTTTTACAATTTTGTCTTAAAAAAACTGCGAATATCTCGAAAACCAATGACATTACAACAAACTAACAAGTGTACATTATTGACTTAGAATATATCAAAAAATTTAAAATTATAGTCAAAATTAAAATTTAGACAGCGGCGTAACATTTAGAAGGGGTACAAGCAATACTTACTCCTGCCGTACGTCACTGGTAGAGCGTACTGAACTAATTTTTTTATTGTTAGATGCATTTTATGATATTTAACAAGTGTGCCGATTTGAGTAAAATTAAACGGTGTATTAAAAAAATTATGGACATTAACAATTTTTCAGTTTTCAACTTCAACACCCCGTATTTCGGAAACGAGTAACATTTTATCTAAGCATATTTCGCTTAATCGTTTTATTTTGAATTGGAGAATCTGCGGTTGTTCTATGTCCCATTCTTAATGGGACACCCTGTATATACGAATCCTACACGGTATTAATCTATGGCAGGTTTTACAAGTCATGCGCATACCGATTTACCGTTATAAAAGGCGCTTTGGCCGCGGAAGTGCAACTAGCCGTCACGTGACCCGCCTGTGCCCCACCGTCCCACCGCTGTTGTTGCCCACGTGTGTCCCAGCGACACCACCGACGAGGCGCGTCACCTCTCTCCGTGCTGCCAATGAACTTGACCACTTTTGAAGAGATATTCAATAAATGACAGACAAGAATAATCGTAAATTAAGCCGAATTAAAAAGCACATTAGTATGATAATAATTAAAATATAGCGAGAACTTTTAGGTGACTGAACGATTGGCCGATATTTTGTGAACGTCCAAAAATAAATTTGAAAGTTTAAATTTAATTATGATGTAAGTTTTAACTGTTATGCATCGCAACATTTTTTGTTCTACTTAGGCCACTTTGGCGCTCGGAAAAGTAGGTACATAAACAAACTATTTTTTGGCGCAGCCGTTAAGTATATAAAGTGATCCTTATTTTACCCATATATATAGTAGTTTTATGAAAAATTTGCAATATTGACGATTAAAAAAAATTTTAAAATGGCGGAGATATGAGTCGATAAGTAGAACCCTTTTTTGAAAATCCTTGCACGATTTCTCTGTTAGGCATTGTCAGAAACAAAAAAAAAATCCTTATTTAAAAGGAAAATAGCTACTATGTGATGTAGGATAAAAATTTTCAAATTTTTTTTATAGAACTGACAGCTGTTTTAAAAAAACTTGTATTTTCATTTTTGAGTTTGAAAAATTAAAAGTTTATAACTTTTGAGCACGGTACCCTATCAAAAAAATCCAACGTCATATTGCAGATAATAGTATAAAAAATAAGTGTTGTTAATTTTAATCAAATCGGTTAAGTGGATCATGAGATATCGTGTACACTGTTTTGAAAAATATAGTTTGAAGAAAAAGAAAGTATAGGCATCATTATTATATAAAAAAACATCGTTATAGCATATATCTCTTCTGCACATGCGCCGATTTTCCACCAAAACATTTGTGCTCTTCAAATTTGCATACCAAACATCCTCCCAAAATTTGGTTTCAATCCGTTCATCTAAACAGACTAACAGACGCAGCGTTTTTCCAAAAATATGATTTTTGGATTCGGGAGACCTCATAGCGAAAAGATCTTCTTGGTTTCTGGGCTTGTATGCCGTGGTCCATTAGTATTTCTACCTAAATACCAATGGACCACGGCATACAAGCCCAGAAACCAAGAAGATTTGGATCAACAGGGCCGTGAAAGCCTACACACTTGGATAAAAAGATCTTGTAAAATTTAGAAAAGTGATTTTTGACCTAAACTAGTACCATTCCCTACTAGTGGGTTGGAATGATAAAATGTAATTGCTTGAAGTCTGAGGAATAGATAAAAAAATGTTCTGTCAATTTCCAGTAACTAATCATGATGCCTGATATCTTTCAGTCATTTTCCAGAAGGAAGCAACTGCCCCTTCTCTCCTCCCACCTGTCGGTGCCCGTGATTCTGCCTCGGAGTTTTTGTTGAAACCCGTGTCTTCTTTATTTCTTTATCATATAATAATGAAAGAATGTATAAAATCCATTCTCCGCAGACGGAAGGCAGAATTCAGTACTGCGACTTGGTTGACCCACTTTCCGACCACACGGATCAACAATCACGCAGTTTAGAGTCATTGACTTTGTGCTGCCGTGACGTCATCGTGGTCAACAACACTATGTGGGCTTAAAAAGTACATAATATTATGTTGTGTTTCTGTTCATTATGCAACAGAATATAAATCCATGACCAAAATTTAAAACCACTTAAGTCAAATTTTTCGTATTTGATCACCCGAAGAAAAATAAGTGACTGGCAAGTGAGGGTGGGACTCGAACTTTGACAAATAATAAACTTAACCCTTAAATTCATGTTGTAGGTGCAGCCTACATAATATTCTAATGGCTGAATATCATGCGCCTTAAATCATCGGAGAAATCAGGGAATCACATCGAAGAAAGAGACGCAGATATATTTTTGATACGCTTTGTTGCCTTCACTCACCGCACATTGAGTAGATTGACAATGATTCATATAGTAAATTATTAAATACTAGAGTGACCTGTGCGAATTATTCGCACTAAAGAAGTATAATAATTATCACTTTACAAAATTATTTTTTAAATATGATTGCAGGTATTCAATTCGTTTCTAATTTTGCACACTGCTTATAACGTTCTTCTTTTTGTTGTATTACAATATGAAGCTCAGATGACAGATCGAAGAAATATTTTACTAAAATTGTCATATAGAGGCGCAAGTAGCAAAAGCGTTGAGCTAAGCCGTCAGATGGCATCATGCAGCATTGCTGTGACGTTGTTCAGCGTTGCTCGCTGTTTCAAAATTAAAGCCGTCAGATGGCAGTATGCAGTATTGTGTCTGTTGTATTACAATATGAAGGTCAGATGACAGATCGAAGTGTTGACGTTGTTTCAAAATTAAAGCCGTCAGATGGCAGACGTTGTTCAGCGTTGCTGTATTTTAATTAATTTACAAAAACAAAAGCAATAATAAATTTTTTAGTTGTCGATGTCAGTAGAGCAAGAAATTATCTGTAAAATGATATATAATTTATGTGGAGAAATTGTGAGGTTTTTTCTAAAAAGGGAGGCAAACATCTTTAACCTTAGCGTATTAATATGATATGATGATTCCGAATGTTCACATTTTATCTCGCTGTTTTTTTTGCGTAATTTTGAAATAAGCTGCTTTACCTTCTTTCCCACAGAACTGAAGCGTGTTTGATCAAAGAATGTAGACTCATGGTGTTAGCAAGCTGCTAATAATAAGTGTTGGGCGGATTAGCTCAATTTATCTAAATCTTATTAGATAACCATCATTTGGTTTCAGAGTTAGACTACTTAGCGAATTATTTCAAACAATCATAAATATAAACAAACAAATAAAATTAAGCAAAAAATAATATCACTGATTAGAAATAGTCTACCGGCTAGCCAGTGGAGGCGTCTGAACATTTTAAACGGGTGTTCTGCCGGGTTAACCGGAAGTACCTCCAAGGGCGTAGATATTTTTTTTCTGAGGGGGAGGGGGCTTAAAGCACAAAATCAATATTTTTAATCAATACTGTAACAGAGACCCCCCAGCAGGCGACGACAAACAATTTCGTGAGACAACAAACGGCTCGTCATTGTTAGAATAACAAGCCGATTGTTCCCCACAACAATCCGTGTATCATTGTTAGAACAACAAGCCGATTGTTGTCCCACAACAATCTGTGTGTCATTGTTAGAACAACAAGCTGGTTGTTGTCCCACAACAATATGTGTGTCATTGTTAGAATGACGAGCCGATTGTTACTAAATTCTTTGTAGTCGCCTGCTGGGGTGTCTCTGTTACAATACGCATAAATAATATAGCTTACGCTAAAAACAAATGACCTTTTTTTCGTAATCTAATTTTAAAAACTTCGTCTTGTGTAGGTTTGAAGAGCAAAAAAAAGGTCCTTTTCATAAGTGAATTCCTATAGCCACACGGGTCTACGTCGAGAAAGGAGTAACTATATGCCAAATAATGGAAATGCATCCGTGTTTCTTCTCAATCGCGTGCGAAGCCGCGGGTAACGGCTAGTTTGTTATACAAATGATGTGGTCATTTTGAAAAAATATTTTTTTCTGAAACAAAACTACCTATGTTTTTCAAACCGTCATTTCATGGTCAGAAATGAATCTTTTGTTAACAAAATTCCCGCTCGACTTCCATTAAAACATTTATTATTTTCTTTTGACCGGAATAAAATATATACAATGGAATATAATTTAAAAGCGAAATTTAATATGACTGTCCATTCTTTCATTCTTTGTATCTACACTAAAAATTGAAATCTGCTAATTTGATTTTTATAAAAAATTCTTTGAAACACCAAAATGCATTTTATTCTATACAAATCGTTGCACATGTTGAAAAATATAATGCAAAATCAGTTGAATTGATTTTTTAAAATCAGTGCCGTGAGGCAAGACTTTAATACGGTGGGATCAAAGGCTCCACTACTGTTGTAGCTGCCGAGTGACACGCAGCCCCGTGAGGCAGGATTATAAGCGTCCCGTTCGATGTGCCCAAATTTTGACTTTTTTTTGTAAGTCATAGAAAACGCTAAATTTTGACGTTTTAAAAAGAAACTTTGCGCGGATTATTCACAAATTTCCTCAAAAATACGTAAAAACTTTTCG
Organism: Xanthostigma xanthostigma; assembly: GCA_963575645.1. Lineage (NCBI taxonomy): Eukaryota > Metazoa > Arthropoda > Insecta > Raphidioptera > Raphidiidae > Xanthostigma > Xanthostigma xanthostigma. The sequence goes on along the minus strand of OY754469.1, from coordinate 3,486,566 downwards.
TCTTTCACTGTTATTTTTTATTAATACTAGCTTGTGGGCCACTAAGCCAGTGGCGTTACTTGTAAAGGGAAAGGGGGGATGGTCAAATACAATTTTTTTAAGTCGAAACTTTTTTTGGACGACACACGACGTTTTACGACCATGCTGGATTCAACGTGTTTTTTTTCTATAAGAATGGTGATTTTGCCAAAGTTCCGAAAGATTTCGGTTTTCGTCAAAAATCGCATTTTTTAAAGGGGTATGCCTTGAAAAAATTGCAAAAATCGAATTCTTTAATATACTTTTGAAATTGAGAATGCTTCAATGACCCTAAGCAAACGTCTGTATCTCTTTTAGTTTGAAAACTACGGCCATTCGAAGGTTTTATATGATTTTCTGAAAACTATAAACGCAAATAACTTCTAAACCAAAAAACATACAGACGTTTGTTTGTGCTCATTGGATTCAGCGTGTTTTTTTCTATAAGCATTTTGATTTTGCCAAAGTTCCGAAAGATTTCGGTTTTCGTCAGAAATCGCATTTTTTTAAAGGGGTATGCCTTGAAAAAAATGCAAAAATCGAATTCTTTAATATACTTTTGAAATTGAGAATGCTTACAGAAAAAAATACGCTGAATTCAATGAGCGTAAACAAACGTCTGTATCTCTTTTAGTTTGGAAACTACGGCCATTTTGAGGTTTTATATGATTTTATGAAAACTATAAAGTGTAACCAACAAACGAACATAGCGAATCAGCGGGTAAAGGCTAGTGATTTATGCAATAGCAAACCTGACTTAAAAAATGTGCAGTTATTTTCGAGACACTATGAATTCTATATAAAATATACTTGCGATCACAAAAAGAACATTGATGGTACCATATGCTCTGACGATCATATACATCATACATCTGGCATCGTTAAACATTCTACAATCTACACTGATTTATACTGGGTATTTTTAAAAAATAATGTATAGATACTAAAAAAATGACTTCCTAGTAACAACGAACTCAATTTTTTTTTTATTACTGGATTAGCTGTCGTTCGTGATTTCGCTCGCGTGGATATAGCAACCAACGGCGAAGATATTTTTTTTCTGATGGGGGGTAAAGCAAAAAAATTAATATTTTTAAGATTTATTAACCACGAATAACCTTTTTTTTAACAACCCAACTTGAAAAATTTTGTCGTGTGCGCAATTGAAGAGCCAAAAAAAAAACAATGTCCTTTTTTTTAACAACCTAACAAAAAAAAAAACGAATGCCCTTTTTTTTAACTGTTTAACAACCTAACTAGAAAATTTTTGTGTGTTGTGCACAATTATTGGAGAACAAAAAAAAGTCCTTTCATTTCCGCAACAAAAAATTTGTACAATATTGACTTTATTGGTATTATTTCACGACACTCGGTATGTAAAGTTCAGTTGTATTTCAAAGCTACAAAGTACAAAACTACAATAAAAAGAAGATAACGAAATTGGATATTTTCTGCATATATACGACATTTGGTACATTGTAAATAGGAATGCAGATATTAAAATATTGTATTCCATTCCACTCTGTACTCTGTAGGTCTTACAATTGCCTTTTTTTATATAATAATATAAGTAATAGATAAAAGACACGAATAATAAATAAAATAATCCATCGGGTTTTTGACCTCCACTTAGATTGATTGTCTGCCAAATTATCTATACAGGGTGTCCCATTAAGAATGGGACATAGAACAACCGCAGATTCTCCAATTCAAAATAAAACGATTAAGCGAAATATGCTTAGATAAAATGTTACTCGTTTCCGAAATACGGAGTGTTGAAGTTGAAAACTGAAAAATTATTAATGTCCATAATTTTTTTAATACACCGTATAATTTTACTCAAATCGGCACATTTGTTAAATATCATAAAATGCACCTAACAATAAAAAAAATAGTTCAGTACGCTCTACCAGTGGCGTACGGCAGGAGTAAGTAATGCTTGTACCCCTTCTAAATGTTACGCCGCTGTCTAAATTTTAATTTTGACTATAATTTTAATTTTTTTGATATTTTCTAAGTCAATAATGTACACTTGTTAGTTTGTTGTAAAGTCATTGGTTTTCGAGATATTCGCAGTTAAAGATAGATAGACATGTACCTACTTGTTATTTGTATTATTATTAATAATATTCATTTTTACAATTTTGTCTTAAAAAAACTGCGAATATCTCGAAAACCAATGACTTTACAACAAACTAACAAGTGTACATTATTGACTTAGAAAATATCAAAAAAATTAAAATTATAGTCATAATTAAAATTTAGACAGCGGCGTAACATTTAGAAGGGGTACAAGCATTACTTACTCCTGCCGTACGCCACTGGTAGAGCGTACTGAACTATTTTTTTTATTGTTAGGTGCATTTTATGATATTTAACAAATGTGCCGATTTGAGTAAAATTATACGGTGTATTAAAAAAATTATGGACATTAATAATTTTTCAGTTTTCAACTTCAACACTCCGTATTTCGGAAACGAGTAACATTTTATCTAAGCATATTTCGCTTAATCGTTTTATTTTGAATTGGAGAATCTGCGGTTGTTCTATGTCCCATTCTTAATGGGACACCCTGTATATAATTATTAATAGGCCAGCAGTTTTTTTGTACGTCTATCTCCTCCTAGACCGCTGAACCGATTTCGACGAACGAGGTGTCGTTTGAAAGGGCTCGACGTAGAGATGTGTAATAGGATGTCAGAATTGCGAAGAGTTAATTTTAAGAATCGAAAATGGATGTACAAAAAAACAATTTTTAACATAACAAAATAGATGATAATATATTATGGACAGGCTGTGGAAGAAACAATTTATCTATATTTGATTTATCAAAATAATTACGATTCATTTTTAATTTTGCATTTAAATGAGAAATTATTCGATTTAAAAGGTAGGTAGAAAGAGAATAATATGCTTTCAGCGAATAGTCTTAAGTAATACGGATTTATCCAAGTATCGTAAATCTTTTCATGTTTTCATATACGCGTTTTGCAGATCTGCAAGTTTTTAAGACACTTAGTGATTTTTGACCCGTTTTATATCACTCGATCTTATAGAACAATTCAAGCTGAATCGATTCCGACTATCCGAAACACTGTATCACTTTTAGCTTCAGAGATATGAGCGTTTATTTATATTATTTAACAATTTAAAAACGCCGTAACTTCTAAACCACGAATGATACAATGCGATCTTTTCTATAAGAATAATCTCAATTGTATGTAAACAATATATCATAGATTTCCAAGTTTTGTTTTTTTAAACGTAAAAATAAGAAGGGTACCCCCTTGTTACGAAATTGAAAAATGTTTGCAAAATAAATTCGCTGTGTTTAAAACTTTAGTAAATGATTATTTTGTGATTTTGCAAAAAATTTTTTGGCGACCCGGTAAATTTTTCTACGACCCGGTGGCGGCTTGCGGCTTATACTTTAAGAAACGGCGCGCTACAGTATGTTTTAAATTTTAAACTCCAAACAAGTGCAAAAATATTAATTTTTTTCTTTATCTGTCATACGCAAAATCCCATCGATCAGAAATAGCTGACAGTGTAGAATGCTTACAGATTCTATAAATAGCTGATAATCTGATTGGAGACCTAATTGTAGAGCTTACTAATGTAGGTGTTATTCCATCTCGTTCGGATTTGCATAACTCATTTGAACTACGGTAAACAAATTACTGGCGCTAATTGAAGCTAATCCGCATTCAAAGAAAACTGTTCTCAGACTAGTTCAAAATACGGTACATTTATTTAATTACATTGAAATACGTTTAAAAGAGTGAGTTTTTATCACTTTCGGTTGTACGAAATAGCTGTATCTTCCATGGTTACCAATTCCAGATTCTCCGTCAAGGACGGTTGCTGTTTCAGGTTGGCCAACACGAAATAATTAAAAAATACTTTTTCTTCATACCTCGATCGAAAGTACGTACTTTCGTCCCTTATAGCAGGGACGAAAGTTTGACATTTACTCCCTGTTATTTATTATATTAAATGACAGCGGTAATAGTTACGAGTATAAATACGCATGAGAAATTTTTTCCTCCCGCCGTTCTCACTGGGAGTAAATGTCAATCTTTCGTCCCTGCTGACGAAAGTACGTACTTTCGAGCGGATATGAAGAAAAATCGTATACACCACACGGGCCTCTTAAAAGTTGAAATCTCGGCCCTGCGCGTCATGATGCCCTCGGCTTCGTCTCGGGCTCATATGACGCGCAGGTCCGAAAATTCAACTTTCGGCCCTTGTGACGTAATATGCTATTATTTACAAATATAGAATCTTAGCTTTAATAATATACGTCACACTAATTTCTCAGTTGCAGAAAGCATTGTCAGAAAATCTGATTTGACATTGATTTAGATTCTAGATCAATGTTAAATCAGATTTTCTGACAATGCTTTCTGTAAGGAATGGTTGCATAATTTTTTTCACCGATCTTTTGTTTTGTATTTGACGTTTAAATTTGATCGAGGCAGTTTTTACGGCAAACGACGTACGATAAATGGGTACCTAATAAAATGTCTGAAGCTTTATGCTGTCGTCTCAGTTAGAGCAAGTTGTCGCTTGACCAAACGTTGATGTCGCCGCGGTCGAACCAGTGTTCGATGTCCACATTCTGCAGCAGCGGCAACGCGGCTTCAGCCATCAACATTATCATGTACACACGATACCTCCTGTTATGTAGGTATAGGGTTGACATCCGTCCGGATTTGTCCGGGGAGCGCCCGGGCGGGGTTTTGTTTACAGTTCGGGTTTTAATTTGAATAGATAAATCTTTTCTTATCAAGAGACGATAGTAGAATTTTGTTTCTTTAATTCGTAAAGATTTATTTTTAACCGACTTCAAAAAAGGAGGAGGTTCTATGTTCGACTGTATATATTTTTTTTTTTATGTAAATATGTTCACCGATTTCTCCGTCAATTATGGACCGATTTTCAAAAATTTTTTTTTATTCGAAAGAGTGCACTTCCGAGGTGGTCCCATCGGAATCAAGTCAGGATCTGATGGTGGAATCCGGAGAAATCGAGGGAAACTCTCAAATTTCAAAGGCACGCATACTTGGCCTACCCATTGCAATACTTTATCTAACACTAAAAAGAGAAAAATAAAATATGTTTAACAAAAAAATTGAACCGACTTCAAAATATGCACTAAAAAGTAAAAAATTATTATTATTGTTATTTTTGGAGTCGGTGTCAGCCAAAATGAAATATTCCGAGAACTAGAGACATGTAAGATTTAAATTGCTACTTTCGAATTCCGATGTGACACCGACTCCAAAAATAACAATAATTATTATTTTTTACTTTTTAGTGCATATTTTGAAGTCGGTTCAATTTTTTTTGTTAAAAATATTTTTTATACTCTTTAATTTAATTACCAAAGAGAATAGAGATACCGTATTTTGTAACACTAACATAGTGTGGGGAATTTGTAAAATTAGTTTGGGAATTATATTTTGCTTGACACCTTCCTTCGCGAGTCTTCTGTGATATTAATAAAACTTTTTTTTTTTAATTATTTGCTATACCCCCCCGCCTCTAGAAAAAAATCTACGGCCTTGACTAAGCCTACATAACTCTTGGCGGTCTTTAATAGGTAAATAATAAATATAGTTTAAAAAAAAATAAAAAACACGCTTTATTCGAACTAAAAAGTAAAAAATATTTTTTTAAAATAAGCTTAAAACAATAATGAATAAAAAATACTAGTATTATTGTGAAAAAAGCGTGGGGTGCTTTGTTCCACATTTTCGTACATCGAGCGTCCCACGCTTTTTTCACAATAATACTAGTATTTTTTATTCATTATTGTTTTAAGCTAATTTAAAAAAAAATATTTTTTACTTTTTAGTTCGATATAAAGCGTGTTTTTAGTTTTTTTTAAACTATATTTATTTTTCACTTTTTTGTTTGATATAAAGCGTGTTTTTTAGTTTTTTTAAACTATATTTATTTTCCACTTTTTAGTTCGATTTATTGTCAAAAATTTGCCGAAAAAAAACAAAATTTTTATTTCGGCGTGGACGGGATTAGAACCCACGACCGGTTAATCCGAGAGTTGACGTCAGCGAAGACCAGCGCCTTAGACCGCTCGGTCAACGATTGCTCTTACAGTAGTGGCATAACATACTAACAGTAATAAACCACTTGCTTAGTCCAAACGAATGTTACAAACAAACATACATACATACAAACTTATAAGTTAAGTTAATATAAAGCGTGTAAAAATGATATATCAGCTATACTTTTAATTGGGCTTTTGAATGAAATTTTTTTTTGTCATAAATGGAAAGATCGTATATAAGTTTTATAACAAAACTATTTTTCTTTTTTTATTTTCGTTATAATTCAAAAGTTATATCAAATTAAAAATAAATTTTTGTACCCAGTTCCGAGAACGCGCCGACATTTCCCGAACATAATGTGACGTCATAATGTTTTAGTCAATACACATGTAGAAGCCATTGATAGTATACTGCGTAGGTATATACATTTTACCATTATGACGTCACAACTGTCAAAAACAATTTTAGTGCGTTTGCAGTCACGTGATTTTTTTAAATATTTTATTAATTTTAAATTGCTTATAATTAATTTAAAAAAAGTTTTTTGAAAGTTTTTCGCATCGATTATCAATATTATTTATAATAAAGTTTTAAAAAATCGATAATTATTTTTTTTTTCAAAAGCCTAATTGGACGTTAATTTTTGCGTGAATAAATCGCACAGCCCTATCTACCAAAATACTGCGCATTCCTTCTAGTCAACGCTGAAGTTGACGGTTCAACGTTTCAGCTTTTTTATGAACATATATTAATTTAACTGATGTTAGAATTCGCCTAATTTTCTTCTATTTCCAATAACTTTTGCAGCTGTCTTGTCATTTTATGTTTATGCTAAGATTTGAAAGCTTTGATATTTTCAAAATTGAACCATCATTTCAGACCGTTTCACGATTACCATATTTTATAAATTGCTAAGCTTTGAGTAGAATACTTGTTCACAAAATCAGTCAGATTTTGCAGAAAACGTTGCCAAAAAATTTGATTTGGCAATGTCCTTATATTGTGATAATATATTTTTTAAATTTATATCGGGCAAGATTGCAATGAATTTTTTTTCTCCCTTTGATTTCTTTAAGGCAGGGGTGTCATCCTGATTTTTCTAAAGGGTCATTTGTAAGATTTAGGATATTTTAGGGGGCCGGACTAAATTAAAAACTAAAACACATAGCAAGCTAAAATCTTTATTTTAGGTAATAATTATTAGAGTAAATTATCTTGAACTTGAGGATCCAGACACCTGAGGTCTGTTGTTTTTGATAAGCTCATTGATGCCAGGTGTCATATTTGAGGTAACTATTTTCAAAATAGATTGGAATTCTCGCTGAATAGATTCTGGTCGCGGGCCGCATCTTTGACACCACTGCTTTTTTCAAAAAACGATTTATAGTTACTTTTTTCAAGGTACTTCCAAAGGGTTGAATATTATCAACAGCAATTTGAAATGAGATTATATGACAAAAATATTTACGACAAAAATAAAAACTTCAAATTATCTGTCAACAAGAACAGAATCTTTAATGCAGAACATTTACTTGCATAAATATTTCATTTTGCATTGAATTTGGGAAGACACTCCTTTTTTGGCCAAATGTTTGTTCTGTACAATTTCTTTCGACGTTGAACATTTTTGCAATAACAAATCAACCAAAACAAACACATAAAAAGAGATAGGCGAACATCAAACTCTGTTTGCAAATATATTTGTTCCTTGTTGGCAACCGGTCACGTGGTCCGGTGTCTTCTTAAAAAATATTTGCAAAGAAATATCAGTAGCGCGACGTGGGCGAGGGGAATGGGCGGGTGAAACGGGGGGACCTCGCGAGGGACAAATCAAGTCGTTGACCCAACGGAGAGTGAGTTAGCAAGACAAGGACAAGACTTGTGCGAGAGAAAGAGAGAAAGAATCCACGATCGCAATGCTATGCGCTTCCTCGCGAACTGGGGCCGCTTCGTTTTCTTCAGTGTATTTCATTTTGTAGTTTGTGTATATCTTTGACTTATATAAACCAGCGCACACAAAAATATTTCTCGCACTACCCACTATAAAACAGTTGCTTTAATGCCGCTGCACACAAGGCTAGAAACACTGCTTGGAGCTCTGCTGGCCGGTAGGCTGGCTACGAAGCCGGAAATGACGTCACAGCGGGCTCGCCTGCTAGCTCACAAGATAGGTTTTAAAATTAGAACAGGGGCTATTTTCCTTGCTAGGTCCGCAGCTAGGAAGCAAGAACCAATCAGGAACTTGTCACGTGGGCGACTTGAACAAACGCCCACAAACCAACACGACGTCATTCCGCTTAGAGTCAGACAACAGACACGTTTTGCTCTGTGTTTATATTTGAACTGTCACTGCGTGCGCAGCAGATTTATTCACAAAACAAGCTTGAAAAGACGTCTCGTGTGAAGCGAGCACATGACAGCAATCAAGAGAACCAGCTCTAGAAAACTAGTAGGCAAATCTAGCAAGGAATCTAGCAGCATTTCCAGCCTCGTGTGCAGCGGCCTTTAGAAGAAATATGTTTACTGTAGTGACGTCACTCTGGTTAAAATACGCATGCCGTGATGACGTCACTACGGTATGTGTTTACAACAGTGACTAGACAAAAGAACTTATCGTGATGACGTCACTATACAAAAAAATGCTTACGACCGTAAACTTGGATGTTTGTGTAACTATTACACTATTTCTTAACATTAAATATGGAAAATATAATTAATTCTAAAATTCTGAAGTGCCTTAAATTTTGGTTGTTCTGCAGATCATAGAGGAACCGCTACTGTTTAAATTTGTTTCCCCTTAGAATAATTAAATAATTTAATCCAAAAAAATTCTTTTCACGTGGTCGCTACTCATTCAATTTTTTTTACACGCTTTATATTAGTTTCACTTGTAAGTTTGTATGTATGTAAGTATGTATGTTTGTAAACTCGTTTGGACTACAGCAAGTGGTTTATATAGTGGTATAATATGCCAGCACTGTAAGTACACTGGCTAACCGTGCGGTCTAAGGCACGGGTCATCGCTGACGTCAACTCTCGGAATCACGGGTCGTGGGTTCTAATCCCGTCCACGCCGAAAAAAAGATTTGTTTTTTTTTCGGCAAATTTTTGACAATAAATCAAACTAAAAAGTGGTAAATAAATATAGTTTAAAAAAAACTAAAAAACACGCTTTATATCAAACTAAAAAGTAAAAAATATTTTTTTTTAAATAAGCTTTAAACAATAATGAATAAAAAATACAAGTACCTACTATTGTGAAAAAAGCGTGGTGCGCTCGATGTACGAAAATGTGGAACAAAGCGCCCCACGCTTTTTTCACAATAATACTTGTATTTTTTATTCATTATTGTTTAAAGCTTTTTTTAAAAAAAATATTTTTTACTTTTTAGTTCGATATAAAGCGTGTTTTTTAGTTTTTTTTTAAACTATATTTATTGATAATGTGTTGTGCAAAAAAGAGGTGTCTATAGTTTCATGCTTTGTTGAACCCATCACGGCCTCATTTCTTCATAGTACTCTTAGTTAGGGACCTCGTTTTCGTTCGCGTTTCGTTTCCGAGGACGTATGGGCTGCAGCTACTTCTTCGACGCGAATGGTTTCATGCTTTGTTGCAAAAACTGTTTGCGATCCGCTGTTCGCAGTGGTTCCACGTCGGTGGGAACGGTTAAAAACTATGATTACGTGATGTGGCGATGAAAATGACAACGTTAAGGAATTTTTATTCACTCACTCTTGTATGTGTAACTAACTGAGAAAAATCGTTCCAGTGTATCTTTCTTGGGGCAATTTCACGTAATACAGCCATAGTTACGTGACCACGGTTTTGCATTTTTATTATAGCTGCACGGAATTTAAACCGTCTAATAGTCGTTGAAATGTATTTAAAAAGTCGGCCCTGATTTTGGCGGGACGTCTTAATTTCTTAGTTAAAATTGAATTGTGATTGCCGGACCCAAAAATTGAAAAACTGAACTAGCCGTTATTATCCATATTCACCGAACAAAAAAAAACACTCATAAAATAATAATGTTTCATCTTAACCCAATTGCAAAATCATTTTTCAAAAATTAATAATATTTATGATATTAATAATTTCAGTGACTTTTGTCAGAAAACGCTTATCGGACGCTTCGACGATGACATTATAGGTGCAAAAGACGCACTACATTGCGTAAATGTATTTTCAAAACCGCATATCGCCGCCACTGCCGTCGTGCGAGTACAGTCTACGAAAGACTTCAATACTCGATCAGAACACGAACCTTTCCGACAAAAAAATGTTATGCGAAATTCTGTACATACAAATTTAATTTGAAGTAATTTAGAAAATAATATTGAAAAAAATGCTTGAAATTAGCCGAGGTCATTAAAACGTCACTGTTTAAATGAATTTTCCATGGTTCGTCAATTAAAAACACTTATGTTATTAATTTAATTAGAAAATTGATTTATTATTAATATTAGCCATCAATTGCAAATATGAGTTAATATACAAATCTTTGATTAACGTCTGATTAGAACTCTTCAATAAATAAAATTATCGACCAATTTTTCAAATATATTAACAAAAAATAATAACTAATACATTAACGTTTCGTTTCGGATTTGGACCTTCTTCAGGACTGATTTAAAATATACAAGAATTAATTAACAGTTAGTTTCTAATTGGTTTTTGAAAAAAAAATTCGCTTTAAGTTATGCATTATCAAATATTGAAAAAATAATAAATGTATTAATTATTATTTTTGTTATTTATTGATGACTTAATACCTATATCCTAGGCCAAAAAAATGTTCCTAGTTTTAGTTGTCATTTTGACGTGATAACGTCTTATAAATTGATGAATCACCAATCTTATAAATTGATAAAACACCGACTGCATGCACGAAAAAGTGTAACGTAACGTTCCTAACGTTCGTAACGCGTAACGCGTAACGTTCCGCCTGACCCTGTGCGTGCTTTTTGCTAATTTCTCGCTCAATTTAAATCAGATCGGTTTGAAACCAGTCTTAAACGAAAGAGGAGAACATTTTACATAGATTTCGTATAACAGAATTTGCCTAAACAGTTTTTTTATACAAATTTATATAGAAAAATAGTTGTATAAATGCAATGTTGTCTAATGCATGGCGCGACGCGGTCGGTCGTCTTTGTTTGCCGTACATGGAAATTAGAAAATAACGTATGTCTTGTCTTAACATGAAAACGGCTGCATTTCTAATGTTTAATTCAATTTTTTGACATTAGTATTTTGTGAAATGCAACGCCTTCTATGTTAACTATTGGAATAACTAATTATTATTAGAACATAATACTTTGACAGTTGCAAACGTCACTTTTGACATTTCTTATCATTCCGACAGCAAGGATAAGCGGATTGAAACCAAATTTTGGGAGGATGTTTGATATGCAAATATGAAGTGGCCTATTGTTTTTGGGGAACATCGGCGCATGCGTAAAAGAATATATCTCTTATAATGATGTTTTATATTATAATAATATAGTTTTTAAAACGGTTTTTACTCTATCTATTTTTACTAGAAATTTGTGTAAATTTTTTGGGGAAAATCGGCGCATGCGCAAAAGAGATACATGCCATAGTTGTTTTTTATATAATAATAGTGTACTTTTTATAGTGTTTTATTATTCTACTTAATAAAATTTACCTAAATTTGAAGCGAAAGATGCAATATCATAGATTCGAATTATTATAATTATTATATAAATTTAGGTTATGTATTACGGAATACGTTATCACGTAAAACTATCGTCCGTAAATCGACTTTACAGACAACCAATTTTTTTGAAGACTCCTACGGTACTGAATTATTCGTTATATACGAATTCTACTGTAACGTGCATGGTGTTTTGGTTATATAAGTATAACGGATTTTGTTTTAGTTTTTACTTGGTATTACGAAATTCTCAAGGTGAAATTCTATACATTTGTTGTATTCATGGGAAGGTACTTTTTTATACACCGAAATAACGAAAAACGCCATACTGCGAGATAAGTTGTAAGATAAACTTACTTGTTTTATCTACATAATAATTAATTCTGATTTTATTGTCTTCATTAAAAGCAGTTAGGAATTTAAAAAATATTAATATGAAGAGAAATTTTTAACGTGCGGTACTTAACAAGTTTATTTTACCATTTCAAAATTTTACAATATTTTTTCGTTTTGAGGGTCTCCAAATCCAAAAAAACAAACTTTTGGAATAAGTCTCTGCGTCTGTCTATGAACACGATACAAGTCAAACGGATAAGCGATTTGAACCAAATTTTGGGAAGTAGTTTGATATGCAAATATGAAGAGCCCCATTGTTTTAAGGGGAAAACTACTCATGCGCAGAAGAGATATTTGTTGTAACGTTGTTTTCAATATGATAATGGTATACTTTTCATTCTATTTATTTTTACAAGAAAGTTTTGTTAAAAAAATATTATTCTAAAATTTATAGATGCAGAAATATTTTTAAAATTTAAAAAGTCAGCAATTCTTTTGTTCTATATAGATCATTCAAAAATAAATTGGTTCATGAGGTGATATAATAAGTATATCCACGCAAACGAATAGCAAATATCATAATATTTACTACTAGCCGTTACCTGCGTCACCGCACGCGTTAACAGAAATTTTATTATTATAATATTTCAAACGTCAATATTTTTGCAGTTGAAGTGATTCCGTCACCCAATTGGCTGGATTTTTTAAAGTAAGATAAGTTAACTTGTATTTTTCCTAAATTTTCATGTTGCAACCATAACTCTTAAAATTTAAGAAAATTGTGAGCACCAAATATATTAATTAATTACTATGGGAATTAAAAATGGCATTTCCACGTAGGATGTGGGTATATACTATGTATACCTACCTCTAAATAAATTCATGAAGGATATCGACAGGTCATAAATCATTAATTATTTTTTTTCCGCCCCAAACATCTGTTTTCGGTAACTGAAAAAAAAGACTATAGCCAATATAAATAGTGGGTCCATATGGACCAACAAAAATACATTGAAATAAATCTAAATGAGTTTTGTTATTTTTTGCCGTTTTGCCTACACAAAACGGTCGATGGACGAAGTCATGGTCAAATGTTCCAAACAAAAATGGATTTTTTTTTATTTCACAGTCTGAACAGTGGCGTGACAAATAAATTGCAAATTTGCAAATGAAACGGATGCAAATATTTTAGACTGTTTTATGTAGTAATTCAAATTTATTTTTAAATTATTTTGTGAAGATGATGCTATTACACTCTTGACCTTGAGGAATTTCTTGTGCCAATGAAGTATATCGTCTTAATAGAAATTGCTACAAGCTTTTTTTCGATTGCGAGACAATTTATCAAAAAAAAATGCGCAACTTGGATATTTCATGTCTCTTGAGGAAAATTATAGAAAATTGGGCTTTTGAAAGAAATTTTTTTTTGTCATAAATGGAAAGATCGTATATAAGTTTTATAACAAAACTATTTTTCTTTTTTTTATTTTCGTTATAATTCAAAAGTTATATCAAATTAAAAATAAATTTTTGTACCCAGTTCCGAGAACGCGCCGACATTTCCCGAACATAATGTGACGTCATAATGTTTTAGTCAATACACATGTAGAAGCCATTGATAGTATACTGCGTATATACATTTTACCATTATGACGTCACAACTGTCAAAAACAATTTTAGTGCGTTTTTTTTAAATATTTTATCAATTTTAAATTGCTTATAATTAATTCAAAAAAAGTTTTTCGCATCGATTATCAATATTATTTATAATAAAGTTTTAAAATACAATAAAAAAATCGATAATTATTTTTTTTTCAAAAGCCTAATTCTGTACATAGGTACGATATTGTTTTCTTCACACGACGCAATTACATTCTTTACTAGCGGTCCGTCCCGGTTTCACCCGGGTGCAAAAGAATGATTGAGGGGGAGGGCATGAGTACGCACGTTCATCTTAGTTTACGAGATGAATGTTGTGTCCAAATTTTATGATGATCGGAGTTACCGTTCAAAAAATTTTTGTCGGACGTACATATCTAGGGTTACATTATTGGAATTTTTTTAGGGATCCCTAATTTGACTCGACTAACAATATAACCTATGTTACTCAGTGCTAATATAGCATTCTATTAGTGAAAGAATTTTTAAAATCGGTCCAATAGTTTTTGAGCTTATTCAAATCTTTGAATCCGGATCGAAACGTCATCTTGTGTTATATTGATTTGTTATTTTTTTTATTTTTGACGTGATAACGTCTTATAAATTGATGAAACACCGGCTGCACGCACGAAAAAGTGTCACGTTCCGCCTGAGCCTGAGCGTGCAAACGAGAGCGCGGTATAAGCGATAGAGAGGCACGAACGGCCCAAGCGTCGGCTTGTACGCATTTCTCTCTCTTCTCGCGTGACGTCAGAGAGTTCATCAATGTTTCTTTATGACGCTAGCACGTAAAACTATCGTCCGTAAACCGACTTTACAGACAACCAATTTTTTGTCAATATATTGGTCTGAGAAAAATTGGTCGACAATTTTATTTATTTTTTTGAGCTTATCCATTTCAAACAAAAATACGAAAATAAAAAATCTTTTTTCGTTATATTAGTTTTTTCAGTTCAAAACTTTTCTTATAAGAGATGAAAAAACGCTTATTTTCAACTGTTAAATTACAAGAAATGTAGTATTAAATGTCTTTTTTAAATTAGCACAGCTGAAACGTTTTCTGATGTAACTAATTATTCCTCAGAGATTTCCTGTGGAAGTGTCCAGCCACGTGTGAAGTCACACGTGCACTATGTACTGTTGGTTACAACAATGTAACATTTCTCGTAGTAAACAAACCTCTTCCAGCTAATAATAATTTACTGTAGGTGTGTAAAACCTACGACCCGCGGGTTTTTTTCATTAAAACAGTCGCAATTTTCACAGAAAATGTCAGACGGACGCACTCAAAGAAACATTGGCAAGCAAATATTTGTTTGTGCCTGTTGGATCGTGTAATGTAGATCCAATCAAAATTGTTAGAGAATAGAGGCAAACAAATATTTGTTTGTGCCTGTTGGATCGTGTAATGCAGATCCAACCAAAATTGTTTGACACAAACAGATATTTGTTTGTGCCTATTGGATCGTATAATTAATTTAAACCAGACAAAAATTGTTTCAAACAAAATATTTTTGTGCCTGTTGGATCGTGTAATGTAGATCCAAGCAAAATTGTTTGACACAGATATTTATTTGTGCCTATTGGATCGTAAAACTAATTTAAACCGGACAAAAATTGTTTTAAACAAAATATTTTTGTGCCTGTTGGATCGTGTAATGTAGATCCAAACAAGAATAGTTTGAGACAAACAGATATTTGTTTGTGCATATTGGATCGTATAATTTATTTAGGTACTAACAAAAATTGTTTGCGGCAAACAAATATTTATTTCTGGCTGTTTGATCGTGTAATTCATTTAATCCAAACGAAAATTGTTTGAGGCAAACAAATATTGTTTGGTCCAAATAGACACGATCCAATAGGCACAAATAAATATTTTTCTCGATATGCACAGCGCAGGAATCTTTTCAAAAAATCAAAAAAACTAACTCAAACATTAACTTTAATTTTTGATCTTTTTATGTTTAATTTTTCCAGTACCTACGTATACCTATTTTGAATTTTTATAAATATACGTTAAATCTATACTAATATATAAAGCTGAAGAGTTTGTTTGTTTGTTTGAACGCGCTAATCTCAAGAACTACTGGTTTAAATTGATAAAAAAAATTTTTGTTGGATAGCCCATTTATCGAGGAAGGCTATAGGCTATATGAAAAATCTTGCAAAATGTATGTCAAAAATAAGCTTCTTTTCAGGTGAAAGCACTAACTAAATATACTTATATTAGCATTGTCAGAATACAACGCCGGCTAGCTCAATCGGTAGAACACACGACTGTCAATATCAGGGTCGTGGGTTCGAGCCCTACGTTGGGCGAATGCATTTTTATTTTTTTTTTTATTTTCTACATTGCTTTCTTCTAAGACTTACATTTAAATTTATTTTGATTTTATTTAATTAATTTAAAAAAAATTATTAATTAAAAAAAGTTTAAATACTGCTTTTTATCGACAAAAACTTTTGAACGGTAACTCCGATCATCATGAAATTTGGACACAACATTCATCTCGGTAAACTAAGATGAATGTGTGTACTCATGTTCCTCTCTTCCCCATTCGTTCTTTTACACCCGGGTGAAACCGGACGGAACCGCTAGTAAACAATAAAATCTAAAGCGATTATATGTGACTATTAAAAAATATAATGTTAACAAATGTGCAAACATTTATTTTTTGAGATAAGTACAGTGTCCCAATAATTTATCGATTAATCTGTACCGAGATTCGATCGATTCGTGGACGTTTACGACTATTTTAGCCATGTGGCCCGTAAACCAAAAAACGTTGTCCATGTCTGATGTACAATGTAATACAGCAGGACTGTTAGCATTTGCCATAGCACACAACAAACATAGCCTAGGCATACCTATATATCTCATGGAGAAGGTTTGAGAACTGACATCAGTGGTTTTGCCAGTCTTATTCTAAAGGAACAAGTCAGCGGCGTTCATTATCAAATGTTATTTCCGCATTAAAACCACCTCATTAGGGATGTACAAAATGTATAAAAATTATGTACTTATACGTAATTCTTGTGTTCGTTTTCTGTTACAAGTTTTAACGCTAAATCTAAACCATTATTACCGGAGTTTCCCGGGCTATCCGGGAGAATTGGTGACCTTACCTTAGCTATTGCCAATCTTAACACTTTGACGGACACTTAAAAATTCAGTTTTGTTCCAATTTTGACACTATAGTTTTTAAATTTTTTCATATGTTTGAATTACTTTTAAAAGTTGTTATGTTGTGACAATATTGCCTTAGTAGATATTTGTACGGTGACACAGAGCACACAGGGTATGTATTCTACACTGGAAAATAGACTGCTACACCCGTCTGGCTATAAAACGTTCCGTAGTATACGACGGCTTCAGCCGTCGTGTCGAACTTTTGAAGTTTTGTTTATGACGGTTTAAAGACGTAGTCCTATGTTCAGGCTCGTTTTCAACCGTTATTTCAGAAATTTTTTTTAATATCAAAATAATGTACGATGTTTTCAATTTTGTTACATGTTTTTACTGACATCGTAAACTAAGACAAAAAAATTTTTTTTGCTTAATTTTACGCCATTTTATAATTGTTTTTTTAACCTAAAGTAGACAACTTTAAGTGGAGGTAGGTGGGTAGCGCGGGTGATAACGTCACTTGGAGAAATTAAATTGGTTATTGTTTCGTAGTCTTGTGGCTCTATCCCGTACTAGAAATAAACATTTTTATTGATAAGTAACAAAATGGCGGGTTTTAGAAAAAAAACAACGAGAAAATCGTGATTTTTTCGTTGAAAATCGGTTTAAAAAAATAGAAATAATTTTTATAATTAAGTAATTCTAGTACCGGACGGAGCTATTGCTGTGTAGAATACCTTGTGCAAAACTGAAAGCAATCGGTTGTATACAATTGTTTCAATCACCCGCGCCACTTTGAAAAACGTAGTTTTGAGAAAAACGCGTTTAAAGTTTTAATTTCAGATTTCTTACAAAAAAATAAAAATGAATAATTACACTAATCAGCTACGCCTGGTGTATAGTAAACCTTCCGTTTCTTCAAAGGCATCGTTTTCTGCTAATTTGTTTGCTCTACTCTGCGAGAGTATAAGGGTAACGTGATAACAATTGAGAGGTAAGAGCAGGTAAGAGTCTTACCGTAAGACCGTTGCTGCTCTCGACTATATGCTATAGCTTTGTAAATATTTAATATTTCGGCCTAAAATTTTGACAGTATTTTCTCAATATATTATACTTACTAAAAATGTAAAAAAAATAAATCCGTTTTTTCAAAACCCGAACATTAGACTACGTCCTTAAGCCGGTTTGTCCATCAAAGTGTTAAAAACTTTAAAAATACCTAGTTTTTAATAGACCCTGGCTTTTTATACATATCCCATGGTATAATGATAAAAACAACGCAATATACACAAACTTCTTCGAGCATACTCTCTGTGTGTGTGTGTTAGTGTGTGTGTGTTAGCAGGCCTTGACCGTGACCAGTGGCTACACCATTCACCACTACAAACAAGAGGTGTGCTGCGGGGGGGCGCCGGGGAACCAGTCTTCTTGTTGCAATGTTACGAAACCAGCTGCTGTAATGACTCTATGTCGATATTATATTAAATGAATGCCTTCACTAATGGCATCCGACTGTTCTTTAATTATCGGTCGATCGTTGTTGGTTTGTTAAACATCCAGTTTCAGAAACTATAGTTACCAATAGGTTAGCAAATCGTAACAGGATAGGTTAATCAACAATTAACCAGCGTCGAAACAATCCACTAAGCGGAGTAGGCAATCTCAACATCATAAACATGGATGTGATTTATAATTTAATTAGCCGCTGCCTTATCCTCATTGACGTAGCAAGAGGGGGGCAGGTGGGCCCGACTTACCTTAGAATATTAATATCACATAAATAACAAGATAAATCTACAATAATCTACATTTTTTCATTGTCGTGAAATTTCTCCAGAAAGTCGTGTCTTCGATTTCGCTTCTATGGGCAGTTTTTAAAATTATGTGTAAATGGCAGCTGGTAATGGTAGGTTATAGAGTTGAAAATTTGGCCCCCCCTAGGATAAAATCGATGCTTATCTCTAGCCTGTGTTAGGAGCTACCTCCGGTTAATTCGGCAGAACATCCCTTTAAAATGTTTAATGGCCATATTCACCGAAGACTATTAAAGATAGAAGTTACTAACCTTGGAACAAATTTATTCGTTAGAATATAATTCACTTTCAATTCACCAAGCAATATATCTGTTAGAATAGTTACTTGTAGAATAAATATATACGCCTTGCTATTTTAGTTGAATATCCGACCGATGACGTTAGAATAAAAGTCAAAAAGAAACCCTTACAAAAATAATAATGTTTTATCCTAACGCAATTGCACACAAAAATTTAATGTTTTACAACTATACACTTCACAAAAGGTTAATAAACAACACATAAATAAATTCACAAGAGCAACTGCAGATATAGGTTTATAGGTTAGGTCAAATCTTTGATTAACGTCTGATTAGAACTCTTCAATAAATTATTTTTTTATATTTTTAGATCCGTTCTGAAAAAGATCCAAATCCGGATCAAAACGTTAATGTATTAATTATATTTTTTGTTAATTTATTATAGGTTAGGTATTATGATCTATGTGGCGGCCATTATTTTTTTATCAGGCGAATAAATATTTACACTCTGGTTAAAGGTCAGAATAGATTTATACCTGCAATAAACAAAATTATGCTTGGTGAATTGAATTATAGCTATTTATTCGGAGGAATATAGCTACCTGAGGAATAAATGAACCGAATAAATAACTACTTACGTTTGGTGAGTATGGCTATAAGCGTTGCCAACATATCTTTTAAGTCTATAGATTCAGCCGTTTTCGTGATTCCGGTTCAAGTGAATAACTCTATAGCAGGCCTGGGCAAATGGCGGCCCGCAGCGCAATTTTGTCCGGCCCGCGAAGCATTTTATAAATTTTAGAAAAATAGTAAAATGCGGAAATGTGGGGACCTTTTTTTTTATCAGCCATACGGCCCGCGGTCAAATTTTCATCAGTTATGTGGCCCGGCGATCAAAAGATTTGCCCGCCCCTGCTCTATAGTAATTTACCTATGTACCGATTTTTTTTTGTGAATAATATAATTACGACACACGAATGTACACCCCTGTTTTCGAATGATTATATTATTATCGGGCATTAAAAGCTCTGGGTACGTCTGCATCGTTCGTGCATATGGCGCGAGATGGCAAATGTCTCTGACCAACAATGACCGCTAGCTCTTGTACGCTGTTTGAATGCGAAATGATAAACAAGTCAAGTATTTAGGACATTTCACTTATAGCGTCACAAACAAAGCCGTTGTTTTAAGATATTTAAAATTTCAGTTCATTATAATATTTTATTGTTATTCTTATATAGTATAGACCTTCGTGAATCCTGTTTGACCTAGAAACAGAGAAAGGTCAAGACAGTTACAAAAAAATAAATACAAAAAGGAAATTAAGGAAACTTTACTAAATAGTGCTTTATATGATTTTAAACAATTTTAATTCTGTCTTTTTTATATTGTACTAGCGGTCCCGTCCGGTTTCACCCGGGTGTAAAAGAACGAACGGGGAAGGGAGAAACATGAGTACACACATTCATATTAGTTTACCGAGATGAATGTTGTGTCCAAATTTCATGATGATCGGAGTTACCGTTCAAAATTTTTTGTCGATAAAAAGCAGTATTTATACTTTTTTTAAATAATAATTTTTTTTTAATTAATTAATTAAAATTAAAATAAATTTTAATGTAAGCCTTGGAAGAAAGCAATCTAGAAAATAAAAAAAAAATAAAAATGCATTCGCCCAACGTAGGGCTCGAACCCACGACCCTGGTATTGACAGTCTTGTGCTCTACCGATTGCGCTAGCCGGCGTTGTCTTCTTGCGTCGCTAATATGAGTATACTTAGTTAGTGCATTTCACCTGAATAGAAGCTTATTTTTTAGATACATTTGGAACATTTTTCATTAATGCTCCGCTCCTAATGGTCGTAGCCTGATTTTATATAGCCTATAGCCTTTCTCGATAAATGGACTATCCAACAAAAATTTTTTTTTTCAATTTGAACCAGTAGTTCTTGAGATTAGCGCGTTCAAACAAACAAACTCTTCAGCTTTATATTATATTAGTATAAGATGTAACAACTTTGTTTTGACGTGTTTACTTGGTGATCAAAATAAATATTATTATTTGTTATTATTATTATTATTATTATTATTATTATTATTATATGTTTAATACCCTTACCTCTGCACTCGATCAGTAAAACAAATGATATCAAAACTATAGGGTAATTGCTCGTATTCCTCTCGCGAGAAGAAACTATGACTAATTTGGAATGATTTAACCTCTATCACTTGGGGGTCAGAAATGCGTCTTTTTTATGATAATGGCACTCCTGTGAAGAATTCAAATTTTATTTTTTTTATTTATTCTAAGTTTTAACACATAACATAAAATCTAACAGTAAATGTCGTGGTTTTTAGCTTTAGGAAGGTTGGCCAATTATAGTAAGCTATATCAGATCATGGAAAAATTTGGACCAAATAAGTGAGAATATTTTTTTTTTATTTTTAACTCCCAAAATTCAGATTTTTGTAAAAACAAAACCGAAGTAGATTTTCTCGAAAATGACGCAATCCCGACCCCCAAGTGATGCAGGTTAAATCATTCCAAATTAGTCATAGTTTCTTCTCCCGAAATGAATACGTTACCCTGTACCTACCCTTACCTCTACACTAGATCAATAAAATAATTGATATAACAAAACTATATTTTTGCGCTACCACCTATAAAATAACTGCCTTAAAAGCGTGTAAAGTGACCCATTACACCCGTAGTGCTAAGTAAAACACAAATTTGATTGTAAACCGTTTTTCTGTCAGACAAAGATACAAACTTTTTCTCTTTATAAAATTACTAGCGTGCTAGCTGAGAAGATAGGTTTTAAAATTACACAAACCAACACGGCGTCATTCTGCTTAGAGTCAAACAACAGGCACGTTTTTCTCTGTGTTTATATTCGAACTGTCACTGCGCGCGCACCAGATCTATTCACAAATCAAGCTTGAAAAGTAGTCTCGTGTGAAGCGAGCACATAACAGCAATCAAGAAAACCAGCGCTAGAAAACTAGTAGGCAAATCTAGCAGCGTTTCTAGCCTCGTGTACAGCGGCCTTTATACATAGGTAAAGGTAAGACTGGAAAAATTATAACATTGAAATGCAACTTTATTTAATAATTTATTTTAAAAAAATACATTT
Organism: Xanthostigma xanthostigma; assembly: GCA_963575645.1. Lineage (NCBI taxonomy): Eukaryota > Metazoa > Arthropoda > Insecta > Raphidioptera > Raphidiidae > Xanthostigma > Xanthostigma xanthostigma. Next base: position 3,464,485 of record OY754469.1, on the reverse strand, counting down.
TGTAGTTTTAAATAAACATGCAAATTGCTTCGTGTTGCAACGTACTAGACTTTGACCTAGGACAATATTATTATTTTTTTGCTGAAAATAAACTATTCTTTAAAAATAAACCTGTAAATTAGTCGCCTTTAATATGCAAATAACAGAATAATAGCTGTGTTAAAAATATTGTTATGCTTAGTCTAATTACGTCAATAAGCCTGTGGTTGTAAGACAAAGTGGCGTATGGTATATTTTTAATAATGTAAGATGCCATTTGAATGGCTGAAGCACTGATAGAAATAGGAACTTTAAATATTAAAGTTGTTTTTTTCGTTCGACGTGGGCGTTTGGTTGAAACGTATTTTTTGCACAGCCCCCTTCAAGATAGCCGCTTTTTTCATGTCTGAATAACAATCGTAAAATGACACATTTATAGTCTAACCGCATCACAATTGAACGTAGCCTGTAGTTAGAAGTGATCTTGCTCAAAAATTAATTGTCAAAGATTTTGAAATTCGATGAAAAACACCTATTTTATAGAAGGTACGTGCACAAAATGTGATATCTTGTGCGTGATTATTTTGGGACTTGTGTGACTGTTAAAACTTGCTGGACGCTCATTTCAACATAATATTATACTGCGTTATAAAATAACTAGCGTTCCGTCCCGGTTTCATCCGGGTGGGATAGATATAATTCTGCAAAATGTCGTCTGAACCAATAGCTTTGAGCAAGTTATACCAGATATGCTTCTGAACTAATAGCTTTGAGCGAATTCTATCAGATGTCACTACTTGGGACTAAAACAGTTTTTGTTTGTTTGTTTCTGAACTAATAGCTTTGAGTGAATTTTATCAGATGTCGTTACATGCTACTAAGACAGATTTTTTGACGTGATAACGTCTTATAAATTGATGAATCACCAATATTATAAATTGATAAAACACCGGCTGCATGTACGAAAAAGTGTAACGTAACGTTCCTAACGTTCGTAACGCGTAACGCATAACGCGTAACGTTCCGCCTGACCCTGTGCGTGCTTTTTGCTAATTTCTCGCTCAATTTAAATCAGATCGGTTTGAAACCAGTCTTAAACGAAAGAGGAGAACATTTTACATAGATTTCGTATAACAGAATTTGCCTAAACAGTTTTTTTATACAAATTTATATAGAAAAATATTTTATACAAATTTATATAGAAAAATAGCTGTATAAATGCATTGTTGTCTATTGCATGGCGCGCGCGCGACGCGGTCGGTCGTCTTTGTTTGCCGTACATGGAAATTAGAAAATAACGTATGTCTTGTCTTAACATGAAAACGGCTGCATTTCTAATGTTTATTTTTTGACATTAGTATTTTCTGAAAGCAAAGCCTTCTAAGTTAACTATTGGAATAACTAATTATTATTAGAACATAATACTTTGTAAGTTGCAAACGTCACTTTTGACATTTCTTATCATTCCGACACCAAGGATAAGCGGATTGAAACCAAATTTTGGGAGGTTTAGGTTATGTATTACGGAATACGTTATCACGTAAAACTATCGTCCGTAAACCGACTTTACAGACAACCAATTTTTTTTTTTGAGAAAACACCGTAATTTTGTACAAAATATTTAAAAACACATTTACTTTGCCTTAAAATCTGTTCAGTGGTTTTGGAGATTAGCGCGGCAAAAATTGTGACACGAGAATTTTATATATATCTAGAATCTAGATAGATATAATATTGATACTTGCGGTAATAAAAAGCTTGTAAAAAATACTGTTTATGCAACCCTGGCTCATCGGAAAATTTCTCGGTTGCTTGTGGTTCTATAATCAGGATTTGCTTCCTGTTAATAAAATTATTGAAGTCATTCATCGACATTGCAATAAAATTTTATAAAAATTGAAGAAAAATAGAATGTACAAAGCTAGATAATTATAGACTTGTTTCATATATAATCATAATATACAAGTAGTATTGTTGAGCTATAAGAAAAGGGTTGAAGAAGCGTCATCTGGAACACAGAAGCAGCATCTTAGATGAATGTGGAGGGTCAGAAGGGCGAATAAAGGCGCTAACAGAAGGGCGGTATGCATAAAAATAGTGTGGGAACGGGCACAGGTGGTATGAACTATGATGTTATATTATACCTACGTCTTTCTATATTCAAGGAAAAGATATAGATGCCAGATTTTATAGAAAATTTATACGTTTTTAGAGATTTGTGGTTTCAACTCAAACATACGAATCAGAGACGGATTTTAAGTACCTACTTGTAAATTATTAAATCTAATAGTTTCTGCCTTTACTTGATGAAAATCCATTATAAAATAAAATAAATAAAACAATTAAGTTAAAAAAGATTTTCACTTTAATTATAAAAATATAAAAATATATATTTTTATAATTAAAGTGAAAATCTTTTTTAACTTAATTGTTTTATTTATTTTATTATTATATTATAAATTATTAGAGCTGGACGCTTTTGCCGATATCTCCTATCTATATATAAAATTCCCGTGTCACAATTTTGGACGCGTAAGGCCCAGTTTATATGAGAGGCGTTCAACGCGCGTTGGCCCAACGCGCGTTGACAGTTTCTATACAATTGTATAGAACTGTTTATATGATAACGCGCGTTCAACGCGCCACCAACGCGCGTTATCATATAAACAGTTCTATACAATTGTATTGTAAACGCGCGTTGGGCCAACGCGCGTTGAACGCCTTTCATATAAACTAGGCCTAAGGCCCAGTTTATATGAGAGGCGTTCAACGCGCGTTGGGCTGACGCGCGTTTACAATTTCTATACAATTGTATATAACTGTTTACATGATAACGCGCGTTGGGCCAACGCGCGTTGAACGCTCCTCATCTTAATCTCCGAAACCACTGAACAGATTTTAATAAAATTTTGTAAATGTGTCTTGCTTGGTGCAATTTACGCTATAGGATGGTTTTTATTAAATTTTTTGTACAACATTACGGTATTTTCTCAGAAAACATGTGAGCCACAGCAACGCGTGGCCGGGTCTGCTATAGTTCATTTAATTCATCGAGTGTCTCACGCTTTTAAACGTTATCTATACTAAGACGTAAAGTTTGTAAATTTGGATTTCCGAAACTTAACATCCGTTTTCAAAAATTATCCTCCAATAATTAAAATGGTTCTTCAGGATAGACATAGGCTATAATATATTATCGCGTTAAAATAAAAGCGCTTTTCGTGGAAACCAATTTTGCAAATGGTAAAAGATCGCAAAGGGCGAAGCCGAACCGGGCCGCTAGTCTATTTAAGAGTATTCGTCCCTGCAAATACCCCCTGCACCCTTCATCTCAAATCTTTTCCCCTCGCCTTAAAACGGTTCGCGCTCTCCCGACGCTATTTTTAAAGCTCGAGGGGTCTGGTAAACGCCAAATGAAAGACAAAGAATCAGACTACAGATCCTTCAGGCGAATTTTTTGAAAAACAGTTTCGCCTACGTGTGAAATATTACGTAACTTATTATTTTTTTCAAAAAAGTTGTAAGTTTTTTCAGGAATTTTTTTTCAAAAAATTCGCTGAAGGATCTGTAGTCTGATTCCTTGTCTTCCATTTGGCGTTTACTAGAACCCTCTAGCTTTAAAAATAGCGTCGGGAGAGCGCGAACCGTTTTTAGGCTAGGAGAAAAGATTTGCAAGATGAAGGGTGCAGGGGGTGTTTGCAGGGACGAATACTCTTAATAAAACTTAAAGACTGACTCACTGACAGTAAGTGTCAGGGATTTTTAACTACTTTGAGTTGACCAATGGAGCGGCATGTGTCAAAGAGCGGAAAATTTTGATGAAAGCTAAAAAACAAAAGACGCGGATGTGTCATATTGTGTCAATTTCAGGGAACTTTTGTTTATGATTTTTGTTGTTAAAATTTTAAAAAAGCAAGAATAAAACTCAGAGGAAAGACGAAATATTCTTGTTAGAGCGTAGAGGACCCAGACATTTCAACTTAGGAAACGGAGAAATAAATCAAACTAATACAGTCCTGAAAGATCAAAATAAAATAAATGTGTATAGTAGACTGAGAGCTACTGAGCTATTTTAGGCAGGGAAGTGACATACTTTTATAAGGCAGTGTAATCAGTGCAACCATAAAGACATTTTGCGCCTAAAAACAACTGAACTTGGTGACGCCAAATGTTATTTTCGTTGTTTGCATTGATAATGAAGTACCTATGTCACTTCCGTGCCTAAATCAGCTTCCAAAAAGGTCAATACCTCTTGGACTATAAAGTAAATATCGGTATGTGTAGTTTTATAAATAAGATCAATCTTATTTTTGTGGTAAAAGGGTAAAATTCAATTGTAATAAAGTGAGCATTGCCAACCAAAGGATGTTAATGATACTTCCATTCATCTTTTCTATACCTACTGTCATTTGTTCCCAGATAAACATTTGTGGGAAAAAAGTGTGTTTACTTCATGCGTAGAAATTTTAAGAATTGTCACCGTAACCTTTCGACGCTTGATATGGGGATGACAAATTATTTTTACCTATTCCCAGATAGATGTTTATATATTTTTAAAGCCGTTTCCTGTATGAAAGAAAGTAAAAATATCGAGTCAGTGGGTTAATGTGTTGTTTTGAAACGGCGTAATAGAAGATACTGTTTTAAGAGGGTGTTTTAACGGAATACATTTTGTTTTTGTTCTTTTTTTAAGGCCTAGCGCTAATTCATATTTTTGATTTATTACTTTTGATTCCCGTTTTGTTGGACACAAAGATGCGTGCGTCCAGCGTTGCCAGTTTTTTTTTTGCCAAGTCGGGATATTGGAACTCTTTGAGTGAAAACAGCGGGATTCTTTCGTCGAAAGCGGGACATACTAAAAAAACGTATATAATATAATCAGAAGTTTTAAAATACCTATTTATCTTTTTATTTGAATTAAAATTACGTTTACGTGACAATGGATAGCAAAAAATAGCAATAGAAAATATATTTTAATAGAAATATAATATTTTAAATCAGATTTACCCTATCGTTAAATAGTTGAGTCTTATTCGTCTTCAGAATAAAAAAAAAAGAAAAACAGAAATCAAAATCAAAAAACTTTTATTTATTAGAAAAATATGGCGTTTCAAACAATAGTCTGTGGAGTGAGTGTTACAAATTGCAACTTACAATAAGAGAATAATTATTTATAAGAATTACTTATTCATGATATTTCTGTGAAGATTTAACTTCTTTTAAAGTTATCCCCGAAAAGCGGGACTGAGTCTGTCCCGCGCGGGACATTTAATTTTGATTTAAAAATCGGGACGTCCCGCCAAAATCGGGACGTCTGGAAACGCTGCGTGCGTCGTAGCCATGCTTCTGTACATGCTTATAGTAGCGATAAGGGTCTTCCGCGAATTATTTGGGATACATTTCATGATCCATGCTATCATTTCTTAACCGGGCTTTTGAATTAATTAAAAAAATTAATTAAACTTTGAACGGACGATTCTCTCTTATTTTTGAGTTTTGATAAAAAAGTTGTTTGAAATATTTGTTCGTCTATTTGATTTCTACACTCAAAAAGAATCAACTTAAAAATCATTCCATATATATAGCGGCTTATTAATACCTATAAAAATATTATTTCAAAATTAATTGATTAGTATTCAGCCACATCATCATATATATTAACACGCTAAGGTTAAGAATGTTTGCCTCCCTTTTTAGAAAAAACCTCACAATTTCTCCACATAAATTATATATCATTTTACAGATAATTGCTTGCTCTACTGACATCGACAACTAAAAAATTTATTATTGCTTTTGTTTTTGTAAATTAATTAAAATACAGCAACGCTGAACAACGTCTGCCATCTGACGGCTATAATTTTAAAACAACGTCAACACTTCGATCTGTCATCTGACCTCCATATTGTAATACAACAGGCACAATACTGCATACTGCCATCTGACGGCTTTAATTTTGAAACAGCGAGCAACGCTGAACAACGTCACAGCAATGCTGCATGATTCCATCTGGCTTAGCTCAACGCTTTTGCTACTTGCGCCTCTATATGACAATTTTAGTAAAATATTTCTTCGATCTGTCATCTGAGCTTCATATTGTAATACAACAAAAAGAAGAACGTTATAAGCAGTGTGCAAAATTAGAAACGAATTGAATACCTGCAATCATATTTAAAAAATAATTTTGTAAAGTGATAATTATTTTATTTAGTGCTAATAATTCGCACAGGTCCCTCTAGTTCCGCTTATTAGTATAACAAAATAAAAACATTAGACAGACAGATAGATCGCATGCGCATGATAATACCACGCAGCGGGTATCGGGTGCCCGGTGACCCACAGAAGAACTGCGCGCAAAGGATTGTGGGTGAAGGACCTTTGCGGCGTTCCTCCGCTATGTTGCCGTGCCCACGCTCTTCAAGTCTTCGTATGCTTGTTTACCACAGCGGACCGCGAATGTTTTGTTGTATGTTGTAGCGTTGGTATCTCTGTGTCAGGTACCAACTACGCAGTCACACAGTACTGCCAACTTGAAACGTTTTAATATTATATTAGCGTATATGCCTTGTACATAATATATACAGCTTTGCAGGCGATATATCTGCGACGCAATAACATACTAACCGTAAGAATGTACCGTGCTATCAATGACTTTGGGGTTATGTAGCCATTAAGAACCCTTAAATTTCGCCATAACAATTTATTAGTTGCCCGGCACGACCTTGCCTATATAGATGTTATCTTTAAACTCTCTTTAAATAAGTTCTTTACTTACTGGGTCAGTTATTATATCATATAACTATATTAATACGCTAAGGTTAAAGATGTTTGCCTCCCTTTTTAGAAAAAACCTCACAATTTCTTCACATAAATTATATATCATTTTGCAGATAATTGCTTGCTCTACTGACATCGACAACTAAAAAATGTATTATTGCTTTTGTTTTTGTAAATTAATTAAAATACAGCAACGCTGAACAACGTCTCCCATCTAACGGCTTTAATTTTGAAACAACGTCAACACTTCGATCTGTCATCTGACCTTCATATTTTAATACAACAGACACAATACTGCATACTGCCATCTGACGGTTTTAATTTTGAAACAGCGAGCAACGCTGAACAACGTCACAGCTATGCTGCATGATGCCATCTGGCTTAGCTCACCGCTTTTCCTACTTGCGCCTCTATATGACAATTTTAGTAAAATATTTCTTCGATCTGTCACCTGAGCTTCATATTGTAATACAACAAAAAGAAGAACGTTATAAGTAGTGTGCAAAATTAGAAACGAATTGAATACCTGCAATCATATTTAAAAAATTATTTTGTAAAGTGATAATTATTATACCTACTTATTTAGTGCGAATAATTCGCACAGGTCACTCTAGTTCTTCAATAAATAAAATTATCGACCAATTTGTTATTGTTATTTTAGTTTTTTTGAGTTGCGAGTTTGTAGTTTTTCAACAGACTGTACAAGCGCAAGCCCGCATTCGCATCTAACTTCCGAGCCTTTTAGATTCGTAGCGCGTATTATACACAAATTTTCACGATTTTTCAAATGTCAATTCAATATATAGTTCTTTATTGGAAGGCGCAAATCGTATTCAAATCGGTTCGGTAGTTCCCGTATTTTTAGCCAGCACACTAGAACGGGACATTTGTTTTAAATTTGCGTTGATAAATAAATTGATACGTTCAATGTACGGGTAAATGTCTTATTGATAGGTTATTTTTCTGCATTTACGTAATTCAGATCAACACTTTTCTTCGCAGTATTCAAATCATAATACATAAATCGTATCTACATCAGATTTACATTATGTTTTATAAACGTATTGTTATACTTCAAAGATATATAAACACAGATTGACTTAAGACTACTTGTAAGCGATCATAATAGTGATGTGTCCACATGACTCTTTATTGGGAGCTGGCTCCGTGCGCTCCGCTCACTAAAAAGCGTCGCTCAGAGCGAGTCGTTCAAAGGAGCGACACTAGACAGTACGCACTACACAATACACACACTCAGCTCTGTGCTCATTTTCATATAATTCTGATCTTATATTATTCGCATTTCGAATAAACTATAAAGTAGGTATAATAAAAGCTTAACAATAATAATGTTTTTTGTTACAAACTTACAATATTATATCTTTGTCAACGACGTCAATGTGAATGGTTTAAGTCACTGTAAACAGTGTGTCATTCAACATTGAACGACTCAGCAAAGATAACTCCGTACGTGCAAAGTTTACGAGTGTCTCTGTGCCCTGTGCTGTGTGCGCTCTGCAAATGTGCGAATGCAACAGTGCAGAACAGCTCAGCACAGAGCAATGGCGCTCGGAGTGAGTCATTCACAAAAAAGAGCGACTCGCTCCGCTCCGAGAACGACTCGCTCAGGAGCGACACATTACTAGATCATAAGCTTTAGGGCAAAGTGCATCACGCTATACTTATACAGAATAAATTTTAAGTTGCTTCTTCTTTTTTAACAGCGGGTAGAAATCAAATAGACGAAAAAATATTTCAAGTAAGTTTTTTATCAAAACTCAAATATAAGAGCGAAACAGCCGTTCAAAGTTTAATTAAATTTTTTTTAAATTTTATTTAATTAATTCAAAAGCCCGGTTAACACACGCAAAGAAATGATAGCACGAATCGGAAATGCATCCCAAATAATTCGCGGAAGGCCCTTATCGCTACTACGCACGCATCTCTGTGTCCAACAAAACGGCGACAACTTCGATCAATTTCTGTGCGTACTTGATAGTGACATAACATATTCCATAGTGACATAACATAATGCCAGAACCGACCTCAAAATTTGATAAAATTTAACAAAATCTTGAAAGCCCGTTTCTCTTTCATTTTTGAGTTTTGATAAAAAAGTTACTTGAAATGTTTGTTCGTCTATTTGATTTCTGCACGCTGTTAAAAAAAAATCAACTTAATATATGAGGCGATATACGATCACGGCTATTTTCTTGTTTCATACTTTTTAGAACGCGATTTTATGGTATAGTCGGGTTTTAGTTTTTGAACTTACTTTTTATTCTATATCCAATCGGTTAATAAAGAAATTTCATTCCAAAAAGCTCGGTAAATTGACTCGTGTTGTGTCGCATGCGCAGTAAAAAAATGATTTGCAATAGCGTCACGGAAACGTTTTTAACGCGAGCGCTGTCAAGTCAACGCCCGGCATTATTATCAACACGAGTTCAAGATATTCTTAGAATGTTGTTTTTAACGGAGACAACCAATTTATTACCATATATTGGAAATATATTCATTCTTTTTCTGTTTATCTGAAAATTTACATAATCGATCGAAATAAATAATGCTTGGAATTACTAAAAAAAAACGTATTTTTATCGAAAATTTTTTTTCGCTAAAGTAACAAAAGCTTTAATTTGACATTAATTAAAAAAAATTTGGCAATTAACAGCTCAGTAAATTGATACTTCATTTTTATTTTATCGTTATTTTTTATATATAAAAAAATGCTAATTTTTAATTATACATTTTTTGACAAAATCAACCGGTTTAGAAACACAATATCGCGTAATTTCTGCCATTAATTGTCTCTTACTAGTTTCTGCATACCCAAAAATGCGCGTCTACCAGATGACACTAGTTCAGCGTCAAGTTGGGATATTTATATATTTATATATATTATATATAAATATATAAAGCTTGAGAGTTTGTTGGTTTGTTTGTTTGAACGCGCTAATCTCAGAAACTACTGGTTCGAATTGAAAAAAAAATTTTTTGTTGGATTTATCGAGGAAGGCTATAGGCTATATAATATCACGCTATGACAAATTGGAGCGGAACATCAATGAAAAATGTTGCAAGATGTATCTCAAAATTAGTCCGTACGATAAATATTATCAGGTGAAATGCCTTAACTGAATATTGCAATATTAGCGCGTGAAGTCTACAAGCCCGGATAGCTCAATCGGTAGAGCGTAAGACTCTTAATGCCAGGGTTTTGGGTTCAAGCTCCACGTCGGAGAATATATTTTTATGTTTTTTTTTATTTTCTACATTGCTTTCTTCTAAGGCTTACATTTCAATTTTTTAAATTTTATTACGACTAATTAAAATTAAATAAATTTAATTAATAGCTCTTTTGAAAACTGTATAGGCACCTATATAAAAATAATTTTCCTACAGTGTTTTCAATTAAATATTTATTAGGTATACCTATTAAAAGAAATTTATTACGTAAGAATATAGTATAAATACTGCTTTTTAACGACAAAAACTTTTGAACGGTAACGTCGATCATTATGAAGTTTGGACACAACATTCATCTCGGTAAACTAAGATGAAAGTGCGTACTCATGTCCCTCTCCCCCATTCGTTCTTTTGCACCCGAGTGAAACCGGGCGGGACCGCTATTTTTATATAAATCTAATTTATAAGATTAAGCCACCGCGTTACATTTTTGACCTAAACGAATGGGTTGGAATGGTAATACAGTTTCTCTAGCTCTATGGTCAAATATCAGTACGTAATGTAGGTACCTACATGTTTTACCATAATTTTCATTAAGTCTAGCATTAAAATAATGGTCATTTTAATAGCTGAATTAAATTGATTAATTGAAGACTTTTACTATTGCAACAAATACATAAATTTGCCTAGTTTATAGATTACTAGCCGCTACCCGCGGCTCCGCGTAACAATTCACTAATATAATGTGAATTTTGAAAGCATCCCATATTTTATCCTTTTGAGCAATGATTTTGCAAAAACGCTGAAACACGTAATCTTTTATTCCTTATAGCAAAAGTCTAAATTTAGCAATTTTCATATCCCCATACAAACCTTCATTTCCTATTTCAACCCCTTCTGCAAGTTTTTTTGATCAAAAGCAATTTTTTTCTATGTTGATCAATTTATTTAATAATAGCTAATAATTAATTTATATAATTATGACCTGGCCACGTTTGGGAAAACCCATATATTTATTAAATTAACTAGTATATGAATCATTGTCTATCTATACTCAATGTGCGGTGAGTGAACGCAACAAAGCGTATCGTAAAAAATCTGCGTCTCTTTCTTCGATGTAATTCCCTGATTTCTCCGATGTTAGGATTGGTTGATGTACTTCCATTCACTCTGTATAAAGTATCTCTGTTTATAAAACTTTGTCTTTTTCTATGACGTTAACATGGGCGTACCCAGCTTTGGGCCCAGGAGGGGGTAAATTAGAAATTTTTTTTTCCCTTCTGAATACGCCAGTGATTATACGGCATAAAAAAAGACAGAAGTATATGTTTGCACCTTAATAGTTCGATTGCAATTTTAATCCCATGCTCAGTATAGAATAAAAGTATATGGGAAAACCTGACAAATGTCGCGTACATAATACTCTCTCTCTCTCTCTCTCTCTCTCTCTCTCTCTCTCTCTCTCTCTCTCTCTCTCTCTCTCTCTCTCTATGTCTGGATGTGCTTTTACGTGTGTCTGTGTGTGTGTGTAAGTAAGATAAATTACATAAACAAAGCATTTAAGTGAACGTTCCTTGCTATAATATATCGTGTGTCGATCGCAAATTATTTCATGAGAATTCCTTTCTGCAAAACACATAATTATTTGGTTTTTATTCATATTTTACAGTGCACTGTACTCAAAGTACAATAAAATGCTATAAAAGGCCGGTTCATGGCCTAATATCCTAGAGCACGCGCGGCGAAAGATGGAGCCACCGCGTCATAGTAACGTGAATGCATTGCGTCCGCCTTCTAGCTTGCTATTGACTGTTTCGGAAATCCATGTGCGTCGGGTGTTTTCTAGAGACGTGGAATTTTAAATGGATATGTCGAATTTATTCCGCACGGCACTGTCTGCGGGCAAGCAGGCGTTCACTAGCATATTATTGATGACGTGCCTGGCTTCATCTCTCACCGCGGGCACTCTACTAACTCTAGTGCAATAGTTTAGAGTTTAGACTCCTCTGCTCAGAGTCGTAGATCGGCCATCTTGATGTTGTCCACAAAAAAAAAATTGATTAATTAATAGGCAAATATGTTTATATATTTATTATCATAATTTATAATACATTTAAAAGGATTTATTAACTAGCCTACATTATTTCCCGTTACAAAATGCAGCGATGAAATGTATTTTTGATACAAAAACAATTTTTTTTATTTTAAACGTCAAATAGTGGTCCAAAAAAAAAAAGAATTTCGATTAACGCTCCGTCTTTGTCGCACTCACTAACTTATATCTCCCTCTCAACTTAATGCTCCGTCTTTGCCGCACTCACTAACTTGTATCTCCCTCTCAACTTCCAATATACGAAAAGTAACTCTCTCTCTCTTACTATCTTCACTAACTTATATCTCCCTCTCAACTACCGTTCGCCTCGAACGATCACGCACCGTTCGCGATGATGCACTTCCGATTTCGTCAGGCATTTACCAGCTTACTCCCCAAGTCAAGCGTGCCTAAAGAAGTTTTACTTTAAAATACATTCCACGCAAAGTCGCGGGTTACAGCTAGCATATATATACGTTTGGTACACACGGTATACGGGCAGTATCTACTGTGCGATCGGCGAAAGAAGACCGGTGGGGAAAGGGCAAGAAGTCGCTGATGTGTTCCCAAATTATCGGAATTCATAGGCGGCGCATAGCATGGCATGCAAACAATGTATAGCTTTAAATTTTAAGGTTTTATTTTGAGCCTCTAACTCGCACATTTTAATTACATTCGCTATGACCTCCCTAGCGCCACTTCTAACTGTTTTTCCCTTTTTACTTTCCATTTTGATGATATTCAGACAACACCCCTCAACTTAGTCCGTGAACGCACACCTATGTACTGTCTGATGTATGATTTTTTTGTACTGTTAGCAAGTGTCGCTGTATAGTTAGCTATGGCAATAGTACAATTATCGCGATACGACAATTGTGAATCGTTTGGTCGACTGAACTCCCTTATTGCATAGAAGCGGTTCCAGGATCATTACCTTTTACTAATATAAAATACATGTGCGCTCTTCTGCAATAAGGTCATAGGACTACATTCCATAGACCGGTCTTCTTTTAAAAATCCAACAGTATATGGTTGACGCATCAACTCATCAACAGTTACATTCTGTACGTTGTGCGTGGACAGGTACACATAACATTATACTTTCTGTTGATTGTAAGGGAGCGTCAAAGTATTTACACTTTTAAATCACTCCACTGCCTCACTGACCAAATACGTAAACACAAAACAACACACACACACACACAAAACAATCGACTTATCAATGCGGGGCCTGCGAGTTCTTAAGTCCGGGCGACGCAATTATTTTTATCACGAAACTCACATCAGACTATGGCACGCCGTTTTACTATTTAATAGTAAAATATTTTTTCCAAAAATTTTAAAAATATTTAACAATTTTAATTTCAGAAAAAAAATTTTGAGTGAATTATTTTTATGTGGTGACATAATAAAAATACAATATTATTATGTGTACACATAAATTTAAATGCTTATACATAGGAAGAGATAGGAAATACGACGAATTATAATTATGTGTACACATAATAATATTGTATTTTTATTATGTCACCACATAAAAATAATTCACTCAAAATTTTTTTTCTGAAATTAAAATTGTTAAATATTTTTAAAATTTTTGGAAAAAATATTTTACTATTAAATAGTAAAACGGCGTGCCATATCAGACTGTTATATAATACTAGCGGCCCGGTTCGGCGTCGCTCGAATTTGTAGATCGCCAGCGTTTTTTCGTCAAAATAGACAGCTAAGGTTCCGCAACAAAAAGTATGATCAATTAGGGTTCCATGGCCAAATAAAATTAGGAACCTTTGCTCTAGGGCATATACTTTTATTCTATACTGAGCATAGGAATAAAATCGCAATCGAACTATTAGGGTGCAAACATATAGTTCTGTCTTTTTTTAAGCCGTAAGCACTGGCGTATCCTGGAGGGCAAAACAAGCAGGGAGACCCGGCTTATGAAATTTATAATTTGCTCCATCCTGGGCCAAAAGCTGGGTACGCCCATGCTAACGTCATAGAAAAAGACAAAGTTTTTGAAACAGAGATACTTTATTCAGATTGAATGCAAGTACATCAACCAATCCTATCATCGGAGAAATCAGAAAATTACATCGAAGAAAGAGACGCAAATATATTTTCGATACGCTTTGTTGCCTTCACTCACCGCACATTGAGTAGATAGACAATGATTCATATAGTAAATTATTAAATATATGGTTTGTTTATATATAAGGAATATTGTTAGTGGAGTAACTATACAGTTTGAAGCTCGTGGCAAATTTGCACTGTTCAAAATTATTAAATTTTTGATACGTGAGACGTATACAGGGTGTCCCATTAAGAATGGGACATAGAACAACCGCAGATTCTCCAATTCAAAATAAAACGATTAAGCGAGATATGCTTATATAAAATGTTACTCGCTCTACCAGTGGCGTACGGCAGGAGTAGGTAAGTAATGCTTGTACCCCTTCTAAATGTTACGCCGCTGTCTAAATTTTAATTTTGACTATAATTTTAATTTTTTTGATATTTTCTAAGTCAATAATGTACACTTGTTAGTTTGTTGTAAAGTCATTGGTTTTCGAGATATTCGCAGTTAAAGATAGATAGACATGTACTTTTTATTTGTATTATTATTAATAATATTCATTTTTACAATTTTGTCTTAAAAAAACTGCGAATATCTCGAAAACCAATGACTTTACAACAAACTAACAAGTGTACATTATTGACTTAGAAAATATAAAAAAAATAAAAATTATAGTCAAAATTAAAATTTAGACAGCGGCGTAACATTTAGAAGGGGTACAAGCATTACTTACTCCTGCCGTACGCCACTGGTAGAGCGTACTGAACTAATTTTTTTATTGTTAGGTGCATTTTATGATATTTAACAAGTGTGCCGATTTGAGTAAAATTATACGGTGTATTAAAAAAATTATGGACATAAATAATTTTTCAGTTTTCAACTTCAACACCCCGTATTTCGGAAACGAGTAACATTTTATCTAAGCATATTTCGCTTAATCGTTTTATTTTGAATTGGAGAATCTGCGATTGTTCTATGTCCCATTCTTAATGGGACACCCTGTATAGACAAAATATCCGAAAACTTGCAAGAAAACGAAATTTGAGACAGAAATTCCGTTATATGATATTGACAGAATTTACTCACCTACGTAAGTTCATCTTTAAAACAGAATCAATTTCGGTATGAGTCAACTTTATTTGTGTACATTTTTTGGGTCAAATCTATACACCTATGTACGACGACATGACTCAACTTTGGAACTTGCACAAAGCTATCGACTTGTTTTGTGTTCATTTTTTGGGTCAAATCTATTTACGCTTTTGGTACCAACATAATAATATGACTCAACACTGTGCAATATATTATGATATTCATAGGTGGGTATTTCACACAGGGGCGTACTAGCCACACTGTAGGGTGGTTGCAAAAAAAATAGTTGTTATAAATTGAGTATTTTTTTTTAAATCGGATTTACTTTTAAAGCCCCTTCACACGATGCTGAATTTCAAGCTCGCTTGCTTGTTTGAAGTCTTGCAGGCAGCTTTGCAAGCTACGCTGCTGGATTTTGACGTCACAGATTGGTCCGCTGCTCGCTATCTCGCTATATTTGGGTGATAGGTACAGTGCTATTTTTCATGCAGCGCTGCCTGCTAGTTTGAGTCTTTGACCAATTATTGAGTCGCGTTTTATCACGTGACATCGTCTGACATTCGTTAAATATGGTGTCGTTTGAAAACAGCGACGGGGACAAAAGTTGTAAAATCAAAACTCGACGTTTTCAGTTAGATTTTTCTCTTCTCTCCCGAAGCTTTTCAATCATTATTAAAGTCATAGTAGCAATTCGTCTATGACGAATTATTTCTTGCAGAACCATTACATCCATATTTAAATTTTAAATAAATAACTGTCAACCTAGCAAAACGGACGTGCATGAACTGCGAACTTTCTTGTTACCTGTAGTACTTAAGGAGGTGTTGAGCCGTTTTACGAAGATAATGAAAAAAATCTGAAATAAAGTTTTTTTAATAGATTTTTTTATGACAAAATTTTCTGTAAAAAATCTAAAATCATTAGGAGATTTATGAAGTTAAAAATTAAAAAAAACTTTTACATATAGTCTTATGGAAAATATGTCAACCTGGCATGCAAACGGTACATTTTATTTTTTTGCAAATAACCAAATAATGCCAGCGGTTCCGAAAACTAACTATGTAAAGCATAGATGACTTAGGCATATTTTAATATTTTTTCCAATTTAATTAGGAGACTTTTAATCAATAAAAAAAATTATTAAACCTTAGCACTTTTCGATTATGGACTTTTATTCTTGACAATTTTAACAATTTTAACTGAATTTTCAACTTTTTAATGATTTAATTTTAATTTTTATTACTTCTAATTTCTTTTTTTAATTATTCACTGCAAAAAATATGTAAAATACAGATATTTACATAAATTTATTATATCTAACCTAATTTTGTACAAAAAATTCAAAAGTTAGTCCATTAAGTAAAATACTGAAATAATTAATTAATATTAAAAAACAGTTTATTTATGCCTTTATGACAATAATTTATTGGTATCATCGACTTATAACCTTTTGTAAAAATTTATTATGGAAAAGTTCCCATTTAGAATTCGACTTACTTTTGATTGGGACTGTAACTCCTTAACATGAATTCCGCACTAGTCCAATTGCTGGTATTTACAAAAATAATTATTAATCCCTTTTCATAATTGATTTATTTTCACATTGTCGCATTTGCTTTTCATGTTCATTTGTCAATTGTCTTCAGATTTGTTTTGTGGAGGTGCTTGTAATGAAGTCTTGCTAAAGTTACTCTCGCGTCTGATATTCATTACGCGTATCCCGTTTTTGAGTATAGGTAGTGAAAAAGGAAACGAAGTTTTGGTTTTGGAAAGTGTAAATTTTTCCTTTTTGAAGTTTTTAAAAAATGGCGAGTCGTTTTGGCGCTGTGCTTTTAAAACTTGCAGAGCTGTTAAGTTTTATTTTTCTTTCCTAATTGATCATACATAATTATTATTATAATTACCTGGTGCGCAGTTCGTGTACTGTGCATATTTATGGTCTTTTGTACAGTGCGCAGTTCGTGTAATAAAGATTAGAAGCCAGGTATACAGTGCAGCGCAGTTCGAGGCCGCCTAGCAAAACAGCGAGCAAACAAGC
Source organism: Xanthostigma xanthostigma (assembly GCA_963575645.1). Classification (NCBI taxonomy): domain Eukaryota; kingdom Metazoa; phylum Arthropoda; class Insecta; order Raphidioptera; family Raphidiidae; genus Xanthostigma; species Xanthostigma xanthostigma. The sequence goes on along the minus strand of OY754469.1, from coordinate 3,447,244 downwards.
AAGCTGCGTATAAAGCGAAACTAGCAGCGCTCCCTACCAACCGCCAAACAGGATCCAGCAAAGAATCTAGCGGCAAAACCAGACAGTGCGCAGTTCGAGGCCGTCTAGCAAAACAGCGAGCAAACAAGCAAGCTGCGTGTGAAGCGAAACTAGCAGCGCTCCCTACCAACCGCCAAACAGGATCCAGCAAAGAATCTAGCGGCAAAACCAGACAGTGCGCAGTTCGAGGCCGTCTAGCAAAACAGCGAGCAAACAAGCAAGCTGCGTGTGAAGCGAAACTAGCAGCGCTCCCTACCAACCGCCAAACAGGATCCAGCAAAGAATCTAGCTGCAAAACCAGACAGTGCGCAGTTCGAGGCCGTCTAGCAAAACAGCGAGCAAACAAGCAAGCTGCGTGTGAAGCGAAACTAGCCGCGCTCCCTACCTCACCGTCAAACAGGATCCAGCAAAGAATCTAGCGGCAAAACCAGACAGTGCGCAGTTCGAGGTCGTCTAGCAAAACAGCGAGCAAACAAGCAAGCTGCGTGTAAAGCGAAACTAGCAGCGCTCCCTACCTCACCGCCAAACAGGATCCAGCAAAGAATCTAGCGGCAAAACTAGCTTCGTGTTCAGCGGCGTTTAAATATGTTTGGAGGCCCTAGTTCGAGCGATCAGTCCGTCCCTGAAGAGCGAAGTATTATGTTTGTACAAGTTCCTCTTTTAGCTCGATTATAACGGTACACTGAAAATAAATTCTGCATGCTTCTGTCTTTCTTTCCAACACAGCGCTGCGTATAGAGGAGGTGTCGTGTCCTCAACAGGTCACTACTCTGTGAACTCATACATGTACGACAAAGACAAAGACTGCACAGTCTGTCTCTGTCTGTATTATTGTGTTCCGCGAACTGATCTGGGATTTGCGTTTGGAATCAACGCTTTTAGGTTAATTATGTCTACTTGGAAATTGAAACGGAAATTTTACAAGGAAAATTAATAATCTCCTAATGATTCAAAAACATACTATTACTGTATTTTTTAGCTAGAAACGTATTTACTTTCTAAAGGAGAATGATGAATAATATCGTTAAAAATTCCAGCCAATTGGGCGACGGGATCATTCCAACTTCAAAAATATTGACATTTGATATCTATATCTATTAATATAAGTATAAAGCTGAAGAGTTTGTTTGTTTGTTTGATTGAACGCGCTAATCTCAGGAACTACTGGTTCGAATTGAAAAAATGTTTTTTGTTGGATAGCCCATTTATCGAGGAAGACTATAGGCTATATAATATCACGCTACGAACAATAGGAGCGGAGTATCAATGAAAAATGTAACTCAAAATTTGTCCGTCCGACAAAAACTTCTGAACGTTAGCTCCGATCCTCATGAAATTTGGATACAACATTCATCTCGGTAAACGAAGATGAACGTGCGTACCTACTCATGTTCCTCTCCCCCATTCGCTCTTTTGCACCCGGGTGAAACCGGGCGGGACATAATATAATAAAGAAAAGAAAATTTGTGATATTGCATGAGGTGACGCGGGTAATGGCTAGTATTCAATATCAAATTTGCTATTAGTTGCCTTGGTTACCTACATAATATCTTCACGTCATGTAAAAATTAATCAAAGCATGCTTAACTACTTTATTTCTGACAGATCTACAAAACAAAAAACTAGCTCAATTTTTTTAATTTCGAAATATTTCCAAACTCTAAAGTTTAGAAAAAATGTTTTTAACAAAACTTTCTTGAAAAAATAAATAGAATAAGCCGTTATGAAAAGTATACCATTATTATATAAAAAACACTGTTATAGCATATATCTCTTTCCCCAAAAATAATAGGGCTGTTTATATTTGCATACCAAACATCCTCCCAAAATTTGGTTTCAATCCGTTCATCCGTTTGACCTGTATCGTAAACAGACGCATAGAGTTTTTCCAAAAATATGTGTTTTGGATTCGAGGGACCTCAAAACGAAAAGATATTGTACAATTTTGAAATGTGATTTTTGACCTAAACTATATAGTAACCATTCCTTACTTGTGGGTTGGAATGGTAAAATTAGATTTAAAAAAACTCTTTTATAGCAATGTGAATTAAAAAGTAAAAAATATTTTTTAATATAAAGAAATTTTGTTCAATAGCGGTAGAAAGTCTCCTAACTCCATATATATCAAAAACCTCTTTATATGCTATACAAATACAAACTTCCTATTTTCGAACTTGTAAGTATAGACGCTTTATTGACCTGAGTTGTCGTGCGCCTATAATCTACAATCATTATTTGCACCCAATTCTGATTAATAAAAATATTTCCATCTTCAAATCCGGTGTGTCGTCGCTGGTTGATAAAATCACGGAAGCGTTGAAATGATGTACAACTGCTTCAATCACTTTATTAAAAAATCTTTTTTTCCCACGAAATTCTATACAAATTAACGAGAAAAAAAATTAAGCGGCAATCTTTTAGGTTAAAGAATTTTTATGAATAACCTTGAACGATAATTAATTAATATCTTCACAGAATCAATGCATCATTAGGAATCAATTCAGATTACCAACTTACATATTGCACAATATTAATTACAAACAGGAAATCAATCTGCTATGATTAATTGTTTGGTTTGAAAGAAATAGACTGCTGAATCATCGTGCGTTTTTATTCAAACCAAACTATACTAAATGATCAGTTAAATTATATTATTAGAACAGCAAACAATGGGATGCCTTTTATCTGGCGTTAAATAAGGAATTCTAAGATATCCAAAAGTGCGCTGACAGAAAATTTTAAACGGCATGAGTTACGAAGGGGGTTCGTCTGCAACTAATAAATTGGCCGATTAAATAGTTTGTTTAACCGAGCGAGGTGGCGTAGCGGTGAGAGCACTAGTATTTTCCTGCTGCCTCTCGCCGAGAAACGGTAATTCCTGTACCGGCCATCTTCTTGAGGTTACCCATGGTTTCACTTAATAATTCCAGATGAATATCGAGATGGTTTCTTATTCAAGGCCATGGTCGTTTACCTGTCAAACTCCTGTGCTCAAAATTTACCTACCTTATCCATCATTCGCCCATTGCTATTAATTAAGTGGAAGTTTAAAAAATGTAGAAAATAACGGGAAGTGTGATGGTGCGAATGGCGTCTGTTATATATGACACTAGCGGTCCCGACCGGTTTCACCCGGGTGCAAAAGAACGAATGGGGAAGGAAGGGACATGAGTACGCACATTCATCTTAGTTTACCGAGATGAATGTTGTGTCCAAACTTCATGATGATCGGATTTACCGTTCAAAAGTTTTTGTCGTTAAAAAGCAGTATTTATATTTTTTTTAAGTAATAAATTTCTTTTAATATAATAAACATTTAATTGAAAACACTGTAGGAAAATTATTTTTATATAGGTACCTATAGTTGTAACAGTTTATAAATGAGCTATTAATTAGATTTATTTAATTTTAATTAGTCGTAACAAAATTTAAAAAAAATTGAAATGTAAGTCTTAGAAGAAAATAAAAAAAAAATAAAAATATATTCGCCGACGTGGGGCTTGAACCCAAGACCCTGGCATTAAGAGTCTTACGCTCTATCGACTGAGCTATCCGGGCTTGTGAACGTAACGCGCTAATATTGCAATATTTAGTTAATGCATTTCACCTGATAATATTTGTCGGACGGACTAATTTTGAAATACATCATGCAACATTTTGCATTGATGTTCCGCTCCAATTGGTCGTAGCGTGATATTATATAGCCTATAGCCTTCCTCGATAAATAGGCTATCCAACAAAAAAAAAAATTTTCAGTTCGAACCAGTAGTTTCTGAGATTAGCGCGTTCAACCAAACAAACAAACAAACTCTTCAGCTTTATATATTAGTAATTACTAATTAGTATACAAATCTTTGATTAACGTCTGATTAGAACTCTTCAATAAATAAAATTATCGACCATTATTTTGACAATCATAATTAATTTTGAAAAATTCTATAAAAAGCGAATTATATTTAAATATTAATTATTTTTATATTTTTTAGATCAATTCTGAAGAAGAAATCCGGATTGAAACGTTAATATATTAATTTTATATTGTTTGTTAATATATTGTCTGAAATTTTGGTCGATAATTTTATTTATTGACTAATTAGTATAGATAAAGTCGAAAAAAATAGTTTGTTTATCATTTATAGTTGCGCGTAGCAAACCCATCTACGATTTTCGAGACATACGCTTCGCCCTACGACCTATCGAAATCATTCTCCTTTCTTTCTATCCTCCATAAACTTAATCTGTTCGATATTTCTAATCCCATGACAGCTGTCTAACGCTGTGACCTAAATTTTATAATTCAAACAAAGAATTAATAAATTATAAAAACAATCTGTGATAAATTATTTATTGATAACGCAGAAATGTAAAAGTGTTGTAACGGCGTCATCAAATAAAGTACCTCTAATCCATTCAGTTGATGAAAAACTAAAGAAACCGTTTGTCTTGTTGAGGTATCAGTGAATCTTTGAACAATTATAATATCACAGAACAGGTTTAGTTGGGCGAAGTACACATCAGCTATAGTCATATGTGTACTTAAGAGTACCTTCAACAAACTGATTGCCCGTAGGTGGGCTTATTTCTCCATCGCGACGGAAGTTTAGCTGTCGAAAGTATAGCGTGTCTCATATTGACTTCAAAAAAAGAGGTTATTAATTCGATGTCTATAATTTTATACTAGTGTGACCTGTGCGAATTATTCGCACTACTTAAGTATAATAATTATCACTTTACAAAATTATTTTTTAAATATGATTGCAGGTATTCAATTCGTTTCTAATTTTGCACACTGCTTATAACGTTCTTCTTTTTGTTGTATTATAATATGAAGCTCAGATGACAGATCGAAGAAATATTTTACTAAAATTGTCATATAGAGGCGCAAGTAGCAAAAGCGTTGAGCTAAGCCGTCAGATGGCATCATGCAGCATTGCTGTGACGTTGTATAGCGTTGCTCGCTGTTTCAAAATTAAAGCCGTCAGATGGCAGTATTTGTGAATAATCAGAAAAGTTTATTATTTTTTTGTTACGTCAAAATTCAGCGTTTTCTACGACTTAAAAAAAAAGTCCAAATTTGGGCACATCGAGTTGTCGAACTGGACCGTATGTTTGTATTTCAACATTAATTTAGCATAGACTATAAAATAAACCGAACGAGCGGTTCGTTTCTCATAACAGAATCTCAATGAAACCAAAATTGGTATAACAAAAGTAACACTCTCTGTATAACAGTGTTACATTATAACGACGTACCGCTATGTAGCAGTAGCGGCAATACTTATTCTTTGCGTAAGCGCTCCACAGTACTCGCTTTCAGTCGATCAGAGATCCGTTACTTTGACATTAAAAATGTCCATTTCTTATTTCTGCACCTAACGAATGAACTGTACTTGATCTTACTTTTCATGTACCTAAAATGAAAAGAAAATGAAAATGATTCATAAATATAACGGAAAATCTAGATAATAGGTAAGGTTTGTTCCTACACAAAGATTCAAAATAGTCCGTACAGTTCAGCGACGAATCCAAGGAGCTCAGGGAACTGCAGTCCCCCAATCTCCTGCCCTAGCACTGGCTTCAGCCAAGTTGGGCAGGATTATTCCAACTCCAAAATTTGTAAAAAAAAATGTTTCATAACTGTTTGGGAATTAAATAAATATATTTAATAATTTACTATAATATGTATAATTGTCTATCTACTCAATGTGCGGTGAGTGAAGGCAACAAAGCGTATCGAAAATATATCTGCGTCTCTTTCTTTGATGTAATTACCTGATTTCTTCGATGATAGGATTGGTTGATGTATTTTCATTAAAGTATCTCTGTTTCAAAAACTTTGTCTTTTTCTATGACGTTAACATGGGCGTACCCAGCTTTTGGCCCATCAGGAGGGAGCAAATTAGAATTTTTTTATGCTGGGTCCCCCGTGCTTGTTTTGTCCTCCTGGATACGCTAGTGCTTACGACGTAAGAAAAAGACAGAAGTATATGTTTGCACCCTATAATAGTTCGATTGCGATTTTATTCCTATGCTCAGTATAGAATAAAAGTATATTATGAGCTATATTATAGATATATTGAAAATCTATGTAAAATCAACTTACAATTATTATGATGACAGTTATTATATAATATTGATATATATTTTCTTTCAGAACAAGTGAAAATTGTTTTCTTGGGTTGATCAATGCTTTGTAAGTTTTAAAAATCATAATAAAACGTTTTTTTAAACATTTAAAACAGATAAATATTCGGCTTAGAAATTTAGATTTGAATATTAAATGTGAATTGTGTGTGAATGAATAAATATTGACTATAATTTAATATGCAAAGAAGAAGAACATACTAAAAATAAAAATAAAAAGAGCATTGCTACGACCACTAGCCAGTACCTATATTATAAATTTGCATCCCAAAGCTATAAAAAGATAATCTGCAAATAAATGTGTAATTTGCACCGCCTGCTAAATTTGCCGACTTTGGTCATTTGAAAGATGATACCTATACCCAGTAAACAGTAAACAGGTGAACGTAGGTTGATAGTCATTTTTTAACGCTCTTTTATTAACTTCGCCTGTATGTATGAATATTTCAAATTAATTTTCACACATTTTCAGACGTCGGAATAATTTGAAATTTTGCACACATGACAATACAATAATTTACATAAATATGTATCAATATATTAAAAATTATATAAAAATACTCATTTGAGTGTTGGTTTTTATGGTTATAATTAAAATTAGAGTTTAAAAAAACTAAAAAAAAAACTCATAGAAAAAAGAACAAAGGAAGATCACTATAACCATTAAAAATTAAACTTTAGGTTTAGTAAAGGTGATGTGAAGATGTCTTTTTGATCATTTAATAGATTGGATGAATTTTTGCATTTGTTAATTTCCAAAGCTTCAAATAGATTTAATTTTATCCTTTTCTATTCTATATGTAAAGTGAATATCTTTTTTAACTTAATTGTTTTATTTATTTTAAATTTTATTTTATTCTACCATCAAGCAGTTGTTGAGTCGTATTCGAAACATTGACAACAAAAAATGATGAAAACTAAATTGAATCAGTCGGCCATCAATTTGAAATTTTTCATTACATCAAATTCAAAAACAAAATTTTAGCAATATAATCTAGTAGACTTTCGTATGATCAGAACTTGAACATAAAATAGGAAGCGATTTACCTGTTGAAGAGCACTGACTACACTATAGATAATTGGTGATTATGTAACAACAGCTGTCTAATTATTACCCTGAAATATTAAAATGAGTAGACAGTTAATACGGACGTTAATTGTACAGTTTAAAAAAAATGTATAGCTTTAAGTGTTATATAGACCTATAATTAAATCGCCGCGAAGGAAGATATCTTTAGAATAAAATAACATTTAAAGGAAAATTACGTAAAAAGCTTTTTTTCAAACACTGTTGACAATATCTATATAGACGGGACATCTCGCCCATGGCGTGACAAGATACTGCTTTCTGATTGGTACTTGCTCATACCTAGCAAGAAAAATAGCCCCTGTTTTAATTTTAAAATCTATCTTGTGAGCTAGCAGGCGATCCCGCAATGACGTCATTTCCAGCCTCGTACCCAGCCTGCCGGCCAGCAGAAGTCCCAGCAGTATTTCTAGCCTAGTATGCAGCGGCCATAAAATTAGTGATGTGCCGGATCGTTAAAAATGTATATCCGCGGATACGGATCTGAATACGGATATTTGGTTTCAAGTTCCGCGGATACGGATACGGATCTTAACTTTCCTAGAGTACGCGGCTGTAAATATTGCACATCGACCTTTGGAAAGAGACTATCTGTTATGGGAAAAATTTATTGACCTCTTTAAGAGTTAACTCTCATAACAGATTGTCTCTTTCCAAAGATCGATGTGCAATATCTCATTATAAAGATAGTTTTTTAGTACCCTTGAGTTATGCACTATTAGTATGGTACTCACTACGATAAATGTTTGCAATATGAAGGTACTATAAGAACTAAATAAAGTTCTTACTAGAAATAAATAAAACACAAGCTTGAACTTTAAAGATTCGTAATTGATGTTTTCTCAAGAGTCGTTAGTTATCAATTAAATTTTTTCCAAATAATAACAACCTTCAGTTTTCCAGCGTAGCTAAGGAAAACTAATTTTGACAAAAATACAAAAAAGAGAAAGAGAGTTAATGTAACAAAGCTTGCTACAGTACCAAATACGATTTTAAAAAATAAAAAATAATCTGAATGGAATTTAACAGTTTTTCATTATTACCTAATCACCTATAAGTATATATAAAATTTCATCTATGAATTGAAAATTAATAAGGTAAAAGATCCGCCAAAAACTAACGGATACGGATCTTTCTTCTCCCTCGGATATCCGCGGATACGGATATCCGGCACATCACTACTTAAAATATAATTCATTATAAAATTATGAAGTACCTAAGATTTTAGTTGTTCTGCTGCTCTTATAGAGGAAACGCTGGTGTTTTCCCGTCCATAGATATTAGACGCCATGCAAAATACCTAAGAAAACCGCAAGTAAACGAAAATATACAGACGGATATCCCGTTACAATATCATATTATGTACATTGATGACGACAAAACTACCGAAGAGATTGTTCCGTTAGGAAACAAAGGATTCAATAACGACCGCGTGGGCTCGTTAAAAAGGTTCAACAGGACACGTTCCAATTGGCTATATTTAAAATGCGCATTAAGTGCCCAATTATGTGAAGACATATTTCGTAAAGCGAACATAGATAGTAGATAGAAGGAAATAGCTTGCATAGACAGACACATAGAGATAGGTGGCAATGCAAGAGCGCAACCAATATTAGCGGAAAGCATTAGCGGAGTCCTATAGGTCGATCGAGTCGGCTATAACGGGACTTCGGCAACATGTCGTCACGCCGTACACCACCAGGTGCAATGAACCTGCCATACCTCACACACACACACACATACTTTGGTCTCTTGGATTTAGCACTATACCTATATACCCACAAACACACGTGTATATCGAACCGCCGCCATCTTGGCACTGAGCGTTCGTGGGTAACCAAATAATAATAATAAGAAATATGTGAGATTAAACCGAAAGTTTTTTTTATTGCAATCGTGGTCTAGTTTTTTTATCGGCGGAAAAAACTTGAGTTATCGAGCGTCTATAAAGGCGTCCCTTTAATCAGTTTAAGAAACGATGAACTGAGCTGTTGAGCGTCCATAAAGACGTTCCTTCAATCGGTTTAAGAGTATTCGTCCCTGCAAACACCCCCTGCACCCTTCATCTCAAATCTTTTCCCCTCGCCTAAAAACGGTTCGCGCTCTCCCGACGCTATTTTTAAAGCTAGAGGGTTCTGGTAAACGCCAAATGAAAGACAAAGAATCAGACTACAGATCCTTCAGGCGAATTTTTTGAAAAACAGTTTCGCCTACGTGTGAAATATTACGTAACTTATTATTTTTTTCAAAAGGTTGTAAGTTTTTTCAGGAATTTTTTTCAAAAAATTCGCCTGAAGGATCTGTAGTCTGATTCTTTGTCTTTCATTTGGCGTTTACTAGAACCCCCTAGCTTTAAAAATAGCGTCGGGAGAGCGCGAACCGTTTTTAGGCGAGGGGAAAAGATTTGAGATGAAGGGTGCAGGGGGTGTTTGCAGGGACGAATACTCTTAAGAAACGATTAACTCAGTTGTTGAGCGTCTAAGCGTCCCTGCAATCGGGTTTAGAAACAATGAACTCACCTGTTGAGTGTCTAGGCGTCCCTGCAATCGTTTTAAGAAACGATGAACTCAGCTGTAGATTGTTTTTTAGATCTTTGATCAAAATGTAAAAAATAATGTTCGTTCTTTTAAAAAAACTCTTGAAAGCTATTAAACAAGTGATTGCAATTAAGTCCAAAATAAGTAAACACCGTTACTAAGCACTTTCTTTTGTTTATTATTTTGCCGATATGAAAAATAATAATAAAACAGGGTACTCAATTTAAGAAGCAGTATTTTGTTCTTGTTTTTCGGTGCTTTAACTTGTAAGCAATAATGTTGAACTGACCGGAGGGACATTTTAATTTAATAATAATAATAATAATAATAATAACCACTTTATTAGAAAGTATTTTTTTAAAACACATTAATGGCGTCAACAATAAAATGTATTACAACATTATTTATTAAAAAATTCATTTAAATCATAAAAGTTGTTTTGCAATAAAAATTTATTTATTTCCTTTTTAAAAAGGGATTTTTTGTTAATATCAATATTTTTAACATTCTGTGGCAGATTATTATGTATTCGAATCATGGCATTGCGTGCTCCACGACTCGTCACTTGCAGATGATGTTGATCGTTTTTCAGAGTGGATGTTTTATTTCTAGTGTTGTGCCTATGTATTATATTGTTTGATTTGAAAAGAGCAGGATTTAATCTGACGAAATTACAACATTCTAGAATAAAAAGGTCAATAATCGTAAGGATGTTTAATTTTTTGAAAAGAGGGCGGCAATGTTCTCGAGGAGCAGCGCCTGCCATGATTCGAACACGTAATTTTTGTATTAAGTATTAAAATGCTTACATAATAATATTAATAAACCCTTAAACAGACTCGAAATTTATTTTTCGTTACGACGCCAAAATTTTAGTATAAATTTTCAATATATATTATTTTCCTCTCGATCCAAGCTTTCGCTGACTGCGTTTTTTTTCATGATGATCAGAGTTACCGTTCAAAAGTTTTTGTCGGACGGACAAATGAGTTACATTTTGCAACATTTTTCATTGATGCTCCGCTCCTATTGGTCGTAGCGTGATATTATATAGCCTATAGCCTTCCTCGATAAATGGGCTATCCAACAAAAAAACGATTTTTCAATTCGAACCAGTAGTTCCTGAGATTAGCGCGTTCAACCAAACAAACAAACAAACTCTTCAGCTTTTTATATTAGTATAGATTTAAATCTATGGGTGTTTGGTAACACAAGAAAGTTCGAGTGGCGAGCGAATGGGCGTTTTCACTACAATATAATAACCTACGCGTCCACAAGAGGGTTAAACCATTCTCAACGGTTAAACATATAAGTAAATAATATGTTGTTTTGGTAATGATGCTGTTCCAAAGAACGTAAATAAATAGGTAGGTATCTGTTTTTTAAGAAAATGTTATAGATGAAGATATCGGCCAAATCCGGTTCAGTGGATAAATGCATAATGGTATTTTTTCTCAGAACTACCCGTTATAAAATATTATTACAGGAAAACCCCAGAAATAGTTTTGTTTATTATAATAACAGTATAACGCTCTATATATCTATACCATGTTTTTGATTTTGACTGTTTATGTTCAAAAACAACGGAAAACAAATATTATTGTGGGATAAACCAATTTTTTTTTAATTAAAATATGTTATGAATGCAAGAAATTAGCATTTTTACTGTTATTCTTAGAAAATAACCGCCCGAAATGGATGTGTTTTCATGCAAAATTGTATAATATTTTTTAAGGCTACCGCATTACTGAGTTTAAGAAATAATTTCAAGTTATTTTTTTTTTCATATAATAAACAAAAAATCTAATTGATACTTTCGCTAGTTTTCCAATTTCTCTCATATTTTTTATTGTACTACGTAAACACAAAATTTTATTTTTAATGCATCTAGCTCTTTCAAATTTGTTAAAAAAAACTACCAAAAATTGTATATATAAGTAGGTACTAAATATTAATTTAACATTTATTGATAAAAAATTGGTTGTCTGTAAAGTCGGTTTACGGACGATAGTTTTACGTGATAACGTATTCCGTAATACATAACCTAAACCTCCCAAAATTTGGTTTCAATCCGCTTATCCTTGGTGTCGGAATGATAAGAAATGTCAAAAGTGACGTTTGCAACTGTCAAAGTATTATGTTCTAATAATAATTAGTTATTCCAATACTTAACTTAGAAGGCGTTGCATTTCACAAAATACTAATGTCAAAAAATTGAATTAAACATTAGAAATGCAGCCGTTTTCATGTTAAGACAAGACATACGTTATCTTCTAATTTCCATGTACGGCAAACAAAGACGACCGACCGCGTCGCGCCATGCATTAGACAACATTGCATTTATACAGCTATTTTTCTATATAAATTTGTATAAAAAAACTGTTTAGGCAAATTCTGTTATACGAAATCTATGTAAAATGTTCTCCTCTTTCGTTTAAGACTGGTTTCAAACCGATCTGATTTAAATTGAGCGATAAATTAGCAAAAAGCACGCACAGGGTTAGGCGAAACGTTACGCGTTACGCGTTACGAACGTTAGGATTTAGGAACGTTACACTTTTTCGTGCATGCAGCCGGTGTTTTATCAATTTATAAGATTGGTGATTCATCAATTTATAAGACGTTATCACGTCAAAAGGTATTCAACATCAGCTAATTATATATTATTTTCAGATTCTAAAACACGAGAAAGCAGCCGACGTTCCAGAAAACTCCGGTATCGCGTTTGACAGACCGGGGAGACTTCAACGTTCAATCAAGACAGCAGCCTAAGCATTATAGGACAAGCAGCTACAGAAATACAATATCTCGAAGGTATAGAAAAACTTATACTAATATCTTCGATTAGAATTAAAGTCAGTCATTCACTGGTGATTAGTCGGTGAAGGCAAAGAATATCAGGGTCGCTCAAATACATAAATACGTTGTGATAATTTATTGTTCAGCAATCGGGTAACAGTTCTGCAGAAACTTGGCATAAATCGAATTCAGTGAGAAATGATGCAACTCGTTTCATATTTCTATTATTCAGCCACGATAGCTTAGATATTATGAGTGCCATTGAGTGACTGTACAATTTCCCCCCACTCTTGCCCCACCATGGATACCTTACCTTGCCTCTTTTGTGCGAATCGTCAAGTTCAAGATCCTCCTCTGTGTCACCGTAGCGGCGCGGAGAGAACTAAATTACTTCCGTATTGTGTTTGCCACTACAATGACTCTACGGGTCAGGGCTTAGAAAAACTCTACTGAAAGTAAATCTTCGCTATGTATAATACGCGCCACGGATCTAAAAGGTTCGGAAGCTAGTCACAAACAGCGTCACAAAGGCACATCTTAGAGCCGTTGATACTTCCACCACCTCCCAGCTACCTGGAACGTGCGCTCGTCGGTGATTGGCCGTGATCGCTCGTTGCCTTTGTCGCTTTCCTGCTTTAAAGTACAGTCGAGTACGCTATTGTCAAGTTGTTATTTTAGTCTTGTTGAGTTGCGAGTTTGTAGTTTTTCAACAGACTGTACAAGCGCAAGCCCGCATTCGCATCTAACTTCCGAGACTTTTAGATTCGTGGCGCGTGTTACACAGCTGCTTGGAAGGGACACGCTGAACGACCATGCGCGCTTTGCGGCGAAAGCTGGCATTTTTACGGCGTAAGTACTGATATAAAATCAAATGTAAAAAATGACAATGCGTAAATGCTGTTTTATTAATTGTAAAAAGACTTAAAAAAATAATAATGTTTTTATAAACTTTAACTTGTCTTTTTCACATTTGGTTTGAAACTAGCGGCCCGTCCCGGTTTCATCCGGATGCAAAACTGTTCTGGAAATATTATATTGACTTTCCCATCTACACAGCAGAACTATCAAAGAACATTGTTTTGATGTATCTCCAAAGAATTGGCTAGCGTTAGCCATGTAAGCGTAAAAACAGTTTTTTTTTGACAAAACACCGTAATAGTTCATCCATTTTGTACAAAATATTTATAAATTATAAATATAGAAATCTTCCTCATTTATCGCTGTTTCTATTAGTGAAAACCGTATGATTATAGTTTATCGCGTTCAGACAGACGCGACGGGGGAACATTTTTATAAATCTATGATATATCAATTACACTTATCAATGATCAGTTGCATTTTGTTTTCACCGAGTTCGTTTAGAATGTAATTAGTTGCGGGCTGCAAAAAATGTGAAAAAAACTGCACCCCTTTATCATTTATTTTTCTGAGATCAAAACTTATCGACATTTCTAACCTTCGTAACTCATTTTTGCAAAGCCGATTGCAATCATAGACGACATTCCGATGATTCCCCATCCCTAATGTGTGTGTTAACAACACAAATACAGTATACATAATGCATTAAAAGCGAACAAGTGTACTGTTACAAAAATTACAACACGATAATAATAATTGTTGTTTCGCTATTTTGCAGAACGCAATACAAACATCAGTGAAACGTTTTAGAACAGTTAAAGAGTAAAAAATTACATAATAGGCGAGCGATAGTTTTTATTTTGCAAAATGACATAAACTCACAATAATTAATTGTCATATATAAATAGTGTACCTATTTGACACCATAAAAAATAAACGATTTAATTATATTTATGAATACGATAATTTATCAAATAAGAAATCAGGAATTATCAGTTTTTATTTTCTTAAACACGAGGCTGATTTATTATTTTTTGACGCTGCCCGCAAGAAGTAAAATTGGGGCCCCCGACGTAAAATTTAAAAAGTGCTTAAAAAGGCCATTAATAAATTAAGGCCAGGTAATGGAAGGACTCCAAAAAATAATAAACCCCTAAAAAGTAGGCAACGAAAAGGGGCCTCTTTTAGTCGGGGGCTCCATTGTCGGTACGGCTCTGGTTGCCCGCCATAATAGTTTGAAGTGTGACGTCAGACTTGTAGCAAACATAAACACACTCGTGTAAAGTGAGTTTTTGCTACAAGAATGACGTCACAGTAAGTAAACATGGCAGTTCGTGTTTTCGCACCAACTTATATATTTGATTTAAATCTTTGATTAACGTCTGATTAGAACTCTTCAATAAATAAAATTATCGATTGTCTGAAAAATTGGTCGATAATTTAATATATATTTGATGCTACTTTGTCTTAAAAAAATTGGTTGACTGTAAAGTCGGTTTACGGACGATAGTTTATGTGATAACGTCATAAAGAAACATTGAAATGCGTACAAGCCGACGCTTGGGCCGATCGTGCCTCTCTATCGCTTATACCGCGCTCTCGCTTGCACGCTCAGGCTCAGGCGGAACGTGACACTTTTTCGTGCGTGCAGCCGGTGTTTCATCAATTTATAAGACGTTATCACGTCAAAAACTATTACATTTGAGCGAAATAAAAATTAATCCAAACTACGATGTGAGCATTTTAAAACAATTTAGAAATAAGAGTGAAATAGCCTATTGCTGCTGAATAAAAAATGATTACTAAATTTTCGAATTGCGCCATTTTGTTTTTTTTTTAATTTTGACTTACTCTGCAGTGTCATCCGCGCGATTGAGACGATCGCGATCTTTATACAACATCACGTTTTTCAAAACCGGTGCATCCGTTGCACATGCGTACAGACAAATTGTACATTATAGACGCTAGACAGCTGAGTCCATAAGCGAGCATATACAAACATAATTCTTCACCGTACAGTCGAGTGAAAAGTAGTACAAATAAAAAACTTTGCACTATGTGAACGTTCAAGAAAAAAGCAATAAAAATGCAATTCTAAATTATCTTTTTACATGAATATGTTAAACGTAATAAATGTGGATAGCAATAAACATAATAAACTATTCTGCCGTACTAAGTCAAAAAGGAGTATTGTTTTAACACCATATATTATGTTATCACGCCATTAACCCAAAGCATATGTTTGTCAGCTATCTAACTAACTTCTTTTTGACAGATTTATAGAACAACAGAACAGTTGATTTTATTTTTAGTTTGTTCCAAAAAAATGTGTACAAAACTTTCTTGTACAAATAAATAGAATAATCAACCGTTATGAAAAGTATATCCCATTATATAAAAAAAAACGTGACACACAGATTCACAGATTCACAGACAAAGCGAGTACATATAGGCGCTTTAGCTTACGCTATTCGCGCCTAAAAACAGCATAAATTATAATAGATATAGTTTCCAACCCCAAATAGAGGTTCTACTATAATATAATTATTATCTATAAATGTGCAGTATAATAATTGTTCCCATCATATTTATAAATAAATACTAACAACATTTTAAAATTAACTATTCCTAAGATACGCCTTTTGAGCTTAGGACGGCTATACTATATTCTTGCAGTTGGCAAGACTATTTCTTGGAACTAAACTATGATTATTCATGTAGAAAATACAATTTTATGGACACAATTTCGAGGTCAAACTGTGTCGGTAATTTTAGAATTTATTATTCGAAAAGTCTAGTTTTTTCATTGATTTCACAAATGCAGTTTTTCTGTGACATATACGCTCTCCAGAGATTATAAAGAATGTCAAATATTAATTAAGTAGAATATACTTAGACAAAATAAAAACTTGTTTTAAAATAGAATAATAAATTTACTGAAGTTGATTTTATAAAAATGAATTGGTATCAACAATCATTTTTTTTGTTTTCTTTTTTTAGGATCTATGTCGAATTATCTATCACATATTTATTACTAGGTATTTGCTGTATTTTTATATAGACCTCTATAAGTGAGAAAGGCCACTGCTGCACCTCTATAAGCTAGAAACTCGGGTTAATGAAAAACCTCTAAAAGCGAAAAAGAGATCGCAGTCCCTTGAACTTTTGCTTATCCAGGTTCGACTGTATTTTAAATTCTTCTATTGTCATGGATTCTTAATACGTGTGCAAAATTTCAAAGTATAGTACGCGCCACGGATCTAAAAGGTTCGGAAGTTAGTCATAAACAGCGTCGCAAAGGCACAGTTTAAAGCCGTTGATACTCCCACCATCTCCCAGCTACCTGCACGGAACGTGCGCTTGTCGGTGATTTACCGTGATCGCTCGTTGCCTTTGTCACTTTCCTGCTTTAAAGTACAGTCGAGTACGCTATTGTCAAGTTGTTATTGCTACTTTAGTTTCGTTGAGTTGCGAGCTTGTAGTTTTTCAACAGACTGTACAAGCGCAAGCCCGCATTCGCATCTAACTTCCGAGCTTTTTAGATTCGTGGCGCATACAAAGTATAATCAGGCGTCTAGAAGTGAATAAAAAATAATTTGAAAGACTTCATTGGATTAGGTACACACAACAGCGTGTTCTAAAAATACTACTACAGTAGAGTCCCACTAATCCGGCACTCCATTATTCCGGTACGTCCAATAATCCGGCACCCTCCGCTTACGCCTCCCTCACCCCTCCCTACTGTTATCTTTTTATGAAATGCTTTATTTTATTTACATATTATGAATTTTTCTATACAATCCAATAATCCGGAACCCCGTACTTTTTAATAGTGCCGGATTAGCGAGACTCTACTGTACTAGTAAACAAAAAGTCTCATCAAATAACGATCAAAGAAACGAAGCAGATTTGACAATGAAAAGCTGTCATAAAATAAAGATTGCAAAACATCTTCGATCGATTTTTTTTTACCAAACCATCTCTTTAAAGTGGTTCTTGTTTGAAGGAGAAATGAGAAGACTCGATGTTACCGCGCTGATATAATAAACAGTTAGTTCACTTGTTACGTGAGAAGAAGTTACCACGGCGATGAAGTGCCGTCAGGTATGGAACTTTCTCACATTTTACCGCGTTCAACGCTGTCTGTGTGCATAAGTTACTTTCCTCGTGTGGGTTAGATATGCATAAAATTGTAATTGAATGTGAGACTGTACTTCTTGGGGCGCATGCCATTGAAACTCTTATGCAATCCGAATTAAAGAGGGCGTGTCTCGTCTCGAAGACGATGCGAATGCGCTCCTCATTTTTTTACCCGACTACAGCGAAGCCAAAAGGAAGGGTTATGAGTTTAGCAGTCTATGTATGATTGTATTTCCACCGTAGCGCCTAAACAATTCATCCGATTTTGATAAATAAGGGGTCAGTCGATTCGTTATTATGGCCCGTGTAACATAGGCTACATTTATTTTTGAATTTTGGTCCCAGAGGGAAGCAAATTGAAAACAAATAAAAAATAAGTTCAAAATCTAAAACCCGACTACTCAAAAGTATGAAACAAGAAAATACACCCATCCCCCGATTTACACGGTACTTGTTTTACACGTTTTCGCTTTTACACGGTTTTCCAAATAAGTTTTTTTTGTTTTTATCGCACTCTACTAAATGCTACTGTGATTGAACACGTGCGCTGTGTACACATCTCACGGGGAGTCCCGAGCTTATGTGCTGACTTGCTGCACACGCACACTGTGTCTGTATTTGTTCGCATAAAATTAAAGTTTTATCTACGGAAAATTGTATTTGAGTGAAAGTTTCACAGTTTCAGAAAGATTTTAGTTTTTATTTCTGTGTAGACCTAAAAATATTGAAAAAAATCACAGCTGTTAAATAGCAAAATTATGCATTTTCTGCAAGCTTTTCGATTTACACGGTTTTGACTTGAAAATTTTTAATTTTCGATTTACACGTTTTTCTCAGGAACGTATCTACCATGTAAATCGGGGGATAGGTGTATTCTTATCTGAGGATAGCCGTGGTCGTATGCCATCTCATATATAAGGCACCTCTGGATGTATAGCGTGATGCACTTATAGCTTATGATCGCTTACTTCTGTTAAAATGTAATGTTTTGTTAGGGTTGGTGGCACATGACCACGGCTATTCTCAGATGAGAATATTTTCTTGTTTCATACATTTTAGTAGTCGAGTTTTAGTTTTTGAACTTATTTTTTAAATTGGAATGGTATACTGGAATTTTAATGTTGTTAAAATTAAAAAACAATGGTTGACAACCAATATTTGCAAAATTTTTACTTACATAATTCCTCGTGTTACAACATAATATTCCAAAATGATTTTCAAAAATGTTGAGTTACTGACGCGGCGCAGGGTTAAAAACAAATTACGTATATACAAATAATGCTAACAGATTGAATGAGTTTTTGCGAGGCACGATCCTTCGATCATGTCGATTCATTAATTAACTTCTCGTTTTGGATATCGTTATACCTAAGCAACAAAATAATAATAAAAAAAAACTTCTGATTTGTTAATTTCACGCTGCTCTCCGTTGCTGAGAACTCGAAGCTATTTTCTTATAAAATTCACTTGTTGTTGTCGTCATTTCAGGGAGAATGTGCACCTGTCAAAAAGAAAACGGCTAATTTTCGAGCACATCTTATGCCCATATTCGCCGAAAATTAAACTTACTAATCTTGGAACTTTATTCGTTAGAATAAAGTTTTCTCTCAATTCACCAAGCAAAATATCAGGTAGAAAAGTTAGTTAAAGAATAAATTATACACTGCACTATACTCCTTGCTCTTTTTGTTGAATATTTTGACGTTCACTCAAAAATCCGACCGATGGCGTGAGTGTAAACGTCAAAAAGAAGTTTCACAAAATAATAATGTCTTATCCTAACTCAATTGCGCACAAAACTTCCACTAAAAATGTTTTACGAAAGGTTAATAAACAACACATAAATAAATTCACAAGACAAAACTGTAGATATAATACTTTACGTTTATAGTGTAGCAAGCTTTGTTACATTAACTCTCTCTCTCTTTTTTGTAATATTTTTGTAATATTGTCAAAATTAGTTTTCCTTAGCTACGCTGGAAAAATGAATGTTGTTATTAATTTGGAAAAAATCAATTCAATTATTCACATCTGAGAAAACAATTCATCACGAATTTTTAATAATTCAAGTCTAAGCGTTTTATTTATTTTAAAGTAAGAACTTTATATAGCGCTTACAACAGGTTAGATATTATGATATATTATGTAGCGGCCATTATTATTTTATCGAACTAATAAATATGTATACCCTGAAAATAAGACAGAATAGATTTATGCTTGCAGAGAACATAATTACACTTGGCGAATTGAATTATCGCTATTTATTTGGAGGAATAGCTATCTGTAGAACAAATGAACCAAATAAATAACTACATGATTACGCTCGGCTCTTTGACTTCTGATTAAAAATTATATGTTTTGAACTGAACATTATTTATGATCACTTCAAGAAAATATAGATGAGGTGTTTTGTAATATTATAAAAAATAGTGGAACTCTAAAAAGTGAAACACGCATATTTAAAGATCTCTACTTAAAATTATCGACCATATTTACTTTAAGACAGAACATACGCCATCTTTAAATTACCATATTAAACCGTGAGAGAGAGATAATCAAAAGATGTTTGCCATCGGTTATATCAAAAAGAATTTATTTCTATATAAATCCGTATAAAAAAACAGTTTGGGCAAATTCTGTTGTACAAAATTGATGTTAGATTTTCTCCTCTTTCGTTTAAGACAGGTTTCGAACCGATCTGATTTAAATTGAGTGAGTTATAAGCGAAAAATTTCGATTTTTCTTTATTGCTCCCCTCTGGGGTCAAAATTTAAAAAATCGGGCGACGTTAGGATCTAAGTTACCCGGAGACGAATCGAACAAAAAAGTTTTTTAAAATCGGTTAAAGCGGTTGAGCTGTACACAATCCACAAAAAAGCGTGACATACAGATTCATAGACAAAGCGAGTAAGTACCAGAGATATTTAAATATCTTTGGTATAAGTACATAAATATAGGCGCTTTAGCTTACGCTATTCGCGCCTAAAAAAACCGAGATCCTGCCCTATGAACCAAAACAGCAAAAAGAGAAAAACTAAAGGCACAGTTCACTATAAAAGCTTAGGATACCAAAAAGTTAAATCCGGCGCTGAATGTTATAATATGTGCAGGTTCTCCATTTTGTTACTTGCCACGGTAGAGCAAGTAGAGGTTTTTAACACGATTTTATGCATGGAATGGCATACATTGACATCACCATTGCCTGTTCTCTATGGCATTGCTCTTGAAGTATCTTCTCAACGCTTACATAAAAAAGTCGCCATATTCTTGTTCTTTTTACCCATAATTATACTTTTATTCTATACTGAGCATAGGAATAAAATCGCAATCGAACTATTAAGGTGCAACCATATACTTCTGTCTTTTTTTACGCCGTAAGCACTGGCGTATCCAGGCGGGCAAAACAAGCACGGAGGACCCGGCTTAATAAATTTCTAGTTTGCCCCCTCCTAGGCCAAAAGCTAGGTACGCCCATGTTAACGTCATAGAAAAAGACAAAGTTTTTGAAACAAAGATACTTTATTCAGATTGAATGCATGTACATCAACCAATCCTAAAATCGGAGAAATCAGGGAATTACATCGAAGAAAGAGACGCAGATATATTTTCGATACGCTTTGTTGCGTTCACTCACCGCACATTGAGTAGATAGGCAATGATTCATATAGTTAATCAATAGATATATGTTTTTACCCCTCGTGGTGAACACTGCGACTGTTAATTTATCATTTTTTTTATTAAAGAGGTTGAGCCGTTTTATGAAGATAATGAAAAAAATCTGAAATAAAGTTTTTTTAATAGATTTTTTTATGACAAAATTTTTTGTAAAAAATCCAAAATCATTAGGAGATTTATAAAATTTAAAATTAAAAAAAACTTTTACATGTAGTCTTATGGAAAATATGTCAAGCTAGCATGCAAACTGTTCATTTTAATTTTTTGCAAATGTCAGCAGTTCCGAAAACTAACTATGTAAAGCATCGATGTCTTACGCATATTTTAATATTTTTTCCAATTTAATTAGGAGACTTTTAATCAATAAAAAAATTATTAAACCTTAGCACTTTTCGATTATGGACTTTTATTCTTGACAGATTTAACAATTTTAACTGAATTTTCAACTTTTTAATGATTTAATTTTAATTTTTATTACTTCTAATTTCTTTTTTCAATTATTTACTGCAAAAAATATGTAAAATACAGATATTTACATAAATGTATTTTTTTTAACCTAACTTTGTACAAAAAATACAAAAGTTAGTCCATTAAGTATAAAGTACTGAAATAATTAATTAATATTAAATAAAAATATTTATTTATGCCTTTATGACAATAATTTATTGGTATCATCGACTTATAAACTATAAAAGTTCCCATTTAGAATTCGACTTACTTTTGATTGGGACTGTAACGGATCAACCTCCTTAAGTTCTGTCGCAAACTCCATTTCAGCAGGAACTGAGAACTCCATGACAAGTTTTTTTGGTCGAAATCTAATCTTCATTTTTTTTTTTGTAATATTGCGAAAAAAGTGGGAGGAAATACTCATTATTGCAAGCTTATGATTTCTAGACAATGAATTTGTGTATTTTTATTATTTTTATACAATTGGGATTGCACGGGACTTACCCGGATACCGTGCTGTGCGGGTCGAAGCCAAGTATAAGCATGAAGTCAGTGTTTATTGTAATTATTATATATGTAATTCACTTCTGGGAACTGAACAACCATTGTTATGTATGAAATCTTTTAACTTTTTATATCTTAAAAAAAGATTATTAGAATAATTCCAGTCTTGTTATTATAAACATATTTTTCTGCGTACTTGCTGTAAAGAATATAATTAAGAAAATGTAATTAAAGTCGAGCTGAACAAGAATATACGCATTGTTATTTTATATTCTCTGGGCAGGACCGGTTCTGTCTTTTTACCGCCCCAAAAATTTTTTAAGTAATTACTTAAAATAATAAATGAAAAAAACTTTAAAATAATTCGTGGCTAAATGTTTTTCTCAAAGTAATCCCTAGATTTGAACTTTAGTACTTTTTATATAAAAAGTGTAACAATTATTATTATTTTATTCAACATATTTATTAACGTAAGTTTGTAACATGAATATTATTTAATTCAACACATTTATTAATTTAAGTTTTTTAACATGAACACTACTTCCTAGTTCATACGCTCCGCTGCCATCTTGCCTCTGTTTCTTCACATGACCACCAGGGTACACCAGTGGCTTTTTAAGACGTGGTGTTACAAAAGTAATTTTATCTTAAAATATGCGTCGTTAATAAAAAAACGAAAAAAGTCATAAAATTCGCAGGTTTGGTGAAATCTCTGCACAAGCAGAAAATTGGCACAAACTTCAAATGACTATTTTTCTAGAAATAATAAAAAGTTCAAAGCTGGAAACAATGCTGTTTTAATGATCTTGTTCCAAATTGATTAAATAATAGGCCGCCTCAAGCAATTCTCCGTTTCTTCGGTGATCAGAGCCGGCCCTGTCCTTGAGATATATCATAGTTTTTACTATGAAAGACGTGTGAGTTAACCGCACGCAAAACATGAATGTAAAACAAATCACTGTATAATGATGATGATGACTTTGTATCATAATATGTGGAGACAATCGAAGCTCTGAGTTTACACATTGTCGCCTATGTCAATTTTTAGGATTTTATATTTTTTTATATATTCCTGACATTCTATCTCTAAAGATTTTCCATAGTCAAAGAAATTTGTGTTAGAATTTTCTATTCGACTTTTTTATATTATATACATTTGCGGCTCGCGAGCCGCATGCGGCTCTTTTGATGTAAAGTTGCGGCTCTCCAGCTCCATACGCAAAAAATAATTATTTTATTATATAAACCAGAGGTCCCCAAACTTTTTTGTCTCGTAGACTACTTGCCATGTTTTTTGGTTTTGGGTAGACCGTCTGCTTATCTGATATTGATTTTTTGCAAATTCATTAATTTCAAATGTATTTTTGACAACCGGTATAGTGCTACTCACTTTGAACGATTTAAATTTATAGCGGTAGTGAAATGTAGTGTGAAATGTTTAGTTTTATAGATTTATTAATTAGATTCAAATTAAACGAATCAAATTAAAATTTATTTTCTGTTACATAAAATAACTAAGCAAGAAATAAATGCTTTTAGTGTGAGTGATGAACCTGATGCTTTAATAATAAATTTTCAACATTTGGCATCAATTTAGTTAGATTTAATCTTAAATATCTTCGATTAACGTTGTCCAGTTTGTTTCTTTTTTTGTTAGAAGATTCACTATCGTTGACCCCCATTTTCATTTCATGGACCCCCAATATACTGCTTCCTGATTGGTTCTTGCTCATGCCTAGCAGCGGACCTATATAGCAAGAAAAATAGTTCCTGTTCTAATTTTAAAACCTATCCTGTGAGCTAGCAGGCGAGCCCACAGTGACGTCATTTCCAGCCTCGTACCCAGCCTGCCGACCAGCAGAAGTCCAAGCAATGTTTCCAGCAGCGTTTGTAGTCTCGTGTGCAGCGGCCTTAACAAGTTGCACTTCTAGCGCGCGCGAGTCAAGCGCATTTTTGAAGTGAAAACTTCTTTAGCGGCGTTGTACACTTTTTTTGTAATGGGTAAAAAATGTTAAACTCGCGTCAGGTAAAGTAAGAACTGGGTGAGCGAGATACTATGAGAGTAGGTACTCACTTTTTTTATACGACGTTAGACATCTAGCGTTGAAATATCGTACATAAAAATGTAATCTATGATACAAACCATTTTATTTTTTATACAACGTTAGACATCTAGCGTTGAAATATCGTTCATAAAAATGCAATCTATGATACAAACCATTTTATTTACAAGTGTTAATAAATAAACAATGCTTCTAAATGCAAAAAATTAAGACGTTAATATTCAAGTTTTCACTTCTGCCGGCACTCCCGGAGTGCAACCCGTCTTTTTTTTTTAAATTACAATTAGCAATATTATTCTTTCACAGAGTCTATAGTTAGTACTATACGATATTTTTCAACGTCAGACTGCGCTTGTTTGCAAATCGGTTTGAGCGCGAAGTTTGAACTTGCGAAGCAACAATGCGCAACGAACTGCAGTTACGGTATCCGCTTCACCGTGATCCGTGCACAACGGCTGCTACAGTTTCCGGTTTTTAACACGCTCCGGGATTCACACACACACACACAGTCGATCTAATGTTTTGTTTTTGTGCTGAACGTGTCTACGATTCAGTTGTTTCTATAGTAATGTGCAAATTTTTTTTTGTGAACGATCATAAAACAGATCCGGAATATTAAACATTTCATAAATTCAGTTAGTCAATTAGCGTTTTTGATTTATAATTTATTAATTTTTGGGTTGTTTTTTGACGTGATAACGTCTTATAAATTGATGAAACACCGGCTGCACGCACGAAAAAGTGTCACGTTCCGCCTGAGCCTGAGCGTGCACGCGAGAGCGCGGTATAAGCGATAGAGAGGCACGATCGGCCCAAGCGTCGGCTTGTACGCATTTCTCTCTCTTCTCGCGTGACGTCAAAGAGTTCATCAATGTTTCTTTATGACGTTATCACGTAAAACTATCGTCCGTAAACCGACTTTACAGACAACCAATTTTTTTTATATTTTTGGTATACTGTTTATAATTTTCTGAACCGGTGTTTAAATTTTCAGTCGTTTGTAAAATTTGAACGTTGTGCTAAAAAAATAAGCGATGATTAAAAAAATGTAAACATATCTTAAAAATCGATGGAAAATTTAAATAAAGAAACTAAAAATTAGGTCCTTTTTTCGTCTGTTCTTGGCCCTTCCTATTTTTTTACTATTTTTCTAAAATTTATAAAATGCTTCGCGGGCCGGACAAAATTGTGCTGCTGGCCGCTATTTACCCAGGCCTGGTTTACCTTAATACACTTTCACATAGGGCATGCTACAATTAATCCCCTATATTATTAAACGAGCTAATCTTGTATCTACCTATGTCCCTAAATATTTTCTCGAAAACGGCCCTAACGATTTGGATGAAATTTACTGAAAAGGGATTTTGGGGGACAAAAAATCGTTTTAGCTAGGTCTCATCTCTCGAAAAAATCGTTTATTTACAAATTTTATCATTATACAAATCAATTTTTTGACGTATGAAAATACTTAAATATTGTAAGTGGGTTTTGGAATTTTATACAAACAATGAAACAATTGTTTTCAAAATATTATGACAGTTAATCTTTAATATCAGTATTTTAACTTTCCGAGCAAAGCTCGGTCACCCAGGTACTACAAAATAATAAGTCCAGGTCTGTATAATAGCGCTCGATGTTCTTTTATTATTTCTGGAACTTTTTCTAAATGTTATAATTTCAGCACATCAAATCATCATCGCCTCCTTTTGTTTTGCAAGTTAACAAAAAGCGAACGGTGTTATGTGTTGGCATTTTATAACATAGCAAAACGTAACATGTTATGCATAGAATTATTGTTAAATAACGGTGGATTTTGTTTGCAGACTTTATGGTACTCAAGTGCGATTATAAATGCCACCGAAGCTATCGCGAGGAGGACTTTGAACTTCTCAACGTGCTGCACATTGGATTAATTAAAATAGTTATACATTTCTCTTACTCGGAAGAAATTGACTTCACTTCGATACGTCGCTGCCATCTGACGGTCCGGTCTAAGCGCCTGGGACATTCAAGATTACAATAAAGAACCCCGCACAAACCTTATGGGATTTGGTTCTCGGTTAAATTGATCGAGAATGGTTTTATTTTTGAGTTTAAAGGTCACTAAGAAAAAGTGTCCATGGGCGCATAGCCAATATATTTCTTTAGCGGCGTTGTACACTTTTTTTGTAATGGGTAAATACATGCCTCCGTTCCGTCGTGGGTAAAAAATGTTAAACTCGCGTCAGGCGTCAGGACACCTTACCCAGTTCTCACTCACTATGAGGTTTGACTGTACATCTATACTCATAAGACGGAAACTGTTATTTATACAACGTTAGACATCTAGCGTTGAAATATCGTACATAAAAATGCAATCTATGATACAAACCATTTTGATCGAAAATTCGTAAGACGTTAATATTCAAGTTTTCACTTCTGCCGGCACTCCCGAAGTGCAACCCGTCTTTTTTTTTAGCTACAGATATGTTTAACGAGATTTTAGATATAGGGATAACCATTGAAGTCACAAACATGTTCCATGTTCAACTTTTGTGATTTTTTAGAAATAAGAAAATAGTCGAAAACTAGGTAATGTTGGAAGGTGTCACCCTGTATAAAATAATGATGTCATATTCGGATTCAGCGCACTCGAAAACATATTTCTAGAGCTTAGGATTTTTTAAGGTTGTAAATTCAATGGATATTCCTATTCCCTATATCTAAAATCTCACTAAACATACTTTTGCGAAAAAGCAAGACCAAGGCTGATTTTGTTCACCACTAGCAGCCCAGCATTAGTATACCTACAGTTAGATCTCTATAGCTTAAGTTTGCTATTAATATTGTTAAGACACACCGCCGCGATAGTGGAAGATTCGAGTTGAACTCCCGACAGTGACATTGAAAATGTATTTTTCTTACATGGCATTGTGCCTCTTAACAATATTAATAGCAAACTTAAGCTATAGATCTAACTGATAATTTTCATATTGCGTGTTTAATAATTCACTTATATTAAAACATTAATTGATATAAAAAATTGTGATGTCTGTATTAAATATGTAAATAATATAACCTTAAACATGTGATAAGTGAAAGGAATAATTCGCTATAAGGAAATAACTGACAGTATTATAATAAAACAAAACTATTAATCATCCATCCCAATTCATAACACAGGTCTGACTCTCGTTCCGTCATCGGGCAAAAATGTCTTCAACATTATATACCCCGTTTTTAATGGAACGGTACGAAACAAAGAAGTTTCACGAAAAATATATTTTGTTTTTTTATGTTTGATTTTTGAAGTGAAACTTCTTATGCGGAAATGAAACGGAAATAACATTTGCAATGATGTTTTTATTTGCACGTTAATGAAAAAACATTGCGGTGGTAGGTATGTGTCATTTACACATCAGCTGTACTCTGAAGTGAATACTTCTTTCACCAAGTCTGCTCGATGCGGATACCGAGGAACAGAACTCATTGTACATCACGTCGCGTAAGAAGTATTCACTTCAGAAATAAATTTTTAAGATTATGGAGTTTTTTATTCTTAGCATTTGTAACGTTTTTTGGTACTTCAAATACTATTTTTATGTCTTGTTTTTTTACAGTTTTTTTATGCACGCATATTTTTAAGTGGTGTAAAAAAAGGTTAGCAAAAAGTAATAATGTGTCCATATCGTGTTTATATGTAATTTATAAATTCCATATTTTTTAGAATATGAATTTAATTGAAGATTTGCAAATGGGTCATTTATCTGTGGCTAAAAAGCAAAATCACTTATGTCAGATAAGATTAATTTAAGGAAATCATTTTCCAGGCGACTTAACAGCTTAGAGGCGGGAATAACTATTTGCAACTAAAAAAATAACTTGACAGTGATTAAATATTTTGGGAATATTAGATGAACTTCAAACGCAAGGTATTATAACAACTAAATAATGGCACTACTTTAAGGTAGCAAACATATTATACAAGTCATTTGAAATCATAGGCGAGGTACTATAAATAATGACATGGGGGCTAATATTAACAGTGCGGTGACAAACATTTGGGGGGAGTTCTTTAAAAACAATTACGGGGTCGTGTCGATGCGATGGCGTTTTTGCGCAGTGAAAAAGGGAAGGCGTTTGGAGGAGTTCTTTAAAAAACAATTACGGGGTCGTGTCGATACGATGGCGTTTTTTGCGCAGTAAAAACGGGTGGACGTTTGGGGGGAGTTTTTTTAAAAAACAATTACGTGATCGTGTGGATGCGATGGCGTTTTTTTTGCGCAGTGAAAAGGGGCGGGCGTTTGTGGGGAGTTATTTAAAAAGCAATTACGGTATCATGTCGA
This sequence comes from Xanthostigma xanthostigma, assembly GCA_963575645.1. Classification (NCBI taxonomy): domain Eukaryota; kingdom Metazoa; phylum Arthropoda; class Insecta; order Raphidioptera; family Raphidiidae; genus Xanthostigma; species Xanthostigma xanthostigma. The sequence goes on along the minus strand of OY754469.1, from coordinate 3,418,623 downwards.
TGCGATTGCGTTTTAAATTACGGTTCTGAATGTTGTTTCTTTGTTTATTATTTAAGTATAACTTTAAAGATATTAAAGAATCTCAATTGTATAATTTAGGAATGCCCATTTTCTATTTTTTATGCGCCGTCATAAATTCAGTTACCAAAACAAAAACTCGATGCCAGTTTAAATTAAAACAAAACTTTATACAACTGATAATTAAGCCACTACTTTTTACTTAATATCTATTAACTAACCATATGAATCATTGCTTATCTACTCAATGTGCGGTGAGTGAACACCACAAAGCGTATCGAAAATATATCTGCGTCTGTTTCTTCGATGTAATTCCCTGATTTCTCCGATGATAGAACTGGTTAATGTACTAGCATTCAATCTGAATAAAATATATTTGTTTCAAAAACTTTGTCTTTTTCTATATGACGTTAACATGGGCGTGCACAGCTTTTAGCCCATGAGGGGGCAAATTAGAAATTTCTCAAGCCGGGTCCCCCGTGCTTGTTTTGCCCTCCTGGATACGCCAGTGCTTACGGCGTAAAAAAAGACAGAAGTATATGTTTGCACCCTAATAGTTCGATTGCGATTTTATTCCTATGCTCAGTATAAAATAAAAGTATATGATTATATGTAATATATATTACAAACAGACACTTCAATTTTATTTTTTGTGTAGATAAAGACGTCAAGCCGACAAAATGTGGACACGAGTGCATTACGAGAACCGCAATGGCCGCACCGCCGCAAGAACAACCTTGAACTTACACATAGTTATGATGTTACAACAGACCATAGTCAAAGATATTCAGCATTGTTCATAAATCGAAACACGTTTCTGCCATACTAATATGGGAAAGGCATTTCACATGTGACTTCATACATAATAAACGAACATCACATTATTCTGAAGATAGTATTGTTCGCTAAACCGTGACATAGGCAATGGAACCGCCCATGACAGTGGGGTCGTCCCTCGTAAAAAAAAAACGACCAAGTGCGAGAATATGATATTCAAGCGGAATACGTTATCACGTAAAACTATCGTCCGTAAACCGACTTTACAGACAACCAATTTTTTCCTTTTGAGGTACGGAACCCTAAAAAATGCAAGCTGTCGTGGTTCGCCTAAATCTAAATTTATTTACATTGAAGTGTTTTTATTTGAAGTGAAAACGAAAAAATTATTTACCCACGCAAAACTACAAAAATGCATGTAGAAATATTAAAGCGGTTGACAACAAACTGCAGTATATACACTGTAACACTAGTCACTACTGCCACAAGCCGTGTGTCGTGTATCATGTATGTATATGTACGACATACGTAGGTACCGCCGAGTCAAAAAAAATTGGTTGTCTGTAAAGTCGGTTTACGGACGATAGTTTTACGTGATAACGTCATACTCGTAAAGTGTTGAAAAATAACTTTTTTTATTTTTCACATTATACGTATAGATACGTTTCCAAACATTTATTTCTACATATTTAAATAGTAAAATTAGAGTTCTAACCAACTGTAGAAATGGTTTTTAAATATAATGAACCGTTTTCAAAATACACGCAGTTTTAATAAACGGACGGTCGGGTGGTGTGGATTTTTCACTCCGTGTAAGTATATATACGAGCGAACTGTGGCAGTCTATTGGAAGTTTGTGTCTTGTGATCTTTAATAAATAAATTTTTATACCTGTCAAACTTGGGCCGATCGTGCTTCTCTATCGCTTATACTGCGCTCTCGCTTGCACGCACAGGGTCAGGCGGAACGTGACACTTTTGCGTACATGCAGCCGGTGTTTCATCAATTTATAAGACGTTATCACGTCAAAATGTGTAACGAGCCCACCGACTTATGTGAGTCAATCAAAAGCAATATCGGTTGCATAGCAATATAATAATTTACTTGACTGATATACACCCAATACGCATGCGTTTGTAAGTAAAATACTACGGTAACAAAACAATCGAACAGAGCAGATAAAACAATTGGCCATCAAACGAGACCGTGGAGTTTTCAAGTGTCAATCACACTCTGACGCGTGCCATCCTGTGTGCGTTTTATTTATTGGTTTATCTACCGCTAATTAATTAATTATTAATCGTAACAACAGTCACGTAACGCTTTTTCTCAATCAGGAGTCTTCGCACTGCCCAAAACTAGCTGTTCCGGCCACTAAAAAAAAATTAGTTGTCTGTAAAGTCGGTTTACGGACGATAGTTTTACGTGATAACGTCATAAAGAAACATTGATGAAAAATTGCATACTTTTATGAGTTACACTTTTCGGAACGTTACACTTTTCGGAACGTTACACTTTTTCGTGCATGCAGCCGGTGTTTCATCAATTTATAAGACGTTATCACGTCAAAAAAACAATAGCCTTACAAGTTCGTACAACTTCACGTCTATATAGTAGGTTTTAGGGATTTTATATTTTGATAACATCTGGAATTTTTTTTGATCTTTGTTTTCTTTTGCGCCAAACAGTGCTGAAGATGGTACTGGACATGAAAACGTTTCATTGAACGGCCCCTCTTTCTCACTGAACCCTGCGATCGATAGGGGCCCCCTAGTTCCTGCCAGATCACCAAATGATAACCGATATTCATTACCGAAAAAACGTATTTATTTCGAAAAAATCAAGTGATAATGACTGACTACAATACCTATTTGCTTATTAGCTTTTGCATGCGCGAAACTACTATACTCTCGCCCGAAAATCAGGCTTTCCGATTTCAGAATGTTTAGGTAAATTTAAATCTATACTAATATATAAAGCTGAAGAGTTTGTTTGTTTGTTTGGTTGAACGCGCTAATCTCAGAAACTACTGGTTCAAATTGAACAATTTTTTTTTTGTTGGATAGCCCATTTATTGAGGAAGGCTATAGGCTATATAATATCACGCTACAACCAATAGGAGCGGAGCATCAGTGAAAAATGCTGCAAACTGTATCTCAAAAATAAGCTCCTATTCAGGTGAAATGCCCTAACTAAATATACCAATATTAGCGTAGTACGTTTACAAGCCCGGATGGCTCAGTCGGTAGCGCATGCGTCTGTCAATATCAGGGACGTGGGTCGAGCCCCACGTTAGGCGATTAATTTTTTTTATTTTCTACATTACTTTATTCTAGGCTTACATTTAAATTTATTTTAATTTTATTTACGACTAATTAAAATTAAATAAATCTAATTAATATAACTCATTAGAAAACTGTTATTTCTATAGGTACCTATATAAAAATTATTTTCCTACAGAGTTTTCAATTAAATACTTATTATATTTTATTAATTACAGTAATTATTGATTTAAAAGAAATTTATTACTTAAAAAAAGTATAAATACTGCTTTTTATCGACAAAAACTTTTGAACGGTAACTCCGATCATCATGAAATTTGAACACAACATTCATCTCGATAAAGATGAATGTGCGTACTCATGTCCCTTCTTTCCCCATTCGTTCGTTTGCACCCGGGTGAAACCGGGCGGGACCGCTAATATAAAAATACAATTTAAGTACAATGCTTCAACAGAGATTAACCAGTTTGTCCATAGAATGTGATATGCTCAAAAACGTAGATTTTGAAGAAGTAATTAACGATTTTGCCCATCTCAAATCTAGAAGGGTACAATTAACATAGATTTTTAAACATTAACTTGTGAACGCTAAAAGAGTTACTTTTGTGGATTATATTATACTAGCGGTCCCGCCCGGTTTCACCCGGGTGCAAAAGAACGAATGGGGGTGGTAGGACATGAGTAAGCACGTTCATTTTCGTTTATCGAGATGAATGTTGTGTCCAAATTTCAAAAGTTTTTGTCGGACGGACAAATTTTCAGTTACATTTTTCATTGATGCTCCGCTCCTATTGGTCGCAGCGTGATATTATATAGCCTATAGCCTTCCTCGATAAATGGGCTATCCAACAAAAAAAAATTTTTCAATTCGAACCAGTAGATTCTGAGATTAGCGCGTTCAACCAAACAAAAAAACTCTTCAGCTTTATATATTAGTATAGATATAAATCTACAGTTTAATAATTTATTCTTGGTTGTTTTCTGATTTCAGTTTTGAACATGGTGCAAAGGTGAAGCCGCAAGTCATAACAAACATGGCGGCCAAACAGGGGATGAATTAGGAATATTCTTCTGCCTCTTCAGCTGACTAAAGATGGCGACTTGTCTCACTTTTAAATTCTTGGAGCGTCTCTATATAATCTATCTTGTTCAGTGGATGATGTCTTGATTTAAATCCACGGCACACGAGGCTGGTTTTGCTCCTGGATTACATGCTGCGGAACCTATAGGCTTGCTGTCGCGCTGGCAACGATGGAAATTACGTCACTGCGAGTCCCGATGCGTGCTCACAAGCTAGCTTTCGAAATTAGAACCGGGGCTATTTTTCGTGCTTGAGTCTCTGCTGGCTTTGCGCAAGAACTTAATAGCTTGCCATATGGACGATGTGTGCAAACGTCAAGCGAACATGGCGTCATAGCAAGGGCGTAGATATGGGGGGGTAAAGTGAATAAATTACCCCTCCCAGGACCATAATAATGAAAAATAAAACTAACGAATACCTAACTAAACAATAAAATTTAGAAATATTTCTTGAAATTAGTTTAGTAATTAATGAAGATTGACTCTATTCAATAAATAGAGTAACTGTGATCCATTAAAGTTAATGATGAGTATTTGGAAAGAATTGCGGGGCATAAGGATCGAAAATGAAGCAATACTGAGATTTTTTTAAACTTGCATTTAATACTAACGTTTCGATACGTTTTGTATCATCTTCAGAGTGTTCAAATGCTGTCACAATATACTGATAACATGTGACAGCATTTGAACACTCTGAAGATGATACAAAACGTATCGAAACGTTAGTAATAAATGCAAGTTTAAAAAAATCTCAGTATTGCTTCATTTTCGATCCTTATACCACGGAATTCTTTCCAAATACTCATCATTATAGTAATTAATATTTTCCTCGTGAGTATTCTTGTGTTAATAAAACTTTAAAAAAAATGTTTTTTTGCTGTACCCCCCAGAAAAAAAATATCAACGCCCTTGCGCCATAGCGTATATTTTTGGCATTTGTGACAGTTTAAAGTTAATAAATTAGTTAAATGTATGTTTAAACAATCTGCAAGTCCAGCTTCAGAACGTGCATTGTGTGAAGCCAGAACATACAAATCACAAACCAAGCAGCGAAATCAAGCAGTCAATGCAGTAGCAAAACCAGCCTCGCGTACAGCGGCCCTTAACCTTTTAATTCAAATGTAATCTAATACAGAACCCGCGTTTCGTCATAATGACTATTTATAACACTTAAAAGGCTACACTCAACAAAGGATACATTTTTTCTAGTTATTATACAGAGTGTTCATATAAAATAATAGTATATTATGCGACTAGTGAGAAGGAGAAGATTCCATATGCGAGTGGAATATTCTCCTTCGATCAATGGTCGCACATAATACTTTATTCAACTAGCACGAGTAACATGTAATCGGGGCCTTGATAAAAGAAGGAAAAATAATAAATCATTTCATTGATTGACGTACCCACCGCCCTCGATGCACACAAGATGGCTCTGACTTTCGCTGAATTGCAATGCTGTTTTCATATAGTGAGAAGGAGAAGATTCCATATGCGAGTGGAATATTCTCCTTCGATCAATGGTCGCACATAATACTTTATTCAACTAGCACGAGTAACATGTAATCGGGGCCTTGATAAAAGAAGGAAAAATAATAAATCATTTCATTGATTGACGTACCCACCGCCCTCGATGCACACAAGATGGCTCTGACTTTCGCTGAATTGCAATGCTGTTTTCATATATACAAATCGCTACCGCGTTCCTATTGGTCCAGAAACTATGCAGTAATACATTATCGTACAGTTTCGGCTTATTATTAGCACTCTACGCGTTAACATGAAGTAATTTATTATTTCTCCCGGATTTAGCAGGGCCCCGAAATTAATTGAATAAAATATAATATTATTCTATTTTATAAAAAGTGCCGATTGATTTAGCTAAAAATTGCATTGTTGGATGTAATTAAAAAATATGATAAAAAGTATCCTTCGAGCCGGATTTGAACCAGCGACCTATGGATGTCCATATGAAGTACCTCTACAGTCCGCCGCTCTACCAACTGAGCTATCGAAGGTTGACTTACAGCGCAAAGAAATTGTTACAAATATAAATTAGAAAGTACTTAACAATATCTACAATAGTGTAGGTATATACCTACATTTTTATGTTGTAGCGTCTGTGATTGTCAAAATAATTATAAATTATAAAAAAACTGTGAATATTATATTTTAATTGTTATTATTATTTAATTTTTTAATAATTAATATCTGGAGTCGACTCAAATCAGGTCTGCAAAATAGTATATTGGTGGTTACTTTATAATCAAGCTAATCTATATACGGGAAGGAAAAAGAGTGTGGTACCGATTTGAATGTGTTAATTCGCACACATTGTGATGAAACATGCATTGTTTTCTTCGTTCTAATGATGGGAAGTTCACAACATATGTTTCATCACGATATGTACACAGGTAAAATCGTTTCATGAAAAATCCATATAATTACAAAACTTAAAAATTTAATTCATTACGGTCGAATTTCGACCAATGGACGACCGCTAGTATATTTTATTTTATATATTATTTTGTTGGTATATAATAGAACCCCCTCTTTTTGAGGTTAAAAATACGGAAATGCGATCGAATAATAATGTTGTGTATGAACTAATTTGATAATTGATGCAGATGTTTTGAACTAACAATATTCATGTAACAATGTCAAACCGACCATCATAATAATTATTGTTATCAAAAAAAAATTGATTATGTAGGCCTAACATAAGGGTACACACTACAGTGACACACGTTTAAAAAACTATAGTCTGTATCAAAATCAGACGTTCCTTTTCATAGGGGGTCTCTTTACAAATAAATAAAATATAAATTAATGCAATATTTTAAAATAATAAGAAAAAATCGCAGGTATAATGGACAGAAATACTAGATTTATTTATTGTTCGACGTTTTCTCTATAGATTTATAAAAATTAATACAGTGTAAACTTCATTTAACGTCACTCGATATAACGACAAACTCCTTAAAACGTTACATTTATTTTTTGAATTTTGGTCCCAGAGGGGAGCAAATAAAAAAACAAATAAAAAATAATTTTAACAAAATATAAGTTTGAAAATTAAAAGCCGACTACTGAAAAGTATGAAACAAGAAAATATTCTCATCTGAGTATAGCCGTGGTCATATGCCACCTATCCTAGCAATACATTACATTTTAACAGTAATAAGCGATCATAATAGAGTAAGATCCCAGAGCCGCCAGACACAACCTATTTTTAAATAAATGAAAGCTTACGTTTTGAGTAGTGTTTTATGTACTTAGGAATAAGAGTCACTTAATTTAAATTTAAATGGCTGATATTTATATATGTTTTGTAAAATATCACTATAAATTAGTATCCAGTATCGCCAGTCACTTTCCGCTGACCACAACTTCTGACAGACGCTTTAAAGCTCAGAGAAAAATTAATGAACTTCACTTATTTTTAAATGCTTGATTTTTTTATATGTTATTCAGACAACTATTACAAAATTATATTTCAACACCCAGACAAATTGTAATGACCACACATCCCCTCAGACGTAAAAAATAGTCAGCTGTTAGTATGAGCGCGAGAGCTTTATGACTATTTTTTACGTCTGGGGGGATGTTTGGTCATAACAATTTGTCTGGGTGTTGAAATATAATTTTGTAATAGTTGTCTGAATAACATATATAAAAATCAAGCATTTAAAAATAAGTGAAGTTCATTAATTTTTCTCTGAGCTTTAAAGCGTCTGTCAGAAGTTGTGGTCAGCGGAAAGTGACTGGCGATACTGGATACTAATTTATAGTGATATTTTACAAAACATATATAAATATCAGCCATTTAAATTTAAATTTAGTGACTCTTATTTCTAAGTACATAAAACACTACTCAAAACGCAAGGTTTCATTTATTTAAAAATAGGTTGTGTCTGGCGACTCTAGGATCTTGGGCTATAAGCTCTATAGGGCAAAGTGCATCACGCTATACATCTAGAAGGGCTTCATATAATATATGAGATGGCAAACGACCACGGCTATCCTCAGATGAGAATATTTTTTTATTTCATACTTTTCAGTAGTCGGGTTTTAGTTTTTGAACTTACTTTTATATGATATAGCATTAGTTAGGTATCCTACTATATACTGTACAGTAATTATTTATGTTGTTTGTTTTAAAATAAAATTATTTATAAAAATTAAATACTGCACGCATTTCAATTATTTAATATAGGGTCCTGTTCTGGCAGTAAAGCAAATAAAAGATAACGCAAGACGATCAGTCAAGGCTTGAGACCCGTATCTAGAACGTACGGACAGACAAACAGACACAATTTACTGCTGTTCGCACTTTTCAATAAAAACAGGAAGTATTATGAATTCGAATTAACATAACAATGGATTCCACTTTATAGAACGGAAACATCTCTTTTCCAAAAGTTACAATTTAAGGGGATTTCGTGTGAAATGAGGATGGGCACTGCCAAACTTGACCGCTAGAGGCGCCAGCTATATAACCACCTCGATTTAAAATAAATCATTGACAATGACGATGTGTTATGTTTATCAATGTTTAAATTATAAAGGTTTTGTATTTCCAAAGGATTTAGAACTGAAAGAGAAGTGGTTGCATATGCTCTCAGAGGAGAAAAAGCGCTTTTTCCTATAAAAACCAATCATTACTTCGGTAGCTATATACCTGGTGACATCTATGTTGCGTTTCCATGCGAGGAATTTTCATACGCCAAAAGTCAATAAGGGGAAATAAAGAATAAGGACTACTAAGAAAGAAAACTTCTTGAATTTTTACGCGTTATTCCGATATTCTAGATTCCAGGGGGGCAGAACTTCTGTGTGCAATCGAAAATAACATACTTAATCCAGAAATAGGCTCAAAATTGCGATCTATGATCCTTTAAAACTGTTTTAAAATTTAAAAAAAATAATAATAAATCGACCCTATCGGTATCAGAGTGTGCACAATGAATTTAGAATGTCATTTTCTATGCCTACCGAACTAGAATAGGATCCGAGATATTTTCCAAAGTTGTCCAAAATAACACTAAGACTCCTCCTTTTCGTCTTCGTCTTCTACGGCGCGTGTTCGTCTTTGTCATCTAAAGCGTCCTCGACTTCGTCATCTATAGTGCATTCGTCTATCTTCGAAACGGTGAGTGGTACAGCGCAACGGATGGGCTTGATGACTTCAGCGTGTCATTTTCCATAAGCCTACCGAATTTGAATCGGATCCGAGACATTGTCCAAAATTGTCTTAAAAAAATCACAAAAAAACTAAGGCTATATACTATGGGAAAAATCTCGTTTTTAGTCGATTTTCGACTATTTCTAATAACTCACTTTTCGTGTCCACACGGCTTATACTAACAGGAAATGACAGTTTAAATCAAAATATAAGCTCAACTTTAGGTCCTGTGGGCATTTATAGTGAATTTAAATGTAGAAGAAACATTCAAACGTCTATATCTCCGAAACGGTTATAGATACAGACCTTCTGGTGCGCTCATTGAATTCAGCGTGTCGTTTTCTACCAGTACACCGAATTTTAAATGCATCTGATGCGTATTCCAGACTTTCCAGAAAACCACTTCGAACGGGTCTATCTTCGAAACGGTAAGTGATACGAAGCAACGGAGGGGCTCGGTGACTTCAGCGTGTCATTTTACATAAGCCTACCGAATTTGAATCGGATCGGAGACATTGTCCAAATTTGTCTTAAAAAAATCACAAAAAAACTAAGGCATACTATGGGAAAAATCTCGTTTTTAGTCGATTTTCGACTTTTTCTAATAACTCACTTTTCGTGTCCACACGGCTTATACTAACAGGAAATGACAGTTTAAATCAAAATATAAGCTCAACTTTAGGTCCTGTGGGCATTTATAGTGAATTTAAATGTAAAAGAAACATTTAAACGTCTATATCTCCGAAACGGTTATAGATACAGACCTCCGGGTGCGCTCATTGAATACAGCGTGTCGTTTTCTATCAGTACACCGAATTTGAAATGTCAGTCAGTCAGTGTTAAAGTAAGGGGATGAATTTTCAAAAATCATTTCTTAGCGCTCACTGTGGGAACTTCTGTGCAAAATTCCATGCTTCTAGATGCACCGGTTTAGGCTGTGCGTCAGTCCAGAGTTAAAGTTTTAACTAAGTAGATTAACCCCCTTAGGGGATGAATTTTCAAAAATCTTTTCTTAGTGCTCAGCTACGTTATATAAGGAGCTCCTGTGCAAAATTTCATGCACTTAGACGCACCAGTTCTGGCTGTGCGTTTAGAGTGGACTTTTAAAGATCATATTATTTGGCTAAAACGTAAATATCAAAAATTTGCTATCCAGCTCCCAGAAGCAGTTAGAGGTATTTCTAGCGAATAAAATAAGACAAAACATAGTTGCATAATAGTTTTTTTACTCACACCACAATTTGCCGTCTGGCGTCTTTAATGGCAATGCAGTGTCTCCAAAACTTTTTTTAATTTCATATTCTGAACATCGTAGACTTTTCTTTGGGCAGGCAAATAATTGATAGATTTTGTCTAAGATCATTTTAAAGACAGGTCTATTACTCACGGTAATATGATTAGCGTTGGTGGGGGTAGGACGCTGCAATCGGGAAAGCAAAGTAAAACAAATGATTAATTTAGTATAAAGAGATAAAAGCTTGAAAAACGGCGTAAACCAAAGAGAAAATTGTAACAAATTTAAAAGTTGTTCATTTGTTCTTTATCGCCTGTTCTTAATCTTTCTACAAAAATCCAAATCACAGCGGCGTTCTCATGATTACCCCCCCCCCCCCCCCCTCTGCCAGTGTCTAGGCCTGTTTATGCGACCGTGATCTAAAGTTATTTGTCCAAAATGTCAAATTTAGAACGCTTACTGTATTTGCCGAAAGCTTGGTATATTTTCCCAATGTATACTAGCTGTATTTGCAGTTAGAACTTTTAAACTTAATATTTCCGTTTGGGTACATTTTTGTTTTGTTTCGCAGAATTGTTCAAACACCTGTCAATCGAGTGAATTTCCGGGAAGAATTACACTTGACAAGGAAATAAAAGGAGAATTTAATGTTTAAGCTTTTCAAGTCTAAATATTTCAAAACTATGTAAAATTACAGACTTGACCATTTGAGGACTGCAGTATACGCAGTATTCGACATTATGCAATCTCTAAAAATTCGTCAGTCAATAATGTAAACACAAAAGTATCAGGCGCCCAGCCATAATTTTATACATAAACTAGCTGTTGCCCGCGACTTCGTCTGCGTGGAATTTGTAAGCTTGGAATATTTGAATGTATACTATTTTCAATTTAGAGTTGTACTTATAGAAATTTGGAAGCATGTTAATTGTAAAAGGTAATCATTTAATTGTAAAAAAAATCCATTCCAAAATTGAACTGAAAATAGTATTTGTAAAAGGTGAACTTTTAATTGCAAAGAAAAACCATTCCAAAATTGTAAAAATTTTTATTATATTATAAGCGCTTTCGACCTAAGTCATCATCAGATAAAATTACTTCTCACATTTTGAGAAATAATTTTATTTGATGATGACTTAGGTCGAAAGCGCTTATAATATAATAAACATTTTTACAATTTTGGAATGGTTTTTCTTTGCAATTAAAAGTTCACCTTTTACAAATACTATTTTCAGTTCGTAAAGACAGCCCTGTCAATACGGCCCGCGACGAGAATCTATTCTGAAAAGAACTACCTCTAATATGACACATGATATCAATGAGCTTATCAAAAACAAGAGACCTCAGGTGTCTGGATCACCAAGCTCTGCAAGATAATTTACCCTTTTTGTTACCTTTATATGAAAATGGATTTTAACTAAATAAATACAGATTACAATTTAGTATGTGTTTAAGTTTTTTTTTTGTCTGGCCCGGTAACACACCGTAAATCTTTTTAAATGGTCCTTTAGAAAAATCAGGCACCACATAGGGGACTTCTGTGCAAAATTGCATGCTTCTAAACCCACCGGTTTAGGCTATACGGTTAGTCAATGTAAGAGTTTTAACTAAGTAGATTAGCCCCCTTAGGGGATGAATTTTCAAAAATCCTTTCTTAGTGCTCACTTACGCCATATAGGGGACTTCTGTGCAAAATTTCATGCTTCTAGATCCACCGGCTTAGACTGTTGTACGGTCAGTTAGTTTTAACTAAGTAAGTAGATTAACCCCTTTAGAGGAGGACTTTTCAAAAATCCTTATTTTGTACACATCCACGTTATATAAGGAACGCATGTACAAAATTTCATTGCTCTAGACCTACCGGTTTAGGCTGTGTGTTGTCTGTCAGCCTTTAGAGGGTTTAAGAAAAAATGAAAAAAAGTACTTTAATTGTGCAATAAAATTCATCTAAACGTAAATATCAGAAATTTGCTATCCGGCACCCAGAAACAACTAAGAGGTATTTATAGCGTATAGAATACGACGACAAACTCTGTTATCTAATTAATTATATTTTTAAAATGTAAACCCCTTCCACAGTCAGGTCCGGACTAACCCACTTTGGCACTCTAAATTTCACTCTACTATGATTAAATAGTAAAACTCATACTATTAATAAATGGTAGGTACATGAATTTGCTATGAAATAAATATTAGTAAAAGTGTCAATATTAACAATTCGTAGATCTATATCAAAATTAAATATTTTTCCCAGTTGTCCGTTTTGATATCTGAAAAATAGTTATAAAAAAGTAAATTCAATTATTTTTTTTTTTTGGTGTATAAAATGAATTCTAAATTATTTGAAGTATTAGTTTTTAATTAGAAAAAATATCCTTTAGATTTTAGAATAACCATGATATATAAAGAATATATTTTGTGATTATTATTCACAGTTGTCCAATAGAAAAGTAAATTATCTTATTTACAAATATTTTCAAAATAGACACTGACCGGGTCTTTCAAAAAACCGGGCCCTAGGCATTTGTTTCATTTGTCTATGCGATAGTCCGGTCCTGCCTACATAAATGCAATAATAATATCTTTAGAGAATTGCATAATCTAAAGCTGAATGCAGAATAGATATTTGGACTCATGATTGCCTGATACTTCTACAGCCGAATGTAGACTATGAAATAAAATTATGTCTAAAGCATCGATACCTCCTTAACGCTTCTGGAGGCTGAATAACATTTTTTTAAATAATGATGAAATTGCCTTTTTACTCTCACAAATCATATTTTTTCGTATATTTTTACAATTCAAGAGATCAAACGAAAAACACACACAATGTACGAAAAACAGTGGTCACTCATTTGAGAAAAATCATCTGTTCATCCGACCACGAATTTGGTGAATCCATCTCGGATCACCATGGTAGATCCGAATGTGTATGTGTGTGTATCATCTAGAAAATTATCTGAGTGTGATAATAACGAACAATAAAATATAAAGCAACAAAATGTTATTGACGCATGCGATGTGAAAGTTGCTGCAACTAGTCGTAGTCACCTGATGTCGATTCAAGAAGGGCGAGGAGGTTTCAATTTGTAGCAAAAGGAAGCATAGCTATTTTTTATTCTTTATTAAACTTTGATATTCTTCACTGCTTATGACATGAAACAAAAAAAAAATCGGATTGCAGTGCTAAATCCTGCCGACAATATAACGTAAATGTTAAAGCAGGAATTGTGTCTTTAGAACTTAAGTTTCTTTCCTTAAACCCTATAATAATAATTGTATTCTTAAATGTAATATTATCATCAATCCAACATCAGCGCTAAATAAAATAACTCTTCAGTAACTCTTAGATACCTACCGCCGTTCGGTCGATGCCAATAAGTATGAGTGCCATATGGAAAATACAAGTAATAACCAAGGTCAGTTTTTAATTAGCAAAGGGTAATCGTATATCGGATAACCTTTCCAGAAAAAAACTTGGAACGGGTGTATCTCCAATACGAATGCAAGGAATGCGGTTGAAAAGTTTCTGTGAGATTTTCCTTTTTTGTCAAAAAACAATTTTGTATGGAACATGTTTTTATTTATATGTGAGCTGAACTCAGGGGGTTAATGGGGCCCCTATGACCTTGCCAGAGCACTTTTTTTTATTATAGAGAAAAAAAATTGTGCTTCAATCTTGAAATTATTGACAGGTGTTTGGAACAATTCTGCAAAAAAAAACAAAAATATATCCAAACGGGAATGTTAAGCTTAAATGTTCTGAATTCAAATATGCCAAGCTTACAAACATAAATTCCACGCGGACGAAGTCGCGGGTAACATCTAGTTATGTATAAAATTATTATTTAACTGCGCGCCTGATACTTTTGTGTTTATATTATTGACTGACGAATTTTTAGAGATTGCGTAATGTCGAATGCTGCGTATACTGCAGTCCCGAATCAAGAGGTCATGTCTGTAATTTTACATTTTTTAAATATTTAGACTTTAAAAGCTGAAACATTAATTCCTCTTTTGTTTCTTTATCATATCTATTTAAACTAAATAGATTTAGCACTGAAGTGATATATTTTGATGTTTTTATCTCAACTTTATATTTAAAACATCTACAAAAATACAGTCAACAGTTGTTGGCTGTTGGGCTGTTGACTGTTGGGCTGTTGCATTTTAAATTTTAAATATCTACAAAAATACAAAAAAAAACTGTTTTGGTACCAAATTAATTATTATTATATCTGCTTGTTTATACTTTGTTAAAGTCGAATTTTAAAACTATTATGCAATATGTAATAATATTACATTATGGTGTGCAGGGCCGGACAATTGTATAGACAAATGAGACAAAATATCCAGGGCCCGGTTTTTAGAAGAACCCGGTCAAACTGTCTATTTTGAACAGATTTGTAAACAAGATAATTTACTTTGGTGTTGGACAACTGTGTATAAAAAACAAATAAATAAAAATGTGTAGCTTTTTATATGGTTATTCTAAAATCTAATGTGTTCTTATGTTTCACTTTATTAAAAACTAATTTTTCCGATAATTTAGAATTCTTTTTATACACTCAATAATAAAGCAACATTTGAGTTAACTTTTTTACAGCTATTTTTCAGATTTCAAAAAGGCCGATGTTGATTAGTCCGGCCCTGACTGTGGAAGGAGTTAAAATTTTAAAAATATAATTTATTAGATAACAGTCTGATTGTCATTAAAGACGGCAAATTGTGGTGTGAGTTAAAAAACTATTATGCAACTATGTTTTGTCTTGTTCTATTCGCTAGAAATACCTCTAACTGCTTCTGGGAGCTGGATAGCAAATTTCTGATATTTCGTTTCTGTAGAAATTTGCAATACATTTTTTTCACTTTTTCTTTAATAAATAAACAAAAGGCTGACAGACACCGCACTGCCTAAACCGATGGGTCTAAATGCATGAAATTTTGCACAGGGGTTCCTTATTTAACGTAGCTGTGTACTCGAAAATGATTTTTGATAATTCATCCCCTAAGGGGGTTAATCTACTTGGTTAAAACTCTAACATTGACTGACCGTGCAAGGCACAGTCTAAACCGATGGGTCTAGACGGATGCAATTTTGCACAGAAGATCCCTATATGGCGTAAGTGCGCACTCAGAAAGGATATTTGAAAATTTATCTCCTTAGAGGGCTAAATCTACTTTAACACTGACTTACTGACGAACAACGCACAGCCACTACTGTTGTTGGTATTGTGCTACATCTCAATCACGGGCGAAGCCGCGGGGATAACAACAGCTAGTTCTCTATAAGTCTACCGTATTTGAATCGGTTCCGAAAGATTTTCCAAATTTGTCAAAAAAAAAACCTACGTATAAGGAAATTTTCTCGTTTTTAGTCGATTTTCGACATTTTCCAATACCTCGTTTCTAGGTCCACACGCGGCTTATATTAACGCAGGAAATGACATTCCAAATAAAAAAAAATGTGGCCATTTGAAGTGTGTTTAAACACCGTTGCAATGCAACATTTGAAAGTCCTTTATATGATTATTCTAAAATCTAAAGAAAATGTGTTCTTATGTTTCACTTTATTAAAAACTAGTTTTTCCGATAATTTAGAATTCTTTTTATACACTCAATAAAAAGCAATATTTGAATTTAGTTTTTTTCAACTATTTTTCAAATTTCAAAAAGGACGAAGTTGATTAGTCCGGCCCTGACTGTGGAAGGGGTTAAAATTTTAAAAATATAATTTATTAGATAACAGTCTGATTGTCATTAAAGACGGCAAATTGTGGTGTGAGTTAAAAAACTATTATGCAACTATGTTTTGTCTTATTTTATTCGCTAGAAATACCTCTGACTGCTTCTGGGAGCTGGATAGCAAATTGATATTTACGTTTTAGCCAAATAATATGATCTTTTTTCACTTTATTTCTTAAAAGTCACTCTAAAAGCTAATTAGACAACGCACAGTCTAAACCAGTGGGTCTAAATGCATGAAATTTTGCACAGAAGTTCCTTATGTAACGTAGGTGAGCACTAAGAAAACATTTTTTGAAAATTCATCCCCTAAGAGGGTTAATCTACTTAGTTAAAACTTTAACTCTGGACTGACGTACAACGCACAGCCTAAACCGGTGGATCTAGAAGCATGGAATTTTGCACAGAAGTTCCCATATGGATATAGAGGTATGAGCACTAAGAAAGGATTTTTGAAAATTCATCTCCTTACTTTAACACTGACTGACTGACTGACTGACTGACTAGTAAATTATAACATATACCTATATCTTTGTACACTCAATAAAAAAGCAATATTTGAATTAAGTTTTTTTTAACTATTTTTCAATTTCAAAAAGGTCGAAGTTGATAAGTCCGGCCCTGACTGTGGAAGGGGTTAAAATTTTAAAAATATAATTTATTAGATAACAGTCTGTCATTAAAGACGGCAAATTGTGGTGTGAGTAAAAAAACTATTATGCAACTATGTTTTGTCTTGTTCTATTCGCTAGAAATACCTCTAGCTGCTTCTGGGAGCTGGATAGCAAATTGATATTTACGTTTTAGCCAAATAATATGATCTTTTTTCACTTTATTTCTTAAAAGTCACTCTAAAAGCTAATTAGACAACGCACAGTCTAAACCAGTGGGTCTAAATGCATGAAATTTTGCACAGAGGTTCCTTATGTAACGTAGGTGAGCACTAAGAAAACATTTTTTGAAAATTCATCCCCTAAGAGGGTTAATCTACTTAGTTAAAACTTTAACTCTGGACTGACGTACAACGCACAGCCTAAACCGGTGGATCTAGAAGCATGGAATTTTGCACAGAAGTTCCCATATGGATGTAGGTATGAGCACTAAGAAAGGATTTTTGAAAATTCATCTCCTTACTTTAACACTGACTGACTGACTAGTAAATTATAACATATACCTATATCTTTGTACACTCAATAAAAAAGCAATATTTGAATTAAGTTTTTTTTAACTATTTTTCAATTTCAAAAAGGTCGAAGTTGATAAGTCCGGCCCTGACTGTGGAAGGGGTTAAAATTTTAAAAATATTATTTATTAGATAACAGTCTGATTGTCATTAAAGACGGCAAATTGTGGTGTGAGTTAAAAAACTATTATGCAACTATGTTTTGTCTTATTTTATTCGCTAGAAATACCTCTAACTGCTTCTGGGAGCTGGATAGCAAATTTTTGATATTTACGTTTTTTAGCCAAATAATATGATCTTTTTTCACTTTATTTCTTAAAACACTCTAAGGCCTAGTTTATATGAGAGGCGTTCAACGCGCGTTTACAGTTTCTATACAATTGTATAGGACTGTTTATATGATAACGCGCGTTGGTGGCGCGTTGAACGCGCGTTATCATATAAACAGTCCTATACAATTGTATAGAAACTGTAAACGCGCGTTGAACGCCTCTCATATAAACTAGGCCTTAAGGCTAATTAGACAACGCACAGCCTAAACCAGCGAGTCTAAATGCATGAAATTTTGCACAGAGGTTCCTTATGTAACGTAGGTGAGCACTAAGAAAACATTTTTTGAAAATTCATCCCCTAAGAGGGTTAATCTACTTAGTTAAAACTTTAACTCTGGACTGACGTACAACGCACAGCCTAAACCGGTGGATCTAGAAGCATGGAATTTTGCACAGAAGGTTCCCATATGGATGTAGGTATGAGCACTAAGAAAGGATTTTTGAAAATTCATCCCCTTACTTTAACACTGACTGACTGACTGACTGACAACGTAATAAGCAAGTGAGTGTTGTAGTCAGTCATTATCGTTTTTTCGAAATAAATATATTTTTCGGTAATAAATATCGGTTATCGTTTGGTGATCTGGCAGGAACTAGGGGGCTCCTATCGATCGCGAATGCCCAGTGGGAAAGAGGGGCCTGAGTCATCTCAATTGCGGGCGGAGCCGCGGGGGTTCAGCAGCTAGTAAATTATAACATATATATCTTATATTTTTGTCCTAATACCTTCGCGAATCTTTTTTATTATTATCACAATTTATACCTACATCTAATTTTAAATTGCTAGGTTTAAAGCGGCATTGAAACTTTTAGATGCTAATAATCTTAGTTGTCGAACGTCTACAAATCAATTGAACTAAATTCAAGCGAATTCTGTGTGTTCATCATGAAAAAAATAGCTGTGTTTCTTTTTGTTACAGATAAGACCTTCTTCGATCGCATTTTTCACATCAAGTGACTGCGACGTGCGTCAAGTTGCTGTTGCCTACATTTAAAACAATTATTTTATTTATTAATTTTATATTATTGTGTACTCATCCAAACAGTAATGATTTATTGTACTTTATTGTATTAATAATTGTCAGGAAAAAGGATTGTGAAAAAATAATCATGTTAATTAACTAAGAAATTTTTTTTATTTACAAAAGATACGACAAATATAATAGTAGATAGATTATAGACACTAGAAAGTATTAAAAGATTAAATTAACATTTTTTTGACACATCATGGTCAACTAAAGTTTTTGACTTATCACCATAGAAACATGTCGCGATTTCCATAAAAAGCGAGTTCAATCATTCTCTATTACCCACTAGCGGCGCTAGTAGGCTTCGTGCACACTGTCTATACCCTATATTTACTCGAAGGAAATGGTACATCAAAAACAATTTGAATTGTTACAGGTGTGCCAACATGCAAGTAAAAGTGCTCTACCAACATTGTAAAAATGACACCAAGTCAAAATTGTTTTATAAAGCCATTAATAATTTTTAAAAATACATTTAAAAATATTAGTAATTTTAAACCTAATACAACTTGTAAAGTACAGTCGACATTTCCGGTTACGCAACGCAAAAAAAAATATAAAAACATTTCGAGAAAACTAACTTCGAAAAACATTTTTTTGGAAAATATTTACAAAGCGTAAACTAGCTCGCATAAATTAGGTATAAATAAAAAAAGACAAAACCATCAAATAATATAAACTGATTTTTTTAAATATTAAAATTAACTTTTCAAGTAAAAAATAATTTTAAAGTGGAGAATTATGTCTTTTCTGGCATCTTCTTTCTTAAATATTGATTTAGGTTTTCTCGATTTCGCTCCTAGACCACGCCGAACCCAGTATCAGTATAATGGTCTGTAACTCTAATTAAATTGACCATTATAGACAACGAGAATTTACGGAAGTAAAACAACTCTCAGATTATTATTCTTTCCTCACCACGCGTTCAATATGTGCAGTTACAGTGTTCACGCCCTATTGCCACATCACAGGTTCTCCAGCTATATGCTGCATTGATATGACATTTGCTGCATATTTATAATATTGCATCGTAACTGCATTAATATTTCACACCGCGTCTCATTCATCTCACCACTTTTACAAAAAAACTATGACAATTTTTTGACGTGATAACGTCTTATAAATTGATGAAACACCGGCTGCACGCACGAAAAAGTGTCACGTTCCGCCTGAGTCTGAGCGTGCAAGCGAGAGCGCGGTATAAGCGATAGAGAGGCACGATCGGCCCAAGCGTCGGCTTGTACGCATTTCTCTCTCTCTTCTCGCGTGACGTCAGAGAGTTCATCAATGTTTCCTTATGACGTTATCACGTAAACTATCGTCCGTAAACCGACTTTACAGACAACCAATTTTTTTTTAAACAATATCAAGAACAACTTTCTCATAAAACTGTACGGTAGCTGTTTTGATTGAGCGTTGAAGTCTCCGACGAATCTTCAACGAATTTTAATTAGGTCTTGTGGCTGTCGACTTTTCACTCAGCTTCTTTAGCGTAGAGTAACGATTCCAGCGGAAAAAAATACAAGTGTGCCCGAAGTCGAGTCGTAGGTACCTACTAGAATTAATCAAATATAAGTTCAAATTGAAAATAATATTTTTTTCAAAATAAAAATCTAGGTCGTTTTCGATTCAAAAATGGGGTTCATAAATGCTACTTAAATTTTTGGGTAAAAAAGAAATTCGAAATAAAAAAATATTATTCAAATCTTTGATTGACGTCTGATTAGAACTCTTCAATAATAATTATTTTTTCAATATTTTGATACTAATTAATAATTTTGAAAGAATTTTATATAAAGCGAATTAGAAATTAAATATTAATTATTTTTTATATTTTTTAGATCAGTTCTGAAGAAGATCCAAAACCAGATTGAAACGTTAATGTATTTATCTATATTTTGTGTTAATATATTGCCTGAAAAAATGGTCGATAATTTTATTATTATAGTAAAAGAAATATTAACTAGCGTGCCCTGTGCGAATTATTCGCACTAAATAAGTATAATAATTATCACTTTACAAAATTATTTTTTAAATATGATTGCAGGTATTCAATTCGTTTCTAATTTCGCACACTGCTTATAACGTTCTTCTTTTTGTTGTATTACAATATGAAGCTCAGATGACAGATCGAAGAAATATTTTACTAAAATTGTCATATAGAGGCGCAAGTAGCAAAAACGTTGAGCTAAGCCGTCAGATGGCATTTTTCAAAATTTATTTATAATAAACTACTGACAGAACAACTGTTACTGTAATCTTTTTTAGTATATTTTTTTTTATTTTGTAAAAAAATTTGTCATGTAACTGGGCTAGGTGGAAGATCAACTTAAAGTTGAACCGTGCCTTTTGTACGTTTTATTATGTACAATAAAAAATTTATTATTATTATTATTATTATTATTATTATTATGTAGCATTGCTGTGACGTTGTTCAGCGTTGCTCGCTGTTTCAAAATTAAAGCCGTCAGATGGCAGTATGCAGTATTGTGTCTTATTGTATATATTTCGCAAATTGTTTGTCTCAGTGTAAAATAAATATCTATCTATCTATCTATGTAAATAAATCATTCAACTCAATTTAATGAATCAAAATTTATTGCAGGTATTCAATTCGTTTCTAATTTTGCACACAGCTTATGTTTTTCTTTTTGTTGTATTACAATATGAAGGTCAGATGACGGATCGAAGTGTTGACGTTGTTTCAAAATTATAGCCGTCAGATGGCAGACGTTGTTCACCGTTGCTGTTTTTTAATTAATTTAAAAAAACAAAAGCAATAAAAAAAATTTTTAGTTGTCGATGTCAGTAGAGCAAGCAATTCTGTAAAATGATATATAATTTATGTAGAGAAATTGTGTGGTTTTTTCTAAAAATGGAGGCAAACATCCTTAACCTTAACGTATCTATATCTATACTAATATATAAAGCTGAAGAGTTTGTTTGTTTGTTTGTTTGAACGCGCTAATCTCAGGAACTACTGGTTCAAATTGAATAAATTTTTTTTTGTTGGATAGCCCATTTACCGAGGCTATATAATATTACGCTACGACCATTAGGAACGGAGCTTTAATGAAAAATGTTGCGAAAAGTATCTCAAAAATAAGCTTCTATTCATTTAAAATGCACTAACTAGATATACTCATATTAGTAATGAAAGAACACAACCTCAGGTAGATCAATCGGTAGCGCATACGACTGTCAATATCAGGGTCGTGGGTTCGAGCCCCACGTTGGGTGAATATATTTTTATTTTTTTTTTTTATTTTTTACATTGCTTTCTTCTAAGGCTTACATTTATTTTAATTTTATTTAATTCATTTAAAAAAAAATTATTAGTTAAAAAAAGTTTAAATACTGCTCTTTATCGACAAAAACTTTTGAACGGTAACTCCGATCATCATGAAATTTGGACACAACATTCATCTCGGTAAACTAAGATGAATGTGTGTACTCATGTCCCTTCCTTCCCCATTCGTTCTTTTGCACCCGGGTGAAACCGGGCGGGACCGCTTTAATATATATGATGGATTATTTCTTCTCTCCGTTTAACGACAACTCTCAATAACGCCACAAAGTGTACAGTCCCTTGAGTGTCGCTAGAGTTTACGTATAACATATCCACACATTTGTGCATGTGGGTTTGGCTTGTGTTTGACTGTGTATTCTGTAGGTGTGTGTGGCTGTAGGCCACTCGGTCTGAGTAACGAAGCAACGGCAAACCGTACTCGCCATTCTGTATGTTGTTGCCGATTGAATGTCCTTGACATTGGATAAATAATGTTGTAGATGGACAGCGCATTCCTCATGGAGGCCCGCGAAAGGGTTAGGTACACCATGTACAATTGTACAAAGATAATATACAGTATGTCCATTCAAAAAACATCATCTGAATGTAATTTAGAACGGAAGATTTTTTTTTCGACTTTTTTAAGTAAAACTTTTTTAGGCGCGACTTGAGAATAACTCAGATCTTTTTTCAAACGGAAATACAGTATAGACTCAATAAAGCGACACTCAATTAAGGGACTGTGCACTTTGTGGCGTTATTGAGAGTTGTCGTTAAACGGAGAGAAGAAATAAACCAATAATATTTTTATATAAAATTTACAAGTGACCAAAAATTGCGCGTATTAATAAAATACACAAAGATTTTCTTTTATTCGCCATGTTCACAGTTTGCAAGTTTGTGGGCAACTAAGAATACGATCACTTATCGACAAGAAGCTTTGCTAAACATATGAAAGATAATCCCAACAAGCAAAAGAACGAATCTCTTAAAATCTTCGGTACGCATGATGCCGACAACAAAGCAACAAAATAACAAACAAGTACTGTTTATTGCTCAATGATGACGCATTGTTGTCGCATTTAGAGTGGACGTGTCGTTATTTAGACTGTATCATTGTATGAGCAGCAAGGTAAACCAACTAGAGTCAAGTAATTTCGACGTTTTAAGGAGTTTGTCGTTATATCGAGTGACGTTAAATGAAGTTTACACTGCATACAGTGGGAGTAATTCAACATGATCATTTTCTTAATGTAATCCGGGTGTTTTCAGAATTTTCGAACGGAAGTGAAGAGAAATATTTTGAAAATTAAGAGACAGTAAATTAAATTTTTGTCGAAATATTTTCATCAAAATTTTTTTTGTTATCTAACATTTCCAAAACTGGCTAAATTGAGAGAGAGAGAGAGAGAGAGAGAGATTGTGAATTATAGACGCTCAACAGCTGAGATCATTAGCGTCTGTTAGAATCGACGCATTTATGTAGGTACATAAATAGGGTGTAAGAACGGGATATTTTACCTGTGAATCCCATAAACCAAATCCAAAAAGGATTGTAAACCGACACGGTTGTAAAATAGGTATTGGATTTTATCACTTAAGTATAAGTAGGTAAATATAATGAATTTATTGTTACAGAACATATTTTAATTTTCACATCACTTTTGAATATAATCAAAGCTTTTAGTTGTATGTAAAATTATAGTAAAATCGATTTAGTTCCAACTACAAGCAGACAACTTTTTCGTGTTCAGGAAACTTGAAAACAAAAAATGAAACTTAAGACCGCTGCACCTGAAGCTGGTTTTGCCGCTAGATTCCTTGCTAGGTTTCAACCGTGCTGTATAGCGCTGGATTTCGTGATGGCTTCACACGATGTTTTGAAGCTGCCTTTGTAGACGGGTTTAGTGCGCGCCCAATGACAGTTCGAATGTTAACAAAAATGAACGTTTATTGTCTCTGAACAGAACACACACCGTGACGCCATGATTGTTTGTGGGCGTTTGCCCATATCGCGCTGACGTAACAAGATATCTACTGTTTTCTGATTGGTTATTGCTCAGAAAAAGATCGACTAATAACTTCGGTTCTATTTTTGAAATCAGTCTTGCGACCACGCACGCGAGCGTCCAGTGACGTCGTTTTCATTTTTGCAGCCAGCGCGGCAACCAGCACAAATCCCAGCAACGATTCCAGCGGATAAAGCAGCCTCGTGTGCAGCGGAATTTATACTTTTATAGTTTAAAAGTTCAAATATTTTTTTTTTAAATATCTATACGAACCACAGAACATTTTACTGTTCTGTGATACGGACTGTAGATTAATAAGAATTCCTAAAATGGCGTATAATTCTATAGATTAAATTCTATAGAATAAATCTATAGAATAATTCTATAGAATAATTCTATAGAATAATTCTATAGAATAATTCTATAGAATAATTCTATAGAATAATTCTATAGAATAATTCTATAGAATAATTCTATAGAATATTATTGATTACATAATGCGTTCGTTGATCAGCTTCGTAGTCATGGTGCAAACTTGCGCACGTGTCTTCGCATCGTGTTCTTTCGGCCGGCCACGTCACGTGAAGTCCGGATATCCATGACTGAGGTCACGCACTTAAAGCTGGCCGCAGACGAGCAACGTACCTAAAAAAAAGTGAGAAAATCCGTCATCAATCTATACTAATATATAAAGCTGAAGAGTTTGTTTGTTTGGTTAAACGCGCTAATCTCAGGAACTAACTGGTTCGAATTGAAAAATGTTTTTTTGTTGGATAGCCCATTTATTGAGGAAGGCTATGGGATACATAATATCACGCTACGACCAATAGGAGCGGAGCATCAATGAAAAATTTGTCCGTCCGACAAAAACTTTTGAACGATAACTCCGGTCATCATGACATTTGGACACAGCATTCATCTCGGTAAACTAAGATGAATGTACGTAATCTTTCACATGTAGCCAAAATTTTATAAAAATTGTCAGGATATGTAGTTGTGTGATTCTTGGTTCTTCATTTGACGTATACCCGAACCCTTAGGCTTTAAAAATTGCGTCGGGACAGCTGTAATCGTGTAACAGAATGTCCTAAACTCGCATCGTAAAATAATATAGTAGAACGCCGATTATCCGAATCGCCAATTATCCGAATCGGTCCTAAGCGTATTATAAAAAATTAAAACCAAGTAATTTTTCAATAAAAACAAGTTTTGTGGGGACGCAAGAATACAAAAATGCAAGCGACAATTGCCATGTAGACGCTACAATGGTATCAGCACACGTCGAAGTTGGAACTCGCTGGAGTCCAGATATATTTCAAATGTTATGGTTGAAAGCTAGAGGCAAGACACTACATGTCCGATTATCCGAATCGACCCCGGTCCCAATTAATTCGGATAATCAGCGTTCTACTGCATTTACGTACTGCTATTTAAAGATCAAAAGGTTTAGTCTAAATACAACTTTATATACATCGTACAAGCTTGAATTATTTAACAAAATATACGTATATTTACATACCTAATATAAGAATAAAAAAGCAATGTTCCCATCAAAATTTTACAGTAAAACGAACAAGATTTTTTAATTGACTAAACATAATGGTATGTATAACATTAACTTAATTAATTTTTACAAAAGTTATTTACTTTTGCGATGACCTCTAAAAAGTTTGTTTACCTATATTTTTATATAATATGTGGACAAAAAGATCAAGAATTTTGGCATTTTTTTTTGACGTGATAACGTCTTATAAATTGATGAATCACCAATCTTATAAATTGATAAAACACCGGCTGCATGCACGAAAAAGTGTAACGTTCCTAACGTAACGTTCCTAACGTTCGTAACGCGTAACGTTCCGCCTGACCCTGTGCGTGCTTTTCTCGAAAACGGCCCTAACGATTTGGATGACATTTACTGAAAAGGGATTTTGGGGGGCAAAAAATCGTTTTAGCTAGGTCTCATCTCTCGAAAAAATCGTTTTCTTACAAATTTTATCATTATAAAAATCAATTTTTTGACGTATGAAAATACTTAAATATTGTAAGTAGGTTTTGGAATTTTATACAATGAAACAATTGTTTTCAAAATATTATGACAGCTAATCTTTGAGACTTAAAATAAATACGAAAGAAAGAAAGTTAAAAAAAAAACAATTATATTATATGGTGAGTAATTTAAATAAATAAAATTAACCTAAATTTGAAGCGAAAGATGCAATATCATAGATTCGAATTATTATAATTAAGTATTATATAAATTTAGGTTATGTATTACGGAATACGTTATCACGTAAAACTATCGTACGTAAACCGACTTTACAGACAACCAATTTTTTTTTTTTTTAGAAGAACTACCAGTCTTCTGGGCTTAGTACAATTTTCAATTCAATATTTTTTTAATAACAAATCGAAAATCAAATTTTAGCGGTTTAAAATTTCCACGGTTTCGTTACCGATTGCTGCGGCTGTTTAAAACATACCTATATTATAACACCATATAAGATTATAAGGTTATTAAGGAAAGCTTCTTAAAACTTTCGTAGATTATAGATTATTACCAAACAATATGTTAATTTGAAAATTCTTGTAAAATTATTTTTGGAATATTTATTTTCAAAAAGTTAAAATTAGTTACAATCATTTCAAATTTGTTCCAGTGTGGTTCCGAAAGTGTATACAGCGCATGCGTGTCATGGTTTTAGTACTCAAAATAACATAGACTGTAAAGTTTTTGACTTTTATGACGGGTCTTAAACATACCTTTCTTTCAATAAAAAAGGTTTCTGAAAATAATTTTAGAAAAGTATACCAGTATAATCCTTTCGAAAGAAAACCGCACTGAAAAAACATTTAAAATGACAAATAAACATATCATCTATGACTAATTACTTAAAAGGGTTAAGTTGTCGAGCGTCTCTAATTCATTCATTTTCAGCTTAAGTTATAAATCAGACTAATTCAGGACGAAATAAGAACCAAATGCTTAAATAGATAAATAAAATAAATTTGGACATCTAAATCACAAGAAAAAATGTAGGTATGAGAAATATTTAACAAAAAATATAAAAAAGTTATATTTGAGTTGCAGAAGGTTCGTAGCCTAAGATAGTTTTGAAGTCTCCCACAATTAAACAGAAAGTTGTGGAAAACTGGTGAAATATATTATTCAAATCTTTGATTAACGTCTGATTAGAACTCTCCAATAAATAAAATTATCGACCAATTTTTCAGACAATTATATAAGATATAAAAAATAAATAAAAAAATAATACATTAACGTTTCGGTCCGGATTTGTATCTTCTTCAGAAGTAATCTAAAAAATATAAAACCAATTCTGAAGAAGATCCAAATCCGGACCGAAACGTTAATGTACTAATTTTTTATATTTTTTGTTAATATATTTGTCTTAAAAATTGGTCGATAATTTTATTTATTGAAATATATTATGATAATAGTCGGAAGGTTCATGTGCTATTTAAGCATCGAAGTCACTACAGGTTAAATACTATTAATATGTTAAAATTCAAGATGTCGACAAGAGCGTAGATATGGGGGAGTAAAGGAAGTAATTACCCCTCTAGGACCATAATAATAAAAAGTAAAACTGAAAATATAACGAATACCTACCTAACTAAAAAATAAAATTTAGAAATACTTTTTGAAAAAAAAATTTGTAAAATTAGTTTAGTAATTAATATTTTGCTTGACATCTTCCTTCGTGAGTATTCTTGTGTTAAATAAAACTTAAAAAAATGAGTTTTTCTGCATCACCCCCCATAAAAAAATATCTACGCACTTGGATGTTAAGCACTTAACCTACGGTTATAATTATGAAAAATTAATTTTAGAAGGATTGTATCACTAGGAAGTTTTTATTTAGTTTTTATCTGATTCAAAATTTTTGCAAGTTCGTGTACTCTGCGAGCATTAAAGTCTTTTCCACCGTTCCTATCGAATAAAAATTAAATTTTTTTGAAGGCTCGTGTCACTTGTTAGAATTGAAGACTTCTTCGACTTTTCGAGATTTTTTTATGTTTTGAGGACCCTGTCTTCGGCGAGCATCAAAATGTCGTTCAGGGTTGCAATACTGAAAATCCAAAAAAATAACTTTTAGTTTCGTATGCTCTGCGGGTATTCTTCGCGTTACTCGAAATAAAAAAAATAATATGAACAGGTCCGTGTGCTCTGCGAGTATTATGGTCTTCCTCAAAATTTAAAAAATATTTATAGAGATTCGTGTCCTCTTTAACCATTAAAGTCTCCTTCGGAGTTACTCGAAATGGAAGATAAATATCAAACGACAGCTTGGCGTAACAGTTAGCTGGCTTTCGAGGATTCGAATTCCACCTCCGTTCATGGATGTTTTTTGATTCCGTGTTTAATTTGACCTTGATAATGCCCTCCGTCATAAAGCGTCTTTAATCTAGAAATCCTTAAAGCGGTTCGTGTTCTGCGCGAGCATTAAAGTCTCCTGTAGTTAAGAACCCGTTACGAGAAAAAGTCAATCGCGTTTTGATTGATGTAATGAAAACCGAAATTAAATTCAATCTAAACGAAGCGATAAGTCGACTCTACATTCAACGTAATAGGTGTTACATATTGGCTTATGTGCAGGTAACCGCGTACGGATCTTTAGAAAGGAAAACATACTGTACTGTTAACATGCTATATAATAATATTTATACGTAATATAATGCAACGGTGATAATAATATACGATGATGTGGCAACAATGCAGCTTCCACCAGAAGATGCCATGATCTTGGCATTGCCGCAGAAGTCTGCAGAGAGCGCGCACTCGATTCTTTTACTACCGTCGGCATAAAGAATTGACGGTGCATTTTCTATTTCAGCAACGTGTGATCGAAAGTTGTTACTGGGGCTGCTGCAGCGAAATGAATTTCAGAGACATGACGGCATTTCTAATGGGGCAGTGTTGATTGGTTGGGAATATCTTGGGTAAGTAGCATGGTCAGAACGACCACACAATAGATAAGTGATCTGCTTCAGCGGCCCCCACACATGAAATTTTTGGTGTTCACATACTCTGGAAAGAAATGATCTGGAACGTCTGGCCCTGAAAGAACTGATTGTCTTCTCTGGATGCTCAGGACTGTTCGGGGACTTACCTATC
The DNA here is from genome assembly GCA_963575645.1 of Xanthostigma xanthostigma. Taxonomy (NCBI): domain Eukaryota; kingdom Metazoa; phylum Arthropoda; class Insecta; order Raphidioptera; family Raphidiidae; genus Xanthostigma; species Xanthostigma xanthostigma. The sequence goes on along the minus strand of OY754469.1, from coordinate 3,389,324 downwards.
CCAATAATTGTTAACAATTTTGTAGACAACGTCTATATAGTGACCAAAGGATCCAGAAAAACGCAATTACAGATAGGTATTAAATTTGCGTTTATATATTGACTAATGTTTTGAAGGATTTACCTTACCAGAGTACAAATGCCGTCAAATATATGTAATGTTGTCAAAAAATAAAAAAAAACACGACGCAAGTGAAACTTTTATTGGATTGTAGACACTTATCCATCACGATTAATTATAAACAAGAATATTCACATGAATACACGAATAAAAACATGTAAACACTGTACAGCACTTGCCCGCATGACAGACTGACTATGTGTTATACATACTACACGGTCAGCTGATGCTAACCATGGGCGCCGCCATATTGGCCTTGGCTGCTCTACCGAGCGCCAACTCCGAACGCCTTTCACTTTACCCCTACTCCGCGGCCGCCTGTAATGCGACATGCAACAGACGGCCAGAAAAATTCGGGGCGATAGAATAAAAGTTTCACTTTAAAAAACATTATTTTTTTTGACATTACATTTTTGACGACATTTATACTCTGAGGATGAAGGTAAATGACGACTGTCTGACCTGTTACGCAGTACATTTACTATGTCTATGGTTACTTACCTCCTCATGCTTCACCGGCTCCCTTCGCCGGTGACGCGCTGTTGGTTTTTCTTCATCTCTTCTCTTTCTTACATCAACAATAACCGATACTTCTTTTCCTTGTCATGAATTCTACGAACAGAAATGTTGTACTGCTGTGTCGCTTTATTTAACTCATGCGTTTTTGTATACGCCTGTCTCTTTCTGTGGAGCTGGTGTTTTTTATCTTTCAAAGATTTTGATGTCGTGGATTTTAAAACTTTTCGAAAATAAGTTCTTTAATATTATTGTTAGATATTAACGGTGTCGGTAGAGGATTTGGAAAATGGCGACCTGGAAAAAAATAATAAAATCAATTGACATATTATTCGTTCAAACACTGTATTTTTCTTTTTGACTTTCCGCCGATCAGTGCAGCCACACTAATAAAAATCAAACAAATATTATTTTGTTTGTGCCTATTGGATCGTATATAATTTATTTGAAACAAACAAAAACATTCAAATCTTTGATTAACGTCTGAATAGAACTCTTCAAATAAATAAAAAAATAAAATTGTCGAACAATTTTTCTCAGACCAATATATTGACAAAAAATAAAAAAATAACAAATCAATATAACACAAGAAAAAAAAAACAAAAACATTGTTATGTGCAAATAGATTATACAATCCAATAGGCACAAAGAAATATTTGTCGTTGTTGGATCGTATATAATCTGCAATTTGCACCAAAGTTTTTTTTTGTTTCAAATAAATTATACGATCCAAAAGGCACAATCAAATATTTGTTTCGCTCAAAAAATGCACAGTTCTGATTGGTCTATGACTGCCATGAAGTGAGGATAAAAGAGAAGTTGAAATCATGTGAGTCGATTAGTCCCAACACGTTGAAAATAAATGAGGTCTTCTGTATAATACGCGCACGAATCTAAAAGGCTCGGAAGTTAGATGCGAATGCGGGCTTGAGCTTGTATAGTCTGTTGAAAAACTACAAACTCGCAACTCAACAAAACTAAAATAGCAATAACAACTTGACAATAGCGTACTCGACTGTACTTTAAAGCAGGAAAGCGACAAGAGACAAAGGCAACGAGCGATCACGGCCAATCACCGACAAGCGCACGTTCCGTGCAGGTAGCTGGGAGATGGTGGGAATATCAACGGCTGTAAAATGTGCCTTTGCGACGCTGTTTGTGACTAACTTCCGAGCCTTTTAGATTCGTTACGCGTATTATGCATTGAAGCTCGCAAAGAAGTTCAATCTACAATTTTTATATCTATGGTATTTTATGACTTTCACAGGTTCAGGCCTTCTAACTCAACATATTCTAATAATACTTCTATCTCTATTTTTCCATTACAATGTTATGATAGCATTTTTCAAGAATAAAATGTTTGTTACTTCTTTTCAAACATTTCCAATTTTCTAATTCTTTCTAATGCACAGAGCTAGGTATATGTTTATTCATTTCCCTTAGAAAAATGTCTGTACGATATGTTTGCGTGCATATGTTTAATATAAATATCTTTGTCAGTTGTCTGTTAACGCTATTTGTTTCTTTGTCATACTCGCTCAACAGGTAGATTTCATTGTCTGAAGAAGGGTCATATTGCAATTTATTGCATTTAATAAAGTGACAATCAAAACAATTATTGTACGTCTAACTTGAAAAGCACATCGATTAAGCATATTTTTTGTTTACTAGAAGGTCGATAACCTTCACAAAAAAATACTAGTGTGACCTGTGCGAATTATTCGCACTAAATAAGTGTAATAATTATCACTTTACAAAATTATTTTTTAAATATGATTGCAGGTACATTCAATTCGTTTCTAATTTTGCACACTGCTTATAACGTTCTTCTTTTTGTTGTATTACAATATGAAGCTCAGATGACAGACCGAAGAAATATTTTACTAAAATTGTCATATAGAGGCGCAAGTTGCAAAAGCGTTGAGCTAAACCGTCAGATGGCATCATGCAGCATTGCTGTGACGCTGTTCAGCGCTGCTCGCTGTTACAAAATAAAAGCCGTCAGATGGCAGTATGCAGTATTGTGTCTGTTGTATTACAATATGACGGTCAGATGACAGATCGAAGTGTTGACGTTGTTTCAAAATTAAAGCCGTCAGATGGCAGACGTTGTTCAGCGTTGCTGTATTTTAATTAATTTACAAAAACAAAAGCACAAATCAATTTTTTTTAGTTGACGATGTCAGTAGAGCAAGCATTTATCTGTAAAATGATATATAATTTATGTGGAGAAATTGTGAGGTTTTTTCTGAAAAGGGAGGCAAACATCTTAAACCTTAGCGTATTAATATATATGATAATGTTTTGCAAAGAATATATTTTGTACATCTTTGTATCAATATATTTCAAAGTAGGTACCTGCATATATAATTTCAGGTATAGTACGGGCCACGAATCTAAAAGGCTCGGAAGTTAGATGCGAATGCAGGCTTGCGCTTGTACAGTCTGTTGAAAAACTACAAACTCGCAACTCAACAAAACTAACATAGAAATAACAACTTGACAATAGTGTACTCGACTGTTCTTTAAAGCAGGAAAGCGACAAGTGACAAAGGCAACGAGCGATCACGGCCAATCACCGACGAGCGCACGTTCCGTACAGGTAGCTGGGTGATGGTGGGGGTATCAACGGCTCTAAAATGTGCCTTTGCGACGCTGTTTGTGACTAACATCCGAACCTTTTAGATCCGCGGCGCGTACTATACCTATATATAATTTCAGGCATCTTACGCAGTAATAGATTCACGGGTGGGGGAGGGGATGAAATGAACATAATTTTTTTCTCAAATGAGACCATGTTGTTTGAAATGTAATAAATCTGACAAAGTGAACCATTTAAGTGGTTTTAAAACCATGGTTTCAAACGTGAAACTTAAAAAAACGTATCAAATTAAATAGATCAATCCATTATTATTGTAGTTTAACCAGTGATAAAGCTAGTAAAAGCAGTTATAAAAGTTTGCCTTCACGCTGTGTCAACGACTGGTATCGAGGGTCAAAAACCAAAGTAAAGTAAGTCAATTATAATTTAAGATTAGCATCATTTTCCTTGAACTAAGAACTCGAGGACAATAATATGGATTAAACAGGTAGTTAAATATTTTTTAACGAAAACAACAAAACAATGATTATTACTCAACAACAAAAGACTGAAGAGTACATTATTTCATTATTGTGAAATTGTAGATACACGGTGGTATTGTTGTCGAGGTCAAAGCCAAGTCTTTCACGATCAACAAGTCTAATGTAATCTTGAACGTGGTTCTGGTCTATGCCAAGAGCCAAGTCCACCAAGAGAACGGAATCCTACAATATTTCTATACAAATCTTTATACACTCTGTCCGCGTACAATCGGTGAACGCTATAACGTTCCGAACTATGCTCTGTCTTAACTGAACTTGAATAGGGTATATGCATGTAACTTATATATTTAGTTTAAATGTTATTTTTTTAATTTAATTGATTAAACTCTATAAATAGTTTTTCTTTTTAAATTTTTGCTAAATAATCATATATATTAATACGCTAAGGTTGAAGATGTTTGCCTCCCTTTTTAGAAAAAAACATCACAATTTCTCCACATAAATTATATATCATTTTGCAGATAATTGCTTGCTCTACTGACATCGACAACTAAAAAATTATTATTGCTTTTGTTTTTGTAAATTAATTAAAATACAGCAACGCTGAACAACGTCTGCCATCTGACGGCTTTAACTTTGAAACAACGTCAACACTTCGATCTGTCATCTGACCGTCATATTGTAATACAACAGACACAATACTGCATACTGCCATCTGACGGCTTTTATTTTGTAACAGCGAGCAGCGCTGAACAGCGTCACAGCAATGCTGCATGATGCCATCTGACGGTTTAGCTCAACGCTTTTGCTACTTGCGCCTCTATATGACAATTTTAGTAAAATATTTCTTCGGTCTGTCATCTGAGCTTCATATTGTAATACAACAAAAAGAAGAACGTTATAAGCACTGTGCAAAATTAGAAACGAATTGAATGTACCTGCAATCATATTTAAAAAATAATTTTGTAAAGTGATAATTATTATACTTATTTAGTGCGAATAATTCGCACAGGTCACACTAGTAAATATTAATTAAACAAAAATGCAATAAATACTCGTGAAATATAAAATATCAAAACGCAATGCTATTGATTCGACTGAAGTGTGGCGTCAAAATTAGTAAAATTATTGCCTCTTTTTCAATACAAATTTATTTAAACAAAATTGTTGACATGTTATATGACGTCACAGATCTCCCGCGCAAAAATGGCGCGTTTAAATAATCAAAATAGTTTGCGCAAAAAGAATATTTATTTATTAATTCAATAAGAATGTTTTAATGAACGATTTCATGTGTTTGATAACTTTTAATATGAAAATAATTGATTTTAAATATTTTCAAAAATTCTGCATATACCCCATTCCCGTGCCGCATGACAATTATTCTATTACATTCCACCGGTTCCCAGGGGAACTATGTAGGGAAGGGAGGCATAACGGGGAATCCCTCATGCGGCTCGAATGAAACGCGGTGCAAAGTTTCAAATGGCTCGCTTTGATTGGTCGTCAGTCGACGCGTGATTTTCATGAGCGATCCACGGCATTTCGACAGCCGTTTATGCTACATAAACAAGTAGCTAGTAAATGATGGAACATATAGCTAATTAATGCGCACTAGCTAAAAATATTTCATAACCGATACAAGTAGGTTTCGTTTTAGCTAATGCGCATGACTGTGACGGTTCTGTTACTGTTCGCAGAGAGCTTGGAACAGATTATTTAGTTTCGCACGTTTTCTATCAATCCATTTTAAGAGAAGTTTCAAGGTCATAGATTGTATAGATTTGTATTTATTTACATCTGAAGAAATCTTAGTTTTCGGTCTATTTTTGTATCTTCAAAAATAGTTTTTGTCAAGAAACTATCACTATTGCGTGTGAAATATAATTTTGTGTTATTTGCAAAAAAAAATTTGTCGAGTTTAACCTGATATGATTCAATCGTAGAATAGTTCTTAGCTAAGCTATATAGCTTAATGTATAGAAAAACAACACGGCCAAGCAGCAGGTAGATAAAGGCTAGACCGTTGAAAAAACATTCTATATGATTTTGCCAAGTCTTGAAAAGATAATTCGTTTGCTATAGCTCCAAACAACGGCCCGGAAAATTCGTATTTCATAAAATCAGCTTTTTCAGTACGCTTTTGGACTGGAAAATTTTTAGAAACGCCAAGCTTCTAAAATAAAAAAATTGTTGAATTTTCGTACACTTCGTAATAGACTATGCCAGGTAATTAAATTAAACCAAAACCGTCACCAGCATGCGCAGTAGCTAAAACGTAACTATTTGTGTCGGTTTTTGAACACGTTTTAACTACCCGCGCATGCGCATGACGGTTTCGTGACTGCTGGCTGCTTGGAACATACCTTATATAGAACGGTGGTGGGAGCAAAGAGTTCGTCATTGTTGCAAACCTCCTACCAGGTTCTGAGAACTGCAAATTGTATTTCTAAAATAAATGAGAAAATTGTTAATTGTTTTATAAAGCGTTTCGTAAAGCTACACCGGTAATTAAACCTATTCGATAGGTTGTGAGAGCACTATTTATAATTATGGTGGAAGCAAAGAGTTTGCACTTATTGCAAACCTCCAGGTACCAGGTAGCTGAAGACACTGGTAGCTACTGATGAAAGAATCGACTTACTATAAAAATAACAATAAACAATATACAAGTCAGTACTAGCCCCAGAAAATTCTAAAAGTTGATGATCTTACGTCTTACACGAGTGTTTAAAGAGGCGAGAAAGGCTTACAGGTATTTGGTTTCGGTATTCAGGAATAATAATAATGAGGATTATTCAGGTATAATCAGGAAACAGTATCTTGTCACGTGAGCGACATGCACAAACGCCCACAAACAAACATGGCGTCGTTCTGCTCAGAGTCAGGCAACGGACACGCTTTGCTCTGTGTTTGTATTTGAGCTGTCACTGCGCGCGCACCAGATCCATCCCCAAAACAAGCTCGAAAAGACGTCTCGTGTGAAACGAGCACATAACAGCAATCAAGAGAACCAGCGCTAGAAAACTGCAAATCTAGCAGCGTTTCTAGCCTTGTGTGCAGCGGTCTTAAAAGTCGCTGCACACTAGACTGGTTTTGCCGCTATAGATTTTAGCGCCGGTTCTCTTGATTGCTGTTATGTGCTCGCTTCACATGAGACGTCTTTTTAAGCTTGTTTTGGGGATGGATCTGGTGCGCGCGCAGTGACAGTTCAAATATAAACACAGAGCAAAACGTGTCCGTTGTCTGACTCTGAGCAGAATGACTCCATGTTGGTTTGTGGTCGTTTTTGCATGTCGCCCGCACGTGACAAGATACTGCTTCCTGATTGGTTCTTGCCCATACCTTGCAGCGGACCTGACAAGGAAAATAGCCCCTGTTCTAATCTTGTGAACTAGCAGGCGAGCCCGCAGCTTTTCCAGCTTCGCACCCAGCCTATACCGACCAGCAGAACTCCAAGTAGTGTTTGTACTTTGTAGCCTCGTGTGCTGAGGCATTTACACTTACTTGGCTTCGGTTTTCTAGGTGATTTTAGCGACACACCGACTCAGCACAGGTAGTAAAGGTGTATTAGAGGACTGGGGGCGAAGAGGGGGCGGCGGAGGTCTTAGATCTGCGTGGAAGGGGGTAGAGCGACAAACTAACATTGCAGTGTATGGCATGCTGTGTATCTTTACCATGGCCAAAGCAACGGTTCTCGTCGAACAGATCCAACACGCGGTCATCGGTGCTGCCAGGCATTAAACAGTCTGTCCTTGCCTGTTCGAATGGAAGTACACCGGCTACATAACTGTTTTTTTTTGTTACATGGTAGTCCAGTAACAACCATGGGTTAATGTGATACACGGTAACGCGCGGAAAATATCGGAAAATCAGTGGCGTGTGTGTTTTCCGCGCTCTCTTTGACATTGTGATTTATGTACAGTGATTTTTTTTATCTGAACTAAGTGTGCTCTCTTTGGATATTTTTCTGTGCTTTTTGGTGTTTGGTGGTTTTACCTTGGATTATAAATAAAACAATTGGATATTTACATTACATGTTGTGTGGATAAAATATATCAAAATGCCGAAAATATTTTTGATCAAAAACAGACTTCATCAGCAGCTGAAATTGGCTGAATCTCAAAATTTGTTGAAAAACGCGAATTCAGCTGATTTGAATTTTGGGTCTGGTTTAGATCACGATGATTCTGAGCCTTTATCTCTCATCGTAAACAAAAAAGATGGTGAGTTCCATTTTTGTTTTTCAAAGTTTAAACCAGAAAGTGTGATCACCATCCAAGCCCAAGTTAACATTCAAAGCTACATTTTTGACGCAGTGACAGATCTCAGTTATCGAGCGTCTCTAATTTGTGTGATCATACTTTGTGTTGATTTAAGTTTAACATAAATTATAAGAAAACTCATCAAAAAACAAACGAATATCAGAGATTGTGCAATCGCCATGACGACCAAAAATTGTTGATTTGAGAGTTCAATAAACACTGCCTTTTTATTTAAATGAGGGTGTGCAACCAATTAATATTATCATCGCTAAATTTTTACCTGTTTTGATTAAATCCTGAGACCTGAGGATTTGTTGAAGCCCTAGAAAATATGACATCCAACCGATTTTTGGTTATTGTACAAGCCTTTGTTTATTATGATATGTAAAAATAAAGATAAATTTTAGTGGGTGTACTACCTGCTCAGAGATTAGGCCCTAAAGACGAAGGGTCAATTACAGACGAACCATGAATGGTTGCCTTAACTTTGGATACCCAAAACACTGGTGCCAGTGGTTACTTGAATTATGGTAACCATAATGTTGATCTAGGATTTCGGAGATAGATGTTGAGACAAGTCTAAAAAAAATAGCATTTAGAAAAAATACCTAAGCTTAGAGTAGTGGATGATAATTATTTTAATCCGACTTAAAACAAAAAACTATTATCAATTCGAACATGTATATTTTTTTATTGTTTGATCATCTATAGCTTCTCGATTTTTTAAACTCCAGTAATCATTATTTTTGACCAATACACGTTTTGTCTCAACATATGAGGTTTTTTTAGTCGACTTACGTTGCAAGATTGACCTCCACGAAGAGCAGTTGTCCATCCTGAAGGTCCATTCTAAATATTGGTGAAAACATTTTGAAATCGGATGAGTAGTTTCGGAGATTATATACCTTCTACATCCAAACTTACAAAAATACCTCTTAGCATAGATATGGAATAGGTAGATGTTAGATTGATATTTAGATAGATAGATAAAGATAGAACGAGACGAAACGAAATAAAGGTATAGGATTATACTGATAGGAAACGATAATTCGATAGCCCTGTCATTTGTCGCTATATAAAATTCAAAAACAAAGTTTACTTCCAATCAAACATTCCAACCACTTTGAACCAAAAAAAAAATCAAAAATGTGTTTTTCACAACACAATTAAAAATATCAATTCGTAAGTACTAGACCCAAATAATTCTGGAAGGTCATGACTTTAAAAATATTTTTCAAACTAGATTTTCAATTTAAAAAAACTCGGACTTCAATTTACTTTAGGTATACATACCTATACTTATAGTATTTACCGTTGCTTCACTTGCGTTAATGTCTAGTTTTGTACCCGGTTGAACAGACAGGCAGACAAAAATTCCAGTCTATCACTAAAAAGTTAAGATTTGTTTTATTTGCATATTGATTGAAAATATGATGTTCAACTAAGATGGCATTAAAAAAAAATATACTGTTAGTTTCAAACATCAAAAGATAAATCCAAATATATCAAAATATTTTTCGTGGAATTAAAATGTATTTAACTAAGTGTAGATGATGAAGGATATTTAATAAATAACATTATGCAAATAAAAAAATTACTTTTCAAAAAAGAGTGTATGAAATCATCAATATTTTAGATATAACACCTATATATACACATTGGTCTGTGGTGTAAATGAACTTACGACATTGAGAACTTGATCATGATACAAAAAAAAGATCGTTTCTCTAATACCTCTTCTCTACCACCACATATTGTATTCTTTCTAAAGTAGCGTTTAAACTTTAACCAATAATCTGCGATCTATAATCGATGTATCGAAAGTATTGATAAATCCAATCCGGCTTCGTCCGAATTTGCAGATTTCTATCGTTTTTTCATCGACTTACCTCGCAAAATTGGTCTTTATTTGAACTCGATAAATATGTCCATCCTGAAGATCCATTCTAAATATTGGTGAAAAAAAAATTTTAAATCGGATGAGTATTAACTCCTACTTCAAACTTACAATCTTTACCTCTTTATAATATTAGTATAGTATAATAAGTTTGGATGTAAGAGGTAATCTCCGAAACTACTCATCCGATTTCGAAAAATTGTTTCACCAATGGGCCTTCAGGATGGACATATACAGAGGCTATATATTGTCGCGTTAAAATAAAAGCGTTTTTCGTAGAGACCATTATTTTCTAACGTAAGTCGACAAAAAAAAGCAGTGGCAATTTACAAACTCGGGCGAAGCCGGCCCGGGCCGCTAGTATTACATACATAGATCGCTGTTTTTAGTTCCGCGTATTCTGATAAATAGTCGCACATTTTATTTTGAACAATAATTCGACATATAGGTGCTATTGCCCCTTGATATGTCAATATTATATCAGTCTCGATGTCATATACAATAGTTTTTTGTCAATAATACTTATTAATTACGAAAGAAAAATAATTATTTTTGTGTAAACTCAACTGTACAAACAATCGTGTTTCAAAAAGTGTAAATTCTTTCGAAATTACAAATATAAAAATAAGGGTCATCGGTTCAAGTACAAATAAAATATCAGATTGGTTTTCTGACCCATCATTTAATGCAGGTGGTTTAATCATCAGTCTAGCCCAGCGTTTTCTAAACTGTTTCGCCTGTCAAAATTATCGCGGAATTTAATTAATCAATGATATTTCAAGTAAATAAAATTGTCGACCAATTTTTCTCAGACCATATTATATTGACAAAAAATAATAAAAATACAAATCAATATAACACAAGATGACGTTTCGATCCGGATTTGGATCTTCTTCAGAAATATCTAAAAAATATAAAAATTAATTACCTAGTATTAATTCAAACTTTTGCATGCAATCTATTAGATAATAAATAACTTAATACTAATTAATTTTTATATTTTTTAGATCCAAATCCGGATCGAAACGTCATCTTATGTTATATTGATTTGTATTTTAATTTTTTTTTGTCAATATATGGTCTGAGAAAAATTGGTCCACAATTTTATTTACTTGAAGAGTTCTATTCAGACGTTAATCAAAGATTTGAATTTCAATGATACTTCATTTATTTTAGTGTTTAGATTTTGTGTAAGAAAGTTTCATTTCAATAGTGTGTAATATAAACAAAATAATTTCCGAACTCTGTACAAACTATCGCTAACTATAGGTACAGGATTTTTAAAACCCAAACACCTTTTTATCTCGTGCATCTCTGGGATAAATTGAGAACTAAACAGGAATTCATGATTATCTCAAAGTAGAAATGTTTGGCGCAAAAGTTGTTTTTATTTGACCAAAAGAACAAAAATCCAAGATAAAAAATATAGGTTTCTATTTAAAAAAGTAAAGGTGACTTTGATATCTCGAAGGTACCTCCACGAAATGAAAAAAAAAACACTAATGTTGTTGATTTCCTGCAACTTTTGTCCGAAACTTTTTTTTCGAAACTTCCACCTCAACGAAAAATCCACTGTTTGCCTGGCGACGTTTATACAGTTTGGCCGCCATCGACCAGAAATGAGTTCACGGACCTCAGTTTGGGAAACGCTGCAATAAATTAAAATGCTTCCTGGTACAGCAATTATTATATTTATAGCATGTTTAGTTACTGTTATTCAATATATTAACAGTTCAAAATCTGTCTTTAAAATTACCATAAATTTGCTTCGAAAAATCATAATTTGCTTAATGTTACTTTTTTGCAAAGAAACATATTTTATTATCCTGAGATGTGGCATTGGGAGGAATTTACTTACCTATGACGTAATGCAATATGGCGATATGAAAAATGTTATAGATTAAAAATATAAATATGCATTTATTTTTCGAGCGCAATAAAAGAATTCATACTTTGTCAGTTAATTTATTCTTCAACTTTGCAAGGAAATAAGTTTTCCGTGCTTTGAATAATTTTTTTATGCAACTGTACTTTTTCTGTTATTAATTGGTTGATTATTTTTCCGCGTAAATGCATTACATCAGAATATGAAAATCATAATTTATTATGTTTTATTACAAAGATTTTATGAGTGCTGTCGAATAGAAATGTCAGTTTATAAAATATAACTTAATTAATGGCCAACATAAAATCTGTGGAAAAAAAATATAAAAAATGTTTAATTTTTTCATTTTATGAACAGGTTTTGGAATTATAAATTTATATTCAAAATTCGCGAATGCGTTTTTTAACTCTTCTTTTTTGTCTTCAATTATATTATTCAATTTTTATGTGATAAATTGTAAAGGTGAATGAATTAGAAGCATCCACGATATTGTTCACCTTTAGTTCAAGATGGTTCCTACAGATGTCACTATATCTGTGGGAAACTGCGGAAACTGGTTAAACAGATTATTATAGACTTTAATGAACTACTGCCATCCGAAAACAGATTTGAGTTTTTCTAAAGTCGCGCCTAAAGAAACTTTATACTTCAAAAACTTAAACAAATTGTAAAAAAACACATACGAAACAGTAGCTAAAAAAGTGTTGCTATATAATATATTATTAGTAGAAGCTTTGTTCCAAAAATATGTATTGAAGGAGATTTGTCTGGTTGATTATTATACATGTTCATAGGCCCTGATGATGAAAATATATTTTTCGAAACGTTGGCCACAAGCGATACTCTGTTAAAGCTTATTTCAAACTTGTTCCTCAGCCAAACAGATCTCCTTCAATATAATAAATATTATTTAATATATAAAACAAAGTCGCGTCTGTCTGTTTGTTTGAACGCGATAAACTTAAAAACTACCGAACTGATTTTCACACGGTCTTCGCAAATAGAAAGAGCGATAAACGAGGAAGGTTTCTATATATAATTTGTAAATATTTCGTGCAAAATGACGGTGTTTTGTCAAGAAAATTTTTCGTATGCTTACATGGCTAACGCTGGCCAAATCTTTATAGATACGTCAAAACAATGTACTTTGATAGTTCTGCTGCGTGTAGATGGGAAGGTCAATAGTTTTGCGCCCGGGTGAAACCGGGACGGACCGCTAGTATTATATAAAAAAATAAAGATAAAAACAACTAAAACCTTTAAATGCGAACGTGTTTACTACAGAATATGAATAGTTAATTCAATGCATTTTTAACACCTTTCTGGTCGGGAGAAAGACATTCTATAACCTTGAGTTACACAGCGTTTAAACTTCCGCTTGTATTTCAAGTCATTTTTATATACAGTCAAAGTTACAAGTTTACAATTATTATCCGAAGTACAGTGTAAACTCTTTATAACCTCCTTCGTTATAACAAAAAACTCCCTATAACGTCGAAATTTTTACGATTTGGTTGGTTTACCTTAAAACCTATACATTAATACCCTCTTTATAACGCAACAGCCATTCTCTATTACGAAGAAATATGTTCATATTTAGGCGTCAGCAAATGTTTACAGACATAAAGAGGACCATTCTGAACCATCACCATCTATTCAACAAGCACTTGATGACGCCAAACTTATCGAAAAATTCCTATTATTTAATGAAGATTATTCCACCACATTGAAAAATTGGTTATTTTTCTTTCTTCCCTCCATATAACGAAAATTCTTTATAACGAAATAAATGTTCGGTCCCTTAAAATTCGTTATAAAGAGATTATACAGTGCATTGAAGATTATTGTTAATTTGGTTGTTTTTCTTTCTTCACTCCATATAACGGTAACTCTCTATAACGATAAAAAATGCTCGGTCCCTTGAGTTTCGTTATAAAGAGTTTACACTGTATTTACATATTTAAATATCTAGTCTTGTACACGTACACTGTTTGAAATACATACACTTGTGCGTAAGTTATATTACAATTCTATTATTAAACTGGCCATTTCATCAACTGTCTAGCCAGTTTAAGAAATGATCACATTGCGTGTGAGTAACGAGACAAATACAGTCGAACTCGTGTATTTTCAACACCATCTATTTTCAACTGTATTTAGTTCGTACTCGTAGGCTACTCAGCCATAGTCAGAAAATAAGTTAGACAACATATAATATAACCTCAAAATAATGAAACCTTTTTTTATTGGTCTATATGACTGCCACAAAGTGAGGATGAAGTTGAAAATACACGGGTTGATTAGTCCCGACAGGTTAAAAATACATACATTATTTCACGTGAAATATATTCGCACAACTGTCCGCGTTTCACAAACTGTCTAGACATTTAATAAAATGTCCAGTTATATATGCCGCATGTCTGCGTTTTACACGGTATAGGTAGTCGTTCCGTTATATAGTATTATACTAGTACCTATATTAGTTAAGTGATTCCTGGAAGGGTCGATACACATAAAATAAAACATACACAAGCGCACACCATTATACTGCGATATCTACAGAGATATGTGGTACTCTAAACGCGAGACGCATAGTATTGGCCGCGGGTTCGTCGCCTAACCGAACGTTCATATCGCCGGTTGTTATTTCACTCGCATATCGCGTCTATAGAAGACCGCTCGCGCTGGCTGCGCAAGAACTTCAGGTTCTTCGAATTACCTAAGCGCTGGAGTCATGTGTAGTGGAAGCTCTCGAATTACACACGGGAGTGCAATGTCAGAGCTACGTGCTCAAATCCACAACGTAATAATTCATCTAAATTAATTCCAGCCAATTGGGCGACGGGACCGTTCCAACTTCAAAAATGTTGAAATTTGATTATAATAAAGAAAATACAATTTCTGATATCCTGTGAGGTGACGCGGGTAATGGCTAGTATTCAATATGATATTTGCTATTCGTTGCCATAGTTACCATATGTTCCACGTCATGTAAACATTAATCTAAGCATGCCGACCTAGTTTATTTCTGACAGATCCATAAAACAAAAGAGCGGCTGATTTTTTTTCATTTTCAAAATATTTCCAAAAGTATAAAGTTTAGAAAAAAAATTTTTAAAGGAAACTTTCTTGAAAAAATAAATAGAATAATAAGCCGTTATGAAAAGTATATCATTATTATATAAAAAACACCGTAATAGCAAATATCTCTTCTGCGCATGCGCCGATTTTCTATGACGCCATGTTTGTTTGTGGGCGATGTCGCCCACGTGACAAGATACTGTTTCCTGATGGGTTTTCGCTCAAAACAAGCAGTCAAACAAGTACGAAAAATAGCCACGGTTCTAATTTTGAAATCCACTCGAGCCCCAGTGATGCCAATTTCGTCTTCGCGGCTAGCGCGCCAGCCAGCATAAGTCCGAGCAGTGATTCCAGCGGAAAAAACAACCTCATGTGCATCGTCAAAATATAAATAGTTTATTTGATCAATTTTAACTTTGAAATTTCTCAAAAATATAATGTATTGACGAATTTTTGTTTTTATTTGTCTAAGGTATTTATGAGCTAACAACATCATAAAAATGATATAGATTGGTATACTAATAATAAAAGAATCACTATATGTATATATATATACTCGAAAATGTTTTAATACCTAATTCCACAATAAGTTATAAATTGTGATTATACGAAAGATTATATGAAAGAAAAAACTGATTTAAAAATGAAATGACGTAATTCAACTGTTTGTTTACGTAAAAAAACGCATCCAATCAAAATAAGAATATTCTCATAAACCGTTATTACAATGTCATTACGAAATATCCTTTTTTTTAATATATATCTACCTACACGTATTACCTGTATAGAAGAATCGAACTTGACCTTCACGATGTCTTTCAAAGACAATCCAGAGTGCTTTAATAATTAATTTTTGTTTCAATAATATTAAAGTTGACGTATATTGTGTAACAACGCATCTATAACCGAAAGAAAAAATGGCTTATGTTGAAGTTGAGGTCCAAAAACGTTTCATCTCCAGAAAAAAGCAGCATGTATGTCGAGGCACACACGACTGAAGTGAAACTTCCTGTTTATGAATAATTCACACGCGATTGAGATGAAACGCGGATGCATTTCCATTATTTGGCATAGTTACTCCTTTCTCGACGTAGATCACCCTAATAAATATCAAAATTGATGACATTCACGTGATCAACCGTAAAAATGACACCTATGTTGATTTTTAGACTATTTACCTCTTTTCACCCTCTGAAGGGGTTGTTTTTGAAAAAAACATGAAACACATGTTTATTTATTTGTTGACAGGAGTAATCCTGCGCATTTTAGAATTGATACATCTATCTTATATGATTTCTCCATGCAAATTTTTAACCCCCTGTTACTCCCTTTTAGAAATTGAATTTTCAAAAATCCGTTCTTAGCGGATGCCTACATCATAATAACTATCTGTGTGCCAAATTTCAGCCCAATCCGTCCAGTGGTTTGAGCTATGCGTTGATAAATCAGTCAGGCACGGTTTCCTTTTATATATTTCGATTTAGGTATTAGGTATATAAAAAACTCTTTTTTGAGCCAGTTAAAAACAACCGAACTGAATTTAAAACAATATATTATACGGCACCAATCCGTAAATATTCTGAACAAAATGGCGTAATTTGTTTTTAAAATCGGTTAACCCCTCGGCAAGATATGACTGAAAAAACATTTTAAAAATGTATACCTACTATATAAGTCTGATCCAAGCAGCCAGAGAACGGTAAGAGAACCTAAACCGAATTGCGCAGTAGCTAAAATAAAACTGTTTATATCAATTCCTGAGCTATTGCACAGTAGCTAGACGGCTCTGTTACAGTTCTCAGACTGCTTGGAACAGACCTTATATACAATAAGTAAACGCGTAAGGTGCACATAGGGAAATTAGCATTGGGGAAAAATACTTGGATCAGAGTTAGCCATGACTGCATTAATTGTTATTTCTATTGAATTATCGTGGTAATCTTGAGGATTTCTATTTTATTTTGATTTATTTTTATTTTACTTGGCTTTTTTAATAATAAAAAGTTCTTATAAATCATTATTTTAATTTTTTTGTACAAAAATAAAACAAAAAAACAACTCCATCTGTTTGGAAACATTTCATTCAAAAATTGTCTGACTGGTATGACGTATGCGCGTTGGTAAATCAGTGACCCTATGTCTTTAGGTTCAACACGAATAGGCGGAGATATTTGATCTCGCACCGTATTTAAGTATTTTTGGAAATTTAATGTCCCATTAATAAAAAAAGTCCGATAATGTTGTAATCATTTGAATATTTTCTTCGGTAGTATACACATTCATTTTGCAAAAGAATATTATCTGTCAAATTGAAAAACAAGATTTCAAGGCTCACTCTGATCCAGTCATTTTTTCCCAATGTTAATTTCCCTATGTGCACCTTACGTGTTTACATACTGTATATCGAATTTTATAACCTCTTTTTTTAAAGTCAAATAAAATCTGAAATTGTGAATTTATGCTAAGCTCAAGTAACTCTGTTGGTGGTCTTTAAAATATAGTATACCTATGTTTCTGAAGGTGTTGAAAAAAAACTCGAAAAAATTTGACATACGCGATTTTTTATTTCGGTCAAAGATCTATATTATGATAATAGGAATTATTAATACGGCGGAAGAACTGGTTTTAGTGTAGCATAATGTTATTTTCATAATGATATGTCATCAGTCATCGATAAAGGTGCGGCATTACCATTTTTTTTTTATTTCTATGGGTTTAGCTCGGCATCAGTCACGAAGATCGACCAGATGTCGATCGCGATATTTCTAGGGCTGCGAATTTTTTCACTGTTTTTTTTTTGGTTACCGCCTTTGCGCGCATTAACGTCATTTTTGCCGTTAGATTCCTTTGTTTTAGTGATGGGTGTTGATTCGACGAACTAGTCAAAGCAACTGTTAATTGCAACTACTTCATCTATCACTAACAAAACCAAAAGAACTGCTATGGATCTATTCTGCATGACTTCAACGAGCGAAACAACACCAACAGCATACACAAACCACAGCAATAATTGTTATTCCAATTTTTTTATCTGGTTGACAGTTCAACTACTCAATCTATCATTAACAAAACCCAAACAATTCCTTCGAGCAATAAGATCCATTCTCCTTACCGTCACCGAGTGGTCGAAACCGACATCATACACGAACCACAGCAATAGTTGATAATCCAATTGATTCAATCCGGATCATAGATTGACGATTTACAAAACGCCAAAAAAAACTCCTTCAAACAGTGATCTAGTTTCTATGCCTTTAACGGACTAAATGAGACCGACACCATATACACGAACCACAGCATTCAAGCTGGACAACAACTTAAATTGTGTTTACGTTATTTAAATGTTTGATTTTTATTTATTTGAATACGTTGTTTAAAACCAACAAAATACAAACCGTTTTTTGCAACGGTCTCGGCTAGCGTTCTCTATAATAAATGTAAAGTAGTTTAGAGAAAATCGACCCACCACTATATACTTGACTTTAATGCTGGGTTAGACGGGAATATCAGCGATGGAAAATGGAGGAAGATAGGGTTCCTGCAGGCATAATCAACAATGCAAGCGAAACTGCAAGTACAAAGGCAATATTAATATTAATATTCAATGATGAGTATTTGGAAAGAATTCCGTGGCATAAGGATCGAAAATGAAGCAATACTGAGACTTTTTAAACTTGCATTTAATACTAACGTTTCGATACGTTTTGTATCATCTTCAGAGTGTTCAAAACGTATCGAAACGTTAGTATTAAATGCAAGTTTAAAAAAGTCTCAGTATTGCTTCATTATCGATCCTTATGCCACGGAATTCTTTCCAAATACTCATCATTAACTTCAATGGATCACAGTTACTCTATTTATTGAATAGAGTCAATCTTCATTAATATTCAACACATAATTTTTAGTGTTACCAAGCCTTAAATAACCATGCTATTATATTATGTGAAATAATGTGCAAAATCATTTAAGCTTTTTTAAAACCAACAAATTTTCAACAATACTATACGCATTGGATTGATAACCTCCTTTTTTGAAGTCGGTTAATATAAACACTGGACTATTTAGAGTTCAGATGTTACACGCAACCACTGAAGGGTTAATAGTATTTTTCATTGCCAAAACACCTACGCCAAAACAGCGACACTCAAAACAAGAATCTAATCGAAACAAAGGTACAAATTAGAATGATTGCACTCGCACCCACATTCAGACGTTTTGTTTTCTCTTTTCGAACAGTAAAAATGACAATGTGCTTCGTTTATTCAAGGTTTCACGAGCAATATGACAAATACATAATTCTTAAGAAAAGTGACTAAATGTCGAAACATTTTCTGTACATGACACGTACCTTGGAAAGACTTATTTAAATATGTTAACCTTTACCTGCGACTTGTCTCATTTTATTGTCGCAGCCAGCCAGCGCGCAAGCTAGCACAAGTCCCAGCAGTGATTCCAGTAGCAAAACCAGCCTCGTGTACAGCGGCCAGTGCATGTCTGCTTTTTGTATTTAAAACGCGCGATCTAGCAACTGCATCGCGCGATCGACACTTTTGTTTGCAGTGTATTCGACAATCGCGCGCTCGTGATACTTCGATTGCGTATTCCAGCTCGTAGTCTAGTATCTAGATACGGCCTTAAGACCGCTGCACACGACGCTGGATTTTCAAGCTTGCTTTGTGGATGAATCCGGTGCGCGCACAGTGACAGTTCAAATATAATCACAGAGTAAAACGTGTCTGTTGTCTGACGTCATTTTGGTTTCTGGGCGTTTGTTCACGTCGCCCACGTGACAAGATACTTTTTCCTGATTGGTTCTTGCTCAGAGCAAGCAGAGCACCTAGCAAGAAAAATAGCCCCTGTTCTAATTTTAAAATCTTTCTTGTGAGCCGACAGTTGATAGCTGCATATGGCTATATACAAGCGACTTAATCGCACGCTTGCGATACACAACACTTTTATCGTATAACAAGGTACACTGGAAGCATCGACCAACTTTTGAGATGCCCCGTCTCGTCTGGACGCGACGTTTTAACTGAACAATCCTGGTTTATGAAAAGTTAAATAACGATCTTAGACTATTCTTTTGTTTATAAGAAATTATAACTTTATGGTTGTATATCTAAGGTCATTGTCAACACAGATTTTATTAGAATACTCTGTAAAACAATATAGATTTTAATCGACAACTGGAAGAATATGTTATTCAAATTTAATTGGTCTTATTTTGCTTAAGTACTGGCGTGTAAATATAACACTAAAGTCATAAAACAAACAAAAATATTATAAATCTACAGTAGAGCTTCCTTTGTCCGGTTGTCGATTATCCGACGTATTGCAGAAATTATACAAATGAAACAAAAACTAGTTTTTCAGTTAGAAAAATAAAAACAAAACCGGATAACTGAAACTGGATCACTTGCCGAAGCTACGTACTTTTGCTTGGAACCACACGAACTGTCCTTAACTTCAAAATTCTATAAATTATGGTATCTGTCTAACTGGCCACATTTTGTGACCTATACTGTATTCAAAAATAATTTTTCTATAAAAAATATATACAATATAACAGTGGTACCGTAACATGGCGGCCGTAATATAAACAAACACAAAAAACGTGTATATAGAAGTAAATCAACGCATCTTTTTTACGTTACGGTGGTTCGAGAAAAAACCACATCCGTTCAATTATATATGCACAAGTTTTTCTGTTCATTCAACGCCATATTGCGGTACCGCTCTCTTAGGAAACCGCAGGACTTAACGGTTACTGAATGTCAATTTGAGTTTTCCGTATAATCGAAGCTCTCCTGTATTTGTAATACAGTTTTTCGTTGAATAGCGTAATTATTTTCATTTTATTCCATCAAGGTTTGTAAAAAATATAACGTCAATGTCGATAGTTTTGTTTTTTTTTTTTTTACAAAAGAATGCAATTTTATTATAACAAAATACACCACCCCATAGAAATAGCTTTTATTAATACAAATTAATTATTAGAAAGTAATAAATTTCAATGTCGCAACTTATTAAATATTTTAATGTATACAAAAATTGTATATCCTGTATTGACACTATATTAAAATTTATTTCCGATACTATTTTTCCGGCCCAGCTTCGCCCGAGCAGATTATAATAAGCTTATGTTTTTTATTATCATTTTTAACAAAATAAAATTAGACACCTTGGTATTGTGGTATGATATAATTATACGGGATACAAGGCTTAAATAATATTAATACAATTTTTATTCACTAGAACGTTATTTATTGGTCAACGTTTCGCCAAAATTTCTTGATTTCTTCAGGACCTATAGCATTATCATTATCTAGAGTAGTTTAGTTATTTTTTTCAAACAATGTCACCGTCGGGATACGAACCCCGAATCTTTCCACTCTCGCGGCGGACTGTGTATAAATATAATTGGCTCTCGCATGATGTGAAAAAATCAGTTACCAATGCTATAAATATTAGAATGATAGTTTGATAGTTTGTGTCACTGTAGTGTAATGTAACACAGTCCGCCGCGAGAGTGGAAAGATTCGGGGTTCGTATCCCGACGGTGACATTGTTTGAAAAAAAAAATAAACTAATTTTTCTATGTTGATAGCATTGTAACAATGGGTGTTTCTTAACAATTGTAGCAAACAGTAGCTACTATAAACAATTATCATTATCAATAAATAAAATTATCGACCAATTTTTCAGACAATATATTAACAAAAATTATTATTTTTTCAATATTTTGATACTAATTAATTATTTTGAAAGAATTTTATATAAAGCAAATTAGAAATTAAATATTAATTATTTCTTATATTTTTTAGATCAATTCTGAAGAAGGTCCAAATCCGGATCGAAACATTATCTAATGTATTAATTATATTTTTTGTTAATATATTGTCTGAAAAATTGGTCGATAATTTTATTTATTGAAGAGTTCTAATCAGACGTTAATCAAAGATTTGATTATCATTATCAGTTTTAAAATAGGTTCAGTAGTTACCCGCGACAAGGAACGCGCACATTTTTTGAAGTGAAACTTCTTAAGGCGTTGTGAAGTGATAAGATTAAATCATTCCAAATTAGTCATAGTTTCTTCTCCCGAGAGGAATACGTCATTAAAAAGGGCTTCTTCAAATAAATAAAATAGTCGACCAATTTTTCTCAGACCATATATTGACAAAAAATAATAAAAAAAAAATACAAATCAATATAACAAAAGAAGACGTTTCGGTCCGGATTTGGATCTTCTTCAGAAATATCTAAAAAATATAAAAATTAATTAGTATTAAGTTAGTTATTATCTAATAGAATGCACGAAAGATTGAAAGTTTGAATGATTCAAAAAATTTATTTATTTTTTGTTAATATATGGTCTGAGAAAAATTGATCGACAATTTTATTTATTTGAAGAGTTCTATTCAGACGTTAATCAAAGATTTAAAAAGGGCTTCTGTTAGCCGTAATAACATAATTATTGCTAACGCGAGCGACCCCGCGAGTAAAAACTGGGTAATTCATAAAATAAATTTACATTTAAATTTCGAATTATGAATACAGTTGACTCGCGACAGGTGATACATATTGTTGCTATTCAAGATGATACATTTATGAATATTCAAATAATCACAAATATGGCGACAACAAGGTTATTATTAAACAAGAACACGCCTGAAAAGCCAGTCGTGTCGCTGTTATCCATTTACGATGGCTTCAATAGCAGACCTCTTTGTACACGCTTTATGAATAAATATAAATGAAATATGTCTGGGATGTCGTTTCGGATTAAATATTGCTCCGACAGATAGCACCATGGGCGTCGACGAGTCTCTTTATAATTACGAAGTTTCCACTTGAACGAAAATACTAGTAATAATAGTGTCACATCATAATAAAAAACCCGGAAACCAAGATGATTTGAAACTTAAACTTTGTTATTTTTTAAGATATTATTACAAAAATTCTTTCGCCCTTAATTTTGAAATTTTTGAAACTATGATTTAAAAAAATATAAAAATGAGAAAGGACCCCGCACAAACCTTACTGGATTTGGTTCTCGCTTAATTTGATTGAAGATGGATTTATTTTATAGTTAAAAAGTCATTAATGGAAAATGTCCATGGGCGCGTAGCCAATAGATTTTTAGCTTCAGATATGTTTAGCGAGATTTTAGATGTAGGGATATCCATTGAATTCACAATCTTAAAAAAATCCTAAGCTCTTGAAATATGTTTTTCGAGTGCGCTGAATCCGAATATGACATTATTTTATACAGAGTGACACCTTCCAACATTACCTAGATTTCGACTATTTTTCTATTTCTAAAATAAGCATAAAAGTTGAGCATGGAGCACGTTTGTGAATTCAATGGATATTCGTATATCTAAAATCTCGCTGAAAACCTATTGGTTTTAGGCTATATATAACCCAGATGATTGCTTCGCTTGCGTTTCGAGAGAATGCAAACCCATTTGACTTACGTCACTGATCATTATCTATAATATAAAAATGAATCGCAAAATGTGTTGGTAAGCGCATAACTCAACAACGCCTGGACCAATTTGGCCAAATCTTTTTTTAAAATGTTCGTTGAAGTTCAAGGATGGTTTTTACGGCGAGAAAAATTAGAATTATTGCTGGAAAAACCCTAAAAATAGCCCTTTTCTTTTTCCCATACAAATGATTTCTAACTAAAACGTAGTCAATTTGAGCTTTATTGCTATGGTATAAAGTATTATTAAAGACACGATTTTTTTTTTAAATTCGTATCCATGGTTTTAAAATATAAACAGCCTTATGTATGATTTGAAAAAATTCTGTCAAAAATTAAAAAAACATTTATATATATTTTTAACATTTTTCATCATTAAATAATTTTCAAGTGATTTTATAACCTCAAAAGTACTCAACACGTGACACGAGCTTCCAATAACAACGGATTTTGTGTTGTAAGTATACTTTTTTTTATTCATATCGAAAATGTTGTTGATCTTATAAAAATTGGTCGATAATTTATTTATTGAAGAGTACTAATCAGACGTTAATCAAAGATTCAAATATCCCCATTCGTTCTTTTGCACCGGGTACGACGGCGCAGCCGGAGTGTTCGACATACACACATATACGTCCATGTATATTTTAAAATAAATAAAATAGATAGATAGATGTTCCAATTATATAGATATATATATATATATAATACTGTTAGGCGGTACGAAGTTCGCCGGGTCCGCTATATATAGGTAATAAAATTCTCGTGTCACAGTTTTCGTTGCCATACTCCTCCGAAACGGCTTGACCGATTTTGATGAAATTTTTTGTGCTTATCCGGTATCTATGAGAATCGGCCAACATCTATTTTTCATCCCCCTAAATGTTAGGGGTAGTCCACCCCTAAATTTTTTTTCTTCCTTCCCCATTCGTTCTTTTGCACCCGGGTGAAACCGGGCGGGACCGCTAGTTATAGATATAAAACAATCTAGATTTTATGATAAATTACTAGTAGTCGTTTTTGATAAAGCTATCCGATTAAAAAGGCAAAGAATTTGGCATTGTCTTCAACGAACAACGGATTTATTAAAGCCATTTGCATATATTATTATAAATAAAACAACCTCAATAAAAAATATTATCAAGAATGTGCAATTGTAGCCGTATATGGGATGTAAGGATGCTTTGTTTAATAAACCAGTAAATGAGTTCATTTTTTTTTGTCTACAATTTCACCTTTACGTCTTTATAAGATCGCGGTTGATCATTTTACTGATACAACCGCATTCTTTTGTTTATGTACTAGCCATTACCAGCGACTTCACTCGCCCTTTCTCACCTGATGACATCTAGCAGATGACCTTGTGTTATGACGTCTTGGAGTCACTGGTTTATTATTTTTTTCTAAATATCAGTGATAACATTCTTCAAACGCGTTTACTAGTTACTAGAAAGAAGAAACTGTATTTTAGCCCGAAATAATCCATCTTTTAAATAGATAGAGTCCAAGTATTCAAAATAATCGTCTGGTGACGAAGAGACAGACAGATAAAAACTCTAGAAAAACATTTCACCGTTTAGAAATATTCGACAAGAAAAAAATATGCATTATTATGGATTACTTTTGATTAAATTAAGTTCAAAGATTGAATAAGTTCAAAAAGGAAATAAATTATAATTAAATTGTTCTTTTTAAAGGTTAACTGTAAAGCAGTAACTTTTTTATCGAGAAGTGCAATAAATTATAGTAAATTTATTGCATATATTATTATAAACAGAAAATATAACCTTTTTATAAGTTTACTTATATAACAAAAAAAAAATGCATCCAATTAATTTTTTGACATGAAACGATTTATATAAATTTGCTAACCCTTCACATGACGCAAAAACCACACTGATCAAATTATTGATTTTTTATTTTTATATAGGTAATAAAAAAGTTTTTTACGATGACCCGGGACTGTTCCTAACTTCCTACGTCTATAAAAATTTAGAGTAGACTTCCGATCGATTGTAGATTATAGATGCTCGACAGTTAAGGTCAGAATCAAAAGACAACGCTGACGTAACGGAAGCCTTTTTTCTTAATTTTCGATGTAAAACTTCTTTTGAAATGGTAGGATTAAGTTCATTAGTGAGATTGAAAATGTATAACGAACGTATACCGTATACTATAAAAACAGACTGTAGAATATCACGCTAAGGTTGCTGTGAGGTAGAATACTTGCCTCGTAACTTAAAGGTCGTAGACTCGATCCCGGCGATCGGTGCTACTATTGCTTTTTTTGTACAATTATACCAGTGTGTAGTGTAAAATACACAGTCCGTTTTTTCTCAATAGTCCAAATCAAACATTAACACACTGTGAGATCCAGCTTATTGCATTCTCATCGCGACGTAACGGTTGAAAAGAGTACGGCGCAGAAAAGGAAGCACTAACTACAATTTATGGGTTTAGATTTTTTTGACAAAACCCAGCACACGTTTAATTTTAAAGAAAGATTTTGTATTCGGGCTTTCGTTATTAAATGTGCATTTTTGTACAAAAATGGTTTCTGATTAAATGATTTACAGTTAATACACCAATTCCCGTTCGATCAATTGGAAAACAAGCACGTGTTTAAAATATTTAATCATTTTTTAAAGTGGATTACTAATTACTTAATGGTTAACACAAATCAATGTCAGATCTCTGCTAACCTTGAAATTTGTTTGCTGTCAAACGATTTCAATGTACTAAAAGTGCGGTGCTGCTAAAATAGTAGCAGTACAGGTAATAAATAAATAAATGCATTGAATATTATAGAATATAACCTCAAAACACTAAATTGCTGTTACTTTTTTCGGCGCACGTTCCTTTAAACTTGTTAGCATAATCAGAAGATGGTTATTGCTTTGTTTTAATCAGTGATGGCTTTATAATAAGTCATACCAGGCACCAGCCTAGGGCACCGCCGTCGAGGGGGCACGCAAAATGAGAATTGTAACAATTATTATTTTTTTATTCAACATATTTATTAACGTAAGTTTGTAACATGAATATTATTTAATTCAACATATTTATTAACGTAAGTTTGTAACATGAATATTATTTAATTCAACACATTTATTAATTTAATTTTTTTTAACATGAACACTACTTCCTAGTTCATACGCTCCGCTGCCATCTTGCTTCTGTTTCTCTACAGAATACATTTTTCCTAGCTGGTATTTGATACATTGACTTCTACTAAAAGGTTCTGAACAATAGCTAAAAAAAACCTACAATAATAAAAATGCGTTTAACGTCCGTTTCTCGACTTTATACCATAACAGACGCCATTCGCGCCATTACTATTTTTTTTTCTACTACACTTCCCGTTATTTTCTACATTTTTAAACTTTTACTTAATTAATATAAATGGGCGAATGAAGGAATTGTAGGGTGTTAGGATAAGGTAGGCAAATTTAGAGCATAGGAGTTTGACAAGTAATCGGCCATGGCCTTGAATAAGGAACCATCTCGATATTTATCTGTAATTATTGAGGGAAACCATGGAAAACCTCAACAAGATGGCCGGTACAGGAATTACCGTTTCTCGTCGAGAGGCAGCAGGAAAAAGTTCCAGCCAGATCTGCACCCGCCGGGATTCGAACCCGGTATCTCCCGAATGCGAGTCTAGTGCTCTCGCCACTACGCCCCCCGCTCGGTAAAAAACCGACAATCACTAGACCGAAACCGCGGGCAAAGACTATAGTTATTAATATAATCAAATTTGTACAGATAATATCTGCAACCAATAGCAAAATCATGATTTTAAATTGGTTGGACAATCGACAATAATAACCGGTTCGTTACAAATCAGTTGCAGTAATAACAAATTACAAATAGCGCGACGAAACCTGGCGGGAGGTCATCATCGGCGGGCATCTGTGATTGTACCTATTTATTACTATATTATAATATACTATATTCTACAATCTATAACGATTGAATATTGGAAAAGTTATATGGTTTTATACGTTTGTCTAAAATTGGTATCGCTAAAGAAATCGTTATAAAATCAGTTAGAATTAATTTTTTCCAAAAATTTCAACAGAATACTAAAGTTGAATGGATTTGTGATTTTTCTGGCTTGGTCCGATCAGCGAAACCCGTTTGTGAAAAAAATGGCGCAATTTGCAATTAAGGAAACAAAAAAAAGGTGATAGTTAATTACTCGAGAAGTAATTGACCGATGACGCTAAAATTATTCATGCATGTTTGTGTCAACATAGACATCATTTTTGAGAATTTTCAGCCATCTATGTGCGGTCATTTTTTAGTAAAAAAATAGTGAAAAAAACGTGTTTTTTTAACTTTCGGGGCTATTTGCAAGTTAACAATTGCACGTAGCAACCTCTGTCAGTGCTCATTTTTTAGGAAATATCATAAGGAACAACTTTCTCAATGCATATGCTATACTAAAAGTCAAGAGGAACGGAGATATTAAAGGAAATAGAGAAAAAAGCACTATTTTCGTCACTAATTGTCAATTATAAAATCAAGCACACCAACAATTTGTAAGCAGACTTAGGGGGTTGAACTACACCCTAAAACGAAGCGATTCCAACAATAAATTCGCCTGTGCCCGAAAAATGCACCCAAAACTCCTCGCCGTCTTGTCTACTAATACAGTAACCCAAATTGATTATTTTCGTCACCCAAAATTGTAATTTACAGTCACTCGTTTAAATACTACCCTATTTTAATTAAACTTTTTTACGGAATGATCAAAAAAATAATACCAAAAATTACACTGCAGATAGAGAGATCAATGGTTTATTTAGTTCCAATGTTATCGTTAAAGCTCACCTCAGAACTTTAAGAGAGTATAGTTGGCTGTGTAAGAAACACGAGAATCCGTTGTATTAACAGAAAATTCAAGGTTAACATCGTTAGTGCGAAGATGATGTATATTTAATATACGAGGGACACTAAAATAAAATAGCAAGTTTTATAAGCTCACTAGCGGCCCTGTACGTGCTTCGCTACGTATAAAGTGAAATAATAAAAAAATGTAATTGAAACATCTATCTATCTATTTTATTAATTGCTAGCTGTTTCAAAATATACATGTGCGTATATGTGTGTATGGAAATATATATGACTGCATACGTCAATAAAAAAAAGCGTAAAGTATTCGTGGATAACTGGTCTTTAAAACACTTGCTCTACTTCGAGGGTTCACTCCGGCTGCGCCGTCGTGCTCGAAAAAAAATAGTGTAAAGTATTTATAATTAATTATAGCATAATTGCTGTATAATGTTTTAAACGATATTCAGTTTTTTTACATCCTCGATCTAGATATATGGTTGTTAAGTTTTCTTAAATAAGGATTCTTAAATTTTCTCTTTTTCCGCGCAATTTTTTAAATTTTTTCTGTCATAAGAACCTTCTCCTGACAATAACAAACACAACAAAAAAAAATATTGAAATCGGTCCAGCCGCTCACGCGTGATGGCGTGACCAAGGGATATAGGGATTCATTTATATATATATATATATATAGATATTGAAAATCTTTGCTCTAAGCTCAGTGAGCAATGTTATGCTTTTAGAGGACTCAAATTCGTGTAGTTAGTATGAAAGTTTTAAGAACAGCTTATTTTGGATGCTTTCAATCGCATCTGGTTTCCTCTTTTGGGAGGTTGTGAATAGCACTCCACTCTTCAAAGTCGCTCACTTGACAAGATACTGCTTCCTGATTGATCATACCTATCAGCGGACCTAGCGAGGAAAATACTGCCGTAAAAAGTCAAAAGGCAGTAAGTAACCAACTTATAAATTTGAGTAAATCAAGATTTACTAAAAATGTATTGACCGTCCAGAATTTTAGATTATGGAAACCAAAACATGGGGGAAACATTTTTTAAAGACAATAAAGTTATTTCTGCAGCACTTACTGCTGTCGTTGGTTTCAGTATGAACTCATTTTTCAACAAATGTCACTTACTGCCCTTTGCCTTTTTAGGGCAGAATAGCCCCTGTACCTACTAATTTTAAAACCTATCGTGTGAGCTAGCAGGCGAGCCCGCAGTGACGTCATTCGCAGCTTCGTACCCAGCCTACCGGCCAGCAGAACTCCAAGCAGCGCTACTAGCCTCGTGTTCAGCCTTAATGTTTCCAGAGTAACTCAGCGTCTGAGAGTAGATTTTGCAACTATTAGTGTAGGCGCGAATTTTGTCGGTGTCCCCATATCGCGTCTTGTACATCGACTATAATACAGTACTTGTGTGAGTGTGTGTGTTTGTGTGTGTGTTGTATACGCAAAATAACGCTTGTATAACCGCCGTTGGTCGGCGATTCGACCGGTAAGCGGCAATAATATGCCGTATACACAACGGACGGCGGCGAACACTTGATCCGTGAAGCAGCGGATCGGTCTTGTATGTAGAGATATCTATGGCCGTAAAGCAAAGTCGCTTAATACAAACTTCTCTATACTACTTACACCTTCAAATAATAATTTAACGTCCGTTTCTCAACTTTATGTCATAACAGACGCCATTCGCACCATTTTCCATCTTCCACACGCTTCCCGTTATTTTCTATATTTTTTCAACTTCCACTTAATTATAATTGTAATGGGCGAATTAAGGAATTGTAGAACATTAGGATAAGGTAGGAAAATTTTGAGCATAGGAGTTTGACAGGTAATTTTGAATAATGGACGATCTCGATATTTATGTGGAATTATTGGGGGAAACCATGGAAAACCTCAGCAAGATGGCCGGTACAGGAATTACCGTCTCTCGGCGAGAGGCAGCAGAAAAAAGTCCCAGCCACATCTGCCCCCGCCGGGATTCGAACCCGGTACCTTCCGAATGTGAGTCTAGTGCTCTCACCACTACGCCCCCGCTTGCTAAAAGTTTAGTTACTAAGATACAAATGAAATGATACATGGTAAAATTTAATTACAGGGCGAAATTTAGTAACTAGAATTTCGTTAGTTGACGGGGTGAAATTTTGTTGCAGGGTGAAATTTAGTTATAGGGCGAAATTTAGTAACTAGAATTTCGTTAGTTGACGGGGTGAAATTTTGTTGCAGGGTGAAATTTAGATACAGGGCGAAATTTAGTTACAGGGCGAAATTTAGTTACAGGGCAAAATTTAGTTACAGGGCAAAATTTAACTACTAAAATTACGCTTAAATATATGTTTCCCATGTGCCAGGCGTCCGACAATAGTAAATTTTTTTTAATATCAAACGTTCCAACACTAATGGTATGGAAGGATTTAACGAATAAATGTTATTGTTTTGTTTCATGTCCCGTTCTGGCTCGAATGGGTTAGTTTTTATTTTAGCGAAAATAGGACGTAACACATTTTGCCTTGTTACCTTATTTAAAATCTACAGGTACGCCGAATACAGGTATAACAGCAACAGAGAACTCTTGCTAAAGGCCGATGTCCAGTTTGGAGGTCACACGGAGCGTATGTACAGAATCTGTGTGTGTGTGTGTGTTTGTTACTCTTCGTCCATTTGAAAATAACAACGTACGGGGAATATTATTTTATATGTTCTGACATCTTAATTAAACATTATTTTTACCGCGCGATCGAAAAATGGAATCGATCCACTATGGCTGTATACTTTATTCGATTGTTTTATCTATACAAATTCAAAATGGATCTAGAAAAACTGAAAACGATTCAATTTTTTACATCTTTAAGAGATACTTCTAAAACAAATTGTAATTTTATTTGCTGTAAACATTATTTGCGTATACATTTTTTAAAGGCTCTGTTCAAAAACATTAATCAATATTTTAACAAACAATATATTGTTAGAATAATTTTGGGTTGTCAGATGTGTTGGGGGAAAACCCGGCCAACGTTAATAACCCAATATAGCTACAAAAATTGTGATTCCTATTGCATATTATATTATAGTAGCAAACTCTTAACCCTACTTTCTTTAAATTGAGTTGCTTTGCTATAGTTTTAGACGATTTTTTTTGTATATATAGAAAATCAATGTACTTATAAGAATCTGTTAAAGATTCGTCGGCATTTAGCACAGAAAAGAATCTCTAACGAGATTCTTCGATTTTTTTGTAATCAGTGATGCCTAAATAATTAATTATTTAACTGTTTAACTTACGCGATCGGGCGGCATTGTAATTAAAACCGGAGTATCTGTTGTCCGGTTTATCGAGATTTTTTTTTACCGGACAAACGTAAAGAAAACCGGACATCTGGCAACCCCGGGAAGATACTGTAAGAGTATCTATCAAATTAATAAATAATGATCATAGTTCATAAGTATATCTTGTTGGAGTTTATTGGAGTTTACTCCTTAAGAAACGATTTTGAGTTATAAGGCCCGGTACGGAAGTTTTTATGAGTAGTAAAATCAATTAGTGAGGCGTTACGCTCCACCGCTTCAATTGTGGCGTTACGCTCACCCGCTTCAAAAAAGACAAACATATATATCTGTAGGATTTAACGTGCGAAAGAATGAGATGGAATACATTACACAGCGTATCTAAGGAGTAAACTCCGGTCGTGCGTCGGAGCTGACACACACACTTTTTTTAATTTTAATTTAAATTTCATCCACGTTAATTTCATAACGAGTCGTTTAGAAATGAAATAGGTTAACCAACATTTTTTTTTTCAAAAATAATTTAGCTGCATCATGACGTAAAGTTAGCTAGAAAAATAAAATGTTGGATAAAGATTTGAGGTTAAGTTAGCTTCATTGAAACAGAACTCATTTTTTGGCTCAAAAAAGCTGAGGTCATCATCATTTTTGCGGGTCAATACACATTATGCTAGTCAAAGGGTACACATTTTTTTTAAGCAATTTGTTTCATAGTAGAACATAGATTATGAATGTTTAAAAATCTTCTAAATTTTAACACCATATAGAAACGTTATCATCTACGCGTGCGTAATAAAATTAAACAACTGCGAATCGGAATAAAACGTAGTGTCACAACTATTATAATAAATCTGTGATGTTTTGTTTAATGTTTGCCCTTCATATTGTTGCACGTGCGTTTAAAACAAAGCCATTATTATTGTCATTATTGTTAGTCGCAATTTGAGTAATCCGTGCGGAACAAACATCACAACGCGGCAACTTTCTCATTACTCGTAGATCTTAGTTTTTTTTTTAATATTTATCTAAACTATTATAAAAAAGCTGGAGAGTTTGTTTGTTTGAAAGCGTTAATCTCAGGAAATATTAACCCAAGTTGAAAAATTCGTTTTGCATTATGGCCGCTGCAGTCTAGATATGAGCGCCGATGGGTAAAGGAGCGGCGGCGGCGCGCCGACTTTTTAAGGTCGGCGGCGGCGGCGTAGTCGGCGGCGTGACCTTAGGAGCATTTTTTAATGATGGGCAGGATACAATAAAACAAAACATGTAGTTTAACAACCAGAATTATTATTTATTTAACACAAATTATTTTTATAAGGAAATGGTTTCTAGCCTAGAGCTAAAATATTTTTGGCATTTCGATTGGCAGAAAAAAATCAACGTTGTCATAAAGTTCTAATTACAATTAACAAGAAAATAAATCTTAGAGAAAACAAAGATGTTTCTTTTAAGTCAAAATATAAAGTAGTCTTTAAAAATATGTTTTCAACATTTTCTGATCGTTTAAACATATGCCTTTTCGCTCGGCGCGCCGTTACATTTTCACGGCGGCGGCGGCGGGGGGGAATCGTCGGTGGCGACGGCGCGGCGCTCTTATCTACGCTGCACACGTAGCTGGAAACACAGCTATAAACACTGTTTGCATTTCATTTATCATTTATCCGGACATTAACACTGTACCGGGAAAAAATGGGATTATTGAATTAATTGGCTCTACGTACTGGAAATTTTTAATATGGCGCTTGAGGGTTAACAATGTTAAAACATTTCTGGAGTTCTTCAAGTAACCTATTTCACATAACACAACAAATATTACATTATTGAATTCAACTATGTTGAGCTACTTATTGTACAGTGCGAGGCGTGTGCAACCCTGACCCGTACGGACGCGGGTCGTGCCTATTGGGACCAAGTACAAGGTTTAAAAGAAGTGATACACACCTACTGATTTATATTATCTTATACGTCACTCATATAGTGCAGTTATATGCAAAAATTGCACATGCAACTGTTTCATGCTTCAATGCAATTGTTTTAAAAAAACAGCTGAATTTGACGCAACTAAGCTTCGTTCACACGCTTTTTAAGTTCAAGGTTATGAATCACTATACACGGAGAAATGAGGACGCACACATTCTTTCGAGGGGAAAGTTATGAGACGTGACCGTTTTAGGTTATGAAGACACCTTCTGGCGTGTAACTTTTTTTATGGTTTTAAATTATTACGGAATCGGTTCTATATTAATATCTGGACGACTTAGAAGTTAGCTAATGTGCAGACAATACAAGGGCGCAGATATTTTTTTCTGGAAGGGGGTAAAGCAAAAAATATCAATGTTTTTTGTAAGTTTTATCAATATCAAACCAAAATACTCACGGGGGAAGGTGTCAAGCAAAATGTTAATTCCCAAACTAATTATGTTACAAAATATGCTGTTACAATCTTATCTACATTTTGTTTTTAGTTAGGTATTCGTAATATTTTATTTTTAATTATTATGGTTCTGGGGGGTAATTATCACCTTTACCCTCAAATATCTACGCTCTTGTGACAATATTTAATAAAAAAGTTTAAATCAATGTTCATATAAAGGTAATAATAAGGGTAAATTATCTTGAGCTTGAAGATCCAGACACCTGAGGTCTCTTGTTATTTTGATAAGCTCATTGATGTCAAGTATCTAAAATCCTCACTGGATACATCCTGGTCGTGGGCAATATTGAGATGGCTTGAGGGCCAGATGCGGCTTTAACACTTTGACGGACACTTAAAAATTCAATTTTGTTCCAATTTTGACACTATAGTTTTTTTCATTTGTTTGAAATTGAATTACTTTTATAAGTTGTTATGTTGTGACAATATTGCCTTAGTAGATATTTGTACGGTGACACAGAGCACACAGGGTATGTATTCAACACTGGAAAATAGACTGCTACACCCGTCTGGCTATAAAACGTTCCGTAGTATACGACGGCTTCAGCCGTCGTGTCAAACTTTTGAAGTTTTGTTTATGACGGTCTAAGCCGGTTTGTCCGTCAAAGTGTTAATATCACTGATCTAAATGGATCACATCATTTTAAAGTTGAAAACAAATGACATACTATCTGAAATCTAGATAAAAGCGAAGTCTTACCACAAACCAATCACTAACCTGGAAAACATTAATGGTGCAAGTGACGCAATGTCAATAAATAGAATTAATTTAGAATAAACTGTGTTTAGAATCCATTAACACAGAAAATAGGATGAAAACTGTGCAACCGCATAATCATTTTTGTTTTACACAAAATTGAGGTTATGTTAATGTATTGTAAACAGAACAAAAGACTAACAGCGACGCAAACAAAAGCCGACGATGCATCAACGTGTTGTATAACGTATTACGTTACGAGTATTACGTCAAACGTTTCGGTAACGACTCTCTTTCTCTATACAGTTAATGACGGCACGTGCGCTGGAGAAAGTGTAACAGGGTCATCATCTCCCACGTGTCTTAAATCGTCTATAGTACTTTCTATATATCTATGCATGTGAGGTCTTTTCTGTATGCACCGGATTTTATTATCAAAGTTGATTTGTTGACCGCGTTTTGTGGACGCAGACGATGCATCAATGATGATTAACATTCTTAGCTGCGGCGAAAGATGAAGCCACCTCGTCATCTGCCGTAAAAAGGCAAAAGGCAGTAAGTGACCAACTTATGTATTTGAGTAAATCAAGATTTAGGTACTATAAAAATGTATTGACCGTCCAGAATTTTAGATTATGGAAACCAAAACATTTTTTAAAGCCAATAAAATTATTGCTGCAGCACTTACTGCTGTCGTTGGTTTCAGTATGAACTCATTTTTCAACTAATGTCACTTACTGCCCTTTGCCTTTTTAGGGCAGTCATAGTGACGTGAACGCATTGCGCCATATATAAAATCTCGTTAAGCCGGGTACTCATTAGCGAGCTGTAACCGTAACATGTGTGATACAGTAACGAGGTTCTAGTGTGTACGTGTGTTACAGTTACAGCTCGCGATGTCGCCGGATCGCTTTCACCGAGCGTACTCATTTTGCGAGCTGTAACCGTAACATGTGTGATACAGTAACGAGGTTCTAGTGTGTACGCGTGTTACAGTTACAGCTCGCGACGTCGCCGGATCGCTTTCACCGAGCGTACTCATTTTGCGAGCTGTAACCGTAACATGTGTGATACAGTAACGAGGTTCTAGTGTGTACGCGTGTTACAGTTACAGCTCGCGACGTCGCCGGATCGCTTTCACCGAGCGTACTCATTTTGCGAGCTGTAACCGTAACATGTGTGATACAGTAACGAGGTTCTAGTGTGTACGCGTGTTACAGTTACAGCTCGCGACGTCGCCGGATCGCTTTCACCGAGCGTACTCATTTTGCGAGCTGTAACTGTAACCAAACAGATACAGTTCGAAGTTCTAGTGTGTACGAGAAGGCCAGTGGCCTGACAAGCCGGATTTATCCGCAGGTTTGAAACTCCACGATGTCGGTCCAAGTGTCTCTCGCTTGTGCAGCATACATACATACAATAGTTGTCGATGTTGATACAACACAAGTTACAACCTCTCGTCTTGACGTCCACAAGCGCACTGCGAGCGCCCTTTGATTCGCGGCAAAAACCGACAATCGTCGGCTCGCTGCAAGCGGCACGCGTACCGCTCGCAGTAGGTTTACGAACCACGTCCACACTATGTTTTTGGTAACAGTAACGGTTACAGTTACGTGCAACGTTACGGGTCCAGAAATGAGTACGTTGTAAACGTCGGCTCGCTGCAAGCGGCACGCGTACCGCTCACAGCAGGTTTACGAACCACGTACACACTATGTTTTTGGTAACAGTAACGGTTACAGTTACGTGCAACGTTACGGGTTCAGAAATGAGTACGTTGTAAACGTCGGCTCGCTACAAGCGGCACGCGTACCGCTCGCAGCAGGCTTGCGAACCACGTACACACTATGTTTTTTGGTTACAGTACATGCAACGGTTACGGTTACGGCTCGCTAATGAGTACCCGGCTTTTAACTGCCTTCCTATAGAACTGAAGAATTTACCTTTTCTTAAATTTAAAAGGGAGCTTAAATCATTTTTAATTAAAGCTTGTCTATATTCAGTACAAGAATTTTTTTAAATTAATTTTAATTAAGAAATTTATGACGAACTCCTGCTGTATAGCTATTAGGTATGGACAATAAATTTATCTATCTATCAAATTTATCTATCTATCTGTAGCTAGAAATCCTTTGGTTTTTATAGGCTATGCGCCAATAGACACTTTTTCTTAGTGACCTTTAAACTATAAAATAAAACCATTTTTGATCAATTTAACCGAGAATCAATTATCTCATAAGGTTTGTACAGGGTCCTTTGCGGAAATCTCGGACATTTTCGGAAAATCTTAGATAAGCACCAGAAAATACTTAGAAAATCTTCGGAAGTTTCTAGAATTCTTCGGAAGACGAAATTTTTGTAAATTGCCATCAATTTGATGTGTTATGTTTAGCGATGTTGAAATCGTGGAAATTTTGTATTTTTCAAAGGATTCGGGACTGGAAAAGAAGTGGCTACATGCTATTGGAAAGGAAACAATGTCAGCTCGCGCGTTTTTCTGTACGTTCCTCATTTGTCCATCTCTATTGACTGCAGAGACCAGTGTTTATTTATTATACAAAAAGCATCACACATTATTTTAACAAAGACACTTTTTATGATTCATCGGTCTATTTGCAATTTTGAGCGAACAATTAGTACCAATGTTTGTTGAGCTGATACATAAAATTTATGAAACCGTGTTCAAATAATTATCAAACATAGATCACTATTGTGATCGTCCACGCAAATACGACACCGTAACAAATTTTAAATAAATATTTTCATGTGCAATACTTTTTAAATATTTGTACAAAAAAGTTAATAAACTGTAATGAATTATTTCAGTGTCTTGAAAAAATTGAAGGACACTTTTTGACAAAACAAAAAATTGTGTTATTCCATTTTACTATAATAATAATTTTTACGTTGCTTATAAAAATAGAAACAAAATTATTAATTAAATAAATATTTGCTGTCAACAGCTTTGTTAGCGTTGTCGGCCCGATAAAAAAAACGCGTTCCACAAATTTTGTCTGTCTGCTTGTTTGTCAGTAAAAGCCGCTGCACACTAGGCTTGGACTTCTACTGGCCGGCAGGCTTCGCACTCGCCTGCTATAGCAAGATAGATTTAAAATTAGAACAGGAGCTATTTTTCTTGAAGGTCCTCTGCTTGCTCTGAGCAAGAACCAATCAGGAAACAGTATCTTGTCGCACGTGGGCGACGTGAACAAACGCCCACAAACCAACATGGCGTCATTCTGCTCACAGTCAGACGACAGACACGTTTTGTTCTATATGCTGTTTATATTTGAACTGTCATTGCGCTCGCACCAGATCTATCGATTCACGCGAGCGAAGCCGCGGTTAAAAGCCAATCAATTATACGAATCTCGTATGCGCATGCCCTGAACAATCGCGCCGGACCACTTCCGTTAAATCTGTTATGTGTGACGCGTGCCCTTTTGCCGTTATTCACAGGTCACTGGCTCCATTATTTGAAAAAATATAAAAGTAACAATAAATACAGTAGAATCTGTAAATTCATTATTATATGCACCGAAGTAAGTATGTATATACCTATTTAAATTAGTGATGTGTCGCTCCTGAGCGAGTCGTTCATAATGAACGACTCCTTTCTCAGAGCGGAGCGAGTCGCTCTTTTTTTGTGAATGACTCACTCCGAGCGCCATTGCTCTGTGCTGAGCTGTTCTGTACTGTTGCATTCGCACATTTACAGAGCGCACACAGCACTGGACACAGAGGCACTAGTGAATTTTGCACGTACGGAGGCATTTAATGTTGAATGACATACTGTAAGTGACTTAAACCATTCACATTGACGGCGCTGACAAAGATATAATATTGTAACAATAAACATTATTGATGAGTATTTGGAAGGAATTCCGTATAGCATAAGGATCGAAAATGAAGCAATACTGAGATTTTTTTAAACTTGCATTTAATACTAACGTTTCGATACGTTTTGTATCATCTTCAGAGTATCGAAACGTTAGTATTAAATGCAAGTTTAAAAAAATCTCAGTATTGCTTCATTTTCGATCCTTATGCCACGGAATTCCTTCCAAATACTCATCATTAACTTCAACGGATCACAGTTACTCTATTTATTGAATAGAGTCAATCTTCAAATAAACATTATTATTGTTAAGGCTTTTATTATACGGTCCAGGGCCGTAACTAGGCAGGGGCAACAGGGGCACTTGCCCAGGGCCCAGGGCACAGGGGGGCCCAAGAAGACCCCGATAAAAATTATCTCAATTATTTTCATTCGTATTTTAATGAATATTACAAATCACATATATAAGTAACACCACTGGTGGCTCAGATAGACGGGGCCCAAAAAAGCCAGAATATGCTATTAGAATTTTTATTTAAAAAAAACATATTTATTTAATTCTCAATACTTAGGCCCGGTATTATAAAACAAGATTAAAACTTAATCTTGGATTATACTAACTTAACTGTCATCGATGTCATCTGCTTCATCGGTATACATGATTTCGAATTAGTCGAATCGTACCAAAACATCGTTGTTGCTTTAAGAATATTTCTAACCCTACCAGTCACCACCGCTTCTTGCGAGAGAAGTTTTAGTAAACTGAAGTTAATTAAAAACTATTTAAGATCGTCGCTCTCACAACAGCGTTTGTTGAACCTGTCTATTATATCAATTGAATCTAACATAGTGCAAGAAATAGATTTTAATAATATAACTGATGAGTTTGCGGAGAAAAAAAGCAAGAAGAATGCAATTTAAATAAATTTTTAATTCGTTTTTCTTCATAAATATAAAATAAAAAAAAATTTACAAAAAATATGGACAGGACCAATTTAAAGATTCCTTATTTTGTGTTTATTTATTAAGTGACATACCTACTAAACTTTAAAAATGTGAAAGAACAGGAACTATAACCATGGGAAGTTTTTTCTCATTTTTTTTTTTTATTGAGGGTGGCCCAATTTGAAGGTCTTGCCCAGGGCCCACAAAATCCACGTTACGGCCCTGATTATACCTACTTTATAGTTCATCCGAAATGCGAATAATATATTAAGATCAGAATCATATTAAAATGAGCTCAGAGTTGAGTGTGTGTATTGTGCTGTGCATTGTGCAATGCTACATGATTCCTGAGCATGTATGATGACAGTTTCCACCTCTGCAGCCTGCACTCTTGTGTGGTGCGTACTGTCTAGTGTCGCTCCTTTGAACGACTCGCTCTGAGCGACTCTTTTTAGTGAGCGGAGCGCACGGAGCCAGCTCCCAATAAAGAGTCATGTGGACACATCACTAATTTAAATTCATGTCTATCTGTTTAGTGAATCTCGCACGCGTGGAATCGGATAGCCGGTGCATAGTATAGTTAATTATGATCACCCAGATCCATATTTTATTGGGTTATGTCAATTGTCATGTCTCGTTGAACATATCACAAATAAACGTTGCACAATAGTTGAATATTTAGGACGATGAATTAAATATCCCAAATGGTCAAACTATTTAGGTCAGTAACCATATCCGTTTAAAGATTTAAACGTAAACACGCATTAATATATGTAAACAAGTAGGGAAAGTTGAAAAAAAAAACATTTTTGGATGCCAGATATGGTTAAAGTGCGAAACTTAGAAAATCAAAAAACATATTTTTTTACTATCGAAAATGTTTTTTCTATGTTGCTTGCTTGAGCATTGAAGTCTCTGATCTTTCGTTAATATTTGGTACATAGGAAAGACTATAAATTCAAAATGTATGGAGTGAGTCCAGGGGCGGATCTAGATAGGAACTAATAGGGCTTAAACCCTGGGTCCCCAAGTGTCAAGGGCCCACACATTTTTTAATTTTTTTCTCATAAACAATGAGTATCTACTTGTAAATATGGCAAAAAAATTTTAATATTAAATTATTGTCATTTTCATGTGTAAAAAGAGGTAAATAGTCTAAAAATCAACATGGGTGTAATTTTAAAGGTTTGTCAGGACGTTGATCACGTGAATGTCATCAATTTTGAAATTTTTTAGAGGGGTCTACGTCGAGAAAGGAGTAACTATGCCAAATAATGGGAATGAATCCGTGTTTCGTCTCAATCGCGTGCGGAGCCGGGGGTGACGGCTAATCTATATATATAAAATTCCCGTGTCACAATTTTGGCCGCGCTAATCTCCGAAACCACTAAACCGAATTTAATGAAATTTTGTAAATGTGTCTTGCTTGATACCTACAACTTACGCTATAGGATAGTTTTTATTAAATATTTTCATTTTGTACTAAATTACGGTATTTTCTCAAAAAAACTATTTTAGTAAAATGTAGCGAAAGAATTTCCTCAAAGCCTTAGTTCAAAAGCAAACAAAAAAAAAACGGTTTTAGTACCAAGTAGTGACATCTGATAGAATTCGCACAAAGCTATTAGTTCAGAAGCAAATCTGATAGAATTTGCTCAAAGCTATTAGTTCAGACGCCGGGCCGCAAATGAAATACATTTTGCAGAATTCTATCGCACCCGGGTGAAACCGGGACGGACCACTAGTAGAACTATAAAACTTATCTATATTAAAATATTTTACACCTATGAAAATAAGACGCGGTGAAGAAACCGGTAGTAAATGATTGATAACTTCTAGGTCAGTCGAAAACAGAAAAAATATTTTTCAGTAAAAGTATCATACAAACGAAATCTCGTTAAATTCAATTTATTATTTAAATCAATGCATGAAAGGTTATAATAACGAGTATCACTGCACTAGCACGGAAGTTTAAACATTCCAAATGACAACCAATCAGACTTCAAATAGCTCAGGTGATCCAAAACCTACACACTTTACCCTTGTCGTTTAAACAAAGCCGAAATCAAGCAATGGGGTATATTTTCGTATTTTTTAGAATCAACGCAAAAAGCACGGGAAAACGGCAATGAATTTAAAAAAAACGCTCACCGTGTCGTCGGGGAATTCCCCTTATTTTATATACCACAATTTTGGATACTGATCACATAAAAACGCGGGAAGGAAAAAAGTTGTGGTGTCGATTTGAGTGTGTTAATTGGCACACATGATGAAACATACATCGTTATCTTCGTTTTAATGCGGGGAAGTGCCCAATATATGTTTCATCACGATGTAAACACATCTAAAATCGATTCACGAGAAATCCATATAAGAACATCAATGACATTCAAACTTAAAAATTTAATGAATTACGGTCAACCACTTGTGGAAGAAGACAATATATAATAGAACTTATCGAACTAATGTATTTTCATCTACTCCTTCCTCCTCGCCACGTGGCCGTCATACACCAAACAGAAACAAGTATTATTGTGAAAAAAGCGTGGGGCGCTTTGTTCCACATTTTCGTACATCGCGAGCGCTGGCAGTGCTGGCATATTATACTACAGTAATAAACCACTTGCTGTAGTCCAAACGAAGGTTACAAACAAACATACATACATACAAACTTACAAGTGAAGTTAATATAAAGCGTGTAAAAAAACCTTTATTGAGATTAAATGTACTTGTGAAACGTTTTTTTTTCAATTGGCCGAGCATCTTAGGGACTACAAACTTGAAAATACGTGAATAAAATCAGTTGAAAATAGATGGTGTTCAAGTATCATGGATATTGGAGAACACCATATAGTCCGCTAGTGTCGAATATATTTTAGATCACCAATATGGCGTGCAACAAGTGTCGTACATATTGAACCTTGATGATAAGGTTACACGTCCGTAGATAATCACTTTAATTATCGCATATTAGCTAGCGATCCATGACGTCGCGCGTTCAGAAGTTTATACATTTTTTTGTATCAGCTTTGATTTGATCACTGATATCGGAACGATATTAAATTATATCAAATCTTGATACAGTGATTGCGAGATAATTTTTTACCAGCTTTGACGCGATTTATATTTTTATTAAATTTAAAGGCCGCAACGACGGATTTCAGGGTTGTATTAAATTTTTACTTTTGAAGTGAATTTTTTTTTAGTCGCGATGAGAGACATTTTTTTATCCCCGTCTATATCGAACTGCGCACTGTATACCTGGCTCCTTATTTTTATTACACGAACTGCGCACTGTACAAAAGACCATAAAAATTCACAGTACCTACACGAACTGCGCACCAGGCAATTATTCTAATAATTATGTATGATCAAAGGAAAGAAAAATAAAACTTAACAGCTCTGCAAGTTTTAAAAGCACAGCGCCAAAACGACTCGCCATTTTTTAAAACCTATACCCTTCCTCGATAAATGGGCTATCCAACAAAAAAAAAATTTTTCAATTCGAACCAGTAGTTCCTGAGATCAGCGCGTTCAATCAAATAAACAAACTCTTCAGCTTTATATATTAGTATAGATTATTTCGCACAAAAAACAAACATCACGCAAAAAAACGCGACATATTACGCATGAATAAACTAACTACCATAACAGCTAACTCGTAAATAATCTAGTTGATTCGAATAGTGTATCAACTGATTTAAAAATTCTCTATTATTTTTAATAACTTATTTAAAAAAAATGTTTGTTTCAATGACATACTTTATCCTGATTATTATATTTGTTTGCATAATGCGCCATTGGCCGCACGTGCTTTCCACTCACTCTCGTTTCGTAATGCTCCGCCTAACTCCAGAGTAAAGACTCTAGGTCAACTGCGATAGGGTTAATATGATCAGAGTTTTACCGTAAAATTGTTTAAGCGAAGTAATGATGATATAGAACTCACCTGTAGAGGTACAAAGCAGAGAAATGTGGAGTTGTTTACTCAGTACAAAAATAAAACCCGTTTTAGCTATAAAAGGGTTAGATAATGTCAGACCTGTAGAATTCTTTATTGTATTATGCAGACAACCATGAATTGCGGTACTTTTCTATAACACCTGTGAATACAGGTGGGGAGAAGACAGGCTCAGAACATTGTACCTGCGTTCCGTCATAACTGAATGAATTAATTTTAATTTTTACATTTTTTATCCCGTCTTTTTTTTTATTTTTGATATTCGTTATTTACATTTTAGGTCATATTTTCGCTCAGCGTTTAAATTTTTATTTATCTATACCAGTGGTTCCCAAACGTATTTGGCCTACCGCCCCTTTTCCAGAAAAAAATATTACTCAGCGCCTCTAATTTTTTTTTTAATTTTAATTAAAAAAAAATTAAACAAAAATATATAGTAGGTATTAATGTTTCTACTTTTTTCGTAAAATATAGTA
This sequence comes from Xanthostigma xanthostigma, assembly GCA_963575645.1. Taxonomy (NCBI): domain Eukaryota; kingdom Metazoa; phylum Arthropoda; class Insecta; order Raphidioptera; family Raphidiidae; genus Xanthostigma; species Xanthostigma xanthostigma. The sequence continues at coordinate 3,345,503 of OY754469.1, read as the reverse complement.
AATACGCGCCACGGATCTAAAAGGTTCGGAAGTTAGTCACAAACAGCGTCGCAAAGGCACATTTTTTGTCACTTGTCCTTTCCTGCTTTAAAGTACAGTCGAGTACGCTATTGTCAAGTTGTTATTGTTATTTTAGTTTTGTTGAGTTGCAAGTTTGTAGTTTTTCAACAGACTGTACAAGCGCAAGCTCGCATTCGCATCTAGCTTCCAAGCCTTTTAGATTTGTGGCGCGTACTATATTTTCAACCTGTCTGGACTAAATCGATTAATGTATTTTCAACGTCTCCTTCATCCACACTGCATAACAGTAATAAACCGATCATTCTTTGCGTGAGAGGTAGGGGCTACAAAATACGTGAACACAGTGGCGGATCGGGTCCAACCCCCCCCCCCCCCTTCCAGAGAATAAAAAATCCCAAATTAAAATCTTACTGCGCGATAAAAAAAAAAGCTTTTCATGTTTTTCATGAAATCTCCGCAAAGGGAGTAAAAATTTTTCAAGACCCCCCCCTTGCCGTAATCCTGGATCCGCCACTGCGTGAACAAAATCACTTGAGTTCGACTGTATTTTTGGGTCATTATTTACATTTTCCATCAATTTTTAATATGTTTAATCAACTGTTTACATTTTTTTAATCATCGTTTATTTTTTTACAAACGAGTGAAAATATAAACAACGATTCAGAAAATTGTAAACAGTGTACCAAACATATAAAAAAACCCAAAAATGTAAACAATGAACCAGAAATGTAAACAAAGGACTAACCATGTAAACAATGGATCAAAAATGTAAACAATGGACCAAAAATGTAGTCAACAAACCAACAAAGTAAATAATGACCAAACATTTAAACAATGGACCAAAAATATTAAAAAAACGAACTAAAATAATGTAAACAACGCGAACGGGTCAAAAATGTAAAAAAGTAAACAAGTAGATAAAAATTAAACAAAGGAACAAAAATACACACTTTCAAACAGACGGATAAAAATATAAAATGGTATATATTTGTGTCTATATTTACAATAGATGTCAAATATTATAGTACGGTTCGAAAATAATTGTCAGTAATTACTAATTAATTACACGTCTTATACTTCACTTCATCCATGCGACGGGTGTGCTTTACATTGTTTTGCCGCTCCATTAAACTGGTTATTAGTATATTTATGACTCGTTCGCAATTATTTTCGTATCGTAAGTACCTACTATACTTTCTTAGTGTTATTCAACTATACCTACATTACATAAAGCAAAGGTGAAATACACCTGTGCACGCAACAAGTTAACCATAGAAGGGCTCTTTTGACGACTTTGAAGGGAGAATAATGTATACCATAGCATTAACAAGTTAAAAAATGTTAAGAAATTGTGTAGGCACACAAAAGATACACAAAATGGTTTGTTTGTTTGTTATTTCATATGTAGCTGTTATTTCATATTTGTTTATATAGAGAGAGAAAATGTAGACGCTCAACAGCTAAGATCATCAGCGTCTATATATTTGTTTATTCGACGTAAAAAAATGGTGAGCTGTAAAATTTTCAGTTTTAAATAGCTGTCTGGCTTCACATGTAAACAAATAACAAAATATAAAAAAATAAATGTTTTCCTAGGAATTTTACCAACGAAAAATATGTTTTTCATTTGTAATACTTTTGTGTATAATTATTATTTATAATCTTAATGTATGAAACTGTTGGTGATCACCATATGTTCCTTTGAAAATCCGATAAGCTTGTAATTTTTTTGACCCGCTAGATGCCATTGAGGTCGAGACTCGAAATATCTCAAAGAATTGTATTTATGGTCCGATTTGGCTCATATTCAGAACATGTGCAAACTATCATTATAATATTATCATCGAAACTACACACGTGTGCAAAATTTCATCTCAATCGGCTAACAGAAAGTCGATGAAAATTCGTAAAACTTTTGAAAATATGGATTTTTGTTAGTCTCCCTTCTTCCAATTCTTCTGTTCGCGTGTTGGGTACTGAATCATTAAAAAATGTAGAAAATAACGGGAAAGCGATAAATGGAAAAAAGTAATTGTGCGAATGACGTCTGTTATGATATAATGTCGAAAAATCTGACGCGGGCGTTTCATGGAACAACAATGGCATCTCTGCGAATCTCAACCACGTTGCAATTAATCTTATTTTACTAAAAAGCTGACAAAAGCCAGCCTTGCCTTGTGAATAAAGAATTATATTCACTCATATAATGTCACCAAACCCACACCCATTCGTGCAAATAAATAAACAGATTAATATTTACATTCAACAAGAAACCAGTTTACAGACTCCTGAAATTATTGTTTACTTGAACTTGTCAATTAAATAATTAAAATGCAGCTTTTTCAAAATAACATTTGTATTACAGTTGTGCAACACTTGCATTGGGTCCGTATCTCTCCCGATTTGATATCGTCCGACATCGGAAGAAATACCAAGATTATAATGTAGGTGTCTACACTAGAAAGGAAATCTGGTTTGCCTTTCCAATGTAGGCATCTACATCGTAATCTTAGTGTTTCTTCCGATATCGGATGGGGAGAAATAAGGATCCACTTAGCATTTTAATTTTTTGATAATGTCGGGAATGTGTTCCATATTTTTAATTTATATCTTTATTTTCTTTACAGATTCAACAAAAGAGGACAAATCTTCAAATTCTCGTCCATCGACGCCAGAATCAAAAGACAGTCGTCAAAAGAAAACTTCGGATGACGGCCCTCCAAAAACTCCACCGCGTCGATTTATATCTTCGATTTTGGGGGGCGACATCCCTTATGGCAGCCGTGGCCATGTCTTAACAAGAGCTGAAAGAAAGGAATATTTGCCTCTTCCCGGTGAAAAGGAACGATTACGTCTCCCGGCGTCCGAATCTCCCAAAACAGACGTGCCCAGTCCGACTCCAGTTCGATGCTCTGTCATTAAACGTACCCCGGCCACGCGAAAAGAACAAGACAAAGAACAACGTCTCCCGGAAAAGGAAGTTCCTCCAGAACCGGAACAAGAGCAGCCGATCGATTATCATATTCCTAAGAAGCGGGGCGAAGTCAGTGACGAAGACGAAAAACGGTTCAGGGAACTACGAAGATGCAACAGTTCCAAAATAGCAAACACAGCGCGTCCGTTGTTACCGATTCGGGGCATTGCGGCGAAATTACCTGGAACTATGTTGGCAGCTGCAGGACACGGTCGTTCGTCGAGCAACGGAACACATTCTGGCGGCAGTATATCCGGCGGAAGTGGATCTCACAACGGTGGAACAATCAATTTTGGTAGCGGGTCTACGGGAATGGGTTCGGGAGGAGGCGGTGCTTTAGGAGGCGGTACAGGCGGCGGAGGAATGAATCCAGGAAGAGACGGTCGACAAAATTATGGACCGAGTAGTCCTCCGACCGGAAGTTTGCCACCCTTTTACGAGTCATTGAAAGGTGGAAATAGTTCTACAAATAATTTTAACGCCGGCGGCAACTATATCAACGGAAATAGTTATTCGTTATCAGGTCCATTAAATATGGATTGTGATACTGGACAAGATATGTCGATTCTCGGATACAACACAGAAATCCAGCCTAAGCAGTATTCATTATTACAGAATGCTGCTTACGGATTGGCATTAAAAGACGAAAGTGATTTAGATGTTTACGAAAATAATTTATTACCCGGTTCTTACTCAAATTATGACGATTCAATGATTGTTGATAGCACGGTAATAGATCCATTGCAATTTACAGCGACCCTAACATTTTCAAGTCCTGCCGAACACGCGTTACTCGAAAGTTTATCGGACGCAACCGATTTGTCGACATTCTTCCAACGTCTTCCAACCAACGATGACGACGACAACAAAGAAAGTATTTCGGATATGATCGGCGACGATTTAGGATCACCTTCTTTAACGCCAAATTCAAATTCAATACAAAATGTCGACTCCTCGATTTCTTTCTCGGACAACAACATCACCAGCGGAAGCAGTAACAGAAGTTACAACAATGAACAACAAAGTCGACAACAATATAATCAATCTCAACAATCGTTTAACAATTATCCTTTAGTGAGTGAACAGTCGCAGTTACAAGTGCAAATTCAACAGCAACCTTCGAGCATCATGTCTCCAGGATTGTCGTTTTCGAGCAGCGGTTTGGAATTGGATTCCCCGAGTGGAATATCTCTTCCGTCACCAGGAGGCGCCAGCTGTTCATTGGAAGGATCGGTCAGTCCTCCAGGCAGTGTGAGTGGAAGACGAGATTCTACGAGCAGTGAACCAAATGTTCAAAACAGGGTCGTTGTTTTACAGCAACGGGTAAGCAAACAATTTGATAAGGCCAGAGCTAGACCAATTTGTATTTCAAAACGATTTTTAACTGTTTTAAACGTTCATAAATTGGTCAGTTCAAAAGAAAGCTAATTGCAGTTATTCTTAAATGCAGCAATGAAAAAAGCAAAGCCAAATTCAACTTGTGTGCTTCTGTTAAATTTGGTTCATTATTTTATTTTTATTTTATCGACAATTATTTCACACAATTGAAGATAATCAAAAATCATATTTAAGAGGACTTGAAATACCCAACCCCTATTAGTGAAAATATAACTATATTATCTTGTCAACTTATTAAATCACCCTCTAACAATATTCGGTTCGAATCCGATTGCAAATATGTATTCATGTTTACTGTTTAGGTTAACTAAAAAAAAAATCCCTGCCAGTTGGGCGACGGGACCTTTCCAATTTAAACGCGTCTGGTGGCGCGGGTATCGGCTAGTATTAAATATTATGATATGCATGGTTTCCGGCATAATTTGTTATCACGTCATGTAAAAATTATTCGAAGCATGCTTGTCAGATGCATTTTGACAGATCTAAAGAACAAAAGAACAGCTCGATTTTTTTTTTAATATTTCCGAAACCATAAAATGTGACAAAAAAAATTCTTGTAAAAATACATAGAATAATAAACCGTTATAAAAATTATATCATTATTATACAGTATGTAAACGCGTAAGGTGCACATAGGGAAATTAGCATTGGGAAAAAATACTTGGATCAGAGTTAGCCATGACTGCATTAATTGTTATTTCTATTGAATTATCTATTTTATTTTGATTTTACTTGGCTTTTTTAATAATAAAAAGCTCTTATAAATCATTATTTTAATTTTTTTGTACAAAAATAAAACAAAAAAACAACTCCATCTGTTTGGAAACGTTTCATTCAAAAATTGTCTGACTGGTATGACGTATGCGCGTTGGTAAATCAGTGACCCAAACGTCTTTAGGTTCGACACGAATAGGCGGAGATATTTGATCTCGCACCATATTTAAGTATTTTTGGGAATTTAATGTCCCATTAATAAAAAAGTCCGATTATGTTGTAATCATTTGAATATTTTCTTCGGTAGTATACACATTCATTTTGCAAAAGAATATTATCTGTCAAATTGAAAAACAAGATTTCAAGGCTCACTCTGATCCAGTCATTTTTTCCCAATGTTAATTTCCCTATGTGCACCTTACGTGTTTACATACTGTATACATTTTTTTCACTTAATTTAGTCAAAATTAAAACCGCTTATTCGTAAAATTGTATTGTTTTTGTTTACTCTAATATTGTAAAATTCTGAAAAGTTAGTTTTGACCTAAATTAGTACCATTCCCCACTTCTGTTGTAAAGGCAAGAAAAAATTGAATGTCAAGTCCTCTTAATAATGAATTCAAATTATAATATAATAATCCTAGCGTTCTCTTTACAGTTGGGAATCCCATCCGAAGTGCAATTGGAATTTGTAAACGGGGGACACGGTATCAAAAACCCGCTTGCGAGTCAAGAAACCGGCCATCGACCATCGAGCAGAGCGGAATCAGATAGTAAAAAAATAACTGTCACAACAGAAGACGGTCAATCGAGATTCATTTGTCGAGTATGTTCGAAATCTTTCTCGTTACAGCGTTTACTCAACAGGCATATGAAATGTCATTCGGACATAAAGAGATATTTATGTACGTTTTGCGGCAAAGGTTTTAACGACACTTTCGACTTAAAACGACACACGAGAACGCACACGGGCGTTCGACCGTACAAGTGCAATCTTTGCGAGAAATCTTTTACGCAAAGATGTTCTTTAGAATCACACTGTTTGAAAGTTCACGGTGTCCAACACACGTATGCTTACAAAGAAAGAAGGACCAAGATGTATGTCTGTGAAGAATGTGGCCACACTACGAGCGAACCTGAAGTCCACTACTTGCATCTGAAAGAGATGCATCCATACAGTCCAGCATTACTGAAATTTTACGACAAACGACATTTCAAATTCACCAATTCAAATTTTGCAAACATGCTATTGAAAGTACGAAATTAATTTTGAATTATGCTCCGTTCTATAAACGTACTGACTAGTTACTAGTGCTGTGCATTTTTTTATAATTTATTAATTTTGTAATTAAGAATAGATTTCAAGGATCTGTATACTGAAACAGTTGAAGTTTAGACTTGCGCTCGTGTATCACGATGGTGCTTCCAGATACCTTCATTACACGACATGTCAAAAGCAATTGATTCATCAAATTGTACTTTGAACTCGCCAAAACGGTGCGTTCCTTGCCGTGTGGTTGGTGTTCGTGTACCGGGAAAAGTACCTAAAAGCGGTGAGGTGTTCTGAATCGCTGTTGTGAACCACGTGGTTAGCAAAAGACGAAAAATAATCAGTTCCTGTAATTAAAGTTCAAAGATTTTGAAGATTCAAGCAATTCTTTTATATGAACTGAAAGTAGTAGTAATTTTATGAGCTATGCCTGAAAATACACAAAACGCAATTTTCAAATTTAATAGCTATCCAGTATATGAAAATTTTTTTCGTAAATATATTTCATCCGGTTACTGTGCTCTGAATTTGTATATCCGGTAAGAATTTAGAGAGCTATGTGAAAAGTTCGACTATCAATAAAAGTTTTAGAGTTGTGTTGCCACACAGTTTTGCAAAATAATAAAAAATAATGTTTTCTTTTCAATGCTACTTTTAATATTTAATTAATGACCTAAAAATGACGAAAATAAAAAAATGTATGGATTTAATTGCTGAAGAAACTCTTTCATATGCTGAAAGTTGTGTTTTTGTTAATATAGGCAGTTTAGTTAAGTTCTGAGATTATTTGAGCTCGGGCCAAAACAATATATTATTGTATTATTTTTGAATTGTATAAAATTTTGTTCTTAAGTTTTTGCACAGCACTAACTGGTTTTAATGGCTTGAATAGATAAAGGCACTGTGATTAATCATTTTTCAGGTGGATGGCTGATTTATTCATCTCAATATATTAGTTTTGTTACGCGCGTTTTACTCTCCAGAAGAAATTATTTATAAAAGAAAAACAAAAGCTTAATGAACAAAATATTGACAGTATTACTGTGATAATAAGAATGTCCATGATAGGGAAACTATATAAATATATAGGAAATGTGATTGTTTTTCAATCTTGTTTGTGAAAATGTTATTTTTATGAAAAACTATAATAAATTAAAAAAAATATTAATAGCCCTTTTCATAGTTGTAATTTTTTTGTGCGCATGCCTCAACTTCCGCCATATTTTTCGGGCACTTTTCATTTTGGCAAGTGAGAACTGATCAATTCTGAAAAAAGTACATAATTAAATCAATTATTTAAAGAAGTGATACAACACCGTACAAAAATATTTCACTACTTTTGAAGATAAACCTTTTTCAATCAAAGATTTATGGCAAGGTAAGACCAGATTTCGTTTACTTCCGTCAGTTTTCCCGATCGTGGCACTTCAACCACCGTCTCAATTGATCATACATGTGTACTTCTAGTGTTTTGTGCATTAATTTAGCATCATCAATAGTATTTTCATTTAAATTAACATTGAATAACGTTACTGGGCCAGCCATTGCGTCAAAAAGTGCCCGAAACTTTTGAATACCGCGATTTGCAACCATGACGGCGACGCTTGCGCGTGAATATGATGAAAAGGGCAGTTTTTTTTAATATAACATCAATTTAGAATGTTTTATAGGAATGCAGGGACGTAGTTAGAATATTTAACACCTGGAATGAGTGGTTTTGGTTGCGTCTGTTACTAAACCAAGATCAAATTGTAATCTCGCTGCAAGATCATTTTTTTGATTACATGAGACGTCATAATTATACATTACATGCGAACCGAATAATAAGTCAAGAGGTCTGGGTTAATTAAATATTAAATAAAAATTTACCTAAAACCAAATCGTCATAAACAAGATAAAAAAAACTATTACAAACCTATATATGAACGGTGCATAATTTATAGGAAAAATATCGGGTTATTTGTGCAATCTGGTGTTTGGGTTATTTGGGTTTTTAAGTTAAGTAGCTGCTACGTAAATATTTCAAAATAATAAAGTAAAAAAAAAATGAAGGAAATATTATCTGTATAGTTTTGTTTTTGTGTTTTGTCTCAACTGAATTCTATAGCGATACCACATTAATGTATGGTCAAAATGTCGGAGAAATTGTAAACCAGAAGATTTTTTATTCGGGGGTTGGTTTATACAGAACAAAACAAATGAATTAGACTATCGTATATTAAATACTGTTAAAATGTATGTACTGTATAAATCTATCCTCTTAAGTTTGTATATAAATATTGTGTAATTAAAAATGTACATTAAAATTGTTGAAGTATTAACATTCCAGAAAGTACGGAGTAGGAAGTTTATTGTAAAAAAATTGTTGATGGTTGGATTTCGTTAGTTTTTATTTATAAATGTTGTTTCCATTGGACGACATAATTTTGTAAATTTATTTTTGTAAAAATTTGGTTTGAATTTTCACTTATGAAAAGTTAAGTTGGCTGTTCTGGGCATATTAATTAAAATCCTTGATATTTTCTGCAAGAGTAGCATTTTATATATACAGTAAAACTTCTCAAAACGAATGAAGAAATATATAAAGTTTTACTGTACATATATGATCAATAATAACGTGGATTTTCGTTCAGAATATCCGTGACGTCAGTAGGAAAACAAAAGTTAAACACGACGGTTGAAACAATTGATTATTATATTAAAAAAAAAAAATGGCTGGATATTTCAACACATGAATTTGTACTGTGGATGCAAAAAGAGTCCATAAATTAATGTCTGTATAGCCATAGAATTAAAAATCTCCAAATAAATACGTAAATATTTATAACAATTTTTTATTGGCAGTATATTTTTTGTTAGTACATAATATTCATAATAGTGATCAATATATTTTTTATGACTGTTTTCTGATAATAGGTATATCACTACGGTATTACTACTTAAATAAGTTTCATCAAATATGGTTTTGCCATTGCGTAACGTTGTCTGTTGGCTATCGTGGTCTTACGATACCACCGAACCGTGTACCACTCTAAGGTTGGGTTAATGACTCAAAAGGAGTATTCACTGGAAAATTATTGTACATCCAGCTGGAAAGATAAAATAACATTTCATCCTTCCGACTCAGAAGTCTATAAATTAGATTTTATTTCCAGTTCAAAGCACCAAAAGTTTACTCTTTTTGAGTCAGAGGATCAAACATGTTGAACCTTTAACTTATATTCCTCGAATAAACATGTTTAGTCTTTCGAACTTTCCAATCGAAAATACCAAACATGTTGAAAGTTCCCAACTTGAAGGGTCTTCAACTCGCAACGTCAAAGAGACAAAAAATGTTTTGAGCGGTGAACACATTAAAACCATAATTGATAAGTTTATAGTACCAGCCGCTGCGTTGATTCAACGTTGCAGCGAGTACTAAGTAAGCTTGGTAAAAGCATCACAGATATGTTATTTTTGTTTAACATCGACCTTATTTCATATGATATTTAATTGATATAATAAAAACTACTAGATCTGGTGCAAATATTTTTATACCTCAAGATTTTCAACAGCACTGTTTGTTCCGTTTGTTTCTTTATTGCAAATGTGTACTTCTTTTTATTCTTTACGATTGCAACTGAAAGGATTTTATTTGTATTTTAAACTGCGTCAATTCTAAATGTTAGACCATAGACGTACAAGAATGGACTGCACAACAAGCCCGGTAAATAGAGCGGGCGTCTTCACGTCTTTTTTCAATCAAGCACGGACCAATAAGGTTCACACAGAATTCCAACCATATTGGCTTATCGCGCTCACATAGTGATCATTAAGATCAGAAATGCGTAGTCGATTCTCTATATCTATGGAATTAAATGTTGCATTGACATAATTCGTTCTAGATGGGTCTCTGTGAGCGAAAAACTTTACACAATTTTATCAATTAATTTTGATTGAATTTGGAGTTATCTTGGATGAAAGAAATAATGTTCTTTAAATCCAAAAAACTTCTGTATTTTGTTAAATTTTTTCTTGGGTTTCGTCTGTTTTAATTTCGATCATTTTTAATCAAATTTAGTCCTCCCCAAAAGCCACTTTCTCTAAGTTGGAATACAATTATATAATCCAAAAAAATTACGGTGCCCATTTTGAGAAATGTTAGTTAGTTTTTTTTTTACTGGAAAACATAAATTATTAGCAAAACAAGATAAAAATCCTTTCAGAAAAATCACGAAAATACACTTTTATAAAAATGGGATTATTACTAATTTAAACCATTAGTTATATTTTATTAGACTACTTCTTCATGATTATCAAATTTAGAATTTTCGTTTGTGACCTAAATAATGTATTTATATGTTAAAAAAATTACTCTGAACAATGACGAATATTATATTGTTGTTTGTCTTTTTTTAATGTAAAGATGACTGAACTTCTTTTTGTATAATTTAACCCTGAAAATTGTTTATTGACTTGTATTTTTTCCTTTATTTGTTTTGTTGACGTTTCCAAATTTTGTAAATAAATTAACGCATGTTTTATAATACACATTAAGTACCTTTAAAGCAACATTTTCATGATTAAATGTTCAGTAATATAACAGGTAAAAGAATCACGAAGTAATATTATGAAAATCTTTCAAAAACAATTACAAAAAAACATAGTATGTGATGTTATATTCCATTTTTTTTTTAATTACTATACCCAATCATTATTTAATATACAAATTACAAGTGCTGGACCTAAGAAATGTTTAAAAATCCCTATTTTACTCGCTACAACATGCACAATAAATTCGCAATTAAAAACAAATAGTTTAATTTGAAAACTAAAAGCTGTGTCCCCTAATTTTAGGCAATGCCAGGTTTTTAGGTTAGTTTAGAACTGTTATTCCGTACCTATTTAAAATACGTAAAAAAATGTAGTTTTTGAAAATAATGATTCTGTTGGAAGTTGTTTATTTTAAACATTTGAAGGCGTCATCACATTTTGTAACGAGCAATTGTTTTGATAATAAAGTTCATACGCCGAGTCATTTTATCGCACTACTTTTCTAAAATGGCGCTCGCAATAATTACAGCTGATCCTAACCTATATTTCAAAGAATATTTTCCGCTATTTTTCCTCTTCCACGGAAGAAATAGGTCCAATATGTAACACCCCAGCACTGTTATTAATTTATTTCTTTTTCTGTAAAACCTACGATAATTTATTTATCAAAAATCGATTATTTTATTTTGCAAAAACAGTTGAGAGGTGAAACAATAGAATAGTAGATTTATTTTTAATGTACTTTTATGATATAATGTGATCATTTTGATTATTTCAAACTACTCCTAAAATGTAGTATGAACAAATAGTGTACCTGTCCTATATGTTAATTAGAGCTTATTGTTATTATTTATAATGCTGAACATTTTATTATTAAAACAATGCTTTATTTCGGCTATTCTTTAGCCTTAACCTAATTTAATTAATAAAATCTATTCATAAATGATGCATTAGTAAGTAATTTTTATTTATATATTAAAAAAACACTTCATGTAGAAAATTAAAAATTATTGAAATAAAATATTATTAATAAAAAAATGCGTGATTTTTATTTATTACTACAGATTGACAGAAACACGAATGTTGCGAACGACGCGTCAAACTCAATTTATCACGATGTGAGTTTTTATACAAAAATTAATTATCTACCAAGATAACCCTCGTAGAGAAAAATTAAAAATATAGAGAAATTAATAATTAAAAAAATGATTTAAAATCAATCAAGTGTTTCAGAAAACAAATACCTATATAAATTAAATATTATAAAAAGAAAAATTAATAAAAAAAATAAAAAACATACCAAAACAATCCGCGTCGATATCTGAAGTTCCGTCACTTGCACCAACAGCCACCATTTCCACTCCAAAAAATGTATGAATATCACCATTTATTTGTAAAAACTTTTAATAAAACAAAAACAGTATATATTTATTCTTAACTATCACTATTTCTTTATTAAAACCCTTTATTTAAACAAAAACAGTATTTATTTTTCATAAAATAACGCCTTTCTCGTCACAAATACAAATCAAAACTGACATATTAAGACTTCACGCATTTTGTCATGCAATGACCTGAATAACCTTCAGACTTCCATTTTGATTATGTCAAATTATAAAGCTAGTTTAACACAAACAAATTACGTCGGTCAATTAAAAATGTATGAATAAGAATTTTATTTCTGAATTCCCGTAAAAAATAGATGAAAAAAGAATGATTAACAAAATAAGAAAGAGCAAGCATTTGGAGTTGGTTTTTTGGAGTATGGTGTTTGAAGGTTCTATAGGTGTTGTCTATTATTTTACATTTTACAGCTGTTTCCTCACAATATCTTCCCCTGATATTGTCCACTGGCTACAAGCCTATTATATTTAGAAAAAATACTGTTGAGTCATGATTTCAGAAATAAAATTGAATGAAAATGAAAAATTATAGGCTCTAAGTATCTCCTAAATGTAGTTGGTATATTTCGATATTCTATAGAATAAACCTAACTACTGACGAACGATTATTTTATCCCTTCCAAAACAGAACAACAATTTTTTTGGTTACTGGAACGTTTTTCCTTAAGGATATGTTTCAAATACGATTATTCCTAAAATCAATGTTTCAAATACCAATAAATCTTGACACGGTTACAAAGTGGTTTTTCGAGAAAGTGTCTCTGCTTAGCTCCCAAAGTGTCTATCGGCAATTCAGAGCTCCTCGGACATAACTGCGTGTTTATTGATCAAATTCTTTGACTCCAAATTTAGTTTTAGAAGCTATGGCTGCTAGAATTGGGCTTTTGAATGAAATTTTTTTTTGTCATAAATGGAAAGATCGTATATAAGTTTTATAACAAAACTATTTTTCTTTTTTTTATTTTCGTTACAATTCAACAGTTATATCAAATTAAAAATAAATTTTTGTACCCAGTTCCGAGAACGCGCCGACATTTCCCGAACATAATGTGACGTCATAATGGTAAAATGTATATACGCAGTATACTATCAATGGCTTCTACATGTGTATTGATAACACATGTAGAAGCCACTGATAGTATACTGCGTATATACATTTTACCATTATGACGTCACAACTGTCAAAAACAATTTTAGTGCGTTTGCAGTCACGTGATTTTTTTTAATATTTTAACAATTTTAAATTGCTTATAATTAATTTAAAAAAAGTTTTTTGAAAGTTTTTCGCATCGATTATCAATATTATTTATAATAAAGTTTTAAAATACAATAAAAAAATCGATAATTATTTTTTTTTCAAAAGCCTAATTGCCTGAGCCAGGTTCAGTTTGATGAGTTCACGAATCGACAAACACGCAGTTGTGCCCAAAGAGCTCTGTATTGCCGACAGATGCTTTGGGATTTAAACATCAGTTATGAACTTACCTGCAAAACGTAGGTTATTGCTTATGTTCAAGTACAAATTTTACTGTTATGAAGGGATAAATTGAAAAAGTTGTAACAATATTAGGATATACATCGTTAAGATGATATTATAATTAGAGTAAAATATTATAAACTTATTAGCACATACAAAAATAGTTAATTATTGTGGAAAATATTAATGATTTTACTTTATGACAACGCAGTGTTAATGACCTGATTATTGTTTTAATTATTTATTATTAAAAATCGGTTCAACATAATATAAAAATTGCGTTAAAATTATTCATAATACGTGATTTAAAAAAATATTTCAAGTACGCTTCGAAGGTGAATGTTGTGTTTTTCAAAGCCTACTTAAGTTATACTTTTTTAGAACACACTGTACTTAAGGCAAAACTTTGTATTACTGCTAGCCCGTTTTTTGGACGAAAAAATAAGTTTGCTTTTATAAAAACAAATATATGCCTTCAATGCGAAAATCGGGTCAAGTAAAAGGTGTGTTTGGTATTGTGCTCCACTGTAAAAAGTGTTTACACTATTGCGTTTGTTATACAAAAGTGTCACCATGGATTATATACCTAACGTACACTTTTCAGTGTAAATTTCACTGAATTAACTAAAATACCAAACACACCTACAGTTAAAAAAATACTTTTTTTGTACGGGAGGAAGAACTACTGTTCACAGTGCCCTAAAGGCAAGGCTTAGGAACACGACATAAAGGGGGCGGAGCTTAAATTACTGGACTTTGCAGTTAGTGCTAATATAATCTCCCATACTAAATTGCAGCCAAATTAGACAACCTCAAAAAATGTTGAGTTGCCGTGTAAAAAACATCCAGAACTGGTTGTTGAGATATTTTAGAAGTTGTCAAATTCAGTCGTAATTTGGTTAAGACCAAAATTATCGTGCAGCTATGACCCTACTGAAAAAATTATAGACGCTCGACAAGTGAGATCATTCGCGTCTATATGACCCTATTTATGACACAAGAAAACTACTAGTTTGAGAACCAAAAAAACTATAAGCCTTAGGAACCAAGAAGAGATGTGTCCACAATTCAAGTTGCATACAAATTATACATTATTTCTAGAGGTCAATGGTTAGCGTGCTAGCTTCTAAACCAAACTGTCATTGAAAAAAACAATTGTTTTAAACAAATCGCTGTCACGTCATTCAAATGACCTTTAACATCACTAGCGCCATTACGCGGGAGCAATATTGGACATAACCTTAAAAAAATCTTCTTGGTGTCTAAGCTATATTGTTGTGCCATCTTTTGACAAGCAAATGATTTAATATTTTAAAATTAGGAAACAAACTCATCACAGATTACGAATAATAGGAATTTAAAATCAAATATTATAAGTTTACGCTTATGATGTATAATTAGGCATCTACAAAAAGGCTTTATAGTTTTTGTTTGTTGATCATACGTGTACAGCACTTCGGTCCCTCATCTGGTTGATTAATTTTGGTTTCTCTTTCCAAGACAATCGTAAAGAGTACGGCGTATCCGTTCTTTGTTTCGAAGTACGAGCAACATTTTTTTCTTCGTTTATTTGTTGCAACTAAAAAAACAAGTTCAAGGGTAATCCAACCAGTGTTTCAGAGCAATTAAAACATATGGAGCTATTCCAGGAGAAAAATTTAACTCTATTCAAGTCACTTTAAAATGTCTGTCAACTGCTCAGTGAGCGATATTTAGTGTTTTTTGAATTTGACGAGTAGATGAACTTTTGGATTTTAAATAATCTTCATAAAAATCGTACCAAGACTCTAGACTTTTATCATTAATATTTATATAAAAATTGGTTTCGAAATAATATTTTTTTTTTCACAAAATAGTATCCCTTATTTAGGTTTTGGTTATCTCAAAATTTAGCTGTCACCCTTGGCAATGGTTCGTTTGACCACCATATACGTTGGATCTAATTAAGTTTTTGTAGTTACATATACAGTATGTAAACACGTAAGGTGCACATAGGGAAATTAACATTGGGAAAAAATGACTGGATCAGAGTGAGCCTTGAAATCTTGTTTTTCAATTTGACAGATAATATTCTTTTGCAAAATGAATGTGTATACTACCGAAGAAAATATTCAAATGATTACAACATAATCGGACTTTTTTTATTAATGGGACATTAAATTCCCAAAAATACTTAAATATGGTGCGAGATCAAATATCTCCGCCTATTCGTGTTGAACCTAAAGACATTGGGTCACTGATTTACCAACGCGCATACATCATACCAGTCAGACAATTTTTGAATAAAATGTTTCCAAACAGATGGAGTTGTTTTTTTGTTTTATTTTTGTACAAAAAAATTAAAATAATGATTTATAAGAGCTTTTTATTATTAAAAAAGCCAAGTAAAATAAAAATAAATCAAAATAAAATAGAAATCCTCAAGATTACCACGATAATTCAACAGAAATAACAATTTATGCAGTCATGGCTAATTCTGATCCAAGTATTTTTTCCCTATGCTAATTTCCCTATGTGCACCTTACGCGTTTACATACTGTATGTATGCACGTTAGTTAGTGGAATCAAAAATAACAATTTTCTGTTAGTAAAAAATAAATATGATTTACCTTACCCGTTCGTCTATTGCTCGGAACTGCCAAGCCCAATTAGCACGATATAAAAATGGTCGATGGTCGAATCTATTATCGTCTGGACTATACGTTTCAGCATGATATGCTGGAGTCAATACGGTCATTTTGTGTCGATTTATTGCATAGCACCTACAAAAATCAATCAAAACATAAACCAACATTTTCTCTCTGAGTGTTCAAAAATGTTTATTTATTTTTTGAATATTCAATACGATTTTAGGATTCGAATTATCAGTTTCGATTTTGTAGTCCTCAATACACTTCAATCAATAGTTAATTGGCCATAACCTCAAAAAATCTAATTCATACTTTCAGTGGCGGATCCAGGATTACGGCAAGGGGGGGGTCTTGAAAAATTTTTACTCCTTTTGCGGAGAATTCATGAAAAACATGAAAAGCTTTTTTTTTATCGCATAGTAAAATTTTAATTTGGGATTTTTGATACTCTGGAAGGGGGGGGGGGGGTTTGGACCCGAAAACCCCCCCCGTGGATCCGCCACTGCATACTTTACTGAAATTTAACCACGATCGCAATAAATTCGTGGTTAATTTCAGTAAAGTATGAATTAGATTTTTTGAGGTTATGGCCAATTAATGTCAATTAATTAAAGACCTGAGGAAGACATCAAAACAGGTGTCGAAACGTAGTCTTCCTACAATAAACAAATTTGACTCATAAATCAACCGTTTCGTTTCTTTTCTACAATAGTCTTTCAATTATCGTCAGCTTATTTAAAATATTTACCTAAAAAAGTGTTTGACTTTGTCCGCGACTTCCGTCGGTGTACATTTGTCTCCCCAAACGTGCAATAATTTTGAAAACATGGACAATGGACCACAAAACTGCTGTTTACGCAATCGGCCAAAGGCACTCAGTTCGGCATAAGTCATTCCCATATCTTGTTCGTCAGTCTGAATCAAACTTCCTGCCTCTAGTGGTTCTAGTTCAGCTGTCGGCGGCGCTTCTGATATTTCAGATATCACAGGCAAGTTGAATCTGTTTAAAAAGCAGCACTTACAAATACTTGACGTATGAGAGTTCTAGGTTATGTAACAATTTAACAGAGATCTATATATAAAGCTGAAGAGTTTGTTTGTTTGAACGCGCTAATCTCAGGAACTAATGGTACAAATTGAAAAAAATTTTTTTGTTGGATAGCCCATTTATAAAATCAGGCTACGACCATTAGGAGCGGAGCATTAATGAAAAATGTTGCAAAATGTATCTCAAAAATAAGCTTCTATTCAGGTGAAATGCACTAACTAAATATATTCATATTAGTGTTGCCAGAATATAACGCCAGCTAGCTCAATCGGTAGAGCACACGACTGTCAATATCAGGGTCGTGAGTTCGAGCCCTACGTTGGGCGATTTTATTTTCATTTTTTTTTTATTTCCTACATTGCTTTCTTCTAAGGCTTACATTTAAATTTATTTTAATTTTATTTAATTAATTAAAAAAAAATTATTCGTTTAAAAAAGGATAAATACTGCTTTTTATCGACAAACACTTTTGAAGGGTAACTCCGATCATCATGAAATTTGGACACAACATTCATCTCGGTAAACTAAGATGAATGTGTGTACTCATGTTCCTCCCTTCCCCATTCGTTCTTTTACGCCCGGGTGAAACCGGGCGGGACCGCTAGTTAAATATAAAACAATTATAGTTCTGTTCGTTTGCCGTCAGGGCTCAACTATGGAAGATAGAGAATAAGGAGAACCATCTTATATGGGGGTAAAACTAAAAGTGTCCATTTGAAAGCGTCAAATAATAGTTCAAAAAGTGACCAGAATGGCGCTAGTGTAGAAAAAGTGTTTAATGCAAACCGATGTAAACTTAGCAGCTGTAGACGAAGTGAAGTGTGCTGAAATGAAATATTTAATATTTTTGGCGACTAGAGTAGTTAATATATTCACAGTAAATAAAATCTTAATCACTTATGTAGTCAAACCATAGATATATATATTTAATAGATTGCGGATACCCTAGCACCTCCTGTACCTTTTAGAAGCCATTTTGTACGTGGAAAACGCCGTAAAAAGCGCGCGAGATTCAAAAATATTAATTATTTTATAATATGATTTTATTGACAAAAACGACAAAACTCACAGTAAACAGTGATATTTCGCTCCAAAACCTATTTTTATACTGAAACATTTCAAAAATTACAAAATTGAGCATAAATATACTGTAAAAGCTTAGAACATTTTACATTGTCAATTTGGCATCAAGGTTGACAAACATTGATGCCAATCTGACAACGTAAAATGTTCTAAGCTTTTATATTATATTTATGCTCAGTTTTGTAATTTTTGAAACGTTTCAATATAAAAATTGGTTCTGGAGCGAAATATCACTGTTTACTGCAAGTTTTATTGTTTTTCCATTAACATCATATTATAGAATATTTAATCTTTTTGAATCCCGCGCGCTTTTTACGGCGTTTTTCACGTACAAAATGGCTTCCATATGGCTTCTAATTGGAACCATTCCGCACAATAACGATAGACATCCGCTATCTATTAATATATATACAGATTGTATCAAATCAAAACAGTCCATAGAAAATTCTGTGTGTAAGACAGAGACGATATTATATAAAGCACTAAAGCAGTAAGTAAGAATGAGATAAATGATCGCTAATAGTTACTGTGGTTATACAATCTGATAGTATCGTCTTTGTTTTCTACAGTAAAAATCACAATTTTATCAAATGTCAGTATGCACTAGTGAAATTATTGATAAAATGGCTATTTATTATAATCGATTAGGATATTGTTTGGCAGTACGTGGAGGTCTTTTTAAACATTTAATAAATTAATTATTAAAAGTAATGTTAAAACTTTTGTACCAGATATAAATAATAACACGAATTATTACGGTTTAGTTGTTTTAATTGATAAATTGGTAAAAAGATTTACAGTGTACGTAATTATTTATTTACGTAACCACAGTAACTCTTAGCGATCATTTAACTCATTCTTACTTACTGCTTTATATATCGTCTCTGTCTTACACACAGAATTTTCTATGGACCGTTTTGATTTGATACAATCTGTATATATCTATGAGTCAAACATTATTTGGTAAATATAACCTATTCATCAGAGATAAATTGACACTCTTTCTACAGTAGCGCCATCTTGATTTCTCTCCTTTTGACGGACACTTTTTATACACAGAGATTGTTCTTCTTATCCTCTACCATGGACACAACTGTGCCCTCTGTTGCAATCCGCATAGAAACTTTAATGATTTTTTTAGTATTTTAAGTATTACTTACTTGTTTTTAGCATAAGTCAAAAATCCTTTCAGATCAGTTTTTGAAATCCCTCCAATAGGATTAATATCAGCACTGGAACAATCATATTTGGTCATATAACCTCTAAGAGCTTCGTCTACATTAGCCGATCCCAAAACAAGTAGCCCCCCGGGTCTACCCCTTGCCCACAACATTAACTGAGCCATCAAATACGCTAGTACCATTCTTAGACGCGCTTGAACGTTTTGCAAAGCTAAATTCTGTCTGGCACAGCCTCCGTTAACTCTAAACTTAGGTATAAGATTTGTCAACGATGTAAAAATAGACAGGACCGTCGAAACAGCTGAATCAATGTTGATGTCAGTATGATAACTACCGATCTGCATAGCCAATACTGCGGCTCGCTGTCTCGTTTCATTGGAAGAGTTTTCTGTTCCCATGTAACACGTAACTAATAACCGATTACATAATTCTTTCGGATCGCTCGGAGTGTAATCCGATTCGCCGAGTATCCGTCTCACATCGTGTAGAACCGTCGGTTCGCCTTGCTGAACTGCTTCGACGACCATTCGGCACATAGAATGAACGATGCAAGCGGAACTTGCCGAATCGACGCCTCCGCTTAACGGAAGAAAGAAGCCGCCTTGACCGGATCTACGTAAGTAATCCCAGAGCCAACACGCTGGTCCCAATGCTATTTCTTCTTCGGCTGAATGATAATGCCAGTCGATCGGTAGGCATGTCGGTAGAGATTGGTCGTTTTCGTTCGAAAGAGCGAAGTTTACATTGACGCGCGGGTAACTAGGTGTACGTGCAGCTAAATGACTACGAGAACGAATATTGTTACGATACGAACGGATATCTTCTAGATCGATCGTTGCAGTAACTACTTCCTGAAATTTAAATGAAATTTTGCGTCATATCTTAAATACAAACGACAAAAGGTATTTTTTTTGACGTGATAACGTCTTATAAATTGATGAAACACCAGCTGCACACACAAAAAAGTGTAACGTTCCGCCTGAGCCTGAGAGTGCAAGCGAGAGCGCGATATAAGCGATAGAGGGGCACGATCGGCAATGGCAATATGGCGCTAATAATAATTAATAAATGTCATTTTATTTTGTTAAAAATAACTGATTGCCGTCATTATGGATAAAATATGATATTATTCACAACGAATGGAAATGTATTGATCAATTGATAGTTTGTACACAAACGCAGCTACATTTTGTATCAAAAACAAATCTTGGGAGATATCTGCATTTCATAACAGCAGATAAATTATACGGTTTGTTAACAAATATATAATATATATACATTCTTATGTCTTTTATAATTGCTTAAAAATATGTACTTTGCTTTGGTTGATCAAATTATTAGTCGGTAAAAATATAGTTTAACAGCTACTAAAATTTAGGTTATGTATTATTAAATATAATATTCGAGCGGAATACGTTATCACGTAAAACTATCGTCCGTAAACCGACTTTACAGACAACCAATTTTTTAAATAGCAGAACCCTGAAACATCTTTTTCTAACCGAGTGTGTATGTTTTCACAGCCGGTGTTGATCCAATTTTTTTTGGTTTCCGGACTTGTAGGCCGTGGTCAATTGGTATTGGACCACGGTCCAAGAAGATTTGGATCTTTTTCTTAACTCATAAATTTAAAAAGTCACTGCTGGGATTTAAACTCAAATAGATTTGGCACTTCAAAAAAAAAAAAAAATGAACTTACTACATCTTCGAGTGCAAACTGTTTTCCTCTACTTATGATGTCGCCGTTGAGTGCGATACTGGAGCACCCATTGAAGTAGACTCTCTGTCCATCGCAACCGCGAAGATTACTGAATAAATAGCAGCCTCCAGCTTTCATAGTAGCCGAACGAACGAGCTCCACAGTTACGTAAGCTTTACGTAACTCCATATAGCTACCGGAACCGTTCGAAATTATTTCAACACCATTCAGACTCAGCGGAATATGTGAACTGTTAAAAAACAAAATCGTGTCATAAAATACAGTGTAAGCTCTATATAGCAAAATTAAAGGGACCGCGTATTTTATTGCGTTATACAGTGTTTACGTTAAAGAGTAAACAAAAACAATACAATTTTACGAATAAGCGGTTTTAATTTTGACTAAATTAAGTGATATGTAAACACGTAAGGTGCACATAGGGAAATTAACATTGGGAAAAAATGACTGGATCAGAGTGAGCCTTGAAATCTTGTTTTTCAATTTGACAGATAATATTGTTTTGCAAAATGAATGTGTATACTACCGAAGAAAATATTCAAATGATTACAACATAATCGGACTTTTTTTATTAATGGGACATTAAATTCCCAAAAATACTTAAATATGGTGCGAGATCAAATATCTCCGCCTATTCGTGTTGAACCTAAAGACATTTGGGTCACTGATTTACCAACGCGCATACGTCATACCCAGTCAGACAATTTTTGAATAAATGTTTCCAAACAGATGGAGTTGTTTTTTTGTTTTATTTTTGTACAAAAAAATTAAAATAATGATTTATAAGAGCTTTTTATTATTAAATAAAACCGGTCAAGTGCGAGTCGGACTCGCACACGAAGGGTTCCGTACACTATGTACTTTTTAAATACTTTTGTAAAAGAAACAAGAGAGGCGCTATAACAATATTATGTAACCAGTGGGAGTATGCAAGTAGTTCAAGAATTTCAAGGCGTGAAATTTTACATAATTCACCCCGGCGTTTTTATATTATAAACACTTTTTTTACAAAAATTTCTTGTAGAATAAAATAATATAAGGTTTTGATAAATATACCATTATATCAAATAACAACGTTATGGCAAATATCTCTGTTGCGCATGCGCCGATTTCCCAAAAAAAAAAAAATACAAAACTTTAGAATATTAAACCATTATGAAACGTATACCGTTATTATATAAAAACAATGTTATAGCACATATCTCTTCTGCGCATGCGCCACCTTTCCCCCTAAAACTTTTTACAAAACTTTCTTTTAAAATAGAATAATAAACCATTATGAAATATATACTATTATTATATAAAACAACGTTATTGCATATATTTCTTTTGCGCATGCGCCAATTTTTCCCAAAAAAATTACAAAACTTTTGTAAACATAGATAGAATAATAAACCGTAATGAAAAGTATACCGTTATTATATAAAAAACAGCCTTATAGTATATATTTCTTCTACGCATGCGCCGATTTTTTTCAAAAATTTATTTTACAAAACTCCTGTAAAACAAAATAATACGCCTTTATGAAAAGTATACTATTATCTTATAAAAACAACATTATAATATATATTTCTTTTGCGCTTGCGCCGACGTCTCTGAAAAACAATAGGCCTCTTCATATTTGCATATCAAACATCCTCCCAAAATTTGGTTTCATTCCGCTCATCCATGGGGTTGGAATGGTAAAAAATGTAAAAAATGACATTTGCATCTGTCAAAGCAATATGTTCTAATAATTAAAATTAGTTATTCAAATCGTTAACTCAGAAGGCGTTGCCTTTCACAAAATACTAATGTCAAAAGACTGACTAATATTTGAAATGACATTCGTTTTTGAACAAATGCAATCTTTTTTTTTTAAGACAAAACATACGCAATATTAAAATTCCCATAGTACACTATGCAACAAACGAAGACAGACGATCTCCGTGTATGCTATGGATTAGACAAAATTGAATTTATACATTATATTTCTATATAAAGCTGTACAAAAAAAGTGTTTCGACGAATTCTGTTATACAAAATCTATGTAAAATTTTCTCCTCTTTCGTTTAAGACAGGTCTCGAAACGATCTGATTTAAATTGAGCGAATTATAAGCAAAAAACTTAGTTTGCTCCTCTTTTGGGAGTTTTGGGGGGTTTTTAATTATTTGTTGTTCTAGCGGCAATAGAAATACACACTCTGTGAAAATTTCAACTCTCTACCTATTACGGTTCTTGAGATACAGCCCGCTGACAGACAGACGGACAGACAGACAGACAGACAGACAGACAGACGGACAGCGGAGGCTTAGTAATAGGGTCCCGTTTGAGCACCCTTCGGGTACGGAACCCTAAAAAGCTAAGAAAAATAAAAATAAATCAAAATAAAATAGAAATCCTCAAGATTACCACGATAATTCAATAGAAATAACAATTTATGCAGTCATGGCTAACTCTGATCCAAGTATTTTTTCCCAATGCTAATTTCCCTATGTGCACCTTACGCGTTTACATACTGTATAACAAAATTATAATCTGTTAACTTTGTTTGTCGTTTTTTACTAAGCCAGTATTTTAATACAACAAACAAATGAACACATTTCTAAGAATTCCATTATTGAAGTCTAAATAATGACGTATTGTTTCGCTATTGAGAGTGATTGTTACGCTGAGTGTTTCGATATATGGATAACAATGTAAATCAAACAAACCTTTGCAATTTCTACGTTTTAAAGAGTTTTACGTTAAATAGAAGTTCGCTATATATAGAGTTTACACTGTAATAAATTGAAAAATATATGTTCACCATCAGGGAGGCCCTGATGATGAAAATATATTTTTCGAAACGTTGGCCACAAGCGATACTCTGGTAAAGCTTATTTTTCAATTGTTCCTCAACCAAATAAATCTCCTTCAATACATATTTTTGGAACAAAACTTCTACTAACAACTGTAATATGTATTTGGGCTTTTGAATGAAATTTTTTTTGTCATAAATGGAAAGGTCGTATATAAGTTTTATAACAAAACTATTTTTCTTTTTTTTATTTTCGTTATAATTCAAAAGTTATATCAAATTAAAAATAAATTTTTGTACCCAGTTCCGAGAACGCGCCGACATTTCCCGAACATAATGTGACGTCATAATGTTTTAGTCAATACACATGTAGACGCCATTGATAGTATACTGCGTATATACATTTTACCATTATGACGTCACAACTGTCAAAAACAATTTTAGTGCGTTTGCAGTCACGTGATTTTTTTAAATATTTTATCAATTTTGAATTGCTTATAATTAATTTAAAAAAAGTTTTTTGAAAGTTTTTCGCATCGATTATCAATATTATTTATAATAAAGTTTTAAAATACAATAAAAAAATCGATAATTATTTTTTTTTTCAAAAGCCTAATTAAGCTGGTCTAATTCTGAAAACCAAACTTAATTAATACCCTACCTTTGAGGATTCCAAAGTTCCTCGCAGATCTCAAATCCGATGCAAGTGTCTAAAGTAGCGATAACGGCATCGCCAAACGGTACGACGGCTTGTTGTGTGACAGCCGTTACCATTCTCGGTAAATAATAGTCTTCGGTCTGTCGTTCTTTGGTCCAAGAAGAGAACCATCTCGATTCTCTATAATTGCCGTCTTCACACATGCACATTTTAGGCCTTATCAACAGTATCTGACTGTTATAAAACGCGACTCGACAATTGTAAGTCACGTTACGATGCATAACCGGCATTCCGATATCGATGAGAATATCTTGGCACATTGGTGACGTGAGTAGTTCGACAAGAACTTCCCAACTATGCAGTAGTGTATCCGATTCACGGAAATGGTCTTCGCAACTATAGCCACTGTAATTAAAATTTCATATCAAAAGCTGATTCTTCGATTGACAATTGAACGAATCAATGGTATACTATTCCAACTGGTGATGTGCCGGATCGTTAAAAATGTATATCCGCGGATACGGATCTGAATATTTGGTTTCAAGATCCGCGGATACGGATACGGATGTTAACTTTCTTAGAGTACGCGGCGGTAAATATTGCACATCGACCTTTGGAAAGAGACTATCTGTTATGGGAAAAAGTTATTGACCTCTTTAAGAGTTAACTCTCATAACAGATTGTCTCTTTCCAAAGATCGATGTGCAATATCTCATTATAAAGATAGTTTTTTGTACCTTTGAGTTATGTACTATTGGTATGGCACTCACTACGATAAATGTTTGCAATATAAAGGTGCCAAATACGATTTAAAAAAATAAAAAATAATCTGAATGGAATTTAAGTTTTTCATTATTATCTAATCACCTATATATATAAAATTTCATCTATGAATTGAAAATTAATAAGGTAAAAGATCCGCCAAAAAGTAACGGATACGGATCTTTCTTCTCCCTCGGATATCCGCGGATACGGATACGGATATCCGGCAAATCACTAGTTAGAACTCGACAATGAAATCATTTTTCTCTACGAATAAGTCCTTATAATGTAAGAATAATTAAATTTATCGGTGTTATCGCTTAATAATACGTACCAGACTTCGAGTTCCGGACCCGTACGATACCGAGCTCCGAGTTCTTTCGCTTCTTGAATCGACTGCAGAATGCGAGCGAGATTTCCTTCAAAATCCAAAGCCCACTGATTCAGAGTGCACGCTGCTATGCAAACTTTGCGACCCATGTTTTTCTGCAAAAAAAAAACAGCATTTTAGTTCTGAGAATGCTATTGGGATTTGACATAAAACGACATCTGGTGACAGAAATTTAAACCACAAACACATTACATTTTACATGCCGTTAATATATATGAAAAATGGCGGAATCGACATTAGATTTGGCCTAAACTTCCCAATAGGTAAAATCATAAATGAGTTCAATTAGAAACTCCACAAAATTGATTTTTTTTTTGAAAAATTTCAATCATATTTAAAAATGATGAATTTCGTAAAAAAAAGAGTGCTGCGTCCGAGTCAGCACACACATTATGCTATTTTTTTGTAACGAAAACGCGACTTTTCTGCTACTCTAGTGATGATCAGTTGTGTGCGGTCTTGCGCAATCGGTAGCTAGATCTCCAAGCGATTTAATCGCAAAATCGCACTACAAAAAGTGGTATGGGTTTGTTGGCTCCAAATGTTTATGACATGATTATTCGAAAAGGCTTGTAACTATAGCATTTCGTTTCAAAATATCAGAAATTAAAAAAAAGACACGAGTCGCGGCACACACGGCCGAAGTGAAACTTCTTATGTAAAAACAATAAAGCAATTACGTCTAATTATTTTTCTTTATTTTTGAACTACAAAAATAACAAGTTTACCACTATTATAAAAAATAAAAAAGCTATATTCAATTAAAAAAAAAAATGGTTGTCTGTAAAGTCGGTTTACGGACGACAGTTTTACGTGATAACGTATTCCGCTCGAATATCATATTTAATAATACATAACTTAAATTTTAGTAGCTGTCAAATTTGGGCCGATCGTGCACGGAACGTGACACATTTCGGAATGTGACACTTTTTCGTGCATGCAGCCGGTGTTTCATCAATTTATAAGACGTTATCACGTCAAAAAACATAAATACAAACGTAAAAACAGAAAATGGCGGCCCATGGTGGGATCGAACCTGCCAACCTTGTCTTAATATTTTTCTTTATTTTTGAACGACAAAAATAACAAGTTTACCATTATTATAAAAAATCTAAGAGCTATATTCAATTAATAAAAAACATAAATACAAACGTAAAAACACAAAATGGCGGTCGATGGTGGGATCGAACCTGCAACCTTAGCGTTATTAGCATGACGCTCTAAGCAACTGAGCTAAGCGGCAGGTGGACAAACAGCCCGTACAGCGCATATATCTCTCATCGAAAGTACGTCACTCATTTGAGAACGCGTTTGTGTCACTCTTTGAATTTTCGTTTCATTCATTTTACTCCCTAAATCGCCGACGTGCCGCATAAGAAATTTCACTTCAAAAATTAAATAAACATTCGATTATCATATATACTAATACGTTAAGGTTAAGATGTTTGCCTCCCTTTTTAGAAAAAACCACACAATTTCTCCACATAAATTATATCATTTTACAGATAATTGCTTGCTCTACTGACATCGACAACTAAAAAATGTATTATTGCTTTTGTTTTTGTAAATTAATTAATTAACAGCAACGCTGAACAACGTCTGCCATCTGACAGGCAACGCTGAACAACGTCACAGCATTGCTGCATGATGCCATCTGACGGCTTAGCTCAACGCTTTTGCTACTTGCGCCTCTATATGACAATTTTAGTAAAATATTTCTTCGATCTGTCATCTGAGCTTCATATTGTAATACAACAAAAAGAAGAACGTTATAAGCAGTGTGCAAAATTAGAAACGAATTGAATACCTGCAATCATATTTAAAAAATAATTTTGTAAAGTGATAATTATTATACTTATTTAGTGCGAATAATTCGCACAGGTCACACTAGTTACTGAATAATTGCGTTGCGTTCAAAAAATACAGTACAGACAACTAAAAATACGGTGCTACATAGTCTAAACTTACACAAAATTACACTTTGCAGATGACGGAACAACGAGAATGGTAAAATATAAAGAGTTAAGTAATTAAAAAACTAAAAAGCTTACATAATACACTTTGAAGATGTTAAAAAATGATCAATAAGTCGCTACAAAATTGATAAAACTACGGTCTGCGTTATAAAAATCAATAAATACACCTTGTGCCAGGTACGGGTTTGTTTTATGTTAGGAGTCAGAGTGTAGGTATGCCGCCCCATTTACAACTGGTTTAGTAAACTATTTGTGTGGATTCACAATTAACTTAAACCGGAAAACGATTAATAATTTCTGTAGTAACGTGAAACACATTTCGACGAGATTATTTACACGCCGTTGTATAATTTTAATGTTACAAACTACTGTTACTCATCTATAACCGAGATCCTAAAATAAAAAAAAAAAATGTTTCATATGGGCTGTGTGCACGAAGCCTACTAGCGCCGCTAGCGGGTAAGAGATGATTATTTAACTCACTATTTATGGAAATCGCGACATGTTTCTATGGTGATAAGTCAAAAACTTTAGTTGGCCATGATGTGTCAAAAAAAAAATGTAATACGGAAAACTGCTGTTAATTTTATATACAATAAAATTCAGATTGTAAACCATTATATAAATAGCATAACATAAAAGGTAAATTAGAATTATTTATTATCAATTATGACGTACAATCATAGGTATATATTAATACGTTAAGGCTAAAGATGTTTGCCTCCCTTTTTAGAAAAAACCTCACAATTTCTCCACATAATTTATAATATCATTTTACAGATAATTGCTTGCTCTACTGACATCGACAACTAAAAAATTTATTATTGCTTTTGTTTTTGTAAATTAATTAAAATACAGCAACGCTGAACAACGTCTGCCATCTAACGGCTTTAATTTTTAAACAACGTCAACACTTCGATCTGTCATCTGACCTTCATATTGTAATACAACAGACACAATACTGCATACTGTCATCTGACGGTTTTAATTTTGAAACAGCGAGCAACGCTGAACAACGTCACAGCAATGCTGCATGATGCCATCTGACGGTTTAGCTCAACGCTTTTGCTACTTGCGCCTCTATATGACAATTTTAGTAAAATATTTCTTCGATCTGTCATCTGAGCTTCATATTGTAATACAACAAAAAGAAGAACGTTATAAGCAGTGTGCAAAATTAGAAACGAATTGAATACCTGCAATCATATTTAAAAAATAATTTTGTAAAGTGATAATTATTATACTTATTTAGTGCGAATAATTCGCACAGGTCATACTAGTATATAAACAATTATTTTGTTTACAGTGACAGCGTAACGTCAAATTATGGCGCCAATGATCTTTATTTTACTTAAATCGCCATCAGCGCAACAGCCCAGAACACAAGCATTTTCAGATCGCTTAGTTTTACCCATGAATTCTTTGTAATTAAAACTATAAAATTATAACTATTTTCATTTTTAATAAACATTGCTCACTGAAATACGGAAAATTTGAGTTGGAAGTTTCCCATAGTGCTCACTCTCTCTACCACCCTACCCCCTTCTCTCAACCCAATAGTATGTTGGATAGGGCATAAGTCGAAAATGGAACGATAATCGGAAAATAAACTGTTAAATGGGAATCGATCTTTAAGGAAAACTATGTTTTGAGTGGATTGTTAACGGAAGTTTGTCTAAGAGTGAATGTACTGAGAAGTTGGTTAAACAGAAACGCCTGAAGCTCTGATAGACGTGGCACGCATCCCTTAAAGTTATATTAACAACGTTTAGTAGAGGTAATTACAATTTACAAACTCTATATCATACAAACCCGACATATACTAGGTGTGTTTGTTGGTAATTTCTGAACTGGTTCTGAACTCCGAAAGCGTCTGTCGACAATGCAGAAATCTTCGGACACGACCGGGTGTTTGTTGGTCAAATTCTCGAATTCGGAACCCAAAGGAATGGTGAGACCTCTGGTGAGAAATGCGCCGAACTGTCCTAAAGGGGGTTTTTGACAGGTAAACTATATGGAGGCATAAGGTAAACATTGATTTAGAAGAGCATGATGGAGGCTAGGTTAGCTTTTCTAAATCAATGTTTACCTGTCAAAAACCCCCCTTAGGACTGTTCGGCGCACATCTCTCCAGAGGTCTCACCATTCCTTTGGGTTCCGAATTCCGAAATTTGCAAGTTTCATTTCTGCCGAGTGTGGCCTCGGCACACCTGATTTCTTTTATTGTTTTGTCTTTTTCTTCGAGATGTAACTCAGTAACTTTTTTAGAAGCGAGCATAATATGTTGATATAGATTTCTTGTTTTAAATTACTTAAGGAACGCATCCCTGAAATTTAGCGGATGTCTTCCGAGACATCTTGTATAAAACAAAAATTCTAAAATGTTAAAGCTTTCACCTTTAACATTTTTGAATTTGCAATCAAAAATAAGTTAAATGACATTAAAAATGACATGACAAAAGAAACCATTAGCTCCAAACATAAAATATATTTGAAAACAATAGAATCAATCAATCAACGTAAACTTGTACATATACGGAATGGCACAAAATATTATTTAAAGTGCTAAATTCGCTACCACAACTTTTTTCCTTCCCGTATTTATATATATGACTAGTGGCCCGGTCCGGCTAATAAGCTCGAACTTGTAGATTGCCACCGTTTTTTCGTCGACTTACGTTGCAAAATTGATATCCACGAAAAGCGCGTAACATTAAAATGGGTATAAGTTAGCTATATCCTTAAAAGATAAGACATATGCCATCGCGGACTTTTCTGTAGACCTATAAAAGAGGAACAATTCCACCATACATTGTCTTTGTTATATCTCAAAGGGATTAGGCAGCGTTTTCGATTAAAGCTCCCAGTCGGCTTGATTTTTTCCGACATCTTCAACAATCATCGTCATATTTCAACCAATTTACACAAATATTAATGAATTATACACATAAACCTTTCTCTTGAATGACCTTGAATCACTTCGTCCATTGGTGAAAACCGTAAGAAAATCCGTTCGATAGTTTTTGAGTTTATCACGTTCAGACAGACAGACAGACGCGGCGGGAGAGTTTGTTTTATAATATGTAGTGATCATGTACTCATAATCTGTATGAAACAGATATGTATAGTCCAAATTTAGCGCGAGTAAAACCGCGGGGCACAGCTAGTTGTTATATATCAGTTCATGGGATAGAGTATAGTATGGCACGCCGTTTTACTATTTAATAGTAAAATATTTTTCCAAAAATTATAAAAATATTTAACAATTTTAATTTCAGAAAAAAAATTTTGAGTGAATTTTTTTTTATGTGGTGACAATAAAAATACATTATTATTATGTCATGACATAATTAAAATACATTATTTTTATGTCATGACATAAAATTAAATGCTTATACATAGGAAGAGATAGGAAAAACGACGAATTATAATTATGTCATGACATAAAAATAATGTATTTTAATTATGTCATGACATAATAATAATGTATTTTTATTGTCACCACATAAAAAAAATTCACTCAAATTTTTTTTCTGAAATTAAAATTGTTAAATATTTTTATAATTTTTGGAAAAATATTTTACTATTAAATAGTAAAACGGCGTGCCATAAAAGTATTTATAATTATTTTTATGTCGCAAGATAATAAAAATACATTATTATTATACATAATAAAAATACATTATTATTATGTCATGACATAATAAAAATACATTATTATTGTCATGACTTAATAAAAATACATTATTATTATTATGTCATGACATAATAAAAATACATTATTATTATGTCATGACAATTAAAATACATTATTATTATGTCATGACAATTAAAATACATTATTTTTATGTCATGACCTAATTATAATTCGTTGTTTTTCCTATCTCTTCCTATGTATTAGCATTTAATTTTATGTCATGACATAAAAATAATGTATTTTAATTATGTCATGACAATAATAATGTATTTTTATTGTCACCACATAAAAAAAAATTCACTCAAATTTTTTTTCTGAAATTAAAATTGTTAAATATTTTTATAATTTTTGGAAACATATTTTACTATTAAATAGTAAAACGGCGTGCCATAAAAGTATTTATAATTATTTTTATGTCGCAAGATAATAAAAATACATTATTATTATGTCATGACATAATAAAAATACATTATTATTATGTCATGACATAATTAAAATACATTATTTTTATGTCATGACATAATTATAACTCGTTGTTTTTCCTATCTCTTCCTATGTATAAGCATTTAATTTTGTCATGACATAAAAATAATGTATTTTAATTATGTCATGACATAATAATAATGTATTTTTATTGTCACCACATAAAAAAAATTCACTCAAATTTTTTTTTCTGAAATTAAAATTGTTAAATATTTTTTAAATTTTTGGAAAAAATATTTTACTATTAAATAGTAAAACGGCGTGCCATAGTATAGTGCAATGCTAGACTTGACTCTAGACAACAAACAATAGGACAATGGCCCTACAATACAAATCAATAATTCATGCATGTATGTTATTTATATGTCTGTAGAGCGCGATATGCACCATTCCAACGTATCTCCTTAAATCCCAACCCATAAGAGATCAGGAGCGTCCTAGTTCAATTAAACGATCACTAAAGTTTATTTCTCGAAAAAAACTCCTATATCCAATTTGAAGTATTTCGACGGGTTTTTAATTTCCATTCACGCAACGTTATATTTTATAACCGAGCGGGGTTGCGTAGTGGTGAGAGCACTAGACTCGCATTGGGGAGGTATCGGGTTCGAATTCCGGCGGGGGCATATGTGACTGGGACTTTTTCTTGCTGCCTCTCGCCGAGAAACGGTAATTCCTGTATACCGGCTATCATGTTGAGGTTTTCCGTGGTTTCCCTCAATAATTCCAGATAAATATCGAGATGGCTCTTTATTCAAGGCCATGGCCGATGCTCCTATGCTCAATATTTGCCTACCTTATCCTAATATCTAAATTTCCTTCATTTGCCCATTGCTATTAATTAAGTGGATGTTTAAAAAATGTAGAAAATAACGGGAAGTGATAGATGGAAAAGAGTAATGGTGCGAATGGCATCTGTTATGACATAAACTCGAGAAACGGAAGTTAAAGGCATTACTATTATATTTTATAGAGAAAAAAAATGAATAATTAGCATGGTTTTGCACACATTAAAAAAAAAAAAACGGACAAGCGTGAGTTAGACTAGCGCGTCGATATAGCTGCATAATTATTCCTTTACTTATGCTTCGTGCCAAATGTCAAGATTCCAGATCAACAAGAAGTTACGTACATATATTATGTTGTTGAGTCGGTATCAAAATACTAGATTTTTAAAAGGTGGTATCTTTTTATTGCATTAAATAAAGATCGCTGTATACGAGGCTGGTTTTGCCGCTAGATTTGGCTGCTGGGTTTCGTGATGGCTTTTATGTACTGAAGCTGGACAACTAAACTACAGAGATCTGGTTACTATTTTATATAATAGTTATGGCATCTGATGATAACTTTTCTCTTGGGGATGCGATTTATGAAGGCTGGCCCCGTGAGAAAACGGGTAGCTGGCACAAAAATAGAACAATAGCCTGTTAAATAATTGTCTACGTGAAATAGCAACACCAACCAGTTTAGAATTCTTATATAAAACATAAATTTGGCAGATTTACAAACAAAACATAAATATTATGTTAAGAATAGCAAATTGATTGTATCATTTTCTGATTTATGTTTTCACCTATTTACACCCAAAATATATATCGATTAGCGGTCCCGCCCGGTTCCA
Source organism: Xanthostigma xanthostigma (assembly GCA_963575645.1). NCBI lineage: Eukaryota > Metazoa > Arthropoda > Insecta > Raphidioptera > Raphidiidae > Xanthostigma > Xanthostigma xanthostigma. The sequence goes on along the minus strand of OY754469.1, from coordinate 3,311,686 downwards.
CCCGGGTGCAAAATGGGGGGACGGACATGAGTACGCACATTCATCTTAGTTTACCGAGATGAATGTTGTGTCCAAATTTCATGATAATCGGAGTTACCGTTCAAAAGTTTTTGTGGGACGGACAAATTTTGAGATACATTTTGCAACATTTTTCATTGATGCTCCGCTCCTATTGGTTGTAGCGTGATATATAGCTTATAGCCTTCCTCGATAAATGGACTATCCAATAAAAAAAATGTTTTTTTCAATTCGAACCAGTAGTTCCTGAGATTAGCGCGTTCAACCAAACAAAAAAACAAACTCTTCAGCTTTATATATTAGTATAGATAGCGAAAGCCTTTAAAATTAAAAAAAAATGTTGAAAGGGCATTATCAATCAAAAGAGCTATTTTTTATAGAATAGATGTTTCCAAATTAAAATTTTCGATAATTGCCAATTTGCACACGTAACTATTGTTTTTCGTACATTAAGAAAATACATAATCATGACTATTTTCAAAAACTATTTAACCCTCCGTTGACCTCACGGGTTACAACAGCGGTATATTTACCAATTTTTTTTTTGTATCACAAAAAATGTTCAAATGAAATATATTCGCCAACATATATTTTAAATTTACAAAAAATGAAATAGACTACTGCATTATTGCAAGAAAACGGAAGTTTACTGAAGGGTTAAAATTACGACATTCAGGAATATCACGGATGCATATTATATACTGTTTTATAGGCGACATACGAAAAAGAAAGTAGTAAGTAATTGGAAAAGAAAGTGAACTGTCGATGCTATTTTCTATTGGCTAGATCTATTTTCGAAATGAATAAAAAAGTCTGTACTTTACAATTAGCCATAAAAATAATTTACGAATAAAAAGTAGAAATAAAAAAACAATACACATATTTACTAGTTATTGTGTGCTTGCAAATTAGACTGCTTTTTTAGTATGCCAGTTTAAAATTTCATTTGCAAAAAAAAACAACTGATAAGCAACGTCTTTCTGTCACGTGATGAATGAACAAACTATTCAACCGATTTTCATGCGGTTTTCAAGAATAGACAGAGGAAATATTTGAAAAGATTAGGCTCATTCTCGCTATCGAGGCAAAATCCATCGAGAGTTCTCAGTCTCGAAACGTGATCCTTCGAGAAATTACGCTATCGAAACTGGATTCTTCGAGTAATCTCGATTCGAAACGAGATTCTTCGAAGGTTTTCGGTATAGAGATGAGGTCTCTCGAGAATTGTCAATCTCGAAACGAGATTCTTCAAAAATTTACGCTGTGGAAACGAGATTCTTCGAAGGTTATATCGGTACAGAGACGAGGTCTTTCAAGAATTCGCAGTCCTCGAACCGAGATCCTTAAAAAATCTCGCAAAATAAAAGAGATTCTTCCAGGAAATTCGATATTAAGGCAAGTTCTTTCGAGAATTATCAGTCTCGAAACAAGATCTTTGCACTAATCTCGCTATCGAAACGGAATTCTTTAAGGGTTTCCGGTATTGAGACGAGATCTACCGAAAATTCTCAGTCTCGAAACGAGATCCTTAAAAAAAACCCGGTTACTGAACCGAGATTCTTCGAGGATTTTCGATACTGAGACGAGATCTTTCAAGATATGTTAGTCTCGAAAAGATATCCTTTAAAAATTCTCGCTATTGAGACGGATATTGTAAATTGTGTCGTCGCGTTAAAATCGTAAAGGAAGAAAATTAATAAAAATTAATGAGTCGACAAATGAACATCGAGTTAGTTCATTCGATTATATAATCTATAATGATAAAATTGAAATGGAGACAGTTATTGAGCCAATAAAACAATTGTAGCGCATATAAATAGTATGTAAATGGGCTACAAGCTGAGGGGGGAGGAATGAGATAGTATTAGTTTGGGTAGTTTGGACTTATTGCTGCTACTCATGCAACTGTTATTCTTATTGATTCTTGTCGTAAAGGGGGAGCATCATCAAACCACACAAACTAACGGAAAACAAGAATATATTTAATAGTTGTAACCGTTTTGAGGAAAAGATTAATGGTTCCTGCAGAGGTATGTAACTACTAATTAGAGGTTTCAGTTGGGTATTCCTATAATTTTGTTTAGTTTAAGAAAAAAAATACAATTTTAAGGAATATAGAAGAAAATATCCCATACCCTGCACCTATAGCACGCGCCACGGATCTAAAAGGTTCGGAAGTTAGTCGCAAAGGCACATTTTAGAGCCGTTGATACTCCCACCACCTCCCAGCTACCTGCACGAAACGTGCGCTCGTCAGTGATCGCTCGTTGCCTTTGTCACTTATCGCTTTCCCGCTTTAAAGTACAGTCGAGTACGCTATTGTCAAGTTGTTATTGCTATGTTAGTTTTGTTGGGTTGCGAGTTTGTAGTTTTTCAACAGACTGTACAAGCGCAAGCCTGTATTCGCATCTAACTTCCGAGCCTTTTAGATTCGTGGCGCGTACTAATGGGTGTTTTTTTTAGAGGTATACAAGTTTAAAATGAAATAAAACACGTAAAAATAAGGTTGCTGGCCACGTTGTTGGCTTTGTTTAAAATATAATTTTATGCCATTAATGTTTAAATATGATTTCGGGCATATGGGCGCCACGGCTGGCTTGAATGAAGCGCAATCGGGAAGTCCAATTTTCGATCACTTTATCGAGCATCTGGGGCCGTATATCGCCAATAGCGCGGCGAATGTTGACTTCCAAGTGATCCAACGTCTGTGGTTTATCGGCGTAGACTAGTGACTTCACGTATCCCCAAAGAAAGTAATCCATAGGTGTGAGATCAAAATTTTGCGTTGAAAAAGAGGATCAAGCTGAATATTGTTTTCGGCCCATTCACCGAACGTACGGCGCGCATAATGGTCACGCGGATTTAACTCTTGCACAAGCTGGATATTGTAAGCTCGTAAGCCAAGATCTTTTCGCAAAATCTTCCACAACGTGGATGGGCACAGTCCCAATTGCTGTGCACGACAGCGTATCGACTCATTCGGGTCCTCCTCAACACTACGCACCACAGCAGCAATGGCATCTTCTGTGCGCACTGCATGGCGTCTTTGTGGATGCGTATTATCAACTAGAGTATGCGTAGTTCGAAAACGATCCATGGTTTTCCGAATAACTTGCTCGGATGGACGATTATGTCGACCGTAAAATGGACGTAGCGCACGGTTAGTTTGGCAAACTGAACCATAATTTTCAAAATAAATTTGCACAATTTGCAAGCGTTGTACTGATGTAAGTCTATTCATGATTAAATGGCAAAACATACTGACCACAAATCATCTGTCAACTGTCAAATTAACTGTCACTTGAAACGGTGTTGCCAATTTCAAAACCAAACCTCCAAAAAAAACACCCTTTATAATTGCCGGTTTGTTAATATCGTAATTTTCCAGTATAAAAATTGTTCAAAAAAAATAAATGTTTTTATTTACTGACCCTTCCACGAAGAAGTTGCGATTCCTCTATGAACGCCGCAGAGCTGCAGAACAACCAAAATATTATAGGTACTTCATAATTTTACAATGAATTATATTTTTCATATTTAACCAATTATTTAATTTTAAGTTTAACAGCCACTGGCAGACTACAAAACACGTGTGTGTGGTGTTCTTGCGTTCAACCACTGTTATTTGATCAAAGACTGTCTATTTTTTTTTTTTTTTTGAAAAGAAGCGGAACACCCTGTTGGAACAAGGAATAAGGCATTAATAACAACCGTCACTCACTATTAGCGATATCTTGGGGCTCCACCTTACAAAAATGAAGGTAATAGATAAAAGAAAAACTTTCATTATTATAAATTCGCAACAAAGCTAGACAAACGGTTGTTCTAAAAATAGAACACTTTACAATGAACTGTCTAAATATATAATATTGTAATGTCTGGAATGATAGATTAAGGTTTAAAAATATCAATTCTGCAAGGTCAAGGATATCGGAAGAACAAAAAAAGGTTCGATTTATAAAGACTACTTAACAAATTAATAATATACACTGTTATTTTGGCATTTCATTGCTTTCTGAACTTTAGGGATCCCGGAATAATCATCAGATCTAGAGGAAAATATTTTCCAATTTATTCCCATCAGTTTTTTTATAAAAATTTCTATCATATTATTAATAAGAATCGCAGGATTGTGGACAAAAAGTTCTTGTCCACAATCCTGCGATTCTTATTAATAATTGTCTCGATGGACACGATTTCTAATATATATTTCTATCATAATTTATTTTAATCCACGTTTCTTGACCAATAATCTACCTACTATGTAAATAAAAATGTAGGTACTTATATTATGTTCGTTTGTTCAAAATCTTAAATTTCCGACGTTCTTCACCGATTGCTTTGAAATTTTGACACAGCGTTGCATTCTATTATATAGATGTCACATCTGTGACAGGTGAAAACATGCTTTTTTTGAAAAACAGCGCCATCTGTTGAACGAGCAACACACGCTACACTAAATATTTTACGACAATGGAAGCGCCATCTGTTGAACGTAACAGCAACACACGCAAACCAGACAGATCCCAGCAACGCGTGGGTGGGTACAGCTAGTTAATCAATATAATCTAATAAAAAAAATTTACATAGATACTGAGCTGTATTTTGAGTGGAAAAAAATAGTTTGCTTTAAAAACTTTGATTTAGACCTACTTTTAGCTTTTATTTTTTATTATTTTTTTTTTTCAAATTTTTCGTTCGGCAGTTGATTGAAGATAATTCAACAAAAGCCTGAAACGGACTTGAAAAATGTGTTTTTAGAACTTTTTTTTACATTTTTTGTTAAAAAATACAACAAATGTTTTTTGAACAATCTGTATATTGGCTCTTTAAAAAGTCAAACTGGGAAATTATTAAACTTTTCATGTTTTCTTGACTAACATTCAATTTTAATTTTAGTTATTTCCGACACGTGTAATTTCCTAAAAATACCAGTAATTTCGGAAAATTTCCGGTTATCAGTAATAATTTGCTTTTATGCGAAAACCAGTACGGGTGTTGAATTTTCTCCCAAAAAATAAAAAAAATGTAATTTTCTTTATTTGAGAAAAAAGATATTTTTTGAGACTACATGTCGAGTCATTTACAAGATTTGTAAAATAACGTTAGAAAATAGCCCTTGCGCTTTTTTGAGAACAAAAATGGACGTCCATCCAAGGGCGTTGATTTTTTTCCTGTGGGGGGGGGGGGTGGGGTAAAGAAAAAAATCAATATTTCTTTTAAGTTTTATTAATATCACAAAAATATTCACGAAAGAAGGTGTCAAGCAAAATATTAATTCTCAAACCAATTTTACAAATTTTTTTTCAAGAAGTATTTCTAAATTTTATTTTTTAGCCACGTATTCGTATTATTTTCAGTATTATTTTTTTATTATTATGAACCTCGGGGGGGGGGGGTAATTACCGGGCGCACAAAAGGCTAGTTACGGCACTGCGTGGACCAATTTTTCCTTTTCAAAGAATTCGACATTTTACTTTCGAAATAAAGATCCCCACCGGTCACGTTCACGATATTTGTGTAAGTAGTACACATCTTTTACTGTACTGTAAGGTGTCTGAACAATGCAAACAGTGTTACAGTCGCCAATATAAAAATAGTAAAAAGCCACAGGTTTCATCAACAAACGTGCATAGTGTAAATCGTCTTGTATGTCGTTACCGGGTCATCACAAAAATCATAGTAACCGTCAATACAGGGGAATGGGACCAGACGTGCCTGATCGCTCTGCAAGCTAAAACAACCAGCGCAGCTCGTCTGCGTGATTTAGGGCTCTTGTTAACGAGCGTTTTAGTCAACGGGTAAGGGGCCGACGCGAAACGATTACCTTTGTACACGATCCGTTAATATAACGTGAGCGCGTCCGTTGTAAGAAGTGCAAGTACATGAAAGTGATAAATTTGCTTGTTTATTTTTGTAATTTTCTAAAGTCTTGTCCCAAAATTATGAACTATTATGAACAAGGCTAATTAATAAACCATATATCAATATCATTTTTCTCCATAAATGAGCAGCACAAAGTAGGTAGGTAGGTATAAAGTATAAAAACATGCCCGCACATCCGTCGTCGTCAACAGACTTCTATGAAATAACGTGGTCCACTGCATCGGACTTGCAACTTACATGCCCGTCGCGGTTTTTGCGAACTAGTACTAGATCGGGTGGTATAAACCGTATAAGTGATTGGGAGTTAGTATAATGAACCCAAAAGGCTGCAGGATTTTTGGCGATAGGGCGGCTCCCAAAAGCAAACAAAAAAATCATCAATACATACCTACTAACATATAATTTTTTTGGGAGGTATTCGCATATTTTGATTTCGATTTTATTGGAAATTCCAGGCTTACTCTGTCTATGATTTTTTTTGTGTAATATCGTCGTTGGTTCTGTAATAGCTCTTATGGGCATAGTTGGCAGATTTTACGTTTTTTAGATGAAAAGATTCAGGAAACGGAGCTCTATACACTAGAAATACCTCCAAATTAATTTTACAGTAACCAACAAGGGGAAATAACTCTTATGTGAAAAGTTGTATCAAATAATTCCTCCCATGTGCCAATAAATCCGAAATTAACGTTAAATATTTTTTAAGAAAATGCTTCGTCTTAATTAAACATGTATAGTGAAGATAAGTATGAATTAGTAATATACCTCTGAAATTGCTAGTTCTTACCATCCATTGCTGAAATAACCACTTTTTGGCCTTTTCTGCAAATTGTACTTGTTGCACATAAGAGGTATTACAGAACCAACGACGATATATTGTTTGTATTTTCTTTACTTTTGAATCTATCACAGAAGCTACCAGAATTGTTGCCTCTCCATTTACCATTTTATTTAAAATTGAGTTATTGAACAAGTCACAGCCCAATCTTCCTAACTGAACTCCGTCTGTGCCTAATTTGATTTATCCGAAATCCAAATAATTTCTTTCGTGATCAGCCTGTATTACACAGCAGCTAATATATCTATTTCGTTGTGTACTTGGATTTGTCTTGTGTTTGTAACATGTCCAGTCCAACAGCCAAGTAAACATTAAACACAGGTGGCTACAAACCTTGGACAAAACAAAAACAAAACACTGTAAACTTAACTGACACTATAAATGCAGCGGGTAATCGTTGGAAAATGGTTTTGAATTTTCTTTTCCTCAGCGGACAAAATAATATAAACACTCGATGTTGGTTTAACAGAAAATTTCACTGTACCGTATGATGGTCATAAAGTTTACCATAAAAATCTTTAAAAAAAATTGCACCTGCTTCAAAAAAGGGTCACTAAAAAGCGTAAAATAACAAAATTTTAAGATCGGCCCCTATTTAATTACTAATCACATTTCAAGTACTTAGGTATATTAAACTGGACCTCAAAACTTCGTTATTTTGTGCTTTTTAATGACCCTTTTTTGAAGGAGGTTCAATTTTTTTCTTGAACTGTATTCGAGATACAACAAAAAATGCTGAAAAAAATTTAAAATAATTAATGTTTTCAATCACAAAATCTGAATTCCCGTGTCACAATTTTGGCCGTGCTAATCTCCGAAACCACCATGTACAAAATTTCATTATAATCGGTTCAGATTATAATGAAATTTTGTACATGGTGCAACTTACGCTATAGGATAGTTTTTATTAAATATTTTGTACAAAATTACGGTCTTTTCCCAAAAAAAACTGTTTTAGTAACATGTAACGACATCTGACAGAATTTACTCAAAGCTATTAGTTCAGAAGCAAACACAAAAAAACTATTTGAGTACCAAGTAGCGTCATCTGTTAGAATTCGCTCAAAGCTTTTAGTTCAGAAACAAATCTGGCAGAATTTGCTCAAGGCTATTAGTTCAGACGGCGGGCCGCAAACAAAATACATTTTGTGGAATTATTTCTATCGCACCCGGGTATAACCGGGACGGACCGCAATAAAATTGTAATTTATACGGGTCAGAGCTTTGGACCATTCGATGTTTTTAATGCAAACACTGACTAAGGGAAATTTTACTGAAAGAGAGAAATTATTTGTGTTTGCAAATTATAAAGAGTAATCAAATCAGCACGAGAGGAAAATTTTGCGCACGCAATTCAACAGGTGTACAAAGAGTGGGCTGCAGTGACTATCAGAGAATTTCTCCATCCCGTATACACTGGCTATTTTAGTTGTTTTAAAAGAATATCAAGGTGGATTATTATTAGTTATGTCAGTTCCAAGTAGCACTTTCATTGATATAAAGAGTGAACTAATAACTAAAAACTTTAGCACAAAGAATGTGAGAATTCGAATATTATTACTCTTTATTTATGTCGTTTTCTTTTTAGTGTATTTGCCATAAGGCACTTACACTATTGGCGTCGGTCGGATGGCGGGACCTAGGGGTCGGACCAAAATTTCTCGACGTTTCATAACTTTCTAAGAAGTTTGGCACCATTTTTGGAAATGTTTATATATATATGTATATATATATATATATATATATTTATATATATATATATATATGTGTTAGCACGATAACTCTCGACAGACTTAATCGATTTAAACGAAATTTGGTCCACACGTTGGAATCCATTACCGCACGAAGCCTATTTAAAATGGGCCCAATCGGGCCATGTTAAGGGTGGTATTTAGGGGTTGAAAAAAGTTTTCGGGCCCAAAAATACCGAAAAAATTATCAGAATCGTTTCAAATTTAAAATTTAACCCTTTAGTAATTATTAAAATGTACTGCTAAAATTTTAAAAAAATCGGCCCGACAGGACCGGACTTACAAATTTTATGAAAACGCAAGTTTACCGATATGGATTTACATGCTGAAGGGTGTATATAATTTGGTACAGATGTTGAATTGATATATAGTATTGAAATTAAGTAAAAAAATGTTGTTTTAAGGGGTGTATTAAGGGGTAATTTTCTTTATTTTGTCCAAAAACAAAGTTAAATTCATATAATACAGCCACACTGCCTATAAAAGCAAATACACTATATTGTCGGCAGGGTTTCGCACTGCGACCCGAGTTTTTTAAGGTTACACGCACTTTTTTCTTTTTAAATTTTTAATTTTATATAGGTACATATTTTATAAATCTTTGATTCACGTCTGATTAGTACTCTTCAATAATAGTATATTGTGCGACTAGTTGGAGAAGGAGAAGATTCCATGAGCGTGAAATTTGCCGCACGAACGTAGCGAGTGCGGTAACACGTGAGTAGAATATTCTCCTTCGATCAATAGTTGCACATAATACTTTATTTAATTAGCACGAGTAATATGTAATCGGGGCCCTGATAAAAGAGGGAAAAATAATAAATCACTTCATTGATTGACGTACCCAGCGCCCTCGATGCACACAAGATAGCCATGACTTTCGCTGAATTGCGATGCTGTTTTCATGTATACAATACCGCCTACCACGTTCCTATTGGTCCAGAAGCTGCGTGCAGTTTTTTTTCATTATTGCACGCTCGGGCTTGCTACTGCGTTTCGATTGGTCCAGAAAATTCATTATCACACTGTACGGCTCATTATTAGCACTCTACGCGTCAACATGAAATAATCTATTATTTCTCCCGAATTTAGCAGGGCCCCGAAATTACATATTACTCACGCGTGTTGAATAAATAAAATTATCGACTAATTTTTCAGGCAATCATATTGACAAAAATATATAATTATAATTCAATAAATTTACGTTCCGATCCGGATTTGGATCTTCTTCAGAATTGAGCTATAAAATATAAAAATTAATTAGTAATAAGGGTCTAATAGAAAATATCGAAACGTAAATTTATTGAATTATAATTATATATTTTTGTCAATATAATTGTCTGAAAAATTGGTCGATAATTTTATTTATTGAAGAGTACATATTTTTTAATTACTTTCTGATAAGAAAAGAGTATCACACGCTAGTAATTAAACGTGCCAGGAATTCTAAACAACAATTTGGCATTGCTTCAAATAATTTGATATAAACGCATGTTAAATAGTTCTTCAAATGTAATGCAGATGATTTTGAAAACGCAGCGTGATGTTTTGTAATCGTTGCTTAATTGTAACTCTATTTTTGATTTCTTACAATTTCTCAAAAATACGCCGCTCAGTAACTAGAGTCCATTTTCGTACAAATGTGATTATATACAGTGATAGATGCTTACAGGTGATGACGGTAAATGCAGCTCAAAGTCGATCTAAATAACTCGCTATAACTTGTGGATCAGGAATTGCGCGGTGTACATCGGGGGTATCTGATGATGACGTTTCGTGTGCTGCAGCACCTGAAAGAAAATCTGCCACACAGAACACACGCGAGTTTTGTAGTCTGTTAAACTTTAGCGTCGATTGCGTAACTATTACACTATTTCCTAACATTAAATAATTAATTGATGAAATATGGAAAATATAATTCATTGTAAAATTATGAAGTACCTAAGATTTTGGTTGTTCTGCAGCTCTGCAGCGCTTATAGAGAAATCGCCACTTTAACCAAACATTAAATAAAGAAAAACTTTCTTGGTTGATGGTCATGTCCGAAATCAAGGAAGATATTACGATAAATTTAGCTACCGATTTTCAGGAATAAATAAAATACTAGATGACATCAGTATAGACTTAATTTTAGAACAAGTAAATGTTATTGAAAACGTCAAAACAATTTCAGGAACACATGAAATACTGAATCATCATAAAATAATAACGACTAAGGCTGATTTCATAATCATTTCTCAAAAACTATACTGAAGAATCTTCTGGATAACACTGCTAAAATTTTATTTTTTAATTTAACACATGTGATAAGATGAACAGTGGACAGTTATGGCCACGGTGGACATCAGTATTAACGCTTAGATATCAGGAATCGGGATTTTTTGGGGAAATTTTAGGTAAATTTTCCATAAATGATCATCTTTGAAGGCCTGTAATTCTTAAAGTATCACATTTACAGAAAAAAACAAGAAAGATTTTTTGTAGAGAATTAATTTTCCTCCAAAATTGTTGTATTCAAAATTTTTTATATTTTTTTTTCCAAGGGGTGAAAATCGTCATTTTGAAGGGGTTGCCGAGGAAAAAAAATTGACTAGCGTTTAGCATTGAATGTTACGCAGGTCACAGGTTGCTGATATAATATCTTTAATTGTGTTTTGTATTGCTTCTTGAATTACTTGAGCGATTACTGTACCGCTTGCTTCGGTCTTGTTTTTAACTCCTTCCTTTGGTCCCATGTTTTATTATAGATTAGGTACTAGTGTGACCTGTGCGAATTATTAGCACTAAATAAGTATAATAATTTATTATCACTTTACAAAATTATTTTTTAAATATGATTGCAGGTATTCAATTCGTTTCTAATTTTGCACACTGCTTATAACGTTCTTCTTTTTGTTGTATTACAATATGAAGCTCAGATGACAGATCGAAGAAATATTTTACTAAAATTGTCATATATAGAGGCGCAAGTAGCAAAAGCGTTGCGCTAAACCGTCAGATGGCATCATGCATCATTGCTGTGACGTTGTTCAGCGTTGCTCGCTGTTTCAAAATTAAAACCGTCAGATGGCAGTATGTTGTATTACAATATGAAGGTCAGATGACAGATCTAAGTGTTGACGTTGTTTCAAAATTAAAGCCGTCAGATGGAAGACGCTGTTCAGCGTTGCTGTATTTTAATTAATTTACAAAAACAAAAGCAATAATAAATTTTTTAGTTGTCAATGTCAGTAGAGCAAGCAATTATCTGTAAAATGATATAATTTATGTGGAGAAATTGTGAGGTTTTTTTCTAAAAAGGGAGGCAAACATCTTTAACCTCAGCGTATTACTATATATGATACACGAACATATCAAACAGATTTAATTATTTAAAACCAGACGAGGGGGTTCCATCACATCTTACCAAGTCTCACCAAGGGGGAGGAGGGTTCTTATTTTTAAAAAAACACATCACGTAATTAATGGACGTCTCTTACCGAATTAATCGAAATTCCGGTTTTTAAAACTGCCGCTCCTGATTCGTCCATAACTTATTCATCGTTTCTATGAATACGAGAGCGGACCAATGACGTTATCGCGCTATTTTGTGTATTCCGTTGGAAATTAGAATTGATGCAAACACAACAAACAAGTGAAAAACAGCTGGGTGTCGGTTTGCTCTACAGTCGTAGTGGGTAATATCGCCGATCTCACTTGTACAATTGCCAAAACAAATAACATTTTTATGTACACAGATGAGATTGTAAACGTTATTAACTTATTATACACACAGAGAGACTAACCTTAACCCGCAACTCAGTTCGCGCTAATGTCGTTTTTGACAGAAACCTTAAAAAAAATGAGGATTTTTGACGAAAATCGGAATCTCTCAAAACTCTTTTAAACTTTCAATGCCCTAACGACAATTACACGCTGATTGCAATGGGCACAAGCAAACGTCTCTAGGTATTACCATCCCAACCCACAAGTGGGGACCACTCCCCACTTGTGTTAAATTTTGAAAAGTGAATTTTGACCTAAACTAGTACCACTACTAGTTTAGGTCAAAATTCACTTTTCAAAATTTAACAATATTTTTTGAAGTCCCCCGAATCCAAAAAACAAATTTTTGGAAAACTCTGTGCGTCTGTTTGGCTGTGAGCACGATACAGGTCAAACGGATGAACGGATTGAAAGGAGATAATAATATACGGTAAAACGTTGTTTTTTTTTAAATAATGATCTACTTTTCATAACTGTTTATTATTCTATTTATTTTTCAAGGAAAGTTTTGCAAAATTTTTTTTTCAAAAGTTTCGGAAATATTTTGAAAATAAAAAAAAATCAGCTGTTCTTTTGTTCTGTAGATCTGTCAAAAAGAAATTAGTTTGCTTTGATTAATTTTTACATGACGTGGAACATATAGGTAACCATGTCAACGAATAGCAAATATTATAATATTTAATACTAGCCGTTACGCGCGTCTTCGTACGCGATTTCTTTATTATACCTACTATGTCAAACGTTATTTTTGGAGCTGGAATGGTCCCGTCGCCAAATTGGCTGAAATTTTTTTCCTGATTTAGAAGTTTTCAAAAAATCGTACAAATGTTTTTTAATAATTGTATCATGTAAGCTAAAAGAGCTACAAACATTTGCTTGTGACTCACTAAATTTACCGTGATTTTTGATATAATTCATCTCAATTAAAAAAAACTCGGGTCGCAGTGCGAAACCCTGCCGACAATATAGTGTATTTGCTTTTATAAGCAGTGTGGCTCTATTGTATGAACTTAACTTTGTTTTTGGACAAAATAAAAAAAATTACCCTCTAATACACCCCTTAAAACAACATTTTTTTACTTAATTTCAATACTACATACCAATTCAACATCTGTACCAAATTATATACACCCTTCAGTATGTAAATCCATATCAGTAAACTTGCGTTTTCATAAAATTTGTAAGTCCGGTCCTGTCGGGCCGATTTTATTTAAATTTTAGCAGCACATTTCAATAATTACTAAAGGGTAAAATTTCAAATTTGAAGTGATTCTGAGAATTTTTTCCGTATTTTTGGGCCCAAAAACATTTTTCAACCCCTAAATACCCCCCTTAAAATGGCCCGATCGGGCCCATTTTAAATAGGCTTCTTGCGATGATGGATTCCAACATGTGGACCAAATTTCGTTTAAATCGATTAAGTCTGTCGAGAGTTATCGTGGTCACACATATATATATATATATATATATATATACATATATATATAAACATTTCCAAAAATGGTGCCAAACTTCTTAGAAACTTATGAAACGTCGAGAAATTTTGGTCCGACCCCTAGGTCCCGCCATCCGACCGACGCCAATAGTGTAAGTGCCTTATGGCAAATACACTAAAAATATAAAGATTTCGATTTTTGCGATTTCAATGAAAATCGAAATCTCTCAGAGTGTATTTAAACTTACTAGCGTATCGAAAATATACCTGCGTCTCTTTCTTCGATGTAATACCCTGATTTCCCTGATGATAGGATTGGTGGATGTATACTTGCATTCAATCTGAATAAAGTATTTCTGTTTCAAAAACTTTGTCTTTTTCTATGACATTAACATGGACGTACCCAGCTTTTGGCTCAGGAGGGGGCAAATTAGAAATTTCTTAAGCCGGGTCTCCCGTGCTTGTTTTGCCCTCCTGGATACGCCAGTGCTTACGGCGTAAAAAAAAACAGAAGTATAGGCTTGCACCCTAATAGTTCGATTGCGATTTTATTCCTATGCTCAGTATAGAATAAAAGTATATGATATTAATCTACTGATTTTAAAAAAATATAACTGGTAACCTATAAAAATAAACCGGATGTTGAACGCAAGTGATCAATAAATTAATATAAATTTATAATCGAATGAATAAAGATAATAATAATACAAAAACTGTGGGAGGATACACCAGATTGTTTGATTAATGATGTTTGGTGACGAAATAAAATATAAAAGCTAATTCTAAATCTGGACAAAAGCCAAAACGCAATTAATAGTGTTATTAAAGGAAACTCATAAAACATTTGATGGTTTGTAAGTTGTCTATGTTAATCTTGATTATATGATGTCCAACGATACAAGCGTCATTTTTAACCATAGATATATTACAATAGAGTACTCGAGAGAGCAGTCAAAGTGTCTGCAATTAAGAGAGAGAACAGTTCCTTATCTCTATGGTAATATAACTAATGATGCAAAACAATGCTGATTTGAGTAAACAAATTTTTGGTTTTCTGTAGCGTTCTCTCTCTTAACTGACGACACTTTTACCTATAGCAAGCATACGCTCTAGCGTACGACAGTTACTAATATATAAAGCTGAAGAGTTTGTTTGTTTGGTTGAACGCGCTAATCACAGGAACTACTGGTTCGAATTGAAAAAAATGTTTTTTGTTGGATAGTTCATTTATCAATAGGAGCGAAGCATCAATGAAAAATGTTGCAAAATATAACTCAAAATTTGTCCGTCCGACTTGGAGAAATGACGCCAGATTTTAATATTGAATATTTGCATTCGCGCATGTCCAAAAATCGACATTCGTTCGACGTCACTACCAGATACATAACCTAAAATTTTAGTCTATTAATAACGTGCTTTTAAGCGACAAAAAAATGTGGCTCGATCCCTTTATTACCGACCCGACTCCGTTAGTACCTTAACTATGGTAGCGCCATCAGGTCATGTATCAATAACCTGAAATAATATTAAAATTTGACTACTGAACAGCTAGTATAATGTTTCGAATAAACATTAAATAAATAGCGACCATAATATTATATTATTATAGATATTCCGTTTAAATATCATTATCATAAATATGTTCTCGAATGAGTAAATATATCTGTTTTTATTGGTTTCTATTTTTAGTTTTAATTGATTTTTCATAAATAAATATATTGTGTGTATATGTTGGAGTTCCATGCTTAAAAGTAATAAGTCAATGGGACGTTCAGCTATTGTAAAAATTATCTGCATAATACATTTACACTGCTGTATAAAATAAAGTAGAATAAGATTGTCGGATATCGGTGTTTATACAGGGTGAGTTTTAAGTTGATGCTTTTTTTTACAGCGTGTAAAAATCAAATAGACGAGCAAATATTTCAAATAGTTTTTTTATCAAAACTCAAAAATAAGAGAGAAACAGCCTTTCGAAGTTTAAATATTAAATTTTCTTTAATTTTGAAGTCGGTCCTGGGGTTATATTATGTCACTATGGAAATAAGTTGTTATTATCGCTACTACAAGCATGTACAGAGAAGCATGGCTACGGCGCACGCATCTTTGTACCTAACAAAACGGGGACAACTTCGAACAATTTCTGTGAATACCTGATAATAATAACATATTTCCATAGTGTCATAATATAACCCCAGGACCGACCTCAAAATTAAAGAAAATTTAATAAAATTTATTTAAACTTCGAAAGGCTGTTTCTCTCTTATTTTTGAGTTTTGATAAAAAAACTATTTGAAATATTTGCTCGTCTATTTGATTTTTACACGCTGTAAAAAAAAGCATCAACTTAAAACTCACCTGTATACGGTGTTAGGTTCGTATATCATGAACTTTCACTTTGCAGGTCGTAATCTGAAAAGTGGTGAAAGTATCAAACGAATTTCTTAATTTGTGATTATGGTACGTGATGGGAGTAAAGGGATCAGAAAATAGTATAAGTATTGTGCGACTAGTGAGAGAAGGAGAAGATTCCATTCGATCAATGGTCGCACATAATATTTTATTCAACTAGCACGAGTAAAATGCAATCGGGGCCCTGATAAAAGAAGGAAAAATAATAAATCACTTCATTCATTGACGTACCCACCGCCCTCGATGCACACAAGATGGCCCTGACTTTCGCTGAATGGCGATGCTGTTTTCATATATACAAATCGCTACCGCGTTCCTATTGGTCCAGAAACTGTGCAGTTTTATTTCATTACTGTACGGTTTCGGCTCGCTACCGCGTTCCTATTGGTCCAGAAACTATGCAGTAATTCATTATCGTACAGTCCGGCTCATTATTAGCACTCTACGCGTCAACATGAAGTAATTTATTATTTCTCCCGAATTTAGCAGGGCCCCGAAATTACATAAAACTCACGCGTGTTGAATAAAAAACATTATTCGTTTGCTTAAATATTAAGAACTGTGTTTTACTTCTCTGTTTAGTATTGATATTATACAACATTTTAATTATTTTAATAGCTTTTTGGGGAAAATATCTAATCCACCAAAATGGTGATCAAAATTTTAAATTTGCAAGATACTGTACTACGAAGCTTGCGAAGCAGTTTCAGAAAGTCAGTGTAGATATTTCAATTTCTATTGATTTGCAGTAAAAAGCAAGGCCGTTGATTAACCCGTAACTACACCAAAATAATACAAACAAGAATAGTTCAATGCAAAACTAATAAAATGAATCATTATCCTGAATTAATCATACAAAATTAATCATATTCTGAGAATCTTTAAACCATCATTTCTTACGGGTTGACGTGAAACAGATTACAGGGGTGCCTCCCGGAAAGCCGTTGCTGAAATTTGAAAACCTTCAGTTTCCAAGTACAGTGTAATCTCTTTATAACGAATCTCAAGGGACCGAGCATTTTTTTTCGTTATAAAGAGTTTGCGTTATATGGAGGGAAGAAAGAAAAATAACCAAATTTCACCTAATTAATTTATTCCATGTAGTCTGTTAACTTTGCTTGGCGTTTTTGCTATGCCAATATTTGTTTTGTATTTTATTAAGTATTATGCATGTCTTGACTCTTGGGATGTGGTGGAATCACCTTCATTAAACAATAGGAATGTTTCGATAAGTTTAGCGGCATCAAGTGCTTGTTGAATAGTTGATGATGGTTAAAAATCATCCTCTTTATCACCTTCTTCATCTTCATTTTGTTGTATAAAAACAATTACACTGTTAAATACGCCTAAATATGAACATATTTCATCGTAATAGAGAATGGTTGTTACGCTATAAAGAGGGTATTAATGTATGGGTTTTAAGGTAAACCAACCAAACTGTAAAATTTTCTACGTTATAGGGAGTTTTTCGTTATAACGAAGGACGTTATAAAGAGGTTACACTGTAATTACATTTTCAGCTGCAGTTCTCTGTCTTAATGCCCACCACTATTTATGTCACGCTTTTTCTATATCCGATCGGAATCTACCGCACCTTAAAAAGTTTCATTTAAAAAAAAAATGTGAGTCTTCGTGGGACTCCTAGCAAATCTGAAACATTTTAAGCGAAATTCTAGTAACTAAATTTCGCCCTGTCAACTACCGAAATTCCAGTAACTAAATATCGCCCTGTAACTAAATTTTGCCCTGTCATCTAGTTGTCGCCTTTAACAGCAGCCAATCCAACGCATACACAAAGCAAGCGTCACGCGCTGTCATCTAACGAAAAACTAGTAACTAAAATTCACCTTGTTATCTAGATGTAGCAATGTTTAATCAAACGCACACAAACGTAACGTCCTCCCATAACAGTGTCGTGCCAATTGCACGGTTTTACTCCCAACCAAACGCGCTATTAGATGTTTCACATCAAAAACTGGAAACACTGTTACCTAAGTGTTTAGCCTTTCATGGTCGGCATTATCGCTGATCTAACGTAGTTATAGACGAAACGTCAGGTAGAAATACCAATGGACAACGGCCTGCAAACCCGGAAACGAAGAAGATTTGGAAACACTGTTGTTGATTAAAACCATAAAACACCTGTTTTCAAAAAAATAAAATAATGTTTTATATTTTTAAATTTTCCGTTTGTGCCAAAAAAAAAAAATGAATTTACATTCAATGTAAAAATGACGTGATATAGCTAAATACCACACATGTCTATTTAAATCGGAAAAAAATTACGTCTCAGGCAATTGTTTTTGATAAAACAAAAGGTGTTTTCGTGTGCCGTTACAAGCACAATTTAAAGTTTATATGACTCACACTTTTGGAAGTTTGTATTTTTAATTTTTATACAACATCATAATTCGGAATAACAATTTTCTATCAAACACGCAAACAACCATTTAAGTTGCAAGCAATGGAGGAAAGTCGAATTATTTAAAAAAAAAACCTAGAAACTTTTTGGGTGAAACCCAATAGAGGCTAATGATGACCTCATAGTCCAAGACCTATCGAACATTTTTGTGTAGATATTTGAGGTAGCGTGAAAATTTGTGTAGGTAACACTTCTTTTGTAATATCTGAACACAAAATCGAAGAACTGGCTGAAGGGTTGTGGGGCTTAGCCAAGCCGTGAATTTTTACTTTTGGAAATTTTATTTGCAAAAAATATCCTTGCGACATTTCGAAATTTTAATACCTTGTAAATTTAGTATTTATTAAAATAAAAAGTAAATAAGCCAGATTATTGAAGTAAAACTTCTTTAGGCACGCTTGACTTGAGGAGTAAGCTGGTAAATGCCTGACGAAATCGTTTACGGAAGTGCATCATCGCTATGCCTGACGAAATCGTTTACGGAAGTGCATCATCGCGATGCCTGACAACATCGTTTACGGAAGTGCATCATCGGAGTTGAGAGGGAGATATAAGTTAGTGAGTGCGACAAAGACGGAGCATTAAGTTGAGAGGGAGATATAAGTTAGTGAGTGCGACAAAGACGGAGCATTAATAGGTACAACTATTTGACGTTTAAAATAACTGTTTTTTTTTTGTATCAAAAATACATTTCATCTAATTTTGCTGCATTTTGTAACGGGAAATAATGTAGGTTAGTTAATAAATCCTTTTAAATGTATTATAAATTATGCTAATAAATATATATACATATTTTGCCTATTAATTAATCAAAAATTATATTTTGTATAGATATATAATATGCTACAGAGTGAGGTTATATAATGTTCGATAAACTTTGAGACGAACCGACTGCATATTATTGTTCGTTTATGAATTTAACATGAGCAAATTTGAGGTATTTACGCATTATTCTTAATAAATATAGGTATTTAAAATAATTATGGCAGGACGAAGTTTTACTTCAGTCGTGTGGTCTAACACTCGCTTGTTTTTATTCGAGTCTATATTTAAAAAATAATTTCTGGAACATTAAATTAATTAATTTTTATATTTTTTAGATATTTCTGAAGAAGATCCAAATCCGGATCGAAACGTCATCTTGTGTTATATTGATTTGTATTTTTATCATTTTTGTCAATATATCGTTTGGTCTGAGAAAAATTGGTCGACAATTTTATTTACTTTCTGGAACATTATTTACTGTCAAAAATAACGTTTCGGCGATTTTTATCAACTGTCGATTAAGAAAGTGGCGACTTTACCAACAAGAATAAGAGTCGTGTGACAAGTTGGAAAAGTTCAATAAATCGGATGTAAACAAAATTTGGTTGCTATGATATCTGAGCATTGCAAATATCGTACAAAAGGAAAGTGCCTATCATTGTACGAGTATTTTTCTAGTACTAAATCGATCGATCATTTTTCATCAGATTAGGACAGTGTTTTTCAACCGAGGTGCCGCACGGCGCCCCGGTTTGGGTGCCGCAAAGTTTAGACCAGGAAAATCCGAGAAAAATCCCGACAAGAGCCGAGCACACAACCGCCCCAATGTAACTCGGGTGCTATATCCCACCAAGTCCCTATCCGCTGGGTTACTATAATAATATTTGTTTTTTAGTTAAATAGTGGGGATTAGAAAATGCAGGTAAATCCAAACACTAATAAAAGGAAAATTGTGCTATATATTTTATGACCACAAGGCAAAGTAATTTATGTCCAATTGATGATAGAATTAACTCAAAGCTATTAGTTCAGAAGCAAATCTGGTAGAACTTGCTCAAAGCTATTAGTTCAGACGCCGCGCCGGGCCGCAAACGAAATACATTTTACAGAATTATATCTAACGCACCCGGGGGGTAAAACCGGGACGGACCGCTAGTTTATGTATAGAGACTGGCGGTCCCGTCCGGTTTCACCCGGGTGCAAAAGAACGAATGGAGAAGGGAGGGACATAAGTACGCACATTCATCTTAGTTTACCGAGATGAATGTTGTGTCCAAATTTCATGATGATCGGAGTTACCGTTCAAAATTTTTTGTCGATAAAAAGCAGTATTTATACTTTTTTTAAATAATATTTTTTTTTAATTAATTAAATAAAATTAAAATAAATTTTAATGTAAGCCTTAGAAGAAAGCAATGTAGAAAATAAAAAAAAAAAAATAAAAATGCATTCGCCCAGCATAGGGCTCGATCCACGACCCTGGTATTGACAGTCATCTGCTCTACCAATTGCGCTAGCCGACGTTGTATTCTT
Organism: Xanthostigma xanthostigma; assembly: GCA_963575645.1. NCBI lineage: Eukaryota > Metazoa > Arthropoda > Insecta > Raphidioptera > Raphidiidae > Xanthostigma > Xanthostigma xanthostigma. The sequence goes on along the minus strand of OY754469.1, from coordinate 3,290,861 downwards.
ACATCGCTAATATGAGTATACTTAGTTAGTGCATTTCACTTGAATAGATGCTTATTTTTTAGATACATTTGGAACATTTTTCATTAATGCTCCGCTCCTAATGGTCGTAGCCTGATTTTATATAGCCTATAGCCTTCCTCGATAAATAGGCTATCCAACAAAATTTTTTTTTTTCAATTTGAACCAGTAGTTGCTGATATTAGCGCGTACAAACAAACAAACAAACACTTCAGCTTTATATATTAGTATAGAAGTATAGATAGAAGTATAGATTTTACTAAAACTTTGACGTACACCACTACGCCCCATGACCATTGATCAAGAAAAAGCTCTGGGAGTAACGTGCTATACAAAAACGTTTGTGCATCAGTGTTCGCGGTACCAGCAGACGTAGTGGACGGCGATGGGACGGCGTCTGTCGCGTCGGAAAACAGTTGTCAACGTGCACTACTATTGACAACAATGCTCCCTATTACGAGTTTTTTACTATTTTAAATCAGAATAGATATCTGTGATTTTATAGAAAAAAAAAATAATGAAACTATAATAACAAATTTTATCTGTCAAAAAATAACAAATTTGCCGACATTTTCAAAAAAATAAAAAAAAAATGTTAGGTCATCTTCAGAAATTAAAATACTAAATGTTTGCATAAAGACATTTAAAAAAAGCGTTTATTTTTTTGACAAGTGTGTGTTTTTATATATATTTAAAAAAAAAGCGCAGTGCCTTACAACAAAGTTTATTTTCCCTTTATTTTAATTATGATTTTCATGTTCAAATTTTTGTGAATCACCGAATGTACATGTAAGTAGAAGTTTTTCATTATCTGTAAATTACGAAAGTTTTATGCTCAGATACTGTCTTTGATTATACTTAGTTGTTAGGTTATATTAGTGAATACAACGATTATTTATTTTTTAATATTTTTAGTGTAAGTAATTCTTAAAATAACCAGTAGAATAATTATAAACCAAGCAATTATTGGAAATTCATTAAACATAAAAATACACGTGTAGGTACAGAATATACAAAGATTAATCAAATTTGCACAGCAATCCTTAATCTCAATATAATGTCACCGCTTTTTTTCGCGGTTTCTTTCGCGTGAATGTCGAGTTTTTTACTACTACCCAACCCCTAACATATTAATTCAAATACCGATATAAGTAATATCTTTATTACCGATTAGCGGCCCGGTCCGGCATCGCTCGAATTTGTAGATTGTCACCGTTTTTACGTTGCAAATTTGGTCTCGACGAAAAGCGTTTTTATTTTAACGCGATAATATATAGCCTATACGTCCTGAAGGTCTATTTTAAATATTGGTGGAAAAAAATTTTAAAATCTGATGAGTAGTCTCGGAGATAGCCTCCTACATCCAAACTTACAAACTTTACCTCTTTTAAATATTAGTTTAAATTTGAAAAACGTAATTCAATTACAAATTACTTTGACTACAAAAGTATTTGAAGTAGTACACTCTATATAGCGACACTCAAGGGACTGTGCACTTTGTGGCTTTATTGAGAGTTGTCGTTAAACGGAGAGAATTAATATTTTTTTACTATAATATGTATTTACTCACAATAATATCAAATTTGCAACTGACCAACAAACATTCATACTATCACAAATTACAGCTGAGCTAAACATATGAAAGATAATCCCAACAAACAAAACAACGAATCTCTTAGAATCTTCGGTACGCATGATGCCGACAACAAAGCAACAAAATAACAAACAAGTACTGTTTATTGCTTAATGATGGCGTATTGTAGTCGTTATTTAGAGTGGGTGTGTCGTTATTTAGAGTGTACCATTGTATGAGCAACAAGGTAAAACAACTATAGTTAAGTAATTTCGACGTTTTAAGGAGTTTGTCGTTATATCGAGTGACGTTAAATAGAGTTTGCACTGTACTTGGCGATTAATTACCACCTCCATCTGTATTTACATCACTAAGGAGACTAAGTCGTAGCCAAAAAAGCGACATTAACGCGTACATAGCCGCTTTTTGAAAAGAATTCTCCCCTGTTTCGTTTGCATTTAAAAGTATGTTAATTTATTTATATTTTCTACGTTAAATATTCACGCATATATTGGAATAAATAAAAATAGACGGGTTGTAAAAATATAAAAATGTAAAATTTCAAACCCTACTTGCAATTAATTTAGCTCAACGTTCAAAACTGCCAACCAAAAATGCATACAGGTCGTATAAAGTTAATTTGACAAATTAAAATGCGTCAAGTTATAAGAGTGCCCGCGAGGAATTAATTATTCATAAAAAAACATACCGGGTACTGCATACGGGACCGGCTTTAAAATTACTGTCTAATTTTTTTTTTTTTGTCAAATTCTGTTATTTATACTATACGTCAGGATCCAGGGATCGCCAACTGGCCCGGTTGGTCCCTGGAAACGATAGAGAAGCACGATCGGCGTCGGCTTGTACGCATTTCACTCTTCTCGCGTGACGTCAGAGAGTAGTGTGCGTTCAACATGTTTTTCGGCTGTTCCAGCGAAAGCTACATCTGACAGATGGCCTTTGTTTTATAAACCGTGGAAATTAAGACTTAAAATCAAGATATCTAATAAAAATGTCATAAATTATCGAATTTTTAAAGCAATTTTTCAGATAATACATCGTTATTTGTTCGTTTTTGCACGGATATTTTTTGTGTCATATAATTATTACCGATTCATCCAAGCCAAAGTATAACTGAATGCACGATAATGGCATGTATCAAAAACAAATCTTCATAACAGCAGATAAATTATACGGTTTGTTAACAAATATATAATATATATTATATACATTCTTTTAAATGTCTTTTATAATTGCTTAAAAATATGTATTTTGCTTTGGTTGATCAAATTATTAGTCGGTAAAAATATAGTTTGACAGCTACTAAAATTTAGGTTATGTATTATTAAATATGATATTCGAGCGAAATACGTTATCACGTAAAAATATCGTCCGTAAACCGACTTTACAGACAACCATTTTTTTTTTAACCAAACATGATCGAGGGAGGGGGGGGCACTTTTTGTTGAATATTTTGATGTTGACCCAAAAATCCGACCGATAGTGTGTTAATGTAAAAAAATTTCACAAACTAATAATATTTTATCTTAACCCAGTTGGACACAAAACGTCGACTGTGCACCGAGTGCGAAAAAATCTAAAGCCGGGCCTGAACGAATACACGCAGTTATAAACGAGTACATAAAGGCGCTTTAGCTTACGCTATTCGCGCCTAAAAAACAAGCTCTATAGTATAGCTCCGCAATTCATTTAATATTAACACTCTATGGATTGTTGCTCTGGGCACGATTTCTACTTCGTAAGTTCGTATACACATTTATATTGTGGGCAAATAATACTTCAGAAATAATTAAAAACATAACCTCAATAACATCACCGACAAAACTCCATTAATATTTGAACGCGAAAGTAAAAACTTGTTTAAAATAGGACGAGCAGCGCGTAAAATGATTCACGGAAAGATCAGTGCAAGTTGAGCGTAGACATTTTTACACGCTTTATATTAGTTTCACTTGTAAGTTTGTATGTATGTATGTATGTTTGTTTGTAACCTCGTTTGTTCTACAGCAAGTGGTTTATTACTGTTAGTATGTTATGCCATTACTGTAAGAGCAATCGTTGACCGAGCGGTCTAAGGCGCTAGTCTTCGCTGACGCGAACTCTCGGAATCACGGGTCGTGGGTTCTAATCCCGTCTACGCCGAAAAAAAAAATGTTTTTTTTTCGGCAAATTTTTGACAATAAATCGAACTAAAAGTGGAAAATAAATATAGTTGAAAAAAACTTAAAAAACACGCTTTATATCGAACTAAAAAGTAAAAAATATTTTTTTTAAAATAAGCTTAAAACAATAATGAATAAAAAATACAAGTATTATTGTGAAAAAAGCGTGGGGCGCTTTGTTCCACATTTATGTACATCGAGCGCGCCACGCTTTTTTCACAATAATACTTGTATTTTTTATTCATTATTGTTTCAAGCTTATTTTAAAAAAAAAATATTTTTTACTTTTTAGTTCGATATAAAGCGTGTTTTTTAGTTTTTTTTTAAACTATTATATTTATTTATATACCTACTATTTAATTAGAATTTTTTTGTTATGTATTTATGTTACGGTCAATGTCCAGAATCCGAGCAATGTCGACAATGCCCGAGCCACATCGGACAATGTCCGAAATCGGACAAGGTTCAAAAAATAGATTTTTTATAAACATGAAACGCTGACATTTGATTGTATCTTTATGGAATTTTTATCACTGATATCAACTATTGAAGATTGAAGAATATATTTTTCAGATTTCTATTACAATAAATTAATTATTGATGATTGAAAGCACGTATAATTTATTTATTATTTATATGATATATCATATGAGCAATAAACAATATATCACAAAAAAAAACTCAAAACAAGGTCTTCTTTTACTATAATGAAATTAAATAGTTGCAATAGCTTCCCAATGTACTAAAAAGTTAATAATATAACTAAATTAACGCTAATAAATAAGTATAGTATATTACATCACAAGGGCAGAAAGTTTGAGATTCTTGCACTGCGTGGCCGAGGGCATCACGACGCGCAGTTCAAGGCTCTCAAACCTTCTGTCTCTGTGGTGTATACTATTTTTCTTCATACCTCGATCGAAAGTACGCTTATTAATTAAGTAATTACTTATTAATTACATAAAAACAAAGATAAATTTCAAGCAAGCAACTTTGAGGTTATACGTAAAAACACGAATGACAGCTGTTCGCGACTATTGACTGGCGGCAGTCATATGGAGCGGTGTACATGATAACTATTTTTCTTTATAGCCGGCATCAGTGCGTGTAATCCCATCAATGCATACATGTTAAACTTGTTGCCTTAAAATTGATGCCGGAAGTACGTACCTTCGACCGAGGTACGAAGAAAAATTAATTAACTTAAGCTGCCTCCACATCAAACGTTTATTATTGGCTTGGCTATTCAGCACTGAATTTTCTACACGTGGTAGACGCCTATGACATTTTACTTTCGGGACACCCCTAAACATTGTAGTATAATACGCGCCACGAATATAATTGGCTCGGAAGTCAGATGCGAATGCGGGCTTGCGCTTGTACAGTCTGTTGAAAAACTACAAACTCGCAACTCAACAAAACTAACATAGCAATAACAATTTGACAATAGCGTACTCGACTGTACTTTAAAGCAGGAAAGCGACAAGCGTGACAAAGGCAACGAGCGATCACGGCCAATCACCGACGAGCGCACGTTCCATGCATAGGTAGTTGGGAGGTGGTGGGAGTATCAACGACTCTAAAATGTGCCTTTGCGACGCTGTTTGTGACTAGCTTCCGAACCTTTTAGATCCGTGGAGCGTATTATACTGATTGTATTTTTACAGTCATTATGCTAAGTCGTTGCACGAGGTGACACAACATGATGTTCGAGAATATGGAATACGATTCGCTCGGTTCGGTGCGAGAACTACAAGCGGCCCTGTTCCCGCCAATAGTGACGCGGACAATCAGTTCGGTGGTGACCGAAACGGCGATGACGCTGGGCGGTTTGCCGTTGCAGCCGTCGCGGGTCAACATCGACTCGCCTTTTCAGCGGTCGCAGTCGCAGCCCGGCGAACGCCTGAAGGAACCGAAACAACTGTTTCCTGTGACGCCGTTGCAGGCGGCCCGGTGGCCCATAGAATGTCAGGTAATTAAATAAAAGAAGGCTCACCGAATACAGAATAATCAGTTACCGAACACCGATATAGTTATTGGCGTAACTAGTAGTCTAAGTCATTCATGGCGTGTCATGACTTGGCCTACAAGTTGCGCCCATAATTTTATTCAACAATTGCGCGTTATTCATGTTTTATTTATTGTTATTAATGAGATGTTGTAAATATCTATTTATTTCTTTATAAAAAAAACTGTCAATACTAACAGCACCAAACAGCACGATTCAATGTTTTGGTTTGAGGTTAGCCGGTTATGAATAAACTCCATGTCGAAAACATTCGGCCTCTCAATTTTAGCCTCAATGGGTAACAACGGAGTTGTTGTTACCTACTATTTCGTTACGACTCAGAAAATAGTTACGTTTATTTTCATTACTCCACAATGGCCGAGCTAGTAGGAATCTTCATTGAGTTATGACAAGTAATTGTCACCAGTCGGTAAATGGCTATTTAGGGTTCGGTTTTTAGGCATGATAAAACATGAATAGCGCGCATGAGTTGAATAAACATTTTTTCATATTAAGACAGGAACAATAATAATATTAAGTATTGTTGTCCTGTTCATTTTATACTATAGCAGTCCGGGGTTCGACTTTACCAATTAAAGAAACGTATAGAATTAAATTAATCAGAAACATTCAGACAAATTTGTTCGCTGAAGCGCAACTGTTGCATACGTAAACGATACGGCATGGTATCTCGCTAACCTGGGCATTCACAGTTATATGTTCAGTATGTCAATGCGTCGTTGCCGCTCCTTAAGGACATAGCATGGAGTTATATGGTCTACGGTCTTCCTGAATAAAAGGGCTATGTAATGCCAGGGCGTAGATAAGGAGAGGTGCAGGGGGTAATTAAATATAATAGTATTTTTGGGATTGATGCTCAGGAGTCATGTAGCATTGCACAATGCACACACTCAGATCTAAGCTCATTTTAATATGATTCTGATCTTATATTATTCGCATTTAAGATAAACTAAGTATAATAAAAACTTATAACAATAATAATGTTTATTGTTACAATATTATATCTTTGTCAACGACGTCAATGTGAATGGTTTAAGTGACTGTAAGCTTAGTAGGTACTATTACACTTACAGTGTGTCATTCAACATTAAATGACTCAGCAAAGATAACTCCGTACGGGCAAAATTCACTAGTGCCTCTGTGGCCTGTGCTGTGTGCGCTCTGTAAATGTGCGAATTCAACAGTACAGAACAGCTCAGCACAGAGCAATGGCGCTCGGAGTGAGTCATTCATAAAAAAAAGATCGACTCGCTACGCTCTAAAAAAAGGAGTCGTTCATTATGAACGACTCGCTCAGGAGCGACACAATACTACAATATAGTGAATAGTAAGTAAGGTAATATCAACAAGGATGTTATTATAACCCCAAAAGCTGTCAAAGTAACCCCGGTTTACGGCAACCCTTTGGTCGTTCACATGCGAGGCGATCGCGGAAACCAATTTCTTCACCCTATTACTTGCAATTTCCAAACTCTGCACCGGTGTACCTAATTACAGGTGATAGAAGAGCGAGTTCAACACATCGATTACGTGCCGCCATCGCCTGAACCTTACTACGAGCCAACTGAACTTGAAGCTCAACCGCAACCGGTCGGCGCCGAAGATGGCTTAGTCGTATTCGAGTATCATCCCATTAGCCCAGTTAGTTATGTAAGTATCCAATTCAACGAGACGGTCCACCTCATATACAGTGGACCCCCGGTAATTCGGCCCCTGTCTAATCCGGCACCCCCTGTAATCCGACATGTTCTATTATTTATTATTGAATATTTTTTTGACAATCTTCGCTAATGCATGATTGATTGAACAAGTCATAACTTGTACCAACAAGCTCAGAAGCGAAAGCACAAAACACTAACAATTAAAGAAAAATGTGATATTCTTAGGCAGTACTCTATAATCCGACAAATTCGATAGTCCGACACTGCCCTGCAAAATGTTTGTCGGATTACCGGGGGTCCACTGTATTTAATAATTTACTATATGAATCATTGTCTATCTACTCAATGTGCGGTGAGCGAAGGCAACAAAGCGTATCGAAAATATATCTGCGTTCTCTTTCTTCGATGTAATTCCCTGATTTCTCCGATGATAGGATTGGTTGATGTACTTGCATTCAATCTGAATAAAGTATCTCTGTTTCAAAAATGTTGTCTTTTTCTATGACGTTAACATGGGCGTACCCAGCTTTTAGACCAGGAGGGGGCAAATTAGAAATTTCTTAAGCCGGGTCTCCCATGCTTGTTTTGCCCTTCTAGATACGCCAGTGCTTACGGCGTAAAAAAAGACAGAAGTATATGTTTGCACCCTAATGGTTCAATTGCGATTTTATTCCTACGCTCAGTATAGAATAAAAGTATATGGTTCACCTGCTGTTCAAGAAACAAGCGATATCGAGTGAACAAAAGAACGCGAAAAATTGAATGCGTGAAATTAAAAATAGTTGGATTGAAAAATAAAACAGTAAATAAAAGCGTTTCTACAAACAAACTGAACAGATAAAAAAAAGAAGATAAATACTTGTTAATAAAATAATAAATTGGATCGTTATTATGACAATCTAACTGAACGATTACTTCATTATTACAGTTTGCAAATAATGTGGGCGATATTTATAAAGCGCGGATATGATGTTCTTTTTTTTTAATTTTAGTTCACAAGATCATGTGTAGGTGGATCTAGACCAACCACGCCCACAATGCAACCGGCACAATATGACGGTTTACGGTTTGAATCGAGATTTGAATCGGGAAACTTAGGGAAAGCAATATGCATAACGCAAACGTACTATGAGCTACATCTACGGGCCGATCTTTACACCAACAGACATCAACAATGGTTCTATTTTATGGTTGCCAATATGAAGCGAAATATTCCGTACAGGCAAGTCATTTATTTCGTATCACTTCGGCATTTTTCGCACATATCCGGAGACGTTCAATCAAAACTTACATTGTTGCTGATTCTTTATAAAAAATTTAAAACGAACTGAAAAGTATAAAATAATTTCTTTACGGACAGGTTTTTTTAATTTGCAGGATTTGAAACGAAAAACGTGGGGCGCATTATTCGTTTTATCTAATAGATTTTTTCATTTAAAAGCTACTCTCTACACTTCTTATACAGTATGTAAACACGTAAGGTGCACATAGGGAAATTAACATTGGGAAAAATAACTGGATCAGAGTAAACCTTGAAATCTTGTTTTTCAATTTGACAGATAATATTCTTTTGCTAAATGAATGTGTATACTACCGAAGAAAATATTCAAATGATTACAACATAATCGGACTTTTTTATTAATGGGACATTAAATTCCCAAAAATACTTAAATATGGTGCGAGATCAAATATCTCCGCCTTTTCGTGTAGAAAAGATTCTCCCACTCTTTCCTCTCAACTGCCGCTTGAAATCGAAGAAGGGGAAGGGTTTCACTTATCATCTGATTCAAACCAATTTACTTCACATTACTACGGTTATATAAATAGGTTGGAAATATTTTTTTTAGATTTTCAATAGTCAATTTATTCAAGGGAGAGAGTTTATACAATGAAGGAATGAAACCACTTTTGTATTCAACTAGGGATGCCCAATTACATTCAATAGGATGGCGAAGATATGGCCATAACATTTCCTACTACGCCAACGAATGCCCGTAAGACGCCATTTTTAATTATTTTTTCCCCACAATAGGTCATATGCATAAAACTCCAAATTGGTTAAAATTTTTATTTCGAAACATATTTTAGTTCTTGATCATAACGTAATGGTTATTTTATTAATCTAATCACTGAAAAAAATACAACTAATAAAAAAGAAATGTAGAAAATAAGCGCTATTTTCGAATTCTCAAAACGCATCGTGACGTCAGAGTATATATCAACAACAGTTTCCATGACGACGATGTCGTCTCACAGTAAGATTATGTCAGTATTTAGAGAAAACAACAAATAAACTTCATTTAGAACATTGACAATTTGACATCAAGGTTGGCATGCATCGTATATCATGACGTCACATAAGCCCGCGAACATGGCCGATTGTTTAAACTGTCTATTTTTGAATGTGGAATATATTTTTTTAACTTCCCGCTTTAAAAAAAAAAAAAAAAATTTTTTTTTTCAAAAATCGGGAAGTTATTGGTTTCACCCCGATTTTCGAAAATCGAGTTTTCGCCAGATCTCGACGTTTTGAGGTCCTAGGAAGCTATTGAAACTATTTTGGCGATGATGTCCGTAGGGCTGTATGTATGTATGTGTGTGTGTGTGTGTGTGTGTGTGTGTGTATGTATGTATGTAAACCTTTTATATCTTTTGAACGGAGTGTCCGACTGAAACGCGGTTTGCGGCATCTGACGTGATCTTGGTGAACTTAGATTTCCTGAAAATTTGAAACGATTCGGCCCAAAAAATTTTGAGAAATCTTAAAAAAACAAGTTTCAAAAATTTTTAAAAATTTGTTTTTGTAAAATATTTTCTAAACTACTAAACCGATTAATTCCAAAAACTAATCAGCTCTTCTCCTTAACAAACTGCGTCGATTTCCGCAAACCGCATCAAAATCGGTTCATTTGTTCACGAGAAACCGTGAACGAAAAAATCGTAAAAAACTGTTTTTTTAAAATGACTGTTAAAATTGTTATCAGATTGATTTTTTTGTAATAAATTACTTTCTTAAGCTAAAAAAACTGCGTCGATCGCCGCAAACCATATCAAAATTGGTTCATTTGTTCATGAGATAACGTGAACGAAAAATAAGGAAAAAAGTAATTTCTTAAAATTACTCGTAAAATTCTTATCAAATCGATTTTTTTGTAATAATTTACTTTCTTAGGTTAAAAAAACTGCGTCGATTGCAGCAAACCGCATCAAAATCGGCTCATTTGTTCACGAGATATCGTGAACGAAAAATTTTTAAAAAGTGTTTTTTTTAAATTGCTCGTAAAATTCCTATGAGATCGATTTTTCTGTATTAAATTACTTTTTAAGGTTAAAAAATTGCGTCGACTGCCGCAAATCGCATCAAAATCGGTTTATTTGTTCATGAGATATCGTGAACGAAAATTTCGTAACAAAGTGTTTTTTTTTGAGCTCGAAGAGCTAAAAAATAAACTTCTTGCTATATTTGATATATTTTTGAGCGTTTTGAACTCGAAAATAGCGGGAAGTTACAGGGATGGCCTGCAGGGTCAAACTACTTTTCAAATTTTTTCTTATGATAATATTACATTTTTAAATGATTATCAATTTTTTTCCGTATTATGGTTGACTAAATAGATTATTTAATAATCTATTAAAAATATAAAAAAAAATCATGCATATGACCTATTGACATTCCTTTACTTTACATGTCTCTTATCCCACTTCTGCAAATGAATCACAATTGGGATTTGACAAATATGCGAAGTTAGGGTAAAGGTAATGTCGAATCCACCATTTTTCATAGATATGGTAATACTTACAGCATGTAAAATGTAATGTGTTTATGATTTAAATTTTCGTCACCGGATTTATGTCTAATCTGAATATCTGTTTCATGTTTTGTTTCAATGATATCACAGATATATTTCACAGATATCTTCAGCAAAAATTTAACGAGTCTGTAAATTGAAGGATTATGAATTTATGATGCCTTAGTACGGCCTAAAAAATTCTTTCCGTGTTGCCTTCGAATTAAACGAATTTAATTTAATTTTAGAGAAAACAGCGGTGATCAACAAATAACGTATACTTTGACATTCACAATGGAATTCCCGCACGATAATGACGAAGTATACTTGGCCCATAGTTATCCTTACACCTACAGCGATCTCCAGGTATGGAAATTCGTCCACTAACCGGAACTTTTCAATTTCTTATCGGATTAAAGAATGAGAAAGCATTGCAGACAGGGTTGTCAACTCCTAAAAATCTTTCCCCCCCCAACCACAAGTCGAAATATCCCCAAAAATCCCCTAAAAAATAATTGTCTTACTTTTAAAAAAAATTATTTCTATTTATATTAATATTTAAGGAGACCGGGCATGGGTTCGACCGAACCCATGCTATATAAGGAGACCTCCTTATATAGCAGAATAGTGAATACCGCGGCAAACTTTGTTGAAGATAAGTTAACAATAAAAAATGATTGTTCTACAGTTACAATAATCGGAATTCATTGTTAACGCATCTTCAACAAAGTTTCTAGCTTTGACGGCGGTATTCTGCTATTGAAGGAGTTAGGAGACCGAGCGTCACATGTAAACAGTAAACAGATATTTAACAAGTAGATTTTGTAATTCATCTTCAAGTTTTTTTTGTGTCCCTCAAATTAGTTCTAAAAATATTAGTGCCCTAAAAAACTCCCATTCTACATTTTTACCCCCGAATTTAGGGGGAAAACCCCAAGTTGGCAATCCTGATTGCAGAGTCTTTTCAATCGAATCTGCTCAAAAAATAACTGATCGAATGCAAATAAAAAAAGATGTTTATTTTTTCAGGATTATTTGATGCGCATTGCCAGTCATCCAATCAAATCTTCCTATACCACATTACGCTTATTGTGTCGTTCAATTGCTGGTAACAATGTCTATTATTTAACCGTCACAGCACCGCCAAATATTTTGCCAACAACGGAAACGCAACAAACTCCACAAAAGTCTAAGAAGAAAGCAATTGTTCTGACGGCGAGGGTTCATCCAGGAGAAACACCAGCTTCTTGGATGATGAAGGGAATGATCGACTTCTTGACCGGAGATTCGAACCAAGCACGAGAACTCAGAGAAAAGTTCATTTTTAAAATTATTCCGATGTTGAATCCCGATGGGGTATGTTGTATGTACCTATATCTTTGTGTTTACTATTAAAAGTGGATCTATGATCCAAAATAACACAACAACCTGTCTTTTTTCGTGTATTTTCAAAATACATTCCATTAATTTTACTTCTGTTTGACATATGACGTAATGGACTAAGAGCTGGCTACGGAGAAAATGGGTGACTTGGTGCAGAGCTAAAAATTTGCAGAATAATAGGAATAGTATAAGTAAGGAGGGAAAAAATTGCCAGAAGGCTAGGCGGAAGATAAAGAGCCGCCAGAAGGCGCTAATGTTGCGAAAAATCAGTGCACTTCTGGCAATTTCTATACTTATTCTGTAATTCAAAACTAGATTAAATATTATAATACATTATATGGTAAATAAGGGCATTCTGATATAATAACTACATTCGACAAATATACAAAATTATTAATGACATTTTGATAGAAATAAAATTAAATAAATTAATAAAATTACGTTGTTATAATGCAACGTAATTTTATTAATGAAAATATATGACGATTAATTTTATTTCTATAAAAATGTCATTAATAATTTTGAATATTTGTCGAATGTAATATTATTATATCAGAATACCCTTATTTACCATATAATGTATTATAATATATAATCTAGTTTTGAATTACAGAATAAGTATAGAAATTGCCAGAAGTGCACTGATTTTTCGCAACATTAGCGCCTTCTGGCGGCTCTTTATCTTCCGCCTAGCCTTCTGGCAATTTTTTCCCTACTTACTTATACTATCTTCTATTATTCTGCAAATTTTCAGCTCTGCACCGAGTCACCCATTTTCTCCGTAGCCGGCTCTCCGTCTATAAGAATTCAAGAGCTATCAAACATTTTTGGATAAAAATTTGAAGCATCTTCTTTTGTCATATCTGAACACAAACTCGAGGACCTGGCTGAAGGATGGTGGAGCTTAGCAAACATTTAGACCCGACTAAATAATCTGATTTATTTATTTATGTTATTTTTATAAATACTAAATTTAAAGGTATTATTTCAAACTGCCTTAAGGAGGTTGATTCGTTACAGTCCCATCAAAAGTAAGTTGAATTCTAAATGGGAACTTTTTACAAAAGGTTATAAGTCGATGATACCAATAAATTATTGTCATAAAGGCATAAATAAATATTTTTTTTTAATATTAATTAATTATTTCTAACTTTTGAATTTTTTGTACAAAGTTAGGTTAAAAAAAATAAATTTATGTAAATATCTCTATTTTACATATTTTTTGCAGTAAATAATTTAAAAAAGAAATTAGAAGTAATAAAAATTAAAATTAAATCATTAAAAAGTTGAAAAATTCAGTTAAAAGTGTTAAATCTGTCAAGAATAAAAGTCCATAATCGAAAAGTGCTAAGGTTTAATAATTTTTTTCTTTGATTAAAAGTCTCCTAATTAAATTGGAAAAAATATTAAAATATGCGTAAGACATCGATGCTTTACATAGATAGTTTTCGGAACTGCTGACATTATTTGGTTATTTGCAAAAAATTAAACAGTTTGCATGCTAGCTTGACATATTTTCCTAAGACTACATGTAAAAGTTTTTTTTTAAATTTTTAACTTTATAAATCTCCTAATGATTTTGGATTTTTTACAGAAAATTTTGTCATTAAAAAATCTATTAAAAAAACTGTATTTCAGATTTTTTTCATTATCTTCCTAAAAGGGTTCAACCTCCTTAAGAACTTTTTTTGCACATCAAATTTCGCCAGCTTAAAAATTCAAGGCTTCGCTAGGCCCCACTAGCCTTTAACCCAGGTCTTCGATTTTATATTCAGACCTTACAAAAGAAGTGTTACACAAATTTTCACAATGCCTCGAATACCAAAAATGTTCTATAGCTCTCCTACGGTAGTATAAAAATAGTGGAAAGTACCTTAAAAATACTAATATTAATATCACGAACAGAATTTTAGTTCTCGATACGGGCGCTGTAATCGCGAAAGCAAAGTACCATTGATTCCAGTTAAAAATATCACTTTTCGAAATAGTGCCACGTTCGGAAAGAAGTAAAAGATGGTTAAAAATCGCAAAATATCTATTTTTTACCTCAATCTTACGTGCTGCTCCTGAACAATCTAATTTAGGTTCGCGTGAATCAAAAATATCGAAACCTTCCAAAGACAAAACCTCGTGTTCCGCACCTAAATATATTTGTTTTTTTCGCAGGTTATTGTCGGTAACAATCGGTGTTCGTTGACAGGTCGGGATTTGAATCGTCAATACAGGACTGTGATACGAGAGACGTACCCGTCAGTATGGCATACCAAACTGATGCTGCGCAGGTACATTTTTTAATTACGTAAAATACACGATCCATTCAAATTCCGAACGAATTTTCAGTGGGTTGTTGAGGTTGTTCAGTCATGAAACAGTTTTCTTACGAATCTGATCAAATTTGAATATCGTATAGAAAACAGTAACATCTAACAGCTGTCTGGATGTTATAACCGGAGGAAATGTCTGCCATCATAAATATAGGCTTATAATATCGTTTGACATAAGAAATGCGTGAATTTTAATTGCAAATAATTCAAATTCTCTGAAATTTTAACATCCAGACAGACACAATGAAAGGTCCGCTGTAGATGATATTATGCAAACATATGAGCTCGAAATTCATTTGTTTACACATAAAAATTCCATGAAAACAAATGACCTCATGAAGCTGTCAAAAAAAGCTCATTCGCGCTCATATGTTTGGATAATAATATCATCACGCTCATACAGCGCACCTTTCATTGTGTCTGCCGGGATATTACTACCGGAGGAAATGTCTGCCATCATAAATATAGGCTTATAATATTACTATAAATAACATATAAAAATTTCAGGTTTGTTAAAATATGTGTTGTCATCTGGCTACTGGCTCTTAAGCTAGTCGATTGTACCAACTGAACTACCTTAAATCATTGAGTTCCTCGATCTTTTTTAGATTATTTTACCCAAAAATGGTTGCAAAATGTGTTCTTCAACATTATGCATCGCGAGACAAGTCAACTCGTGGTTAACTTGATAATACACAAACATTGCTTCAATTGTAAGATGTCTGGCGTGTTTTGTGGTCACAGAATAAAATTTGAAATGTTTAGGAAATTAATTTTTCTCGAGCACATTCTAACCAGAAATGTTTCATTTTTGATATAATGCAGACTGATAGAGGAATGCGGCGTTGCCATGTATTGTGATCTCCATGCCCATTCGCGCAAACACAATGTGTTTGTTTACGGCTGTGAAAGTAAACGTACCGCTGAAAATCGACTTCAGGAGCAAGTCTTTCCACTGATGTTGCATAAAAACTCCGCTGACAAGGTAGATATCTTCTTTTGTGTACGTGTGATGAAGGGAGTGTAAGTCGCAAAAAGACCGCGAAAATATGCACTTCCGTTTCATTTTTAAACGCCCAAAATAATTCTTTAATAATCGAGTCATCTTCCATTAGACTACGTGCCCGCAGGGGTAGATGACAGATTGCGTTCATGGCGGCAGAAATATGAACTGTTCGACTTTCGATGCATCGGTATATTCCATTCATTTATGCATGAGATTGTTGTTAAAATGAAACATTTTTTGCACAATAATTTTCTTACTTACTACAGTGTAATCTCACTAATCCGGCACTATTAAAAACCGGAGGGTGCCGAATTATTGGAATGTTCGGATTACTGGATTATAGTGAAAAGAGCGTTTTCCATCTTTGGATAATCGCCAACTTTTAGTGTTTTACGCTTTCCTGGCCCCGATTCCATTGTCTTGGCGTGGTCTACTATCTATTGCCTTTTTTTCTTAAGATCGTGTATAGTAGCACGCCCAACACCATATTCTTTTGCCAATTTGCACATGTTTTGTCCACTATATTCTAACTTCTTTAAAATCTCCATTTCATTATTCAAATCTAGTGTCTTTTGTTTGTGTTTATTTGACATTTTTAATAATTGGGCTTTTGAATGAATTTTTTTTTTGTCATAAATAGAAAGATCGTATACAAGTTTTATAACAAAACTATTTTTCTTTTTTTTTTTTTCGTTATAATTCAAAAGTTATATCAAATTAAAAATAAATTTTTGTACCCAGTTCCGAGAACGCGCCGACATTTCCCGAACATAATGTGACGTCATAATGTTAATTTCTATTATCATCACATGCAATTGACACAGTGTATAACACTTTTAACCTCTCATTGATTGAATAGAGTCAATATATTAAGAAATTTGTCAAAAATGTCGAATCTTAAATGTTATCGTGCTTGTCAACAATATTTTTTTACACTAAATTTAGGATAGTTTTATAGTCAAAACACATGTAGAAGCCATTGATAGTATACTGCGTATATACATTTTAACAATATGACGTCACAATTGTCAAAAACAATTTTAGTGCGTTTGCAGTCACGTGATTTTTTTTAATATTTCATCAATTTTAAATTGCTTATAATTAATTTAAAAAAAGTTTTTTGAAAGTTTTTCGCATCGATTATCAATATTATTTATAATAAAGTTTTAAGATACAATATAAAAATCGATAATTATTTTTTTTTTCAAAAGCCTAATTGTATATGTAACACATTTATGAAGTCGTAGAAATTGATTGCGTCATTTTATCGAAAATGAACAAGGATATTTATTCAGTTCCGCGTTTTGTAATTTTAACAGAAGACAAAATGAAAATCACTAACCTTTAACTGTTATGACAGTTCTCATTCGAAAATTGCAAATTCCGCATCCAAAAAACAAAAGAGGGTACTGGAAGAGTTGTCGTCTGGCTGCTAGGTGTGGCAAACAGTTATACTCTGGAAGCGTCGTTCAGCGGATCCACATTAGGCAATCGCGTTCAAACACACTTCACCACGCAAGATCTAGAGTCCGTTGGTCGATCTTTTTGTGAAACGCTGTTAGATTTTAGTGACGATCATCCTAGTAAGGTAAAAATTCAATTTAGTAACACAATAATACCGTAAAACTAGTGGACGTAACCGAGATGGATCAAACAATGACCGCGAGAACAGATATTAAACGCCCGTTGCATGCTCAGCGTGCATAGAAAATGGCGGCTTGAAAACAAATTTTAAATCGGTATTTTGGACAGATTCTCGGAAGATCCAAAACAACTTTTGATAATACGAGAAATTAACAAAAAACCGAGCTGAACATTTTTCTACAAAATCCTGGCTACACCCTTTGCAAAACTCACGAAGTCATAACCAGGAGAACCAGCTCGAGCGTAGCGGTGGACTGATGTCTGTCGCATAAACCAATATGGAGTCAGCTACTGGGTAAAGCACACACGTTCATGACTTACATATTGTGTGTAGTGTCTGCGAAGATACTTTGGCTACTATGGCGAAAACAGGTGGAAAGAACGGAAGTTTTCCCAGGTAGTGACAATAGCGCCATCACGAGTGCGCCAGAAAACGGTCCGTCTCGAAACACAGCAAGCATAGGAAGCTGGGTCTCCTGGTTAAAGACTTCGTGGCAAAATTTATGGATTATAAAATAATAAATTTATTTTCAGGAGAAATTGCGACTCAAAATTGTTACGAGGCTATTAAAAGGAGGTTCAAGCGCTGACGAACCTACCAATATAAATTTATCAGATTATTCTAGGTAATATTTTTTTTTTTGCAAAAAAAAATGTTTTTTACCACAATTCTTACAAAACGTATGCTGAATTAGACTATAGACTAGATTTGATTAAAGACGTTCAACAAATCTTCAAACTTCATTGAAAAATAGATACAACGGGTTCAAGGGGAAAAAGAAGAAGACAGTTGGGTATTCTTATACAGAAATTTGTCTGTGGAAACGTGACTTAACCAATTTTTGCACTCTTGTTCATTTTATCAAAACGGCACCTTGATGCATATTTTAAGTCATAATGGAAGCAGTTTTGATAAAATAAAGTTACTGAAATATAAAATTAAATCTGACATTCTCAAGTAAAACTCTAAAATGAAGTCATCCTACAAGTAGAGGATTTTTGATTTAAATTATTATTTTTTTATTTCTGTAGAATAGCTCAATGCATTAAAAAATTTTGTTTATTTTTTGTTTTTTTCTAATTTTTCTTTTATTTGAATTTTGTTTTTTTTCTTTGTTTTTTTCTCATTCTTCTTTTATTTGAATTTTGTTTTTTTGTTTTGTTTGATTTTTGTTTAATTACTTACATATTTTTATTCATTATTTATAGTAACCGTTCATTTTTCATGATGTAAAAATCCGATTTCATAAAACTAAACACTATTACAGCATTTACATGTTCAAAAACTTGTAGGGTTGGCAGCTTCCAAAAATTTCAAATGACGCGACATTTAGAAATTAACTTTCACCAGTTTGTTGGGTTAAACTATTTGATTTGTTTGCTGGCCTATTTCCACCCTAAAGTTCATTCTAAATAGTTGTTTTCAAAGTGATCCCAGAGAATACCCTCCACACAGACTCACAAAATTCGCACTCTCTTTTTATAATTTTAGTATCTAGATTATAATAGTGTTTTCATCAAATATTGTTTCCCAGGTCATCCAAACGTAAGGTGATAAAATAACAAATTAAAAAAGAATCCATATAAATACAATCATTAAATACTAACACAAATTTCATACCGTAAAAATAGCACAATTAAAAAGAAATATGATAATTTAACGTTTTATTTAAATAGTGACGAAGGAGATACGTCAAGTAGCGATTCAGAAGAACGTTTAGTTTTACCAGATCCATGCTGTGTTCCATTGCAAGCACCACCGCCATCACCGATGCCATCCAAAAGACAGACTCGAAAAGCGAAACAAACCAAAACTTCCAAAACTGCCAAAAGTCCTACAGTTCCACGTCAAATCTTACCGGTAACAACCAAATATGTATCATCGGAATGACGCTCAGAGTGTTTCTTTATTTATTTTTATTTTTTTCTATTAATAATTTTTTAATACAAAAAGTTGATATCTTTCCATAATTTTTTTATCTACGACCTGTGGCACATTGACGTCTCAAATCTCAATATCTTACCAAGCTCTCAAAAAATCAAAAAGTAACTAATTTATTTAGTGTTCTTATTAATTGTTAAATATCAATTGCGCTTCAAAATTTTTAATTGGCTAACATCGAGAAAGGAAAGCAAGAAATGTTGCAATACGTAATTCGATTTTGCGTTTGGTTGGCGACCTATTTTACAACCGCAAAATCGAACAAAAAGTGAAAAACTTTCATTTTCATTTCGTTTTATCCTTGAAAGATTTTCACGAACAGTCATCATCATGTCCATCCGTCCGTCTGTTCGTATATCACACCCTTATAACTCCGTCATCTCTCCATCGATTTGGATGAAATTTTACAGGCAGGCATCTTATGTGAACCGCCATACCACTGTGTAATGAAATTACAAAAAAAAATAGAGATAGCTTTCCATACATTGAACTGAGGGAAGACAATTTTTATTTTCGCGCACTCCATTCCATGGGGTATCGTTGGATAGGTCTATAAAAATGCAAAATAAGTTCTTTGCTGACATTTTTTTTAGATGAATATTTCCCGCGATATAAGCTTCTAAAATTTTCACTGAGGTTTTAGTGTCACCGCCTCTCTATAAAGTTATACCTCTCTTCAACAATTGGGCTTTTGAATGAAATTTTTTTTTTGTCATAAATGGAAAGATCGTATATAAGTTTTATAACAAAACCATTTTTCTTTTTTTTATTTTCGTTATAATGCAAAAGTTATATCAAATTAAAAATAAATTTTTGTACCCAGTTCCGAGAACGCGCCGACATTTCCCGAACATAATGTGACGTCATAATGTTTTAGTCAATACACATGTATAGAAGCCATTGATAGTATACTGCGTATATACATTTTACCATTATGACGTCACAACTGTCAAAAACAATTTTAGTGCGTTTGCAGTCACGTGATTTTTTTTAATATTTTATCAATTTTAATTAGCTTATAATTAATTTAAAAAAAGTTTTTTGAAAGTTTTTCGCATCGATTATCAATATTATTTATAATAAAGTTTTAAAATACAATAAAAAATCGATAATTATTTTTTTTCAAAAGCCTAATTACTGACCCAACATCTTCTCTCTTTAATCCATAAAAAAATGTACAGTTTACGATAAAAAAAATGATTTTTCAGTAAGTTGCAATTTGACAAAATTTAAGATATCGACTTTTCATACGTGTACAGCTTTTAAAAAAAGTTTTTGTTTTTTTTTTTGTTCCCAAATTCTTTGACGCACAATTGGCTTTGAAAATAAAAATCTTTTGAGAAAACCGACTTTTTTGGCACGGCTTTTGCATGTATTTAACCGTTTGAAGGTTGGTACTAACGATTTTATTGAAAAGTTAAAAGATATCTCATTGAAGGTATATCGACAGACATTGGATTGGCCTACAACCGATCCAGGAAGCGATTTTTACGATTCGGCAGATGAAAGACTCGGTTTCAGTCCGCCATCTAAACACAAAGGACGAAGACGCACACGTTACGGCGACGGCTTCCGAAGCGAATTGGAATATCATCGTATGCCTCCGGAATTAATGGTGATCGGAGAAAAGAGCAGCTGTGGACGATTTAATAGACCGCGAAGTCAATCAGTTGCTGATCTCAACGTCACTGAAAAACACAAGAAACCGTGGCATCGATTGAGAAGTTTGCCGTCAAGGTATTTATAATTGTCTGTTTTTCCTTCCAGAGATTTTTTCCTACTTCCTGGTGAGCTGGACGGTTGAAATTCGCATTGAGTTTCGTTTACGACAATTTATTGGGCTAAGAGCTGGCTATGGAGAAAATGGGTGACTCAGTGCAGAGCTGAAAATTTGCAGAATAATAGGAGATAGTATAAGTAAGTAGGGAAAAAATTGCCAGAAGGCTAGGCGGAAGATAAAGAGCCGCCAGAAGGCGCTAATGTTGCGGAAAATCAGTGCGCTTCTGGCATTTTCTATACTTATTCTGTAATTCAAAACTAGATTATATATTATATATATTATACATTACATAGTTATAAGGGCATACTGAAAATTCAAACATGATATTTAATGTCATTTTGATAGAAATAAAATTAAATAAATTAATAAAATTACGTTGTTATAACAACGTAATTTCATTAATGAAAATATATGACGATTAATTTTATTTCTATCAAAATGTCATTAATAATTTTGAATATTTGTCGAATGTAGTTATTATATCATGTTTGAACTTTCAGTATGTCCTTATAACTATATAATGTATGTATAATATATATGATATATAATCTAGTTTTGAATTACAGAATAAGTATAGAAATTGCCAGAAGTGCACTGATTTTTCTCAACATTAGCGCCTTCTGGCGGCTCTTTATCTTCCGCCTAGCCTTCTGGCAATTTTTTCCCTACTTACTTATACTATCTCCTATTATTCTGCAAATTTTCAGCTCTGCACCGAGTCACCCATTTTCTCCGTAGCTAGCTCTCCGTCTATATGTAGGACCGGTAATTGGTCGTACTCCTCTCGGGAGAAAAAACTATGACTAATTTGGAATGACCTTATCACATGCGTCATTTTTTATGATAATGACACGTCTTTGAAATATTTTTATTTTATTTACTGTAAGTTTTAACACACAACATAAAATCTAACAGTAAATTTCGTTGTTTTTAGCGTTAGGAAGGTTGGCCAATCAGTAAGGTATCAGATCATGAAAAAATTCAGGCCAAAAGTGAGATTATTTTTTTTAATCCCCAAAATTCAGTTTTTTGGACAAAGAAAACCGAAGTAGATTTTCTCGAAAATGACGCATTTCCGACCCTGAATTTATTTAAAATCCGCATTTAAATCGGCCAGTTGGGTGAACAGAAAAGCATTTATTCTTTTGCAGAAACGTGAGATCGCAGCCCGAGGAACTACAAGTAAAACTGACTTCTCTAAGACAACGTATCTGGGAAGGTACCAACGACGACACGAACAGTCCACTTTCGTGGGGTCTTGGTTTGTCGGTGTTACTTGCCACCGCTTACCAAAATGACTGTGAGGAATTATTACGGTAAATCAGCAACATTAGTATATTGTTTGCTTGTAATTACTTTTGCCACAAAAGAATAATACAAGAATACTCCGTTTAACGTTAAAGAAGCGCTCCTAGGGAAACGGGACCACTAATAATAGTACAAGATCCCGATTTGACTCGATCTTCACCCATCGAGTTTTCTAATGAAATTTGATAATATAATGTACCTATTAA
Organism: Xanthostigma xanthostigma; assembly: GCA_963575645.1. NCBI lineage: Eukaryota > Metazoa > Arthropoda > Insecta > Raphidioptera > Raphidiidae > Xanthostigma > Xanthostigma xanthostigma. The sequence goes on along the minus strand of OY754469.1, from coordinate 3,268,016 downwards.
GGAGGTTGAGCCGTTTTACGAAGATAATGAAAAAAATCTGAAATATAGTTTTTTTAATAGATTTTTTTATGACAAAATTTTCTGTAAAAAATCCAAAATCATTAGGAGATTTATAAAGTTAAAAATAAAAAAAAACTTTTACATGTAGTCTTATGGAAAATATGTCAATCTAGCATGCAAACGGTACATTTTAATTTTTTGCAAATAACCAAATAATGTCAGCAGTTCCGAAAACTATGTAAAGCATCAATGTCTTACGCATATTTTAATATTTTTTCTTCAATTTAATTAGGAGACTTTTAATCAATAAAAAAATTATTAAACCTTAGCACTTTTCGATTATGGACTTTTATTCTTGATAATTTTAACAACTTTAAGTGAATTTTCAACATATATTAGATATCGTGTCCATCGATAATATTTTTTTTTTCTTATGAATTTTCAACTTTTTAATGATTTAATTTTAATTTTTATTACTTCTAATTTCTTTTTTTAATTATTTACTGCAAAAAATATGAAAAATACAGATATTTACATAAATTAATTTTTTTCTAACCTAACTTTGTACAAAAAATTCAAAAGCTAATCCATTAAGTAAAATACTGAGATAATTAATTAATATTAAAAAAAAATATTTATTTATGCCTTTGTGACAATAATTATCATCGACTTAAAACCTTTTGTAAAAATTTATTATGGAAAAGTTATTTATTTATTTAGAATTCGACTTACTTTTGATTGGGACTGTAACGCATCAACCTCCTTAATAAAGAAAAATTGATTTGGTTGTCACAGCTATTTTTAATTAAAAATTAAAGTTGTTAATTTTATTTCTGAAATGTAGTTATCGAGTTTTCAGACAAAATTACCAATCGAAAGTAAAATATGTAGGTATATAAAATGCCAAAGTTTGGCCGACATTTTGATTCCTGGCATAAAACCAGGTAGACAGGCACCTTCGAATTAGTATTTTGCAGTTTTAGGGTTTTCTATATTGTCATATATGAAAATGTATATGTTACGGTTAATACAAGAAAGTAGTTTATTCGCGAATTAACCGGCTAATACCCGAATTAACCAAACGTCAAGGATTGGTTAATTCGGGTATTTAGCCAGTTAATTCGCGAATTAACTACTTTCTTGTATCAACCGTAACATATATATATATATATAATTTAATACTAAATAAATACAATAATCAGACGTTAATCAAAGATTTAAATACAATAAAATTAACAACTTTATTTTTTTATTAAAAATAGCTGTGCTAAGAAATTGAATGGCAACCAAATCAATTTTTATTTATTGTTAATACATTATATTATCAAATTTCATTAGAAAACTCGATGGGTGAAGATTGAGCCAAATCGGGATCTTAGACTATAAAGGTAATATCACTGTAGAAGGCTTGACTTTAAGGATTTTAGCCCATTAGATTAGATTTTAGTTTAAAGACGCTCAACAACTAAGCTCACTAACTTATGAAGAAGGGCTTATTTGGTCACTTTAAAAATTGCACATACATAATTTATGAAATAAAAAAATATTATTGACGCAAAAATGAGTAAGGTTTCTTGATTCATTCTCCAAAATATACAAAAAAGCTTTAAACGGGGTAAAATGTGTGTATCAACAGTAATTTATTATTGTTTTATATATTGGCTAAATCTAAGACGTAAGCCAAAAAGCCACTCGCTTGATGCAAATAAATCAAAGAATTAAAATCACACATAGTTTAGTGGAAGGCGTTGTTACACGATTTTTTTTCTTCTGCAGATCATGTTCACAAAAATTAGTTGCACTCAAAAAGCACGACGAAAATACAAAAAAAGGTCACAATGTAAACAAGAAGATAAAAAAGAAAGCTAAGTCTATAAAAATCCCAGTTGTAGACGAAAGCACAACCAAAGTGAACTCAAATAAGAAGAAAGTAAAGTAAGAACCATTTAATTTGTGAGAAAAAAAAATAAAACAAAAAACAATACTTGGTAATTTAATTGTAGATTGAAAAGACAGAAAGCTATAAATGACGTCAAATTCGAAATACAGACCATAAAGGCCCCGATAGGGATTATGGGGCCGTATTTGCAGCCCCAGCCGAGTACAAGCAAATCTTTGGTGCCGTCAAAATTAAAATTGAAAAACAAAACCGCCCTAATAAATCAAGACAGAGAATCTGAGTCGGAAGAAGCAATTGCCAAGCGCGCATTAAACAAAAAGAAAAAGAAACGGAAGAAATAAATTACATTCTATTGGAACGCCTATCAACATTTTTAGACTATTGAAAAACATAAAACTGCCATTAAATTCGCTCTAATTGTTGTTATAAGTATTTAATTTGTTGTCGTATAATTTTATATTTATATAATAATGCTTTGTACACCTTTGTACGTACTTTTCAATGAAGTTTATTTAATAAGTAAGGTTATGTACAATTTGTCAAATGACCTGTGCAATAAAAACTTTACAGCATTATCTACTTAGTTTCTATAAAACTTAATATTAATCAGAATTATTTAATAAGCATTTACCTTTCTTAAAATAACACTTTTATAATTCACTATTTTGTGTAAAACACCCTTACAGTTCCTCTTTATAAAATGTTTGCTCTCTTTTTTTTAAAGCTTTGTAAATATTTGCACAATAAAGACAGAAACTCACTCCCCGAAAACGTTTTTCACTGAAATGAAATGAGATAACGTAAAACGCGAACTACGTTCTTATCTTAATATTAATATATAATAAGACAGATAAAAATATGATTACAAAACAATTTTGTATAAAAAAGATCGAAAAATAATTACCTAAACAAGAAGTCAAGAACCGAACCATACATGCATACAAATGTCAAAAAGTGTAAGTTATATATAACAGATGTCACTTACAAAGAGCGAAATTCAAATACTATTTTTGAACATTTTCTAGTTTGTTTCATTTCTAAAATACAAGACATGTAAGCAATTAATTCAAAATAAGCAATTAATGAATTTAAACAAAAAAATAAATATAATATGACCCCAAACTTCCTGTTTAGGTTTTTCCAATTTGTTTTAAAAATTACATAATTACATCAGCAATATAAACATAAATTAGATATCGAATGTTTATAATTTACAATCATCAATTCATTAATACTTGAAAACAAAAACAATTATGATGGATGACACACCTATAAAACGGTAACATCTAAACAAAAAAAAAATGTTTATCTCTTGTTCTAATTTATGTTATAAAATGCAAGTGTACTAAATAGCACCTAATGAAAATAACAAATTAAGCTAGTTAATAAGTTCATTTTATGTCAACAGTACGGGGTCTATGTATAGTGACCTCCCACTGAAACAACTAAAAAAGAAAAAAACTAATTACTACGAAACATCCTCCGACGACATGTGATGACGTCATAGACGAAAATAGCTACAATTATATTTATATGTATAATATGTAATATTTTTATCCATATGTAGACAAAATGCATGTGCTATTAGAAAATAAAGAGGCATAAGTTGATATGTACTTCCGACGATTAATAATTATCCAAATATATTGTATACCGCCATCTTTATAATTGAACAAATATTTCGTATGCGCATACAACAGGGGTGTTTTGTTTTATATTTACGAATAAAGTTATCAATCATTGCCTATACAAATAAAAACTAGTGTGACCTGTGCGAATTATTCGCACTAAATAAGTACAATAATTATCACTCTACAAAATTATTTTTTAAATATGATTGCAGGTATACAATTCGTTTCTAATTTTGCACACTGCTTATAACGTTCTTCTTTTTGTTGTATTACAATATGAAGCTCAGATGACAGATCGAAGAAATATTTTACTAAAATTGTCATATAGAGGCGCAAGTAGCAAAAGCGTTGAGCTAAGCCGTCAGATGGTATCATGCAGCATTGATGTGACGTTGTTCAGCGTTGCTCGCTGTTTCAATATTAAAGCCGTCAGATGACAGTATGCAGTATTGTGTCTGTTGTATTACAATATGAAGGTCAGATGACAGATCGAAGTGTTGACGTTGTTTCAAAATTAAAACCGTCAGATGGCAGACGTTGTTCAGCGTTGCTGTATTTTAATTAATTTACAAAAACAAAAGCAATAATAATTTTTTTAGTTGTCGATGTCAGTAGAGCAAGCAATTATCTGTAAAATGATATATAATTTATATGGAGAAATTGTGAGGTTTTTTCTAAAAAGGAAGGCAAATAATTGTTAGGTTCTTCCTGTCCCAACGGCCTCTCGGGCCGGGGACCCCCTCAGCCCAGGAGCCCTTGGCATTTTGCACGTTCTGCCACCCTATTGTTACAAATAATGGTTGGCATTTTTCGTAAACGGAACAATAAGCAGATTGAGTAAATCGGTAAAAGGACAGATTGGGTGTGGTTTTCAACCCTAGATCCGGGGGCTGCCGATGAATCCTATGATTAGAAAACTTACGCGACACGTTGTATTATTTTGTGATCATCTGTAGAAGCGTGTCGTTGCAATTAAAACGCGGTCCGTATTAATAAGTGAGGAATTCGTTGCCGAATTAGGCACACTTACGAGTCGCGACGTATGGGACAATATGGTCATGGTGCGACAGGAGTCGCTTTAACCGCACGCGAAGAATTCTTACATACTTCAAAGTGCCAGACCGGTGGATGTCGCTGTAATCATATATATTAATACGCTAAGGTTTAAGATGTTTGCCTCCCTTTTTAGAAAAAACCACACAATTTCTCCACATAAATTATATATCATTTTACAGATAATTGCTTGCTCTACTGACATCGACAACTAAAAAATTTATTATTGCTAGGTATTGTTTTTGTAAATTAATTAAACTCTGAATAACGTCTGCCATCTGACGGCGTAACGTTAACACTTCGATCTGTCATATACATCTGACCTTCATATTGTAAATACTGCATACTGCCATCTGACGGGCAACGCTGAACAACGCTTTTGCTACTTGCGCCTCTATATGACAATTTTAGTAAAATATTTCTTCGATCTGTCATCTGAGCTTCATATTGTAATACAACAAAAAGAAGAACGTTATAAGCAGTGTGCAAAATTAGAAACGAATTGAATACCCTGCAATCATATTTAAAAAATAATTTTGTAAAGTGATAATTATTATACTTATTTAGTGCGAATAATTCGCACAGGTCACGCTAGTATCAAAATATTATACAGAATGTTCTTAATATACGTCCTAAAACTATAATTTTTTTTGAATAAAATATAACATGCTCAGCAACTTTAGGCTATATGCACGTGGATTATTATGAGGTAAGTATGTTTAGTAAGATAATCTGAAAAAAACTGTAATGATGAACATTGTTTGTCGGTTGGTCTGTATGTACGTTCGTCCGAGCTATACCGGCCGCAGCTTTTGACGCATCGGTCTGGTTTTTTTCTTTTTCTTTAACGAATTCCACTACCAAATACGTTAAGTAATGAAAAAAAATTAATTTTCTCAAAAATAATGAACACAAATTTCGGAACTGAAAGAGAGACTTAATTGCAAAATTGTGGCCGCGTGCTGTTTCATGTATTTTGTTTACGCAGTCAGAAATAATAGATCAAACATTGACACTTCCTTCCTGTGAAAGTTCTTATCAGCAAATTGCTTTCATATTTCCTGACTAAACAAATAAGTAATTAATAGAATGTAATGTTTCAGATAATATATTAACGAATTATTAAAAAAGTATAGTTATGGTTTTCTAAAAATAATTATTATGCCTTTTTTATGCTAGGAATTTTATTTATTCAACACGCGTGAGTAATATATAATTTCGGGGCCCAGCTAAATTCGGGAGAAATAATAAATTACTTCATGTTGACGCGTAGTTTCTGGACCAATAGGAACGCGGTAGCGAGCCGAAACTGTACGGTAAAGAATTATTACTGCACAGTTTCTGGACCAATAGGAACGCGGTAGCGATTTGTATATATGAAAACAGCATCGCAATTCAGCGAAAGTCAGGGCCATCTTGTGTGCATCGAGGGCGGTGGGTACGTCAATCAATGAAGTGATTTATTATTTCTCCCTCTTTTATCAGGGCCCCGATTACATATTACTCGTGCTAGTTGAATAAAGTATTATGTGCGACCATTGATCGAAGGAGAATATTCCACCCGCGTGTTACAAATTTCACGCTCATGGAATCTTCTCCTTCTCTCACTAGTCACACAATATACTATTATTTTAAACTTTAAAACATAATATGGCATTCTTAAATCTATACATTTAAGCCTGAAAGTGGTGGCAGAAATCTAATAATAGAGATGAGTTTGAACGCAGCAAAAAAAAGTAAATCTAGAAGAAAAGTGTCTTTGATCGTTTAAATGCTCAGTTAATTTTCAGTATGCTATAAAATATGTAGATAATAAAATAAAAATTCATAAAAAATACGCTTCCTTTATTAAAAAAATAATTAATTATTAAATTTGCAATTTTAGTCGTTTAAAATATAACACAAGAAACCTAGCTTAAAAAAAAGCGTCTTAAAAATTACATCATAAATCATTAACTTAAAAATAACAAAACAAAAAGCGAGAAACCGGATTTAATTTCAAATAGATTAATAAACACTTGTTTAAAAGTAGAAAAAAATTGTCTCTTTCCAGGTAAAAAACACTAATTGATGAAAAATTCCTTAATATACATTGTAGTAGCTTAATTAACAAACAAGAAATAAATTTCATTAAGTAATTTTTTATTGAATTACTTCGTGGTTGAGTGTTTACGTCATGGGAATCCTAGAAATTGTAATAAATTGTGTATTTTTTTTAATACACATTAGGAATGTGTTCAGTTGACCGAGCGCATTTCATTGAATAATAATCTAGCATAAGTACCCATTTCTATATATATAAAATAAAGTCCCTCCGTCGCGGTTGTCTGTCTGTTTGTCTGAACGCGATAAACTCAAAAACTACCGAACGGATTTTCATACGGTTTTCACTAATAGAAATAGCGATAAATGAGAAAGGTTTTTGTATATAATTTGTATACATTTTGTACAAAAATGAGACTGTTTTGTCAAAAAAAAACTGTTTTCGCACCATGTTGCGACATCAGGTAGAATTTGGTCAAAGCTATTAGTTCAGACATTTCTGCGCTGTAGTCGTTTTCAGACACGTCCTTAATGAAATACATTTTGTAGAATTTTCCGATAACGCAAAATATATCTATCTATATATAAAAAGAACAGTTTTCAACCCGGATGAAACCGGGTTGGCCCGCTAGTTTAAAATAAAACGCCCTAGCTTGAAATTTTAATATATATGAATGAAAAACATTTTTAACCCTTAACTACTAACGCGGAGTCTGTGATACTTCGTTGCGCACTTTGTCTCCAATACTTTCCTAGCTTAGTTACTTCATGCGATTTACATACTTCAACCTATTATAGGACGAAGTCTGATAAAGACTCGTCGACATTTTGCGGATTTTTTTAATTTATGGACCTAAAATAATTTTTGTTTATTTTTGAGTAACAAAATTGGTAGATATTTATTGTTATGTCCTATTTAAAAATGAATTTAATTTTATGACAAGTATCATTTTGTTGTTCAATAGACTCCGTGTCAGCCCTTGTGCTATAAAACTGGGTGTCGGTAGTTAAGGGTCAGATAATTATTCAGTGAGAAATTGAATCAATGGTACGCTTTGAACGTACCCACTATTAAAGCAATTCACACATTTCAATGTAACCTTGAATAATATTATGAACGTAAATTTAGAGTTTCTCTAAAACTCATTCAGGAATATTCTTTACACTAAGGATGGATCGATAGAACAAATTAACAAACAGCGAGTTTAACAAAACCGAAAATTGATTGTCACAATCGATACTAGCTACATTTTTTTTTTTTTGAAAATTTGAAATCAAAATAATTTGCGTAATTAGAATATTAATTAAGTTATTGCAAGCAGCAATAGTTACTTGAAAAATTCTATTTAAAAAAGTTCTTGTAATTAAAATACATTCAAATAGAAAGTTTTTATCTCATCGTATCGTAACAGTAAAAGTTCGAGCAGTAATACAGCGCTTTGTTGATGCATCGTTGCTCTTTTGCTGACGGACGTAGCAATGTTTTGCTGAGTTTAAACAGCGTCAATTAATTTAGACCAAATAAAGGGTTTCTGAAGGCTCTGATGTTGGCATATTTAGAGTCTACGTAGATGCTAAAAAAAGCCTCTAAATTCGAGTATATGATCGACTAGTTTTTAACACATCCATTATCTTACTTACATGAACACATATGGCGAACAATTGTAATTTAAATGTTGTCTGACAGATGGCAATGGCACTCCCAACCAGGCGGCCCACATATAAAGTTTGTATATTTTTGTACAGTACAATTCAATTCTCATAATATGCTTGGAGTATCCACAGATCTTTATTTATATGGATTGCGGATATCCAATGTCTGAAGACCTTAGAAAATGCCATACAAGAATCTGTCGAAACTTTGGCAAAATCATCATGCTTATAGAACAAACACGCTGAATCCAATGAGCACAAACAAACGCCTGTATGTCTTTTGGTTTAGAAGTTATTAAAGTGAAACTTTTATTCTATCGCCCCGAATTTTTCTTGCCGTCTGTTGCATGTCGCATTACAGGCGGCCGCGGAGTAGGGGTAAAGTGAAAGGCGCTCGGTAGAGCAGCCAAGGCCAATATGGCGGCGCCCATGGTTAGCATCAGCTGACCGTATAGTATGTATAACACATAGTCAGTCTGTCATGCGGGCAAGTGCTGTACAGTGTTTACATGTTTTTAATTATTCGTGTATTCATGTGAATATTGTTGTTTATAATTAATCGTGATGGATAAGTGTCTACAATCCAACGCCTACAATCCAATAAAAGTTTCACTTGCGTCGTGGTTTCTTAAAACCACACAACTGTTTTTTTTGCGTTTATAGTTTTCAGAAAATCATATAAAACCTTCGAATGGTCGTAGTTCCAAACTATATTCTAATTTTTTCTGTAAGCATTCTCAATTTCAAAAGTATATTAAAGAATTCGATTTTTGCAATTTTTTCAAGGCATACTCCTTTACAAAAATGCGATTTTTGACGAAAACCGAAATCTATCGAAACTTTGGCAAAATCATCATTCTTATAGGAAAAACACACAGAATCCAGTATGGTCGTAAAACCTCCTCCTTTTTTAAAGTCGGTTAAAAATAACAACCTTGTCATTACAGCGTATTTTAAAAGTCACCCATCAAGATGGCGCAGAATATGTCGATTTATCACAATGGCCGCCGTCCACAATCCATATATTAGAGGTCAGTTGTAGTACCTATGTCATATATTTCACACTCTGTCTTAGTTAATAATCGTTTCTCTCTCATTTAATATCCAAGGCCGTAAGGAATTATTTTTATTAAATAGCACCTCAGTTATGTTATATCAGTAACAATATGTTTGTTTATTGCTAAATTATCACTAAATTAATTTGCCAAACTCCGCTACACGCTCAACTTTATTTTTCATTCATAATCCGCTTCAGTCATTCAGATGGTGTTTTATAACGTACGGAAGAAATTATTTTTTCGTCGGAAAACTTGTTATTAAACTAAAATTTTCCACACAAACATTCCTTGAAGTATACTGGTGTCGTGGCATGATTCGTTCGAATTGAAATTTTTTTTTTGTTGGATAACCCATTTATCGAAGAAGGCTATAGGCTACATAATATCACGCTACATCCAATAGGAGCGGAGCATCAATGAAAAATGTTGCAAAATGTACCTAACTCAAACTTTGTCCGTCCGACAAAAACTTTTGAACGGCAACTCTGATCATCATGAAATTTGGACACAACATTTATTATCTCGGTAAACTAAGATGAAATGTTCGTACTCATATCTCTTCCCCCCCATTCGTTTTTTTGCACCCGGGTGAAACCGGGCGGGACCGCTAGTATTATACATAGATTAACAAATAAAAAATATCTAAGCAAACAAAAAAGTATGATCTAACTTCTAGAAAACAATTTTTTAAAGCGCGCGTTGAGACACAACCGTCCGCAATAGCCCGCGCGACAGGCAGCCTTTTTGATATTAAGTCGTTGGAGGGGGAAGTGGTGAGTACTGAGTGAAATTTACGGGTTTAAATATAATATTGTAACTGTAACAATGTGAAATCTAATTATTGACATCAATTTTTGTCAATGCGAATGTATTTTGACGAACTACAGTTTTTAATAGTCTAAGTTACTCCTTAAAACATCAGCTATCTGCAGTGAAAATCCCGTCAAAATCGGTCCAGTCGTTTAGGAGATTAGCCGGAACAAACAGACAGACAGACATTGTTTTTTTGTTATAAGTACCGTATATACTTTCGTATGCATTTAGTAAAAAGCTGTTATTTTGATATTACAAATATAGATACTTCAATTTTATAATGAGTAAATACATATTGTATAGTAAAAAAATATTAATGGATTATTTCTTTTCTCCGTTTAACAACAACTCTCAATAACGCCACAAAGTGCACAGTCCCTCCAGTTCGCTATATAGAGTTTACACTCTATATAGGTTCTTTTTATCCGGCTAGGATCGGATTATAAGACAGTAAAGGCTAGATTTGATTAAAAAGTGCGCTCCTGTTTGACAGGCTGTGGACTCTGACCACGGTGAAACACACTCAGCACATCATTAAAACAAGCTGAAAATAGTCGTGTTACTCGCGTTTAACGGAATTAATTAAGAATTAGAACTGAATGGGCGTTTATGAAGGTTATAGCTGTGGCCACAAAGCAAAACGGTCTATGCCAGATTTAAATTAACTTTTAATGAGCCTTTTTTCTCAGAACAGTGTCTCGACAGTCAGAACTTGTGCTATAGGGACAAACATTATTTAATTCTCAATTAGCAACGTGTTATTTCAGTGATAAATAATATATCCAAAGGAAAACGTATTTTTATACCATTTGTGAAACGGCACTTTGAAGAGGTTAAATGTTCCTAAAAAGTGGATTCATGAATTGGCTTAAACAAGAATCTATTATTTAATTATAAATCATAATTTGTGCTGGTAGTAAGACTAATTTTAAAAATGCATGTTAATTGAAATTTTAATTTTATTATAAAATAAAAATCATTAATTATATTCTGAAAAATAATAATTTAGAGTGATGATGATCCTGTTTAAATGTTTGAAGATTAAACGATGAATCCTGGTGAAATAGGATCGATGAACTAAGCAAATATTGAAGATTTTTTTATTGCATTTTATTGTCTGACGTTTCAGAAGATGGCATAAAGATTTCCGAAACGTCAGACAATAAAATGCAATAAAAAAACCTTCAGTATTTGCTTAGTTCATCGATCCTATGCCACCAGGATTTAATCTTCAAAAAATTAATTATATTAATATCTACCTGTATATATTTGAGTCTCTTTTTAACCGACTTAAAAAAAAGACGAGGTTCTCTATGATTTATTTTGTATGTCTGTCCGTCGATATCTTCACCGGCTGTGAACCGATTTCGATGGTTCTTATTTTTGACGTGATAACGTCTTATAAATTGATGAAACACCGGCTGCACGCACGAAAAAGTGTCACGTTCCGCCTGAGCCTGAGCGTGCAAGCGAGAGCGCGGTATAAGCGATAGAGAGGCACGATCGGCCCAAGCGTCGGCTTGTACGCATTTCTCTCTCTTCTCGCGTGACGTCAGAAAGTTCATCAATGATTTTTTATGACCGTTATCACGGAAAACTATCGTCCGTAAACCGACTTTACAGACAACCAATTTTTTTTTCAATAGAGTATGTCTCAAAATTGGTTTCATAAATTTTAACAAAATCGGTTCAGCAACTTTTTAAAAAATAAACAAAAATAAAAAAAATATTGCAGAAGTCGTAATTGTCGGCGTGAACGTTGCTCTTCGGTTTCATTAGACACTAAAGATCACTAAAAAATTGGAAACAAAAACTAAAAAAAAATTAACCTCTTTAAAAAAGGGTAGTGCAAAATAAAGTCGGCACCAATTTAATTACTATCGCGTTTTATGTATGAAAAAACTGACCTTATCCACTTTTCCTTGGGGTCCCATTATGACGTGTTTGAATGTACATTTCAGTATACAATTAATACAGAGTGGATCAAAAAAGACCAAACACGCAAACGATATAATATATGAGAGAGATTGTATATTATAATCAGCGTCTATAAAGATATATGAATAGAGCTCATGAACGTTAAAGCAACACTCGCTATATTAAATATTTTACGGCAATGAGAGCGCCATCTGTTGAATACAGCGCCACCTGTCGGACGTTAAATCAACGCTCGCTATACTAATTATTTTAACGAAGAATTAACTCAAAGCTATTAGTTCAGAAGCAAACAAAAAAAAAACTGCTTTAGTACCAAGTAGTGACATCTGATAGAATATGCTCAAAGCTATTAGTTCAGAAGCAAATCTGGTGGAAGTTGCTCAAAGCTATTAGTTCAGACGCCGGGCCGCAAACGAAATACATTTTGCAGAATTATATCTACTGCACCCGGGTGAAACCGAGGCGGGACGCTATAATATTGTTGCGTGTCCCTTGGTGGGACGACTATAGATTCTGTAGAATCTACTAGAAACAACAGCAATGGAAAACAAGTAAAAACACCTGACCTTCAGAGAATGGCTTGGAGAAACCAATTGATGTAAAAGGAAAGGATCTCGATGCTTCCAGAACCTTCGATAGGTGGAGGACGAAGCTATAAAATGCGAGCGGAGTGGTTGGACATGCAGTTAGTTATTCGTGTTGTACCTACATGTGTTGATACAAGTGCTTTGGCATTGCGACATAAATTATACTGTGAAGATAAATAAACTGTAGTGAGTGCAATTATATAAATTTGGTTGTACATAAATGACTAACAGTTAATAGACAAGTGTGCTGATAAACTTTGTGTTGTAAATATTTTGAGTACCTACATAATTTAGTGACTCTATATTCTCTGTTACTTAGTCTTTATTTTATTATTTAGAACTGTCGTTATTTTATTTCTGTTAACGTGTTTATTGCTGTTAAGTTAAAAAAGTACGCTTTCGTTTGTGTGTTTAAATGTTTTGTTAAACATTTATTAAAACAACAGTTTTGTTACAATATAATCTAATTCACTTTATGGGAAATTGGTTCAGAATAAATTCTGGATTCTCGAGTTTGTTCACCCCTGTATACATTATATATTAATTATGTTCATATTTACCGTCCCATACACATTATGTAGACATACAGACATCTAGTCGAGTCGAAAATAGAATAAATGGGTTTCGTTCAGAACGAACTCCCAACCGCGTGTCCAATACGCTTTTGTCAACTTACTTATTACTACCTATATATATCTATTATTTACTAATAGTAGAGTATAGTAAAGGACGAAATTGTTACTTTTTAGTAACAGTTACGTTAATAATTAATAGGACGAAATAACAGTAACAGTTATTGAGGAACTGTTACTGAAAAAAATGTGAACTGTCGTAAATATACATTCTAGTAACTAAATTTCGTCCTGTAACTGCATAGAGCAGAGGTAAAAACGTCTACTGTCAAGGGCGTAGATATTTTTTTTCTGGGGGGGTAAAGCAAAAAAATAATCAATTATTAATATCATACAATAATACGAAGGAAAGTGTCAAGCAAAATATTAATTCCCAAACTAATTTTATAAAATCCTTTTCAAAAAGTATTTCTAAATTTTATTTTTAGCCACGTATTCGTATTATCTACGCCATGGACATAGAAAATATAGGGACAGAGTATGATGCTGCGGGGGGGAAGCCACTCAGGGACGGGGACGAGGTAAAATTGGTACCAGTTTTCTATTGGCTGATGGTTCTGCGCGTGCGTAATAAGTTTGCGCATGCTCAGTACACCAAATTCCATGTCATAAACATGTCCATGGCCATAAACCAGTGATTCCCAAAGTGGTCTATATCGATTCCCAGGGGTCGACGACAACTTGCAAGGGCTCCATGTCAGCGGGAAAAAAAATTGGGGCCCATGAAATGAAAATGGGGGTCAACGATAGTGAATCTCCTAACAAAAAAAGAAACAAACTGGACATCGTTAACCAAGGAGACTTGAGATTAAACCTAACTAAATTGTTGCCAAATGTTAAAAAGTTTGGCGACCTCTGCCATAAACAAACTTCTCAAAAGGTTAGGTCCATTATCACATTGTGACAAATTTTAGTAACCTTTTTCAAACTTGATGAAACATAAACCATAATTTTTCAAAAACATTTTTTAACAACTAAGTTTAGCGCAAACCGTACTCATTGTGTTTCATTCAGCACAAAAAAGATTACTGCATTCTTTCACAAGGATAATTATAAATAATTATTATTTATCAAAAATCAAATTCCCCATTTGGCTCCATGCATTCGATGCTAAAAATCATATTTTCTACTATTAATTAATACAAATTTTTAATGTTACAGTACTATAACTACATTCATCGGTGCTTTACTTTAATAAAAAATATATTTTAATGAATGTTTACAACAAATTAAAAAAAAAAACTTCTTTTACTATTTTATGTTACCCGCGCTGAGCGTACGCAGTGCGTCGGCCAATCAAAAACTGGCACCCGTTACCTCGTCGCGTCCCGCAAATCGGCTTCACCCCCCTCGTCTAAAACCTCAGTTCATACTCCGTCCCTATATATTCCTATGTCCATGATCTACGCCCTTGTCTACTGTTAAATGTTATAGAGAGTAGATATGTTTAATTTATCCAAATTATATAAGTTCAAAATAACAAATCAAAAGAAAATGTAATAGGTATATGCAATATCAGTTTTTTTTCTAAACAGTATTTTTTATCTGAAATAATCAGGAAAGGCGATATGTAAAAAAAAATGATTATTGTCCATCAAACGATTCTTAGTGCTCTGATAAATACATAAGTACATAACATAAATTTGGTTACAAGGCAAAGTGGTTCATGACGAACTTTCAGTCATTTTTAAACGACTTCAAAAAAGAGGTTATCAATTCGACTAAAAAACGAACGAATACGCATATTTATACCCTGTATTCAAAATGTAAGATATTCGTAATGTAATATATAAGCGGCATAGATTTTCTAAAATTGGTTTGGGAATTATTATTTTGCTTCTTGTATGATATTAATAAAACTTAAAAAAATGTTTGCTTTACCCCCTCAGAACAAAAAAAATATCTACGCCCTTGGTAACTCGGGGATTACAAAAGCTAAATTAGGATTCTGAAATATTAGTAAAAGTTTTGTTCCAAAATATGTATTGAAGGAGATTTATTTGGTTGAGGAACAATAGAAAAAAGCTTTACCAAAAGTATTGCTTGTGGCCACAAGCGATACTTTGGTAATGGCTCAATTGGGCTTTTGAATGAAATTTTTTTTTGTCATAAATTTAAAGATCGTATATAAGTTTTATAACAAAACTATTTTTCTATTTTTTATTTTCGTTATAATTCAAAAGTTATATCAAATTAAAAATAAATTTTTGTACCCAGTTCCGAGAACGCGCCGACATTTCCCGAACATAATGTGACGTCATAATGTTTTAGTCAACACACATGTAGAAGCCATTGATAGTATACTGCGTATATACATTTTACCATTATGACGTCACAACTGTCAAAAACAATTTTAGTGCGTTTGCAGCCACGTGATTTTTTTTAATATTTTATCAATTTTAAATTGCTTATAATTAATTTAAAAAAAGATTTTTGAAAGTTTTTCGCATCGATTATCAATATTATTTATAATAAAGTTTTAAAATACAATAAAAAAATCGATAATTATTTTTTTTTCAAAAGCCTAATTACATTGAGCGAGTTTACAAGCTGCTTGTTGGCGAATTCGCTAGTTGCTAGTAAACTCGCTCAGTGTAATCAGTTTACTAGCCAAGTAGCAGATTGTAAACTATCTGCGAGTAAAGTTGAAAGCCGGTCAACTTTACTCGCTACTCGCTGGCATTTGGGATTGTTAGCTAGTAAACTAGCCGTGTGTCGTCATAGTTGCTAGTGAACTAGATGCGTCTTAGTAGTTTCTGGTTTCTAAAACAACAACAAATTCACAATACTTGGTTCGTTAGCTAGTTAGCTAGTGAGAAGCAGCTCCGGATCTACAATTTTTTCGAACCGGGGCAGAAACTGGCGCCCCCTCTCTACAGCTTTTGAGATAAATTACTTTAAAAAACTCATAAACAAATAATGGTTGGTATTTTTCGTGAACGGGAAACCGTCAGAAAACTAGCAGATAGAGTAAATCGGAAAAAGGACAGATTAGATGTGGTTTTGGCGCTCTCTAAAACTGCCGCCCGGGGCGGATGCCCCGGTTTGCCCCCCCATAGATCCGGGGCTGGTGAGAAGTTTGTGTGTCATCATCCGTATCTCACTAGCCAACTCGCTCGCTTCTAAACTCGCCAACAAGCAGCTTGTAAACTCGCTCAATGTAATTGAGCCTTCTTATTTCTATTGTTCCTCAACCAAATAAATCTCCTTCAATTCTGAAATATCTACAACTTCTTGTCGTTTATTTTAGAAAAAATCTTACATACGCCATTTCGTCTTGTGACCACAGATACACACACAACGCTGTGCAGTGTACCCGCGTAGTACCGCGCACACCGGATATGACGTATAATTAAAACAAATCATTCCATATAATCAAATGGATATTTAGTTTAAGGCGGCTGGTTTATATTGAATGAAAACGCCTGTTTCATCTTTCTCGGCACCGTACGAATGTATTGAAAAAGTATACAGTGCAAGAGAGATGGAAAAAAAACGTATATACGTTATGTACATATGTCACAGGATGATCACAATTAATCACTATCAAATGTGTTCGCTCTGTAATTCATTGCTCAGGGCTACCAACCGAAATTATATAGAAAAAATTGGTTGTCTGTAAAGTCGATTTACGGACGATAGTTTTACGTGATAACGTATTAAGTTAAGCGGAACGTGACACATTTCGGAACGTGATACTTTTTCGTGCATGCAGCCGGTGTTTCATCAATTTATAAGATTGGTGTTTCATCAATTTATATAAGACGTTATCACGTCAAAAAAGAATGAAATCCACTCAAAAAACATTTCTAAATGAAAAAGTAATATAACGAGAAATTGTGTACCCGTATATATATTCGTTACTTAAAGAACCAGTACCCGTTACTGTCGCATCGTTACGTTACTCGTTACTTTTCATACGACATGCATTCGTGTACTAACAGCATCAAGCATGTACCATCGCATCGAGGCGCGTCGCATACGTGATACGGTATGACTTCGTTCGTATAACGTATAACCGCATCAAACGAGTCGAACTGACATGGATATGACAGATGCGAGTTACGAAATGAATTTGTAAGTAACGATTCGTTACTTCGAGTCAGACAATGTACCCGTTACTCAGTAACGAAGACATACGGTTTGTTACAGCTCTATAAATGAATAAATGTCGCTGTACACGAGTTTGGTCTTGCCGCTATAGATTTGGCTGCTAGGTTTCAAGCGTGCTGTGGCACTGCGGGTTTCGTGATGGCTTTTATGTGTCGCTTCACACGATGCGTGTATTGAAGCTGGTTTTGTAGATGGGTTTAGTGCGCGCGCGGTGACAGTTCGAATGTTAACAAAAGTGAACGATTATTGTCTCTGAACAGATGACGCCATTTTTATTTGTGGACGTCTGCAATTGGTCAAAAATTTTTGCCACTGGTATTTCCCGGTATTTAGCTAACCTAAAAACGAAGAGCAGACATTTTTTTTAATTTCTACCATTTTTTTATCATCTTTGAAATGTTTTATCCTCCTTATCTTAAAATGGGTCCAGATTCCGCCTATATATCATATAAGAAAAAATGCTCTAAATTACTTAAGAGTATTCGTCCCTGCAAATACCCCCTGCACCCTTTATCTCAAATCTTTTCCCCTCGCCTAAAAACGGTTCGCGCTCTCCCGACGCTATTTTTAAAGCTAGAGGGTTCTGGTAAACGCCAAAGGAAAGACAAAGAATCAGACTAGAGATCCTTCAGGCGAATTTTTTGAAAAAAAATTCCTGAAAAACACAACCTTTTGAAAAAAATAATAAGTTACGTAATATTTCACAGGTAGGCGAAACTGTTTTTCAAAAAATTCGCCTGAAGGATCTGTAGTCTGAATCCTTGTCTTTCATTTGGCGTTTACCAGAACCCTCTAGCTTTAAAAATAGCGTCGGGAGAGCGCGAACCGTTTTTAGGCGAGGGAAAAAGATTTGAGATGAAGGGTGCAGGGGGTATTTGCAAGGACGAATACTCTTAAGTAGCTTATGTACCAAGCGGCAGAAGATTGGGACGACATGGTTTTTTTGCGCGTCAGCTCTCTAACTATTAGTTTTGTTTGCGTTTTAGTTTTTCGGTGTGTGATTTTTTCCGTGTGAAGTTGGTAACCCTGAATAATTTAAGTCATACAAATCAAGAGTGCCGGCATCGGTTGACCTCAGTAGAAAAATTCTTCGAACCATAAATTGAGATTTTAAAATGCATTTAATATACACATACAAACATCTATCGCATACTATTTAAAATTTAAACACCAAAATTTCAATGTATTGGTTGTTTTCGTGGCGATTAGGTGACATCCATTGACACAGCGAAATAGACGTACGCCAAGTCAGTCAAGAATAAGAGATAACTCTGTCCTCTTCACATCCTTTAAATCGTTTCCTAAACTGGGATCTACAAGGATAACCGAGGAGATTCGGTGTAATGATGTGTCGCTCCTGAGCGAGTCGTTCATAATGACCGACTATTTTCTCACTGCGAGCGCCATTGCTCTATGCTGAGCTGTTCTGTACTGTTGTATTCGCATATTTACAGAGCGCGCACAGCACAGGCCACAGAGACACTAGTGAACTTTGCACATACGGAGTTATCTTTGCTGAGTCATTTAATGTTGAATGACACACTGCAAGTGCACTAGTACTAAGCTTACAGTGACTTAAACCATTCACATTGACGTCGGTGACAAATATATAATATTGTAACAATAAACATTATTATTGTTAAGCTTTTATTATACTTTATAGTTTATCCGAAATGCGAATAATATAAGATCAGAATCATATGAAAATGAGCTCAGAGCTGAGTGTGTTGTCAATTATTTTAGACAAGAAAACACATCTTCCATCCATTTTATAACCTTCCTGAACAGAATCGGTTCAAGGTACACTTGTGCCTCGTATAGCACGGTTTTATATAGCACGGTTATATAAATTGTGGCATATTTTTTGTACAACACGCTTTTTATGACACGGTTTCAGAAAAATAAATGAATTGAATAATATGTTTGACAACCGATCTCGAAAAAGAGTAAAACATATACAATTATTCTAAGTGATAGCGATGATGAATGAATGCTACATTATATTTAATTTATATATGGCTTTTTACATCAATAAACTTAATATAAACATATTAAAAAAGAAGAAAAAAGAGAAGACTATACAAAAAAAGAATAATAAAGAAGAATATACAAATATCCATATATAAAATACATGATTACGATTAAAAAAAAATTATATTCTAAGTGTTATTATTATTTTTTTTTTTTTCAATAAATATGTAAATTTATATATTTTTATAACAAAAGCCAATAAAACCTATATTAAAAAAAAAAAAAAAAATATTTTTATAAAAAAAAATAAAGTACATATTCATATAAATTATCTTCGATTTTTTTTTGGAACGCAAACCCTAATTTTGTATGAACTTCAAACCTTGTATAACACGGATTTGTATTACACGAGGTTTTTGTGGAACCATACTGTTGGATTTTTAAAAGAAGACCGGTCTATGGAATGTAGTCCTATGACCTTATTGCAGAAGAGCGCACATGTATTTTATATTAGTAAAAGGTAATGATCCTGGAACCGCTTCTATGCAATAAGGGAGTCCAGTCGACCAAACGATTCACAATTGTCGTATCGCGATAATTGTACTATTGCCATAGCTGTACAACTATAC
Organism: Xanthostigma xanthostigma; assembly: GCA_963575645.1. Classification (NCBI taxonomy): domain Eukaryota; kingdom Metazoa; phylum Arthropoda; class Insecta; order Raphidioptera; family Raphidiidae; genus Xanthostigma; species Xanthostigma xanthostigma. Next base: position 3,247,995 of record OY754469.1, on the reverse strand, counting down.
AGCGACACTTGCTAACAGTACAAAAAAATCATACACCAGACAGTACATAGGTGTGCGTTCACGGACTAAGTTAAGGGGTGTTGTCTGAATATCATCAAAATAGAAAGTAAAAATGGAAAAACAGTTAGAAATGGCGCTAGGGAGGTCATAGCGAATGTAATTAAAATGTGCGAGTTAGAGGCTCAAAATAATGCCTTAAAATTTAAAGCTATACATTGTTTGCACGCCTTGCTATGCGCCGCCTATGAATTCCGATAATTTGGGAACACATCAGCGACTTCTTGCCCTTTCCCCACCGGTCTTCTTTCGCCGATCGCACAGTATAACCCTGTTATACGAGGCCCGAGTGTATATCAAAGACAACTGTAAAGAGCATGTTGCAACGTAGGAAATGCACAATCTATGTTTTCAGTCAATGATGTACAAAATAACAATTTCCGCGCTTAAAATACTTATAGAATGTAGTAAATGTTATCGGGAAATCGAACTTCTCAGAAATCGACCAACAACCACACCTTTCATTTAATTAATGACACAACAAACTTATGATTTTTCAGAAAACGATAGTAAAATTCAGAGAAATTTATAGCACAAACACTCGTAAAACGGACAGAGATAATAAACACATCCAGTCAACTTCCCAAGAACAACAACTTGTTTCCGGTACACCGACGCCATTTCTATTTAAACGATCGATATAAAATGGTGGAATGGAAATTTCACAAAAGTTATATGACTTGTCTTGATGATTTCGATTTTAGATCTTTTAATTTAGTCTTCAATAAATAAAATTATCGACCAATTTTTCAGACAATATATTAACAAAAAATATAATTAATACATTTGGATTTGGATTTGGACCTTCCTCAGAACTGATCCAAAAAATATAAAAAATAATTAATATTTAATTTATAATTAGCTTTATATAAATTTAATTTAGACTTTAAATTTTGTTATTATAGAATGGTAGATTGTGTATTTAGAATGTTCTAGAAGAGAGAGAGAGGGGGGGTGAGAGGGAATAGGGAAAGAGAGAGTATGTGAAAAATCTGTTTTGGATAGGATTGAAAGGAGTAACTATTAGATAGATAGATAGATAAATTTATTGTCCATAATAGCTATACAGCAGGAGTTCGTCATAAATTTCTTAATTAAAATTAATTTTAAAAAATTCTTGTACTGAATATAGACAAGCTTTAATTAAAAATGATTTAAGCTCCTTTTTAAATTTAAGAAAAGGTAAATTCTTCAGTTCTATAGGAAGACAGTTATAGAAATTTAGGGCAGAGTATTCGGGGCTATTTTGATAAAGACTAAGATTTGGTTTCGGAAGAATAATTGAGTTCTTATTACGCGTTTGGTAGCTATGTATTGTACTGTGAGTTGGATATTTAGTAACAAATTTCTGCAAATGACATAGAGAGTGATAAATGTAAATAGATGGAACTGTTAATTAGAGTTGGGATATAAATAACTTCACGATGAAAAAAATCACAGTGACCAGCCGTCTAAAATGATCACTGTGATTTGACAAGAGGTAACCACGTTCCAAAATAACGTATGTTGTTCCATGTCACTGCAATCACGACGGTCGCTCCAACCGAGTAGCAGACCAACGGCCGATGTAACGTGCGACCGAGTGTTTGCTCGATCGGGCGGCATTCGGCGTGATCATGTCTAAAATGATCACTGTGATTTGCAGACAAGAGGTAACTACGTTCCAAAATAACGTATGTTGTTCCATGTCACCGCAATCACGACGGTCGCTCCAACCGAGTAGCCGACGGGTACCGTCCGACCGAGTCGGGATCGACGTGACAAAGTCACGATGATTTTTCACTGTGATTTTTGTGTAACTGGAGTAACTGTGATCACATATAGTAACGACTTTTCCCATGTCTAGTAGCTATGCCAAATAATGAGAACACATTCGTGTTTCGTCTTATTCGCGAGCGAAGTCACGGGTAACGGCTAGTTCCTTAATAAGACTTTAGTAGTGTTTAGTCCGATTATCTTCTGTACCGTCAGAGTTTGGAATTACGATTTCGAGATTAATTATCTACTTTTATTCAACTCATGCGCGTTATTCATGTTTTATCATGCCTAAAAACCGAACCCTAAATACCCATTTACCAACTGGTGACAATTACTTGTCATAACTCAATGAAGATTCCTACTAGCTCGGCCATTGTGGAGTAATGAAAATAAACGTAACTATTTTCTGAGTCGTAACGAAATAGTAGGTAACAACAACTCCCTGATGTTACCCATTGAGACTAAAATTGAGAGGCCGAATGTTTTCGACATGGAGTTTATTCATAACCGGCTAACCTCAAACCAAAACATTGAATCGTGCTGTTTGGTGCTGTTAGTATTGACAGTTTTTTTATAAAGAAATAAATAGATATTTACAACATCTCATTATAATTAAAACATGAATAACGCGCAATTGTTGAATAAAATTATGGGCGCAACTTGTAGGCTAAGTCATGACCTGTCAGCGCGATGAATGACTTAGACTACTAGTTACGCCAATAACTATTATATTTATTAATCTCTATCATCAACAGCAGATATTATTTTCACATTTAATTGTTGACTCACATTCATATTAAAACATCTTCATTTATAAATAATAAAAACATTCTTGCAACAGCATTTGCATAATTAAGTAGGCTTTTCATTAAAATTACTGTTCAAACATTTAATGACTGGTTATTTTTTATTTTCTAATAAAATTCACAACAAAACCCACGCAAAACAAACATACCTGCAATTTTACTCCGTGCACGTTGTAAAAGCTGGAAAGTTTTTTTAATTGTTGGAAACGGATTGTCACGTGTTGCCGTCTATGTTTGTGTGTGTGTGTGTGTGTCATAATATTCGTAGAATCGGTTAACTGAGTATCTTGTTTTCATCGAAGATAATAAATAACAGGAAGTTCATCCTGGAATCAAAATAAAACACCGTTTGTATAAATATCTCTGGTCAAAATGCAAAACTGCTTATGTTAAACATATTACATTATTTTATTTAACACTAGCGGCCCATCCCGGTTTCAGCCGGATGCGATAGATATGTTACCGTTAAAACCCGTTTTTAGTTAGAACGCGTATTTACTAGTTAAAACCAGTTTTCACTAAACTAAAACTAGAATTTCCTAGTAACAACTAGAATTTACTGAATTAGAAGATTGATTTTTAGGTAAAACTGGCTTTAACTGTGAGCGTTAGACAAAACTAGTAGTAACTAGAAAATTGTGTTTCAGAGGATTTATTTAATAGAATGAAGGCTTGATTAAAAAATAAACATTATTACATATTATTTATTAAAATATTTATTGAGAACATTTGTGAATAGTAACATCTGAACAACGTTGATATTAATTAGTAATATAAAAATATCATTCTTCCAGCTTCCTTATGGAGATCAAACATCCATATTGGCAACTTTTATTAAAGTTTTATTAAAGTCTTACACATTTAACAAAAACAATTAGTACTCCTCTTAGTCATTTGAAAAAGAAACATTATATGACAACATATTATTTAATACAATATTTATTTAACTATTTACGAATTGAAACATCCCAAACAAATTTAATATTTAAAGTTAGTAACATAACACAGTAAAAGAACATTTTTCCTTATGAAGATCAAACAGCCATATTGGCAATTTTAATTACAGTTTTATTGGTCTTTACTTGTTATTGCAGGGCAAACTATCGTGGCATTTTGAGTGGAATCAATTTTAACTGCTTGGTGCCGTTAAAACGCGTTTTGACTAGTTAAAACTAGTTTTAACTGATATTCATTTTTACCAACAGTAAATAATTCTAGTTTTAACGAGGGCGTTTAGTGAAAACTCGTTTTAACTAGTAAATACGCGTTCTAACTAAAAACGGGTTTTTACGGTAACAGATATAATTCTGCAAAATGTATTTCGTTTGCGGCCCGGCGTGAGCAAATTCTACCAGATATGCTTCTGAACAAACAGCTTTGAGCGAATTATATCAGATGTCGCTACTTGGTACTAAAACAGTTTGTTTGTTTGCTTCTGAACTAATAGCTTCGATGTCGTTACTAAAACAGTTTTTATTTTCACAAAACACCGTAATTTTGTACAAAATATTTAAGAAAAACTATCCTATAGTGTAAGTTACATCAAGCAAGACACATTTACAAAATTTACAAAATTGTGACACGAGAATTTTATATATATAGACTAGCGGCCCATCCCGGCTTCACCCGGATGTAAAACTGTATGCATAATCCTTCTCTCCCCCTCCCTTTCTCTGGAAATATTATATTTGACCTTCCAATCTACGCAAACATTCACACCCACCCCCGTAACAACTCACACCCATATAGTATATTATGTGATGGTAGGTGAGAAATCCGTTCTTAGTAGATGTCAAATTTCAAGTCAATCGCGCGCATTAATTTGAAGATTTCGTGATGAGTCAGTGAATCAGTGAATAGTATTTCGCTTATGTAAGTATATAGATTTTATTTTTTTAACATTTTAATTTTTACCTACTCGTCTTTCTCCGCTATTTCGTTCGCGTTAATTCGGTTTTTTAATCGGGTTATGGCTCGCACGATTGCCTCGTGTGCAGATCGATATTAATTCGATCAAAGTCGCAGGAAAACTATCCCTGACATCTAGTAGGCATTGACTGAAGTAAGACTACACTAGAGATTTTGTAAATCGAACCTCGTTAAGTCGAAAGAAATTAGCCATTACCTTCTGTTCAAACCCAAAAGACTTTCTAACTCAGGTCTAATTATTTATACTCAATAGCTCGAATTACATAATATGATTTCCCTACGGGGTAACTACTGTGAATACTTTGTAACTCGAAGTTCCAGTTTAGCGAACTCTAAAATCTCTATATAAACAACGTGTACACTTTACACCCTCTGTCGACTACCTAAGTACATAATAACATTCCCAATAAGTCGTAAAATTCCATATCTCGAAATTTTTAGCATTTTCCTTCGAGTTATAAAGCTTCTACTGTATACTTTAGTTAATGGCCGCAAGAAAAAACTAAACGCTACTTATTTATTAACCGACGAAAAACAAAAACGGAGGAGGTTCTCAAGTCGACGCGTATATTTTTTTTTTTTTTTTTTTTTTTATTTTTTTTTTTTTATGTATGACCACGCATAACTTTTTACAGAGTAGTCCGATTTTGATAAATATTTTTTTGTTTGAAAGGGTATACCCCGAAGTTGGTCCCATATAAATTTGGTAAAAAAATTCCAACCCTAAGGGTAGGAAAACAGGGGATGATTGATTGTTCACTCACTGATTGTACTGTATGACCACACATAACTTTTTACAGAGTTGTTCGATTTTGATAATTATTTTTTTATTGGATAGGGTATACCTCGAGGTTGGTCTCATATAAATTTGGAAAAAAAATTCCTACCCTAAGGGTGGGAAAATAGGGGTGATTTATTGTTCACTCACAGATTTTCATGCTGAGTTGTGTATTACAATTATAAATTATATAGCCACAAAAAATTATAAAATAAAAACTTTTTAACAAAAAAATTAAACCGCCGAAAAACTGAAAAGCAAAAAATAATAGATCTTTTTATTTAACTAAGTTCTATTTAAGTAGTTGAACGTATGTGACAATCTAGTATATCTAAGTAATTTTGAGTCGGCGTCAAACAACCAATGAACAAAGATCACTAAAAGAAATAACCAAATCAAATTAGAGAACTCTCGTGAACTCTCAGAGATTTCCGGCGAAGGATTGTTGACGCCGACTCAAAATTACTTAGATATACTAGATTGTCACATACGTTCAACTACTTAAATAGAACTTAGTTAAATAAAAAGATCTATTATTTTTTGCTTTTCAGTTTTTCGGCGGTTTAATTTTTTTGTTAAAAAGTTTTTATCACTTCAGAGATCGTCTGCAAGATGATGTCAACAAATATTGTTGTACCGGCAAAGTCACTCAGTCGTTGTCTAAACGAAATAGTGAAATTTTCAAATTTTAATACTTACGCCACTGTCGTTCTCTTATAAAATAGATGACAATCGCCTGTATTGAAAACCATGCACAGGTATAGATAAATAAAGCTATATTGGAAAAGGTATCTTTATGTGACACTTGCCCCCAGTGACGTCCTGATTTTAAAATGACTGGTCACATGTCTTGAAATACCTTCCCACCTAACAATAATCTCATCTGATTACTAGATTTTTGATCGGAATATGTTATTTTTTGTTTGAACGAGTGAGATACAGTTTTTATTCAATATAGTTATATTCGTTTACTTCACGATTAGCGGTCCGGCCCGGCTTCGTCCGAATTTGTAGATTGCCACCGTTTTTTCGTCTACAGGTTGTAAAATTGATTTTCACAAAAAGCACTTTTGTTTTAACGCGATAATATATAGCCTATGTCCATCCTGAAAGTCTATTCTAAATATTGGTTAAACACTTTTGAAATCGGATGAGTATTTACCTTCAGGCTTCAACATCCAAATTTTACCTCTTTATAATATTAGTACAGAAGTATATGTATTAAAGTTAAATACATGGACTACTTTGACGAAATTTAACAAAGAATTACTTTGAATTTGGGATTAACAACGCATATATTCACAATCAAAACACCCCGTGACAACGCATATATTCACAATCAAAACACCCCGTGAATTTCATATTTGTTTTTTTTTTGTATTATAATGTCCGATCAAGTGTTGAGCTCCCACCCTAGCACTGACTTGCCAAGTTGGGTGGGAAAATTCTTAACGTTTCTGTAATTGGATAAAAATGTAGGTATACGCATTTAAGGGAATAAAGAATAAATAAATAAAATAGATGGTGACCCAAGGATTCATAAATGATGATTCAAATTTTAGGCCCAAAATTGGAATCATACTGTTGATTTGCGTCAAAACGAGACTAACAGGGCCGAGTCTGAATCAACAGCAGTCTACCTACAGGTTGATATTTTTATTTAAGTGATCAAAACGGAATGATTATTTACGTGACATGTTGATGAGTTTGTTCCTCGACTGAGGTTCTGTAGTAAATGAGCTATATAAACAACGTCATAACATCAAGCTCGGCTATTCTCCAGCCTAATTTCTAATATCGCTAAGAAAATCGAAGATGACTTGTGCTGAAGAATTTTTCTGAGCCAAGTTTAATAGTTTCCACTATTGGTTTAACTTAAAAGCAATCGATATAAGTGCAACAGGGCGTCTTCTGTATCTTATATTCTTCCATTGGAATCTCCGCCCCTGCATGTAATACTTACGTAGCATGTAGAGGGCTACGAGGTGCCAGTAAATGCGTGGACGGTGTTGCCTTGGCCAGGTGTGGGCGATGCATGATAATGAAACACACACACACACATACGTCTATATACATGCGCTTGTGAAATGATGAGGCTTCCAACACATTGTAAGGAATTCAACATTATCGATCACGAAGTAAAGCTGAAGTTAATTTGTAAAAATCGTGTTCCTTTCGCTTACACCGAAAATTTACCAGTGATGAAGAAGGAAGAGAATGAATCAGAAGATTGGCCTATCCGATTACATTTTTGAAAAACATCATTTCACTTCCGATAGTTCCATTTCAGAAGTGATCAGCGTTAATAGGTCTTGGTCTTTGCAATCGATAGATCAGTTCATCAATCTATAATTATTACACCATCAGTGCCAAACTTCGGTGTAGGTGGAATGAAGTCCGGGAGTTATAGATCACTTTATCAACCTGGAGTTAATTTGAAGAATCATCGTTATGCTTCGAATAGATGTTTCCAGAAAATTATTAGTCTTAAATTTCAGTCAAGAATGATTAAATTACTGTTTACAACAAAAAATGTATTCGATTTTCTCTTGAGCAGCCACCATCATCCGATTTCCATAAATCTGCATTCATTGATCAACTGTGTAATATCTTCCAAACTTGTGGTCCATAGCCCTTGCAATCTACCACTATTCCTTCTTCTAACAAGCTATCAACGTTCTAACTTTTGGGTTTATTCTTGAATCAATTATCTGTAAATTTTAAAACTCTTCTTTCATTGCTTCCTAACGATTTATTGGTCAAACTCGCTCTTCTGTAAAATTTCAATCGCATAGCCTTCGCGATCTATCTTTTCTTTTGTGACTTAAGCTTCCAAATGTCTATCATCTATGATGATTTTTTTTATATTCTTCTTCCATACCATTCTGGCCTTCCTTCTGGTGATCATCATCAATTGTTCGAGCATTGTGTATCCAGCTAAATGTTTACACAACAGACAAGTCTCTCTACCTACCTTATACCTGCTTACTGGAGGTGCGGCCGTATAGAGGTGGTTCACGAAAATTAATACTCTATCGATACCGAATCAGTCGATTGACAAAATATATTAAAAAAAACAATGAATCCTCGGTGCTTCGAAGAAATATAATAATAATGATAATAATGCGTTTAACGTCCGTTTCTCGACTTTATGTCATAACAGAAGCCATTCGCACCATTACTATTTTCGATCTATCACACTTCCGTTATTATCTACATTTTGTAAACCTCCACTTAATTAATAGCAATTGGTGAATGAAGGAATTTTAGGACATTAGGATAAGGCAGACAAATTTTGAGCATTGGAGTTTAACAGGTAATCGGCCATGGGCTTAAATAAGGAACCATCTCGATATTTATCTGAAATTATTGAGGGAAACCATGGAAAACCTCAACAAGATGGCCGGTACAGGAATTGCCGTTTATCGGCGAGAGGCAGCAGGAAAAAGTCCCGGCCACATCTGCCTTCGGCGGAATTCGAACCCGGTACCTCCCGAATGCGAGTCTCGTGCTCTCATCACTAAGCCACCCCGCTCGGTGCTTCGAAGAAATATGTACACTTTCACGATGACTACATATAATATTGACAGCTGACCAAGGAGGATGTATAGCAGATACAGGTACGATTGGGTCCCTGGAGATGTTCGAATTGCATGCGTCACTTCTGCGACATTTCACCGCGTCACAAAAGCAGATTTTTTTGCTTTCCTTCAACATTTTATATACGTATCAGTATTGATGAAACATTTTTAGTTGGGAATCATCTGTATACTACACACATAGGTGTACCTCCGAGGCTCCGACGCCTACAATTCACCAGATGTATGGCGTCCTTTTATATTCTTTCAATGTGTGTGTGAGTGATATCGATGGAACGAAATAACAGTAACAGTTATTTAGTAACTATTAGTAGAAAAACCGTTCCAAATTTATAATCTGCTATCAAAAATACGCTATATAAAAAAAAATTTAAGATCTGTTTCTAAATAGCCGTTTATTTTAGGTCTGGCACTGAATAACAGGTTATGTTACGAGATAATTGATTATTCAACACCTTTTACTAAATAACTGTTATTAAATAAGCGCTTATTAAAAATCTGCTACAAAATAACTGTTTTTAAGCGCGTTTTCTCCCAAAAATGTTTGTTGTTAAAGTGCGGTCACATGTCAAGGAATAGGCGTGTCACGAAAGGAACGCGAAGCTCTACTATATCAAATTAACCTCACTCCTGTGTCGCCGTCAACATTTTTGAGTTGTTATCGTATTAGAATCTAAATACTAGAGTGACCTGTGCGAATTATTCGCACTAAATAAGTATAATAATTATTTTTTAAATATGATTGCAGGTATTCAATGCGTTTCTAATTTTGCACACTGCTTATAACGTTCTTCTTTTTGTTGTATTACAATATGAAGCTCAGAGGCCAGATCGAAGAAATATTTTTTTATTGTCATATAGAGGCGCAAGTAGCAAAAGCGTTGAGCCAAGCCGTCAGATGGCATCATGCAGCATTGCTGTGACGTTGTTCAGCGTTGCTCGCTGTTTCAAAATTAAAGCCGTCAGATGGCAGTATGCAGTATTGTGTCTGTTGTATTACAACATGAAGCTCAGATAACAGATCGAAGAAATATTTTACTAAAATTGTCATATATAGGCGTAAGTAGCAAAAGCGTTGAGCTAAGCCATCAGATGGCATCATGCAGCATTGCTGTGACGTTGTTCAGCGTTGCTCGCTGTTTCAAAATTAAAGCCGTCAGATGGCAGTATGCAGTATTGTGTCTGTTGTATTACAATATGAAGGTGAGATGACAGTTCGAAGTGTTGACGTTGTTTCAAAATTAAAGCCGTCAGATAGTAGACGTTGTTCAGCGTTGCTGTATTTTAATTAATTTACAAAAACAAAAGCAATAATAAATTTTTTAGTTGTCGATGTCAGTAGAGCAAGCAATTATCTGTAAAATGATATATAATTTATGTGGAGAAATTGTGAGGTTTTTTCTAAAAAGGGAGGCAAACATCTTTAACCTTAACGTATTAATGTATATGATGACGATATGAACGAAACCCGTGGCTGACTGACTAATCTATCAACGCACAGCTCAAACTATTGGACGGATTGGGTTGAAATTTAGCACACAGATAGTTATTATGACGTAGGCATCCGTTAAGAACGGATTTTTGAAAATTCAACCCCTAAAAGGATGTTACGGAGGTTCAAAATTTGCATGAAAAAATCATATAAGATAGATGTATCAATTCGAAAATGCGCAGGATTACTCCTGTCAACATATAAATAAACAGGTGTTTCTTGCTTTTTTCAAAAACAACCCCTTCAGAGGGTGAAAAGAGGTAAATAGTCTAAAAATCAACATGGGTGTCATTTTCAAGGTTTGTCGGAACGTTGATCACGTTAATGTCATCAATTTTGAAATTTATTAGGGAGGTCTACGTCGAGAAAGGAGTAAGTATGACAAATAATGGGAATGCGTCCATGTTTCGTCTCGTCTCGTTTTGATTGATTGAATCGAAATTTTATTGGGTTATTTGGATCAAATTGATCATTATAACAGTTATTTACAATAGGCGAATAGGTTATTGTGAAATAACAATAACACCTAGTATCGATAACAGTTTGGCCGTCATAAGTGTGCACACTGCACAGTTTTTATAGGCTTCGATCCGATCAAATGAATATCTCTCTTTAATAATTATTATTGTCAAACACAGCGCAGCGTTAGATACTTCAGAGAGAAATTATTAATAATCTCGCAATGTTTAATTAACCATTCATTATACATTTTTTTCATCAAAATAATTACAAGCATAATAATATTTAATGGCAAAATATTTCGCAATTTTAGTTTGACAGAAATCTTATCTTACCTGATCATTTAGCAATTAATAATTACTAGCGATCCGTCTCGGTTTCACCCGGGTGCGAAACTGTTCTGGAATTATTATATTTACCTTCCCATGTACCCAGCAGAACTATCAAAGTACATTGTTTTGATGTATCTCTAAAGATTTGACCAACGTTAGCAATGTAAGCGTTTTTTTGAAGTGAAAACTTCTTTAGCGGCGTGTACACTTTTTTTTGTAATGGGTAAAAAATGTTAAACTCGCGTCAGGACAAGTAAGAACTGGGTGAGACTCTCTAAGTCAGCGGTTCTCAAACTTTTTTGGTGACGGAACCCTTTTGGAAAGCGAAATACTTGACGGAACCCTCCAATAAAACAAAAATGTCTTTATGTGCATTCTTTATTAATAAGCATAATACGAGTAGGTACAATGTAACAGTTACTTATTGAAAAAAATCTAAAGGGAGGTATTGTTTTTTTTTTTTTTTTTAAATGAAAATAATTAATGTTAACACATTCAAACATTAAATAATAATAATTTTATTAACTATTCCAGTATACGAAATCAAAATGTCCTTTAAAATTTTCTTTTAAATAGGCATGAACGTTGTTTTCTTGCTGGCTGATCAGCTCGCACTGCCTCTTTTGTCGGCGTGCGTATAGCATAATATTAAAAAATATTATACGCAATATTCTTTTTTAATATTTTTCTAAATTCTTACGGAGCCCCCACAGGGGTTTCGCGGAACCCTAGGGTTCCGCGGAGCACACTTTGAGAATGGCTGTTCTAAGTGATAGTAATTACCAGATACTTTTTATACAACGTTAGACATCTAGCGTTGAAATATCGTACATAAAAATGCAATCTATGATACAAACCAAGTGAAAACTTCTTTAGCGGCGTTGTACACTTTTTTTGTAATGGGTAAAAACTGTTAAACTCGCGTCAGGTCAGTAAGAGCTGGGTGAGCCTCTCTAAGTGATAGTAATTGCCAGATACTTTTTATACAACGTTAGACATCTAGCGTTGAAATATCGTACATAAAATTGCAATCTATGATACAAACCATTTTGATCGAAAATTCGTAAGATGTTAATATTCAAGTTTTCACTTCGGCCGGCACTCCCGGAGTGCAAACATTTTTTTTTTGAAAAAACATCGTCATAATTCAGCCATTTTGTACAAAATATCTACAAATTATATATACAGAAACCTTCCTCGTTATCGCTCTTTCTATTAGTGAAAACCGCATGAAAATCCGTTCGTTAGTTTTTGAGTTTATCGCGCTCAGACAGACTCACGCGGCGGAGGGACTTTGTTATCGGTTTTGGAACACGTTTTAGCTACTGCGCATGTCTGTGACGGTTCTGTTACCATTCGCAGAGAGCTTGGAGCAGAGCTATAATTGAATTTCCCTTAGTCAAACTTCCCCAAGTAGAACTTCCTGAATTTAAATTATTCTCTATGTCGAATATTCACCATGATCTTTGATATTTGGATTAGATTTTCTTATAATACTAGCTCTAACCGGCCACGCATTGCTGTGGCTCAGTCCGGTTTGCGTGTGTTGCTGTTACGTTCAATAGATGGCACCTCCATTGTCGTAAAATATGTATTATAGCGTATGTTGCTTTAACCTCTAACAGATGGCGATACAATTGTTGCTCTTTATGTGAGTAAAAGTTGGGTAAAATCGGTATCTAGTTTAAATTGTATTGACTACATTTTTCAAACAGCCTGTACAATAATATCGATAAAAATGCACATCCTTTAGAAAAAAACAGCATGTATATTAAAAAAACTAGAATCAAAACAAAATCCAAAAAAAAGAAAATAAAAGAATATAAGCTGTAATAAAATAAACATTTTCAATATGTAAACGAGGTTCACTGTTCATATTTTAGTTCGTAATTTTAATTACATTTTTATTACTTCTGTAGCGTCGAATGCACACATTACATACAGCGTGTTCCATGATCCATCTAGTGATGTGTCCACTTGACTCGTTATTGGAAGCTGGTTCCGTGCGCTCCGCTCACTAAAAAGAGTCGCTCAGAGCGAGTCGTTCAAAGGAGCGACACTAGACAGTACGCACTACACAAAAGTGCAGACTGCAGAGGTGTGAACTGTCATCATACATGCTCAGGAGTCACGAAGCATTGCACAGCACAACGCACACTCAGCTCTGAGCTCATTTTCATATCATTCTGATCTTATATTATTGGCATTTCGGATAAACAATAAAGTATAATAAAAGCTTAACAATAATAATGTTTATTGTTACAATATTATATCTTCGTCAACGACGTCAATGTGAATGGTTTAAGTCACTGTAAGCTTAGTACTATTACACTTACAGTGTGTCATTAAACATTACATGACTCAGCAAAGATAACTCCGTACGTGCAAAACTCACTAGTGCCTCTGTGGCCTGTGCTGTGTGCGCTCTGTAAATGTGCGAATGCAACAGTACAGAACAGACAGAGCAATGGCGCTCGGAGTGAGTCATTCACAAAAAAAGAGCGACTCGCTCCGCTTCAAGAAAGGAGTCGTTCAGGAGCGACACATCACTAGTTCCATCGTTTCAAAAACCATATAGTTAAAGCTGCCAGATTACACGTCAGTAACCTTTGACCCGTACTTTTGATTTGTATACAACGTTATTTTATCGACAATATTATAGGACGTTCCAAAAAGCAACGCACCTTCTCAAACATCTATAAATATACAAAACGCAACATCCTTCCATCAGTAGAGCAGTATCATTTAGAGAAGGTAGTAGCCAGGTGGGGAATCTGCGTAGTGAGAAGAGTGAGAAAACTGATCAGTTCCGGCCATAGATATATATATTAATAGATAGCGGATGCCTATCCTTGAGCATTGTGCGGAATGGTTCCAATTAAAAGCCATATGGAAGCCATTTTGTACGTGGAAAACGCCGTAAAAAGCGCGCGGGATTCAAAAAGAATAAATATTCTATAATATGATGTTAATGGAAAAACAATAAAACTCGCAGTAAACAGTGATATTTCGCTCCAAAACCTATTTTTATATTGAAACGTTTCAAAAATTACAAAACTGAGCATAAATATAATATAAAAGCTTAGAACATTTTACATTGTCAGATTGGCATCAATGCTTGTCAACTTTGATGCCAAATTGACAATGTAAAATGTTCTAAGCTTTTACATTATATTTATGCTCAATTTTGTAATTTTTGAAACGTTTCAGTATAAAAATAGGTTATGGAGCGAAATTTCACTGTTTACTGTGAGTTTTGTCGTTTTTCTCAATAAAATCATATTATAAAATAATTAATATTTTTGAATCTCGCGCGCTTTTTACGGCGTTTTCCATGTACAAAATGGCTTCTAAAAGGGACAGGAGGCGCTAGTGTATCCGCAATCTATTAAATATTTATATCTATGTAAGCAGTATAAATAGTGGTTATTTCAGCAATGGATGGTAAGAACTAGCAATTTCAGAGGTATATTACTAGTTCATACTTATCTTTACTATACGTGTTTAATTAAGACGAAGTATTTTCTTAAAGAATATTTAACTTTAATTTAGGATTTATTGGCACATGGGAGGAATTATTTGATACAACTTTTCACATAAGAGTTACTTCCCCTTGTTGGTTACTTTAAAATTAATTTGGAGGTATTACTAGTGTATAGAGCTCCGTTTCCTGAATTTTTTCATTTTTGAACCTTTCTGGCAGCATAATATACAATCCTTATCCCCGACCTCTAGCCTTTAGACTAAAAATGTTGGTTGGAGGTGGTTGCAGAAATCATCCAAGTATACTACTTTATGATGTCAGTCAGTGATTTCCAAAATCTTGGAAACAATTCCATCTAGGCGTATGGAATTTGGAATACTGCTTCCCTGCTTACCCCTTCCCTGAAAAAAAGTCAGTTCTGTAACGTAACTAGCCTCGGAGATAGAAGGGGGTCAAAAAGGGCTCGAAGTGGTTCGTGGCAATATGGCAGAGTATTTTGCGAGAGCCGGTGCGTTCCGTGCGCTATGATCTGCGACATAAATATACGGTTGATCAGAAGAACACTTTATATATATTTCAAACCCAACAGCACAACAAAACTTGACTGAACCCTTTTTTTGTATTAACTTTTGGACTTACAACAACTAAACTATCCAACGGTCAAGTTAATCCAACAAGTCTGGGCTGCACTGCGGGACCACTCGTTTAATAGGCTTGTTATTATTATTTTTTGTGTTGCTTTCGTTTATATCTTTTTTCTGAATATATAATATATCAAATAGATGAACATACAAGCAGTAGATTTGTGAATGACTCAATTTTTACTTCCCGATCGTCAATTTAAAAAATTGAGTTTTAAGGACGTAGTCTGGTGTTCGGGTTTCGGAAAATCAAATTAATTTTTTTTTACATTTTCAGTAAGTATAATATATTGAGAAAATACTGTAAAAATTTTAGAACGAAATATTAAATATTTAAAAAGCTATACCATATAGTCGAGAGCAGCAACGGTCCCACGATAAGACTCTTACCTCAATTGTTATCACGTTACTTTTATACTCTCGCAGAGTAAAGCAAAAAAACTAGCAGAAAACGATGCCTTTGAAGAAACGGAAGATTTACTATACACCAAGCATAGCTGATTAGTGTAAATAATCATTTTTATTTTTTTGTAAGAAATCTGAAATCAAAACTTTTAACGCGTTTTTCTCAAAACTACGTTTTTGTAAGCGGCGCGGGTGATTGAAACAAGTGTATACAACCGATTGCTTTCAATTTTGCACAGGGTATTCTACACAACAATAGCTCCGTCCGGTACTAGAATTACTTAATTATATAAATTATTTCTATTTTTTTTAACCGATTTTCAATGATAAAATCACGATTGTTTTTTTTTTAAAACCCGCCATTTTGTTATTTATCAATAAAAATGTTTATTTCTAGTACGGGATAGAGCCACAAGCCTACGAAACAATAATCAATTTAATTTTTATAATTCCAATGACTCCAAGTGACGTTATCACCCGCACTACCCACCTACCTCCATTTAAAGTTGTCCACTTTAGGTTACAAAAACAATTATAAAATGGCGTAAAATTAAGCAAAAAAAATGTTTTTCTTAGTTTACGATGTCAGTAAAAACATGTAACAAAATTGAAATGATTGTACATTATTTTGTTATTAAAAAAAATTCTGAAATATGGGTTGAAAACGAGCCTGAACATAGGACTACGTCCTTAAAGGATATCGGGCGATTTGATAAATAACTAAAGGTCCGTCCCGGTTTCACCCGGGCTCGATAGATATAATTCTGCAAAATGTATTTCGTTTGCGGTCCAGCGTCTGAACTAAAAGCTTTATCCAAATTCTACCAGATTTGCTTATGAACTAATAGCTTTGCGCGAATCAGATACCTACATAATTATGAAGTGAAAATCAGCTATTTTATAGGATACTAGCGGCCCCGTCCGGCTTCGTCCGAGTTTGTAGATTTTTCATCGACTTACGTTACAAAATTGGTCTCCAAGAAAGCGCTTTTATTTTAACGCGACAATATAATGTCCATCCTGAAAATCCATTCTAAATATTGGTGAAACCAATTTTTGAAATCGGATAAGTAGTTTCGGAGACTACCTTCTACATCCAAACTTACAAACTTCATTTCTTCATAATTTTTTATTTATTTATAAATCTCCTTTTATTGCACAAATTGAGGTATACAAAAAAAAATCGTACAAAGGATACTAGAGCGAGATCTGCGTCGGGGGGAACGATTAGTATAGATCCGGGTAAAAAGTGTAGTATCTGGAATATAATGCGTGTAACTATTAAAACTCGCTAGCTCTCGTTTTAACATAATGTCGCACTCGGATACAAAAACAATGCATTACGTATTCTAGATACACAAACTACTATTTTATCGATATTTTCGAACAGAATGTATAAAACATATTACATATAGATTATTATTTTCAAAGGTAGGTTAGGACAGGTAGACGCTATAAAATTAAATTAATAATACAGTAGCTACTGTGTCTGTAACTACAGGCATACGTAATCTATAATCTCAGTCCGATTGTCAGATCCACGATGCCGTGGCTTGATATGATGTTCCTGCTGATATGTATGATTGTATCGATTGTTGCTACCAGATAAGGGTTGACGCCGTGGAATTTGAAGATTTATAATGTGTATTAAGATTATTATTAAACATTATACGCTTATTTTATGCTCAGATTAATCTGAAACATTCATTTAAAACACTGGACATTTGTGAAATTTACTACTATGTGAAGATTGACTCTATTCAATAGAGTAACTGTGATCCGTTGAAGTTAATGATGAGTATTTGTAAAGAATTCCGTGGCATAAGGATCGAAAATGAAGCAAAACTGAAATTTTTTTAAACTTGCATTTAATACTAACGTTTCGATACGTTTTGTATCACTCTGAAGATGATACAAAACGTATCGAAACGTTAATATTAAATGTTTAAAAAAATTTCAGTATTGCTTCATTTTCGAACCTTATGCCACGGAATTCTTTCCAAATACTCATCATTTACTACTATGGTTCGTAAGGAAATGAAACTCGGGTCGCAGTGCCAAACGACAATATTGGATTTGCTAACAAAGGCAGTGTGGCTTTATTATATGAATTTAAGTTTATTTTTGAACAAATAGTATATTACAACACAAGGGCCACTCAGGCATCATGGCGCGAAGGGCAAGATATCACACTTTCGGCCAATGTGGTGTATTCTATTTTTCTTCATACCTCGGTCATAAGCACGCGTATTAAATATACATTAATTAATTACATAAAAACACAGATAAATTGCAAGCAAGAAGCTTTGAGGTTATACATAAAAACACGAATGACAGCTGTTCGCGACTATTAGCTAAAATGTAATAGGGTTGCTATGAAAACGACATCTAAGCGACGGTTGATTTGTTGTTTTTGCTTTACTACCGCCCGAACGTACGACCTTCCCGCATTGTAGCCTGTAATCCCACCAAGGAGTAAATGCTAGACTTTCTGCCTTACAATTGATGCCGAAAGTAGGCACTTTCGAGTTTCGATCGAGGTATATGAAGAAAATAACAAATTTAATCTCTTACATCCCTTAAAAATATTTCTTTTCTTAATTTCAATATTATTATCAATCCAGCATCTGCAATTTCTTAGGTATTTTTGGGCCCGAAAACTTTTTTCAACCCAGTGACCGGATTGGGCCCATTTTAAATAAACTTCGTTACACATCAAAATTGGTTTTCCGAATTTCGGCTGTATTTATGTGCCCGTTCGCCAAATTCTAAGACGAAAAGTATAAAGATTTTGTTTATAAAAACGATTTTTTGATGAAGACTATTTCAATGTACAATGAAATAAATTCTTGAATATCATCTTTAAGAAGATATAGCATTGACTTCAACCAATTTCACGGTAAGAATTTCGATAATTCTAATCGATTTTTTTTAAGGTGAATCTATTTTGTAATTTATAACGATAACAATGATTCATGAGAGTAATTGTTACGCATTCCATTGCGTAGGCCAAATGGATGCGTGATTTGTGATAGAAATAGAAAAAAAACCGCAATTAAGAATTGCGGTTTTTGAAGTGAAAACTTCTTTAGCGGCGTTGTACACTTTTTTTGTAATGGGTAAAAAATGTTAAACTCGCGTCAGGGACACGTGACCTGATCGAAAATTCGTAAGACGAAAACTTTTATTTATACAACGTTAGACATCTAGCGTTGAAATATCGTACATAAAAATGCAATCTATGATACAAACCAGGATATGCCTAATTTTACCTGACCTTATAGAAAAAAGTGCGCTGAATCGAATGAGCACAAGCGCAGAACTGTATCTCTTCTGGTTTCGAAGTTATGAGCATTTAAAGTTTAAAAATTTCAAACTCGATTATCTCCGAAACTAGACAAGATACAGAGCTGCGCCTGTGCTCATTGGATTCACCGTGATTTTTTCCATAAATACACATAATATTAACCGCTACGCTGAACCGCTCGCTGATAAAAATATTATAAAGAGTGAATTGTTTTAGCGTCTTAAAAATATTCTTGTCGAAAAATGAATATCCCAGCACTGCATATATACTACATTCGTTACGTCTTATTTTTTGTTTTATTTTGTCGTTTTATAACCATAATGCATTGCAATATGCATTGTTGTACAATTCAACACACACACACATATACGCACTCGTCTCGTACGCATTTCTGTCCTTGACAAGGTCAGACCACGTGTAAACACAGGGTCGCGTGATATACCATATAACAAATACAGATTGTTCAAAAAAAATCCACTCGACAACAGGTGTGCTCGGTTTAACCAGTAAAGTTTCCTCTAAGAGCGCTGCAGAGCAACCAAAATTTAATTACTTCACAACTTTAGAATGAATTTTATTTTCTATATTTAACCAATAATTTAAATGTTAGGAAATAGTGTAATAGTTCAACTTTCAACGATCAATGGCAGACCACAAAACGCGTGTATGATCTGTGCGGCTGACTTGCTTGCGTTCAGGCGCTGTTCTACGCGTCGAAGCAGCACATGAAACGTCACGATACCCGAGGCGAAGAATATCAAACTTTCGATCAGTGTGGTGTAATACTTAACACTTTGACGGACAAACCGGCTTAGACAGTCATAAACAAAGCTTCAAAAGTTTGACACGACGGCTGAAGCCGTCGTATACTACGGAACGTTTTATAGCCAGACGGGTGTAGCAGTCTATTTTCCAGTGTAGAATACATACCCTGTGTGCTTTGTGTCACCGTACAAATATCTACTAACTACTAAGGCAATATTGTCACAACATAACAACTTTTAAAAGTAATTCAAACATATGAAAAAAACTATAGTGTCAAAGTTGGAACAAAACTGAATTTTTAAGTGTCCGTCAAAGTGTTGAGATATGGAGAGGTTCGGCAAAACTAGTTACAAATTATAAACCCTGCAACATCATAATTCAGGACGACATTCTGTACAAGTAAACAAACACCACCTGCATGAAAGGTGAGCGTGGGTTGCTCATGGATTGAGTTCTTTGTAGATTACTCCACGATACGATGATCTTAAGTTGAATTAATACATTGGCCAATGAAAATAGCGCCGTAATATTCAAATATTATAAACGTAGGGTGCCAGGCAGTGATGAATTTATAATAAATAAGCACATTAGGCACCGGCATCCAACAATACGAGAACACTTTTTTCCTAGAGTTGGAACTATTTCGGCTCTTGGACTTCTGATTAAAAATTACAGAATTTATGATCACTTTATGTAATTTGGGCTAAGAGCTGGCTACGGAGAAAATGGGTGACTCGGTGCAGAGCTGAAAATTTTCAGAATAATAGGAGATAGTACAAGTAACAACGTTATTTTATTAATTTATTTAATTTTATTTCTATCAAAATGACATTAATAATTTTGAATATTTGTCGAATGTAATTATTATATCATGTTTGAATTTTCAGTATGCCCTTATAACTATATAATGTATAATATATAATCTAGTTTTGAATTACAGAATAAGTATAGAAATTGCCAGAAGTGCACTGATTTTTCGCAACATTAGCGCCTTCTGGCGGCTCTTTATCTTCCGCCTAGCCTTCTGACAATTTTTTCCCTACTTACTTGTACTATCTCCTATTATTCTGCAAATTTTCAGCTCTGCACCGAGTCACCCATTTTCTCCGTCTAATTGTAGATTCCATCAAAAACAAATGTGAAAAAAGTTCAGTATCTATCTTTATATATAAAAATTACGTGTCACATGTTTGTCCGCGATGAACTCCTAAGCTACTGAACCGATTTTAAATTTTATTTGCACACCGTGTGCAATTCGACCCAACTTGAAAGATAGAATAGCTTACATTTCAATTTATAGTCGCAATATTATTTTATTGCAAATTATTTGTCTATTCCTTGACTTGACAGTCATAATTATCTGTTAGCTCCAGGATTGAGTGAATATTCAATAGATGGCGCAACGAACTTAACAACCATATAAGATGGCGATACCGGTTGACTGGATTGAGTGAATATTCAATAGATGGCGCAACGAACTTAACAACCATATATCTAGATCGAGGATGTAAAAAAACTGAATATTGTTTAAAACAAATGCTTTTTTTTCGAGCACGACGGCGCAACCGGAGTGAACCCTCGAAATAGAGCAAGTGTTTTAAAGACCAGTTATCCACGAATACTTTACGCTATTCTTTTTTGAGCACGACGGCGCAGCCGGAGTGCTCGACATACACACATATACGCCCATGTATATTTTAAAATAGCTAGCAATTAATAAAATAGATAGATAGATAGATTGATGTTCCAATTAAATTGTTTTATTATTTCACTTTATACGTAGCGAAGCACGTACTAATATATAAAGCTGAAGAGTTTGTTTGTTTGGTTGGACGCGCTAATCTCAGGAACTACTACTATTGAAAAAAAAATATTTTGTTGGATAGTCCATTTATCGAGGAAAGCTGCAGGCTATATAATATCACGCTACGACCGATAGGAGCGGAGCATCAATGAAAAATGTTGCAAAATATAGCTCAAAATTTGTCCGTCCCACTAAAACTTTTGAACGGTAACTCCGATCATCATGAAATTTGGACACAACATTCATCTCGGTAAACTAACATAAACGTGCGTACTCGTGTACCTCCCTCTCGTTCTTTTGCACCCGGGTGAAACCGGGCGGGACCGCTAGTATTATATAAAATAGTGGAACTGTAAAAAGTGAAACAAACATATTAAAAGAAGATCCTGCGCTATGAACCAAAACAACAAAAAGAGAAAAACTAGGGCACCGTTCATTATAAAAATCTAGGGGACCAAAACATGTAATCCGGCACTGGTGTAGACGAAACGTCGGGTAGAAATACCAATGGACCATGGCATACAAGCCCGGAAACCAAGAAGATTTGGATCAACACCGGCCGTGAACGCCTACACACTTCTAATGTTATCGAACGTCTATAATACAAGTATTATGTCTATCAAGTAGAATTCTTGAAAACTTGGAATCGATATAAACTTACTGTTATTTTTTTAAGACGTGAATCATGAGTGACTTTGGTGCAAGAAGAACTCCGGAGTACAGGGAATGCAACATACGCACTATTTACACACGTGTATTAAACAACGAACTAAAGGTCCTTTCCATTTACCGAAATCGTTGAAATATTTTAAATCTTGTCATTTAAAACCGAACTTTTCGTTTATATAGTACGCGCCACGGATCTAAAAGGTTCGGAAGTTAGTCACAAACAGCGTCGCAAAGGCACATTTTAGAGCCGTTGTGACTCCCACCACCTCCCAGGTACCTGCACGGAACGCGCGCTCGTCGGTGATTGCTCGTTGCCTTTGTCACTTTCCTGCCTTAAAGTACAGTCGAGTACGCTATTGTCAAGTTGTTATTGCTATGTTAGTTTTGTTGAGTTGCGAGTTTGTAGTTTTTCAACAGACTGTACAAGCGCAAGCGCGCATTTGCATCTAACTTTTGAGCCTTTTAGATTCGACCTGAAGATAGTGAAATAGTCGATGAAAGTTTGTATGGTATGAAAATTCATATTTAGGCTTTTGGGAAGAAATAAAGGACTACGCACTTCAGCGTTTCTGCAAAATCAACCCTTAAGAAGGTACAATAGGGGATGATTTTAAAATTCACATGAATGGCACGCAAAAACCGCTGGCAAATAATCATTGTTTTTTAAAGTGGTACGGCTCCGCTCCACTACTGTTGTCGCTGTCCCGTTTCATCTCAATCGAGACGATTGGCGAGCCACTCCCCCCCCCCCCCCCCCCGATGGAACGTAGTTTTTTATTACCCTTATTTATTTTCAAACATTGGTTACTTTTATATATTAATAAATAAATATTCAGCAAATTATTTTTATTGTGCCAAATAAAATACACGAAGAAAATTATGTATAGCTTGACTCATACCCCTCTCTCCCTTTACGTAGCTCAGCGTAGCTTTAGTACTGACCCCCCCCCCTCTTGACCGAGCAACGTAGTTTATGGACGCTTTCCCAAGAGTTTTCTGGCACTTGTTTAAAATTCGACGTTGTTCAGCCCAAATATTAGAGCTGTAAAAGTAACGAGAAACTGTGTACCCGTATGTATTCGTTACTTAAAGAACCAGTACCCGTTACTTTCGTATCGTTACGTTACTCGTTACTTTTCATACGACATACAATCGTGTACTAACAGCATCAAGCATGTACCATCGCATCGAGGCGCGTCGCATACGTGATACGGTATGACTTCGTTCGTATAACTATAACGTATAACCGCATCAAACGAGTCGAACTGACTATGGAGTCAGTTCGACTCGTTTGATGCGGTTATCGTGTACTAACAGCATCAAGCATGTACCATCGCATCGAGGCTCGTCGCATACGTGATACGGTATGACTTCGTTCGTATAACGTATAACCGCATCGAACGAGTCGAACTGACTCCATGTCAGTTTGACTCGTTCGATGCGGTTATGGATTCGACAGATGCGAGTAACGAAATGAATTTGTAAGTAACGATTCGTTACTTCGAGTCAGACGATGTACCCGTTACTCAGTAACGAATACATACGGTTTGTTACAGTTCTACCAAATAAATTGAATTCAAAATATGAAACGGAAAGCAACCCAACTGGCAGTACACAGTCAGAGAGAGGCTTGACAAACAACACCATTGTGTGTTGACGCTAAGGCCGTTGAAGGTGACGCGACGGTACAGCACTGACCAAACAATACATACTACGGTTTTGTTGTATATATCATCAGGTAGAGGTGCATATCCTCCGCTTGTTGACCAACCTTCTCCACGGTCCTCGGAACATAAAATCACTTACTGAATGTATGTGTTCATGAAGAAAGGGTAAAGGGTCCTGCAATGTGGATGGCTATATGTCCTCGACGCCAGGACCGGCATCCAATATTACCAAAATATCGAACAATAATATGAGCCTATTTTCAAAGGACAATGTCTTCCTTACAGTGCCATTCCAATATTTTCCAACTGATTTTTCTATATGTCGTTCTCCCACCGTTTCTTCTACCATCCTTATTTTCTTTTACCACCTCTTGGATACAATTCCGTTAATATTTTTGTTCATTTGTAATTATTCATTCTTACTATAGGTACGCCCTGCCCATGCCGTATACATAATAATAATTAACCTTTATTCAGCCATGAACATATATTTGTAATAAATACGAAAATATCATATAGGAAATCCTTTTGAAAACATCACTTTTTTCAATATTTTTTTACATTTTCGAAATCCCCATTCTTTCTCTATAAATTCATGCCAAATTTTCATAAGGATACATAAGAAGATATTCGCAAACACTTTATCAATTTATTAATTAAATACACAGTAGGTAATAGTATATTGTGCGACTAAGTGAGATAAGGAGAAGATTCCATGAGCATGAAATTTGCCGCACGAGCGTAGCGAGTGCGGTAAAACGCACGCGAGTGGAATATTCTCCTTCGATCAATGGTCGCACATAATATTTTATTCAACTAGCACGAGTAATATGTAATCGGGGCCCTGATAAAAGAGGGAAAAATAATAAATCACTTCATTGATTGACGTACCCAGCGCCCTCGATGCACACAAGATAGCCATGACTTTCGCTGAATTGCGATGCTGTTTTCATATAAGTATACAATACCGCCTACCACGTTCCTATTGGTCCAGAAGCTGCGTGCAGTTTTTTTTTCATTATTGCACGCTCGGGCTTGCTACTGCGTTTCTATTGGTCCAGAAAATTCATTATCACACTGTACGGCTCATTATTAGCACTCTACGCGTCAACATGAAATAATCTATTATTTCTCCCGAATTTAGCAGGGCCCCGAAATTACATATTACTCACGCGTGTTGAATAATAATTATTTTTCATAGCACTCCACACATGTGTAAACTATTAACAATAATTATTACTGTATATTTAATTAATAAATTGATAACGTTTTTCACGAATATTTTGTTATATAACCTTCTAAATTTTTTTTTTAATCTATAGAGGTAAAATAGAGATTTCGAAAAAATACATGATGTAATTTAAAAAAAAAATTCAAGTACACTTATATTATGTATAGTATAGATAATACAGATCGATTATATTGAAGTGAGTATATTATATAAATATCCGGTGAGCCGGCTCTGTACACAGCCGGGGTGAACGCACTAAAGCGACGTGTGTACTCGGACCGTAATGTCGATCCTGCACCACGCATCAACATACAGATATGTCTACACGTAAATCGACATTTCAGAGTATGTACGACGTACGTACGTACGTAAGTACGTAATGCACTTGTACAGGATTTTTTTTATGAAAGGAGCCACGGAAACTTTTACATATCTTAAACGACGACAAACGATGAGATTTTCTTTTCGGAATCAGAACACATAAGGTTTATAAATACACAAATAGATAGCTATAGGAAGTTTTCTATTACCTATACTTACTACTAGCGGCAACGGCGTAGATATTTTTTTCTGATCAATATTTTTTTAAGACTTATTAAACACGAATGACCTTTTAGTAACAACCCAACTCGAAAAATTTTGTCGTGTGCGCAATTGAAGAGCAAAAAAAAAAAAATTGGTTGTCTGTAAAGTCGGTTTACGGACGATAGTTTTACGTGATAACGTATTCCGTAATACATAACCTAAACCTCCCAAAATTTGGTTTCAATCCGCTTATCCTTGGTGTCGGAATGATAAGAAATGTCAAAAGTGACGTTTGCAACTGTCAAAGTATTATGTTCTAATAATAATTAGTTATTCCAATACTTAACTTAGGAGGCGTTGCATTTCACAAAATACTAATGTCAAAAAATTGAATTAAACATTAGAAATTCAGCCGTTTTCATGTTGCATTTATACAGCTATTTTTCTATATAAATTTGTATAAAAAAACTGTTTAGGCAAATTCTGTTATACGAAATCCTGGTAAAATGTTCTCCTCTTTCGTTTAAGACTGGTTTCAAACCGATCTGATTTAAATTGAGCGAGAAATTAGCAAAAAGCACGCACAGGGTTAGGCGGAACGTTACGCGTTAGGAACGTTAGGAACGTTACGCGTTACGAACGTTACACTTTTTCGAACATGCAGCCGGTGTTTTATCAATTTATAAGATTGGTGATTCATCAATTTATAAGACGTTATCACGTCAAAAAACGAGTGCCCTTTTTTTAATAACTTGAAAATTTTTGTGTGGTGTGCACAGTTGTAGAGCAAAAAAAAAGGTCCTTTCATTTCCGCAACACAAAAGTCTTTTTTCGTTTGTTGTGTGATGAATCCTGGGGGGGGGGATAATTTCCCTTTTTTCGTTTGTTGTGGTGGGTGCCTGCGGTCCTGATGAATCCTGTACCCCCCATATCTACGCCTTTGACTAGCGGCCCGGTTCGGCTTCGCCCGAATTTGTAGACTGTCGCCGTTTTTTCGTCGACTTGCGTTGCAAAATTGGTCTCCACGAAAAGCACTTTTATTTAAACGCGATAATATATAGCCTGTATCCATCCTGAATGTCTATTCTAAATATTGGTTAAAACATTTTTGAAATCGGATGACTAGTTTCGGAGATTGCCTCCTACATCCAAACTTACAAACTTAACCTCTTTATAATATTATAGCGGTTCGTCCCGGTTTCACGCGGGTGCGATAGATATAATTCCACAAAATGTATTTCGTTTGTGGCCCGGCGTCTGAACTAATAGCTTTGAGCAAATTCCAGGTTCTAACAGATGTCGCTATTTGGTACTATACAGTTTTGCTTCTGAACTAATATTAGTTCAGAAGCAAACGAACAAAACTGACTTCTGATAAAATTTACTCAAAGCTATTTAGCTTTGAGTATATTCTATCAGATGTCGTTACGTGTTACTAAAACAGGTTTTTTGAGAAAATACCGTAGGTAATTTTGTACAAAATAACTATCCTATAGCGTATAAATTGCACCAAACAAGACACATTTACAAAATTTCATTAAAATCTGTTCAGTGGTTTGGGAGATTAACGCGACCGAAATTGTGACACGGGAATTTTATATATACAGTGTAGTCTCACTAATCCAGCACTATTAAAAACTGGATGGTGCCGGATTATTGGAATGTTCGGATTACTGGATTATAGTGAAAAAGTCATAGGTAATGAATAAAATAAAGCATTTCATAGAGGGAATAAATGTATGTAATGTATTAAATTAACGAGGGAGGCGTGGCCGGAGGGTGCCGGATTATTGGACGTGCCGATCTATCGAAGTGCCGGATTAGTGAGATTATACTGTATTAGTAGATTAAAAGAGTCACAAGTTTTTACAAATTCTTCTTAAATATAAAACTTCTGAAAATTAATTTTCTTTTAGTAAATAAGTTTGTTTTTTTATCTTTTCTTCGATAACCGATTTTAAGAATTTTTCTATACGAACGCCCTTGAACTGTAAAAAATCGTCAGACAAAAAAAAATAAAAATAGACAATATTGACATTTAAAGTTTGGACACTCCTCAATCATTGATAAGAATAATACACATGTGTTTTTATAGTTCTCACAGTTTATATCTAATCGAAAAAACGTCGTTTTAAAAGTTTATTTAGACGTACATTTTATATAAAATCGTATTATTATATTTTCAAAATAAATTGACAGCGTGTTTATTTACTACTGATATTTTAATGCAATACCAAACGTCCAAAAAGTCTACGATTCAGTAATATAATCAGTTTAAAATATTGATTTGACGTTTGAAATTAGTGGTGCTATTCTGTATATGGTCATAGGGAGATGGCGCGCAAAAAAACCATGTCGTCCCAACATTTTCCCGCCTGGTACATAGGTATCGTATAAGCTATTTAAGTAATTTAGAGCATTTTTTCTTATATCTTTACTAGTACTAATACTAATATTATAAAACTGAAGAGTTTGTTTGGTTGGTTGAACGCGCTTATCTATGGCACGCCGTTTTACTAGTTAATAGTAAAATATTTTTCCAAAAATTATAAAAATATTTAACAATTTTAATTTCAGAAAAAAAATTTTGAGTGAATTTTTTTTATGTGGTGACATAATAAAAATACATTATTATTATGTCGGGACATAATTAAAATACATTATTTTTATGTCATGACATAATTTTAATTCGTCGTTTTTCCTATCTCTTCCCATGTATAAGCATTTAATTTTATGTCATGACATAATAATGTATTTTTATTGTCACCGCATAAAAAAAATTCACTCAAATTTTTTAAATTTTAATATTAAATAGTAAAACGGCGTGCCATACTTATCTAAGAAATTTGAATTTTTTTTTGTTGGATAGTCCACGTATCGAGGAAGGCTATAGGCTATATAATATCACGTCACGAGCGGAGCATCAATGAAAAATGTTGCAAGATATATAGCTCAATATTTGTCCGTCCGACAAAAACTTTTGAACGGTAACTCCGATCATCATGAAATTTGGACACAACATTCATTTCGCTCAACTAAGATGAACGTGCGTACTCATCTCACTCCTCCCCATTTGTTCTTTTGCACCCGGGTGAAACTGGGCGGGATATATATATATATATAGGCGGAATCTGAACCCATTTTAAGATAAGGGGGATAAAAAATTTCAAAGATGATAAACAAATAGTTAAAATTAAAAAAAAATTCTGGCGCTTCTTTTTTAGGTTCTGTTAGAATCAAATGACCGGGAAATACCAGCGGCAGAAGTTTTTGACCAACTGCACCCTCCCCAAGCCACTCCTAAGAAAATGGGATTTATGAACATAAATCCACTTTCTATAGAAGAATATCAAAATCAAATATGTGTTTAAAATGTTTATGTCAAACCGTAACCTTCCTAAGAAAGTGGATTGCCCCTGCAGTCTATAACAAAAGTTATTTTTTTGTTCATATCAGTTCGTTGGAGATGTTTTAAGTTTTCCTTAATATAACACAAAAATAATGTCTGAACGGCTCTAAAAATATCCCCGGTGAATTATTATTTTCTGCAGCGTCAATAATGACGTAAAATATCGCCTAAAAATAATCGATCTTATAGCAAATTACAGAGGACAGTTGTTTGGTAAAGTCGTTTCCGGTGCCGAGCAAGTTATGGCCGGAAGTGGGTTATACGAAAAGTCTGGGCCACCCGCAAAGGAATTCAGCGCACGAATTTTAACGTATCTACTACAGAAAACTCGCGATTATCGTCTACAAAAACCATAGATATATATATTAATATAGATAGCGGATGCCTATCCTTGAGTATTGTGCGGAATGGTTCCAATTAGAAGCCATTTTGTATGTGGAATACGCCGTAAAAAGCGCGCGGGATTCAAAAAGATTAAATATTCTATAATATGATGTTAATGGAAAAACAATAAAACTCGCAGTAAACAGTGATATTTCGCTCAAAAACTTATTTTTATATTGAAACGTTTCAAAAATTACAAAACTGAGCATAAATATAATATAAAAGCTTAGAACATTTTACATTGTCAGATTGGCATCAGCATTGATAATGCTTGTCAACCTTGATGCCAAATTGACAATGTAAAATGTTCTAAGCTTTTACATTATATTTATGTTCAATTTTGTAATTTTTGAAACGTCTCAGTATAAAAATAGGTTTTGGAGCGAAATATCACTGTTTACTGTGAGTTTTGTTGTTTTTCTCAATAAAATCGTATTATAAAATAATGAATATTTTTTAATCTCGCGCGCTTTTTACTGCGTTTTCCACGTACAAAATGGCTTCTAAAAGATACAGGAGGCGTTAGTGTATCCACAATCTATTAAATATATATATCTATGACAAAAACATTTACGAGAAATGGGGTTAACTTTTACTTCACACGAAATTTTCGTTTAGATATTAACAAATTACAAAAATTATAATCTAACATATCTAATATTAACAGCTCAAACAACTGGACGGATTGGGCTGAAATTTGGCACACAGATAATTATTATGACGTAGGCATCAGCTAAGAACAGACTTTTGAAAATTCAACCCCTAAAATGGTGTAGCGGACGTTTAAATTTGCACGGAGAAATCATAGATGTACCAATTCGAAAATGCGCAGGATTACTCCTGTCAATAAATAAATAAACACGTGTTTCGTGCTTTTTTATAAAACAACCACTTCCGAGGGTGAAAAGAGGTAAATAGTCTAAATATCAACATGGGTGTCATTTTCAAAGTTTGTCGGAATGTTGATCACGTGAATGTCATCAATTTTGAAATTTATAAGGGGGTCAAATAATGAGAATGCATCCGTGTTTCGTCTCAATCGCGTGCGAAGCCGCGGGTTACGGCTAGTAGGTACATATAGTAAAAGTCGTATTATAAAGCGCTATGTTTGAAAGACATCAGAATCTAAAAGAGCAAAATATCATCATTACAATAAAACCAATCGCATTCTTACAAAATTTACCTATAAATAAGAGGTCACGAAATATTTACATATCTCTTCATGTATAAAAAAATGTTTCACAAAAATACCTAAAAAAAAATCAAAGACCTCCATTGTCTGTTTTTCAGATAAACATGTTAACTCTACTAAAGTATGTACACACACACACACAAACGTAAAGAATTGATATTATTTTTGTTTTTTTTTTTTGTTTTATATGCTAAGGACACTTATTTTATTAAGGAGACTTATTTCTACTCACCCTGCTATAATGACGTAATGATAACCTAAAAACAAGGGCGTAGATATTTTTTTTCTTGGGGGGTAAAGCAAAAAATCAATATTTTATTAATATTTTTAATATCAACTAAGAATACTCACGAAGGAAGATGTCAAGCAAAATACTAATTCCTAAACTAATTATGTCATAAAATACGCTGTTGAAATCTTGTTTAAATTTTATATTTTAGTTAAATATTCGTAATATTTTCAATTTTATTTTTTTATGGTCCTGGGGGGGGGGTAATTACCTCCTTTACCCCTTCATATCAACGCCCTTACTTAAAATAATTCCAAATATTTTCTCTAAAACCGCACGTAGGCTCGATTTACAAAATGGATTTATGGCTCAACCTCGCCACTGGGTCGAGCTATAAATCCTTTACGAACGCTGCAGAGCTGCAGAACAACCCAAATCATAAACACTTCTTAAATTTAAAATAAATTATATATAGTTAATATTTAACCACTATTTTAATATTAGGAAATAGTGTAGTAGTTACGCAATCAAATCTAAAGCTTAACAGCCACTGGCAGACCACAAAACTCGTGCGTTCTGTGTGGCACACTTTTTTTCATTCAGTTGCTGTTCTGCACTCAGAAGCAGCTCATGAAACGTCATCGTCAGAAACCCCCGGTGTACAATGTGCAACACCTGACCCACAAGTTACGTGTTATTTATATCGGCTTAGAGCTGCATTTACCGTCAGCTCATCAATACAAATAAGCGTGGGAATAGTCAGAAACAGAAAACTATACAGTAGGGGAAGCACCGAGCATATTGACGTGAACTTTGTGATTTTCTCATAACTTATACACGCCAGTTCGGTGTTTGTATGTGTGGATCAAATACTACATTGACATGAACTTATTTATATAACAATATAAAATAAAATATGCCAGATTGCAAAACCGTTATCATCAAACTAAAATGATAAACCCTGTTATCATTTTACTACTATAAATTTAGTTACACACCGTAGAGACTTGAATCATCCAGAAGTTTTCTTTTTTATGTAAACGGCCCAATTAGAGAAATATTAACCGTTAAATATATTCAATTTTTATTTTAAAACCTCCCAAAAATTATTGTATCTTTCGTATTTTATCGATAATTTAAAGTGTGTTTTTATTTCAAAACGGCTTTATTTTTTGGCATCAAAAATGTATCGATAAAACCCTCATTATTTAAATGATGAAATCTATATATATATAAAAATCAATGCCACTCAAGAACGGGCTCACCTATCCAAACCAAATTTTTAGGCTTTGTTCGGACTATTTAGTAGATGGTTTATGTGAAGTTTGCACAAAATCGGTCGAGCGGTTCTTCATTTATCACATTTTTTGAAAATCAATTTTTTGACGTATGAAAATACTTAAATATTGTAAGTAGGTTTTGGAATTTTATACAAACAATGAAACAATTGTTTTCAAAATATTATGACAGTTAATCTTTAATTACTATCCAAGTGAGACTTAAAATAAATACGTATTTGAAAGAAAGTTAAAAACAATTATTATTATAGGTGAGTAATTTTAATAAATAAATTTAATAAATAAATTTTTAACCTTTTGAAGCGAAAGATGCAATATCATAGATCAAGATGACGGCGAATCAGTTTTACAAGTACCGGCAAGTGTTTTAAAGACCAGTTATCCACGAATACTTTATGCTATTTTTTTTCGAGCACGACGGCGCAGCCGGAGTGCTCGAAATAGGGCAAGAGTTTTAAAGACCAGTTATCCACGAATACTTTACGCTATTTTTTTATTGACGTTTGCAGTCATATATATATTTCCATACACACATATACGCACATGTATATTTTAAAATAGCTAGCAATTAATAAAATAGATAGATAGATATTAAATTAAATGTTTTTATTATTTCACTTTATACGTAGCGAAGCACGTACAGGGCCGCTAGTATAATAATAATAATAATGTGTTTAACGTCCGTTTCTCGACTTTATGTCAAAACTGACGCCATTCGCACCATTATTGCCCACTATCACACTTCCCGTTATTTTCTACTTTTTTTTTTAAACTTCCACTTAATTAATAGCAATGGGCGAACAAAGGAATTTTAGGACATTAGGATAAGGTAGGCAAATTTTTAGCATAAAGGAGTTTGACAGGTAATCGACCACGGCCTTGAATAAGGAACCATCTCGATATTTATCTGGAATTATCGAGAGAAACCACGGCAAACCTCAACAAGATGGCCGGTACAGGAGTTACCGTTTCTCGGCGAGAGGCAGCCGGAAAAAGTCTCAGCCACATTTGGCCCCGCCGGGATTCAAACCCAGTACCTCCCGAATGCGAGTCTTCCATCCGAATAGAACAAGCAATGCAATTTTAACGTAAAAGGCTTGATTATAGAAAGTCATTCAAGGAAAGACAAGGCTCTCCCTGGACAATTGTGATGCTTGAAGCGGACTCTAGCCCATGAAGTAGATATTACTCAACGTTCTAGCCGCTAGAACACGATGACAGTCCATCGGCTAGCAGCTCGATTCACGCGTTACAATTGTACGGACAGCCGAGCCTTGCCTTGCCTTGCCTTTCCTCGGTTCACTGAAGCTTATTATGACTTTCTTATATTATAAGGTCGATGCGGTATTGCTTAGTTTGTACTATATGCCTATATATCTGTAATGTTTCTATTCTAATAGGAACCCACTGTTTTTTTTTCTCAACAAACGTACCAACATTTTGACGTGAGTTAATTTTTTTTCTAGTAGAGGAACCCGGGGTAAATCGGACAACGGAACATAACGAGCAACGCTTTTTTTTCTCCCGGCGTATTCAACAATTAGATGTCACCCGATTAGTAATAATGAAATCGTGTATGTTAGTAGTGCTATTCAACAATAAGTTAACCTAAAAATAAATAATAATGGGGACACCGTTGTTGACAAAATTTCGCACGTTTTTCAAGCAGTTTTCGATAGCTAATTTTGAGTTAAACACAAAACTATTTAAACTTTTTTTTTGTATCTAGTAGGATACACGAATTATTCATTGTTACCGCTATCGGTGAAAGCAATATAATATAATACGGGAAAGTAATAAATTGACATATTTTTGAGTTTGGGACTCAAAAGGTTAAACACAGAGGAAAAAGTCGGTTTTTCGTTTTTTGATCCGTATTATAAAAATATTTAATACTTATCAGTAATCCAATTACAAAAGTACACTTTAAAATTAAAAAAAAATTCTCTGTTCGTATTTATAATATTTTTGTAATTTTAAAATATTATAATGAAACAATTGATAACAATTTATTGTTTACTTGTTATTTTTATGTAATTAACTAATTTGTTATTATTAGATAAAAGTTCAATTCAAAATATAACACACCATTGATGACTTTAGTATATAAAAATCAAAATGATGAGATATTTTCTATTTTTCTGTATCATATGATTCTCAATAATAATGACAAATTACGAAACGATAAGTAATATACTGGCATATCTTAAAACGAAAATGTTAAAAAATAAAAATAAATTACAACAAATATTAAAGGAATATAAATATTTAGTATGATGGTTTGCTATCATTTTTAAGAAACCCATTGTTATACAATACTATATTAAAAAAAATATTTTCAAACAATGTCACCGTCGGAACTTAAACCACTATCGCGGCGGCTTAACTCTAAGACCACCATGTCGATTGAAGACTCCAATTCCAGGGAGGCATCAGAAAGTAACTCTAAAAAGTAAATACTCCTAATTTCATTACAAAGAGAGGAGGACGCCAAATTAATTCTATTAATGAATATTTTGACTGAGGTGATCGTTATTTTAAGTTTTCATCATATTTACGATAACTCTAGACAAGTCAGAATTCCCACTCATTCCGGACTGTGCAAGAGTCACGAAAATCTGGACGTCTGACAAACCTATCTATTTGACGTAACGATGTAAATAAACCAATCCCCGAGAAAGAAAAAACTCTAGAACCTGAATATATTGCATATATATATCTATTAATTAATTATATGAATCATTGCCTATCTATTCAATGTGCGCTGAGTGAACGCAACAAAGCGTATCGAAAATATATCTGCGTCTCTTTCTTTGATGTAATTCCCTGATTTCTCCGATGATAGGATTGGTTGATGTACTTGCATTCAATCTGAATAAATTATCTCTGTGTCAAAAATTTTGTCTTTTTCTATGACGTTAACATGGGCGTACCCAACTTTTGGCCCAGGAGGGAGCAAATTAGAAATTTCTTAAGCCGGGTCTCCCGTGCTTGTTTTGCCCTCCTGGATACGCCAGTGCTTACGGCGTAAAAAAGACAGAAGTATATGTTTGCACCCTAATAGTTCGTTTGCGATTTTATTCCTATGCTCAGTATAGAATAAAAGTATTATGAGTCTATGACATATTGGAATTTGAGAATTGATAAGCTGTCCAAAACCCATCTAAAAATGAATCGTTCATGCGTGGCTGAATCGTATGGATTGATTCATCTGGGAACGAACAATCTATACGAGATTGCATATGAAATACATTTATGAATCTTTACGAAGAATCAAACTTCCCATCTTTATGGTTCTACGTCGTTGCCGGGTATCACTCCCACTGGTTCCCACGGTGTGCTCAGCCGGCACCGGAAGTGTTCGCCCCGCCGCTGCTGGAATCCAACCCGCCTCGCGTCCTGCCTCGCCGCTTGCTCCCAACGTAAAACCGCTATACTTACTGTATAGTACATACGCGGAGTGTCTTCCATTGACTAAAAGAATACACTGTGCAACAGACCAGAAAAAGTCGCTCAGTCGAAGCACAGCTTATTAAAACAGCTAAGTCACTCCAAGTGTAAAACCGAACTTGCGCATAACATGCTGCGCAAGCGACCGCCATGATCTTAGCTGACAAGCTATCGTAGGCTCAGCTGTATCGATAGCATTTTTCAAGGCCTTTAGAATTCGACAAAGAAAAAAGTATGCGACTATTATTTCTATATACTGTAGTTGAAGATAAGCAAGTATGACTGCCATTTTCACTTTTTTTCTAATCAGACTCTAACTAGGGTTTACTTGGGGGAATTATAAAACGGTCGAATAAAAAAACAAATTTGGTGACTGATGATGAGATACTGTTTTAATAACTTGAGATATTAAAATAATAGTTGGGTGACTAAATTACTAAGTGAGCGACTAAATTACTAAGTGAGCGACTAGAATGCCTTCGGTAATTTTGAAGCAGATATCTTCTTTTGTTTTTACTTTTTATTTTTTTGACGTGATAACGTCTTATAAATAGATGAAACACCAGCTGCACGCACGAAAAATTGTAACGTTCAGCCTGACCCTGTGCGTGCAAGCGAGAGCGCAGTATGCTTCGGACAAGTTTGACGGCTACTAAAATTTCGGTTATGTATTACGGAATACGTTATCACGTAAAACTATCGTCCGTAAACCGACTTTACAGACAACCAATTTTTTTCACTTTGAGACTACAACTTAAAACTCACATTTTCATGAAGATTGAAAACCACCGCTTTTTTTGATAAAGGGGTAAGCGAATTGTTTCGCAGTGAAACGCGATGGAGCAAAGGTGGAGTTTTTAAAAAAATAATTCCGGGGTGAACGATAAACGGGTATGCGAATTGTAATTCCAGGGTGAACGATAAAGGGGTATGCGAATTGTCTCGCAGTGAAACGGGAAGGAGCAAATGCTGAGTTTTTAAAAAAACAATTCCGGGGTGAACGATAACGGAGTATGCGAATTAAATAGTTAATTGTTTGAATAGAACTGCGTTTTCTAAAAAATGTATATTTAATTGACAGTCAATTAAATATATATTTTTTAGAAAACGCAGTTCTATTCAGTCGCTCACTTAGTAATTTAGTCGCTCACTTAGTAATTTAGTCAGTATATCCCCACTCCTTTACATAGAAAGTGACAGGAAATGGATATCGTATCACCGTTGAATTGCTTTCGTGTTGCGTCGTGTGCGGACGACCTTAGAAAACGCGCCGTCTATTTTCTAAGTCAATGACATACACGAAGTGCCGACAACATACACACTAATACACGAATGTCGGCCCGAATCTTGTGTAAGACACTGCCGCAGTAGCGTATCAAGTGGGGGCACAATGGTGCAGGGGACACGAAAAATAATTCGCTACGATCATGCCAGATTGCAGAAAGGATTGTCAATAAAATTGATTTGACAGTGATCTTAGACTGTTATCATATGTTTACAGTTTTTATACGTTCAGGAGCAGTCTAATGTAATTAAGAACGTTAAATTGTACTCACACAAAAACAAAATGATTGACTTATACGTAGAAAAAGATCACTTTTCAAGTTAAATTTTGATCAAAATGCGTAGAAAAAAATTGTTTCTAATTGGAAATGGTACAAAAAGCGATGTTAAATACATGTATAGACAGTTTAAAAAAAATGTTATTTCATTCGAGCAGGATAGACGTAAAATTCTACTTTGCTTTCTATATGAAGAAATTACATACTCTGATTACAAAATTTTAAAAACAGTAGAGCAAGTACGCCACTGATTTTCCCCCCTACTTAAGTTATATACTTATCTCGGTTCATCTCATAGAAACGTAAGTAGGCTGTCTGTGTCTGCTAAGACAGGAAATGGAGATAACACAATGTCACACTTACGATCATAACCTCTGAAATACAGTAGGGATGGCTTAAAAATAAAAAGCTGTTACTTAACACATTTTTCAGATTACACAAGAGTCTTTCACAGCCTGTAAGGGATTGTCCATAAACTACGTGATCCTATTTCAGCCCTTCATGTAGCCTAACGTTGCCTTTCAATACGTGTCTGTTGTCTGTTGAATGACGCCATGTTTGTTTGTGGGCATTTGTTCATGTCGCCCACGTGACAAGATACTGTTTCCTGATTGGTTTTTGCGCAGAGCAAGCAGAGGACCTGTCAAGAAAAATAGTCCCTGTTCTAATTTTAAAATCTATCTTGTGAGCTAGCAGGTGAGCCCGCAGTGAGGTCATTTCAAGCCTCGTACCCAGCCTGAGGGCCAGCAGAAGTCCTAGCCTCGTATACAGAATTTTCGACACCTTTATAATACTCGCCACGAATCTAAAAGGCTCGGAAATTATATGCGAATGCGGGCTTGCGCTAGTACAGTCTGTTGAAAAACTACAAACTCGCAACTCAACAAAACTAAAGTAACAATAACAATTTGACAATAGCGTACTCGACTGTACTTTAAAGCAGAAAAGCGACAAGTGACAAAAGCAACGAGCGATCACGGCCAATCACCGACGAGCGCACGTTCCGGGCAGGTAGCTAAGAGGTGGTGGGAGTCTTAACGGCTTAATTGTGCCTTTGCGACGCTGTTTGTGACTAACTTTCGAACCTTTTAGATCCGTATTTAAAGGAATTGAAGCTCTTAGATCTTAAGGATTCCAGACATGTCCATATTTTAATTCTGATTCACGATATCTATTATGAAAATAAGGTATCCTATGACACTAAAAATAATACAGAGCTTTACATTCCACGAGTTTTTCTGTTGCTGGACCAAAATTATGGAACAGTGTAGAGTCTAAAAAATCGCAAGTTATTTATCCGAACCATTAAAGACTCTTTTCTTAAAAACTACTGACACAATATGTTTTTAAATGTACGCCTAGTCTGTGTCTGTTTTGCTATTTTTATTCTTAGTAGTATTATTATAAACATTTGTTGAGTTTTTTTGCTATTTTTTTATCTGTTTTTTAATCTGTTAAACAATTGTTAGTTTTATTGCTGTCCTTTTTAATCTGTTTGTTCTTGTCAATGGCTAATAACTTCTTTGTAATGATTTTTTTATTGTATAGTCTGTACAAAATATTTCGATGGGGCAGTGTAAAATCAGCTATCGCTGCACACTGTACCCAAATAAAGAATTATTATTATTATTATTACTATACGCGACATCAAAATGTGTAACTATCTGATTGAAGATTTCGCCCATCCCTTGTAAAGCACCGCCTTTCGTTGGTTGAGTTGGTTCACTATTTTACTCGATCTCGTCCGCTCGACGTAACAGCTCTAGCGATCTAATTCACGTCCTTCTATCTTCGTTTTTTTATTTTATTTTACTATCTGTCTAATTAATTGCATCGGAAGCTAAAACCGTTTGGCAATTTATTATTAGTTATCTGCCAGTGGCGTATATACAAATTAAAACCTTCGAGACATCCCGGATTCACGACAGATATAGATTGTTCACTTGTTACATCACATCCATGCTGCTTTCCTCTGGAAGGAATTTTTTATGCCGGATTTCTCAAAGCATTGACAAAAAAACAGTGAGTCTGATATTTTCAAGAGATGTTTAATAAAAACATTGTTCCAACCTCTCTTCGAACGATAATGTCGTCAAAGCATATATATTAGGTTGTCCGTTATTTCCCAAATTGTTTTTTTCACGCCCCCCCCCACCCCCCAATTTTTAGTTTTAGCCCTAAAAAACCGTGCCGAATTATCATGATACATTTCCAATTTATGAACAAAAGATAGATATTTTTGTAGGGAATTGAACGCTCTACAAAAAAGGACTCATAATTTTTCGATTTTACTATCCAAGGTTATAATTTAAAAAAAACGAGTGTGCTTTAGACCACACGACTGAAGTAAAACTTTTTCCTGCCATAATTTGTTATTATTCACCCGAAAATTCACAAACTATAATTTTATTCACTTTAAACGTAGAATATTTAATGTATTGAACAAAATATTAATTTATAAAATTGTTCAAGAACGAAATGAACAGTCTATTGTAAGAAGAAAGAAATATAAACATAAAGATAATGAAAACAAAAGTAATACATTGCAATTACTTAGCTCTCTTTGGATTTTAAGCGTAAATCTTTATGAAATATTATTTATTTCTGTCACCCGATAGCGCCACTGGCAAGTAAAGCATGTGTCATTCTATTGCTTATATTTTCGGCCACCGGATGGCGCCACTAGCCAGTGAAGTATTTGTCATCCTCTTTCTATCTTCACTAACTTATATCTCCCTCTCAACTTCCGTTCGCCTCGCCCGATCACAATTCCGTAAATCTCTCGTCACGCATTCACTAGCTTACTCCCCAAGTCAAGCGTGCGTAAAGAAGTTTTACTTCAAAAAAGAACCACGCCGAGAACGCGAAAAGTTATTTTTTGCCAAGAAGAGATGGCAAGTGGCAGTACTACTCGTGTGGTAAACGGTATACAAAAATATTGATGACCACTGCTTTAAAAGATACTCACCTATCTTGAACAAAATAATTGACATGCCAGTGTAAAATTAATATTAATTAGAAAAACACTTGTTTATAGTAAAAAAAAGAAACTTCCACGGTTAAGCTAAGTAATTAAAAAAGTAAACATTATTTGGAGGGTTCAAAAAAACATTTTAAGACGCGTTATAAAAAAAAATCTAAAGCATTAAATTTTGGGATTATGGCTGCCTACCAGCATCCTTTTATAATCAGAAAAACATACATCTAATTGGTTCAACTGTTCAAGTTAAAAAAAAAGAAGCCTCAACGTAATTATACTTCAATTGATTACCGGATATGAGTGAAACAGAAAGATGCTTTAAAAGCGGGTGAAGTTACTATACTCCTTTTATATCGACTGAACACAAAACACAGGTTAAATTTGATTACGGAAATCTATTCTTCGTATTCGGAACATAGATATATATATTTAATAGATTGCGGATACATTAGCGCTTCCTGTACCTTTTAGAAGCCATTTTGTACGTGGAAAACGCCGTAAAAAGTGCGCGAGATTCAAAAATATTAATTATTTTATAATAAGTATGATTTTATTGAGAAAAACAACAAAACTCACAGTAAACAGTGATATTTCGCTCCAAAACCTATTTTTATACTGAAACGTTTCAAAAATTACAAAATTGAGCATAAATATAATGTACAAGCTTAAAACATTTTACATTGTCAATTTGGCATCAAGGTTGACAAGCATCGATGCCAATCTGACAATGTAAAATGTTCTAAGCTTTTATATTATATTTATGCTCAGTTTTGTAATTTTTGAAACGTTTCAATATAAAAATAGGTTTTGGAGCGAAATATCACTGTTTACTGCGAGTTTTATTGTTTCTCCATTAACATCATATTATAGATTGTTTAATCTTTTTGAATCCCGCGCGCTATTTACGGCGTTTTCCACGTACAAAATGGCTTCCATTATGGCTTCTAATTGGAACCATTCCGCACTAAGATCCATTGTCAACAGTGGGATCAAGGTTATAGTTCGGTATAACAATATGTCGGAAAGCGGAGCTACATTTGCACACGCAGTCGCTCGGGTAAAATGACATACACGCGCGAACGGGCATATTATGCGGACCTCTTCAATGAATGAGATTTTTTTTATATGAGAATTTTCAAAGATATTAAGTTTTGTTTATAAAATTATCTATTATAATAAATAAAACAGATTCACAGACAAAGCGAGTACATATAGGCGCTTTAGCAATTATATGCTATTCGCGCCTAAAAACAACACCGGGAAAATACGGCTGCAATCCGCTGCAGAATAATATAAATATATTTAAAAGGCAATCCACGAATTCGAATTGTAACCAGCTTACAGACATTAAAAGACACTCTGTACGTAGATATAAAAAAATACGGCTGAGGGAGATCTCAGCTTCTTTAATGTATCACCTGTCTGATCAAAGTAAAGAGATTATTTTTCAAAGTTGGGAATAGTGCGTTCGCAATTTTATTACATCCAGACAAAATAAATTATTTAAACATAAAATCTAACAGATTATCTATATTCGATTTTTCATACGTCAATAAATAATGACTAGATTTTTTTATCGTTGTATCGCGCTATAAATATGAAAAATCGAGTAAGTAGTTAGAATCTATTTGATTTTTTTTATAAGGGCTATATTTCTGATAAAAATTGTCCAACCCTGTCTGGCTGATTTTTATGAAATTTTAAAGGCACTGAAATTTAAACATTCACTAAATTTCGAATTTTCGTTTTTTTTGGGTCTATAATTGTTGTAAACCGCTAAAATATGTGTACATAATTTCATTAAAATCGATTTTATTTTTTTTGAGAAAATTAAAGCTGCTAAAGCATCGTGACGGCTTTTATGTGTTCGTTTCACACGATGCGCGGTATTTAAGTTGATTTTGTAGACGGGTTTGGTGCGCGCGCAGGGACAGTTCGAATGTAACAAAAGTGAACGCTTATTGTCTCTGAACAATAAACGTTCATTTTTGAATTCGAACTGTCAATGCGCGCGCACCAAAGTCAGCTTAAATATCACGCATCGTGTGAAACGAACACATAAAACCCGGCGTCACCGCACGCTTGAGATCTAGCAAGGAATCTAGTGGCAAATCCAGCCTCGTGTGCAGCGACCTTAAGATCATGTTCCAGTATATATGAAAACGTATGTTTATCAACGATTACATAAGTACGATATAAAAAAGACAACACATATTAAGCAATTTCTCACATGATACTCTGTCAAAGACCGTTATTCAGGTTCGACATCCAAGAGGAGACAGGTAGACACACAAGAGAACGAGATGGAAATCTGTCCGGAACGCCCATCTGCCGGCCGCAACATCCTCGTGGAGGTCATTCGTGATTGCCAATTTCCGGTTGGCCGACGTTGGTTTGATGTACTATCTAGGTATGTATACGAAGCCTGCGTGTTAACCACCTTAGATCACGAAATTAGTAGACAATATATACAGTTTAACCTCTTTGTAACGTCCTTCGTTATAACGAAAAACTCCCTATAACGTCGAAATTTTTACAATTTTGTTGGTTTACCTTAAAACCCATACATAAATACCCTCTTTATAGCGCAACAGCCACTCTCTATTACGAAGAAATATGTTCATATTTAGGCGTCAGCAAATATTTACAGACGTAAAGAGGACGATTCTGAACCATATCACCTAACTATAACTATTCAACAAGCACTTGATGCCGCCAAACTTATCGAAAAATTCCTATTGTTTAATGAAGATGATTCCACCACATCCCAATTCCGAAGACTTGCATAAGATACTTAATAAAATACAAAACAAATATTTGCGCATAGCAAAAAACGTCAGGCAAAGTTTGGAATAAATTAATTAAGTGAAATTTGGTTATTTTTCTTTCTTCTCTCCATATAACGAAAAAAAATGCTCGGTCCCTTGAGATTCGTTATAAAGAGGTTACACTGTACTTTTATTCTATACTGAGCATAGGAATAAAATCGCAATCGAACCATTAGGGTGCAAACATATACTTCTGTCTTTTTTTTTCGCCGTAAGCACTGGCGTATCCAGGAGGGCAAAAAAAGCACGGAGAACCCAGCTTAAAAATTTCTAGTTTGCCCCCTCCTGGGCCAAAAGCTGGGTACGCCCATGTTAACGTCATAGAAAAAGACACAGTTTTTGAAACAGAGATACTTTATTCAGATTGAATGCAAGTACATCAACCAATCCTATCATCGGAGAAATCAGGGAATTACATCGAAGAAAGAGACGCAGATATATTTCCGATAA
Organism: Xanthostigma xanthostigma; assembly: GCA_963575645.1. Classification (NCBI taxonomy): domain Eukaryota; kingdom Metazoa; phylum Arthropoda; class Insecta; order Raphidioptera; family Raphidiidae; genus Xanthostigma; species Xanthostigma xanthostigma. Next base: position 3,204,505 of record OY754469.1, on the reverse strand, counting down.
GCTTTGTTGCGTACACTCACCGCACATTCAGTAGATAGGCAATGATTCATATAGTAAATTAATAGATATATAACCAACATATTTGTAACCAGAGCTATAGAAATTTATTTTTCCCTAATCCTAAAATAAAATCCCCTAAAAAACATAATTTTCAAAATATTTTCCCCTAAATTTTTAAAATTAATTATTTGCTGGAAATAACAATAAATTTATAATTTTTATTAGAGTCCCTTTAGGTAGAGTACGGTGCAATAATAACTTATTGTTGTAAGTTAAGATTTTAAAAGTTACTTTAAAATGCTTAATTTTTTAAGCTCTTTTGTAAGTATTCGATGCTTTTAAGCATTTTTTAAACGAAAGTGTTTGAATAGGCCTGATTACCTGTAAGAATTTAGTATGATTGAATCACTGACACTATAACCTTCCGAAAATGCAATTAAATTAGTAATTAATTTAATGGTTAAAACTTGAAATTAATAACTTTTTAATTGCGCCGTGGTGTGCGGATAAATAGTGAGAAAAAATTCCGCATATAAATACATTTATAAAGCGACCGGAATCCCATTAAAATGTAAAATACAATATGTGCTTTAAAATGTTTTATTTTACCTGTGACCAATAACATTTTTTGGACCGGCACAACTTGAACTAGGAGAGCACCGTACTACATCCTCTTTTACAGCCTCCAGATCTCCGTTTTCTTGGACTAGACATATCGACTCAATCCAGTAATAAGAGAATATATCTATGTGTAAAAAAACTTTTTTTTAAAAAATTGAACCTTCTCTGATAGAGTGCCCGTCGGCAAAAATTTTACTGACAAATACTCTCCCCAAACTTTGTATATGGCTTCATTAGGCCTAGTCTGACACCTATTTCCTCTACGACTTTTCTTGATTTTGGGGCGTTTTCCCTCTAAATTTTCCGAAAGATATCGTTTTGACGACATGTAAAAAATTTATAGATACTGTTTTTTTTTTAATTGGATAGCTTAAAAACTTCAACCAAAACGCTAAAATAATGTTCTCTGACAAATAACATGAACCATTTTAAAATGTCTGACACCTCGAATATGTTCAGTTTGAACCTCTCCCTGCCCACGGCCTTGGTCTCAGGTCGAAATGAAATGTCGTCTAATATTATAAAAAACAGTAAATAAATCAAACGTACATTTTTTGAACGCTCTGTAAAAAATATTGTTGGTATACAAAAACGCATAATATAACATGTAATTATCGTATATAAATTAAATTAATGTACCTGTTTACTTCTGTTCTGATTGAGATTTTAGATAAAAGGGAATGTGTTTAAAAAGTTTTAAATGTGTCTCATATTAATAATAATTCCACAATTACACGCGTTATACAACTATAATTAAGTATACCTGGGCTGCTGCACATATTCTATCCTCGTGACTCGTGAGTGCCAGATAACGTCGAGACGACACTTTTTATTTCAGTTAGTCTCGACAACACGAAAAATTCTCGCCGTAGTCAGGCCTACGACCTCTTGTGAATTCTCATAGACCTAAGACTCTTAGATGCGTGAAAGTTGAGTCAATGAGTTGTATGATTGTATCGAACCGTTTATCATCATATATATTAATACGTTAAGGTTAAGATGTTTGCCTCCCTTTTTAGAAAAAACCACACAATTTCTCCACATAAATTATATACCATTTTACATATAATTGCTTGCTCTACTGACATCGACAACTAAAAAATTTATTATTGCTTTTGTTTTTGTAAATTAATTAATTAACAGCAACGCTGAACAACGTCTGCCATCTGACGGTTTAACATCAACACTTCGATCTGTCATCTGACTTTCATATTGTAGATACTGCATACTGCCATCTGACGGCTTTAATTTTGAAACAGCGAGTAACGCTGAACAACGTCACAGCAATGCTGCATGATGCCATCTGACGGCTTAGCTCAACGCTTTTGCTACTTGCGCCTGCTATATGACAATTTTAGTAAAATATTTCTTCGATCTGTCATCTGAGCTTCATATTGTAATACAACAAAAAGAAGAACGTTATAAGCAGTGTGCAAAATTAGAAACGAATTGAATACCTGCAATCATATTTAAAAAATAATTTTGTAAAGTGATAATTATTATAGTTATTTAGTGCGAATAATTCGCACAGGTCACTCTAGTTATTATTATTTTTTTTTTTGTTTTAAGGTCATTTTGAAACAATAACCTGAAGAAAAATAAATAACGACAGTTGCAAAATGAGCTTCTCTCTAAGTCTGTTTAAATTACTAAACGCCATGACATCCGGCTCGTAATGAATCTTAAGTATCACTATCAATAGATATTTTATACGACGTACGTTCCTTGTTTATCAGCACGCCATTAATTACCTGTGGCCATAATTGTAACATAATATTATATTGCCAGTGATTTTCTACATTAAACTAGTGATGTGCCGGATATCCGTATCCGCGAATATCCGAGGGAGAAGAAAGATCCGTATCCGTATCCGTTAGTTTTTGGCGGATCTTTTACCTTATTAATTTTCAATTCATAGATGAAATTTTATATATATATACGTGATTAGGTAATAATGAAAACCTGTTAAATTTCATTCAGATTATTTTTTATTTTTTTAAATCGTATTTGGCACCTTTATATTGCAAACATTTATCGTAGTGAGTACCATACTAATAGTACATAACTCAAAGGTACTAAAAAACTATCTTTATAATGAGATATTGCACATCGATCTTTGGAAAGAGACAATCTGTTATGAGAGTTAACTCTGAAAGAGGTCGATAACTTTTTCCCATAACAGATAGTCTCTTTCCAAAGGTCGATGTGCAATATTTACCGCCGCGTACTCTAAGAAAGTTAACATGGAAAAAACGACGTTTTTACGCAAACATGGATAGCTGGTAGAACATTTTTTTTTTTAATTTTTGGTAACTACATTTTATAGAGAATTAAATTTCCCATAAAAAACTTGTTTACGAAAGCTACTTCTACTTTGCTTTGTGCCTCATATAGGTACTCTGAATTTTGCAAATTACTGTTGCATTGGTTAGATGGCATTTCTTTTAGTGACGCACCAGTAAAATTAAAGCGATCCTATTCAATTTAAAAACAAAAAATCAGCCAACAGGTCTCCACTAATATATTTGATAATACGTTTCTAAGAATCTGCAACACGCACTGACCAATAACTAAGAATGAAAGACGAGAATATTATTGTGGTTTGGCCAGGTAACCCTGATGCATAGAAGACATAATAAACAACAGCTTCAAGCAATAGGTTTTCGTAGCAATGTATCCATTATATAAAAAGGACTATACTGCAACCCGTGGGGGCAGAACCTTATGTTCAGAAAGGTGGGCACACGGATTCTGTTTTCTAAGAATTAATATTAACTGACGAGACAGCCACAAAGCCATACGTCTTCTGATAGGTAGCGTTTTAAGAGAGTCAAATAGTTTGTGATTATTGTATCGGTTTTGTTTTTGAGAGTCAAAACAGGGTGGCCGCTTTTACTCCAGAACAAATTTCTTTGACGTTTTACTGTTTTTCCTTGACTACATAATTATTAATCATATATATTAATACGCTAAGGTTAAGATATTTGCCTCCCTTTTTAGAAAAAACCTCACAATTTCTCCACATAAATTATATATCATTTTACAGATAATTGCTTGCTCTACTGACATCGACAACTAAAAAATTTATTATTGCTTTTGTTTTTGTAAATTAATTAACAGCAACGCTAAACAACGTCTGCCATCTGACGGCTTTAATTTTGAAACAACGTCAACACTTCGATCTGTCATCTGACCTTCATATTGTAATACAACAGACACAATACTGCATACTGCCATCTGAAGGCTTTAATTTTGAAACAGCGAGCAACACTGAACAACGTCACAGCAATGCTGCATGATGCCATCTGACGGATTAGCTCAACGCTTTTGCTACTTGCGCCTCTATATGACAATTTTAGTAAAATATTTCTTCGATCTGTCATCTGAGCTTTATATTGCAATACAACAAAAAGAAGAACGTTATAAGCAGTGTGCAAAATTAGAAACGAATTGAATACCTGCAATCATATTTAAAAAATAATTTTGTAAAGTGATAATTATTATACTTATTTAGTGCGAATAATTCGCACAGGTCACTCTAGTACTATGTATTTAGTTAATAAATTAACAACGTTTTTCTCGAATATTTTCTTATGTAACCTTATGAAAATTTTATATGAATTTACAGAGAAAAAATTGAGATTTTGAAAATGTACAAAAAATATATGCAAAAAAAATACCTCAGCAGTTTCTGATAGTAAATCTCGAGTTGAACAAAAAACTATTTTAACTTTTTTCTTTGAATCTAGTAGGATACACGAATTATTCACTGTTACCACTTTCGATGAACACACTGTATATATAAGGCGTCACTGTATATAATTTTGAGTGGTGAGCGTTCTTAAAATGCAATTATGTATCTTAGAAGATGCATATTTTGGTATTTATGAATGATTCTGTTTATAGTGCCCGCGGTGAGAGTTGAAGCCAGGCACGTCATCAATAATATGGTAGTGAACGCCTACTTGCCCGCAGACAGTGGCGTGTGGAATAAATTCGACATATCCATTTATAGCGGTAGAATAAAAATAAACATTCCGAAATAGCCAATAGCAAGTTAGAAGGCGGGCGCAATGCGTTCAAGTCACTATGACGCGATGGCTTCATCTTTCGCCGCAGCTATTCTACCTGTTAGCATGTACTTTGCATTATTCTCAGTAGGTATACAATTATTTTAGATCTTTTTTTATTGTATAATATTATGCTGAAAATATTTTAGCATATTGCGTGCTTTCAGAAGATTTTTGTCTATAAAAACCTTCACTTATATTTTCTATACCAATTTTAAAACAATAAAAATTTAATATTCAGTCATCTTTAACTTTTAACACGAAATTCAATAGATTCTGTGGGAAAAGAATAAATTATATTCAACACAATTATCTTCAATGGGCGGATCACAGACAAACGCGATTTTTGGGTTAAAATATGAATACAATTTTTTAAGGTACAAAACCTATTTCAAGGGCACTTGCAGCTGTCATCCAACATTTGAACTACAGAAACAATATATCAGATTAAATCATTAGTCTATTTGCCATAAGGCACTTACACTATTGGCGTCGGTCGGATGGCTGGACCTAGGGGTCGGACTTTTACACTTAGAATTTTCAGGTAAGCACGAAATTAAATCGATTTCAGTAATATATCGAAAGGACTAATTTTTCCATCGCGTTTTCATACAATACAATTTCATATACATTTTTACACTTAGGATTTACAGGTAACCACGAAATTAAATCGATTTCGTTAATATATCGGAAGGACCAATTTTTTGATCGCGTTTTCATACAATACAATTTCATATATATTTTTACACTTATAATTTTCAGGTAACCACGAAATTAAGGTAGTACGAGCACCAAGGCACCTTTAAACAAAAAGCTTGATTTTTTTTATTTCGGTAGATGGATGATATGTTTTCATTGATTTCTTCAAAACTAGTCGCGGAAATAAAAAAAAACTATTTAAATTAAAGTTAAAACCTTAATAAATTATTTAAAACAAAAAAAAAACCGTTGTGCCCGACTAATTAAAAAGATATTTAATCTTTTTAATTAAATATCTTTTTAATTAGTCGGGCACAACGTGTTTTTGTTTTGTTTTCAATAATTAGTTAAGGTTTTAACTTTAGTTTAAATAGTTTTTTTTTTTAATTTCCACCGACTAGTTTTGGAGAAATCAATGAAAACATATCATCCATCTACCGTTTTACCATAAAGCCAATGTTAAATATGCCTACTTTTGAAGTCATTTATTTATTTAAATAATCGGGCAACCCCCCCCTAAATTGGTTTAGACTTAGTCCAACTTCACATAAAAAAAATCAAGCCTTTTATTTAAAATTGCCTTGGTGCTCGTACTACCTTAAATCGATTTCAATAATATACCGAATTTTTCGATCGCGTTTTCATACAATACAATTTTATAAACATTTTTACACTTAGGATTTCTAGGTAATTCAGTATAGAATAAAAGTATATGGTCGCAAACCTAATTTCGTATTTGTTTTCAGCTACACTGCATATAGTGCAACCTTTATAATATTTTATGTAATAATAAAGTATGTATATATATTATGATATATATGATAATATTATAGACTTTATACCGTGTGTTCAAGGAAAGAACGTCTGATAGAAAAGAGGGTCGCTTTGCATCAAACAACGAGGACTCTGCGAAACCACGGGCTATGCACATTCTTTCGACAGGCACACTTTTCCCGGTCACGGTATACCACTATACATGCTAATAGGGTATTTTGCACCATGCAAGAAAAAATCTAATAATACATATTCTTGATAGATTTTGTAAAAAAAGAACTAGAAATGTTGATTTCTATTCATAATATTGCAATATAAATTTTATAATTCATTTTTAAGAATTGCATTTTTTAATCTGTTCTTCAAAAGTTTAAAACGCTGTACGCCATGTTGGATTCCAGGGTGACGTCACTTCGGTTGTAAACTAGCTATGTTTTTGTCGTGCTGTGTGTTATTTTGAAGTTATTTCAAGTTATTATCACGTTTGTAGACTTCTATGCTGTATTTTATTGATTTCATCATGAAAGACTGCAGTTTCGTAAAAGCAAAAAGACTAATCTACCAAGGATAAATACGTTTAATAAATAAATAAAGTTTTACTAACTTGTATACTTACTTATACCTTATCGTTATTACTTACGATTACAGTGACGTCACGAGTCATTTTCTCGCGAAAATTCATAATAAATTAAAAATCGTTTTTACGGCATTATTCGGTTATAAAATATTATTATAAAAATTATAGTTCTTCTTTATCACTTTAGGATTTATTTAAAACACTTTTCCAAAAACGGTGTAATAGCCTATCAATAATAGTTCTATACTCCTCTTCTGTTGACTTATGAGAAAAATTTTATTTTAAAATAATATTCAGAACAATAAGAAAAATTCGCAGGTACGTGGACAAAAAAATAGACGATAAAATTTAATACCGCCATCTATCAGTCGATGTCTTTAAATATCAGAAACCGCTTATATACTAGATATGAGCGCCGCGCCGGCGCGCCGTCGCCGCCGACGATTCCCCCCCGCCGCCGCCGCCGTGAAAATGTAACGGCGCGCCGAGCGAAAAGGCATATGTTTAAACGATCAGAAAATGTTGAAAACATGTTTTTAAAGACTACTTTATATTTTTTTATGACTTAAAAGAAACATCTTTGTTTTCTCTAAGATTTATTTTCTTGTCAATTGTTATTAGAACTTTATGACAACGTTGATTTTTTTCTGCCAATCGAAGTGCCAAAAATATTTTAGCTCTAGGCTAGAAACCATTTCCTTATAAAAATAATTTGTGTTAAATAAATAATAATTCTGATTGTTAAACTACATGTTTTGTTTAATTGTATCCTGCCCATCATTAAAAAATGCTCCTAAGGTCACGCCGCCGACTACGCCGCCGCCGCCGACCTCAAAAAGTCGGCGCGCCGCCGCCGCTCCTTTACCCATCGGCGCTCATATTATCTATTATATACACATTACATCCGTCCGAAAAAAGATCTGAGTTACTCTCAAATTGCGGGTAAAGAAGTTTTATTTCAAAATAAAATTACACTTCAAATTTTAATTTTTTGTTGTGGCTTACTAAAGCCCTTAATTTCTGTAATCAACAAATTAAATTAATAATTAAAATTTCAACTGTATTTTTTATTCTTATTACAACTGGAATCTATCAGAAACATATCAAAAATGTTGGAAATTAAAATCCTAAAGAATATTTTTGTTCATTGAATTTTTTCGTCATTAAGAAAGGAGAGTATGCTTATACCAAACACGCTCAACACACGGTATACCTTATATTCTATTCTGATTCTGACGCAATTCATTCATTATCTCACCACATTCTCAAGTCGCAATGGTTTACCTTGGCTGAACACACACACACACACATGCATGTATGTCCGTCAAACGACAGCCGACCCCCTCTTGCTGCCCCCTCGTATTTTGCACTTAATTCATTAACCTTTGTCCATTCTTACTTCGCGTGTGTATAATATTATATGGAAAAAAATAGTCGGACCTCATTTTAACTGATTAATTATAAGTTTATAACAGAGAACCGACTTAGTCATATCTATTGAATTTGGAGATCTTCATTAAGTTTTTATTTTTTTAGGTGTGTTACCGAGTTCCAGTTTAAAAAGTGCTGACACTTTTGACACCGAAGAGCTGGCTACGGAGAAAATGGGTGACTCGGTGCAGAGCTGAAAATTTGCAGAACAATAGGAGATAGTACAAGTAAGCAGGGAAAAAATTGCCAGAAGGCTAGGCGGAAGATAAAGAGCCGCCAGAAGGCGCTAATGTTGCGAAAAATCAGTGCACTTCTGGCAATTTCTATACTTATTCTGTAATTCAAAACTAGATTATATATTATATATATTATATATTATATATATTATATATTATATATATTATACATTATATAGTTATAAGGGAATACTGAAAATTCAAGCATGATATAATAATTACATTCGACAAATATTCAAAATTATTAATGTCATTTTGATATTAATTAATTTAATTTAATTTTATTAATTATTATTATTATTAATTATTATAAATATGAAAATATCAACATACGCGGTCTTACGTTTTCACCATACATTAAGACATATAAATATGCTTTTATGTTAATTATCACAATCGGTAAAAAGATATATTTTTTTAAATACTGTTCATTGAGATCTAAAAGACACTAGTAAATATAATTAAGAAATATGTAAACAATTTATTATATAAAAATATGCTACACACATGCAAACATTTGTACTATGTTATGTATGAAATTAAAATTAGGTACGACACACTAGGGCCGTTGAAAAATTTCATTATCTTCAAATCAGCGCTGTCTTACAGGACAAACAAATAATACAATTTTTATTATATGTGACGTCGAATCCGCCATTTTCTAAACATACAGTAATCCTAACAGCACGTAAAATGTAATGTGCATATGGTTTAAATTTCTGTCATCAGATGTCGTGTCGTTTTATGACAAACTCCGATACGTTTATATTTTATTTTCAGGGTTTTGAACTAAATTAGTAAAAAATAAATTGGCCTTGTATGGTGAGACTTCATTGTTTGTAAATGCAGTGTAAACTCTATATAGCGACACTCAAGAGATTGTGCACTTTGTGGCGTTATTGAGAGTTGTCGTTAAACGGAGAGAGAATTTGATAACTTATCGATAAGCAGCCGAGCTAAACATATGAAAGATAATCCCAACAAACAATGGAACAAATTTCTTAGAATCTTCGGTACGCATGACGCCGACAACAAAGCAACAAAATAACAAACGAGTATACTGTTTATTGCTTAATGATGATGTATTGTTATCGTTATTTAGAGTGTATCATTGTATGAGCAACAAGGTAAAAACCACTTAGAGTTAAGTAATGTCGATGTTTTAAGGAGTTTGTCGTTATATCGAGTGACGTTAAATGGAGTTTACACTGTAATTACCAATTGTTTATATACGTTCAGTTTACTTAGAAAATCAGTTGAAAACAGATTGTGTTGAAAATACATGAGTACGACCGCATTTAACACTGACGGACAAACCGGCTTAGACCGTCATAAGCAAAACTTCAAAAGTTTGACACGACGGCTGAAGCCGTCGTATACTACGGAACGTTTTATAGCCAGACGGGTGTAGCAGTCTATTTTCCAGTGTAGAATACATACCCTGTATGGTCTGTGTCACCGTACAAATATCTACGAAGGCAATATTGTCACAACATAAAAACTTTTAAAAGTAATTCAAACATATGGAAAAAATTTAAAAACTATAGTGTCAAAATTGGAACAAAACTGAATTTTTAAGTGTCCGTCAAAGTGTTAAGTAAGGAATTTGCCCGTATCATGTATTCGGAAACATTAGCCGTAGATATTTTTGTATGTTAACTGCAACATATACAAACATAATAATAATGTGTGTAGTGGATGGCACGTTTATAAAAAGAGAGATAGCGATTATGATAACACATGTCATGGGGCATGAAAAAGGATGTGACGTCACTCGTCCGCTCCGAACATAACCTTATTTACTATACTCTGCAACAGCAACAGTCGTATAATATACAGGCATATTTATAATATTAGTGATATTACATTACACATAATATCCACATTTTGTTTTTTGTATATAAATATATATATCCATTAGTTGTCCTACTGTTTGTCATATCTATGGTCGCAAGATCAAGTGGCTTATTCCACATTTTTATAGTTCAGATATTTTGCAGATTGTTCCAGGAAGTCTTGAGATATTATATATAAAAAAAAATAGTTCGGAGTCTATATTTACGAAAATAAGACAAAAAAATAGATAATCAACCAATTAATTTATTGACTTTTAAATTTTATGTATACATGGATGGTTTTTTTAGTTTTACATTTCTTTTATATTGGTGAGAGCATTATAAATAAATGTATTTAATTTATTTATTATAAATATAAATTTCTTACGATAATAAATTAGATATAATTATTCATAAGGAGTTAATCTATTTTGAAGTGAAACTTTTTTAATGCTGTATTTTCTTGGCAACGCAAAAATAAAATTAAAGGGGAAATGATTCAACGGCGGGAAAATACAGGAGAAACCTTAGTAACACAAATAAAGCTTCACTGAAACGAGTTCATAACTTTAAAGAAGTTTCAATTCATCCGCGAGGTAATAGTGAGACTCACGTTTTTTTTCTTAAGCAAGTAATCTATTCGGAATGGTGAGACCTCTGGTAAGAAATGCGCCGAACTGTTCTAAGGGGGGTTTTTGACAGGTAAACTATGGAGGCATAAGGTAAACAAGAGGCTAACCTATAGCCTCCATCATGCTTTTCTAAATGTTTACCTTATGCCTCCATAGTTTACCTGTCAAAAACAGTTCGGCGCATTTCTCACCAGAGGTCTCACCGTTTCTTTGGGTTCCGAATAATCAAAAGAATCGCTGTATAAGTCGAATCCATATTTTACATTTTTACTAGCCTCCAATTTCTGCTAGTACGACTCGCTGAAATATCGTGGAAATAATGAAAAACAAAAATTTATACGGACGTTCATTTGGGCGATTTTTTTCTATTTTTTGACACCGTTTTGTTAGCTTTATCTGTATCTATCTAATGGTATCTTTCAAATGAATTTTTATCCACTTCCAGACGTCTGAATAATTTAAAATTTTTATTAAGAACCCATGACAATAGAACAATTTCCATAAATATTTTTAAGGTACATCTCAAAAAAACGCGGATTTTTGACGAAAATCAAATCACTCAGAATTCACTCAAATTTCCCATGCTTGTAATAAAAGACATGCTGATTTCAAAGGGCACAAATGAAACATTTTAGTTTAGATTTGTAAACTTTTCTAGAAATGGTATTTTTATTTTAATAAAAAAACTGACATAGGCCACCTCGTGTTTCCACTGGATTAGTGTATTCCGGTATCTGCAGTATACATATTTTGCTACTACGTATAACGTAATAAACAATAAAGTAACAATTCTGCATAATTTTAAATGATAGAATATATTCTATTATAACATTGAAGAGAAAAACATTAAACAGAAATTATGCCTCAGTTCTCTATATTATTTATATATCTTTGTGAATTTTATTAACAATAAAAACGAATAAATAACACTCTCACGATAGCCAAACATATTGAAAATCTCATAATTTCACAATTATATATTTTCTTAACTACTTACTAAATAGTTTTGAACTTTTGGATACAGATATATCAAGAAAGAAGTTGTTAAATTTTCAATCATTTCTCGATCAATTGAGATATCTCTAATACATTCTTAAAAAAATTGTTAAAAAAACTTACCAAATGGGATGTCCTGATTGGTACACTCTGCATTCCGGCTTTGATGTCATTCTCAAAAGTTCATCCACACTTATCAGTAAAATCACTTGAGTCATTTCATTGCATTATCAAAATTAGATAGTAGACCAATTCCTATTTTAATTTAGTTTTTAAAAATAAAATAATAAACCAATTCTCAATTTAGAACCTAGGAACTAAATGATCTTACAACTCAACTTTAAAATAATTAAATTACGGTATTACATATTTTTTGCATAATTGTGGTTTAATACTGTTTGACGAATTTAGTTTCTGCAGTATATAACGAATTGATTTTATTTGAACTTGGATGTTTGTAATGGACGAGGCATGAAAACGCCATTTAAACAACGGCATCCCAATGATCTCGGCTATTCTCAAACCACAGGAAAGGCTTTTGAATAAAAACCATGATAAATTCCACACTTTTTTATACCTACTTGTCACGCGCACCTACAAATTAGAACTAACGGTCTGATAATGTTTTTTGTAATAATCTAAGCGTCAATCATTACATAATTAAAGTCGATTTTATATTAGAACATAAAACAATGGTGACACTGTGATCATATTCATATTGCTTTTATCATAAAAAAAATATATTACAAAAAGGAAAAAAAAACTTTTCATTGTACAAAAATTTTATTTGAACATTTGTACGAAATTTCCCAACAATATTTTCTTTCCTTGTTTATTGTAATTTATTGCATTTAACAAGATAAAATTTAAAATAACTACGTCACGTCTCATTTCTCTTTCCTGACCCATCAAAAAACCTGGATCATCAATTATCTATAACCTATTCATTAAGACCATTTCAATAAAGCTAACGAGTCAGGTAAAGCGATGCTGCAGCATCTAGTCAATGTAATGTAATCATGTTGTTACAATATCACATAAGACATTGAAGTAACAGGATGCCTGGAGCCGATCATCTGGAAGTTACTCACATCCCTTCATCAACTTGAAAAGACCTGATTGCATTGGCTAGGGGCCCGGACAGGGTTAATCCGGCCCTGGATCCAATATGGATGCACCCTAAGGCCTAAGTATTCTCTTCAACAAACTATCTAGTCTTCATCAGACAGTTTATTGAAGTTCAGATCATGACGTCCTCCTCAGAATAATAAAGTCGTATGGTAAAAAATATCTCGGACATATCTTACTAAAACAAAAATACCAATTTCTTCTACGCAGGGGAAAATTCAAGGAAAACAAAGCGTCGAACAATGGAACACCTCATTGCTAAAAAAGTTAAAAGAAGACTTGGGTAGGTATATCGTTCGTTCTGTTCCGTGCCTGTGCAATCAATATGGGAACGTCCATTAACTACGTAGCTTGGTCAAGAGGGGGGAAGGTGACTATTCGAAAGCCACGCTGAGCTACATAAGGGGAGGGAGAGGGTAAGAGTCAAGCAATGTAATTGTCTTCATTTATTTTATTTGACGCAATGAAAATAATTTGGGGAATAAGTTGAATATTTATTTATATATATATAAAAGTAGCCAATGGTTTAAAAATAAATGAGGGTAACAAAAAAACTACGTTCCATCCGGAAGGAGGGGGTATATAATAAAGTTAACGTCAGGCTACATGAAGGGCTAAAATAGGACCACGTAGTTTATGGACAATCCCTATTATGCTCGTCAACATTAATGGGGAGATGACGTGCTAAGAAAAAGACAGGCTTCAAGAGTAGTTTGACATAAACTGCTTTGTCGTGTGGTCATAGATTTGTTGTTTCGTAATCGATGCGAGTTCAGTAATCTTATATTTATTTTGAGGTCACGCTTCCGTTTGTGGTAAATCCTCATTATAGCTCAAGAGTCTACACGCATATGTAGAATATAAACAACATTACAAATGTTTTTACGCCCGACAATAAATTGAAACGCTCGCCAACTAAGACCATTAGCATCTAATCACATCAAATAAAATTAAACATCACACAGTATCTATGGATTTCGAACTTACGACAGCTACGATTGAGATATAAGACTAGAGTACGCGAGTGAGTCGTGGAAGTGTCTGCAATTCAGATAGAGAACAGTTCCTTATCTCCTATGGTAACTAATTATACAAAACAGTATATCTGGTTTTCTAGGGTTTCTGCAGCGTTCTCTCTCTCAACTGAGGACACTTTCGCTTGTGGCAAGCATACGAACTAGCGAACTCTTCAGTTACTTATATCTCTATGGTCAGGACGCCTATCATTTTGTCCTTGAAACGGTTTGTGGTCTCACATGTTCGTGTGTGCTCGGTTTGATCGATGCGGGTTCGTTTTCTTTGGACGTTATTTGTACAAATCAACTGCAAGATTCTTCGATATTCTATTAAAAAAAAATAACAAAAATATTATTTACTTACCTGCGACACAAATCATTTTAACTTCGAATAGTAACACATTTTTTTAATTAAAATAAACACATTAATTTTATTTGTATCTTCTCGGCTCTTATGAACAAGCTTGAATTTAAACTTTGCTGAAGATATTAAAAATTGAAAGTTATTTTTGTAAACTTTTGACATACGTAAAACATTCTGAAATCTAATTATGCTGGTTATTATGAGTTGTTTTTTCGAATCTGCGTTTTGAGAATTTTCACGGCTAGAAAAACTCGATATTGAGACAAGGTACTGGTACTTGGAAATAAAAAAATATGAAAACAAAATAAAACAATGGAACTGAAAAACAGAAACTACGTTTGTATTATTAGATAATATTACATTATAATATCGTGTGTATTTACAGTCGTTATGATACAAATTTAAGCATACAGACCTGAAAAAAGTCTGCAAGCAATGGTTTTTTTTAAATATATGTATAATAGACCATGTTCACAGCTAGTATATATAATAATAATTATTAAATCTCAAATATATAAAAAATTTAGTGTTTTCGTTTTTAAAAGGCCATATTATAACTTTTTTAGGAGCTGAATTAATGCATGATAATAATTAATTTATTAATGTAATAAATATGATTTAACAATAGCTATCAAATGCCAGTATTACATATTGTGACATTTTTTTTTACAATAATTAATTGTAATTATTTTTAATTTTAACTGCGTACATTTAAAACAAAACCCCGTTTTTAAATTGCTAGTTTTGAAACGTTTTCGAAATTTTCAAAAATAAATGGATAGAACAACAAAACGAACGAAAATATTGATTTTCATGTTATATTTTAATTTTAACTGGGAATAACAATAAATGTTACAGTTTCCAGACAACTATGTTGCCACTAACGTGTGAAAAAAAAATGTATAGAAAAATGTTCCCACTTGCTATCAGCTAATGGTAATCAAAGATGGAAAGATATTCAGCACAGAAAAGTTCAATGAGGAGAAAAGTGTAAAATAATAAAACAAAAAAGTGTAAAAATAATGTGAGACTTCGAAAACCATGAATAAAATTGTATATAAATGTACACAATTAATAATTAAACATTTGTTTTTAAATTAAAATGAAATGAATGATTTTTTAAGTACAATTAATTATTTTAAATACTATAATAATGAATGGTTGAGCAGCAAAAATATAATAAATAATAATAATCATTCTTGTTATGGTTTTAATACATAGTTTCAGAAATGTATTTCACTGAGTTATTAAGTAAAAAGAAGATATACACAGCTCGGCCATATTGAAAATAATATTAGCTCTGTTCCACGTAATAACGTCACAGTCTTGCGCAGTAGCTAAAAAGAACTGTTTGTATCGGTTTTTGAGCTACTGCGCAATACGGTGACTATAATATTACCGTTCCCAGAGAGATTGGAACGCAGCTATTGCCATAATGTATCGATTACGACTGTAATATCTTCTCAACATTCAATAACTCAAACATGTGCTCTCTCAAAAGATTCACTTTGTTCTTTTCGATTACATGAACGAACCTTTTGAAAGACAGGTGCGTTTGTTGGTGCAGTTCTGAACTGATTCTGACAATTCTAAAGCTTTTATTGGCAATACTAAAATAGGCCATTTCGAATTGTTCGAAGGACTTGCCAAAAAACATAATAATCGAGCATCAACACATAAAAAGGTACGTTCATGTTGTCGGAAGAGAACACAAAATGAATCAAAATTGAGAACGACTCTTCGCGTTACATATTTGAAATAGAAATGTACATTTCTATTGATTGTGTGTAAAGTTTAAGGATTATTTTATGTGCTGTCTGCCAAATAAACCTCGTTTATAGGCGCGTAGATCATTTAGTCGTCTACTTTTCGTTAAATAGACAACAATCAAATACAGGAATAATAAAAATTAACGGATCTTATTAAAATTTGTACTATATATTTCAGTTCAAATTCAAATAAGAAATTATTAGGTCGCAGACTTTACAAATGTTCAAATTTGACGTTCAGTTTTTTTAATATCTGGTTAACAATTATTCTTGTAAATTACGATCAATGAGAAGTGACGTCACTTGTAGTAAAAAAAATGAATAACGAAAATCCATTTAATAGAATTTCACTATAACCGCTGAAGGTTGCAACATGGCAATAAAATATTCTGATATTTTGACTATGATATAGAACAATATAAACAAAAAACATGGTGGTAGTGACAGTGTTGATGGTGGGAAAACGTGTCTCGTCCATATCAGATAATTAGACTGTACCCTAGTACCGCAAGACTAAAAAGTTAAAAAAACTCAATTTATAATTTCAAAAAAAAGCCAAAAGCTTACACTTTTCTATAACGTTAAAAAGCGTAGGGCATTCGACGAATTAAATAAAATAAAGGTACAGTGAGTGTCCCGCGCTTTAAAATGTTATAGAAAAAGAAATTTATTTCACACTTTTTGTGTTGTCTAGATTTTTTTTAAACTATAAATTTGATGTATAAATAAATTGATACAATTATAATTTTAAGTTAACCAGATATTAAAAAACTTGTGGTTATTCTATCAGATAAAATTATGCCAACACTTAAAATAATAATAATTATCAAACATTAGTTGAGCTCTTAATGGATTATATTATTTTATTTAAATACATTTTACAAAAATATTTTTGTTATTACTTTCGCCGTGAATAGGGCCAGCATCCTATTTCATTCACATGTTTCTCTCTTAATACGGACCTGACTTTTTATTTTATATATATATTATTTTATACAATTGTGTCAGTGATCCGTAACATATATTCCTAAAAATTATACCTAATATTTATACAGATTTGTATACTTTTCACAATTTACAGGACTCGCTAAAAATTGTTTCAATACAAACAAAAAATGTAAGATTTCGAATCAAAACAAATTTACAATCAGTACGAAACAAAAAGCAAGTCTAATAAATATGAAATATTTTTATAATCAGGACTAGATAATACTGGAAAGTCAATATTTTATATCAGCATCTCCTCCACGGTTGTTTACTCATATTTACAATTCATTGAATGAGTGCGTGAATATATATATTTAGATATATATATATACCTACAGTGTAAACATGACTCTCAATTAGTACAGTGTAAATCTGACTTCTCAATGCATACGTCTGTAAATCCGACGCCCTAAACGAACCATGTCGCACGTTGAAAACAATAGTGACACTATACAAAAAAGTTAACTTTTCGCCTTTTGTAAGATTCATGTTTTACTGCAAGAGTGTCACTATACGAAAATTTCCGTTTGCTCATAAATCCACTTATTTCCGCCAGATTGAGCTAGTGTCACTTTATATTTTGAAAGAATTGCCCATGGTCGTGTATGATATAACGACACTATTTTAATTGTGTCAAAGCAGTTGTTTGGTACGTACGTCGCTGTAAGTGAAAAAGTGACACATTTTGTTAAATGACAGTTTACTGATTACAGTTGCTACAAAAATTAATGCAAGTAAGTAAATACATAAAATGACACATTTTGTTTAGTGACACTTTTTGCAGTTGAAGTCTCCAATTTACTGATTATAGGTTATGACAACAATGACACTAAACAAAAAATTATTGTTGAAAGGTCTTTTTTTTAATAACTTTATTTTTAACATTGTGGTCGACAAATAAATTAAAACAATAATAAATTGTCTCATTATTAACAAAAGAATCTCTATAAGCAGTATTTTAATAGTAACTTTTTTAGGACAAAACAATATTATTAAAACTAAAAAGTGCTCTACTGTAAAATGTAATTTTTTGCCTAATGTCACTTTTGTTTTCAACGTGCGATGTAATTGGCATCTTAATATCAATAAATAAATGACAGTCGAGGGGCGCATTAATTCTCCCCTGGGTTTTAAAGAGCTTGCCACTTTTTTGATGGCATATAAGCTTGATAGACCGTATTTTTACAAATACAAAATTAAAACCTGAATCGTTTTGACTTCAATACTTACAAACGCAGTGAGAAAAACTGTACCATATTTTAAAGATTTTTAATTATTCATAAAAAAACAAAAAAAAAATAATAATGTAAATAGTCCTGAGTGAAGCAAATTTTCATTATTAAAAACATGTGGAACTATTGCTGTGGAAATGTGTAAGATTTTGAAATCCAATGAATGAATTTCATTTTTTTTTATATTAAATGTGGAATGTAATAAATAATTGTCGCCTATTTTCGTTCATCAGTTATCAACCCTTCAGAGGAAGCAGATTATATAAGAGTTTCAAATTCATTTAAAAAACAAGTGCGAGTTCGTTTCGTGTACCGAGAGTTCCGTACAAACTTGTAGGTATCTAAATAGTTCGTCCATCACGGGAATCGAGTCACGAAGACTTTTCCCGCTTAGTGTCAGGACTCAGGATTGCCAGCTTGGGGGGTTTTCCCCCTAAATTTGGGAGGTTGAAATGTTAAATATCGATTCTTTTAAACTGGAATTAGGCTTTTGAAAAAAAAATAATTATCGATTTTTTTATTGTATTTTAAAACTTTATTATAAATAATATTGATAATCGATGCGAAAAACTTTCAAAAAACTTTTTGTAAATTTATTATAAGCAATTTAAAATTGATAAAATATTAAAAAAAATCACGTGACTGCAAACGCACTAAAATTGTTTTTGACAGTTGTGACGTCATAATGGTAAAATGTATATACGCAGTATACTATCAATGGCTTCTACATGTGTATTGACTAAAACATTATGACGTCACATTATGTTCGGGAAATGTCGGCGCGTTCTCGGAACTGGGTACAAAAAATTATTTTTAATTTGATATAACTTTTGAATTATAACGAAAATAAAAAAAAGAAAAATAGTTTTGTTATAAAACTTATATACGATCTTTCCATTTATGACAAAAAAAATTTCATTCAAAAGCCCAATTATGTGCTCACAATTTAAGGTCATTGATAAAGCAGATTCAGCAGTACGAGTGCAAGTAAAACGTCACCATCACTCCTGGCGGTTGACTTAGGTACTATAAAGATGAAATCTCTTATTTAATAATAATTATTCGTCCACTGAAAGGTTAAATAAGAATTGCCTTGAAATAAGAATTCTATTTGAGGCGACATAGACCAACTAAAATTTGATTAATGAACGAAAATTTTTAAAAGACGCGCGTGCACTCATCCATTGAAGCGTATATCCTTTTTGGATTACTCACCATTCAATATACGTAAATAACAATTTTGTATTTTAACAGTCATTACGAAACGTTCTTTATTATGCTCTTAGAATCTTAATTTTCATTCATAATTTCTTTAACTTCAAGGTACAGTTCTTTAAATAAAGAGTCGAGACACAGGTCACCAATGAAACCGGATTAAAAAAATATGGTAGTTGCATTTAATGCGATTCATTCATAAATTGTCGAGATAATTAATACTTTTGAAACAATATTTTCAAATTAATTATATACGGTGTATTTTTTTCAGTTCGTTTAAGATTTTTATGCTACAAATTTCAAAATAGTGTAAACTTTATATAGCGTAATTGAAAGATCCGGGTATTTTATTGCGTTATAAAACGGAGAGTAGAAAACAGGAGTCAAGCGATGAATGTTTGTTTTCAGAACCACTATTTTTCACTAAAATAAACGTTTCAAATTTTTTTCACCTGCAGGAAACCATAAAACTAAACAGTTTCTAAAATAAAATTTGCATTTTTCAAGTAAATTTTAAGACTATGCCTATTTAAGAAAAAAAAAACGAGTTGATAAAAATTATATTATGGCCGGCATGTTATGAGTAGATGGTAACTAATCATTTGTTAAAGTGAAATGTCAATACGGAAATTCATATGTATAGAAGAAGGATAAATCGAAGAATCTCGTTAGAGATTCTTTTCTGTGCTAAATGCCAACGAATCTCTAGCGTATTCTTATACATTGATTTTGCCTTTCTCCCATATAATATAATATAACCTTTCATTGGAAAATACGTAGTAAAGTTTTTGGTCTGATTGTCCATGAAGTGAAATGGGTATAGAAGTTCGACACTGTCATTTTTCAAAATAACTCATACCATCTGTGTTCTGATTGGTTAGCTATCAAAATGTCAACAATAAAAATGTGAGGCATGCAAAATTATTCTAACATTTCCAGCTTTAACATTTTTTTTCTCTGAAAATTTATATGAAAAATGCAAATTTTATTTTAGAAACTGTGAAATTTTATGTTTTCCAGCAAGTGAAAAAAATTTTAGTGAAAAATAGTGGTACTTATCGACCTGTCCCTAGAAAACAATATAATTTTACGAATACAGTGGTTGTAACTTTGATTAAATTAAGTGAAAAAAATTTACATATCAAAAAAATAATCCGTTAACTTTGTTTGTTGTTTTTTTAGTACAGTAAATAAACAAGTGCTAGGCAATTATAACAAACAAATCAAAACATTTCTAAGAATCCCATTGTTGGGGGTCTAAATAATGACGTATTGTTTCGCTTTTAAGAGTGGTTGTTACGCTATATAGAGTAACAATGTAAACCAAACAAACCTTAGCGCTTTCAAGGAGTTTTTAGAAGTTCGCTATATAGAGTTTACACTGTAATTGTGATATATTGTTACCCAGCCTACTGAAATTTTGTGAATGCTATCAGTAACAATCTGTTACATAACTCAAGCGATTTTTTAAACCAATTCG
The DNA here is from genome assembly GCA_963575645.1 of Xanthostigma xanthostigma. NCBI lineage: Eukaryota > Metazoa > Arthropoda > Insecta > Raphidioptera > Raphidiidae > Xanthostigma > Xanthostigma xanthostigma. The sequence continues at coordinate 3,183,443 of OY754469.1, read as the reverse complement.
ATTTTTTTATATTCTATTTTTGGCGTTCGCAATGACTGTCATAAAGAAAATAAATATATATATCGAAGTTAAAAAATAACGTATTGGTGTGCTATTTTAACATCAATAACAAAAAAAAAAAATAGTTAAAAGAAAAATAGAAGTTTATGAAATATGAAGAATGTTTTTTTTATAAAATAGAAATTGTCAAAGCATTTACAGTTTTTACATTATATTTAACATTTATTAGTTTTTTTCATTTTGTACACCGATTTGTTTGAAAAGAAAAAAATAAATTAAGATTTGATTGAAAAATGTTCTGTTTTTTATACAAAATACAATATTACAAATAATAAGTGGTGTGTTTTTGATATTTACAACTTAAAATATGTAGCTCTTTTTTCTACTTAACTTTATATGTTCGCTCGATTAGCTTTTCATTTTATATAATAAATATATATTATCTTTTTTTTTAAATCTTTTGAGTTAAAAATAGTTGAAAATTATAATAGGCACTCGTATCACTCTAATCATTCATAGACGTATCATTGGTACTAAAAATGTTGTTACCAAATATATTTTTACAATAATCCTAACACGAGACATTTCAAATTTGATTTTACATCCTTTCACATAACTTTTAAAAGCTGCTTTTAAAATTTACGTGAAAAAGCAAATTGATAATTTTAAAAACAAATAAATCACCTTTTTTCCTAATTTAAATATCAATGCAATTTTTAATTTGTCTCGTATTGTTTTAATAGCAATTTGTAATTAATGTATTATTACACCACTTAAAATGTTCTCAGAAATAAATAAATTAAAAAAATAATGGAATGGTTATGTTGCAATTTATAATGCCATAGTTCAGAAACATACCGTACGCCCATGCCATTTAGATTCGTAACCAGGTACTGACTTATTACTTACGCAGGGAATACTCGAAACTTATTACGAAATTTTCAAAAATTAAAGTTGTCTTCAGGTTTACATTAGCAAAAATAAGTTTGCCAGGTAATTTTATAACGAAAATATCAGATCAGTTAAGAATCCAGAAGGTTACATTTATTTAAAGAACAAAATTAATATTGTGGATTATAGACGCACAACAAAAAAGAGACTAATGTATTTTGACACTACAGAAGTAAAAGCGGCATAATTGTAAAATAGGAAAGTTTACCCCCGCTTTTAAAGAAATATTCACTTAAAAAAAAAAACAAAAAAGTAATCAAACGCCGGGAACAAACATACGACCATTACGTTACGAGGCAACCGTTCTACCTCGCGGTCACCTTAGCTTAATGTGCTACAGGCGGTTACGCGTGCATTTTCAAGAATCAATTTTATTCTAGCGTGTTGAAAGAAGTTTTACTTTTGAAAATATGGCATGAGGTACAGATGTCAATTCTAAAATCCGATTCTAAACATTTATCCACAAAAACAGAATCTAAATAATTGTATATTGGTGTGTTATTAATTATTTTCTAAGTTGTCAGTAATTCCCAAACGTCCTTCCACTCTGAATTTATATTATAACATCAAAATGTTTAGTGTATGTTCGTCAGGAATCTCAGTTAATAATGATATAAATAATGAATTTCTCCAGTAAACATACACAGGAAAAGATTTACTACTGCTTTTTTATATATACGGAAATATTTTTAGATATATTTGGTGTTGCAAACAGTTAAATTACTTCTTGACAAAAAATTTGTGTGGTGACATTACATTTTACATAAAAGATATTTTTATATAGCGTCAACAACTTCGCACGTATTTGTCAAAAAAAAAAATAAACACAAACATGTTGCCATGGTAACAAGAATTATAGAGCTCGTACACAACCAAAATTTTTGACCGCTGTCAAAGATATTATTTTTAGTGTTACTTGCAGCTACAAAAAAAATAATAATAATACATGATCTAAACAATTCAAAACCAACTTGGACTCTTTTCTTTTGGGTATAAACTAAGAGATTTCGAAATTTCGCGCCAAATATGAAGCTAATTTTTATTTGTGTGCTCCGTCGATAAATGTACAAAAATTGCAGCCACCTCAACAGTAAAATAAATAAACATGTTATAAATATCTCTTTCCAGTAAGTGCTTTCATCCAAAATGGCCACCAGTGCACACATGATCAGTTGAGACGTCACCATCATCATCATCATCATCATCATTATTATTGTACATTCTTTTTAAAGAGAAGTTATGAGTTGCTGTAGAAGACCCACCGAACTAATTATTTCTGCGCAGTTAATGACTCAAAAACACACCACTGAATTCGATCTCTTCATTTTAAGGTATCACATAACGTTCCTTGGATACCACTCACCACCGCTGTCACAGCATTTCCATCGATCCCATTCCCACCAACTTCGAGGACACGTACCACTGTTGCTGGTAAACACGCCACGCCTCGCCACCACCGTTTCCGCATTCATTACTACCGCCCTCACAATTTGTTGTAACCACTGTTTAGTTATTATAATTAATAATTGCATTAACGTGTTCAACCTTATCACTTTTAAATAGCACTCTGGTATTACTACAATTCGATAGTTAGATTTACAGTAAATTAAAACCACCGTCACTGCACTAAAAATCCGGGCTCGAGTCGAGTTCAAGCAGTCTTTTTTCCGGTGTGAGTTGGTCTTGTGCCCTCTGATGTGGCCTTGGCGCACATCGACATCCTGAACGGGTATGCCTCGCGTAGAGTGCCTCAACGGTTCGCGCACAGCCCCTAAGCGGCCAATAGCAGAGCAGACACGGAAGCACGGCTGTGAGTGCCACAAGACACCCCCATCGGGCGACCCGTCTATGGGGCGAACATCCGCAAGGCTCGTCCGTGCACTGGGCACTGTCGTCGCCGTCGGAATCGCCACCACAATGATAAAACAAACCTTTGACGCAACACAAACACGAAGCGTAGTCGATGAGCGTATCAGCCGAACACAAAATCTCGTTGTTGCAAACCCAACGTTCTGGAAGTGGTCGCGGCTGTTGACACGACTCACATCTACATCTACCGCATTCCGGACAAATGATTGAACCGCGCGCCGTACACTCGGCACCGATCGCGCCGCTACCGCCTCCGTTCGCGCCGCCACCGATTGCCGTCCGGCCGCCTTTCGTGAAAGCGACCGGCTGCTTCGTGACGATGCCGGTCGTCGTCGTTGTCGCGCTGTTCGACAGCGGCAAACTTGCCGGCCGGATGCCGGTTTCGACGATGACAGCCGGCGTCGAAGGCGAGGTTGTCGAAGCGGTCTTGTTGCGCTGCGCCGGCGAAACGAGCGTTCGATGTTCGTTCGCCGCCGAACCAACGCGATGCAATTGACCATGATGATGGGACGATTGTGGCGGTGCCGCAACGATGACGGGTTGTTGGTGCGGAGCGACGGCCGGCCTAAACGGTGTCTCGACATATTCGTTGACGGCGCGTTGTCCGTCGGGTCGAGGACTGGTTAACGTGACAGGAGATGCTGGTGCGGCTGCTGAAACCACTAGTTGGGCCTGCTGCTGTTGGCCGGCGATGAACGCTGGCGTTGACGACGTCGAGGGCAGTGGCGGCGGCCGCCTTCTGGACAGCGGCGTTAGGGGCGCAGTCAGGGGAGCAGGAGCGCTCATACTTGGAGCTCGGGCGCGATGCACGCGCGGCAATAGCGCGGGCGGCGGCCGAGGGGGCACTCGTGGTGGTGGCGGACCGCCATTATGGGCCATGTGGCCTGGACACTAGCGGCCTGGAAGCCAGGAGCCGCCGTCATCCGTCATCGTTGTCGCCAGCTGAAACAACAACAAAAAATGCTTTTAGCTACTTTTTCAACTCAAACTATATACAGATATTATGTATTATATATAAGTTTTTTTTTTTTATTATGAGGCTTCGGCAACAAGGGTATGAAATAGGTTGCTGTAAATAACGAGGTTTAATCGATGCTTCAAGTATCGAGATGGTTCAAGGTCGTGGCCGATTACCTGTCAAACTCCTATGCTCAAAATTTGCCTACCTTATCCTAATGTCCTAAAACTCCTTCATTCGCCCATTGCTAGTGATTAAGGCCTAGCTCACATGAAGAGCGTTCAACGCGCGTTTACAATTTCTATACAATTGTATATAACTGTTTATATGATAACGCGCGTTCAACGCGCCACCAACGCGCGTTATCATATAAACAGTTATATACAATTGTATAGAAATTGTAAACGCGCGTTAGGCTAACGCGCGTTGAACGCCTCTCATATAAACCTAGCCTAAGTGGAAGTTTGATTGATGGAAAAATAGAAATGGTGCGGATAGCGTCTGTTATGACAAAGTCGAGAAACGGACGTTAAACGCATTGTTATTATTATTATCTTAATTAAGCATTGCATCGAAAGGTACAATTTAAGTACGTGCCTGCAACGTATAGCGCGGTGTCGCAACAGAAGGTGTGGTAAATTGCGCCATTTAGATTAGTATATAATGTATAATCATTTGCATAATATGATGAAGGTTATCTCTGCCATAGAAAATAGGTGTTGGAGCTTAAGATAATATACGGGCTGTCCTAGACGTAAATCCGAGTAAATTTTGTAAGCATAGTAACCTAACATAATTTAATAGGTAATAGTTCATCGACGCCCTGTTATTTTGTATAACATATTTAAATAGTATACACCACACTGGCCGAAAGTTTATTATTCTTGCACTGCGCGTGATGATGCCCGCAGTGCAACAATACCAAACTTTCGGCTAGTGTGGTGTATACTATTTTCTTCATACCGCGGTCGTAAGCACGCTTATTAAATACATTAATTAATTAATTACATAAAAACATAGATAAATTCCAAGCAAGGAGGTTATACGTAAAAACGTTCGCGACTATTAGCTAAAATGTAATAGGGTTGCTATGGAAACGACAACTAAGCGACAGTTGATATGTTATTTTTCTTTACTGCCGCCCGAACGTACGTACTTCCCGCATCAGTGCGTAGTTAAGACTTTCTGCCTTACAATTGATGCCGGTATAGTACTATGTACTTTCGATCGAGGTATGAAGAAGAAATGTTTAAAAGTACACTTTTTTTCATTAATATATTTGCCTGCATGTTCTTATCACACACTCTCGTCTCATAATGCTCCGCCTAACTTCAGAGTAAGGATTCAAGGTCAACTGGGAAACGCCTAACGGTATCTGACAGTTATGAATAGCCGAGTTGTATATTAGAAATTAAAACACTATAGTAATATTTTCCCTCCATTTTGATACACCTCTTTTTGCCCAGTCTGTAGTTAATAATAATTGAAGGTGCGGGTGAAATAGCCATAGAATTACCAAGTATACAGGGTGTCCGGTAAGTACCGCACGGGATTAATGAATAGGATAGATAATAAAATTCTGAAACGAAAAGTCCTTTACCATTTTTTCACCCGAGGTACAGGTAATGAGCAATTTATTAGTCTCTCTCTCTCTCTCTTATCTACTTACTGCTATATACCTATAGCATATAAAATGTTAACGTATGTAAAAGTTACGACTGGTGATGTGCCGGATCGTTAAAAATGTATATCCGCGGATACGGATCTGAATACGGATATTTGGTTTCAAGATCCGCGGATACGGATACGGATCTTAACTTTCTTAGAGTACGCGGCGGTAAATATTGCACATCGACCTTTGGAAAGAGACTATCTGTTATGGGAAAAAGTTATTGACCTCTTTAAGAGTTAACTCTCATAACAGATTGTCTCTTTCCAAAGATCGATGTGCAATATCTCATTATAAAGATAGTTTTTTAGTACCTTTGAGTTATGTACTATTGGTATGGTACTCACTACGATAAATGTTTGCAATATAAATGTGCCAAATACGATTTAAAAAAAATAAAAAATAATCTGAATGGAATTTAACAGTTTTTCATTATTACCTAATCACCTACATATATGAAATTTCATCTATGAATTGAAAATTAATAAGGTAAAAGATCCGCCAAAAACTAACGGATACGGATCTTTCTTCTCCCTCGGATATCCGCGGATACTGATACGGGGCACATCACTAGTAGGTGCACCCAGCAGCGACGTCTCGCCCAGGGTCTAAAAAAAGCTAATTACGGCCCTGCATAGAACATACGAGAAACAAAAAATTGGTTGTCTGTAAGGTCGGTTTACGGACGATAGTTTTACGTGATAACGTATTCCGCTCGAATATCATATTTAATAATACATAACCTAAATTTTAATAGCTGTCAAACTTGGGCCGATCGTGCTTCTCTATCGCTTATACTGCGCTCTCGCTTGCACGCACAGGGTCAGGCGGAACGTTACACTTTTTCGTGCGTGCAGCTGGTGTTTCATCAATTTATAAGACGTTATCACGTCAACAAGTCGATGGTCAATATGTATACCTACTTGATATTTAAAAAGCTTATATAAACCCGACAAATCGTAAAGCAAAAACTGTGTATAGCAAAAAAATAAAACCTAAGTACGATTTCCTAAAGAAAACGTGGGAGTTATAATATTATGTTCTAAAAAGCAATGTATAGTTGAACTTCGATGAAGGTTAAACACATCTTTGATACTGAATAAGAATTCGTTTATTACTATTGAGAATGTATAGTGTCTACAATACATAAGGAATTCAAATATTCAAGAGGAAGCAGCACCGCATATCTATGGCCACATTAAAATGCGGCTTATGTCAGTTTTTTGATAACACTATTGACGTAGTCCCCAATACCAAGGTCTGAGTCCTAACCGTAACTTATTAAATATGTACATACGTCACTGTACACGCACGACATCACAGGCAAAACAAATCCCGCGTGACAAACTCGTAAAGACATGTACTACCCGTTGTGGGCGCAACCGTTGTTATAGTACGCGCCACAAATCTAAAAGGCACGGAAGTTAGATGCGAATGCAGGCTTGCGCTTGTACAGTCTGTTGAAAAACTAAAAACTCGCATCTCAACAAAACTAGCATAGCAATAACAACTTGACAATAGCGTACTCGACTGTCTTTAAAGCAGGAAAGCGACACGTGACAAAGGCAACGAGCGATCACGGCCAATCACCGGCGAGCGCACGTTCCGTGCAGGTGAGCTGGAAGATGGTGGGAGTATCAACGGCTCTAAAATGTGCTTTTTCGACGCTGTTTGTGACTAGCTTCAGAACCTTTTAGATCAGTGGCGCGTACTATATTATCGATTGAAATCTAAGGATATATAGTAACAAAAGAAAGATCAACCGACTGTCACTGCACTTAACGACCGAATCGACATTTTCACGTCAAAAAATAAGGCGACCCACGCCAAGGGAAAGGCTAGTTCTGACATAAGTCGCTTTGTCTTGCTGTAAGAATACATAGGTAGAATCGTTAAAAAGAAGCAGGCAGGCAATACGGGTTGCTGAATGAGTGGGCTGCTTTAGTCGAAGTGAGAGCAGCGCGATATAGAGAGAGTGAGGACACTATTCCATTCTAACTATGCGTATACAGAGTCATCAATTGATTATTTTGATTTTGTCAATGTCACAAATCGGGAAATATGGCAATTGCAACCCTTATATTTAGGCAATCTTGTTCTGGTTGTTTGTTCTCTGCAATTGAAACAGGCACAGCTCTGCTGTTTGCGTCTCGATGACTGAATCAGCTTTCTACTACGCGAACACTGTGAATGTGATGATACAACACACGCTATACTCAATTTTTACGGCAACACGAGAGCCATATGTTGAACGCAAAAGCCACAGACGCTATACTGAATATTTTACGGCAACGAGAGCGCCATTTGTTGAATACAGCACCGTCTTTTGGACGTTAAAGCAACACACGCTATACTCAATTTTTACGGCAACACGAGAGCCATATGTTGAACGTAAAAGCCACAGACGCTACACTGAATATTTTACGGCAACGAGAGCGCCGTTTGTTGAATACAGCACCGTCTTTGGGACGTTAAAACAACACACGCTATACTCAATTTTTACGGCAACACGAGAGCCATATGTTGAAAGTTAAAGCCACAGACGCTATACTGAATATTTTACGGCAACGAGAGCGCCGTTTGTTGAATACAGCACCGTCTTTGGGACGTTAAAACAACACACGCTATACTCAATTTTTACGGCAACACGAGAGCCATATGTTGTACGTAAAAGCCACAGACGCTATACTGAATATTTTACGGCAACGAGAGCGCCGTTTGTTGAATACAGCACCGTCTTTGGAACGTTATAACAACACACGCTATACTCAATTGTTACGGCAACACGAAAGCCATATGTTGAACGTAAAAGCCACAGACGCTATACTAAATATTTTACGGCAACGGGAGCGCCATCTGTAAGAGCAGCACTCGCGAACCAGACTGAGCCACTGCAACGCGCGGCCGGGTAGTGCAGCTAAATAAAATAGTCCTTTCGCGATGACCCTGTAGGTCGTCGAAGTTGGGAGCCCACGCGTAGCCAGATTAGCGTGGGGGTTTTTCAAGTACATTCCACATCTATACAGGTTCGACGATAAAATGTGCACCCACTACACAAAAACCCATTGAGTTTTATTGGACGAGTAAAATTTTATCTGAAAGCGTTTTATTAATTGATTTGACAGATTTAGACGGATCGTGAAAAAATCTGTAACGTAGAAACGTATAACAATTTAATAGTATTGTTGCGAGATCCCTGTTGGGACGCCTATGCTTTCCGTAGAATGTTCTCACAACAGTAACAATAAGTGCAGGTAGCATGTTTTTGTAAAGCAGGTAGCCAAATCCCAAACTTGTAACAACAATAAATGCAAGTATAGATGGGACCAGAAGATTCTAGAAAACGCTGGAAAGTTTCCCAGCGCCTATAAAAACGACAAGCTCGGTGAGTCGGGCAGTCAGTCAGATTCCGCGCGAAGGGCAAGGTATCACACTTTCGGCCAGTGTGGTGTATATTATTTTTCTTCATACCTCGGTCGTGAGCACGCTTATTAAATACATTAATTAATTACATAAAAACACAGATAAATTCCAAGCAAGAAGCTTTGAGGTTATACGTAAAAACAAGAATGACAGCTGTTCGCAACTATAAGCTAAAATGTGATAGGGTTGCTATGGAAACGACATCTAAACAACAGTTGATTGGTTGTTTTTGCTTTACTACCACACGAACGTACGAACTTCCCGTGTTGTAGCGTGTAATCCCACCAATGCGTAAATTTCTGCCTTACATTTGATGCCGAAAGTATGCGCTTTCGATCGAGGTATGAAGAAAAATTATTTAATGCATTATTTACGTTTTTGTTATATTCATAGAAATATTTTATTTTTATTACAAGAATTGTTTCTTGTTAGTTCTATATAGGGTCAAATCAGCACACTTTATTTATTGTAGATTATATACGCTCGACAACTAAGATCGTTACATCGAATTAAATTAAACGAGTGGAAGGGGTATATGAACCCATGCTAGTTAGAATCAAAAGCCAGTATACGTTAAATGTTAATCGTTATATCGAGATAATAATAATAATACAATATTTTCTTAGAAAGTATTTACCAATCATGTACGAACGTTTTAGTTTCAAAAATATTATTAGAAAGATTTCCTTAATTAAATTTCTTCGTAGTTTCGTACATCAGAATCACTTTGTCTGTCTGTCTGTCTGTACGTCAAGCACCTTTTTCAGGAACGGTATCAGTTATCAAGTTGAAATTAATATCAAATATTAACGCCTGTAAAAAATTCAAGATCCTAACTCAATGCATCAAAACCTTGCGGATACTTCCCATTGACATATAGAATCGTGAAATTCGGCATATGTCTTATAACCCAAGTAAAAGAATAACTCCGAAAATCAATAATCTCTAATTCTATGTGGAATAATTACGTGACGAGCTTAATTTTTATCGAGTTTAACCTTAACAAAGTAATTGTTACAACGCAAAGATAAAGAAGCCTTAAAAGGCGCGGATTCTACTCGCACTTGTTCATCTTTTTTTTGAGTTATTGGTTCTTTAAAAAAAGTTGAAATGCTTGCCTTGAAACAGATACATCTGTTAAACAAACTAAAACACGAGTAGAGGATGTTAAGTGAAAAACATGTGTCAAAATGTCTCCTGTCTAAATAAAAGGAACGTTACTTAAAAACTGTCAGTGCTTCATCACTCATTCAAATTTCTACGAGATTTCGTGGACAAAACGTTAGTCCTAAATAAATAAAACTAGATTAAGTAGAAATACGCCTCTTTCAAAAAAACAGGAAATGTTGTATAAATAATTTGAACAACTTATGGTTGTTTTCTTTAAGTTTTTTTTTGGTAAATGCATTTTATATTTTGTCAAGCAATATTAATTTAAAAGTATTTTTAAGTCTGCATTATTTCGGAAAAAAGAACTTTCAAAGTTTAGTACATTAATAAAAAAAATATAACAAAGTTAGGTACTTCTCTGCAGTGGTCGATTTTGAACGTAAATACAAGAGAGTAATTTTCGCTCCAAACAAAAAGAGTACAGTAGAAATCCGATTTTCATGAAATTTCGCCGAAAATATTTCTAACAAAAATCTACAAAGAATTGCCAACACATTATCTACGTTCTGAAAGTAGATTTCAAGTAGATGTAGAATGACCATTGAAAGGAGGTATTGTAGAGTAATATTTAGCGGTTTTGCAGGATGTTATCATCGTGAAAGCATATAAAGCATACTAAAAATAAGGGATTAGAGACGTCACTATCTGAAGTCTATGTATATTTTTTTTGTTTAATATTAAACAAATATGATATTTGATCATCAGTTTAATAATAAAAAATATCGATTCCGTATTTTCAGATAGATAAATTGTTTATGTAACAGAGATAAAAAAAGAACATATTTTGTTTATTTACATCTCTTATTATTAATATAAGAATCTAGTTTCAACCAGCGATTAGTATAATAAATAATATGTTCATTAGTTAAAATACCGCATCTCATTTATATCTAAATATGACGGAACATTAAAGCACAAATATTCTTATTGTGACTTTATTCTATAATTACTCTTAAATTAAAGATATAAAATACAGTAAAACCTGGGTATACTGACCACTCACAGTTCTCGAAAATAGCGGTTATTCTATACAGGTGGTCATTGTACAGAGAATATGTACTGTGTTATTAGCCCGGTTACAAAGTGGTCACTTGTATAGTACGCGCCACGGATTTAAAAGGTTCCGAAGTTAGTCACAAACAGCGTCGCACAGGCACATTTTAGAGCCGTTGATACTCCCACCACCTCCCAGCTACCTGCACGGAACATGCGCTCGTCGGTGATTGGCAGTGATCGCTCGTTGCCTTTGTCACTTGTCGCTTTCCTGCTTTAAAGTACAGTCGAGTACGCTATTGTCAAGTTGTTATTGCTATGTTAGTTTTGTTGAGATGCGAGTTTGTAATTTTTCAACAGACTGTACAAGCGCAAGCCTGCATTCGCATCTAACTTCCGAGACTTTTAGATTCGTGGCGCGTACTATACAGGTTTCACTGTATTACGCTTTAGTCATTCTACTTATTTTTCTATTATATATATATTTTATACTATGCCAATCTGCGCTAAAGCATCGTTGATATTGTGTTAAACCTACATACGTCTAGCAAACAGTGATTCAAATTGTGTAATCTGGAACGCCGCATCGGTTTTTGCAGTTCGATTGAATTGTATAAACGCCGTCCGAAAAACAGTGATATTACACAAAATTTACGCAAAATCTACATGTAAATGTAGGTACAATAGGTATATGATTTGTTTTTCGTGGGTACGGTTACACCGTAAGTGTTAAATATTTAACGCAAGCGTTAAATAGCCTAAACTTGTATAAAAATTTGACATAAGTCGTTTTGCCTTTTGCCACTTATTATTTACCACGTTATATTATACATCTGACGAGGAGGATGATAAAAAAATTAAGATTAGATAAAATATTATTAAAAATTATCTGTAATTATTTGTATATGTTTTTTTATAAGATTAGCAATAAATTGCTTTATTAAATTTCATAATTAAAATATGACAATCAATTTAACATGTGAAATATGACGTTTTATGATTTGTTTATTAATATAGTTATTTACTACAAGAACGATGGAAAATGTTAAGTAAAAATTTGGTAGAGTAGCATCTCTAGGAACATTGTTTATCGCCTAAATATAATTACTAGCGGTCGCCAAGTGGACGAAATTCGACCGTAATTCATCTGAACGTTATTGAGGCTCTTATATGGATTTCTCCTGAATCGATTTTACCTGTGTTAATGCGTACACATCGTGTTGAAATGTATATTGTGTACTTCCCCTCAAAAAAACGGAGAGAACGATGTACGTTTCAGCCCAATGTGTGCGAATTAACACATTCAAATCGGTACCACACTTTTTCCCTTCCCTTATTTATATATGACTAGCGGCCCGGTTCTGCTTCGCTCGAATTTGTAGACTGCCACCGTTTTTTCGTCGACTTACGTTGCAAAATTGATATCCACAAAAAGCGCTTAACATTAAAATTGGTATAGTAATCTATCCTTAAAAGATAGACATATGCCATCGCGGACTTTTCTGTAGACCTATAAAAGAGGAACAATTTCACCATACATTGTTTTTCAAAGGGATTAGGCAGCGTTTTCGATGAAAGCTCCCAGTCGACTTGATTTTTTTCATATTTCAATCAATTTACACAAAACATTAATGAATTATACACATAAACCTTTCTCTTGAATCCGTTCATTGGTGAAAACCGTATGAAAATTCGATAGTTTTTGTGTTTATTGGGTTCAGACAGACAGACAGACGCGACGGGGGGATAATAACAATAATTTTAAAATTAATGGGTCGACCAGATAATAATTTGTGTCAGTTGGTTTATTTACCATGGCGAATCCTCATGATGACTAACTAAAAAAGAACGTCAATTATGACAATAATGTTACTAAATACATCTAACAAAAAACAGTTAACTGAATGTGAAATAAGTTAAATAAAAACTTGTAAAAAGTTAAGGACGGTACAGGAACTGTTGTATAGGTTTCTACGAAATGTTTATGGCTTATCGAAAACGTGTGCACCTATAGTACCGGAAAAAGTAGCCCGCAATAACCGAAAATATTTAAGAATAATTTAACTTAAAAAAACGTTTTTGTCTAAAATTATAAAATATAAAATTTTGAATATGGTGCGCTTCTCTCACTTCCTTAACGGATTTCCGCTGCATTCACAAAATGACTGCCCATACTAAAGATAAAACTTTATAAAAATTGCATTTCCTTAAAAAAAGGGTCAATAAAAAGCGTAAAATAACAAAGTTTTGAGGTCGGTACCAATTTAATATACCTAAGCACATAATTGTGATAGTAGTTAAATTGGTGCCGACCTCAAAAATTTGTTATTTTATGCTTTTTAGTGGCCCCTTTTCAAAAAACTTTTTATTTTAAATTTTGTAGTGTTACCGAAGAGCCACGTTCTCGTCGACAACTACAATTTTCGAAACATTTCTTTGAATTTTGTTAATTTTCCGAAAAACCGCTGACCCGATTTTGATAAAATTTATATGGGGCCAGCATTGAGACATACTCTATCGAATAAAAAAAGAATCATCGAAATCGGCTCACAGCTGGCAAAGATATCGACGGACATAAATATACAAACGAATAGGGAGCCTCCTCCTTTTTTTGAAGTCGGTTAAAAACCGAACCTGACCTTCGCAACATCATCCATGTTAAATCCGATATCGTCGTTCTCATTCGGCAACTTTCGTATATAAAACAATTTTTGTAAGATCTATCGCTTACGGAACACTAAGCTGGACCACCGTGTATAATAAAAAAAAAACCCTTTGCACACCGGGAGTGCCGGCAGAAGTGAAAACTTGAATATTAACGTCTTACGAATTTTCGATCAAAATGGGTTGTATCATAGATTGCATTTTTATGTACGATATTTCAACGCTAGATGTCTAACGTTGTATAAATAAAAGTTTTCGTCTTACGCATTTTCGATCAGGACACGTGACCCTGACGCGAGTTTAACATTTTTTACCCATTACAAAAAATTAAAAAAGTGTACAAAGCCGCTAAAGAAGTTTTCACTTCAAAAATATTTCCAACGCTGTACTGTCCTTATTGAATAAAGGCCGCCGACAAGAAGCATATGATTTACGGACACAATACATTCTTTAAAAAAATTCTAGCGAAAACATCAAAGGTTTCGCTTTAAAAATGAATGAGTTTAAAAAGTATAACATAATATTGTCCTCGCATATTATTATGCATAAATAAGCTCTTTAACATTTCAGTATATTGACCCGTCATTTTTTATATTAACTAAAAATAAATGCCGTACGATATACTTGTAACGTTTTTTTTTTCGAGTTTTTTAATCCGCGTATTCGCCGAACTCAGGCACCTAAGTCAATAATTTATCATACGCGCCACGAATCTAAAAGGTTCGGAAGTTAGTCACAAACAGCGTCGCAAAATATTAGAGCCGTTGAGACTCCCACCACCTCCCAGCTACCTGCACGGAACGTGCGCTCGTCGGTGATTGGCCGTGATCGCTCGTTGCCTTTGTCACTTTCCTGCTTTAAAGTACAGTCGAGTACGCTATTGTCAAGTTGTTATTGCTATTTTAGTTTTATTGAGTTGCGAGTTTGTAGTTTTTCAACAGACTGTACAAGCGCAAGCCTGCATTCGCATCTAACTTCCGAGGCTTTTAGATTCGTGGCGCGTATTATACTATAATACGATCAGCAGTCTTTCCGCGTTATCAACATTAAAATTCAATCTTTTTGCACACATTCCTATAAAATAGCTATGCTTATCATGTCTGTATAGCGATAGTAAAATGACCTATTCCACAGTAGTGGTATCATATCACAGAAAAATGATTTCAAATTTCCCTGATAATTCCAGGTGTTCCAGGAAATTTATTATACTTTTCCATGATTTCAATATCTTATTTGTATAAATATAGTTTTGAATAAAATCATTTTGACGTGATAACGTCTTATAAATTGATGAAACACCGGCTGCATGCACGAAAAAGTGTAACGTTCCGAAATGTGTCACGTTCCGCCTGACCTTCGGGCGGAATACGTTATCACGTAAAACTATCGTCCGTAAACCGACTTTACAGACAACCATTTTTTTTGTACTTTTTCAAATCGAAATTAAGCATCAAAACAATTTTCTCGCATTTTTCAAGCATACAAAACTTTATCTCTTTAACTAATGATGGCACAGTATACCTTCTTTTTACTATACAATCATTCGTTAATAGAGATATCAATGGTAAAAAACCAAACGTTACTTTTTACTTAATCGCCGATATCTCAGCGATAAATAGGCGTAAGAAAATACCAAATTGAAGCTTGCAGAACACCAGACTCAATATCCAGGTATTCATCAAGTTTAGAAAAAAGTTTTCTTCAAGTTTGAAAGCAGTTTTAAAACAAAATAAGTACCTATATTGTGCAACTAGTGCGACAATGCCGCACGAGTTGCACATACTATTTTTTATTACGAATTAAATTAAATTAAAATTAAAATTTTATTACGAATTAAAAAAAGAAATTAGAAGTAATAAAAATTAAAATTAAATAATTAAAAAGTTGAAAATTCAGTTAAAATTGTTAAAATTGTCAAGAATAAAAGTCCACAATCGAAAATTTTAACCTCAAATCTGCTTCAAATGACAGTTTGTTTCGTTGACATTAACACCGTTATTATTTTGTTTTTTTTCTCTGAATTTGCGTGCGGCAAACAATAATTTCAGAGCGACAAATAAAGTTTCCGCACGCAAATGAAAATAGCTACTTTTCAACCGTAACAGCATGCGTAAAGATACCACTTTTCCCGCATAAGTAATAAAAAAAAATTTAAAGCTAGAAATTTTAAACTCCAGAATGATATTTTCCCTGATACTTAGTAAAATTGCCTGATATTTCCATGTTGCATTAAATTCCCTGATAATTCCAGGTTTTCCTGGTCTGTGACCACCCTGCAGTAAGTATGTGTAATCTCACAGCTTTGAATGTAAGCAGCAGTGGTGTGTTGAATGTTTTGTGTTATAGGGGACACAGAGTATGAATGGAGCGGAGGTGAAATCGTTCATGAAGAATCAATAAGCAGTAGATATCCGTTTTCAAGTGAAACGCACATAAGACGAGTTGACCGTATAGAAATGCATGTTGAAAGAAATTCTACCTACATAATATACAGGATGTTCGGAGAACCGTGGTTCGTTTTTGGTTTAGTTACCGTGTCATTGACGATATCAACTACTTATCTATACTAATATATAAAGCTGAAAAGTTTGTTTATTTATTTGTTTGAACGCGCTAATCTCAGAAACTACTGGTTCAAATTGAATTTTTTATTTGTTGTATAGCCCATTTATCGAGGAAGGCTAAAGGCTATATAATATTACGCTACGACTGTTAGGAGCGGAGCATTACTGTAAAATGTTGCAAAATGTATCTCAAAAATAAGCTTCTATTCATGTGAAATGCTACATATGTTAGAATTCGCTCAAAGCTATATTAGTTCAGAAGCAAATCTGGTAGATTTTGCTCAAAGCTATTAGTTCAGACGCCGGGCCGCAAACGAAATACATTTTGTAGAATTATATCTATCGCACCCGGGTGAAATTGGGGCGGACCGCTAGTTTTAAAATAAAACAAAAGAAAAAACACGATTGTCTAATACAGGATTTCCCAGCCAGTGGGGCGCGCCTCCCTAGGGGGGGCGTAGAGAATGGAGGGCGCGGAATGCTTTATATTTTTGGGGGAAAAAGTTAATTTAACGCGTACATATAACACCATAAGTTATATAATATTAATAACACATTAATTGATACAGTCAGTTTTTGTTTATTAAATAACTAGTAGCCCGGTCCGGCTTCGCCCGAATTGGTAAATTGCGAGTTATGTTGTGCGTTGCAAAATTGGTCTCCACAAAAAGCGATTTTATTTTAACGCGATAATATATAGCCTATGTCCATCGTGAAGGACTATTCTTAGTATTAGTGAAAAAAAAATTTGAAATCGGATGAGCAGTTTCGGAGATTGCCCTCCACATATACACAAACTCACAAAATTCGCACTCTCTCTTAATAATTCGGAACCCAAAGGAATGGTGAGACCTTTGGTGAGAAATGCGCCGAACTATCCTAAGGGAAGTTTTTGACAGGTAAACATTGATTTAGAAAAGCATGATTATCATGCTTTTCTAAATCAATGTTTACCTTATGCCTCCATAGTTTACCCTTAGGAATAAGTCTGTTCTTCATTTCGTTTTATTTGATTTTAAATGTTGTTAAAATAATGTGCAAAAATATTTTTCAAATTTTTATTAGAAAAAATGAATTACTACTGAGAATATAGTTATAATGACAAATACTTAATCAACAAAAAGCAACGATATTTTCACGAAAACAATGTTAGGTCGGTGTTAAATTTCGAAGACAATCTTTAAAAAAACATCAGTATTGCTGTTATCTTTAAGTCAAAACATAAAAGATTTTCTTAGAAATTCACATGAGCGTTTCTTCCAAGAACGCTGTTGCCTACAATTGTAGCAATTCATTCAAATATAGTAGGTACTTTACTTGATTTTTCACACAAAAAGTGTAAAATAAATTACAAAGATAGAGAAAAATGTCATAAACACACAATTTAAGATAAGTATTTTTATAAAAAAAATCCTGGATAGTTTTAGGCAATTAAAGCAGGTTACAGTGTTAAAAATAATTATATATAAATCCCTGTTATGTTTGTGTAATTGACTAGAGCTATACAATATTATTCTTTGTCTAAAAAGTGATCTCCCGCGCAATTTTTTCAAGCAGAACAAAAAACTATCACAAAAAGGCTTGGAATTTAGTAATTTGTAAATATAGCGGAGTCAAATTAACCGAAAACAGGCCTTATACTAGGAATAATTCTCCCCTACACATTTTCTGATGAAACCAATTGCAATATTCTCTAAATTATGTTAACAAAAAATGCCACCTCCAGTTTTTTTGGAAAATTGTTTTACAAATAACTGATAAATAAGCTGTAAAATAGAATATCTCGAGTATAAACCGATAAAAAACTCTGAAAATCTGTATATGGACGTTTATGAATATGCTGAACATAAATCTGAAGTCAGATTTTCGAAATTATGAATGGCTTATTTGTCAGTTTATATGATTATAAGCATATTATACGGGTGGGACAGTTAATAAACTATTGATGATATCCAAAAATGTTTCAGATGAAAGTTATATTGTTCTAGAAGGGCGTCATACTGGACCATCCTTTTTTTTCCGTGGAGGCGCTGAAGCGTCAACTCCACTTTTTTAACTAAAAACCCATATTTTGATATTTTGTTCTGCACACCTTTCCAAATACGTTTCACAAGGAATCATGTAGGGGAGAATTTTTCCGAAGTGAAAATCTAATTTTACTTCACTAGTACATAAAAAACAAGCGCGTATTCGAATGCAACGTTGTGTCAAAATTTCAAAGAAATCGGTGAAAAACTTGATTTGAGATTTTGAAGAAACGAACATTACTTTTTTATAATAAAATAAGACCACATTGTTTTTAATGACATGATAAAATTTTATTTATATAATTATGTTCTATATATAGATTCAGAAACACTCTGTATATTATATGCAAGTCAAAGAAGAATTATATAGAGTCACTGTAGCTTGATAGAATTTGCTGATGATTATTTGACGAAAGACAATATTGTAAAGAAAATTTTTTTAAGGTTTCATTCATACTCAAAAAAGCTATACTTCTTAATAGCTTTGTTTGTTACATAACTAAAGTTTAGTTCGGTGTAAAAAATTGATCAATTGCTTGACTTTAACGAGTAAGTATACCATGCCTTTGATTCTTTTTTTTTACATCGCGAATTCTGGGATAAACTTAGATTTCAAAAACTGAATGTGCAATTAAACATTAAAAACAAGCAAACCTACAAACAAATACACAAACAAACAATCTCTCACTCTAAAAGCATATCCTTTCTACGTTCCGTCGTGGGTAAAAATAGAAAGATACGAAGAATATTTTTCTACAAAATAACCACATTAGATAATATAAAAAATCTTTGAACAGCCTTTTAAAACTATGAAAGAAGAAAAGGGAAATGAAAAGAAGTTAGAAATAAAAAAATGTCATGAAACCAAAATAAAAAAAGGGTTTTAAATCAAAATTGATTCCTGAATATGAAGTGATATTTTATAAAAATCGTCTTGGCACTTTCTCGACTTTGTCTTGTCTGGATCTCGGTAATTTTCTTTCGATCTCACCTCGAAATCCAAGACGAGAAAAACTGATAATTTCATTTCTCAATATCGACGAAAAAAATATCTTGGCTACACTAGTAAAAAATAAGCGAAGTATGAAAACGTTGAAAGGCTATTACCACAGAGTAAAAAATTGTTTCAGAGAATTTTTTTTTTTAGATAGATAAATTTTTATTTACAATTTTATATTTACAAGTATTTACATTTGCTCAGTGTATATTTACAAAATTTTCCAACTGATTTTGTGTTGTGTTTAATTATTAATTACAAAAATGATTGTTTTGATTTTAATTTTAGTGCTGTAAAAAAAAGCGGGGGAAAAAACAGTACTTGATAATACTTTCAGAGAATTAGAATTTATTGATCCAAAGACATGGTTCGTCAAAAAGAAAGATATTATATATCGTGTTTACAACTCATTTACAACAAAATCATCTCTACCTTATATAGACATTGTTTAAGAAGAGCAGTTCTTCAATTCTCTTTTAAATTTCGAAATTTTTTTAAGCTATTTGGCAGCCTAAATGTCATCGATTGAAGACCCTTTCGCTCACCTCCATATATACAATTATTGTAATGATAACATCATGTGATATATTAACCATATATAAAAATGAATCATGCTGATATATTTTAATTTATTCCGCGAATATTCACATGTGGTTAGAACCACAAACCTATTATTTTATATTAAACACGTATGCCTTTAATATTCAGAGACAGGATGCAACAAAAATCCAGCCCCCAGGTCAACTTCTAAAGTCGCTTTTTGAAACATTGCTCTCGGCTGTCAAAAAATAGCAAAGGCAATTACTGCTTGTAGAAGTTTTAGTACAAAGACACTAGATTGTGTAATGTGAGTTATAATACGACGATGTGTGACAAACGAGCCCTAACGAGTTTTAACAGTCACACGAGCCGTAACGCAATTACGCACGAGGCATAAATGGAATTTCTTTATTTTCAAAAATTGTGACAGTTCGCTTCGGAAAAAAACATCATTTCTAAAATAGCAGGTTATAAAGACCAACGGTGATTTATTATGAAATTTGTATACCTAACGCGATTTTAGTTTGCCGCACTAGTACGTAATGGGTAACATTACGCATAAAGCAGTTATTTTATAGGAGGCAATTAAAAAAATAAATCATGATCCCACATTTTTGAAGACCATCGGCTGTTAACGTTATCTGCACCAATTCATATTTCCAACTAATTATTAAGAAAATCTATTACTGATACTTCTGCCGGTTCTGAAATTGGAATCCGGAACTAGAGAAGTCTTTAAAACGCACAATATCGGTTTAAAAAACATAATATACTATTTTTTAATCGTATTTGACAGTTCTACACTCAAAGAACAATAATTTTGTTGAACATTCAAAATGTTTTATTTACACAATATTTTTGAAATCTAATCTAAAATTATCGTATTTTAAAAAACGTCACGCTAATATATCAGGTTTTTCCGATGTTTTCTACGACAAATATAGACGAAGAAATGCATTTCCAAAATATTTGTGTTCGCTTTACATGTAAACGGCTATATATATCGATTTTGACGAAACTTCTATCAAAATGGTTATATTAAAACTTAATACTATTTATCAGGGGAACATAGGGTACATAAAATAGCGCCAGGATAGATGAGATCGACACAAAAATGATAAAAAAATTTGAAAATTCAACGCACCATTTTTTCCCCAAAAATCTAAGACATATTAAAAAAAAAATAAATTAGCTCGGAAGATCACCAAACGTGTTCAATTCCTGCAGGCGACTCCTTAAAAAAAATTAATGAGCGCTCCTGTTTTTTATCCATCTACGCTGTAATAGAATTTCGTCTAAACGTCATCGATCCTACGGCAAAATCAACGTTTAACGCGACCGAAGTCGTATAGACGCTCGACAATAAAAGCCATAACCGCATATTTAAACTATATTAAAAGAAACACCGCAATATAATTAAAGTGAGATTTTTCATTTTCTTATCTCTATATAAATGTAGGTGGTACTACAGAAAAAGCAAGTTTAATCAATAAATCAAATCGAAATTATTACAGACAGATAATAAAGGTCCCTCCTGTATATATGTAAAACGATAATATTGCATGCTACAAGTTCTATAATGTGTCCCCGATTTCAATTGGTCACAACAGTTGTTTAATTATATGTAGTCGCAAAAAAAAAACAAAAAATTAAAAAATAACAATATCGCATCAACAAAAGGTAACAAGATAATTAATATAAATTATACCATAAAGAGAAAAAAATACCTTCATAAAGGATAAACTAGCTCAACTAACCGCAAAAATTATAATTCTATATATATTATGATTAAATATTGCCAGACATAAAGTGACGCATTTAAGTGTAAAATAATTCATCCAAAATGGACACGCAAAAAATATGGGCATTTCATATGTTGTCAGACATTCTGGTCAGTTATAGTAAGATGTTTTTTTGACGTGATAACGTCTTATAAATTGATGAATCACCAATCTCATAAATTGATAAAACACCGGCTGCATGCACGAAAAAGTGTAACGTTCCTAACGCGTAACGTTCCTAACGTTCGTAACGCGTAACATTCCGCCTGACCCTGTGCGTGCTTTTTGCTAATTTCTCGCTCAATTTAAATCAGATCGGTTTGAAACCAGTCTTAAACGAAAGAGGAGAACATTTTACATAGATTTCGTATAACAGAATTTGCCTAAACAGTTTTTTTATACAAATTTATATAGAAAAATAGCTGTATAAATGCAATGTTGTCTAATGCATGGCGCGACGCGGTCGGTCGTCTTTGTTTGCCGTACATGGAAATTAGAATATAACGTATGTCTTGTCTTAACATGAAAACGGCTGCATTTCTAATGTTAAATTCAATTTTTTGACATTAGTATTTTGTGAAATGCAACGCCTTCTAAGTTAAGTATTGGAATAACTAATTATTATTAGAACATAATACTTTGACAGTTGCAAACGTGACTTTTGACATTTCTTATCATTCCGACACCAAGGATAAGCGGATTGAAACCAAATTTTGGGAGGTTTAGGTTATGTATTACGGAATACGTTATCACGTAAAACTATCGTCCGTAAACCGACTTTACAGACAACCAATTTTTTTTTTACTGTGCAAAACCTATAAGATATAAAGAGGCAAGCATGGAGTTACCACAAGGTGAGTTAAATCCTATAACATGTTGTCTAACGTCTATAATCTGCTACATTTATCTTGAGTACGGTTTGAAATTACTTAATAAAATCTTGACATAAAAATTCAACTGAATAAACAGCGGTAATTTTTTATTCAATAAAAAATAGTGTTTACCCACTGCATCGCACTAGTTTAATATGATTTTTTTAGTTACTAGTCAATCCCTTTTTAATGGAAATCCGATCATAATCAAATCAATAATTCGCAACAAACCAACAGACAAAAATGATGAAAATGGCTAAGTTAAAATTTATTAAAAACAATTAAATAGTTACGATTTTGCTTATATGTAACGATTTCAGATGTCAAATTTTTAAGGTAGTACGAGCACCAAGGCAACTTTAAACAAAAGACTTGATTTTTTTTTATATTTCGGTAGATGGATTATAAGTTTTCATTGATTTCGCCAAAACTAGTAGGTGGAAATTAAAAAAAAAACTATTTAAATTAAAGTTAAAACCTTAATAAATTATTGAAAACAAAAAAAGCCCGTTGTGCCCGACTAATTAAAATCTTTAAAATCTTTTTAATTAGTCGGGCACAACGGTTTTTTTTTGTTTTCAATAATTTATTAAGGTTTTAACTTTAATTTAAATATTTTTTTTTTAATTTCCACCGATTGGTTTTGAAGAAATCAATAAAAACATATCATCTATCTATACCGTTTTACAATAAAGCCAATGTTAAATATGCCTACTTTTGAAGTCATTTATTTATTTAAATAATCGGGCAAACCCCCTAAAATTTTCAGAATTGGTTTAGACTTAGTCCAACTTCATATAAAAAAAAATCAAGCCTTTTATTTAAAATTGCCTTGGTGCTTGTACTACCTTAAGGGAATTGAAGACTTCACATTTTAAAAATGACTGTACATTTCAATGTTTATTGCACGTATTGTGGTGATTCAATTTGCTAAAAACACAAAATAAGGTCTATGGGTGGATCACTTTTGCGCGATAAGGAATTACGACAGCGTATATATAATTAGCACAAATAAAAATATTTAATGAGAACACTATATAATAATTAATTAAATAATTGATAAAATAATTTTACTCTAGGCTCCGAAACTCCTATGAACGTATCCATGGCAACGTGATATTGTTTACTGTCAGTTATAAACAGTGTCCATGCACGTTTATAAAAAAAACAAACGCATCGCATTGTAAAAGCTCCTTTTTTTTGAAGTCGTTTCAAGTAATATTTAAGAACAATTTTCCAATTTGATCGATTTTTTTATTTCAGTTAATTTATATTTTGCAAAAAAAGCGATGCTCAAATCGTCCGGTTTCCCGCTTTACTTGGGGTTTTATGACTACAAGGTGTCTACCACCGGAACAGGAACCCTTATTTTCGACACGTTTTTACAACGGCGAATGCCGAACCAGATTAATCTCCTTTCTCTAATGCACGGAACTATAAAAATCGATAAATAATATATTTAGGCCTAGTTTATATGAGAGGCGTTCAACGCGCGTTAGCCCAACGCGCGTTTACAATTTCTATACAATTGTATATAACTGTTTACATGATAACGCGCGTTATCATGTAAACAGTTATATACAATTGTATAGAAATTGTAAACGCGCGTTGGGCCAACGCGCGTTGAACGCTCTTCATGTGTGCTAGGCCTTAAGGTTTCTGATCGAGAATTCTCGAGCAGTTACTCTCTAGACTTTTTATATAATACACCAGCCGAGTATAGCTTGTTTAATTTATTGTTTGTTGTTGATTTGTTAATTAATAAACGCAATTATTGGTAACTAAAAATTTAGTATTTGATTTAATTGATCTGATCTGTCAGCCTAATTTATAATAAAGCAAAATGAAAATAACATCGTGTTGTATTAAACATTTCGAGATACTCGAGAAATCCTGGTCAAGAATTCTCGTGCCTCGAGAAATAAAAAAGGTCGAGAAACCAGAAACCCTAAATATTATTCCACCGAAAAATTTTACAGATAGGTAAGTCCTACTTCCCACAAAAATTATTATAGTCGTATCACTTGCAGTATAATTACAATAAATAATAAGAAAATAGACAGGTATATGACTATACTAAACTAAAAGGAGCGTAAATCAATTTAAAATGTGATTAAAAAACGAAAAAAAAACAATATTACTTCACTGAAATAAAAATTGCAATGCGGTACTCGATACAAAAATATGCAACACATTTTTTTGTAATTTAATTTGAATAAATTATAAATGACCTTGGTTGACTCAAGGCTATCAACAAAAAATCAGCAATATACAAAACACATGTATATAAGTAATGGTATTTATCAATGTAGGTACCTACTATGTAATGTATACTACACGATTTCATTCTTTTAAGATCCAATCATTTCAAATAACTTATTTTACGAAAACAAATATATATTAATATTATCTTTCTATCATCTGACAACAAATTAAGTTCCACTGAAACGCAGTTTGCTTTCAAAGAATGCTTGTCTAAATATTATTTAATGCCGCCCATTATCTTTTACGATAATTCCGTGAAAATTGGGGAAAATATTTAATAACAACGCGTTTAAAGTTCGTTTCTCGACATAGTGTCATATACTATTTTTATTAATATATTTCTAGACTTATCTTTAAAATCTTTATTATTTAATGATTTGGCCTTGAAAGTTATATATTAATTCACTTAAAAGAAAGGTCTGAAAATTTATAATTAACTAGCGGTCCCGTTCGGTTTCACCCGGGTGTAAAAGAACGAATGGGGAAGGGAGGAACATGAGTACACACATTCATATTGGTTTACCGAGATGAATGTTGTGTCCAAAATTCATGATGATCGGATTTACCGTTCAAAAGTTTTTGTCGATAAAAAGCAGTATTTAAACTTTTTTTAACTAATAATTTTTTTTAAATAAATAAAATAAAATAAAAACAAATTTAAATGTAAGCCTTAGAAGAAAGCAATGTAGAAAAAAAAATAATAAAAATATATTCGCCCAACGTGGGGCTCGAACCCACGACACTGATATTGACAGTCGCATGCTCTACCGATTGAGCCACCTGAGGTTGTGTTCTCACAACGCTAATGGTTGTAGCGTAATATTATATAGCCTATAGCCTTCCTCGATAAATGGGCTATCCAACAAAAAATTTTTTTTTTCAGTTTGAACCATTAGTTCCTGAGATTAACGCGTACAAACAAACTCTTCAGCTTTATATATTAGTATAGATTTAAACTGGTAGGTACAATAGAATAATGTTGGCAGCTCTGTGATCATGGCCTTGAAAAAGAACTATTTAGATATTTTTCTGGAATTATTGAAACAAAGTCATGAGCCGGCGCCCGGCGCAGGAATTATCGCTTCTCGACTTAGATCAGTGCGGAAAAGTTCTACATCTGTCCCCGTCGGATTTCGAACCCAGAACCTTACGAATACGAGTTTCATTACATACTTTCGTGGTTTATACAAAACTAGGTAATTTTAATTGAAGAATATACTCAATAACAAAATTATTTCAACGAACGCTTGCGTAAGAACTGTTATACAATTTTTTCGGGTGATCTAAATCTGATCAAAAAGTCGCAAAAAAATCAACCACGTTGACTGATTTTAGAAAAATTTGCAGAAATCTTTAACAACCGTTACATCGAAATGAACGTATTTTTTTCAAAAAAAAACAAAATATCTATTTCAAAAATAATTCAGCATAACATTTGGTTTTTATGTGTATTTTGCAGCTGTAATAATAAGAGAAAACCTTGAACTGTAAGATTACTTCATATTCAAAATATCAATGGGATAATGGTAACCCATTAATGAAAATTCACGTAGCAAGACGTACACAAAAAACGCAAGTGGGACCGCAATATCTTGACGTAATTCATAAATTGTCTTTAAAAACGAAAACAGCCAGGACCTTCGGTTCATTGAGAAAATATATCTGAATGTTGCTATAAAAAGACTATATAATATACATATACCTATTCTGTCATGGAGTTTTATAATTCATGTTCTTCATTCATTCATGATTCTTATAATTAGCTCAATGATTACTTTTACGATATGTATTTGTATGCGTATTATTGAGTTCAATCAAAACACTTCACTTTTCAAAACTGTTCTGGCTTCAAATCTTTCAACGAAAACGCGAAAAGTACAAAAAAAATGTTTTTTTTCCAAAAAATAGTTTGCAACACGCTTTTTTATCACGAAAGGAAACGAATTTTTGTACAAAAAAAATATTTTTAATACACCATTTTCAGACATATTTTTCGGTATTCACGATAAACATTTTTTTAGTGTGATAACACAATCGGAAATAAAATTAAAATAACATCATATATGCACGTGGCTACTAAAAAGAAATGTATTTATTTTTGAAAATAACTGATTAAATCGTTTTTTTTTTAATTTTTAAGCGCTTCGAAAACATATTTAATAAAAACCTATGTAATGTTTATTGTAAAATATAAGTGACCTTAAAAATACATAATTAGTTTTTAACGAATCGAAATAAATTAGTATTTTAAATGCAGAATCACTGAACGGAAAGCATAAGAATAAATTATTATTATACCTAACACATGAATCGGTATACAGAAATAAGAAATCTTATTTTTCTTTAAAACAAAAAAACAACTTACATTGCCGCATTAAAAAGATCCATTAAACACTGTAATCCAAACATAATTCTATGAAGAAACACACTATGGCTGTAGCACCTTCTCACAATCATATTTTTTTAATTGCAACCAAACATAAAAAATAAATCACTTAGCACACAAACACAAAATTAAAATTCTTCTTGGCTGAACCACACTTTCAAAACACATTTTATTATATGAAAAAGTAAGAAAATTCCTTTTTAATGTACAATATTTTCAGGAAGAAAAAAAAAACTGTTCACAAAACAAATACGAAACGCCGCGCATCACACTTCTCAACTAACTAACCGAATGGCGGTGAACGAAGTTGGTCGAACGTTACCAACGTTGCGCAGTACGTATGCGCAATGCTATGCTAAGTCGAGTTCGCTTTTATGAATGAATGGAAGCCATTATGAATGAAATAGGCGTATGGGGACAAACAATATATAGCATAACATTTTCGCGATGGAATACACAGTAGAAAAGTGGGGGAGGAAGTTACACATTGCGGGTTCTATCTTAAACTGTCCTATGTCGAACTTTCGACGCGTTTCAATGACACAATTTCATATCCTGTAAATCACCACAAAAACCGAAAGTACGATTTCTTGCTCTGCGCTTCATGATACCCTCGGCTTCGCCCATAGAAATATTAGACTAGAGTACGCGAGTGAGCCGTGAAAGTGTCTGTAATTCAGAAAGAGTACAGTTCCTTATCTCTATGGTAACTGATGATACAAAAGCAATAATGATTTGAGTAAACAATTATCTGGTTTTTTGCAGCGTTCTCTCTCTCAACTGAAGACACTTTCACTGATGACAAGCATACGAACTAGCGAACTCTAGTTACTTATATCTCTATGGCCTCGCCTCAGGCATCATGGCGCGCAGGGCTAGGTTATCACACCTTTGGCCAGTGTTGTGTATACTATTTTTCTTCAAACCACTTATTAAATATACATTGATTACGTATTAATTACATAAAAACACAGATAAATTCCAAGCAAGCTTTGAATTTATACGTAAATACACAAATGCCAGCAGTTGTTCTGGTCTAAGAGCTGGCTACGGAGAGGTAGGGGTGACTCGGTGCAAAGCTGAAAATTTGCAGAATAATAGGAGATAGTACAAGTAAGTAGGGAAAAAATTGCCAGAAGGCTAGGCGAATGATAAAGAGCCGCCAGAAGGCGCTAATGTTGCGAAAAATCAGTGCACTTCTGGCAATTTCTATACTTATTCTGTAATTCAAAACTAGAATATATATTATACATTTGTATAGTTATAAGGGCGTACTGAAAATTCAAACATGATATAATAATTACATGCGACAAATATGCAAAATTATTAATGTCATTTTCTTTAACATAGATACCTAAGTACGATTTTCATATACCTGTCCAGTGCCCGTTATCTGTAAAATGGCTCCGCTTTCAAGCTAGCAAATTGGCATACGTTTTTAACTAAATATGACGTATATCGTATTTTTCGGACTATAAGATGATTTTTAGAAAAATATATTGTAATCTTACTTTCGGATCAGAATTTTTATATTTATTGTTAACATAAATTTAGAGACGATTAATTGGAAAAAATATTTTAATGTTACCTTCAGATCATAAGACCCAAAATTTGAGTCCATTTTTCTATATAAAAAGAGGTGCATCTTCTAGTTCGAATAACACAGTAATTTATTGATAAAATCTTAGCAGCACTAAAATGACGTAGGCCTGGCGGCTCTGGGATCTTGGTGGCAAAAAAAAACAGTTGTGTGGTTTTAAGAAACCACGACGCAAGTAAAACTTTTATTGGATTGTAGGCGTTGGATTGTAGACACTTATCCATCACGATTAATTATAAACAACAATATTCACATGAATACACGAATAAAAACATGTAAACACTGTACAGCACTTGCCCGCATGACAGACTGACTATGTGTTATACATACTACACGGTCAGCTGATGCTAACCATGGGCGCCGCCATATTGGCCTTGGCTGCTCTACCGAGCGCCTACTCCGAGCGCCTTTCACTTTACCCCTACTCCGCGGCCGCCTGTAATGCGACATGCAACAGACGGCCAGAAAAATTCGGGGCGATAGAATAAAAGTTTCACTTTAAAAATCTTGGACTTGTCAGTGTTTCTTATCCGTGTTAAAAGAATGAATGAAAAATGTTTAAAGGTCATTTTTGACTTAAGTCGGCCATAGGAGAGTTCCGTATTGAACTTGCGACATAATATCATTATATATACATACCTTACAAAAACATTGGAAAGGCCAATCTACTACATTTCATTCATACATCTACTTATGATCGACCAATATTTAAGTTGCATGTATCCTAGATCAAACACATGCCTATAATAATGCCACTAATTTCGTCATTTTATTATATCAAATCGAACTAATTATCTGTTTCCGAATCACAATTCTACAGGAAATTAAAAATAAAATCCACTGTAACAGGATACAAGTTACTGTAAAAATGTTTATCTGATTATTTTTGAGGTTTGTAATATTACTCATAATTTAAAAAAAAAAGACGGGTTGCACTCCGGAAGTGCCGGCAGAAGTGAAAACTAGAATATTAACGTCTTACGAATTTTCGATCAGGTCACGTGTCCTGACGCGAGTTTAACATTTCTACCCATTACAAAAAAAAGTGTACAAAAGTTTTCGTCTTACGAATTTTCGATCAGGTCTTACGAATTTGGTCTTACGAATTTTCAATCTGACGCGAGTTTACCATTTTTTACCTATTACAAAAAAAGTGTACAACGCCGCTAAAGAAGTTTTCACTTCAAAAAAACATAACAGTTAGTTCTGAGGAAACTGATGAAGTGAGATTATCGAAGTCTATCGATGGTCCCTAATTGTCCAGCGTCTATAATTCACAGTATTTCTGTCTAAAGTTGCATAATTCATTTTTTTCACGTCGCAAAAAAAATTCTTATCGAATAAATTGACAACGTATTGTTTATTTACTTATTATTATAGTTAAAAAATATTTATTCCGTGTTCAGTTTTGATAATTATATTTGCACCAATAATAATTAGTAATTAATTTCTCAATAACTTATTTTTAATGTAGTACAAACAATGTTCATTGATAAAAAACATATTCGTAAACAAGAGTAAATTCGCGGAATATGTTTTCGTATGTTTGAATTCCATGAATTAAAATACGAATAAGAAATGCATATACTTTTATTCTATACTGAGCATAGGAATAAAATCGCAATCGAACTATTAGGATGCAAACATATACTTCTGTCTTTTTTAAGCCGTAAGCACTGGCGTATCCAGGAGGGCAAAACAAGCACGGCCTAAGAAATTTCTAATTTGCCCCCTCCTGGGCCAAAAGCTGGGTACGCCCATGTTAACTTCATAGAAAAAGACAAAGTTTTTGAAACAGAGATACTTTATTCAGATTGAATGCAAGTACATCAACCAATCCTATTATCGGAGAAATCAGGGAATTACATCGAAGAAAGAGACGCAGATATATATTTTCCATACGCTTTGTTGCGTTCACTCACCGCACATTGAGTAGATAGGCAATGATTCATATATAGTTAAATAATAGATATATGAAGAAATGTGACAATCTAATATTGTATTGGGACTAGATATGAGCGCCGATGGGTAAAGGAGCGGCGGCGGCGCGCCGATTTTTTGAGGTCGGCGGCGGCGGCGTAGTCGGCGGCGTGACCTTAGGAGCATTTAATGATGAGCAGGATACAATAAAACAAAACATGTAGTTTAACAATCAGAATTATTATTTATTTAACACAAATTATTTTTATAAGGAAATGGTTTCTAACCTAGAGCTAAAATATTTTTGGCACTTCGATTGGCAGAAAAAATCAACGTTGTCATAAAGTTCTAATAACAATTAACAAGAAAATAAATCTTAAGAGAAAACATATAAAGTAGTCTTTAAAAATATGTTTTCAACATTTTTAGCTTTCTACATGCACGTTTAAACATATACCTTTTCGCTCGGCGCGCCGTTACATTTTCACGGCGGCGGCGGCGTGGGGGAATCGTCGGCGGCGACGGCGCGCCGGCGCGGCGCTCATATCTAATTGGGACACGATTAATTTCCAAATTGGTATATTACGCAACTAGTGTGAAAATGTGCTATTTTAAGGTAGTTCATTCGCGACAGTCGTAGACAAAAGTAAACTACCAACAGATAGAGATCTGTGCATTTTTGTAAGAGACTGTACCTAACACATCTAAGCTTTAATATTACAATTGCATGTGGTACAATAAAAATATGTTTATTTTAAAACTCTATATTTTTTTAAAAAATCGTTAAAAAAATTCGGAGTTTTTTCAAAAATTTATAATTTTTGAATTCACAATGCATTAGTTTTTAAGAAATATTAATAAGAGCTGTTTTTGAGATAATCTGGAATGTACCGTAAAACGGGGCTACTTTGAACAGGTTTTGGAGGTTTTTGGTTTGTAACTTTTTTTTTATGGCTCGAATTTCACTTTTATTTACGCCAACAGAACAATGTGTCCTTTGGTTATCAGATCTATTGCAAATTTAAGACCTACCACCCCCCTAACTCCCTACTTTTTTAAATTTATTAAATGTCAAAGTAACCTCAGAAGTGGGGTTTCTTTGACAAGGCATTGAAATGCAACTGACGTCAAAGATAGTCGCACCTACAGATATAACAAAAATTAGACTCCTTCTTATTCTTCTTCTTGTCCTTGTTTTTGATTTCCTTCTTGCGACCCAAACAACTCAGAGGCACATCTTCGTTGGAATCAGTCTGGTGCTTTGTAAGCAGTCCAGAGGTTGAAGGGACTGGTTGATTATTCTTGAAAGCTGAGACATTATCTTCTATTTCAGGAGAGTCATCCATAGTTGGAAAATCTAAATCTAAAATAGAAATCGATTTTGGGGAGTTATTGAAGGTGCTTGGCGAACTGACTTCTGGCATAGTTGGGAAATCGATTTCTGGAGTATCGTCGATGGTGGGTGGGACATCTATTTCTGGGGCATCTTCTTCTGCATTATCTCTTTGGCTCGTAACCGATTTTGGCGCTCTGTCAAAGTAGCCCCAAAATCTGTCAAAGTAACCCTGGAAGTCAAAGTAGCCCCGTTTTACGGTAATCGATTTATTAATGTATTTGCCATAAGGCACTTACACTATTGGCGTCGGTCGGATGACGGGACCATATTGTTTCAAAATTTAACCGTTTTGTAATGATAAGCCACACTGCCAGTGTAAGCAAATACACTATATTGTCGGCAGGGTTTCACACTGCGACCCGAGTTTTTTTATTATTTTTAATTAATAAAAAAAAAGTTAACATTTTATCGATTTATGTATTTTCATTTTTTTATTGTTTAAAGCGGAAATTTCGTTTTATGTATAAAGATTGCGTGGGGTCACATAGCGTTGTGTACCGAACATTAATGTCTACCCACGGTAACTGCCCACAAAATAATATTATGTAGCTTTCACTCAACTCCATTCATGATTTTTTTCTCTTTTATTAAGAAAACCTACACACATTATAGACTATCGGTTAATTATTGTTTTAAAATTTCTGCTTTCAAAAGTTTGCAAATACCAGTTGAATAACCAACATATGGTTAAAAAAATTCTTCTATACGAGGGGTCGGCAACCTGCGGCTCTCCAGTTTTATACGCAAAAAAAAATTGGTTGTCTGTAAAGTCGGTTTACGGACGATAGTTTTACGTGATAACATATTCCGTAATACATAACCTAAATTTATATAATAATTATAATAATTCGAATCTATGATATTGCATCTTTCGCTTCAAATTTAGGTTAATTTTATTTATGAAATTACTCACCACCTATAAAAATATTTTTTTTTATTAACTTTCTTTCTTTCGTATTTATTTAAAGATTAACTGTCATACTATTTATAAAACAATTGTTTCACTGTTTATATAAAATTCCAAAACCTACTTACAATATTTAAGTATTTTCATACGTCAAAAAATTGATTTTTATAATGATAAAATTTGTAAGAAAACGATTTTTTCGAGAGATGAGACCTAGCTAAAACGATTTTTTGCCCCCCATAATCCCTTTTCAGTAAATTTCATCCAAATCGTTAGGGCCGTTTTCGAGAAAAGCACGCACAGGGTCAGGCGGAACGTTACGAACGTTACACTTTTTCGTGCATGCAGCCGGTGTTTTATCAATTTATAAGATTGGTGATTCATCAATTTATAAGACGTTATCACGTCAATAATTATTTTATTATATAAACCCTTAAAAATCGTCCAATCGATCCATGATTGATCTCTCAGCCATTACCACTCGCGTCTCACCCGCACCGCCCCCGTCACGACGTGTCGTCCTCGGATAATATAAGCAAATACTATAATACTGAAACGAAAATGTTTAGTGACTCTTTAAAAACTAGGAAATTTAATATATTGTAACTTTTATCAAACCTGGTTATGGTTTCCTAAAAATATATCTATACCTATACTATATAAAATCTCGTGTCACAATTTTGGCCGCGCTAATCTCCGAAACCACTGAAGAGATTTTGTAAATGTGTCTTGCTTGGTGCAACTTACGCTATAGGTGTTTTAACTATTTTGTACAAAATTACGGTGTTTTCTCAAAAAACGGTTTACGTAACATATAACGACATCTGAAAGAATTTACTCAAAGCTATTAGTTCAGAAGCAAATCTCAAAGCTATTAGTTTAGACGTCGGGCTGCAAACAAAATACATTTTGCAGAATTATATCTATCGCACCCGGGTGAAACCGGGACGGAACGGCTAGTATATTTATAAAATCACGTAAATCATAAAAAATGCGGATATATGTAATATTTATATAGGTACTTATGCATACACTTTGTGTATATAATATACACAAAAATATTTCGTATTATGAATAGTATGATTAGAGATTTAATATAAAAAAACGAATAGAAACATTCATCAAATATAATTATATTCTTACTTCATATAATACCCACTAATGTGACCTTTTGCAAAAATATTTTTAACGGTCAGCGGGTCTCTGACATCAGCGCCACAGGTAAGCGCATTTTAATGTACAGAGTTCGTTCTGCTGGATTTAGAAGAGCCTTTCTGGAGGGTATTCATTTGGTCAGGTGTGGGCGTTTGAAAAAACGGAGACTGTTTAGAAAGTACACCAACCAAATATTATAAATTCTGTAGAATGTAGATGATATGCAAGGTTGCATGCAGTGACACAACGCGGCCACTATTTGCACTAATCGACTTAATTTTCGTTTTAGTGAATGCCAAAAATACATCACAAGTTATTGGGATTTGAGATAAAACGCGGTACAGGCAAGTAGTAGTCTCAGTTATAAATGTCCATGAGTGAAAAACGTCTTTCTCTTCTTATAAAGAGGTTTCTGTTTCTCACTTATAGACGTTTTAGAGCAGAGGTTCCCAAACTTTTTTGTCTCGTAGACCACTTGCCATGTTTTTCGGATTTGGGTAGACCCCCTGCTTATCTGATATTGATTTTTTGCAAATTCATTAATTTCAAATGTATTTTTGACAACCGGTATAGGGCTACTCACTTTGAACGATTTAAATTTATAACGGTAGTGAAATGTAGTGTGAAATGTTTAGTTTTATACATTTATTAATTACATTCAAATTAAACGAATCAAATTAAAATTTACTTTCTGTTACATAAAATAACTAAGCAAAAAATAAATTCTTTTAGTGTGAGGGATGAACCTGATGCTTTAATAATAAATTTTCAACATTTGGCATCAATTTAGTTAGATTTAATCTTAAATCTCTTCGGTTAACGATGTCCAGTTTGTTTCCTTTTTTGTTAGGAGATTCACTATCGTCGACCTCCATTTTCATTTCATGGACCCCCAATTTTTTTCCCGCTGACATGGATCCCTCGCAAGTTGTCGTCGACCCCTGGGGGTCGATATAGACCACTTTGGGAATCACTGTTTTAGAGGGTTACAAAGACGGTACTTGACAATTATTACTCTCACTTAGAAAGTTTTCTCGCTTACCCAGCTCTCATTCACTTGGGTTTGACTGTATTGCTATAAAAATGTCACGCGATTTTTTTCACCTGTTTCTGAATCCTTTGCAGATTTGACTACCAAATAAATAAAAATATGTAAAAAATATAAAACAATACGATTTATATCAACGGTTTCCTTGGACTACGCTAATTCAAATCAGTTCATGACGTACGCTACATTGGAATTCAAATTTATTTTTTTTTTTCAAATTCAATCAACATTTTATTTGCATTATTTAATTATTTATAATAACAACAATTCATTCATGTGTATTGTGTACAGCGTTGCCAGACGTCCCGATTTTTAAATCAAAATTAAATGTCCCGCGCGGGACAGACTCTGTCCCGCTTTTCGGGGATAACTCGGGGATAACTTTAAAAGAAGTTAAATCTTCACAGAAATATCATAAATAAGTAATTCTTATAAATAATTATTCTCTTATTGTAAGTTGCAATTTGTAACACTCACTCCACAGACTATTGTTTGAAACGTCATATTTTTCTAATGAAGAAAACTTTTTTGATTTTGATTTCTGTTTTTTTTTTTTTATTCTGAAGACGAATAAGACTCAAACTATTTAACGATAGGGTAAATCTGATTTAAAATATTATATTTTTATTAAAATATATTTTCTATGGCTATTTTTGCTATCTACTGTCACGTAAACATAATTTTAATTCAAATAAAAAGATAAATAGGTATTTGAAAACTTCTAATTATATACGTTTTTTTACTATGTTCCGCTTTCGACGAAAGAATCCCGCTGTTTTCACTCAGAGTTCCAAAATCCCGACTTGGCAAAAAAAAAAACTGGCAACGCTGATTGTGTAGGCTTTCAAAGATCGCGCGCACTTGTCAAGCTTTGACCTGCACGACACAAACCTGAACGATGTCGCACACTAATAATAATAATAATAATAATAATAATAATACAA
The DNA here is from genome assembly GCA_963575645.1 of Xanthostigma xanthostigma. Taxonomy (NCBI): domain Eukaryota; kingdom Metazoa; phylum Arthropoda; class Insecta; order Raphidioptera; family Raphidiidae; genus Xanthostigma; species Xanthostigma xanthostigma. The sequence goes on along the minus strand of OY754469.1, from coordinate 3,147,344 downwards.
ATCTTTGATTAACTCTGAATAGAACGCTTCAAATAAATAAAATTGGTCGACAATTTTATTTATTTAAATAATAATAATAATAATGCGTTTAACGTCCCTTTCTCGACTGTATGTCATACCAGACGCCATTCGCACCATTACTATTGTAAGTACTGTTAAGTTCTTACTTTAAAAAAAATAAAACTATTTGGTTGAATTAAAAATAATTCGAAAGTTGATGTTTTCTCAATTACATTTTTTCCAAAATTATAACAATCTTCATTTTTCCAGCGTAGCTAAGGAAAACTAATTTTGACAATATTACAAAAAAGAGAGAGAGAGAGTTAATGTAACAAAGCTTGATTTCTAACTACTCTTGAGAAAACATCAACTTTCGAATTATTTTTAATTCAACCAAAGAGTTTTATTTTTTTTAAAGTAAGAACTTAACAGTGCTTACACTATTTTTTTTCATTTTCCGTTATTTTCTACATTTTTAAACTTCCACTTAATTAATAGCAATGGGCGAATGAAGAAATTTTGGGACATTAGGATAAGGTAGGCAAATATTGAGCATAGGAGTTTGACAGGTAATCGGCCGTGGTCTTGAATAAGGAACCATCTCAAAATTTATCTGGAATTATTGAGGGAAACTATGGAAAACAGCAGCAAGATGGCCGGTCCAAGAATTAATAATAATAATATTTATTCACGTTCCTGTATGTACAGATGCGAACAGTCAACAGGCAAACAATATACATATAATAATACAATCAGAAAATACCTAAATTAAAAATTGGTTGTCTGTAAAGTCAGTTTACGGACGATAGTTTTACGTGATAACGTCATAAAGAAACATTGATGAACTCTCTGACGTCACGCGAGAAGAGAGAGAAATGCGTACAAGCCGACGCTTGGGCAGATCGTGCCTCTCTATCGCTTATACCGCGCTCTCGCTTGCACGCTCAGGCTCAGGCGGAACGTGACACTTTTTCGTGCGTGCAGCCGGTGTTTCATCAATTTATAAGACGTTATCACGTCAAAACTGAACAATCACACTAGCTCGGCGAGAGGCAGTAGAAAAAAGTCAGCCACATCTGCTCCCACCGGGATTCGAACCCGGTACCTCCCGAATACGAGTCTAGTGCTCTCACCACTACGTTACACCGCTCGGTCGATGTCGCACACTACTAGAGCTGTAGCTAACCGTATGTATTCGTTACTGAGTAACGGGTACATCGTCTGACTCGAAGTAACGAATCGTTACTGACAAATTCATTTCGTTACTCGCATCTGTCGTATCCATGTCAGTTCGACTCGTTTGATGCGGTTATACGTTATACGAACGGTATCACGTATGCGACGCGCCTCGATGCGATGGTACATGCTTGATGCCGTTAGTATACGATTGTATGTCGTATGAAAAGTAACGAGTAACGTAACGATACGAAAGTAACGGGTAGTGGTTCTTTAAGTAACGAATACATACGGGTGCACAATTTCTCGTTACTTTTACAGCTCTAGCCAAGGGCTTGAGAATAATCATTCCGCGATTCTTGCGAAATAATTTTAGAAAATCTTGCATTAGAGACAGATAACAATACTGTAGCGAATTGCCATTCCACATACAGTATGATTTCAAATGAGCACGTTTATACACAGGCAGCATAATAATGGGTGTTTTTTTTAGAGGTATACAACTTTAAAATGAAATAAAACACGTAAAAATAAGGTTGCTGGCCACGTTGTTGGCTTTGTTTAAAATATAATTTTATGCCATTTATGTTTAAATATGATTTCGGGCATATGGGCGCCACGGCTGGCTTGAATGAAGCGCAATCGGGAAGTCCAATTTTCGATCACTTTATCGAGCATCTGGGGCCGTATATCGCCAATAGCGCGGCGAATGTTGACTTCCAAGTGATCCAACGTCTGTGGTTTATCGGCGTAGACTAGTGACTTCACGTATCCCCAAAGAAAGTAATCCATAGGTGTGAGATCAAAATTTTGCGTTGAAAAAGAGGATCAAGCTGAATATTGTTTTCGGCCCATTCACCGAACGACGGCGCGCATAATGGTCACGCTTTAACTCTTGCACAAGCTGGATCTTGTAAGCTTGTAAGCCAAGATCTTTTCGCAAAATCTTCCACAACGTGGATGGGCACAGTCCCAATTGCTGTACACGACGGCGTATCGACTCATTCGGGTCCTCCTCAACACTACGCACCACAGCAGCAATGGCATGTTCTGTGCGCACTGTATGGCGTCTTTGTGGATGCGTATTATCAACTAGAGTATGCGTAGTTCGAAAACGATCCATGGTTTTCCGAATAACTTGCTCGGATGGACGATTATGTCGACCGTAAAATGGACGTAGCGCACGGTTAGTTTGGCAAACTGAACCATAATTTTCAAAATAAATTTGCACAATTTGCAAGCGTTGTACTGATGTAAGTCTATTCATGGTGAAATGGCAAAACATACTGACCACAAATCATCTGTCAACTGTCAAATTAACTGTCACTTGAAACGGTGTTGCCAATTTCAAAACCAAACCTCCAAAAAAAACACCCTTTATAATTATTTCACTGCAATTTCCGAAGTAAAACCGACAGTAGGTAATATTTCATTTAGTAAGTGATTTTGCGAATCAAACAGAGTAATAACACAAATATGCTGACAACTAAATGTAAACCGACGTACACACATACACACATCCGTTTGTGTTATTTTATCTACATCCGGTAAATTATTGTGGATTTCCGTTGCGGCACTATCTCAATTCTCAACTCCGGTTGTAATAATTAAGCAATGATATTTATTAAAGCATTTACGTAAAAATATACTATTATACAAGAATACAGTCAAAATTAAAAACGTTACACATTGTTAGGTGTGTTTGGTATCGTGCATCAGTAATAATTAATTATAGTTTTAAAAAACACGCTTTAATAGCAAACAGTACTAAAAAGTAGAAAATAATGATTAACAAAATAGTTCAATTACTTATAGTAAAAACGCGCGGGGTGCTTGATATTAAATGTTACAAATTATTTCATTGGTAGCTATTTATAAAATTAGAGTTATAATGAAAATTTAGTAATTGGCATCACCCCACGCTTTTTTACTATAATTGAATTATTTTAATTATTTTCTACTTTTTAGTTCGGTTTGCTATTAAAGCGTGTTTTTTTAAACTATAATTTATTTTCTTAATTTTTAGTCTCAAAACGACATAAGAAGTAATTTTTTTAAATATTTTCAAATTCAATTTTTTGTCAAAATTTTTAAATTCAATTTTTTTTTGTTTGTATGTAGAAGGCAATCTCCGAAACTACTCATTCGATTTCAAGATTATCACCAATATAGATACAGGTTATATATTATCGCGTTTAAATAAAAGCGCTTTTCGTGGAGACCAATTTTGCAACGCAAGTCGACGAAAAAACGGCGATAATCTACAAATTCGGGCGAAGCCGAACCGGACCGCTAGTTTTCTGTAAAAAAATATTGTTTTTCGTTTGAAAAAATATTATTTCACTTCGACGGATCAACTTATTAGATAAATCAATGAACAGAGAATCTATTTCGTTTAACTCCAGGCGAAAAATATATACGAAAAAATAACGTGGCCAGGTAAAGAAAAAGTTAAATGGCCAGGTAAAGACATGGTACCATCTATAATTTTTTAAATGCAGCTGTCTACTGCAGATATTTGCCGTCTAGTTTAAAACTATACTCTGCCTAAATGTCACCGTCCATTATAATTTCAATCCAAATATTTCGGTTCAATGGATTCTCTAACACTGAACTATATCTCAGTATTTTACATACATACATTTATTTATTATTTTCATTTCAAAGGGTATTTATCATAGTTTCTCAAAAAACACAATAACACGATCGCTTGCATGAACAAACAATCCGCCACGTTTAGAAATGTACATGAAATTAATATAAACCAGGACTAGGACAAATTTCACGAAAAAAAGACAAAACAGCGTAATTTTGATTTTAAAATGCCTATAATCGCTGTTTGTTCGCATTTTACAATAATATAGAAATTACTGTCCCCGCCAGCTTATTAATGTTGCATTACAAAACCGTGTTCGTTGGGAGGCAATAGTGCTTCTTCCTGAATATGCAAACGGAAATTTGCGGTCCACTCTCAGTTCAATAAATAGTTTCATAATTTATAATAATAATAATAATATTATAATAATAATAATAATAATAATAATGTCTTCATTGATAAAAAGTTTCATCAAAAGGCGTAAATTCAGCTTAAAGCTGGTTTTCAATCCAAACCATAACAAAAAAAATACAAATATGTGAGAAATAAAAATAATAGTAATAATAATAACAATAACTTATTGCGATAATTGAAAAATATATTCTAGCACATAATTTAGATTACCTATATCAGTGGCGGATCCACGGGGGGGGTTTTCGGGTCCAAACCCCCCCCTTCCAGAGAATCAAAAATTCCAAATTAAAATCTTACTGCGCGATAAAAAAAAAGCTTTTCATGTTTTTCATGAATTCTCCGCAAAAGGAGTAAAAATTTTTCAAGACCCCCCCCTTGCCGTAATCCTGGATCCGCCACTGACCTATATAATTTTATTTATAGAGGTTTTTTACTTTTACTTTAAATGAATGAATACCCAAGTTTTCAAACTTCAATGTTTCTAATTTAATCCTTTCTTTACTATATTGTACGAAAAAGGCAGAAACATTAATAAATACATCTTTCTGTTTAATTTCTATTAAAATTAAAATTTCCAGGGGGCGCTGATTATATTTTTTCTGGAAAGAAGACGGTAGGCCATATAAGTTTGGGAGCCACTACTCTAGATATATGGCGCCGGTCCGGAATCTGCATATATCTATTAATTAACTATATGAATCATTGCCTATCTACTCAATGTGCGGTGAGTGAACGCAACAAAGCGTATCGAAAAATATATCTGCGTCTCTTTCTTCGATGCAATTCCGTGATTTCTCCGATGATAGGATTGCATTCAATCTGAATAAAGTATCTCTGTTTCAAAAACTTTGTCTTTTTCTATGACTGGCGTACCCAGCTTTTAGCCCAAGAGGGGACAAATTAGAAATTTCTTAAGCTGGATCCCCCATGCTTGTTTTGCCCTCCTGGATACGCCAGTGCTTACGGCGTAAAAAAGACAGAAGTATATGTTTGCATCCTAATAGTTCGATTGCGATTTTATTCCTATGCTCAGTATAGAATAAAAGTATATGCGACAGATTCATTAAATAAAATTATCGACTAATTTTTCAGACAATATATTAACAAAAAATATCAATAATACATTAAACGATTAACGTTTCGATCCGGATTTGGATCTTCTTCAGAACGGATCTAAAAATATAAAAAAATAATTAATAATTAGTTTCTATTATTTTAAATCTTTCACAAATTACATTAAAAATAAATAGAAACTAATTATTAATTATTTTTTTATATTTCTAGATCCGTTCTGAAGAAGATCCAAATCCGGATCGAAACGTTAATCGTTTAATGTATTATTGATATTTTTTGTTAATATATTGTCTGAAAAATTGGTCGATAATTTTATTTATTGAAGAGTTCTAATCAGACGTTAATCAAAGATTTGTATACGCGACAGATCTTAATATGACTTAAATCAATTTAGGCCGAGAATAGTCTCGAATCGAACTGCACCGATATAATAATATATTGAATGAATTTTTTGAAACCGGATATGAATAAACAGTTGACTGCCTGCCTTAGACAACAATATGTTCCCCATTCATGCTTCTCTTGTGCAGCTTTTTAGCTTTTGCAGCCGGCCCTCGTGGCTCCTGAATGACTTTTAAGTTCCGGTTTAAGTATAATAATATATCTTTAGATTGTGCCATACATTTTATATAAAATAATATATTTCTCCCATTTGCCAGATGTAGTTTCTTTCAGATGGCGATTTACCTTTTAAAACAGATACGGAACGACGAGGAGGGAGGCAGTCTATGCAAAGTGTTGAAGCCTGGGGCTTCACAGAAGGCCCACGCCAAAATCTTGAACGTTGGTTGTTATTTTATTACTGAAATTTTACTTTGATATATTTTAAACATTTACAACAATCGCGTTTTGTTTTGCAATACTTCATAAACTACACTACTTAAAAATATTTTGTTTACATGATTTTTTTTATTTCTTTGCTACAGACTTTTGCCAAAAGTTTTCTTTTGCTTAATAAAACTAGCACCTCTTTTTCTGGTCACACTGTACATTTGAAAGACCGTCTAAATACTATCGTCTTTTGGTATTTTTTTAATGCAATTCTTTTCATTTAAAAAAAAAAACTTTATAAGTAGAAGCTTCTAAATTAAAAGAGATATCCACTCGTCGAACTATTTATCGAGGAAGGCTATAGACTATAATATAATATCACGCTACGACCAATAGGAGCGGAGCATCAATGAAACATGTTGCAAAACGTAACTAATTTGTCCGTCCGACAAAAACTTTTGAACGGTAACTCCGATCATCATAAAATTTGGACACAACATTAATCTCGGTAAACTAATATGAACGTGCATACTCGTGTCCCTCCCACCTCATTCGTTCTTTTGCACCCGGATGAAACCGGGCGGGACCGCTAGTATAAAATAATCAGAGAAAACACGTATTTTCACTGCTGCACAAACACAATATGTAAACGTGGGGTAGTGTAGGCTTCGTACACGCATACAATGTTATACGATTGTGGGCTTCATACACACGTACACGTTTGTATTCATGCTAAAGAAAGAGCCGGAGCGACTGTGGGTTGCAATAAACCGGCCACAAACAGGAAATTAAAGCCGTGAGCAAGGTATGTCCAGCTGAAAATACAACCAACACACATACATACCTAATAAACTGGCTCTCGATATTATCGAGTACACTATTGGTATCTCAGAAATAATCGATTCGATAGCTCGTGTGTAGCCTTTGTAACTAAACTCGCAAAGCATATGTCGGTAATAGAGAACTCCACGAAATTAACTGCGAACTGTTTAAACTTAGTTCCAGCAGTTCTAGGAGTTACAAACCAAGTTAGAGCAGTCTTATGCGAACAAGAATTTGATCAACAAAATATCGTCGTTGGTTCTGTAATACCTCCCCTATGTGCAAAAAGTAAAATTTGCAGGAAAGGCCAAAAAGTGGTTATTAACTTATTTCAGCAATGGATGGTAAGAACTAGCAATTTCAGAGGTATATTACTAATTCATACTTATCTTTACTATATATGTTTAATTAAGACGAAGTATTTTCTTAAAAAATATTTAACGTTAATTTCGGATTTATTGGCACATGGGAGGAATTATTTGATACAACTTTTCACATAAGAGTTACTTCCCCTTGTTGGTTTACTGTAAAATTAATTTGAAGGTATTACTAGTGTTTAGAGCTCCGTTTTCTGAATCTTTTCATCTAAAAAACTTAAAATCTGCCAACTATGCACATAGGAGCTATTACAGAACCAACGACGATAGGTCAAATACAGTAGAACCTGGATAAGCAAGAGTTCAAGGGACCGCGATCTCTTTTTCGCTTATGGAGGTTTTTCACTAACCCGAGTTTCTAGCTTATAGAGGTACAGGAATGGCCTTTCTCACTTATAGAGGTCTATAAAAACTATATAAACACAATTCTAGTTAGTTCAGTTATTTATGACTCATTCTTAAATTTCGTGGAACTATTAATACGTTCGATTGTCGCTTATGTAGAGGTACAGGCAAGTAGTAGTCTCAGTTATGAGCGAAAAACATCTTTCTCTTATAGAGGTTTCTGTTTCTCACTTATAAAGGTTTTAGGGGGTTGTAAAGACGGTACCTGGCAATTACTCTCACTTAGAGAGTTTTCTTGTTTACCCAGTTCTCACTCACTGAAGTTTGACTGTATTTATATTTTTTATCAGTAAAAAACAAGTGGAAAAAATCGTATTATGAATTTCACGTATAAAATTATACATACTTTTTTTGGCAGGAAAATTTTCGAGTTGAAAAGAAAAGAAGTTTCCGAAAGAAATCAAACATTTAGTTCACACTCAGTTAAGCCGTTTTAGAAATATGCATGAAACAAAACAGCAAGATAGATAAATTTCATAAATCGAATCTATTGTTTTAATACGACATTCATTTGTTAAAAAGTGAATAGCGCATAGTAAAGATCTATATTTTATTGTTAAAATAATCATTATTTTATATACACCTTCATTGATATAGAAAGTGAACGGCAATTACACAAATTATAAATATAGGTACTCTTGAATTAAATCACCTTTCTAATTTTAAAATAGACGTTTCCCTTTCTATGAGTCTTGCTTTGCGATTTTTTCGGTCAAAAAATAGTACCATTAACAGGAATAATTAAATCGTAAAAATAATTACATGGGGAAAAAATCCAATTTAAAAGCGAGTTTTTGGGACGAAATAACTACTAAACTCGAGAACCAATGTTATTTGAATTTGACAGTTTACGCTGTGACGTCTAGTGGCAGAAAATGAAAGCATAGCGTACAGAATTATCACTACATATTATAAAACAAAGTCCGTCGCCGTGTCTGTCTGTCTGTCTGAACATGATAAACTCAAAAACTACCGAACGGATTTTCATACGGTTTTCACCAATGGACGGAGTGATTCAAGAGAAAGGTTTATGTGTATAATTCATTAATTATTTGTGTAAACTGGTTGAAATATGACGATGATTGTTTGAAGACGTCGGAAAAAATCAAGCCGACTGGGAGCTTACGCTGCCTAATCCCTTTGAGATATAAGAAAGCAATGTATGGTGGAATTGTTCCTCTTTTATAGGTCTACAAAAAAGTCCGCGCTGGAATATGTCTATCTTTTAAGGATAGCTTACTATAACCGTTTTAAGCCTTTTTCGTGGATATCAATTTTGCAACATAAGTCGACGAAAACACGGTGGCAATCTACAAATTCGAGCGAAGCCAGACCGGGCCGCTAGTAGGTATTAAAAAATGAAAGCTTCATGTCAGTTTCCTTATGGGAATTTGACGTTTGCCGGTTGCATCTGGCGGCAGAAAATGAAAGTACAACAAAATGTGAGTGCCACGCCTACGTTCCAATTCCCAACAGAATCCGAGATAGTAATAGTGTTCCCTGTAATCTTAACAGTCTATGTGGATGTTTTTTTTTTTTTATTTCTATCTTACATATAGATATCTACAGAATGTCAGTCGTTTTCTCGCACACACCACACAATCTACTGGGTGTTGGTAAAAAATAAAAAACAAGCCGGTTTTCTTAAAAATATTATCGCTGCGAGATAACCTCAAAAAATACCTGTTTGAGACAAACAATCGTCCGTGTAATACGCGCCATGGATCTAAAAGGCTCAGAAGTTAGATGCGAATGCGGGCTTGCGCTTGTACAGTCTGTTGAAAAACTACATACTCGCGCTATAATAATAACAACTCAACAAAACTAAAATAACAACAAAGATGACAATAGCGTACTCGACTGTATTTTAAAGCGGGAAAGCGACAAGTGACAAAGGCAACGAGTGATCACAGCCAAATGCCAATTACCGACGAGCGCACGTTCCGTGCAGGTAGCTGGGAGGTGGTGGGAGTCTTAACGGCTCTAAAATGTGCCTTTGAAACGCTGTTTGTGACTAACATCCGAACTTTTTAGATCCGTGGCGAGTATTACACAGTAATCATAAACTGGCGTTTCTACTATTCAGTGAGTTATACTTTTTACGAATTATTACAGCAAATATAAAATTTTCATAATGAATTTAAAATGTTTTACTTACATTACGGCATAAATATTTCTGAATTTCTTACCTGAAATCAAAGAAAAAAATTGTTAAAAAATTATTGCATTAAATTAAAACAAAATTACAAATTTCTTAAAGAATAATCAATATACAAATCTTTGATTAACGTCTGAATAGAACTCTTCAAATAAATAAAATTATCGACTATATACCTATATTGAAAAAAACTATAAAATTATAATTCAATAGATGACGTTTCGGTCCGCAATTGGATTTCTTCGGAAATAATATAAAAAAACTTATTTTCTAACAGAATTAAGTTTGAATTTTTTATCGCAATATTAATGAATAATCAATATAATATAATATCGTCGTTGGTTCTGTAATAGCTCTTATGTGCATAGTTGGCAGATTTTACGTTTTTTAGATGAACAGATTCAGGAAACGGAGCTCTATACACTAGTAATACCTCCAAATTAATTTTACAGTAACCAACAAGGGGAAGTAACTTATCTATGTGAAAAGTTGTATGAAATAATTCCTCCCATGTGCCAATAAATCCGAAAAAAACGTTAAATATTTTTTAAGAAAATACTTCGTCTTAATTAAACACGTATAGTGAAGATAAGTATGAATTAGTATCTAATATACCTCTGAAATTGCTAGTTCTTACCATCCATAGCTGAAATAACCACTTTTTGGCCTTTCCTGCAAATTTTACTTTTTGCACATAAGAGGTATTACAGAATCAACGACGATATAATAGTTAAAAATGAGAGATTTCAACGATCGAAACACATGTAACCTATTATGTAAAAACACTGACTATTGAGATACTCGTACATTTTCGAATTGCACATGCCGCTAAATTAGCGGTATGTGCTTTATTATCGCTTTGTGCGTCAGAGCTGACTTTCGTTCATATAAGAAGTTATATCTAAGTTAATTTCACACGAAATCCATTCAAATTGAAGCTTTTTGAAAAGAGGAGATTCTGATCTATAAAACAGAACCATTTTTAAATCAATTCGAGTTCATAAATACTATTAAAATTGTAATTGAAAATTACAAACAGCAGTTGTCGGTTGGTCTGTACGTATGTACGGATGTACGTATGTACGTCACGACTCTACAGATCGCAATTTTGGTCGGATTGACTTGGGTTATATTTTATTCACTTTGTTTAGTATCAGACCAGAACCCTATTTAAATTCACATAAATGTGTTCAGTAGTTTAATTTTTATAAACAGTTTTCTTTTATTATTTTTGACAGCTAATAGTTAAAATAAAAAACCTTAAAAAAACAAAAAAATACCTATTACTGTTATTGTAATGTATTTTTATTCAACTCATGCGCGTTATTCATGTTTTATCATGCCTAAAAACCGAACCCTAAATAGCCATTTACCGACTGGTGACAATTACTTGTCATAACTCAATGAAGATTCCTACTAGCTCGGCCATTGTGGAGTAATGAAAATAAACGTAACTATTTTCTGAGTCGTAACAAAATAGCAGGTAACAACAACTCCGTTGTTACCCATTAAAAATTGAGAGGCCGAATGTTTTCGACATGGAGTTTATTCATAACCGGCTAACCTCAAACCAAAACATTGAATCGTGCTGTTTGGTGCTGTTAGTATTGACAGTTTTTTTATAAAGAAATAAATAGATATTTACAACATCTCATTATAATTAAAACATGAATAACGCGCAATTGTTGAATAAAATTATGGGCGCAACTTGTAGGCTAAGTCATGACCTGTCAGCGCGATGAATGACTTAGACTACTAGTTACGCCAATAACTATTTCATCTTCGCAGTCAGTGTGCTAGCAACGATTGCAGCGGCAAAACCAGCCTCGTGTACAGCGACCTTTAGACACACACGCATGATTATAAATCGAATGCTGTTTGACAGCACAGTCTGTATATTATTAACTTAGACAGCTTGTAATAATACACGCAGTGACCGAAGAAGTCACCCGTCCCATCTTCCAGCGGCGGCTCTATTTCAGTACCTGTGCAGACCGCTTCGGGGCTTCGGCTGGAGTACGTTCCAGCAGCTGGACACCATCGCCACCATTCATTTGCCAGTTCACTCAGTCGTAAAGATGTTTCACGTTTTACCAAAATACTTAACCCTCTAGTGAGCGTGTGATTTACAACAATACATTTCCTCCTAACAAATAAAGAATGCCTTCCCACAAATTCGTTGTGATCATTCTTGGCGAGATTGCATCGTTGTCGTTCGTTCATGAAAAAAAAGTAACGGCCAAGTGCGAGTCGGACTCGCGGACCGAGGGTTCCGTAATACAAACTTGATTGGCTTCATCATACATCATGTTGTACAGGCTACGGCAATTAGAAGATAAACATATTTCGGTAGTGCAATATTAGAAAAATATATTATTCAATGTCACTATCCGGACTCAAATCCGAATCTCTCCACTATCGCGGTGGCTGAATTATCATTTATTCTATAGTGACACATCTAAAGAATCAACTTTCTTATACTAACTATTTCACATCCTCCGAGAGGTAAAATTTTATCGATTATAAAACTGTCTTTAATAATTTTTTTTTGAAAACTCGAAAATTACTAACACATTTTTCTTTACAGCTTTATAGGTACATATATTTGCATAATATTTCTTTCACAAAAACCATAAAACAATTAAAATACGTGTGGCACTCGGGGACTGCCGCGGTAAAGCTATTGCTTCTTTTTAGGTCTTTAAGTTTTTCTTCTCTATAAAACGAAAATAGCTAGGTATAAATATTAAGGTATAAATAGTGTAATCACACACCAAAACAATTATTCATTCAAAAAAATTGAACAAAAAGAACGATATTAAGAGTTTGATCATAGAATTTCGCGCGATGTACATTTATATAGATATAATATCATATATACTTTCTCTGCACATAACCTAAATAATTTAGGTTATTTTTATAGCAGTATTATATATAAATTCATTTATACACAAATAAAGATAGTATCAGTTATGAGCAGTTATGCAGTTATGAGCACACAAACACCGTGCCGAAGTCTGCCGAACTGAAACGACGTTAGACGATGTACGGCTGTCAACGCCGCACCGCTGTGCCGGTTGGAGTGGGGGGTGTTTGATTTTTTTCGTTACGGAATGGGTGTTAGGTTTTTTTTTCGTTACGGAATTTCTTGATTCGGTCGCCGCGCTCAAAGCCCGCGATAGAAGCTATGCAATAGCTTAAAACTATGCAATTAACTGTAATTAGTAATGAAATTAATTTCATTTAATTATTTTTTTATTCAATTTTAGATAAGATATTAATTTATATATACATACATATAAATAAACAACTAAAAAGTCACAAGCATATGATATGAATAATATTGTAAAATGACACGGTGTGTCAAGGAGAACCGGAGGGCCGTAGCATGGCGCCTAAAAACACATAAAACTGGACAATATTTATGTATTATTATTCAGATTTACATATAAACTATAAGCAACTGTACAATATAATATAGATATATAATTACTGTGATCTGCAAGCTGATTGCTGATCAATTGCTACTGAAAACCGCTGATTGTAATAATAACGGGTTGCCTTAAAAGATGAACGACACCAGATCAAGAGACCAACGCCAATTAGAACAGCTGCCAACGCAGTGCCGTGGTTTTCAAATCACGTATGCGTCTAATAAACATTTTTGAACGCCATCCTATATAAAATATTTTTAACAAAAAAATTGAACCGACTTCACACTAAAAAGTAAAAAATAATTGCGTATTGAAATGTTTTGGAGTCGGTGTCAGCCAAATTGAAATCTATTCCGAGAACTACACCGACTCCAAAACATTTCAATACGCAATTATTTTTTACTTTTTAGTGTGAAGTCGGTTCAATTTTTTTGTTAAAAATATTTTATTTTTCTCTTTTTAGTGTTAATCTAACACTAAAAATCGGTGAACATACATAAAAAACATTATGCGTTTCTTTGAAATTTGAGAGTTTCCCTCGATTTCTCCGGGATCCACCATCAGATCCTGACTTGGTTCCGATGGGACTACCTCGGAAGTGCACTCTTTCGAATTAAAAAAATATTTGAAAATCGGTCCATAATTGACGGAGAAATCGGTGAACATACATAAAAAAAAAAAATATACAGACGAACATAGAACCTCCTCATTTTTGTTGAAGTCGGTTAAAAATAGTTACGTCATTTCAACCAATAGTTGGAAACGACCCCTTCCGATTTTGATGCAATTTGGTCACAAGTTTTCTTTCAACGAAGTTTTATCAACAACAAAGAATTAAAAAACATTTTTCAAAAGAGTTACACAATTCAAAAATTTATTATTTTTTGGAATCAATTCCAAGTTTATTTTTTGAATATCTCGAGAACTATTATTAGTTATAAAAATCGACTTAGGTTCATTTTAAAGAGGATATTTGGTGTTACAAAAAATCTGAAAAAGACTAGAAAAATTGCAAAATTTTTGAAATTTTCAAAATTGAATAAATGAAAATCTTTTATTTTTTTTTTGGCTCTATTTGTTCTTAAAAGATCCTGAAATTTTCAAAGAAGTGACTTTCTTTTTTTCGAAGGTATGAGTTTCGAATTCAGGCATTATGACGCGCAGTGCAAGAATCTCAAACTTACTGTCCTTGTGGTGTAATATACTATTTGCTAAGTGTTAAACTATATAATAATAATGCGTTTAACGTCCGTTTCTTGACTTTATGTCATAACAGACGCCATTCGCACCATTACTATTTTCCATCTATCAACACTTCCCGTTATTTTCTACGTTTGTTCCAACTTCAACTAATTAATAGCAATGGGCGAATAAAGGAATTTTAGGGCATTAGAATAAGGTAGGCAAATTTTGAGCGTAGGAGTTTGGCTGGTAATCGGATATGGCCTTGAATACGGAACCATCTCGATATTTATCTGTAATTATTGAGGGAAACCATCAACAAGATGGCCGGTACAGGAATTACCGTTTCTCGGCGAGAGGCAGCCCGAAAAAATCCCAAGCCCCCGCCGGGATTCGAACCCGGTACCTCCCGAATGAGAGTCTAGTGCCCTCACCACTACTCTACACCGCTCGGTGTGTTAATCAATATATATTTGAGTCAAGAAGAATCAGAAACGCGGAATAATATTTCAGCGACACGGTCTAAGAAAAGTGCCGCCGCAAAAAATTGTTTACAATTTTGTTCATCTGCAGTTTCCGCGTCAAGTGAGACTTAACGCACTGGTTAACAAAGATGGTTGTACATCTTCAAATCTCACGAAATCAATAACAGTTGAATGTGTATATATGCGCGCTGACCGCATGCGGCGTAATCTGGTAGCTCATTAGAATGACAGATTTTAGTTTTTATTTCTTTGAATCCAAGATTACTTGAGCGTACGTCATTTGTCTCGCTTTTTAAGATTTGGTTTCTTTAGTCGACCTCTTCGTCCGTCTCGCTCGAACATTAGTTTTTTATTTACTTCAAAACACGGAGATTATTGTAATGATAATTTGTTTTTTTTTTCTTTCTAACCTCTCTACGAATTTACAATGCGCTTAAACACTATACGAATTAGGAAAAAATATGACGTGATCAAAACTATTACTGCGATGCTGTATATGGTTTATTACAGGCTTGACTTAAGGCTACTGCTAGATTTGACTATTAGTTTTCTAGCGCTGGTTTTTTAAATTTGTGTTATGGGCTCGCTTCACACAAGACGTCTTTTCGAGCTTGTTTTGTGGATGGATCTGGTGCGCGCCCAGTAACAGTTCAAATATAAACACAAAGCAAAACGTGTCTATTTGACACTGAGCAGAATGATGCCATGTTGGTATGTGGGCGTTTATTCGTGTCACTCACTTGACAAGATACTGTTTCCTGATTGGTTCTTGTTCAGAACAAGCAGAGGACCCTTTTTTAAAATTCACCTCCTAAGGCGGTTAAATATTTAAGCTATGGCAGATCTGAAAAAAGAGTCGAAAATATTTTAGTAAGTACATGTACTCGTATAAAATAGTGGGTTGGCTAAGGTATTTCGGGAGGGGTTTGAACCCCCAAAACACCCCTCCTGCCTACGGCCTTATAATGCTAACGGGAAATTAGTGACGCAGAATTTGAAAATAATTTAAGATCGAAACGATCTACATTGCCCCGGCCCTGCAAGCTTATTATGATGGTTACTCTTTTAAAAACAAAGTGTAATTTCTAAGAGAATTTAAGTTTCTGTGGATAAATGGATATGATTATCAATTTGTTTCGGTATTTCTGTACTTCTAATAAACTTTTGACAGTTTTACTTTAGTGCTAACAATCTAAGACTATTTATCATTGAAATACAAGTACAGTACGCACCACGGATCTAAAAGGCTCGGAAGTTAGATGCGAATGCAGGCTTGCGCTTGTACAGTCTGTTGAAAAACTTCAAACTCTCAACTCAACAAAACTAACATAGCTATAACAACTTGACAATAGAGTACTCGACTGTACTTTAAAGCAGGAAAACGACAAGTGACAAAGGCAAATGGCAATGATCAATCATGGCCAATCACCGACGACCGCACGTTCCGTGCAGGTAGCTGGGAGGTGGTGGGAGTATCAACGGCTCTAAAATTAAGACTCGATTCCCGTGATGAACGAACTATTTACATACCTACAAGTTTGTACGGAACCCTCGGTGCGCGAGTTCGACGCGCACTTGGCCGGTTTTTTTTATAAGAATTATCGCTCTCATCATTGGATATTTTTTTATCTTTAAATTGCCGTAGCCTGTACAACATGATGGATGATGAAGCCAATCAAGAATTTACCAATTTATGGAAAACTACTGAAGACATTCCATAGAATAAGTATACCTACATGAAGTTGTCCGTACATGCTTATGTTATGAGAAGGTACTCAACAATTTTATAACCGTCATAAAACAAAATGGTTTAAGTTTGTAAAATATGATTATTGAGCATTTTTGCGATTAAAAAAAAGTCGATTTTTAACGCAATTCGAAATCTCTCAGAACTGTTTCAAAGTTACTAAGCTCGTTGTAAAGCTGTGTCCTGACTATTCCAATCAGCAATACCGATCGGCATAGTCAGGACGGAGCTTAAGACGCGCTGATTCCAATGATCGCAGCAAGTCGGGGTCTTTTGCGATTAAAAAAAAGTCGATTTTTAACGCAATTCGAAATCTCTCAGAACTGTTTCAAAGTTACTAAGCTCGTTGTAAAGCTGTGTCCTGACTATTCCAATCAGCAATACCGATCGGCATAGTCAGGACGGAGCTTAAGACACGCTGATTCCAATGATCGCAAGCCAGGGTCTTGTATTTTTTCTGGCTTAGAAGTTGTGTGCATTTAAAGTTTCGAAGAAATAATAATAAATATAGTTTTAAAAAAACTAAAAAACACGCTTTATATCGAACTAAAAAGTAAAAAATATTTTTTTTTAAAATAAGCTTAAAACAATAATGAATAAAAAATACTAGTTTTATTGTGAAAAAAGCGTGGGGCGCTCGATGTACGAAAATGTGGAACAAAGCGCCCCAAGCTTTTTTCACAATAACACTAGTCCATACATACATACATAGCTTCTTTATTCATTTAGACAGGTGTACACTGCATAAATAGCGTCAAGAAATATAAATATAATAAAAACATATTATATCAATCAAAAATTCATATCGAAATACTCATTGAGGCTGTAATTACATTGATTTATTAGAATCTTTTTGAATTGTTTTTTAAACTGATTCAGTGGCAAGTTTCTGATTTTGGTTGGTATTTTGTTATAAATTCTTATAACAGAGTTTGTCACGCCAGTATAAACTGCGTGAAGATTTGTTTTTAATAGATTTAATTGATCCTTCGATTTATGTCGAGTATTGTGATCGTGCCCCTTCTCATGTAATTGAAATAGGTCTGGTTTTGCAAGTAGAATATAGCACATTTTATTCATTATTGTTTCAAGCTTATTTAAAAAAAAAAAAACATTTTTTTTCGCGTGGACAGGATTAGAACCCACGACCCGTGATTTCGAGAGTTGACGTCAGCGAAGACCCGTGCTTTAGACCGCACGGCTACCCACTGTACTTACAGTGCTGGTATATTATACTACACTAATAAACCACTTGCTATAGTCCAAGCGAAGGTTACAAACAAACATACATACATACAAACAAACTTACAAGTGAAGTTAATATAAAGCGTGTAAAAAAATGTAAGCTTGTCAAAAGCAACTTTAAGTTACAAAACCCTATGGACACTTACTAAAACCCTATGGACAATGCAACTTTAAGTTACTAGCAGCGTCACTTAAGTGACTATTCTAGCAACTAATAAAGTCAGTTAGATGTCGCCATCAGGAAGTCATGTTATATAATGCTACGCATACACACAGCAAACGCTATCTATCGTTCAGTAGCCCATCCAAACAAACAAATGATTCTTGTATAAGTATAATTTGAATTTGATATCGAAAACAACTTTGAAATTGGGTATATTACGTAAAAATTACCGGAAAACCGCCGTAAGCGATTTTGCCTCGCGGTTACAAATACATAGAGGTCCGATTATGCATTAAATTCTTGGAAAATATTACAACACGAAAACGCAATGAAAGTGAAAAAAAAAACATAAATAACAAACTGTAAAAAAGCAATTTTTGTATCCGCTGTGTTGTAATTAAAGGCCATATTTTGTCGACATGGTGAAGAGGAATAAACAACTTTTGGATGTCTTTCAAAGGTTCTGTATATGTACACAGACACTGGGAATTTCGTTCGTATATTACTGCCTTATAATTGTTTAATTTTTTTTATATTTTACGACGAAATTTTTGAGGTTTATGCTGTTAGTTAAGCCGAAGACAGAAGAAAAATGGAAATAATTTTTAAGCGCCAAATTGAAGATCAAGAATAACACTAGATTATACAGGCAAAAAAGTTACAAAAAATCCAGGAAAAAATATATATAAACTAAGTAATATTTCACACGTAGCCAAAACTTTTAAAAAAAATTCGCTTGTTGTAATGTAATTTTCGGCGTTTAGAATAGCGTCGGAAGAGCTGTAACCGTTTAAGGGCGATGGTTAAGAATTTGGGACGAAGAAGGCTCTTAATGTCAGTGTTGACACTTTGAAAATTGATTTTTCCCTAACACTAAAATAAAAATCCTCTAAAAAACACAGTTTTCAAAATATTTTCTCCTAAATTTTTAAAATTGAATGTTATAAATAAGAACAAATTATTTTTTAAATGTGCATTAATTAACTAAAAATTAAATTCTTAAACGTCTACTGTCGGTAATACAGGGTCAGTACAGCCGACGAAGGGCGCTGTACAGAATTTTTAAAGTGAAACTTTTATTCTATCGCCCCGAATTTTTCTGGCCGTCTGTTGCATGTCGCATTACAGGCGGCCGCGGAGTAGGGGTAAAGTGAAAGGCGTTCGGAGTAGGCGCTCGGTAGAGCAGCCAAGGCCAATATGGCAGCGCCCATGGTTAGCATCAGCAGACCGTGTAGTATGTATAACACATAGTCAGTCTGTCATGCGGGCAAGTGCTGTACAGTGTTTACATGTTTTTATTCGTGTATTCATGTGAATATTGTTGTTTATAATTAATCGTGATGGATAAGTGTCTACAATCCAACGCCTACAATCCAATAAAAGTTTCACTTGCGTCGTGGTTTCTTAAAACCACACAACTGTTTTTTTTAAATTGGTATCTATTTTTCAATATTTTAATTAGAGCCATGTAAAAATATTTTACCCTAAAAAAAATGGTTGTCTGTAAAGTCGGTTTACGGACGATAGTTTTACGTGATAACGTATTCCGCTCGAAGGTCAGGCGGAACGTGACACTTTTTCGTGCATGCAGCCGGTGTTTCATCAATTTATAAGACGTTATCACGTCAAAAATATATACCCTAAAAGTTTCCCTGAATAGAAAAAGTTCCCCTAAATTTAGGGAATAATACCCTAAGGTGGAATCACTGCTTAATGTCCGTATAACGGACATAATTTCTAACTTCTAAGTATCAGCGGTACCAACTGTAAAACAGTTGTGACTGTTTGTGTCTTATGTACTGTATGTAGGTACGTAGTGCGCGGGATAATAGCGGAGCGATGTCCCCTCCATTATTTCTGTCTCTCTCACAGTCCCAGCAGCAGTGTGACGGACGGAAAGGCACGGCCAATGGCCATTGTTCTGAAGGGGCAGTCGACCTTCTCAGAGGCCGTTGTGGTGAGCGATGCGGCTCAGAAACATAAGTTACATTATGATTCTTTCTCCTTTTCTCATCTGATTCGCTCTAAACGCATGCTAAGCTACGACTTACGTCGCTTACACCACTCAAAGTTATCATAAGCTCTTGCTAGACTTTTGATCCGTGTTTCAAAAATTTTTATCATTGAAAGGTTTTGAGCAAGTGACCCCCTCTCCATCTTTGAGGCTATATACTTTTTTCCGAGGGGTTAAGGTTAGCACGAAAAAGCAGTATTCCAAATTTCTATGTCTAGGTTTCGAGGATACGAGCGTTTAAAAATCACAGTTTTGGGCAATCGCTGACTGACAGGCTCGATAGATCATCACAATTCACAAGCGCCTAGCCGGTGCTTGAAGCATCGATCCGAATGCATCAACCGGTCGTCCGAAGATTACTCGCGCCTAGTCGGTGTGATATAATGAAGTACGGTATAT
Source organism: Xanthostigma xanthostigma (assembly GCA_963575645.1). NCBI lineage: Eukaryota > Metazoa > Arthropoda > Insecta > Raphidioptera > Raphidiidae > Xanthostigma > Xanthostigma xanthostigma. The sequence continues at coordinate 3,126,882 of OY754469.1, read as the reverse complement.
AGCTATAATATTAAAGATAATTAATATTTAAGTGGAATAAGTATACGAATATAACTTTACAAAAGGTATTGAAATCCCACCAAAACTATGAATGTGAAAAAAGGACCACGTTCGATACAAAGGACAAGTGGATTGCCGGTTTTGAGAAAGTCAAAAAAAGTCTTCGGTTAGGAGCACGTCGTGTCTAGTCAAATGACTTAACTGTTTCGCGGTTTATATGTACCTGTAACAATAGTCGCCAGAGAAGAGAGAATACCGGTCTGTCATGACAATACGTTACGATTTTATAACGATATGTGTATATAAATGCAATTAATTAATCAACTTAATCAAAATAGTGAAATATAAAAGATAGCCTACAGCATTTCTTGAATTATAAGAAACATTGGAATAAAAGTTTAATAAAAATTCGTTAAATAGTGTTTTAGTTAAATCCGTTCAAACAAAATATACATACGAAAAATCATATATATTAATACGCTAAGGTTTAAGATGTTTGCCTCCCTTTTTAGAAAAAACCTCACAATTACTCCACATAAATTATATATCATTTTACAGATAAATTGCTTGCTCTACTGGCATCGACAACTAAAAAATTTATTATTGCTTTTGTTTTTGTAAATTAATTAAAATACAGCAACGCTGAACAACGTCTGCCATCTAGCGGCTTTAATTTTGAAACAACATCAACACTTCGATCTGTCATCTGACCTTCATATTGTAATACAACAGACACAATATTGCACACTACCATCTGACGGCTTTAATTTTGAAACAACGAGCAACGCTGAACAACGTCACAGCAATGCTGCATGATGCCTCCGACGGCTTAGCTCAACGCTTTTGCTACTTGCGCCTCTATATGACAATTTTTTAAAATATTTCTTCGATCTGTCATCTGAGCTTCATATTGTAATACAACAAAAAGAAGAACGTTATAAGCAGTGTGCAAAATTAGAAACGAATTGAATACCTGCAATCATATTTAAAAAATAATTTTGTAAAGTGATAATTATTATACTTATTTAGTGCGAATAATTCGCACAGGTCACACTAGTTTTATATACTAATAATATAGATTGTACCAAGTATAGTACTATTAGAGTATTAGTAATATTTGAACGGTTCAGATTGTTCAGGTGTTCATAGACACGTCTCAATGCGGTAATAGTTTGCACCACTTATCTCTCTGTATGCTTGTACTACTATTACACTAGTGACCAGTCACTGAACCCATGTAGACCAGAGTCGTACATTCACAACTGAACCATTGCCTCACAAAACAAATAGTACTACAGTCCCAGAGCTGACCCTTAAATTATATCGAACTATAGTGATCGCCAAGTGGTCGAAATTCGACCGCAATTAATTAAATCTTTAAGTTTGAACGTTACGTCATTATACGAATGGTTGATGAAAAATAACACCTTTAATGCATTGGTAGCGTCACTATCTATCTTCTTCTAATGATAATAATAAGGGCTCTTGTTAACGACAGTTTTAGTCAACGGGTAACGGGCCGACGCGAAACGGTTACCTTTGTACACGATCCGCATATACGTGAGCGCGTCCATTGTTATCGATATAAGTGCTATACTTAAAGGGCGAAGAAGTGCAAGTACATTATGTCTTGCTTGTTTATTTTTGTAATTTTCTAGTCTTGTCCCAACACTGGCCTATTATGAACAAGGCTAATTAATAAATCCATATCAATATCAATTTTAAACTCCATATTCACAATGAGCAGAACAAGGTAGGTATAGGTAAAAACGTGCGCGCACATCTGTCGTCGTCAACAGACTTCTATGAAACAAAACAAACGCTTGTTGCATGATAACAAAATATTGCTATATTGACGAGAAAATAACATTGCCAAGGCATAGTCATATCAAAATAGATACCGTACATTTCGGACTATAAGACGCACCTTTTTACATAGAAAAATTTATTCAAATTTTGGGTGCGACTTATGGTCCGAAGGTGACATTAAAATTTTTTTTCAATAAATCGTCTCTACGTTTGAGGCACGTGTTATAGTTCGAAAAATATGGCACGCCATGAGACGAGTGATAGTACCGAGAGTGAAGATGAACAGAATATTACTAGTGAGAGAAACCAGTGCATAATGTTGATATTATTTTAATATTATACCTTGAATACACCACATTTTGAATTTCTATGTTACCTCTAAAGTCTAAGCCAATTATCTAATTTGGACACAAAACAAAATGGATTATGTCAAATATATAATTCTCCACTACAATTGACGCAATCTCAATTTGGGAGTTTATACAGCCAGAGCAATTGAGATTAAAAAAAATTGTCAATGGAAAAAAGCATAGAATCTCGACAACAGAAGGAAACAAGCAAATTATGTCAAGAAATAAATAAAACTTGGTAGAATATAATCAAATCAATGGAAACTGTCAATGGACCATTGGCATAAGTTACTCCAGCAGCCCTAGGCTCAGATAATTAGATAGGAATGGGGATGGAAAAATGCCTGTTGTATTCATGCCTACAATAGACCATGCCATAATTATTATGGCATGATCGTTTGTGCATCACCCACATCTGAAAACTCGATAGCTACATTTCAGAAATAAAATTAATAAATTTTATATCCGAAATGTAACTATGTCGAGTTTTCAAATAAATTAATTACCAATCGAAAATAAAATATGTATATAAAATGCCAAAGTTTGATCGACATTTTTATTCCTGGCATAAAACCAGGTAGACAGGCACCTTCGAAGTAGTATGTTGCAGTTATAGGGTTTTCTAAACCATATGAAAATGTAGATAATTTTTTTGCGAACACGTGGAATATATTATATGTAGGTAACCATGGCAACGAATAACAAAAAATAATAATTAATACATTAACGTTTCGGTCCAGATTTGGATTTTCTTCAGAACTGATCTAAAAAATATAAAAACTGATTAATAATTAGTTTCTAATTATTAATCAATTTTTATATTTTTTAGATCAGTTCTGAAGAAGTTCCAAATCCGGACCGAAACGTTAATGTATTAATTATTATTATTTTTTAATATATTTGACTGAAAAATTGGTCGATAATTTTATTTATTGAAGAGTTAATGAAAGATTTGAATACATTATATTCTCAAAATTCAACTTTCATTAGAAAACTCGATGGATGAAATCGAGCTAAATCGGGATCTTGTACTAGTATAGTACTTATTCTGCATGCGTAATAAAAACTTAATGAAAAAACCCAAAAATTTGTCATGAGCCATTTTGCCTCGGTGGTTATGGATATAAACTAGTGTGTTGTTAGACATTGGAATGTATTCGTTAATCTAGATCATTTTTGCTACCAATGCAATGGCTCCGATTTCTTTATACAAAATATGCCTAATATCCACACCTATTCAATATTTAATTTACAGTGTGTCCCAGACTGGACGTAAAGTACGTAGTTATTACGTCATGTATACTATTGTGCTATAGATAGATAGATAGATAGTTTATTATCATTATGGACCCATACAAGGTATAAATTCGTCAGTAGGTACATACATAAGTACACAATAAAATATGTTAGTTAAAAAATACAAATTTACATAAAATATAAAATATACGAGTGGTTGAAGTTACTAGTTTCAATGTTTGTACTCTGATAATTTATAATGTTAAATATGCTTTTGTCGCTTTTTTGAAGGCATTGTAGCTGCTGATATTTTTAATGTGATTAGGCAGAGCATTGAATAATTATATGAAAACAAGTACATTTTTCCATTGCATTCAAATTAGAATGATCCCGAAAAAATAAAATAAATGTTACATAAGTAGCTGTATCCGGCCATGTATTGCAATGGCCCAGTCTGGCTTGCGCGTGTTGCTGTTACGTTGAACAGATGGCGCTCCCGTTGCCGTAATATATTTAATATAGCGTGTGCTGCTTTAACGTCCAACAGATGGCGCTGTTTTCGCCTGTCACAGACGTGTGAATATTTATTTAACCTTAACTTCAAAAATGTGTTGTGATGTCGTTTTATTTCCTAGACAAAAAAATCCAACCAACGAAAAAAAAAACGTTTATAGGTTCATTGTGGAGAGATCATTGTTAATATTGCTTATTATCGGGACACGCTGTACTTGCGTTTTACATAACGTTTGTCCCATAGGCTGTTTGTAAATGACCAGTTTCACCAAACCCGGTTAATAAATATCGACTCGTTTTTAGGCGCGAATAGCGTAAGCTAAAGCGCCTCCTATATACACTCGTTTTGTCAGTGAGTTACGTTTTTATACGCTTTATATTAACTTCACTTGTAAGTTTGTATGCATGTATGTATGTATGTATGTATGTATGTATGTATGTATGTATGTATGTATGTATGTATGCATGTTTGTTTGTAATCTTCGTTTGCACTACAGCAAGTGGTTTGTTACTGTAGTATAATATGCCAGCACTGTAACTACAGCGGTTAGCCGTGCTATCTAAGGCATAGGTCTTCGCTGACGTCAACGGAATCACGGGTCGTGGGTTCTAATCCCGTCCACGCCGAAAAAAAAAATGTTTTTTTTCCGGCAAATTTTTGACAATAAATCGAACTAAAAAGCGGAAAATAAATATAGTTTAAAAAAAAACTAAAAAACACGCTTTATATCGAACTAAAAAGTAAAAAAAAATTTTTATTTAAATAAGCTTAAAACAATAATGAATAAAAAATACTAGTATTATTGTGAAAAAAGCGTGGGGCGCTTTGTTCCACATTTTCGTACATCGAGCGCCCCACGCTTTTTTCACAATAATACTAGTATTTTTTATTCATTATTGTTTTAAGCTTATTTAAAAAAAAATATTTTTTACTTTTTAGTTCAATATAAAGCGTGTTTTTTAGTTTTTTTTAAACTATATTTATTTTTGAATATTCATCTTTGGCTTTAACCGATACCAAATAATCCTGATACTTGAAACCTTGACAAAATAAAAAAAAATACGTTTTAATGATTGAATATTAACAGTGAAAAAAAATGTCCATATAATGTTTTTTACAGTACGATATTCTTAAAGTAAGGTATAAAATGAGTAAACACATCGTACACAAATACAAAGCATGTCGTAAATTATTATATAAATATTTAAATAGTGAAAAATGTGAGCATCGCCGTTCACAGCTGCTGTTGAAATATCCAACAACTAGATTTTACCCACGGGCTCGCTCGCGCAAGTGTGATAGGAACCCGGTTTATTCGAGTAGTATAAAAAAAACCCGGCCAAGTGCGAGTCGGACTCGCGCACCGAGGGTTCCGTACAAACTTGTAGGTATGTAAATAGTTCGTCCATTACGGAGGAATCGAGTCTCGAAGATTTTTCCCGCTTAGCCGTTGGAAAACTATTGTCTTTATACATCGACAAACGTCGAGGTCAATTTGCCAACTAAACGTGTAATTGCAATGAGTTCAGACTATACTGAACTGTATTATACCTTGTGGCTATATCTGATAGTCTAGTTGTCGTACCGTGCAGTATGCGAGAGTTCTCATATTGTGCTGTACAAACGCACCGGTAGCGGACGCTTGTTTTGTATTAGAACTGTTACTGTTACATGCGAAACGGTTTAAAAACATTATTTTTATGACGTGATAACGTCTTATAAATTGGTGAAACACCGGCTGCACGCACGAAAATTGTAACGTTCCGCAAGCGAGAGCGCGATATAAACGATAGTCTCTCTCTTCTCGCGTGACGTCAGAGAGTAGTGTGTGTTCAACATTTTTTTCGGCTGTTCCAGCGAAAGCTACATCTGACAGATGGCCAGATAAATTATACGGTTTGTTAACAAATATATAATATATATACATTCTTTTAAATGTCTTTTATAATTGCTTAAAAATATGTATTTTGCTTTGGTTGATCAAATTATTAGTCGGTAAAAATATAGTTTGACAGCTACTAAAATTTAGGTTATGTATTATTCGAGCGGAATACGTTATCACGTAAAACTATCGTCCGTAAACCGACTTTACAGACAACCAATTGTTTGATGTAACTACTATGATTTTTGAATTTTCCCCTTTACTTGTGCTATAAGACATTGCTTCTTGCCAAATTTCATGATTCTAGGTCAACGGGAAGTGCCCTATAGGTTTTGATTCCCAAGAATCTTGACAGACAGACGGACGGACAACAAAGTGATCGTATATAGGTTCCTTTTTTCCTTTTGAGGTACGGAACCCTAAAAATAATACTTTACGTCAAGTTTGAAGACTCGTTAAAAATTTTAACAAAATACAGGTTTGGGCCTACCTAAAAGAAACTATTGATTTAAAAAAAAATTGAAGACATGTTTTGACGACCAAATTAAAAATTATTTTTTAATGAACCCACACTAAGTAGGATTGAAAAAAAAACATAACAATAAAATTGACACAAAACATAACAATTAAATGTTTAAGGTAACATATAACAGTTGACAGGCGTTTATCACGTAGGAGTGTCGAGTTAACAGCCAACGTCATAAAAGTTACCGGTGTACAGAAATTATAATTTAATATCGACAGAATAGTTAGAAGAAAGATAGATTCCACCAAAAACATGAAAAAAGAGCCAAGTTCAATACAAAGAACAAATTTTTTTTGACAATCATAATTAATTTTGAAAATCTGAAGAAGCTCCAAATCCGGATTGAAACGTTAATGTATTAATTTTATATTGTTAATATATTGTCTGAAAAATTGGTCGATAATTTTATTTATTGAAGAGTTCTAATCAGACGTTAATCAAAGATTTGAAAGAACAAATAGGTCGGCCGAAAAAAAGTGTCGAGTTATCACTTGGTGCAAGTTTACATATGCGCAGTCATTTGTTTATAACCTAAAACACAAAAACTTGCTAAGTGAAAACTTGGTACTCTTTATCTCAATTCTTTTTTTCGGCAAAGCCGGCAAACCCGCTTGTTCCTTATATCCTTTTTTCACATTTATGTTTTTGGTGGGGTTTTCTAAAATTATATTTTTACTTATCCTACTTGAATATAAATTATCTATATAGAAACGCGAGCAGTCTTCAGACGACCGGTCCAGCAATCTACTTTAATCATGTATTTTCAACTTTTTCGTCCTTACGTCTCACTCAAAGTGTCTCCTCCTACGCTGCTTAGTCAATCGAAAAATACAGAGTGAGTTTTAAGTTGATGCTTTTTTTTTACAGCGTGTAAAAATCAAATAGACGAGCAAATATTTCAAATAGTTTTTTTATCAAAACTCAAAAATAAGAGAGAAACAGCCTTTCGAAGTTTAAATAAATTTTATTAAATTTTCTTTAATTTTGAGGTCGGTCCTGGGGTTATATTATGTCACTATGGAAATATGTTATTATTATCAAGTATTCACAGAAATAATTGAGGCACACACAATTCTCTTAAAAACAGAACAATACACATACTTGATAATAACAACTTATTTCCATAGTGACATAATATAACCCCAGGACCGACCTCAAAATTAAAGAAAATTTAGTAAAATTTATTTAAACTTCGAAAGGCTGTTTCTCTCTTATTTTTGAGTTTTGATAAAAAAAAACTATTTGAAATATTTGCTCGTCTATTTGATTTTTACACGCTGTAAAAAAAAGCATCCTCACCTGTATACGATTGATAACGTTTAACCTCAAATTAATAAAGGTATTTTTTTCTATGACTGCCACGAAGTGTGGATTAAGAAGAAGTTGAAAATACATGAGTTCTACTGTACTTTGCGGCCAGTCTGTATACAAAACGGATAATCGTGTTATACAAATAAGCGCGATTAACTTAGTAATGTAAAAGTTGTATAAAATCCATCCACTGAAGGAGTATTTTAATTAAATATTTGACAGTTATACTTTTTTGAGCGTAGGACTAATTCATTATTCGTTACAGTCGCCTACAGTAAACTATATAGGTATAGGTATATATATTAATTATATATATAGGTATATCTCTGTATCTATACTAGTATATAAAGCTGAAGAGTGTTTATGATATATTTTACATAATATTATAATATGGTATGGTAGTCCGGTGTCTGTATATATAGTAACGAATTACAAACTCCACATACTGTGAGAGTTGTTTTTTTAATGAATTATACAGACGTTAGCTCAATTAATTCAAATAAATAAAATCGTAACTCAGTCTGTAATTGAACAGTTTTAAAGATTCCTAGAGCGAATTTTCAATTTTCATCACTTTTTTCTGTTTATATTTTTTGTACTATATAAAGCTGAAGTGTTTGTTTGAACTACTGGTTCGAATTGAAAACATTTTTTTGTTGGATAGTCCATTTATCGAGGAAGGCTATAGGCTATATAATATCACGCTACGACCAAAGGAGCGGAGCATCAATGAAAAATGTAACTCAAAATTTGTCCGTTCGACAAAAACTTTTGAACGGTAACTACGATCATCACGAAATTTGGTCACAACATTCATCTCGGTAAACTAAGATGAACGTGCGTACTCTGTTCTGTGTGCGTACTTATGTTCCTCCCCCCATTCGTTCTTTTGCACCCGGGTGAAACCGGGCGGGACCGCTAGTACACAACACGAGTAAAAAGTCTTCGCATTTGTGCTGTGTTTTGAAAACCAACTTTGGAAGGAAGATTATGTAGCGGAGCTAGCAAATTAATTTTCCATTTCTATTTCTTTGAGAACAGACTCACCGCTAGTGTCTTAAAGGCAGATTTTTTCCTCAAATTACGATGTTTCCCCGTTATTATCGTCAAAAAGCTGGCGAAGATGTCTGAGATTCGAAAAAAATTGTACACCTGGTATGTACATATGTTTAAATATATATAACAATACAAAGGCATGCACAATAGATTGACTTTTAAAAGTAAAAAGTCAAGTGGGAGCATAAATTTATGTTATTACATATTAACTTTTATTTATAACATCCTTTGGGTACCTACAAGTTTGATTTTATGGTTAACTAAGTTATGGTATAGCCTTGTTTCTACACTTGTTTGTACAAACTGTCCACGTCTATAGCCGTTTTATAAAATCAGGTACTCGAGTCGAATACATCGTTTTAATCGATAATTATTAATTACTGTTCCCAAATTAAAGAACAATAAATACTATGTACAGTACAGTCGGATTACTGGAAGTGTCGAATTACAGTGGACACACGATAAAGGAGTGATGCCTATATTCACCGAACACTATTGAAGATATAGAAGTCACTAATTTTGGAACAAATTTATTCGTTAGAATAAAATTTACTTTCAATTCACCAAACAAAACATCAGGCAGAAAAGTTAGTTAAAGAATAAATATACACTGCACTATACTCCTTGCTCTTTTTGTTGAATATTTTGACGTTCACCCAAAAATCCGACCGATGGCGTTAGTGTAAACGTCAAAAAATAATAATGTTTTAACCTTACCCAATTGCACACAAAACTTCCACTAACTTTACAACTATATACTATATATATGTTACGGTTAATACAAGAAAGTAGTTTATTCGCGAATTAAGCGGCTAATACCCGAATTAACAAACGTCAAGGATTGGTTAATTCGGGTATTAGCCGATTAATTCGCGAATTAACTACTTTCTTGTATTAACCGTAACATATACACTTCACAAAAGGTCCATAAACAACACATAAATAAATTCACAAGAGCAACTGTAGATATAATACTCCACGTTTATACGTTGGGTATTATGATCTATGTGGCGGCCATTATTATTTTATCAGGTGAATAAATATTTATACCCTCAAAGTAAGACAGAATAGATTTATACCTGCAGTAGGTAAACATAATTATGGTTGGTGAATTGAATTATCTGCACTATTTATTCGGGGGAATATGTAATGTAGAACAAATGAACCGAATAAATAACTACTTACGATCGGTGAATCACATATTATATTTATTTTTTATTGTGAAAATCGAGACGAAAAAATTGTTTAATCTGATCCTTGTGGCAAAATTGCACGATATAAAAAAAGACGAGCCAATAGAATTTCGTTAATTGTTTTAATTTAATTTTTGGGCAGTCTATGTAAATAGAAAAATCAATCAATTATATCTTTTTAATAGTACAAAAAATATGACATGAAATGTAATATTTTTATATCCTTTTTTATTTCGGTGAATTTTTGAATCATAATAATATTATACTTGTGTACTGTGTATTATAGTTTGCGTTTAAGAGAAAGTGAGATAAGTAGATGCGTATCCGAACGTGAGAGCGAGAGAGTTGAAAAGAGAGACTACGATCAAGTGTGGTTTGGCCGGCGTGACCTGTTAGGAGCTACTGTGCTACGCGGGACCGAGCCACCAACCTTCATCATTCTCTGGTCTAGTCAGTGTTTCTCAACATTTTAACGTTTCATTTATTTTAACTGAAATGAAATGTAAGCAAGACATTAATTTTATTATACTAGCGGCCGGGTCCGGCTTCTTATGAATTTGTAGATAGTCACTGTTTTTCGTCGAACAACGTTGCAAAATTGATCTCCACGAAAAGCGCTTTTTTTTAATCTATACTAATATATAAAGCTGAAGAGTTTGTTTGTTTGTTTGTTTGAACGCGCTAATCTCAGGAACTACTGCTTCAAATTGAAACATTTTTTTTTTGTTGGATAGCCCATTTACCGAGGAAGGCTATAGGCTATATAATATTACGCTACGACCATTAGGAGCGGAGCTTTAATGAAAAATGTTGCAAAATGTGTCTCAAAAATAAGCTTCTATTCATGTGAAATGCACTAACTAGATATACTCATATTAGTGATGCAAGAACACAACATCAGGTAGATCAATCGGTAGAGCACGCGTCTGTCAATATCAGGGTCGTAGGTTCGAGCCCCACGTTGGGCAAATATGTTTTTATTTTTTTTTTTATTTTTTACATTGCTTTCTTCTAAGGCTTACATTTAAATTTATTTTAATATTATTTAATTCATTTAAAAAAAATTATTAGTTAAAAAAAGTTTAAATCTCTACTGCTTTTTATCGACAAAAACTTTTGAACAGTAACTCCGATCATCATGAAATTTGGACACAACATTCATCTCGATAAACTAAGATGAATGTGTGTACTCATGTCCCTTCCTTCCCCATTCGTTATTTTGCACCCGGGTGAAACCGGGCGGGACCGCTAGTTTAAATATAAAACGCTCAGCAACTAGGGCATATGCGTAAACATAAGATCAAAAAGGTAAGTATGATAAATGTCAGTATGATATGAATATCAATAACACTAAGGTTTACACCAATTATGAGACGTGAGCCCGGACGCTTCTTGACCACAACGGTTGCCCCTAAAAGGGCTTTTATTTTAGCGCGACAGCCCATGTCCATTCTAAATATTGGTGAAAAATATTTAAAAATCGGATGAGTAGTTTCGGAGATTACCTCCTATATCCAAACTTAACTCTTCGTAACATTAGTATATATAGATACTATGTATTGCTTACGCAGATTCAATCAACCACTGGTTGAGAAACACTGGTCTAGAGGTACAACATATACCTACATACCTCCACACGCAAATATACGATTATTTTGCTTGACTCTGAACTATTCCACGTATTTTATAAAATATTCGGCTCAAACTTTTATTTTGTTTTTTTTTTAGTCACTTTAGTCGCTTCGGCTATAATGTACTGTGTGGTGCGCATGCTCAGGAAACACCAACAAGTGAAGGGTACGTCCTGCGACTAGGTTATTCATACGCAACTTGAGTAAAAATACAAATAGGATCTATTTGCCCCAATAAACTGATGCCAGTATTTTGGCTACAATTCAGTTTTTGCATAAACGCGAAAGTCCGATCTAAATCAGTTCAACAGTTTTTGAGTTAATCCGAAACAAACAATCAGATAGGTAAACAGGCAAATATTTCTAAAATGGCCAATTCGATCTAGGCATGCACTTCTATCTCAAAATTTCGTTAAAAACTCAATTAGAGACAAAATTTATTTGTAGAATGTATAGGTAATCCTAATCTATACTAATATATAAAGCTGAAGAGTTTGTTTGTTTGGTTGATTGAACGCGCTAATCTCAGGAACTACTGGTTCGAATTGAAATTTTTTTTTGTTGGATAGCCAATACAATATCACCAATAGGAGTGGAGCATCAATGAAAAATATTGCAAAATGTAACTCAAAATTTATCCATCCGACAAAAACTTTTGAACGGTAACTCCGATCATTTTGGACACAACATTCATCTCGGTAAACTAAGATGAACGTGCTTACTCATGTCCCTCCCTTCCCCGTTCGTTCTTTTGCACCCGGGTGAAACCGGGCGGGCCCTCTAGTCATATATAAATACGGGAAGGAAAACAGTTGTGGCACCGATTTGAGTGTGTTAATTCGCACACATTGTAATGACTAATGAAATATACATCGTTCTCTTCGTTTAAATAGGGGAGGAGTGCACAATATAAGTTTTGATGTGTACGAATTAACACAGGTAAAATCGATTCAGGAGAAATCCATATAATGACAAAAGAGCCTCAATCACGTTCAAACTTGCAAATTTAATAAATTACGGTCGAATTTACCGTTGGTAGCTTTCAAAAATTAAAAAATATAATTACTTACATTCTTAAAAATATAATCACTTCGATCAAAATAAGGATTCATCGCAGCTTACCTGAAACAAAACAATAAACCAATTGAAAAACGTACCTATATTTATAAATTTATATAGAATAATATAAAGTGTAAACTCTATATAGCGACACTCAAGGGACTGTGCATTTTGTGGCGTTATTGAGAGTTTGCGTTAAACGGAGAGAAGAAATAATCCATTAATATTCTTTTACTATAATATGTATTTACCAACAAACATTCATACTATCCACAAATTACAACAGCTGAGCTAAACATATGAAAGATAATCCCAACAAACAACAGAACGAGTTTCTGAGAATCTTCGGTACGCATGGTACCGACAACAAAGCAACAAAATAACAAACAAGTACTGTTTACTGCTTAATGATGACGGATTGTTGTCGTTATTTAAAGTGGGTGTGTCGTTATTTAGACTGTATCATTGTATGAGCAACAAGGTAAACCAACTAGAGTCAAATAATTTCGACGTTTTAAGGAGTTTGTCGCTATATCGAGTGACGTTAAATGGAGTTTACACTGTATATCAAAATGTAATAAAAATACTAAAGGAATAATAAAATTTCAGCACATAATAAAAATACCCAATATCCATTTTATATAATAGTTAATTAGCATAACATTAATTAAAAGCAATAATTAGCTATGCTCAATATTAGAATTTTCTGCTGTGATAATTAAAAATGCCGGCAATTAAAACGCAAATATATTGCAGTGTTTTCAGAGTTGTTATGCATTTGCACTTCCCACGTAAAAATTCACAGCAGCAATTATAAACGTTTATCAAAAATTATTTTTTTATTATGTAAAAAATACTTGGAACTGTAGTTATCTAATTATGTTACAAACAGTGGCTTGAAACTCTACACAGCAGAAGGCAGTATAACAACAAATCAGATATTTTGTAATAATGTACGTGAGAAGCAAGGGCGTAGATATAGGGGGGGTAAAGAGGGTAATCACCCCACCCTCCCAGGATCATAATAATAAAAAAATAAAACTAAAAATAATACGAATACCTGGCTAAAAAATAAAATTTAGAAGTACTTTTCGAAAAGGAATTTTTAAAATTAGTTTGGAAATTAATATTTTGCTTGACACCTTCCTTCGTGAGTATTCTTATGTGATATTAATAAAACTTAAAAAATATTGATTTTTTCTTTGTTTTCGGTTAAAATTAATTTTTTCCAAAAATTCCAACGGGATACTGAAGATGAATGGATTTGTGATTTAGTCCGACCAGCGAAACCCGTTTTTGAAAAAAATGGCGCAATTTGCAATTAAGGAAACAAAAAAAAAGTGATCGTTAATTACTCGACAAGTAATTGACCGATGACGCTAAAATTATTCATGCATGTTTGGGTCAACATAGACATCATTTTTGAGAATTTTAGCCATCTATGTGCGGTCATTTTTTAGTAAAAAAAAAAGTGTTTTTTTAACTTTCGGGGCTATTTGCAAGTTAGCGACCTCTGTTAGTGCTCATTTTTTAGGAAATTTCATAAGGAACAACTTTCTCAATGCATATGCTATACTAAAAGTCAAGAGGAACGGAGATATTAAAGGAAATAGAGAAAAAAACACTATTTTCGTCACTAATTGTTAATTATAAAATCAAGCACACCAACAATTTGTAAACAAACTTAGGGGGTTACCCTAAAACGAAGCGATTCCAACAATAATCTCGCCTGTGCCCGAAAAATACACCCAAAACTCCTCGCCGTCTAGCCTATAATGTTATAAAGAGGTAAAGTTTGGAAGTTTGGATGTAGGAGATAATCTCCGAAACTACTCATCCGATTTCAAAAATTTTTTCACCAATATTTAGAACGGATCTGCAGGATGGACGTATGGCAAAGGCGTATATTATCACGTTAAAATAAAAGCGTTCCTCGTGGAGACCAATTTTGCAACTAAGTCGATAAAAAAAAACGGTGGCAATTTACAGGCGAAGCCGGACCGGACCACGTGTTTCGACTTTTACGTGAAAAAAATTTATTTTGCTGTACCTACAACTCGATAGGATTAAAAAAACAAATAGAATTTAAAAGTAAATGAAAATCTAGGAAAACCCTCTCATACAATAATTAATGTGACGCCACTGGTTGCACTGTACACATATGTTTTGTATTATAATTTTGTGGTGAATGAAATTGGGGATATCTCATTTAAAATATTCTTATCTCATATCGTAACAGCCGCGATATCATTATCAAAATATTTACAATACTATCGTTATCAAAAACAGACTCTGATACATAAATGATATTTGACCAGAGATTACTAAAATAATGTGTGCTGAAAAATTATTATTCATTCTAAAATTAATAGAATCAGATAAAATTACATTTCTACAGTCAATCCTTTCTTAGAAAATCACACTTTAATGCAAACTTATAGAAGTAGCGGACTTGCAGTCATGATTATTTCACGAACTAACGCTCTGTTTAGAAAATTATGAGGAAGGACCTTAGACCAATCGCATTTTCCGAGACAAAGTTACCTTCCTTACTGACATTTAATTAGTCGGCGTAAAAAGCCACTATGACCATCATATATATTAATACGCTGAGGTTAAAGATGTTTGTCTCCATTTTTAGAAAAAACCTCACAATTTCTCCACATAAATTATATATCATTTTACAGATAATTGCTTGCTCTACTGACATCGACAACTAAAAAATTTATTATTGTTTTTGTTTTTGTAAATTAATTAAAATACAGAAACGCTGAACAACGTCTGCCATCTGACGGCTTTAATTTTGAAACAACGTCAACACTTCGATCTGCCATCTGACCTTCATATTGTAATACAACAGACACAATACTGCATACTGCCATCTGACGGCTTTAATTTTGAAACAGCGAGCAACGCTGAACAACGCCACAGCAATGCTGCATGATGCCATCTGACGGCTTAGCTCAACGCTTTTGCTACGTGCGCCTCTATATGACAATTTTAGTAAAATATTTCTTCGATCTGTCATCTGAGCTTCATATTGTAATAACAACAAAAAGAAGAATGTTATAAGCAGTGTGCAAAATTAGAAACGAATTGAATACCTGCAATCATATTTAAAAAATAATTTTGTAAAGTGATAATTATTATACTTATTTAGTGCGAATAACTCGCACAGGTCACTCTAGTAAAGAAATAATTGGGTATTGTACCGCAACCTTTTGACGTTGTTTACGAAATTGGCAGGTTCTGAACCGTTCAATAGGGATGCAGATTTTGAAATTAGATTTTCCATTTTTAAATCATTTTTTATAAAAAAAAGTTATTCACATATCCAATTGCACTAATTTAATGTAGGTAAGAAATGTAACCAAGAAAATTATAAAAATCAATGTTCTGATATTCTAACAAAGTTTGATGAATTCTGTATTAGAGACAGGAAGAAGAGAAAAATGATAATTTGAAACAATACGAGCGATTGTTATTTGCACGATAAATATTATACAAATATACAACGTGTTGTTACGTCATATCCGGTTCGTCCTCCAACATACCAACTTACACATTATACAATGTGTTTTCATTGTTTTTATCTGTTATTGCTTTATTGGTGTTCATTCTTAAATTTTTATAAAGTATAAACGCAATCAGAGCTCTGTTTTTGTTACACAACTGTCAATAAAAAAAATTAATCCATATATATTAATACGCTAAGGTTAAAGATGTTTGCCTCCCTTTTTAGAAAAAACCACACAATTTCTCGACAACTAAAAAATTTATTATTGCTTTTGTTTTTGTAAATTAATTAAAATACAGCAACGCTGAACAACGTCTGCCATCTGACGGCTTTAATTTTGAAACAACGTCAACACTTCGATCTGTCATCTGACCTTCATACTGTAATACAACAGACACAATACTGCATACTGCCATTTGACGGCTTTAATTTTGAAACAGCGAGCAACGCTGAACAACGCCACAGCAATGCTGCATGATGCCATCTGACGGCTTAGCTCAACGCTTTTGCTACTTGCGCCTCTATATGACAATTTTAGTAAAATATTTCTTCGATCTGGCATCTGAGCTTCATATTGTAATACAACAAAAAGAAGAAATTAGAAACGAATTGATGCAATCATATTTAAAAAATAATTTTGTAAAGTGATAATTATTATACTTATTTAGTGCGAATAATTCGGACAGGTCACACTAGTAGATAGATAATATAATAGGAAGATGTACAAGAAGCCATTGTGCATAAGACCAAGGAAAAGTTGGGCGAATAAAAATGGACTAATTGCTTGACTTGAAAATAGATGGTCTGGTATTAACTCTCTCGGTTACCTTTTCACGCCTAAACCGCAGAACAGATTTCGATAAAATTTAGGAAGGAGATAGATTGCATCCTGAGGAAGGACGCAGACTATCTTTTGTTTTAAAAAAGTCTGAAGGGAACGAAAGTTTGTATGGAGAACCAATCATTTCTCAAGAAATGAAAATTCATATTTAGGCTTCTGGTAAGAAATAGAAACCTACGTGTTTCAACGCTTTTGCAAAATAATCCCTCAGGGGAGTAAATAGGGGTGATTTCAAAATTCACTACTGTTGTCGCTGCCCACCGGGGCACAGTCCCGTTAGGCAAGACTGTAATACGGTGGAGCCAAAGGCGCCGTTACTGTTGTCACTGCCGAGTGGGACGCAGCTCAGTGACGCAAATCTTACTGTTACGCTGCTGTGTTTAGTCCGGTGCAATAATTTAATGGTTCTATTGAAAAACTCATATTTCATTAAAGAATGCAGAGATTTATTTCAACTTTGGTTTCAAAGTTAAATAAAATATGCAGACATTGCAGCTCAAGTCAACAGCATCTATTTTAATTTGAGAGAATTTACTTGGAAGTATTAAAAGAGGTAATTAAAAAAGTGACTTTATTTTACATCCGGTATAATTTAAAAACGCATACGAATAATTTATCCAATTTTTATGTTGAATATGCATTCAGAAATTCTGAGAACTATTTTGTACAAAATTCAATATGATCAATCATTTTACATTAAAAAATATTTGTAATTATTGATTATCATTCTGTTTAAGATTAAATCACTATATCAGCTATACTTTATATTATTCATCGAAAATTTATAAAATTCGTTGAATCACGTAGAATCTGCTTGAATCAAACAAAACTTATCCAAGGCATTAATCAATTATTTATTTTTTCAGCTTCAGAAAGGAGCGTAACAGTTATTATATTTAGCAAAAGCACACGAATAAGTAGATAAGCGTACTGTAGACTATAGACGTTCGAGAACTGAGGTCATCAGCGTCTACGTGTGTATTAGAGAATCTACCAGCTAACATACGCAAACCGACTGGTACGAGCTCGGGTTCCTGCAAATTCCCATAAAACATTGGAATGCTAACAACATTTCAATGTTTTCCCCCGAGAAAACTGAAATATATTTTCAACAAGGAGTGACATGTGTCAAAATTTCCTAGATATGAACTGTATTTTTTCTCTTAAACTCCATACAAGGTAGCGGCTTTTGTATTCATTTTCAGTATTTTCAACACTTTTGACATTTCACTTGTACCTATAGCAAACTTAACTACCAATCCTAGCTTAGCTATTACGTGGAAGTTACTGCATCACCCTAGCACTGGCTATGCCAAGTTGGGTGGATCAATTTCATACAGAAGATAGCAATTTATACTTACATTATTTGTACTATATTTTTTGAAATAAATTTTGAAATAATAAAAATAATAAATAATTGTTCAGAGCGACAAACATGCGGTGACCGTACTGTGTACAAGATCCCAGGTTCGCACCCAGCTGGAGTAATATAAAAACCCAGCTTCGTTAGGTTCTGCCCCGTACTGTTCCAAAGTTTTTGATTCCCAAGTTACCACGAAGCTTCTTGCCGGCATGGAAAGGACCACATCGCAAAATTAGGTGCATATCGTTTTTTTTAAATTAACTATTTTACCAATTACCATTCGTTGGTATTTGTGTAGTGTTATAAAAATCAATAGGTGCAGATGGGATATTCAGTTTTAGTAGAGTATTACTTGAAATGACATTTTTATTGAAACATCAAAAATTGCGTGACGGTATTAATTAATGATTCCAAGAATTGAAGAATATTAGTCACAGAGGTTATTGCTGGGGCATTAAAATTACTGATGATGGCACAAATTCCTATGATGCTGTATAATCACGTAATCACTCTTTTTACTTATCATTCTCTAAATCCATCATTACCCTGCTATCAGCACCACCACTTCTACAATATGTATATTGTTTCCATTGTTTTAACTTGTTATATAAATGCTAGCGGTCCCGCCCAGTTTCACCCGGGTGCAAAAGAACGAATGGGGAGGAAGGAACATGAGTACGCGCGTTCATCTTAGTTTACCGAGATGAATGCTGTCCAAATTTCATGATGATCGGAGTTACCGTTCAAAAGTTTTTGTCGGACGGACAAATTTTCAGTTATATTTTGCAACATTTTTCGTTGATGCTCCGCTCCTACTGGTCGTAGCGTGATATTATATAGCCTATAGGCTTCCTCGATGGAATTAGTATTTTTACTTTCATCCACAGATGCGCAATTAGGTTGCAAGATGGCAATATAACGGCAATTTTTTTTGTTGGATAGCCCATATCCAACAAAAAAAATTGCCGTTATATTGCCATCTTGCAACCTAATTGCGCATCTGTGGATGAAAGTAAAAATACTAATATCGCTATTAAAAAATAAGGGTTGGTGGTAGAACGGTGAAAATTTAGGATTATAAGTATTTTTTAATGGCAAATCATAAAAAAAGAAAAAAAGAAATTTTTGTCCAAAAAATAAAAAAAAAATTCTGGACAGGGCCACCCTTATCACCTAGGGGTATAAAAAATAGCCTACGACCTATTCTCAGACCTACCAAGTATACACAAAACATTTCATAAAAATCGGTCAAGCCGTTTCGGAGGAGTTCTATAACAAACACTGTGACACGAAATTTTTATATACATATATAGATTATTATTGTAAAAATACCAGAACACTTTGTGCTAGAGTTTTTATAGCCCAGAAGAGAATAATAAGACTAATTTTCAACTTGAAGCCTAGAGAAAGCTGTAAAGCAATTTTTATAAATAAAAATATCTTAACTTTCTGGGGAGTTTACATGCATGAACTTATAACGTTTCTTTATGATTCGAATTTATTGGTAACCAACAAAAATGAAGTTAAAAACTATATTACAAGACACAATAATTTATCCATAAAACATATTTTATGAAAAATGTAAACTATATGAAAAACTGCCTCAAAATTTGAAGAAATGCACAAATATAAATTCCCTAAAAACGGCCTAAAAAAATTCCTGCTCGGAACTGCACCGTATAAAAATGATTTGTAAACCAATCCATTTTAATTGACGTTTGTAACCAATTTTAATTATTGGATCAGCAATAAATAAATATCTTATCTTATTATCAGAAATTCACGCCAAATGGACGTTTCGAAGAGTCAAAAACGGGTTGCACGATTTTTTACACGCGAAGATAATATTATTAGCTTGTTAAAATAACAGGCTGGACAGATTCGTTCTGTTTATTACGGTCCTGGATTGTGTGCATGCAGGTATGCGATGTTGACTAGTTTTGTTAGTTTTCCAGTCACAATGTGCCGATAACGTGGTCCATTAAAACGCGTTTGTTTTTTATGGTGTCGGCAAGGTTGCAGGAAGCTGCCATATCTGGAGTTGTGTTGACGGGGGAAACGGAGTACGAGACCACACGAGACAGGATGCTGCTATAAAGCATACGTACCTACATTGTAAGATGGTGATGTGCAAAAATTTTTATTTTTTAACAACTGGTATTACCACATTTATTTGAAAGTAACCTGTTATAAATAATTGTCAAACATAATAGTTTATTACCAGTACTTAAACACAACAATTTTATTGTTGTATTAACAGTCCGGCTCGGCTTCATCCGGATTTGCAGATTGCCTATCAATAGACCATGCTGTATTCAGCTTGTTTTTTTCTATAAGTCAATTTTTAATACGTCAATCTATACTAATATATAAAGCTGAAGAGTTTGTTTGTTTGAACGCGCTAATCTCAGGAACTACTGGTTCAAATTGAATAAATTTTTTTTTGTTGGATAGCCCATTTACCGAGGAAGGCTATAGGCTATATAATATTACGCTACGACCATTAGGAGCGGAGCTTTAATGAAAAATGTTGCAAAAAGTATCTCAAAAATAAGCTTCTATTCATGTGAAATGCACTAACTAGATATACTCATATTAGTGATGAAAGAACACAACCTCAGGTAGATCAATCGGTAGCGCATGCGACTGTCAATATCAGGGTCGCGGGTTCGAGTCCCACGTTGGGTGAATATATTTTTATTTTTTTTTTTATTATTTTTTACATTGCTCTCTTCTAAGGCTTACATTTAAATTTATTTTAATTTTATTTAATTCATTTAAAAAAAAATTATTAGTTAAAAAAAGTTTAAATACTGCTCTTTATCGACAAAAACTTTTGAACGGTAACTCCGATCATCATGAAATTTGGACACAACATTCATCTCGGTAAACTAAGATGAATGTGTGTACTCATGTCCCTTCCTTCCCCATTCATTCTTTTGCACCCGGGTGAAACCGGGCGGGACCGCTAGTACAATATACCTACAATAGCATTCAATAATATAATGATTATTAATCCTACGAACAACCGTTTATTAATAATGTTCTAACTTTTCTTTTTAAAAAAGTCTAATTTCTGTATATCTTTGATCTCAAAAGATAACGTGAATTTAACTTTCTTATAGAGTTGGTAAATCTAATTAGTTCCGCGGATACGTTTCCGGGAACTAGTTCTTTTGAGCTCCGCTATCGTGCTATGTTCAATCCGAAAATTAGTCGGAACTACCCAATTCTACACACCAATCTGAGGGAAATACTCGATTTGAATGCACATTTTAGTGATGTGTCGCTCCTGAGCGAGTCGTTCATAATGAACGACTCCTTTCACGGAGCGGAGCGAGTCGCTCTATTTTGTGAATGACTCACTCCGAGCGCCATTGCTCTGTGCTGAACTGTTGTATTCGCACATTTACAGCAGCACAGACCACAGAGGCACTAGTGAATTTTGCACGTACGGAGTTATCTTTGCTGAGTCATTTAATGTTGAACGACATACTGTTGTAAGTGCAATAGTACTAAACTTACAGTGACTTAAACCATTCACATTGACGCCGTTGCCAAAGATATAATATTGTAACAATAAACATTATTATTAACAAAAATATTAGGAGCACTGTGGTTTGAATCTAATAAAAAATAGAGAATAGTTACTTCTTACCACAACAAGTGTATTAGTGGATCTCGAAATGTACATCCACTAATAAACTTGTTGTGGTAAGAAATAACTATTCTCTATTTTTTATAACATTATTATTGTTAAGCTTTTATTATACTTTATAGTTTATCCGAAATGCGAATAATATAAGATCAGAATCATAATAACATGAGCTCAGAGCTGAGTGTATTGTGCTGTGCAATGCTATGTGACTCCTGAGCATGTATGATGATAGTTCACACCTCTGCAGTCTGCACTCTTGTGTAGTACGTAGAGTTTAGTGTCGCTCCTTTGAACGACTCGCTCTGAGCGACTCTTTTTAGTGAGCGGAGCGCACGGAGCCAGCTCCCAATGTGGACACATCAGTAATGCACATTCGTTCAAAAGTTCAATGATGTTCGGATCCCTATTTATCTATTGCAACAGCTTCACGTTGTCTATCAACGCTAGACGAAGTGCCACCCACTATCGTTTCATCCTTGTCTCACACGCACTTCTACGCACGCTTGGCAATGTTCTATTTACAAGTTTGCTAAATATATTTATAGTAGGCACAATGTCATTTTTAGACCCGATGTAAACAACACGAACTAAAATCTCGCATTTACGATTCTGCTTACAGGATGTTCTTATGGCTAGCCAAGGCTAGTTGACTCAACTAAGAAAGATTTAGAAGGATTTTCAATTTCTTAAGCACAATAGAATACCAGAAATATGTAAATCATATATATTAATACGCTAAGGTTAAAGATGTTTGCCTCCCTTTTTAGAAAAAACCTCACAATTTCTCCACATAAATTATATAAATCATTTTACAGATAATTGCTTGCTCTACTGACATCGACTTCTACAAAATTTATTATTGCTTTTGTTTTTGTAAATTAATTAAAATACAGCAACGCTGAACAACGTCTGCTATCTGACGACTTCAATTTTGAAACAACGTCAACACTTCGATCTGTCATCTGACCTTCATATTGCAAATACTGCATACTGCCATCTGACGGCTTTAATTTTGAAACAGCGAGCAACGCCACAGCAATGCTGCATGATGCCATCTGACGGCTTAGCTCAACGCTTTTGCTACTTGCGCCTCTATATGACAATTTTAGTAAAATATTTCTTCGATCTGTCATCTGAGCTTCATATTGTAATACAACAAAAAGAAGAACGTTATAAGCAGTGTGCAAAATTAGAAACGAATTGAATACCTGCAATCATATTTAAAAAATAATTTTGTAAAGTGATAATTATTATACTTATTTAGTGCGAATAATTCGCACAGGTTACTCTAGTGAAGATGTATTTTGTCAGCTGACAACCAATTTGTCTCCGAGTATTCTGCCAGCGATGCTATTTTGACCAGAAACTACCCTATTTTTGGACTATCAGACGCACCTTTTTACATGGAAAAATAGAGTCAAATTTTGGATACGTCGTCTTATGGTCCGAAGGTAACTTTAAAATATTTTTTTCAATCAATCGTCTCTAAATTTATGGCAACAACATTAAAATATATACATTTTTTAAAACTCTTCTTATTTTGAGGTGCGTCTTATAGTCCAAAAAATACGGTAAATATTAAATGATTGCTGTTTTCCAATCTTGGATTTTTAATTTCGTCAGCAGAACAATGGCGGCTCCTGCAGAGCAACCAAAATCTTAAGTACTTTACAATTTTAGATTGCATTTAACTAATATTTAATAAAAAAAAAAAAAAACTAATATTTAATGACAGGAAATAGTCTAATAGTTACACAATCAACGCTAAAGTTTAACAGCCACTGGCAGACCACAAAACTCGTATGCGTTCTGTGTGGCAGACTTTCTTGCGTTCAGGTGCTGTTCTGCGCTCCGAAGCAGCACATGAAACGTCATCATCAGATACCCCCGGTGTACACCGTGCATCGCCTGATCTACAAGTTATAGCGTGTTATTGAGATCGGCTTTGAGCTGCATCTACCGTCAGCACATTAGTACAAATTAAAGTATATATCACTGTCATTTGCTTGAAGTGTTCACACATCCAGTCAACATCCTTGATGGCTTTGACTTGACATAATACGCGGCCTATGGCAGTCTAGTGACTGATGTTAGTGTATATTGTAGTTCGTTGTCGACAGTGGTTGAAAAAAAGTTAATAATTATAACATCATAAACATGCATGCGATTCACAATTTAACTACTATCCCCCCTCTTCATTCCTTGCCCGTATTACAAGGTACCTCCGATTGACCTTGCAGAACAACTATTTCCTATTCGGGTTAGAAACAAAATATTGGATTTCTGATTCCAAATTTGCAATCTTAACAGCTAGTTTCTAGAAAAAAACCTTTTCCTAGAATCAAATGTTTTAAAAGCTGTAGTACTTTTCAGAAATAGTGATTTTAAAACAAATGACACTCCTTCAAGAGATTTTTTCTCATTCATTCATTAATTCGCTTACTCATTATAGTAATATATGCACATAAATTAAAATGTCTATGTTTTTTTCTTTTAAGTCATCAAAGAAAAATAAACAATTTTTTTCAAACCACTGAATAACAATTTTTTGTGTTGAAATGTAGAAACCCGAACAAAAAGATAAGAAGTCATACTATTTATGTAACCGCAAAACCGTCATTTCCTGCAAAAATGTTAATAAAATTATTATTAAAAAAACATAGATAAATTATGCACGTGCGGTTAGAAAATAAAATTATTGAAATTAAAATTAACAACAGCGCCGTATTTTACGATCTTTCCACGTATTTTCTTATACGGATTTTCCGGGGATTTTCTAATACGGATGTTCCGGGGATTTTATACGATAACTAAACGGACATAACAAAGATATAAACTTTTACTCTTTATAATCAAACTCGGTTTCGGCCGAATTTGTAGATTGCCACAGTTTTTTCGTCGACTTACAGTCTCCACAAAAGCGCATTTATTTTGACGCCACATACATATAGCCTATGTCCATCCTGAAGGTCAATTTTAAATATTGGTAAAAAAAATTTTGAAATCGAATGAGTAGTTTCGGAGATTACCTCCTACATCCAAACTTACAATCTTTACTTCTTTATAACATTACTCATTAGTATAGATTGGTCTCCACAAAAAGCGTTTTTATTTTAACGCTTACCTATGTCCATATCCTAAAGGTTTATTCTAAATATTGGTGAAAAAAATGTTCGATTCGAATGAAGAGTTTTGGGATTACCCCCTACATCCAAACTTACAAACTTTACTTCTTTACAATAGTCTCTACAAAAAGCGCTTTTATTTTCACACGATAATATTATATAGCCTATGTCCATCCTGAAGGTCCATTCTAACTATTGGTGAAAAAAATTTTCAAATCGGATGACGAGTTTTGGAGATTACCTCCTACATCCAAAGTCCAAACTTACAAACTTTACCTCTTTGTAATATTAGTATACAGATGAAAATTGCGTTCCCGTTAAAACCGAAATTAATGCAAGCGATCGACAAACAAAACCAGCGTTCACGCGAGCGAAGTCGCAGACGAAAGTTAGTAATTTATAATGTAATAATTTCTATTGAAATTCCATTTCCTTAGTTATATAATTCGTCTTTTTAATATAAGAGATTCATCAAAACATTCTTTATCCGCTGTAAGCACAATTACGACACACTAATTAGCAATATAGCCGTTAATTAATAATTACCTCGTAAAATTAATTATAAAACAAAATTTAAGAATATACCTACACAAATGCCCCCCGCACTCTTCATCTCAAATACTTTCCCCATCGACTTTCAAAGTTACAGCACTCCCGATGCTATTTTTTTTAAAGATAAAGGGTTTGGGTAAACGCCAAATGAACCAAGAATCACACTATATAGTATATAGAAGAAACTATGACTATAATTTATAGAATGATCACTTAGGGGTTGGAAATGCGTCATTTTCGATTAAATATTCTTCGGTTTCCTTTTTACAAAAATCCGAATTTTGGGAGTTAAAAATTAAAAAAAAATATATTCTCACTTTTTGGCCTGATTTTTTCCATGATAATTGGCCAACCTTCCTAAAACTAAAAACCATGAAATTTACTGTCAGATTTTATGTTGTGTGTTAAATCTTGCAATAAATAAAAAAAAAATTCTTCACAGAAGTGTCATTATCATAAAAAAAATTACGCACTTCCGACCCCCAAGTGATATTGGTTAAAATCATCCAAATTGGGCATAGTTTCTTCTCTCGAGAGCAATACGAGCAATTACCGGTCACCCTATTACTGGCGAATTAAAAAAAAAGTTTTGGCTATGTGTAAAAGATTACGTAATTTATACTTATAATAATAATAATAATAACAATAATAATAATAATAATAATATATTTTCCCTTAAAGCAACTCTAGCACAGAAGGGTTATGTCATCACAATTACAATTTTAAAGCTGTAAGTTTTTCTAGAATTTTTTTTCAATATTTATTCTTCATTTTAGCGTTTTAAAAATATAGATGGAGAGCTGTAGCCTTCTTTAGGTGACAGTAAAGGACTTGAGATGAAGAGTACAGGGGAAATTTTAAAATGTACTGTTTCAAATATCCTGATACCCTGATAAGTCATTGCTTACTAGAGCTGTAAAAGTAACGAGAAATTGTGTACCCGTATGTATTCGTTACTTAAAGAACCAGTACCCGTTACTTTCGTATCGTTACGTTACTCGTTACTTTTCATACGACATACAATCGTGTACTAACAGCATCAAGCATGTACCATCGCATCGAGGCGCGTCGCATACGTGATACGGTATGACTTCGTTCGTATAACGTATAACCGCATCAAACGAGTCGAACTGACATAGATACGACAAATGCGAGTAACGAAATGAATTTTTAAGTAACGATTCGTTACTTCGAGTCAGACGATGTCCCCGTTACTCAGTAACGAATACATACGGTTTGTTACAGCTCTATTGCTTACACAGGAAGTAGCATACACGCTTTAACAGAAAAAAATTTTTCGCTAGCTCGTCAGATGAGACGATACCTTTCGAGAATTCTCGCTATCGAGACGAGAAGGTACCATCGAGACACGCGACAAACGTGAAATAAAATCGAAAATTCGTAGCGAGAGCGCAAAAGATCGAGACGAGATACGATTACCATAATAAATTAGTGGTTTGATTAAAAAAAACGGATACATATAAACACACCGTAGGTACGTAATAATTCAAAGTTAATTATGAGAAAAATACCATTCGGTGGTCTTCCTCCATTAATAAAGATTTTGTAAAGACATTGTAAAATGACAAACAATGATAAAGCGGATATCATTAAAATAAAATATCAAGATTTAACGAGAAGATTTCTTTTACTGAATTTAATCATGGAATTACGTACAGAGGAGCCTATATAAGCCATGAATACAGAGTGTTTCACGAAGAATGAGAAATGTAATCTTTACACGCGGCTGAAGTGAAACTTCTAACACCATCGCTATACGTAAACCAGTGTAATAGTCGAGCTCAAGAGTCGGAAGGGCTACCTTTTTTTTGCCAGAGAGCCAATCCAGAGACTCCCGCTGTTTTCGAGGTCGTTGAACATGATGGTGTGGGTCCCACATTTTTCCCCCTGATTTCCACTCCTTGGAAAAAAATTATAAAAGATTTTGAACACAACAGTTTTGTATAGGAAAATGAATCATCTGCAAAAAATCATTCTTGTTTTGTTCATCAAATCCAGAAGTTTTAACTGACGTTAATGAACTTAGTTGTCGAACGTCTGTAATCTACAATGAACAAAAGGAGGTAGTCATCTGTTTTCGAACTAATTCAACAATAACGTCGAATTTTTTAACCTTTGTAGTTTTTATTGGTCAGCGGTCGCTTATTCACTGAATGATTCAATCCCAATTGACTAATTAACTTTTAGCTATAAAATTCATGTCCCAGAGCGTCAGGTGTTTTAAGAGGTATTGCAGCCATATTGCGTTTCAATATTGTATTTCCTGTAATTTTTGACGATGATTTCAGTCAACGAAGAGTCATTCACTGATTCTAGAATGACTTAAATAAAGTTTAGAGGGGCTTAGTCACGTCTCTTCCGACTTCGTATTTTCGATTCGAGGTTATTTTTTTTTGCGTTCCAAATTTCATAAAAGACCCCGCACAAACCTTATGGGATTCGGTTCCCGGTTAAATTGATCGAAAATGGTTTTATTTTATAGTTTAAAGGTCACTACGAAAAAGTGTCCATCATGGGCGCATAGCCTAAATACCAATAGATTTTTAGTAGATATGTTTAGCGAGATTTTACATATAGGGATATCCATTGAATTCACAATCTTAAAAAAATCCTAAGGTATTGAAATATGTTTTTCGAGTGCACTGAACCCGAATATGACATTATTTATTATATTAAAACATAACTTAGTTTTTGGAAGATTAAAGGATGAATCTTGGTGGCATCATTTAATTTCAATGATGTGTAATTTTTATTGTAATTTGTAATTTTATGACGATTCCACACAGTTTTTTGATGTCAGGGATAATAAACTATTATTATTATTATAGAAAGCAAATCTTTCTCTCGGGTTATTAGTTTAAATACTGAAGGTTTTTTTTATTGCATTTTATTGTCTGACGTTTAGGCAAACTTTATGCCATCTTCGGAGAATCAATTCTGTCTGTTTTCTCAGTATTGTTGTTATGTAAAAAATAAACTAAAATAAAAATGTCATCAACGGGTATTAAAATTACTATTTCATTGATCCTATGCCACCAGAATTCATCCTTTAATCTTCCAACATTTACTCACTCTAAATTATTAGAGTTATTTTTTACAATTACTTAATTTACGACTATTTTTCTATGTCGCTAAACATATCTGTAGCTAAAAATCTATTGGTTTTTAGGCTATGCGCCAATGGACACTTTTTTTAGTGACCTTTAAACTATAAAATAAAACCATTTTTTATCTATTTAACCGAGAACCAAATCCCATAAGGTTTGTGCGGGGTCCTTTCAAATTCAGGACATGCAACGCTCCTCTGAATATTGGTTTAATGATAACTTTGCTGAAAAAGCTTTTCGTAAGCAATCCAAATAGATTCCAATTAAAATATCAGCTAGATGTAGGTAGTATTTTATGGGAAATACGTGCAATTAATGCAGTATGTAGATATCTTGTTCGTAATGATTATGACGCGGGTGACTGGTGGCTCGTTTTAACATGTCACTCCCGTATAATACCGTCATTTACGAACGAGATACATACACTTATATTATAATACTTAACTGCAATCAATGGATAATTGCTAATCCCAGATCACATTTAAAAAAAAAAGCAAGCACTCCGGGAGTGAAAACTTGAATATTACCTCTACTCTCCATCCGTCTTACGAATTTTCGATCAGGTCACGTGTCCTGACGCGAGTTTAACATTTTTTACCCATTACAAAAAAAGTGTACAACGCCGCTAAAGAAGTTTTCACTTCAAAAAATTGACTTCAAATTAAAGCGGTACAAAATTTGCATCAGCTAACCAGTTTCTGTACGACTTGTGCAAGATAAATCATAGCATCGATAAAAAAAAATTACGTAAGACACTGGTAAGATACAAAAAAAAAAAGAATAAAATTATAGTAAATTTATACGCCGTATTGTCATTATGTACCTGACTTTGTTTATTTTTGTTGTTTATCGTATATGTTTGAACTATCAATTAAGTAAATGCATATAAAAAGGTCGACACACTGCACAATGCAATCTAAAGTCAGATACACACTGATACGATCATCACAATAAGATAATTTTATAAGATTTTTTGAAGTGAAACTTTTATTTTATCGCCCCGTATTTTTCTGGCCGTCTGTTGCATGTCGCATTACAGGCGGCCGCGGAGTAGGGGTAAAGTGAAAGGCGTTCGGAGTAGGCGCTCGGTAGAGCAGCCAAGGCCAATATGGCGGCGCCCATGGTTAGCATCAGCTGACCGTGTAGTATGTATAAACACATAGTCAGTCTGTCATGCGGGCAAGTGCTGTACCGTGTTTACATGTTTTTATTCGTGTATTCATGTGAATATTGTTGTTTATAATTAATCGTGATGGATAAGTGTCTACAATCCAATAAATTTCACTTGCGTCGTGGTTTCTTAAAACCACACAACTGTTTTTTTTTAATTATTAGCTCTACATATTTCAACCGTTGATAATGAAAGGAAGTAGCACTTAAAGAATAGACCAGATC
This sequence comes from Xanthostigma xanthostigma, assembly GCA_963575645.1. NCBI lineage: Eukaryota > Metazoa > Arthropoda > Insecta > Raphidioptera > Raphidiidae > Xanthostigma > Xanthostigma xanthostigma. The sequence goes on along the minus strand of OY754469.1, from coordinate 3,096,736 downwards.
GTCATGATTATTTTGTATTTATTATAAACGCCTGGAGTTTCCTGCAGGTTCTAATCTAAGAACTGGTGAAAGTGGCAATTGGATAAATACGGTTACCATTAGACGCGTTGATCTGTTAGCAAGTTAACTAATTACTCTATACTAGTACCGCGGTTGACTCCCATTCTCCTTACCGTCATCGCTAATTCCGGCACTTTTTCCTTACTCTTTGAATAGGGTAATATAGTCAAACCCAAAATATAATTTGAAAAAAAAACACTCTTTGCTAGCAGTGTGAACTAAAAAGTAAAAAATAATTTTTAAGTTTTTGTGTTCAACAGCGATAGTAACGAGTTGAGGGACACCTATTGCTGTTGAACCAAATTTTGATATTTAAAAATTATTTTTTACTTTTTAGTTCACATTGCTATTATTTTGTATCTAATTTTTTGGCATTGCAAATAAATTACTATTTATCTATAAAAGAGTGTTTTTATTTTAGTTTTTTTAAAACTCTATTTTTTTATTATAATTCTAAATTCTAAAAACAACACTTAACAAAATTTCAAATTATTCAGACGTCTGGAAGTGGTGAAAATTAAATTGAAAGATTCCATTAGATACATACATCTATAGGTACTAATATATAAAGCTGATGAGTTTGTTTGTTTGTTTGGTTGGTTGAACGCGGTAATCTCAGTAACTACTGGTTCAAATTGAATTTTTTTTGTTAGATAGCCCATTTATCGAGCTAGGCTATAGGCTACATAATATCACGCTACGACCAATAGGAGCGGAGCATCAATGAAAAATGTTGCAAAATGTAACTCAAAATTTGTCGACGAAAACATTTGAACGGTAACCCCGATCATCATGAAAATTGGACACAACATTCATCTCGGTAAACTAAGATGAACGTGCGTACTCATGTACCCCCCCCCATTCGTTCTTTTCCGGGTGAAACCGAGACTGCCAGTTATAGAATATAGGTATACAGGTGGAGTTAATAAGAAAAGTGTTAAAATGGAACAGTGATTTGCGGGTAGTGTAGGTTTAACCATCTATATATCGTCGTAGTTCATTGAATGAGGAGGATAGAGTATGCGTGTGGCCGTCTCTATCATTTTCTCTACACGCTATTGGCTCTCGATATTCATGCCGTGACGTCACAGTCTAGCGCTGTATGTTCAATTCGGAATGAAAACGGCAAATAAACAATTATAGAGAAGTGATAAAGAAACGCAGAAATGTTTTCATAGGTAAGTATTAAAAAAAAAAAACAGTTGTGTGGTTTTAAGAAACCACGACGCAAGTGAAACTATTATTGGATTGTAGACACTTATCCATCACGATTAATTATAAACAACAATATTCACATGAATATACGAATAAAAACATGTAAACACTGTACAGCACTTGCCCGCATGACAGACTGACTATGTGTTATACATACTACACGGTCAGCTGATGCTAACCATGGGCGCCGCCATATTGGCCTTGGCTGCTCTACCGAGCGCCTACTCCGAACGCCTTTCACTTTACCCCTACTCCGCGACCGCCTGTAATGCGACATGCAACAGACGGCCAGAAAAATTCGGGGCGATAGAATAAAAGTTTCACTTTAAAAACGAATGAGGTTAAAGTATTATTTTCACGTCTATCTTATTCTGTAGGACACTTCTTACACCGCTCGGGCATGTCCAGTAGTGTAAGTCAATGGGATTAATAACGAATGATGTATCCCGACCTCTATATGGGCAGGACAGAGACAAGTACTTATTCAATATGCGTTTTTGTAAGAATAAGACAGAGACACAATTATGTGCATGCAACAAGGAGACTTGGTGCAACAGTACCTATATTATGCAGGCTCGTTGTATGAGAGCGTTGCTGCTGCATCACCGACAACAGTCTGGAGGATTTCCGGCACCGTGTTGTTCCCGCATCCTCTGCGCCGATAGGGATGGCCCAAATACCGGTATTTAATTAAAAGTGCGCGCAAGACGTCTTAGGTTCTACGTCTATTCGCTCGTTAAGTACCTACAGTGATGATAATAATCTCGAACTTCATGTCATATAGCAGACGCCATTCGCACCATCACTATTTTCCATCTATTACACTTCCCGTTATTTTCTACATTTTTTTAACTTCCACTTAATTAATAGCAATTGGCGAATGTAGGAATTTTAGGAGATTAGGATAAGGTAGGCAAATTTTGAGCATAGGAGTTTGACAGGTAATCGGCCATGACCTTGAATAAGGAACCATCGCGATGTTTATCTGGAATTATTGAGGGAAACCGTGGAAAACCTCAACTACAAACTCTTGAAGTTAGAAGGAAAATTTTTGATATGTGTTGTCTACATAAAATTATAAACGGTACAATTAATTCACCCGACTTACTAGCGAAATTTTATTTATCTGCTTCAATCTACCACACTAGGAATAGAGATCTATTTTATTTGTCCTCAGTCACGACCAATTATGCCTTTAACTCTCCGCTTTTCAGAATGGCGTACATTTTCAACGATTTCAACGATATCAACAATAGAACGGATATTGATATTTTTGGGGATACTCTAAAAATTTTAAAAGACAAATTTCTGTTTTTTTGAAGTGAAAATTATATTTTTTCGATTCTCTAAGTTCTATATTATTCAATTATGTTTCTTATTTTATTGCTTTTTTTTCTTTCTTTTATATATATAGTTTGTAACAGTGCTGCAAATGTATAATAATTATTGTATAATATTGAGAGCAGGCTTGTTACTGGACATTGTCTGTTAGCCTGCCAGATTTACAAATAAAATAAAATAAAATGACCGGTAGAGGAATTACCGTTTTTCGGCGAGAGGCAGCATCGTCCCCCGCCGGGATTCAAACCCGGTACCTGTCGAATGCGAGTCTAGTGCTCTCACCACTACGCTACATCGCTTGGTAAGTACCTACAGTGATAGCCGATGTTACAAAATACCCTTAGTTTTCAATCGCTAATAACTACGAGACTAATAATTGCGTTAACAACGGTTGAGGCCACAACGGGTAGAGTATGGCTACGAGTTCGTCGCGCACGATTTGTTATACCTGTGACGTCGTACAGGCGCACGCGCGTGAGAGTCATAAATGAGCTTTGTCTAAAAGTTAATGTAGCGTGGAAATGCGTTTAGCTAGAACGTTGATTCGGGTGTCATTTTCAAGAGCTCGCGGAGCACTATTCGGAGCTAAAGTGAGACAATAAAAATAATCGCCCGAAATGTAGTTGGTATTAAATTGAAAATTACAAATTATCGTCTCATGTGATTCTCAAATATGCTCGGAATTATAAAAGAAGTAGTCAGCGGAAAGTTCGCATCGAGAGGAATGCACTAAGCCTAAAAAGCTCAGTGTCGAGCGAAAGCTAAAGCAAAGGCAGCGCCGAAAATTGAACGGAAAAACTTCAAACGTCTACTGATTATGTACAGGCGATGCAGGAAACAATAATACCCGACGCTTTCACTAAAAATTTACGGCGCCTTCCTGAACTGCGCTTTCCATTAGTTGGGTAAATCAATATAAAATCCCAAGAGTTTTTCTATCCCTACTGAAACAGAAACATTGAATATATTGCTTCAAACTTTTATCTGAACAACTAAAATAAAACTACACATATTTTAAAAACATTAACATTTTGTAAAAAAAAATGTAAACCATTCTTGGTTACCAATTAAATGGAAGTTTAAAAAATAAATCAATACACCTCCTTAAAGAGTTTCAAACTAAATATTATTATCTTAAAGTTGATATTTTAAAAAAATATTAATTATACGTATTATAATATTTCAAGGAAACGCAATTTCTTTAACCACAAATATTTTATCACACGACTTATCTTTAACCCTTTAGTGACGCGATGATTACAAAAATGAGGTGATAGTTAATTTTCCGAGATGATACAAGAAAGTATAACTTTAAACGGGAAAGGTTATACAAATCTTGAATTAACGTCTGAATAGAATAAATAAAATTATCGACCAATATTTTCAGACTAAAAATAAATAAAAAATTTTTTGTCAATATATAGTCTGAAAAAACTGGTCGATAATTTTATTTATTTGGGAAAGGTGATAAATACATGCATAAAAACATCTCCAAATTTTTGTTTTTATTTTTCGAAGTCATTTTTATTATTTACATTGTTCAACTGAATCATTAATGCGATCTACGTGATTGCTAAAGGGTTAAATTAGGACATTCACATTCTCAGAAAAAAGTAATTAAGGAGGTAAAAATCTAACCGCATTTCTACAGAAAATTACGTTTCAAAATTTACAAGCAAAATTCAAGGTATTTTTGTCACATGATTTAGTTCCTCTTTTAAATTCTTTCATCGAATTATTTCAGGGGATATTTCACAAATTTTTTTAATTTTTAAACGCTTGTACCATACTGCTGTGCATTTTATTTTTGAATAGAAAATTTTTGCCTCATGATAACGCAGATCTTTTTGTAATGGGAATTGCTCACACGGTCTATTTTGAAATTTTAAAAACAGCAAAATATTTTAAAACTTAATTTATAAACAATAAGCATTTTCTCTTAAAAATAATAATTTTTTGTAAGAGTTTTAACTGGTTGTATACAATTTTCAAAGAGGAGAATTAATTATTCTTTTATTCAAACCTATGTTGCTTATTCAAAATTCTCAATTTTAATAATTTCTCTACAAAGAAATACTATATATTTACTGAATATTTACAATATATTTTTATCTACTTGCTGTTTTTGTAATTAGTATTTTTTAATGCCCTCGAAAGTAGTGAATTACGTAGAAAAAATATACGCATAAAAAATAACAGCGAAATATGAAACTCCATATCTGGTATTGCAAAATAAAATGGCTTATGTCTGATTTTCAGTAAAATAATTTTGACGACTAATCCTGTTCATTGCAGCAATTCAAAGAGACCACGAATCTAAAAGGCTCGGAATTTAGATCCGAATACAGTCTGTTGAAAAACTAGAAACTCGCAACTCAACAAAACTCAAATAACAATAACAACTTGACAATAGCGTACTCGACAGTACTTTAAAGCAGGAAAGCGACAAGTGACAAAGGCAACGAGCGATCACGGCTAATCACCGACGAGCTCACGTTCCGTGCAGGTAGCTGGGAGGTGCTGAGAGTATCAACGGCTCTAAAATGTGCCTTTGCGACGCTGTTTGTGACTAACTTCCGAACCTTTTAGATTCGTGGCGCGTATTATACTGTTGGCCGTACGTATCGAGACATTTTACACAACAATGTGTGCGAATTAACACACTCAAATCGGTACCAGAACTGTTTTCCTTCCCATATAACGTCTGTTTCTGGTCATAACCGACGCCATTCGCCCCATTACTATTTTCCATCTATCACACTTCCCGTTATTTTCTACATTTTTAAACTTCCACTTAATTAATAGTATTGGGCGAATGAAGGAATTTTAAGAAACTAGGATAAGGTAGGTAAATTTTGATCATAAGAGTTTGACAGGTAATCGGCCATGGCCTTGAATAAGGAATCATCTCAATATTTATCTGGAATTGTTGAGGGAAACCATGAAAACCTCAACACGATGGCCGGTACAGGAATTACCGTTTCTCGGCGAGAGGCAGCAGGAAAAGTCTCAGCCACATCTGCTCCCGCCGGGATTCGAACCCGATATACCACCCGAATGCGAGTCTAGTGCTCTCACCACTACGCCAATTCCTCGTGACATACCTTCATTTACGAACTGGATACATAAACTACTATTTATCTGAAGATACAAAAAAAAATAAAGTGTGGTTTTAAGAAACCTCGACGCAAGTGAAACTTTTATTGGATTGTAGGCGTTGGATTGTAGACACTTATCCATCACGATTAATTATAAACAACAATATTCACATGAATACACGAATAAAAACATGTAAACACTGTACAGCACTTGCCCGCATGACAGACTGACTATGTGTTATACATACTACACGGTCAGCTGATGCTAACCATGGGCGCCGCCATATTGGCCTTGGCTGCTCTACCGAGCGCCTACTCCGAGCGCCTTTCACTTTACCCCTACTCCGCGGTCGCCTGTAATGCGACATGCAACAGACGGCCAGAAAAATTCGGGGCGATAGAATAAAAGTTTCACTTTAAAAATTCACTCGAGTTACTTCGCCTTGTGTCCGCAGATATGATCTATGCAGCTATTTCTGTCTGCTCGGTCTGTCTGTTTCAGTTGTGTACGTACGGAGACTAGAGTGGAGGATATCCTAATTATTAATTAATCGACAATTTCCCGGAAAAATACACAATGACATCACATTACTCGATGTCAGCAATGCAATACTTTGTATTTGTAAGAATTTATGAAGACGAAATTATACTTAAATCTCGCTAAATTAAACAAAATATTCCAGTAATCATTTACTGTGACTAATCTATTTGTGGCCGCAAGACAAATTCGCTTATGTCGAAAAGTATTTTTGACGCGTAAACATCTTTAGGTGACTGAATGAACGCTTCCGATTTTGGCCTTTCGAGGGACTTTCTTATAACGGGATGGTGTCGATGCGATGGCGTGTTTTTTGTGCAGTGAAAAGGGGAGCGCGTTTCGGGGGAGTTCTTCAAAAAAGCGATAATGGGGTGGACGATAACGGAATGGTTTTTGCATTTTAAAATTCGCCAAAATCGGAAGCGTTAATCCAGTAAACTGTTACCCATCTTTAGACGCGCCCTTTCTAAAAACAATAATAGTCAAGGTTAAAATGAAATCGTAGCCTCGTTCCGGCCTCTCTGCGAATGGTAATATTTTCAAAGGTTTTTTGTTTCAAATCCTACAAGTTAAAAATCTATCTGTAAAGAAATTATTTTATGCTTTTTATAGTTCGCTTTAAAAATGTTTTTCATTTCTATTATTATTTTTATACTTATTAGTAAAAAAAAAAAAACAAAAATACATTGTCGCATGGGGGATCGAACCCGCGACCTTCGCGTTATTAGCACGGCGCTCTAACCAACTGAGCCATAGAGCCACTGCGTGCAATGAGCCTTACAATGGTAAACAAGTAAAAATGAACTATATATATTTATTAAAATTTTCTTATTTCTTTTATTTTTTCTTCTTTATTTTAGTATTGTTTCGTATTGTCATCTAATTCTGAGCTATGTTAAAAATTTCAAGTCTCTATCTCATCAGGAAGTTAGTTTAAAATCAATTACAAAGTTCCGCCCGACTTACACGAAAAGCAAGTTAATATAAACGTGGTAAAATCATATATATTAATACGCTAAGGTTAAAGATGTTTGCCTCCTTTTTTAGAAAAAATTGGTTGTCTGTAAAGTCGGTTTACGGACGATAGTTTTACGTGATAACGTATTCCGTAATACATACCCTAAATTCTACATATAATAATTATAATAATTCGAATCTATGATATTGCATCTTTCGCTTCAAATTTAGGTTAATTTTATGTATTAAAATACTCACCACCTATAATAATAATTGTTTTTTTAACTTTCTTTCTTTCGTATTTATTTTAAGTCTCAAAGATTAATTGTCATAATATTTTGAAAACATTATTGTTTCACTGTTTATATAAAATTCCAAAACCTACTTACAATATTTAAGTATTTTCATACGTTAAAAAATTGATTTTTATAATGATAAAATTTGTATGAAAACGATTTTTTCGAGAGATGAGACCTAGCTAAAACGATTTTTTGCCCCCCAAAATCCCTTTTCAGTAAATTTCATCCAAATCGTTAGGGCCGTTTTCGAGAAAAGCACGCACAGGGTCAGGCGGAACGTTAGGAACGTTACACTTTCTCGTGCATGCAGCCGGTGTTTCATCAATTTATAAGATTGGTGATTCATCAATTTATAAGACGTTATCACGTCAAAAACCTCACAATTTCTCCACACAAATTATATATCATTTTACAGATAATTGCTTGCTCTACTGACATCGACAACTAAAAAATTTATTATTGCTTTTGTTTTTGTAAATTAATTAAAAAACAGCAACGCTGAATAACGTCTGCCATATAACGGCTTTAATTTTAAAACAACGTCAACACTTCGATCTGACCTTCATATTGTAATACAACAAACACAATACTGCATACTGCCATCTGACGGCTTTAATTTTGAAACAGCGAGCAACGCTGAACAACATCACAGCAATGCTGCGTGATGCCATCTGACGGCTTAGCTCAACGCTTTTGCTACTTGCGCCTCTATATGACAATTTTAGTAAAATATTTCTTCGATCTGGCATCTGAGCTTCATATTGTAATACAACAAAAAGAAGAACGTTATAAGCAGTGTGCAAAATTAAAAACGAATTGAATACCTGCAATCATATTTAAAAAATAATTTTGTAAAGTGATAATTATTATACTTATTTAGTGCGAATAATTCGCACAGGTCACACTATAGAGTTTCATGTTTTAAGTTGGTTGTATTCTTCTTTTAGGTTGTTAGGTTTTAGTTTTTCTTCTAATATAAATACGATGTATTATACTATTTCCTTCGATATGTAAGGCAAGCATTATTCTGACAAAAATATACATTCATAAAATAATAGCGTTTCTTATATATACAGTTAATGTGAAGGGGAAGTTGTAATGAAAATAACTTCTACAAAAATCAAACCAATAAAAAGATAGCATCCGTTTCACATGCTGAATTTGCTATTATTTTAAAATAATTAATAATAATTGATAATAAAACGTGACTTTAGACATGTATATTCATAAAAAAATATTTCCCAGTTAATAAATCATTTCTTTGAACGAAAATTAACAGTAAATCAGCTACAGTAGCGACTCGTTAAATAAGATTTTAGTTAAAATAAATAAATGAAAAAAAAAATTTTTTTAAACAAGCTTTTATTAGTTGTTAATAAAAATGAACAAAAATGTTAAAAATAATATTATTTCGATTAGAAATACGTCGTTTTATACGTACTTATCACAGTCTCAAGTTTTCAAATAAAAACGTGTTACACCGTCTTTTTTTTCTCCCTTGCTATTAAAATGTAACACGCTTATATTTGACTAGCGATCCCGCCCGGTTTCACCCGGGTGCAAAAGAACGAATGGGGAAAGAAGGGGCATGATTACGCACATTCATCTTAGTTTACCGAGATGAATGTTGTGTCCAAACTTCATAATGATCGGCGTTACCGTTCAAAAGTTTTTATACTTTTTTTAAGTAATAAATTTCTTTAAATATAATAAATATTTAATTGAAAACACTGTAGGAAAATTATTTTTATATATAGGTGCCTATAGTTGTAACAGTTTTCAAATGAGCTATTAATTGGATTTATTAAATTTTAATTAGTCGTAATAAAATTTAAAAAAATTGAAATGTAAACCTTAGAAGAAATGTAGAAAATAAAAAAAAAAATAAAAATATATTCGCCGACGTGGGGCTTGAACCCTAGACCCTGGCATTAAGAGTCTTATACTCTACCGACTGAGCTATCCGGACTTGTGCTCTTGAACGCTAATATTGCAGTATTTAGTTAAGGCATTTCACCTGATAATATTTGTCGGACGGACTAATCTTGCAACATTTTCATTTATGTTCCGCTCCAATTAGTCGTAGCGTAATATTATATAGCTTATAGCCTTCCTCGATAAATGGGCTATCCAAAAAAAAAAAAAAATTTCAATTCGAACCAGTAGTTTCTGAGATTAGCGCGTTCAAACAAACAAACATATAAACTCTTCAGCTTTATATATTAGTATAGATAAGTACGTACATTCAAAAAAAAAAATTATGGGTTGGACAAAACTCGACTTCATATTGGAACGCTACTGTTTATATGGCGCTACTGTTCCAATCCAAAATACTGGTGAAAGTGTCAATTGGATATTTAAATTTCATAAACCGAAATGAAATTATGGTTCAATTTCAGTTTCGGAAGAAAAAATGAATAGAATTACTGTTGCTTCATCTCTATGCTCTATTTATTTTAAATTAATTATCGTTTATTCGGAATCTCAGACTTCAAATCAACGATCTCGAGGCAGGAAATGCTTAACCTTTACATTTAAAAATAATTGTTGAAAAAAGATAAACAAATTAACAAACCACACAATAATTTCATTTCATATTTTGTTTACTCAATAATCTAAGATTGTAAACATTACACGTGTCACGTGATGATTATAAAACTGCATTTCTTCAATTTATAAACGATGAGTGATATGAATATAAAAATCAATGCATAGATCTATAAAATTATTGATCAGTTAATGAATAAGGCACACAGTATCAATTAAAAAAGCATTATATTAATAAAGACCTTTTTGTAATGTAATCGTTATTATCGGCCATTTTACATAAGTTGTTTAGAGTGTTTTATTTCTACAGTGTAAACTCTATATAGCGAACTTCCATTTAACGACAAACTCCTTGTTTGGTTTACATTGTTACTCATTTTTTTAAACAGTCTGTATAGCGTAACAACCACTCTCAATAGCGAAATAATCATCTATAGTCTATAGTCTATACTCTATAGTCTATACTAATTACTAATATATAAAGCTGAAGAGTTTGTTTGTTTGGCTGAAACCGCTAGTCTCAGGAGCTACTGGTTCGAATTGAAATTTTTTTAATGGATACAAGAGTAGACCTTCAATTTTCATTTTTATAAAACGCAATGCTCTTGTGTCTGTTAGTAACTAAAGACTGTTTAACCCATTTTCATAAGGTTTTCTTTCCCATGTAAGAGTAAGTACATTATTAATATTTGGTCAGGTTTTAATCTAATTTTATCAGAATTGGTCCAGCCGTTCTCGAATTGTGCTGGTACAAAAAATTGAGAAATATGTTTTTTTCCATCTCACCAATTTTGATGAAATTTGTCTGCTGGTTCCTAAACTTAAAACGTATAGGGTGTCCACATTTGGCTACAATTAGGTGACGATAATGGTCCAGTCAAAACCGACATCAACGCGAGGGAAATCCCCGGAAATTTGTTTGACGTTTAAAAGTAATTGACTGGAATAATAATACAGTACTTCACTGACCGGCTGCTAAAAACCAGGGATATTTTAACGTTTATAAATTATATTATATACTCGGCGTTATATGGGAGACAGGCAAAATCCATGTATAAGAATCTGTTAGAGATTCGTCGGCATTTAGCACAGAAAAGAATCTCTAACGAGATTCTTCGATAATATTAAATAGTGGCTGTCTGTTAGATGTCGATTGTTACGAACAGGTAAAAGAAAGCCGACATTAACGCACGCTGAAGGCTAGTCATAATAATAAAAAATATACAAATAATATTCCAGTGGAAGTGGTTTCAATACTAGTAGTATTTACCATCGATGCAGAATCTGTATAAATAAACAGTATATTAAATAAATAATATGTGTACTTACAAGTTATTACTATTTATATTTATATATTATACAGAATGGGCCAAAAATAAAGATCGTTTTTCTTAGACCAAGACTTTTCGGTTTCGTCTAAGGCCTCTTGTTAACGACAACGGATAACGGCCCGATTTTTATGACAGGTCGACGCGCAGTATTCAATAGGTTAGTGTGGGTGTTTGTTAACGCGACGGGCATGTAACCGTTGCAATAAAACTCAATGGATACCCGCACGTCGCCCCTCGGCGCGACGGCGGTCGGTCCGATGCAGTGGACCACGTAATTTCATAGAAGTCTGTTGACGACGACAGATGTGCGCGCACGTTTTTACCTATACCTACCTAACTTGTACGGCTCGTTGTGAATATGGAGTTTAAAATTGATATTAATATGAATTTATTAATTAGCCTTGTTCATAATAGGCCAGTGTTGGGACAAGACTTTATAAAATTACAAAAATAAACAAGCAAGACATAACGTACTTGCACTTCTTCGCCCTTTAAGTATAGGACTGATATCGATAACAACGGACGCGCTCACGTATATTAGCGGATCGTGTACAAAGGTAACCGTTTCGCGTCGGCCTGTTACCCGTCGACTTCAGCACGACAATTCCAAAAATATAGAGATCAAGGCGCGGTATTTAATACAGACAAAATATGGGGTTTTAAAATTTTTCGGTGGTTGATACGTGAAAAAGTGGTGCGTAAAGGTTAGTATTTTTATATATAAACTGTAATTTTGATTTTTTGAGAGTCACTCCGTATAATCGAACCAATGAATGCATTATTCTATATTATAATATCATGTGACACATTTATATCTCGCTGATAAATATTCACTATAGGAAAAAATAAATACAAAACTATTTGTACAGTTTTATCAATGTGTATTGTACTATAGAAGTTCCAGAAGTTGATTTGTTACTGTGTTCATCGTGGATATTAGTGTGCACCGTGGACATAACTGGATCCACCCTGGACACGACTGTGTCCACCATGAATCTTACATACTACATTTTTATGTACTTCAAAACTCGAGGACTATATAATACGCGCCACGAATCTAAAAGGCTCTGAATTTAGATGCGCTTGTACAGTCTGTTGAAAAGCTACAAACTCGCAACTCAACAAAACTAAAATAACAATAACAACTTGACAATAGCGTACTCGACTGTATTTTAAAGCAGGAAAGCGACAAGTGATAAAGGCAACGAGCGATCATGGCCAATCACCGACGAGCGCACGTTCCGTGCAGGTAGCTGGGAGGATCTCTCTATTATGCCGTCACTTCACATGGCTATTTGTATTTGTGTATTTGGCAAACAATTATCAAGTGTGGAGGGTCTATTTGACAAAGTGTTGGCCTTATTTGCCTATTTGACAAATAAGGCCAATACCAAATACGCGTTACCGTGCGCTTGTCGGTTTTTCGAGGCACATCAAAGGAGTCAAATAGGCAAATAAATCGTCCACATATTGGCTATATTCAGAAGCGCACGCGCCGTGAACCGGTACGGACGTGCAGTATTTTTGTGTCTGTGCTGTGAGCGAGGACTGGAACAATTACTATTGAAAATGAATTGGAACAATGAAATAGTGCTAAATTTTCTGGAATTTTGAACCTTGCGTTCTGCTGCCAAATGTTTGTGTGTTTACTATTTGACTGCTATGTGTGGATGGTCGTATTTGCCTCTATTTGCATGTTTGTCTTGAACGGCATATATTTTGCCAAATACAACAAACACCCAATAGCGAACACAAATAGCCATGTGAAGTGCCACCTTTAAGTTTTGTAGATACTGTTGTAGAAAGGAATGGTCAAAATTCAGTTACAGTAGAAGAAAATAGAAATTGGTTTTAACATTCCTGTCATATTGATAATCTGTGAGGGTATTGAACCTATAAGAATTCAGTCAGTTCATAAAAATATCTAGTCAGCTAAGTTTTAGTGACACAATATGTTATTTTACTGTCATTTGACATTTCGTTGTAACATGTCATAGACTTGACTAATAATATTTATTATTAAAAACATACACGAAATTTTCTTACGAAAACCGATCGGGTTCCCGTTTTTTCTGGGAATTGCCGCTCCCTCAGGAACCCGAGCTCGTACCGGTTGGTTTGCGTATGCCAACTAAGAGATTTCTAATACACTTCTCTTTATTATAAAATTAAAAAAAAGTTTTGACGATTTTATTATCTTAGGATTTAGAACATGATCATGTGGAATTTGTTACGGCGACGAGAGGAAATGCTACGTACAGATTGCGCATGCGTGTAGAGGGCGCATGACGCTTTGCCAGAGAGAGAAGAAACGATTCTCCCACTGTTTCCTCTCAACTGCCGATTGAAGTCGGAGAACTAGAAGCGTTTCTGTCTGATTCAGGCATACCTATACTTTTATTCTATGTATACTGAGCATAGGAATAAAATCGCAATCGAACCATTAGGGTGCAAACATATACTTCTGTCTTTTTTTACGCTGTAAGTACCTACTGGCGTATCCAGGAGGGCGGAGGACCCGGCTTAATAAATTTCTAATATGCCCCCTCCTGGGCCAAAAGCTGGGTACGCCCATGTTAACGTCATAGAAAAAGACACAGTTTTTGAAACAGAGATACTTTATTCAGATTGAATGCAAGTACATCAAGCAATCCTATATCATCGGAGATATCGGGGAATTACATAGAAGAAAGAGACGCAGATATATAATTTTGATACGCTTTGCTGCGTTCACTCACCGCACATTGAGTAGCTACACAATGATTCATATAGTGAATTATTAAATATATGGATTCAGGCCAATTTGCACTACCGCGCCTTAAGAAGTTTCCCTTAAAAAAATAGTCTGTTACTTTAATTTTTGAGAAAAAGTGAATATACTTTTCTTATTTCTACAAAATAATTTTATTTGAAACGTAATCGTCACTTTTTTTTTAAGGTTTCGGCAGCAAGGCCATTAGCTCGAGGTATAAAATAGGTTGCTGTAAATAACGAGGTTTAATCGATGCTTAGATTTTGTTAAAAAGTTTAGTGTCACTAATTTTATGAGCGTCTGTATATACATTTTTCATTTAAAAATAAAATCGAAAAGTGAAATATTTTTTTTTGTTACGTGGAGGAAATTCGTCATTTCAAAATACCAGCTGTAATAATTAGTATATAGCGGTCTTATTTTCGCTCTCATTATAAATTTAGTTTTCTCGCTGGCAAAAAAGAAAATATAAAATATCTGCTTTGAAATTGATCCCGCTACTATAATATATACGTAATTAAAAATAATAAAAAAAATATATATAAATGTACACATGTAGAGTTATGTGAACATTTGTAACAGAACAATTTCGGTCATTGACCTAATTTAGAATGCTTCAAAATATTTTTAGTTTTCTTGAATTATAGAACCACCCAACTAGTACGACTTTCTGGGTCTAGTAACAATTCAAAATTGTAATTTATTATTACATACAATAACTATAGCTGCCCGCTAATCAGCTTCGTCCAGGGATTTCGCTCACTGCTTATTCCCCTTTTGTTGTAGCGAAAAAAAAAATAGTTTACGATGCTAGCCAAGAAGTAGGCTTTAAAGCAGTTCAGTATAATACGCGCCACGGATCTAAAAGGTTCGGAAGTTAGTCACAGCGTCGCAAAGGCACATCTCTCATCTTTAGAAGTAAATTTGAACGTTTTCTTTAATTCTCCATTTAACTAAAACTCTTTATAACGCAATAAAATAACCGCGATCCCTTCAAGTTCGCTATATTGTATTTGTATGAGCCAAGCTCTGATGGCGGTGTGTGCAACAAACAACTGAATGAGCCAATCGCCATGGTTAAAAGTGAAAATAGTTTTCCCACCTGCAGTAAAAAATAAAGTTGCAAGCCGAATTAGTTTTTTCTTTATTGTAAAAATAATCACGTAAACATGTTTCACCACATAAGATTAATGCTTATACATACATAAATGCGATCTTTTAAAGACGCTAATATCCGGTAAGTTTTCATCTGTCATCACCAACTTGCCGGATGTGTTTAAAATGTATAAATTTTATGTTCGTATAGCATGCGCATGCAACAATATTGTGTACATGTGTTATATACGCAATGATCCAAAAAACGCACGTGTCGTGGCACACACGACCGAAGTGAAACTTCTTACGAACGATTTTTCGATTCATATTTTTCACCTTCCAAATCGGCGAAGTTTAACTTAAAAAGTATTTATGACTTTGTTGCATTATCTTCTTCAACATAATAAAACTCTACAACACTAACTGACTGACAGACAACGTACAGTTTAAACCGGTCGGTCTAGAAGCATGAAACTTTGCACAGGAACATAGGTGAGCCCTAAGGAAGGATTTTTTAAAATTCACCTCCTAAGGGGGTCAAAATATTTAAGATATAAATGAAAAAATGTCCAATGTCGGTTAGTTGCAGATGATACTAAAAATTGCAGATATTCGATAAATAGTCGCTTCACACAAGACGTCTTTACAAGCTTGCTCTGCTTTGTGTAAGTAATGGCTTTGACAGAGAGAGTCAATTCTTGCACTCTTTCCTCTCAACTGCCGGTTGAAGTCGAAGAAAGGGAAGCGTTGCACTTTTCGTCTGATTCAGATCAATTTATTCACCTAAAAATTTTCAGTTCAAAAATAATTGCTTGCAAATCTGGTATATACATAAAATTCTCGTGCCACAATATTGGCCACGCTAATCTCCAAAACCGCTGAACCGATTTTAATGAAATTTTGTAAATATGTCTGGCCTGGTGCAACTTACGCTACAGGATAGTTTTTATTAAATATTTTGTACAAAACTACGGTGTTTTCACAAAAAAACTGTTTTAGTAACATGTTACCACATCTGATAGAATTTAGTCAAAGCTATTAGTTCAGAAGCGAACAAAAAACTGTTTTAGTACCAATTAGTGACATCTGATAGAATTTGCCTAAAGCTATTGGTTCAGAAGAAAATTTATAGAATTTGCTCAAAGCTATTAGTTTATACGCCGGGTCGCAAACGAAATACATTTTGCGTCCGGATGAAACCGAGACGGAAAATATTTTAATTTATTTTAAATACTCTTTATCTCGGCCTAAATTCTTGTTTTAAATGGTTGCATTGTATTCGATGTAACCATATATTTAATAATAATTTACTATATATGAATCATTGTCTATCTACTCAATGTGCGGTGAGTGAAGGCAACAAAACGTATATCGAAAATATATCTGCGTCTCTTTCTTCGATGTAATTCCCTGATTTCTCGAATGATAAAATTGGCTGATGTACTTGCATTCAATCTGAATAAAGTACCTCTGTTTCAGAAACTTTGTCTTTTTCTATGACTTTAACATGGGCGTGCCCAGCTTTTGGACGAGGAGGAGGCAAATTAGAAATTTCTTAAGCCGGGTCCCCCGTGCTTGTTTTGCCCTCCTGGATACGCCAGTGCTTGCGGCTTAAAAAAGACAGAAGTATATGTTTGCACCCTAATGGTTCGATTACGATTTTATTCATATGCTCAGTATAGAATAAAAGTATATGGATGTAACAATGTGTATAGGTATTACCTCTGTAAGATGACGCGCAATATCCAGTCTACTACTTAGTATTACTGTCGTCCGCTGACTGTTAGATGCTGATTGTAAAATAAATGCCCTGTCGCTCGTAAAAACTAAACACGTTCAATCAGGGCCGTACTAAACAAATCTATTAATGCCCCTTGCACTCTTCATCAGCATCTCAAACCATTTCCCCCACTTAGAAACGGTTACAGCTGTCTCGACGCTATTTTCTTAAAGCTAAAGATTTCCGGTCAACGCCAAATGAAAGATGAACAATACAAATTTTACAGGTGAATTTTTTGAAAAAAAATTGGTTGTCTGTAAAGTCGGTTTACGGACGATAGTTTTACGTGATAACGTATTCCGCTCGAATATCATATTTAATAATACATAACCTAAATTTTAGTAGCTGTCAAACTATATTTTTACCGACTAATAATTTGATCAACCAAAGCAAAATATACATATTTTTAAGCAATTATAAAAGACATTTAAAAGAATGTATATATATTATAATATTTGTTAACAAACCGTATAATTTATCTGGCCATCTGTCAGATGTAGCTTTCGCTGGAACAGCCGAAAAAAATGTTAAACGCACACTACTCTCTGACGTCACGCGAGAAGAGAGAGACTATCGCTTATATCGCGCTCTCGCTTGCGGAACGTTACTCTTTTTCGTGCGTGCAGCCGGTGTTTCATCAATTTATAAGACGTTATCACGTCAAAAAACGAGTGTGCTTTAGACCACGCGACAGAAGTAAAACTTCTTCCTGCCATAATTTGTTATTATTCACCCGAAAATTCGCAAAATATGAACTTTAAAATGATTTTACAATTTTATTCTCTTT
Source organism: Xanthostigma xanthostigma (assembly GCA_963575645.1). NCBI lineage: Eukaryota > Metazoa > Arthropoda > Insecta > Raphidioptera > Raphidiidae > Xanthostigma > Xanthostigma xanthostigma. Next base: position 3,078,936 of record OY754469.1, on the reverse strand, counting down.
AAACGTAGAATATTTAATGTATTGAACAAAATATTAATTTATATAATTGTTCAAGAACGAAATAAACAGTCTAATGTAAGAAGAAAGAAATTTGCCTGCTTGCAGTAATTTTTCAATTATTTATATATTTATATAAATTATTGTATTGTCATGGGTTCTTAATGACTGTACAAAATTTCAAATTATTCAGACGTGGAAGAAAATTAAATTGAAAGATTCCATTAGATAGATACATACAAGTGAAGTAAATAAAAGAGTTTTAATTAAAGCACAATTTTGTTAAGTGTTATTTTTGGAAGCGGTTATTTTCTGGTAACTGTTACAATTGTTTCGTTCCATTTCTAGCTGGGATTTTTTTAAATTTTAAGTACGGTCCTGAATATCATTTGAATGTGTTATTGTTATTGAGTAATATTGACAACTTAAAACGGTTATAAAAAGTTTTAACATCCGAATACAGATTTTGTGTCTTACAGTAAAATTGATGACCAAAATATGTTATTTAACTTACTGTTATTAGTTTTGGTTGAGACGACCGCTAAATTGGAATGACCTTTTCAAAAAGGTTATCTAAGTAATATTATTTGGCCTAAAATCTACACGAGACTGCTTTTGTTGGAACATTTAAATTTTAAAATACTTAATTTATTTTCAGAGAAAGCCGGTAAGAAATAACTAAGTTATTAAAACCACGTGGTACTTCACTCACGTCCTCGTATTCTGACAACAACGTACTACTTTATGACCAGAAAGGTTTCTGTAAGGCCTAGTTAGTTAAAATTTAGAAAGATTGATGCTGGATTCCAGAAAGGATTGTCAAAAAATTTTATTTAACAATGATTTTAGATTGTAACCCAACAATTACAGTTTCCATACATCAGGAGCCGTATTCAAACTCACTATCATCAAGATTCTAGAACAATCGATTCGTACGACTTATGACCAGAAAGGTTTCTGTAAGGCCTAGTTAGTTAAAATTTAGAAAGATTGATGCTGGGTTGCAGAAAGGATTATAAAAAAAAATATTCAACAATGAATTTAGATTGTAACCCAACAATTACAGTTTCCATATATCAGGAGCCGCATGCAAACTCCCTATCATCTAGATTCTAGAACATTCGATTGTACTCACATAGAACCACATGATTGTTCCACATCAAAAAGTTCGCTTTTCAAGCTAAATTTTGATCAAAATGTTGTTTCGAAGTGGACACTACAAAAAGCGATGCTAAATATATACCTAAATATACAGTTAAGGAAAAATATCGTTTCAATCGATCAATAAGAATCGATTTAAAATGTATGTTCTGTATGTTAAATGTCAAATCAGATTTTGTTTATCATTCCAACCCACAAATGGGGAATGGTACTAGTTTAGGTCAAAAATCACTTTTCAAAAATTTTACAATATCTTTCCGTTTTGATGTCCCCCGAATCCAAAAAACATATTTTTGGAAAAACTCTGTGCGTCTGTTAGTCTGTGAACACGATACAGGTCAAACGGATGAGCGGATTAAAACCAAATTTTGGGAGGATGCTTGGTATGCAAATATGAAGTGCCCTATTATTTTTGGGGACAATCGGCGCATGCGTAGAAGAGATATATGCTATAACTGCAGTGTTTTTATATAATAATGGTATACTTTTCATAACGGCTTATTATTCTATTTATTTTTCCAGAAAGTTTCGTTAAAAATTTTTTTTTCTAAACTTAATAGTTTCGCAAATATTTTGAAAATAAAAAAAATCAGCCGCTCTTTTGTTTTATGGATCTGTCGGAAATAAACTAGTTCAGCATGCTATGATTAATTTTTACATGACGTGGAACATATTATGTAGCCATTACCCGCGTCACCTCACGCAATATCATAAATTTTATTTTCTTTATTATAATCAAATGTCAACATTTTTGAAGTTAGAATGGTCCCGTCGCCCAATTGGCTGGAATTTTACAACCCTTTCTGCAACCCGGCATGAGTCTTTAAATAAGTTTATTTAAAAAAATAAATGACTTAAAATCAGGAAAATAGTTTTTAAACTAAATATCTTTCTTGATTATTTATGCGTAACAGTCAGTTTAAAAATCGTTGCGTGAAAAAAAAAAACGAAATTCCATCCGCAGTTAAAAAAAGTGCAATGAAAAATAATTCGAACTTTTATATCCACCAACATTTTCGTAATTCATTACCACTTTTCTGTAATATATTTTGTCTTCATACGAACTATGATGTTTTTATGAAATAAGAAAAACATTCCAAAAAGACTATAAAAGATATATGCAAATTAAAAACAAGATTATAAGATTACTATAAAACTATAATAAAACGTAAACAATCCTATATAAAGTTGTTGGATTCCACATGTTTTTTTATATTTTTTTAATGGTTACTATATCAAAACCTTTGGTCAACTACAAAGTCATAAAAATATAAATAGATATGGAATGTCAAAGCACCTATAGTCGATTCATCGACCAAAGCTAATCGCAGAATAAAATCATTGCATTGGCTTTCTTTTTTTTGACAAGACAAAATATAAATTTAAACAGATCCTGCAATCAAATACAAAATTATTTTTTTACTGCTTGAAAAGATCATAGTCAGAGTGCCCATCGGCAAAAATTTTATTGACACATACTCTCCCCAAACTTTGTATATGGCTTCATTAGGCCTAGTCTGACACCTATTTCCTCTATGACTTTTCTTGATTTTGGGGCGTTTTCCCTCTAAACTTTCCGAAAGATGTCGTCTTGACGACATGTAAAAATTTATAGATATTGTTTGTTTTTTTAATTGGATAGCTTGAAAGCTTCAACCAAAACGCTAAAATAATGTTCTGTGATAAATAACATGAACCATTTAAAATGTCTGACACCTCGAATATGTTCGACATTTTAAATGGACAAGGATAAAGGATCTGTTTACGTGAGTGCAAGTAAGGCGTTATGTGTAGAGAGTGCGTATATAGGCGGCCTTGCGAGAGGCAATCGCAACCGTAGCACGCTTAAACTCAGCCTATATACGCTCTCTCTCAAACTTCAACCTATGCGTAACAGTTTTGAAATCGCCTGGCAAACATTAAAACCCGACTATTTTTTGGCTTTTTTTTATTTTATTCAATATACTTTTGAAGGTTTTCAAAATTCCTTAAGGACTTTTTTTGCAAATAAAATTCGCAAAAGTTAAAAATTTAAGGCTTGGCTGGGCTCTACTACCCTTCAGCCAGGTTTTCGATTTTGTGTTCAGACATAACAAATTTTCACTTTGCTTCAAATACCTACCCAAAAATGGGTTAAAGAGATCATACTCTGAATAAACTAGAAATGCAATGGAATACGCAGCTATCTTTGATGGTTGGATCGACTATTTCAAAATAACGTTGTTAAGGTGAAATAAACAACGTTATATAATAAACTGAACAAATTACGACCATACAAACTGGGTTTGCTTCCTATGACCTTAATGAGTTGAGCGCTTATCAAACTTCTGTCTAGACTAAAAATTGTGAATTTTTGAAGTCGCTACATGGATATAGATTCAGGACTTTCATACGTAAGAGAAAATAGCTTTTTCAAGAAGGACGAAATATCGAGGTTTAGATTACATATTTAGGAGAGTTTAAACTGAATTTTTACAATAGCTGAAAAGAGATAAATAAAATATAATCAGTAATGAAAACTCCGTCGGTAATTTTGCTTCCGTGTGGATTTTTTTGCATAATATTGACAATTCAAATCTTTGATTAACATCTGAATAGAACTCTTCTAATAAATAAAATTGTCGACCAATTTTTCTCAGACCATATATTAACAAAAAAAATAATAAAAATACAAATCAATATAACACAAGATGACGTTTCGATCCGGATTTGGACTTCTTCAGAAATATCTAAAAAATATAAAAATTAATTAGTATTAAGTTATTTATTTCATTAATATTTAAAATTTTTCAAAATTTCAATCTTTCGTGAATTCTATTAGATAATAAATAACTTAATACTAATTATTTTTTATATTTTTTAGATATTTCTAAAGAAGATTCAAATCCGGATCGAAACGTCATCTTGTGTTATATTGATTTGTATTTTTATTATTTTTTTTTGTTAATATATGGTCTGAGAAAAATTGGTCGACAATTTTATTTATTTGAAAATATAGACATAATATAATTGATCATTTTCAGATTTCCGATTCCAATGAAATTGAATATTATGCTTTGAGGAACCGCTAGTTAAAAATAAAAATATCAAAATTTCCGAATCGTGTTTTCAAAATCACGTTTTATTTTAATAAAATAAAAATGCGCAACATTTTTCATTTTCTTCAGTGCAAGCTATTAAAAAATCAACAGTTTAAAAACGATGGTGGGAACTTAACCTTAAAATAAGTCTACTAATAAAAGTCTGAGACAGTATCGACCTATCAATTATGTAAGTGGGATGCAGATATTTGGCATCGATTCCCAGTCTATATTTACCCAGCAACCGTTCACAAAACTTCATTGACTGATGATAATAAAGGAAAGAATAACAAATAACAAATCGCGCTTTGCCTTGCATACAATGTATCACACTGCAATTAGAAATTAATGAATGACTAAACACCCGTCATATACTAGCCGAAGTACGGACTCTTACATCTCTTTAATTAATCAAATATTTAAGTAAATAAAATTGTCGACCAATTTTTCTCAGACCATACGATATATTGACAAAAAATAATAAAAAAATACAAATCAATATAACACAAGATGACGTTTCGATCCGGATTTGGATCTTCTTCAGAAATATCTAAAAAATATAAAAATTAATTAGTATTATGTAATTTATTATCTAATAGATTGCACGCAAGATTAAAACTTTGAATGATTCAAAAAATAATGAAAAATTAATAACAAACAAAATATTATTTCAAAATAATATCATAAATATTACTTAAATTTTCCGTATCTAATTGAGCATTAAGAGAGTTTTTATTAGATTTTATATACAACATTTCCGAAATACTTCTTTTAAAATAATTACTTTCATTATCTAAAATTTTAACACTATCCCAATTAATTTTATGGTCGTAATCAATTTTATGCTTAGTTACGACATTATGTTTATCAGGGAGTAGTTTATAATTGTTTTGATGCTCTTTAACTCGTGTTTTAAGCGCTCTTTTTGTTTGCCCAATATAATTCATATTATAATTTTTTAGATATTTCTGAAGAAGATCCAAATCCGGATCGAAACGTCATCTTGTGTTATATTGATTTGTATTTTTATTATTTTTTGTCAATATATTGTATGGTCTGAGAAAATTTGGTCGACAATTTTATTTACTTGAAGAGTTCTATTCAGACGTTAATCAAAGATTTGAATCAAATATTTAATTAACGTCTGATTAGAACTCTTCAATACATAAAATTATCGACCAATTTTTCAGACAATATATTAACAAAATATATAATTAATAGTACATCAAAACGTTAATGTAATAATTATATATTTTGTTAATATATTGGCTGAAAAAATGGTCGATAATTTTATTTATTGAAGAGTCTCTTTAAATAAGCCTAATAACGGGGCCATTTGGGAAATTTAAAAATGTAGAAAATAACAAAAAAAAGTGGTAATGAAAATATGTAATGGTGCGAGTGACGTCGAGAAAAGAACTTGAAACGCATTATTATTAATCTTAATATTGGGTTATAAATAATGTTACACATCATTGGCGACTTATCGCACCCGGGTGAAACCGGGACGAACCGCTAGTTTTTTTTATATAATTTATTGTACAAGTAAAACCATCGTTAGGGAACCTCTGGAATTCACTTCCAGTGTTTAACAATTGCACTGTCAAAAAAAGTATATTATTCGATAAATTTAAATAGAAAAATATTCATTTCATTATTGGTTTTTTTTTTTTTTCAATAAAAATGGTCCCTTGGGCAAAATTTAAACATTTCCAGTTTATTACATAATTATTTTTAGTATTTATTCATGTCTCTGATGTTTATTCTTTTTTCATCTTTAAGGAGGTTGATCCGTTACAGTCCCAATCAAAAATAAGTCGAATTCTAAATGGGAACTTTTATAGTTTATAAGTCGATGATAATAAATTATTGTCATAAAGGCATAAATAAATATTTTTTTTTAATATTAATTAATTATTTCAGTACTTTATACTTAATGGACTAACTTTTGTATTTTTTGTACAAAGTTAGGTTAAAAAAAATACATTTATGTAAATATCTGTATTTTACATATTTTTTGCAGTAAATAATTGAAAAAAGAAATTAGAAGCAATAAAAATTAAAATTAAATCATTAAAAAGTTGAAAATTCAGTTAAAATTGTTAAATTTGTCAAGAATAAAAGTCCATAATCGAAAAGTGCTAAGGTTTAATAATTTTTTTTATTGATTAAAAGTGTAATTAAATTGGAAAAAATATTAAAATATGCGTAAGACATCGATGCTTTACATAGATAGTTTTTGGAACTGCTGACATTATTTGGTTATTTGCAAAAAATTAAAATGAACAGTTTGCATGCTACATATTTTCCATAAGACTACATGTAAAAGTTTTTTTTTTATTTTTAACCTTATAAATCTCCTAATGATTTTGGATTTTTTACAGAAAATTTTGTCATAAAAAAATCTATTAAAAAAACTTTATTTCAGATTTTTTCATTATCTTCGTAAAACGGCTCAACCTCCTTAATATTCGGAACCCAAAGGAATGGTGAGACCTCTGGTGAGAAATGCGCCGAACTGTCCTAAGAGGGGTTTTTGACAGGTAAACATTGATTTAGAAAAGCATGATGGAGGCTAACCTCCATCATGCTTTTCTAAATTAATGTTAGCCACCATCATGCTTTTCTAAATTAATGTTAGCCTCCATCATGCTTTTCTAAATCAATGTTTACCTGTCAAAAAAACCCCTTAGGACAGTTCGGCGCATTTCTCACCAGAGGTCTAGCTATTCCTTTGGGTTCCGAATTGCAGTTTTGACATTCAGGTGGGGTTAATTTTAAATATAGGTAATATTAATAAATAAAAGTAATGCGGACTGCAAGGAGGATATATAAACAAAATAAGTAGCGGACAAATGACATTCCGGCCTTCTGAATTAAATTTATTTTGATTTTTACATGAAAGGGGGTCGAAGTAACCACTTATCCTTAATGGATAGTATACTTTTCATAACGGTTTATTATTCTATTTATTTTTTCAAGAAAGTTTTGTTACAAAAAAAATTGTTTTTAAACTTTATAGTTTCGGAAACATTTTGAAAATAAAAAAAATCAGCTGTTCATTTGTTTTGTAGATCTGTCAGAAATAAAATAGTTAAACATGCTTTGATTAATTTTACATATTATGTCGGTAAACGTGGCAACAAATAGCAAATATCATATTGAATTCTAGCGATTACCCGCGTCAACTCAAGCGATATCAGAAATTTTTTATTTTATTCATTATACTATATCAAATGTCAACATTTTGAAGTTGTAATGACCCCGTCGCCCGATTGACTGGAATTTTTTTTCTACCTTTAAGTTCAAGATCCTAGTCGCCGTGCATACGCAGAGCAACGCGGTGCTTTGGTCGTGAATGTACCGTAAACAACAGACAATCACCTTACTTTTCACTCTTAACTCGTTCATTCACAAATTCATTCATCACTTGCACATACGAGCGCACACATTCTCTTTCTTTGTCGGTTTGTGTCGTTCTATCTCTCTCGGTACCCCAATATTATCAATCAAACAAACATCTAGTGCCACTATGTTAATATAGGTAAGTGCACTGCAATAAATACCGTTGTTGCAAAACTTCCCCCACTTTGATTCCATTCCAAACTGCCCTCCTTATAAAGAACATCTTTTCTACATTGAAACTTTTAACACCAGGAAACAAAAATTGTAATTGGTTTTTTCCTTTCATTGTTGTCTAGAATTTCAGTATCTCGAATGTGTTAGGCTGCAGAAAGTATTCTCAAAAAAAATCTATTTTGACAATAACTTTCTATGTATATAAAACAAAGTCCCCCAGCCGCGCCTGTCTACCTGAACGCGATAAACTCAAAAACTACCGAACGGATTTTCATTCGGTTTTCACTAAGAGAAAGAGCGATAAACGAGGAAGGTTTCTGTATATATAATTTGTAAATATATTTTGTACAAAATGACTGAACTAAGACGCTATTTTGACAATAACTTTCTACGTATATAAAACAAAATCCCCTACCGGCGTCTGCCTGTCTACCTGAACGCGATAAACTCAAAAACTACCGAACGGATTTTCATTCGGTTTTCACTAAGAGAAAGAGCGATAAACGAGGAAGGTTTCTGTATATATAATTTGTAAATATATTTTGTACAAAATGACTGAACTAAGACGCTATTTTGACAATAACTTTCTACGTATATAAAACAAAATCCCCTACCGGCGTCTGCCTGTCTACCTGAACGCGATAAACTCAAAAACTACCGAACGGATTTTCATTCGGTTTTCACTAATAGAAAGAGCGATAAACGAGGAAGGTTTCTGTATATATAATTTGTAAATATATTTTGTACAAAATGACTGAACTAAGACGCTATTTTGACAACAACTTTCTACGTATATAAAACAAAATCCCCTACCGGCGTCTGCCTGTCTACCTGAACGCGATAAACTCAAAAACTACCGAACGGATTTCATTCGGTTTTCACTAATAGAAAGAGCGATAAACGAGGAAGGTTTCTGTATATATAATTTGTTAATATTTTGTACAAAATTCTGAACTATGACGGTGTTTTGTCAAAAAAAAAACTGTTTTCGTACGCTTACATGGCAAACGCTGGCCAAATCTTTAGGGATAGTACATCAAAACAATGCACTTTGATAGTTCTGCTGTGTAGATGGGAAGGTCAATATATTTCAAGAACAGTTTTGCACCCGGGTGAAACCGGGTCGGGCCGCTAGTGGTAATTTTAGTTTTTATACATGCAGGAACAGTCTAATGTCGTTGTGAAACATTAGATTATACTCACACAAAAACAAATTACAATCTTTCTGCGAACTGTAATATTATCGTCCCAGTCATACGCAGCGGCTAAAAAGTGTTCCAACCGAGGTTAAAACAGTTCTGGAACTGTCCTCTAAACTGTATCGTTTTAGCTACTGCGCATGCCTGTGGCAATAATATTACCTGAAGATTGACTCTATTCAATAAATAGAGTAACTGTGATCCGTTGAAGTTAATGATGAGTGTGACAACATTTGAACACTCTGAAGATGATACAAAACGTATCGAAACGTTAGTATTAAATACAAGTTTAAAAAAATCTCAGTATTGCTTCATTTTCGATCCTTATGCCACGGAATTCCTTCCAAATACTCATCGATAATATTACCGTTCGCAGAGAGGTTGGAACATAGCTACAGAGAAAATGATATCTTTTCGCGCTAAATTTTTATCAAAATGTAATTGTTTCGAAGTGAAAATTGAACAAACGATGTTAAATAGATGTAGATATATAGGTACAGGGCCCGATCCAGCTATTTCGCCGCTCCGGGCAAAATAATATTTGCCGCCTTTTACCCATGCGTTGTTCCATAGATGGTGTAATTTTTTTTTGTTTAACCATCTTTCAAATTTTCGCCGCCGACGCCGCGCCACCCTCAATTTTGCCGCCCCGGTCAATTGCCCGGTTTGCCCCCCCCCCTAGATCGGGCCCTCTATAGGTACATATTTTTATTTCATTCTGAAAAAAATGTGTTGTGAAGGCCTTCTTCGTAAGTACGGCAATATAAGTAACGGAGTAAGAAATTTCAATGCATACTTTCTAACCATATCTCATGTTATGTAGATAAGTAATTTTATACTCACACCATCACGTCGTGAATTAATTACTTTTGGCTATCAATTAAAATTTTGTATTTCCTTAATCGTTCATTGAGCGCGTGGACGTTGTCTTTTTTATTAAACGCTTTATATTAGCTTGGGTTGTAAGTAACTATGTATGTATGTATGTAACTAACTACCGTAACGGAATCTTTGAGCATAATTTTCACCAATTTCCCGAAGTCTGATTAATTTGAAACTTTGCATATGTATCAAGGACCGATGACAATGCAATAATTTGATAACAGTTTCCCATTATCCTTATTAGGACCCCCAGGATTAATAAATTCTTTTATAGATCCTCTGTAGTAAACGCTTTATTTTCACCAATTTCCCGAAGTCTGATTAATTTGAAACTTTGCATACGTATCAAGGACCGATGACAATGCAATAATTTGATAACAGTTTCCCATTATCCTTATTATTAAACGCTTTATATTAGTTTGGGTTGTAACTATGTATGTATGTCCGTAACGGAATCTTTGAGCATAATTTTCACCAATTTACCGAAGTCTGATTAATTTGAAACTTTGCATACGTATCAAGGACCGATGACAATGCAATAATTTGATAACAGTTTCCCATTATCCTTATTAGGACCCCCAGGATTAATAAATTCTTTTATAGATCCTCACTAAAAAGTGAAAAATAAAATATAGTTTAAAAAAAACTAAAAAACACGCTTTATATCGGACTAAAAAGTAAAAAATAATTGTTTTAAAATAAGCTTAAAAAGCGTTGGGCGCTCGATGTACGAAAATGTGGAACAAAGCGCCCCACGCTTTTTAAGCTTATTTTAAAACAATTATTTTTTACTTTTTAGTCCGATATAAAGCGTGTTTTTTAGTTTTTTTTAAACTATATTTTTTACGTTAAAGAACACATTTGTGCGATGCCGAAATGTCAAAAACAGATTCACTTGATCCAATTATAGTTTCGAAATAACCTCAAATAATTTTGTAGCTTATAAATAATCGATAATATAATTAATTTAGCCAAGTTGCCAAGCGTTTATAAACTATACCATCTATATTTTATGATGCTCGGAGATCTTTGGGATCTTTTGATATTAATTTGCTTTATCGACATCTGACATTAAGTACAGGAGTTTGAAGGTAACACACATACAAGCATTATGTATCTCTCTTGAACTTGACCGAGCGGTGTAGCGTGGTGGTGAGAGCACTAGGACTCGCATTCGGGAGGTACCGGGTTCGAATCTCTGCTGCCTTTCGTCGAGAAACGGTAATTTCTGTACCGGCCATATTATTGAGGTTTTCCATGGTTTCCCTCAAATAATTCCAGATAAATATTGCGATGGTTCCTTATTCAAGGCCATGGCCGATCACCTGTAGACCTCGCCAACCTAATCCTAATGTCCTAAAATTTCTTCATTCGGCCATTGCTATTAATTAGTTTCAAAGAATGTAGAAAATAACGGGAAGTGTGGTAGATGGAAAATAGTAATGGTGCGAATGACGTTAAACGCATTATTATTAGTATCTCTCTTGAACTTGTTCTTTAAGCTCTGTTCCAATCTGCGAACGGTAATATTATCGGAAGAATCCTATGCCACCAGGATTCTTCCTTTTTAATCTTCCAACAGTTCCAACATTTAAACAGGATCATCATCACTCTAAATTATTAGAGTTATTTTTCACGGTAATATTATCGTCACAGTCTTGCGCAGTAGCTCAAAAAAACCGATACATACAGTTTCGTTTTAGCTACAAAACATGAAAACATTTTTGAAATCGGATGAGTAGTTTCGCACATTGTTTCCTACATCCAAAACAAACTTTACCTCTTAACAATATTCTAGTATAGATAAAGTGTCACCACTCACCGAATTTCTGTAAATATCAAGTGAAATGAACGTCTCTATTACATAAAAATAGTGTCAAAAAAGACTGAGAAATTATCTAGTTTGCACATGTCCACCGTAAATCAGTCCTTCTTGAGCGTCCCACACTTTGCCAAGCCCGTTTTATTCCTCCTCTGCAAATGTGTAGGCTTTCAGAGTACCTGACTTAATGCTTAATTTAATATAGAGTACAGCCCTTGATAGTCACCCAAATCTACTCCATTTCTTATTCTGAATTTATTTCGATACTAGTGTGACCTGTGCGAATTATTCGCACTAAATAAGTATAATAATTATCACTTTACAAAATTATTTTCTAAATATGATTGCAGGTATTCAATTCGTTTCTAATTTTGCACACTGCTTATAACGTTCTTCTTTTTGTTGTAAGCTCAGATGACAGATCGAAGAAATATTATACTAAAATTGTCATATAGAGGCGCAAGTAGCAAAAGCGTTGAGCTAAGCCGTCAGATGGCATCATGCAGCATTGCTGTGACGTTGTTCAGCGTTGCTCGCTGTTTCAAAATTAAAGCCGTTAGATGGCAGTATGCAGTATTGTGTCTGTTGTATTACAATATGAAGATCAGATGACAGATCGAAGTGTTGACGTTGTTTCAAAATTAAAGCCGTCAGATGGTAGACGTTGTTCAGCGTTGCTGTATTTTAATTAATTTACAAAAACAAAAGCAATAATAATTTTTTTAGTTGTCGATGTCAGTAGAGCAAGCAATTATCTGTAAAATGATACATAATTTATGTGGAGAAATGGTGAGGTTTTTTCTAAAAAGGGAGGCAAACATCTTTAACCTTAGCGTATTAATATATGTGATATTAACTGCATCGCGTTCTCTATGAAGCATTCTTTTTGATGTGTGTTGTGTATACCAGCCAGACATTGGTAGTTAAATCATGAGGCCGCGCCCGACGCATTCGAGTAAGGTTGAAAAACAGTCGAAATAAGAAAATTCACATCAGTTTTAGACGAATAAACGCAACATCAAAGTATGTTCTGGAATTTTCATAGCTCCCACGAGGCAAATTGAAACATTTGGATATTTCTCCAAATTGACCTCAGACATCAGAAACCATTCACTTTAGCCCAATACTTCATTATTCGAAAAGTGTCCGAATCTAGATTCTTCTTGACTCTATCGAAAAAAAAACCGACTATGCCAAATTATATTATCTTCCTGTTGATTCTCTAAGTCCTAACTCAAAAGGCAACACAATGAAATGTGTGAAAAATTTTCTTCCCTCAGAGGAAACATTGGAATATCGGTTGCATCCCAATATTTTTTGGGAATTGCGCTCCCGGGAACCCGAGCTCGTACCAGTCGGGTTGTGTATGTTGACTGGCAGATTCCCTAATACGCACATAGACGATGATGAACTCAGTTGTTGAGCGTCTATAATATACCACCTCTCTGGATATTTTTCTTGTGTGGACAATGGACATGTGTTCTCGAGTACTGGGTACGCGTATTACATTTTTGGAAACACTGGTTTCGAAAGAATCCTTTCTCGATATTAATTTCTCCAATGTTTTTATTAATGGCAGTCACAATAGCACAGTACATTTTAACACGGTCTGTAATAAAATATATAAATATGCAGCTAAACAATACTTATTAGGTGATGGAGGCCATCGAGCTGGTTTTCCTACGCACTATGGAAACAATGTTATATCAATTTTTCCACGTAGGTGAACTTTCAAGCATGCAGAACGTCATACGAAATTAGCATGTCGTAGTTGTTATAAATCTATATGAACCTGTTACGGTGAGAAATGATCAATGTGTAAAAAAACACACACATGTAAACGGTGAAAGCATTACTTGGAAGGTACTGTTGGCGATTGCAACTTGTTTCCAACCGTTGCAACCTCTTTCGTTGAGAAAAGATCAAGGTGTAAAAAATCACGCACGTTTAAACGCAGATAACTATTTATGCAGCGCCGAATTTAACTTTTTGGTGTCCTAGGTTTTTTACAGTGGTTTTTCTTTATTTATTATTTTGGTCCAGAGCGCAGGATCTTGGATTTTATTAACATCGTCTGCTTTTAATATGTTCACTTCACTTCCACGTTTTTATTAGCACACTTTCTTGCATGTCTGGCCGGGTGGAATTTTGTAATAGATTTTAAACTAACTTCCTGATGGAGATAGAGATTTGAAGTTTTTAACTTAACTCAGAATTAGATGACAATACAAGAAAATGTGGAAATAGTAAAAGAAATACTTTTTTAACCAGATACTTTTATTCTATACTGAGCATACGAATAAAATCGCAATCGAACTATTAGGGTGCAAACATATACTTCTGTCTTTTTTTAAGCCATAAGCACAGGCGTATCCAGGCGGGCAAAACAAGCACGGGGGACCCGGCTTAAGAAATTTCTAATTTGCCCCATCCTGGACCAAAAGCTGGGTATGCCCATGTTCACGTCATAAAAAAGACAAAGTTTTTGAAACAGAGATACTTTATTCAGATTGAATGCAAGTACCTCAACCAATCCTATCATCGGAGAAATCAAGGAATTACATCGAAGAAAAAGAGGCAGATATATTTTCGATACGCTTTGTTGCGTTCACTCACCGCACATTGAGTAGATAGGCAATGATTTATATAGTTAATTAATAGATATATGGTTTGAACCCATATCCAAGGGTAGCCAGAAATAGTTTGGTCCCAATTAATAGTGCAAAATATGACTAGACAAACAGACAAAGCTAAAGAAATACGTTTTCCCATTTTTTAAAAATTTCGGTGATATTTTATATATGAATATTGATTATATCGATTTAATTGGTAAATAATAATCTAAGATAGACTTGACACAAAAGTAGGTGTTTTAAACTGGTTTTCAAATTTTACAAACATTGTGTAACATTTCATTAATAAATTAAACTCGTTCTCAATGAAGGACTACATTATTGTGCCTATGAAATTCTTGTCTCAGAATAGGAGTTCAAAATATTGCCCAATCTCTATCAATTTGATAAGCGATTGCGATAATTAATCGTTCATTTCTATCAATTTTTGACGTCGTTTTAAGACTATACCGATATCAAAACACTCTTGAAGAAATTTATTGTTTTATCATTTTGCAACGCAACACAAATCACGACTTGTGAAGTGGATAAATAAAAGAAAAAAAAAATACCCACTTAAAAATGCTACGATAATTGACGAACAAAAATAATCTTATCTTGGAAATTTTTAGTATGTATTGAAATATTTCATTGATATATTTTCACCGTGGCCAAAAGATATTTTTAACAGTGTTCCATATGATATTTTCTATTTTTAGTCCGTGTTCATTTACTGTCTATTCCAAAAACATCTGTACATTGATGTTGGCGTGAGACTAGTTTAAACGCAATATGTACAAAATGTGTATAACATAATACAGGGATGTGATTTTATTTATCTGAACAGAAATAATTTGTCTCTTCCAGGGCTGTAGCAAACAACCGCTACCCTAAATAGGGTTGCCAGATAAAAAAAACCCCTTTGCACTCCGGGAGTGCCGGCAGAAGTGAAAACTTAAATATAAACGTCTTAATTTTTTGCATTTAGAAGCATTGTTTATTTATTGGCAACGCTTGTAAATAAAATGGTTTGTATCATAGATTGCATTTTTATGTACGATATTTCAACGCTAGATGTCTAACGTTGTATAAATTAGAGAGTTTTCTCGCTCACCCAGTTCTTACTTTACCTGACGCGACTCCGCGATGCAGGTGTTTTGGAAAGTAAAATCATGTTTTTTTTTTAAATTTCAAAAATTCATAAAAAATAACAATTAACAAATTTTTACTTGTCTGGCGGGCGTAACATGTTTCTAACATGTTTTTCAGCCTTTTTCACTTTATAATTTTGAGGTGTTCTTTGGGGTAACTTTTTGTGTCATGGGAGCTTAAACTAACAGGAGCGCGGTTCACGAACTATGTACATGAACCAAGTTCACGAACAGTAAACGCATCATCATATGTGCAGTTCTAAGCTGGTTCTGTCAGTTCTAAAGCGAAAAAGATGAAGAGTTCATCGGACTTTGTTGTTGTTTTTTTTTTTTTAAATTTTATTACAACCTGTACTAAACAAAAATTGTTTGCTTTCATACAATGTTTCTACATCAATTCACGGACATACAGTATATTACCTACGTATGTTTTTACTGCGTTTTAAGAGTTCAAATAGACGCTAATAATCTAAGCAGTCGAGCGTCTATATAATCAAAAGTCTATCTATTTAAATCCTTCGCAGTATAGGTACTATATACAGCGTGTCCACGTAAGTTCTTTACAAATGGAATTTTTTTTTGTTAATTATTGAAGCAAAAATTTTTTTCTGTGAAAAAGTTCTGCTTCGTCCAAAACCTCTAAAACACCAAAGAAAATTTTCTTCGGCCTAAAGTTATACGAGGGAAATCAAAAAGTTTTATTTGACTAAAAATAAAAATTATCTGTGATATTCAAGATTTTCGAAAAATTAGTTACATAATCAAATTCAATTCAAAATAATAACATAACAAAGGAATTGCATGCAGTACATCAAAAATTTGATTATTCAGAAATTGAGATTATGTCGAAAAAAAATAAGGTCCAATTATTCGATTATTAAAAATACCAGCCCATACGTTTGTCTTGAACGAATTAGAAGTTAGTTATGTTATTATTTTGAATTAAATTTGATTATGTAACTAATTTTACGAAAATCTTGAATATCATAGATAATTTTTATATTTAGTAAAATAAAACTTTTTTATTTCCCTCGTATAACTTTAGGCCGAAAAAAATTTTCTTTGGTGTTTTAGAGGTTTTGGACGAAGCAGAACTTTTCCACAGAAAAAAATTTTTGCTCCAATAATTAATAAAAAAAAAATCCATTTGTAAAGAACTTCCGTGGACACGCTGTATATTTTTTTTTGATATTTAAAAATTTACTGTACGTAAATTTATGTACGGAATTTCGCTTCTATAAGCAGTCTAAATTAAAAGTTACAAATATTTTTTTGATATTCCATGAGAACGTCCTTCATTTGTTTTTTATCGATAATGTCAGCGTGCTTGATACAATTATTCACACACAATAAAAACTGCATCAGCAAATAATTATCAAAATTTAAAGGTAACATGTCTTGTTTATAAATATCAAACGCTTTAAATCATTGATCTCTATAATAAGTGGATAGTTAATGACAATCATATGAATCTAACCGATGCACCGACATATTGACACTTGACGAATGACTATTTGACGTGTAAATGTCTTAACCGATGCTTCAAGAAGAAAAAAATCTGCTGGAGTTAGTTAATAAAATGGTGACGCAGATACATTTTTTTGAGGTTATGTGTAGCTGTCATTGTATAACGTAAACAAATCTTAATGTTTAATAGTGTTCGCCTGAAGGTCGATTTCTGGCCGAAGCCGAAAACTTAAAAACCCTAAAATATTCAGTGCTACAACTAATAATATAATTGATTTCAAAACTGTTAAAGGTTTGCATTGACTATATAATATAAAAAGGTAAATTTTTTCATCTCTAGAAGTCGTCACGTCCATCGCGCTATCGCTCATTCGTAAAAGTTCGTTCAATTCCGGCGCTTGCTAGAAACCTTCGGCTTCGGCCAAAGGTCTCACCGAAGGTGGCCGAAGCTTCGGTCGGACACTAATGTTTACACATCTATAGGACTTTTTTGTAATGCAAATTATAGCTACAAGTTCTATTCCTCTATAAGTCTATAAGAAATCTTTTTAAAAATATTTTCAGTATTGTTATACACGTCTAGCGTTATAGTTAGTAAACATTTATCTATAGCTGTGTTGATAATTTATATTTCCCGCTAAAACTGCCGCCCGAAGATCCCCCTTTCCTCACTACGTTTTGCCAACATCCTGCCGCTTCTAACAAGTTTCAGGACTGAATAGGATCTATCCGCTATCCAATAATTAGAGATCAGTGTTCTAAATACTTAGGTGGACTTGGCATGTACAAAAAAGAAAATGTTTTCTCATAGGATACGCTGTCTCGTTGGTTGATTTTGAATCATAATGGAAAACATGACCGTTGGCGCCTTTTAAATACCAACTTATTCTATATAAATTTTAACCTATTAATACACACCAGTTAAATTATACTAATGATTTAAATATAATTTAAGACTGGTTTTTAAGAGCTTGTTAAAAACTAATATGTACCTTCAACCACGTCGTTGAAACGTCGTTGTTTATATGGCATTAAGGGCTCATTTTCTGGTAGGTTAGGTATTTGAGCGACACGTTATGTCAAATAAAGTTTTTGACTTGATAACGTCTTATAAATTGATGAAACACCGGCTGCATGCACGAAAAAGTGTCACGTTCCGAAATGTGTCACGTTCCGCCATGTGTCACGTTCCGCCATGTGTCACGTTCCGCCTGACCCTGGGCGTGCAAGCGAGAGCGCAGTATAAGCCCAAGTTTGACAGCTACTAAAATTTAGGTTATGTATTATTAAATAATATGATATTCGAGCGGAATACGTTATCACGTAAAACTATCGTCCGTAAACCGACTTTACAGACAACCATTTTTTTTTTTTTTGACAAATTCGCAAATTGTCGTAAGTGTGTCAAAATACTTGACTCAAAAATATGAAAAATATCTGATGGCGTTGAGGGAAAAACCTCTTTTGTCGGCTTTCATTTTAAACGATCTGAAAATCATTGTAGTTACGGTACAATGAGCGCTTACAATTTAACGCCAAACTTGGAACTGTACCTCCAAAAATTCTCAGTTTATTATATTTAAATTAAAATCAGAGTTAAAGAAAAGTAAAGAAACACAATGTGGACTGAAAAATAAGAAAAAAAATAAATATAAAGATTTTGTTCAACAGCCATAGGATGTCCTCTTGCTCGGTATAGTGTACTTTTTGGAATAAGCTTCAAATGAGAATGGTTTATTCAAAAAATTAAATTTTATCGAGTTTAGGGACACCTATCTCTGTTGAATAAAATTATTATACAGTGTGTTCAACGAAAGGGGACGACAGTGAATAATTCGTGTATCCTACTAGATATAGAAAAGTTCAAAAAGTTTTTGATTTACTGTCGGAAACTGCTGAGTTATTATTTTTTTTTTGTATTTCGAACAAACCGGTTTTTTTCAAAAGGCAACATTTTTTTTATATTTTCGAAATCTCCATTTTTTCTCTATAAAAATTCATATAAAATTTTCATAAGGTTACATAAGAAAATATTCGAGAAAAACGTTATCAATTTATTAATTAAATACACAGTAATAACTATTTTTCATACTCCACACATGTGTGAATTAAAAATAATAATTATTACTGTGTATTTCACGATGAAGGAAGGTTTTGGTTGAGCTTGAGGATCATAAATAAGCTTTATCAATGTTACGCTAGTGGCCAACGTTTCATCTTCAGGGCCTCAAGCTGGTCAAAAGGTGGTAAATTATTTATTGCTTATTTATGATCCTCAACCAAAACCTTCCTTCATCGTAACATTCTATTGGATCAACACTACTTTATACTGTGTATTTCATTAGTAAATTGATAAAGTTTTCTTCGAATATTTTCTTATGTAACCTTATGATTCTATTTAAATATTAGCAGCACATTTTCATCTTCACCAAAGGGATTAATTTCAAATTTAAAACGACCTAAATACTACCCTTACAATAGTTCGATTAGGCGCATTTTAATGGATTGTCCGATAAGTTCTTGCCGTTTTTTTAAATTAAATAATTAGCGATCGAAATGAAATTTTTTGGTATAATGTTTTGTGTTATTCGAAAGAGAATTTTTCGCTCTACAAGAAAGTCTATTTAGTTTTAATAAATAAGTTTCGTGCGGTGATGGGTTCTAACATGTTTACCAAATGTCGTTTAAATCGAGAGTTATCGCGTCCAAAAACGGTGCCAAACTGCTCAGGAAGTTATGAAACGCAAGAAATTTTGGCCAGACTCCTAGGTCTTGCCACCAGATCGCCAATAATAATGTATGTGCCATTTGGCAATTGCACCAATAACATAGCATTTCTTACAAGGAAATATTAGGGTAAACATGGACAATGGACATCATACAACAATTAGAAACGACAATCCCAACGTTCTAAGTGCAGTTCAATGAATAGTCAGGCGCCAAAGTACAATAATGGAAAATAGTAGGAAGTAAGGTTCGTCATTTTAAATTTTCATTCCCTGTCTCTCCTGTCCATGACCCCTGGTATTACTGTCAACAATATTTTTCGTGAGCTAACGATTATAAAGGTTTTCTGGAAATTAATAGGTAAAATATTAGTACTGTAAGTAATTAAGAATAATCTAGATTTCTTATACGAACGAAAGACGTGTGTCTAGACAATATTATAAACAAATCAGCTGCAAAGGCTAAATAAATGCTTCACCAGCAAAATATTGTTACGTATCGTTATATCCAAAACCCATACGTTCTTCTCTCTCTCTCTCTCTGTGTGTGTTTGTCGTTTAATTGTTTTGAACTGTACACGAAATTAAAAATATTTTTTTTATACAACTTCGCAGGTTTTCAAACAATTTATCCTAATCGATTTAATTGCTCTACAGCTGTCACCTTATGGATCGGAGTAGTCAACCGGAAGATTAAGTGATCACATGATTTTTGAATACCTTTCCTCTAACTGGTTAAGTCGAAGCCAATTGATAATTAGCGTAAATTTTATCATTTGGAATTAAAAAAAAGGATTTCACTCAATTCGTTCGCGTTACACCTCGAGGCAAAGCTATCACTTCACCGTAACAAAAAAATAGACAATTACGTGACCCACACGCTTGCTGAAGGGGTTAATAACCTGTTTGAAAATTCAATTTTAATATATACAAATAAATAGCTATAGTTTGCTATTATATTATAAAACATCCATTGTTGATCTTAGGAAAAATTAATCAATTTTACTTTCGGGATTCACACCAGAATCTTCCACAACGCGGCGACTCAAGATCCTGGTTTGAGTCTTGACAGTGACTTTGCTTAATTTTCTAACATTGTGTATTGTAACGCCAACAATGATTGTTTCAAAATATGATAACAAACTATACCTATTTCTTTGCATAAACTTTGCGTTCTAATGTAGTGAAACAATTGATTCAATTTTAATTTTACGCCATAATATTGTCAAGATTAATGCCTGGTTTCATGCGATTTGTTTTCAACTAAATGGAGATTGCCATTTAGTTGAACTTTTTAATTCTGTGTTATGTAACAACATTAAAGCATTCCTGGTACGACTTAAATCTAGATCTATGGCTGAAAGTCGTACATAAAATTCGACGTAAACCAATTTGCCTTGTGGCCCACAGCTATCAACGAAACGTGCTGGTTGGGAGTTTGAGGAACGCTGTAATATAATAATATCGAAGTTAGTTTTTGTTTATATTTCGACATGCTACTGCATCGGCCACATGTGTGTTCATCTGGAGACATAGCAGGAACACGCCCGATTCAAGGAAAAACTACGTCCATCTGGTTTTCTGTACATGACAAATATAGAGAAGAGAAACGTAGGTACACATAGATAAAGTCTGTGGGTGTTGTTTGGTGGGCGAATCAACTTGACAACTGCGCTTGTCTCTTATACAGCATGTGCCACATCCAAACTTATAGTCGTAACATCGAAGTTAACAAATCTAATCCAAGGAATCATATAGATAATAATTAATAGTATGATCTACCACAGAAGTCAACAGACGACTTTAATAAATCGAACACAACATCGCAGATGATAACCCTCTACATCCAATACGATCTCTAACATCGAAGTTACCGAAATTGTGGACGTCCTAGAAATACTTCCTACATCCAAAGCTGTGCCCAATCACCGAAGTTAGCATATTGCGTGATCCAGAAATATTTCCGGGATTCAAAGCAAGCTCTACGAACTCATCAAATGTAGATGATTATCTTTTCTATTCGCAACGAATCCACCAAATTATGGACGTACATCCAGGCAGCTAAGCGCGAGCGATTTGGCAAGACTTCCTACATTTAAAGATCTACGAACCCACCAAATCTAACTGATTGCGCAATGTCTTCTACATTCTTTCATAACATTAACACATGTTTTGTTTTTACTCTAAAATTTTAAATTAGTAAATTCACAGATCGGGAATGTTGTTAGACTGTCCGCAAAATAATGCTTTCATTACTTTTGATGTGCCCAACTTTTTTCTTTACATGGGGAAACGATGCTTTCGAGTGTTTACAATAGTCCGTTCTCAACATTAGTGTTGAGTTATTTAAATAGGCATTTAAATAGTATAATATCTTGAATGAAACCATTTTGATTGATCAGATTTCTGATCCAAATCTGACATTTGTGTTTGGAACGGTTGAAAGTTCGTTATCAACTTCCCATTGCAATGGAAAACAGAGTCTGAACGTAAATTTTTTATTGCATACTAAACACAGTTCGACCTGTGAGGGTTGAACTGTATGAATGCCATCACACAAATAGTTGTTCGAGCTTGTTTTCATTTTATTAACAAATTCTAAGACATGCCTTCAGAATGAGGTTGATTATGTTGATTGATGGTATAGCAGGCGGCAGAAAGATTTTGTTAATGTTTCTTCTTCTACTTTGGCGTTTGAAGAAACTGCCTTTAGACATACTTATATATATTATACATATTTATATAGGTGTTGACTCTCTTACCTTTGCTTTCAGGCGCTCGTGATCACACTTCAGAAAACAAAAACACAGAACGATGTTTTCGGCCACGAGTACACTTCAATACTTATTAATAGATATCCTTGATATTTCCTCATTCAAAAACGTTGTGCCTAGCTAAAACTCCTGCTTTTGATAATCTTGCATGTATCATTGACGAGATAACGTGATAAAAAAAACTTTCACAGTGTCTTTTCCAGCACTTGACACTTATAAATCGGTACCTAATTAATAATTAATTATTCACTCTAAGTATCAATTAATATAAAACGTCTACACATCTGCATTTTGCACGCATTTCTGGCGCCTGGCATGTTGTTCGTTCAGACGTCAATAATTAAGGGCGGCAATGAAGTAATTTTCGCGCCATCCTCCGCGAAGGCCACCATCATCAATATCGTCGTTATCGTCGTCGTCATCATCGACGATAATACGATCATCGTCGTGTGTGTGTGTCGCTCCGCGGTAACAGAGTGGATCACACTACACCACTGCCGGATGGTTCGCTTTGCTTGATGCCACGCACCTTAACACGAGTTGATGAGAACACAACCACAACACTTCAGTCACACAAAAACACTGTCCGCATCACTTGGAAAACTGTTACAACAGCATTGGGAAAACGGCTTTTCTCAATTGAAAACACAACGATTCTAAGTTATATTTAAAAACAACCAAAACGGCGTTGTTTTCTATCTAAAATCTCGCTTTGGCTGACGGACGGAGACGCAAACTTTACTTTACAGAGCAAGCAGGCAGCGGGGCCAGCAAACGAGCGCTGCTGAACGCAGAACGAGAGATTGCGCTGCCGACACAATACGCATGCGCGATGCTATTCGCCTCGACTCTCTGCTGGGTACCTTCCCTCACGTCTCACCTCACCGCTACTGGCCAATCGACCGACCCATTCATTCATGGCAATGCAAGGACTTGGCCTGGCTCGAGACTTCTCCACACATATATCTATACAGCATTATATCAATGTGTTCGTATCGTTCGTGTTCTGTGCTGGTGTGTGTGTGTGTGTGTGTGTTGATGCCATTAACCATGTAGGCCAAAACAAGTCTCTCCTCGACTTGATCTCCTCGCGTCGTCGTCCACCCGCTCTCTCATACACGAGCAAGTTACCTCCACATTCACAAAACGACATAGTATAAACGAACGTGTGTTGTTGATCTCCTATAATAACAATTAACAACAAAATAATATCATACGGATGAATGCATATTAAAGAAGCTGACAGAAAAACTACTACTGTGTTACCTGATGAACGTATGGAGTAGCTAATTCAAACGGTAGCCGATTAAAACGTCATCATTGCGTACACTCTTTTTTTTATCTGCACTCGGTGACGATCGATCGGGGAGGATTCGAATATTGTAATCGATTACTAATCTACAATGGAAGCACCAAAGGAAATTGAACAGCGTGAAGAAAGCGTCAATATCCAAATTGGTGCACACGATGCGAAACGAAAAATTAAGCAAAGGCAAGAAGTCATTTATCGTTTCGAGTAATTTGGATTTACACGGTCGCTCCATTTTTTAATCGAAATTTGACGATGGTTCTAATGTATATTTGGCGAAAATGGAGACAATAGATGGATGCAAGAAAGTTTTTGGGAACTCTGTGATTTCAAGCTATATAATAACCGAGTAAGTGTCTTACGAGGAATGGAGGCATTAAAAGAATCCACGGGTATAAAATAAAAAGTTGAGAAACAGTTTTGCAAGAACGATCGCAGTTGCGTTGCCAGGAAATGTAAGGACGTCAAATCGTTTGGAAATGCATAATGTATAATGCAAACATGATAAGCCTCTGATGTAAGATTTACAAAATGCTACAAAAAAGTATAAAATCATTCATTATTTGAGCAGCTAATTAAGAAGAAGTCGAATTTAGTTTGATAGTATTTTTAAGAGAATATTGCAGTAAATGGAAAATAAAAGAAAGAACGCAGTAGACAAACGATGTTTGGAAATTCATTTTTTTTATTGGAGATATTGATGGACCCTCGCGTTTTGATGCTCTAGGGACTAGGAGTCGTTGAAGCCAATTTTCTGAATAATGCATGTATGTGGTAAAATGTTTCTCTTTCGATAACCGAACAACACATGCGGTTTTTCTGTTGTTTAGTCAACATTTTAAAGTAGGTTCAGCAGATGCTGAGATATTTGAAGAAATCTTCCCAAGGTCACCTTTTAGCATGTTAAAACAATATAAATATAAATCCTACATACAAAAATGTTTTTCTAAAATGTAAATTTCGAAAAAAATTACGAGGAAATCACTTTAACAGTGTGCCCTTTTTAACTTGTCTAATTAAGGTGCAGATTTAAGTTGGTCATCAATAGATCAATAAACAGACTTTTTTAGAATATAAAAAGAGATATGTTTTGTTGAGTTTCAGTTTTATGTCTTTGATGTGCGATTGTCTCCTAGATGGGAAGCATAGGACTAACTTCTCAGTCAAAATTTTGTAAATAGGATAAGATGAACTTATCAAAGCATTATTAACTGAAACAACTTTAAACTGTCGTCACTGAAAAGATGATTTTTCTTTCTACCTTGGCAACATAGTTTTCTCATGGTTATTTTTTATTTAACCACACAACAACATTATTTAGGCCAATATATGTAATATTGGCCATTGACGTGAAGAAAAATACTAAGAACTTATCCATCTTAAAATTTCGAGGAAATTTAGAAGATGTTAATATTTCTCCATCTGCCATAATATAAGTATTTCACAAATCTCTAGCAGATTATTATATACAGGTGTACGTTTATTTATTTCTTTCGTATGATTTGACGTCACCGCGATTTCACATAGTAGGTACCGTGGGTGTTATAAGTACTTTGTTAACCGTTGATTTACATGTGTTGAGAAATATATATATTTAAAGCAAATCGTTATATTATAATATTATATATACGGACGCTATGTATTTATGGTAACTCGCTCACTAATGATATTATTTAAATTGATGAAGAAATTATAAATCAATCAAAAGATACAGAAAACACAAAATCAGTCAATAAATGATGAGAAGGATGGTCCTTAAGGACGTAGTCTGGTGTTCGGATTTTGAAAAAACGAATTTATTTTTTTTACATTTTTAGTAAGTATAATATATTGAGAAAATACTGTAAAAATTTTAGACCGAAATATTAAATATTTACAAAGCTATAGCATATAGTCGAGAGCAGCAACGGTCTTACGGTAAGACTCTTACCTGCTCTTACCTCTCAATTGTTATCACGTTACCCTTATACTCTCGCAGAGTAGCGCAAACAAATTAACAGAAAACGATGCCTTTGAAGAAACGGAAGGTTTAATATACACCAGGCATAGCTGATTAGTGTAAATATTCATTTTTATTTTTTTTTTTTGTAAGAAATCTGAAATTAAAACTTTAAACGCGTTTTTCTCAAAACTACGTTTATCTAAGCGGCGCGGGTGATTGAAACAATTGTATACAACCGATTGCTTTCAGTTTTGCACGGGGTATTCTACACAACAATAGCTCCGTCCGGTACTAGAATTACTTAATAATTATAAAAATTATTTCTATTTTTTTTAACCGATTTTCAATGAAAAAATCACGATTTTCTCGTTGTTTTTTTCTAAAACCCGCCATTTTGTTATTTATCAATAAAAATGTATATTTCTAGTACAGGATAGAGCCACAAGCCTACGAAACAATAACCAATTTAATTTTTATAATTCAGATGACTCCAAGTGACGTTATCACCCACGCTACCCACCTACCTCCATTTAAAGTTGTCTACTTAAGTTTAAAAAAACAATTATAAAATGGCGTAAAATTAAGCAGAAAAAAATGTTTTGTCTTAGTTTACATCAGTAAAAACATGTAATAAAATTGAAAACATCGTACATTATTTTGATATTAAAAAAAAATTCTGAAATAACGGTTGAAAACAAGCCTGAACATAGGACTACGTCCTTAATGGTCCAAATCTTACTTCGCAGCTAGACTTCAAACTTTAGAAACCAAGTGTTTTAATGGACTGATATTGGATTGCAAAAAGGATTGTTAAAAAATTTGATTTGACAATAACCTTAGATTGTGGTCACTCCTAGGAAAGTGGATTTATATTAATAAATCATTTTCTTAGGAGTGGCTTGGGGAAAATGCAATTGATCAAAAATTTCTGCCGATGGTATTTCCCAGTCATTTGGCTCTAAGAGAACCTAAAAACGAAGCGACAGAAATTTTTTTAAATTTTAACCATTTTTTTACTACCTTTGACATTTTTTACCTCTTATTTTAAAATGGGTTCAGATTCCGCCTGTATATCATATAAGAAAAAACTGCTCTAAATTACTTAAATAGCTTATGTACCAGGCGGCAGAAAGTTGGGACGACATGTTTTTTTTGCGCTTCCTAAATAATGGTTATTTTAGTATATATTAGATATCGTGTCCATCGAGATAATTATAAATAAAAAATCGCAGGATTGTGGACAAATATTAGATTTATTAATTGTACGACGTTTCGTCTATAAAATTTAGACTTTTTCAAGTACAAGTTGAAAATTATTAAAACAATAATTATGAAAATAAACATTAATTACTAACCATAGCAATTAATTATTTTAGTATTACGCATATTTTACGAAAATTCCGGACAGTGTAGTGATAAAATCTCGGACATGTCCGGAAAAATCCGAAACGTATTATCACGCTGGTCGATTGCACTATCTTAACTAAAAGATAATATATCCCAGTAATTAACACTTTGACGGACACTTAAAAATTCAGTTTTGTTCCAATTTTGACACTATAGTTTTTAAATTTTCTCATATGTTTGAATTACTTTTAAA
Organism: Xanthostigma xanthostigma; assembly: GCA_963575645.1. Taxonomy (NCBI): domain Eukaryota; kingdom Metazoa; phylum Arthropoda; class Insecta; order Raphidioptera; family Raphidiidae; genus Xanthostigma; species Xanthostigma xanthostigma. The sequence goes on along the minus strand of OY754469.1, from coordinate 3,051,635 downwards.
AGTTGATATGTTGTGACAATATTGCCTTAGTAGGTACGTGACACAGAGCACACAGGGTATGTATTCTACACTGGAAAATAGGCTTCTAACCCGTCTGGCTATAAAACGTTCAGTAGTATACGACGGCTTCAGCCGTCGTGTCAAACTTTTGAAGTTTTGTTTATGACGGACGACGGTCTAAGCCGGTTTGACCGTCAAAGTGTTAAATGACTTTATAATAAAGGGCGATAATTAAAAAGATTGTACAGTTATTTTAAATCCAGCTGTAATGCACATCAATGAATGAAGGTTTTAAAACACTGCAGTCGGTCGGTAAGTCAGTGTGCATCTAAATAAAGTAAAAGGTCTGAGGTCATTTCTAGTAAAGTTATTCACAAAAGCATCTGTGATGTGTGATGCCTGTGTTCTGTAACAAATTGCACATAGTTCAATAAACACGTATAAATAATATTACATGTAGTTTAGACTTTAGATACATGCGAAAATGCACTCTACAATATTCATTGTCGGGAATACCTATCGACTTACAGAATGGACCAGAAAAGACATTGATTTGCAGCAAAATCGGTTCAGCCGATTCTGCAGTATTTTCAAAGCTACGTTATGCGTAAAAAAATATTAGATGATAAATTTTGTCGAAACTATGAGAGTAATCGAATTTTATCAAGAGTACCTTTTTTGTTGTAAATGAGTCGCGTGATCCAGATTTCATACTCAAACTGATTTTTTTCCATTGGCGTAGAAGTTTTAGATGTTTAATTATCGAAAAAATCAAGTTCTACGCCCATGGAATGATATTCATCATTATTATGATATGGGTTTTATTGCCCAATAAAGCTATGCCAACGTACCAAATTTGAATAAAATCTCATGAGCCGTTTCAAAGTTATAAAGCAAAAACGATTTGAAAATTGTAACTTAAGAGCCGTCTAGCGCCCAAACTAAGCAACTTTGTACTGAGGTAAGTTTGCTTGTATCGAGTTGTTTTGGCCTGAAGAATATGTGGTAGGCTTTTATAAAGACCTTTTAGGGACACCCTGTATAAAGCTGATGAGTTTGTTTGGTTGAACGCGCTAATCTCAAGAACTACTGGTTTGCTGTGTGAAAAATTTTTTTGTGTTGGATAGCCCATTTATCGAGGAAGGCTATAGGCTAAATAAAATCACGCTACGACCAATAGGAGCGGAGCATCAATGAAAAATGTTGCAAAATGTAACTCAAAATTTGTCCGTCCTACAAAAACTTTTGAACGGTAACTCCGATCATCATGAAATTTGTACAGAACATTCATCTCGGTAAACTAAGATTAATGTCCTTCCCCCCATTTGTTTTTTTGCCCCCGGGTGAAACCGGGACGGGACCGCTAGTTTTATATATACGTGGTGATGATGAGGCAAATCCCTTATATTTTAAGATCAAAAATGCAATAAGGATCAGAGCTTTCAGGGAATTTAATACATAATCCGAGACATTAACAATGTTTTAATCTGCCCATTGCAGATACAAAAAAAATTATAAATAAATCGGTCATCCACAAAAGGTTTGGTGGCCTCCACACATTATTTGTATGCACAATATTACTCGTATCGCTTCCGGTGCGATCATTTAGTGTGTTAATCCGCGCAATGTATTCTAAGCATCGACCAGGTGTGCTGTGTGTTCTTTTATGCTCCCAAAATGTAAAACTTTGTGCTTGCGCCAAAAAACAACCTTATAATCACGATAATACAGCATCTACTATAACTAAGTGATTTTTGTCGATGTCAAGATACAACGCAAAAACTAATGATTTTTTAAATGAAACATCTATAGTGACGGTAAATGAAAAAATGACATGACAGACAGACAGACAAAAATAAAATCACGTCACAGCACATCGACTTATACTATTGAACGTGTTTTCATATCTTTGTTATTTTTTATATTGATTTAAAAAATAGAAAAATATCAATAAATAATAAAGTTGTGATGCAACGGTTACGATTGCGATTCATTCAAGATTGATGCAATTGTGTGATTATTTTACGATTATTGTCAACGGGTAATGGCTAGTATTTAATATGATATTCGCTATTCATTGCCATGATTACCTAGGTATACATAATGTGTTCCAAGCCATGTAAAAATTTATTTACTAGTTTATTTCTGACAGATCTACAAAACAAAAGAAAAGCTGATTTTTCTTATTATCAAAATATTCATAACAAAAAATTTAACAAAACTTTCTTAAAAAAATAAATAGAATAATAAACCGTTATGAAAAGTATATCAAAACAACGTTATAGCATATATATCTTTGGCGCATGCGCCGATTTTTCCGAAAAACAATAAGGCTCTTCATATTTACGTATCAAATATCCTCCCAAAATTTGGTTTTAATCCGATCACAGACTAACAGACGCACAGAGTTTTTCCAAAAATATGTTTTTATGGATTCGGGGGACCTCAAAAAAACGAAAATTGAAAAGTGAATTTTGACCTAATCTAGTACCCAGTGGATTGGAATGGTAAAAATAATTCACAGACTCAATTCTGGAAGCTGAGATCACTGTATACAGTATTAAATCTCATCTTAGTTGTGCCGAATCCTGTATCTATATACAAACGTACAGTTTGCTTAATCTCTTAACAACCGAAAAATGTGAAGCTACTTATTGGACCGCAGTTGATTCGAATTATGTTGTTGACGTCCTTTCTTCCGTCTTAACAAAATTTTCGTTTCCTGTCAAATATTTTGTTTACAATAAGATATTTGTATAATCTATTTTTACTTCGTGTAAGTGCGTCTGTTGAAAAGATTTTAAATTTATAATCTTCTGTTTTCGGATTCTAGCAGGCTTTCTTCTCAAATAGTACGGAAATCATTTGATAACATGACTTCGTCAAAATTCGAGGGTGGATGTTTGGAAAATTATCTCAGAAAGTTAACAATTCATCTTCAAAAAAAGAGGTTCTCTATTGTATTTAATTTTTTTATTTGTAAATCGGTCCGTCGATATCTTCGTCGACTAGTGATTTCGATGATTCTTTTTTTTATTCGAAAGAGTATGTCTCAAAGTTGATCCCATATAAATTTTAGCAAAATCGGTTCAGCAACTTTTTAGAAAATCAACATAAATTAAAGAAATATTGCAAAAGTTGTAAATGTCGGCGTGAACGTTGGTTTACGGTTTCATTAGATACTAAAAAAACTTTAAAAAAATTGAACCTCCTTAAAAAAGTGTCACTAAAAAGCGTAAAATAACAAGGTTTTGAGGTTGGCACCAATTTAATTACTATCGCGTTTTATGTACTTCGGTTTATTAAGGAGGTTGATGGGTTTAAGTCCCAATCAAAAGTAAGTCGAATTATAAATGGGAACTTTTCCATAATAAATTTTTACAAAAGGCTATAAGTCAATGATACCAATAAATTATTGTCTTAAAGGCATAAATACATAATTTTTTTTAATAAGTATTAATTAATTATTTCAGTATTTTACTTAATGGACTAACTTTTGAATTTTTTGTACAAAGTTAGGTTAGAAAAAATAAATTTATGTAAATATCTGTATTTTACATATTTTTTGCAGTAAATAATCAAAAAAAAAAATTAGCAGTAGTAAAAATTAAAATTAAATCATTAAAAAGTTGAAACTTCAGTTAAAATTGTTAAAATAGTCAACAATAAAAGTCCATAATCGAAAAGTGCTAAGGTTTAATAATTTTTTTTAATGATTAAAAGTCTCCTAATTAAATTGGAAGAAATATTAAAATATGCGTAAGACATCGATGCTTTACATAGTTTTCGGAACTGCTGACATTATTTGGTTATTTGCAAAAAATTAAAATGTACCGTTTGCATGCTAGGTTGACATATTTTCCATAAGACTACATGTAAAAGTTTTTTTATTTTTTAACTTTATAAATCTCCTAATGATTTTGGATTTTTACAGAAAATTTTGTCATAAAAAAATCTATTAAAAAAACTTTATATCAGATTTTTGTCATTACCTTCGTAAAACGGCTCAACCTCTTTAAATTGGTGCCGATCTTAAAAACTATGGTATTTTACGCTTTTTAATGACCATTTATTGAAGGAGATTCTTTTTTTTTTTCATTAACATGCTGGATTGTTTGCTTACACATTCGCAAATGAAACCCGATTCATACATATATAGAGTAGTATCGCTTAACGAAGATAGTGGCGTCCGAGGATCTAATCCGAAAACGGAATTGAATTTTCAAATTTATTATTAAAAAAACATTCAATAAGTGCTAGGTTCAAATAACCTTCGCAGTTGGTAGCCTTAAAAACAAATAAACCAACAAATAACTAGCATACTTGAAATTCTATCCGTGCAAACTTCAGATTTCATAATAGATTTGGAAACAATTCATTTATTTTTTTTTAAATAAACAGCCGTTTCTGCGAACAAATCTTAATTATAACACATGCACATTCCGAAAGTTAAACTTTGTACCTTGGTTTATGCATAAATTTAGAATCATTTACTTGGAAATAAATATTTATTTACAAAAAATCGTAATATCTAGAGTCTAGACTAACCGTTCTTAATTTATGGGGTGTATAGTAAAATGTAGTTGCTCGACAACTAAGATCATTAGCATTTAATTACATAAAACAACGATATCTATGAACGTGGAATTCAAGTCCACGATAGTTTTATCCAAAAGATAGCAGTGTTTAAAGATAGAAAGAAAAATAATGTTCTTAATATATTGTTAAAGTATGGTATCATTTGGAGAAGATAGCAGCGCCATTTCTGCTAACAAACGAGTTTCGTGTCGGACGAATCTATGTTTTCTAACAAGTACCGCCTATGATTGTCCTTGAAATTTACAAATCACGCCGCTTCTGATCGCTTTCCCCATTCTTCTTACTGTGCATGGTCCTTCACCTTACTACTATACTAGCTGCGGCGAAAGATGAAGCCACGCGTCATAGTGACGTGAACGCATTGCGCCTGCCTTTTAGCTTGCTATTGGCTGTTTCGGAGATTCATGTGTTTATTTTTATTCTACCGCTATAAATGGATATGTCGAATTTATTCCACACGCCACTGTCTGCCGGCATGTAGGCGTTCACTGCCATATTCTCTAAACGATAGTACTCTATAACTGTTTTTATATCCCTCTGCATATGAAAGTATATAAATCGGTATTTACTGAATTTTCTATGCGTCAAGGAAAGTAATTAAAAATTGGTACTAGATCTTCGTAACCCTGACAATTGGTGATCATAAAAACATCTTTCATCGCACGGCTTTCGTCAAGCGGAAATCTTCCATATATTATACTTATGAAGGGTTCTAAATATCGAGGGAAAAAACTTGTTAAAACCGTATAACTAATTGCCTGTTTCCTTCTTTAAGCAGACATTATATGTAAATGCAAGCCCACATGAAATACTATTTATTTGTTTATTGGGGCCCATTCACAAAAGTAATGACTTTTCTAAAAACAGAATTCATTCATAACAAATACTTCCGGCGGAATGAATGGCAACAATAAACCTGCACAGGATTTAGATTCCCAAGACAAGAATCGTATACACAATGCGTTACAACCGGTATTTTGGAAAGAAAGAATTTAACGGTCAGAAGGGTCTTACGTTCTGAAGATTAGTGAAAGAATTCTGCCGTGTAGTTCATCACCTCGAAATCTGCACACCGTTCATCAAAAGCTAAACTGTCAAAATATTTTACTCCTACGCGACTTCCTGCCATAATTATCTTAAATATATTTATTAAGAATAATGCGTAAATACCTCAAATTTGCTCATGTTAAATTCATAAACGAACAATAATATGCAGTCGGTTCGTCTCAAAGTTTATCGAACACAATATAACCTCACTCTGTAGCACATATCCACAAAGACGAAATGTTTAAAATATAAATTTTGATTAATTAATAGGCAAAATATGTATATATATTTATTAGCATAATTTATAATACATTTAAAAGGATTTATTAACTAACCTACATTATTTTCCGTTACAAAATGCAACAAAATTCGATGAAATGTATTTTTGATACCAAAAAACATTTGTTTTCATTTTAAACGTCAAATAGTTGTATTATGCTCCGTTTTTGTTGCACTCACTAACTTATATCTCCCTCTCAACTCCGATGATGCACTTCCGTAAACGATTTCGTCAGGCATCGCGATATGATGCACTTCCGTAAACGATTTCGTCAGGCATCGCGATATGATGCACTTCCGTAAACGATTTCGTCAGGCATCGCGATATGATGCACTTCCGTAAACGATTTCGTCAGGCATCGCGATGATGCACTTCCGTAAACGATTTCGTCAGGTATTTACCAGCTTATTCCCCAAGTCAAGCGTGCCTAAAGAAGTTTTACTTCAAAAGCACATTTAGAAATTGACCTAAAACACCAGCAAAGTTAGAACATGTTTGGCAATGAAGATTTCAAGGTAATTTACTAGACTATACGTAATATAAGGAGCATATTTTGTGGTACCTAAACCTATACCATCAATTTCCTTCCGGGAAGGAAGTTTCCATGGTCACACAATAGATTTATAGTAAATATACACAGGATATAAACCGTACTATTTATAAACATAGTATAATAGTTCGTATTGTAAAAAAAAACAACTAATGAGTAATGAATGAATACTAATAAATTGTATTCTAATTTCTAATTACTATAAAGCACGCATATAATCCCTGATTTCAATTTATTTACGCATACCGGATGTGTCATTGTTATCCTGGTTCGTAGCCTCTATATTTAGTCAGTTCCCCTTACAGTGTATACTTTTTCTTCATATATCTCGATCGAAAGTACATACTTTCGGTATCAATTGTATAGGGCAGAAAGTCTAACATTTATACCCATTGGTATGATTACACGCACTGATGCGGGAAGTAAAGAAAAATCACCTATCAACTGTTGTTTAGATATCGTTTCCACAGTAACCCTATTACATTTTAGCTAATAGTCGCGAACAGCTGTCATCCGTGTTTTTACGTATAATCTCAAAGCTGCTTGCTTGCAATTTATCTGTGTTTTTACGTAATTAATACGTAATCAATTAATTAATGTATTTAATAAGCGTATTTACGATCGAGGTATGAAGAATAAAATATAGTTTAAAAAAAACTAAAAAACACGCTTTATATCGGACTAAAAAGTAAAAAATAATTGTTTTAAAATAAGCTTAAAAAGCGTGGGGCGCTTTGTTCCACATTTTCGTACATCGAGCGCCCAACGCTTTTTAAGCTTATTTTAAAACAATTATTTTTTACTTTTTAGTCCGATATAAAGCGTGTTTTTTAGTTTTTTTTAAACTATATTTTATTTTTCACTTTTTAGTTTGAGGATCTATAAAAGAATTTATTAATCCTGGGGGTCCTAATAAGGATAATGGGAAACTGTTATCAAATTATTGCATTGTCATCGGTCCTTGATACGTATGCAAAGTTTCAAATTAATCAGACTTCGGGAAATTGGTGAAAATAAAGCGTTTACTACAGAGGATCTATAAAAGAATTTATTAATCCTGGGGGTCCTAATAAGGATAATGGGAAACTGTTATCAAATTATTGCATTGTCATCGGTCCTTGATACGTATGCAAAGTTTCAAATTAATCAGACTTCGGGAAATTGGTGAAAATTATGCTCAAAGATTTAAAAGAATTTATTAATCCTGGGGGTCCTAATAAGGATAATGGGAAACTGTTATCAAATTATTGCATTGTCATCGGTCCTTGATACGTATGCAAAGTTTCAAATTAATCAGACTTCGGGAAATTGGTGAAAATTATGCTCAAAGATTCCGTTACGGACATACATACATAGTTAGTTACATACATAGTTACAACCCAAACTAATATAAAGCGTTTAAAAATAGTATACACCACACTGGCCGAAAGTTTGATGTTGCACTGCGCGTCATGAAGCCCGAGGCGAAGTCGAGGGCATCATGGCGCGCAGTGAAAGAATATCATACTTCCGGTCCTTGTGGTGTAATATATTATTTTACTTCTCACTTTATTCTGATTTGTCAATGAAAATAGCATATCTTGAAAATTAAAATTCAAAAATAAGCTTATTTTCATTGCTATTTAGATACGTGTTTGTTTATGATTATGTTTGGCTTTCCTGTCTGTCGAAATTAATCAACGGTTTTTTAGGTTTCCGGTGTATTATTCCTTATTTGTCCGATGTAATCTTTAGTGACCCAAAAATGGTAAACCACCACATTATTAGCCAAACACATACTTAAAAAAAGTATACCAGAACTTCCGGTTCATGCTGAAGCTATACTATATCGACTGATCAATAATCGACTTTTGAATTATATAATGAACTAGCGGCCCGTCCCGGTTTCACCCGGGTGCGATAGATATAATTCTGCAGAATGTATTTCGTTTGCGGCTCGGCGCTAATGCAAGATTTCGTGCCCTCAAAATTCTGTTGGGTAATATAATATTTACACCCCCTTTTGACCCCATTAGGGGTTGAAATAAAAAAAAAAAACGCTGAAACAGGGGTTTGTTTATTTTTAATGAAGAGTGTGTATGTCTCTCACTTTTTGAAATATAGTCTTTTTATCAGAAACCTTTACACCCCCTTAGGGTGCAAATTTCAAAAAATCCCTTCTTAGCGGGTGCTTACGTCATAAAAGAAATCTACTGTCCAAATTTCAAATTTATAGCGCAAGTGGTTTGACCTGAGCGTTGATTAATCAGTCATAGTCAGTCATAGATTAGTTTTTTAAATAATTTACTATATGAATCATTGTCTATCTACTCAATGTGCGGTGAGCGAAGGCAACAAAGCGTATCGAAAATATATCTGCGTCTCTTTCTTCGATGTAATTCCCTGATTTTCCGATGATAGGATTGTTTGATGTACTTGCATTCAATCTGAATAAAGTATCTCTGTTTCAAAAACTTTGTCTTTTTCTATGACGTTAACATGGACGTACCCAGCTTTTGGCCAAGGAGGGAGCAAATTAGAAATTTCTTAAGCCGGGCCCCCCGTGCTTGTTTTGCCCTCCTGGATACGCCAGTGCTTACGGCGTAAAAAAAGACATAAGTATATGTTTGTACCCTAATTGTTCGATTGCGATTTTATTCCTATGTTCAGTACCTATATAGAATAAAAGTATATGAAAATTACGTAGGTCTGGTGTATTAGGAACTTACATAGAAGTTGCAATTGCGTTACGTTGCATAGTAAACGTTTGCTATTCTTGCGTTACGTTTCACAGTTACATGTAGTTTCTACGGATTCATTTAAAACCAGGCTTAACACAACGATCGTGCTATGGTGACGAAAGCCATAGGTATTAATGCATTATGATTTGTGCTGCTCTATGTTAATTGTATATTCGTTTCCGGAATAAAATATGCACTTGGATTGTGGAATATATTCGACAGCCAAAAAGTAAAAACCGGTTATGTCCTGGTTTTTTGAGCACACGATAGAAGTGAAACTTCTTGACTGGCCTATCCAACCATAGATGATAGTGCTATAGTCAAAAACAATGTGTAGATCATTAATGGTACTCCAGTTATTGATTGTGTTCCGATCTCTTTTTTGTCTTACATCTGCCATGTCACATTCTCGTCACAAGAATAGTAATTCTTGTGTTTTTGTTTCATCAACTCATTAACTGATCCTCACTATAGAAATTTCACTTCCAAAACTATCCGAAGACAGGAAAAAATCAAGAATATCGTCATAAACGGTATCGCCTTTTGGCCACAACGCATATGTGAGTGAATGTTAAATACTATTCGTCGAAATCACTGCTATTAGAGACCCTGTGATAAGAAACTGGATATACGAGACATCAATTTTTGGTTTGCAATAAAAGTCTTCAAAAGTCATAGTAAACTATAGTTCCAAACTGCATTAGAGAGACAAATCATAGTAGCATGTGATTGGTCTGCTCTGCAGTGAAAAAAGAGACAGATAGAAAGATTAGATTAGATAATAAACGCTCAACAAAGATAGAAAAGATCATGTTTACATGCGATTGGTCTGTTCTGGATTAAAGAGAGATAGAGTAATCAAAGCAACTTATGATTGGTCCGCTCTGTATTAAAGAGAAATTTCAAAAGTAATTCCGTCTGTTCTCTGATATTTTGACGAGAAAAGGGCGTATAAAACAATTTTTATTATTGAATTATTGAAATGAGCTCCGAATAACTTAAATGATGCAATTGCATTTTTTTTCTCCAGCACTTAAAACGGCCTTACAATAAATTAAATAATTTTTATTAACGCCAAACATCACGGCCTAGTAGCTACGATCCATATATTTAATAATTATGTGTTTCATTCTAGCTGTGAAAGATTAGTGTATAACGAAATTTGGCATAAAGCGATATGACATCTGGTGACAGAAATTTAAACTATAAACACATTACATTTTACAGGCTGTTATTGACACTATTTAAAAAAAAAATGGATATTATTAGAATTCCTCCACCTAACAAACCTTACTAATAAAATATAATCACTTACCTTAACTGTCATATACTTTAACCTATATTAACCTACATTAACAATTATACTTACCTTACATTAGTGCTAATAACGCTACGTTGATGCACTAGTTTTTTTTATTCTCTTGTTTTTCTTCTTTCTTTTTTTGTTTATATAGGTATTGTATTTTTTTTTTTTTTGTTTTTTTTTCTTCTGTATTTTCTATTCTAAATAAAAAAAAAAATGGCGGATTACTCCGTCCATATGCCAAATCCCAATAGCAAAACCACCTGTTCGGCTGATGTTGAACATACTGGTAATGTAGGAATATACAATATTTGAAGCGAACGCGCTTTGACTCTAATGACGTAGCAGGTATAAAAATTTAAAAATAAATGTTATAGATCAGCGGTTCTCAAACTTTTTTGGTGACGGAACCCTTTTGGAAAGCGAAATACTCGACGGAACCCTCCAATAAAACAAAAATGTCTTTATGTGCATTCTTTATTAATAAGCATAATACGAGCAGGTACAATGTAACAGTTACTTATTAAAAAAAATCTAAAGGGAGGTATTGTTTTTTTTTTTTTTAATTAAAAATAAACGTTAACACATTCAAACATTTAATAATAATAATTTTATTAACTATTCCAGTATACGAAATCAAAATGTCCTTTAAAATTATCTTTTAAATAGGCATGAACGTTGTTTTCTTGCTGGCTGATCAGCTCGCACTGCCTCTTTTGTCGGCGTGCGTATAGCATAATATTAAAAAATATTATACGCAATATTCTTTTTTAATATTTTTCTAAATTATTACGGAGCCCCCACAGGGGTTTCGCGGAACCCTAGGGTTCCGCGGAGCACACTTTGAGAATGTCTGTTATAGATAAATACTAGAGCTGTAACAAACCGTATCTATTCGTTACTGAGTAACGGGTACACCGTCGACTCGAAGTAACGAATCGTTACTTACAAATTCATTTCGTTACTCGCATTTGTCGTATCCATGTCAGTTCGACTCATTTGATGCGGTCATAGAGAAGAGAGGTTTGCGGTTATACGTTATACGAACGAAGTCATACCGTATCACGTATGCGACACGCCTCGATGCGATGGTACATGCTTGATGCTGTTAGTACACGATTGTATGTCGTATGAAAAGTAACGAGTAACGTAACGATACTAAAGTAACGGGTACTGGTTCTTTAAGTAACGAATACATACGGGTACACAATTTCCTGTTACTTTTACAGCTCTAATAAATACTGAACGTACTGAAATGAATTATTCGTCATTGTGTTTGTGTTTCTAATAGGCAATCGGAATATATGAGTTTTTTAAATTTATTTTTTAGTCTCGTTGCGAACGCGTCTCTTGTTGAAGGGTCTCTAGCCAATGCAATGTGCAGCAGTGCCTCTAACGTCTATGTATTATAAAATACAAATCTACCATGTCTACATGTGTATTGGTTTTTGGTGCGGAAGAGGTGTTGGTTTATATTTGTCGGTATTTTAACACGACGTTGACAGGAAACTGTGATGACGTACGTCCGCTTTATACATTATAAATCTATGGTCACAATAAAAAGTGGCTTATATCGATTGACATTATTTTTGTGCTTTCGTAAAGAAATTGTTTTTTTTTTATGGCTGTTAGCAAGTTTATCCGGATCTCAATTTATTATTTTTAACTAGCGGCGCGGCCCGGTTTCACCCGAGTGCGATAGATACATGTACCAAATACCAAAAATGCAGTAACGCGAAAAGGAGTCTATGTTAGACTGTTAAAAATTTTTTATAAAGTCCCAGAAGATATTAAGAAGTTAGACTATAAACATTTTGAAAAAAAGTTAAAAATTCACCTGATAAATAAATGTGTATACAGTATTGATGAATTTTAAATTATTTTAATTGATATAGGTATTGTTGAAAAATTTTGTTAAATTATTTGTATGACACGTTTTATGCCCGATGGGTAAAATGAAATAAATATATATGTTATGTTATGTTATGATATTATATTTTGTGTTTGGAAAGTTCTGCAAAATGTATTTCACTAAGAAACGACTATAGCGCCAAAATGTGCGAACTAATATTACTATTATTATTAGTAATTAGTATAGATACTATACGCTAGGAAAGTATTTTTGACATGAGATCTTTGCGCCATCTCCTGTTTGATTTTTTGAAATCTGGTTCACTCAAAACTTACAAACCCATGGAAACCAGCGTTATTATTAATTATAAAAAAATATTTACGCAAAATCTCAGTAAAAAAACTACATAAAAAATGATAATAGCTACATATTTTTTAATTTCTAAATTTTTTAAATCTTATTTTTGTTAACAAAACAACAATTATGATATTTTTTATGTATTTAATAATGATTCAGACGTAAAATAAAATTTAATTACCCTTGACGACGTACTGCTGCAGTCCATTTTATTTTATTCCTCTCTAATTCATAAGAAAATCCAGGAAAACGGTGGAATTGTAATTCTGGATGTTTAGTTGGTGTATATCTTTACAATCAACAACTCAGCACTTCCGATTTGTTAGCTTTTTACCTATTTTATTCAACAATTAATCCTTATTAAAATGCACGTATAATATATGACACTAAGGTTTTGGCTGAACCAGAATTAAAAAAAAAAAAAATTGGTTGTCTGTAAAGTCGGTTTACGGACGATAGTTTTACGTGATAACGTATTCCGTAATACATAACCTAAACCTCCCAAAATTTGGTTTCAATCCGCTTATCCTTGGTGTCGGAATGATAAGAAATATCAAAAGTGACGTTTGCAACTTACAAAGTATTATGTTCTAATAATAATTAGGGTTTCCAATACTTAACTTAGAAGGCGTTGCAATTCTTAAAATACTAATGTCAAAAAATTGAATTAAACATTAGAAATGCAGCCGTTTTCATGTTAAGACAAGACATACGTTTGCTTCTAATTTCCATGTACGGCAAACAAAGACAACCGACCGCGTCGCGCCATGCATTAGACAACATTGCATTTATACAGCTATTTTTCTATATAAATTTGTATAAAATATTTTTCTATATAAATTTGTATAAAAAAACTGTTTAGGCAAATTCTGTTATGCGAAATATATGTAAAATGTTCTCCTCTTTCGTTTAAGACTGGTTTCAAACCGATCTGATTTAAATTGAGCGAGAAATTAGCAAAAAGCACGCACAGGGTCAGGCGGAACGTTACGCGTTAGGAACGTTACGTTACACTTTTTCGTACATGCAGTCGGTGTTTTATCAATTTATAAGATTGGTGATTCATCAATTTATAAGACGTTATCACGTCAAAAACACGAGAGAGCGCAAATGTCGCTTGTCAAAAGATACTTTCCTAGCGTATGGATAACAACAATAGTTGAACATAATGGCATCGCGAATTCTTTTGTAGATATTGACATTGTTTTGTTCTATCATCTATAGTTTTCGCAGCGCATGCGATGTAAGGAGTTTTATATGTAAATTTTTTACATCTTGGGTTACATTATGGGAGTTTTCGCTTAGGGATTAGAACCCACGACCCGTGATTCCGAGAGTTGTCAGCGAAGACCTGTGCCTTAGACCACACGGCTAACCACTGAAGTTACAGTGCTGGCATACTATACTACAGTAATAAACCACTTGCTGTAGTCCAAAAAAAGGTTACAAACAAACATACATACATACAAACTTACAAGTGAAGTTAGTATAAAGCGTGTAATAAGAGTCACATAGTGTATTTGAAAAGTATCTTTAGCGATTCTTGACAGGAATAAAAAAAGCGACGTAAGTCATCCAGCCTTGTGACCGTAGATATGTATTATTAGCTCCGTGTGGTTTTCTAGTCGACTCTATTTTAAATGGTGCTGATGAAGAAGTGTTGATGTGAACTTGACTCCGGGAAAAATACAATACTTATCCAGCAAAAAAGACGAATTTTAGAGCATTTTTTTACTACACGCTCGGTTATTCTCGAAACCCTAAGAACTGATGAGCGCTTTTGTAAGAAAATTAACAAAATAGCTGAGCTCCTCTATTCTAAGTCTTTAGCTCCCAAGTTTTAATTCCGGAACTGATATCATTTTAAATCTTTGACTACTGATTAGAATTCTTCAATAAATAAAATTATCGACCAATTTTTCAGACAAATATATTAACAAAAAAAAAAATAAAATTAATACATTGACGTTTCGGTCCGGATTTGGATCTTCTTCAGAAATATGTACATATTTACAAAGGTTTTTGGGCACAAATGCGCCATAACATTTTTGTGTGGGTTCAATCTTAAGGATTAAATCGTTCAATATTGTTTTCAAACCAGCAAGATATAGCACTTCGTTAGCGCCGTTTTTTTTCGATAGATTTACTTTTAAACTTCCCGTCTCTCTCAAGTCCATTCATTTGTACGCTTCAGCTATTAAAGTGTTGATTATAATGTTTATGATTTTACGGCTGCTTTTACTCTGAAGGAAAGAAATAAGTTGGACTCGCATCCGTTCGGCAAAAAGCAAAACACAGAATCTGTTTAAAACATTCAACAGAAAACCAAACGAGATACTTAGCTGTGCGTCTATTATTGTATAAGCCAATCAATTCAATTTTACCAATTTTTATCATTTTACTTGCATCCGGTAATAGACCGAGAACTACTGAACTTTTGGAAGCTGATTTAAGCATGGAAGTGATATCTATACTTCTATACTAATATACAGGGTGTCCCATTAAGAATGGGACATAGAACAACCGCAGATTCTCCAATTCAAAATAAAACGATTAAGCGAAATATGCTTAGATAAAATGTTACTCGCTCTACCAGTGGCGTACGGCAGGAGTAAGTAATGCTTGTACCCCTTCTAAATGTTACGCCGCTGTCTAAATTTTAATTTTGACTATAATTTTAATTTTTTTGATATTTTCTAAGTCAATAATGTACACTTGTTAGTTTGTTGTAAAGTCATTGGTTTTCGAGATATTCGCAGTTAAAGATAGATCGACATGTACTTTTTATTTGTATTATTATTAATAATATTCATTTTTACAATTTTGTCTTAAAAAAACTGCGAATATCTCGAAAACCAATGACTTTACAACAAACTAACAAGTGTACATTATTGACTTAGAAAATATCAAAAAAATTAAAATTATAGTCAAAATTAAAATTTAGACAGCGGCGTAACATTTAGAAGGGGTACAAGCATTACTTACTCCTGCCGTACGCCACTGGTAGAGCGTACTGAACTAATTTTTTTATTGTTAGGTGCATTTTATGATATTTAACAAGTGTGCCGATTTGAGTAAAATTATACGGTGTATTAAAAAAATTATGGACATTAATAATTTTTCAGTTTTCAACTTCAACACCCCGTATTTCGGAAACGAGTACCTAACATTTTATCTAAGCATATTTCGCTTAATCGTTTTATTTTGAATTGGAGAATCTGCGGTTGTTCTATGTCCCATTCTTAATGGGACACCCTGTATAAAGCTGAAGAGTTTGTTTGTTTGTTTGGTTGAACGCGCTAATCTCAGAAACTATATTGGTTCGAATTGAAAATTTTTTGTTGTTGGATAGCCCATTTATCGAGGAAGGTTGTAGGCTATATAATATCATGCTACGACTAATAGGAGCGGAGCATCAATGAAAAAAGTTGCAAAATGTAACTCAAAATTTGTCCGTTCGACAAAAACTTTTGAACGGTAACTCTGATCATCATGAAATTTGGACACAACATTCATCTCGGTAAACTAAGATGAATGTGTGTATTCATGTCCTTCCCCCCATTTTTGATTTTTTAAAATCTAGTTCACTCAAAACTTACAAACCCATGGAAACCAGCGTTATTCTAAATTAGAATAAAATATTTAGGTACGCACAATGTCAGTCAAAAAACTACATAAATGATATACATTTGTTATTTCAAAATTTTTAAATCTTATTTTTGTTAACAAAATAACAATTATGATATTTTTATGTATTTAATAATGATTACAAAATTTAATTACCCTTGACGACGTACTACTGCAGTCCATTTTTTTCCTTCTCTAATTCATAAGAAAATCCAGGAAAACGGTGGAATTGTAATTCTGGATGTTTAGTTGGTGTATCTTTACAATCAATAACACAACACTTCCGATTTGATAGCTTTTTAACCGACGAAAAACAAAAACGGAGGAGGTTCTCAATTCGACGCGTATATTTTTTTTTTTTTTATTTTTTTTTTATTTATGTATGACCACGCATAACTTTTTACAGAGTAGTCCGATTTTGATAATTATTTTTTTGTTTGAAAGGGTATACCCCGAAGTTGGTCCCATATAAATTTAGTAGAAAAATTCCAACCCTAAGGGTAGGAAAACAGGGGATGATTGATTTTTCACTCACTGATTGTAATGTATGTCCACACATAACTTTTTACAGAGTGGTCCAATTTTGATAATTATTTTTTTATTGGATAGGGTATACCTCGAGGCTCGTCTCATATAAATTTGGAAAAAAAATTCCTACCCTAAGGGTGGGAAAATAGGGGTGATTTATTGTTCACTCACAGATTTTCATGCTGAGTTGTGTATATTACAATTATAAATTATATAGCCACAAAAAATTATTAAATAAAAACTTTTTAACAAAAAAATTAAACCGCCGAAAAACTGAAAAGCAAAAAATAATAAATCTTTTTATTTAACTAAGTTCTATCTGAGTAGTTGAACGTATGTGAAAGTCTAGTATATCTAAGTAATTTTGAGTCGGCGTCAAACCATCAATGAACAAAGATCACTAAAAGAAATAACCAAATCAAATTAACAATGATACGTGAAATCTCCAGCGATAAACATTAACATTAAACATGCGCTCTCCACACGACCACTCGCAAAGACGTGTGCCCGTTAGGGTTGCTCTGTCGCTCATATTAACTTCGTGAACGCTCAGAGATTTCCGGCGAAGGATTGTTGACGCCGACTCAAAATTACTTAGATATACTAGACTTTCACATACGTTCAACTACTCAGATAGAACTTAGTTAAATAAAAAGATTTATTATTTTTTGCTTTTCAGTTTTTCGGCGGTTTAATTTTTTTGTTAAAAAGTTTTTTACCGATGTTATTCAACAATTAATCCTTATTAAAATGCACGTATAACATACCTCTGACACTAAGGTTTTGGCTGAACCAGAATTAAAAAAAAAAACACTTTAGGGCGCAAATGTCGCTTATCAAAAGATACTTTCCTAGCATATATTATGTAAAACTTCTCCAGTCTGTGACTTGCACTTAGTATGAGAAATATCTATCAATTTTGTAATTCAAGTCTTACCTTTTCAGCTGGCAAACTGTTGAATATGCACGTTCCATTTCTGCTGGAGCGAATCACTTTATTAATAATTATAATCTATGTAATATTTCTTATCATAAAACACTCATCATTTCTAATATTAATTAATGTGTATTAAACATTTAATTAAAACACGACTGATTAAAAAAAAAACTATCAACACAACACGCGTGTTTCATGAATGATACTGACTTTAATTTCACATCGTGGTTTTACAAGCCAAACCAATTCATTTTATGCATTATGTAATAGTTACACTAACTTATGAAGGTTATTGACGACTATTGAACGAAATTACGTGATTAATATTGAAAAATTCAATATTAGTGTTCGGTATTATTTTTTTTAAACACTGGATAATTAAATGTTGAGGATTCCTTAGTATTATGGCTAGCGTACTGTCTCTGGACAAGATTGTCGTGGGTTCTAGCCCCTGTATCTATTAAAATATTTATGTATTTGTTATATTCTGAAATAATTCGTATAGTTATTTATTCAGTATAGTTATGTATAATTTTTTTAAAGTTTAATTTTCTGGAATAATTAGTGACAGTTGCGTAACTATACCGTTTGAGGTCCGTGGCAAATTCATCGGATGGGGCTCAATCAACGTTATACATTTTTTTTTTGATTAATTTGTGTCTTGAGTAGGTGATTTAAAAAAAATTGAAAATAAAACTAATAAATTTTACTAAATGTAATAATAACCGTTAGGATCCTCCTGTGATCACGGACTTCTCGGGCCGGGGGCCCTCTTCGGCTGGGGGCATTTTGCCATGAATACAAATTGATAAAATCGGTTTGTAATTGTGCATTTTTTAAAGATTCTAGAGCGAATTTCCACTTTTAGTCATTTTCTACCTGTATCTATACACTATTAATAACTTAAAAAAACTGTAAACCTAAAAATATACGTACTATCTATCATTAACTTCAATGGATCACAATTACTCTAGTTATTGAATAGAGTCAAATTATTATACGTACTGTTTACATGTTTTCTTCAACCGGGCGTAAACACACACTTTTTTTAATTTTTTTTATTAATAAACTATAATTTATCACGAATTATTTTTGACAGAAATAAATAAGTAGAAACCAATTTTCGTACAGACTATAATAGCGACACGTTTTCGCAGCTAATCCAACCCTGTACGTCAAGAGACAATATAAGGGTGTGGTGTGGCCCACGCAAAAATTCTATCTACATTGAGGAAAAGCGGGTCATGTAATACTAACACGCTTTTCAACGGGAATGGGAGATTTTCCTGAATGCGCGGAGTGTACCAGTAGGGGTTGTATGAAAAGATCAATGAAAGTCGTATAACCGAGGGGATGAAATGCGAATGGGGCGGAACCCAGACCTTGGATGTACACTCCCAACACCTACGCATTCAGCTCGTCGTCATGGCAATCGGTACAGTCTGGGCGTTGTACTGGGGTTACCATTTCGGGAAACCATCACAATTTCATGTTTTATTACCTATTTTTTTATACTGGGACCAACTCTTATGTACCTATTTTTTTTCAAAAAAATACACAAAAAAATTCAATTAAAAACCAGTTTTTATAGTGCGTAAATGTTTACTAATTTTCTTTATACAAAAATTTTCGTCCGTGGATGTTTGTTACCTGTATTTTTAGTGGGACTAGCTTTTTTGTATTTATTTTAGTATCTCAAAAAAAAAATTACAATATAATTACCTACCTTGTAAGTTTCCTAGGATCAACTTTTTTATAAAAAAAAAGATTTTGCAAAAAACTTTCTTTTATTTTTTTTTGTATTTTTAAGTACTGCAATCTTTTCAAAAAATGTAAATAAAATTTTTCAGTTGGTTGAATATTAATTTCAGGGTATCTATTGTGTCATAAATTCAAGGAAGATATTTTTTTTTTGTAATTACAGTGTAAACTCTATATAGCGACACTCAAGGGACTGTGGACATTGTAGCGTTATTGAGAGTTGTCGTTAAACAGAGAGATTTTTTTACAGTTTGCAAGTTTGTGGGCAACTAAGAATATGATAACTTATCGACAAGAAGCTGAGCTAAACATATGAAAGATAATCCCAACAAACAAAATACCTAACGCATTTCTTAGAATATTCGGTACGCGTGACGCCGACAACAAAGCAACAAATTAACAAACAAGTACTGTTTATTGCTTAATCATGACGTATTGTTGTGAGTGGGTGTGTCGTTATTTAGAGTTTATCATTGTATGAGCAACAAGGTAAACCAACTAGAGTTAAGTAATTTCGACGTTATATCGAGTGACATGAAAAAAGTTATCGACTAAAAAAAAGTGCGAAAATGTGTCTTCTTTTTTTGTTGAGTTCAGGTATACGGTTAAAAAAAATTGCAACATTTGTGGTCAGTTATATTTGTCAAGGTTCAAAATCTGTAACCAACATAATCTGCCCTAAAAAGGCAAAGGGCAGTAAGTGACATTTGTTGACAAAATGAGTTCATACTGAAGCCAACGACAGCAGTAAGTGCTGCAGCAATAATTTTATTGTCTTTAAAAAATGTTTCCCCCATGTTTTGGTTTCCATAATCTAAAATTCTGGACGGTCAATACATTTTTAGTAAATCTTGATTTACTCAAATTCATAAGTTGGTCACTTACTGCCTTTTGCCTTTTTACGGCAGCATTGCTGTCATACATTTTTGGACACGAATGTTGACCAACACAGATTAAAAAAAAATTGTAATCGCAAATAACTCGACTGCCTCCAATAAAAAAGATTAATCTGTTTTTTAACATGTATGTATATATTTTTTATATAAAGCATTGTAATAATAATTCTTACATTCACCGATCAAAGATAATCCTTAATTCATATTTTTATCGACGTGTTATTTACAACGTATTTTAAGTAAATTAGTGGTCACAAGACGTAGAGAACATTCCATATTTTGGTTGAATTTAAATACGGTGACTTTATTTTCTTACTAAACAGTCCACATTATATAAAAATCACAGTTATCCAATTCTGAAAAGTCCAATGTATTAAACTGTATATTATAAAATTTGAGCATAGCATCCAAAAGAAAAAATAAATAAATAAGATAAAAAAAACTTCTTAGGGCGACAATTTCTTACTACCCGGAGACCGGAATTGAATTAAAAAAATCTAGACGGCTTACTACGATCTTTGCAAAAATTTGGAAGAAGTTACAACCTTGCGTAGCATAGACGCTCCTCTAGGCCCTATAATCCTGTCACTTTTGGGTTTCACCTCGGAATCAAACGGAATGAGTTGAATATTTGTATAAACCTTTATTTTGGCATTCTTAATGTTCTCTCGTAAGGGCACGTGTGAGCGTCGTTAAATATTCAAGGTCAAAGGTTGCGAAAATCAGTTTTTTTGGAAATATTTTGCTTCCTTTGCCTCAAATCGTATTTTCATTTACTATAAAAGTTATAGGGTGTAAGATTTTCTACAAATTTCGTCTTAACCAATTTTTTATAGAGATAGCCATACATTCCACAGCGCAATGTCAATCGCGAATCCCATTCCATATAAATATAAATTATATAATTATAAATATAATGTATTAAATAGTTAATTAACTAATATTTAACCTTGGCTCCACACTCTTCGCGCTCTATCTCAAAAACGGTTAAAATTGTAAGAGACGAAATTTGTAGAGAATTTTATACTTTACAACTTTTATAGTAAATGCAAATACGATTTGAGGCAAAGGAAGCGAGATATTTCCAAAAAACTGATTTTCGCGACCTTTGGCCTTGAATATCTACGGACGCTCACACGTGACCTTAAGAGATTTTTTAGATAACATTTAGAATGCCAAAATAAAGGTTTATACAATTATTCAGCTTATTCAGTTTCATTCCGAGGTTGTCCCCTATTTTTACCTTATTTGACTGTACTACTAGGGCCTACGCTAAAAAAAAATCCTGACTTTTCCAAGTTTTTTTCGTTTTCCAGCAGCTGAAGAATACTTATATTTTGATATTTTTCTCGGACTAAAAAATATCCCCTCACATTTTCACGTTTTCTCTGACCTCTAAAAAATCATTGACTTTTCCAGGTCTGTGACCGGCTATACAACAGTTGTTCAATTTGTTTCGACAGTAAACAAAATTATTTAAATTATTTTACGTACAGCAGCGACGTTCAAATATAAAAATACAAGCTCTGTTCCAACCTCTCTGCGAACGTTAATATTATCGTCATGCGCAGTGGCTAAAACGTGATCAAACCGAGATTAGAACAACGGTTCTAGAACTGTCTTTAAAGCGACAAACCGACACAAAACATTATCGTTTTAGCTACTGCGCATGACTGTGACGATAATAGTTCGCAGAGAGGTCGAAGCACCAGTTCTAATACATTGCTGCCACTTTTGGTGTGCGTAAACTATGATTTTACGATGAGATGTTTAGTAATAAAAAAACAATCACTCTATTATCACTGTCCACATTAGACTCAATACAGAAAAATCAGTCTCAATTCTCAAAAATCCTTCCAAAAATACATTCAGAATAATACAAAATATACGAGACGAAAAAAAACCGTATTTTTCCAACTTCTTCCATTAAAATTTTTCATATTGTTTTTAAACGCTTGTTTTCTAATTTTAACCAAATTTTTTCAAACAGCAATAAATATTTTAAGTCTAATGTTACAGTAAAATTGGCATCTTTATTAATTGACGCTAATGATCTGAACTGTCTAGCGTCTATAATTTACAATATTCTTAATTATTTCATCGTTTACACAATTTCGATATTCGTTAATGAATATATTCATATAATTAGACCTATCTAATTGCATAATTAGGTTCAATTACGGTAAATGCACCGGTCCTCAACTACTCACCTATGGTCGACCCCTTCTATAGTTGCAGTCATTGACGGCAAAAGAGGCATCCCCTCACATTTTAAACTAGCATTCTAATATCTCCTTGTGATCGTGGACCTATAGCATCCCTCTAAAAAACTCGTTCGGTCACCAATGCTCGTGGTTCACAGATCAGATTATTATTATTATTATAAATAGTATACCGGGTGTTCATAAAGTCCCGTAACGACTGAATATCTCAGAGAGATTAAGATGAAAGTTGCTCAACTCGTTGTAATGTATTTTTCGGTCACAAAAATTCCTCTCAAGGGGGTGTCCCCTGAAATTTTAAACGGCAACCGCAATTTTTTTTGATTGGGTCGAGTTCGTCGGGCAAAAAAAGACATCTTTTGTCGCAAACTTCTTTTTATTCCAGCTATACAGATCATCGAGTACGCGGTATAAAATTTTCTGAAATATCCCCTCGAATAAAATTTGTTCATACTACAAAATTCCTGTTTATTTTAATAAAAGATCGCGCATACTTGTCAAGCACAAACCTGCACAACACGGAGTGCCAGCAACGATCGACAGTCGGTTCTCGTCTATTTCTGGTGTTAGACCGATCTAGTTTGTTAGTGATGTGTCGTTTTCAGTAATTTAATTTGTCTCGATAAAACTATTTGAAAACCCGAAAAATGTCTACCGCACTAAAATACGCTGATTTTAGCACAAGATCTAGGGGAGGGCAAACCGGGGCACCCGCCCCGGATGACATTTTCAAGGGGCGCCAAAATCATAATATAATATGGTTGAAAACCACACCCAATCTGTCCTTTTTCCGATTTACTCAATTTGTTTGTTTTCTGACAGTTTCCTGTTCACGAAAAATGCCAACCATTATATTATATTTGTGAGTTTTTTTAAGTAATTTATTTCAAACGCTGGAGAGAGGGGGCGCCATTATCAAGTTTCTGCCCCCGTTCGAAAAAATCGTTGATCCGGGGTTGGCTGATTTATGCTGGTTTAGGATGTGACATCATCTTATGCCTGATAAGTAGGGGAGGACAGGGTCAATTGTAACACGGGTCAATTGTAACAGTGACTATTTTAGTGACATCTACCAACAAAATTAGAACATGATACTACTGCATTGATGTAGATTCAGTCGCTGGTGAATTCTCTCATTTTCTTGGTAGATGTCACTAAAATAGTCACTGTTACAATTGACCCGTGGTACAATTGACCCCGTCCTCCCCTATGCGCGGTCTAGGAACATAAAAGACTTTGAATTTTGATTTTTTTTTTCGCTTATAGTAAGAACAGTTAAAATTAAAATTGTTTGCGTAATATCGAAACTATGTAAACAAAAAAAGTATTTACGTTTGAATGTTAACGAGTTAAAAAGCTGCACGACTACAAAATTTGAAACATTTTCTTCAGTTCGACCATAAGTTGCCAGTCGGTTTTGATGAGATCGTCTCTGAAATAGTCTTTGCACGCGTCGATGCTCTGGCGTGATATCTGAAACAAAAGAAAATAGAAACATTAGCTAGCATCCAATAGGTAGAGAGTAGAGACTAGAGACATTTCTATATTTCATCGAAATTACACGAAGATTGATGTTAGATATTTTATTCCAGATCCCAACAAATATTTCCAAAAAGTTGTATGTTTGTTCTTCATTCACGCGACAATAATTCAACGGATTAGAATGAAATTTTGCATTCAGGTAATTTATGAACCCAATTAACAAATAGGCGATTTTTTTCGCCGTTCGTTTGGGCAGTTCCCGCGGGATACGACGAAGTTTTCTTTTCTAAAGCGGTCCATCCCGGTTTCACCCTAGATATAATTTATGAACGTCAAAATATTCAACAAAAAAGCAAGGAGTATAGTGCAGTGTATATTTATTCTTTAACTAATTTTTCTGCCTTATATTTTGCTTGGTTAATTGAAAGTAAATTTTATTCTAACGAATAAATTTGTTCCGAGATTAGCAACTTCTATTTTTAATAGTGTTCGGTAAATATGGGCATCATTGTATATTATTTTCACACGCTTTATATTAACTTCACTTGTAAGTTTGTATGTATGTATGTTTGTAACTTCCCTTTGGACTACAGCAAGTGGTTTATTACTGTAGTGTAATATGCCCGCACTGTAACTATAGTGCGTAGTCGTGCGGTCTAAAGCACGGGTCTTCGCTGACGTCAACTCTCGGAATCACGAGTCGTAGGTTCTAATCCCGTCCACGCCGAAAAAAAAAATTGTTTTTTGTTTTCGGCATATTTTTGACAATAAATCGAACTAAAAAGTGGAAAATAAATATAGTTTAAAAAAACTAAAAAACGCTTTATATCGAACTAAAAAGTAAAAAATATTATTTTTTAAAATAAGCTTAAAACAATAATGAATAAAAAATACTAGTATTATAATTGTGAAAATAGCGTGGGACGCTCGATGTACGAAAATGTGGAACAAAGCGCCCCACGCTTTTTTCACAATAATACTAGTATTTTTTATTCATTATTGTTTTAAGCTAATTTTAAAAAAATATTTTTTACTTTTTAGTTCGATATAAAGCGTGTTTTTTAGTTTTTTTTAAACTATATTTATTTTAGCTTAGGCAGAAGGTGAAAAGGCAAAAAAAATGACAAATCTATAACGCACCCAGGTGACGGCCACTGTTTTTTTTTTTTATACATCCCATTTATAAAAATTAAAATTCTCAATGATGACTGTGCTTTTACAAATATAAACTATTGCAGCCAGTTTAATCGCCGCGCATATTTTTGAATATGAATTCCAGATGATATACATAATTTGCTGAATCATTCAACCAAAAGATTCAAACGGATGTCCACTGCGATGAATACGCAGGCTGCAGCTGCTGGGGCCACGATATACAAAGCGAATAAGCAAATCTGCGGTCAAAACACAAAACTGTCCACGTCGATTTTTTTCTCACGCGGGCTCGGATCGTTTAAGGACGTAACCGTGGCGACGAAAAACAAATCATGCAACGGCTGGGGTAGCGGAAAGTATTGCCAGAAAATCTGATTTCACAATGTGTTTAGATTGTGATCGTATAATTCCATTCTTTACGCACGCAGAAACAATCTAATGTCGTTGTCAAACTCTCGATTGTTACGTAGAAAGAGATTGTTTTCCAAGCTAAAACGCCTACAAAAATGTTGTTTTGAAGACAAAAACTACTATTAAATACACAGTTTGTTATGTTGTATTTGCTTGTTTTTGTCATATACTTTTATTCTATACTGAACATAGGAATAAAGTCGTAATCGAACTATTAGGGTGCAAATATATACTTCTGTTTTTTTTTACGCCGTAAGCACTGGCGTATCCAGGAGGGCGAAACAAGCACGGGGGACCCGGCTTAAGAAATTTCTAATTTGCCCCCTCCTGGGCCAAACGCTGGATCCGCCCACGTTAACGTCATAGAAAAAGACAAAGTTTTTGAAACAGAGATACTTTATTCAGATTGAATGCAAATACATCAACCAATCATATCATCGGAGAAATCAGGGAATTACATCGAAGAAAGAGACGCAGATCTATTTTCGATACGCTTTGTTGCGTTCACTCATCGCACATTGAGTAGATAGGCAATGATTCATATAGTTAATTAATAGATATATGGTTTTTGTATATAATTTCTACAGACCCTTTATAAGTGAGAAAGGCCACTCTTGTACCTTTATGAGCTAGAAACTCGGGTTAGTGAAAAACCTCCATTGTGATCTCGGTCTCTTGAACTCTTGCTTATCCAGGTTAGACTGTATTAATATTGACAGCTATACCAAAATACATACGCCATTTTGTTCTTTGACCACAGTTATACAATCTAATAAATTATTCACGAAATCCTCCTTTCATTCAGTTTGGTAAACAGAAAATAATACACCTTTATAAAAAATAAAAAAAAGGGCAGAGACGCATAAAGGTGAATACGGGTGAAGTGTGTTCAAAGCTTTGGGGAAATGATCAGCGGTTCCAAAAAACTGGCGACCGAAACCGTCAGATCGCGTACAACCATTCGGCTGCTCTAATTTTCGAATAGTAATATTCATTGCTAACGGTGCGTGATTTTCTGTATAGTGTTGCAGTTGGTGAGTGTAACTCATATATTTAATAATTTACTATATGAATCATTGTCTATCTACTCAATGTGCGGTGGGTGAAAGCAACAAAGCGCATCGAAAATATATCTGCGTCTCTTTCTTCAATGCAATTCCCTGATTTCTCCGATGATAGGATTGGTTGATGTACTTGTAATAAAGTATCTCTTTTCTATGAAGTTAACATGGGCGTACCCAGCTTTAGGCCCAGGAGGGGGCAAATTAGAAATTTCTTAAGCCGGGTCCACCGTGCTTGTTTTGCCCTCCTGGATACGCCAGTGCTTACAACGTAAAAAAAGACAGAAGTATATGTTTGCACCCTAATGGTTCGATTGCGATTTTATTCCTATGCTCAGTATAGAATAAAAGTATATGGTGTAACTAAATTTTAAACCTGTCGTCTAGTTGTCAAAAGCCAAATTATAATCCAACGCATACACAAATCAAGTAACACGCGCTGCCATCTAACGAAATACTAGTAACTAAATACCGCTCTGTTATCTAGATGTCGCCTTTAACTGGAGCCATGTTTAATCCAATGCACACAAATGCAACTTCGGCCCAATTGCAGGGTTTTACTCCCAACTAAACGCGCCATTAGATGTTTCACAGAATTACGGAGCCGCAATTATTCTGAAGAATACTCCTTAGCCATCATCTCAAACATATTTGGAGCTGCTGGTATGATCCGAGAGATTTGCAAATGAGAATTTATTAAAGAAGGGGACACGTACACCCTGTATATCTGTGTGAGTATTGAATGAGTCACGACGAGTTCGTACACACTGAAATGTTCCCATTCATACTTTTTTAACAGTTTTATCTAAAGAATTAGTTGTGCTCTTTGTAAGAACGATTTTGATGACACCAAATAATGTAGAAAAAAATGAGTTACTACAACAGTAATTCTCCTGAGTTGGGAAAATGCCTATCGAAAATTTAATATTAAAAAAATTCCATCGGAACTTTAGCAAATATTGAAAACGTAAAGTTAAATATTAAAAATCAGATACCAGAAAAATGATTTGAAAGAATTGGCGAAAATCTTGTAGACAGTATTTTTCCAGAGCAGATAACAAAATTTGAAAAATACACTCCTTAATTAGTGGCCATTAAAAATTAAATAAATCAAAACAGCGATTTTTTTCAAAAACCAATTAGAAATAAATTATTAATCAATTTTTATATTTTTTAAATCAGTTCTGAAGAAGATCCAAATCCGGACCGAAACGCTAATGTATTAATTATTGAATGATGAAGTTAACGGGATACAAGGCAAAAACAAAATTTATTTAATAGCACTTCATTTAATAGTCAACATTTCGGCAAACAATTATTGCCTTCTTCAGGACTTTAAAAATGTCTATTAAAAGTCACAAGTAGACATTTTTAAAGTCCTGAAGAAGGCAATAATTGTTTGCCGAAACGTTGACTATTAAATGAAGTGCTATTAAATAAATTTTGTTTTAAAATGTTCATCATACCATAATACCAAGGTGTCTTATTTTATTGTATTAATTATTATTTTTTGTTAATATATTTGTCTGAAAAATTGGTCGATAATTTTATTTATTGAAGAGTTCTAATCAGACGTTAATCAAGGATTTAAAAAAAAAGTTAGCAGAAAAACATGTTCGGAAACAGGTCGATAAGTGTACCATCTCAGAACCAGTATTTTTCACTAAAATAAAATTACCATTTTTTATGTACATTTTAAAATTACATTTATTTTATGACAGTGTCGAACTTAGTTACCATCTACTCATAACATGGCGGCCATAATATAATTTTTTAAAATAGGTGTAGTTTTAAAATTTACATGAAAAATGCAAATTTTATTTTAGAAACTGTGTAATTTTGTTTTCCTACAAGTGAAAAAAGTTTGAAAAAACTGAAAAATAGTGGTTCTGAAAACGTACACTCATCGACCTGTCCCCAAAATGTTCTTCCAAAACTTCAAAAAGTTACGACAGCCAGTTAAAATACAGTGTAAACTCTTTATAACGAAACTCAAGAGACCGAGCATTTTTTATCGTTATAGAGAGTTACCGTTATATGGAGTGAAGAAAAACAACTAAATTAACAATAATCTTCAATGTACTGTATAATCTCTTTATAACGAATTTTAAGGGACCGAACATTTTTTTCGTTATATAAAGAATTTTCGTTATATGGAGGGAAGAAAGAAAAATAACCAATTTTCACAAAATTAATTTATTCCAAACAAATATACAAACACATATACCTATAGTTTGGCGTCATCAAGTGCTTGTTGAATAGATGGTGATGGTTCAGAATGGTCCTCTTTATGTCTGTAAACATTTGCTGACGCCTAAATATGAACATATTTCTTCGTAATAGAGAACGGCTGTTGCGTTATAAAGAGAGTATTAATGTATAGGTTTTAAGGTAAACCAGCCAAATCGTAAAAATTTCGACGTTATAGGGAGTTTTTCGTTATAACGAAGGACGTTATAAAGAGTTTACACTGTACAATAATTAAACTGATTAATTATTTTGCTCATTACGCTAATTCCACGTCATATCCAATAGAAAACGTCCCTATTGAAATTTGAGCAAAATAAAATGCTCTCATTCAAGACGAACTGTCAATTCTAGACACATAAAAAAAACTAAACATAGAACGTTAAAAGGTAAATATTCCTATATATGCGCGTTTGAGTGTATATAAACAGAACAAAAGAGTTCGTAGCTGTACTTCCCCTCCCGCCCTCAACCTAGCACATATACATTCAGATATTATTACATTCATGTGCACCCCACGGCATCGACCAATCAGCGCACAGTTACACATGTGAATGTAAACTGTTTTATCAATGCTCAAAATTGAGGATGGGTTTCACACGCGCTACCAAATTTCCGAAGTTCAATTTTCGGCCGAAGTCGGAATGAAGCTGAAAAAAGCGAGTGAAAATATCGTAAGCTGGACGAAATTGCGTTTAAGTTGCAAAGTGTCTTTTCAAGCCCCGTCTTTTTTCGGATTCCGTAAAAAAAGGAACCCTTATAGGATCACTTTGTTGTCCGTCTGTCTGTCTGTCAAGACTCTTGGGAATCAAAATCTATAGGGTACTTCCCGTTGACCTAGAATCATGAAATTTGGCAAGAAGCAATGTCTTACAACACAAGTAAAGGGAAAAATCCGAAAACCGTAAATTTGTGTAGTTACCCCAAAAAAATAATGTTTTTAAACCGCAAAAACATGCTACGCACGTACACAGTACCAGTTCTTATACAAAACAAGCGTTTAAACAGCGCAATATGAGAACTCTCGCATACAACACGGTACGACCACTAGGCTATCAGATATAGCAACGAGATACAAAACAGTCCAGTAGTCTATCTGAACTCGTTGCAATTACACGCTTGTAGTTGGCAAACTGACTGCGACGTTTGTCGATGATGGAGACAAAAGTTTTCCAACGTTTAAGCGGGAAAAATCTTCGAGACTCTGAATTTTATTGTTAATTAAGTAATTAACTTCAGTTTTCCTTATTACATACATTTTTTTTGACACTACAGTTTTGACTTATCACCTTAGAAACATGTCGCGATTTCCATAAAAAGTGAGTCCAATAATTCTCTATTACCCACTAGCGGCGCTAGAAGGCTTCGGGCACACAGCCTATATAGGCCCACCGGAAAAAGTCCCGGTATTCCAGACCGACGCTGCTTACGCTTCAAGTTCTGTTCCTCCTGGATATTCTCGCATATCTCGCCGAGGATCCACACAATTGGGCTTTTGAATGAAATTTTTTTTTGTCATAAATGGAAAGATCGTATATAAGTTTTATAACAAAACTATTTTTCTTTTTTTTTATTTTCGTTATAATTCAAAAGTTATATCAAATTAAAAATAAATTTTTGTACCCAGTTCCGAGAACGCGCCGACATTTCCCGAACATAATGTGACGTCATAATGTTTTAGTCAATACACATGTAGAAGCCATTGATAGTATACTGCGTATATACATTTTACCATTATGACGTCACAACTGTCAAAAACAATTTTAGTGCGTTTGCAGTCACGTGATTTTTTTAAATATTTTATTCAATTTTAAATTGCTTATACTTAATTAATTTAAAAAAAGTTTTTTGAAAGTTTTTCGCATCGATTATCAATATTATTTATAATAAAGTTTTAAAATACAATAAAAAAATCGATAATTATTTTTTTTTCAAAAGCCTTATTCCTTGTTTTGTATAAAAAAATACGACCCAATTTTCCGCCGAAGTCCGGCTTCTATTTCTTCATTTGCAATCTAAGTATAGTCAAATGACGTGTCAAACAGACTTTGTATATCTCGACTGACAAAATATATATCTATCTATCTATAACGGACGTCTGTCGAAAATCAACTAGACTATAACGCGTCCGTCCATCCTTGAGTAGCGTCGCGGCGCTAGGAAAGTAGGTCATTCGCCGCCGCCGTCACATCAGCTCCCCCTCTTTTCTCTCTCACTCTTTAGCTACAGAGTGTATAGGTACACACCATACAGCTCTCCTTTCCTGAATGACGTCATTCATGGCAAACTGTGATCCATTAACAAAACATAAAACGATGTCCAGCGGGGCGTATTATATCATCTCAACATATTACATTTTCCCTCTCGTTCTTTCCACCCGACGCTCCTTTGTTCTTTCGGCGAACTCAAGGCTTCCCGTTTTATGCACGCAAGACTTGCGCGCAAATTGTTCACCGTTGGAATTTGAAAAAAAAAATTGGTTGTCTGTAAAGTCGGTTTACGGACGATAGTTTTACGTGATAACGTATTCCGTAATACATAACCTAAATTCTACATATAATAATTATAATAATTCGAATCTATGATATTGCATCTTTCGCTTCAAATTTAGGTTAATTTTATGTATTAAAATACTCACCAGCTATAATAATAATTGTTTTTTTTAACTTTTTAAGTCTCAAAGATTAATTGTCATAATATTTTGAAAACAATTGTTTCACTGTTTATATAAAATTCCAAAACCTACTTACAATATTTAAGTATTTTCATACGTCAAAAAATTGATTTTTATAATGATAAAATTTGTATGAAAACGTTTTTTTCGAGAGATGAGACCTAGCTAAAACGATTTTTTTGCCCCCCAAAATTCCTTTTCAGTAAATTTCATCCAAATCGTAAGGGCCGTTTTCGAGAAAAGCACGCACAGGGTCAGGCGGAACGTTAGGAACGTTACACTTTTTCGTGCATGCAGCCGGCGTTTCGTCAATTTATAAGATTGGTGATTCATCAATTTATAAGACGTTATCACGTCAAAACAGGTTTGCTGAAAATGGATTTTCCACGGTCCAAATTTCCAAAGTAAAAATCACATACAGAAGCTTCCAAATTTCATAAGGCCGTCAAATTATTATCGAAGCAAAACACTTTTCCAGCTGGCATCGGAACCTCTCCCTTAATATTCCGTAAGTTATGGAGGATCCCCTGACAATGTAAAAAATATCCTGTAAGTGATACTTCACTAGCGGTGACTTAGTCGCCTACATATTATGTTTACTGCAGTAGCCAGTAAGACGTGAGTACAGTTCAGACTAGCCGGTGACTAACCTCACGCTTTGTCCATAACCTGTCTACACGGCACGCGCGCTCTCTGTTCGCTAACCTAACTGGACTGCGTGCTCTTATCCGTGATCACTGGTTGCTGCGAAAAATCACCAGTACTTGGAAGCCGCTATCACCAAAATGTAATTAATTAGCTCTCATCAATACTTTGAAGGCCTTAGACAGCAACAAGGATCCCAAAGTGCTTATTATTGTGCTTTATAAGGAGTTTAATAATAATAATAATAATAATTATAATTTTATTAATTGCCGAAGCAATAGGTCACAGATTCAATCCTAAGATTGGTCTTCCATCTTGATAACTGTCACTGGAGTTAATAGTTTTAAAATTATTTTGAAACATGGAAATCATGTATGATAAAAGTTATATCATACTGATTTTTTTTGTATTTAAAGTTTGGTCCGGGACCAGTCCCTTTGAAAGGCACTGAAAACCGGTTTGAATATTGAGATAATAATACCGAGCGGGGTGGCGTAGCGGTGAGAGCACTAGACTCGCATTCGGGAGGTAGCGGGTTCGAATTCCAGCGAGGGCAGATGTGGCTGAGACTTTTTCCTGCTGCCTCTCGCTAAGAAACGATAATTCCTGTACCGGCCATCTTGTTGATGGTTTCCCTCAATAATTCCAGATAAATATCGAGATGGTTTCTTATTCAAGGCCATGGTCGATTACCTGTCAAACTCCTATGCACAAAATTTGCCTACCTTATCCTAATTTCTTAAAAATTCCTTCATTCGCCCATTGCTAATAATTAAGTTGAAGTTAAAAAATTGTAGAAAATAACGGGAAGTGTGGTAGAAAAAAAAAACATAGTAATGGTGCGAATGGTGTCTGTTATGACATAAAGTCGAGAAACGGACGTTAAACGCATTATTATTATTATTGAGATAATAAGAGCGAATAACGCTTGAAATTCATCAACGACCGGTTTATTTCGAACAGAAAAACAAAGCCCCGACTGAGCTCTTCCACATTTAACACCAGTCTATAAGACAAAGTTTTCTTCTAGAGCTATATCATATAGCTCCGTGATACGCGGTAACATAAGACGCTCGTGAATGACTCGATCCATTCAAACTAAAACAACATACGAACTGAGGCGGCATCCTGCGGGGAGAATTGCTCTGTTAGGAAAAACTTGCTTTCTCAGCAGGAGAAACGATTCTATTGCGTTTTGCGGTTACTTCGTACAGTCGGATGGTTGATGAATACAGTAGACCCCCGGTAATCCGGCCCCTGTCTAATCCGGCACCCCCTGTAGTCCGACATGTTCTATTATTTATTATTGAATATTTTTTTGACAATCTTCGCTAATGCATGATATATATAACATATAGAATCTTATCGTTGAATCTGTAATTTGTCGGATTACAAGGTACTCTTTTGTAAAAAATTCCGGACTATAGGAGGTCTTAGGCAGTACGCCAAATTGTTTGTTTTAACTAACTCTTTTCTTTTTTTAACATGTGTATGCATTTTGCATATAATGTATATATATATAATTTTAACATTGTTTTTAGCAAATTTTATGTTTAAAATTTTAAAATTTGAACCCTATTATGCTAAAATTTTAATGTAAATACCCTGGACTCATTCTACACTGTAACCAGTATTTAAAGAATAAAGTATGCTATTATTATTATTATTATTACTCTACAATTCGACAAATTCGATAGTCCGATTACCGGGGGTCCACTGTATTACTATACTGCGGAATTTCGGTTACAAAAATCTATATAAATAAAAATGTAAATGTCCGTCTGTTCAAAATCTTAAATCTCCCAAAGTTCTTCACCGATCGCTTTGAAGTTTTGACACAACGTTGGATTCGGATACGCGCCTGTTTTTACCCGACTGCGGGGAAGCCAAAAGGAAGAGTTATGAGTTTAGCAGTGTATGTATGTTTTTATGTGGCGCCTAAACAGACAAATACGGTCTCAATCGATTCGTTATTATGGCCCGGGTAACACAGGCTACATTTATTTTTGAATTTTGGTCCCCGAGGGGAGCAAATTGAAAACAGAAAATAAGTTCTAAAAAAAATAATTTAAATAAAAAATAACGCACGCTACACTAAATATTTCACGGCGCCATTTGTTGAGCGTAACAGCAATGTACGCAAACATAAGTTAATTGTACAAATTGACAAACCAAATTTGGATCTTTGAATGAACGACAATTAATATTTTTGAATGAAGTAATCAAAATAGCCACAAAAATATCCTGGCAAAGAATTTGATGTCGAATGCTAGATAACAGTTGTTTGTTGTTATTGCCAGCTTTCCGCGATTAAAAACACTAAACTTAACACAACGGGACTTTCTTTAAAAATAAATCCAAGCAAAACAATAGAAGCTCTTAAGAATCTACAATGAGATATCTTACAAAAATAAGTCAATGCTTATATATCAACTGTATGCATTCAAGTTTCCATGTCCTGTAGTTCAAGGAGTATAATCACCAGAGACGGACAAAACAAGTGGCGCAGAAGGGTTTTGTTCTAAGTTGGATGTTCAACAACTTTAGAACGGGCAGACCGTTCAACATCTGCGTTAAATATTTAACGATAACGGTGTAATCACATCAACGAAACCCATATTTATATCTTTACTAGCGGTCCCGCCCGGTTTCACCCGGGTGCAAAAGAATGAATGGGGAAGGAAGGGACATGAGTACACACATTCATCTTAGTTTACCGAGATGAATGTTGTGTCCAAATTTCATGATGATCGGAGTTACCGTTCAAAAGTTTTTGTCGATAAAGAGCAGTATTTAAACTTTTTTTAACTAATAATTTTTTTTAAATGAATTAAATAAAATTAAAATAAATTTAAATGTAAGCCTTAGAAGAGAGCAATGTAAAAAATAAAAATATATTCACCCAACGTGGGGCTCGAACCCACGACCCTGATATTGACAGTCGCATGCGCTACCGATTGATCTACCTGAGGTTGTGTTCTTTCATCACTAATATGAGAATATCTAGTTAGTGCATTTCACATGAATAGAAGCTTATTTTTGAGATACTTTTTGCAACATTTTTCATTAAAGCTCCGCTCCTAATGTTCGTAGCGTAATATTATATAGCCTATAGCTTGCAAATTGAATAATTTTTTTTTGTTGGATAGCCCATTTACCGAGGAAATGGGCTATCCAACAAAAAAAATTTATTCAATTTGAACCAGTAGTTCCTGAGATTAGCGCGTTCAAACAAACAAACAAACAAACAAACTCTTCAGCTTTATATAATTATTAGTATAGATATATAATATAAAAATTGCGGGTCACGAGGTTCGTCCGCGCTAATCTACGAAACCACTGAACCGATTTTAATGAAATTTTGTAAATGTGTCTTGCTTGGTCCAACTTAGACTATAGGATAGTATTTTGTACAAAATTACGATTTTTTCTCAAAAAAAAAAAAAAACTGTTTCAGTAACATGTGGCGACATCTGAGACAATTTGTTTAAAGCTATTAGTTCAGAAGCAAATAAAAAAGTATTAAGTAGCGACATCTGATAGAATTCGCATTAGTTCAGAAGCAAATCTGGTAGAATAGCTATTAGTTCAGACGCCAGGCCGCAAACGAAATACATTTTGCAGAATTATATCTATCGCACACGGCTGCAAACGGGAGGGACCGCTAATAAGTTTTATAAAGCTCACTTTTATATCATTCTAAACTTCACAACTATGTTATTTATTTGTTTAAAACAAAAAACACAACACAACAGAAAGTTCCAAACAGCGCATAAAATAAACAAAAGCGTAATAATTATCCCAATTGAAAGATGACAATCACAGTAAATGATTCATTAATTGTTTTAATGTAGCACAAAAAATGTCAATATTTAGAAAAAGACGAGGGCTTCTCTCTCATATTGGATACAGGCCTGGAGAAAAGCTTCATCAGAACATTAATTTCGTTCTTAATGAGCCGCCAACCCATTCGCAAAAGAAAAATACATTTTTTTATAGTTTCAATATATTATAACGAAAGGCAACGTCGTTAGATTGTAACAAAAAACGACCAGTTAACGCGATGAGCTCCGTTTCAAAAATTTTGTTCACTCTATTAAAATTGCATTCCAATTTCGATTAGCGTTTTTTTTTAATTACTCTGGGAAAAAATCGTTTTCTGAAATAAAAAAAACTAGTGTGACCTGTGCGAATTATTCGCACTAAATAAGTATAATAATTATCACTTTACAAAATTATTCTTTAAATATGATTGCAGGTATTCAATTCGTTTCTAATTTTGCACACTGCTTATAACGTTTTTTCTTTTTGTTGTATTACAATATGAAGCTCAGATGACAGATCGAAGAAATATTTTACTAAAATTGTCATATAGAGGCGCAAGTAGCAAAAGCGTTGAGCTAAGCCGTCAGATGGCATCATGCAGCATTGCTGTGACGTTGTTCAGCGTTGCTAGCTGTTTCAAAATTAAAGCCGACAGATGGCAGTATGCAGTATTTACAATATGAAGGTCAGATGACAGATCGCAGTGTTGACGTTGTTTCAAAATTAAAGCCGTCAGATGGCAGACGTTGTTCAGCGTTGCTGTAATTTAATTAATTTACAAAAACAAAAGCAATAATAAATTCTTTAGTTGTCGATGTCAGTAGAGCAAGCAATTATCTGCAAAATGATATATAATTTATGTGGAGAAATTGTGAGGCTATTTCTAAAAAGGAAGGCAAACATCTTTAACCTTAGCGTATTAATATATATGATAAAAAATCGTTTTTCAGTTGGCTCTTGAAGCCCCACGAGGCAATGCGAACAGAACAAATTGCAAGCTACACTCCAATCCAAATTTCTGCTATGGAGTGACGTCATATTCGTGCAGTTGGTCTGCTGTCAAACATTTTCGAGGTTATGTTTGACTGTCATCGTAATCGAATCTGAATTGTTACGTACTGTTCCATACTCACTGTCCTTGTCTGACAATGGCTCGTCTTTTAAAACTCTTTCTTCAACTGAACCCAAATTTAAAACGCTACAAAAGGGATGAATAAAACTGAAAAACGGTCGAAACAAAACAATCCTGCATTGCGTGAATTTTCGTATAGCAATATAGCGCACGGTGTAGAAGGTAAATGGGACACTCACGTTCTATTTTTAGACCAAAATCTCAATACATACATATTTATGTACAGAACGGAACTAGGTCACAGGATATTGTATATAAAAGGGAAACAGGAACACATAAGTAAATACATAGTGTATATGGGATAGGGATATCTTAAAAAGTATCTAGATGCAACGTTTCGTTTTAATCGATTTAAAAAAAGAGGTTTTCAATTCGTCATGTATATGTTACGGTCTAAACCCGAATTCGGTCAATGAGCGAAATAAATGCGCAAAACTAGTTTTGACCAACGAATATTGCCCAAACCCGAAATCTTACATTTAAACGGGTATTGAGTGTTATAAAATGACCAAAACTAGTTTTGCGCATTTTCAATTGATCAAAACTAGTTCTGTCCATTTCTGAACGAACAATACTATAGTATAGCATCGGAATCTTCTTCTTCGCTCAGAGGGAGTCGTTCAAAGGAGCGACACTAGACAGAACGCACTACACAAAAGTGCAGACTGCAGAGGTGTGAATTGTCATCATGCATGCTCACTGCTCAGGAGTCACGTAGCATTGCACAGCACAATACACACACTCAGCTCTGAGCTCATTTTAATATGATTCTGATCTTATATTATTCGCATTTCGGATAAACTATGAAGTATAATAAAAGCTTAACAATAATAATGTTTATTGTTACAATATTATATCTTTGTCAACGACGTCAATGTGAATGGTTTAAGTTTACAGTGTGTCATTCAACATTAAATGACTCAGCAAAGATAACTCCGTACGTGCAAAATTCACTAGTGCCTCTCTGTTGCCTGTGCTGTGTGCGCTCTGTAAA
Organism: Xanthostigma xanthostigma; assembly: GCA_963575645.1. Lineage (NCBI taxonomy): Eukaryota > Metazoa > Arthropoda > Insecta > Raphidioptera > Raphidiidae > Xanthostigma > Xanthostigma xanthostigma. The sequence continues at coordinate 3,013,330 of OY754469.1, read as the reverse complement.
TGCAACAGTACAGAATAGCTCAGCACAGAGCAATGGCGCTCGGAGTGAGTCATTCACAAAAAAAAAAGAGCGACTCGCTCCGCTCCGAGAAAAGAGTCGTTCATTATGAACGACTCGCTCAGGAGCGACACATCACTACTGTGAGTGACTCGAGCAGAAAGTTGACGAGTCTTTTACACCCTTTGGAAAAACAATGTTGGCGTCTATCTAACATTATGTTCCGTCTATACTTAGTTGTTCCACTGGAGGAAAGAGTGAGTACGAGTGAGATAACTGACAAGGACGACCAGGATGAATTGATAAACCCTGATGTTTAATGGATTGAATAAAGAAAGGAGATGGATTGTTGTCGCGAAATATTTGACATCTCCTACTCCTATATATAGACTGGAATAAAATTTCTACCTATATATATAGAAACGATTTAACAGACAGAGAGGGAGAGAGATTGTAAATAACAGACGCTAAACAGCTAAGGTCAACAGTTTGTACCGGAGAATATGTCAACCAACATACACAAACCGACTGGTACGAGCTCGGGTTGCTGGGAGCGCTGGTTGGCAAAAAAAAAACATTGGGATGCAGATTACATTCCGATGTTTCTCCTGAGGGACGATTTAACAGAGATTTTCGGTACTTTAACAACAAAATTAACCCTTTTTCAGTGGGTAATTATTACTTTTTTCCCGATTGAAAGCTCACTACCTATATCAAACTTCAAATGAAAGAAAAAAAATTAAACTATTGAGGATAATAAAAAAACGAAGACATTTTCTAGTGTCAAAATTCAGCATTCAGCATTTTAAAGTTGTTTTTTTAGAAGCCTTTATAGAAGACAATTGCTCACTACACCAGATCATATATTTCACTCATTTAAGGTAGTTCACTCGTTCAACGGCTTTTCTTAGGAATTCAATAAAATTGAAGTATAAGGTTAATAAAATAAATAAAAATGCAATTTTTTCACCGTCTTTAAAACGAGATATTAACAATCAAAATGTGCAAAATTAACATGCTGGAGGCATACCACGTATAAAGAAAACGAGTAGATTCTAGAGTATCTCAAAAACGGTTCTTAGTATATTTTTTAAAAACTAGTGCATTTTAAATTAAAAAAATATAAATTCTTTGAAAAATAAAAATTACCGATTTGTTAAAAAAACATAGGTTTTTAAAATAAAAAAAATTTTATTGTACACTTGCAATTGTAATTGTACACGAGTGTATCTGTATATTAAAGCTTAGATGTGTTGGGTACAGTCTCTTCCAAAAATGCCGTTGGTACTTACTATTGCGCTATAGTTTTGTCTACGACTGTCGCGAGTGAACTACCTTAAAAGATTTTTTTTAGACGGTATTTGTTCAGCATACCACAACACAAGCATATTATGTACTACTAATCCAAATGATGTGTCCAAATGAGCATTTAGACGCTTTTTTAGACGACGAATTGTTCAGCATATCCAGAACATGAAACATACTAAATTCATACAAGTGATGTGTCGCTCCTGAGCGAGTCGTTCATAATGAACGACTCTCTTTTAGGAACGGAGCGAGTCGCTCTTTTTTTTGTAAATGACTCACTCCGAGCGCCATTGCTCTGTGTTGAGCTGTTCTGTACTGTTTGTTGCATTCGCACATTTACAGAGCGCACACAGCACAGGCCAAGCACTAGTGAATTTTGCACGGACGGGAGTTATCTTTGCTGAGTCATTTAATTTTGAATGACACACTGTAAGTGCAATAGTACTAAACTTACAGTGACTTAAACCATTCACATTGACGTCGTTGACAAATAAACATTATTATTGTTAAGCTTTTATTATACTTTATAGTTTATCCGAAATGCGATTAATATAAGATCAGAATCATATTAAAATGAGCTCAGAGCTGAGTGTGTATTGTGCTTGTGCAATGCTTCGTGACTCCTGAGCATGCATGATGACAGTTCGCACCTCTTGTGTAGTGCGTACTGTCTAGTGTCGCTCCTTTGAACGACTCGCTCTGAGCGACTGTTTTTAGTGAGCGGAGCGCAAGGAGCAAGCTCCCAATAAAGAGTCATGTGGACACATCACTAATCCTTACTACTTATCCAAAAAAAAACTGCAAATATCTAAGTCATTGGAAGGCATGCGCACAAAACAATTGATCTTGGTCTTGTTCGAGAGTACACTAATTATCACTTGTCCTATAAAGACGCGTCTAAATATTATGTATTTTGCCGCGCCTTTAGGACAAAAGATAAGCATATTCACGCACACAAACGTACAAACAGAAAATCGTAAAACGACACCCACGATCAAAAACATTCCATTCGCTCGGTCGCACTGGTCGTAAATAAAGTTATTATATACGAGACGCGAGAAAAGACGGATCGAATATTATAGGTACGTACTTTTATAAAGCGACATTTACACGCTTCATTTTACTGTTGGACCTATTAAATAAATCAATCAGTTTCCACACATCAGGAGCAGTCTAATGTCGTATTCAAACTCACTATCATCTTCTTTACGCACGTTTGACTTGGGGCGAATGCCTGACGAGAGATTTACGGAAGTGTGATCGGGCGAGGCGAACGGAAGATGAGAGGGAGATACAAGTTAGTGAAGATAGAAAGAGGATGATGACAAATACTTCACTGGCTAGTGGCGCCATCAGGAGGCAGAAACAAATACTTCACTGGGTAGTAGCGCCATAAGGTGGCCGAAACAAATAATTCGCTGGTTAGTGGCGCTATAAGGTGGCCGAAACAAATACTTCACTGGCCAGTGGCGCCATCGGGTGGCCGAAAATATAAGCAGTGCTAACAATAGAATGACACATACTTTACTTGCCAGTGGCGCTATCGGGTGACAGAAAAAAGTTTTGTAAACCTACTTTAAATAATATTTAGAGTTACGCTTAAAATCCAACGAGAGCTAAGTAATTGCAATGTATTACTTTTGTTTTCTGCATTATCTTTATGTTTATATTTCTTTCTTCTTACATTAGACTGTTCATTTCGTTTTTGAACAATTTTTAAATTAATATTTTGTTCAATACATTAAATATTCTACGTTTAAATTGAATAAAATTGTAAAATCATTTTAAAGTTCATATTTTGTGAATTTTCGGGTGAATGATAACAAATTATGGCAGGAAGAAGTTTTACTTCAGTCGTGTGGACTAAAGCACACGTGTTTTTTTTTTCAAAAATATTTAGTTTAGCCATGACGATAAGCAACCAAAGAAATTTGGTTGTCAAAAAAATAAATCAAACATAGATTTTTGATAATATATTGAGCGCCATGACACTTTTTCGTATTTGTTATTTGGTGATAGTCAATTGTTTTCTGCATCTAGCATATTATTTTTAATTATTTCGATTTAGCACCTCAATCAATGCCGGGCCAATAATAATCCCTACGTACACCACCCCTGATCTAGAATATTAAATTCTACCCACTCACACACATGAATGTTCTACATAGAAAAAGATCGTTTTTCAAGTTAAATTTTGACCAAAATGCTTAGGAAAAAGTTGTTTTGAAGTTGAAACGATGCTAGACACATGTATACACAGTTTAAGAAAAATATCGTTTCAATCGATCAATTATTTTTCGAGCAATATCGATTTAAAACTCTACAATGAGAAATATACAATGCTCACAGTCTAATGTCATTTTTTGACAATCCTTTCAGCCAACCAACATAGAGTTAAGTGATATCACGATAATTTAACGGTTAGCAATTTACACCCTACTTTAAAGGTCGCCTGCCAGATGTAATCACAACGATAAGATGTTTCTGTCAAAACAGACCTCAGTCAAAGAGGAGTATGTAAACGAGGATTTACATACAAACAATCGAATACAATTTGTCTGTGTGTGTGTGTGCGCGCCAAGATGCTTATAATAATAGTATCAGATACGTCCTTGCAGTAATTGATATCGCTATAACTCTCGAATATAATACGGTTTCGTCGCTGAACCATAAATCTCTCTTTCTTTTTATTAATTCCAATATTATTTACCGCAGTTTCGAGTTTGTACATATAAGTATACCGATTTATATTTTTATGTCCGCATTGTCACTTGTCACTATATTTTCAATTGACTCAGTGGTTGATTAGTGGTGGTAAGAAGAGTGGGGAAAGCGGTCAGAAGCGGCGATCATAGGCTGTACTTGGTGCGTCTCGTCTAGCGAAGAACAACTTCATAGGGTTACCCCTTGTTAGAAAACATAAATCCGTCCGGCCCGAAATTCGTTTGCGCACAGAAATGACGCTACTATCTTCCCTAAGCGATACTACTCTATGAACCACTGACTGAACACTCTGTGCAGCCATTGCCCACATGTTTACAAGTAGGCTATTATAGGTGTGTTCTATTCGTTTTGCATAATAGTGTGACTCCAGTGTACTTCGTTCTATAACTGCACAGCTGGCTATGTTATACCTTCGAATTTCGATATGCAGGTACGAAACTCACAAATATGCCTGAATTTTCTTGACCTTGTAGAAAAAAGTGCGCTGAATCGAATGAGCACAAGTGCAGAGCTGTATCTCTTCTCGTTTCGAAGTTATGAGCGTTTAAAGCTTGAAAATTTCAAACTCGATTATCTCCGAAACTAGACAAGATACAGAGCTGCGCCTGTGCTCATTGGATTCAGCGTGTCAAAATTTACCGGGTAACCTGAATATCAACCCGTTCTGGGAGACTTCGAATCATTTGAATATTTTCTTCGGTAGTATATACACATTCATTTTGCAAAAGAATATTATCTGTCAAATTGAAAAACAAGATTTCAAGGCTCACTCTGATCCAGTCATTTTTTCCCAATGTTAATTTCCCTATGTGCACCTTACGTGTTCACATAGTGTATGTCTCCATCATATTATGTAGGTAAAAGCTCTGACTGTTTCATTCTCCATTTCGCAATAGATCTAATCTAATTCATTTCGCAAAATCTACATGGTGTTGGTTCCTGATGTATGCATTAATATTCGTACTTAAAGATGACCTTAACCACAAATCAAGCTAATATATATCATCAGGGAACCTTGACAAGCTAAGCATCTTATACACAAAAGCGAGACAGTTTCCGTAAAAACGCATTTTTACAATTGCGTTTTAAGAATCCAATCCGCCACCAATGCAATTAGCTCCTACATAATTTTCACTCAAACTACACAAAAAAAATAGCAATATAAGTGTGGAACAGGTGTGCTATTAACTTAAATAATTTATTTACTAAAGATGTAAAATAATTTCTATATAATAATTACACGTTTCGAACAATTGAAAAGCGCGCAAAAAATCTAAAACTTCTCTTTCATTATAACTGCAAAAGTTATTATGACATGCGATCCACAACTGTCTATAAAAAGGGACGTTCTTTTCAATTTATCGGACATTCTTTGTACAAGTCCATCAAAATGCAGTATTTTCAAAAAGTCCATCGATTACAAAACTTCCTCTTCAATATCGCGGCCGTCAAATTCCCCGGTGATAATTTTCCGGGCGCCATCCAACGAGCGTACAATGGAGTGGTCGATTTTGCAACAATTGCGTACATAATTATGTGCATCGTCGGTTTTTGCAGCGTCGGCGACCGCAAAGCAAAAATTTTCAGTATTGCAATGACGTGCTACTTATCCGAAATGCTTTTTGAGGTTATGTGCAAACGATATAACCAAAAAACACTCGACGAAATGATATGTCTATTAAACGAAATTGTTCGCGCAAATTCAACTGAATTTGAGAGCACTTCCTCGCACTATCTGAAGGCGTACAAGAAAAAGTATAATTTCCTAAGGGCCGTTGGATTATACGAATTCTTGAGTTTGACGTTCGCTTCTTTTTCGTTATTTTTTGCCCATTACATCACTAATATACTGTCTGGAACTCGAGCCCCATTCATGCCCACTTGGTATCCGTTCGAACACGCTCGTTTCCCGTTGTATGATCTTTGTTTTTTGATGGACATGCTAATTGGGGTGTTTTCGTCTGCTAGGATGGCTGCGCTTCGTAATACATCGTTGTGTTTGATAACGTTCGTTGCCGGCCAGTACCAACTTCAAGATGCAATACTGGCCGACATTTGCGACAAATTCAAAGACAATGACGTCAACTCCGACAGCCAGTTAAAACTATGGATTGATCATAGCAGAAAAATTGAAAGGTATGACTTTATAAACTTTGTTCAGCATAAATATTTCAGAAGGTCATATAAAATGGCGTAGCCAAGCATTGATTTCTGGGCGATATCTCAATAGAGGAGATTAAAAAATTAAACGCATTCGAAATGTGGTGTTATCGAAGAATCCTAAATATTAAATGGGACAGATTATGTGAACAATGACAAAGTTTTACAAATAATGTAGGAAAATAAAACGTTAGTAAATGTTATTAAAAAAAGACAATGCGTATACTTTGGCCATATAATGAGATCACAAAAATACAAGATTCAACAAGTCATATTAATTGGCAAACTCGAACAAAAAAGAACCAGAGGTATAAGGAGAATATCGTGGTTAGACAATATTAAAAAATGGACTGGCCTCAATTTTACTAATCTAATCCGTACTGTCCAGGATAGAGATAAATGGAAGGAAGTGGTTTTCAACGTCCTCTAGGGGATTTGGAACCAATCATCATCATCATCTCAATAACACCGTGAGATCACTTCATAAAATTCGGAGAATATTATAGATGCTAAATGTTTATTTTATAGATTGGTCAACTTGCTGAATAATTATCTAGGACAAATTCTAACCATCCAAATAGGATTCTGTGTATCATACACTGCTACCGTTGTTTACACAATATTTTTTGTAAGTATTTCTTTTCACAATTATTTTTCGAATAAAACAAGTCAGTTTAAACTCAACGTTTTTAGTTTGGAAACTACGGCTGTTCGGTGGCTTTATATGATTTTCTGAAAACTGTAAACGCAAATAGCTTCTAAACCAAAAGACATACAGACGTTTGTTTGTGCTCATTGGATTCAGCGTGTTTTTTTCTATAAGCATGATGATTTTGCAAAAGTTCCGAAAGATTTCGGTTTTCGTCAAAAATCACATTTTTTAAAGGGGTATGCCTTGAAAAAATTCCAAAAATCGAATTCTTTAATATACCTTTGAAATTAAGAATGCTTACAGAAAAAAATACGCTGAATTCAATGCGCGTAAGCAAACGTCTGTATCTCTTTTAGTTTGGAAACTACGGCCGTTCGGAGGTTTATTATATGATTTTCTGAAAACTACAAACGCAAATAACTTCTAAACCAAAAGCCATACAGACCATATAAACTTCCATATCCATTTAGTAAAAAGCTGTTATTTTGACATTGCAAACAGACACTTCAATTTTATTTATCTGTATAGACTGATGTCAAATTATTTTTATAGGTGGTAAACGAAACTTCAGAACTGTTGATTTTTATGTTCTGTGTTGGATTTAAATTTACACAGCTTTTCATGCAATGCCTGGCGGCTGATTATTTATCCGATTCTGTAAGTGATTTTGCTATGAAATTATTATCAGTCGAATATTTCACAAGAGTCGAGGGATCGAACCACGAGGAACCCCGAACATGCACCACTATTTAAAATGCGATTGTATATAAGGATCCCTTTCTATAATCAAAGATATTTTGGTACAGAGTTGGTGGTTTCTGCTATAAAAAAATTAATTTTTTTCAGCGCGATCGACTTTTCAGAACTACCTTTACAGACGTCTGGATAGGTCGTTCTCCGAAGCTAGCTCGGACGTTCCAAATCATGACAATGTATTTTCAAACTTCGAAAAAAACAAAGGCGTTCAAAATCTACGAAGTATCTCCTGAGCTGTTTTCGAATGTGAGTTAACTGAAAGTAGATTTTCATTCGTTGTTAAGGAGGTTGATGCGTTACAGTCCCAATCAAAAGTAAGTAGAATTCTAAATGAGAACTTTTCCATAATAATTTTTTACAAAATGTTATAAGTCGATGATACTAATAAATTGTTGTCATAAAGGCATAAATAATTTTTTTTTTTTAATTTAATTAATTATTTCAGTATTTTACATGGACCAACTTTTGAATTTTTTGTACAAAGTTAGGTTAGAAAAAATAAATTTATGTAAATATCTGTATTTTACATATTTTTTGCAGTAAATAATTAAAAAAAGAAATTAGAAGTGATAAAAATTAAAATTAAATCATTAAAAAGTTGAAAATTCAGTTAAAATTGTTAAGAATAAAAGTCCATAATCGAAAAGTGCTAAGGCTCAATAATTTTTTTTATTGATTAAAAGTCTCCTAATTAAATTGTAAAAAATATTAAAATATGCGTAAGACATCGATGCTTTACATAGTTAGTTTTCGGAACTGCTGACATTATTTGGTTATTTGCAAAAAATTAAAATGTACAGTTTGCATCCTAGGTTGACATATTTTCCATAAGACTACATGTCAAAGTTTTTTTTTAATTTTCAACTTTATAAATCTCCTTATGATTTTGGATTTTTTACAGAAAATTTTGTCATAAAAAAATCTATTAAAAAATCTTTATTTCAGATTTTTTTCATTATCTTCGTAAAACGGCTCAACCTCCTTAAGGCACGACAGTAACGTGACGTCCCGCAAACTGACGATTATATTAATGTTAAACAATTATTTGATCTTTTATAGGTCGTGCGACTATTTTATTCAATGGTGACTTTGCTGTTGAATATGGAAGAAAAATAAATAGTCCGACATCAATTAACTGTTTTAGAGAAAATAGCATTAAGGTAGTTCACTCGCAACAGTCGTAGACAAGAGTAATAGCGTATCAACAGTTGCATTTTTGTAAGAGACTGTACCCAACACATCTACTATACAAACACACTCCTATCCAATTACAATTGCAAGTACAATAAAAATATTTTTTTAACAAAACGGTAATAACATTTTTTTTCAAATGAAATAATTTTTGAATTTACAATCAATGCATTAGTTTTTAATACAGGCATGAAAAGCGGCCATTTTTGCGGGGGGGGGGGGCATTTTTTTGAAGTGAAAACTTCTTTAGCGGCGTTGTAAACTTTTTTTGTAATGGGTAAAAAATGTTAAACTCGCGTCAGAACACGTGACCTGATCGAAAATTCGTAAGACGGATGGAGAGTAGAGGTAAATATTCAAGTTTTCATTTCTGCGGGCACTCCCGGAGTGCAATTTAGCGCTGGTTTTTTTTAATGTTGGCGCCAAATTGTAACGACGAGCGGATCCTGTCATTATATATGAATACGAAATTTACAAATAAGTGATTGAATAAAAAAATACGTAGGCACTATAAATGAGCCCACGCCATGTCTCCAATCAAAGTACCTTACACAGATTTTATAAGAGAGAGAAAGAGAGAGGGTTAAATAATACGTTATTGTGAATGAGGTAGCCGGGCCAAGTCATTGAACAATATAACGATTTTAATTTAAACCAAATAATACGTGAATGAAGTGTACAAACAGACAGTCTGTCGGGCCGCGTGGGCATGCCACACACTATATACAGAATGTCCGAATCGAAGAATCTCGTTAGAGATTCTTTTCTGTGCTAAATGCCGACGAATCTCTTACACATTGATTTTGCCTCTCTCCCATATAACGCCGTGTATATGAGGCCAGTTTCCAAGTTTTATAGTTCTGTGACCGCGTGGTTTTCGTCTTACCACTATACTATTTTTTTTAAGATTATATATACGGCTTATAATTTCCAATCTGTCGCCGAGCGATGTAGCGTAGCGGCGAGAGCACTAAACTCGCATTCGGGAGGTACCGGGTTCGAATCCCGGCGGGGGCAGATGTGGCTGGGACTATTTCCTGCTGTCTCTCGCCGAGAAACGGTAATTTCTGTACCGGCCATCTTGTTGAGTTTTTCCGTGGTTTCTCTCAATAATCCCAGATAAATATCGAGACGGTTCCCTTATTCAAGGGCATGGCCGATTACCTGTCAAACTCCTATGCTCAAAATTTGCCTGCCTTATCCTCATGACCTAAAATTCCTTCATTTGCCCATTGCTATTAATTAAGGTGAAGTTTAATAATGTAGAAAATAACGGGAAAATAGTAATGGTGCGAAAGGCGTCTATTATGACATAAAGTCGAGAAACGGACATTCAAATCCGCAATTCTTTTTAAACATTACCGACAATTGTCATCAAAACTTAATGAAAATTACCCAACATCAATGGAATCAGTCTTTACAAGACTATCATTTTTTGACGAAAAAAAAAAACAGATAGTCTCTATCGAAAGGTCGATGTGCAATATTTACCGCCGCGTATTCTAAGAAAGTTAAGATCCGTATCCGTATCCGCTGATCTTGAAACCAAAAATCCGTATTCAGATCCGTATCCGCCGATATACATTTTTAACGATCCCGGCACATCACTGGTGTGTGAGTGGGACAACTCGAACACCCTGTATACAGCAGTTGTAGACAAGTACACAATATTACTTATATGTAAGCACAAATCAGCCCACAACGTGGCATGCCACGGTAACCCACACGCGCATGGTCGTGTATTAAACTAATTCACGGATTTTTTTTCAAACACAAATTATAATAAATGAACGTAAAGGATATATTATACACGTAGCCTGCATGATTGAATCGCCAGTGACACCCACGACAAAAACAGGTAAAGGTGACCCGTGAATAAACAATCAGGGTTGGACACAACTCACTGCCCGACCGACCGATTTCAAAATCAAACAAGGCATTGAAGATATATCTTAGACTAGCGGTCCCGTCCGGTTTCACCCGGGTGTAAAAGAACGAATGGGGAAGGGAGGAACATGAGTACACACATTCATATTAGTTTACCGAGATGAATGCTGTGTCCAAATTTCATAATGATCGGAGTTACCGTTCAAAATTTTTTGTCGATAAAAAGCAGTATTTATACTTTTTTTAACTAATAATTTTTTTTAATTAATTAGATAAAATTAAAATAAATTTTAATGTAAGCCTTAGAAGAAAGCAATGTAGAAAATAAAAAAAAAAAATAAAAATGCATTCGCCCAACGTAGGGCTCGAACCCACGACCCTGGTATTGACAGTCTTGTGCTCTACCGATTGCGCTAGCCGGCGTTGTATTCTTACATCGCTAATATGAGTATACTTAGTTAGTGCATTTCACCTGAATAGAAGCTTATTTTTTAGATACATTTGGAACATTTTTCATTAATGCTTCGCTCCTAATGGTCATAGCCTGATTTTATATAGCTTATAGCCTTCCTCGATAAATGAGCTATCCAACAAAAAAATTTTTTTCAATTTGAACCAGCAGTTTCTGAGATTAGCGCGTTCAAACAAACAAACAAACAAACAAACTCTTCAGTTTTATATATTAGTATAGATATCGTGTCCATCGAGATAATTAATTAGAAAAATCGCAGGATTGTGGACAAAAAGTTATTTATTTAGTGTTTATTTTCATAATTATTGTTTTAAATTTTCACATTTGTACTTGAAAATGTCTAAATATATAAACGAAACGTCGTACACTGAATAAATAACTTTTTGTCCACAATCCTGCGATTTTTCTTATTAATGCATTGAAGTTTTACTATAGCACGTGTTTGTATATTATACGCGATGGGAAAAATGGAAGAACTTATTCTGCCCTAAAAAGGCAAAGGGCAGTAAGTGACATATTTTGTTGAAAAATGAGTTCATACTGAAACCAACGACAGCAGTAAGTGCTGCAGCAATAATTTTACTATCTTTAAAAAATGTTTCCCCCATGTATTGGTTTCCATAATCTAAAATTCTGGACGGTCAATACATTTTTAGTAAATCTTGATTTAGTCAAATCAATAAGTTGGTCACTTACCGCCTTTTTACGGCAGTATTGCCGAAATCAACACAGGTAAATAACGAGATGGAATTGATGGCAAAGCACTTTCTGATATAACGCGTTTTATATTGCGCGAATTGTTTCATATACGATGGAAAAATAGAAGAGCTTATTGCCGAAATCATCACAGATAAGGAATTGACGAAAACAGAAATCTTTCAGAACTTTGGAAAAATCATCATGTTTATAGAAAAAAAAACCGCTGAATCCAATGAGCACAAACAAACGTCTGTATGGCTTTTGGTTTAGAAGTTATTTGCGTTTATAGTTTTCAGAAAATCATATAAAACCTCCAAATGGCCGTAGTTTCCAAACTACAAGAGATACCTATAGAATTTTGCTTACGCTCATTGAATTCAGCGTATTTTTTTCTGTAAGCATTTTCAATTTCAAATGTATATTAAAGAATTCGATTTTTGCAATTTTTTCAAGGGATACCCCTTTAAAAAATCGTTTTTTGACGAAAACCGAAATCTTTCGGAACTTTGGCAAAATCATCATGCTTATAGAAAAAAACACGCTGAATCCAATGGACACAAACAAACGTCTGTATGTCTTTTGGTTTAGAAGTTATTTGCGTTTATAGTTTTCAGAAAATCATATAAAACTACGGAATGGTCGTAGTTTCCAAACTAAAAGAGATACAGACGTTTGCTTACGCTCATTGAATTCAGCGTATTTTTTTCTGTAAGCATTTTCAATTTCAAAAGTATATTAAAGAATTCGACTTTTGCAATTTTTTCAAGGTATACCCCTTTAAAAAAATGCGTGTTTTGACGAAAACCGAAATCTTTCGGAACTTTGGCAAAATGAACATGCTTATAGGAAAAAACACGCTGAATCTAATGAGCACAAACAAACGTCTGTATGTCTTTTGGTTTAGAAGTTATTTGCGTTTATAGTTTTCAGAAAATCATATAAAACCTCTAAATGGCCGTAGTTTCCAAACTACAAGAGATACCTATAGAATTTTGCTTACGCTCATTGAATTCATCGTATTTTTTTCTGCATTCTCAATTTCAAAATTATATTAAAGAAATCGATTTTTGCAATTTTTTCAAGGCATACCCCTTTAAAAAAGGTCCTTAGGTCTTAAAAAGGTTTAGGTCCCGTCAATATATAGAACGCGAAAGTATCCTTTAGAAGAATGTATGTAGAAAATTCCACATAAACTGAGCTCAAAATTTCTTTGACGCGAATCTTTTCTGGTTTTACTTCATCGCCTTTTTTTAGATCTCTCATTTTTTTTTTTTCAAATTTGGCTAGACTATCAAATTCTCTTCTAAGCAATATATCGCGAGATATAAATTGTTAATGAGCGACAGCGTTGCCAGACGTCCCGATTTTGGCGGGACGTCCCGATTTTTAAATCAAAATTAAATGTCCCGCGCGGGACAGGCTCAGTCCCGCTTTTCGTAGATAACTCAGGGATAACTTTAAAAGAAGTTAAATCTTCACAGAAATATCATGAATAAGTAATTCTTATAAATAATTATTCTCTTATTGTAAGTTGCAATTTGTAACACTCACTCCACAGACTATTGTTTAAAACGCCATATTTTTCTAATGAATAAAACTTTTTTGATTTTGATTTGTTTTTTTTTTTTTTATTCTGAAGACGAATAAGACTCAACTATTTAACGATAGGGTAAATCTGATTTAAAATATGATATTTTTATTAAAATACATTTTCTATGGCTATTTTTGCTATCTATTGTCACGTAAACGTAATTTTAATTCAAATAAAAAGATAAATATTTGAAAACTTCTGACTATATACGTTTTTTTAATATGTCCCGCTTTCGACGAAAGAATCCCGCTGTTTTCACTCAAAGAGTTCCAAAATCCCGACTTGGCAAAAAAAAAAACTGGCAACGCTGATGAGCGACCGATTGCTTCATCCCTAGTAATTTGTTGTGTACATTGGTACCCCTGAGTGGGCCCACTGAGTACACACTCACATGCAATACATACACCTTTGCAGTCACATAAATGCAATAATTGTACGAAACTATGAATGAATTTCGCGATCTACGGCAGCGATAACGAACACATACACACACACACGCAAATGGAATATGTGTACAACATAATAATATGCCGGGACCACGTATAGCCACAGCACGCTACGTTATTTACCGGAGCCCACGTTCGTAGGTCGTCCGGAGTTTGTTATTGCATACCCCGAACAGAAAACAACTGTCCCATTAAGGCCACCTGCAAATACACTCACGTTCGTTCCAAACAAGGTTTAGTAAATTACGTTTTTTGAAGTAAATTTTCTTTACGCACGCTTGATTTGGGGAGTAAGCTGGTGAATGCGTGACGGGAGATTTACGGAAAGTGTGATCGGACGAGGCGAACGGAAGTTGAGATATAAGTTTGTGAAGATAGAAAGAGGATGACGAATACTTCCACAGAACAGTAATTACTGTTCTGTGAATACTTCACTGGCTAGTGGCGCCATCAGGTGGCCGAAAATATAAGCAGTACTAACAATAGAATGACACATACTTTACTTGCCAGTGGCGCTATCGGGTGACAGAAAAATATTTCATAAAGATTTACGCTTAAAATCCAACGAGAGCTAAGTAATTGCAATGTATTACTTTTGTTTTCATTATCTTTATGTTTATATTTCTTTCTTCTTACATTGGACTGTTCATTTCGTTCTTGAACAATTTTATAAATTAATATTTTGTTCAATACATTAAATATTCTACGTTTAAAGTGAATAACATTGTAAAATCCCACAAATTATTTGATATTCTTGATAAGAAAACGCGTTAAAACATTCAACAATTTAATGAAATATTCTCAGATCAGTGCACATTTCCATTTCTTTACTGTTCAACTACCCCACGTAAACAGATACAAACAACCCCTACGCACTGCCAACGTTATAAATATAAAAACTTTAATGAAACAGTCTCACATTACCGATTATTCCAGGAATCATAATATAATACTACGTGGTGTTTCAGAAGCAATTCCCAAGGCAGTGCCGGATTAATCATTAGGCAGAGTAGGCAACTGCCTAGGGGCCCCGCATCGACTAGGGGCCCGTGCACGCACCAAGAAAAACTTTTCATTGAACGAAAATTTTATTTGTAATTTCCCAACAACAATATTATTTTCTTTCGTTGTTTATTGTAATTTATTGCATTTAACATGATAAAATTTAAAATAACTACGTCACGTCTCATTTCTCTTTCCTGACCCATCAAAAAACCTGGATCATCAATTATCTATAACCTATTCATTAAGACCATTTCAAAAAAGCTAACGAGTCAGGTAAGGCGATGCTGCAGCATCTAGTCAAAGTAATCATGTTGTTACAATATCACATAAGACATTGAAGTAACAGGATGCCTGGAGCCGATCATCTGGAAGTTACTCACATCCCTTCATCAACTTGAAAAGACCTGATTGCATTGCCTATGGGCCCGGACAGGGTTAATCCGGCCCTGTCCCAAGGATGTTGTGTGACTATATATTTAATATTCACCTGAGACACCCTGTACAGTAGTAACAAACACAGGCTGGTTTGTGTTTTGCGTCAGCGTGGTGTGGTCGGGTTTTTAATTATGGAAATTGGTTCGAGTCTAATGCTTGCTTACACCTTATCGTGGGCGTCCACCTCGGTCACTGTGTAGGTAATTTTATTATGTAGATTCAATATGGAGAAACTCTGTCACAACGCATATTAAGCTCAGCTTGATTTACGTTTCAGACATTGTTTTATTAAAGTGAAACTTTTATTCTATCGCCCCGAATTTTTCTGGCCGTCTGTTGCATGTAGCATTACAGGCGGCCGCGGAGTAGGGGTAAAGTGAAATGCGCTCGGAGTAGGCGCTCGGTAGAGCAGCCAAGCACAATATGGCGGCGCCCATGGTTAGCATCAGCTGACCGTGTAGTATGTATAACATATAGTCAGTCTGTCATGCGGGCAAGTGCTGTACAGTGTTTACATGTTTTTATTCGTGTATTCATGTGAATATTGTTGTTTATAATTAATCGTGATGGATAAGTGTCTACAATCCAACGCCTACAATCCAATAAAAGTTTCACTTGCGTCGTGGTTTCTTAAAACCACACAACTGTTTTTTCTATAGTTTCATCAAAAAGCGCGACTGCGAATATTCGTTACAAGATCCCGATTTGGCTCGATCTTCGACCATCGAGTTTTCTAGTGAAATTTGAATTTTAATAATATAACGTATTAATTAAGAAAAATTGATTAGGTTGCCATTTAATTTCTTGGCACAGATATTTTTAATAAAAAATTAAAGTTGTTAATTTTATTTCTGAAATCTAGTTATCGACTTTGCAGATTTTATTACCAATCGAAATTAAAATATGTATATAAAATGCGAAAGTTTGGTCGACATTTTGATTCCTGGCATAAAACCAGGTAGACAGGCACCTTCGAATTGGCATTTGGCAATTATATGGTTTTCTATATTGTCATAAAGAAAATATAGATAATTTTAATGCGAACACGTGGAACATATCATAATATGTAGGTAACCATTGGCAACGAATAACATTAACAACCTAATTTTTTATTAAGGAGGTTGAGCCGTTTTAAGAAGATTATGAAAAAAATCTGAAATAAAGTTTTTTAATACATGTTTTTATGACAAAATTTTCTGTAAAAAATCCAAAATCATTAGGAGATTTATAAAGTTAAAAATAAAAAAAAAACTTTTACATGTAGTCTTATGGAAAATGTGTCAACCTAGCATGCAAACTGTTCATTTTAATTTTTTGCAAATAACCAAATAATGTCAGCAGTTCCGAAAACTAACTATGTAAAGCATCGATGTCTCACGCATATTTTAATATTTTTTCCAATTTAATTAGGAGACTTTTAATCAATAAAAAAATCATTAAACCTTAGCACTTTTCATTTATGGACTTTCATTCTTGACAGTTTTAACAATTTTAACTGAATTTTCAACTTTTTAATGATTTAATTTTTATTTTTATTACTTCGAATTTCTTTTTTTTAATTATTTACTGTAAAAAATATGTAAAATACAGATATTTACATAAATTTATTTTTTTAACCTAACTTTGTACCAAAATTCAAAAGTTAGAAATAATAATTAATATTAAAAAAAATTATTTATTTATATTTTATGCCTTTATGACAATAATTTATTGGAATCATCGACTTATAACCTTTTGTAAAAATTTTTTATGGAAAAGTTCCCATTTAGAATTCGTCTTACTTTTGATTGGGACTGTAACGGATCAACCTCCTTAAACATAGCTGTGCCAAGAAATTGAATGGTGACCAAATCAATTTTTCTTTATTAAGGAGGTTGATCCGTTACAGTCCCAATCAAAAGTAAGTCAAATTCTAAATGGGAACTTTTATAGTTTATAAGTCGATGATACCAATAAATTATTATTATAAAGGCATAAATAAATATTTTTTTAAATATTAATTAATTATTTCAGTACTTTACTTAATGGACTTAACTTTTGAATTTTTTGTACAAAGTTAGGTTAAAAAAAATAAATTTATGTAAATATCTGTATTTTACATATTTTTTGCAGTAAATAATTAAAAAAAGGAATTAGAAGAAATAAAAATTAAAATTAAATCATTAAAATTCAGTTAAAATTGTTAAATCTGTCAAAAAAGAAAGTCCATAATCGAAAAGTGCTAAGTTTTAATAATTGTTTTTATTGATTAAAAGTCTCCTAATTAAATTGGAAAAATATTAAAATATGCGTAAGACATCGATGCTTTACATAGATAGTTTTCGGAACTGCTGACATTATTTGGTTATTTGCAAAAAATTAAAATGAACAGTTTGCATGCTAGCTTGACATATTTTCCATAAGACTACATGTAAAAGTTTTTTTTAATTTTTAACTTTATAAATCTCCTAATGATTTTGGATTTTTTACAGAAAATTTTGTCATAAAAAAATCTATTAAAAAAACTTTATTTCAGACTTTTTTCATTATCTTCGTAAAACGGCTCAACCTCCTTAATACATGACATATTATCAAAATTCAAATTTCATTAGAAAATTCGATGGGTAAAGATCGAGCCAAATCGGGATCTTAGACATCACTAAAGTGTTACGTGCTTTATTTTTCGCAAAGTTGTCACCACTGTCAATTGGCTTAATAATAATAACTCGGCCATGGTTTTCTTTTAATGTTCGCACGTTTCGGTAACATAAATGACCACAAAACAAACGATACACGCAACAACGTTAAACAGAAGAACGGCGATTATCTGTCCAGTGCATTCGTGATCACGTATGCCGCCGATCCTCTTCTTCTGTGCATGCAGCCGTTTGATTTAGCAACGCGTCTTTTTGTCAAAAGAAATATTACTAAACGTGTGAATGTATAATAAAAGAGGTGTCAAATGCATCCGGTGCTGAAAAGAGACAACGCTTCTTTATATAGAAAAGGAGATATAATGTTCGGCGATAAGTCGGTGCAAAGATATAACGAGATTAATTTATGCACCCAACGTTCGAAAGATTGTAATAGTATATTGTGCGACTAGTGAGAGAAGGAGAAGATTCCATGAGCGTGAAATTTGCCGCACAAGCGTAGCGAGTGCGGCAACACGCGAGTGGAATATTCTCCTTCGATCAATGGTCGCACATAATACTTTATTCAACTAGCACGAGTAATATGTAATCGGGGCCCTGATAAAAGAGTGAAAAATAATAAATCACTTCATTGATTGACGTACCCACCGCCCTCGATGCACACAAGATGACCCTGACTTTCGCTGAATTGCGATGCTGTTTTCATATATACAAATCGCTACCCGCTTTCCTATTGGTCCAGAAACTTTGCAGTAATAATTCATTACCGTACAGTTTCGGCTCGCTACCGCGTTCCTATTGGTCCAGAAACTATGCAGTAATAATTCATTATCGTACAGTTTCGGCTCATTATTAGCACTCTACGCGTCAACATGAAGTAATTTATTATTTCTCCCGAATTTAGCAGGGCCCCGAAATTATATATTATTCACGCGTGATGAATAAAAAATTTTATTTACAAAAGTATCGGATTTTTTTACCCTAATACAATACTTTCTTATCCTTACTGAATGTAACAATAATCAAAAATTATTTAATAGATTGTGTAGGCCAGTAAAATGAAGATCATTTGACCCTAATCATTTCCACAAAATCGCAAAAGGGTGCAAATTTGAGGGAACACGTATATATATTAGTATGGTACACAATATGTCAAAATAACATCTTCGTGCGATGTCTGGAACTTGTTAAAAAACTGTGTTTCATCAGTTTTTTGCTTGCATCTCCAGAACAGATGGAGCTAGCCATATTTTTTATTGATAATGTTGTGAAAGAGATAATGATTAGCGAAAAAGTCTGGGAAAATAATTCTCTACCTATTGTCAAAAATTAATTACAATAAGCTTATCTATTACCCAATGCAACACAATGGTGGCATTTAAAAATATGTTTACACTACATGCAGTCGACGAAACTGATTGCCAAACACGATTAAGATTGGTTGTCTGAAGGTCAAAGCAATTGTTGATCAAAAATCAACAGGATTTTCGTTCTACTATGCACCGGGTGATTATCCGCAATCCATACAATTATAAATCAATGGATACAACAAAGTTTTTCAGAGAGCAACAAACTGATAATGAAATATTTTGAATGAACAAACAATATCCAATGTATTACGAGAACCGGAATTATCCCCGCTAAATGGAGATACGTATACCTCGTGCATTATATAGATTTCATTGATTCAAAATGACAATGAAGCATCACACACCAATGCTAACATATAATACGTATGCATTTATAAATAATAATAAACACAGTCATCTCTCATCGTATGTTTATTTCCATGTCAATGAGATTTGCTGATCCGTGGGTTCAACAGACCCAATACACGAACGATTACCAGCTCAAATGTAGGTCACACAACAATACTCAACAACTAGCTTTTTGCCAGGCGACTTCGTTCACGTGAACGTCGACTCGGCCGGCAAATTCGATTGCGATGACGATGATGATGGGATCTCAACCTGAACGTATACAGTGGTTAATGCTGATCCTTGGGTTCAACGGACCCAATACACGAACGATTACCAGCTCAAATGTAGGTCACACAACAATACTCAACAACCAGCTTTTTGCCGGCGACTTCGTTCACGTGAACGTCGACTCGGCCGGCAAATTCGATCGCGATGACGATGATGGAATATCAACCTGGGCGTATACCGTGGCAATGCATCAATCGATAAATATATCCAGTTTCCTCAAAATTGATCCAACAGTTTTCGAGTGACCAAGATGAATATTTTAAATTATTTTTGTGAGCAATAAAATCTTTACTTTACCTGCTTTATATTTCATGCGGCAATGCACTCTCACGAAAATTTTTACGAATATGATAGCAATTCACATCAATATACGACAAGAAATAAATATGACATCCTACTACCAAAGTCAAACCTAACCCTCTATACCAGAGGCGGGCTAATCTTTTAATCGCCGGGCCACATAGCTGATGAAAATTTGACCGCAGAGCAAAAAAAAAGGTCCTCACATACTATTTCCGCATTTGGAGATCAAAAAAAAGCTCTTAGGTCCTTTTTCGTCTGTTCTACTACTATTTTTCTAAAATTTATAAAAATGCTTCGCGGGCCGGACTAAAGTCTTTAATCCTCTCCCAAATTATGTAAAAGAATTAACTAATTCATCATTTAAGAGGGAATTAAAAGAATATTTGATTGATGCATGTCTTTACTCGATTAATAAATTTTTTAACATATAATGTATGTACCTTTTGACAATTTCCTTGCAATTTGTATTTGATTCGAAAAATAAACTTATTATTATTACTATAGACGTTCGACAACATAGGTTTTCGTCGCTGCAGATAAACAGACTTAGTAAGGAAGTTTCCCATTATTGTTTTTTTTTTATCTAAATCATAGTCCTAAAAATTACTAAACTATGACGAAAGAATTTTTGTAATAATTTGAAAAACAACAAAGAGATGGTTACTTTCGTACAAAAAAAAATGAGTCGCGCCTGAAGAAGTTTAACTTACAAAAAAAAATGAACATTTAACCAAAACGTTTGTAACATAAGAACAACAATTGGAACGGTTGCGTGCAATTTTGTTTTTTCACGAGGGTTTCTCGAGTATTTCAAATGATACCTATAGACATGTTCTGAATTGGTACTGGACTCACATAACTCTGGCAATCGGTGGCGTTCGCTGAATAACTAAATAATTCATTGATGAAATAACAAAACGCTAGAAAATAGTTTCCATAATACATATATGTACGTTTGAATAATTGTATTTCGATGAAAAAGGGTTACATCATTAAATACACCGGTTCAGTGAACAGAAATCCGGTGTTGAACGAATTACAGATCTGGGTCACACGAAAGCTGCAATTCTGCACGATCAATCAACCTACCTATAGTCGCTATAGAACACGGAGCTCTCTCCCTGTCCACTTAATACGGGATGTTCCATAACACGGACTATTTGGACTATCAGAAATGTACTAGAATATCCCTTGTCCCAAAATCACTTGCGCAGCGTTTCCAAGATTGTCCAATTAACAAACATCCATGAGCGGAAGTGGGATTTGGACTCTCGACAATCTGATTCAAACGCCGGAACACTGACTACGCCAAGCTGCCCTCAACTTAAACAAAATTATAGAACTAAGTTCCGATGACGGACAAAGAATTCTTAACTTGGAGCAACTTTACCACAGCTGATGAAAGGAAACGTGGACAGTTGACAATCAAACGCCGAAACACTGACTACGCCAAGCTACCCTCAACTTAAATAAAGATATAGAGCTAATCTTCCGATGACGGACAAATAATTCTAAACTTGGAGCAACTTTACCACAGCTGATGAAGGGAAACGTAGACAGTTGACAATCAAACGTCGAACACTGACTACGCCAAGCTGCCCTCAACTTAAATAAAGATATAGAGCTAATCTTCCGATGACGGACAAAGAATTCTAAACTTGGAGCAACATGACCACAGCTGATGAAAGAAACGCAGCTTTTGAAATAGAGATTGTTAATAGTGAGTCATTTCGAATGATAGACAATTTTAACGAAAGAAACAACGAATTCGGAGCACAACCGGTGAATGGAAAGCAGCTCTTGAATTAGATGTAAAGCCATCGCGATTTCATTG
The DNA here is from genome assembly GCA_963575645.1 of Xanthostigma xanthostigma. Lineage (NCBI taxonomy): Eukaryota > Metazoa > Arthropoda > Insecta > Raphidioptera > Raphidiidae > Xanthostigma > Xanthostigma xanthostigma. The sequence continues at coordinate 2,991,249 of OY754469.1, read as the reverse complement.
ATCCTCGGGACCGGGAATAGAATGAATTGCAATGTCATCAATGAAACTAAGCCACCAATACTTCGGACTCTCGAACATATTGCAACACTGCAGATTACAAACTGCGCGGATCGTTGTGATGTGTTCAAGGATTCGGCCTTTCTGCAGCGTGGGTGGCAACATCATAATCCCTCTTGCAAGGTTCGATAGCCGCGGTGTATATTCCTGGACGACCTATTTCCATTGACAAACAGGTCACAAGAAGGGTGGGAAATGCAGCCGTAATCTCGTGGGGATAACAGGAGTCGTTGCAGAATGAACTGCAAGAGACATCGTTGAGAAACTGGGCCATGACCTGACAGAGATGGCCTACTTCTATATTATAGCAACTACTCTCCTGCTTGCATAGTTCAACAACCCCTGGATTGCTGGTTGCATCTCCCGTGGGACATATAGCCGTGTCCACAGTTGACTTACATATTTTAACCGAACGGAACAGAATAATCAAACGACACAGTTATTTCTGTGCAGTCTTTTTTTTCGTCAAAAAATGATAGTCTTGTAAATACTGATTCCATTGATGTTGGGTAATTTTCATTAAGTTTTGATGAATATTGTCGGTAATGTTTAAAAAAAATTGCGGATTTGAATGTCCGTTTCTCGACTTTATGTCATAACAGACGCCATTCGCACCTTTACTATTTTCTATATACCAGCATTCCCGCTATTTTCTACATTATTAAACTTCAACTTAATTAATAGCAATGGGCAAATGAAGGAATTTTCGGACAGGCAAATTTTGAGCATAGGAGTTCGACAGGTAATCGACCATGGCCTTGAATAAGGAATCATCTCGATATTTATCTGGAATTATTGACGGGAAACCATGGAAAACCTCAACAAGATGGCCGGTACAGGAATTACCATTTCTCGGCGAGAGGCAATAGGAAAAAGTCCCAGCCACATCTGCTCCCTCCACTACCCTACACCGCTCGGTTAAATCATCGAAATTAATTTTTCGCGGACGACGAAATCAAACCAACATGGACTATGTTTGGTCTGGATGTGGACACGTTCTGCGGAGTCACTGAAGTGAATTTTTATTGACAGTAAATTTTATGAACGGCGATTAACACAAATTTTCTCTCTTTTTCCAACTGCATACAACGAACAAAGGACAGAGAACAACGTGCAAAATCCAATTCAACATTAAAGTGGTGCAAAGTGCAACGCCCTGTTGCAGCGAACGAATCATTGATCGGTTGCTGCTGGTGTTAGGGGTATCTGCCCCGAGTTGCAGACAATATTATAAATTATTTAACAACCCCTTACTGTTCTGCCGAATCACCATAGCGACGCAGTACTTTCGATGTTGAACCAGCAGTACCTGAACGTTTATTAAAATTAACAGTTTAGTAGCTTCTCGTCATGTCGGCGATTGTACCCTGTTCCTCTCATATGCCTTACCGTTTTTGACCATTACGAGCCGTGATAAGACCGCGTTAAGTCAGATCTCGCAGAATGTTCCATTTGGAGAAGGAATAAATAAAGAGATTGTGCTTCCTTTAAGTCAAGCGTCTTAGTGCAAGATTCCGATTTGCTGGATCTTCATCCATTGAGTTTTCTAATGAAACTGCGTATTCGTTACAAGATCCCGATCTGGCTCGATCTTCGACCATCGAGTTTTCTAGTGAAATTTAAATTTTGATAATATAATGTTTTAATAAAGAAAAATTGATTTGGTTGACATCCAATTTCTTGGCACAGCTATTTCTAATAAAAAATTAAAGTTGTTAATTTTATTTCTGAAATGTAGTTACTTATCGAGTTTTCAGATAATTTTATTACTAATCGAAAGTAAAATTTGTAAATAAAATGCCAAAGTTTGGGCGACATTTTGATTCCTGGTATAAAAACAGGTAGACAGGCACCTTCGAATTGGTATTTCGCAATTACATGGTTTTCTATATTGTCATATAAGAAAATATAGATTAATTTTAATGCGAACACGTGGAACATATTATATGTAGGTAACCATGGCAGCCAATAACAAATACAATATAAACTAAATAAATACAATAAAATTAACAACTTTAATTTTTTATTAAAAACAGCTAGGCCAGGAAATTGAATGACAACCAAATCAATTGTTCATTTACATTATATTATTATCAAATTTCATAAGACAACTTGACGGATGAAGACCGAGCCAAATCGGGATCTCAGACTATTTTGCTCCTCTACTGATCCAGAATTTGTATTCGACTTACACGATTTAGATTTACGCGACATCAAAATATGCGTCCGAATTTCGGTTAACGCGATTGAAAAAAATGGAGACACGTTTTCGTTACTTGTATTTCGATTCATTTAATTTTTTGAGAGACCCCAAGAAAACAGAAAAAAAAACTGTGTTGTGCGAATCGATGCCACAGTTTGAGGCATTCTGTTACAATCTAACCCCATTCTATTATAGATGTTATGTAATAAGGGTAGGCTAGGTATATACACACACACGGAGGGGAAGCGACATTTGCCATTCAAACAAACAACTTCATTCTTAAAACCACTGCGGTTTTTGTCAATGGTACAAAATAATCAATGAAATATTGCGTACTCTATATGCCCTCGTTTTGTTTCAGCATTTTACCTTGAGAACGTTTCTTTCAGAACGGAAATATTTTCGGATAACTGTTTTTCCTTAAAAATATAAAATTAATATCATTTGGACAGTGGCGGATCCAGGATTACGGCAAAGGGGGGGTCTTGAAAAAATTTTACTCCTTTTGCGAAAAATGTTTTTCCAACTGATATGCAGTTTTTTGAGATCATTTTGTAAAAAAATTGAAGTGAACCAAACCTACATTGATTTTGATGTATTCTGCAATTTCCGAGGCTTTTTGAAAAAAGTTTGGAGAATTTCGTCCTCAGTTAGATCAATTTGATGGTGAAGATTTTAATTTGGGATTTTTGATTCTCTGGAAGGGGGAGGTTTGGACCCGAACCCCCCCCACCCCCCCGTGGATCCGCCACTGCATTTGTAAACTAAAATGATTCGCTTTTTCAAAATCCAGCCCATCTTTGTAATATTGGGAAAATATTAAAAATAAGAATACGTGGCAACAAGACTCTGGCCAAGGTTGTTGGGACACCGTTGTCTATATTATTAGTTCGTTTATTACGGGGTGTTTACCAAATTCGATCACTGAAATCTCTGACGTTTTTCCCGGTATTTTTGAAAGTATAAATTACTAGAAAAAATATAGACGAAAAATAAGAAGAAAATTAAAATATACAGAGTTAAAAAAAACACTCTTTTATAGAAATATGGACTACAAAGTAAAAAATCATTTTTAAATATAAAGATTTTGTTCGATAGGAAGTCTTCGAACAAAATCTTTTAATTTCAAAAATATTTTTACCTTTTAGTTCACACTGTTATAAAAGAGCGTTTTTTGAGTTTTTTAATAACTATAATTTTAATTATAGCCCTAAAAACCAACACTCAAATGACTATGTTTATATAAATTATTTACATATTTATAAATATTTATATAAATTATTGAAATGTTATGGGTTTTTAATACGCGTGCAAAATTTTCAAATTATTCGGACGTCTGGAAGTGGATGAAAATTAAATTGAAAGATTCCATTAGAAACATACATACATACATACATACGCGCCACGGATCTAAAAGTTAGTCACAAACAGCGTCGCAAAGGCACATTTTAGGCCCGTCGATACTCCCACCACCTTTCAGCTACCTGCACGGAACGTGCGCTCGTCGTTGATTGGCCGTGATCGCTCGTTGCCTTTGTCACTTGTCGCTTTTCTGCTTTAAAGTACAGTCGAGTACGCTATTGTCAAGTTGTTATTGCTATTTTAGTTTTGTTGAGATGCGAGTTTGTAGTTTTTCAACAGACTGTACAAGCGCAAGCCCGCATTCGCATCTAACTTTCGAGCCTTTTAGATTCGTGCCGAGTATTATACACACCAATGTTTATACATACAATAAGTTCGTTCCAAGCAGCCGCGAACGTCTTGCGCAGTATCGATTTTTGAGCTAGTGCGCAAATTAGTCTTGCGCAGTGACAAGACAGTGTACGGTTTTATTACCGTTCACGGCTGCTTGGAACGAACCTAATGAAGTTAATAAAAAGAATGTTAATCAGACTTACTTTACTAATAAGCATGTCGGTCTCGTCAAAATGTCGTCCGAACATTTTGGGCGCTTCTCCGGGCACCGGTTCAATTTTGATGCAGACTTCTTGTCCTTTTCGGGCGGTTTCCACTTGCTTGTGATTACTCTCAATACTCGTCACAATGCCCAATTCAACAAACTGAAACAAACAATAAAAAAAAAATCAAAATTCTATCGAGTATCATCGCAATTCAGCATTTTGACATTTTCAGGGAAAAAGACGACCGAAAATGTCGAATACACTCCAGAGCAGGGGTCAGCATCCTACGGCTCTTTTGATGTAAAGTTACGGCTCTCCAGTTCCATATGCAAAAAATAATTATTTGATTATATAAACCCTTAAAAATCGTCCAATCGATCAATGATTGAGTACCATGTCCATCTCTCAGCCAATTCCACTCGCGTCTCACCCGCACCGCCCCCGTTGCGACGTGTCGTCCTCGAATATACTATTGTATTATATCTATATATGCAAATACTATAATACTGAAACGAAAATGTTTAGTGGCTCTTTAAAAACTGGGAAATTTTGTACATTGTAACTTTTGGCTTTTCCGTCTCAAAAGGTTGCCGACCCCTGGCATAGACCTTTTCGAGGTTAAACATTGTCAAACGTATTTTTTCACTGGGTGAGCATCGTAGGAAGGAGACACTTTGCGTGAAACTAAAAACTTGAAAATACGCGATCAAAATCAGTTGAAAATACACGACTTTTCCACAATTCAGTTTGATTCCGCGCTACATACCAGCCTTTCCTGTATCAGAAATACAGAAAGAGAGAGAGAAAGCGAGAGAGACAGAGCGCGAAATCGACTGACGTCATCTGAGATGATCATAATATACGTTATTTAAGTGTAAGTTTAGCGATTGACAGTTTGACATATGGATGCACTGACGGTTTACGGCGGCGCATCCGGTGTTTGGGCCGCCGTTGCGAAATATCCTCAACGAACGACGTCCACTGTAGCGATGTGTCCACATGACTCTTTATTGGGAGCTGGCTCCGCTTACTAAAAAGACTTGCTCAGAGCGAGTCGTTCAAAGGAGCGACACTAGACAGTACGCACTACACAAGAGGTGTGAACTGTCATCATGCATGCTCAGGAGTCACGAACCATTGCACAGGCACAATACACACACTCAGCTCTGAGCTCATTTTAATATGATTCTGATCTTGTATTATTCGCATTTCGGATAAACTATAAAGTATAATATAAAAGCTTAACAATAATAATGTTTATTGTTACAATATTATATCTTTGTCAACGACGTCAATGTGAATGGTTTAAGTCACTTACAGTGTGTCATTAAACATTAAATGACTCAGCAAAGATAACTCCGTATGTGCAAAATTCACTAGTGTCTCTGTGGCCTGTGCCGTGTGCGCTCTGTAAATGTGCGAATGCAACAGTACAGAACAGCTCAGCACAGAGCAATGGCGCTCGGAGTGAGTCATTCACAAAAAAAAGAGCGACTCGCTCCGCTCCGAGGAAAGGGTCGTTCATTATGAACGACTCGCTCAGGAACGACACATCATAGATTGCACGAAAAACATAATATTCTATTCCGATGAACTAGTGTGCCAGTGGATCGCGACCTTTCAAAGGATATGACCGTTAATACTTCCGCTATTCACAATTCAAAATAAGCATCTCTCTGGAAAATTATAATTAATTATATATACGCAGGAGGCGACATGGAGAGAAGCTACAACGATCTAATTGATTGATATATCCTTAACGATATCTGGATCGATCGCCATCTTCATCGGAGAGGCACGATGTGGGCGTCACCTATACTACCAGCCCAGATCGGATCGGAATCATATATATTAATACGCTAAGGTTTAGGATGTTTGCCTCAATTTTTAGAAAAAACCTCGCAATTACTCCACATAAATTATATATCATTTTACAGATAATTGCTTGCTCTACTGACATCGACAACTAAAAAATGTATTATTGCTTTTGTTTTTGTAAATTAATTAAAATACAGCAACGCCGAACAACGTCTGCCATCTGACGGCTTTAATTTTGAAACAACGTCAACACTTCGATCTGTCATCTGACCTTCATATTGTAATACAACAGACACAATACTGCATACTGCCATCTGACGGCTTTAATTTTGAAACAGCGAGCAACGCTGAACAACGTCACAGCAATGCTGCATGATGCCATCTGACGGCTTAGCTCAACGCTTTTGCTACTTGCGCCTCTATATGACAATTTTAGTAAAATATTTCTTCGATCTGTCACCTGAGCTTCATATTGTAATACAACAAAAAGAAGAACGTTATAAGCAGTGTGCAAAATTGTAAACGAATTGAATATCTGCAATCATATTTAAAAAATAATTTTGTAAATTGATAATTATTATACTTATTTAGTGCGAATAATTCGCACAGGTCACACTAGTAATGTATAATCTCCGAATTAAAATGAGATTTTGACGGACCCCCTCCCCCATTTTGATTAAAAAATGGACGTCCCCTTATGATAAAATGTTGAGAAACGGATGCTAAACGCAGTAGATAAAGAAAAACAATTTTTGGACAAAGATGGGTCTCGTCTCTGAAAACACGTGTCTAAAATTTTATTTCCAGAAACGAATTAGCACGCTATAATAGTGGCATTTAGAGAACGGACGGCCTTTGGCCGATCGGCCAGACAGACAGACAGAATTTTATATTATGTTCAATATAACACACACACACATAGATGTTGATTCAGGTGCGCCGGTAATAGAGTAACCGATCACGCGGCTAAATATGCTGATGAAAATTTGTTTTACGTAGGGAAAAACGCACGCTGCCAACGTGTGAATGAAATATCGCACGTATGTCCGGCAGAAAACTGTGCTGTGACTCAAGTGCACCGATAGTCCGATACACTTTTATTCTGTACTGAGCATAGGAATAAAATCGCAATCGAACTATTGGGGTGCAAACATATACTTCTGTCTTTTTTTGCGCCGTAAGCACTATGGCGTATCCAGGAGGGCAAAACAAGCACGGGAGACCCGGCTTAAGAAATTTCTAATTTGCCCCCTCCTGGGCCAAAAACTGGGTACGCCCATGTTAACGTCATAGAAAAAGACAAAGTTTTTGAAACAGAGATACTTTATTCGGATTGAATGCAAGTACATCAACCAATCCTATCATAGGAGAAATCAGGGAATTACGTATTGACGAAAGAAACGCAGATATATTATAGATACACTTTGTTGCCTTTACTCACCGCACATTGAGTAGATAGACACCGATTCATATAGTTAATTATGTATATAGGTATATGATCTACATAAATAAAAATCAATTACAGCATATATATGAAAGGTTATATCCCTTGAAAACGGCTCGATCGATTTGGATGGTAAAAACAAATTAAAAGGAGTTTTACTTCAATCGCGCGTAAAGGATTACACGCATTCATGTTTTTTTTTTGTTACTATTTTCCATTCAAGTCCAATTTCTTTCAATGAAACGTGTTTTTATTTCACAGCCGTCGTCTGCAAATAACCATCAATAAACCGATCTACCTACAGCGTGAGCCGCACCTAATGCGAGAGCACAGCGGCCACACAGACCACTTCTCGCACCACACGCTGAATGCATGTGTGTTGATTAGTGAGCGTGGATGTTGACGCACTGCCAGTGCTGGACTATGTAGAAAATTTCGATTCTTGACAAAATAAAAAAAATCCAGTCAATTGGGCGACGGGACCATTCCAACTTCAAAATGTTGACATTTGATACAGTACAATAAAGAGAATAAAACTTCTGATATCGCGTGAGGTGACGCAGGTAACGGCTAGTATTCAATATGACATTTGCTATTCGTTGTTATGGTTACCTACATAATATGTTCCACGTCATGTAAAAATTAATCAAAGTATGCTTAACTAGTTTATTTCTGACAGAAGAACAGCTGATTTTTTTCTAAATAATATTGTATTTACAAAGCTATAAGAAAGTTAAGAAATTTTTTTAACGAGACTTTTTTGAAAAAATAAATAGAATAATATGCCATTATGAAAAGTAAGTATACCATTATTATATAAAAAATGTTATAGCATTTCTACGCATGCGCCGATTTTCCCCAAAAACAATAGGACTCTTCATATTTGCATACCAAACATCCTCTCAAAATTTGGTTTCAGTCCGCTCATCCGTTTGAACTGTATCGTGCTCGCAGACTAACAGACACACATGTTTTCCAAAAATATGTTTTGTGGATTCAGGGGACCACATCACGTAAAAATATTGTAAAATTTTGAAAAGTGAATTTTGACCTAATACTAGTACACCATTCCCCACTTGGTTGGAATGGTTCCAATATTTAGAATGGATCTTCAGGATGGACATATACTATATATGTATATTATCTATACTTTAATTATAAAGAGGTGAAGTTTGTAAGTTTGAATGTACACGGGCTATACAATATTGCGTTAAAATAAAAGCGCTTTTCGCGGAGACCAATTTTGCAACACAAGTCGACGAAAAAACGGCGGCAATCTATAAATTCTGGCGACGCCGGACCAGGCCCGCCAGTCCTTAATTACATTGTGGTTCGGTCCTGGCGGCAAGTACCAAAATTACGCACACCGTATAGTGATGATGTACAACAACACAAAAACAAGCCGACAGAACAGGCGAACGGAAGTATGGTCTCGACAGGAAACGGAAGGGCACACTTCCGACATCCTGACGAACTGTATATAATGAAAACACATACACACACAAACAAACGCGCGTATGCGTGCATTATTGGTTGATGAATGCACGCGGTGCAGTAGTACCGAAGTACAAACATATGCCGATCGCAAACGAACAAATGACTGTTAGAAGTCAAACAGACTGGACGTTAAAAGTCACGTTTCAAATGCGCCAAGAAGGCGGTTTCGTTACAAACAACGCCTGGCAGTTTCGTACATTAGCATTTTCTTCTTCTTTTTTTCTTTAATTAAACTGACAAAAATTATTTAGAATACTTCAATAAAATAATTTTTTTTCTATAGCTCCGTAGTCCGTAATTATTCTATTATGACAGTTGTTTATTTATGCCCGCACCATTTTGAATGTAGGTAGGGATCAGCGTTGCCAGTTTTTTTTTTTTGCCAAGTCGGAATTTTGGAACTCTTTGAGTGAAAACAGAGGGATTCTTTCGTCGAAAGCGGGACATAGTAAAAAAACGTATATAATCACAAGTTTTTAAATATCTATTTATCTTTTTATTTGAATTAAAATTACGTTTACGCGACAATAGATAGCAAAAATAGCCATAGAAAATGTATTTTAATAAAGATATATTATTTTAAATCAGATTTACCCTATCGTTAAATAGTTGAGTCTTATTCGTCTTCAGAATAAAAAAAAAAAAAAAAAAACAGAAATCAAAATCAAAAAAGTTTTATTCATTAGAAAAATATGGCGTTTCAAACAATAGTCTGTGGAGTGAGTGTTACAAATTGCAATTTACAATAATAGAGTAATTATTTATAAGAATTACTTATTCATGATATTTCTGTGAAGATTTAACTTCTTTTAAAGTTATCCCCGAAAAGCGGGACTGAGCCTGTCCCGCGCGGGACATTTAATTTTGATTTAAAAATCGGGACGTCTCGCCAAAATCGGGACGTCTGGCAACGCTGGTAGGGATGGACATTTTGGTCAACATTTTTGGGAAAATATTTCGAATGGGAAATTATAAATGTATTAATGCGAGAAAAAAATATAGTTTTAGTCGAATTTTATTTTATGAGTATGATTAGCTTTTAAATACTTTTCTTATGAAAATATGTGGTCACAATAAGGTTATTGTTAAACTAGATTCTCTGACACTGCGTTCGGAAACACGTCTTAGACAGGAAAGAGAGAGGGTAGGGGGTGGAAAGAGGGCGGATTTGTATATTATAGACGCTAAACAACTTAGATCATCAACGTCTATATAGACAGCGAAGTTTAACACTCTTTGGTATACTATGCATTAGTAAAATTGTTCTTTGGTATGTATTCGTAAAACGCAAACGATAAATATATCTATCACCTTTTTTTTGTCAATGACTTTCATCACCAGAGGTAGTGCAGAACCAAAAAACAAAAGGGAAACTTATGAATGGCTTGCTTTTTTAAATTACAAAACGTGATTTCTACGAAAAGTAATTGTAATTTTTTTTTACATTAACAGTAATTCGTTAATCCTATAGTGGATATAAAAAAAGTTTAAATAGTTTTTCTTTTTACTCGAGATTTACTGTCGGAAACTGACGAGGTATAAGTTTTTGTATTTCAAACTCGACTGGAAGTGTACATGCATTTTTTTTTCAAAAGACATATTTTTTACATTTCCGAAATCTCCATTTTTTTCTTTATAAATTCATATAAAATTTTCATAAGGTTACATAAGAAAATATTCGTGAAAAACGTTATCAATTTATTAATTAAATACACAGTAATAATTATTATTGATAATTTACACATCTATGAAAAATAATTATTACTGTGTATTAAATAAATAAATTGATAACATTTTTCTCGAATATTTTCTTATGTAACCTTACGAAAATTTTATATGAATTTATAGAGAAAAAATGAAGATTTCAAAAATGTAAAAAAAATATACTTATTTCTAATTGAAAAAAATGCACGTACTCTTCCGGTTGCGTTTGAAGTACAAAAAAAATATACCTCAGCAATTTCCGATAGTAAATCTTGAGTTGAACCAAAAACGATTTAATTTTTTTTTGTACCTCATACGATACCACTTTTGGTGAACACACTGTATAGATAGATGTCGAATTGATAACCTCTTTATTTTTTTGAAGTCGATTAAAAACGTATGTCTCAAATTTAAGCAACAGTCTATTTGTCTATGCTGGCCCAAGTACCCTACTTGTAAGGTATAATTAGAAAATAAACTTTTGTTTCATAAGCAACTTTCTTAGCTGTTTTGAAGTAACAATTAACTGACTACATCATATATAATAATACACTGCGACTTTTGTTTTTAATAAAAAATGAGAGTGCAAAACAGAAGTCACATCACGTTTATTAAATACTAGCGGTCCCGTCCGGTTTCACCCGGGTGTAAAAGAACGAATGGGGAAGGGAGAACATCTTAGTTTACAGAGATGAATGTTGTGTCCAAATTTCATGATGATCGGAGTTACCGTTCAAAAGTTTTTGTCGATAAAAAGCAGCATTTAAACTTTTTTTAACTAATAATTTTTTTTTAATTAATTAAATAAAATCAAAATAAATTTAAATGTAAGCCTTAGAAGAAAGCAATGTAAAAAATAAAAAATAAAATAAAAATATATTAGCCCAACGTAGGGCTCGAACCCACGACCCTGATATTGACAGTCGCATGCTCTACCGATTAAGCCACCTGAGCATTTCACATGAATAGAAGCTTATTTTTGAGATAAATTTTGCAACATTTTTCATTAAAGCTCCGCTCTTAATGGTCGTAGCGTAATATTATATAGCCTACAACCTTCCTCGATAAATGGGCTATCCAACAAATTTTTTTTTTTCAATTTGAATCAGTAGTTCCTGAGATTAGCGCGTTCAAACAAACAAACAAACTCTTCAGCTTTATATATTAGTATAGATTTTAAAAGCGTTTCATTGTAAGTAGAGTTGATTTAAATTCTATTTATAAAAAAACACAGATCGCAATGCAAAACTCAGCCGATCAAATTTAGTTTAAGTCGATTCCATCTTTCCAAAGTAATTGCTTATAAACATATCCAAAAATATGGCAATTTTCCAGAATTATGTGAAACGTCGAGATTTTAGGTCCCGCCATCCGACCTACGCCAATAGTATCTATGCATGTATGCCATGTATAAGCAAATACACTAATTAATAAAATCTATTGAATAATTACACATCTTGATCAATTTCGAAGTATCTATGCCAATTACCGATTTACAAGAAGCATCGTCTAATCAAAAATTATGTATCTATAATATTATAGAGTTGCCACGAACCGTTAAAAAGCTATTAGACACTATGCCAAGGTTCTAAAATAATAGAGAGTGACTCATAATCACTGTACGCCCTTTAAAACTATGCCGCTTGTATCTGAATTAAAGAATTGTAACTTACGAAGTTTTGTCTTTCTGAACAGAATCAATAAAAATGTTTAGTTTTTCCCTATATCTATTAATTAACTATATATGAATCATTGCCTATCTACTCAACGCGCGGTGAGTGAACGCAACAAAGCGTATCGAAAATATATTTGCGTGTCTTTCTTCGATGTAATTCCCCGATTTCTCCGATGATAGGATTGGTTGATGTACTTGCATTCAATCTGAATAAAGTATCTCTGTTTCAAAAACTTTGTCTTTTTCTATGACGTTAACATGGGCGTACGCAGCTTTTGGCCCAGGAGGGGGCAAATTAGAAATTTCTTAATCCGGGTCTCCCGTACTTGTTTCGCCCTCCTGGATACGCCAGTGCTTACGGCGTAAAAAAAGACAGAAGTATATGTTTGCAGTTTGCACCCTAATAGTTCGATTTGATTTTATTCCTATGCTCACTATAGATGCCAGTTGAATTGTCTTACATGTAATTAGTTAGCTTCTGTTGCACTGTCGGTTCTATAATGTACATAGTCCATAGTCTAATTAAAAATTACATTCGCGCTGCAATATAAAAAGCATTATTAAAGCTACCTATATAATGAAAGTCACAACTCCGAACAATTAGCAGTTCGTTGGTTATCATTACACAAAATGGGATACTTTCAGAAAACGCATAAATTGCAAAGGGCATTGTTGAACATTGCAGCCGTCAGATCTCCGGGCGATTTTCAAAACGGTTTCAAAACAAAACAGCAACTATACAACGCATCGCTCGACGTTACAAAAACAATATATATTTTTCTGGTTATCATTGGATACTTTAAATCGGATGATCGCCGAATGAAAATGTATAGCATAACAATATTTTGTAACGTATCCGAAATTTTACTCGAAGTATTGTATCGCCGTGTCCGCCACAAAACTCTCGATGAATTGATAGAATCATTGAACGAAATCGTTACATCAAACTCGAACGATTTCAAAAATGTAGCGTCTCAATATATGGACAAGTATAAGAAGAAATACAAGTTGCTGAGAATCGATGGTTTGGGTGAATTTGTAATGGTATCAATTACAATGTTGTTGTTTATAGTTGGTCACTACTTAATAAATATCACGTCTGGGAAGAGAGCTCCGCTGGTGCCCACTTGGTATCCTTTCGATACATCGACATCACCGAACTACGAACTCTCCTTGCTGTTGGATTTGATCATTGGATGGTCATCTGTGTTGAGATTGGCTGCATTGCGCAACACATCTTTGTGTATAATAATGCTGGTTGACACTCAGTATCAACTACTCAATGCAAGTTTAGAGGATATTTGTGAAAAACTCAAAAATCACTGTTTGGATTCAGAAAAGCAATTGAAGATATGGATTAATCACAGCAGGAAATTAGAAAGGTATGGTCTGGAGTATTCAATAGGAGACACCCAAACAATCACTATTTTGTAATTCAAAATTACAAAACCGTGTTTGTTTGAAGGCAAATGGAAACACGGGTTCCTGATAGACGAAGAGCTGGCTACGGAGAAAATGGGTGACTCGGTGCAGAGCTGAACAGAATAATAGGAGATAGTACAAGTAAGTAGGGAAAAAATTGCCAGAAGGCTAGGCGGAAGATAAAGAGCCGCCAGAAGGCGCTAATGTTGCGAAAAATCAGTGCACTTCTGGCAATTTCTATATTTATTCTGTAATTCAAAACTAGATTATATATTATATATATTATACATTATATAGTTATAAGGACATACTGAAAATTCAAACATGATAATATAATAATTACATTCGACAAATATTCAAAATTATTAATGACATTTTGATAGAAATAAAATTAATCGTCATATATTTTCACTAATAAAATTACGTTGTTATAACAACTTAATTTTATAAATTTATTTAATTTTATTTCTATCAAAATGTCATTAATAATGTAATTATTATATCATGTTTGAATTTTCAGTATATCCTTATAACTATATAATATATAATCTAGTTTTGAATTACAGAATAAGTATAGAAATTGCCAGAAGTGCACTGATTTTTCGCAACATTAGCGCCTTCTGGCGGCTCTTTATCTTCCGCCTAGCCTTCTGGCAATTTTTTCCCTACTTACTTGTACTATCTCCTATTATACTGCAAATTTTCAGCTCTGCACCGAGTCACCCATTTTCTCCGCAGCCAGCTCTTAGTCCATGAGGACGCAATCATTGAGTAAAGAATTTTATTAATAAATCATAATTTGAGGGTGACTCTAGCTACGGCACTGGGCAAAGCTGTTGTATGGCGCCAGGTACTAACAATTTTTTCGACTCGCACTTCCAGCACCAGTCAATTCCCTGCTTTTTCAAAGGCTCTCCAGAAAGTGGCCACTCTGTCTAATTGATAGTATAAATTATTGGAAAGCGTATGTAATAAAGAAAAGTATAATGAAATTTTTAATCTTTAGTTCCTTTTAGGATTAAACTGATCAATAATTTGCAGATTGCTGTTTATGTTGAATAACCACTACGCTCCGATTTTGACCATTCAAATAGGTTACTGCGTTGTGTGCGGAGCTACAATAGTCTACTCGTTATTTTACGTAAGTACTTTTTTAACATTACTCATTAATAAGTTCGAAATGACATCAATCAGTGACGGCGCGTGAATATTTTAACTGGGTGCTCTTCAGGGTCAATCGGAGGTACCTCCTAGCACGGGCTTCAATGAGGGATACAAACTCCGAATCTTTCGCGACGGATGACACTCTTTACTCCACAGTGACAATATAATCATTTTAATAATAATAATAATAATAATAATAATAATAATGCGTTTAACGTCCGTTTCTCGACTTTATGTCATAACAGACGCCATTCGCACCATTACTATTTTCCATCTATCACACTTCCCGTTATTTTCTACATTATTAAACTTTCACTGAATTAAAAGCAACGGGCGAATGAAGGAATTTTAGGACATTAGGGTAAGGTAGGCAAATTTTGAGCATAAAAGTTTGACAGGTAATCTGGCCATGGCCTTGAATAAGGAACCATCTCGATATTTATCTGGAATTATTGAGGGAAACCATGGAAAACAGCAGCAAGATGGCCGGTAGAGGAATTACCGTTTCTCGGCGAGAGGCAGCAGAAAAAAAGTTCCCAGCTACATCTGCCCCCGCCGTGAGAGAAGGAGAAGATTCCATGAGCGTGAACTTTGCCGCACGAGTTTAGCGAGTGCGGTATGACGCGAGTGGAATATTCTCCTTCGATCAATGGTCGCACATAATACTTTATTCAACTAGCACGAGTAATATGTAATCGGGGCCCTGATAAAAGAGGAAAAAATAATAAATCACTTCATTGATTGACGTACCCACCGCCCTCGATGCACACAAGATGGTCCTGACTTTCGCTGAATTACGATGCTGTTTTCATATATACAAATCGCTACCGCGTTCCTATTGGTCCAGAAACTATGCAGTTATTATTCATTATTGTACGACTTCCGCTCGCTACTGCGCTCCTATTGGTCCAGAAAATTCATTATCGTACTGTACGGCTCATTATTAGCACTCTACGCGTCAACATGAAGTAATTTATTATTTCTCCCGAATTTAGCAGGGCCCCGAAATTATATATTACTCACGCGTGTTGAATAAATAACTTTATCTACTATTTTTTATTTATTTTACAGGTTTTTAAAGAGTATTCAGAATTGGTTACATTTATTATCGCAGTTTTTTTCAAATTCGCCCAGTTGTATATGCAATGTCGTGCCGCCGACAATCTGTCTCATTCTGTAAGCATTTTTACTAACTTGTTTTTTAATTAAGGAGGTTGGGTGAGCACTTTTGAAGGGGGCCGTGGGGCGGGGAAAACTCTATGCTTATACACACAAGCCTCCAACGCGTTCTTACCAATTTTACCTTACAGTGTCAAAAGAAGTTTTACTTCAAACATTTTAACAAAATAGTTGGTATTTTAGCGAGAAGAATTGTTCAGGACCGTATTTACAAATGCGTGGACAAATCATTCTACAAATATAGGTAAAGCTTTTCTGTTCACAATGGCTTATTATCGAGTCTCTAAAGGAATCAATGCATTTAAAATATATCAAGTTTCTTCCGAAACGTTTGCAAATGTAAGTATTTTTTCGATTTTTTGAGCACTTGACATTTTCAAGTGGTTCTCGCTTAGAACAGTTCATTTTTTAACATATTTTGATTTGTGAAATCAGTTTATCTAAAAAGTCCAAAAGTACGGTAAATGCCAATTTCAATTTTAAAAATACTATCATTTTTTAAAATATTGCTATTTATTTTTTGTCATTGTTGATGTGAAGAACTGAACTGCAATGATTACGAAACGTCAACTAATAATTAATATCTCCAGTAAATTTCATTTAAAATAAAATCGTTCCACATAAAATGCAACATACACCGAGCGTCCGAGGGAGGTTCGTATATATGCATTTTATGTGGAACGATTTTATGCAATGCATTAATGATTTCCATAGCTACCAGACCAGTCTCGAAACTTGCAAATCTATCACTATTCTTTTTTTCAAATACCTTGAAATTAATAAAATTTAAGTTTCTACAATTTTTTTGTAGGTTATGCGTATTTTCTACTCAGTGGTTACTCTATTACTTAAAATGGAAGAAAACTGATTTTTCTCCTCAAAAACTACCGATGTGATTGGCACCAAGATCAACAGGCCCGGTGCCCCACTCAAGAAAATTCCACAGGCACACACTCGCACAACAGCCATTTTGTATTTTAAGCGCTATACAAAATTAGAAACTACGACAAGATTTTTCGAGTCTATATTGTCGCCATATTGACAACAGAATGCACTCAGCTTTAATGCACAAGGCAATCATACCGAACACCCCCTAGCAGTGTCCAGAAAGTCGTGTTGATCGAATCTATGAACAGTTTTCAAATTATGTATAAGTAGCAGCTGATAATGGCAGATAGAGTTGAAAATTGCCCCCCCCCCACCCTAGGATAAAATCGTTGCTACGCCTATGCATTCAAATTGTAGCTTTTTGAATAAAGGACATTCTGTACCATATTAGGTTGATTCGAGATCATTATAAGTCCTAGAATTTTAACTGAAAATTGCGGTTTGTACGTACGTACGTCCGAACTGTACAGGTCGCAAACCTTGACGAATGGCCTTGGTTTATTTTTTGTCGCTGTGTTTACTTAGTACAAGAGCCCTATTTAAATTCAGTGAAATTGTCATCATAAAAATAAAATAGTAACAAAGCGTTTGAACGTCCGTTTCTCTGTTATTACATAGATATTTATTTTACACTGTGACAAACAATAATAACGAATGCGCCACCCGCACCATTACTATATGTCGTTTATCACAATCATCACGGAAGAAGCAAAAAATCAAATCGCGACGCGCCTATATCTGAGACCGGTCGTGACGATGTCAATCATTTTGCGGCGGCGTTTAGTTTTTTCCCCTTAAAAATAAATGTTCATCACTCGACAGGATGCGGTTTTGACTTAAAACCGACGATTTATAATGTTTGTTTGACTACTCACATCCGTCCGTAAATAATTTACAACATTTCGTATGTATAAAATGGTGGCGTCCGCACAAAAATATAGATCGATAATTCCTGGAAACTTCGTGTTTTATGACAAATCTTAAACCGCGAATATCCGCCACTCTAATTATCCACTAAATAAATTAATAGCGGTCCCGCCCGGTTTCACCCGGGTACAAAAGAACGAATGGGAGGAGGGACATGAGTACGCACATTCATCTTAGTTTACTGAGATGAATGTTGCGTCCAAATTTCATGATGATCGGAGTTAGCATTCGAATTATTGTGACAAAAGGGTGGGGCGCTCGATGTACGAAAATGTGGAACAAAGCGCCCCACGTTTTTTTCACAATAATACTAGTATTTTTTATTCATTATTGTTTTAAAATTTTTTTACTTTTTAGTTCGATATAAAGCGTGTTTTTAGTTTTTTTTAAACTATATTTAAGTATTTTCCATTTTTTAGTTCGATTTATTGTCAAAAATTTTTTTTCGGCGTGGACGGGATTAGAACCCACGACCCGTGATTTCGAGAGTTGACGTCAGAGAAGACCCGTGCTTTAGACCGCACGACTACCCACCATAGTTACAGTGCTGGCATATTACACATAAGTAATAAACCACTTGCTGTAGTCCAAAGGGAGGTTACAAACATACATACATACATACAAACTTACAAGTGAAGTTAACATAAAGCGTGTAAAAAAAATCTATCGACTCACCTCTTTGCTAGGAACACAAATCGGCGTGCCCTCTCTGATGATGCCGGCCTCAATCATGACGCCGCAAACGATCGGGTCACGTGAGTTGAAGACGAATTGGGGCAACACGCGCATTTTGCACGGAAACACGGCGACGTGTTTGAATTCGTCGCGCTTGCGCTGTTTGAGCTCCTCGCGATATTGCGTGAACTTGTCAAACAAATGATAGATGATGTCGGCCTGGAATATTTTCACACCCAAATTGTCGGCCAAATCTTGCGCGTCGCGTTCAATTTTCACGTCGAACGCAAGAATTGTTGCGTATCTGAAACGGAAATCGACAAGAGTCAAAAAACCGTAGACGCTTCTTATTAAACGATATGGCAGAGAGCGTGACGGCCACACGAAATCATACTCTATAACCGTTGCATGATTTATTGCCTATTTAGTCCACAGCTCACGCTGCGATTGATTCAGTTGTCCCCACTCTATACTCTGAGCCCGGCCAATACAGCTCTATGACAAACTTTGACAGATCCCTATATTATTAAACGAGCTAATCTTACGTACCTATCTACCTATGTCCCTAAATATTTTCTCGAAAACGGCCCTAACGATTTGGATGAAATTTACTGAAAAGGGATTTTGGGGGGCAACTATCCAAGTGAGACTTAAAATAAATACCTACGTATTTGAATATGGACACATGTTTATTAAAAAAAAATATGTTTAAAATCAAGCAGCCTACCATCTGTCAAAGTTTGTCATAGAGCTTGTAGAACACTCTGTATATCTCGTCATAAATTGTTTTAGAATTTTAAATTACTTACTGGCTGTCATGTTCCAACATAATGGACGCCTTCATGACATCCTTTTTCACAACTGGACCAATTCGAATTCCGGCATACTGAAACAAAAAAAAAACAGTTAAAACATTTCTTTTCATAAATAATATTATATAAATACTGTAAACTCTATACAGTATGTAAACACGTAAGGTGCACATAGGGAAATTAACATTGGGAAAAAATGACTGGATCAGAGTGAGCCTTGAAATCTTGTTTTTCAATTTGACAGATAATATTCTTTTGCAAAATGAATGTGTATACTACCGAAGAAAATATTCAAATGATTACAACATAATCGGACTTTTTTTATTAATGAGACATTAAATTCCCAAAAATACTTAATTAATATGGTGCGAGATCAATTATCTCCGCCTATTCGTGTTGAACCTAAAGACATTGGGTCAGTGGCGGATTTACACATTTCCCAAGTATAGGCTTTTAAATTTTTGCCGCCCTTACCTCAGTAATTGTCAGTTTTTATAGATTATTTTTACAATCCAACAATTTGGTTGAAATTGCACAAGAATTATTTTTTGGGTATATTTCTGAGTTAATCAAAGCTTAACCACGTACGACTAATAAAGCGGGATAATGTATGCTATTTACACAATAATGTACATACTATAAACGTATTTAAATAATTTTTGTGTGCCGCCCCTAAAATCTGCCGCCCTAGGCTCAAGCCTACTCAGCCTGCTGGTAAATCCGCCACTGCATTGGGTCACTGACTTACCGACGCCCATACGTCATACCAGTCAGACAATTTTTGAATGAAATGTTTCCAAACAGATGGAGTTGTTTTTTTGTTTTATTTTTGTACAAAAAAATTAAAATAATGATTTATAAGAGCTTTTTATTATTAAAAAAGCCAAGTAAAATAAAAATAAATCAAAATAAAATCGAAATCCTCATGGCTAACTCTGATCCAAGTATTTTTTCCCAATGCTAATTTCGCGTTTACATACTGTATAGCGTACTTCTATTTAACGGAAAAACTCCTTAAAACGTAGCAATTGCTTAGGTATGTTTGATTAATGATTTGTTACCCATATATTATTGAAACACTATATAGCGTAACAACCACTCTCAATAGCGAAACAATACGTCATTATTTAAACCCCAACAATGAGAATCTAAGAAATTTGTTTGCTGTTATTATTATAAATATAGAGTACCTACTGGCATAGCAAAAAACAACAAACAAATTACAAAGATAATAGATTATAATTTTCAAAACTCTTTATAACGCAATAAAATACCCGGTTCTTCAATATCGCTCTATATATTTTCATATTGATTACATTTCATTATTTTATTGATTCATTATAATACATGTTTAGAAATATCTTGTGAATGAAAATGTTATACAAAATAAATTTTAACTTTATGTTTTGATGCCAAACATACAGGTGATTTTTAAGTTGATTCTTCTTTTTAAAAGTCACTTGAAATATTTGTTCTTGTATATTTAATTTCTACACGCTGTTAAAAAAAAGAATCAACTTAAAAATCAGCCTGTATAGCTTTAAAAATATGTACCTTTCACAATTCGACAAATTATGAGAACTTAAAAAATCAATTTACTTTAAATTAATTTCTTCCTTTGCTTTCAGAACTTGATTTTCCCATATGTTAACTAAAAAAATCATTTACGCAACACATAAAAAAGTTCTGAATTTATGTAATCATACTATTAAAAATTAAACAAAAGGGTATTTCAGAATTAATTACTCCAGTCATTATTTTGTTTTTTAAACAAAGGACAATAAAAAAATCTAATTAACGTATGAATTGCATTCAAAATTACAATTCATTCATTACTGGTATTTCATTCATGGTTACGTTACTACAAACATCGCAGGTGCACAATTATCAATTGAAGAAAAAAACGAAGAAGAAAAAAACAACAAATTCAAATAATTAAATTGACCGGGCATTATGAGTAATGCCCTTCACCTATATTGAGCAGAATAATAAAAAGAAATTATTTTAATGTTGAAATACATTATTATTATATAATTAATGCAGGAATAGTAACAAATTCAAAATAAAAAACGAATATTAGTTTTTTGACGTGATAACGTCTTATAAATTGATGAAACACCGGCTGCACGCACGAAAAAGTGTCACGTTCCGCCTGAGCCTGAGCGTGCAAGCGAGAGCGCGGTATAAGCGATAGAGAGGCACGATCGGCCCAAGCGTCGGCTTGTACGCATTTCTCTCTCTTCTCGCGTGACGTCAGAGAGTTCATCAATGTTTCTTTATGACGTTATCACGTAAAACTATCGTCCGTAAATCGACTTTACAGACAACCAATTTTTTTTAAGATAATCAGTATTAAATCAAAAATACGTTTTTTTGGGTTCAGGGGACCTCAAAACGAAAAAATATTGTAAAATACGCTCTGTTGTGAGCAGGGGATGAGTTGCGTGCTCTGATTGGCTAGTACTTATCACATATTTGTCCCTGCTCCCCACGTCTTGCCAAATGTACTTAAATTATCAAATTGCCCAACAATCACATAGCAATATTCATAATGACCGGGCACTGTGATAAATAATGAAGTTTTAATGATCATTTATTACATGGCCCGATTTGAGTTAGTCATTATTCATATTGCCCGGGCATTATACATAACGCCCTGATTAATCACACAGTCCATAACATATGCACATACAGAGAGAGCGTGAGACAATAATATCAAAAGTATTGTAGTGACCGTGAACATAAAAATACGTTAAAAATTTTGATTTCAATTTTCGAACCCATTACCAATAACTTCCCAACGTACTGGGGAAGTTAAAAATACAAACTGTAACTTTTGGCGCTGAACATCTTGGCAAGACGGTGGTCTTTACACAAAAAAAAAATTGTAGTACGAAAGAGATGCAAAACAACAAACAGCGGTCGCGAATCGACTATAAAAAGCATACATTATATGTAATTACACAATACGTTCATTAAAAATGTCTGCCTTTATTTTACATGAATGGCGTGTGCAACGGCCTCGCGTTTGGCGTTGCTCTGACACATTCCGCACATCGTGTACAGCTGGTTCGTTAGCATTCACTGCTGCACTCACTGAACCGCCATCACTAAATTAGTCGATAGTGATTTTTAGCTTCTGCCCGCGGCTTCGCTCTTGTGAACGTGAATTTTACATTAAATAAATATAGTTTTAAAAAAACTAAAAAACAGGCTTTATATCGAACTAAAAAGTAAAAAATATTTTTTTTTAAATAAGCTTAAAACAATAATGAATAAAAAATTCTAGTATTGTAAAAAAAAGCGTGGGGCGCTCGATGTACAAAAATGTGGAACAAAGCGGCCCACGCTTTTTTCACAATAATACTAGTATTTTTTATTCACTATTGTTTTAAGCTTATTTAAAAAAAAATATTTTTTACTTTTTAGTTCGATATAAAGCGTGTTTTTTAGTTTTTTTTAAAACTATATTTATTTTCCACTTTTTAGTTCGATTTGTTGTAAAAAATTTGCCGAAAAAAAACAATTTTTTTTCGGCGTGGACGGGATTAGAACCCACGACCCGTGATTCCGAGAGTTGACGTCAGCGAAGACCCGTGCTTTAGACCGCACGGCTACCCACTGTACTTACAGTGCTGGCATATTATACCACTATATAAACCACTTGCTGTAGTCCAAATGAAAATTACAAACAAACATACACACATACAAACTTACAAGTGAAGTTAATATAAAGCGTGTAAAAATATACTTTACACTCGAATTTAACGCGAGCAAATATTTACAAACTATATACAGAAATCTTCCTCGTTTATCGCTCTTTCTATTAGTGAAAACCGTATGAAAATCCGTTTATTAGTTTATCGCGTTCAGATAGACAGACAGACGTTTTAAAAATATAGATATATTTATTATAATATAATGTATATATAGTTCAATTATAACATCTCGAAGAGTTGTCTTAATTGAAAAATGTCGACGTCATTTTTTGTATAATACGTGCAAATGACGCCAAATACAAGTCGCATGTAAAATGTATTAATTGTCCATTGAGAAATTTAATTCGAATAGAACCTCGAAAGTGAGCGAAAGTGGCGTCATCCCTCGCTATGATTGTGAACTATATCTGACAGTTCGACTAACCTAGAAATACGGTATTTTTGTCATAATATATTTCTATATTGCTAGTATACGTAAGTGGAAGCGTGGCCTATGAAGTGAGACAGCAAATGACTGTTTTCTATCTTTTTCTTTTTACTTGACCCGTTGTGCGCAAGTGTCGCGTCTGTAGTGGGGCAATTAAGTGGAATAGAGCAAGCCACCTCCCTTTCACAGCTTAGTTCCATGTGCAAACTGACGCGCATCCATTCCCGGACATGCGCATGACACTCAGAGTATAATAAGTGAGACAGACGTATAAATGTCTGCATCCTAGTGTTTAAGTCTTTCTCCTGATCTTTGCTAGCAATATAGGTGGTATTAAATATATGATTTTTGTAAGACTATTTAGACGTTGTTTTTTCATTGCACTTAGTACAAAAAGAATTAGCGATTGATAATTTTACTGCTAACTGGTGGTAGAAAATGAAATTTAATAATTATTTAAATAGGAAGAGGTAATCAGGAAATAACTGCATCAGAATATATTAAATTTCTAGGATTATATTTAGACACAAATTTAAATGGCAAAACACATATAGATTATTTAGGAAAAAAAATATCTAAATTATGTTATTCACTGTATAGATTGCGAGATATAGTGTCACTTGAAGTACTGATGCAAGTGTACTATGCTCAGATACATTCAAACATCAAATATGGGATTCTCTTTTGGGGAAACTCAATTGAAGTAGAAAAAATTTTAAAAGCACAGAAAAGATGCCTAAGAATCATGAAGAATCTTAAACAAACAGAACATGCCAAACCAATTTTTAAGGAGTTAAAAATCTTAACTGTGATCGATATCTACATAATGGAATGTGCAGTCTACGTCAAAAGTAACATAAATTTATTTGAAAACCATCAGTTTGAACACAAATATAATACCAGGAATACAGAAAAGCTAATCACAGTGCAAACGACAAAATCATATATAGATAAAGGAGTACTAAATATGTGCATAAGAATATATAACAAAATACCCAGCCATATACAAAACTTAAAAATGCCGTCCTTCAAAAAACATTTAAAAAATTTTTTATTAACAAAAAACTACTATAATCTGAAAGAATTTGTTGACTGGTAGTCTTTCATACTTTAATTTTTAATGTAACTTTTAAATTTTAATGTAACTTTTAATATGTATTGTATGACGTCTTGCATACCTTACGGTTTAACTGCAAATAAAAAAATTTATTATTATTATTATTATTATTTATTTCAGAATTGATTCGAAACATTTTGTCTTATCCAAAAGCCCTTATTTTAAATTTTTGCATGGTGTACTATGATTTTCAGGCCACACAATTTCTTTTTCAAAGTTTAGCAACACTGATTTCACTCGTCTCTGCTTTCAGTGTCCAATCATAAAACACCCAAGAACACATTATAAATGATTGTGTATTATATACCCGCCTACGTAATTTAGGAGTGGAAAAGTGAAAAGGCGCGGCATATCATCAAATTAATATGTTAGTGATAGCACTAAAGATAACATAGATTAAATGAATTAAAACATTATTACATCAATTCGTGTTTATTAATTTCATAAAGAGATATTATATTCACCGGATACAATTCAATTCATATGAACATAGATAAAACGACGAGATAGAAAGTGGAATACAGATCAGAATTTCGTCCTTCCGATCGTACGTTATACGCATATACTTTTATTCTATACTGAGCATAGGAATAAAATCGCAATCGAAACATTAGGGTGCAAACATATACTTCTGTCTTTTTTTAAAGCCGTAAGCACTGGCGTATCCAGAAGGGCAAAACAAGCACGGGGCACCCGGCTTAAGAAATTTCTAATTTGCCCCCTCCAGGGCCAAAAGCTGAGTATGCCCATGTTATAGAAAAAGACTTATTCAGATTGAATGCAAGTACATCAACCAATCCTATCATCGGAGACATCAGGGAATTACAACGAAGAAAGAGACGCAGATATATTTTTGATACGCTTTGTTGCCTTCGCTCACCGCACATTGCTCTATGCTGAGCTGTTCTGTACTGTTGCATTCGCACATTTACAGAGCGCACAAAGCACAGGCCGCAGAGGCACTGGTGAATTTTGCACGTACGGAGTTATCTTTGCTGAGTCATTTAATGTTGAATGACACACTATAAGCGTAATAGTACTGAGCTTACAGTGACTTAAACCATTCACATTGACGTCGTTGACAAAGATAAAATATTGTAACAATAAACATTATTATTGTTAAGCTTTTATATTATACTTTATAGTTTATCCGAAATGCGAATAATATAAGATCAGAATCATATTAAAATGAGTTCAGAGATGAGTGTGTGTATTGTGCTGTGCAATGCTACGTGACTCCCGAACATGCATGATGACAGTTCACACCTCTTGTGTAGTGTGTACTGTCTAGTGTCACTCCTCTGAGCGACTCTTTTTAGTGAGCGGAGCGCACGGAGCCAGCTCCCAATAAAGAGTCATGCGGACACATCACTACAATAAACATTTATGGCTCGGTTTATTATTCTGCTTCGAGCAGACCGATTATCCGGTCTCTACTGGTTACAACGTTAATTAAAAAAAAATATAGTATTGGGTTAATACGCATCGATCGTTAGACAGTACAGACGATAGGACAGTAGCGGCGCGGCGTCCGGGGGGAGGGGGGGTTGGTTGGCTTGAACGGACGTGCATTTATAATGGTACTGTACACATTATAATATTCTAAGAATAACGCGTTGGCGGCTAGAGGCGGCGGCGGTAGGTAAAAAGTATACAGACAGATACGCAGAGAGCGCTCCTCACGAGCGACGGCGCGTTCACCACGTATCGCTTGTTCATTTCCCGGATGCCGTCAAACACGTGACACGCGCGTATACAGGTAGCACTCACGGTGCGCAGTGCGAAACAGTAGCGCCGACACGGGGCCGACGTCCGAACAGTATAATACGCGCCACGGATCCAAAAGGTTCGGAATTTAGTCACAAACAGC
Organism: Xanthostigma xanthostigma; assembly: GCA_963575645.1. Lineage (NCBI taxonomy): Eukaryota > Metazoa > Arthropoda > Insecta > Raphidioptera > Raphidiidae > Xanthostigma > Xanthostigma xanthostigma. Next base: position 2,964,750 of record OY754469.1, on the reverse strand, counting down.
GTCGCAAAGGCACATTTTAGAGCCTACCACCTCTAAGCTACCAGCACGGAACGTGCGCTGGTCGGTGATTGGCCGTAATCGCTCGTTGCCTTTGTCACTTGTCGCTTTTCTACTTTAAAGTACCACAGTCGAGTGCGCTATTGTCAAGTTGTTATTGTTATTTTAGTTTTGTGGAGTTGCGAGTTTGTAGTTTTTTAACAGACTGTACAAGCGCAAGCCATGGATATATATTTAATAGATTGCGGATACACTAGCGCCTCCTGTACCTTTTAGAAGCCATTTTGTACGAGGAAAACGCCGTAAAAAGCGCGCGAGATTCAAAAATATTAATTATATTATTATATATGATTTTATTGAGAAAAACGACAAAACTCACAGTAAACAGTGATATTTCGCTCCAAAACCTATTTTTATACTGAAACGTTTCAAAAATTACAAAATTGAGCATAAATATAATGTAAAAGCTTAGAACATTTTACATTGTCAATTTGGCATCAAAGTTGACAAGCATTGATGCCAATCTGACAATGTAAAATGTTCTATTATATTTATGCTCAGTTTTGTAATTTTTGAAACGTTTCAATATAAAAATAGGTTTTGGAGCGAAATATCACTGTTTACTGCGAGTTTTATTGTTTTTCCATTAACATCATATTATAGAATATTTAATCTTTTTGAATCCCTCGCGCTTTTTACGGCGTTTTCCACGTACAAAATGGCTTCCATATGGCTTCTAATTGGAACCATTCCGCACAATGCTCAACGATAGGCATCCGCTATCTATGGAGCAAGCCCGCATTCGCATCTAACTTCCGAGCTTTTTAGATTCGTGTCGCGTATTATACATCAGCTATTGTTGAAATTCAACGACTGATGCATTTCGAAGATTTTCAAGGGTCGCTCCACACGAGGCTGGTTAATTGCCGCAAGATTCTTTGCCGGATTTGGCTGCTAGTTTTCAAACGTGCTGTGACTTTTATGTGTTCGCTTCACATGATGCTGGCTTTGTGGATCGGTTTGCTGCATGTGCAGTGACAGTTCAAATGTTAACCAAAGTGAACGTTTCTTGTCTCTGAACAGAGCACACACTATGACGGCACGTTTGTAGGCGTTTGTCCATATCGCTCACGTGACAAGATACTGTTTCCTGATTGGTTCTTGCTCATACCTAGCAGGGAAAATAGCCCCTGTTCTAATTTTAAAACCTCATCAGGCCAGCCCGCAGTGACGTCGTTTATAGCTTCGTACCGCCTATCGGCTAGCAGAACTCCTAGCCTCGTGTGCAGCGGCCTTAAAGAGTTTTGTAGCAGTGGTATTAGCGCTGTCACTGTTACAAGCGATTCAGGAGAAGTTCTGCGTGCTCTGCCTTTGGCTGTTAGCCCGGTCGGCAGAGAAAGCCAGTCAGTCAGTCCGTCATTCGGTGAGTCGATAACGCGTGCTAATTTATCAATGAGTTATTGAATGGAACCAGAGAGACCGACACAACACGGATAAACACACTCTTACAAAACTGTATGCGCTCACACGATCGTTGTATGTGTGCGTATATTAATATTATATATCAAAGACTCATTCATATCTTAACCTAACCTTACCTTTCCTAACCTTATACCTATCAATATAACGTATAATATAGTACGCTTTATAATCGTAACGTGTAAATATTAATTCATCACCCATGCAATGTGGCCTGATCTACATTTCAGTAAAAGAATTAACTATTACAAAAAGTCAGTTCAAAAACTTTAAGGACAAAAATTGGTTGTCTGTAAAGTCGGTTTACGGACGATAGTTTTACGTGATAACGTATTCCGTAATACATAACCTAAACCTCCCAAAATTTGGTTTCAATCCGCTTATCCTTGGTGTCGGAATGATAAGAAATGTCAAAAGTGACGTTTGCAACTGTCAAAGTACTATGTTCTAATAATAATTAGTTATTCCAATAGTTAACTTAGAAGGCGTTGCATTTCACAAAATACTAATGTCAAAAAATTGAATTAAACATTAGAAATGCAGCCGTTTTCATGTTAAGACAAGACATACGTTATCCTCTAATTTCCATGTACGGCAAACAAAGACGACCGACCGCGTCGCGGCATGCATTAGACAACATTGCATTTATACAGCTATTTTTCTATATAAATTTGTATAAAAAAACTGTTTAGGCAAATTCTGTTATACGAAATCAATGTAAAATGTTCTCCTCTTTCGTTTAAGACTGGTTTCAAACCGATCTGATTTAAATTGAGCGAGAAATTAGCAAAAAGCACGCACAGGGTCAGGCGGAACGTTACGCGTTAGGAACGTTACGTTACACTTTTTCGTGCATGCAGTCGGTGTTTTATCAATTTATAAGATTGGTGATTCATCAATTTATAAGACGTTATCACGTCAAAAATTACATAACAAACTTATAATCTGTTAACTTTGCTTGTTGCTTTTTACTCTGCCAGTATTTTACAACAATTACAACGAACAGATTTCTAAGAATCCCATTGTTGGGGTCTAAATAATGACGTATTGTTTCGCTATTGAGAGTGGTTGTTTGTTTCAATATAATAAATGGGTAACAAATCAAACATACCTTAGCAATTGCTACGTTTTAAGGAGTTTTTTGTTAAATACATAGAAGTATTATAATACTCGCCACGAATCTAAAAGGCTCGGAAGTTAGATGCGAATGCGGGCTTGCGCTTGTACAGTCTGTTGAAAAACTACAAACTCGCAACTCAACAAAACTAAAGTAACAATAACAACTTGACAATAGCGTACTCGACTGTACTTTAAAGCAGGAAAGCGACAAGTGACAAAGGCAACGAGTATTGAGTAATCACGGCCAATCACCGACGAGCGCACGTTCCGTGCAGGTAGCTGACAGGTGGTGGGAGTATTAACGGCCTAAAATGTGCCTTTGCGACGCTGTTTGTGACTAACTTCCGAACCTTTAAGAACCGTGGCGCATATCATACGGTATATAGAGTTTACACTGTGTATACAGTATGTAAACGCGTAAGGTGCACAGAGGGAAATTAGCATTGGGAAAAAATACTTGGATCAGAGTTAGCCATGACTGCATCAATTGTTATTTCTATTGAATTATCGTGGTAATCTTGAGGATTTATATTTTATTTTGATTTATTTTTATTGTACTTGGCTTTTTTAATAATAAAAAGCTCTTATAAATCATTATTTTAATTTTTTTGTACAAAATAAAACAAAAAAACAACTTCATCTGTTTGGAAACATTTCATTCAAAAATTGTCTGACTGGTATGACGTATGCGCGTTGTTAAGTCAGTGACCCAATGTCTTTAGGTTCAACACGAATAGGCGGTGATATTTGATCTCGCACCATATTTAAGTATTTTTGGGAATTTAATGTCCCATTAATAAAAAAAGTCCGATTATGTTGTAATCATTTGAATATTTTCTTCGGTAGTATACACATTCATTTTGCAAAAGAATATTATCTGTCAAATTGAAAAACAAGATTTCAAGGCTCACTCTGATCCAGTCATTTTTTCCCAATGTGCACCTTACGTGTTTACATACTGTATACATTTCTCAACTGTAGTCTGTACGTAACATGAATTTTCGAAACTGCGTCAACAATATTTCATTCGCACTCGCCAATATTTCGCGGAAAACGCTTATGACCTTTGTTATCGAACGTCTATAGTTTACAATATCAGTATCAGACTTAAGTGAATTAACACGAAGACGCAGACGACATAAATTTAGGACGAGGGGCGGCGGAGGGCAGGCAGAGAACGTCGGCCGTTCTTTTCATTCTATTTTAAATCACACATACACGCATGCGTCCGATGTAAATAAAGTATAAACCATTGACTTAAAGAACGGACCGAGCAACAGGCCCTGCAGATGAAGAAAATACATTTTTCGAAAGGTTGGCCAAGCGAAATATCGGTAAGGCTTCATTTTTAAATTGTCCCTCACCCAAACTTTCCCTCAACGATATCTATACTAAATATATAAAGCTGAAAATTTTGTTTGGTTGAACGCGCTAATCTCAGGAACTACTGGTTCAAACTGATTTTTTTTTGTTGGATAGACCATTTATCGAGGAAGGCTATAGGCTATATAATATCACGCTACGACCAATGAAAAATGTTGCAAAAGGTAACTCAAAAATTGTCCGTCCGACAAAAATTTCGAATTTTTAATTATTTATAGTGCTATTTATTGTTTAAATTATTGTTAAAATAATATGTAACATTTGACAAACACTCTTGTTATACGCATGTCATAGAGTAATAAAAATTATTATTATTATTATTACTTTTGAACGGTAACTCCGATCATCATGAAATTTGGACACAACATTCATCTCGGTAAACTAAGATGAATTGTGCATACTCATTTACCTCCCCGCCATCCATTAGTTCTCTTGCACCCGGGTGAAACCGGGCGGGACCGCTAGTCATAAATATTTGTAGATTTCTTAATGTAAAAATTAAAAGTATCTACTGGTACTCGTTACCTGTGGCCCCTTGTGACTATAAATAAATGCATATAGAAGTTTCGCAAACTTAACGTATTGACGATTCTTCTTGGGGATCCACGAACCCAATATTTAGTTAAGCAACTGATTTAGTTTATGACGTAGAACAAACAATCGATTTTTGTTTATCGTCAACAATCATCAATGAATGAAGAAAAACAAAAACATCACCACACATAATTATGATTAAATCACATGATTAGTCAATCCACTCAAGTTTCAAATGCAATCACGTCATTCAATATTTCAACTGATATACAATGAATGGTCATCATGGTCATATAATATTTACTATAGCAATTATCATTAAATCAATATATTCTATATTGGGTCATCAATTGAAATGATACTCGAATATTGACAGGCTTAATTTAGAGACTTGCTATCCGATCATATTATTGCCTAGATTCCAATTCTATTTTTAAAAGTGTCAACTGTCAGATTTATCTGCGCCTAGTGACAATACAATTGCTTTTTCCGCGGTTCGGCTTGCGTGAATATTCGTTAATAATGTTATTTGTCAGAGAACATTATCTTAGCGTTTTGGTTGAAGTTTTTAAGCTATCCAATTAAAAAAACAAACAATATCTATACATTATGGTTGTTATATTATATATTGTAATTATTTTGTAGATTGCCTGAAGAAGTTGAAAAATATCAACGAAACGTAGCAAAAAATTTGAAAAATTAATATCTTATTATTTAAACTGACCAAGTATCTGAAAATCTGTAATTTAATATCTATAAATTTTTACATGTCGTCAAAACATCTTTCGGAAAGTTTAGAGGGAAAACGCCTCAAAATCAAGAAAAGTCATAGAGGAAATAGGTGTCAGACTAGGCCTAATGAAGCCATATACAAAGTTTGGGGAGAGTATGTATCAATAAAATTTTTGCCGACGGGCACTCTGGCTATTTCGGAGCCACGAAGAGATGAAACATATAGACACATTTTTTCTTTCAGTATTTTCGCATGTTTTCTTGATAATCTGGTTATTTAAACCGTTTACGCGAAATGATAGCGCATTGAAACGTTACCTATAATATTGTCAAAGATTCGCACAAACCGCTGAAAATCGACTGAATTCATCGCATTCTTGCAAGTTGTTTACGCGGAAGCTCCGTTCCAATTCAACTCGGATTGGTCTCATCGCCCAATTGACTGGATTTTTTCATCCAACTACATTCGAGTAGGGTTGCCAGATTGGGAAATCAAAATTTCAGGACAATATTCTAAAATATCTGGACAAAAGGATTTTAGGCTGGACAAAATAAAAATCTGCATTAATCAACCGAAACACGACATATAATTAAGTAGGTAATATGTACTTACTTAGGTATTATTGTTATAAGAAAAACAAAAATATGAACTATCTGAAATTAGTACAAACAGAGGTAGCTTAATCTAACAGTCACTGGTACCTCTTTCAAGTCACTTTTTGCCACATATATTTAGTATTTCCCTTAGCCGCCTTTATCATTTTAGAAACTTTCTCTGTATTTAGAAAAGATTTAAAATTAGTACAGTTTTCTTCAAAGTTTAATCGAGTGATTAGCTCTGGCGGTGCATGTTTTTTATTTTTAACCGACGAAAAACAAAAACGGAGGAAGTTCTCAAGTCGACGCGTATATATTTTTTTTTTATTTATGTATGACCACGCATAACTTTTTACAGAGTAGTCCAATTTTGATAATTCTTTTTTTATTGGAAAGGGTATACCCCGAAGTTGGTTCCATATAAATTTGGAAAAAAAATTCCTACCCTAAGGGTCGGAAAATAGGGGTGATTTATTGTTCACTCACAGATTTTCATGCTGAGTTGTGTATTACAATTATTATAAATTATATAGCCACAAAAAATTATAAAATAAAAACTTTTTAACAAAAAAATTAAACCGCCGAAAAACTGAAAAGCAAAAAATAATAAATCTAAATAATTTTGAGTCGGCGTCAAACAATCAATGAACAAAGATCACTAAAAGAAATAACCAAATCAAATTAACAATGATACGTGAAATCTCCAGCGATAAACATTAACATTCCAAACATGCGCTCTCCACACGACCACTCGCAAAGACGGTGCCCTCAGTGTGTGCCCGTTCGGGTTGCTCTGTCGCTGACATTAACTTCGTGAACGCTCAGAGATTTCCGGCGAAGGATTGTTGACGCCGACTCAAAATTATTTAGATTTATTATTTTTTGCTTTTCAGTTTTTCGGCGGTTTAATTTTTTTGTTAAAAAGTTTTTTTAGCTGGACATTTTGCCTAAAACCGGGACACTGGACAACGAGTAAAATTACTGGACAATCCAGCCAAGTTCCGCCAATCTGGTAACCCTACATTCGAGCCAGGCGTAGATATACAATCTATAATTTGCAGCCTAATTATCTGGCAACTATTATTATTATCTCTAAATTTTAACGTTTCCAAATTTAGAATAGTATCGGAAAATAATTTTATCTACAATCTACATGCAATTAAGTTGGATAGTGATTTTAATAAGTATGATAAGAGTGTGTAAACATATTCATTCATTGCATTTAACACGGAATTCGTTTTAAATTTCACAAACACACAAATGGCCGCACACTTGTAATAATAATAATAATATAGGTGATTCACTGAATGTTTTCTGTAACGTCGTGGGCGTACCGAAACGTCACAGCTACGCAGCGTTGCCAGTTTTTTTTTTGCCAAGTCGGGATTTTGGAACTCTTTGAGTGAAAACAGCGGGATTCTTTCGTCGAAAGCGGGACATAGTTAAAAAAAACAATATTTATCTTTTTATTTGAATTAAAATTACGTTTACGTGACAATAGATAACAAAAATAGCCATAGAAAATGTATTTTAATAAAAATATAATATTTTTTAAATCAGATTTACCCTATCGTTAAATAGTTGAGTCTTATTCGTCTTCAGAATAAAAAAGAAAACAGAAATCAAAATCAAAAAAGTTTTATTCATTAGAAAAATAATTATGGCGTTTCAAACAATAGTCTCAGGAGTGAGTGTTACAAATTGCAACTTACAATAAGAGAATAATTATTTATAAGAATTACTTATTCATGATATTTCTGTGAAGATTTAACTTTTTTTAAAGTTTCCTTTATCTCTTTAATAAAGATGAAGATCTCTTCACAGGATAGCTGTAGATTAAACTGGATGAGTAATTCTGCTTTCATTAATTTTACGGAGCATTTATTTCTGACATCCCCGAAAAGCGGGACTGAGCCTGTCCTGCGCGGGACATTTAATTTTGATTTAAAAATCGGGACATCCCGCCAAAATCGGGACGTCTGGCAACGCTGCAGCTACGTGATTCCTAACACAGTAATAGATTTAGGAATATCACAGATAAAATCGCGCCAAATTCACGTCAGCCATTGCTATTTTTATGTTTTTTATTCATATCTGTCTTGTACGCCTGTTAGTCCCACCATCAATACTAAACGTCGCTTCACACGAGGCTGGTTTTGCCGCTAGATTCGTCCCAAGCGTGCTGTGGCGTTGGATTTCGTGATTGTTTCTGTTATTGACTTCACACGATGCCGTGTATTGAAGTTGGCTTTGTAGATGAGTTTGGTGCGCGTTTATTGTCTCTGAACAGAACACACACTATGACGTCAAGGCAAACTGTTTTCTGATTGGTTCTTGCTCAAAGAGAATCAAGCACGAAAAATATCCCCGGTACTGATTTTGAGCCCGCAGCGACGTCGCGAAAACGGTCATCATTTTCGGCCATTCTTGGGTATCTGCCATTCATTTTGAATTGATTTTGACAGGAAACGCACATAAATCGATTCTACACCCTGTATATATTATGTATTGCCTCAAGTAAGAAATTGTGTATGCGTATAGATAATATGATATATAGGAACACATTATAATATAATAAGATGACTGGTTTTAGAAAACAGTACAACTCACTTCCTGCCGCCATTAAGATACGTTATCTGACTGGTGAGCAATGCGCAGGAAATAATTATTATCAACTAAACTGATACAGTATGTACTGTAGAAGCAGGACCGTAACGTTCTCAACTTTAGCGCCCTATATAAAAATATCTGTCAATTTCAGCTTCGCTCGATTTTGCTTCGAATTATGCCTGCTTTAACTTGAACCAAGTCTTAAGATTCATGGTGGTATCTAAAGTAGTTGGTCCAAAAGCGCACCGCATCCTATAAAGATTTTTGTGCTTCTTTGGATCAAGTCGGCAAATAATCTAGATCTTCTTATGAGCTCCAGAAGATTGGCCATCCTGCGAAATGATTCCATCCTCAAAGATGGTTGTTCTCATGTAGACCAGAGCCTCACATTCGAACATGACATGAGTGGCTCGGCGATGATTAAGTGTTTAGCAAAATAAGCATCCTGGGTAATCATTTTTTACAATTCTTTAGATCAAGTCGGCAAATAATCCAGATCTTATGAGCTCCAGAAGATTGGCCATCCTGCGAAATGATTCCATTCGACCATGACATGGGTGGCTCGGTGATTATCAAGAGTTTAGCAAAATAAATATCCTGGGTAATCATTTTTGTTTGTTTGTTATTCTGCTAAGCAAACGACTACCTAAATCGCACGCATTAGCGATGACAAAGTGCTTATAAGTTAGTTTTGTAATCACTGTGGTTGTATAAGAATAGTAATTAGTACAAAGATAGTAGAATGTGACAAATGACTCGAGTGCTGTTATGCCACTATCTTCATTCACGACACTACTATTCTTTATTACTTGTAATCAATTATTCCATCTTAATGCAGTACTGGTGAGAAGAAATGTTGGGTTAGTTTGTTGATAAGCATCAATAGTCATTGATTAGGATTGAGTCAAGATCGTTTACTATCGATGGTTCATTATTATCAATCACTACTAATGAACCGATGTTTCCAACCAACTATTTACCATCGTTGGGTCATATTTGGGCGACATTGTCTCGCCATTCTGCGCAAGTCTGCCAGCTTGATTCTTAAACCTCATGTGAGTTGATACACTTCAAGCGATTCGGCGGCGGATTTTGGAACAATTCCGTCCAAAAAAATGAGCTTGTAATTAGTACAAACGTCTATATCGGGATGTGAAGTCCGGACCTTAAATAGCGGTGGCACTGGCAATGGTTATACACGGGCAAGTTTCGTAACATTCCGGATATTGCACATTCCTGTGATTATATAGTTTACTATGTGCACACACTATATGGAAATATTATCATAATAATATGTCATTAGTAATCGTTTTGATAGCTTTAGTTTAATTTACTGCAAATGTTTGCCCTAAATTATAAATACACAAAATACTGTTACGTTACAGTGAAATCTCTAAACATCGTAGAAGACAAAAGAGCATTTACATTTTAACATGGACTTTCTTTCTTGCTGTCAGATTACGTCTTAACACTATTGGGATCTAGCTCCAACCCGACGTCTGGTGACAATCCTGAAGCTTTCCAAAAGCCTACACTTTACTACTGTGTCAACACGATCGTGATATTTTTACCATTTCAACTCCACAAGGGGAATTGTACCGATGAGTCCAGAAGACTATATCAATCACCCAGTCCACGGACTGCACAAGCTAGTACAAGGAACGAGGATACTGTACCGAGTGATATAAGAGATTGGGAGATAGCACAATAAGCCCAAGAGGCTGCGATGTTTCCGGTGACAAGCCGAAAAAAAAATCTAAGTCAAAATTCACTTTTCAATATTTTACAATATTTTTTAGATTTGCGGTCCTTGGAAAAACGTCTGTGCATATGTCAGTCTGTGAATACGATACAAGAAAAACGGATGAGCGAATTGAATCAAAATTTAATAATGGTATATTTTAAATCACGATTTACCTATTTTTCTATTTATTTCTACAAGAAAATTTTGTAAGAAAAAATTTTCCTAAGCTTTATAGTAACATAATTAATATTTTCTGTTTTTAACGTCGCTAAAAGGGAAAAATTCTGCTACAGTTCCTGTTGCACTGTTTTTACAATTATCCCTTTCATGTCGTCATACTGAGTAAGCAAACTCCTCCCACATACCGGATCCAAATAGACAAAATAAATACAAAAAATCTTTTGTTAAATTGCTTATTAGAATGTTCTTATACGGTTCTGTTAGCCATGCATATTGTCTAGACTTTAATCTGTCCAAAGTATACGATAGCGGAAGTATACAAAACATCAATAGATTTTGTAAGAAAAAACCGCCGAATGACGACAAAATGTACATCTGATTTATCAGAACATAGTTAATACAAATTATTTAGTCCACAATAACTAGATATTATATGAACCGTAGACTCCGCTCTCTATTATTTAAAAAAAAAAACTTTTAAGAACATTGAATATTTACAAATACCATCACCTCAAATCCTTCCCTAAAAAGGGTTACGGCTCTCTCGGTGCTATTTTTTAAACTAAACGGTTCGGGTAAAAGCCAAAAGCGGGATTAAGAATCACACCACAGATCCTATAGATAGACGAATCTTTTGGGGAGAAAAAAAATTGTTGGCTAAGTGTACAAGATTACATATTTTATAAATTAAAGTAAGTTTTCCCAGGAATTAAATTTAGCGAAAACATAAAAAAGTCAAGACCTGTAGTGTGAAACTTGGTCCTTCATTTGAAGTTTATTCGAACTCTTTGGCTTTAAAAATAGCGTCGGAATGAAAATAAAGAGAGCAGGGGCCATTTGTATAGGTATCCAATGCTCGAAATTTCGTAGATCTACTTATGGTCAGAGTGCCCGTCAGCAAAAATTTTATTGATACATACTCTCCCCAAACTATTTAAAATGTCTTACACCTCGAACATATCGAACATATTCGAGGTGTAAGACATTTTAAATGGTTCATGTTCTTTGTCAGAGAACATTATTTTAGTGTTTTGGTTGAAGTTTTTAAGCTATCCAATTAAAAAAACAAACAGTACCTATCTATAAATTTTTTTTATGTCGTCAAAACGACATCTTTCGGAAAATTTAGAGGGAAAACGCCCCAAAATCAAGAAAAGTCATAGAGGAAATAGGTGTCAGACTAGGCCTAATGAAGCCATATACAAAGTTTGGAGAGAGTATGTATCAATAAAATTTTTGCCAACGGGCACTCTGACTATTAGTTAATTTGACAATCTTATTTTCTATTCTTTTAATCAAATAAGTACCTACTTATATTTTTTTATAAAAATTTAATTAAACTTAATTTAAATTAGTGTGTCCTTAATTTATTGAAAAATAAAAGATAATTTATTCCCAACTAGGTGCCTGGTCCGGCTTTGTCCGAATTGGTAGAGCGCATTGTTTTTACGTCAACTTATGTTTTAAAACTGGTCTCAACGAAAAGTTATTTTATTTTAACGCGATAATATAATAACCTATGTTCATCCTGAAGGCCCAATCTAAATATTGGTGAAAGAACATTGAAATCGGTTGAGCAGTTTCGGAGATTACCCTCCGCATACACACAAACTCACAAAATTCGCATTCTCTCTTTATAATATTAGTATATAGATTTTTAAAAATTTAAAAAGTTTATACATTTACGATTAAATTTCCGTTAATGCGTTAATCGAGGTTGATGCAATTATACAAAGTTCAGTTCCTTTCAGCGCCATCTCCGCGCCTATACGAAAAACTTCAGTCTTCCCCCAGAGTGTCTAGCCTCCATAGTTGAAAACGACGTGACGACACGGTTTTGATATAAAGTTCACGAGAAAAGGCACGTCATCCACTAGTCAATACAAAAACACGTTTAGCCTCGGCACGATTCAAAACGCCAAAACTAAAATAATTTTTTGCGCTAAACTCAGGAGCTACTGGTTCGAATTGAAAAAATGTTTTTTTTTTTTGTTGGGTAGCCCATTTATTGAGGAAGGCTATAGACTATATAATATCACGCTACGACCAATAGGAGTGGAGCATAAATGAAAAATGTTGCAAAATGTAATTCAAAATTTGTCCGTCCGACAAAAACTTTTGAACGGTAACTCCGATCATCATGACATTCGGACACAACATTCATCTCGGTAAACTAAGATGAATGTGCGTACTCATGTACCTCCCCCCATTCGTTCTTTTGCACTCGGGTGAAACCGGGCGGGACAGCGAGTGCAATGGTATCACGCTTTTTGATGTCATTTTAGGACAAAAAAAAAAAGCTTAATCCGTAGTAGTAAAATGCCTTTTTCGACCGCGGTTTGCATTTGGCGAGAACATTATAATACTCGCCACGAATCTAAAAGGCTCGAAAGTTAGATGCGAATGCGGGCTTGCGCTTGTACAGTCTGTTGAAAAACTACAAACTCGCAACTCAACAAAACTAAAATAACAATAACAACTTGACAATAGCGTACTCGACTGTACTTTTAAGCAGGAAAGCGACAAGTGACAAAGGCAACGAGCGATCACGGCCAATCACCGACGAGCGCACGTTCCGTGCAGGTAGCTGAGAGGTGGTGGGAGTCTTAACGGCCTAAAATGTGCCTTTGCGACGCTGTTTGTGACTAGCTTCCGAACCTTTTAGATCAGTGGCGCGTATTATACACCTTAACCAGACAGGCCGACAGACAGAAAGACTATACAATATGTAAACGCGTAAGGTGCACGTAGGAAAATACTTGAATCAGAGTTAGCCATGACTGCATTAATTGTTATTTCTATTGAATTATCGTGGTAATCTTGAGGATTTCTATTTTATTTTGATTTATTTTTATTTTACTTGGCTTTTTTAATAATAAAAAGCTCTTATAAATCATTATTTTAATTTTTTTGTACAAAAATAAAACAAAAAAAACAACTCCATCTGTTTGGAAACATTTCATTCAAAAATTGTCTGACTGGTATGACGTATGCGCGTCGGTAAATCAGTGACTCAAATGTCTTTAGGTTCAACACGAATAGGCGGAGATATTTGATCTCGCACCATATTTAAGTATTTAATGTCCCATTAATAAAAAAAGTCCGATTATGTTGTAATAATTTGAATATTTTCTTCGGTAGTATACACATTCATTTTGCAAAAGAATATTATCTGTCAAATTGAAAAACAAGATTTCAAGGCTCACTCTGATCCAGTCATTTTTTCCCAATGTTAATTTCCCTATGTGCACCTTACGTGTTTACATACTGTATAGTTCCCAGTGGACAGCCGACATAGACAAAAAGCAGACAGGCAGCAGAAATTGAACACACGGCGTGTTTGCTGTCGCGGCGTGGGCGGCGACGGTCCGCGAACGTCTCTTCTCGTCGGCCGAGCCAAAAATATGTTTATGTCGGCAGCGGTGCGAGTGGGCGGACTTCCGGTGCAGTGACGGCCCGTCACATCACACCTATAATACCTGGTCGGGCCACTGATCTGGTCTTCTTCAAAAAAAATAATAATAATAGCAAGTAATTGGAAAAGTGCACGTTTGTAATTCAACAAACATCGCATCGCGCTCGAGTTATGGCAGCATAAATCATTTACACGGCGCGTTTCGCTCGGCCTTTTTTCGAAAAAACCCAAACGTTTTCTGAATGCCTTTGCAAAAAGTCGTTCATACAAACATTCCAATGAGAGCGGCTCACGTATCAAAATTTGATCATTTTTGCGTTTGGTTGGGAGTAAAACCGTGCAATAAGTGGGACGACGTTTTATGAGAGGACGTTACGTTTGTGAATGTTGGATTAAACATTGCTTTAGTTGAAGGCGACATCTAAATAACAGGGCGAAATTTGGTTACACGAATTTCGTTTATATTTATGTTTCGCTCACATTTTTTTTAAATTTATCTATACCTATATGAATTTATGAAAGAAATCAACTTCTGAGACTTGTATAATACGCGCCACGAATCTAAAAGGCTCGGAAGTGAGATGCGAATGCGGGCTTGCGCTTATACAATCTGCTGAAAAACTACAAACTCGCAACTCAACAAAACTAAAATAGCAATAACAAGTTGACAATAGCGTATTCGACTGTACTTTAAAGCAGGAAAGCGACAAGTGACAAAGGCAACAACTAACAAGCGATCACGCTTCAAAATATTGAAAAAATAATAACAAACAATTTAGATACTACTTAATAATTTTAAAAGAATTTTATATGTATAAAGCGAATTAGAATTAAATATTAATTATTGACGTGATAACGTCTTATAAATTGATGAAACACCAGCTGCACGCACGAAAAAGTGTAACGTTCCGCCTGACCCTGTGCGTGCAAGCGAGAGCGCAGTATGCTTCGGCCCAAGTTTGACAGCTACTAAAATTTAGGTTATGTATTACGGAATACGTTATCACGTAAAACTAACGTCCGTAAACCGACTTTAGAGACAACCAATTTTTTTTATATTTTTTAGATCAGTTCTGAAGAAGGTCCAAATCAGGATCGAAACGTTAATGTATTAATTATATTTTTTGTTAATATATTGTCTGAAAAATTGGTCGATAATTTTATTTATTGAAGACTTAACTGTATCTATTTTCATTTTCCAAAAAAATATACTAAATATTCTCAGTATCACGAAATTAGCTGACTTTCCCCTATATGTGTTTTTTTTATTCGATTTGCGTCATTTCCTGTTTTATAATATTCTGATGATGCGGGGCCGAATTGTAGAGTTTACAGAATTATACAGCTTATATATCTATTTACAGATATCAAATTAAAAACGTTGTGGGGTTCGTTTGAACACATTTAGAAATTCATTGTACAATGCGACAGAGAAAGTCGCCCATAAAGTAAAACTGATTATAGAGCCTCTAGGCGCACCTTTGGTCAAGTTTTGAAACCTTTATAAAAACAGTGACATGCAGCAGACGACCTTTAAAGTAATACAGTGTAAACTTCATTTAACGTCACTCGATATAACGACAAACTCCTTAAAACGTCGAAATTACTAGTTGGTTTACCTTGTTGCTCATACAATGATACGACACACCCACTCTAAATAACGGATACAATACGTCATCGCTAAGCAATAAACAGTACTTGTTTGTTATTTTGTTGCTTTGTTGTCGGCATCATGCGTACCGAAGATGTAAGAAATTCGTTCTTTTGTTTGTTGGGACTATCTTTCATATGCGTAGCTCAGCTGCTCATCGACAAGTTATCATATTCTTAGTTGCCCACAAACTTGCAAACTGTGAACATGGCGAGTAAAATAAAATCTTTGTGTATTGACGGAAAAGTTTTATTAATACGCGCAATAGAGGCAATCAGTTGTAAATCTATATACTAATATATAAAGCTGAAGAGTTTATTTGTTTGTTTGGTTGAACGCGCTAATCTCAGGAACTACTGGTTCGAATTGAAATATTTTTTTGTTGGATACCCCATTTATCGAGGAAGGCTAATAGGCTATATAATATCACGCTACGACCAATAGGAGTGGAGCATCATAGAAAAGTGTAGCAAAATGTATAACTCAAAATTTGTCAGTCCGACAAAAACTTTTGAACGGTATAACTCCGATCATCATGAAATTTGGACACAACATTCATCTCGGTAAACTAAGATGAACGCGCGTACTCATGTCCCTCCCCCCATTCGTTCTTTTGCACCCGGGTGAAACCGGGCGGGACCGCTATTTTATATATTATTATGAGTAAATACCCATTATACAGTAAAAATGTTTTAGTGGATTATTTCTTCTCTCCGTTTAACGACAACTCTCAATAACGCCACAAAGGGCTTTGAGTGTCGCTATATAGAGTTTACACTGTATATAAATATTCAAACTTAATATCCCGACATGTAGCAGCCACCGCCTGAAGTACTCTATTAAAATACTTCAGTCAATGGGATGCTAGATTATTGGCGTCCAGCATCCGAATTATAAATATTTCGCGTTATTTGTATATTTAAAAATAGAAAAGTTACGATTTGTTAACTTCGTTCACTTTTCCGGTCATGTCAGTCACTCGAGCAATATAATAATCAGGCGTCGAACGCATGAGGCAGAGCGTCGGTATTTGCATGCGCCGCGACGCCGGCTCAAAAGCGCGCGCACGCCCGGCATGTGTGTTGCGTTATTCCGTATTTCCTCAAATAGTTACACGGCGGCACAGAAGACACCAGAAGGTGACTCTATTATAATAGACTGAACACATGTGAATGTGGTTGTATGTACAGTGGAAGTCCGATATAAATACCGCACAGTTGAAACGGCTAGTCAAAAAGTTTTCTCAGTTAAACAATCAAATAATATGCAGTTGACAGTTCACTCGGATTGCAAAAAAATACTATTCTAAAATTCTGTTTTACTACTGTATTTATTAGCTATAATAATCTATATATTTAAAAACAAGCCCTAAAGCTCTAGAGTCTAGACAATCCGCCAGCCATCCCTACTAAACCGATTGACACAATTTTTTTTTTTAAACTGAAGCCTTTAGTTCACAGATATGTTATCGCTATTTTTTTTTGGGTGAAATTTCTTTAAAAGGGACGATTTCAAGCGATAATAGTAATAAGACGAGGGGGTAGCGGGGTGAAGAGGAACGTAAAGAGAGAAAATCCTTCGATGTTCACGAGACATGAGTGTGAGAGAAATGAAAATATGTACGTATGTCGGAGATTTTACAAACAGTTTGACAAGTCGACTTAGACAATTGAAATGTTTATAAATTAGTTAGTTTTTTAGCGCAAATATTCCAAATATTAATACACAAATAAATTTTATTTTATTTTCCAAATAATTTAAGAACGTGTTAGTTTATGTTAATTTAATGCCAAAATATAGTTTTTACATATTTATATTACGTGGATTGTACCAAGTCTAAAATTTGGTCTCAGATCAGAAAAAAATAGTGAAAATCGTAAATGTATCAAATGAGGTTAGATTTTCTAAAAATGAATTGTGACAGCTCTTGCGGGGTAACCATGACAACGATGAACAGATCTCATACATTTTCTTTGAATTTATAACCAATTAAATATAGAGACAACTTGATGGATCAAGCTAAATCAAAAGAAAAATAACTGTAAATGGAATCTAATGCAAGAGCAATAAAATTATTGTCGTAGGTCTGTATCAAAATATCGATTTTTGAAAACAATACGAAAATACATGCAAAAGGTTTTGCACGGGTACACTAGTAATAATAATAGTAATAATGCGTTTAACGTCCGTTTCTCGACTTTATGTCATAACAGACGCCATCCGCACCATTACTATTTTCCATATATCACACTTCGAACCCGGTACCTCCCGAATGCAAGTCTAGTGCTCTCACCGCGACGCTACCCCGCTCGGTGTATTTATTAGCTATAGTGGCCCGGTCCGGCTTCGCCCGAATTTGTAGATTGTCGCCATTTATTCGTCGACTTAAGTTACAAAATTGGTCCCCACGAAAAGAGCTTTTATTTTAACGCGACAATATTCAGCGTGTCCAGGAAAGTTCTTTACAAATTATTTTTTTTTATTAATTATTGAAGCTAATTTTTTTCTTCTGTGGATCGTGCTGACCCTGAGACTCTTCGCAGAGCTACCACTTCAATTCTAAGAAGAGCTAGACTATGTATACAGCAACTGGGTGGACATTTTGAGCAACTAATTCAATACAGCGATTTCTTTTTAAATGGTTTTTAAATTAGTAGGGAATTCCTACTACTTACTTATCTAAAATTTCAAATGCTTCTATAGCCTATGTCTATCCCGAAGGTCCACTCTAAATTGGCGAAAAAAAAACATTCAAATTGGATGAGTCGTTTCCCAGATTTACTTCCTACATCCAAACTTCCAAGCTTTACATCTTTATAGTATTGATATAATATATAGACGTATCAACCGACAAAATTTGAAGGCTCTAAATCAGAATCTTGCCAAGGGCGCCTACGAATCCGGCTACGGCACTGAGTTCAACGCGACGACTGACGACGGTCAATCGGCACAGGTAAACCTTGACCCCGAACACGACACGTGAAATTTTGAACTGTATTCGCGCATCAAGTCGGCTGGATTTCTATTGTAGTACAATAAAGCGTGTGTGATATTTCCTCACTCCGACATATTTCATTCATACTTTAACTACACACAACGAATCGGAAATTCATTCAAGAAAAAACGCACCCATCCGCAAAATGTGCCTCTCTTGCTTACGTAGCAGATGTTAAGGACGATCCACACCACGCGCAATCAAACAGGAAATTCATTCAAGATTATCAACTGATGTGCCAGACGAATTGTATCTCACTTTTGTAAAATACGATGACGGTTTAAGGATGCAGTCCTATGTTCAGGCTCGTTTTCAACCGTTATTTCAGAATTTTTTTTTAATATCAAAATAATGTACGATGTTTTCAATTTTGTTACATGTTTTTACTGACATCGTAAACTAAGAAAAAAAAATTTTTTTTGCTTAATTTTACGCCATTTTATAATTGTTTTTTTAACCTAAAGTAGACAGCTTTAAATGGAGGTAGGTGGGTAGCGTGGGTGATAACGTCACTTGGAGTCAACTGAATTATAAAAATTAAATTGGTTATTGTTTCGTAGGCTTGTGACTCTATCCCGTACTAGAAATAAACATTTTTATTGATAAATAACAAAATGGCGGGTTTTAGAAAAAAAAACAACGAGAAAATCGTGATTTTTTCGTTAAAAAATCGGTTAAAAAAATAGAAATAATTTTTATAATTAAGTAATTCTAGTACCGGACGGAGCTATTGTTGTGTAGAATACCCTGTTCAAAACTGAAAGCAATCGGTTGTATACAATTGTTTCAATCACCCGCGCCGCTTAGAAAAACGTAGTTTTGAGAAAAACGCGTTTAAAGTTTTAATTTCAGATTTCTTACAAAAAAATAAAAATGAATATTTACACTAATCAGCTATAGTATAGTAAACCTTCCGTTTCTTCAAAGGCATCGTTTTCTGCTAATTTGTTTGCTCTACTCTGCGAGAGTATAAGGGTAACGTGATAACAATTGAGAGGTAAGAGCAGGTAAGAGTCTTACCGTAAGACCGTTGCTGCTCTCGACTATATGCTATAGCTTTGTAAATATTTAATATTTCGGTCTAAAATTTTTACAGTATTTTCTCAATATAATATTATACTTACTAAAAATGTAAAAAAAATAAATTCGTTTTTTTTTTTCAAAACCCGAACACCAGACTACGTCCTTAAAGTGTAAAAAAAATTAAACACGTTAAAATGGCTATATCTCCGAAACTAAAAGAGATGCAAGGTTGCGGGTGGTCGGAATCGACTCAGAAAGACTTTTTCTATAAGTATGCATGATATCAAAATAATCTATTTTTCAAAAAATTTTCAATTTTCTTCTTCTTACTTTTTCGATTTTAAAAAAACCCGAAAATCACTGTCATATTGTTCGCATACGACTTACAACTGAGGTTGATCTTATGTAAAAAATTGCGCTGAATCGATTCCGATCACCCCCACATCTGTATCATTAGTCGTTTAAGAGATACGGTGCTTTTAAGTTATTCTCAAAAATATATAAATAAAGGCCCATATCTCCGAAACTAAAAGTGGCACTGGGTTGCGGATGGTCGGCATCGATTCAGCTCGATATCGGTTAGTATAAAACGGTCCAAAAGTCGCTTAGTGCCTTAAAAAGTTGCAGATTTGCAAAACGCATATGAAAACATGAAAAGATTTGCGATATTAATTGGCAAAATATAAAAATTTTTCAGATATGCTTAATAGTAACGTGTCTTATAGAAAAAAGTACGCTGAATCGAATAGGACCAAGCGCACATTCGTATCTCTGTTTACAGTCTGTGTGCACGAAGCTTACTAGCGCCGCTAGTGGGTAACAGAGAATTATTGAACTCACTTTTTATGGAAATCGCGACATGTTTCTAAGGTGATAAGTCAAAAACTCTAGTTGGCCATGATGTGTCAAACAAAAAATGTAATAAGGAAAACTGATGTTAATTTGTTTATACTGACACCGGAACGGCAAATTAGAGCGCCAATGGTCTTTATTTTACTTAAATCGTCATCAGCGCAACAGCCCGGAACACAACAAGCATTTCCAGATCGCTTAGTTTTCCTTTTGTAATTAAAAAACTTCATAAAATTATAACTATTTTCACTTTTAATAAACAGTGCTCACTGACATACGGAAAATTTGAGTTTGAAGTTTCCCCTAGTGCTCACCACAAACGCTCGCATCGAAACATTTGTAACTCCGCCTCCCTACACATAGCCCATAGAACAAAAATGCGATAATAAATTTCAAAGGAATTATTATTACGTTTTATATTTTGTATAATCATGTTATTCAATTTTAAAGCACTTATTATAATATACGTGTAGGCCCAGTACTTTCCACATGTGTATTCTATTGTTAGTGCCACCTACTATTTCATTAATATTACAATAGAGTAAATAAGATACGTTTCACTGGTGTCGAACTATGCTATACTAAATTAAAAAAAAAAGGTAAGTCGTCGTAGGATCTCTGTCAGATGTGAAACATCTAAATTTATTTATATATATATTTTTAAAGTGAAACTCTTATTCTATCGCCCCGAATTTTTCTGGCCGTCTGTTGCATGTCGCATTACAGGCGGCCGCGGAGTAGGGGTAAAGTGAAAGGCGCTCGGAGTAGGCGCTCGGTAGAGCAGCCAAGGCCAATATGGCGGCGCCCATGGTTAGCATCAGCTGACCGTGTAGTATGTATAACACATAGTCAGTCTGTCATGCGGGCAAGTGCTGTACAGTGTTTACATGTTTTCTTTTTATATTGAAATGTTTTTATTTGACCGAAGTGAAAACAAAAAGTTATATAAAAACCCACGCAAAACTATACATAAACAAACACATGTCGAAAGCCATGTTCGAAATTACGTTAGATGTCGTCATCAACAAACGTCATGTTCACCTAATGCAACTTTAAGTTACACGCAGCGCCACTCAAATGACTATTCTAGTAACTAATAAATCTCAGTTAGATGTCCCCGTCAATAAAAGTCATGTTACAATGCAACGCTTACACACTGCAAGCGTTACGCGCTGTCATCTAGCGAAATTCTATAGTAACTAAATTAAACGTAACACGTGCCATGAACGGCGTCACGGCATTTGTACGTTTTTTCTCCCATACAAACGCGCAGATATTTCACATCGACAAACTTTTAAAGTTAAACGGTTTTATTGTACAAGCGATGATGATCGACTAAAAGTTATAAAACAATCATGGGTCACCAATTTGACGCTTTGATCAGACTAAAATAAAACCGTGGGGCGCAACTAGTAATATTATGAACAAATGAAAGTTTTCTACTAAATGCGCCCCACGATTTTATTTTAGTCTGATCAAAGCCTCAGATTGGTGATCCTAGATTTTTTCTAGCTTTTAGTACAGCATCGAATGTACAATAAAACCGTTTAAAAGGATTTTTACCTATGTTATTTTTAAGTTTTTGACGTGATAACGTCTTATAAATTGATGAAACACCAGCTGCACGCACGAAAAAGTGTAACGTTCCTAACGTTCCGCCTGACCCTGTGCGTGCAAGCGAGAGCGCAGTATGCTTCGGCCCAAGTTTGACAGCTACTAAAAATTTAGGTTATGTATTACGGAATACGTTATCACGTAAAACTATCGTCCGTAAACCGACTTTACAGACAACCAATTTTTAGTGTTCTTAGACTACTCCATCACAAATTCCGTCCCGCTTTATCCACACTCGATCGAAATAACTCCTAACCTATACCGCGCCCAAAAAAGTTTCATTTCGAAAATGCTAATATACTTTTGGTCGTGTATATTTGTTGGAAAAAAAAAATTATTGCACGAATCTGAACGAAAAAAAGTCAATTACATACAGTAAAGCGGTGTTTACCATATTTGTCAGCAAACATGGCGTATACAGTTTCAACGCCCACTTTAGCCGCACCATAGGTAAAATATTTATATAATAATAAATGGCATCGTATATGGAAGAAGCCATATGGCCGCATTAATGGGATGAGGAAAGCGTTCATTAATTTCGTCAAACCGCTACATGTCGTTGTACCAAAACCGATTTTTGGCATCAACACATATTGTTCTTACGACCACGACGCTATGAATTAACCGAGCGACAAAGAGACCGATAAGAATTTTTTTCTATTAACTGACCGAGTGGCCTGAAGGTGATAGTTCAGCATTTTTTTCTTATTTCTCAATTTAGGTGCCGAGAATATCATTAGAAAAAAAAAATTGGTTGTCTGTAAAGTCGGTTTACGGACGATAGTTTTACGTGATAACGTATTCCGTAATACATAACCTAAATTTATATAATAATTACAATAATTCGAATCTATGATATTCCATCTTTCGCTTCAAATTTAGGTAAATTTTATTAAGTAGAATAATAAAACACTATAAAAAGTACACTATTATTATATAAAAAACAACTATGGCATGTATCTCTTTTGCGCATGCGCCGATTTTCCCCAAAAAATTTACAAAAATTTCTAGTAAAAATAGATAGAGTAAAAACCGTTTTAAAAACTATATTATTATTATATAAAACATCATTATAAGAGATATATTCTTTTACGCATGCGCCGATGTTCCCCAAAAACAATAGGCCACTTCATATTTGCATATCAAACATCCTCCCAAAATTTGGTTTCAATCTGCTTATCCTTGGTGTCGGAATGATAAGAAATGTCAAAAGTGACGTTTGCAACTGTCAAAGTATTATGTTCTAATAATAATTAGTTATTCCAATAGTTAACTTAGCAGGCGTTGCATTTCACAAAATACTAATGTCAAAAAATTGAATTAAACATTAGAAATGCAGCCGTTTTCATGTTAAGACAAGACATACGTTATTTTCTAATTTCCATGTACGGCAAACAAAGACGACCGACCGCGTCGCGTTATGCATTAGACAACATTGCATTTATACAGCTATTTTTCTATATAAATTTGTATAAAAAAACTGTTTATGCAAATTCTGTTATACGAAATCTATGTAAAATGTTCTCCTCTTTCGTTTAAGACTGGTTTCAAACCGATCTCATTTAAATTGAGCGAGAAATTAGCAAAAAACGTTACGCGTTAGGAACGTTACGCGTTACGAACGTTACACTTTTTCGAACATGCAGCCGGTGTTTTATCAATTTATAAGATTGGTGATTCATCAATTTATAAGACGTTATCACGTCAAAAATTCCCGACTTCTCCAGCCTTTTAAGGCTCGGATTAAATTTTTTCCGGACTTATTTGATGGCAGAAATCGATTGTATAAGGAGAAAAATTACGAAAAATGTTTGAATGTACGTTAATATCACATATAAGAGAATTTAAAATCGATATTTTCAGAACGAATAGTAGGAACTGAAACATTCTATTCCTACTATTCGTTCTGAAAATATCGATTTTAAATTCAAACACTGACTGACGATGTTTCCCCCGTCGGGAAAGTGACTGACGAGTATTTTCACGTTTAATCATCAATTATTTACAATCTAACAAATTTTCATCAGCAGATTTATCACTTTTTTTCATAGTTTTTCCGACGAGTTTCACGGCCTCCCACGCCCACACCCACCGCGGTCGCGCTGACTGACTTTCGATTTCGAACAGAGTAATGGTTAAACTCTTCAATCAATTACATTTGAGTCGGAGATAAATTTTGACACCACCTCCCGGACTATACGGTTTGTTACAGCTCTATTGACGACATCTCAGCCTACGGGAATGCGTATATTCCGACTTCTTATAACAAAAGTTCCATCGCATTCGAGCGATGTTCTGCCAGCCCTAACGACGACACACGTTGTCTACGTGATGTGTGAGTTGGATACCTGACATAACACACTCTATGAATGAAATCTATTTACCTTTATGCTGCACACACAACCGTGCAGAAGTAGTTGTATGCATATTAATTGAAGGAAAGCTGCAATACGACAAACGCTAAGCGAATGCCACGTTAATTACTGAATGAATTGTAACGCAATATTTACATATCTACGGCCAGGGCCGGTCTCAAATCGATTGAACTACTTTTAGACGAAGAGCTGGCTACGGCGAAAATGGGTGACTCGGTGCAGAGCTGAAAATTTGCAGAATAATAGTAGATAGTACAAGTAAGTAGGGAAAAAATTGCCAGAAGGCTAGGCGGAAGATAAAGAGCCGTCAGAAGGCGCTAATGTTGCGAAAAATCAGTGCACTTCTGGCAATTTCTATACTTATTCTGTAATTCAAAACTAGATTATATATTATACATTACTAGCGGCCCTGTACGTGCTTCGCTACGTATAAAGTGAAATAATAAAACAATTTAATTGGAACATCTATCTATCTATTTTATTAATTGCTAGCTATTTTAAAATATACATGGTCGTATATGTGTGTATGTCGAGCACTCCGGCTGCGCCGTCGTGCTCGAAAAAAAAATAGCGTTAAGTATTCGTGGATAACTGGTCTTTAAAACACTTCCTCTATTTCGAAGGTTCACTCCGGCTGCGCCGTCGTGCTCGAAAAAAAAGCATTTGTTTTAAACGATATTCAGTTTTTTTACATCCTCGATCTAGATATATGGTTGTTAAGTTCGTTGCGCTATCTATTGAATATTCACTCAATCCAGTCAACAGGTATCGCCATCTTATATGGTTGTTAAGTTCGTTGCGCCATCTATTGAATATTCACTCAAACCAGTCAACAGCTATCGCCATCTTATATGGTTGTTAAGTTCGTTGCGCCATCTATTGAATATTCAGTCAACAGGTATCGCCATCTTATATGGTTGTATTATGACTGTCAAGGAATAGAAAAATAATTTGCAATAAAATAATATTGCGACTATAAATTGAAATGTAAGCTATCCTATCTTTCAAGTTGGGTCGAATTGCACACGGTGTGCAAATCAAATTTAAAATCGGTTCAGTAGTTTAGGAGTTCATCGCGGACAAACATGTGACACGTAATTTTTTTTTTTTTTTTTTTTTATTTTAAAAGGAGCGAATCGGCTTCTATGGCCATTATCGCGAAATAACGTAATTTTTATATATAAAGATATAGTTATAAGGGCATACTGAAAATTTAAACATGATATAATAATTACATTCGACAAATATTCAAAATTATTAATGTCATTTTGATAGAAATAAAATTAAATAAATTAATAAAATTACGTTGTTATAACAACGTAATTTTATTAATGAAAATATATGACGATTAATTTTATTTCTATCAAAATGACATTAATAATTTTGAATATTTGTCGGATGTAATTATTATATCATGTTTGAATTTTCAGTATGCCCTTATAACTATGTAATGTATAATATATAATCTAGTTTTGAATTACAGAATAAGTATAGAAATTGCCAGAAGTACACTGATTTTTCGCAACATTAGCGCCTTCTGGCGGCTCTTTATCTTTCGCCTAGCCTTCTGGCAATTTTTTCCCTACTTACTTGTACTATCTCCTATTATTCTGCAAATTTTCAGCTCTGCACCGAGTCACCCATTTTCACCGTAGCCAGCTCTTAGACAATTTGTCCTGAACGGGTCTCGCGCACGGAGGGTCATCCCACCAATCCCATGTATCAAAATTTGATCATTTCTGAACAGTGCGAAAACAAATAATGTAAAGCAACATTTTTCGTATCTATGCATAGACTGCTATATATAATGAGTAAGAGACAGTCACTTCTTTATCTATAGACAGAAAGGTAGGTATATAAATTATCTTCCTCGTGATTTACTTTCAATTTGATGGATTAGTAGATTTAATCGGCCATCCACAGACTGAATATTATCTACGTCATTTTTGTAGGAACATGATTCGATGTTCAAAATTCCATTGAAAAAATAGGTTTCTTGGGATTATTTTTATTGTAGAAAAAGCTCCGGAAAAATTGTTGATTCCAACAAAAAAAAAATGGCTCGACCTAGTTCCGAGTTACTTTCTGTAATTCCTAAAATATTTGTGTTCAACGCTAATAACGTGAGTTGTCGAGCGTCTATAATTCACTCATCAAACATGAAACCAAGATAGGAACTTTTGGTGTTGGTTGTCTATAATTTCGCTTTAAAAATTATATTTAGAGAAAATAATAAACATTTTAAGTGGCACTTCCGTTTGCAAAGGTCAGCGTTTCCTAAAATTTTTCGCCTACAGTGCGCTAAGGGCTTAGAGATTAGCAAAATTGTCGTGGACTTCCATTAATAAATCAAAGATAATAATTTATTTATTTAATTATTTTAAATTGTAAATGTCAACCTTTAACATTTAAATGTAGGTATAGATTTTACCTAAGTTTCATTTCTGTAATCTCTAAACATGAATTAGTGAAATTTTCACTAATTGTGTAAGTGAATCTGTATTCACTTGATAATCAGTGATTTTCACAACAAATTAGCGAATTTTCACTAATAAATTGACTCTCTAAAACTGAAATAGTGAAAATGTCACTATTTGAAATAGTGGCCTCCGATTGACTCCCGGAATAGTGAATTCAAGTAAAATTCACTGTCAGAATAAACAAACAAGTAATATAATTTATCAGGTAAGTTAATTAGATAATTGTTTTAATTATATTTTCATAGATTCAGAGTAAAGCATTACGTGTACTATTATTTTTTTAGCGATTTTAAATTATAGCCAATGACATAGGATCATAACTTTCTTTGACGCGAATTCTCTAATTCTTTATTTTGTATTCAATTTTTAACCGACTTTTAAAAAATAAAGATTTAAAAAAATCTGTAATCAAAAATATTCTTGATGTCTTAATGGTCACTTATATAATTAGTGAATTTTTATATTCACTTATGTACATAAATAGTGAATTTTTATATTCACTAATTCATATTGTGAGTATTCACTAGTTCTGGGTGGTATAATTCTAGGATTGACAAATAGTGAATATGCACTGTAATTAGTGAAAAATCACTGATTTATGTTTAGAGAGTACTAGCCGTTACCCGTGCTGCGCATTTTCGAATTGACGCATGCATATGATTTCTGTTACACCCTTTAAGTGACTGAATTTTCAAAAATCTGTTCTTAGCGGATGCCTATGTCATAATGACTATCTGTGTGCCAAATTTCAGCCCAATCCGTCCAGTGGTTTGAGCTGTGCGTTGATAGATCAGTCAGTCAGTCACGGTTTCTCTTTATATATTTAGATTTACTTACGGACCCCAGTTTAGGAAACGCTGGTATTGGCCAAGATATATATATAGTATAAAGAGGTCGTTATTTTGGGAGCGGAGCATATAAGAAAGAACGAGGGGTGTACATGTATACCTCTAGCCAACACAGGAAGTCGACCGTGAGAAGAAGCTGCACGCCGGAAGCAGTCGAGTACCGCGGCTGAACATCCGTTCCATTCATAAGATTTAAACACACACACATATACGAGTGTATACTAACAGTGGTGTGCATTAAAAAGAAGACGTGACCAACGCGAAAACCTTCGACACACATGACTTCAATATTTTAAAATCTTTCAAATATTTTTTATTAGTCATGCGGGAAAAGTGGTATCTTTTACGCATGCTGTTACGGTTGAAAAGTAGCTATTTTAATTTGCGTGCGGAATAGTCATTGGCGTAACTAGTAGTCTAAGTCATTCATCGCGCCGACAGGTCATGACTTAGCCTACAAGTTGCGCCCATAATTTTATTCAACAATTGCGCGTTATTCATGTTTTAATTATAATGAGATGTTGTAAATATCTATTTATTTCTTTATAAAAAAAACTGTCAATACTAACAGCACCAAACAGCACGATTCAATGTTTTGGTTTGAGGTTAGCCGGTTATGAATAAACTCCATGTCGAAAACATTCGGCCTCTCAATTTTAGTCTCAATGGGTAACAACGGAGTTGTTGTTACCTACTATTTCGTTACGACTCAGAAAATAGTTACGTTTATTTTCATTACTCCACAATGGCCGAGCTAGTAGGAATCTTCATTGAGTTATGACAAGTAATTGTCACCAGTCGGTAAATGGCTATTTAGGGTTCGGTTTTTAGGCATGATAAAACATGAATAACGCGCATGCGTTGAATAAACTTTATTTGTCGCACTGAAATTATTGTTTGCCGCACGCAAATTCAGAGAAAAAAAACAAAATAATAACGGTGTTAATGTCAACGAAACAAACTGTCATTTGAAGCAGATTTGAGGTTAAAATTTTCGATTATGGACTTTTATTCTTGACAATTTTAACTGAATTTTCAACTTTTTAATGATTTATTTTTAATTTTTATTACTTCTAATTTCTTTTTTTAATTCGTAATAAAATTTTAATTTCAATTTAATTTAATTCGTAATAAAAAAATAGTATGTACAACTCGTGCGGCATTGTCGCACTAGTTGCACAATATACTATTTTAATATGAAAGAAGTTTCATTTAAAAATAAGCATGGCTACGACGCACAATTTCTGTGAATACTTGATAATGACATAACATATTTCCATAGTGACATAACATAACGCCAGGACCGACCTTAAAATTTGATAAAATTTAATAAAACTTTGTAAGCCCGTTTCTCTTTCATTTTTGAGTTTTGATAAAAAATTTACTTGTAATATTTGTTCGTCTAGTTGATTTCTACAAGCTGTTATAAAAAAGAATCAACCTAAAAATCATTCTGTATAGATATATAAACAGAAAATTATGCAAAATGAAAATTCGTTCTAGGAATCATTAAAACTGTTGTTTATATGTATTAATTGAAGGTTTCATTCATTAAAAAAACAACTCCCGCAGTATGTGGACTAGTTTCCTCTTCGCGAAATTCAGAAAACGCGCCTGAAAGAATTTTTCTTCAAAAATGAAAATTAAAATCGCTCCTTGAAAGCGCGCTCTCAGGAAGATCTAACTGTATTTCGAAATACATAATATTTTACAGCATGTAAACACGTAGGTAAGGTGCACATAGGGAAATTAACATTGGGAAAAAATGACTGGATCAGAGTGAGCCTTGAAATCTTGTTTTTCAATTTGAAAGATAATATTCTTTTTCAAAATGAATGTGTATACTACCGAAGAAAATATTCAAATTATTACAACATAATCGAACTTTTTTTATTAATGGGACATTAAATTCCCAAAAATACTTAAATATGGTGCGAGATCAAATATCTCCGCCTATCCGTGTTGAGCCTAAAGACATTGGGTCACTGATTTACCAACGCGCATACGTCATACCAGTCAGACAATTTTTGAATGAAATGTTTCCAAACAGATGGAGTTGTTTTTTTGTTTTATTTTTGTACAAAAAAATTAAAATAATGATTTATAAGAGCTTTTTATTATTAAAAAAGTCAAGTAAAATAAAAATAAATCAAAATAAAATAGAAATCCTCAAGATTACCACGATAATTCAATAGAAATAACAATTAATGCAGTCATGGCTAACTCTGATCCAAGTATTTTTTCCCAATGTTAATTTCCCTATGTGCACCTTACGCGTTTACATACTGTATAAAGATTTGTATTGCAAACACATGTATGTGTACATAGTCATTATTACGATGTCATGGCACAGAAAAAATTTTTTGTCGGAACATAAATTCAGTAGCGTGGTTAATTGCAACTCGGTGCTCGAGTTACTGCCACCAGGTACAACGGTGTATATCATTAAAAAATAAAGCCGGTCGCACAGCGACGCGTCACGCACAGGCATCGCGCGAATTCAAGTTTATCGATGCGCAAACATCTTTACGTGCCCGTCGCTAGGAGCAATATCTTTGCCGGCTCTGACATGAAACACGACACACGGCTTGTGGCAGTAGTGACTGGTGTTGCAGTGCGTACATATTGTAATTTGTTGTCAACGGTCTTTGAAAAAAATGCCAGCCAATTGGGCGACGGGAGCATTCCAACTTCAAAATGTTGACATTTCATATAGTATAAGAAGGAAAATAAAATTTCTGATATCGTGTGAGGTGACGCGGGTAATTGCTAGTATTCAATATGATATTTACTATTCGTTGCCATGGTTACCTACATATGTTCCACGTCATGTAAAAATTAATCAAAGCAAGCTTCACTAGTTTAGTTCTGACAGATCTACAAAACAAAAGAACAGCTGATTTTTATTTATTTTCAAAATATTTCCGAAACTATAAAGTTTAGAAAAAAAATTCAACGAAACTTTTTGAAAAAATAAAAAGAATAATAAGCCGTTATGAAAAGTATATCATTATTATATAAAAAAAAACACTTGTATAGCATATATCTCTTCTGCGCATGCGCCGATTTTCCCCAAAACAATATGGCTCTTCATATTTGCATGCCAAACAACCTCCCAAAATTTGGTTTCAATCCGTTCATCCGCTTTACCTGTATCGTGCTCACAGACTAACAGACGTGCAGAGTTTTTCCAAAAATATGTTTTTTTGGATTCGAGGGACCTCAAAACGAAAAGTAAAACGTAAAAATTTTGAAAAGTGATTTTTGACCTAAACTTGTGGGTAAAATGGTAAAAGTTAATAATTATTACACCATAAAGATGCATGTGATTCAAAATTTAAGACCCCCCCCCCTCTTCATTTTATAGGCCGTGTTAGTAGGTTCTTTCGATTGACTCTGCGAAGCACCTATTAAAAAAGTTAACGCGTCGCCACTGCTAAGATTATTCTCCAAAAACGACGTACAATTTTTGTCTGAGAGAAATCTTACGTGTCCTAGCTAATTAAACAAAGTTTTGAATTAAACAAACGTGTATCCGACTTAAGATCGCGTTATCTTGGGACCTTGGGAGATCGTGTTCATTCATAAACTTACTGCAGATTCCACAGCTCCGTATTATAACGTTATATTCATAACACGATATCTTATTGTAAAGTCTATTAATTAATATTATTTCGATTTATCAGTTTTTATGATGCAAATATCGAAGCTAAGGAATTTGTGTCTCTCTGCAGAAACTGGCTCTACACCAGGGTTTGCCAACAATTTACAAATAGGTCATATGCATAAAACTCCAAATTGGTTAAAATTTTTATTTCGAAATATATTTTAGTTCTTGATCATAACGTAATGGTTATTTTATTAATCTAATCACTGAAAAAAATACAAATAATAAAAAAGAAATGTAGAAAATAAGCGCTATTTTCGAATTTTCAAAACGCATCGTGACGTCAGAGTATATATCAACAACAGTTTTCATGACGACTGTGTCGTCTCACAGTAAGATTATGTCAGTATTTAGAGAAAACAACAAATAAACTTCATATTTTAGAACATTGACAATTTGACATCAAGGTTGGCATGCATCGTATATCATGACGTCACATAAGCCCGCGAACATGGCCGATTGTTTAAACTGTCTATTTTTGAATGTGGAATTTAATATTTTTTTCTTATGATAATATTACATTTTTAATTTTTTTCTTATGATAATATTACATTTTTAAATGATTATCAATTTTTTTCCGTATTATGGTTGACTAAATAATCTATTAAAAATATAAAAAAAAATCATGCATATGACCTATTGTCTCATGCTTAGTGTGGACAAGGGACCCTTCATATAGCAACCGGTCTACAAACAGTTCGCGATTGTTTTCAAAGACATTTATTGCACACTAGGGTGTTTTTTTAAATTTTTTTGTTTTCGGCCACATTGGTTAATGCTTTAGCATTGGACCTACAAAAAATTCTCCCAAAATTTCAGCTTCCTAGATCAAACCTGTGAACGGCACAAACCGAGTTGGTTGCCCATTTAGTTAACATGGGAAAAACGGCGTTTTTACTCAAACATGGATAGCCGGTAGATTTTTTTTTTAAATTTTTGATATCAGCATTTTGTAGAGAAATAAATTTTCCACAAAAAACGTCCTTAGTACAAAATCCGTGAATTCATTCGTCGAGGTAGAATACTTGCCTAGTAAGCTGAAGGTTGCCCACCTGCCCCCCCCCTGCTTCGTCAATGCCATTCGGAGGTTTAATATTATGATTTTAAACTATAAACGCAAATATCTTCTAAACCAAAAGGCATACAGACGTTTGCTTGTGCTCATTGGATTCAGCGTGTTTTTTTCTATAAGCAAGATGATTTTGCCAAAGTTCCGAAAGATTTCGGTTTTCGTCAAAAATCGCAATTTTTTAAAGGGGTATGTCTTGAACAATTGCAAAAATCGAATTCTTTAATATATACCTTTGAAATTGAAAATGCTAACAGAAAAAATGCGCTGAATTCAATGAGCGTATAAGCAAACGTCTGTATCTCTTTTAGTTTGGAAACTACGGCCATTCGAAGGTTTTATTTGATTTTCTGAAAACTATAAACGCAAATAACTTCTAAACCAAAAGACATACAGACGTTTGTTTGTGCTCATTGGATTCAGCGGGTTTTTTTCTATAAAAATTATGATTTTGCCAAAGTTCCAAAAGATTTCTGTTTTCGTCAAAATTCGAATTTTTTAAAGGGGTACCTATGCCTTGATAAAATTGCAAAAATCGAATTCTTTAATATATACCTTTGAAATTGAAAATGCTAACAGAAAAAATGCGCTGAATTCAATGAGCGTAAGCAAACGTCTGTATCTCTTTAGTTTGGAAACTACGGCCATTCGGCATAGGCGTAGCAACGATTTTATCCTGGGGGGGGGGCAAATTTTTCAACTCTACCTACCATTACTAGCTGCCACTTATACATAATTTGAAAACTGTTCATTGAAGCGAAATCGATCAACACGACTTTCTGGAGGAATTTCACGATAAGAAAATATGTAGATTTATTTTGTTATTTGTACATGAACAATTAATATTCTAATGGGCCAGGCCCCCCTCTTGCTACGCCAATGTTTAACTTATGTATACATGTATTTAGCATCGTTTTTTTGTACAGTTTCCACTTCGAAACAACGTTTTTCTACGCATTTTGAATTTTGATCAAAATTTACCTTAAAAAGCGATCTTTTTATACGCTTTATATTAGTTTGGGTTGTAACTAAGTATGTATGTCCGTAACGGAATCTTTGAGCATAATTTTCACCAATTTCCCGAAGTCTGATTAATTTGAAACTTTGCATACGTATCAAGGACCGATGACAATGCAATAATTTGATAACAGTTTCCCATTATCCTTATTAGGACCCCCAGGATTAATAAATTCTTTTATAGATCCTCAAACTAAAAAGTGAAAAATAAAATATAGTTTAAAAAAAACTAAAAAACACGCTTTATATCGGACTAAAAAGTAAAAAATAATTGTTTTAAAATAAGCTTAAAAAGCGTGGGGCGCTTTGTTCCACATTTTCGTACATCGAGCGCCCAACGCTTTTTAAGCTTATTTTAAAACAATTATTTTTTACTTTTTAGTCCGATATAAAGCGTGTTTTTTAGTTTTTTTTAAACTATATTTTTTCTATGTAGAACAATCATCTGTTGTTGTGTGAGTACAATCGAATGTTCTAGAATCTAGATGACAGGGAGTTTGAATACAACATTAGACTGCTCCTGATGTAAATATCATATATATTAATACGCTAAGGTTAAAGATGTTTGCCTCCCTTTTTAGAAAAAACCTCACAATTTCTCCACATAAATTATATATCATTTTACACATAATTGCTTGCTCTACTGACATCGACAACTAAAAAATGTATTATTGGTTTTGTTTTTGTAAATTAATTAAAATACAGCAACGCTGAACAACGTCTGCCATCTGACGGCTTTAATTATGAAACAACGTCAACACTTCGATCTGTCATCTGACCTTCATATTAATACAACAGACACAATACTGCATACTGCCATCTGACGGCTTTAATTTTGAAACAGCGAGCAACGCTGAACAACGTCACAGCAATGCTGCATGATGCCATCTGACGGCTTAGCTCAACGCTTTTGCTACTTGCGCCTGCTATATGACAATTTTAGTAAAATATTTCTTCGATCTGTCATCTGAGCTTCATATTGTAATACAACAAAAAGAAGAACGTTATTAAGCAGTGTGCAAAATTAGAAACGAATTGAATACCTGCAATCATATTTAAAAAATAATTTTGTAAAGTGATATTTATTATACTTATTTAGTGCGAATAATTCGCACAGGCCACTCTAGTTTCGTCTATAATGCAGAGCTACAACATTAATGTGACGCAGCCATGACAGTTATGCCGCGAGTGTTATTGCGAACGGTCAATAAGTTCGGTTACCGCTCATGCGTACATGTCGATGGGGTCTGCCGTACAATCAAGCACATCCTTCTTAGCGGTCGTTAGCAGGATACGACTCATTGCGGTCCCCCAGCCCTAATGTATAAACTGGCGTATACAGACCGTTCTCAAAAAAACGTATCATACAACTCTAGCGGTCCCGTCCGGTTTCACCCGGGTGTAAAAGAACGAATGGGGAAGGGAGGAACATATGAGTACACACATTTATCTTAGTTTACCGAGAGGAATGTTGTGTCCAAATTTCAAGATGATCGGAGTTGCCGTTCAAAAGTTTTTGTCGATAAAAAGCAGTATTTATACTTTTTTTAACTAATAATAATTTTTTAATTAATTAAATAAATTTAAAATAAATTTAAATGTAAGCCTTAAAAGAAAGCAATGTAGAAAATTAAAAAAAAAAAATAAAAATGTATTCGCCCAACGTAGGGCTCGAACCCACGACCCTGATATTGACAGTCGTGTGCTCTACCGACTGAGCTAGCCGGCGTTGTATTCTGACAACGCTAATATGGGTATATTTAGTTAGTGCATTTCACCTAAATAAAAGTTTATTTTTGAGATACATTTTGCTCCGCTCCTAATCGTTGTATCCTGATTTTATATAGCCTATAGCCTTCCTCGATAAATGGGCTATCCAACAAATTTTTTTTTTTCAATTTGAAACAGTAGTTCCTGAGATTAGCGCGTTCAAACAAACAAACAAACTCTTCAGCTTTATATATTAGTATAGATTATTAATAACTTATCACAGCTCTTGATACATTAGCAAGTAAAATTTTGGTGAGATGAGAAATAATTAATTTTCGTTATAAAATAAAGCAGATAAGTGCGGGCTCGGCTCGCGCGCCGAGGGTTCCGTGTCAACAACCATATTATTTTTCTATAATCACAAACATTGCAAACAGCAAAAGTATGTTACGGGGAATTTCTATTGTAGAAGCCTATTTTTGATCGATAATTTCGCGAGTTCTTTTCTGGGAAAAGTAAGATAAATATACAATTAAGAGCGTTTTGATATCTTCTTATCAAATACTAGCGGGCCCAGTCTGGTTCGCCCGAATTTGTAGATTGCCACCGTTTTTTCGTCGACTTATGTTGCAAAATTGGTCTCCACGAAAAGCGCTTTTATTTTAACGCGCGATAATATATAACCTATGTCCATCCTGAAGGTCTATTCTAAATATTGGTGAAAAATTTTTTCAAATAGGTGCAGTGGTTCCGGAGAATATACACCACATACACACAAACTTACAAAATTCGCACTGTCTGTTTATAATATTAGTATAGATGGAAGGTACAAAAAAAAACTTTTATTTTTCAAAAATATCCTAACATGAGGACACTGCAGGGCGCTGTGTTTACCTCCATCGCAAAAAAAAACACGACTGCACGGCGTGCAGTGTATCATCCCCTCCAGACTCGTTACCAGAAATCTCGAAACCGGTCATATTTTTAATGTTTTTTGTAGGTAATTGTAAAAATATTTATTTTTAAAAATTAAAAATAAATAACCTAAAACTAAAGTTTCATATATAAATAAATAAATCTAATAGTTTCTGCCTTTACTTGATGAAAATACATTATAAAATTAAATAAATAAAACAATTAAGTTATATTTTTATTATTAAAGTGCAAATCTTTTTTAAGTTAATTGTTTTATTTATTTAATTTAATAAATAAATAAATTACAAAATAAAATACCGCGTGGTTTGGAATGGAATTTATTCCCCATATTTTACTGTCAGTTGGTTTTTGGCATGCAAAAAATCACATAAAAAAAATAGACGACGCTTTTACCTGAAAAAAGCTAAACCGAAACTTAAATAGACTGTTAAAATCATAACCCTTCTTTTTAATAGTCATTAGTCGGGTTTGGTTAAGAAACCAGGGCGTTATTTCAACCGGGATTTCCCCCGCTCAACGCTAACCCTACTATTTACACTAATTTTTGAAACTTCTCTATTATTTTCTAAAGCCGTTAAAATATATTATTTTGATTATCTGACAGATTTTCCTCTGATAGGGGTTTAAATTTGACGCTATGACGTCTGGCTTGCAAAAATGGGCTTTCGTGATTAGGTAACGCCTCCATGTTTAATTTGACATTTGACGCTATGGCATCTGGTGGCAGAAAATCAAAGTAAAATGTGGTTTTGAGATTAGGTCACGTCTATAGCTAGATAGGTAAAACTGTTACCACTAAAACGTTGACACAATTTTTATAATCAACTAGCCTTTACCCGCGGCTTCGCACGCGATTGAAATGAAACAGGACAGCGACTACAGTAGCCCATGGCTCCACAGTATCAGTTTTGCGGAGCTGGGTTCAGCTCGACAGTCAGAAGTGACAACAGTAGTGGAGCTTTCGGCTCCACCTTGTTGCAGTACCTCTTTAAAACACAATGTTTATACATTTTTTTTTTTGGCCAGAAACCTTCGCGAGCCCGCGCACAAAAACTCTTCAAAATTTTCATCGCAATCAGATGAATGGTATGGGAACAGATAAGTCCCGAATAGACACACAGACATTAATTTTTTTATATATTAGAATTAGTGATGTGCCGGATATCCGTATCCGTATCCGCGGGAGAAGAAAGATCCGATCCGTTAGATTTTGGCGGATCTTTTACCTTATTAGTTTTCAATTCATAGATGAAATTTTATATATATAGGTGATTAGGTAATAATGAAAACCTGTTAAAGTCCATTCAGATTATTTTTTATTTTTTTAAATCGTATTTGGCACCTTTATATTGCAAACATTTATCGTAGTGAGTACCATACTAATAGTACATAACTCAAAGGTACTAAATCAACTATCTTTATAATGAGATATTGCACATCGATCTTTGGAAAGAGACAAGCTGTTATGAGAGTTAACTCTTAAAGAGGTCAATAACTTTTTCCCATAACAGATAGTCTCTTTCGAAAGGTCGATGTGCAATATTTACCGCCGCGTATTCTAAGAAAGTTAAGATCCGTATCCGTATCCGCGGATCTTGAAACCAAAAATCCGTATTCAGATCCGTATCCGCGGATATACATTTTTAACGATCCGGCACATCACTAATTAGAATATGGACGCAGATAAAAATTTCAAAAATAAAAATCCACTCACCGGAATCTTGCTACTTTTGAGGAAATCGAGCAGAGCTTCCAAAGATCCTAGAGTCGACGCCTGCACGAACACGCCTCTCTCTTGTAATTTAATATGACTAAGTGCAGACTTCAGTTCCTTGGCCACTTCCTCCTTGAGCACTTCAACCTCGTCCGGATATCTAGCGATCACCAGATTTAAGCCGGCAATCGCCTTTTCTAATTCTTTTGCCGCAATTTTTACACCCTGTGCCGCTTTGATTTCTTTATACTCTTCGTAAGCATTCTGAAAACAAAAACAAACGCGTTAAAAAGCTAACGGTTCACCAACGATGAAGGGAATTCATTGCAAGGTCCCGAATTTACAGCCCCGTTTAAAAACTAGTATTATTTATTAAAAAATAAAACTAACCTTAACTCTCAATTCCCTCATTGGCTGAGGCATCAGCAACGATCGGATTTGCGTGACTATCGGTCCGTCCGTCCCGGCCAAAAGCATCGTATCGCCTTCCCTCAAAACTCCATTGACTAAAATGGCATCGATCGTTGTTCCGAGACCGGGAATAGCTTTGACTTCTAATACAGTGGCTTGCAATTCTTCTGAGTACATAAGACGTTTAGCCAAGTGCGATTGGCAAGCATCGACTATTAAAGCCAACAAATTGCCCATCCCTTCACCTGTGACAGCACTTGTCGGAACTAACGATACATAACTACGAGGATCCGGATTTTCGTAGAACAAAGCGGCGTTCAAACTTTGTTCGGCGAATTGAAGAACTACTTCCTTCATACGCTTTTCAAATTCCAACTGTGTATGCGAGGCTTGCGCCTTAACGACGTCTCTGATATCTTTCCGTTGCATCGTTTCCCAATCGTACAAACGATCGATTTTATTTAAGGCTACGACGAACGGAGTACGCTTTTGTTTCAGCAAGTTTATCGATTCGATTGTTTGCGGTTCCAGTCCGTGCATAATATCCACGACCAAAATAGCGATATCGCATAACGATGAACCTCGGCTACGTAAATTACTGAAAGACTCGTGACCCGGAGTATCGATAATCAATAATCCGGGAAGTTTCATTGTTTTATCGCCCATCTGTAACCGAAATAATTACAAAATAAAAATTCATTTAGAGGTTCTTGACGCGATAACGTCTTATAAATTGATGAAACACCGGCTGCACGCACGAAAAAGTGTCACGTTCCGCCTGAGCCTGAGCGTGCAAGCGAGAGCGCGGTATAAGCGATAGAGAGGCACGATCGGCCCAAGCGTCGGCTTGTACGAATTTCTCTCTCTTCTCGCGTGACGTCCAAGAGTTCATCAATGTTTCTTTATGACGTTATCACGTAAAACTATCGTCCGTAAACCGACTTTACAGACAACCAATTTTTTTTATGGAATTGTATCAAAAGCAATGCTTTACCCCTTTAACAATTTTGATTTGTTCTTTAATTGCGTCTATCGGCACATTCGTAGCACCGATTTGCTGTGTGATTCCGCCAGCCTCGCCGTCTTGTACATTTGTTCGCCGTAGTTTATCGAGAATTTTCGTTTTACCCGTATCTACATGTCCAAGAACGCAAACGACTGCTGCACGTAAGTCTTCTAAGGTTTTTTTTTTCTCGGCCTCCTCTCGACGTTTCTAAAAAACAAAAAACAAATCATTAAAACAAATTATCGACATTACCTTTAGCATTAGCCTTTTCACTGCGCATTTATATTATGAGAGTGCAAGCTGTGTGCGCAATTTTTTCGTCTATTCCGTAGTGATACTAGTGATGTGCCGGATCGTTAAAAATGCATATCCGCGGATACGGATCTGAATACGGATTTTTGGTTTCAATATCCGCGGATACGGATCTGAATACGGATTTTTGGTTTCAATATCCGCGGATACGGATACGGATCTTAACTTTCTTAGAGTACGCGGCGGTAAATATTGCACATCGACCTTTGGAAAGAGACTATCTGTTATGGGAAAAAGTTATTGACCTCTTTAAGAGTTAACTCTCATAACAGATTGTCTCTTTCCAAAGATCGATGTGCAATATCTCATTATAAAGATAGTTGATTTAGTACCTTTGAGTTATGTACTATTAGTATGGTACTCACTACGATAAATGTTTGCAATATAAAGGTGCCAAATACGATTTTAAAAAATAAAAAATAATCTGAATGGAATTTAACAGGTTTTCATTATTACCTAATCACCTATATATATATAAAATTTCATCTATGAATTGAAAATTAATAAGGTAAAAGATCCGTAATAGATCCGCCAAAAACTAACGAATACGGATCTTTCTTCTCCCTCGGTTATCCGCGGATACGGATATCCGGCACATCACTAGTTCTAACTAGGGTTGCCACCATTTTTTCGAAAAAACGTAAATATATGACGGGAGCAGAAACCCAGTTAATCGTATATATATGTCGGGAGCAGTCAAAGGGTTAAAAATAATACAAAGTAGGAACAATAATAGCGCCATTTGTTGACCGTAACAGCAACACACGCAAACCAGACTGAGCCGTGTACAACTAATTAAATAATATAACAAAAAAAGAATAAAATACCAATATTCTCTCCTTCGCTCTTAAATATTTCTTTTCGGCATCAGTTCGACGATCGTCTTCTTCCGATCCTTCACTACTGCTTTCTTCATCAGAATCATCGTCGTCATCGCTTTCACTTTCCGAATCAGATTTGTCTGATTTCTTTGATTTTTCCTGCTCAGATGTCACTCCAACTGGTGTTTCTAAATAAAATTTACATAAAATTCTGTAATTCGTTTAGCGGTTTGAAAACCATAAGTTGAGACATTGCACTAAGCGTGACGAAATTTTCACTTTTACTACAAAACTAGCTTTTACCCGCGGTTTTACTCGCGTTAATGTTGATTTTAATTTTTGATTATTAAAAAATTGGTTGTCTGTAAAGTCGGTTTACGGACGATAGTTTTACGTGATAACGTCATAAAGAAACATTGATGAACTCTCTGACGTCACGCGAGAAGAGAGAGAAATGCGTACAAGCCGATGCTTGGGCCGATCGTGCCTCTCTATCGCTTATACCGCGCTCTCGCTTGCACGCTCAGGCTCAGGCGGAACGTGACACTTTTTCGTGCGTGCAGTCGGTGTTTCATCAATTTATAAGACGTTATCACGTCAAAAATATAAATGTACGAATCGAGGACGAGCGAAGCCACGGGTACAACTAGTATCAGAGGGTTTCATAGTCCCAGTACAATAAAGAAATTACCTTGACTTTTTTCAGATGTTTCGTCTTCAGAACTTTCAGCGTCCCAAGCATCTTTGACGTCGTCTTCCTCGTTCTCTTTTTTCTGTTCCGTCTGATCGACAATTTGCACTTCGACTTTGGAGTCTTGGTCAACAGCTTTCGCTTGTTCCTCTTCCTCTTTCTTCTCGGTACTCGTCTGTTGTTTTAATTTGTTCGGACGCACTCTGGTACCGGGTCTAACTTTCTTCTCACCGACTTCAGGTAACTCGACTCCTTGAGCTTTCAGAGCTTCGAGCATAGCTTGAGCTCTCGCTCTATCAGCTTTCTGTTTAGCTGTAAGTAATTTTCCTTCTTTTCGTTGACGCTCCTTGCGTTCTTTTTCTTTTTGCTTTTTCTTTTCTTTACGTTCTTGTTCCAAACGTAATTGTTCTAAACGAGCTGTCTCAGCTTCTTCTTCCCGTTTTATTCTCTCTTCTTCTTCTCTAAGTAACCTTTCTTCTTCTTCTTTCATTTTTTTCAAAGCTTCTTGCATTGCAGCAATTGTTTTCTTACCGGGACCTTTACCAGTCTTAGAATCGTCAACTACGGCTTTTGCTCCCTTTTTCTTTTTTTTGCCTTCTGTCGAAGCATCTTCATCTTCTGCAACACAAAAAAAAAAAATTAATAAGAATTGCCTGTGGCAGGCACCGAAGTAATTCCACTTCCACAGCACCAATTTTGGTACGAAACACTAAGAAAAAGTCTTAATGACATTTCCAAATTCTTACCTTTAATTTCATCATCATGGTCTGGCTTTACTTCTTCAGGTTTTGGTGTTGCTTCCTTACTTTGATCACCTGTATCTCCTGAATCTTGTTTCTTGACTCCATCTTGTTTTTTAGCAGCCTGTCGCTTAGCTTTTTCACGCTCTTTTTTTTCTTTCTTCTTCTGCGCTGCAGTTTTAACCGTACCCCCTTCTTGTTCATCATCAACGTCTTTTTGAACAGTCTCTAAAATTTCTTTTTCGTCATTTTTCTTCTTCTTTTCTTTCTTTTTCACGTCCTTCACTTCTTCTACTGGCTTTTCTTCCGTTACAATAGGTTCTTTTTTTATTCCTGAATATTCCATTTCTAGTTCAGCAAAAACCTTCTCAAGATCTTCGTCATCACTATCCTTACGTCTTTTTTTCTTTTTACTTTTTTTACCACCAGCTTCTTTTTTTTCATTACTATCTTCTTTTTGGACGGTTTGTTTTTTCGAACTTTTTTTGGGTTGAACATCTTCATCAGAGTCTGGCTCTGGTATATCTTCAGGGCCACTTTCAACTTCTAATAAAGCAAAACCCCCGCGAGGCTGCTTATTTTTTTTGTTAGTCGGTTTACTAGAGGGCATTTCATCATCAGATGCGTCCGAATCTGGCTTATTTTTGACAGCTTCTTTGACTTTCTTGTTTTTTGATGGTTTTTTTGATATTTCTAAGTCTTCAACTTCTTTAGATAAATCCTCACCATCACTATTATCATTGCTATGGGATTTACCTTTCTTTTTCTTTGTTTTTTTACTCTCTTCTGAGATTGTTGTTTCATTCGACTCATTTTTTCTGTACACAAAATAAATATTGCAAATCAGAACCGACAAATTGACAAAATACCGTTCAAATTAGGCACATTTTCTACTTTAAAAAGCTTTAAAACAACTTCTAAAGTTGCATTATCCTTAAGAGGACCCATAATATAACTTTAAATTATAGTGCGTTATTGTAATTCTTAAAAACAGAAAAAATTGTCGGAAAAAAACATTTATGTTTTGATGAGTCACACCAACACGGCTGTTTACATAATTTACAAAAACAAAACTTACGTCTTTTTCTTTCCTTTTTCCTTCACCGAAGTCTCCTTTTCATTAAAGTGCTGTTCTTCAATATCACTTTCACTGAAAAACAATTAAAAATTACAAATTGCAATGTGCTACAACAGATTTTTTGACACAGTACTTACACTTCTTCATCTTTGATATCTTTTCTCCCTTTCTTAGCTTTACCCATTATTAAGAATTAATGAAAATAGTAAATAGTCTTCCAAAATGTATCAGAAAAATAAAATAAACACTTTTAAAAATATTCTTATACAGCATGGAAAAGATTGTCCACGGCACTTTTACGTAAATATGATTAAGGTTATGTTCACTGGTAACATTTTTAAACAGTTGAATGTCATTTCTCCAATTTTAGGGATTTTTTATACCATTGATGTTTTTTCTGACATAAAAAGTGGCTTCAACAATCTATCTATCCTCCATAGTGTGTGTTAATCGGTTGTCAATTTTTTTTGGTTAGAAAGCTAAAAAAGTTAGAAAAGTGCATCGAATTAAAATAATTACACTGACAGTGCTTACGGCGTTAAAAATGAGTTCAGAAAAATTAAGTTCAGCAAAATTAAACGAAACACGTTTGAAGTTGTTTGAAATTTTAGGAGACAAAAAACTGGAATATTTAGCGCTTCTCCGTCGTTGGTTAACTGCTAAAATACCCAGAGAAACATTCGATTTAAGAGCTCGCAGTTTAATAAGACCTGAACACAGCCATTTACACAATGCATTTTTCTTGGGAATTTTAAATGATGCCTTCTTCAATTCAAGCCCAAGAACTCAGCCTCAGTTACCGTCAAATGCTCCGCATGGCATAACAGAAAAATCGGTTTCGCATCCAAACAGTAGCAAATATAAGCGAAAAACGCCTGACAAAACAAACTTCGAACCTTACGAAACAATTGAAAC
Source organism: Xanthostigma xanthostigma (assembly GCA_963575645.1). Taxonomy (NCBI): domain Eukaryota; kingdom Metazoa; phylum Arthropoda; class Insecta; order Raphidioptera; family Raphidiidae; genus Xanthostigma; species Xanthostigma xanthostigma. The sequence continues at coordinate 2,921,035 of OY754469.1, read as the reverse complement.
TCATCCGTTTAGTCCGATTCCACCCAATGTTATAAACGATATGCCATCTCCGAGGTACGCTTCGCAAGAACTGTTTCTACCCGATACGGAGATGATCAACGGCAGAATGCACATTTGTGCTTGGAGCGAAGATTTAGAAGGGGCCGAAGCTAATATTTCCGAATATGTTGTCCAAGCAGTCCAGGTAAAATTGTCACTGTTAATAAAAAGTGATTTATTCTTGCGAAATTTTCTTCAAGTCACAATTTTGACGTGATAACGTCTTATAAATTGATGAAACACCGGCTGCATGCACGAAAAAGTGTCACGTTCCGCCTGACAGCTACTAAAATTTAGGTTATGTATTATTAAATATGATATTCGAGCGGAATACGTTATCACGTAAAACAATCGTCCGTAAACCGACTTTACAGACAACCAATTTTTTTTTGTTGCAGATTTATTTAAAAAATATTATAACGGCAATAATAACAAAACATAAAGGCTACAAAGTACGAAGAGGTTTCTTCCAACACAGCTTCGGATGCGACGTTCCGAATCCCTGGCTACGTAACACTAATTACATCGTCGACCATACAGACGATGCAGCTATGGTAGTATCGGAAGACGAGCCATATTTATTACCGAAACGTAAACCGACATTACCAGATATTGAAATGAGAACAGCTTTCGAATACTCGTGCAGTAACGCAAATAAAAATATATCACGAGTAACGATGCATCAAGTTTACAACACGTTAAAAAACAATCCTAAAGTCATCGGAAATCACAGTGTCTATTCTACTAATATGGAAAGAATTATAATGTGTTTGCGACAATTAACCGACTGTAATTAGTTTATTTCAGGAATGTCAAGCTGACTGGACTAAGAGCTGGCTACGGAGAAAATGGGTGACTCGGTGCAGAGCTGAAAATTTGCAGAATAATAGGAGATAGCACAAGTAAGTAGGGAAAAAATTGCCAGAAGGCTAGGCGGAAGATAAAGAGCCGCCAGAAGGCGCTAATGTTGCGGAAAATCAATGCACTTCTGGCAATTTCTGTACTTATTCTGTAATTCAAAACTAGATTATATATTATATATATTATACATTATATAGTTATAAGGGCATACTGAAAATCCAAACATGATAATATAATAATTACATTCGACAAATATTCAAATTTATTAATGACATTTTGATCTTTATATATAAAAATTACGTGTCACATGTTTGTCCGCGATGAACTCCTAAACTACTGAACCAATTTTAAATTTGATTTGCACACCGTGTGCAATTCGACCCAACTTGAAAGATAGGATAGCTTACATTTCAATTTATAGTCGCAATATTATTTTATTGCAAATTATTTGTCTATTCCTTGACAGTCATAATAATTATCTGTTAGCTCCAGGATTGAGTGAATATTCAATAGATGGCGCAACGAACTTAACAACCATATAAGATGGCGATACCTGTTGACTGGATTGAGTGAATATTCAATAGATGGCGCAACGAACTTAACAACCATATATCTAGATCGAGGATGTAAAAAAACTGAATATCGTTTAAAACAAATGCTTTTTTTTTCGAGCACTCCGGCTGCGCCGTCGTGCTCGAAATAGAGCAAGTGTTTTAAAGACCAGTTATCCACGAATACTTTACGCTATTTTTTTTCGAGCACGACGGCGCAGCCGGAGTGCTCGACATACACACATATACGCCCATGTATATTTTAAAATAGCTAGCAATTAATAAAATAGATAGATAGATAGATGTTCCAATTAAATTGTTTTATTATTTCACTTTATACGTAGCGAAGCACGTACAGGGCCGCTATTATATAATATATAATCTAGTTTTGAGTTACAGAATAAGTACAGAAATTGCCAGAAGTGCACTGATTTTTCGCAACATTAGCGCCTTCTGGCGACTCTTTATCTTCCGCCTAGCCTTCTGGCAATTTTTTCCCTACTTACCTGTACTATCTCCTATTATTCTGCAAATTTTCAGCTCTGCACCGAGTCACCCATTTTCTCCGTAGCCAGCTCTCCGTCTAGACGGCCTGTGCTATCTTCACGAAAAATAAAAAAAAGAATGTTATTTTTAATTTTATCGCAAAAACCCATCGATATATCAGTCAGTTGGAGATGGCCCGCGGCTCAAAGGAGTTTGACACACCTGCGCTAATTTATTTGAATAATAATACATATTTATTTATTGAATGTGATTTATTTTTTAATAGATATAAGTGACATCGAAATCTTAAAGTATTTATATTTAAAAAATGCATTCAGATGAAATGAGGACCCGATAAAATTGTTTAATGATGAAAATATGTACACAACGTAAACTATGTTTTGTACTAATCAAGCTGACGATGCCAAAGAAATTTTTTCATATCTCGATATCTTTAATGGCAGATACGAAGCAATCTGGTTAGGGTCTAAATACATCGGTACTGGCAATCCCAACTCTTGTACTCCACTTTCTCGAGAGGTATATTCGCGTAGCAAATACGGACTTCCAAATTCATGAAAAAGTCGCGTGTCGTTAATTCGTACCATTACGTTATCTACACGTAAAAAGTAACGTAGAAGAATGAAAAATGAGCTTGGCATTACGCGCTGAAACAAAAATTTTAATCATTATTTTATATTCTACTAGCCGCTACCCGCGGCTACGCCCGCGATTGAGATGGAAATCGACTTTTGACATGCATATCAGGGGTTGAGGTACAAATTTTCTTATTTTTCGTAAAAAATTTTTATTTTTTTTTAATAAAAAGTATCCTATGTTACTTCTAATACCTTCAAGAGTGTATGTGCAAAGTTTCATGATGATCGGTTAAGTAGTTTTTGCGTGAAAGCGTAACAAACAAACTTACATTCGCATTTATATTTCGTTTTCATAAAATTTGTAAGTCCGGTCCTGTCGGGCCGATTTTAATGAAATTTTAATAGCACATTTTAATCATTACTAAAGGGTTAAATTTCAATTTTGAAACGATTCGGAGAAAATTTTCGGTATTTTTGGGCCCAAAATTGTTTTCAACCCTTTCTTATTTTTCGTAAAAATTTTTTATTTTTTTTTAATAAAAAGTATCCTATGTTACTTCTAATACCTTCAAGAGTGTATGTGCAAAGTTTCATGATGATCGGTTAAGTAGTTTTTGCGTGAAAGCGTAACAAACAAACTTACATTCGCATTTATAATATTAATATGAAAAATATGATATGATTTATTTTAACAGCAGACAACTCTCTAATAATTTAATTTATTCAACACGCGTGAGTAATATATAATTTCGGGGCCCTGCTAAATTCGGGAGAAATAATAAATTACTTCATGTTGACGCGTAGAGTGCTAATAATGAGCTGAAACTGTACGATAATGTATTACTGCATAGTTTCAGGACCAATAGGAACGCGGTAGCGAGCCAAAACTGTACGGTTACGAATTATTACTGCACAGTTTCTGGACCAATAGGAACGCGGTAGCGATTTGTATATATGAAAACAGCATCGCAATTCAGCGAAAGTCAGGGCCATCTTGTGTGCATCGAGGGCGGTGGGTACATCAATCAATGAAGTGATTTATTATTATTCCCTCTTTTATCAGGGCCCCGATTACATATTACTCGTGCTAGTTGAATAAAGTATTATGTGCGACCATTGATCGAAGGAGAATATTCCACTCGCGTGTTACCGCACTCGCTACGCTCGTGCGGCAAATTTCACGCTCATAATCTTCTTCTCTCACTATTCGCACAATATACTATTGTTGAGGGAAGTCGAAGTAGAAAAGATTCTTGATTGTTAGCCTCATCAGACAAAGTCGTAGGTACTTACAATTTTCACAGACAACGACGCTACACCATGATCGTTTAATTCGTCTTCAAATAAAGTCAGTTCATGGTAAAACAATATTTTTTCGCGTTCACGGAGTTTATCCATATTTATTCTGTCATCCGTGGATTCAATATCAACGTTCGACATTGTACCATTATAATCTGTAGTGAATGTCCAATCGAATGGTTTGACTTTTTCTTGAAGGTCACTGCTTGACCGGGACTCCTGCCAAACTTGTGCTACGGCTACTTTCAGCGGTAATTTACTGTTACTAACACATTTCAATGCATCGAGCGAATTAAATTGTATTTCAGCGCCACTTTTATGTCTTAAAGATAATATATTATTTGGGAATACCATGTCTGGCAAATGCGGAAGATCCAAGATACGGCTGTATCTACAAACAAAATATTTAGATTAATGTTTTATCATAATCCAAAAAAACATTTTTTATGGACCTACTTATTATATAGTCTCTGTGCTCGCGATGAATCGTGTCGCGAACAATGCAACAATGTTGATTGTAATTAGACAACTTAGCAATCGGTTATCCAAAAACTGCACCTTTGGCAAAATAATCGACTTCGAACAAAAACGCTTCAACGATTCTGCACTCTGCAGCAGCTATAGGCCTATTTGATGCCTATTGCCGACATCTAACATGTTCCTGTGCGTTCTTTTACGTTACTTTAGTATTGTTTCAAAAAATATCTTTGCGCTTTTGGCATACAAAAGAAAATTTAAAGTATTAAAAATAAACGCTCTTTTCCGGCTCCCGATGAAAGTACCACATTTAGTTGAACACTGGTAACGATGTCTAAATGTTTACAAAAGCTCTGAATAATTCATTAATACTTACTGACAAAACAAGCAATGTTCGCATTCCGTTGTATTTTCTAGGCAGCTACCATTTTTTGAACACATTGAGTGTAGTATATGTGACTGTTCATATTTTATGTACCAATCGTGAAATTGGTGATCTTCAGAATTAACTGGAAGTCTCCGAACTCCAGCTTCTTCATCAGGTACATTATCTGTCATATTTCTGTAAATATTAACATAACCTAATAATTATGAGAAAACATTTGCAACTAAAATATATCCACACTCCACAAAGTTCACAAAAAAAATTTTTTTTCAAATATGAATTTCAGCTATGGCTGTCTAAGCAATCGTTTGTTTGTCAACTTACATTCAATTACCGTCAAGAAATCAATTCGCAATTTCAAGACTCCAAGCGGTTATTGAAACTTCAAACCAGTAGCTTAATACAAACAGTACAAGCCTTCTCATAAAACTATAAATTTACACATAAAATAAAAAAAAATCCCACAAATTTCTATTTCATTAATGATTAGAATAAAAAGATGACGGCCCAATTGACATTATGTCAAATAAAAATCAGGTACCAAAGCGGTACTCGCGGTACTGAAAAACTCCTATATAAAAATACTAGCCCTAATACCTTTGTCTATGATACAGTTGAGTTCTTGATTTGGCCAATAGCGGGAGACACATCCCGGACTTCCCAAAAATAAAGAATTTATTTGAAAGGGCGGAGTCGATTCAAAAAACAGATATGTATGTATTTCCGAAATAATTTTTATTACATTAATTTATTTAATAATCAAAATTTTGTTTAAAACATACACATCTATTATCTAACAATTGCAGATTTTATATTATCTGTGGGAAAATTCTAACGTTTTTTGTAAATGGATAAAAATGTAATTATATTTAAAGGAATAAAAAGAATAAATAAATATTTTTTAAGTCAGAAAAAGTATTTATTTTACAAAAATCAGTCCAGCATAAAATTGCTTTTGGCATTACAACAACTTTAAAATGTATTATCGAACTAAAAAATGTTGAATAAGAATTTAACAAGTTAAAATAACCAGCTGAAAGTTATTACTGAAGTACTATATACCTATAGGGCTGTAGCCCATCCATTATTTTATAACAAAAATACTTTTTTTACGAAAGTGAAAAAACTTTACCGAGTAATGAAATTTTACGGTCTAGCGAATAAGAAGTTATTCCAGAAAACTTTTTTTTGCGCTTGCGTCTTCCAGATAATATAGCGGAGAGAAACCACGCGTTAAATATTTGGTATGACGCGACTTGCGTTTGAACAAAGTTAGATAGCGTCGCGACGTCGTTGTGAAACGTTCAAGTGCGTGGTTAATTAATATATTTAATTAATACGTCCGTCTTTACTAAGTAATATTTAATTACGAACTTTTTTAACTTCATAATGCTTTTAATACAATATCTACATAATTTTAAGTTTTGGTGAAGAATAGATAAAATTCATGTTCATTTCTTGAGACGAGATTTTAAAACTTCAGTTAATTTGAAATTGCAGAATATAATTTTTATTAAAACTATTTATTTTTATTGATCTAAAAATGTTATCAACATTCCACAAAAATTAATAAAATTTAATCTAGGCACCCCAAAGTGTTATTTATAAAAGAATCTGAAGATAAAATGTTTTAATTTTAAAATTGAAGCGTTTATATTTTTACCCGGCTACGAAAAAAGGAGGGTTATGATATAACGAAAATTCTTCAGGAGCTTAATTGTGCCATTTACTTGTTTTCAAAACTAATTAAAACCATCGATATTTTTTTATTCTAATTTAAAAATTTTTAAGAACTATCACAAATTATTTTACAGTAGAGCTTCGATTATCCGACTACAGTGAACACATTCATACTTTTCGTATAATTTAGTTCTATAATCCGAAACAATAACAAATTAGTTCCGGGTATCCGACGCTTTATATTAATAAATAAATTAATAAATCATCGAAATAAAAACAGATCACGGGTAGTCTGGCAAAACCACCTATCTCAAATTTTAGTTCAAAATGAGATTCAAGACCAAAAGAAATTGTAAATTATAGACGCTTTACAATTAAGTATATTGTAGATTAGATTACGTTGTAAATATGTATAAAAATATCTGAACCCCTCCCACTTCGCCTTTCACAGCTAGAATATTAAAATATTTAATTATCATGACGGTTTCTGAGGCATCTGTCTACAGGTCGCTGCACACGACGCTGGTTTTGCCGCTAGATTCCTTGCTAGATTAGGCTGCTAAGTTTCAAGCGTATTGTGGCGCTGTATTTCTTGATGGCTTTTATGTGTTCGCTTCGCACGAGACGTCTTTTCAAGCTTGTTTTGTGGATATATCTGGTGCGTGCGCTGTGAACAGAACACACGCTATGACGCCATGCTTGTTTGTGGGCGTTTTCCATGTCGCTCACATGACAAGATACTGTTTTCTGATTGGTTCTTGCTCAAAACATGCACGAAAAATAGCCACGGTTCTAATTTTGAAATACATCTTGTGAGATCGCAGGCGAGCCCGCAGTGACGTCATTTCCATCTTCGCAGTCAGCGCAACTGCCAGCAGTGATTCCAGCTGCAAAACCAGCCTCGCGTGCATCGGTTTTAACTTGGTGATACTTTGGGAGGGCCAACAGGTTTCACTGTAATTCTTAAGTAGGAGGTATTGCCATGCCACCCGGGAACCCGCGACTGTACGTACACGTATAAAATAAAAAAAATAATAAACTCAATTATGAAAACAGAACAGTAAAAACATGGATTAAAAATCGGAATAGCATGAAAAAACGTCTGTAAATTAGTGTTGGTAGTTTTAATTATGATAAAATACGAAGTTAAGTAGAAATAAAAAACAATGGGTTACGAAACTACCACGACGCCGACGGGCACAACGACCAGGGTTGTCAACGAGCTAGGTATCAGATTCCAGCTGAAAAGTTGGTGGCAAAAATTACGACTGAAGACAGCGCTATCTCATGTGGGACTTTTGATCACACTTATGCTGTATACATTCGTCGGTGGTCTGGTAGGTTCAGTTGATTTACATACTTACAGTTAAACCTATGAGTTTTGTTAGATTACAGTGACGGGGCGTGAGCATTTTAAATGGGTCAACCGGAGGCAACTCCTAACACAGGTTAGGAATGTTCGTGATTTTCAAACACTGCTGACAACAAACTACAGTATACACTGTAACACTAGTCATTACTGCCACTAGCCGTGTGTGATGTGTCGTGTATTATGTATGTACGGCATACGACCGCCTAGTGATGTGTCCACATGACTCTTTATTGGGAGCTGGCTCCGTGCGCTCCGCTCACTAAAAAGAGTCGCTCAGAGCGAGTCGTTCAAAGGAGCGACACTAGACAGTACGCACTACACAAGAGTGCAAACTGCAGAGGCGTGAACTGTCGTCATGCATGCTCAGGAGTCACGAAGCATTGCACAGCACAATACACACACTCAGCTCTGAGCTCATTTTAATATGATTCTGATCTTATATTATTCGCATTTCGGATAAATTATAAAGTATAATAAAAGCTTAACAATAATAATGTTTATTGTTACAATATTATATCTTTGTCAACGACGTCAATGTGAATGGTTTAAGTCACTGTAAGCTTAGTACTATTACACTTACAGTGTGGTATTCAACATTAAATGACTCGCCAAAGATAACTCCGTACGTGTAAAATTCACTAGTGCTTTGTGGCCTGTGCTGTGTGCGCTCTGTAAATGTGCGAATGCAACAGTACAGAATAGCTCAGCACAGAGCAATGGCGCTCGGAGTGAGTCATTCACAAAAAAAGAGCGATTCGCTCCGCTCCGAGAAAGGAGTCGTTCATTATGAACGACTCGCTCAGGAGCGACACATCACTAGTACCGCCGAATCAAAGCTGTGAAAGGTGTTGACTGAATGAAATAGATTCTTCTAGCAAACATGCTTATTTGTACTAATGTGCTGAGGGTAAATGCAGCTCAAAGACGTTCTAAATAACACGCTATAACTTGCGGGTCAGGAGTTGCGCGATTTACACCGGGGGTGTCTGATGAAGATAAGTATAGTATATTGGTCTCCACGAAAAGTGCTTTTATTTTAACGCGATTATATATAGCCCATGTCCATCACGAAAGTTCATTCTAAATAGTGGTGAAAGAATTTTTCAAATAGGTACGGAAGCCGGGTTGGCTCATTGGTGACTAGTGGAGTAGTGGCACCGCACACTGCCACTTCCAGCATGTACACGCGTTCACGCGTTAACATGTGTCCGTGTGCGGGATAAATGCAGATTTCTACCTTATCCTGGAACGGTAATCGAGCTATCTCTGACTTTTAACTGTCAAATTCTGTGAGCAGCGTTACTTTTTGCATTAAGGTTACGCGTAGCTGAAGTTTTGTTTATAGTGAAATAAAGTAATAAAAGAATTTCAAAGTAAACATTAGAAATGAATTTCGTTAAAATGAAAATGTTACCGTAAAATTACCTGTGATGAACAATAAACTCATTTCTAATGTTTACTTTGAAATTCTTTTTTACTTTATTTCACTATAAATAAAACTTCAGCTACGCCTAGCCTCAATGCAAAAAGTAACGCTGCTCACAGAATTTGACAGTTAAAAGACAGAGGTAGCTCGATTACCGTTCCAGGATAAGGTAGAAATCTGCATTTATCCCGCACACGGATAAGGCAGAAATCTGCATTTATCCCGCACACGGACACATGTTAACGCGTGCACGCGTTAACATGTTGGAAGTGGCCGTGTGCGGTGCCACTACTCCACTAGTCACCAATGAGCCGACCCGGCTTCCGTAAATAGGTGCAGTGGTTTCAAAGATTACCATCGACATACACACAAACTCACGCAATTCGCACTCTCTGTTTGTAATAGTAATATAATATAGATATAATAATAATAATAATAATAATCATTTTTATTGAGATGCCACTGATGTGGATACAAACGTCAAAAAAAAAAAAAATACATCAAATATTAAAAAAGATCCTTCAAATTATAAGGCACAGTGTTGCAAAAATATTGTTTTAATTTATATTTAAAATGTTCTAATTTTTTTATGTTTTTTATTGAATCAGGCAATTTATAGAAAATTTTATATTCTACAGAGACGGTAAATAAATAAATAAAAGTTGACACAATGAAAAAGATATAAAACGTTCACGCATTATGTATTGCCGGGGAGATTATGATAATACCCAGTTCCATAAACAACTAGGGAAACAGAGAAAAGAAACAATCTTTTTGGAGAGGGAGAACAGTACATTCAAGCACTTAAAATGAATGTGCGCATTATTGCTTTATGGCGTCTATAACTGCTCCAATGTCCTTTTTCTCATTTTCCAGACACATTTTAAAGTTGCCCTTATGGACGATACTTTGCATTATAATATAGTTACGAATATTCATTGCGGAAATATCTTAGTTTGTTGTAACAATCTGTTGGTATTTTACTTTACCACGGGCCATCTACTCAACATTTCAGTGAATTATCCTATGCGGACCGTTTCATATAGTAAAGCCACGCTATTCTGTGGTAAAGCATTGCGCGCTACGTATTTTTGTAAATATTTATTGTTTACACACGTCGTTGAAAAAACGAAGAAGAAGCATGATATGTGTTGTGCAGTACCTAATTGTGTTAGTAGTCGCAATTAAAAAAGATTGACAATACGTCCTATAACATTAGTGCAGTTAAAAGAAAATTTTTAAAATTGTACCTAATAGACAAATTTCCATTAGGTGCTTTTAGGCAACTTTTTAAAATTAATTTTCATTTATTGTGTCCAATAATTAAGTCCATATATTTCTTTTTGTTTACAGAACGAAAAGGCAATCTTATATATTTCTCGCACCACGTGTATTGTGAAAGTCTATTTTTCCTCAACAATTTGGAACTTAGATAGATTTGGTTTGACGTACAAAAGATTAACGAAAACAAATGAAAATTCAATTGTTTTTGTCCGTTCTCTAGTTATGAATAGATTGAAAACAGAATAGAATGTAAGTGCCTCAAATGGACGTTTTAAAGAAACATTTCCGTGTTGTATATTGTAGACTATTCCATAATAAGCTAACATTTTATTGCGCACCCATTAAATTACAAAGGTGCATAAAATATAGATTGGAAATTGTGATATTATTTTTAAAGACGCAGAAACAATTTAACGTTTAAAATTGAACTTGATTAACAACAATAACTAGTGTGACCTGTGCGAATTATTCGCACTAAATAAGTATAATAATTATCACTTTACAAAATTATTTTTTAAATATGATTGCAGGTATTCAATTCGTTTCTAATTTTGCACACTGCTTATAACGTTCTTCTTTTTGTTGTATTAAAATTTGAAGCTCAGATGACAGATCGAAAAACATTTTACTAAAATTGTCATATAGAGGCGCAAGTAGTAAAAGCGTTGAGCTAAGCCGTCAGATGGCATCATGCAGCATTGCTGTGACGTTAATCAGCTTTCCTCGCTGTTTCAAAATTAAAGCCGTTAGATGGCAGTATGCAGTATTGGGTCTGTTGTATTACAATATGAAGGTCAGATGACAGATCGAAGTGTTGACGTTGTTTCAAAATTAAAGCCGTCAGATGGCAGACGTTGTTCAGCGTTGCTGTATTTTAATTAATTTACAAAAACAAAAGCAATAATAAATTTTCTAGTTGTCGATGTCAGTAGAGCAAGCAATTATCTGTAAAATGATATATAATTTATGTGGAGAAATTGGGGCTTTTTTTCTAAAAAGGGAGGCAAACATCTTTACCTTAGCGTATTAATATATATGATTGTTTTACATTTCCGGAACAAATATTGTTGGTCGCTAAAAAATTAAAATGCACCAGCACCATTAAAACGAAATTCTAACAAAAAAGTGAAATGTTTAAACAAATTCAGAAATAAATAAATAAATACTTATACATATAACAGCTTGAGTGTTAAAAATGTTAAATAAATATTTAACAACTTGGAGTTTCTGTATATAACGAAATTTGTAAATAACAAAATTAACAGGGTGTTGTAATTTATTTATAGTTGCATATTATGCATGTGGATGCTGTACAGAACATTCCAAAGAACGATACAAGAGCACAATAAATCACAAGTTCAAAATGGTTGTTCACCAGCTGTTCAATATATGACTCCTTGTTCACCCGCATAAATATTACGTAAATTTGAATGTGTTTGTGTTTGAGAAGTAGTCCCGGATATCTCCAGTCTTTTTTTCTGTATACAGGGTGAGTCAGACCACCCGTAGCGGTCGTAGAGAGTTGTGTCAAAAATCTGTATCATAAAAGCCCTAATGAAGAATCGAATGGTAATATTTTTTTCCCCGGAAAGGTCGGCCTCCCTATTTGTTTGCTCCAGAATGTTCAGAGCTCCGGAATATTAAATGGCAAGATAGGTCGAAAGTGGTATTGTTGAAAAGATCTTTAAAAAATAAGCAAGTTTTGTAGAACATTTTTTTTTGTTACTGCCACCCCTGTTAAGTAATATTCGTTTGAAATTATTAAATTAACATGTCATAATAACGAACTTAATTTTCAAAGTTGGCATTATAGTGCCAACGCGGCTTGGAGGCACGTTGTGCTGGAATTATACGTTTGGGACTTGCTGTAAATGTATTCGAATGGAGACGATTGATCTAAAAATAGCTGCACAAATTCCGTACTGTTAGAACACTGCTACTAAAATTAGTCATCGATAGAGCAAATTGAGGAAAATGAGCCATTTATTAGTAAGTTAATAGCCCACATAAATCACGTTCCAATTTTATTCTAAACTATAACCTTCACTCACGACTCGAGGCCACTGCACATGAGGCTGGTTTTGCCGCTTGAATCGTTGCGCTGGTTGCCGCGCTGGCTACGAGGATGGAAATGCCGTCACTGCTAGATTTCAAAATTAGAACCGGGGCTATTTTTGTGCTTGTTTGTCTGTTTGTTTTAAACAAGAACCAATCAGGAAACAGTATCTTGTCACGCGGACGACATGGACAAGCACCCACAAACAAACATGGCGTCATGGTGTGTGTTGTGTTCAGGGACAATACACGCCCACTTTTGTTAACTTTCGAAATGTCCTGCGGCATCTACCTACAAATAAACCGACACCGTACCGATAGATAAAATATAAAGTTCTAACAAAATTGGTTCAGTCGTTTTTTGAGTGATATCGATACAAAGGGAGAGGCAAACAAAAATTCTGGAATAATTTGGTCTCTTGTGGGTACCGGTATCATATGAAATTCCGGAAAAAACCCGCAAAACAACGAAATTGCAGACTGCAGAAGTTATTACTTATTAATTGATGATAAACCACTTCAAAAATCATACAAGATCCGTTCTGCAGTATAATCATAAATTGTGTTCCAGTTCATCGATTCTTAATTCAAATGCCTTCTCAGTTTCTGACTTTCCATAACAATGTGCTGACAAATGATCTTGTTCGTCGAATTCCGACAGTTGTTAAGTGACGAATAATGACGAGTCGATTTAGCGATAGAAACCTTCTTGTAGAAAGCAGAATAATGTCTAATTGACACAGAGAATTATAGACTACGCATTATCTATCAGTTATGTGTTGGGCGAGAGAGATAAAACAAAATCGCTGTCAATCTCTGTGAACGCTATTGTCCAAATCTAAATATCTATCGACGCTATTGGTTCACTTTTGAATCACTGTAAACGTTATTGGGTCGCTTCTGAATCTCTGAGGTTACTATTGGCTGAAGTCTGATACTTCTGTATTCACTAATATTTCACTATTACTGAGCATTATTATCTCTTAACGCTATTGGTTCAAGTCTGATTCTACGTGAACGCTATTGGTGCGTGAATATCTGAGAATGCTATTGGTTAGAATCTGAATCTCTGTAAACACTATTCGAATCTGAATTTTTGTGAAATAGAAAAAAGAGCCTATTTCCTTCTACTGAAATAGGCAGTCGATACTCTCTCGTTTTCTGATCTGTTGGGTAGTCTATTCTCTTTGTCAATGAATTTCTATAGCGCGAAGACGATAGGATGTCCGGGAGTTAGAAGGTTTACTATCTTACACTGCAACCGTTCGGAAAGTTCAGAGGTTGTTAGATAGTTACTTCGAGGATTACGGATTTATTAGACATTTTCACATAGAAGTATCAACCTGAACCGACAAAGTACCTATTTTTAAGTAAAGTACATGGTGATTATGATCAAAACGATACCCTATTTGCTCACACATTTTTTATATATTTTGAGTTAACTTCTTTACATATAACAAGCGGCCCGGTCCGGCTTCACCCGAATTTGTAGATTTCCACCGTTTTTTCGTCGACTTACGTTGTAAGTTTGGTCTCCACGAAAAGCGCTTTTATTTTAACAACGGAAGGTTATTTAATTATTTAATTAGTTGATTTGTTGTTTGTTTGTGGTTTTGTGATATTTTAGAATAATTATGTCATAAGTATAAGTTATTTTTGATGTTAGTTAACTCGCAGCTAAATAAAACCATACTATTTTTTAATAAGTACCTACTTTTAGGAAAATCTATACTAATATATAAAGCAGAAGAGTTTGTTTGTTTGTTTGTTTGAACGCGCTAATCTCAGGAACTACTGGTTCAAATTGAAAAACATTTTTTTTGTTGGATAGCCCATTTATCGAGGAAGGCTATAGGCTATATAAAATCACGCTACGACCATTAGGACCGGAGCATTAATGAAAAATGTTCCAAATGTATCTCAAAAATGAGCTTCTATTCAGGTGAAATGCACTAACTAAATATACTCATATTAAGCACTGTGTACACCCAGCGCCGACTGGCTCAATCGGTAGAGTACGCGACTTTCAATATCAGGGTCCTGGGTTCAAGCCACACATTGGGCGAATATATTTTTGTTTTTTTTTTATTTTCTATATTGCTTTCTTCTAAGGCTTATATTTAAATTTATTTTAATTTTATTTAATTCATTAAAAAAAATTTATTAGTTAAAAAAAGTATAAATTCTGCTTTTGAACGGTAACTCCGATCATCATGAAATTTGGACACAACATTCATCTCGGTAAACTAAGGTGAATGTGCGTACTCATGTTCCTCCCTTCCCCATTCGTTCTTTTACACCCGGGCGAAACCGGACGGGACCGCTATATTTAATATAAATCATATCATTAAGTATATACCTATCTGCGAAATACCTCTGCACCACAGCTCTAAACCCATAGATACAACATCTAATGTCAGTTATCACTTAGGCGTGACGTCACAAGCGGATGCCATGACACCTGCGAGCGTTAATTCAAAATAGAAAGATAAAAATGCAATAATTTCCGTCAAATTTAATTTATTGCTGAAATTCGGAAATATTATAGACGTGTACCTACATTATAATATAGAACGGGATTTCAAAATCTGTCACCATGCCTATTATATTTTACTGCAGTGGACACAAAAACAACGCAAGTTATCTATTTTCCAATTTATAATACATACGAAGATTGTGTAAGATTTGTAGTGAAATGGCGAAAGTTTATAAATGATTTGTTGCGCAGAAATATTAATAAATAATAACAATAATAGCATGGCGACGCGTCTGTGTTCACGCAGGATTGTCCGATATGTTTGACCGCTGTAAAGACAGAGTTAATATAACATGTCGTAAAACCAACCGGTCGCCCAACGACGTTGTTGATCGTCTTTTACACCACCGGCGTCCATCTGATATTCCCGATCTTTTTAGTGTTTTCGGACCATATATCTATTAATAAACTATATGAATTATTGCCTATCTACTCAATGTGCGGTGAGTGAACGCAACAAAGCGTATCGTAAATATATCTGCATTCTGCGTCTCTTTCTTCGATGTAATTCCCTGGTTTTTCCGATGATAGGATTGGTTGATGTACTTGCATTCAATCTGAATAAAGTCTCTCTGTTTCAAAAACTTTGTCCTTTTCTATGACGTTAACATGGGCGTAACCAGCTTTTGGCCCAGGAGGGGGCAAATTAAAAATTTCTTAAGCCGGGTCCCCCGTGTTTGTTTTGCCCTCCTGGATACGCCAGTGCTTACGGCGTAAAAAAAGACAGACGTATATGTTTGCACCCTAATGGTTCGATTGCGATTTTATTCCTATGCTCAGTATAGAATAAAAGTATAGGTATGTTTCGGACCAAAACAAAAACACTTATATCACGGTGTCAGTCTGTCTGTCAGAGGCATTCATATCGGGATCGGGGTACAGAACAATAACTGGATGTGCCCAAATTTAGATTTTTTTGTTTTTAAGTCATAGAAAATGCTAATATCACACTACGACCAATAGGAGCGGAGCATCAATGGAAAATGTTGCAAAATATAATTTAACACTCTGACAGTTTTATTCTAATTTTGACACTATAGTCTTTAAATTTTTTCATATGTTTGAATTACATTTAAAAGTTGTTATGTTGTGACAATATTGCCTTAGTAGATATTTGTACGGTGACACAATGCACACAGGGTATGTATTCTACACTGGAAAATAGATACACCCGTCTGGCTATAAAACGTTCCGTAGTATATGACGGCTTCAGCCGTCGTGTCAAACTTTTGAAGTTTTGTTTATGACGGTCTAAGCCGGTTTGTCCGTCAAAGTGTTAAAATTGAACGGTAACTCTGATCATCATGAAATTTGGTCACAGCATTCATCTCGGTAAACTAAAATGAACGTGAGTACTCTTGTCGCTCCCCATTCGTTCTTTTGCACCCGGGTGAAACCGGGCGGGACCACTAGTATATGATATGGTCTTGGAAAGCGTTTCTAGTACGCCAGTGCGTTTTATGTAGGAAGACGAACTTCGCTAGCAACAAGCACTGGAAAGTCTGCTTGTGTACAGAATGGCCGTATAAACGAGAAAACGAAACGACGTGGTCTCTACACTGTCACATAAAAAGGATGGTGCCATTGGGCTACGAGCCTACGATGCTACGTACAACCCAATTGCTATGGGCCAGTTCATAAATTGGTTACATTTGAATTTAAAATAAGCACGAACAAGACCCGCATTATCATTGCCAACTTTCACAAAACCGTTACCTTTTCTAAATTATTGGGAAAATTCCAGCCAATTGGGTGACGGGACCATTCCAACTCCAAAAATATTGAGATTTGATATACGTAATATAATAAAGAAAATAAAATTTCTGATATCGCGACGCAGGTAATGGCTAGTTTTAAATTTTGATATTCGTTCCATGTGTAAAAATTAATTAAAGCTAGCTAATTTATTTATGACAGATCTACAGAACAAAAGTACAGCTGTTTTTTTTTTATTTTCAAAATATTTCCGAAACTATAAAGTTTAGAAAAAAAATTTGAACAAAACTTTCTTGATATTATAATAAATAGAATATTAAACCGTTATGAAAAGTATACCATTATTATATAAAAAACAACGTTATTGTAAATATCCTTTTTGCGTATGCGCCGATTTTCGCCAAAAACATTATAGGGCTCTTCATATTTGCGTATATGAAACATCATCCCAAAATTTTGTTTCAATCCGTTCATCCGATTGACATGTATCGTGATTCGTGTTCACAGACAAACAGACAAACATACTAACCACGGCTGCTTTCAATCTCATTTGTTTAGAATAGGCGTCGTAAATTCCCAAATTTGTAATTGCGACAACTCATCAATAGCTGATTTGAATAATATATTTATATCATGTCAAAATTATACTCCGGACGAAATATGGCAACACTTACAAGAAAAAGGTTTATATTATTTTCCTCTCAATTCAAGTTATATTCTAAGTACAGGTAGTTTTGAAATATATGAAATATTAAATGAATATTGTGCCAGACATAATATCACTATATGAAATTTACTAACAGTAGTCATTTTGTATGTTCATCCAAGGTCTGAGTCCTGCGTTTGTTTATGGTTCCTAATGCTGCGCGGGCCTGTGGCGAGAAAAGGTGTTGGTCCCTTTATCCCATGTTTGTTTTATCCTTATTTTTATTTTTATTGTGTCTGGCACATGGGATTATATCCTTGAAGCCAAGGGGGGTTTAAAAAAAAAAAAAAAAACATACTAACAGATAAACAGACGCACAGATTTTTTCCAAAAATATGTTTTTTGGATTCGGGAGGTCTCAAAACGAACAAATATAGTAAAATTTTGAAAAGTGAATTTTGACCTAAATTAGTAGGTACCATTCCCCCACTTGTGGTGTTGGAATGGTAAAATAACTCTATATATTTGTGAAACTTATTACTGTTGAATTTTTTACATAAAAAAATATTTTGTACGTTTACTGAGGAAGAAATTAGCCCGATCCGAGACACCTTAGCGCATGTTCTGGTTTATAATAATTTCAAATTCTCTAGTGAAATTAATTATTTAACAAAAAACTTCAAGTCATCGTGAAAACAAAACGTACTTTGTAAAACTGAAGCACGCATCAACTTGCTACGTGTGTGTAGGCCGTTTATATTGTACACTGTGTCCAGGGATGTTCGAAGTTACTTAATAATTAAAATAATCTTAATGCAAACAGTATATAGAATTTTCTACCTGTACATTCGAAAATTAATTTATTTTTTAATGTATATTTTTATAAAATAAGTGTAAAAAATTTATCAAAAAAATATGTTTATTCAATAATTTCGGGGCCCTGCTAAACTCGGGAGAAATAATAAATTACTTCATGTTGACGCGTAGAGTGTAATAATGAATTTTCTGGACCAATAGAAACTCAGTAGCAAGCCCAAGCGCGAAATAATGAAAAAAAACTGCACGCAGCTTCTGGACCAATAGGAACGTGGTAGGCGGTATTGTATATATGAAAACAGCATCGCAATTCAGCGAAAGTCATGGCAATCTTATTGTGGGTACGTCAATCAATGAAGTGATTTATTATTTTTCCCTCTTTTATAAGGGCCCCGATTACATATTACTCCTGCTAGTTGAATAAAGTATTATGTGCGACCATTGATCGAGGGAGAATATTCCACTCGCGTGCGTTTTACGCTCATGGAATCTTCTCCTTCTCTCACTAGTCGCACAATATACTATTAGTGTCTTCAACGTGACCTCTTTCCAGCGATATACATAACAGACACAATACTGCATAGTGCCATCTGACGGCTTTAATTTTGAAACAGCGAGCAACGCTGAACAACGTCACAGCAATGCTGCATGATGCCATCTGACGGCTTAGCTCAACGCTTTTACTACTTGCGCCTCTATATGACAATTTTAGTAAAATATTTCTTCGATCTGTCATCTGAGCTTCATATTGTAATACAACAAAAAGAAGAACGTTATAAGCAGTGTGCAAAATTAGAAACGAATTGAATACCTGCAATCATATTTAAAAAATAATTTTGTAAAGTGATAATTATTATATTTATTTAGTGCGAATAATTCGCACAGGTCACTCTAGTATTATTTAATGGAGTAGCGCACATAGGACCAACAGCCTGCAACTAGCAGCCAGCAACGACAGTCAGTTTGTCGACTGCAAATTCTGTCTAGCCGTGCTGGACCGATCTATAGTGTGCTAGTGATGTGTCGTTATTGATAAAACTACTTGAAACCTGCAAAATGTCGCACATATTACGAAACCTGTTGGCTTGTGCTGGTTTATGCTGGTCTAGTGTGCCAGTTTGTGTTGTGCAGGTTTTCTGCTTGAAAAGTACGGGCGGCTTTTAAATAACTTGACGAATTCATGGACGCAGTGTGTATATTGCCACGACCGGAAATGAAACTCACTGCTATGTGCTTCAGGAGAATTCATAATACTTTCTTTTCTCTTCTCTGGAGAAAATGCAGGAAAATGATACCTCATTGTTTATAATACTATGTGGATTTGGTGAATCTATCAGCAAAATCCAGTAAATTGAAAGAGAAAATAATGGAAAAAAGGGAGACAATCTTCAGATGGATTTCAGTTACCGATTCTCAATTTCATATAGCTAAATTGAAATTAATCCATTCTATAGTTCGTTATTAGGTTTGCAGGCTTGGGATTATAAAATGAGTGGACCGGTCCGGCTTCGCCCGAATTTGTAGATTGCCACCGTTTTTTCGTCGACTTACGTTGCAAGCTTGGTTTCCACGAAAAGCGTTTTTTTATTTTAACGCGATAATGTCCATCCTGAAGGTTCATTCTAATTATGATATTGAAAGAATTTTTCAAATAGGTGCAGTGGTTCCGGAGATCATGCTCCACATACATACAAACTCACAAAATACGGACTATCTCTTTATAACATTAGTATAGATTATTGGGAAACAAATTTCATGAGAAATCATATTATGAGACCAGAACTGGGGGTGTCCAAGGCTTCGCTGGCACCGTCGTCGTAATTTAACATATTACGACACTAGATATACAATCTACTATTCCAGATTTACATCTATATGCCAGTAAAGCCGTGTGCAAAGGTTAGTTTTATTTTAAAATAACAAGTTTAGTAAAACTACTAATAAAATTGAAAAACCTCTTAAAGTGTATATAGATAAAAAAAATAAATTGAAAGTATAGATTCACACATACGAACCACTACTGATACATCTCGTTTTTTTTTTGTTGTAAAAATCCAGTTAGCCTTTTATGCATGAGACCCCATTAAAGTGTTCTATGAGGACTATGAGTGCGTCAAAATCACCAATTCATATTATAGGAGTGGATATAACGTTACACGAGAATTGTCTACCATGTTTTGACGTTTCAACGCATACGCACTTCCATAATGGGTCTGTACTAGATACTAGAAACGTGAGCATTGCGCAATACGCTAGGAAAGTATCTTTTGACATTGCGCCCTCTCGTGGTTTTTTTCTCTAATCTGGTTCAGTCAAAACCTTAGTGTCATATGTTATACGTGCATTTTAATAAGGATTAATTGTCGAATAAAATGGGGAAAAAGCTATCAAATCGAAGTGCTGTGTTGTTGATTGTAAAGATACATCAACTAAACATCCAGAATTACAATTCCACCGTTTTCCTGGATTTTCTAATAAATTAGAGAGAAAAAAATGGACTGCAGCAGTACGTCGTCAAGGGTAATTACATTTTATTTTACGTCTGTAATCATTATTAAATACATGAAAAATAGGTATCATAATTGTTATTTTGTTAACAAAAATAAGATTTATGAAATTTAGAAAGTAAAAATGTAATCATTTATGTAGTTTTTTTACTGACATTTTGCGTACATATTTTTTTATAATTGAGAATAACGCTGGTTTCAATGTGTTTGTAAGTTTTGGGTGAACCACTTTTGGAAAAAATCAAACACGAGATGGTGCGAAGGTCGCGTGTCAAAGATACTTTCCTAGCGTATACAGATTCTTCAAAAAATAAAATGAAAACACAATTAAAAATACGGAAAAATAATCAAACCAATAACATTTTTTAGTTTTAACATTTCCATGTATTTCGTCAGAAAATGGAAGTATGGGGTCGAAAAAAGTCAAGTTATGCTTGTCTAGTGATGTGGGGAGGAAAATTTCCATTATATTTTCCGGAAAATATTCAATGTACACTCAAACCGCTATGATATTACACATACAAATCGCGACTGTATGTAATCAGATAGCTTCATAACTGTACCGACACCATGTTCGTTGGATTCTAATAGAAAAGCTCGCCCTATTTTCGTTACTATCTGCCTTTTGTTATAGTATAGTAGGGGTGTACAACCGATTAATTCTAGACCACTTTTCGGCCGATCCTCAAGCAAAAATGTTATTGTTAAGTAGTAAAATGCATTTATGTCATTTTGAATTAATAAATAAAACATTAGAAATAAACACGGATAATAAAATCAAATTTTATACAACCTAATCTAATACACAAAAATCCCAGCAAATTGGGTGACCGCGACGGGACCATTCCAACTTCAAAAACATTGTCTTATAATAATAAAGAAAATAAAATTTCTGATATTGCGTGAAGTGACGCGGGTAATGATTAGTATTAAATACGATATTTGCTATCGTTGGTATGGTTACTTACATAATATGTTCCACGTCATGTTAAAACTAATAAAAGCATGCTTAACTAATTTATTTCTGACAGATCTACAGAACAAAAGAGCAGCTGATTTTTATATTTTTAAAATATTTACGAAACTATAAAGTTTAGAAAAAAAAGTTCTAACGAAACTTTCTTGAAAAAATGAATAGAATAATAAACCATTATGGTATACCATTATTCTATCTAAAAAAAAAAAACAATGTTATAATATATATCTCTTCTGCGCATGCGCCGGTTTTCCCCAACAACAATAGGGCTCTTCATATCCTCTCAAAATTTGGATTCAAACGGCTCCTCCGTGTATCGTGTTCACAGACGCACAGATTTTGGATTCGGGAGACCTCGAAACGAAAAAAATATTGTAAAATTTTAAAAATGGATTTTGATCTTTAAGTTAGTATCATTCCTCGCTTGTGGAGATGGAATGATAATTAAAGTGCTCCCGCCCAAGTTCATAGAGGTTTGACACTTCTAGTATATAGTGACGACGCCGATGTACTGTTCTCTCTATTATGAAACTGATGTATCTCCAGCATAGCAGGATTATGCTGATAACACTAACAAGAAAACGGCCATACCTTATACACCTAAGAAGCCATTGTTCCCGTCTTCATAAATAAGTTTTCGTGTTAAAAGTTTTTTAAATATTTGCACAAATTAATATTACATTGTAAAAATGTTGTGTAAAATTACAGCGGCTTTATTGTCACTAACAGAGTCTAATAAAATTTATGGCCGTATAGCAAAAATTGCAAATTCATGTAAAATTCCATTTATTTCACACAATATCAGTGTAAAATTTTAATAGTACGTTATACGGCTATTAATATCGATCGAGTACCACTTCTCGACCGGTACTGGATATTTCGAGTACCAGTGCACCACTAGTATTTATTAAAGGTATGCGAGTACTCAAAAATCGAGTAATAATAGTATTCGATTCTCGAGTCATGCAGAAAAAATACTAAAAAAAAAATTGCGTCAAACCCAATCGACCGATATTATACAGGGTGTCCCATTAAGAATGGGACATAGAACAACCGCAGATTCTCCAATTTATTCAAAATGAAACGATTAAGCGAAATATGCTTAGATAAAATGTTACTCGTTTCCGAAATACGGGGTGTTGAAGTTGAAAACTGAAAAATTATTAATGTCCATAATTTTTTTAATACACCGTATAATTTTACTCAAATCGACACACTTGTTAAATATCATAAAATGCACCTAACAATAAAAAAATTAGTTCAGTACGCTCTACCAGTGGCGTACGGCAGGAGTAAGTAATGCTTGTACCCCTTCTAAATGTTACGCCGCTGTCTAAATTTTAATTTTGACTATAATTTTAATTTTTTTGATATTTTCTAAGTCAATAATGTACACTTGTTAGTTTGTTGTAAAGTCATTGGTTTTCGAGATATTTGCAGTTTTTTAAGACAAAATTGTAAAAATGAATATTATTAATAATTAATAATACAAATAAAAAGTACATGTCTATCTTTAACTGCGAATATCTCGAAAACCAACGACTTTACAACAAACTAACAAGTGTACATTATTAACTTAGAAAATATCAAAAAAATTAAAATTATAGTCAAAATTAAAATTTAGACAGCGGCGTAACATTTAGAAGGGGTACAAGCATTACTTATACTGCCGTACGCCACTGGTAGAGCGAGTAACATTTTATCTAAGCATATTTCGCTTAATCGTTTTATTTTGAATTGGAGAATCTGCGGTTGTTCTATGTCCCATTCTTAATGGGACACCCTGTATAATATATAATCATTTATCCTGCAGACTAAAAAATTTGTCAGCAAAAAAATTAAGACGTGAACTCAAAAACATCTTGGTAATTAAATGTCCCTACACAACTAAAGACTACTACGATATTAGCATTATTTAATTTTTCTATGTATTTTTTGTATATGTATTGACTTATTCTACGCCAATTTTTTGGTATTTAATGAATAAATTTCTATCTATCTATCTATTATATATTTTGATTAAAAAAATGTATGGATCTGTTTCGTCTGCGTTCAAACTCGGCTACATTTATCAGTCCGTTAAATTTATTTATGATCAATTTTGCGTAATCGGCCATATTAGTTTTCGAAACATGGTGGCAGACTGGCAGCGTATGCGGTAGTTGTAAATTTGAGCACGTCAATATCTCTGTACGTAGATGACCAAGAAAAGTCCCCTAGGAACAAATGGGAACGCTTGTGAACAGTCTCAGGAGACACTGCGGCAATATATTAGATTTATTGATAGCGCATGGTGTTGAAAACGGAAACTAAAGGCCGCTGGACACGAGGCTGGTTTTACCGCCGGAATCACTGCTGTAACTTGTACTGGCTGGCGTGCTGGCTGCGGGCTCGCGTGCGTGGTCACAAGATGAATTATTTTTCGTGCTTGTCTTGAGCAAGAACCAATCAGGAAACAATATCTTGTCTTCAAACAAACATGGCGCCATGGTGTGTGTTCTGTTCAGAGACAATAAACGTTCACTTTTGTTAACATTCGAACTGTCACTGCCGATCTAATCCCAGCCTACTTATGGCCACGACATTAATAAAGAATAAATGCAGTTTTTTAAATTTTTCTTTATAACTCAGGTGCTATTTGAGATAATTACTGAAAACAAAAACGAACCGATACAAAAAAGGCCAAGGAATAAGATGCAATTAAAGAAAAAATTTTACTGCTGCTGCTACTTCCCGTAGGATTCTTCAAACTTGACTAAAAAAACATTGTCTTATTCTTCCGTCTCCACTGTAATCAAGCCTTGATTGAAATTCAAAATTCATACATAAAAATGTTCCTAAAACTCTGCTCTATCAAACAAAAAAAGAATTTTAAAAATCGGCTTATTAATTTTGAAAATACAACGAATCGAAATTACATATAATTTTAGGTGATCCACTTTTTATGTAACTGAGTGTATATAAATACAGAATGTTCAAAAAATTCCGTAACGCCTGAATATCTCAAAATGATTAAGTTTTTTTGAAAAATGTTGCTAATGAAAGTTGCTCAATTCGTTGTAATGTATTTCTCGATCACAAAAATGCCCCCCAAGGAGATGCTCCCATGGGGGAGGTCAAGGGGTAACTACCAAAATTTGAAATGGCAACCGCATTTTTTGACGTGATAACGTCTTATAAATTGATGAATCACCAATCTTATAAATTGATGAATCACCAATCTTATAAATTGATAAAACACCGGCTGCATGCACAAAAAAGTGTAACGTTCCTAACGCGTAACGTTCCGCCTGACCCTGTGCGTGCTTTTTGCTAATTTCTCGCTCAATTTAAATCAGATCGGTTTGAAACCAGTCTTAAACGAAAGAGGAGAACATTTTACATAGATTTCGTATAACATAATTTGCCTAAACAGTTTTTTTATACAAATTTATATAGAAAAGTAGCTGTATAAATGCAATGTTGTCTAATGCATGGCGCGACGCGGTCGGTCGTCTTTGTTTGCCGTACATGGAAATTAGAAAATAACGTATGTCTTGTCTTAACATGAAAACGGCTGCATTTCTAATGTTTAATTCAATTTTTTGACATTAGTATTTTGTGAAATGCAACGCCTTCTAAGTTAAGTATTGGAATAACTAATTATTATTAGAACATAATACTTTGACAGTTGCAAACGTCACTGTTGACATTTCTTATCATTCCGACACCAAGGATAAGTGGATTGAAACCAAATTTTGGGAGGTTTAGGTTATGTATTACGGAATACGTTATCACGTAAAACTATCATCCGTAAACCGACTTTACAGACAACCAATTTTTTTTTTATAGAATCAAGCTCTTCGGCCAAAAAAAGACATCTTTTGTTCCATACTTTTTTTTATTTCAAACTACAGATCACCGAGTAGGGGAGGACGGGGTCAATTGTAACAGTATTTATGTACATTCAGTCACCAGCGACAGAATGCAGTAGTATCATTTTCTCATTTTGTTGGTAAATATATATTTAATATCGTGTCCATCGATTGTCCTCAATCCTGCGATTTTTATTATTATTTGTTGGTAAATGTCACTAAAATAGTCAGTTACAATTGACCCCGTCCTCCACTACGCGAAGTAAAAGTCTAGCATTGAATAAATCCTTCGTGAGAGCACCATCCCAGGAAGTTATTTTTGTCGGGGGGTGAAAATAACTCGGAAAATTTTAGCCCGCGTACTCGGTGATCTGTAGCTTGAACAAAAAAAAGTTCGGGACAAAAGATGTCTTTTTTTGTAAATAAGTACATTACAACGAGTTGAGCAACTTTCATTCGCAACATTTTTCAGAGTAACTTAATCTCTCTGAGATATTCAGGACTTTCGGGACACGCGGTATAAAAAACGCTGTTAACGAGTTACCGATGTTTGAGGGATAAATAACCGAGTTCAACTAAGTGCCAGGGTATTTTTTTTAGCGCAGCTCGTTAAATTATGCCTGTAATCTTATTAAGAGAATAAACAATGTGTTTATTAACGAGAACGGTAATGCGGCAAATTCCGTAAATGAGTAATATAATTGAGTAGGCAATCGGAACCTGCAATCAGCTTTATACAGTTCATGTGTGAGCTTTTAGGGTTGATACCATCATCAACGGTTTTAACTCACGCTACATTTTTAATGCTAAACAATAACACTCCAGTGCCTGAGTATAGTGGCCGAGTCGATAAACATTTTTCCTGGCTTTTACTAGTGTAGTAAAAGCGTGGCTTGACAATGTTTTTAAATTGTGACTACACATATATGCTAATTTTTTACAAAAAAATTTGTTGTAAGAGAGAATAAATAAATAAAATTTGCTGTTTTAAAGACCGCGCATACTTGTCAAGCATAACCCTGCACGACCTGCATAGCCTGTTCGTGAAGATATGTTATTGCATCCTGTAACCAGCAGCCAGCAATGATCGTCAGACGATTGCCTGCATTTTTTGTCTAGTCGTGTTCACAAGCCGTGCTGAACCGATCCAGTCAGTGGCGTAACACCTGAGGCGCGTGGCAAACTCATCGGATGGGGCCCTCTCTTAATATAAGGGTCGTAACTCGTACAGGTTTATGCTTGACAAGTTAGTGAGCGCGGTCTTTAAATTGCAAAATGTTTTCTGGAATTTACAATTACTTCATCAGTCATTAGTTGCTAGTT
This sequence comes from Xanthostigma xanthostigma, assembly GCA_963575645.1. NCBI lineage: Eukaryota > Metazoa > Arthropoda > Insecta > Raphidioptera > Raphidiidae > Xanthostigma > Xanthostigma xanthostigma. The sequence continues at coordinate 2,894,147 of OY754469.1, read as the reverse complement.
TTTTTTTTTTTTTGGTTTGGTGTTTTTGGGTAGACAAGAAATTGTCGTTGATTTATATATGTTACCGTAAAAACCCGTTTTCAGTTAGAACGCGTATTTACTAGTTAAAACTAGTTTTCACTAAACGCCCTCGTTAAAACTAGAATTTACTGTTGGTAAAAATGAATATCAGTTAAAACTAGTTTCAACTGGTCAAAACGCGTTTTAACGGCACCAAGCAGTTAAAACTGATTCCACAAAGTTTAGAGGTCGCGTAATGTGATATAAACCAAGGGACGCGATGGAAAGAGGCATTATTAACAAAGGAAAAATGTTCTTTTACTGTGTTATGTTACTAACTTTAAATATTAAATTTGTTTGGGATGTTTCAATTCGTAATTATTGAATTAAATAATATGTTATCATATAATGTTTCTTTTTCAAATGACTAAGAGGAGTACCTACTAATTGTTTTTGTTCGCTATTAATGTCTTTGTTAAATGTGTAAGACTTTAATAAAACTTTAATAAAAGTTGCCAATATGGATCTCCATAAGGAAGAATGATATTTTTATATTACTAATTAATATCAACGTTGTTCAGATGTTACTATTCACAAATGTTCTCAATAAATATTTTAATAAATAACATGTAATAATGTTTATTTTTTAATCAAGACTTCATTCTATTAAATCAATCCTCTGAAACACAATTTTCTAGTTACTACTAGTTTTGTCTAACGCTCACAGTTAAAACTAGTTTTACCTAAAAATCAATCTTCTAAATCAGTAAATTCTAGTTGTTACTAGGAAATTCTAGTTTAGTGAAAACTAGTTTTAACTAGTAAATACGCGTTCTAACTAAAAACGGGTTTTAACAGTAACATATACATACTAGTGATGGATATTCGTATCCGTATCCGCGGATATCCGAGGGAGAAGAAAGATCCGTATCCGTTAGTTTTTGGCGGATCTTTTACAGATCTTTTACCTTATTAATTTTCAATTCATAGAAAACCTGTTAAATTCCATTCAGATTATTTTTTATTTTTTTAAACCGTATTTGGCACCTTTATATTGCAAACATTTATCGTAGTGAGTACCATACTAATAGTACATAACTCAAAGGTACTAAATCAAACTATCTTTATAATGAGATATTGCACATCGATCTTTGGAAAGAGACAATCTGTTAACTCTTAAAGAGGTCAATAACTTTTTCCCATAACAGATAGTCTCTTTCCAAAAGTCGATGTGCAATATTTACCGCCGCGTACTCTAAGAAAGTTAAGATCCGTATCCGTATCCGCGGATCTTGAAACCAAAAATCCGTATTAAGGTCCGTATCCGCGGATATACGTTTTTAACGATCCGGCACATCACTAATACATACTCAATGCTTATTCATAAAACTGCTCCATGGGTGTTTTCTTGCGTACGACAATGCATTTAGCTAGAAATCATTTCCTCAATATATATAAGTACCTAGTTCTTTACTGGAACCATAAACAACGAGGAAGTGTTTTAATTTCGCATAGCATTTAAATTAAATAAACTGCACTTGCTACACTTAAAACATAAATTCAAGTAATTCAGTTCGGAATTTCAAGTACAGTTCAGTAACAATTTTAATTTAATGTTTGTACAGGGTTCTCAATTTGTTATTTAAGGCATCTTACATTTTTGTCAATTTCTAACTTTGAGGTTACAGTGAGACAGACATTTTACAGTACTGTAAATTAGGCAATGTTCCATTTTACACTAATTTTTAACTTACATCTAGTCCAGGGGTGGGCAAATCTTTTGATCGTCGGGCCACATTGCTGATGAAAATTAGACCGTGGGCCAAACATTTGGAGAGCAAAAAGAAAAAAAAAGCTCCCTTCATTTCCGCAACAGGAAAGTTTTTTTTGAAAAACATTTGGAGAGCGAAAACAAAGGTCCTTTCATTTCCGCAAAAGTAAAGGTCTTTTTTCCAATTTTTTTTTTATGCGTCAAATTATATTGCCAAACTATTTTCGCTCTTAATAATCATTTATGAAATGCTTCGCGGGCCGGAGAAAATTCTACTGCGGGTCGCCATTTATAAAGAGGTAAAGTTTGTAAGTTTCGATTAGGAGGTAATCTCCAAAACTACTCATCCGATTACAAATTTTTTTTTAGAATAGACTTTCAAGATAGAGATAGGCTATACTATTCAATAAATAAAATTATCGACCAATTAGATCATAATATTATATTATTGTAACTGTAAGATATAATATTATGATCTAAAAATAAACATACTTATATACATGTTCATAGGCCCTGAAGATGAAAATAAATTTTTCGAAACGTTGGCCACTAGCGAAACATTGGTAAAGCTTATTTATTTATGATCCTCAACCAAATCCTTCCTTCATCGTATTATTTATAACAAACATTTAATTTTAAAAATTTGGGCGAAAATATTTTGAAAACTATGCTTTTTAGAGAATTTTCATTTTAGGGTTAGGGGAAAATCAATTCTCATAGTGTCAAGTGTCAACACTGGCGTTATAGCAATGGCATTTACGCTGAAAGAGGGAAAGCGTGTAACAAGTCATAAATTATCACGGTACGTCAAAAATAATTGAGTAAACAGTCCGAAATCTACGCGAGGGGAGTTACCGAATTATATTATAAAGAGTATAATGTAACCCACCAAAAACATTCTGTAAAAAACTAGCCAAGCCTTGATGGAGCTGCTTGTTTATCTCTAAAAAGTAATGAAATCTAGACAAAGTCGTGCCAAGTCTAAGGTTTCTTACTGCGATTTCTTTATTATTATAGTAAATGTTGTGTGACTTGGCCGTTCAAGGGTACAAAACCAGGTGCTCCATGACACCATTGCACCAATCTGTCGCCAGAACCGGTAGAAGAACCGGCCAAGTCACACAACATTTACTATAATAATAAAGAAATCGCAGTAAGAAACCTTAGACTTGGCACGACTTTGTCTAGATTTCATTACTTTTTAGAGATAAACAAGCAGCTCCATCAAGGCTTGGCTAGTTTTTTACAGAATGTTTTTGGTGGGATTTCACTTCTTTTTGTAGAAACGTGGGCATATTGATTTATTTTATTAGATTTTCTTATTTGACAGTTTTTTTTCTTTTTAGATGTACATAGTTTTTTTATTATTACAAATCTTTCTTTTCTTTATATGCGTGTATATGTGTGTTTTTCATTACTGACATTTTTTATTATCAATATATAGTTTAAATTCCACAATTTATATATATTGTAAAATTAAAGTATACAATTAAATAATGAAGTTTTATTTCTTGTTAAAATAAAAAATGTTTAAAAATGTTAAATTTCATTGTTTAAAAATGTTAAATTTCATTGTTTAAAAATGTTAAATTTCATTGTTTCGCGCGACGTAACAGTGTTTATATTTTGAAATTAAAGTAAAATTTTGTTTCTGAGCTTTAAATGAGCTGTGTTGTCACAAATTAAAAAAAAAACAAATTAAGAAAAAGAAAAGTTAAATTATACTTTAGTAAGTATCATTTTCCATAAAGCTACATGATTTATGAAAGAAAACACGGGTTTGCTGAATTCATTCATAGCTCATAGACCTGGTATGAGCTTGGAATGGCCCAAAATATCTAGCGACGTGTGCGGGTAGTAAGCGCGTTTTAAAATACAGTCAACGCTATCTAGCGACGTGTGCGGGTAGTAAGCGCGTTTTAAAATACAGTCAGCGCTATCTAGCGACGTGTGCGGGTATCACCGCCACTCTTAGTTCAATGCATTATATTTTGACCAAATTTTGAGCGAAATTAATATTTTAGTGTATTTAATTTGAGTTTTTATAGTTTTCCCTTTATGTGGCCATTAAACCCTAACTCTGTACCAAATTTCAGCTCTCTGAGTTTATGGGAAGTACTAGTTCTATTTTGATGATCATGAGTGAGTGAGTGTCGTAAATGCGAAACTTTGCTTTCGCTTAACTTCGGAACTAAATGACCTACAGACTTGAAATTTTGGATTTTAAGTATGTGATTATAGCTAACTGGATGACGAAAATTTCTGCGTTCTGGTCTTATCCAGAGGTTCTCAAATAAGGGCCTGAAAATGCGGCGAAATGGTTCCAGTAAAGGTAGTACGGCAGTGTTTGCTTCGCGCTCGACTTGGCGGGGGCACTGCCGTGCCCCCAGATTATTCTGATAAAATAATGCGGCATTTTGCAGGTGTAACATTGATCAAACAATTCACGGAGCTTACTCATAAATCCTGCGCCTTATTTCTTATCCACTTTACACATTTTACGCGTAATATAACTGAATATCTACGCAGCCTACATAAATAAACGAACATATCACGCGTGACCTGTCACTGTCAAATATTTATATTAACGGTTTTTATTTATTTATTGTCAATAATAATGAAATTTTAATATCCTGAACTCAACACAGCAGGATACGTCAAAATTAGTGATGTGCCGGATCGTTAAAAATGTATATCCGCGGATACGGATCTGAATACGGATATTTGGTTTCAAGATCCGCGGATACGGATACGGATCTTAACTTTCTTAGAGTACGCAACGGTAAATATTGCACATCGACCTTTCGAAAGAGACTATCTGTTATGGGAAAAAGTTATTGACCTTTTTAAGAGTTAACTCTCATAACAGATTGACTCTTTCCAGAGATTGATGTGCAATAACTCATTATAAATATAGTTTTTTAGTACCTTTGAGTTATGTACTATTGGTATGGTAGTCACTACGATAAATGTTTGCAATATAAAAGTGCCAAATACGATTTAAAAATATAAAAAATAATCTGAATGGAATTTAAGTTTTCATTATTACCTAATCACCTATATATATAAAATTTCATCTATGAATTGAAAATTAATAAGGTAAAAGATCCGGCATTAAACTAACGGATACGGATCTCTTCTCCTTCGGATATCCGCGGATACGGATATCCGACACATCACTAGTCAAAATGCAACAATATTGTAACGAGATGCCACTGGAGGCGTGGCAGTGTAATTATGTCCGAGCCGCGTGGACAACAATACTTGCATTGTTGTCGGAACCGCACAAACAACAATGCGCGCAATAATTCCAGATATATATCGAGATGGTTCCTTATTTAAGGCCATGGCCGATTACCTGTCAAAATCCTGTTTGCCTACCTTATCCTAATGTCCTAAACTTCCTTCGTTCACCCATTGCTATTAATTAATTGAAGTAAATGTAGAAAATAACGGGAAGTGTGATAGATGGAAAATAGTAATGGTGCGAATGGCGTCTGTTATGACATACAGTCGATAAACGGACGCTAAACGCATTATTATTATTATCGTTTTGAATTTAATTTGAAACGTTAATGAATGAAATCCGTTCTCCCTGTGAATGGGACATAGAAAGATTTTAAGTTAAAAGCCTTGCAAGTGACCGACGCCAGGAGAGGTCAAACCATGTGTGTCCTGGAGTTACGGATACAGGTGTGGCGATTTCCTACAGGATATTTAAGTACATCATTTTGTGCGTTCGTATGCATTCCATTCTGGTAATAAATTCAAGCCTTCAATTTAATAATAATAAAACATCAATAAGCAGGTAGTTTGCGCTATTTTTGAAGGTACTCCTTATTCTACCTGCTTCGCTCGATTACAAATCGCTATTTTCGCTTACTGCATATCCCCCTTTTGGCATAACCGCATATATCAGGGACGGCGAACCTTTTTACATCTACGTGCCAATTTTTTTACAAAAATTAAAAATGTTGTCATGATTCCGACAAGCAGGCAAAAATAACGGTTCAGATGTAAATAAGTATTTACCTACTAGTGTGACCTGTGCGAATTATTCGCACTAAATGAATATAATAATTGCCGTCAGATGGCATCATGCAGCATTGCTGTGACGTTGTTCAGCGTTGCTCCGCGCTGTTTCAAAATTAAAGGCGTCAGATGGCAGTATTGTGTCTGTTGTATTACAATATGAAGGTCAGATGACAGATCGAAGTGTTGACGTTGTTTCAAAATTAAAGCCGTCAGATGGCAGACATTGTTCAGCGTTGCTGTTAATTAATTAATTTACAAAAACAAAAGCAATAATACATTTTTTAGTTGTCGATGTCAGTAGAGCAAGCAATTATCTGTAAAATGATATATAATTTATGTGGAGAAATTGTGAGGTTTTTTCTAAAAAGGGAGGCAAACATCTTAACCTTAGCGTATTAATATATATGATAACTTGTAAATCATAAATTTGCAATTTCAAGCTCTCCAGAGTTTTTTAGAGCAAAATTTCATTGAATAAAAAATTATCATCCGTTAAATTATCTAGCTGATAGGTAATTTAGTTATAACGAAAATAATTTTTATACAGTGTGGTTACAAGAAATGCACATTTTTAAGCTTTGATTATTATTAAGTTTTTAGAAAAAAATGTTTTTGATAAAAATGTGTGCTTTAAAACCTAAAATCATCTAATTAGAATCGATAAAGGGGTCATATGGGAGTTTAATTTGGTACAAAAATAAAGAGGCCTTACTAATGGAAACCAAATTTTAGACTTAAGGTTTTTAGGGGACTCTTTAGGAAAAAAAAATTATTTTCTCCTTACTTTCCTAGATAAACGTAATTTACTGATAAACAAAATGGCCTGTTATTTTTTAAGAAGTAGACTTATTCAAATCCGTTCAATGGTTCTCGAGTTTTGAGATGCCTGCTATAGTGCCCGCGGTGAGAGTTGAAGCCAGGCACGTCATCAATAATATGCTAGTGAACGCCTACTTGCACGCAGACAGTGGCGTGTGGAATAAATTCGACATATCGATTTATAGCGGTAGAATAAAAATAAACACTCGACGCACATGGATCTCCGAAACAGCCAATAGCAAGCTAGAAGGCGGGCGCAATGCGTCCACGTCACTATGACGCGGTGGCTTCATCTTTCGCCGCAGCTAGTCTAACTCCTAAACTTAACAAGTTTCGATATCCCTAGAACCTACTCAGTCGCACATTTTTGCGTGACACTCTCTTTTGGAGACATTTTGTCTTTGGAGACATGTTTAAAAACTTACATAAAAATCCAAATTTCAAGCATCTTTTTAAACTTCTGCATATCTCACATCTTTTCTTCGTCCTGCATTTCCATCAGTTGGAATTCGTTGCCACGATAAATTATTTATAGACGTAAAATTAACATAATTTCCGTGCCATCGATGTTCATAAATATAAATTACGCGTGAATAAAATAAGACGTCTGCGCTTTGAAAACAATAACATTAAGCAGTATTTTAAAACGGAGCGAGTAAATCTCTGATATTCTTTCAACATTCAAAAATAACAAAGCGCTACATTACTGCTTAAACGATCCAAAGATGCTTCATTTTCTTCTTTTAAAGTTCCCTGAATCATTTTAATAAATTTAAAGTAAATCGATCTCTGTTATTTTTTCGATATTCAAAAATAACAAAGCGCTACATTACTGCTTAAACGATCCAAAGTTGCTTCATGTTCTTCTTTTAAAGCTCCACGAATCAATTTAATAAATTTAAAGTAAATCGATCTCTGATATTTTTTCGATATTCAAAAATAACAAAGGGCTACATTACTGCTTAAACGATCCAAAGCTGCTTCATTTTCTTCTTTTAAAGTTCCCTGAATCAATTTAATAAATTTAAAGTAAATCGATCTCTGATATTTTTTCAATATTAAAAAATAACAAAGCGCTACATTACTGCTTAAACGATCCAAAGTTGCTTCATGTTCTTCTTTTAAAGCTCCACGAATCAATTTAATAATTTTAAAGTAAATCGATCTCTGATATTTTTTCGATATTCAAAAATAACAAAGCGCTACATTACTGCTTAAACGATCCAAAGTTGCTTCATGTTCTTCTTTTAAAGCTCCACGAATCAATTTAATAAATCTAAAGTAATTCGATTTCTACTATTTTTTCAATATTCAAAAATAACAAAGCGCTACATTACTGCTTAAACGATCCAAAGTTGCTTCATTTTCTTCTTTTAAAGTTCCACGAATCAATTTAATAAATCTAAAGTAAATCGATCTCTAATATTTTTTCAATATTCAAAAATAACATTGCGCTACATTACTGCTTAAACGCTCCAAAGTTGCTTCATTTTCTTCCTTCAAAGTTCCACGAATCAATTTAATAAATCTAAAGTAATTCGATCTCTAAATTTTTTCAATATTCAAAAATAACAAAGCGCTACATTACTGCTTAAACGATCCAAAGCTGCTTCATTTTCTTCTTTTAAAGTTCCCTGAATCAATTTAATAAATTTAAAGTAAATCGATCTCTGATATTTTTTCAATATTAAAAAATAACAAAGCGCTACATTACTGCTTAAACGCTCCAAAGTTGCTTCATTTTCTTTTAAAGTTCCACGAATGAATTTAATAAATCTAAAGTAAATCGAATCCTTCAATATTCAAAAATAAAAAAGCGCTACATTACTGCTTAAACGCTCCAAAGCTGCTTCATTTTCTTCCTTCAAAGTTTCACGAATCAATTTAATAAAACTAAAGTAAATCGAATCCTTCAATATTCAAAAATAACAAAGCGCTACATTACTGCTTAAACGATCCAAAGTTGCTTCATTTTCTTCTTTTAAAGCTCCACGAATCAATTTAATAAATCTGAAGTAAATCGATGTCTAATATTTTTTCAATATTCAAAAATAACAAAGCGCTACATTACTGCTTAAACGATTCAAAGATGCTTCATTTTCTTTTAAAGTTCCACGAATGAATTTAATAAATCTAAAGTAGGTAAATCGAATCCTTCAATATTCAAAAATAACAAAGCGCTACATTACTGCTTAAACGATTCAAAGATGCTTCATTTTCTTTTAAAGTTCCACGAATGAATTTAATAAATCTAAAGTAGGTAAATCGAATCCTTCAATATTCAAAAATAACAAAGCGCTACATTACTGCTTAAACGATTCAAAGATGCTTCATTTTCTTTTAAAGTTCCACGAATGAATTTAATAAATCTAATTCAAATCGATTTCTGGTAAACTAAAACCTGTTGAAATAATATTGCAGGTGTTTCGAGAATTGGAAATGCCGACTGAAGTAGCGCGTCGGCTCGAACTGAAGGAAAGGACGCGTGCCGAACGCGTACACCTGGTGGACACAATAAAAAACAACACCGACGTGTCGAATTTGGAGGCACTCGTCTCGTTGGAACTAGAACGGTACGAACAAACCCTTCAGGAGGCCGTATCGGCTGGCATCGAGTTAGACGAGATCAACGTATTCAAAAGATACAACGAACTTAATGTCGATCCCCAATGGAGCATCCTACAGGCTGTTTTTTTCTCGTCAACTGTCCTCACCACTATAGGTAAGTCACAACCGAAATATCTACCAAAAAAAAAAAGACGGGTTGCACTACGGGAGTGCCGGCAGAAGTGAAAACTTGAATATTAACGTCTTAATTTTTTGCATTTAGAAGCATTGTTTATTTATTGGCAACACTTGTAAATAAAATGGTTTGTATCATAGATTGCATTTTTATGTACGATATTTCAACGCTAGATGTCTAACGTTGTATAAAAAATAAAATGGTTTGTATCATAGATTGCATTTTTATGTACGATATTTCAACGCTAGATGTCTAACGTTGTATAAAAAATAAAATGGTTTGTATCATAGATTGCATTTTTATGTACGATATTTCAACGCTAGATGTCTAACGTTGTATAAAAAGTATCTGGCAATTGCTATCACTTAAAGAGTCTCACCCAGTTCTTACTTTTCCTGACGCGAGTTTAACATTTTTTACCCATTACAAAAAAAGTGTACAACGCCGCTAAAGAAGTTTTCACTTCAAAAAAAAAACCCCTACAATATAATTTTCCCTGACCTTTTTCATAACCTATACCAGTGATCTCCAATTATTTTTCCTGTGGGCCGTTTCATAACATTGTCGAATTTTCGCGGTCCAAAAAAAAAATTAAACCCGCCCCCCTCTCCAACTCCTTCTACTACCCCCTTCCGCAATGTTATCAAATCCTCTACTACTAGACTACTTGCTTTGGTTAGAAAACTTTCCTTTGGAGTCTGTTGTCATCTTATGTGAAAACACGATCGACACCGGAAAATCAAGTCGATAAAATATCGAATAAAGTTCAGCAGATGATGCTCCCGTTGCGGTAAAATATATAGTATAACGTGTGTTGCTGTAATGTCCAACATATGGCGCTGTATTCAAATGCAGATGGCGCTCCCGGGGCGGTAAAATATTTAGTATAACGAGTGTTGCTTTAACGTACAAAGCAATCGGCACGAAGAACTTTCGAAGATTTGCGAACAAACAATGACATTTTTATTTATACAACGAAACTAAAAAAACATCGGTTACTATTTTATATACATGTTGGTATTACTGCAAGCGTGTAGTATATTAAGGTACGTATTCATACACACGGAGATATAAATAAATTCCCCTATAAATAGGTCAAATACATACATCAACCCGTATATTACATTATATTGGGGATGTCAACAAATATTTACCTAGCAAGTATATTTTATAGGAACTCAACGTTAAATGTAAATAGATATGTTGACGACACGGTGATCTAAAAATGTGCACACAATTAAATAATATATTTATAACTAGTCGTAAGAGCCCGGCGTTGCCCGAGAATAACATCCGAAGCAAACTAATGTGCAATATGGATTTTTCCACTTACAAAACTGACACAATTAGTTATAATACGCGCCACTGATCTAAAAGAGTCGGAAGTTAGTCACAAACAGCATCGCAAAGCCACATTTTAGAGCCGTAGATACTCCCACCACCTCCCAGCTACCTGCACGAAACGTGCGCTCGTCGGTGATTGGCCGTGATCGCTCGTTTCCTTTGTTACTTGTCGCTATCCTGCTTTAAAGTACAGTCGAGTACGCTATTGTTAAGCTGTTATTGTTATTTTTGTTTTGTTGAGTTGCGAGATTGTAGTTTTTCAACAGACTGTACATGCGCAAGCCCGCATTCGCATCTAACTTCCGAGCCTTTTAGATTCGTGGCGCGTATTGTACGTCATCTTTCCGTGGCAAAACGAAAAGAAAAAGTTTCCATTTGTATAAATAAGGTTTAGTCTTATGATGATATGAGGACAGTAATGCCATCTGTCGGTGTGAAATGGAAAGTCAAAATGTACTTGTATTCCTGTAAATAAGGCTTTTCGGTGAATCGTTTGTTCTTACGAACTCGACGATCTATTAACCGTCTTGATTTTTCTATAAATTCGTGCTTAGGTGTGGCAGAAATTCGAATAGCGAGGGAGAAGGGTACCTCCGCGGCTCCGCCAAGTTTTATGTAGAGATTATCTGGTTTAAAAGGTTAGGGAACACTCCAGAGCATACTAAATATGGACGGTTAGGAAACTTTATCATCCAGTAATTGTATAAACTGACTAGTAAATCTACGAAATGGGTCGACATAAATTCAAGTTTAATTGCCTATAACACATATACAACCATCTTGGAACATGAGTTATAATATATGCATATGTAATATGCGACTGTATATATTATATAATGTACATAGGTACCGGTTGATGGATAGTAAAAGTTCATATATACTTTAATACTTCGTGTGCCTGAACACCCCTGCATAAGTCCTACTGGATTCTACGACTAGGACATAATAATTTTATACAGATGTACTACCATGCACTGAACCAGAATGGTATTTCGCACCAATTTTTATTTTTAACCGACTTCAACAAAAAGGAGGAGGTTCTGTGTTCGTCTGTATATTTTTTTTTTATGTATGTTCACCGATATCTCCGTCAATTATGGACCGATTTTCAAATTTTTTTTTTTATTCGAAAGAGTGCACCTCAGAGGTGGTCACATCGGAACCAAGTCAGGATCTGATGATGGAATCCGGAGAAATCGAGGGAAACTCTCAAATTTCAAAGAAACGCATAATGTTTTTTATGTATGTTCACCGATTTTTAGTGTTAGATTAACACTAAAAAGAGAAAAATAAGATATTTTTAACAAAAAAATTGAACCGACTTCACACTAAAAAGTAAAAAATAATTGCGTATTGAAATGTTTTGGAGTCGGTGTAGTTCTCCGAATAGATTTCATTTTGGCTGACACCGACTCCAAAACATTTCAATACGCAATTATTTTTTACTTTTTAGTGTGAAGTCGGTTCAATTTTTTTGTTAAAAATTTTTTTTACAAACTTTTATTCAATTTCAAGTGTTTGTCATGGATAATAATTTAGTTGCAAGCCGATTTTGGACAAATTCGGCCTGATCTATTACTTTGAGACTTTGCATACTTATGTATAGTCTAAGATCCGGTATTAGAAATATATACCCTCATCTGTTATTTGATGATCACAAAGATCGGAGAATCTCGTTAGAGATTCTCTTCTGTGCTAAATTCCGCACATAAAATAAAACAAATAATAAAAATTCACATAATAAAAGCAAATCAATGCATCTCCGCTCGACCGCCCGACGAATCTCTAATAGATTCTTATACCTACATTGATTTTGCCTCTCTCCCATATAACGCCGTATATAAGAGGCCAGTTTCCAAGTTTTATAGTTCTGTGACCACGTGACTTTCGTCTTACAAAATTTTTTATATATAGGTACATTGATAAATCGCACATGGGTTGCCTGGCTAAATCGCGTACCGATGCTGCTAAATTAAATAAATTCTAATTGATTTTTTTGGATCAGCTACCCCGATTAGTTAATCATAAAAATCGAGCCTAAAATGAGGGAATATGACACAAGGAATTGGAATATTCCATTGATTGTGTACATAAATATAGATCGTCCACATAAACATAACTTGTAAATAGTAGTGTTGTGCGTACTTTGAGTTTATTTGTTTTGTTAACATTTTATTTGTGTCATATTAATAATAATAATATTACTTATTAGTCATGTTGTCAATACAAAAATTGAATATGACAGGTCAACAATAGAGAAGAATATAAAATTAAACATTCAAATATGCATCCACACTGTAAAACAATTTAGTTTGTAAAAATTGTCTCACGGCCAAGTCAAATCTTTTCGATCGGCGAATGTCCAATTTTTATGATTAACAAATCGGAGAAGTTGATTTTGTTTACCAAATTCGAAAGCGCTCAGAACTTTTTCGTATTTATCATTTTGGTAGAAAAAGATACACCGGTACTCTAAGGAGCGCATTTCTTTTGGGTTAGAAAATGCAGGATATTCTTTTAGTATTCAACCACAATAATTGATATTTTTTCTTCCTGGTAAGTTTAACAAAAGAAATAAAGAAAGTGGGTGTCAGAGCTGAAAATGTGACATTTTGATTGATTATTTCCGTTGCAAGAGCGTAGTGATTTTGAAGTGTTGCGAATGGTTTAGGGTCTGATTTTAAGTAAACGTTGGTAATAGAACGAAATCATTTTCTGGTATCGTAGTTATTTGTCCGTTACACATAGCTGCACGTTATATGCAATATTACAGACCGCGAAAAGTCGACAATTTTTGTATACGAAATTACACGAAAAATAATGGGAAATCACTATTTTAGAGCAGCGATGGCGAACCTTTTTGAGTAGTGGGTCAAATTTTTTTAATTATTTTTTTGAAGTGAAAACTTCTTTAGCGGCGTTGTACACTTTTTTTGTAATGGGTAAAAAATGTTAAACTCGCGTCAGGTAAAGTAAGAACTGGGTGAGCACTCTCTAAGTGATCGTCAGGTCACGTGTCCTGATCGAAAACTTTTATTTATACAACGTTAGACATCTAGTGTTGAAATATCGTACATAAAAATGCAATCTATGATACAAACCATTTTGATCGAAAATTCGTCAGACGTTAATATTCAAGTTTTCACTTCTGCCGGCACTCCCGGAGCGCAAACCTTTTTTTTTAGTACTAGCTCGTGGGCCACTAAGTCAGTGACGTTACTTGAAAAGGGAGAGGGGGGATGAATAAATACTATTTTTTTCTAGTTCGAAACACGACGTTTTACGACCACGCTGGATTCAGCGTGTTTTTTTCTATAAGCATGATGATTTTGCAAAAGTTCCGACAGATTTCGGTTTTCGTAAAAAATCGCACTTTTTAAAAGGGGTACCTATGTCTTGAAAAAATTGCAAAAATCGTATTCTTTAATATACGTTTGAAATTTAGAATGCTTACAGAAAAAAATACGCTGAATTCCATGAGCGTAAGCAAACGTCTGTATATCTTTTTTAGTTTGGAAACTACGGTCATTCGAAGGTTTTATAATATGATTTTCTGAAAACTATAAACGCAAATAGCTTCTAAACCAAAAGACATATAGACGTTTGCTTGTGCTCATTGGATTCAACGTGCTTTTTTTTCTATAAACATGACGATTTTGCCAAAGTTTCAAAATTTTCGCATTTTTTAAAAGGGAATGTCTTGAAAGAATTGCAAAAATCGAATTCTTATACTTATACTTTTGAAATTTAGAAAGCTTACAGTAACAGCTCTCAGTAATGCAGTGTAAGCAGCAAGTATGAATAACGGTACGGAACACTCAAGGCGCGAGTTCTACTCGCACTTGTTGTCCGTCTTTTTTGATGTGAAACATCTATAGCCGCACGTAAAACAGATTTCTGGCGTGGCGACGTGGCGACGCGTCGCCACGCAATCGACTGTGCGATACCTATAGTGTATACTCCACAGGGTATACAGTGTTGTTTACTATTATAATTAAAGTGTGCATTCATCTGTGCATTAAGCACGCGTATATTTGATGTGTTTGAAGCGCCAGTAAATGTAAAATCTACTCTCTTGGTAGATTAAATTATGTTTCACATCTGCCAGGCGTCCCGCGACGGTTCACATTTTTTTTTAGTACCTATTATTGCCTGTTCTCTCTTTTATGATATAAAAAATGAGTTTATATCTCGATTTTGCTCCGTTCGGTCAAAAATGCTTTTCTCTCTGCACACCTATATTGCATATACCGATGCTACCAGAAAATGACCACCAAACTTGGAACATCAAATGTAAAATGTCGAAAGTGCTTTGGCATCTTTCACATTCATATATATATATATATATATATAGGCGAGCGCCATTCTGATGGCGGGATCTCATTTGTATTCTGACTTGAAGTCGAGAATAACATCCCTGCTGTCATTATACAGCTTTTTGTGACACGGTTATTGGAAATATTTCTGCATTTGAAAAATTATACGAAATGTAGAATGTGTTCAAGTAACCGTAGAGAAAAAAAAATGATTATTTTTATGTGAAGTTAAGGAATGCACAGAGGAAATTTTCAGGCCGCTGCACACGAAGCTGGTTTTGCTGCTAAATTCCTTATTACATTTAACTGCTGGTTTTCAAGCGTTGGTTTTCGTGATGGCTTTTATGTGTTCGCTTTACACGGTGCATGTATTGAAGCTTGCTTTGTAGATGGGTTTGGTGAGCGCGCAGTGACAGTTCGAATGTCAACAAAAGTGGACGTTTATTGTCTCTGAACAGAACACACACTATGGCGCCATGTTTGTTTGTGGGCGTTTGTCTGTGTCGCCCTCGTGACAAGATATTGTTTCCTGATTGGCTCTTGCTCTTGCTGTAGATGACCAAGCAAGAAAAAGAGCCCCGGTTCTAATTTTGAAATCCATCTTGTTAGATCACAGGCGAGCCCGCAGTGACGTCATTTTCATCTTTGTAACCCGCACGGCAGCCAGCCCAAGTCCTAGCAGTGTTTCTAGCGGCAAAACTAGCCTCGTGTGCAGCTGCTGACAAAACTTTTTACTGTCCCTACTATTCAACTCGAAAATCGCGACTGGGGGTCGCGAAATTAAAATATACCTGTCAAATATTGCATGTATTTGTCAAAAAAACAAAAAAAAAAGATAAAATACCGATGTCACAAACAACAAAAATGAAATGTTGACCCGCGAGCTTATCTTGAGAATGTCAGAGGATAAGTGGCACCATTATATTAATTACCTAATTAATCAATTTCGAATTGTCGTGTTATGGGGGTTGAAAATTCGCTCCTTATGTTAAAACAACAGAGGGAGACCAGAAATACATATGTGTGTACCTACATCACATAACATGACAGTGCTAAAGTACTAAGAGATAATACAGTGTTGAACCAGCTATCAACGAGCTCGTCCCAAATTTTTTTCAGAATTGGAGTCTACGTTACAAATCTATACTAATATATAAAGCTGAAGAATTTGTTTGTTTGTTTGAACGCGCTAATCTCAGGAACTACTGGTTCAAATTGAAAAAAAAAATGTTCGTTGGATAGCCCATTTATCGAGGAAGGCTATAGGCTATATAATATTACGCTACGACCATTAGGAGCGGAGCTGTAATGAAAAATGTTGCAAAATGTATCTCAAAAATAAGCTTCTATTCATGTGAAATGCACTAACTAGATATACTCATATTAGCGTTGTGAGAACACAACCTAAGGTGGCTCAATCGGTAGAGCATGCGACTGTCAATATCAGGGTCGTGGGTTCGAGCCCCACGTTGGGCGAATATATATATTTTTTTTATTTTTTACATTGCTTTCTTCTAAGGCTTACATTTAAATTTGTTTAATTAATTTAAAAAAAAATTATTAGTTAAAAAAAGTTTAAATACTGCTTTTTATCGACAAAAACTTTTGAACGGTAACTCCGATCATCATGAAATTTGGACACAACATTCATCTCGGAAAACTAAGATGAATGTGTGTACTCATGTTCCTCCCTTCCCCAGTCGTTCTTTTACACCCGGGTGAAACCGGACGGGACCGCTATAGATAATAAAAGAATTATGTTCAGTTGCACAACGCACTGTCAGATAATCTGATTTGCATGTATGGAAACTGTATTTATATGATCACAATCTAATTTGTTCTTTTTATCCGTCTAGTGAGGACTATAAGCGAAGTTTAACTGTACAGGTCACGCAATTCTCTTGTAATATAATGGACATATAGTTTTATAATATAATTCAAACAAAGTCTTGTATTTTTAGTACAAACACATTACTGTTTATTTATAAAATCTTTTTCACGTTATAGCTGATGTATTATTATACGTTTTCCGGATGCTTTTGCCGCTCCATTAAACTTTAAAACAATACCTTAGTTTATTTGTTTTTTTATTATTGTCGGTTTGAAACGTACTGGTTTGTTATTTTACTGACTGGATCAAAGTTACATTTTATTTCAGTTCTCGAGTTACAAACAGAAATAATGTTAATTTAGTGACATCAAATATAATCTTGGTTATGCGTATTTTCTGTTATTCTATCTTATATTTTAAACTGCTTTAATATTATTTAGGCGCGCTGCCAAATTATGAACTGTCAGGTTGACACTAAACAGATGTTAACGCGTAACTGTGTTAACATGACGTTTAGCTGTTAAAATTACTTAGTCTAAGGGGAATAGTTTACTGCTTTTATTACTTATTAAATACCACTTATTAATAATTCTTTCCGTCTACTTGATTTATCCAAAACAGCAATACAATCGAAGTTGTACTTTCAGACAAGTAATACAGTTTGACTAGTGTGACCTGTGCGAATAATTCGCACTAAATAAGTATAATAATTATCACTTTACAAAATTATTTTTTAAATATGATTGCAGGGTATTCAATTCGTTTCTAATTTTACACACTGCTTATAACGTTCTTCTTTTTGTTGTATTACAATATGAAGCTCAGATGACAGATCGAAGAAATATTTTACTAAAATTGTCATATAGAGGCGCAAGTAGCAAAAGCGTTGAGCTAAGCCGTCAGATGGCAGTATGCAGTGTTGTGTCTGTTATATTACAATATGAAGGTCTGATGACAGATCGAAGTGTTAACGTTGTTTCAAAATTAAAGCCGTCAGATGGCAGACGTTGTTCAGCGTTGCTGTATTTTAATTATTTTACAAAAACAAAAGCAATAATAAATTTTTTAGTTGTCGATGTCAGTAGAGCAAGCAATTATCTGTAAAATGATATATAATAATTTATATGGAGAAATTGTGAGGTTTTTTCTAAAAAGGGAGGCAAACATCTTCAACCTTAAGATATAAAGATAGTTGATTTAGTACCTTTGAGGTATGTACTATTAGTATGGTACTCACTACGATAAATGTTTGCAATATAAAGGTGCCAAATACGATTTTAAAAAATAAAAAAAAATCTGAATGGACTTTAACAGGTTTTCATTATTGCCTAATCACCTATATATATATAAAATTTCATCTATGAATTGAAAATTAATAAGGTAAAAGATCCTCCAAAAACTAACGGATACGGATCTTTCTTCTCCCTCGGATATCCGCGGATACGGATATCCGGCACATCACTAGTACTAGGTACTAAATGTGTCATTTAGGCATGAAAAGCAGCTCTTATAATTATAGTTGGAGTGTGCAAAAAAAGTTTGCGCACTCCTGCTCTAAGATAGGTAGCAGGGACTCAGAGAGACTTTGGTAATTAAACTGCATTACGTAACATAACATAAGATTTAAGAACGATTTACGATGGCGGCTGTAATGCTGAGCCTAATTAACCATAAATTACTGTTGATACTTTGTTACCTATTATGTCATTTTGCAACATTATACACCATAAAAATACCATCTGTACAGGATGTCCCGGGAGGAATCTGCCAAAACTTCAGGAGTGCCGTTTTAAACAGAAAAAATATCAACTGCTATCGCATGTACGAGTATATCATATATATTAATACGCTAAGGTTTAAGCTGTTTGCCTCCCTTTTTAGAAAAAACCACACAATTTCTCCACGTAAATTATATATCATTTTACAGATAATTGCTTGCTCTACTGACATCGACAACTAAAAAATGTATTATTGCTATTGTTTTTGTAAATTAATTAAATTAATTAAACTCTGAACAACGTCTGCCATCTGACGGCGTAACGTTAACACTTCGATCTGTCGTCTGACCTTCATATTGTAAATACTGCATACTGCCATCTGACGGGCAACGCTGAATAACGCTTTTGCTACTTGCGCCTCTATATGACAATTTTAGTAAAATATTTCTTTTACAACAAAAAGAAGAACGTTATAAGCAGTGTGCAAAATTAGAAACGAATTGAATACCTGCAATCATATTTAAAAAATAATTTTGTAAAGTGTAGTTGTACTATATACCCTTAAGTTTTGTCTGTTTTACGGAAACACATTCAGGGTCACAGGTAATATATTCAAAATGGCCGTCACCTATATTTTTGTTGAAAAAATACTGACCGCGAAATCTGCAGCTTTGACACGTTAAACATTCGTGAAATTATTTTTAAACTATATTTAATACAAATAAATCACTCGACGTCATTTAAATCGGACCGAGACATTGAAAATGAAATAAAACTGATCGTATAAATAAACACGTTCAAATAAACTTAACATCTATCCCGTAATTTCAACAAGCATTCACCAGTCGTGAAAATTCAAAATATATATAATTTTTTTTTTAAATAAACTGGACAAAGAAATGGCCAGGCTCGTTGGACTGTCGCTGTTTGTATGACTCCGTCGTAGCTCATCTATTAAAAATTCCGAGCTCGAAAATAATAATAAAAGTTTTATCTTCAGGTAACTATTCCTCCGAATAAATAACGATAATTCAATTCACCAACCATAATTATGTTTACTACAGGTATAAATCTATTCTGTCTTACTTTCAGGGTATACATTTTTATTCGCCTGATAAAATAATAATAGCTGCCACATAGATAAGCTATAAACGTTGCGTATATCTACAGTTGCTCTTGTGAATTTATTTATGTGCTGTTTATTAAGATATTGTGAAGTGTATATAGTTGTAAAACATTAAAGTTAGTGGAAGTAATGTGTGCAATTGGGTTAGGATAAAACATAATTATTTTGTGAACCTTTTTTTGACGTTTACACTAACGCCATCGGTTGGATTTTTGAGTAAACGTCAAAATATTCAACAAAAAGAGCAAGGAGTATAGTGCAGCGTATTCTTTAACTAACTTTTCTACCTGATAATTTGCTTGGTGAATTGAAAGTAAATTTTATTCTAACGAATAAATTTGTTTCAATATTAGTAACTTCTATCTTTAATAGTGATCGGTGAATATGGGTATCAGGCATGTATTTAATACTTGTCTATCTCATTATGACAATCCGAGATCACTGTACAGGGAATATAGGCGGCCTCGTCATATAGAGTATATAAAAAAAAACTTCGGAGAAGTAAAAACTTCGTTAAAGAAAAATAAAAATATATGATTATGTATAAATATCAAGTGGAAATAAAATGGAGTAGAAATTTTTTTTTCCAATGATGCTGGCGGGAATCGAACCCGAGACCCTGCTATTACTATAGCCTAACGTCGTACCCGCTCGGCCACGGGGACGCTCACAGATGCGCTGTTATTGTGGTACAGAAGTATATATGGGTAATACGAAAAATCGGTGATACGAAAGTCACGTGGTCACAGAACTATAAAACTTGGAAACTGGCCTCATATACACGGCGTTATATGGGAGACAGGCAAAATAAATGTATAAGAATACGTTAGAGATTCGTCGGCATTTAGCACAGAAAAGAATCTCTAACGAGATTCTTCGATAGTTGCAGCGAGCGCGTTTTGAGTCTAATGACGTTGTAAGGATGGTATTACTTATTTCGTTGTACATACTTAACGTAATAAAATGAAAAAATTGCAATGATTTATAACAGAGAACAGTCTATATATCAATTTATTTTACAGCACCGTTGCGATAAATAAATGATAAAAAAAATCACTTTACGAGTTTTCGCTTTACGAACACACGCAATGAAAAATCAACTCATAACATCAGGAACTGTAATGTTAAATTTTTTTAAAAGAAAACTCAAATGTATTTAAATAATTTGATTTATTCCACAAATAAAATATCGCGGCTGATTTTAAACTGCTATCAGCAGAAAATAAAATCACTGAACATGAAATGTTATACGGAAATGTAGGTACATTTAAACTCCAGGCAGAGATTTCCAGACACATTAGAGTCGACAAACAAACGCATTTTGACGTATCATCAAATAAAATATTGAAAATCGAAAATTCTTATCTCATATTAGAAAAAAAAACAACAGTCGAAGAAAAATAAATTGTCGGCAGGATAAGCAGGAGACATTCCCACAATGGAAGAGACACCATTTAGTGAACTCACATTGTTTGGATCTACGCGTTACCTCAAAAATTGAAAAAAACAACTTTTTAACGAATATTATTATAACAAAAGAGGGATGAGCAATGAGAGAAAATAGTAATTTGCACTTGAATCGAGCTGGAGTTTTGTTGATGGAAATATCTATGCTATTTATGTAAAAAAAATGTTTTCATACGATATTCATTCAAAACTTGTAAAAAAATATGTATTTATAAGTTTTGAATGGATATCGTATGAAAACATTTTTTTTTTACATAAATAGCATAGACATTGTTTAAGGGGTTAGGGATAGTCAAGATTAAAAAAACGATTCATTTTTTTTCGCATTTTTTGTAGTATGATGTTTCGAAAATATTCCCTGAAAATTTCAAGTGAATTGAATGAATAGTTTCCGAGATAATTATTATATGGTCCAGGATTAGATGACTCGGAGTATAGGTAAGACTAAAATAAAATTTTAAAGGCGTTTTTCTCGAAACTATATTTTCGGTGTCTGTGACCACTGAAATTCAGGAACCACTCGATGAATTTAAATGAAATATTCGCGCTAGAAAACTAACTAATTTAAATATACGCTTCAATTGTCAAAGTCGACTTGTCAAACTGTTTGCATAATCTCCGACATACGTACATTTTTGCATTTCTCTCACACTCATGTATCATGAACATCGATGGATTTTCTCTGTTTATCGCTTTAAATCACCCCTTTTAACGAAATTTCACTAAAAAAATAGTGATAACACATCTGTGGACTAAAGGCTTCAGTTTATAAAAAAATTGTGTCAATCGGTTGAGTATAGAGATTGCTGGCGGATTGGCTAGAGAAATAGGGCTTGTGTTTTAAACATAGTGTTGCGTGCCCTTTAATGGGACGACTATGGAATTCTGTAGAAACTACTAGAAACAACAACAATGGAAAACAGGTAAAAACATCCGACCTGCAGAAAATCGCTTGGAGAGAGACCAATACATGTAAGCAATGGATCTCGATGCGTGAAGAACATTCTAGAGCGTGGGCCGAAACTATAAAAGGCGAGCAGAGTGGGCAAGTCAAGTCAGTCAGTTATTCGAGCTGTTCGTGAGTTGTGTTGATACAGTGCTCTGGCATTACGACATAAATTATACTGTGGAAATAAATTAACTTTAGTGAGTGCAATTTATATATAAATCTGTTTAAATAACTTTTTGTAAATACAAGTGTGAATCAGCTACTGTACTAGATAAACTTTAGGTCATCAAACTTGGCCCCCGCAAAAAAATTTTTTTTTTATTTTTTAATTTTCATTATTGCATATCGTTAGTTCATGGTTTGTTCTTGATTGTTCGCTATAAATATTTGTTTGTTCCTTAATTTTTTATTTAAAAATAATTAATTAAAAACGTACCGTTTGGTTGGCCCCCTCAATCGAAATTATTAATATTTTCTCTTATTATTAGTCCATAAATACAGATTAACGTTTGTTCTTCAATAATACGTTTGTTCCGACATTTAATTGCCTTTTTATTGTTTAAATTACAATTTTTATTTACGCGAATAACATTTCTGTCTCGCAGTGAAACGGGAAGGGGCAAATGTGGAGTTTTTAAAAAAACAATTCCGGGGTGAACGATAAACGGGTATGCGAATTGTAATTCCGGGGTGAACGATAAAGGGGTATGCGAATTGTAATTCCGGGGTAAACGATAAAGGGGTATGCGAATTGTCTCGCAGTGAAACGGGAAGGGGCAAATGTGGAGTTTTTAAAAAAACAATTCCGGGGTGAACGATAAAGGGGTATGCGAATTGTAATTCCGGGGTGAACGATAAAGGGGTATGCGAATTGTAATTCCGGGGTGAACGAAACGCAGCACGGAGCATGCGCAACGCAACTTTTTTTGAAATGTTATTCGCGTCGCGTAAATAAAAATTGTAATTTAAACAATAAAAAGGCAATTAAATGTCGGAACAAACGTAAATTATTGAAGAACAAACGTTAATCTGTATTTATGGACTAATAATAAGAGAAAATATTAATAATTTCGATTGAGGGGGCCAACCAAACGGTACGTTTTTAATTAATTATTTTTAAATAAACAATTAAGGAACAAACAAATATTTATAGCGAACAATCAAGAACAAACCATGAGCTAACGATATGCAATAATGAAAATTAAAAAATAAACAAAAAAATTTTTTGCGGGGGCCAAGTTCAGTGACCTATAAACTTTGTGTTGTGTTCCTGTGATGTAAATATTTTGTGTACATAATTTAGTCACTCTATATTCTCTGTTACTTAGTCTTTTATTTTATTATTTAGAACTATTAGTTTTGTTTCTGTTAACGTTATTATTTCTGTCAAGTTAAAGAAGTACGCTTTCGTTTGTGTGTTTTAATGTTTTGTTAAACATTTATTATTGCAAATAAATAATTTCCGCCACGGACAGTTTTGTTACAATATAAGTTCTATCATAGGTTTAGAATTAAATGAATACCGAAAACTCATGAATGTCGCATCTGGTTATTTGATTAATCCATGACGTTCTGTGATATATTTTCTGACTTCTACAGTATATATCGCCCATGTTTACGCAGGCGTCTATTTCCCAGGGGTTCGTGTATCCACTATGTTATTCTGCGGCGTATTTTCACGCTGTAACAGAAAACATATTAAAACAGTTGTAAAAACTATTTTGAAGGAAATAGTTCGGAGAAAAACACGCAACGTTTAAAATATCAAAATATTAATTCTTTTAAAAATATACCGACACAAATTTCCACGTGAAATAATTTACATTAATGACAAATAAATCGACAGCCGCAACGGAAAACTTCTTATGTCGAACTTTTATGCGTTTCGAATTTATTTAGATGTCACTCGTTCGTGACGTTCGTGTAATGGACTGTGCTGTCTCTTTCCATTGTAGCAAAAAATCTTGATTAATTAAATGCACTCGATGACCAAACAGTCGTTCATCGTATTTTACCAAAAATTGGACGTACGCGGTTTCGTCTTGCGGTTTAGATGTGAAATAGGGGAAAGGATTAATGTGCTGGTAACACGAAAATGAAACATTATTTAACGATTCAAACCACCATACATATTAAAAAAAATAGACATAAATTTTTATAGATGATATTTTTAAGAATTTAGGCGATTTTACGAGAAAAGTTGATATTGTTCTAAGCCAAAGACGTAAAAATATATACATGGACCTAATATTTCCCTATATTAGTTGGTATAATACGCGCCACAGATCTAAAAGGTTCGGAAGTTAGTCACAAACAGCGTCGCAAAGGCACATTTTAGAGCCGTTGATACTCCCACCACCTCCCAGCTACCTGCACGGAACTTGCGTTCACTGCTTATAACGTTCTTCTTTTTGTTGTATTACAATATGAAGCTCAGATGACAGATTGAAGAAATATTTTACTAAAATTGTCATCTAGAGGCGCAAGTAGCAAAAGCGTTGAGCTAAGCCGTCAGATGGCATCGTGCAGCATTGCTGTGACGTTGTTCAGCGTTGCTCGCTGTTTCAAAATTAAAGCCGTCAGATGGCAGTATGCAGTATTGTGTCTGTTGTATTACAATATGAAGGTCAGATGACAGATCGAAGTGTTGACGTTGTTTCAAAATTAAAGCCGTCAGATGGCAGACGTTGTTCAGCGTTGCTGTATTTTAATTAATTTACAAAAACAAAAGCAATAATAAATTTTTTAGTTGTCGATGTCAGTAGAGCTCTGTAAAATAATATATATTTTATGTGGAGAAATTGTGAGGTTTTTTCTAAAAAGGGAGGCAAACATCTTTAACCTTAGCGTATTAATTAATATATATGATTTTTGACGTGATAACGTCTTATAAATTGATGAATCACCAATCTTATAAATTGATAAAACACCGGCTGCATGCACGAAAAAGTGTAACGTTCCTAAATCCTAACGTTCGTAACGCGTAACGTTCCGCCTGACCCTGTGCGTGCTTTTTGCTAATTTCTCGCTCAATTTAAATCAGATCGGTTTGAAACCAGTCTTAAACGAAAGAGGAGAACATTTTACATAGATTTCGTATAACAGAATTTGCCTAAACAGTTTTTTTATACAAATTTATATAGAAAAATAGCTGTATAAATGCAATGTTGTCTAATGCATGGCGCGACGCGGTCGGTCGTCTTTGTTTGCCGTACATGGAAATTAGAAGATAACGTATGTCTTGTCTTAACATGAAAACGGCTGCATTTCTAATATTTAATTCAATTTTTTGACATTAGTATTTTGTGAAATGCAACGCCTTCTAATTTAAGTATTGGAATAACTAATTATTATTAGAACATAATACTTTGTAAGTTGCAAACGTCACTTTTGACATTTCTTATCATTCCGACACCAAGGATAAGCGGATTGAAACCAAATTTTGGGAGGTTTAGGTTATGTATTACGGAATACGTTATCACGTAAAATTATCGTCCGTAAACCGACTTTACAGACAACCAATTTTTTTTACGAAGATACAGGTCTAGCAAGCTTTAGTCAACTTACTTTCATGGTATCGACTAAAACTATAACCGATTATTTTTATGTTTCAGGTTATGGCAATATTGCTCCAGCCACGGTCGAAGGTCGCGTGTTCTGTATGATATTCGCTCTGGTTGGGATCCCCCTAACTTTAACGGTAATCGCCGATCTCGGCAAATTGTTTGCCAGCGCCGTATCAACACTCATGCGACATTTGCCGAGGACTCGACTGTTCTCGGGCAGCACTGGATCGGTCGGAGCGGCAGCCGGCGGCGGCATCGTTGGCCGAACGTCGCTCTACGCCCTCGCCGCCGTCTGCTTTCTGTTCGTTTATCTGGCGGCGGGCGCCGCACTCTTCATGCTCTGGGAAGACGACTGGACCTTCTTCAAGGGATTCTACTTCTGTTTCGTCACGATGACGACCATCGGTTTCGGCGATATTGTGCCGAGTAAGTAGGAACATACGCGGTTTTGTCTCGTGGTCACAATTGTAGTTGGAATTCACTTGACAATAATATTAGTAGTGAATGGGGACCGTGCGTGAAACATAGAGGTAGCACTACTGGCGAAGTTGGCGCTCTCTAGTATCTAATTAATGAAGTAAATGGGATCATTTTATAATAGTAAACAATGAAAATTATTTGAAAAATAACAAGTACGCATTTCAGCCTGTAATTAATACTCGTGTACATGGACAGAATAGCTCAAAAGGCGAAAAATTATATAACTCTGATCATGTATATAATATTGTCGAAGGTTATTTTAATGGGCAAGTTGTCATAACCGCAAAGTTGTACCACAAACAACTGTGTCTAAAGTGTATAATGTAAAAATTACGCTATGTATAAATAATTTCTTCTTTATAATATAATATTTTGTTTAATATTAGTATTTTACTTTGTAATTGACTTATATTTTCGATAACTGAAAAGCAAACTGTCACTAATTGACATATAAATGCAATTTTTTTATCCAAAGTCTGCTCATAATATATCGTTATATTTTGAATAAATGTTCCCATAAAATGAACATTTTTACCACCAGTTGGCGTGAAAATCACGAAGCTCGGTCCCCATAGCGCTTCATTTCTTTTCGCACAGAGCTCCTAAATTAAATTCATTTTGTGATGAATTCAAAGAAAGACGTAAGTTTCGTTTTAGTCTTTCTTTTTCCACTGAATTACTGTGTCGCACAGCCTCATGAGACTAACTGAATCCCGATTTACATATTGCAGTTGAAAAATGTTAATGAAAGAAAACGTGAACGACGCTATTTTCTTAACAATGTTCCCGGATGTCTCATTTTCTTAAAGCCTAAGCTTTATGCTTAGTACTAAATCAATACAGGTTTGAGAATAATTTAAGTGAAAAATTGTTTTTTGTTGTAATGAGTTTATGCGTTAAAATATTTTTTAGAATTGTTACTTTTGCTATATAAGTTTCGTAAACGTATTTAATCTATGTCACGTGACCTCAAACATCGCATTACGTCAGTAGTCAGTATTTCTATTAAACAAATATATAACCATAGAAACACAGCTTAGATTGTTTACATATAGCTTTCAAACAGTATTTTTCAACAGTCTGTTTCTGCATTTTTAGATTCTTTTAGTAGATGATGTACCTACGTATAAAAAATTATGACGTCAAAAAATGATAGAGCAAAAACGTTTTTTACCGGGCGGGACTTACATAAACATTTCAAAAATTCTTTTTGAGCTTATTTGAAATCAGAATGAAGTAATTTATTTACTGCAGCCAAATTTATAAATTTTACCTCTTTATTTAGGTATACTGCCGTAAAAAAGGCAAAAGGCAGTAAGTGGCCAACTTATGAATTTGAGTAAATCAAGATTTAAACTAAAAATGTCTTGACCGTCCAGAATTTTAGATTATGGAAACCAAAACATTGGGGAAACATTTTTTAAAGACAATAAAATTATTGCTGCAGCACTTACTGCTGTCGTTGGCTTCAGTATGAACTCATTTTGTCAACAAATGTCACTTACTGCCCTTTGCCTTTTTAGGGCAGTATAGATGTGGCAAAGACGTGGCGCCAACAACCAACCAAACAAAGGACAAAACATTTAGACGTGATAACGTCTTATAAATTGATGAATCACCAATCTTATAAATTGATAAAACACCGGCTGCATGCACGAAAAAGTGTAACGTTCCTAACGCGTAACGTTCCTAACGTTCCTAACGCGTAACGTTCCGCCTGACCCTGTGCGTGCTTTTTGCTAATTTCTCGCTCAATTTAAATCAGATCGGTTTGAAACCAGTCTTAAACGAAAGAGGAGAACATTTTACATAGATTTCGTATAACAGAATTTGCCTAAACAGTTTTTTTATACAAATTTATATAGAAAAATAGCTGTATAAATGCAATGTTGTCTAATGCATGGCGCGACGCGGTCGGTCGTCTTTGTTTGCCGTACATGGAAATTAGAAGAGAACGTATGTCTTGTCTTAACATGAAAACGGCTGCATTTCTAATGTTTAATTCAATTTTTTGACATTAGTATTTTGTGAAATGCAACGCCTTCTAAGTTAAGTATTGGAATAACTAATTATTATTAGAACATAATACTTTGACAGTTGCAAACGTCACTTTTGACATTTCTTATCATTCCGACACCAAGAATAAGCGGATTGGGAGGATGTTTGATATGCAAATATGAAGTGGCCTATTGTTTTTGGGGAACATCGGCGCATGCGTAAAAGAATATATCTCTTATAATGATGTTTTATATAATAATAATATAGTTTTTAAAACGGTTTTTACTCTATTTTTACTAGAAATTTTTGTAAATTTTTTGGGGAAAATCGGCGCATGCGCAAAAGAGATACATGCCATAGTTGTTTTTTATATAATAATAGTATACTTTTTATAGTGTTTTATTATTCTACTTAATAAAATTTACCTAAATTTGAAGCGAAAGATGCAATATCATAGATTCGAATTATTATAATTATTATATAAATTTAGGTTATATATTACGGAATACGTTATCACGTAAAACTATCGTCCGTAAACCGACTTTACAGACAACCAATTTTTTATCAAAATTATTGTCGTGTGTCGATCTCACGTTTAGTTTTAGAATGGTTTTTTCGAATATTTCTACTTATTTCGATACCTCAATCAATGCCGTGTCGACAATATTATGTTCGACACATTTCTGATATAAACGGGGTTCCTCATGGCTTTATCCTTAGACCCTTTTTCTTTGCAGCGTTTCGTTACACTTTCAATGTCATGAATCAATTTGACAAAAGAAATTTAACTTAAAAAAAAATTATGTGTATTGTTCCAGATAAACCCAAGTACATGCTGTTATGCACTCTTTATATTTTGGTGGGTTTGGCGCTAACCTCAACCATCATCGAATTGGTCAGGCGCCAATACGCGCAATCGTGGCGCCAACTCCAAGCGCTGTCCGGTCCGTTGGCCGATACTCTACGACGCCTCGGCGAGAGCGCAGGTGGCACGTTGGACGTCGCCGCTTTTCAACAGGATCTTCGACGCGTACTTACGGTGGTAACGGACTTCCATTTGACAACTTTGAACACTGCATATTGTAACAAAACTGTTCTTGTTCGTAGTGGAACATATTTATTTACAATAGGGAAACCTTTTGGTCTTTAACTAATAAATATTATTTCAATAAATAAAATTATCGACCAATTTTTCAGACAATAATAATAATAATTGTCTGAAAAATTGGTCGATAATTTTATTTATTGAAGTGTTCTAATCAGACGTTAATCAAAGATTTGAATAAATATTATTATTATTAACAAAAACAAATAAACAAACAACTAAAAGTACTTCTCAATAACGTAACTAAAACAAAACAATAGTTCTAACTAATAACATAAAAGAATAAGTAATTAAAAATAACCAAAAAAACATCAATATTTTTTTAAGTTTTGTTAATATCAAACAAGAATACTCACGAAGGAAGATGTCAAGCAAAATATTAATTCCCAAGCTAATTATGTTACAAAATATGCTGTTGCAATCTTGTCTAATTTTTTTTCAGTTAGCTATTCGAAATACAGTATAATCTCACTAATGCGGCACTATTAAAAACCGGAGGGTGCCAGATTATTGGAATGTTCGAATTACTGGATTATAGTGAAAAAGTCATAGGTAATGAATAAAATAAAGTTTTTCATAGAAGGAATAAATGTATGTAATGTATTAAATTAACATGGAGGCGTGGGCGGAGGGTGCCGGATTATTGGACGTGCCGATCTATCGAAGTGTCGGATTAGTGAGATTATACTGTATTTTCAATTTTATTTTTTTAATTATTATGGTACGGGGGGGGGGGTAATTAATTATCCCATTTACCCCCATATCTACGCCCTTGATTTTCACCGAATTCGTTTAGAATAGATTAGTTACGAGCTGAAAAAAAAATATGAACAAAGCTATATCCCTTCTATTTATTAGTCTGAGGTCCACTAGAACTGGACTTTGATCTACCCTGTTCGCCCTCGACGTTAACACTTTCTGTTGGGCCCCTGTATGATATTTGTTTTAGAATAAAACACAAATATTATGGTACAGAACTAAAGTAAAGAGTAGGGCAACACAGAAATACCGGAAAGTTATACTTCAAACAATAACGAATCACAAGGCTGCGCTGAATGAACTCATTTTGTTTACTTTACGCTTAACTCTACGTCAATTGTTTGCAAACAATCATTTTACTGTCGTTGTGAATGATTGATAATACGACCGCAATAACCGATCAGTTTTTTTTATTTAATCAAATTTATTGACCATCTGTTGCCACGCGAACCTACCTATATAAATACAAATATATAGGGCTATCTTCAGTGGCGATGTCCTACTGGCAAAATAGTGCAGCGCAAAAAGTCACAAATTTTGTAAAAAAAGTTAGGTATCTCAAATATTAAAAAGAAAAATAAAAGCACTAAAAAGTAGAAAATAATTTTTATTAGAAAATTTTAAACACTAGTCTTGTAAAAAGAAAATCATTGAGCGCTCATAAAAACAGCAACAGTAATATTTTATGAGCGTCCGCTCGTTTTCTTTCACAAATGTCGAAAATTATTTTGATCAAAATTATTTTCCATTCTTTTTTTATTTTTGAGGTACCTACATTTTTTTCAAAATTTGGAATATTTGACTAGGTGACTCTATTCTCCTCACTCAACTACAGTAAAACATTTCTAAGTCGAACCTCGATAAGTCGAAAACCTCCATTACTCGAAATCTCAACCCTCTATAAGTCGAAATACTCAGCAAGTCCCCATAATCCATTTAGGTATTTATTTTCCATCCATAACTCGAAAAAATAAATTGGACCTCTGTATTTTAAACATAGCAACGTTTAACCTCTATACAAGTTGAATATTTCCTTACAAAATCCACCTAAGTTGAAATCCTTCACAAGTCGAAAACTCTTCTAACTCGAATTTTTTGGCGTCTCCGTTGAAGTTCGACTTACAGAGGTTCTACTGCACAAAGTTATACTCGTATATGGCGAAAGCATGCCCTTATTGTCCATTAGTGTAAGTCTATTCTGTTGGTAGCCTTTTTTGTAACCTACTTCACACGGCTAATTTTGATGTTATTGTTAGCGTGCTTCTGCGACTAACTTCATACTTATACTGAGCGCGCGCATCGTTCAAATTCACGCTCATCATTTTTTCATAGCACGCCAAAAGAAGTATAAGTTCAAAAAACGCTCTTTTGTTGTACCAACGGCTATTAAATTCTCTTTCAGCGCTAAAAGTTTTCATAGCGCTTCAAAAGAAGCATAACTTAAAAAAACTGTCTCTTTTATTTTACCAACGGTTATTATATTCTCTTAGACCCCTAAAAGTTTTCATAGCGCTACAAAACTTCAAAAAACTGTATCTTTTATTGTACCAACAGTTTCACCCCTAAAAGTTTGTCAGGAGATTTTTGCAACACCTGTATATACATATAAAATACAGCCATGCTGCTTCATATAGTATTTTATCGTCTCACTAATTAGTACGTTACCTTTCACTCATGTACAGTAAAATTAACAACGCGTTAATCTCCACATATTAATTAAAAATAAATTAACAAAAGTTGTTGTACACCAATCTCCATAGCTAATTAAAAAATGTTTCATCTCCCATACCGTCTATTCTTCTCCCAGATTACCATGTCCCCATTTTGCAAACTAGTGGTGATTAGTATGTTGATAAGCCACGATGCCCCAAGCGATTTGCTGTCCCATTTTCTTGTATTCATGACTTATAGATCAGTGATTCTCAAACTGTACATCGCTATTATTTTTTATTTAACTTTAATTCCAGATTTATAATAACAATATACATTTAGTGTTGGAATAATCCTGCTCAATTTGGCAGAAGCCAGTGCTAGGGCAGGAGAACAAAACCAAGTTTTGTTTTTGAGCTCGTGAAATCACATTTGCCGCAAATTATTCACCCAAGTAAAATGCAATAAATAATTGCTACCGTAACATAAAAAATTATCTTCATTTTTTTGTATTACTTCTAAAACTATCTACTTACTTTTTTTTTCGAATTATCTATCCAATCTCGGGTAGGGTGAGTCATGTGGGGCGTGGAAGCCGAATGTGTCCTGGCCACCAAATTTGGGCAACGTCATTTTTTTTAAACGCTTGACTCCGTATATTTTTGTTTCTGTGTTCTGTCTTAACGTAATTTTCATGTTTAAAAAAAACTGTAAAAGTTCAGGTAGAATTTTGAACAGCTTTCAAGGGGTGGAATTGCTTATTTACATTGATTAATTAAAAAGTTCAAGAATGGCAAATACACAATTTTCTAATATTCAGTTTTTTTTTTTTTTTTTGTAAATAAAATGTTGGTCAATGATTGTCCGTAGTTGAACTAGGCAACTTAATATGTCCGGCACATTAATTGAGAGATTTTGATGTTGATGCGTTACAGTCCCAATAAAAAATAAGTCGAATAAATGAAAACTTATCCATAATAAATTTTTACGAAAGGTTATAAGTCGATGATACCAATAAATTATTGTCATAAAGGCATAAATAAATAATTTTTTTTAATATTATTTAATAATTTCAGTATTTTACTTAATGGACTAACTTTTGAATTTTTTGTACAAAGTTAGGTTAGAAAAAATAAATTTATGTAAATATCTGTATTTTAAATATTTTTTGCAGTAAATAAATTAAAAAAAGAAATTAGAAGTAATAAAAATTAAAATTAAATCATTAAAAAGTTGAAAATTCAGTTAAAATTGTCAAGAATAAAAGTCCATAATCGAAAAGTGCTAAGGTTTAATAATTTTTTTTTATTGATTAAAAGTCTCCTAATTAAATTGGAAAAAATATTAAAATATGTGTAAGACATCGATGCTTTACATAGTTAGTTTTCGGAACTGCTGACATTATTTGGTTATTTGCAAAAAATTAAAATGTACCGTTTGTATGCTAGGTTGACATATTTTCCGTAAGACTACATGTAAGAGTTTTTTTTGAATTTTTAACTTTATAAATCTCCTAATGATTTTGGATTTTTTACAGAAAATTTTGTCATAAAAAATGTATTAAAAAAACTTTATTTCAGATTTTTTTCATCATCTTCGTAAAACGGCTCAACCTCCTTCCACGAAATGTTTCCCTAGTAAAAATAAAGACCACGTTAAATTATTAATCGTAAATGGTTTGTTGTAGCCGCCAATTCAACGTTGCCGTGATCGCGTTATAAAAAATTTCCACTGAAAATAAACAAAACTTTATTTTTAAATTATGTATATGGGAAAGAAATGTTATTAAACTTTTAACGTAACCGGCTAACAATGGATAAGAAAGCTGTCATTGTATAAATTATATTTTCACACGAGACATGGCGAGGATAAAAAAATATATCCCGGTTGGATTGTCATATATTGATTTACTGCAGTAACGCAGCTTTATTTGACCAAAATCAGAACGTGCTTTTACGTACAATCGATGATCACGCGACAAAAAGGCATATGTCTCATTTTGAAAACTGTCTATTTTGTCATGTCGAGTAAATCAGCACTGGATCTCGCTAATTTTCCATCGATTACGACGACGTAGATTTCAGTAATAGAGTCCCTGACATTTTAAATCACACCGCCACTTATCGCTTCTCCCACTCTTCGTACTACGCAGATTCCCCTCCTTGCCACAATCTTCTCCAAACGATATAACTAGAGTATCGTTTAGTGAAGTTCAGTCTTCTTACCACGCAAATTGCTCCACCATCTCCTCTAAACGATACTATTTAACTAAATAGTAGCCGGGCTTGCAAAATGGGCCCCTCCGTGGTAAGTATTCGGTTCACGCCGAGCCACAACTTGTTCCACGTCGACGAGTTCAAATAAATCAAAGGAACCTACTTCAAAATTGTATCAGGCACCCAGCATTTGTAATGACGCTTTTTTTTTTAATTGAACGATGAAGTTTATTGGGAAGCTGCAATATTTTGTTTTAATAGAAGGTCGACTGTTTGTTTTTATTGGCGACTGAAACACTTTTGCAGTCGAACAGTCGACTAGAAGGTTAAAAATCTGACATAAGCTATATTATTTCTTGTGAATTGGGATCGCATAAATGTTCGTAAACCCCTAAAGTATTCTTTTGTCCGCCGGAAGATATTAGCAATAAAACAAAAAAAATGACAAAACGATCAAATGGCCTGATCATCCAGTCTTTTGTTTTTATACATCTAGATTCTAGATTAATGTACATTCAAATAATAATCGGGACGCGTATTAACAACTACATAATACACAAACTGGTTAAATCAGCTTATATAGCGTTAGGCGTTTTTGTTATAATGCAAGCCTCTAAATATTTATAATATGGTAAACATTCAGAAAATTCAGTCCTTTCTATTTAAGAATGACGCTCCTTTTTTGATTACAAACCATTAAGGAGTTTGAGCCGTTTTACGAAGATAATGAAAAAAATCTGAAATAATGTTTTTTAATAGATTTTTTTATGACAAAATTTTCTGTAAAAAATCCAAAATCATTAGGAGATTTATAAAGTTAAAAAATACTTTTACATGTAGTCGTATGGAAAATATGTCAACCTAGCATGCAAACTGTACATTTTAATTTTTTTGCAAATAGGTAACCAAATAATGTCAGCAGTTCCGAAAACTAACTATGTAAAGCATCGATGTCTTACGCATATATTTTAATATTTTTTTCAATTTAATTAGGAGACTTTTAATCAATAAAAAAAATTATTAAACCTTAGCACTTTTCGATTATGGACTTTTATTCTTGACAATTTTAACAATTTTAACTGAATTTTCCACTTTTTAATGATTTAATTTTAATTTTTATTACTTCTAATTTCTTTTTTTAATTATTTACTGCAAAAAATATGTAAAATACAGATATTTACATAAATTTTTTTTTAACCTTTGTACAAAAAATTCAAAAGTTAGTCCATTAAGTAAACTACTGAAATAATAAATTAATATTAAACAAAAATATTTATTTATGCCTTTATGACAATAATTTATTGGTATCATCGACTTATAACCTTTTGTAAAAATTTATTATGGAAAAGTTCTCATTTAGAATTCGACTCACTTTTGATTGTAACGCATCAACCTCCTTAAGAACCCTTGTACTCTGTACAGAAAAAGCATTTTCTGAAAAAAAAATGTGACTTAGGGGCCAATCTAGCTCCAAAGGATTGGTTACGAGCATCATTTCTAATAAGTGTTTCTTAATTTCTTAGGTGAGCATGCCAAAACGAAGTCACGGCGGTGGAAGCGAAGTGTCTCGCAAACAGCAGCGCGAATGGGAGGAAGCTATGAAAGCAGTTTTGCGGGATATCACGGCGTCGACGCCACAGGCACGACCTCCGCCACTTGTACAAATCGTCATCTACGAAAGTTCAGTTTAGTTTGTAGTCAAATATATTTGAATTAATTAAATTCTTAAAGTCAATTAATCTTTAATCGATATTAAAACAGAGCGGCCACACATATCTGCAAAAAATGGATCCATCACCTACCCAAAACACAATTTTCTCTAAGCTTTTCCTTTTTTCTTGATTTGTCAATTTTGACGAGAAAACTATTCGTTTGATACTTTTGCCAGGTTTCTAATTTTTTAACATTTTCTGTATTTTGTTTTTCTTAAATTTTTGACCATGAATAGTATTTTCGAACTTTATCACGATTTTCTTTAGTGATAAAAAATTCAGTGATTTTTTCAGATTTTCCAGGTCTGTGGCTACTCTGTAAGATTTGGACTGTTTCACTTGTCCATTTCTAAAATCTCTTGCGACGAGAAAAGATCACTTTAAACAGTCTAAACTTACAATTACAAAATTACGATTTTATTCTGTACGTTTACGTAACTTTACATGCGTGATTTTATTTACGATTTGATCTTTTCTCGTCACAGATGATATTAAAAGCGGTATCGAAAAGTTCATCATGAATAAAGATATTATTTTTTTGCACAATATATTGAAATGTAATATTTTCACAAAATATTTTATTTCTTCGCCTTATAGAAATTATACTCAAAATAGGTTTATAATGCGTATAAAATTTTCCAAATTTTTTATCTAGACTAATATTCAGTACCGTAACCAGAAACGGTTAAAAATGTGAAATTTTTCTTTGAACAATTTTTTCTTATAATAGGTGTTCCATTAAGGTTTTTTTTTTTTAATTAAAAAGATTATGGGAAGGGGTCGAGCAAAATCTCACCAAGGGGGAAGAGAGGCAGGGTCGAATAGTCGCCAAAATCGCCTCACGTAATTAATGGGGGTGCCCCCAAACTATTTAAAGTTTTTTTTTGTATCTAGTAAGATACACGAATAATTCACTTTTGATGTACATTAATTTATTTCTGACTACGCTACTGTTAATATTAGAGCCTATGTGGCACAAAGTGTCGTAATTTCATTAGATATGTAAAAAAAACTCCGAGTTACTGTTGACATATTTTTGTTTGTCGTAGTAGCAACTAGTTACTAAAGTATAGTCGAAAAAAATAGATATTCAATTATGTGCTACAAACAATGCAAAATTTTTAACGTTCATTTTCCGCTAAAATATTTCATCTACTGTTAGGGCTTCCAGTCATTTTCCGCTTCAAAATTTTATAAGACTCCTAAGCAAAATAGTGAATGAGTACTCATTAATTTGTTAACATGTACTTTTATCGAATTTAAAGTACGAGACAATATATAGGATGTTTTCTAAACTCAAATTAAAAAATAAATATGTCCATAAACGAATGGTTCCAGAGATACGCGCTGTTGAAATTTCAAACTTTTGCTTCATCGTTTCGCAAAGCATGGATTCAATAATTTTGTTTGAATTTTTTATAGGTTTCTAGGACGATGATTTTGTATAAAAATTCTCATGTGATCATCAGTTTTGGGCAACGACCTTGAATCAGCTAACAAAAATAGTACAGCTTTCTATAACGTAATAAACGTAAGAGTGTCAAAAGTGTCAACACTTAAACTGGAGTACTATACCAAGTACACCTTATAAAACAAATGAAACATTCACTGATTCTGCAACATTATTTATAAGTATTTATAGACGGAGAACTGGCTACGGAGAAAATGGGTGACTCGGTGCAGAGCTGAAAATTTGCAGAATAATAGGAGAGAGTACAAGTAAGTAGGGAAAAAATTGCCAGAAGGCTAGGCGGAAGATAAAGAGCCGCCAGAAGGCGCTAATGTTGCGAAAAATCAGTGCACTTCTGGCAATTTCTATACTTATACTGTAATTCAAAACTAGATTATATATTATAGGTACATTATATTGTTATAAGGGCATACTGAAAATTCAAACATGATATAATAATTACATTCGACAAATATACAAAATTATTAATGACATTTTGATAGAAATAAACTTAATCGTCATATATTTTCATTAATAAAATTACGTTGTTATAACTTTATTAATTTATTTAATTTTATTTCTATCAAAATGTCATTAATAATTTTGAATATTTGTCGAATGTAATTATTATACCATGTTTGAATTTTCAGTATGCCCTTATAACAATATAATGTATAATATATAATCTAGTTTTGAATGACAGAATAAGTATAAAAATTGCCAGAAGTGCACTGATTTTTCGCAACATTAGCGCCTTTTGGCGGCTCTTTATCTTCCGCCTAGCCCTCTGGCAATTTTTTCCATACTTATTTATACTATCTTCTATTATTCTGCAAATTTTCAGCTCTGCACCGAGTCACCCATTTTCTCCGTAGCCAGCTCTTAGCTCCATTATGGTTTATACATCACTGCATGACTATAAAATCTATATATCTACATTCTTGATCTGTTATCAATGCCTACGGTACATAATAATTTTTTTCTTTTTAATTAAGCGAATCTAATGGCCGCTGAACACGAGGCTGGTTTTGCCACTGAAATCACTGCTGGCACGTGTGATGGCTGGCGCGCTGGCTGCGAAGATTACAATGACGTCACGGCGAGCTCGCGTGCGTGGTCACAAGATGAATTTGAAAATTAGAACCGAGACTATTTTTCGTCTGCTTGCTGCAGTTTTGTACAAGAATCAGTCTGAAAACAGTATCTTGTCACGTGAGCCCACAAACAAACATGGCGTCATTGTTTGTGTGACAATAAACGTTCACTTTTGATAACATTCAAACTGTTACAAAGCCTACACGCATCGTGTGAAGCGAACACATAAAAGCAATCACAGTGCTCTTGAAACCTATAGCAGCCAAATCTAGCAAGGAATCGAGCAGCAAAACCAGCCTCGTGTGCAGCGACCTTAATAAGTGCACCTGAATTTTAAAATACGTACATTATATTAAATACGTAAGAAATATATCTATACATAATATTATGTTTTATTATACAATAAAGTTTCTTTTTTACATTAAAATAATATATTTTTTATAGCAATATAACATTCAAACCGATAAGGGCGCACGCATTGCTGTATTTCTTTGTGTTAAGGAGGTTGAGCCGTTTTACGAAGATAATGAAAAAAATCTTAAATAACGTTTTTTTATTGCTTTTTTTATGACAAAATTTTCTGTAAAAAATTCAAAATCATTAGGAGATTTATAAAGTTAAAAATTAAAAAAAACTTTAACATGTCTTATGGAAAATATGTCAATCTAGCATGCAAACGGTACATTTTAATTTTTTGCAAATAACCAAAAAATGTCAGCAGTTCCGAAAACTAACTATGTAAAGCATCGATGTCTTACGCATATTTTAATATTTTTTCCAATTTAATTAGGAAACTTTTAATCAATAAAAAAAATCATTAAACCTTAGCACTTTTCGATTATGGACTTTTATTCTTGACAATTTTAAATGAATTTTCAACTTTTTAAAGATTTAATTTTAATTTCTATTACTTTTAATTTCTTTTTTTAATTATTTACTGCAAAAAACATGTAAAGTACAGATATTTACATAAATTTATTTTTTCTAGCCTAACTTTGTACAAAAAATTCAAAAGCTAGTCCATTAAGTAAAATACTGAAATAATTAATTAATATTAAAAAAAATATTTATTTATGCCTTTATGACAATAATATATTGGTATCATCGACTTATAAACTATAAAAGTTCACATTTAGAATTCGACTTACTTTTGATTGGGACTGTAACGGATCAACCTCCTTAAGCAGCTAAGGGTGTTAAACATGTTTTGTTTCAGAGTCGACAACATTTAATGGTTAGCGTGTCTAAACTTTTGAAGCGATTGCCGTGTGTTCGAATCCCACCGAATATTTTG
Organism: Xanthostigma xanthostigma; assembly: GCA_963575645.1. NCBI lineage: Eukaryota > Metazoa > Arthropoda > Insecta > Raphidioptera > Raphidiidae > Xanthostigma > Xanthostigma xanthostigma. Next base: position 2,854,703 of record OY754469.1, on the reverse strand, counting down.
ATCTGTACCGAAGAGTGATATTGGAAAAAAACTGACAAAGTGTGAGCACGACTCGCGCGCAAAGGGTTCCGTACTACATATTTGATGTCTAACATCTTAGCTCTCGGTATGAGCTATAATTTTGCGAATGCAGCGGAAATGCGTTAAGGAAGTGAGAGAAGCTCGCGCTATTCAATTTACTATAATATTATTCCTTGGTGCGGCCTACAGTTGGCGCATGTGCTGCAGCGTATTTTCGCATATTTTTCAAAATATCCATTTGAATATTCTATTAAAAATGATGAAAGAAATATCTTGTAGTCCTCAAAACAAGCCCTTTTAAATGATACCACATAAATTTAAAAAAATCGAGCACTTAGTTTGACCTCTCTTTAATTCTTATATCAATATTTTAAAGTGTTAACTACAGTGCCAAACATGTGAGTTAATAAGATGTCAAACAACTTTCTACGTCGCATGGTTTCTGAGACGAACGGACAACGGTTTGGTTTTTTCCCCTTTTGAGGTACGGAACCCTAAAAATGATACAACTAATTTTGAAAAATGTAAACTTCATTTAACGTCACTCGATATAACGACGAACTCCTTAAAACGTCGAAATTACTAAACTCTAGTTGGTTTACCTTATTGCTCATACAATGATACACTTTAAATAACGACACATCCACTCTAAATAACGACACACCGACTCTAAATAATGACAACAAGCAATAAACAGTACTTGTTTGTTATTTTGTTGCTTTGTTGTCGGCATCATGCGTATCGAAGCTTCTATAAGAAATTCGTTCTTTTGTTTGTTGAGATTATCTTTCATACAGTGGCGGATCCACGGGGGGGGTTTTCGGGTTAAAACCCCCCCCTTCCAGAGAATCAAAAATCCCAAATTAAAATCTTACTGTGCAATAAAAAAAAGCTTTTCATGTTTTTCATGAATTCTCCGCAAAAGGAGTAAAAAATTTTCAAGACCCCCCCCTTGCCGTAATCCTGGATCCGCCACTGCTTTCATAATATGTTGTATATCAATTTCTATAAAATTGTTGTTAATCGGTAGCTTGAACTCTGATTTGAAATTTAAGTTACAAATCATCAAGAAGCAGCGGAGATCGAATGAAAAAACAGATACAGTCAGTACTGTATGCAATTACATAATGTACTTAGATGTTATAATCTTTGAACAGATAGGTAGGTATGTCTAATTAGATGATGTATATTATTGTTTGCAAAACCACTGAAATTTTGTTTATTCTCAAATGAACAGCGAAATGCTTCTTCCGCATTGATAAGCAGGGACGGCACAGTATAAAAAAAATTAAAGCATGTCTAAGGCCTAGTTTATATGAGAGGCGTTCAACGCGCGTTAGCCTAACGCGCGTTTACAGTTTCTATACAATTGTATATAACTTTTTACATGATAACGCGCGTTGGTGGCGCGTTGAACGCGCGTTATCATGTAAACAGTTATATACAATTGTATAGAAGTTGTAAACGCGCGTTGGGCTAACGCGCGTTGAACGCTCTTCATGTGTGCTAGGCCTTAAACAACGATGGCTCTGAAGTCTGAATCTAAACGAAACTGTTGAATTTTCTGTGCATAGGCTGTGTGCACGAAGCCTACTAGCGCCGCTAGTGGGTAATAGAGAATTATTGAAATCGCGACATGTATCTAAGGTGATAAGTCAAAAACTTTAGTTGGCTATGATGTGTCAAAGAAAACTGATGTTAATTTGCGTACACTGACAGCGGAACGTCAAATTAGGGTGCCAATGGTCTTTATTTTACTTAAATCGCCATCAGCGCAACAGACCGGAACACAACAAGCATTTCCAGATCGCTTAGTTTGCCTATGTTTTCTTTGTAATTAAAAAACTTCATAAAATTATAACTATTTTCACTTTTAATAAACATTGCTCACTGACATACGGAAAATTTGAGCTTGAAGTTTCCCCTAGTGCTCACCACAAACGCTCGCATCGAAAAATTTGCAACTCCGCCTCCCTGCACATAGCCCATAGACAAATAAAAATTTGATTCTGTGAGCATTACAATTGGGGTAGATAAATGTAGGGAGTCAAAATTATTATTATTTTCATTGAACCGAAAACTGAAAATACAGGGTTGTCATGTACACAATTTTTTGAATACTAGGAACACCCCTGATAATGCGAAGTAACAAAAGCGACCCAAATGATTTTACATAACCCAATTTATAAATATTGACTTTTTTCTAATTGTTCATTTTTGCGATTTCCAAATAAACAATAAAAAAGTAATTACTATGAAAAAATCCTACACCTATCAATAAAAAACAATCATAAATAGCATTGTTATTTAGTGAAAGAATTTTTTATCATCAGTGCCACCGTGTCCACGACTAGACCAAATTTGAGTTTCTTAAAACGAAGGTAAGATATTTTTGAATTTCGACGTTTCTTATTTACCTATAATATTCTTAAATATTAAATTGGAAAAAGGTGCGCTAGCAAAAAATTACATTTTTTTCAGGAAATTATTACATTGAAAATTTTATAGTACCAGAATCCTTAATTAATACTAAATTTTTTTCGAGGTTCGAATATTTTCGATTTACCTTCAATAATTTTGACTTACCTATGACGCTCAAACTACTCTTCACAGCGCGACTACCTAAAAATAAAAAAAAAATAGCTATTACCAGAGATATATTTATATGGCTATGGTTATTACTCTATTAAAATAATATGGTTTAAAAATTAAAAAAAAGCAATAAAATTAATTTCTTACTATTTTAAAAACCGCAGTTATTATTAAATTATTGCAAAAATATTTCGGCATTTTATACACGATATTTTTTCCCATCGTATTCGAATAAAATTAATTTAACAATTTTTTATTATTTAATATAGATAATTTACCGTTTATTTTACTGAAACCTGTCAACTTGTATAATACATACAGGGTGTACGAAAGTTAAATGTACACCATTGTTAACTATGGCGTCGGTTGAATGAGCATTATTTATTGTAGTATATTTTACGTAAACTACGATAGTGAAAAAAATGTTCATCGGGTTTTTGAGTTACTCGCCAAAATAGCTTTTTTTAATGAAACGTCCTGTATATTTTTGCATTTTTTAAAAGGGAAAAACTTTTGAAACATACAGGTTCTGCATTATTGTCCTAAAGTTGAATATAACGGTGTTAAAAAATTCGGGTAGAAGTGCTATTAACCCCTACTGGTCAGAATGCCCGTCGGCAATAATTTTACTGACAAATACTTTCCCCAAATATGGCTTCATTAGGCCTAGTCTGACACCTATTTCCTCTATGACTTTTCTTGATTTTGGGGCTTTTTCTCTCTAAATTTTCCGAAAGATGTTTTGACGACATGTAAAAAATTTATAGATACTGTTTGTTTTTTAAATGGATAGCTTAAAAACTTCAACCAAAACGCTAAAATAATGTTCTCTGACAAATCATGAACCATTTAAAATGTCTGACACCTCGAATTTGTTCGACATATTCGAGGTGTCAGACAATGTTTGAATTAAATTATTTATTTCAAAAATTACAATCGAAACTTCATTTGGTTAATTTTTATAATTGTGTCTGAAAAATTTGTCGAAAAAATTTATTCAACACGCGTGAGTAATATATAATTTCGGGGCTCTGCTAAATTCGGGAGAAATAATAAATTACTTCATGTTGACGCGTAGAGTGCTAATAATGAGCCGAAACTGTACGATAATGTATTGCTGCATAGTTTCTGGACCAATAGGAACGCGGTAGCGAGCCGAAACTGTACGGTAATGAATTATTACTGCATAATTTCTGGACCAATAAGAACGCGGTAGCGATTTGTATATATGAAAACAGCATCGCAATTCAACGAAAGTCGGAGCCATCTTGTGTGCATCGCGGGCGGTGGGTAGGTCAATCAATGAAGTGATTTATTATTTTTCCCTCTTTTATCAGGGCCCCGATTACATATTACTCGTGCTAGTTGAATAAAGTATTATGTGCGACCATTGATCGAAGGTGAATATTCCACTCGCGTGTTACCGCACTCGCTAAGCTCGTGCGGCAAATTTCACGCTCATGGAATCTTCTCCTTCTCTCACTAGTCGCACAATATACTATTATTGTACAATACACTTATTTGAACACCCTGTATACACAATATTATATGCAGAGAGTTACTAAAAGTCGGTAAAGGGTAAGCTCAAAATTTATTGCCGTTGTTTGAATAACAATAAAAATGTAAATAAAGTGAAGAAATGGGTATAGGTGATAAACGATGTATATGCATAAAGTATTAGATTTTAATTTGCGCTTACAAAATTTCTTCACCATTATATTGTATATAAAGTATTTTGGATTCAAATCAGAAAGTATTTTGTTACTGATAATCAACACAAACACAATTGAAATGCGTAACAAAAGTGACAACAATCCATAATTCATTTGAAAGTCAAAGCTGTGAGTTTGCACAAACGACCGTTATACCGTGGAATAAATCTATTGATCGTTTTATTGAAGTATTTATTCATCGAATTATCCCATCGAAATAAAATGTTTTAACCGGGCAAAAGTGACAGCAATTCAAAATTTGAAAGTCGAAGCGTTAAACCATGGAATACCGAAAAATCGATTGATCATTTTATCGAAGTTTATCGCATCGATTAAAAAATGTTTTAAAAAGCTGTGACTTTACACAATCAACCGGATTACCGTGGAATATCGTTAAATATATTAATTATTTTATTGAAGTTTGCAAAAATATCGTACAAAAGAATATTTTAAGCAGAACTCGCGCCGAATCGACTCGAATTTACTCGAAACAATATATAAAAAGTAAAAAATTAGACATTTTTCGGAGTATCGATTTATTGCTAAATATCCGACCCTCCGATTATTCGTATATTCATTAATTCCTGTCGAGCGTCTATAATTTACATTGTATCTATTCATCCATGCCGGGAAACGAATCGATTTGCTCCAGTTCTGATTATAACAGTCAATTATTTCAACGTTAATTAAGAATTAAAAACATATCGTTAAAAATTGCCCATTGAATTTTATCTAGAACAATTACAAAACAGGCAGTTTTCCGATTACAACGATATTTGATACGCGTCCATTGTTTAATTATTATTATGTGTTTGTGCATCAGTGTCGTATTACATCGTAATTTTTATCATGAAATGAAATGTTTCGTTTCAGTTTCATGAACACAGTAAACCGTAAGTATTTTTTTTTGCTGAATAGTGGAAAGAATTTTAAAATTATGATGTAAAATTTAGAAGAATGTGTTTTACTTCCATTTTCAGAGCTTCTAATTTCATCCAAATAATCAGCAAACTGTACCTAACTGTCACATAGAGAGTGATTTTTAAGTTGTTTTTTAAAGAAAAAGTATTAATACCTATGAACATTTATGATAATAAACCAATTTTTGTGAGCCCTTGACACCTGGAGGCTCAGGGCTTAAGCTAATGTTAATGCTAAAGTTAATGATTATCCAAATCTTTGATTAACGTCTGATTAGAAATCTTCAAATAAATAAAATTGTCGAACAATTTTTCTCAGACCAATATATTGACAAAAAATTATAAAATTACAAATCAATATTAAATGGATCTTGCAGATTCAAAACAAAATGTGGCAAAACGAATGGAATATATTAATAAAGAAATTAAACGAACAGAGGATTTGATTGTGCAATTAGATAAAAATCAAGAACAGCATCGTGAAACTCTCCAAAAATTGCATCATCAATTTCAGCAAGCTCAAGTGAAAGCTGCGATGCATGCCTGAATTAATTTTGTTTATTAATAATAGATTTTAATTTACCTATTCTCTAAAATGTTAAAACTACTAATTTTAGGTTAATCAATTTGTTTTACATGAATTGTCAATAAAATTTACAATGAGGAATATACCACAAGATGACGTTTCGATCCGGATTTGGATCTTCTACAGAAATATCTAAAAATATAAAAATTTAAGTTATTTATTATCTATCACGAAAGATTGAAAGTATGAATGATTAAAAAAATTATGAAAAATTAATTATATGTACTTGTGGTATATTGATTTGTAATTTTATTATTTTTTGTCAATATATAGGTCTGAGAAAAATTGGTCGACAATTTTATTTATTTGAAGTTAATGATTATCATTATCATGGGGGGGTTGACAATTTTTGGGTAATATTTAAGTTTTGGTGAATTTTTTAAGAGAATTTTGACTAAATTTGGGATGAATTTTGACATATTTTTGGGTGAATTTTGACAATTTTTCGAATTATTTTATAGTATTAATTTAAGGCCACCTTTGAACTCTGATTTTGATGATATGTAGATCCGCCCCTGATTTAGGATACGATTAATATCATAACATAGAGGCAGGTGAAATCGCGCACTGTCTAATAATATACTAAACCATAATTTATCTTTGCAGATTTGGAAGCAATCGATCAGGGATGATTCTTTTTTTATTGCTTTTGAGCATCGCCATTTATTTGCTCCGGTACTGGCTTAACCGAAGACATATAGTTAAAATCGGAAGCAAATTACCAGGGCCTTCTGGATTACCATTTATTGGAAATATTTTAACACTATGGGGTAGACCAGAAGGTAACTTTGATTCTTTCAAGGGTGATTTCGAATGATAATTATGACATGAAAAACGTGTATTTTTTCAGAAGTTTTTTACCGATTGTTTAGATTAGCCCAAATCCATACCCGAATGATAGCTTTATGGATTGGGCCGAAATTGCATGTGGCTTTGTTTGATGCTGAAGACATAGAAATCGTTTTAAGGTCGGGTAAACAAGTTGACAAGGCTGATGAATATTATTTGATCGAGCCGTGGTTAGGAAAGAGCCTTCTTACTTGTAGAGGCAAGTATATCCCGTTTTTTAAACTTTTTTAAACTCAAGGGACTGTGTACTTTGTGGCGTTATTGAGAGCTGTCGTTAAACGGAGAGAAGAAATAATCCATTAATATTTTTTTTACTCGCCAATATCACAGTTTGCAAGTTTGTGGGCAACTAAGAATATGAAAACTTATCGATAAGTAGCTGAGCTAAACATATTAAAGATAATTCCAACAAACAAAAGAACGAATTTCTTTGAATCTTCGGTACACATGATGCCGACAACAAAGCAACAAACTAACAAACAACTACTCTTAATGATGACGTATTGTTGTCGTTATGTAGAGTGGGTGTGTCGTTATTTAGAGGTGTATCATTGTATGAGCAACAAGGTAATCCAACCAGAGTTAATTAATATCGACGTTTTAAAGAGTTTGGTCGTTATATCGAGTGACGTTGAATGGAGTTTACACTGTATTAATTTTTGTTTTGTTTGGAAGCCGTGTTATCACTGGAAGCAATGCAGCTTCTTGGGCTTATTAAGCTAACTTCCAATTTTTATTTTTATTGCCCGCCCTTAAAAACAATACTGCACATATCTACAATTTAATAAATACGAATATTTATTACAGGCGAGAGCTTAAAAAAGTTTCGTGCTCACAAAAAGATTATTTTGCCTTATTTCCAAATAAATATTATTAAAAATCATTTGGACATCTTCAACAAGAATGCAAGTCAACTGACAAAAATTTTGCAAAAAGAGATCGGTAAAGATGAATTTGATATGCACGATCATTTGTCAAAATGTGCTATGAATATACTATTAGGTATGTTGTTAATTTAATATGACGTCAAATATATATATTTTTCATCAAAATAAGTGATAGGAGCATATCTAAAAGTCACCGTGCCCATTGATGATATATTTTTGAAGTGAAGTTTTTCTAGGCGCGCTAGGGCGGGAAATCGAAACGTTTCCCCTTCTCCGACTTTAACTGACAGTTGAGAGGAAAGAGTGGGAGAATCGTTTCTACTCTCTCTGTCATACGCACTCTATACGCATGCGCAGTGCATACTGTGTGTATACGCAGAATTTTCTGTAGCCACGGATCATTTCCTAATAGGGTTATTGACAAAATTTCAAAAAGTATTTAAAATTAAAGAATAAAGGTATATGTACCCGTAAAAATATTTTTTCTCATAAATATAACAGATTTGACTCATTATTAGTTGTTTTTTATTTTGACTTTAAATTCTGCGCCATGTTTACTGATTGCCTACGTCACAGTAGGCAATCAGTAAACACTAAGCAAGCGGGTACAACGTGACATATAGCATTATAACCAACAAAGTGTTGCATTTAATATGATTGACAGAGTACAATGAATACACCAGAGAACATACACTGAACAGAGATAACGAATACACATGGCAGTCAGTGGCACACAGCTACCGGCCATGTTGACTGATTAATGATGTCACGCGCTGTGATTGGTGTGTAAAATCACGTGACACATAGGTTAAAAATCGTGATTTTATTTATTTATTTTAATATATTTAACGCACTTATTTTATAAAAATAATAATTCTAAACGATATTTTAGACCATAAACTTTCATTATAACACAGTTTTATATTTAATTTTAATCACTGTCAATAACCCTATTCTGAAATAATAAAATCGTCAACGAATGTTAAAACTTAAGAAGGTTCACCTTCTTTATAACGGTCTCTTGTAAGAAGTTTAACGATTCTAAAATTTTTCTAGAAACGTCCATGGGTGTAAGTAAGGAAACGCTAGGCCAACAAGCAACCAATTACGGCAGAGCTGTGGAAAAGTAAGAATAATTTTTGATACAATTCATAGATAGACGGTAGACAACTAAGATAAACAGTTATATAGTCTTTAACAATCAAAACTGACATAAAATAAAATTATTCACAACAGCTCCTTGTTGAATTTCCTTAAAGAATCTTAATGTTGGGTTGCAAAAAGTATTTCAATATTAGATGCTTGGGAAGACCACATTCCAAAAAAATTTTATTGTTTAAAAAGTTTGAAAAACCTTTAATGAGCTGCTTTCGTATCATAATAGGTACATCATCAGATTACAATATTCTCTATAATTTATGAAGAAAAAGTTATCAATATCAAAAATTCAAATTAATGAAGTTTGAAGCGAAATTTTATAAATATAAATGAAGAAAAGAGATAATTTAATTTAATACTGAACATTATTCGAGCGTGAATTTGTAATTATGGATAATGATATGTTAAATTTAAAAGAACGTTACTATCAGCCGGCTGATAGTAGAGTTGTTAGAAAACGACGTTAGACTGCCCTCGCAGGTATAAAAATCGTAATAATATTTTCATAATCTAAGGTCATTGTCAACTCAATTTTTTTTGACAATGTTTTCTGCAACCCAGCATGAAAGTAATTACTAATCAAGATAATTTTCGATATTCTTACAGATTGTGCAAGATAGTTCATATTCGCATGTACACTTTTTGGTTGAGATCGGACTTTTTGTTTTATTTTTCGTCGCTTAAAAAAAAGCAAGACAAGTGTCTGCAGCTTGTCCACTCGTTGACGGAGCGCGTCATTCAAAGCAGAAAAAAAGATTTTCTTCTACGGAAACAATATCAAAGTGAAACTGGAGAGGTAATAAATTAATACCCTCAATTGTTGAGGGAAAATTTGTTTGAGGCATTACCCGATGTTTCGCTTGTGGCGAATCTATTGGAACAAAACTATTAGTAGCAGAGCTATCAAACAATTTTGGGTGAGTTACAGGTCTTTGATTTTGTGTTCAGATATTACAAAATAAGTGTTACACAAATTTTAACGTTGCCTCAAATACGTACCCAAAAATGTTTGATAGCTCTTGGACTATGGGCTATGTGCAAGGAGGCGGAGTTACAAATTTTTCGATGCGAGCGTTTGTGGTGAGCACTAGAGGAAACTCAAATTTCAAATTTTCCGTATGTCAGTGCGAGCAATGTTTATTAAAAGTGAAAATAGTTATAATTTTATGAAGTTTTTTAATTACAAAGAAAACATGGGCAAATCTAAGCGATCTAGAGATCCTTGATGCGTTCCGGGCTGTTGCGCTGATGGCGAAGTAAGTAAAATAAAGGCCATTGGCGCCATAATTTCACGTTCCGCTATCAGTGTAAACAAATTAATTATATTTATATATTTTACGTCTCACATACCTTTTATGTTATGCTATTTATATAATGGTTTACAATCTGAATTTTACATTATGATTCATGACCAATTAAAGTTTTTGACTTATCACCATAGAAACATGTCGCGATTTCCATAAAAAGAGAGTTCATTAATTTTCTATTACCCACTAGCGGCGCTAGTAGGCTTCGTGCACACAGTCTATGAATACCTACGGACACAATCTCAATAATCCATAGCCGCCTAAATTCTTATAAACATTTTTCCATGCAGATATTTGCCTGATAAACGAAATTATCCAATAAAATTATTGCGATTTCTTCTCTGAATCATACGAACGGTTAATTGACTTGATCAAGAATTAATTTCTACGTCAGTTGTTACGAACAAATCTGTTAGGATTATAAAAAAGCACTATTTTTTATAGATCGAACAACCGAAATCGTCAATATTTTTGGACGTCCTTATCGATGGTTCTATAAATGGAAATGGCATGACCGATAAGGATATAAAAGACGAAGTACTTACAATTATGTTTGCTGTAAGTTGTAATTCCCAAGTGAATTTTTTTGTTATTTTTCAGCATAAATTAATAAGAAATAGCAATGACGGCGCCAGAACATTTTAAATGGTTTTTCTGCAGGATCATCCAGAGGTACCTCTTAACACGGGCTAGGAATGAGGGGTATTAAATTATGAATCAGATCCGTGTTTATGATTATTAACTATTTTCAAACACTGTTGACAACAAACTACCACATACACTGTAACACTAGTCACTACTGCCATAAACCACGTGCATGTACATACACATGATTTGTGGTTTGTTACGTACCGCCGAGTAAAAGGCGTTAAAGGTAAAAGGATGAGACAGATTCAGTGAACACTTCTAGCATATGGTCGTAGTAAATACGTATGTATACTATTGTGCTGACGGTAAATGCAGCTCAAAGCCGAACTAAATAACATAGTGTAACTTGTGGGTTAAGAGTTGCACGCTGTATACAGGGGGTATCTAATGATGACGTTTTATGTGCTGCTTCGAAGTGCAGAACAGCGTCTGAATGCCAGAAAGTCAGAATACACACGAGTTTCGTGGTTTGTCAGTGACTCTTAAACTTTAGCGTTGATTGTTTCACTATTACACTATTTTCTAGCATAAATAAATATGGAAAATATAATTCATTCTAAAATTATGAAGTACCTGAGATTTTTATTGTTCTGCAGCTCTGCAGCACTCATAGAGAAAAACGATTACACTAAATCTGAACACTTTCGATCATTTTTTTTTTGCCATTTCAGGGTCAGGATACGACTTCAGGAACTATTGGGTTTGCTCTAAGTCTCCTGGGCTGTTATCGACAATATCAAGTAAGAAGTTATTAGTTAAATTATAAAAGCCTTTAGCATAGCTTGTTTTCACTGTTTATGAAACTGTGGCGCTAGTGAAGCAAACTAACTAAAATACATTTTTCAAAATTATAGAGAATGCATTTGTGCCATCGATTATCCATGGGGTAATTTAATTGTTGATATAAATTATTTCTATTTTTACGAGTATAGTACGCGCCACGAATCTAAAAGGCTCGGAAGTTAGATGCGAATGCAGGTTTGCGCTTGTACAGTCTGTTGAAAAACTACAAACTCGCAACTCAACAAAACTAACATAGCAATAACAACTTTGGCAATAGCGTACTCGACTGTACTTTAAAGCAGGAAAGCGACAAGTGACAAAGGCAACGAACGATCACGGCCAATCACCGTTGCAGGTAGCTGCGAGGTGGTGGGAGTATCAACGGCTCTAAAATGTGTCTTTGCGACGCTATTTGTGACTAGCTTCCGAACCTTTTAGATCCGTGGCGCGTCCTATATACATCGGTGTATTAACTTCATAACCTTGCATTTAAAAGAGGACATGATTCTAAAGGTGGCTACACACGATCCGGCAGGCTTGTTTGTTTGAACTGAACAGTCCGCCTGAAATCTGATCGGCGGTCACCGGATCATTCGCCGACTGGCTTTCAGACCCTTCAATCTCTTTATTAACAAAAATGTAAACCTGATTTATTATTATTTATAGTTAAAAGTTCAGGAAGAACTCGATGAAATATTTGGTGATTCAGATCGACCTGTAACGTATGATGACATTCAAAGAATGGAATATACGGAAAGGGTCATACAAGAAACTCTTAGGCTATACCCACCTATTCCTCTAATTGGAAAAAAACCTAAGGAAGATATTAAACTAAGCAAGTATTCCTGTTATATAAACTCTTATAAAATGTATCAAATTAAAAATATTCTATTTTATGATAAAACTTTTAAATCAAACTGACATCGGTCAAGCCGTTTTCAAGAAAAGAGGATTTTACCCTTTTCAATTCAACATGATGTTTGTGAGATTCTAGGGACTATACTGATTAAAAAATTGGGTAGATTTTTACTTTTTACCTAATGATTCAATACTTACGGAGGTTGATCCGTTACAGTCCCAATCAAAAGTAAGTCGAATTCTAAATGGGAACTTTTCCGTAATAAATTTTTACAAAAGTTTATAAGTCGACGATACCAATAAATTATTGTCATAAAGGCATAAATAATTTTTTTTTTAATATTAATTAATTATTTCAGTATTTTATTTAATGGGATAACTTTTGAATTTTTTGTACAATGTTAGGTTAAAAAAAATAAATTTATGTAAATATCTGTATTTTACATATTTTTTGCAGTAAATAATTAAAAAAAGAAATTAGAAGTAATAAAAATCATTAAAAAGTTGAAAATTCAGTTAAAATTGTTAAAACTGTCAAGAATAAAAGTCCTTAATCGAAAACTGCTAAGGTTTAATAATTTTTTTTATTGATTAAAAGTCTTATAATTAAATTGGAAAAAATATTAAAATATGCGTAAGACATCGATGCTTTACATAGTTAGTTTTCGGAACTGCAAAAAATTAAAATGAACAGTTTGCAGTTGACATATTTTCCATAAGACTACATGTAAAAGTTTTTTTTAATTTTTAACTTTATAAATCTCCTAAAGATTTTGGATTTTTTACAGAAAATTTTGTCATAAAAAAATCTATTAAAAAAACTTTATTTCAGATTTTTTTCATTATCTTCGTAAAACGGCTCAACCTCCTTAAAAGAATTAGTTAGTAATTATATAGTACTTTTGGAGGATTCAAAGAATATCAGAGCGTTTTAAGGAGGTTGAGGCGTTAAACGAAGATAATGAAAAAAATCTGAAATAAAATTTTCTGTAAAAAATCAAAAATCTAGGAGATTTAGAGTTAAAAATTAAAAAAAACTTTTACATGTAGTCTTATGGAAAATATGTCAACCTAGCATGCAAACTGTTCATTTTATTTTTTTGCAAATAACCAAATAATGTCAGCAGTTCCGAAAACTAACTATGTAAAGCATCGATGTCTTACGCATATTTTAATATTTTTAATAAGGAGACTTTTAATCAATAAAAAAAAATATTAAACCTTAGCACTTTTCCATTATGGATTTTATTCTTGACAATTTTAACAATTTTAACTGAATTTTCAACTTTTTAATGATTTAATTTTAATTTTCATTACTTCTAATTTCTTTTTTTAATCATTTACTGCAAAAAATAAGTAACATACATATATTTACATAGATTTATTTTTTTTTCTAACCTAACTTTGTACCTACAAAAAATTCAAAAGTTAGTCCAAAAAAAAAATGATTTATTTATACCTTTATGACAATAATTTCTTGGTATCATACACTTATAACCTTTTATAAAAATTTATTCTGAAAAAATTCCGATTTAGAATTCGACTTACTTTTGATTGGGACTGTAACGCATCAACCTCCTTAAGCATACTCTTTTTTCAGATGGTTATACATTACCAAAGGGATGTACGATCGGGTTAATTTTATTGCAAATTCACAGAAATCCTAAATATTATAAGAATCCACATCGCTTCAATCCGGACAACTTTCTTCCAGAAAACGTTAAAGCAAGACATCCGTACAGTTTTCTTCCATTTTCAGCAGGAATGAGAACTTGTGTTGGTAAGTTTTAATATTTTTACGCTTGACAAACAGTGATTTTAAGGTGGCACTTCACATGGCTATTTGTGTTCGCTATTGGGTGTTTGTTGTATTTGACAAAATATATATGACGTTCAAGACAAACATGCAAATAGAGGCAAATACGACCATCCACACATGGCAGTCAAATAACAAACACACAAACATTTGGCAGCAGAACGCAAGGTTCAAAATTCCAGGAATTTTAGCACTGTTTCATTGTCCCAATTCATTTTCAATAGTAATTGTTCCAGTTCTCGCTCACAGCACAGACACAAAAATACTGCACGTCCGTACAGGTTCACGGCGCGTGCGCTTCTGAATATGGCCATTGTGTGGACGGTTTATTTGCGTATTTGCCTATTTGACTCCTTTGATGTGCCTCAAAAAACCGACAAGCGCACGGTAACGCGTATTTGGTATTGGCCTTATTTGTCAAATAGGCAAATAAGGCCAACACTTTGTCAAATAGACTGTCCACACTTCGTAATTGTTTGCCAAATATGCCAAATACAAATAGCCATGTGAAGTGCCGGCATAAGACTAATTGTGTGTAATAACTAATAATACTCTATGTGACTATATAACTATAATTTCAGGTCCAAAATACGCAATGCTAAAAGCCAAAGTAATTCTAGCCTATATTCTGCGCAGTTATACTGTGCATTCGACAAAAAAAGAAAGAAAGTTTGTACTCTCTCCTCAAATGACTTTGAAGCGCAAAGATGGCTTCCTGTTGAAAATTGAACCGAGAAAAGAATTTCCGGCTTTAGATCAACCTCTGAACAACAACGAAATTGATGAAAAATGCCACATTAAAAATGATGCTCACTTGAATGGCATACAAAAATTGAGTTAGGCTCACAAAATAATATTTGTTCACAAAAAAGTGAGTGCGTAACATTTACTCGCGGTTGCAGTAAAACATGTAAACAATACATACCTATATTGTTAGATTTACAGTTTGTTTTTTTAAATTATAAATAGTGTATAGATACAGGTTAATAAACTTACAAAAAATTACGAAAACTGAAAATAGCTCTAGGAATCTTTAAAATTGTACAATTACAAACTAAGTTACGTTTTTTTTTTTTTAATTATAACACGCTCAGCTGCTATGGCTATATGCGTGGAATGTTGTATTACTGTCTTATTATTATGGTTCAATTAGTAGTGTCAGGTAAATATTTTGGTGGGCACCATATTTTATTGTCAGGTAAGTAGACACATCACAAGTACGTTTTTATTTATTTGTATTCTTTCTACTAGACATGGGAAAAGTCGTTACTCTGTGATTACAGTGACTGTTATCCCAGTTACACAAAAATCACAGTGAATAATCATCGAGACTTTGTCACGTCGATCCCTACCGCGCACTCACTCGGACGTTACGTCTGCTACTCGGTTGGAGCGAGCGTCGTGATTGTGGTGACATAGAACAACGTACGTTACTTTGGAACATAGTTACCTCTTGTCAGATCACAGTGATCATTTTAGACGTCTGGTCACAGTGATTTTTTCAAGTAACTTTTATACAATTTATTAAAAAAATAACTCTCGCAGTATGCAGACTTTATAATCCGTTGCTATATACAGGGTGTCTCATTAAGAATGGGACATAGAACAACAATAAAACGATTAAGCGAAATATGCTTTGATAAAATGTTACTCGTTTCCGAAATACGGGGTGTTGAAGTTGAAAACTGAAAAATTATTAATGTCCATAATTTTTTTAATACACCGTATAATTTTACTCAAATCGGCACACTTGTTAAATATCATAAAATGCACCTAACAATAAAAAAATTAGTTCAGTACGCTCTACCAGTGGCGTACGGCAGGAGTAAGTAATGCTTGTACCCCTTCTAAATGTTACGCCGCTGTCTAAATTTTAATTTTGACTATAATTTTAATTTTTTTGATATTTTATTTTGGTTTTCGACATATTCGCAGTTAAAGATAGATAGACATGTACTTTTTATTTGTATTATTATTAATAATATTCATTTTTACAATTTTGTCTTAAAAAAACTGCGAATATCTCGAAAACCAATGACTTTACAACAAACTAACAAGTGTACATTATTGACTTAGAAAATATCAAAAAAATTAAAATTATAGTCAAAATTAAAATTTAGACAGCGGCGTAACATTTAGAAGGGGTACAAGCATTACTTACTCCTGCCGTACGCCACTGGTAAAGCGAGTAACATTTTATCTAAGCATATTTCGCTTAATCGTTTTATTTTGAATTGGAGAATCTGCGGTTGTTCTATGTCCTATTCTTAATGGGACACCCTGTATACAAAGAATTTTTATTATATAATGTTTAAGCACGCTATACTGCATAAACAAAATTTGTAAGCCGCGTAAAAACATCACATTTGTCCGTAACGCCAACTCACCGAGTAGCCCCTTCGCTAAATTCTCGACACTACTACAATTTACAATAGCTACGTTAATCGTTCACAACACCGTAACGTTGGTTGCATACCAACGACATATAATAAAAATTTTATTGGTTGGTTTAGATTATTTTGAATTCCTTCATAATAGAAAATTGGTTAGTGCGATAATTTTGAACACGAGTGTGGGATATCTATTATGTTTTTATAAATATTAATACCTAAAAAAAGCTCGAGTATCTAATTATGAATCGCAATCAGAAAAAATTGTAACCGCAAATAACCGGGGGTTTCCCGTACTTAAAAAAATGCCGTCAAGACATAGAATTGATACTTTATAAAAAAGTGGTCAATACATTCTTTATATAACTTTAATTTGTTTACATTTTTAAACAATCTTCTAGAATCAGCTTCCAAACCTGATTAATATCTTCTATATTTGCAAGTATATTAAAAAAAAAAACAATTAAATTTTGGCGCTGGAAAATTGTTAGCAAAGTCGAGGCCAATTTGGAAAACTGAGGAACATATTCTATTTTAAAAAAAAAGGTTTGCACCCTGGGAGTGCCAGCCGAAGTGAAAACTTGAATATTAAGATCAAAATGGTTTGTATCATAGATAGCATTTTTTTATGTACGATATTTCAACGCTAGATGTCTAACGTTATATAAATAAAAGTTTCCGTCTTACGCACACGTGACCGATCAGGACACGTGACCTGACGGCGAGTTTAAGATTTTTACCCATAACAAAAAAGTGTTCAACGCCGCTAAAGAAGTTTTCACTTCAAAAATATTTCATACAACAAAATCAGCAACCCGCGACTGATTAATCGAAATTTAAATTTTTATTTATGAACACGTCTTTAAAGTCTGCACAGTGCTGGGGGCATGTGAAAAAAATCGAAAAATATGTGATAATGCTTCGTTTTATAGTTTAAAACCTGCAAGCAATAACCAAACGATACATAATATAGTCGCCGAGTTTGCAACTGCAGCGATCGCAATTCTACGGTGCCCGGCGGGCTTAGGGCCAGTATAACTTCGGATCTCGTTAAGCGAGGACGACTAAAGTGGCATCACTCGAAAGCTAGTGAACTGCGCTACAGTAGGCAACAGTAACTTATTTTAACTACCTCAATCATTGCACAATCCAATATTAGAGCCGAGTATTCACGTCAAAATTGCGATTTGTGTCCCCTACACAACCTAACCGATTTTCTGAAATTTTCAAATGTTTTAACTTTTTTTTTCAACGCATTTTACTCAAAAATTACAAATTAGATGAAAAAAATGTTATTACGTGCGGAATCTGAATATCCTAAAAAATAATTACTATTAAAAAAAATATAGGTATAATTGATTTTAAAGTTACCTTTAAAGAATCCACTAATAGATAAATTTTGTTTTTCTCCGAAATTATTCAACTTTTGTCAGAAATATTTTTTCACCCGACGTTCAGTTATCGAGATTAAAGGAATTTTTACTATGGACACCTTGTATAATTACGTGTTTCATTTTTTTATTAAAGTTTTGGCGCTTAATTAATTCCATTTGATAAAAAAAATAAGTAATTTCGTACAAACTACATTTCTTTTCCAAGAAAAATGTATCTATAAAAACAAATCTGATACACATATAATATGAAGATTCCAGTTCACCTTCAGATTTGGTGGAAATTTTCTATCTGTTGTTGGTTTAATTCCAGGCAGCCCCGGCTTACTTGTATGCACAGTTTTGTTAAAATTAATAATCTATACTTAATATATAAAGCTGAAGAGTTTGTTTGTTTGGTTGAACGCGATAATCTCAGGAACTACTAGTTCGAATTGAATTTTTTTTGTTGGATAGCCCATTTATCGAGGAAGACTATAGGCTATTAATATCATGCTACGACCAATAGGAGCGGAGCATCAATGAAAAATGTTGCAAAATGTAACTCAAAATTAGTCCGTCCGACAAAAACTTTTGAACGGTAACTCCGATCATCATGAAATTTGGACACGTCCACTTTTGTGTTTATTCCACCTTTGGTCGCCACTACAACATTCGCTGTTGTATTTTAAAATACACTATGCCGGGACTGGAAGTTTTATTTTACGAAAAAAATACCTGAGGTTATATCCATCACTGATACTACAACCACAGCTAATGTTGAGTAACCTTGACCGTAGAATATTCTATATTATTTTACTATACATATCAAATTGTTTCGTATTTTCTATTAGATATTTTGTTGTAAAAAATCACCATCCTTACTGATTTAAATCAGGAAGTAATTTTTTTAAGTCAAGTTATTCAAAGACTAAACAATACGAATACCGTTACCAGTTTTCAATAAAGAAATTATTTATTAGGGTTTCAATCCGATGAAAAAAAATTGGTTGTCTGTAAAGTCGGTTTACGGACGATAGTTTTACGTGATAACGTCATAAAGAAACATTGATGAACTCTCTGACGTCACGCGAGAAGAGAGAGAAATGCGTACAAGCCGACGCTTGGGCCGATCGTGCCTCTCTATCGCTTATACCGCGCTCTCGCTTGTACGCTCAGGCTCAGGCGGAACGTGACACTTTTTCGTGCGTGCAGCCGGTGTTTCATCAGTTTATAAGACGTTATCACGTCAAAAACGAAACCCTAATATAGGATCACTCTTGTGTCTGTCTGTGGTTGCAATACGGACTTTTAAAACGCTTTTATTTACCTTGATACTTACCGTATGTTTGTTTATAATTATCTTTGTTTAAAATCTCGATGACAACTTTTCCAACTACTTCCCTTTATCCGATTGAGTTGAAATTTTGCATACGTATGTAGTTCCCATGACAAAAAAAATTCTTTACTCTTAGTGGCCTGTAATAGGCTGTAATATTTCAAGAGAATTGTAAAACTTACAACGTCAAAAAAAATTGATATAAAAAACGCGAGAACGATTCGCTAAATATTTAATAAGAACAAAATTAGTAAAACAACAAAAAAATAAATAAGCATCTTTTAACGTAGGTAAATTCCACAATTGGCATTGAAACAGATGTAAACGGAAAAACACTGAAAGTTTTGAGTAGGTACCTACGTGTTATTTATAAAATTCAAAAAAAAAAAATATAGTGTACTATAATCTTGTTTACCCTGAAATAATTAATAATCATACATATCCATAGCTGTTTTGATTGTTGGATGACGTTCAAGAAAGTAGAAAATGCATTATTATTAAAAACGTTATTACAGAAAAAAGAATAAAGGAAACAGAGCTGATGGCATGATACCAGGAGCGTATTAGAATCAGCTTTCTGGTCTGAATTCAGTATTCACCCGACTAGATTTTGGTTTGGCGACGAAATAATTAAATTCAACAAATTTCCCATATATTTATGTTATGCACCACCTAAAAACAGTATTTTTTATAGATTAGAATTTTTAATAGTTATTGGCGTAACTAGTAGTCTAAGTCATTCATGGCGTGTCAGCGCGATGTTTTCAGCACGAGTCGTAGGTGCGCAGTATGCACTCGCTTCGCTCGTGCCTGCGCACCTACGACTTGTGCTGAAAACATCGCGCTGACAGGTCATGACTTAGCCTACAAGTTGCGCCCATAATTTTATTCAACAATTGCGCGTTATTCATGTTTTAATTATAATGAGATGTTGTAAATATCTATTTATTTCTTTATAAAAAAAACTGTCAATACTAACAGCACCAAACAGCACGATTCAATGTTTTGGTTTGAGGTTAGCCGGTTATGAATAAACTCCATGTCGAAAACATTCGGCCTCTCAATTTTAGCCTCAATGGGTAACAACGGAGTTGTTGTTACCTACTATTTCGTTACGACTCAGAAAATAGTTACGTTTATTTTCATTACTCCACAATGGCCGAGCTAGTAGGAATCTTCATTGAGTTATGACAAGTAATTGTCACCAGTCGGTAAATGGCTATTTAGGGTTCGGTTTTTAGGCATGATAAAACATGAATAACGCGCATGAGTTGAATAAATATTTTTTAAATCGTTATTTTTTAAAATCAAATACAGACCTGTCATCAATTACTAAATTAGCTTTTTCTGTGTTTATAACACAATTATTAGACAATAACAAGTATTATATAAATGATGAACACAATAATTGTATAATAATAAAAAAAAATATTAGTTTACAAAAAACTACAAAAATACAATAGTATTTAAAAAAATTGAATGCAAATTATGATAAGTACATGTTTGGTTTTTAGGTGTTTGATGTAAACTTTTGTTTATCCTTGTGTTTTCACAAAATACCGATTGTTTCGTGTCGTTCCAGGTTATTTTAGTATACAAACGTTTATGAAAAAATTGGTTGTCTGTAAAGTCGGTTTACGGACGATAGTTTTACGTGATAACGTATTCCGTAATACATAACCTAAATTTATATAGTAATTATAATAATTCGAATCTATGATATTGCATCTTTCGCTTCAAATTTAGGTTAATTTTATTTATTAAAATTACTCACCACCTATAATATAATTGTTTTTTTAACTTTCTTTCTTTCGTATTTATTTTAAGTCTCGAAGATTAACTGTCATAATATTTTGAAAACAATTGTTTCATTGTTTATATAAAATTCCAAAACCTACTTACAATATTTAAGTATTTTCATACGTCAAAAAATTGATTTTTATAATGATAAAATTTGTAAGAAAACGATTTTTTCGAGAGATGAGACCTAGTTAAAACGATTTTTTGCCCCCAAAATCCCTTTTCAGTAAATTTCATCCAAATCGTTAGGGCCGTTTTCGAGAAAAGCACGCACAGGGTCAGGCGGAACGTTAGGAATGTTAGGAACGTTACACTTTTTCGTGCATGCAGCCGGTGTTTCATCAATTTATAAGATTGGTGATTCATCAATTTATAAGACGTTATCACGTCAAAAACTAATAAGTTTTCTGAAACATTAGGTAATTAAACAATAAATAAAATTTTCGACTAATTTTTCACACAATTAATTAAAAATTTTTTGTTATTTTATTTTCATTACATTTGGAAACAGAAAATTTAATTTTTTGCTTAAGTATTATTCTGAGGAAGATCCAAATCCGTATTAAAACGTCAACTGATTAATTAATTTTTTTTAATAAATTGTCTGAAAAATCTGTCGAAAATTTTATTTATTGTATAATACAATGAGACGTTAAGGTAATGAGATAATTAAACGAAAATCAACAATTTTGTATCTAAATATACTGGATTTGTAACAGGCGCAATAAATTTACTTTTGATTAGTTTCGAGAAAAAAAAAGCTTGTTCTTTTCCACTTGAACAACAAATCTGTAGTAGTACTCGTCAAACAAGTTGATGCGTTATTGTTTAATGAGTTTATGAATATTAAAAAAAAAATTGGTTGTCTGTAAAGTCGGTTTACGGACGATAGTTTTACGTGATAACGTACTGCGCTCTCGCTTGCACGCACAGGGTCAGGCGGAACGTGACACTTTTTCGTGCATGCAGCCGGTATTTCATCAATTTATAAGACGTTATCACGTCAAAAAATGTTAAATACGCATAAAAATGGTATAAAAGTTTAATTGGAGAAACAGAACAACGCATCAACCACAAAAATTCTGCAAATAAATCGAGCCACAATATCGCCTTAACAAATAAACGATTTGACGACAAGATTTCGAAATGCGACCAATTTGTTGTCCTTGTGTGGTCACAATCTAAGGTCATTGACAACTCAATTTTGTAACAACTCGTTGTGCAATTCAGAATGAATAATTCTGTATTTACGACGAAATTAGTCAATTTGCAAAGTTGTTTATTGTCTTCTTTTTTTATTTTATACATTCCAGTAAAAGTGCCAGAAAATAATTGCTACTTCCTTTGATTTTCGGTCCTTGAATCGAAGTATAATACGCACTACGAATCTAAAAGGCTCGGAAGTTAGATGCGAATGCGGGCTTGAGCATTTACAGTCTGTTGAAAAACTACAAACTCGCAACTCAACAAGCGCTGATGACCTCAGCTGTTGAGCGTCTATAATTCACTCGCAACTCAACAAAACTAATATAACAATAACGACTTGACAATAGCGTACTCGACTGTACTTGAAAGCAGGTAAGCGACAACGAGTGATCACAGCCAATCGCCGACGAGCGCACGTTCCGTGTATGTAGCTGGGAAGTTGTGGGAGTCTGAACGGCTCTAAAATGTGCCTTTGCGACGCTGTTTGTGACTAACTTCCGAACCTTTTAGATCCGTGGCGTGTATTATAGTGAAAAATCATCACTTTGCACTGATGAAATTGATGTTCAAGTCGATTTATACCAAAGATGTAAGATCTGTTTCCGAAGCAGCACATGACACGTCATCAGATACCCCCGGTGTACACCGTGCAACTTCTGACCCACATTTTAGGTACAGCTTATTATTCAGATCGGCGTTGAGCTGCATTTATCGTCAGCACATTAGTACAAATAAACATCTATCACTGTCATATGTTAAAAGTGTTCACTGAATCTATCTCATTCAATCAATATCTTTGACGGCTTAGACTCGGCGGTACGTATATATATACATGATACACGACATACGGCTTATGGCTGTAGTGAGTAGTGTTACAATGTATATCGTAGATGTTTGAAAAAAATTGGTTGTCTGTAAAGTCGGTTTACGGACGATAGTTTTACGTGATAACGTCATAAAGAAACATTGAAATGCGTACAAGCCGACGCTTGGGCCGATCGTGCCTCTCTATCGCTTATACCGCGCTCTCGCTTGCACGCTCAGGCTCAGGCGGCACGTGACACTTTTTCGTGCGTGCAGCCGGTGTTTCATCAATTTATAAGACACTATCACGTCAAAAAAATTAAAACATCATGAATATATATGTGATTCATAATTTAAAATTTAAATACCCCTTCTCCTCTCTCATTCCTAGTCCGTGTTAGGAGGCACCTTCGGTTGACCATGCAGAGCACCCATTTAAAAAGTTCGCGCGCCGCCAATGTTAAATATTGTTCAGGAATTACTCAGATCCTTAACAGAAATTAATCAAAAAGTGTGATTGAAATTTAAATAAATTCATTGCAAGTGTAACGTACATAAATTCATTTTCATTTTTTTTTTGTACCACGTGTTTTAAATGCAGTGGTAGACTACCTCGAATCTAGTTTTATTTGTTGCTATCAGTAACTTGTTTCGTGTCCTCCAGGTTTTTAAAATCTGCTGAGATTTACACCGCTCCCCTCTAGCGTGATACATGTTAATCTGGTTTTTTTAAAAAAATTCCGCAGGTTAACTGTTACAGGTTTAGCACAGCGCAATGATCAAATGTATGTTTTAATGTAAATATTTTAAAAAACGTTAAAAACTCAACAAGTTGACCTTTGTTTTGCAAATAAGCTCGTTATTTTAATGTTAGTAAAATTATAAGTAATAAAAGCTAAAGATAATTTGTAATAATTTTGTTTTAATTCTTCAATAGAAAACTAAAACTACCTATGTAAACTATCTATACTCTATAACACAGAACAGTTAATAATAATAATAATAATAATAATTATTATATGTGTTTCAGATCTATTATTTTATAATATTATTTTTCAGAGGATAAATAGATCAATAAAGATATATGCTGTTAAGCTATATTTTTAATCGCAACGTTTCGTTTTATATATTAAAACTTCCTCAGGCTCTTAAAGAATAACTTAGCATTGGTAATATTATGTATTTCATTTATAATATGTAATTTTTTAATAATTTATTATGGAGACATTCAGTTAATTTAAATTTAAAATAAAATGACAAAATTACATATTATAAATGAAATACATAATATTACCAATGCTAAGTTATTCTTTAAGAGCCTGAGGAAGTTTTAATATATAAAACGAAACGTTGCGATTAAAAATATAGCTTAACAGCATATATCTTTATTGATCTATTTATCCTCTGAAAAATAATATAATAATAATAATAATATTTTATTGGTCATGTTGTCAATACAAGTTGAATATGACAAGTCAAAATACAAAGAAAATACGTAGATAAAAAAATATACATTAGACATTAAGATGTGCATCTACACTATAGAACAATTTTGATTGCAAAAATTGTCTCACCGATAAGTCAAATTTTTTAGATTGACGTATGTCTAGTGGCAAGTGATTATACGAGAAATAAATACATAATACTAATATATAAAAAGATTTTGTTTATAATATATTTCACATATAATATGATATGGTTGTCCTGTGTCTGTATATTTAGTAACGGATTACAAAATCCACATACTGTGAGAGTTGTTTTTTTAATGAATTATACAGACGTTAGCTCAATTAATTCAAATAAATAAAATCGTAACTTAGTCTGTAATTGAACAGTTTTGAAGATTTCTAGAGCGAATTTTCAGTTTTTTCTGGTTATATTTTTTGTACCTATATCTTCTATCTATACAGGGTGAGTTTTAAGTTGATGCTTTTTTTACAGCGTGTAAAAATCAAATAGACGAGCAAATATTTCAAATAGTTTTTTTTATAAAAACTCAAAAATAAGAGAGAAACAGCCTTTCGAAGTTTAAATAAATTTTATTAAATTTTCTTTAATTTTGAGGGTCGGTCCTGGGGTTATATTATGTCACTATGGAAATAAGTTGTTATTATCTCTCAAAAACAGAACAATACACATGTCAGTTTCAAATAAGCACCAACATACTTGATAATAACAACTTATTTCCATAGTGACATAATATAACCCCAGGACCGACCCTCAAAATTAAAGAAAATTTAATAAAATTTATTTAAACTTCGAAAGGCTGTTTCTCTCTTATTTTTGAGTTTTGATAAAAAAACTATTTGAAATATTTGCTCGTCTATTTGATTTTTACACGCTGTCAAAACAAAAGCATCAACTTAAAACTCACCTGTATAGTAATATATAAAACTGAAGAGTTTGTTTGTTTGGTTGGTTGAACGCGCTAATCTCAGGAACTACTGGTTCGACTTGATATTTTTTTATGTTGGATAGTCCATTTATCGAGGAAGGGTATAGGCTATATAATATCAAGCTACAACCAATAGGAGCGGAGCATTAATGAAAAATGTAACTCAAAATTTCGACAAAAACTTTTGAACGGTAACTCTGATCATCATGAAATTTGGACACAACATTCATCTCGGTAAACTAAGATGAATGTGAGTAGGTACTCATGTTCCTCCCTCCTATTCGTTCTTTTGCACCCGGATGAAACCGGGCGGGACCGCTAGTATTTGATAACCAGGAAATTTGGTTACTAGTATTTCGATAGATGACGCTTGCTTTGTGTATGCGTTGGGTTATAGCTTGGCATTTGTTAAAGGCGACAACAAGATGACAGGGCAACAGTTACAGGGTGAAATTTAATTGCAGGGCGATATTTAGTTACTAGATTTTTGTTAGTTGACGTTAGATGACAGAGCAAAATTTACTTAGGTACAGGGCAATAGTCAGTTACTAGAATTTAATTAGTTGACTGGGCGAAATTTATAGTTACTAGAAATTTATGTTTCACATCTGTTAGGCGTCTCACTACGGCTCATATTTTCTTCACGTTTACGCCCCCCTCCCCCCTCCATCGTACGTCTATTTCCTTACGGAACGTAGAATTTAATATTAATGAAACAAAGATGATAATGGCGGCGATTTAAAAAAGTACATGCACCGATGATTTTTTTTATAAAGTTCAGGAAGTAACAAACTTGATCGATTTGCATAAATGTTAATATATTCTGTGACTTACTAAGTCACCTGGAAATTGTAGCTAATATATTATTATATGTAAATACTAGACGCATAGTTTTATATATAGGTTATGAATAATGACAGAAAAAATAAAAAAACCTGAAGTGTCAAATCAACATTTAATAGCTCATTTGAAAACTGTTACAACTATAGGTACCTATATAAAAATAATTTTCCTACAGTGTTTTCAATTAAATATTAATTATATTTTATTCATTCCAGTAATTATTGATTTAAAAGTAATTTTTTATCTATACTTAAAAAAAGTATAAATACTGCTTTTATCGACAAAAACTTTTGAACGGTAACTGCGATCATCATGAAATTTGGACACAACATTCATCTCGGTAAACTAAGATGAATGTGCGTATTCATGTCCCTCCCTTCCCCATTTTTTCCTTTGCACCCGGGTGAAACCGGGCGGGACCGCTTGTGTTAGATAATTGAAAAAACAAAACAGCAACTATTAAACTGAAAGGTAAAAAATACGAAAATTAATATTTATTGCATTAAAATTATTCATTCACAATCAGAAACATTCCGCAAATAGTGAGTAACTGATTACTATATTTTTTTATGTTTCTTTTAAATGCAGATACTTATGACATTGACATATTTTCAAGACCGTATTTTTTTTTACCCGACTACAGCAACGCAAAGAAGGCAAAACGTTTTTCATCTTAAATGTAAAAATTTAACCTTCTAGTTTGAACTATCACTTGTTTTCCTGCAGGGATGCCTTGCATCAGACACTCACAGTTATATTTCGATCTTATTAAAGTGAAACTTTTATTCTATCGCCCCGAATTTTTCTGGCCGTCTGTTGCATGTCGCATTACAGGCGGCCGCGGAGTAGGGGTAAAGTGAAAGGCGTCAGTCTGTCATGCGGGCAAGTGCTGTACAGTGTTTACATGTTTTTATTCGTGTATTCATGTGAATATTGTTGTTTATAATTAATCGTGATGGATAAGTGTCTACAATCCAACGCCTACAATCCAATAAAAGTTTCACTTGCGTCGTGGTTTCTTAAAACCACACAACTGTTTTTGTGTACAGCCGGAATCATGTATTTTGAACCGATTTGTTCACACATTTTCAAGTTTTTAGTTCCTCCTTCTCACGCAGACTGTCTTCTCCTACGCTACCGAACCAATGGGAAGATACGCGTTTGACAACGTTTAACTTCAAATTAAGTTTTTTTGAAGTGAAAACTTCTTTAGCGGCGTTGTACACTTTTTTTGTAATGGGTAAAAAATGTTAAGCTCGCGTCAGGACACGTGACCTGATCGAAAATTCGTAAGACGGATGGAGAGTAGAGGTATGGGTAATTTTTTTTGGGACTTGTCTATGCAATCGAATGGTTTTTAACTACACTATAAGTTGTGTTTTGGCGACATCAGACGGAATTTCTTGGAAGTTATTAGTTCAAACTTTTCTGCGCTTTGGTCGTTTAACATAGACGTTAATATTCAAGTTTTCACTTCTGCCGGCACTCCCGGAGTGCAAAGGGATTTTTTTTCTGATTATCTATGACTGCCACGAAGTGAAGACAAAAAATATGAGACTACTACTTGCCTGTACCTCGATAAACGATAGTCGAACGTATTAATAGTTCCAAGAAATTTAAGAATGAGTCATAAATATCCGAAATAATCAACATTGTTTTTGTATCATTGGTTTTTTTTGTTTTTTGTTATTAGTCGAATATTACATACATGTTTATCACTACATATTTGCTGTATCTTTATAGACCTCTATAAGTGAGAAAGACCACTCCTGAACCTCTATGGGCTAGAAACTCAGGTTAGTGAAAAACTTCCATAAGCGAAAAAGAGATCGCGATCACTTGAACTCTTACTTATCCCGGTTTTTATATAGGATCTCATCCTATAAAGTTATGCAGTGGCAAATTTACACATTTCCCAAGTATAAGCTTTTAAATTTTTGCCGCTCTTGCATTTACAATTGTCAGCGCCTAGATTATTTTTACAATCAAACAATTTGATTGAAATTGCACAAAAAGTAGTTTTGGGTATATTTCTGAGCTAATTAAAGCTTAATCATGTTCGACTATTAAGGCTGGGTAATGTATGCTACTTACACAAAAATTTACATTCGCGGTAAACGTAATTCAACCGGCTAAAAAAAGGAAAAAATTCGGACCCAAAAATTGCCGCCCTAGGCTCAAGCCTACTCAGCCTGCTGGTAAATCCGCCACTAAAATTATGAGCTTAAAGACTTCAAAGCTATAATAAAACTATATTGATTAATTATGATTATAAATTTATTATTGAAAACATCTTTGAAAACAATGTCTGTGTTTATAAACAAATCAGAGCATGAGGCTCAATTTACCGTTTTTATTTACAGACAAAAAAAATTCCAAGTCGCTGAAAATATTCCACAATTCATTAAGTTAATTATTCTTCAGTGGTGGGGAATACACTTAACGCGTAGGTAACTAGATTATATTCTTAATAAGAAATCAACAGTGATTACTCGTCGTTACTTTAAATCAGAGGTTCCCAAACTTTTTTGTCTCGTAGACCACTTGCCATGTTTTTCGGTTTTGGATAGACCCTCTGCTTATCTGATATTGATTTTTTGCAAATTCATTAATTTCAAATGTATTTTTGATAACCAGTATAGTGCTACTCACTTTGAACGATTTAAATTTATAACGGTAGTGAAATGTAGTGTGAAATGTTTAGTTTTATACATTTATTAATTAGATTGAAATTAAACGAATCAAATTAAAATTTACTTTCTGTTACATAAAATAACTAAGCAAAAAATAAATGCTTTTAGTGTGAGGGATGAACCTGATGCTTTAATAATAAATTTTCAACATTTGGCATCAATTTAGTTAGATTTAATTTTAAATCTCTTCGGTTAACGATGTCCAGTTTGTCTCTTTTTTTGTTAGGAGATTCACTATCGTTGACCCCCATTTTCGTTTCATGGACCCCCAATTTTTTTTCCCGCTAACATGGACCCCTTGCAAGTTGTCGTCGACCCCTGGGGGTCGATATAGACCACTTTGGGAATCACTGCTTTAAATCAATGCGCGACATTTCAATAAAATTTACAAATTAATGTAAACAGATTTTGAGAAAAAGCATACCTATCAGAAAAAATAAATTTATGAATACGTAAAATTTCAGTAGGTAATATACACAAAACTAAAAAAACAACTGTGGACTCACTCATTTTTGGGTGACTGCTCAATTTTGCCCAGCAAGTTCATTGTCACTGAAAATAATAAGACAAAACTATTGAACAATTTTTTTTATTGGTTATGTACATTATATTTATTTATCACCCTATACTTTTAGACTGCCGTTCCTCAAATATTGGTTGATACTTCCACCACCTCCCAGCTACCTGCACGGAACGTGCGCTCGTCGGTGATTGGCTCGTTGCCTTTGTCACTTGTCGCTTTCCTGCTTTTAAGTACAGTCGAGTACGCTATTGTCAAGTTGTTATTGCTATGTTAGTTTTGTTGAGTTGCCAGTTTTTCAACAGACTGTACATGCGCAAGCCTGCATTCGCACCTAACTTCCGAGCCTTTTATATTCGTGGCGCGTACTATATAGCGCCGGAAATTTGGAAAACCTTTGTTTTACAGTGAGGAGTACATTCAAGACTTTTGTAAGCACCCTGTAAGGTAGATCTACAGCCAATGTCGCAAACAACTTCACGTAAGAAAAGGGAACCAATCAGGAGCTCGGAAAGACGGACGAAACTGGCTGCCTACATGGAGAGAAACGGCAACTTCACTCTTGTGTTCTCCTTTTTTCTCTTTTAGATATTGACATATTATGATATTTTGGAGTCCCCAAAAATAAGTATTCAAAGATCTACCACTGCTTATGGTATTCCCAACGGAATATTACTGAGGGCAAAGACCTATCCAACAGAAATTCATTTCACTAGCTTGACTGGCATCTCTCCACGTAAAGAGATGCCCGCGAACACGGGGTTTAATGTTAGCAGGTACTTATTAAATTCAAATTATCTTTAAAAACAGTCCCTATAAACACAATATCCCAGCTAATGCATAGGTTCTGAAACACCTTGTTGATAATGTCTGATGCATTATTTCGTAAAATAATATAACTCCTTTCGCTTGAAATATTTATAGTACAGTATTATCTAGTAATTTTCCAAATTATATTATTACTAAAAACAAATAGCTGCGGTTAAGTAGAAAAATAATTTTAATTTTACCTCGAATGACTTGTTTTTCTCAATTTCACATGTATAAATGGATTAATTATTATTATTTAATTACTTATCACAGCTCTACATTTAATGATTTTCACGTCAGGAAAAACCCTACGTTTTTATCGACATTTTTTGTAAATAATTATTTTTAAGAACAAAATATTCCACTGTTTAATGTACTTGTACGAAACTAAACAAGAAACTTCTGCAGTAATATTGTAATTTAAACTCCGTTTTTTTGAGGATAGATTTTTTGCGACAAGTTAAAACTGTCCCTTTTTGAGATGTTCCTTTAAAAATGTTGTATAGTTGTACATTTTATCTGCTTTCTTTTTAAAATCAGAGCTAAATAATAAATATTTGAAAGAAGTTTGTATAGGGAAATAGACTTCAACAGTGCGTTAAGCGGGACGCACAAAATATTAGAATCTGTATACTATTATAGCTGAAGAGTTTGTTTGTTTGGTTGCACGGGCTAATCTCAGGAATTACTGGTTCGAATAGAAAATTTTTTTGTTGAATAGTCCATTTATCGAGGAAGACTAAAGGCTATATAATATCACGCTACGACCAATAGGAGCGGAGCATCAATGAAAAATGTTGCAAAATATAACAAAATTTGTCCATCCGACAAAAACTTTTGAACAGTATGTGGCGTTGTTAGCCACTTTAAATTAAATAAAAAACAATAAATTAAATTTTGAGAATTTTAATTAAAACATGCCATTTACAAGATATCAATTTATATTATACAAAAAAGAATGATTACGAATTTTAGAATAAAACTTTATTTGATATAATCAATCCCGCCTCCTATAAAAATCGGCCCAAGGTCAATTCAAAGACCCGCTACATTACAGGACCAGTAAAAAGTGAATTTTATAAAAATAATATTCTTTTTTAATTTAAGAATTTAACCGGCGTCCTTTACTTGAATTATTATGTAATAAATACTAATGTTACAAATAAAAAATAGAGAATAGTTACTTCTTACCACAACAAGTGTGTATTGCTGAAGATGAGAGCATAGCTCTCGAAATGTACATCCACTAATAAACTTGTTGTGGTAAGAAGTAACTATTCTCTATTTTTTATTAGTTTCAAACCACAGTGCTCCTAATATTTTTGTTACTAATGTTACAAAATATTGATCAATTACAATAAAGCGGAGTACACAATATACATAAAATTTAAAAAACTATTATCCATGCTGCAAGTAACTCATGAAATTTGGACACAATATTCATCTCGGTAAACAAAGATAAACGGGTGAAACCGGGCGGGACTACTAGTCAATTATAAAATTAAAATAGGTCATCTATATTCCGTGTTTGCATTTTTTTATGAAACCTTATTTCGAAAAAAGTCATCTCTATGCATTTGTTAGTATAATAGGAAAATAAAAAGTTATAATATTAAATACAAGTTTCGTCTTTAGGTCAAGGATTTACATATTATGTGTGAATTTCAAGTCGATATCTCTTTTCGTTTAGAAGTTAAAAGCCTCTGACAGACGGATGGACGGACAACTTTGCCATAACAATAGGTAAGGAACCCTAAAAATGAAGATGTGTAATAACGATTATAAAGAATAAGGATGTGTGGATTATGGATACGAAATACAATGCGTGACAAGATAATCATAAAAATCTGTTAACAGGGTCAAGATCTGGCCTCAAAATGCTAAAAAATATATTTATGTTTAGTAAACAAATACAAGTTCACTATAATTTTCCTACAGTTGCATTTTACTTGTTTATTATGATAGAAAGAAGAAACTATAAATAAGGGCCGAATTTAATAATTTTTTGAAAATATAATCAGAACCGGGATGACTTGAAAGATCGCACACACTTGTCGAACACAAACATGCAATCTGCACGATGCCGCACATTAGATCAGCATAAACCAGAAAATTTTAATGTAGGTTTCGTAAGTTTTTTTTTTGCAGCATCATATATATTAATACGCTAAGCTTAAGATGTTTGCCTCCCTTTTTAGAAAAAACCTCACAATTTCTCCATATAAATTATATATAATTTTACAGATAATTGCTTGCTCTACTGACATCGACAACTAAAAAATTTATTATTGCTTTTGTTTTTGTAAATTAATTAAAATACAGCAACGCTGAACAACGTCTGCCATCTGACGGCTTTAATTTTGAAACAACGTCAACACTTCGATCTGTCATCTGACCTTCATATTGTAATACAACAGACACAATACTGAATACTGCCATCTGACGGCTTTAATTTTGAAACAGCGAGCAACGCTGAACAACGTCACAGCAATGCTGCATGATGCCATCTGACGGCTTAGCTCAACGCTTTTGCTACTTGCGCCTCTATATGACAATTTTAGTAAAATATTTCTTCGATCTGTCATCTGAGCTTCATATTGTAATACAACAAAAAGAAGAACGTTATAAGCAGTATGCAAAATTAGAAACGAATTGAATACCTGCAATCATATTTAAAAAATAATTTTGTAAAGTGATAATTATTATACTCATTTAGTGCGAATAATTCGCACAGGTCACTCTAGTAATCCATATTAACAAAATAATGAACTAAAACGTGATTTTTAGATATACTTATAAAAGAAAATAAACATAAATTGTTTTATAACCGGTTTTCAAATAAATCGAATTCAAAATTTTTTCATAAAATTATATCCTCAATGTAATCAACTTTAATAAAGTATTTCTGAGCTAGACATTATTATTAAAATTTATTCTATTTCACTGGAAAATACCTTATCATTTGATTAATTAAATGTAACGTAACTACTAGTTAGGCAAATCAAATCCGCGTTTCAAAAAAACCTGAAGTTGTACAATTAAAAAAGACACGAGAAAAACTAACTTTTTAAAATGTTAGAACTACAAAATATTTTAGATGTATATTCTTATAAACCTCTTTACAGGTTGCGATGTAGCAAATTTGGAATATCGAAAGTGAACTCAATTTGGAATCTAGAAAATTTAAAACTCAAACCAACTTTTTTATACGCAATGATTTCAACACTTCGTAGAATAATATGTAAAACGAACCAAAGTATCCCCAGTACTCCTGTTTCTTGATGGCCATTGCAGTCATACCAAAATTCACTTTTCAAAATTTTACAATATTTTTCATTTTAAGGTCCCCCGAATCATTAAAAAATATTTTTGGAAAGAGTCTGTGTGTCTGTGAACACGATACAGGTAAAACGGATGGACGAATTGAAACAAAATTTTGGGAGGATGTTTGATATGTGAACATGAAGAGCCCTATTGTTTTTGGGGAAAATCGGCGCATGCGCAAAAGAGGTATACGCTATATAAAGTTGTTTTTTTATATAATAATGCTATACCTTTCATAACGATTTATTATTCAATTTATTTTTTCAAGAAAGTTTTGTTAACTAATTTTTTTTCTAAACTTTAGTTTCTGAAATATTTTGAATATAAAAAAAATCAAGTGTTCTTTTGCTCTGTAGATCTGTCAGAAAGAAATTAGCTAAGCATGCTTTGATTAATTTTTGGACGACGTGAAATATATTGTCATGTCAACGAATAGCAAATATCATATTTAAAACTAGCTATAACCCGCGTCACGATATAAGAAATTTTATTTTCTTTATTATATTATATCAAATGTCAATATTTTAGAAATTGAAATGAACCCGTCGGCCAATTGGCTGGAATTTATTGATCAAATTAAACTTTCAGCGAGTTCTTTACTTTCAAAATGGCAAATATTTTACAACAGAAAACAATAACTAAACAATTAAAATGTCTTCTTTTTGTAATACAAGTAACCAACATATTCAACTAATTATAAACATCTTCCACAGTATCTTCGTATACTATGTAGCCACAAAAAAAAAACAGAGTTATTTTACCTCTAGCCGATGTGTTGCAAAAAAACATCAAGCGACTGAGATTTTTCAGGCAAAATAAAAAAAAAATCAGCACAGGTTTAGCTGATCGCCTCAACAAAGCGTGTTCCAGAAACCATAAAAATACGCACTTGCTCATTTGCTCCGATAAGATCAACTACTGTTATAATACATGTGTTGTTTGCACGCTCGTAATTTCAACTTTACGAATAATAATTAATTAATGTATCGTGAAGACGTTGATAATAGGTTTTTGTTTTTTTTTCTCCTAAAAAATAATTTTTCAAATCAAAACTTCTCGTATAAAAAAAATGTCGGCGATGCAGTCAAAATATTAGAAATGTATTTAGATCCATTCATGGTCCTCAGGGCGTATTGGGTCAAAACTGCTCGCGTCTGAACGATTTTCGAGTTCTATCACCGCGCGCGCACTGAACCTACCTACAAAGAAAGCTTGAAAAGATGTCTCGTGTGAAGCGAGCACATAAAATCAATGAAGAAAACCAGCGCTAGAACACTAGTAGTCAAATCTAGTAGTCTAGTAGTCAAATCTAGTCCCCACATCCAAAACCGGGTTCAGTCTACTCTAGTGATGTGTCCACATGACTCTTTATTGGGAGCTGGCTCCGTGCGCTCCGCTCACTAAAAAGAGTCGCTCAAAGGGAGTTGTTCAAAGGAGCGACACTAGACAGTACGCACTACACAAGAGTGCAGACTGCAGAGGTATGAACTGTGATCATACATGCTCAGGAGTCACAAAGCATTGCACAGAACAATACACACTGAGCTTTGAGCTCATTTTAATATGATTCTGATCTTATACTATTCGCATTTCGGATAAACTATAAAGTAGGTATAATAAAAGCTTAACAATAATAATGTTTATTGTTACAATATTATATCTTTGTCAACGACGTCAATGTGAATGGTTTAAGTCACTGTAAGCTTAGTACTATTACACTTACAGTGTGTCATTCAACATTAAATGACTCAGCAAAGATAACTCAGTACGTGCAAATCTCACTACTGCCTCTGTGGCCTGTGCTGTGTGCGCTCTGTAAATGTGCGAATGCAACAGTACAAGAACATCTCAGCACTCGGAGTGAGTCATACACAAAAAAAGAGCGACTCGCTCCGCTCCGAGAAAGGCGTCGTTCATTATGAATGACTCGCTCAGGAGCGACACATCACTAGTCTGCTTGCATCTAAACGAATCTCGAGCCTGCAGTCAACACATATAAAACATTAAAATCGTATTTGGTAAAATCCTTGTAATATCAACAGCAACAAAATCTATAAAAGATCTGCGAACGGCCTTTGATGACCAGTCCACCACAAAGTGGGGTCGAACCAGTGTGACACTGCTTTATAGTAGACATTGTTTTGTTTATAACAATATAATAGGTAGGAGGTGCAACATTACTATTAAGTGATCTTATTATAATCATTTCATTTTATTGACATTGTGTTGTATCGCAAAAACTTAATATATCGCAAGTGGTAAAAATTAAAAATTATCCAATTTTAAAGTGTATCACAACAAATTAAATTTCACGTAAAAGTGATCGAAATTTGAATTTTAAAGTGTGGCTATTTTTTTTGGATTTTAACGGTGATTTTAAATTGTGATATTTTTAATTAGTGCTTAAAAAATGCCAAAATTACATTGTGCTTAAAAATGTTTGGTGTAATATAATTTATTTTGTAAGCTCAGTATCCACCCAATACTATTTTCAAAATGCTTTGTTTAGCTTCGATATACAGTAGAACCTCTATAAATCGAACTTCAAGGGAGACGCCAAAAAATTTGTGTTAGAGAGTTTTCGACTTATGAAGGATTTCGACTTTGGCGGATTTTGAAATATTCGACTTGTAAAGGTTAAGATTAATTCTAACTAATTTTGAGTTGATATGTTCGAGATACAGAGGTTCAATATAATTTTTCGAATTATGGAGGTAAAGTGCACCGAAATGGCTTGATTATTTCGAACTAAAGAGGGTTGATATTTCGAGTAATGGAGGTTTTTGGGGCTTGAAGGGAAGGGAACAAAACATTTTTTCGAGTTTTGGAAGTTTTCGACTTATCGAGATTCGACTTAACGAGGTTCTACTGTACTTTGTTTTCAATCGACGTAATTAAATTCAAACCACTTAGTTTATTTCTAATTGTCACAGCAGAACAAAAAAAAACCGTAATAACTCATAAATATACCTATCGTAGGATATTGTGTTCAATCCTTGATTGCGCTTTCCCTAAGTTGTCAAGCGTTCTATAAACTATAATCTATTTTGTATTTGTTCATAATTCTATAACATAGTTTTGCTGGCGACATTTTTTAAGCCAAAATTAATTAAAATTGTTATCATAGTGACGGATTTTAAAAACGTAAACTGGGTAAATGTACTTAGGTATACTACGCCCGTTAAAAGTCAAACTTCTTTAGCGTGATTAAAGACAAACTTTTAATTTGCATGTAAATAGTTTATTGAAATAAGATAACAAAAGGACTGGAGTGATATTCACATAAATCCAGATATTAGACGCCACGCGCATGCGAACATTGTCTGTTGTTTTTCGTCGGCAACTTCATCTTGTTAATTTTGTGTTACAGAGTGCGCGCGCATCGTAAAAATTCACATTCATCATTTTTTTTCGTAACGCGCAAAAAGAAGTATAACTTTATTAAATCGATAAATGTGCTGATGAAATACAACTGTGTAATGAAATTACGAAAAAAAAATAATTTAGGGATAGTTTTCCATTTAAATAACCAAGGGATGTTGTTGAATAGGTCTTTAAAAACGCAATAAAAGTTCAGTGACTTCTTTTCTTTGATGAACATTTCCTGAGATATAAGCTCTTAAAATCGTAATTAATATTTTTCAAGGGCGGCTGGCAAGGAGAAGGGCGGGGATATATCCGCCAACCTTTCGTGTATTAGCATAAAAAAAGTCATATCTTTCAATACAATTTTACCATTCCAACCCAGAAGTGGGGAACGGTACTAGTTTAGGTCAAAAATCACTTTTCAAAAATTTTACAATATCTTTCCGTTTTGAGATCCCCCGAATCTTAAAAACATATTTTTGAAAAAACTGTGCATCTGTTAGTCTGTCTGTGAACACGATACAGGTCAAACAGATGAGCGGATTGAAACCAAATTTTGGGAGGATGTCTGGTATGCAAATATGAAGAGCCCTATTGTTTTTGGGGAAAATCGGCGCATGCGCAGAAGAGATATATGCTATAACGGTGTTTTTTATATAATAATGGTATACTTTTCATAACCGCTTATTATTCTATTTGTTTGTTCAAGATTGTTTTGTTAAATTTTTTTTTCTAAACTTTATAGCTTCGGAAATATTTTGAAAATAAAAAAAAATCAGCCGCTCTTTTGTTTTGTCAGAAAAAAACTAGTTCAGCATGCTTTGATTAATTTTTACATGACGTGGACATATTGTGTAGGTAACCATGGCAACGAATAGCAAATATCATATTGAATACTAGCCATCACCCGCGTCACCTCACACGAGATCAGAAATTTTATTTTCTTGATTATAATCAAATGTCAACATTTTTGAAATTGGAATGGTCCCGTCGCCCAATTGGCTGGAATTTTTTTTTCTTCTAACATATCACAGAGTCTTTAGTGTCACCATCTCTTGGACTAAAAGCATATATCGTTATTTTATTCAATGAAAAGTAAGAGTTATTCATTCATTATAGTTGTCGGCGTAAAATAATGTAAATTTAACTGCACCATAATATTTTTATTGAACTGTTATGCAACGTGTGTTTATGGGAACTTTCTATTATTTTGTTTTATACGATGTACTAGCTGGGCTACGCAATGCATTATCAAAGAATCTTGGTTGACAATGACCTCATATTGAGACCATGCATTTTTTATCACTCGTACCTGCTCAACAAATAACCGATCATTATTTTTCATAAATTGTCTTCTCAGTGCCGGATTAAGAGTCCTTGATGCCCTAAGCATTTCTTGTCTATGGGCCCTCATCTTAGCTGTCTATTTTAAATATTATCTATCTGTCATGTTAAATGTATACATTTTTTTTTTCAAATTGTGAATGTCAAAAGTTTAAAATTGATAGAAAAAAGTTAAAAAGCTTAGAATTTTAGGGAAATAATTGAATTTAACAAACAATGAAAAAGTTACAAAACTTTAAAGTAAAAATCGTTTTCATTTTCCAAAATAAAATATTATACTAAACAGATTTTATTGAAATTTTGTAAACGTGTCTTGCTCGGTGCAACTTACGCTATAGAAGAGGTATTATTAAATATTTTGCACAAATGAATTACGATGTTTTCTCAAAAAAACTATTTTAGTAACATGTAACGATACCCGATATAATTTACTCAAAGCTACTAGCTCAGAAGCAAAAAAAAAAAAAACTGTTTTAGTGCCAAGTAGCGACATCTGATAGAATTTACTCAAAGCTATTAGTTCAGAAGCAAAAAAAAAACTGTTTTAGTGCCAAGTAGCGACATCTGATAGAATTCGCTCAAAGCTAATTAGTTCAGAAGCAAATCTGGTAGAATTTGTTCAAAGCTATTAGTTCAGACGCCGGGTCGCAAACGAAATACATTTTGCAGAATTATATCTATCGCACCCGTGTGAAACCAGCTAGTTAATTTATATATTTACGGTTTTCTTTGAAAAACATGTTTTACTATCATAGCAAGCATACTTTAAAAATGAAATAAAAAATTACCGAGACAAAGTGACTAAATTATTAATCCCGAAGCATAAGAAACAATTAGCCAACATTCGAGACGGTACAGCACTGGCCGTTTCAGAATAGAACCTAAGGTCACAAGAATGACTGTAAAGTTCGCAATAGAGAGTTATTCTTCTGGTCATTTATTTATTGTTGTGATATTAGTTTTCTTACAATTTTTTTACCACGACCTCTTGGACTAATACATTCATTTTGTCTCGTTCATCCAACCAGTGAAAATTTTCATTGCTGATACAGAATACGCTATCCATTTTCTGTATGTGTTATTCATTCGATCGCTTGCTCGTAAACACTAGCTTTTGTTTGAGTCTTACTGATCGATATCAATTGTTTACAGAAAAGGGCACACAATGACATTAAACGCGGCAGAGCCCGTCTACTCGTCGACCATCAATTCCTTTACGGTATTTTACTACCTCCTAATACCAGTACTGGGACTATGGTACTTTTACTGGCGAATGTCCAGAAAGCATATGCTGGAACTGGCTGAGAAAATACCAGGTCCAGAAGGATATCCTCTCATTGGAAATGCTATCGATTTTTTGGGATCACCGCATAGTAAGATTTTTTTTTAATAAATAGTTCGTAACATGAAAATGTGTTTTAAACTTTAAAGAATAGCTTCTGTTGCTACATTGTTGAAACACCCATTGTTACATGTCTATATTAGAAAAATT
Source organism: Xanthostigma xanthostigma (assembly GCA_963575645.1). Taxonomy (NCBI): domain Eukaryota; kingdom Metazoa; phylum Arthropoda; class Insecta; order Raphidioptera; family Raphidiidae; genus Xanthostigma; species Xanthostigma xanthostigma. The sequence continues at coordinate 2,814,870 of OY754469.1, read as the reverse complement.
TATTTCTCAAACAATGTCACCATCGGGATACGAACCCCGAATCTTTCCACTATCGCGGCGGACTGAGTTACATTACTCCACAGTGACACAGTAAGGTCAATTCATCATTCCAATATATAGCCATTTGTAACTGTATATTTCACATCATGCGAGAGCTAATTTTTATCTTATATAACGTCAGATATGAACCTTCACAGAATGAAAATGTGTATTTTAGCGAAAGTTACGCCAACACAATATTATGACCAAAGACCGCTACATACGAGGCTGGTTTTGCCACCAGTTTTATTGCTAGGTTCCAAGCGTATCCCGACGGTGACATTGTTTGGTTGATAAATTTTTCTAACATAGCGATGTAACAATGGGTAGCAAAACAGTATGCTATATTTTGAAAGATATTTAATACGGACTATATGCGTAAGAAAAATTAACAATTGGATTTAAAAAAATGTTTGTTTTCTTTTAGATATTATGGACACCATAATGAAACAAAGTTATAATTACAATGGTGTGGGGAAAATTTGGATTGGTCCGAAACTACTAGTTTTCTTATGGGATCCCCGCGATGTGGAAATAATTCTTAGCAGTCATGTTTACATCGACAAGGCACCAGAATATCGATTTTTCAAGCCATGGCTCGGAGACGGCCTTCTAATTAGCACAGGTCAGTGTAAACAACGTCACATCTAATAAAAATAAATGACAAATTAGACCTTCTCAATTTCGCAGTTAAAGACAATTTATTAACTATAAACACGTCAGGTCTCTATATATCAAATGTTTGGTAATTTATTTTTGATGACTTTAAAATATTCAAGTATTAAATAAATCAACAAAATTTTGGGTTAGTGGGAATTTGTTGTAAAACCGAGGTCTAAATTATAGACATGTGACATTAAAAAGGTGATCACAGCTGGGAAGTCTTTTTTACCTATAAGATCTGTGTCAGATATTCGCAAATGACGATACTTTCTCAAGAGTATCCGGTAGTCAAGGTACTTTTGAGGTAACTTAGATATGTTTTACTTTAGAATATCTTAGAACGATAAAGTTTTGGGTCTTTTCAGGTGAAAAATGGCGAGCTCACAGAAAACTGATTGCGCCCACATTCCATCTGAACGTTCTGAAGTCCTTCATCGATTTATTCAACATTAACAGCAAGGCCGTTGTCGAGAGGATGCTAAAAGAAAACGGCAAAACTTTTGACTGTCACGATTATATGAGCGAATGCACTGTCGAAATATTGCTCGGTAAGAAATTTCTACTTATGGCAGTATCTACTTTTTTCTTCTTCTTCAAATTTCATTAAAAGCTATATGAAATACAATTAAACGAAATAACCAAAAAAATTGATAAAATTTGGTTGAGAATTATTATTATCCTACTGCGCGAAAGCAAAGGAGGGCTATGTTTTTCATGAGCGTGTATGTATGTGACTTTAGAAAAAATCTTCTTACCCCACTTCTTTTCATATTGGAAGCTGGCTTAAAATAATGCGATTTTTGATAAAATTAGATACCTCTCAAAACTTTTTAAAACTCACTATACTAGTGTACAAAAAGACACGCTGATCCTAATGAACACAAGCAAACGTCTACATTTCTTTGGGTTTAGAAATTGTATCCGTTTAAAGTAACCCAAATGTTTGGCTTCTAAGCCAAAAGAGATACAGAAATCTGCTTGTGCTCACTGGAATCAATGTATATTTTTCTACCAAGGTCTTCAATTCGAAAAATAATTGAAAGACTTAAGAGATATTTGCAGCGTGTTCATTATATTTACGTATTTCAATTAAGATTTAACGAAAAGTAAATATTTTCCAGAAACTGCAATGGGCGTGAGCAAAAAAACTCAAAATCGTAGCGGATTTGAATACGCCATGGCTGTAATGAAGATGTGTGACATTTTACATATGCGACATACCAAAGTTTGGTTACGTCCAGATTGGGTGTTTAACTTGACAAAATACGGAAAAGATCAAATCAGATTGCTTGATATCATTCACAGTCTAACCAAAAGAGTTATTAAACAGAAAAAGGAGGAATACGCCAAAGAAGACAGTCCTAAATTCGTTAAGAAAACGTCAATAAGCACCGCACCAGCAGATCAATCAAACAAACAAACTAATACTGTTGAAGGAATGTCTTTCGGACAATCATCTGGACTCAAAGACGATTTGGATGTTGACGATAACGATATTGGTGAAAAGAAGAGGATGGCATTTTTGGATCTCTTGCTTGAATCAGCGCAAAAGGGAGCGGCAATCAGCGACACCGAAATCAAGGAACAAGTCGACACGATCATGTTCGAAGGACACGACACAACAGCTGCTGCAAGTAGTTTCTTCTTATCTATAATGGGTTGCTATCCTGAAATACAGGACAAAGTCATCCAAGAACTTAATGATATCTTCGGTGATAGTGATCGACCAGCCACATTCGCTGATACTTTGGAAATGAAGTATCTTGAACGAGTTTTAATGGAAACGTTGAGAATGTACCCACCAGTACCAATCATAGCTCGTGAACTCAAAGAAGATGTCAAACTAGGTATATATTTCTTAAATTAGATATCATCCATGTTTGGTAGCCATTTTTATGCCTACATTTTACTCTTAGCGTTATGGACATCCCAAAGATATTCGGAGGGTTCTTATCCAACTGTCTCATCCTTTGTAGGTCTTCATCTATCTTTCTTATAAATAATTTAAGATTTCAAAAAAAAATGTTGGTTACAGCTTCTTCCGATGTCGTTTTACCTGCCGGCGCTACAATAATCGTCGCTACGGTTAAACTGCATCGTCGACCGGATGTATATCCCAACCCTGACGTCTTCAATCCGGACAACTTCCTGCCGGAGCGAACTGCTAACAGACATTACTATTCTTTCGTGCCATTCTCGGCTGGGCCACGAAGTTGTGTCGGTAAGATCTTTTTCAAAATAATCTACAATATCTATCTACTGGCCTTCTTTCAAAATCACACAAATTAACGAAATATAAATGATGCAACGGCTAATAGCTTTACAAAATCTAATACTCATTTGACCCCCACAAATATAATGAGGCGACAAGAGACTACCTACAAATGAGCGAGTTTACAAGCTGCTTGTTGGCGAATTTAGAAGCGGGCGAGTTGGCTAGTGAGATACGGATGATGGCACACAAACTTCTCACTCGCTCACTAGCCAACTAGCTAACGAACCACGTATTGTGAATTTGTTATTGTTTTTCTTTCATTTCCGTCGACATTTTGTAGACACTGAAACCAGAAACTATCAAGACGCATCTAGTTCACTAACAACTATGATGACACACGGCTAGTTTACTAGCTAACAATCCCAAACGCCAGCGAGTAGCGAGTAAAGTTGACCGGCTTTCAACTTTACTCGCAGTTAGTTTACAAACTGCTACTTGGCTAGTAAACTGATTACACTGAGCGAGTTTACTAGCAACTAGCGAATTCGCCAACAAGCGGCTTGTAAACTCGCTCAATGTAATTGACAATGAATTTGATAATTCAAGGCTTGTCGCTTGGCTCTGGCCTTGTCGCTGCAATATATCTGTATACGGATCTATCAAGGCATTCAATCTGGATTTTAATATTTTGGTTCTGCTATTTTCGGAAGTAGTTCCGATTATTTCGGGATGCAGGAGATAATATGTTTGGAATGTTATAACATGAATAGTTTTATATGTTATTCTATTGTTTTGCAGGTCGGAAATATGCCATGCTGAAACTGAAAATTATTTTATCGACGATAATGAGAAATTTCCGTGTGCACTCAGATCTGAGACCTGAAGAATTTAAACTCCAAGCCGACATTATTCTCAAACGGGAAGAAGGCTTTAATATTAGATTAGAACCTAGAAAACGCTTGGAAAAGGCATAAAATTAAAATACTATAGGTACCTACTTCAAATATTAAATATTAAAGGATTAAATTTAGAAAAATATAAATAATAATTTTGAGACATAACTCAATTTTTACAGCATTCATTCATTTTAAAAGTAGTAATGTAATAACAAAAAATGATTTAAAAGATTTTGTTACATTCTTAGGATTAGAATTTTTTTGTTAATATAATGTCGCTGTGTTAGAATTATAACAAATTATTATATTATATTTATATGAAACGTGTATAGTGCGTATAATCCAATCAATCGCTATTGTATTGATTAGACGATTATCGCTTTAATTGAAATAAAAATAAACTATTCATAATAAAAAATATCTACAATTCTTTATTATCAACGTATTAAACTTTTTTTTAACAGACCTCAAAAAAGGAAGGGTTGTAAGTGGCATGCAAACAATATGTCACAGATTTCTGTTTTTTTTTTAATACGGAAAAAAACAGAAGGAGGTACCTTCGTACAAAATTAAAAATTTCTTGTAAAATAAATTAACTCTGTTCCGTTTAATATTATGCATATTTATAGAATAGAATAGAATATTTATTGTTTGTGTGTGACCATAAGACTATGGTATACAAAAAGTCCATAATAAAATTAATAAAATACACAAAGACAGATTAAAATTGTACAATTTGGTCATTCAGGAAATCGCGATTATTATAATAACATTTAGTAATTAAGAATTCTTTAATTTTTTTTTAAATATAAATATAAAAAGTCATTCTGAATCTATTCCGGCCATCCGCAACCCTGTATCACTTTTAGTTTCGGAGATATAGGTAAGCGTTTATGCATAATATTAGAGAAAATTTTAAAAAGACTGTAACTTCTAAACGACTAAAGATACCGAGGTAGGAGTTGTCGGAATCGACTCAGAGCGATTTTTTCTATAAGAATAACCTCAGTTGTATGTCGTATATAAACAATATAGCACAGTTTTCTGAGTTTTTCTAAAAATGGAAAAAGTAAGAAGGGAGGATCCTTCTTTCGAAATCGAAAAATTATTATTATTAAGCTGAGATATTTTTATATTTTTCTAAATATCGTAAATATTTTCATGTTTTCATGCGTATTTATTGTTGTAGTCAGTATTGCTTATTACCTTATATCTTTTAGTTCAAACATGATTTTCTAACAATGCGTTATGCAGTTCAGTGTATTGTTAGAACACAATTTTTCTCCTTTAAATTTAAATAAATGTAAAAAATCAAAATTGGCAATGACCGTGATACAGCAAGATATTAAATATATGCAATGACATTGCCATTAAATTCTAAAAATGACAATGTGTGTATAATGAGGCGGATTAAGTAGTCTTTTTTAATAATATCAACAGACACAGAACAATTAACTAAAATCGTATCATTCAGAGAAGATAGCTATGTAATTTCTGCGCACAAACGAGTTTTTTGATGGACGGGTCTATGTTTTTCAACAAGGGATGGTCGTACGGATATGAATTAGTTGTTCATTGCTAGTCGAGACGCACCAATGAACGCCTATGATAGCCCGTGATGCAGCTACTGATCGTTTTTCCCACTCTTCATACTTTGCACGTTCCCCACCTGCCACTATCTTCTCTAAACGATACTATTCCAACTGTTACCATTCCAACCCACAAGTGGGGAATGGTACTAGTTCAGGTCAAAAATTACTTTTCAAAAATTTTACAATATCTTTCCGTTTTGAGGTCCCCCGAATCCAAAAAACATATTTTTGAAAAAAACTCTGTGCGTCTGTTTGTCTGTTAGTCTGTGAGCACGATACAGGTCAAACGGATGAGCGGATTGAAACCAAATTTTGAGAGGATGTTTGGTATGCAAATATGAAGAGCCCTATTGTTTTTGGGGAAAATCGGCGCATGCGCAGAAGAGATATATGCTATAACGGTGTTTTATATATAATAATGATATACTTTTCATAACGGCTTATTATTCTATTTATTTTTTCAAGAAAGTTTCGTTAAAAAGTTTTTTTTTAAACTTTATAGTTTCGGAAATATTTTGAAAATAAAAAAAAATCAGCCGCTCTTTTGTTTTATGGATCTGTCAGAAATAAAGAATAGATTTAAACGTTCAGTAAACATAAATATGTTTGGTGAATTGAATTATCGCTATTTATTCGGAGGAATAGCTACCTGAAAAACAAGTGAACCGAATAAATAACTATACTTACGTTCGGTGAATATAGCCATTAGAAAAACAATCACAGAACTAAATCCAGTCCTGTACTAAATGCGTAAGCAGGTGAACCCGCGAAATTATTATCGGTCGTTATAAAAGCGTTCATCGTATTCTTAACGGTCAGTCCCCACGAAGTGGTGGTTAAAGATAACAAAGTAGTGAAAAATATTTGCACTCTAAACGGGAGTGCATCGTTTAGCGGTTGTCAACAGGTAGGCCGTAATTATTATTTTTGTTATGTTCGAACACACACACACAAAAATTGAACCTCCTTCAAAAAATATAGTTTAAAAAAAACTAAAAAACACGCTTTATATCGAACTAAAAAGTAAAAAATAATTTTTTTAAAATAAGCTTAAAAAGCGTGGGGCGCTTTGTTCCACATTTTCGTACATCGAGCGCCCAACGCTTTTTAAGCTTATTTTAAAAAAATTATTTTTTACTTTTTAGTTCGATATAAAGCGTGTTTTTTAGTTTTTTTTAAACTATATTTATTTTTCACTTTTTAGTTTGAGGATCTATAAAAGAATTTTTTAATCCTGGGGGTCCTAATAAGGATAATGGGAAACTGTTATCAAATTATTGCATTGTCATCGGTCCTTGATACGTATGCAAAGTTTCAAATTAATCAGACTTCGGGAAATTGGTGAAAATTATGCTCAAATATTCCGTTACATGCATACATACATACATAGTTAGTTACAACCCAAACTAATATAAAGCGTTTAAAAAGCCACTAAAAAGTTGAAAATAACAAAACTTTGAAGTCGGCGCCAATAAATTGGCACCGACCTCAAAATTTTATATTTTCCTCTTTTTAGTCCCTTTTTTGAAGCACAGTTTTTATTTTTTACTTTTTAGTTGATTTGCAATACTTAATTTACACGTCATTAAATATTAACAGACTTCTTGATTAACTAAACTTCAAATAGAAATATGTCTTTAAAAAACTACTGAACCGATTTAAGTAAAATGTCTGTGGAACCGCCCTGAACGTAGGCTCTTTAAAATAGAAAAGGCATCATTAAAATCGGTTCACAACTGGCGGACATATCGATGAACACAAAAATACGGATCGAATTAGAACCTCTTCCTTCGGTTTTTATTTGAGCCAAAGATTAGATCATATTTTCAAATTTTTAGTTGATAAATAATTTCAAAATTCAATTAACACTTTTATAGATTGACGACAGTTATCGAGGATTTTTAGTATTTTAGTTTTATTGGAATCTTCGTTTTACAAAATTCTTAGGTACATCCATTTTAATATAGAGAAGACGCCGATTTATGAAATATTTCCGGGCAATTTTTTTTTTTTGGCAATTTTTTTTCTCTACATCTAGAACGCATTAATATATATGTCGCCGGGATATTGTCAAATCCGTGATTTTGTAATTTCACTAGTGAAATTACAATATCACGATTGACAAAGATTCGTGATATTATAATTTCACTAAGTGAAATTATAATATCACGGGTTTGACAATATCCCGGCGACATATACAAATATTTCTATCTATGTTTATGCGTGACTTAAGCACATTTTTTTTTTAATATAGAGAAGACGCCGATTTATGAAATATTTCCGGGCAATTTTTTTTTTTTGGCAATTTTTTTTCTCTACATCTAGAACGCATTAATATATATGTCGCCGGGATATTGTCAAATCCGTGATTTTGTAATTTCACTAGTGAAATTACAATATCACGATTGACAAAGATTCGTGATATTATAATTTCACTAAGTGAAATTATAATATCACGGGTTTGACAATATCCCGGCGACATATACAAATATTTCTATCTATGTTTATGCGTGACTTAAGCACATTTTTTTTTTAATATAGAGAAGACGCCGATTTATGAAATATTTCCGGGCAATTTTTTTTTTTTGGCAATTTTTTTTCTCTACATCTAGAACGCATTAATATATATGTCGCCGGGATATTGTCAAATCCGTGATTTTGTAATTTCACTAGTGAAATTACAATATCACGATTGACAAAGATTCGTGATATTATAATTTCACTAAGTGAAATTATAATATCACGGGTTTGACAATATCCCGGCGACATATACAAATATTTCTATCTATGTTTATGCGTGACTTAAGCACATTTTTTTTTTTAATATCATGATCCACTAAACCTATTGTGCTCAAAATCTAACCAGATCTAATTTAAATGCAACGAAACAAACCACACTGTTCTAGGTTGCTCTGTTCTTAAGATATCGAAAGTCAAAATTTTCACTACACACACACACATCAATCGAAAAAAGATCTCAAACAATTCCTATAGAGTATAGACTATAGAGAAACATTGGAATATAGTTTGCAATCCAGTGCTTTTTGGGAATCGACGGTCCCAGTAACCCGAGCACGAATTTGTATATGACGACGGGCAGATTCTCTAATACACACTTAGGCGCTGACGACTTCAACTGTCGAGCGTCTATAATCTATCTTATCTATCACACACACAGAGAGGGAGAGAAATTGGAATATGGTCTCAAACAATTCCTACGATATCAAAACGTGAAGAATTCCCGAAAAAGGTTTTCGGGCTGAATCCCAATCCTTCCTTACTATAGCCTACTAGTGCCGCTAGTGGGTAATAGAGAATTAATGAACTCACTTTTTATGGAAATCGCGACATGTTTTTATGGTGATAAGTCAAAAATATTAGTTGGCCATGATGTGTCAAAAAAAAAAATGTAATAAGGAAAACTTTTTTATACTTATACCATAAAATTCAGATTGTAAACCATTATATAAATAGCATAACATAAAAGGTACGTGAGAATTATTTATTTATCAATTATGACGTACAATATACAAATAATTAATTTGCTTATACACTGACAGCGGAACGTCAAATTATGGCGCCAATGGTCTTTATTTTACTTAAATCACCATCAGCGCAACAGCCCGGATAACAACAAGCATTTCCAGATCGCTCAGTTTTGCTCATGTTTTCTTTGTAATTAAAAAATTTCATAAAATTATAGCTATTTTCACTTTTAATAAACATTGCTCACATACGGAAAATTTGAAGTTTCCCCTCACCACAAACGCTCGCATCGAAACATCCGTCTCCTTGCACATAGCCCATAGCAGAGGATGGGATGCAAAAAAACTATTCTCTTCTTCCGTATTTTCTTTGCGTGAAATTAGAATTACATAAAAACTCGTCTAAAACGAAACATAAGAGAAAGGTGACTTTTATTGGCAACGTCGTCACAGCACTATAAAATATATTGTGACAATAACAACAATTGAATAATTAACTGCGAATTATCTACACTATAATTACGTGAATTTTCAAACAAATCGATCACAACAATGCAATACGGTGATGACATGCGCATTGAGGCAACAATAAACTGCGGAAATAATTGAAATATGCGTTAGGCACTAATTAGTCAAAAAAAATTGGTTGTCTGTAAAGTCGGTTTACGGACGATAGTTTTACGTGATAATGTCATAAAGAAACATTGATGAACTCTCTGACGTCACGATAGAAGAGAGAGAAATGCGTACAAGCCGACGGTTGGGCCGATCGTGCCTCTCTATCGCTTGCACGCTCAGCCTCAGGCGGAACGTGACACTTTTTCGTGCGTGCAGCCGGTGTTTCATCAATTTATAAGACGTTATCACGTCAAAATGGCAACAGGGACGGGTGGGCCCAATCGGGATTTTGGTAGTTTTTTCAGTAGGGCTGGGCCCGCCGAGGCCGACCGTATATATATCTTTATTGTAACTAGAACAGGGGTCGGCAACCTGCCGCTCTTTTGATGTTAAGTTGCGGCTCTCCAGTTCCATACGAAAAAAATAATTATTTTATTATATAAACCCTTATAAATAGTCCAATCGATCCATGATTGAGCACCATGTCTATCTCTCAGCCATTTCCACTCGCGTCTCACCCGCACTGCCCCCGTCGCGACGTGTCGTCCTCGGATATATATATTATACCTATATAAACAAATAGGTACTATAATACTGAAACGAAAATGTTTAGTGGCTCTTTAAAAACTGGGAAATTTTGTAAATTTTCGACCCCTGTACTAGAATGATTTGATTTTTTTTTGGAAGGTATATAACATATTGGTTAATAGATACCTATATATTTCTAAGGTAAAATAAATAAAATTGTCGACCAATTTTTCTCAGACCAATATATTGACAAAAAATAAAAAAATAACAAATCAAAAATTGGTCGACAATTTTATTTATTTGAAGAGTTCTATTCAGACGTTAATCTATGATTTGAATTTCTAAGGTAAAATTAATAATGATTTCTTTTATATTTATTGTGATAGCTCCCACAACCGTAAGCTATATTTTTTTGTGACGGTTAATAATGGATGTTTTTTTAAAACGTACCATTTTATTTTTAAACTGCGACTCAAAACTCTTTAATAATTATTCTTCTCAAAACCATTTTTGAAGTCTAAGTTTTAAACTTAATTGTTTTATTTATTTTATTTTATAATGGATTTTCATCAAGTAAAGGCAGAAACTATTAGATTAACTTCTTTTGGGACGGTAGCGTAAAATCGATTCATGAGATTGAAAATGCATCGAAACGTTGTAAAGCACGTATACCGTATACATATATACTATACAAATCGACCGTATAACGTTGCACTGTGGTAGCTGAGAGGTATAGTGGCTGGCTCGTAACCTATAAAGGTTGTAGGTTCGATCAAGGCGGTTGGTGTCATATTTTTTTTTTTTACAATTATACCACTTTTACTTCTATAGTGTGAAGTGTAAAATACACAGTTTCTTTTTTTACAAGGTCAAGCGATTCATCTTGTTCCTAGGAGTGGCACCTAGAATAATTATTTTTCATTAGGTCATGAAAAATAAAGAATAAAATGTTTGAAACGTAATTTTTTATATTATCACTTAAAGGTCAATCTACAAAAACAAAATTATGACATTTTTTCTTTAAATTATGTAAAAATGGCAAAATCAATTATTCAAAATCACACGCTTGACTTCGTGATCTATTAATCAATGCACATATTAAAAAAAAACAACTAATTTGCATACAATAATGTATAAATTATTTAAGTCACAGTTCTCCATAGGTTATTTAACAAAAAAATGTAATAATAATTAATTTAGGAATAAAATAAAATTATCGACCAATTTTTCAGACAATATATTGACAAAATATAAAATTATATTTATATTTTGTCAATATACAGGTGAGTTTTAAGTGTAAAAATCAAATAGACGAGCAAATATTTCAAATAGTTTTTTTATCAAAACTCAAAAATAAGAGAGAAACAGCCTTTCGAAGTTTAAATAAATTTTATTAAATTTTCATTAATTTTGAGGTCGGTCCTGGGGTTATATTATGTCACTATGGAAATATGTTATTATTATCAAATATTCACAGAAATTGTTCGAAGTTGTCCCCGTTTTGTTGGACACAAAGATGCGTGCGCCGTAGCCATGCTTCTGTACATGCTTGATAATAACAACTTATTTCCATAGTGACATAATATAACCCCAGGACCGACCTCAAAATTAAAGAAAATTTAATATAATTTATTTAAATTTCGAAAGGCTGTTTCTCTCTTATTTTTGAGTTTTGATAAAAAAACTACTTGAAATATTTGCTCGTCTATTTGATTTTTACACGCTGTAAAAAAAAAGCATCAACTTAAAACTCACCCTGTATTGTCTGAAAAATAGGTCGATAATTTTATTTATTTGAAGATTATCATACGTTAATCAAAGACTTGAATTAATTTAGAATTTTAATGTATTCATCCAACATTTTTAATACTAACAAACTTTTACCAATAAGTCGCCCTTCGCGAAATTCACAAAACGCGCCTAAAGAAGTTTTACTTCATTAAACCGATGCCTCAAAACCCGCCAATATTTAAATTCAAATTTATTTCTAGATCCAGCCACACAATGACTATTGACGTGACCACAACGGCGACACCTGAACTCGTGGCATCGAATTTGATTTCGCCAACCACAGTGTTTTACTATCTCCTCGTTCCAGCACTAGCACTATGGTACTTTTATTGGCGCTCTTCGCGCAGACACATGCTTCAATTGGCAGAAAAGATTCCAGGTCCAAACGGTTTTCCGATAATAGGAAATGCCCTCGACTTTATTGGAAGTTCTCACAGTAAGTTTATTTTTAGAAAGGAATTCCTATACAGCGTGTCCACGGAAGTTCTTTACAAATGGATTTTTTTTTTGTTAATTATTGAAGCAAAAATTTTTTTCTGTGGAAAAGTTCTGCTTCGTACGAAACCTCTAAAACACCAAAGAAAATTTTCTTCGGCCTAAAGTTATACGAGGGAAATCAAAAAGTTTTATTTGACTAAAAATAAAATTTATCTGTGATATTCAAGATTTTCGTAAAATTAGTTACATAATCAAATTTAATTCAAAATAATTACATAACTAGTTTCTAAGTAATTATTTATTCAGAATTATAAATCAGAATTCAACATATCCTCCATCTCTCTCCATACAAAGAACGGTTCTCCTTCCAAAATCCGTCACTGAATTTCGAATCATTGTAGAAGGAATTTGATGGATTTTTTCGGTGATAATCCGTTCCAATTGATCAATATCTTGAAAAGGTCTTTCAAAGTACACCATTTTCTTTAGATAGCCCCAGAGGAAATAATCTAGGGGTGTCAAATAGGGTGATCTGGCTTTAGTAAAATATAACTTTTTGATTTCCGTTGTATAACTTTAGGCCAAAAAAAATTTCTTTGGTGTTTTAGAGGTTTTGGGCGAAGCAGAACTTTTCCACAGAAAAAAAATTTTGCTCTAATAATTAATAAAAAAAAATTCCATTTGTAAAGAACTTCCATGGACACGCTGTATATAAATCAGAAATGCACAAATTTATTAGAACCAGGGGGCCACCTATTCGGACAGATTAGGGGCTAAAGGCAAATAAAAATCAACTGAATAATACTTTAAAAAGAATTTTCTTCATACCTCGATCGAAAGTACATACTTTCGGCATCAATTGTAAGGCAGTAAGTCTAACATTTAGCATTGGTGGGATTACACGCACTGATGCGGGAAGTACGTACGTTCGGGCGGCACACGCAAAATTACTTCCAAATGTTCGTTTGCTAGGCCGTTTCTATATTTTTCGTTTTATTTATTTTCATAATCGTAACTTTACAATTTCCAATTCAGATATTTTCAAGAATGTTGTGAGACGAGGTGAAGAATACAGCACAGTAGCCAAGCTGTGGATTGGTCCAAAATTATTGGTGTTTTTAATTGACCCACGTGACGTCGAACTTGTTCTTAGCAGTCACGTGTACATTGACAAAGCTCCAGAATATCGTTTCTTCAAACCATGGCTTGGAGATGGTCTTCTGATCAGTACCGGTACGTAATTAAACTCTCAAAAATTTGATCATAGAGGATTTTACAACCTACGATCTAATATCGTCTTGATTTTTTCTAAAACAGGAGAAAAATGGCGCGCACATCGCAAACTGATTGCACCGACTTTCCATTTGAATGTCTTGAAATCGTTCATCGACTTATTCAACGTCAACAGCAAAGCTGTTGTAGAAAAATTACGCAAAGAAGGCAGCAAAACTTTCGATTGCCACGACTACATGAGCGAAGCTACTGTGGAGATTTTACTTGGTAATTATCATAATGTCGTCCTTGTTAAGGGTGTCCAATATGTGTTTGAGTCAGGGCTAAAAATATCTTATGAAACTGAAACTGAGTGAATTTTCTCTCATTATATAATAGCAGTTCAAAGTTTTGGATTTAATGCAAAAACTATTTCTGTGATATAATCATAAAATTTTAAATACCAAAAAATTGCTATTAGTTTGCTATATTATGAAGCCTTATTGTTGGCATCATAATGCGGTGTTAGAAAAATTTGCTATTCGGGATTCAACCCCAAATCTTGCACCCACTATCGCGGCGACTGAATTACCATTTATTCTAAACAATCAACATTTCTCATTAAATAAAGCATATTTTCATCATCCTCCGGGAGCTAATATCATATCAGGCATCATTAGAATACGAATCTTCACTCAACCGAGAAATGTTGATTGTGTCACTGCATAATTCAGCCGCCGCGATAGTGGGTGGAAGATTTGAGTTTGAGTGACATTGTTTGAAGAGTAATTTTTTTGATTATTGCATTATAATGTTATGGGGTTTCATAATAATTAAATGTTGAGGATCAATAATTTATTTATGAAAATATGTCAGTGCTCTTCCGCGTGTCACAAATTGATAATTCACGCAAAAAACGTCTGCATTTATCTTAGAAACTGCAATGGGTGTCAGTAAGAAAACACAGAACAGAAGTGGATTTGAATACGCGATGGCCGTGATGAAGATGTGCGATATTTTGCACATGCGACATACCAAAGTTTGGTTACGACCGGATTTCCTATTCAATTTAAGCAAATACGGCAAACAACAAGTCAAACTGATTGACATCATCCACGGTCTTACGAAGAGAGTCATTCAGCGCAAGAAGGAAGAATATGCTAAACAGATCAAGGAGAGTCCCGTACTGAAGAGGAAAGAAGTAGAACCGACAACATCGATACCGACTGAGATCAAAACATCTTTGGAAGGAATGTCGTTCGGACAATCCTCTGGACTTAAAGATGATTTAGATGTTGATGACAACGATATTGGTGAAAAGAAAAGGAAGGCATTCTTGGATCTGTTGCTCGAAGCAGAACAAAAAGGAGCCATGATTACTGACACTGAAATCAAAGAACAAGTTGACACAATTATGTTTGAGGTATTTACTCGTGCTCTTTCCTAGGTTAGATAATGTTTGGCAGTGTAAAACATATTTTGATTTTTAAGGGTCACGATACAACAGCTGCCGGTAGCAGTTTCTTCTTATCGGTGATGGGATGCTACCCAGAAATCCAAGAAAAAGTTATCCAGGAGCTCGATGAAATCTTTGGAGATTCTGATAGGCCAGTCACTTTCGCCGACACATTAGAAATGAAATATCTGGAACGTACTTTGATGGAAACCCTCAGAATGTACCCACCAGTGCCGATCATTGCCCGTCAATTGCAAGAAGATCTCAAACTCGGTAATTTATTGTTTTACTTTTTCATATACAAAGTATACAAGGGAAGTCCTGCTATCTTGCGAAAATTTGACTTTGTTATATTCTACGTCTGGTATTTACCTAAAACATAGTCTGCCCTCTCAGACGCTCTTTTTGCCATAAGGCAAATACGTCATAAAAGATCGCCGTAGCAAAATGTAACCAAATATTAATTTATCATTTTTTTAATAGCTTCTATGGACGCAGTTATCCCAGCTGGTGCTACTGTTGTTATTGGAACATACAAACTCCATCGCAGAGCCGATGTCTACCCGAATCCTGACAAATTCGATCCGGACAATTTCTTACCAGAAAGAACCGCCAATAGGCATTATTACTCTTTTGTTCCGTTCTCAGCCGGGCCACGCAGCTGTGTCGGTACGTAACAAAAAATACTAGAAGATTTACGTCAGTTTAGAATGATGACAATGTAGGTATTGTAACAAAACTGTGCTCGTTCGTGGTGGAAATTATTGTTTGATTAGTGACTACGAAGGGTGCCAAATTAATGCTATGTCTCTTGCGCACAGATCTATCCAGATATTTATAGATTCAAAGTCTCGAAACACTTGAAATAATAATAAAATATATCAAAAATTCAATATCCAATATAAATTAATAAGAAAAATCGCTGGATTGTGGACAAAAAATTGGTTGTCTGTAAAGTCGGTTTACGGACGATAGTTTTACGTGATAACGTATCCGTAATACATAACCTAAATTTATATAATAATTATAATAATTCGAATCTATGATATTGCATCTTTCGCTTCAAATTTAGGTTAATTTTATTTATTTAAATTACTCACCACCTATAATATAATTGTTTTTTTTTAACTTTCATTCTTTCGTATTTATTTTAAGTCTCAAAGATTAGCTGTCATAATATTTTGAAAACAATTGTTTCACTGTTTATATAAAATTCCAAAACCTACTTACAATATTTAAGTATTTTCATACGTCAAAAAATTGATTTTTATAATGATAAAATTTGTAAGAAAACGATTTTTTCGAGAGATGAGACCTAGCTAAAACGATTTTTTGCCCCCCAAAATCCCTTTTCAGTAAATTTTCCAAATCGTTAGGGCCGTTTTCGAGAAAAGCACGCACAGGGTCAGGCGGAACGTTACGAACGTTAGGAACGTTACACTTTTTCGTGCATGCAGCCGGTGTTTTATCAATTTATAAGATTGGTGATTCATCAATTTATAAGACGTTATCACGTCAAAAATTTAATTTATTAATGTACGACGTTTCGTCTATAGATTTAGACTTTTTCAAGTACAATAAAAATTTCTAATATATATCCAATATAAAATTTTATTAATTGAGGGTCATTTTACTACCGCTGTCCGGGCATTGAAAACAGTTATATTACAGGGGGTCGCACAAAAAAATGATTTATACATAGCTGATTGAAATCACATCAAATTTATTTAATTTAACTTTTCAGGTCGTAAATACGCTATGCTGAAATTGAAAATTCTTCTGTCAACTATAATGAGAAACTTCCGAGTCCACTCTGATATTAGTCCGAAAGACTTCAAACTTCAAGCCGACATCATCCTAAAACGTGAAGAGGGCTTCCAAATTAGACTGGAGCCAAGAAAACGTGCAGTCCAAGCCTAAGAAGTTATTCATAACTATTTAACAGTTTAGTTTTTTTTTATTTTTAATAATTTAATTTTTCAGTCATTATTAATTACGAAATTAAACTAGCTGGATAGTTTGATCTTAATATGTATATAATTGGTTACTGATATAATATATTGTTTTTGTTAAAAATTGTTACAAAAAGGGAAGTCTACAATAAAAACTTTATTTTTCTTCAATTTGTATGTATGTCATTATGTAGGTATGTAGATAAAAATATTCAAATAAAAGTAATAAAATAAAAATTTATTCTTGCAATTAGAGAACATTTTTTTTCAAAGTTGTAAATACACCTTAAGGCCGCTGCTAGATTCCTTGCTAGATTTGCCTACTAGTTTTCTAGGGCTTGGTTTCTTGATTGCTGTTAAGCGCTCGCTTTACACGAGACTATTTTTCAAGCTTGTTTTGTGGATAGATCTGGTACGCGCGCAGTGACAGTTCAAATATAAACACAGAGCAAAATGTGTCCGTTGTCTGACTCTGACAGAATGACGCCATGTTGGTTTGTGGGCGTTTGTTCAAGTGCCCACGTGGCAAGATACTGCTTCCGGATTGGTTCTTGCTCAGCAGAGAAAATAGCCCCTGTTCTAATTTTAAAACCTATCTTTTGAACTAGCAGGCCAACCCGCAGAGACGTAATTTCCAGCTTCGTACCCAGCCTACCGGCTAATAGAACTCCTAGCAGCGGCCTTTAAGCATACCAAATGAGAAAGGAACCCTTATTATGTCGTTTTATGCGTCCGTGTGAGTGTGTGTGTCCGTCCGTAAGGAACAGTCTTATAACTCCGCCCTATTTCCATAGATTCTGATGAAATTTTGCAAGCGGATGTTTTATGCACTATACAAGTGTGCAATGCAGGGGTGGCAAACCTTTCTAGTTTCTACATCTACGTGCTAATTCTTTTCAATTTTTTTTTATGTAGCCATGACGTGTTGATAAGCAACCAAAGCAATTTAATTGTCAAAAAAAAATTAAACATAGATGAAAAGAATAATTTCGATTAACATAATACGCGTTATGAAACTTTTTCGTGTTTTTGACATCTATCATATTTTTAATTACTTCGATTTTGCACCTCAACGCCATAGGTTCGCCACCTCTAGTGTAATAAAATTAGAAAAAAATATTTAGAGGTAGCTTTTCATACTTAAAACGGACGGATGAAAATTTTTATTTGCATGCACCCCATTCTGTGGGGTATCGTATAGGTTTTTAAAAATGCCATAAAAGTTCTTAAGTGACTTTTTTACTTAGGTGAATATATAGTCCGCAAGATAAGTTTCTCCTCCCTAATTTTCCAATCATGTAATTAAAAAATCAAAATAGTAGCAGCGAAAGTTATTTTGAATAAAAGATATGTTAACAAGTTTAACAAAAGAATACTTTACAAAACTCTATGACGATAGGATGTACTGCTATCCCAAAACATGATTCCGTGTTTCACGAACGCACATTCATCTTAGTTTACCGAGATGAATGTTGTGTCCAAATTTCATGATGATCGGAGTTACCGTTCAAAAGTTTTCGTCGGACGGACAAATTTTCAGTTACATTTTGCAACATTTTTCATTGATGCCTCCGCTCCTATTGGTCGTAGCGTGATATTATATAGCCTATAGCCTTCCTCGATAAATGGGCTATCCAACAAAAATTTTTTTTTTTCAATTCGAACCAGTAGTTCCTGGGATTAGCGCGTTCAACCAACAAAACAAGCAAACTCTTCAGCTTTATATATTAGTATAGATTGTTAATTCTCAAATTTAAAAGAGATCTAAATAACAAAATGACGCAAAAGTGAATATTCACTTTTAGGTTAGTTTTCATGAAAAGTTCAGCCGAGCGTAAAAATTACCGCATACTTTAAGTTTCATCAAAATCGGTTCAGTCATTTACGATTGACAGATAGACACGAATCCTGCAAAAATCCCCAAAATAACAGCGAGAAAGCCTAAATACAGAGATCCCACTATACTAAATAACTTCCCAGTACATTGCGAAGTTATTGTAATGGGTTAGTAAATAGAAAGTCATCACACTAATCGACGCCTTTTAACGTAAATATAAGCTGAAAGACTTTTTTAAATCGGTTCATCCATTTTTATTCTGCAGTTTAAATAAATATACTGTTAAAAGTTAATTTTACACGAAATCTGGCGACTAAGAAAATGATATTGATTTCGTTAGGGTTGTCAATCGAAGTGCATTAACGTCATTATGATCCAAAAGAATTTTTTATCAAAATCGGTCCAGCCATTTTTAAACAAAAATTATAGGGAAAAAGTGGATTTTACTCGAAATCTGGAGACTAAAGAAATGATATTGATTTCCTTAGGGTTGGCAATCTAATTGCTTTAACGTCATTATGATCCAAATGAAAATTTATCAAAATCGGTCCAGCCGTTTTTAAACAAAAATATTAGGAAAAAAGTGGAATTTACTCGAAATCTGGCGACTAAGAAAATTATATTGATTTCGTTAGGGCTGTCAATCTAATTGCTTTAACGTCATTATGATCCAAATGAAAATTTATCAAAATCGGTCCAGCCGTTTTTAAACAAAAATATTGGGAAAAAAATGTATTTTGAACTTTTTGAAAAATATTTTTTGGATAATTTGTTAAATTCATATAATTGATATTAAATATTGATCATATATTCATTCGGAAGTTGATTGTGTGGACCTCAAGGGTTGCCTTGTAGAGTTGTAGTAATCATAGAGATATTAGAGTAGAGTACGCGAGTGAGTCGTGAAAGTGTCTGCAATTCAGAGAGAGAACTGTTCCTTATCTCTATGGTAACTAATGATACAAAACAATGCTGATTTGAGTAAACATATATAACGATACGGAACTTTTGCAGCGTTCTCTCTCTGAACTGCAGACACTTTAACTTACTAGCGTACTCTATAACTCATATCTCTATGATCGGAATACACGAATCACCTCACGACTGGTTTATTCATATGTATTAATAATGCGGATAGGTATAAAATAAGTATAAATAATATAATTAATTAATAAACGCCTTTGTAGAATATACATAGCTGTAGATATGATTTGAACAATGAACTTAGGAAATTTAAATATAACATTTTATGAAAAAAACATAAAATTATCTTGAATACAATGCTTTTAAATTTCAATTTTAAACTTTTCCAGTCTAGAGGTCATGTTATAGCAATTCATCTATATAAGGGTGATTAGTAATTGGGTACAAACTTTTAAAAATTAAGGACATATTTGTCTGCTTGTAGTACTCAAACTACGTGACGGATTTTCATAAATGTCTATAGATTCGCCATAATCAAATCAAAAGTCAACAAAGCCTCTACAAGGGGGTCGCGGAGGATCGCGAAGCCTCAGTAAAAATAAAAATGTACGGATTTGATATTTGTAATATAATAAAATACACTATACCGGTTAGGAGCAGCGGAGGGTAGGGGGTTCCAAAATATGTTTTCATACTAAGGGGGTCGCGCATGAAAAAGATTGAAAAACACTTATGTATATTATAGTATAACATTTCAACCTTAACTTGTATAGATTTTAGTACAGACAAAATGTTTCTGAGATTTCAGTTTTTGTTTTTTTTTTCTTGCATCTAACACTTCCCCACTCCAGTCGCAACGCTTGCGCATAACGGATCGAGCATAAATAAGTGAGATAGACGTATACAGTTGTTGTCTCTCTTGGTGGGCAACACTTCCACTTATGGAAACTAGCAATATGTTCGAAACCGTCTCTAAATTATAGTGATCCACCTATAACATGAAATTACATTACCTACTTATTATTTAAATTTTTGATACCTATATTATTTTGTTATTGCGTTAATTTTTTTTAAATGCTACAAAAGTATTCGATATTACTTGCACTTCTCATTAATTATAGCATTTTGTTGAACAGGAAAGTTACTGAGCCAAAAAAGTAAGTTTTTTCTCAATTTGTGAAACTAATTAATTAATAGATTGTTGAAATAAATAAAATTGTCGACCAATTTTTTTCTCAGACCATATATTGACAAATATATTATATAAAAATATAAATCAATATAACAAAAGATGACGTTTCGATCCGGATTTGGATCTTCTTCAGAAATATCTAAAAAATATAAAAATTAATTAGTATTAGTTATAATATATGGTCCGAGAGAAAAATTGGTCGATAACTTTATTTATTTGAAGAGTTCTATTCAAACGTTTAATATACAATATTTAACACTAATGGAAAATTGAACCAAAAATTTGTATTTTATTGTTCATATTACCTAACTTTTATTCTATTCTATTATATAACGTTTAGGCTGCTATATCTTAACAGGCCTTTTCCAAAGCCTGAGAACATATGGAGAGCAGCTGGGGTAATAATAAGGTTCATAAAAAGCATTCTACAGAACTGGGAATAATACTATTATAGGGGATGCACAAAAGATCTTTTAGGTCGCAGTGTTTGTAAGATATCAAGTGTCTTATCATCCCAAATAAATCTAATCTAATCTAATATAACGTTTCGTTGATATATCTCGACATTATCAAACATTTATACTAATATATAAAGCTGAAGAGTGTGTTTGTTTGTTTGGTTGAACGCGCTAATTTCGGGAACTACTGGTTTGAATTGAAAAAAAAATTTGTTGAATAGTCCATTTATCGAGGAAGGCTATAGGCTATATAATATCACACTACGACCAATAGGAGCGGAGCATCAATGAAAAATGTTGCAAAATGTAACTCAAAATTTGTCCGTCCGACAAAAACTTTTGAACGGTAACTCCGATCATTATGAAATTTGGATACAACATTCATCTCGGTAAACTAAGATGAATGCGTGTACTCATGTTCTTCCCCAATTCGTTCTTTTGCACCCGGGTGAGACCGGGCGGAACCGCTAGTTGCAAATAAAATAAAAACGAAATTATTTCGTATCTATTGTTTTTATTTTATAAAGTTAATGAATTGTAACAATAAATAAATAGCTAATATTAACATTTTTAAATATAGGTTCTGATTTACAATGAGTGGGGTGATTGCATCGAGTTCAGTTGTTTCGAAAAATCAAATTTTAACCAGTCCGTCGTTTTATCTTCTGTTACCTCTACTTTTTGTGGTATTATGGTTTATATATTGGAGGATTTCGCATCGGCATATGCTAAAGTTGGCGAAAAAAATACCTGGAGAAGAAGGTTTGCCGTTGATAGGCAGCGCATGGGAATTTGTTGGAAAATCCTCGCCTGGTAATGAATTACAATAGTTGAATCACTCGATGTGTAAAAATTAATTTGGCAATTTAAGACGCAGTACATACATGAGTTTTGCTGATATGCAACTCATTAAATGCATTATAGAAAGTCGTTCCACATAAAACGCAACATAGACCGGGCGCCCAAGGAAGGTTCGTATGAATTTTATGTGGAACGATTTTCTATAAAGCATTAATTTTTCTTTTTTAATGGAAACCCACATTTTTCATTGGCTCATTAGAAAAAGACGAAATGCTATATCAATAACATATTCGAACCATTTTTAGTTCCAGTCCATTTTTTTTTCAATAATGGTAATTTTTACATTGTTTACAATAGCATGTAGATAAGTTCAAACAATTTCTCTAGCGCCAAACACTGATTGAAAAAAAAAACGGTCAAGTGCGAGTCGGACTCGCATGCGAAGAGTTCTGTACCATCATGCAAGATATAACACTATGTACTTTTTACACCAATACCACCTTAATCAGATTTTTTTTAATACATGTCATGTCGGCCATTTTGAAATTTGGCGTCCTGGTTTTATTTTCCATTCTCGTGTAATTTTAATAGGACTGAACACGCATGCTTAATATCAGCTTAAACGGAGATTTTTTTTAATTTGCTTGGCGGGCATTTTGAAATTCGCCATCTTGGTTTTTCATTATTTGCTGTTATAGCGGCAATAGAAATACACACTCTGTAAAAATTTCAACTGTCTATCTATATTACCAGACAGACGGACGGACAGCGGAGGCTTAGTAATAGGATCCCGTTGGGCACCTTTCGGGTACGGAACCTTAAAAATGATCATTACTGAAAAAAAATGATTGGAGCAAAAAACGGTCTTTCCTCTCATCTTTAATGAGCCAATAAAAATGTGGATTTTCATTAAAAAAAAAAACAAACTTATGTTCGGATTAACGAAATTCAGAATTGCAACAGTGTACCATATTATACGGTGCTTTGTTTCAGTTATCTTTAGCGAGCTTATGAGAAGAAGCAAGGACTATAGCGTAGCAAAAATGTGGTTCGGTCCCAAACTTGTAGTGATGTTGGCCGACCCGCGCGATGTGGAACTGGTACTTAGTAGTCAAGTACACATTGACAAGGCACAAGAATATAGCTTCTTTAAACCATGGCTTGGTGATGGTTTACTCATCAGCACAGGTATCATTTAAAACAATCAACATCTGACAAGGCCGCTGCACACGACGCTGGTTTTGCCGCTAGAAACAATGCTGGGACTTCTGTTGGTTGGCAGGCTGGCTACGGGCTGGAAATAGCGTCACTGCTTACTGTGCAATCGGCGAAAGAAGACCGGTGGGGAAAGGGCAAGAAGTCGCTGATGTGTTCCCAAATTATCGGAATTCATAGGCGGCGCATAGCAAGGCATGCAAACAATGTATAGCTTTAAATTTTAAGGCATTATTTTGAGCCTCTAACTCGCACATTTTAATTACATTCGCTATGACCTCCCTAGCGCCACTTCTAACTGTTTTTCCCTTTTTACTTTCCATTTTGATGATATTCAGACGACACCTCTCAACTTAGTCCGTGGACACACGCCTATGTACTGTCTGGTGTATGATTTTTTTGTACTGTTAGCAAGTGTCGCTGTATAGTCGTACGGCTATAGCAATAGTACAATTATCGCGACAACACAATTGCTAAACGTTTGGTCGACTGGACTCCCTTATTGCATAGAAGCAGTTCCAGGATCATTACCTTTTACTAATATTATGTAATATAAAATACATGTGCGCTCTTCTGCAATAAGGTCATAGGACTACATTCCATAGACCGGTCTTCTTTTAAAAATCCAACAGTACTCACGTGCGAGGTTACAAGATGAATTAGAACCGGAGTTATTTTTCTTGCTTTATTTGAGCAAGAATCAATCAGAAAACAGTTTCTTGTCACGTGGGCGACACTGACAAACGCCCACAAACCAACATGGCGTCATGGTATCCGCATTTGCTCAGAACACAGACACGTTCTGCTCTCTGGTCATAGTGTACTCAGTCGCTATAGAGCAGGCCTGGGCAAATGGCGGCCCGCGGGCCAGATCCGGCCCGCAACACAATTTTGTCAGGCCCGCGAAGCATTTTATAAATTTTAGAAAAATAATAAAGAAATAGCAAAGGCGCCAGAACAGAGGAAAAGGAGCTTTTTTTTGCTTTCCAAATGCGGAAACAGAATGTGAGGACCTTTTTTTTTGCTCTGCAAATTTTTGGCCCGCGATCAAATTTTCATCAGCTATGTGGCCCGGCGATCAAAAGATTTGCCCTCCCCTGCTCTATAGAGTGTAGTTCAGTCACTGCGCGCTCGCCAAATCCATCTACAAAACAAGCTTGAAAAGACGCATCGTGTATAAAAGCCACTAAGAAAACCAACGCTTGAAAACTAGCAGTCAAACCAGTCTCGTATGCAGCGGCCTTTATTTCAGACACGATGCAACTTAAATGCCCTTTTCACGTAAAAATGTATACAATGAAAAATGATTACAATTTCTTTTTTGCAGGACAGAAATGGCAAGCACATCGCAAATTAATAGCGCCGACATTCCATTTAAACGTTCTAAAATCTTTTATAGATTTGTTTAATACTAACAGCAAAGCTGTTGTGCAAAGACTGCGTCGCGAAAAAGGCAAAATATTCGATATTCATGATTATATGGGCGAAGCTACAGTTGAAATTTTGCTTGGTAAAACTATTACATTACAAAAATAGTCAAAAATTACAAGATTATTTCGATAGATATAGATTGTAGATTAGAGACGCTCAACTATGTACGAATACTAGTAGTTACCCGCGACTTCGCACGCGATTGTGAGACGAAACACAGATGCGTTCCCAATTGTTTAGCATAGTTACTCCTTTCTCTACGTAGACACTCACTTAGAACGAATTTTATGCTAATCCTATCCAAAACGGATTTTTCACTTACCATCACTCTCTCTACTGCAGTCAGTCAGTCAGCGATCGAAACCTCTGGCGCTGAAGCGCTTTAATGTTTAAAAAAAAACTGAAATTTGGCACAGGGTTAAGTCAATAAGTAAAAATTACTAAAAAAATAGACCCGACTTAGTCGGTGGAATTTTCAAACTTTTACCGATTGTTGACTGGGTACGGTTTATCCACTTACTATGTTGTGTTCGTTCCAGAAACCGTGATGGGCGTAGACAAGAAAACGCAAAATACAAGTGGTTTTAAATATGCCATGGCTGTGATGGAAATGTGTGACATTTTGCACATGCGTCACACAAAATTCTGGTTAAGACCAGGGTGGTTATTTAACTTGACATCGTATGGCAAGAAGCAAGTCAAATTACTTAAAACGATTCATGGATTTACGATGAATGCTATAAAGATAAAAAAAGATAAAAACATCAGATCGCTTAAAACAAGTCCCGTGCTGGTTAAGAAACCATCTGAAACAGAAAAAAGCGAATCTGAAACTTACGTTGAAGGAGTGTCGTTTGGACAAGCGTCTGGACTTAAAGATGATTTAGATGTTATTGATAATGATGTTGGAGAGAAGACAAGAATGGCTTTTTTGGATCTTTTACTTGAAGCAGAACAAAGCGGCGCAATAATAAGCGAAACAGAAATCAAAGAACAAGTGGACACGATTATGTTTGAAGTACGTATTTAAAAAAAAAATAAGTGCTTTCAGATTTAATATCATTCTTTTAAAAAACTATTTGGACTGCTTAGGGACATGACACAACAGCTGCAGCAAGTAGTTTCTTTATATCGATGATGGGTTGTTATCCTGAAATACAAAACAAGGTCATTGAAGAACTTGATGGAATATTTGGAGATTCTGATAGACCAGCTACATTTGCTGATACATTGGAAATGAAATATTTAGAACGCACAATTATGGAAACTCTTCGATTGTTTCCACCTGTTCCAGTAATTGCCAGGCACATAAACGAAGATATTAAACTTGGTATGAGCAAGTCACATTAACTATCAATTTTAAGATATCGTCTTCAACGAAAATTTTCTCAGAAACGAAAAAATTCCTCGGTGGATAGGAATCGAAAATAATTTATAAGAGCGCAGTTAAGAATTTAAATAAGTTAATTAAACGATATCTATGTTTTTTAGCGTCCTGCGACTTAACTGTCCCAGCTGGGGCAACAGTCCTTATTGGCACCATTAGGATCCATACAAGTCCAACCGCATTCGCTATGCCAAACGAATTCAACCCGGACCATTTCTTATCGCAACAAACTGCAAACAGGCATTATTATGCCTTTATTCCATTTTCGGCAGGACCTCGCAGTTGTGTTGGTTAGTATAAATTTACTTAAATGTTTCGGTACCACTTTTTGCTTAGAAATATTGATGGCAGATGAAACACACTCAAATCGGTATCAGACTCTTTTTTCCTTCCCGCATTTATGATGTTTCTGCTGGTCATAGTTACGTTTTTCTCGAAAACGACTAACAATTTTAATAAAATTTTACGTATCTTGGCATGAGATGTGGCATGACTAGCTCTTTCTAGAAGGAATGGAGGAATTGAAGTGTGTAGGACTACTTCTGTATGAGAAGAAATATAGTTTAAAAAAAAACTAAAAAACAAGCTTTATATCGAACTAAAAAGTAAAAAATATTTTTTTTTAAATAAGCTTAAAACAATAATGAATAAAAAATACAAGTATTATTGTAAAAAAAGCGTGTGACGCTTTGTTCCACATTTTCGTACATCGAGCGCCCCACGCTTTTTTCACAATAATAGTTGTATTTTTTATTCATTATTGTTTTAAGCTTATTTAAAAAAATATATTTTTTACTTTTTAGTTCAATATAAAGCGTGTTTTTTAGTTTTTTTTTTAACTATATTTATTTTCCACTTTTTAGTTCGATTTATTGTCAAAAATTTGCCGAAAAAAAACAATTTTTTTTTCGGCGTGGACGGGATTAGAACCCACGACCCGTGATTCCGAGAGTTGACGTCAGCGAAGACCCGTGCCTTAGAGCGCACGGCTAGCCAGTGTACTTACAGTGCTGGCATATTATACCACTATATAAACCACTTGCTGTAGTCCAAGCGAGTTTACAAACATAAATACATACAAACTTACAAGTGAAACTAATATAAAGCTTGTAAAATTAGACATCGATTTGTGGTCTGATCGTTGTATTTTTTTTTTCAGGTCGTAAATACGCCATGCTAAAACTAAAAATTCTCCTGTCAACTGTAATGCGAAACTTTCGCTTTTATTCGGATATAAAACGAGAAGATTTCAAACTTCAAGCTGACATAATACTTAAACGCCATGAAGGTTTCCCAGTTAGATTGGAAGCAAGAAAACAACGTTAAAAAAAGTCATTCTTGTATCTAGGGGCGTCGATTTTTAACAAACTCCGTCCATATTATGTCCAATCCCAGTCCTGAGATTGACAGAATATGGATTGAGTTTAGGCTAAATCCAATGTTAAATCCGTCATTTTTCATGTAGTAATCTAATAACATATGTAAAGTGTATAATACGCGCCACGGATCTAAAATATTCGGAAGTTAGTCACAAACAGCGTCGCAAAGGCACATTTTAGAGCCGTTGATACTCCCACCACTTTCCAGCTGCCTGCACGGAACGTGCGCTCGTCGGTGAGTGGCCGTGATCGCTCGTTGCCTTTGTCACTTGTCGCTTTCCTGCTTTAAAGTACAGTCGAGTACGCTATTTTCAAGTTGTTACTGCCTTCCTGCTTTAAAGTACAGTCGAGTACGCTATTGTCAAGTTGTTATTGCTATTTTAGTTTTGTTGAGTTGCGAGTTTGTAGTTTTTCAACAGACTGTACAAGCGCAAGCCCGCATTCGCATCTAACTTTCGAGCCTTTTAGATTCGTGGCGCGTATTATAATATGTTTATGGTTTCTGTCGCCAGACGTAGTATCGTTTTATGTGAAATTCTAATAGGTGTTCCAGTGGTATTGCCGATTAATCACCCACTATTTAATTTCTGTGAGTGCTGGGAGCACCTATGGAGTCGGTGCCCCATAGAGAAGAGAGGATCACTACCGATGATCTACACGTCTATTGAACGGGTCAGTCATCTAATATTATTGTAGATATACCCCCTCCTTAAGAACGGATGATTCGGCATTCAGCTATGAAGAAAGTGCGTTACAAAAGACATTGTCAATTGAAACAAGGGTTCAGTCCCGTTTGGCACTGATAATAAAGTATACTATTGTTATTTAATTTTAATAATATTATTACTTTGAATTAAAATTTTCAAATTGTTAATTATAAAGTTTTAGTATTAAAACAATATTTGTTGGATTTAATAAGTAAGTACCTGTGTATTATTTTAAAAAAAGCAATACATCATTAAAATACGAATTGTAAGTGCATGTTTACCTAAATAAAAAAAAATGTACCTATCAAAATTTAGAGAATATTCCTAAAATTTAAAAAATCCGATAACGATATAATATGTAAACAACGAAATGTGGGATCGGTACTTGAACTAAAATTTTAACAATTTAGAGAAAAAATGTGTAATTAACGAAACATAATATAAAACGACATTTTAACAGTACAGTAGAACACCGATTATCCGAACGCCAATTAACCGAATCGCCAATTATCCGAATCGGTCCTAAGCGCAATATAAAAAATTAAAACCAAGTAATTTTTCAATAAAAACAAGTTTTGTGGGGACGCAAGAATACAAAAATGCGACTGACAATTGCCGTGTATACGCTACAATGGTATCAGCACACGTTGAAGTTGGAACTCGCTGGAGTCCAGATATATTTCAACTGTTATGGTTGAAAGCTAGAGGCAAGACACTACATGTCCGATTATCCGAATTTTCGATTATCCGAATCGACCCTGGTCCCAATTAATTCGGATAATCGGCGTTCTACTGTATTTATATTTTAAAGACAAGGATCACGCCGGAATTTTTGGTCACACGTTTTATAAATGTCACCAAAATGTGGTGGGTAATTCTACACACAAAAAATTTTAAAAAATCCCGGAAAAACTTAGTTTTAAAAAAAAATATACGTAATCTTTTACACGTAGTCAAAACTGTTTGTTCCAAAAACTCCCTTAAGGAGGTTGATGCGTTACAGTCCCAATCAAAAGTAAGTCGAATTCTAAATGGGAACTTTTCCATAATAAATTTTTACAAAAGGTTATAAGTCGATGATACCAATAAATTATTGTCATAAAGGCATAAATAAATAATTTTTTTTAATATTAAATAATTATTTCAGTATTTTACTTAATGGACTAACTTTTGAATTTTTTGTACAAAGTTAGGTTAGAAAAAATAAATTTATGAAAATATCTGTATTTTACATATTTTTTTGCAGTAAATAATTAAAAAAAGAAATTAGAAGTAATAAAAATTAAAATTAAATCTTTAAAAAGTTGAAAATTCACTTAAAATTCTCAAGAATAAAAGTCCATAATCGAAAAGTGCTTAGGTTTAATAATTTGTTTTTATTGATTAAAAGTCTCCTAATTAAATTGGAAAAAATATTAAAATATGCGTAAGACATCGATGCTTTACATAGTTAGTTTTCGGAACTGCCAGGGCCCTCGCGCCCTATAGTGCGATGCGTGCGATGCACGCGGGCGGCACATTCAAGGGGCGGCAAATGGCCTAGTTGTGTGATGTTTTTTGTACTGTATAGAAAAAATATATAACTGATATTATGTCAATTTTATTTGCATACTCAAGCCTGCGTGAAAACTCTTACTAGTAGTTATTTATTTTTTAATGAAATTCGAATTCGAAATATTTCGCGCGCAGTTTTCGATTCGATAGTTAGCTCACATCAGCGCTAAGATAATATATAAACAGGTATTCCAATCCTGCAATGCATCATGGGAAATGTGTCAAGCGGATGCGCCACCACGAGTGTGTCAGATACACTAGCCATCCAATCCTGCAATGCATCATGGGAAATGTGTCAAGCCAGTAACTAAAGTATTTTCATCCTAACTCTTGAAATAATAATAAATATTGTTTATTAATTAATTAGCGCCTAACAAATTTTTTAGGCGCTAATTAATTAATAAACAATATTTATTATTATTTCAAGAGTTAGGATGAAAATACTTTAGTTACTGGCTATTGACACATTTCCCATGATGCATTGCAGGATTGGATGGCTAGTGTATCTGACACACTCGTGGTGGCGCCACCGCTTGACACATTTCCCATGATGCATTGCAGGATTGGAATACCTGTTTATATTATATTATCTTAATCAGCGCGTAGACAGGGCGCCCCTATCGGGAGACTCCCGCGTATGTTTATATCTTGAATTTTCCTGCCGATTCCTGCAAGAGTGCGAGTGAAGTAAAGTATATTTTTCAATCAACAAATACCTTTTACTAATTGATAAACTAATGATTATTTTGACTTAATGAATTCTCTCAGCTCAGCGGTGAAACTAAATTTTTCTTTCATTCATAAGTACGACAGGAGAAGAACGCCGTGAAAAATCGCACGGAGTAAACTGTTTTTGTAGAGAACAGTTTATTCCGCGGAGTGATTTTTTTAACGTGAAGAGAGAATTTTTGAAGTTCACTTAGTACGGAGTGAATTTTCAAAATTCACTGTTTAATGTGTTTCATTTTAATTGAATATATTTCAGAATCAAATTTAGCTCCATGTTTCAATGATTGTTTCGTTTTTGTGCTCGACTTTTTTAAAATCATTTTTGCTTAAAAATTATTTCATCCCGCTTTTGTCCTGATTAAAAATTTGACTCGTTTTTACTTTTAGCCTATCATTTGTAAAGTATCTTTCACTGTTACATTTTTCACATTTTTATTTGTTTTCAAAAATTAATTATCTTATTAGTATTTTTACCTGTCCAAATCGTTTTGTAATGACGATGTGAAGTGAAGCATTGTTGCATTTCAGGAAAGTAATAAAAGAAAAAAACCTTCGGGTGCACAATTTCGGCAACTTAAGAAAATTAGGCAAGAAGAAAAAAACAAAATGTCTGATTCTATGATAAACAAAGTTTATATTAATTGCACTTATACAGTATTAGTTATTTAGGATTTTTAACGTTTTTCAATTTGACATATCGTCTAGTGAGTTTATCCCCAATAAGGGGCGTCAATTATGAATCCGCACGCGGGCGGCGTGAGGCCTTACGAGGGCCCTGGGAACTGCTGACATTATTTGGTTATTTGCAAAAAATTAAAATGTACCGTTTGCATGCTAGGTTGACATATTTTCCATAAGACTACATGTAAAAGTTTTTTTTAATTTTTAACTTTATAAATCTCCTAATGATTTTGGATTTTTTACAGAAAATTTTGTCATAAAAAAATCTATTAAAAAAACTTTATTCCAGATTTTTTGCATTATCTTCGTAAAACGGCTCAACCTCCTTAACCCCCCCCCCACCCCATTTACGCCCTTGCAGTAACTTGGATATTCCTGGCAATTGGTGACCTTCTTTAAAAACGGTGGAAATGTTACAGACACTATTGACGTATAGCTATGACGCGCTTCCTATTTTCCATAATTTATATTTATTGTTTTTTGTTCTGATAACGCAGTAGCAATAAATCGCAATAAATATTCAATCAGTATGTGGTGCGTGTTCTCAAATAGAAGAACGTAACGCAAACGGCGTGAAAGTGTATATGGACTTTATAATGTCTATTTCCTTAAAACAAAAGCATTAATACACAGTCCGCGTACAACAATGGCCGCTTTCCTTTCAGAATAAATATCAGTTTATTTTATCTCCAGTTAGAGATGACCCAGTTCGATTTGCGCAACGTCTCCACCTGAACGTGTCAATTTATTTTTCAGTTTATTATGATATATTTTTTTAAATACGTTTGCACCATAGGTAGTTATTTCTTAGAAACTAGAAGAAGAGACGATATGGGATCAAGCCACAATATGTTGTCAGTTCGACAGTTTTGGGTTGATAGTTGAACCCTTTAAGGAGGTTGATGCGTTACAGTCCCAATCAAAAGTAAGTCGAATTCTAAATGGGAACTTTTCCATAATAAATTTTTAAAAAAGGTTATAAGTCGATGATACCAATAAATTATTGTCATAAAGGCATAAATAAACATTTTATTAATATTAATTAATTATTTCAGTATTTTACTTAATGGACTAACTTTTGAATTTTTTGTACAAAGTTAGGTTAGATATAATATCTGTATTTTACATATTTTTTGCAGTAAATAATTAATAAAAGAAATTAGAAGTAATAAAAATTAAAATTAAATTATTAAAAAGTTGAAAATTCAGTTAAAATTGTTAAAATTGTCAAGAATAAAAGTCCATAATCGAAAAGTGCTAAGGTTTAAAATTTTTTTTATTGATTAAAAGTCTCCTAATTATATTGGAAAAAATAGTAAAATATGCGTAAGACATCTATGCTTTACATAGTTAGTTTTCGGAACTGCTGACATTATTTGGTTACAGTGAAATCTCTCTTAAGCGGACACCTTCGGGACTATTAAAATATGTCCGCCTAAGAGAGGTGTCCGCGTATGGGAAAAAATAAAAAACACATATTATTATGTATGTAGATACATACATACTACATAATATGTACATACATATTTTTTATTTACATAATAGGGTAGAATTTTATTGTTTTCTCATATACATTAATATGCATACCTACGTATGAAATCAAAAAATCAAACATAAAAAGTATAACTTAGTTGGCTTGAAAAAATCAATTATGGTAGTTTGACGCGTATTAGTTTTAAGCACGTTGTCTTGAAAATGTAATTCCAAGTCACATCTGCATTGCTGTTGAATCTCCTTTAGTTTTGGCAAATTCTGTAATTGTTTTCAACATACCAATGGCCTGCTGATAACTTATAGCATTAGATTGATCAGTTATGGTTATTTCTTCATCGGATTCGTCAGATTCAACTAACGTCAGGTTGTCGCCTTTTTTTACAATTTTGTTAAAAGAGGTGTCATCATCATCTTCCACTAATAAGTTATTATCGATGGTAATGAATTCGCCTAAATATTTTTTTTATAGTGCAACGTGTTGCAACATTTTTAATTTTGTGTCCGTTTAAGACAGAATTTTACAAGTTTTGTACTTAAATATTGCGTCCGCGTCCGCCCAAGAGAGAGTCCGCTCAAGAGAGATTATGTCTTATGGAATTCTCTTGTACTTCATTCCGGACTATCACATAGTGTCCGCTCATTAGAGGTGTCCGTTATGAGAGGTTACACTGTATTTGCAAAAAATTAAAATGTACCGTTTGCATGCTAGGTTGACATATTTTCCATAAGACTACATGTAAAAGTTTTTTTTAATTTTTAACTTCATAAATCTTCTAATGATTTTAGATTTTTTACAGAAAATTTTGTCATAAAAAAATCTATTAAAAAAACTTTATTTCAGATTTTTTTCATTATCTTCGTAAACCGGTTCAACCTTCTTAAATGCTTCAAATTAGTTACGCTAAAGCAAATAAAAATCGGTTCTAAGAAATATCTATAAATGAGTGCATATTGTAATGTGTTATAGTTAATAGTATGATTGATTGAGAGAAAATGGCAGTTGAAAAGTATTTGAGAGTTATTGGTTTATGGTTTTCTTCTAAACAGATCACTAAAACGAAATGGACACCAACACGATGGAAGACTTAAAAGAAGAATCACAGTTCGTATCCTTATTCTATTATCTCCTGGTATCAGGATTGTTGTTGTGTTATACTTATTGGAGATTAAGTCACCAACGAATGATAGAATTAGCGAAAAAGCTGCCAGGACCAGAAGGTTTTCCGATAATTGGAAGTGCTCTTGAATTCATTGGAGCTTCGCCACATGGTTAAACAAAAGCACTTTATTTTTTTCTTATAACTAGATATCTGAGAGTTGTCTCCTAAGCCTCTTATGATGAAAATTTTATAATGTATCGTTAATATTTAATGTCTTCAGTAGGTATACAGTAGTGTTGTTCCAATAGAATGTCACGATGAAGGAAGTTTTAATTGAGGATCAAGAAATTAGCGTTACCAATGTTACCCTGAATATGAATATACATTTTTCGAAAGGTTGGCCACGAGCGTCACATTGGTAAAGCTTATTTATTGATCCTCAACCAAACCTTCCTTTATCGTGGTTAATATTTAAATACACGGATGAAAGTAAAATCAGTTTTTGTTATTTACGAATATATATAGGCTTTGATGGGACCACTCTTACTAATAATCGAGCTACAGGTGTCTGGGACATCCTATATATAACGCATATCGACTGAAAATAAGAAACTCGAGACTTTACTGTCCGTATTAAGTAGAAAGCATTATTGCCTTCAAACTAGCACCGTTTTAACTTACAAAATCGTATTTAGTATAGAAGGCACTCCCGAAAACAATAAAATTTAACACAAATCAACTTTTTATAAGACGATTTGAGTTCGAATAATTCAAAATTTTCACCAGAGGCGCATTTTTTTTTCTTCACACATATTTCTATTAAATTAATTCAGTTAACCTTAAATGTGAAAATTTTAGAGATATTCGAAAAAATACTCAAAACCAGTTCGGAAAATGATCACGTTATAAAATTATGGATCGGTCCAAAACTGTTAGTTTTTATTTACGAGCCAAGAGATGTTGAGCTTGTTCTTAGTAGTAACGTGTACATTGACAAAGCTCCAGAATACCGCTTTTTCAAACCTTGGCTAGGCAACGGTCTTCTAATCAGTACTGGTATGTAAAAAAATGTATTCTTAAAATTCAGTATCTTTATTCTCATTTGAATAAAGAACTACAAAAAACAACAATTTAGTCACTTGTAAAATCACAACAATGCAGAGGCGGATCTACCTAGGAACTAATAGGGCTTAAGCCCTGGGCCCCCAAATGCCAAAGGCCTACGAAATTTGAATTAATAGCATACATTTTTAATACTTATTCACAATGAGCACTTATTGTACAGTAAAAATTGTTAATATATTTATCAACATCATGGGAAAATTTTTATAATTTTTTTAGTGAATTCTGACAGTTTTTTGGATGAATTTGGACAATTTTTTTAATGAATTTCGACAACTTTTAGGTAAATTTTGACAATTTATAGGTAAATTTTGGCGGTTTTTTAGGTGCATTTTGGCAATTTTTTAGGTGAGCTTTTACAATTTTTAGGAACATTTTTGGGTTAATTTACCTACAGGATGCGAATTTTTGAGTCAATGTATAGTATTATTTATTTGGTCAGGTCACCAAGTTTCAACTATGATTTTGATGTTATTAAAAAAGAGTTTTAAACTCCAATTTTAAGATTCATAATCTAAAAAAATGAAACCACATTAAACTTTAACTAGCGTGACCTGTGCGAATTATTCCCACTAAATAAGTATAATAATTATCACTTTACAAAATTATTTTTTAAATATGATTGCAGGTATTCAATTCGTTTCTAATTTTGCACACTGCTTATAACGTTCTTATTTTTGTTGTAAAAGAAATATTTTACTAAAATTGACATATAGAGGCGTAAGTAGCAAAAGCGTTGTTCAGCGTTGCCCGTCAGTTGGCAGTATGCAGTATTTACAATATGAAGGTCAGATGACAGATCGAAGTGTTAACGTTACGCCGTCAGATGACAGACGTTGTTCAGAGTTTAATTAATTTACAAAAACAACAGCAATAATAAATTTTTTAGTTGTCGATGTCAGTAGAGCAAGCAATTATCTGTAAAATGATATATAATTTATGTGGAGAAATTGTGTGGTTTTTTCTAAAAAGGGAGGCAAACATCTTAAACCTTAGAGTATTAATATATTGATAAGACCTAGGCCCGAAAAACGTAGATCCGCTCCTGCATCATCAAAAACAAAATTGAAGTCAGCATTAAAATGTTATCATTTATTTTATTTAAATAGGTGAAAAATGGCGCGCACACCGCAAACTGATTGCTCCGACATTTCATTTAAACGTTCTGAAATCGTTTATAGAATTATTCAACATTAATAGTAAAGCTGTCGTCGAAAAATTACGCAAAGAAGACAACAATATTTTTGACTGTCATGATTATATGAGCGAAGCTACTGTCGAAATTTTACTCGGTAAGCATTTAAATTAGTGATGTGACGCTCCTGAGCGAGTCGTTCATAATGAACGACTCCTTTCTAGGAACGGAGCGAGTCGCTCTTTTTTTTTGTGAATGACTCATTCCGAGCGCCATTGCTCTGTGCTGAACTGTTCTGTACTGTTGCATTCGCACATTTACAGAGCGCACACAGCACAGGCCACAGAGGCACTAGTGAATTTTGCACGTACGGAGTTATCTAATAAAACTGTTTATTTTTTAAAGAAACAGCTATGGGAGTAACTAAAAAAACCCAAAATAACAGTGGGTATGAATACGCAATGGCCGTAATGAAAATGTGTGACATTTTGCACATGCGTCATGTCAAAATCTGGTTACGTGCCGATTGGATTTTCAATTTGACTAATTACGGTAAAGAGCAGACAAAACTGCTGAACATAATTCATAGTCTTACAAAGAAAGTAATCAAGAAAAAGAAGTACGAACTATCGACAATAAATAGTCCTGTGCTTTCGAAGAAAGATTTAGAAACAAACACGGTTCTGACTACCGAAACAGACACGTCTATAGAAGGAATGTCTTTTGGGCAATCCGCTGGACTCAAAGATGATTTGGATGTTGATGACAATGATATTGGTGAAAAAAAGAGAAAAGCTTTCTTGGATCTTTTACTCGAGGCAGAACAAAAAGGAGCTATTATAACCGACACTGAAATAAAAGAACAAGTCGACACAATCATGTTTGAAGTAAGTTATGAAGAACATTTAAAGTTGACCACGCCATTAAAAATCCTTATCTATTCAGGGTCACGATACAACAGCCGCTTGCAGTAGTTTCTTCTTATCAGTAATGGGATGCTATCCCGATATTCAAGAAAAAGTCATTTCAGAACTTGATGATATTTTTGGAAATT
Organism: Xanthostigma xanthostigma; assembly: GCA_963575645.1. Taxonomy (NCBI): domain Eukaryota; kingdom Metazoa; phylum Arthropoda; class Insecta; order Raphidioptera; family Raphidiidae; genus Xanthostigma; species Xanthostigma xanthostigma. The sequence continues at coordinate 2,777,785 of OY754469.1, read as the reverse complement.
CAAATCGACCAGCAACTTTTGCCGACACTTTGGAAATGAAGTATTTGGAACGCGCTCTCATGGAAACCCTTAGAATGTTCCCGCCTGTTCCGATTATTGCTCGACAGTTAAAAGAGGATCTTCCACTTGGTAATCAATTGAATGACAAACATTTTTATAATTTCAAATAGATTGTGCAATTGAAACAATATTTCCAAAATTCAGACAATAGGCAAATAAATAATTAAAAATAATTATAAGTCCAATCTTAAAGATATCGAAAAACCTTAATTTTGTTAACCAACCCTTAAATCTTCGCCTCACGACAATATAGACTTTAAAATATGAAGAATCTACTGAAATTCCAAATTACACTATCTTCCATTGGCTAGATCTCACTACCCTTCAGTCAGGTCTTCAATTTGCCTCAAATACCTACTCAAAAATTTTTGATAGCTCTCTGACTATAAAGAGTCTGTAAGTGTTAAACCATATAAATAAATTGCTTCCTTACGACCTTGACTATATGCAATCCGTGTGATAAATAGTTTCAATAATTCTGCTATTTGTAGCATCTGTGAACGCAACAATTCCTGCTGGTGCCACCGTTATCGTGGGAACGTACAGACTTCATCGCAGACCGGATTTGTATCCCAATCCTGAAAAATTCGACCCGGATAACTTTCTGCCAGAACGAACGGCAAACAGACACTATTACTCTTTCGTTCCATTTTCAGCAGGACCACGCAGTTGTGTTGGTATGTAAAAAAAATCCAGAATTTGCTAATGATTTCAGATAAGTGATCATGATCTAAATGTCCTTGGTGTTTCATTCGTCACCGTAGTGGACATTTCTTTCTACAAGCTCATAATCGGCTGATGTGTTATTTGATCTTGTCTGATATCGGCTGCTGATTTATTCGCCGAATGATATCGATCATGAAAGCTTATAGCCTAGGATCCAGCGACATATTTAGGTCGTCCATTTCCTTACAGCTGTCTACGACTCGTAAAATGCTCTAGACAGTAGTGCCAAATAGCATCGTGGCCGTTAGCTGGGCCAGTATCGGTGGAATAGACAACTGAAGCCTCCCACGCAAGGTAAAAAAGATAATATTTTTTATCATTATCTATCGATTGAAAACTTGTCAAACGATAGTTATTAATGATCTTTTATTAAAAAAAAAAACGTCAGCTGGCTGTACGATGGTGGATCTTACGTCAGCTGATCATACGAACTTGACGAAATGAAATATGAATTCAGTCATTCCCTTTCACATGAAACTGTCAAAAGATAGTTTTTATAATATTTAAAATAAATAAAATCGTCAGCTGATTGTATACTGGGGGGGAAAGATTGTCAGCTGATACAGAAAATCTGACGATTTTATTTATTTTAAATATTATAAAAACTATTTTGACAAAGTTTCAATCGATAGGTAATGATGATCTTTTTTACCGTGCGTAGGAGGCTACAGTTGTCTATTCCCCCGATAGTGCCGCAGCTGACGGCCACGATGCTACCTACATAGTACTGTCTAGTGCATTTTAAAAGTCATTAAGCCATAAGGAAATTGGTAAGAAAAACCTGTCGCTGGCTCTTAGACTATTACATATTATTATGCACCTAATACTTTAACTTTTGCAGGTCGTAAATATGCTATGCTGAAATTAAAAATTCTTTTATCAAGCATTATGAGAAATTTCCGAGTATATTCAGACATTACACCGGAACAGTTTAAACTGCAAGCAGATATCATCCTCAAACGAGAAGAAGGATTCAAAATCAGATTGGAAACAAGAAAACGATGAATATTAAACAATACAGCGGGGTAGACACACATCTGGAAAAAAATCACTGACATTTCAAAGTTATCCAGTACCTAAAATACAATTGTCCCTGATCTTTTTTCCGTACTCTAAGATGTTAGTTTAAAAAAAGTATTAAATTAAGTCAAGGAACGTGAAATGAAATTATCGTCTGCTGCTACTTAGTACGATATTTAATTGTTAAAGCTCTGCGTATGAATAAAGTGTCTGATAAGCATATTTGAAATTGGCTATTTACTAGCTTTTATTTGATACCCATTTGATATAACAAAATATTTTTTTATTCGCTGACGCCATATTGAAATATTATATCCTATAACGACACCTCGTATGTTAAAATTCATCAAGCCGTTTAGGCTGCAGAGCGTGCTAAAGAAATAGATATCGGGTAAAAATCTTAAAATACAATATTTTCATGTAAATAAAATAGATATAATATATTAATATTCTACTATAGTATTATATTATTAAAACCATTTTTATATGTACGTGTAAAGATTATTTTTTATTTAATTAATTACTTGTGTTTCATATAAATTACCTACTTAATTAGATATTAATTTGTAATATTTAGCGTAATGCATCATTATTTATACAGTGTCCACTTTTTATGATCACCAAAAAAAAAACTATACCGGTTGTTCCGTTTTTACTAACGTATTGCAGTCATGGAAACTATGAAAATAAAAATTGACAAGTTGCGTTTTAAATAAATATAAAATACAAATTATATTTTGTATTTTTGACTTTTTATTGTACTCTAAACATTAAAATAATGGAAGTTATTACTTCGAGACCTGTCTGTACCAAAGCCAAGGGTTTATCTGGTGTACGTACAAGGGATCGAGAAGGGAAGAAAAAAGAAATAAGGGAACGCGTTCCCGTTTTAAGCTCGAGAGAAATACGTAGGTCAATATTTTTTTATTATTAATTTTAAAATAATACATATTGTGTTTTTCAACAAATATAATAATCGGTTTTCAACCATTTACTGAACGTGTAGATTTAGAATTCCATATGAAAAAGCAATATGCATGGAACTCGATGAAGATAATTTCACATTTTCGGCCAATTATATTCGAAAACTGATCGAAATCAATCACCAAATTCGTGAAAGCTACGGACCTGACACATTAGTTTGGTTACAACCAACTTTGGAAAGTACAAATGCCCACATCACAACACTTAGAAATGGACTGATAGATGCCGAGACAGCTTTCAAAGAAGGTAAGTCCACTACACTATAAATTCAAAATTTAAGAACTGAAGCATAAGAAATTACTATGTGCTTTACCGGTATATTAAACTATGAATGCTTGATGTAGATTTCTTATTATAAAATTTTTAAACGAGTTAGTAAACCGTTCTGAAATGTTGGGTACTTACTTATTGCAGTCATATTATCAAGAAATAAATTGACAAAATTTCACTCATTTCTCGGAGATTTGAGATATCTTCCACGCATCCTTAAGCGAACCGTTCTGTAATAATGACTAGCTTTTTAAATTTGATACCTTACTACAACAGACAGGGCCGGATTAACCCTGTCCGGGCCCCTAGGCAATGCAATCAGATCTTTCCAAATTGATGAAGGGATGTGAGTAAGTTCCAGATGATCGGCTCCTGGCATCCTGTTACTTCAATGTATTATGTGATATTGTAACAACATGATTACTTTGACTAGATGCTGCAGCATCGCCTTACCTGACTCGTTAGCTTTATTGAAATGGTCTTAATGAATAGGTTATAGATAATTGATGATCTAGGTTTTTTGATGGATCAGGAAATGAGAAATGAGACGTGACGTAGTTATTTTAAATTTTATCTTGTTAAATGCAAGAAAATAATATTGTTGTTCATATAAACTTTCAAATAAAATTTTCGTTCAATGAAAAGTTTTTTTCTTGATGCGTGCACGGGCCCCTAGGCAGTTGCCTACTCTGCCTAATAATTAATCCGGCACTGACAACAGAATGAATATGAATGACCGTTTTCGTACCAGAAAACTGTTATAAATAATAGGATAATTTTTCAATTTATATAATTGCAGGGCACCCTGGAAAAACATGCGAAGCTCTTTTAAAATTGGCGATTCATTTCATGGAACAGCCACCAGAGTGGTGGTGGATAGCTGATGAAATATTTAACGAAGCTGTCAATTTTGCCGAGCATTTCCATCAAGACGGCGGCAGAAAGAAGGCTGTCTCGCATTTTGTTTACGGCAAATTTTTATTAAACCAACGTAATAATTAATTTTAAAAAGATCATTATAAAAAAAATAGGAGCCGTCGTGGGACGCCTGGCAAATGTGAAACATACATTTAAGCAAAATTCTAGTAACTAAATGTCGCCCTGTCAACTAACGAAATTTTAGTCACTAAATTTATAGTCCTCAAAGTGTGTCAAGTGTGTCAAGCATTCCCATAGTCGCACACGCAGTACGCAGCTTCTCTGTGTGAGTTGCGACACAAAGAAATCGAGAGCGGTGGCGTAGAGGGGGCATAAGAGAGCGTGATCCCGTTTTCGTCACGGCATGGTTTTGCAGCCAAACGCTCCAATAGATGTGTAACATAAAAAAGGCAATACCTATCGGTCTTTGTCAGATAAAATTCTTGTCATCTGACCGATGCGCCTCTACTGGTGGTTACATAAATGACGGCAGACATAGTAGCTTACGATAGGCGATTATAGGTTATGTTATATCAATATTTGAGATTTTTAGGGTTCCGTACCTCAGAATGAAATAAAACGGAACCGTTTATTAATGGGATCGCTTTATTGTTGGTCTGTCTGACCGTTAAAATCCCTTTTCTCAGGAACGGCTAACGGTATCAAGTTGAAATTAATATCAAATAGTAAGGTTTACATTCTACAATTACATAGTTCTGAAAAAAAAACAAGTTGCGAACTTGATGTAATAAGAAATTAAAAAAAAAAAAACACGATAAGGTCAAGACAGCAAAAAAAAATTGGTTGTCTGTAAAGTCGGTTTACGGACGATAGTTTTACGTGATAACGTCATAAAGAAACATTGAAATGCGTACAAGCCGACGCTTGGGCCGATCGTGCCTCTCTATCGCTTATACCGCGCTCTCGCTTGCACGCTCAGGCGGAACGTGACACTTTTTCGTGCGTGCAGCCGGTGTTTCATCAATTTATAAGACGTTATCACGTCAAAAGTGCTACGTATCGTTCAAAAACGCAACGTTTGATCAGGCAATTGTACATGCTTCATTATTTTTTTTATAGTGAATGATCCCACAAAAGCTCGAACTCAGTTGAAATTAAGTCGCGAAGTTTCTCTCGGGAAATCGTGGAGCGCCGAGCAAGAACTTGCTGAAGTTCAAGACACGATCCATATGGAGAGTTGTGCTTTACTGGCCTACGCTTTAATAGAAATGTCAAAAATCTGTCTGGTGTCCGATCCACAACAAGCCGTACGCTACTGTACTATTGCGCTCAAACGAGCCAAAGAATGTAAGTTAAACGCACTTAAATTAATCTATTCAAAATTAAATTTTAACTGTCGAGCGTCCATAATATACAATATGTCCTTTTGACTACTGCCATTAAATGATTCGGTTCAGAGATTTATGGCTGCTTTTCTAAGCAAGTTAAAGGTTTTTTTTAAAGTGGATAAAGCAGGGGTGGGCAAATCTTTTGATTGTCGGGCCACATTGCGGATGGAAATTTGACCGCGGGCCAAAAAATGTCTTTTTCTAATTTCAAGTATAGTTTTTTTGAAACAACAATTTCAAGTTTTTAAACACTATTTACTATTTTTCGAAAATTCTTTTTATGCGCCAATTTATATTGGCAAACAGTAACATTTTTGTTTTAATAATAATTTATAACTACTGCCATTAAATGATTCGGTTCGTTTTGTTCAGTTCTGAGTTATGGCTGCTTTTCTAAGCAAGTTAAAGGTTTTTTTTAAAGTGGATAAAGCAGGGGTGGGCAAATCTTTTGATTGTCGGGCCACATTGCGGATGGAAATTTGACCGCGGGCCAAAAAATTTCTTTTTCTAATTTTAAGTATAGTTTTTTTGAAACAACAATTTCAAGTTTTTAAACACTATTTACTATTTTTCGAAAATTCTTTTTATGCGCCAATTTAATAGTTTTGCTTTAATAATAATTTATAAAAGGCTTCGCGGGCCGGAAAGAAGTCTACCACGGGCCGCTATTTGTCCAGGTCTGGGATAAAGCATAGGTATAAAGTTAAATAAAATAAAAATGGCATTTTATTTATCAAGGTTCTACTGTATATTATCTACTAAAGGAGAAGCCCGAATACTCTACTTCATAGAAGATTAAATATAGGGGCCCGGTCCGGCTTTGTCTGAATTTGTAGATTGCCACCAACGACTTATACGTTGCAAAATTGATCTCCACGAAAATTATTATTTTAACCCGATAATATATGGCCTATGTCCCTGAAGGTCCATTCTAAATATTGCTGAAAAAAATTCTGAAATCGGATGAGTAATTTCGGAGATTACTTCCTACATCCAAACTTTCAAACTTTGCCTCTTCATATAATTATATTAGTACCAGACTAGTGTGACCTGTGCGAATTATTCGCACTAAATAAGTATAATAATTATCACTTTACAAAATTATTTTTTAAATATGATTGAAGGTATTCAATTCGTTTCTAATTTTGCACACAGCTTATAAAGTTTTTCTTTTTGTTGTATTACAATATGAAGGTCAGATGACAGATCGAAGTGTTGACGTTGTTTCAAAATTAACACCGTCAGATGGCAGACGTTGTTCAGCGTTGCTGTATTTTAATTAATTTACAAAAACAAAAGCAATAATAAATTTTTTAGTTGTCGATGTCAGTAGAGCATTCAATTATCTGTAAAATGATATATAATTCATGTGGAGAAATTGTGGTTTTTTCTAAAAAGGGAGGCAAACATCTTAACCTTAGCGTATTAATATATATGATTGTTTGCGAAAAATGAAATTTGAATAATATTTCTAGTAAAAATCGATGCAGCGTTTTTTATTAAACATAATTTTCTTTTAACTTGCAGGTGACAGAGCTGAAATAATTGCGGAGGCTTATATGAATTTAGGTTTGAGTCATTTAGAAGCTGGTGAAGCAGTGAAAGCTTCTGAAAACTTTAAAAAAAATTTAGAAATAAACACAGAAGTTGGCAACATAACTGGAGTGTGCGAAGCAATAATACATAATGCACTTGCTTTTTCAAGGTAAACTGAATATTTTACACGTTTTTATTACTTCGCTGCTTATTTATTTATTATAAAACGCGCCACGGATCTATAAGGTTCGGAAGTTAGTCACAAACAGCGTCGCAAAGGCACATTTTAGAGCCTTTGTGACTCCCACCACCTCCCAGCTAACTGCACGGAACGGTGATTGGCCGTGATCGCTCGTTGCCTTTGTCACTTGTCGCTTTCCTGCTTTAAAGTACAGTCGAGTACGCTATTGTCAAGTTTTGTTGAGTTGCGAGTTTGTAGTTTTTCAACAGACTGTACAAGCGCAAGCCCGCATTCGCATCTAACTTCCGAGCCTTTTAGATTCGTGGCGCGTTTTATACTAGCGGTCCGGTCCGGCTTCGATTTGTAGAATGCCAATTAAGGAAACGTATATGTATCATAATTATTCAATTGAATTAACCACAAAAATAAGCAGAACTTTTGCATAAGGAGCCGATCACATGACTGAGTCGTACGGCATGGTATCTCGCTGACCTGGGCATTCACACTTCGACCCTTCTCGGCTAACCGGCCCCCGACTCAAATTGCCGCGGCAGCTTCTTAGGGTCATAGCCTTCTTGAATAAACAATCTATCTAATGCAAAAATAATTAATTTTTAAATTGGATTAGTATTTCCTGAGATTAACGCGTTCAAACAAACTCTCCAGTTTTCTTACGCAGTAGTATAGATTGCTTTCTATCATAATAATAATTTGAACTGATGAAATTCGAGTTCAAAGTTTGCCAATTCTGCCGCCCTGAGCAAGAGCTCAGTTAGACCCTATACGGAAATCTGACACAATTGTGAAATTTTCAAATAGGCTAGGTGAGTACGATAAAGCAAAAAATCATCTGATGTCACTCTTGGAGTACACAAGGGCGAACAATCTATCTTATTACGAGGCACAAGCGCATCGATTTGTCGGCGAATTCTACATGAACCACGGCTACTCATACAAAGCGACATTCTATCTAATCAGTGCCTTTAATCAATTTCATCAACAGAACGCGACAGAAGATCGCGATCAAACCGGATGTCTGGCTGCCATCTCCGCAGGTATACTACTTTATTAAAGTTTTGTGCCTCAAACACAAAAAAAAGTATGCGTGAGACGGACCGTTTTCTGGCGCACGCGAGATGGCGCTGTTATCACTACCTGGGAAAAGTTCGGTTCTTTCCACTTGTTTTTGCCGTAGTTATCAAAGTTGTTTAACTTCACATATACTACACACATGTAAGCCACGAATATTGGTTCATGCGCGACAGATATTGGTCCACCGCTACGCTCGAACTGGGTGTCCTAGTTACAGAGTTCGTTGTATACACACAGTAAGCACTGCGCATGCGTGTACAGTGTGACGTTTTGATAGGGAGTGTAGAAACGGTTATCCCACTCTTTCCTCTCAACTGCCGGTTGAAGCCGGAGAAGAGGAAGTGTTTCCCTTTTCGTCTGATCCAGGCCAATTTGCCCTATCGCGCCCAAAGAAGTTTTACTTCAATAATTCACGCGCTTGACACATAACTTCCACACCGTCAAATCAAAATTTCTATGAATAAATGACTTTAAATTGTAAAAACCCCATAAAAATGTTATGGGATATTTGCGCCAAAAATTTCTTGGAGGTTTTTCATTGTCAACAAATGCCCAAAGTTTCATCCCGATCCAAGATGACCGGTATTCGCTGCTTATTATTTCCGAAAACTATATAGTATTATACAAAATACCCGTTTGCTTTATTTCCGTGTTTCTTTTGTTATCCAGCACATTTATATGTAAAAAATATTTTACAATTTGAAAGATCAGCTAATTTCTGATTACCATTCGATTTTAACTGCTTTTATTTAGGAAATAATCAATGGCCACATAAATCATACAAGTGAATAAAAAAGGGTAATGTTCCTCTATTTGACTTACCGATTTTTCTTTCGTTTCTTGTTTGCCGCATTATGATATCTCATACCTATGACAGTCACTTGTTTCAATAATAAAAGCACTTCACAACACTTTAATTTAAATAGCGAACTACACAAAAAAAAAAACTTCACTAAACTACATAGCAATAAGAAACGAATATCTTGATTCTGTAAAAAACAATCTACTTATACAAACTGTATATTTGTTGAATTTCTAAGGTCAAGAATTGATGCCACATTACGTAATTCTTTTAATGAAAGCACATCAAAATCCAAACAACTTACATGAACTACTGTGTTGGAAAGATTTGAGAGAGATTCCTTGGCTTTCATTACAAAACGTTATTACCATTCAAACAACGACAAAACACGGAAAAACTGAACAAACGCTTGATTTGCATGAAAATGATGTTAATATTTACAATGTACAAGATATCATCAAAGAAATCGTTGATAACAGCACAAAACCGAAACAATTAGTAAAGGTACACAAGTTTTCACTCTATTTTAAGCGTAATATTGTTTTCTTTTTTTAATCAATTATCTAAAGTTATCGTTCATTACATTTATTATTAGTATATTCACTATTCAATATCGTTTTTTTACAGTTGTGTTTAAAATTTCCGTTTTATAATAATTTACAATAGCATGCTAGTTTTAGGGTAGAATAACACCGACTAACTAATAGCACTAAAAGGAAGTATCAACAACATAACCAAAAAAAATATTTATTATCTAAAAATACTAACTATCCAGTACCAAGAAAATTAAATATTATTCTTTTTTCTAGGATTCTCACAGCCAATCAAGTTTCCGTGTCTTATTTGAAAGCGAAACTACTACGTATTAAAAAAATCATGTTTTTTTCAAATTCACTGTACTTTATGTGTAAAAAATGATTATTATATGATTTCCATACTAATTAACTGTTTTTATTTGTTAAATAATTGCGAATTCTCATATTCCGCGTTGAAACGTCGCCAATTCAAGTACTAATGCAGCGCGTTCTTTCTATACAGTATACACAAACTAGTTGGCGCAGTAATGTAACGCTTCCAAGCTTGCTGAATTTAGAAACCCAATAATAAAAAAATTCTAGGATGACGAGTCGTTATTCCATATCACATACCCTCTGTCCTCTGTACATATTGCTGAGATCAGGTGGCTGCTACATGTGTCCATTTCTTAAATAACAACTAAAGTCAGAATTAGTTATTTGTGAGCAGTAGCATAGAACAATGAATAACGGTAGTTTTCGAGTCAAGTATTTGTTGATTTCCTGAATCTACAGAAAATTCCAACTTTTCCAAGTCTGTGGCCATACTTACATTTTACTGGTCTGATGACAACTAATAAATATTTCTCTTTATAACTGAAATACATTTATTTCCATTAAAAATCTTGTACAGAATGAAATTTATAAATTATCATCTAACATATTCTACTCGTTAGGTAATAGTAGATTGTATTGATGTAACGAATGATAAATTTTAAGGAGCCTCTACACAAGTGGCCAGCACCGCCACTCAAATAAGTGCCTATCATCGCCGCGATGATTGCCTAGCCCTCCACACAATCGTGCCGGTCCGATTGTAAGTACGGGCGCACAATGCTGGCCACGCATTCCTTTGATGTACCGACAATCAACCGATTACTGCCGATTACAGGCGATTATGTCCACGCACCGACGAATATGCCCTCTACACAATCGTGAGTGCCTGTAAGTGGCGGTGATGGCCACTAGTGTAGAGGAGCCTTTAGACATTTATTGTTTTTTTTTTTGCGAATTCAAAAACACGCTAATATTCGTTACATCATTTGTAGATCTCTAGGGCGTAATATGGTGTACTATTGAATATTGATGAAATGTTAAAACGAGCGCCAGCGTCTTTTTAACAGGCACCAACGCCGAATTTATATTTGTAAGGATCCAAAGCAGACGTCATAGGAGTGGCCCTTTTAATTAACATATTTTTTTCTAAATTAAAAAAGTTAGGTCGAATTTAGAATCAAAATATAATTATGCCCTAGACATACACTGTATTTTTTATCCTAATCCTTATAAACTAGCGGGTTTTGTCTTTATTTTCAGTATTTTCAAAATGTGACATTTCACTGGCGTGGCAAACTTAATTTTTAAGGTTAAGTCGTTTAAGGCCCAAGTCAGTAAACATAAATTGAAAAATATGATTGAATTTTACATTAATTTAAAAACATGCTAAATATTGCTTCACCCCGCGAGAAAGCTAAAAAGTTCACTTCCCGTGACTTGTCACTGGCCTGTAATAAGCCACTTTACATACCTGTCTACATGCATGAAAAATACCTAGCTATTTTATAAGGGGTAAGACAAAAAAGTAGAGACATGTTATCAAGTCATCATTTCCTTAACTATTAAAAGTTGCCATTTTAGCAAGTAACAGTGCCACAACTAGCCTTTTATGCGCTCGGTCATTATAGCTGCGCCCTTGAAACTATGCTACTAACTAGTGATGTGCCGGATCGTTAAAAATATACAGATCTTAACTTTCTTAGAGTACGCGGCGGTAAATATTGCACATCGACCTTTGGAAAGAGGCTATCTGTTATGAGAAAAAGTTATTGACCTCTTTAAGAGTTAACTCTTATAACAGATTGTCTCTTTCCAAAGACCGATGTGCAATATCTCATTATAAAGATAGTTTTTTAGTACCTTTGAGTTATGTACTATTGGTATGGTACTCACTACGATAAATGTTTGCAATATAAAGGTGCCAAATACGATTTAATAAAATAAAAAATAATCTGAATGGATATCAACAGTTTTTCATTATTGCCTAATCATCTATCGTATATAAAATTTCATCTATGAATTGAAAATTAATAAGGTAAAAGATCCGCCAAAAACTAACGGATACGGATCTTTCTTCTCCGTCGGATATCCGCGGATACGGATATCCGGCACATCACTACTACTAACTACGATGCATGATCCAAAACTTGGTCCTGATCTGATCATTTCTGCGCCCCGTACCTGGGCGACGCCCTAGTTACGGCACTGCATTTTAATAACTAGGCAAACTACCATTTAATCATTTTTTCATTTTTTCAAATTGGAAATACCTATATTTACAGATCTGTATTTTTCTCATACGCTTCGCCCGTTCGACTGCTCAAGTCGTATCTCGTCAAATAGTAACATGCATGAACAACATTTCAGTACAAGTCGGTTAAACAAAAATGGACAGGTGTAGTACTGATAGCTGGACTTGAGCAGGCCATCGGTGTAGGGTCGAAGCTTATATGTAATACGAGATACTTTTTACAACATTATAGAAAGAACAATAACTGTAAACAAAAGACATTATAAAACAATGAGGGCAGTTTTACTGCCTTGCTATTATCACTTTTGTAATATGTGCATTGAAAATTCACTTGTTTTTGGAAAGGACATGTCGACGTAAAATAAAAATCATAGTTTTCGTCCCTTAGGAAATTCTTGTTTGGACAGTGGTGCCACCCTATGTGATGATTGGTAACTATATCTAAGGATGGGGATCAGAAATCGATGTTTTGAAAATATCGATGTTTTTTCAATAGATGTTTTACAACTGTTTTCGTAACACCCGTAAGGTTTAATTTTTTGATAAAAATCTCACTTTAAGCTTTTAAATAATTTCGAATTAATCTATCGTCTGTACACCTAAATGTAAGATAATTTCTTACTGGTGGATCATAGAATTACATCGACATTTCACAAACATCGATAATAACTGATGTTTTTGTAACCGATCATCTGATGTTTTTGTCTTTTGACATCAATGGTTTAGTTGCGATATATCATTCTATGTTGACATCGGTGTTAGTTTTTTTTTTCGATGTTCATCTGTTTTTAACATCAATTGTTAGTTGCGATATATTAATATCAATTTTTTTTTTTCTCTTTTTAAATTTGCAGCAGCGTGACTATATGCGTTATATTATTGCTTTGGATGGTGATGTTTTTCGGTGGAGTTCTGCTGATCGAAGTTTTTCTTTTGATGCTCATCCCTAACTATATCCGACAGTTTGCCTAGCCCACAAGTAACAATGTTGTTTCGATGCAGCTATTATCAAATGTATCATGTGTTAAAATTGATGATTGCCGCCCTCGTTCGCCATCGCACATTTATTGCCCTCGTAACACAATGTGTTAGTTATTGTTCAAAATGAAATTATAAAAACACTAGCGAATTACTGATCGAAAGGTATCAAAAATAATGTATTTAATATATGGCAAGAATTTTATTAACCTAAGTTCAGGTTAATAAAATTCTTGCCGTTTATTAAATACATTGTTTTTTTTTTAAAACGCGAGTAAAAAAAAGGACGGGAATTATTTTGATAAATTATAATTTGGACCTTCTCATTTTTTTTTTTAAATTACGAATTTTTTTGTTATTAACGAAAAAGATACAATTTGGCATCTATGGTCATTATCGCTCCAATTATTAGTATAAATTATGATTTTTACTTGTTCAACATTTCAGAAAAATAATTATTTTCTGAGTCCTTGTTTTGAATGGAAGAAAAGGTATTTTCAAATCTTTCGTCTGAATACAACTCTTCAAATAAATAAAATTATCGACCAATTTTTTTCAGACTATATGACAAAAAAAAAATTGGCTGTCTGTAAAGTCGGTTTACAGACGATAGTTTTACGTGATAACGTATTTCGCTCGAATATCATATTTAATAATACATAACCTAAATTTTAGTAGCTGTCAAACTATATTTTTACCGACTAATAATTTGATCAACCAAAGCAAAATACATATTTTTAAGCAATTATAAAAGACATTTAAAAGAATGTATATATATTATATATTTGTTAACAAACCGTATAATTTATCTGCTGTTATGAAGATTTGTTTTTGATACATGCCATTATCGTGCGTTCAGTTATACTTTGGCTTGGATGAATCGGTAATAATTATATGACACAAAAAATATCCATGCAAAAACGAACAAATAACGATGTATTATCTGAAAAATTGCTTTAAAAATTCGATAATTTATGACATTTTTATTAGATATCTTGATTTTAAGTCTTAATTTCCATGGTTTATAAAACAAAGGCCATCTGTCAGATGTAGCTTTCGCTGGAACAGCCGAAAAACATGTTGAACGCACACTACTCTCTGACGTCACGCGAGAAGAGTGAAATGCGTACAAACCGACGCCGATCGTGCTTCTCTATCGCTTATAATGCGCTCTCGCTTGCACGCACAGGGTCAGACGTTACACTTTTTCGTGCGTGCAGCTGGTGTTTTCATCAATTTATAAGACGTTATCACGTCAAAATAATAAAATTATAAGACAATATTTCACTAGATGACGTTTCGATCCGGATTTGGATCTTCTTCAGATATAATATAAAAATTAATAAGTGTATCTACTTATATTTTCTAATAATATATTATATAATTTTATTATTTTTTTGTCAATATAATAGTCTGACAAAAATTGGTCGATAATTTTATTTATTTGAAAAGGTATTTTCATCGATAACACAAAATATATCATAAAACGCAATATCTTTTAACAATTAAAATAAGTATCGGGCTACAGTATTCAGCTTCATGTAATATTATTAACATTTTTTCAATCACACATTACAGATAATTAAAAAACTACTCTTATGTAACTAAATGTGGCAATGACAAAATCTTGTGAGATGTCGAACCCACATTAATGAGTCAAGTGGTCAGTTCAAATTTTATATTACATATTGCTGCGTATAAATTAATATCTTGTCACGTTTCGAAGTGCAATTCGTCTATGAATCTTCTAATCTTTAATAACACAATCACTGCTTTTACGTACTCAAAATAAAACCAGTTAAACGAAGTAATGCAACGTTAAAAACTAAAAAAAGTAACCACAAAACATCCACACTAAGTTTAATTTCATCAGGAAATGATTAAAATTTGAATGAGTTGCAACTTACAGAAAGGATTTCTAATTTGCACAGTAACCTTACGATTGTGAACATACATATTTCTCCATAACCAACGCATTGCCGAGTTTTAAATCGATCCTGCTCGAAAAATAATTGATCGATTGAAACGATATTTTTCTTAAACTGTGTATTAACAATTTAGCTAAACAACTTTTTTCTATGTACTTTGATAAAAATTTTATTTGAAAAGCGGTCTTTTTCTATGTAGAACAATAAATTGTTTTTCTCTGCGTTCAATCCATTGTTCTAGAATCTAGATGACAGGGAATCTGGATAAGACATTAGACTGTTCCTAATGTCGCACGTTGAAAACAAAAGTGGCATTATGCAAAAAATGGCATTTTACAGTAGAGCATTTTTTAGTTTTAATATTATTGTTCTGTCCTAAAAAAGTTACTATTAAAATACTACTTATAGAGATTCTTTTGTTAATAATGAGACAATTTATTATTGTTTTAATTTATTTGTTGACCACAATGTTAAAAATAAAGTTATTAAAAAAAAGACCTTTTTACAATAATTTTTTGTTTAGTGTCATTGTTGTCATAACCTATAATCAGTAAGTTGGAGACTTCAACTGCAAAAAGTGTCACTAAACAAAATGTGTCATTTTATGTATTTACTTACTTGCATTAATTTTTGTAGCAACTGTAATCAGTAAACTGTCGTTTAACAAAATGTGTCACTTTTTCACTTACAGCGACGTGCGTACCAAACAACTGCTTTGACAATAAATTGACACAATTAAAATAGTGTCGTTATATCAGTCATGACCATGGGCAATTCTTTCAAAATATAAAGTGACACTATAGCTCAGTCTAGCGGAAGTAAGTGGATTTATAAGCAAACGGAAATTTTCGTATAGTGACACTTTTGCAATAAAACATGAATCTTACAAAAGGTGAAAAGTTAACTTTTTTATATAGTGTCACTATTGTTTTCAACGTGCGATGTATGAAAACTGTAATTACATTATCACAATCTAAGGTTATTGTAAAATCAAATTTGTTGACAATCCTTTCTGCAACCCAGCATCAATCGTTGATATTTAAACTTTCCTTTATCACTGCGCATCTTAAGGATATTATTGGGGGAAAGATGCGTCGAGAAAAAACTGTGGGCGTGTTGTGGTTTCACTTTTTTAGTATTCCAGTCAATTCATATCGAAGATTCAATCCCTCTTTAAAGATTCACTGAACACATTACCGTTAAAAAATTCATTCACTCAAATTTACCAACCAAATTCACGAATGTTTTAGCGCAGCACAACCAAATTTAATATTTTCGTTCATCACGTCAGTTTTTAACATAAATATTAAAATAAAAATGTATTCGGCATATTTCTTTACGCGCCCAGTTCCTGTAACGTTTCCGTTATTTCAGCCATAGACAACGATCTATCATTTATAGAACTAGCATAATTCGGAACGTCTTCAACAGGCTCTTCCAAAGAATTATCGTCAACTATTGTAGTCGATTTGTTTCCCATATCATTTGGCACGTCTGTTTCATCTGTCTCATCTAAACGAATACGCTTTTTTGGAGGGAAATTTTGATTATTTTCTGCATTTTCTTCATCATCGCACGATTTTTTAGTTCCAGTTTGTTCATCGTCCGAATCGTTTATCACGCAACAATTTTCTTCATCGTTCGTAGCACGTCGATTTGTGTCATCGCACTCGGCCGTTTGTAAATTTTCATCGCCGCATTTGTTTGTTTGTGAATCCTCGCATTCATTTGTTTGTGAATCCTCGCATTCATTTGTCTGCGAATTTTCATCGCCGCATTCGTTTGTTTGTGAATCATCGCATTCATTTGTCTGCGAATTTCCATCGCCGCATTCATTTGTTTGTGAATCCTCGCACTCGTTTGTCTGTGAATTTTCGTCGCCGCATTCATCCGGTTGGGAATTCGCATCCCCGCAATCATCCAATCGCGAATTTGTATCATCAGATTTATCAAGTTGCGAGTTTCTTCCGTCGCCTTCGTCTGATTTTGAATTAGTGTTACCGGATACGTTAAGTTCTGGATTTACATCACCGCTATCGGTACAATTAGATTCGTTATTTTCGTTTTGTGACGTTTTCTCAGATGATTCTTGCTCGTCATCACTAATATTTAAGATTACGTCATCCGAATTATTAACATTTGATTCTGTATTGTCATCAGGAAGAACTTCTCTGATTGGTACATATTCAAAACGTTGCGGACTGTCAGGCAGTATGAATAGATCATCGTTCGTTTTAACATTCGATTTGTCCGTTTCTGAATTTGGAACAATTTTATTACTACTCTCCTTACTAACATCGACACCCTTCATCATTTGTTTCAGAACCGGTGCAGATATTTCTCCGTCTGACGAATCGTCGTTCGTGAACCACAATTTTCTCATTTGTTCTAAATTACTCTTGTATACCTCTACTTTCGGTGAGTATGAATCAGTGTGTTCGAATTCATGCAGTTTCAGCTCGTAGTCGTATGCAAATGTTTTTATGCACTGAGAGCATTTGAGCGTTTTCTTTTTTGGTGTCGATTTAGGAGTCGATATTTTAGGTAACGAAACAGATTTCTTTTTACTTTTAGGTGCAGGTTTCTGTACTGAAGGCAAAGGAGGTTGCGATTCTTTTTGTTTCGAAGTACTTTTCTTAGACTGGGACTTGGAAGGTTTTGTTTTCAATTCGACTGGAGGTGCAGGTGTTTTCTTGGACTTCATAGGGCTAGGCTTTGCTTGCATAGACATAGGGCCAGGTTTTGTTTTCTTTGATGTTATTGCTTCCATAGACATAGGGCCAGGTTTTGTTTTCTTCGATGTTATAGGACTACTTGCCTCATCCACAATAACATTCTGAGTTCGTGTTACGCGTTTTGAAATCAAAGTATCACTTTTTATCGGTGATGGCTCAGATACGACTTTTGATCTCGTTTTTGCTGTTTGTGGACTTGTAATACTTTCCGGTATACTGAATTGTATTTTACTTCGCCGTTTTAATTTTTTCGGATCAGTATTATACGAGACATCAATTAAACAAACGCGATTCATTAATTTCTCATCAAACTTTTCACGACATTTCAGTTTGCGTTTTTTAATAATTTTAGATGCCGGTAAAATACTTTTAGGACTTTTTACTTTTGATGTATCCATTTTACTTAAGAATAGTGAAGGCTTTGCTCTAAGTCTCGGTACATTGGTTGATTCAACACCATTCATCTGAATATTTAAATTTTTAATTTCGAGTCTCGGTAACGACGAACTAATCTTCTGTTTTTTACTATTGCTCGGAGGAATTTTCTTCATTGCTGAACGCTTCATTGTTAGGCTGTTATTGTTATTTATATAAGAATCTTCGGATGTTTCCTGAAACACAAAATTAGAGTTAAAACTCTAATCAACAACTACTACAATAAAAAGCCTCGTGGAACTTAAATTTAAGCCATAGTACCTGGGTGACCGAGCTTTGCTCGGAAAGTTAAATAAAATACTGATATTCAAATACGTATTTATTTTAAGTCTCACTTGGATAGTAATTAAAGATTAACTGTCATAATATTTTGAAAACAATTGTTTCATTGTTTGTATAAAATTCCAAAACCTACTTACAATATTTAAGTATTTTCATACGTCAAAAAATTGATTTTTATAATGATAAAATTTGTAAGAAAACGATTTTTTCGAGAGATGAGACCTAGCTAAAACGATTTTTTGCCCCCCAAAATCCTTTTTCAGTAAATTTCATCCAAATCGTTATGGCCGTTTTCGAGAAAATATTTAGGGACATAGGTACATACAAGATTAGCTCGTTTAATAATATAGGGATTAAACTGGGACTTACAATTCTTAAAATAATATAGGTGTGGATATCATTTTACACGATATTCATTGAAAAAACAACCCACAACAAAAAATAAGTTAGCGTTTCCTTTCCCTAACTTTTTGCCAGGACACATTACCGCATCACGCCCGACACGTCACTCAGCTGAGTCTCGTATCGAGTTTAGTGAGACCCCACTTGTTCGCAGCCGGTCCGTGTGTTGGCGCGGTCCCCCACCCAGTTGATTAGTATAGATCTGGAAGCGACTGATTCATTGAAAGAGGATGTTAATAGGTCAAAAAAAAAACATTCTAGCTTCGAAGAAAAGGTCAGTTGAAGGAAAGTTTTGCATTCTGCTGTGTCATCTGATCGGAGACGGGACGAACCCACTGATAGTTCATTTTTTTTTTCTTTTAAGTTTTCTTCCGAAATCGCACCGTGCCCGAGAAAAGTAGTTGGGCTCGGTGCGTGCCTAACAGCTCGGTCTCGGTGCGGGAAGGTATATGGACTGGTGATGTGCCGGATCGTTAAAAATGCATATTCGCGGATACGGATCTGAATACGGATTTTTGGTTTCAAGATCCGCGGATACGGATATGGATATTAACTTTCTTAGAGTACGCGGCGGTAAATATTGCACATCGACCTTTGGAAAGAGACTATCTGTTACGAGAAAAAGTTATTGACCTCTTAAAGAGTTAACTCTCATAACAGATTGTCTCTTTCCAAAGATCGATGTGCAATATCTCATTATAAAGATAATTGATTTAGTACCTTTGAGTTATGCACTATTAGTATGGTACTCACTAAGATAAATGTTTGCAATATAAAGGTGCCAAATACGATTTAAAAAAATAAAAAATAATCTGAATGGAATATAACAGGTTTTCATTATTACCTAATTACCTATATATATATAAAATTTACTCTATGAATTGAAAATTAATAAGGTAAAAGATCCGCCAAAAACTAACGGATACGGATCTTTCTTCTCCCTCGGATATCCACGGATATGGATAGGGATATCCGGCACATCACTAATATGGACTAGAGCAGATTGGTTGACATTGACGCCCGACCGAGGGATGGGTCGAGCACGATGCGGCTATACGTGCCCTGTTCTTTAATGAAAGTCTACAGTATTCGTAAAACACTTACCCCTTCAAATCCACTTCTCAAATCGAACCACACATCAGTAAAGTAGAGACACCTGTAGCAGACTTTCTGTTGACCTGTCAAATTGATATTTTCCTGTTCAGTACACTTAGCTATTTTATGCACAAAACTTTCAGTATTTTCTTTGGTTTCGGTCACGTTCAATAGATATAAAGAAGATCTTCTACACAAAATACATTCAGTTGTAAGTTTGGCGCCGTGTTTAAAAAACAAAGCTACGTGCTTATTAATTTTAAACGCTAATTCTAAATTAAACTGACAGCGCAAACATATGTTTATATTTTGAGACTTCAACTGAAATTCCTAGAACAAAATCATACACTGAAAACAGTTTCGTCACTTGCTGATTAAAAACGAAATATTAAACATGCTGTGCCATTATTTCACTCCCTGTCATTACCAGTGGAGTCCGCGTATAATGACCAATCATATCGTATTTGCACCCAATTGTTTGGTTTTAACATGAGCTGTCTTCTTAGAATAACTGAATTACACCCAGGGGCGAATGGGCTCTCACAGGGATTTTGGGAGTTTGCCCGGTACGCTAATTGCCAGTTTAAATATCTTTTTTGTTTACTAGAATGACTTTATTTTTAGTTTTTGATAGATAATATAATGTTCACGGTGATCACAGTTATGTCCGCAGTGGATACGGTTGTTTCCAGGGTGGATACAGTTATATCCGCAGTGGACATAGTTGTGCCCAGGGTGGATACAGTTGTGCCCAATACAATTTTTTCTATGTACATAATTTTTATCATCTGCTTATTATGTCAACAGTTTTGCATGATTCAATTGACATTTTCTTCGACTGTCATTATAAATGAACTCCACTGTAGTTTCACTTAGGATGAAAAAGAAACATCATCGTCTAAAGCAGAGGTTCTCAAACTTGTTTGTCTCGTAGACCACTTGCCGTGTTTTTCGGTTTTGAGTACCCCCTGCTTATCTGATATTGATTTTTTTGCAAATTCATTAATTTCAAATGTATTTTTGACAACCGGTATAGTGCTACTCACTTTGAACGATTTAAATTTATAACGGTAGTGAAATGCAGTGTGAAATGTTTAGTTTTATGCATTTATTAATTAGATTCAAATTAAACGAATCAAATTAAAATTTACTTTCTGTTACATAAAATAACTAAGCAAAAAATAAATGCTTTTAGTGTGAGGGATGAACCTGATGCTTTAATAATAAATTTTCAACATTTGGCATCAATTTAGTTAGACTTAATCTTAAATCTCTTCGGTTAACGATGTCCAGTTTGTTTCTTTTTTTATTAGGAGATTCACTATCGTTGACCCCCATTTTCATTTCATGGACCCCCAATTTTTTTTCCCACTGACATGGACCGCTTGCAAGTTGTCGTCGACCCCTGGGGGTCGATATAGACCACTTTGGGAATCGCTGGTCTAAAGTAACTATTAGATAAATCTCGGTGGGATGTGTAACTGAAATCTATCTAATAAGGTTAAGAAAAGGGTGCATGAACAACGCAACCTCTCTGAAAATTAATCAACAGACTCTTTAGTCAAGAAAATATCCAAAATTAATTTCACATTGGCATTGCTAAAACGACTGCTGCCAATCAGGTTTACGGAACAACGTCCGCATTAGAATAAGATTCTACTGCAATCCAGAACTTGGGATTATTCCTCTGAAAATGGATATGAATCAACAAAAATGGTTTAAACCACAAATACCAGGTTGGATCCTTTTAGTATAATAAATTGATTCGAATCACAGGATTCAAATACTTTTTTCGGATAAAGGATCACAGATGACGGAAGTCATCTTCCAGAGGAGAGAATATTTTCATTTCTTAATTTAACAGTCTCTAGTAGACAAAATTCATTAGCTTTCTACTATCTGCTCATCAAAACTTGTTTATAAGCACTGGCGCAAACCAACTCAAACGTCGTCATCGAAGAACATTCAAGGAAAAGAACTGAAGAAACTCTTGAGTTAATCGGGAAAAATTTTAAAACAGTAACTGGAATAACATTTGCAGACTGGGCACTGTCAATAATGCACCCCATAGCAAGTGTAACGAAACAGCTGAAACTGTCGTAAGTGCGAAACCATCGGAAAGACTAAATATAAGCACGTTGAATCATTTCTGTTGCTAGTAAACGGCTTCAAAAATATCAGTTTACTGGAGTTTGTAAGTAATCTGAGGATCTTCAAAAGCTGACGAGAGAAACACAAATGATCTTTTAGGTCGCGGACTTCACTCTAACTTTAAGGTAAAAAAAACAAACAAAACAGTTTCGCTAACATTCAGTATAATAAATCATGTTTTGTTTTCATCCTTCATTAAACCACATTAATGACTGGAAACAAAGATATGACTCTTTTTAACATCTCGTTTTTAAGTTTTAACTTGTCAACTTTTATGATGCAATTTTAATATAATGAAGTAAAACAGAGTAAGTATAATTTTTTCATCTTCGATGTAGGAATATTGTTTTCGAATATTTCTTGTGTGATAAAATTTGCAACGTTCAATAATTCGGGCAACTGTCATTTGTTTTTATTTAAGAACTATGAAGATTTGTGTTCATTATAAATCAATTTTGTTACAAAAATGAACTGTGATTGAGCAAAGAGGTTGTAAGTCTGGATCTGTCTGAAGATATGTCGAAAATTCTAGATATAAGAATTTGTATATACTTACAGAAATTCCGAGGACTGTTGTGGCGTGCTGTTTTATTGTATAATTTATATCACAAAGCGTCTGATCATTTAAAGAGCATATAGTGCATTTGCCTTTGGTCATTTTTTTTGCAAGTCTAAAAATTAAGACAAAAATTTAAAAAAAAATCCGAAACGTTTATAGGACTGTGGTAGCATTTAGGTGATTGAAAATTTGCAAAAAAAAATACAATTCACAGTTCATATAAATGGTCCGAGACTCAAAAAGTGTGTTGTTAAGGAAAAAATGTTTTTTTCAACACTCCTCCACTGAACATCCCGTTGGTTTAACTAAGATTAGATTTAAGAGTATTCGTCCCTGCAAACACCCCCTGCACCCTTCATCTCAAATCTTTTCCCCTCGCCTAAAAACGGTTCGCGCTCTCCCGACGCTATTTTTAAAGCTAGAGGGTTCTGGTAAACGCCAAATGAAAGACAAAGAATCAGACTACAGATCCTTCAGGCGAATTTTTTGAAAAAGAATTCCTAAAAAAACTTACAACCTTTTGAAAAAAATAATAAGTTACGTAATATTTCACACGTAGGCGAAACTGTTTTTCAAAAAATTCGCCTGAAGGATCTGTAGTCTGATTCTTTGTCTTTCATTTGGCGTTTACCAAAACCCTCTAGCTTTAAAAATAGCGTCGGGAGAACGCGAACCGTTTTTAGGCAAGGGGAAAAGATTTGAGATGAAGGGTGCAGGGGGTATTTGCAGGGACGAATACTCTTAAATCATTATTTATAAGCCTCCCTTTTGGAATGTTCTGACCATACGATTTTTATAAAAATCGAGATTTATCATTGTATCTAGTATCAATTTTTTATTTGTAATTACAAAGATGTAATGCTCGCTTGCTTTCTAAGAAACTTTTTATATATCGGATACCAAAAATTATCAGGTTCAACTTTAAGACATTTTTCTCTGCTTATTTTAATTTCCAAATCCTTCTTATAGCTACATATTTATAATTTATATACACACACGTTCCTCAATGCGTGCACCGTCTTAACTCATCACTGCAATGGAATGAAGCACAAAGCAGAAATTTAAAGAGTCTATTTTACACAAAAAAAATTCTAGAAAGTGTTTAAATCTGTGCTGTTAGTTTTATTATCAAGCCTTAGAAAAGTATAATTTATTTAAAAGAAAGTCTCATTATCTTGCTTCGATTTTAAAATTAATATTTTGGGATGGGAGGCTAATTAGTTTCTGGAGAATTGCTGGCATCAGTACAGATGGCAACGATTAATCAAACGCCTGAAATAATCGAGAATTTTGTTTTGATTAATCGATAAAATAATCGATTGTTTACTTATGAATCCACATTCATTATTGTTCGAGATTCAAGACCGAAATCATAAACTGCGTAACTTCATAAATGTATGAATAAAGATAATATACTGTATTTGCGTGATTTTATATTTGTTTCAATTTGGTATGAGAATTACCTATGATTCATCTAATATATAAAAATGAATGTTCGCTTGTTTGTTCGGAACCTATGCATTCCTACAGCATTCATCGGATTATGATGAAACTTTGGTGAGTTGCTGTCGCGCGCCCGCAAAAGTTTCTGACAAAAAAATAAAAGTGTATAAACAGTGTTTTAAAGTAGGTACTATTGTCGCTGCCGTGTTCCATCTCAATCCCGTCCAAAACTGCGGGTAGCGGCTAGTGACTGATAAAATTATAATCTGTAATCCAACATAATGGAATAATTATGCTCAGTTGCAGAAAGCATTGTTAGAAAATTTGATTTGAAAATGACCTTAGATTGTAAACATACGCATTTCTCCATAATATGAAAATAATTGTCGAGTTTTAAATCGATCCTGCTCGAAAAATCATTGTTAAACTGTGTATTCATGCATTTAGCATTGTAATTTGTACAGTTTTCACTTTGAAACGTTTCTATGCATTTTGATCAAAATTTAGCTTGGAAAGCGTTTTTTTTTTCTATGTTGAACAATCATTTGTTTTTTGTGATTACAATCTAAGGTTCTAAAGACAGGGAGTTTGAATACAAATATAACATTAGACTGCTCCTGACGTATAGAAACTCTAGTTATATGATCACACTCTAAGGTCGTTGTCAAATCAAATTTTTTGACAAACCCTTCTGCAACCCAGCATTAAAGTATGCCATGGCCGACGAGGATAGACATAACAGTTGTGTTATTTTTGTCACGGGCACTATTTCAATACGTTTTGGATAACCGGTTATATAGACAAAAACAATAACATTGGATTGATCAAATGACAATAATCGATTATTTTCGGACAATTTAATCGGGTTATCGATTATAACAGTTCGATTATTACAATTTTACTGTCATCTTTAGACAGATAATAAAATAACCATGCACCTTTGACACTATCAGAAATGTATTGATTTTCCGGCACAATATCTTATTTTTTATATAAACAGTTAAAAAACAAACCTTAAATATTCAAACAGCGGGCAGGCCTCAATTTTGACAAAATAGTTTATTACTATGCACAAACAACAAATTATTACTACAACGCCAACATTATAAAAACTTAAATGTTAATGTTAATAATAAACATCGTCAATTTCAAGTTGTAAGCGACAAGCGTATGTATTCCATAGATGTCATGATGTATTCCGAAATACCACTACCAAGTACCAACTTAAGTTCTTTTCAAAATTCACAAGATAATATGAAACTGAAAAGCATGGAGTTGGACGTAGATGAGAACAAGAAACTTCTGTATAAGGAAGCCTAAAAAAACTGAATTTAAAAAAATTACAGTAAATATAAAATAATCGTTAAACGAAAGTGAAAATACGGTGCAAAAACACTACGGAAATCAATATAAAACAGCACACCTGATTGAAGTCCACGTGCATTAAAATTACCAAGAAAGAATGTTTTTAATTTTAATGCATGCAGCTATCAGTTTTAAACATATTTAACTTACCAAATTTAAATGACACTTACATAAAATCGGTATTTTACGATCATTTTCTGACAGGGTATTAAGACTATAATATATATATATCATAATTCCAAAAGAGAGCTAACAAAACAAATCTGCTTTTTCAGAATAATTCTGTTGATTAATTCTCTCAACCGTTGACGAGTTATGCCTTACAATAATATAAATTAATGTGGAAGTTGAACTACCTGTTTTTCACCATTTCTTTTATCGCCGGATAATAAGAAACCAAGCCGGCCATTTTCCACCAATAAGATTACCAACTGCAGTAGGCAAAAAAATATAATTCCACGTTTTTTTTCATCAAAAAAAAAACAAGTTTAACTTATAAAATATTCTTTATTTATAAAACACAAACTTTCATTTATAACAATTACATGCTCGTGTATAAATCACATATGCTTTCGTTACTGATAAATATCAAAAACTTTCAAATTACTCTGAGTACTATTCTTTTGTTTCACATGAAAAAAAGCGCGCCAAGACTAAAAAAGACTAACAATTTTTTTTAAATAGATATACAGACAGGCATTAGCCTAACATGCAATCAAAATTATAATAAAATAAAAACAATTATTATTACTTTAATAAATGTCGTATTGGTTATTTAATCCAAATAATTTAATTTCATGTTTTATCTGCAAATCCGGGCTGATATGGATACAGTATTTATAAATATTAAACTAGAGCAAATTACAAACAGTACCTTAGGACTTAGGTACATATTAATTGTTTAACTGTTCGTCCCATTTTCGTATTTTTACAATAGGTACTACCGATGTGATAATTGGACTTTACGCTGTTGCCATGTACTAAATTTTCTGTACGCGGCATTTAAAAGCTGATTTAAATGTCCCGTTAAGTGCTGTGACAATGGAGACAGCTCACGAAGTATTTTATCCTAAAATAACAAATCCTTATTAAATGTTCGGACAGTTTACTCTAAGGCAGTGATTCCCAAAGTGGTCTATATCGACCCCCAGGAGTCGACGACAACTTGCAAGGGGTCCATGTCAGCGGGAAAAAAATTGGGGGTCCATGAAATGAAAATGGGGGTCAACGATAGTGAATCTCCTAACAAAAAAAATTGGTTGTCTGTAAAGTCGGTTTACGGACGATAGTTTTACGTGATAACGTATTCCGTAATACATAACCTAAACCTCCCAAAATTTGGTTTCAATCCGCTTATCCTTGGTGTCGGAATGATAAGAAATGTCAAAAGTGACGTTTGCAACTGTCAAAGTATTATGTTCTAATAATAATTAGTTATTCCAATACTTAACTTAGAAGGCGTTGCATTTCACAAAATACTAATGTCAAAAAATTGAATTAAACATTAGAAATGCAGCCGTTTTCATGTTAAGACAAGACATACGTTATTTTCTAATTTCCATGTACGGCAAACAAAGACGACCGACCGCGTCGCGTCATGCATTAGACAACATTGCATTTATACAGCTATTTTTCTATATAAATTTGTATAAACTGTTTAGGCAAATTCTGTTATACGAAATCTATGTAAAATGTTCTCCTCTTTAGTTTAAGACTGGTTTCAAACTGATCTGATTTAAATTGAGCGAGAAATTAGCAAAAAGCACGCACAGGGTCAGGCGGAACGTTACGCGTTACGAACGTTACACTTTTTCGTGCATGCAGCCGGTGTTTTATCAATTTATAAGATTGGTGATTCATCAATTTATAAGACGTTATCACGTCAAAAAGAAACAAACTGGACATCGTTAACCGAAGAGATTTAAGATTAAATCTAACTAAATTGATGCCAAATGTTGAAAATTTATTATTAAAGCATCAGGTTCATCCCTCACACTAAAATCATTTATTTTTTGCTTAGTTATTTTATGTAACAGAAAGTAAATTTTAATTTGATTCGTTTAATTTGAATCTAATTTATAAATGTATAAAACTAAACATTTCACTACCGTTATAAATTTAAATCGTTCAAAGTGAGTAGCACTATACCGGTTGTCAAAAATACATTTGAAATTAATGAATTTGCAAAAAATCAATATCAGATAAGCAGGGGGTCTACCCAAAACCGAAAAACATGGGAAGTGGTCTACGAGACAAAAAAGGGAAAGAATATTGTTTCTTACCTCAAACGGTTTAAGCCTAGCCGCATGATATCTGTGGAGAGCTTCATGCATTTTAACAGCTTTCTGTTCTAATTGCGGAGTCGTCGGTGGAAACGAGGTCCAGAAATGTTTAAGCAGTTCGCACAGCCCCATATATAGATTTCTAACCTCTTTCTCAATTTCAGGAGGCACTAATTGAGCCAGTGACTGTTCTTGAAAGCCTCGCATAAGTGCACCACCGGGGCTAAGTTCACCTAAAGCACTTACGGCGGTTGCCGGACTCACCAAACAACTAGGCGGTTGACGACCGCCTTGCCATAAACGAGTTTCCATTTGAATTCGACTATTTACA
The DNA here is from genome assembly GCA_963575645.1 of Xanthostigma xanthostigma. Taxonomy (NCBI): domain Eukaryota; kingdom Metazoa; phylum Arthropoda; class Insecta; order Raphidioptera; family Raphidiidae; genus Xanthostigma; species Xanthostigma xanthostigma. The sequence goes on along the minus strand of OY754469.1, from coordinate 2,749,759 downwards.
ACTATTAAATCTTCATTGCTCAAATAATCACTACCTTGATCGGGCATTGGACCATGTAAATACCGTTCCACCTGCAGATAATTAGTTTTTTTTTTTTCAAAGTACATTATACAGTATGTAAACGCGTAAGGTGCACATTAGCATTGGGAAAAAATACTTGGATCAGAGTTAGCCATGACTGCATTAATTGTTATTTCTATTGAATTATCGTGGTAATCTTGACGATTTTTATTTTATTTTTGTTTTACTTGGCTTTTTTAATAATAAAAAGCTCTTATAAATCATTATTTTAATTTTTTGGTACAAAAATAAAACAAAAATAACAACTCCATCTGTTTGGAAACATTTCATTCAAAAATTGTCTGACTGGTAAGACGTATGCGCGTTGGTAAATCAAAGACCCAAATGTCTTTAGGTCCAACACGAATAGGCGGAGATATTTGATCTCGCACCATATTTAAGTATTTTTGGGAATTTAATGTCCCATTAATAAAAAAACTCCGATTATGTTGTAATCATTTGAATATTTTCTTCGGTAGTATACACATTCATATTGCAAAAGAATATTGTCTGTCAAATTGAAAAACAAGATTTCAAGGCTCACTCTGATCCAGTCATTTTTTCCCAATGCTAATTTCCCTATGTGCACCTTACGTGTTTACATACTGTATATGATAACAGCTTTTAACAATAATTTCACTCGCGTTAAAGTCAGTTCTTTCCAATGCAGTTGGACAAAAAGCACTTTCTAGTTTGGATACCAACTGATAGTGCACAAAGTTTCATTGAAATCAGTCCCGTCGTTTTTAAAAGTCGCTGCACGCGAAGCTGGTTTTGCTGTTAGATTTGGCTGCTGGGTTTCAAGCGTGCTGTGACGCTAGGGTTTCGCATGGCTTTTATGTGTTCACTTCACACGATGCCAGGTTATTATTAATGTGTGTTCTTACAAACATTTGTATTTCACACTTACAAATATTTAACCTTATTATTATTTGAAAATGAACATTTCTCTTAATTTTATTTGTTTAAAAATGATTTCCCAACAAAAGGCAACACAGGCAATGAATCTAAGTTTGTAAATAGTTTCGGTGCGCGCGCAGTGATAGTTCGAATGTTAGCAAAAATGAAATTGTCTCTGACTAGAACACACGCTATGACGCAATGTTTGTGTGTGGGCGTTTGGCACGTGACAGATACTGTTTTTTCATTGGTTCGTGCTCAAAACAAGCACAAAAAATAGCTCCGGTTCTAATTTTGAAATCCGTGACCACGCATGAGAGCGCGCAGTAATGTCATTTCATCTTCACAGTCAGCGCAAATCTCAGCAGTGATTCCTGCGGAAGAACCAGTCTCGTGCGCAGTGGTCTTAAGAAACGCTGATATAGGCAAACAAAAATTTTGGAAACACATTTTCCCGCCCAAGCATACAAAATAAGCAAAAATCAGCCGAGAAAAGAATACATACTTTGGACAAATTAAGGCTAGAGGTACTTTCAGTCAAATCATCTGTATTGCTATCTAAGTCATCATAAAAGTTTTTCTCTTGAATCCTCGCTCTTTTACTTTTCGGTTGTAAAGAAACAGTAAAATCATTTGCTGAACCGTTCGGTTTACCATTTTCTGGTGACATATTTTTTGTTTCAGCTGAGATTCCATTCTTATCACTATTATTTGTACTATTACCAGCTTTTAAAACCTAAAAGAAAATGTCATCATAGAATTCGGAGAAAGAAGCAATTATTTAATGTGTTTGTTTTAATTATATACCCGTATTGTATGTTGATTAAACCTTTTTAACATTGACTGATGTACTATGTTACCAGTAGCTATCGGCAACTTTTCAGATTCATCAACAGACTTGTCTTCGAACGATGTTATATCTAATAAAGGGTCATCGACTCCCGATTGAATATCTCGTTTCAATTCCTGATCGTCTAATTTCCCGCATTCCGAGAAAATATCTTTACTACCAGTATTTATTCTATCCCTACACAATAAAGAAAAATTATTTACAAATCTGTCACACTTAATATTTTCCGTTCCAATAATGAAACGAAACAGCCGAACAGAATATTCAAATCTTTGATTAACGTCTGATTAGAACTCTTCAATAAATAAAATTATCGACCAATTTTTCAGACAATATATATTAACGAAAAATATAATTAATACATTAACGTTTCGATCCGGATTTGGATCTTCTTCAGAACGGATCTAAAAAATATAAAAATTGATTAATAATTAGTTTCTAATTGGTATTTGAAAAAAATTGTCTGAAAATAATTAATTAGTATCATAATATTGAAAAAATAATTATTTTTTCAATTTATATATATCTAAAAAATATAAAAAATAATTAATATTTAATTTCTAATTCGCTTTATATAAAATATTGAAAACATAATTATTTTTTCAATATTTTGATACTAATTAATTATTGACGTGATAACGTCTTATAAATTGATGAATCACCAATCTTATAAATTGATAAAACACCGGCTGCATATACGAAAAAGTGTAACGTTCCTAACGGTCGTAACGTTCCTAACGTTCCGCCTGACCCTGTGTGTGCTTTTCTCGAAAACGGCCCTAACGATTTGGTTGAAATTTACTGAAAAGGGATTTTGGGGGGCAAAAAATCGTTTTAGCTAGGTCTCATCTCTCGAAAAAATCGTTTTCTTACAAATTTTATCATTATAAAAATCAATTTTTTGACGTATGAAAATACTTAAATATTGTAAGTAGGTTTTGGAATTTTATATAAACAGTGAAACAATTGTTTTATAAATATTACGACAGCTAATCTTTGAGACTTAAAATAAATACGAAAGAAAGAAAGTTAAAAAAAACAATTATATTATATGGTGAGTAATTTAAATAAATAAAATTAACCTAAATTTGAAGCGAAAGATGCAATATCATAGATTCGAATTATTATAATTATTATGTAAATTTAGGTTATGTATTACGGAATACGTTATCACGTAAAACTATCGTCCGTAAACCGACTTTACAGACAACCAATTTTTTTGAAAGAATTTTATATAAGGCGTATTAGAAATTAAATATTAATTATTTTTTATATTTTTTAGATCCATTCTGAAGAAGAATCAAAATATTGCAAAAATAATTATTTTTTCAATATTTTGATACTAATTAATTACTTTGAAAGAATTTTATATATAAAATATTGAAAAAATAATTATTTTTTCAATATTTTGATACTAATTAATTATTTTGAAAGAATTTTATATAAAGCGAATTAGAAATTAAATATTAATTATTTTTTATATTTTTTACATCCGTTCTGAAGAAGATCCAAATCCGGATCGAAACGTTAATGTATTAACTATATTTTGTGTTAATATATCGTCTGAAAAATTGGTCGATAATTTTATTTATTGAACAGCCGAACAGAATTTAAAACATTCAAATCTGAACAAACACGGAAAAACCAATTTAAAAGTTGAGATTTCTTTAAATATTAAACTATACCTATGGAAATAGTGAGATTGAAAAAATTTCGTCCAAAACTCAGCTTCGGTCATTTTCGATGGTACATTTTCCATGTGCTTTTTATGAACAGTTGGATATGTTTTAAATATACATTCTATAATATCGGACGTTAGGTTATATTTGAGTCCATTGCAACCGTCCGTCTGTGGCTTGATTTCAGCAAGAAACGCCCCATTTACGCCTATATCTTGTTTAGGAACACCTTGAGCCTTTGTGTACTGTGATGCGTGCTGCGTCCAAAACTCTTCCGACGAAACAACTTGAGTCATAACAAGATCTTTGTATAATTGTAATAGCGCAGGATTACTTGTAAGAAGTTTATTTTTTTCTTCCAATTCCCTATCCACCTACAAAACCGCATTTTTATATAACATTACAAGCCTTTCTTACAACCGAACTATGGTAGTATGCATGTTCATAAATTTAGACGCTAATAACTAGTGATGTGCCGGATCATTAAAAATGTATATCCGCGGATACGGATCTGAATACGGATTTTTGGTTTCAAGATCCGCGGATACGGATCTTAACTTTCTTAGAGTACGCGCCGGTAAATATTGCACATCGACCTTTGGAAAGAGACTATCTGTTATGGGAAAAAGTTATTGACCTCTTTAAGAGTTAACTCTCATAACAGATTGTCTCTTTCCAAAGATCGATGTGCAATATCTCATTATAAAGATAGTTGATTTAGTACCTTTGAGTTATGTACTATTAGTATAGTACTCACTACGATAAATGTTTGCAATATAAAGGTGCCAAATACGATTTAAAAAAAATAAAAAATAATCTGAATGGAATTTAACAGGTTTTCATTATTACCTAATCACCTATATATATAAAATTTCATCTATGAATTGAAAATTAATAAGGTAAAAGATCCGCCAAAAACTAACGGATACGGATCTTTCTTCTCCCTCGGATATCCGCGGTTACGGATATCCGGCACATCACTACTAATAACATCACTTGTCGAGCGTCTATAATCTACAATCTCTCATTTCTGCCAAAACTAGGACAGAGTTATTCCTTGTCAGTTGTATAATTCTCATTATCTGTATTCTATCCCGTCCCGAACGGATAATCGAGGTACAAACGTATAACAGCGACCAGTATTTGAAGAAAATAAAATGTTATGTTCAGTACAGACACATCCCGCTCTACGTAACCTTTCCCCAACACCAAAACGTATTCTAACCTATGTTTTCGAACAATCAAAGTCCATGTAATATTTTATAACCCAAAACACTTGTAGAGACCAAAGGATTCCCTTATTTAAGACGTGTGTATTTTGTGATCTGTGCAAGTAAAATTAACAGCAAAGACGTACGTCGTAGCGAGGTCTATCTGTAATGAATTTTACCTTGCGTTTAAATTTCGGTAACAAAGTTTGTAGCAAATCTTTAACATGATTGCGATCGGCTGCTTGGGCTGCTGGACCAGCTTTGTTAATAAAATGAAATGTCGACGAACTGCCGTCATGCAACACTACTTGAAGCTGTATTTTTGGTTTGCCTTCAGGTGATATTTTTTGCACTGTTAAAACAATATGAAAATTCGCATTTTAACAACACTACTTTAAACCTTCTAGTGCATAAAAAATAGTTCAAAAACTAAAACTAGACTACTGAAAAGTATGAAACAAGAAAATATCCTTATCTGAGGATAGCCGTGGTCATATGCCGCCTACCCTAACAAAACATTACATTTTAACAGGAATAAGCGATCATAAGTTCTAGGGCAAAGTGCATCACGCTATACATCTAGAGGGGCGTACGACCACGGCTATCCTTGGATGAGAATATACTTTTCTGTAGTCGGGTTTTAGTTTTTGAACTTATTTTTTATTTGTTTTTAATTTGCTCCCCTTTGGGACAAAAATTCAAAAATACATGTAGCCTATGTTACCCGGGCCATAATAACGAATCGATAGACACCTTATTTATCAAAATTGGATGAATAGTTTACGCGCTACGGTGAAACATCCATAAATACATAGACTGCTAAACTCATAACCTTTCCTTTTAGCTTCGCCCGTAGTCGGGTAAAAAATAAATTTGAGTTCTTAAGGGAGTTCTACTGGTAGAGCGCGACACACTCCTACAATTTACGGAACAATAAAAATAAAAGGGCAAATTTCGGGGTTTCCCATAAGAGCTCAGGTAAATACAAATGCAATTTCTCCGCAACTAAGTTCCGAGTATTCTCAATATTTTAATGGCGTGTAAGCTCAAGTTCACTGTAATTTAATTATTTTGATATATGGGGGAACTCCCTTAAAGATAAATTTAAGTTAATTTCCGATATAAAAATAACTATGTTTTGCAAAAACGTCTTTAACATAGATACTAATAATAGAAGATGAGGGTTTATAAATAATTATCATGTAAATTTAAGGGAAGCTTGCAAAATAAGGCCCTTACTTTTAATATCTTGAAATTGGTGAGATATTGTAACTGTATCGCGGTTTTCCAGCATCCACGCAAGTCGTTGGTCCATAATATAAAGAGTTCCATCTCCTTTTTTATAACGAACTTGTGGAACTTGAAGTAGAACATCTTCACTGTGAGTTGTCATATTGATTTACCAAAAAACTAAAACTGAACCCAAAAAGTTTATTAATTACGGGCCTTTAAACATACTTTGTTATATTCAGCTATTAACTTCTTAGAAACACAGAATATACTAGTAGTTAAGTATTTACTTCAATAATCGATTTGAAATGTATTTTTAATTTGTTAAAAAATATTTCGTATATTCGCTAAATTTAAACACGAGGTTAGAAAACTGATCAACTTATGTAGTTCATAAAATGCATTATTAAGTTTATTAAGCAACAGCTGTAGAAAGTAATTACACGACAGATACAACATTTATAAAATTAAATTAAAATCTACAAATACGTAAAATCGTAAATTTATGCCTACCAGCACACTAGCTGTCAAAACCATAACCACAATCCTCCATTATGATTCCATTAACCTGACTACATATTCAGTACCACCTGTGAAAAACGAAATAAGCTTATGGTTAACACTCCTTGAGCGAAGTTAAAAATATCTGTCAAAATCCATAATTGACATTAAAAACAGCAGAATAAATCAAATTACATTTTTTTTTTAAGTTTGTAATGCAGTATAGTATAATTCAAGGTTTTTCAAGAACTTAAATTTGAATTTTCAAACTAAAAAAAAGATATTTTCTGAGCTAATCTCAGAAATACCTTTATGGTTTTGTTCTAATTATATTGGCGTTATTTCAATCAATTATTAAAGTGTATTTATCAATTTCAGTAAATTATTAATATAAATTTGTATTTACACTCCAAAGAACGGTTTTCTTTATCTTTAATAACTAATTTATATTTTTACCACTTCATTATTTTAAGTTTGTGTACTCCTTGTTGTATGTTAGTGCGCATGACTGTGGGAGGGGACGCGCTATAATTTTGTGTTATATGGCAAAAACTATCAGTCTGAGTTAAACCATCATGAGTGTTGCTTCGAGCTCTAAAGCGCAAAATTTTAAAGTTGGTGAATTGGTGTGGTGTGTAATATTTTTTATTGTCATATTTAATGTATTCTTATAAAATTATAGTGTGAATTTACGATTTATTAATATGTTTTGAAAATTTCAGGGCGAAACTGAAGGGCTATTCACCATGGCCTGGAAAGGTAAGTGTAAACCGCCATACAAATCAACTATAGCATTATACCGTTAGCGTCATCTCTCTGTAAGTCGTTATATGCACACCAAATGCCGGGAAGAACTTATTTACTTTCAAAAATATATATAATTTTTCGTTATTTCTGTTTTTATGCATTATATGGTGTATTTAATCGTAATTTGAGATGACAGATCAAGTAAGGTTAATGTCACCATTTCTATTTTTTTTTATATTTAACTAAATTGAACAAAATTATATAAAATAAATGTAACGTATAACTTTAAAAAATGACGTTTTCAAACACAGTAAATAATCTTGGAAATTTCATAGATTAGGTGTCCCGAAATGTCAATGTTGATTGTAATTTTTGTTTTCTTTACAGATCGTAAGCCCACCAGCCAACATGAAGCAAAAGAAAAATGTGGCAGCCGAGTGCGTGTACTTTTTTGGCACCCAAAACTAGTAAGTAATTTATTTTTTTTATCTCGAGTAAATGTAATTTCTGAACTGATCAAAATTGAAATACGGAAATTTTACGTATAAAATTTTGGTTAGGTATATATTAACGAATTTGTTCAAACGGATGTTAAAAAAAAACATAATATGCCAAGACGTGTTTTGAAAAGAATTCAATTTTGAATTGGCGTTTCTTTAAAATCTTTTTAATACTTACCAGCTACGAAATATTTCATACAGGATGGTTTTTAAACTTGCTATATAAAATCACGGCTACAATATGACATTAGCAGAAACATGTATGCTACTCTATAAGTTTTGTCAACTTTAAAAATAAAAACAGTTGACTTTTAATTAATCAAATTTAACCAAGTATAGTCTTTCCCAAGTACCGATATATTATTAGTTACTTGAAATTCTACAGAACAGAACAACCAATCAGATACTTCGTGCATACTAATTAAACATGTGTTGTTCACTTGGTAACTATATCTGCTGGTAGGAAAGACTACAATAGTGCAAATTACCATAACTTAATATTAGAATTAATAAAAAATGTCTAGTAGAACGAAAAATACAGATCCTCCCTCCATAAAAAATGCGCGTCAGGTTTAAATTGGTTGTGTTGGTGTTTTGGAGGAAATTATTATTTTTTTTAAATGTCACCAGGGCTAAAATTCTTTTTCTTTGAACGGAAATCATTTAATAAATATCAAACAATTTCAGGTGTATGTTATTTTAAATGTATTCGCGCTTTTAATTATAAATTTAAAACAATATAGGCGTGTTCATTGTTACCATCTTTTTAATTATTTCCATCAAAATGGCGCATGCGCTGTCTATTCTGAGAAAAAGAAACTGCGCGTGCGCTCCCATTATTTTGTTGAACATAAAAAGAAAACGGGCACATCTATTTATGTTCTTCTATATATTTCCGTTTTTTTTTATTAATTAATCATGAAAATTACTTTTGAAAGTAACACGTTTTATACTTGATTTCAAAGACAAATGCATATCAGCAATAAAAAATGAAAGCCACGCATGCGCAGATCAAAAGTAACGTGTTTTCGTCGTGCGCAATGTTTTTCGTGTTGAATGTAATGCCATCATCCTATGCCATATGGTCGTCATCCTTGTTTCGTTCGGGCGGCAAAATTCATACTCGTTGCATTCGCCAACTTTGCGCCCTTGTTACACAACATGCTATTTATATTGAAAAGCTTTTCACGACCATTGCGTTTAGGATTCTTTCAGTACTATTCGTAATTCATAGCAATGTCTATTGATAACATTGTTGATAAAATATTCAAAAAATCAGTTCAAGTACCACGCCCTTCTTATAACTCATTTGTTTCTGAGTCACTTATCTCAGAAACAACTGAATCGTTTTGAATTACACTCATTTGTCGTCATTTGTAATCGTGGGGACTACATCATATGTACTAAAGTTCGTGTCTACAGACCAAATTCAACCGGTGATCATACTTCCCCATTTTGAATAAAAAAAAATTGGTTGTCTGTAAAGTCGGTTTACGGACGATAGTTTTACGTGATAACGTCATAAAGAAACATTGATGGACTCTCTGACGTCACGCGAGAAGAGAGAGAAATGCGTACAGGCCGACGCTTGGGCCGATCGTGCCTCTCTAACGCTTATAACGCGCTCTCGCTTGCACGCTCAGGCTCAGGCGGAACGTGACACTTTTTCGTGCGAGCAGCCGGTGTTTCATCAATTTATAAGACGTTATCACGTCAAAAAAGTATTCTTACCCTACTTGGTGAGGTCTATTTATAGATATCCCACATAAATATTTTTTTGTTTAATGTACTCCCTTTGATAGTAAGGATAACTTAAATCCTGAAAAAAATATTTGGATGTTTTTAAATTCAACTAAGTTATTCAATTTTTTGTACGTGTGGTCGCAAACGCGACTGATCGACCATTATGACGCTATGCGGCACGATGTGTCATATTAAGTAGTTGTAACTAATAAGTATAAATATAGTAAGTCATGAATTTAAGATACAGGGTGTCCCTCGACATGACTGCCATAGCCTGGGACTGTGCTACTGCAGGGGTGATTTCAAGTAAAAAATGTCTAAGAACATATACCCGGAACGCTATCCTAACTGAGCTAGAAGCATTTGAAATTTTAAATAAGTAAGCCCACTAATGCAGGTATTAGGTTCGGCTGTTGGTTTTGTTGTTATTAAAAAGACCAGGTGACTGTGAATCACCATTAGTATTTATTCGTGCTGATCCTGAGACTCTTCGCAGAGCTACCACTTCAATTCTAAGAAGAGCTAGACTATGTATACAGCAACTGGGTGGACATTTTGAGCAAATAATTCAATAAAGCGATTTCTTTTTAAATGGTTTTTAAATTAGTGCTTCTAGCTCAGTTAGGATAGCGTTCCGGGTATATGTTCATTAGACATTTTTTACTTGAAATAACCTCAGCAACACAGTCCCAGGCTATGGCAGTCATGTCGTGGGACACCCTGTATATTTAGGTATGTCAAACTTCAAAAATTGACATTACATTAATTTTTTTCATCAATTCAATTGTCTGTTGCCTTCACTAGTTGTTAGTTACTACAAATATGGCACTTGTGCCGCGTGACGTCACCCGTACTGAAAACGGCATAGCGCGGAGACTTATCAAACTTGAACTCGGAAGTAGCATAACTTTGTTATTTTTAAAGATATTACAAAAATTCTTTCGCCATTTTGTAATTTTTGTGACTATGATCAACAGTAAAAAAATATGGGAAACTTCCTAAATAAAAATAATTAAAAAAATGAGTTTGGACAATATGAACGTATATATTTGTTAAATTCATTAATTGTAGCACTTACATCTTTCAAATTATCAATGTTTCAAAAGCAAAAATACACATAATCTTAAGTTACTCGTGTAAACTGTATTATTGGTAAAAATTAAAAAAAATCGCTACAAATCGACGGTTTCTGCTGAAAAGCCCCACTATTTTGCCATGTCACGTGACCAGAAGTCATTTATTTTATATAATGTGTCGTATTGAAAAAGTTCTCTAGAACTTCTTAACATGCATATTGAGAAATCGGAATGTTTATATTACAACTGATTGTCATATTTTTGCAACTACATAAATCTGTTTTAAATATTTTGCTGTTGGAATATTTCATAGCGCAAACACAGTCTGCTAGTTATGCCAAATTTTTTCGTCGATTTTTTAACCACCATTTGCTCATTTTTAGGGGATCCTTACGCGAGCGTAAATCGTAATATTCTAAAATCAGTTTTTTTTTTTAATTTTGTAAAACAGTAATTTCCAACCTGTTGAGCGGGCTTCCCCCATTCATTCTTTTGCACCCGGGGAAACCGAGCGGGACCGCTAGTAATATATATTGATACTCCACTATCCCTTGATAGAATAGCTGCGGTGAAAGATGATGCCACCGCGTCATAGTGACGTGAACGCATTGCGCCCGCCTTCTAGCCTGCTATTGGCTGTTTCGGAGATCCATGTGCGTTGAGTGCTTATTTTTATTCTACCGCTATAAATGGATATGTCGAATTTATTCCACTCGCCACTGTCTGCGGGCAAGTAGGCGTTCACTGCCATATTATTGATGACGTGCCTGGCTTCAACTCTCACCGCGGGCATAACATAATAGTAATGATAATAATAACTACACCCTCCCTGTGAAGAACATTACGTGGTATTCGATTGTAAATTATAGACGCTCAACATCTGAGGATATTCAAACGTTCCCAGTTACTTAAGAACGCTGCCCACAAGGCTAGTTTTGCCGCTGGACTCAGAAAATAGTATCTTGTCACACCGCTAAACAAACATGACGTCATAGTGTGCTCTGTTCAGAGACAAACGTTCACTGCGCGTGCATCAAACTCATCTACAAAACTAGCTTCAAAACAAGCATCGTGTGAAGCGAAAAAATCATCACAAAACCCAGCGCCACAGCACGCTTGAAACCTAGCAAAGAATTTAGCGGCAAAACCAGCGTCGTGTGCAGCGGCCTTTGCATTCAAAAATTGTAGTCAGGGTTAGGGGATTTTTCTTTTGGAAGATTCGCCTACGTCTCTAACTAAGAAGGAAAATCTTAAACCAAGTGCAGCTCTATTAAAACCGTCTTCCGCTCGTCGTTCTACAATTTGACGGCGTGGTACATTTTTAGGATCAGAGCATTTTTTATTAGCATATCTTAAAAATTTTATGTGTACGTATGAATTACAGTTGAAACAAAGCTGGAGCGACTCTAGTACTAAATATACGTAATCATCATATATTTTATTAATACGCTAAGGTTAAAGATGTTTGCCTCCCTTTTTAGAAAACACCTCACAATTTCTCCACATAAATTATATACCATTTTACAGATAATTGCTTGCTCTACTGACATCGACAACTAAAAAATTTATTATTGCTTTTGTTTTTGTAAATTAATTAAAATACAGCAACGCTGAACAACGTCTGCCATCTAACGGCTTTAATTTTGAAACAGCGAGCAACGCTGAACAACGTCACAGCAATGCTGCATGATGCCATCTGGCTTAGCTCAACGCTTTTGCTACTTGCGCCTCTATATGACAATTTTAGTAAAATATTTCTTCGATCTGTCATCTGAGCTTCATATTGTAATACAACAAAAAGAAGAACGTTATAAGCAGTGTGCAAAATTAGAAACGAATTGAATACCTGCAATCATATTTAAAAAATAATTTTGTGAAGTGATAATTATTATACTTATTTAGTGCGAATAATTCGCACAGGTCACACTAGTATCATATGAATACAAAAATTTCGTTGGATCATTTATAACAATTTTTAACGATAAAAAATTAAAATAAATATTACTGTTTTATATTTGAAATCATTTACGTTTAGTATTTACGAAGATATAATTTGCGCCAAACGCGATTCCCTTCAGATATTTTATACTCCTATATTCTCTTTGTACACTGACTGCAGTAGTGGACCATGATATTTGGCGTAAAGATTCAGACAGAGCTAAGGCCGCTACACACGAGACAATTTTTGCCACTAGATTTTTTGCTAAATTTGGCTGCTAGGTTTCATGCTGGCCTTTATGTATTCGCTTCACACGATGCGTGTTTGGCTTTGTAGGTGGCTTTGGTGCGCACGCAGTGACAGTTCGAATACTATCAAAAGTGAACGTTTATTAAAAAAAATATATATCTAAACGCATGGCATCAATTTTTCAGTCTATTAATTTTTTAATTATAAATTGAATCTATCAACGGGATAGTCTTAGAACTTGGGAACTGAGGGCTTGTAATAGAGACGGCATTGCTACGCGCTTGGCTATTCTCAAGCCCCAAAAGTCTTGGCAGATCATAAACCCAGATCGTCATTATAGTTTTTATTAATTCTTAATTTTTGGATCTACTGTTTTTTTTTTTGGTGTTACAATAAAACTTTTCTTTGCAGTGCTTACATTGAGATACACAACTTGAAACCGTATGCAGAATTCAAAGATCGACTGATAAATGCTTGCAAGACGTCGTCTTTCAAAGAAGCGGTGGCCGAAATCGAAAAATACATTCTCAATAAAGAAGTGAGTTTTTATTTATGTATAATAATTTAATTGCCATTGTTTTATCTAGGAATAACGTGATCCAGTATCGAAACACTTTGCCGGAGTCGTATATGGTTCTTGTATCCGACTTTTTGAATAATATTTTGTCAATATCCAGGACCGTACTTCTAAATAAACAGGTGCAGTAAATATTGGTTGCCGGCAAATTCCGATTATTTTTTAATCACTGCGATTCCGGCTTCGCAAATCGCTGAAAGTAAAAGGGCTGGCAAGTTTTTTTATTAGCCTCTTGGTGACAAAACAATAAGTCCGGCTCTTATTAGTTCAGAAAAAATTCCAGCCAATTGGGCGACGGGACCATTCCAACTTCAAAAATGTAGACATTTGATTATAATAAAGAAAAATAAAATTTCTGATATCGCGTGAGGTGACGCGGGTAATGGCTAGTATTCAATATGATATTTGCTAATCGTTGCTATAATAATATGTCCACGTCATGTAAATATTAATCAAAACATGCCGAACTTGTTTATTTCTGACTGATCCATAAAACAAAAGAGCGGCTTATTTTTTTTTATTTTCAAAATATTTCCGAAACTATAAAGTTTAGAAAAAAAAATTTTTAACGAAACTTTCTTGAAAAAATAAATAAAATAATAAGCCGTTATGAAAAGTATACCATTATTATATAAAAAACACCGTTATAGCAAATATCTCTTCTGCGCATGCGCCGATTTTCCCCAAAAACAATAGGGCTCTTCATATTTGCATACCAAACATCCTCCCAAAATTTGGTTTCGATCCGTTCATCCGTTTGACCTGTATCGTGTTCACAGACTAACAGACGCACAGAGATTTTCCAAAAATATGTTTTTTGGATTCAGGGGACCTCAAAACGGAAAGATATTGTAAAATTTTTGAAAAGTGTTTTTTGACCTAAACTAGTACCATTCCCCACTTGTGGGTTGGAATGGTAAAATAAATGTCTTTAAACCAATTTGGATGAAACTATCGTTAGGATAAGATTTCTGTCGAAGCGGTGAATAAAAGCTTATTGTTTCATTAATTACGTGATTTGCAAGCCGGAAAATAATAGTCGCACTAACGACGCTTTGGGTCCAGTAATCGAAAATTTGAAGAGGGACAGCGTATATTGACATATATCAATAAATCAATTATATATTTTTTTGTTAATATGTTGTCTGAAAAATTGATCGATAATCTAATCAGACGTTAATCAAAGATTTGAATAAAATTGCTTGTTCTCAGAAATTTGGTGAAGAGGCTGCAGACGCTGATGCTGAGTTTAACCGGCTTCGCCAACCTTCTCCCGACAAAGCTGATGAAGAAAAGATGGAGAAAGAAAAAAAGAAGAAGCCCAAAAAGGTTAGCACTGAGTCTCGTTTATTTCAATCGATTAAGTTCGATAGTATTGCAACTTTTCTAATTACATTGAAATTTATTTATTAAGAGTTAATTATCAAGAAAGAAAAAAGTTAGATTTTTGAGAGCTATCGTACGAGTAACATTTTTTCGTTTTGTATTGCTTTTTGTTTGTTTGTTCCGGTCAAATATGTGGAGGACCACCTTTGAACCAATTAGTGTTAATGATTATCTTAACGCTTTCGGTATTAACAAAATATTTGTTAACAGGAAACAAGCAAAGCGACAAAACGTGCTTCGGAAGGTTCTGGCCGAACTTCACTTCCCAAAAAGAGTCGATTGTCTGCGAGTAGCTCGATGGATAATTCGCTTGTGTCACCATCATCAAACCACTTACCTCGAAAGGGATTGAGCAATATTTTGGACAGACCATCAATGATTATGAGGCCCGTAAGTAAAGTTTTTTTTCAATTTATTTACGCCAGTGGATAACTGCCACAATAACACATCTGAGACATTAACGTTGACCGTAAAAATAATAACGTTAATATTTTTTCCATATATAAAAAGTACAAGCGCTAAACAGACGACGAAGTAATTCCATAAGTATGCTACATTACCAATTTTGGCTTAAAAAATTAAAACTTAAAAACCCCAACATCACTATTTTCGAAGCAAAACCATGATAATAATATTACATTTTTAACTTGACATAATAGTAGTAGACTGCGCACCTAGTGTCGTAATGGGCTACTTTATGGCAAGATGTGACATTATGTCACACGAGTCGTAATGCCATTGCGCACGAGATATATATGGTATTTGTTATACATACCTCCTATAAAATGATTGGTATTCACTCCATTTTCAAAATTTTTGATTGTTCACCTTTTGAACAAACGTCACTTCTAATAGCAGATTATTAAAAAACAAATGACAGACAAGCAGTGATTTACTATAGCGCGACCAGTTTTGTTTTGCTCGATCACACTAGCGCGTAATCGGCCACTTTGCATGCCTGTGTTCGAGCAGCTATTTCATAGGGAAAAGTGCAAAAAATGCATGACTAATATAGGTATTCTATTCTCTATATAAAATTGGCAGTTGTCTTGCGAGATGCGATTTTTATGGAAACCGGTAAAATTTTCAAACAGTGTTTTGTTTATGATTATTACGTTTGGTCGGGAAAATAGAAATCCATCAGGATACAGTTTTTGTAAGTTATCCAGTAAGCAGAAGAAAAAGACGGTTAATGCCCAGGCTTTGTGTATAATATCCGATATATCCCCACTAAAAATATTAAGTGAGCCTCTTATCTGAAACTTTTTGTTCAGGATACACCTCCAGTCGACTTCAATGACGTGTCAGAAACCGTTCACGACAAAAACATCAAGCCGTCGTCGAAAACTTTCGGCTTCCTGGGGCTGGGCATTATGGGAGCCAACATAGTTAAGAACCTCGTCGTCTCCGGCCACAAAGTTGTCGTCTGGAATAGAACACCGAATAAGGTAAGATTTTCTTGTTTTTGTCAGTAGAAATTAGAAGTGTTTTCTGGATTATATTGATTTCTTGTGCGACTATGATTACGGTGGAACTTTGACTAAGTTGAGGTCTTAGATCTTAAGTCGTTTTTCCCATTTAATGTCCAAGACCAAAAAAATCTGAGTTGCGTCGCGGTCGCATTCAATAGAAGTGAAACTTGTAAATTAACTTACCGGGAAAATATCGGCAAGCGTTTTGGTAGATTCTGTTCACACATTTTTTAATGTGATTGAATAGCTGCCAGTTATAACTGAAACAGAATTATCTATACACTAATATTATAAAGAGGTAAAATTTGTTTGTATGTGGGGAGTAATCTTTGGAACTACTGAACTGATTTAAAAATTATTTCACTAATAAAAATCTGCTCTATCCCTGAGTAGTATATTTTATTTTGATAGGGCTATTTGAAAAAAAAAATATAATTTCGACTTTTGAGTTCTTAATATTTATTGCTTGACTAACACATAATATTGTTTATGATATTAATATTATGTGATATGAAACAACTTGATTTGTCTACGCGCGCCTAATAATACTGTTGTCGCTGCTGAGTGGGGCACAGCCCCGCGAGGCAAAACTGTACAGAAGTGAAGCCATAAGCCTGACTATTTCCTCTGAGAAAGGTTCTTCAAGTTTTAAATAAACCTACAATAATGTATAAAAGATTTAAAAATTATATAATACTTGCAAAATTAAATTATCGCGGGAAAAAGCTATAAAACATCGTTTCATCTCAGTCGCGTGCGGAGCCGCGGGTAACGGCTACTTATTTATGTAAAAAATCATTTGCTTTCACGTATTAAAATGTCAAAATAGGTACTTACCGTGATGATAACATAGTTTTTTTTTTTTAAGCATTTGCGTGACATCACTTCCATACCCAACTTTCGTGACAGAAAATTCTGTATTGCCACGACTAGTTTTTACACCATAAAGTTATTTTAATTTTAACACCTATCCACATTTTTTTTCAACCTGACAGGTTTCAAAATTTTTGATGCGCCAGTTTCAACTAGTATAAGAAAATATATCTCTTTTGGTTTTAAAGTTAAAATTACAAAATAATCTTTGAATGTCCATAACTTCGAAGCCAGGGTCAGATGTTTGCTTGTGCTTATTAGAATAAGCGTAATTTTTTTCTATAAACAGTCTCAATTATTTTTGTGATTTTTTTAAGTCGCACGCATGTAAAAAATTAAAATTTTGGTGAAAATTGAAATCTCTCAAAACTTTAAAATTCGGTAGAATTGTACAAAAAAAACTAGCTAAACTAACGGTCTGTACGTTATCTAGGTTAGAAGATGTATCCATTTAAAATTTCTCAAAATTCACAAAAAAATCTTCGAATTCCCATAACTTTTAAACTAAAATAGATACAGAAATTTGCCTGGCCTCATTGCAATCAGGGCGTTTTTTTTCTGCAAAAAATACGATTTTTAATAAAATTTTAAATCTCTCAAAACTTTTTCTTATTTGCTGGATTTTGCATAAAATAATGCACGAGAACAAGCAAACGTCTTCTAAACAAAAATAGATATATTGTAGTGATTTGGGTGCTTCACACAAACCTGTAATGTCGGACTTTTTGCATAATATGACGCCTTAGTCGTGGTCCTACAAAGCTTAGCTTCTCCAAAAAGTCAGCAACCCTGGGACCAACGTCTCTAGCCAATAAAATTGAATTTACGTTATTGTATACTCAAATCGTAGTCTCCAGACGGCGCAATTTCTAAATGTTAAATTATTTGCGGCGAAATATTCTTAAAATAATGGCAGATACGCTCCAAGTAAATGTAGACGCTCGTAAACTGAGGTCATAAGCATTATTGACTTGATCCAAACTTTGATGATAATTCGTTATTGCTGGCTACATGGAACATCCACTTATACCAACCTGGCTCACTAAAAAAAAAACTATGAAAACAAAACAGTTGAATAGTTGCCAACAGTAAATAAAACAAACCGTAATATTTATATAAATATTTTATTTTATAACATAAACAATTGACATGCTCGTTTTTTTTTGTTGCAAATAAGACATTGTTTTTAAGAGTTTAACAAACATTCAAGCACGTTGTTGATACGACTAGATCGTATTTTAACATGAAATAGTCAGGAAGTGCTAATAATTATTGAAAACACAATTTACAACTATTTAAGTCATTGACCAATGGAAGATGTACAAATGCAATAATCCGTTCGTATTCAAAATGTGTGAGTACAGTAAAGTCTCGATAATCCGCCACTGTATTACCCAGATCTCGTAGTACTTAAAGAATTGCGGTTCAGTCTTAAAATTCATTTGTATACCTACAAGAGCTAAAAATCAATATGATTTCATTTTTGTGCAAACCATACTGAAATTTTATTTGTTTATAGCTCACCACAATTGTATTATTTTAGCGTTTACTGTGGAATTTATAGGTTAAAATTATGAAACTACTTCCCGAAATAAGACACTGTAATTGGAACAGGCTCTTCCGTACACTTGGTTGAAATTGCCTTGCGCAGGAAGTGCGATCACAATGGCGATATGCGTCGTTAATGACCGAGAATCTTTAGTGACTCATGCCAAAGTGACCTAATCACTTTTTATAGACTCCTTTAGAGTACCTAAGTCAGATTTTTGGGTAACACAAAGTAAAACTTATAGGGGAGCAAATAATTCGTTGTCTTCATTCCACTTTTTCCTCTCTTGTATAAAACAACACTATTAAAATGGATTATTACATTTTACGTTTTCGAGATTTTTTTAACACGATCAACACAAGATTCAGCGATTACAGGCCGCGTTTTTCCATAAGTTTAGGAGTTGAAACAGCAGACCGTAGACGGTTTGGTATAATCGCCCCAAAATTGATGAAAACAGCTGACATCAGGGCAATAACTCATTTTTACACTGAGAGAGATTTATCAAGCAAAGCTATTGCGACGCAACTGCTAATTTTGATGTCATTAAGTCAGTATTAATGTCAAGACATTACTCAATTGTTTAGACTCATGCTGTAGTGATGCTATTCGCATAACCTGTTCTCTTCAAAAACAAATGAAAACGCGTTGATCATGCGGCAATTGTCTCTTAAATCTATGGTCGTTGTTTTTCCACACATTCTTCATTTCCATTTGATAGCTTTGATACTAATTTCGCATACGAATATATTAATTTATTCTACATGTATTATTTAATTGAAAAATAAATAAATCCAGCGTATTTTAATAATACTACTCATGAATAGATGTAACATAGGTTCTCACATTTTGACAAACAATACTCGATATTTAACTCGACATTAGTGTGACTAGTGTTTAGTTACATTGTCACCTTGCGTGGCGGAATACACTACACGATCATAGTCCAGTGGACTATTGCAAGTCAACAGTTATGAAAGTGCGAAAAATAACCTACTACTTGTAAAATTTGAAATAGACCAATTACTCATCAAACGTACAATAAACAAATCAAATGATTCAAAATATACATGTTTCTGATCTGATTTCTGATCAGCAGCATTCCTTCTTCGTATATTGCGTCGCTTTGGTTGTACCCCACTCCAATTATGCCGAGTTAAACAAATGAAATACGCAACTGTGTTAATTTCAAAGATTCGCATCTAGTATTATGACTCACTATTCCGAGCATTTTATTAATTTTGTTTTAGTGGTTGGGACAGTCTCGATTTGTATTCTACTGTACTATAATCCGGTGTTTCCCAAACATTAATGATTTGCGACCCACTAGTTAACAGTTCGAAAGAAGACGAATTAAGTTTAGTGATTGACCTTTTGGAAAACACTGCTATATTCTATAGAAGTTTTACCACATAATTTGATGATTTATGTGTTCAGTATATTACGATCTAACAGTTTAATTACTTCAATGACTTATTTTCCTAAAAATACAGCACTTTTTGGTATTTTACTTATTTTTTTTAATTGACCGTATAAGTAGCTATGAGCTGAAATAACTGCTAAACCTAGAGAGATTGGAGATTATAGACGCTCGGCAACTGACGGAATTAGCGTTTGTGTAAGAGATAGAATGGTTAATACGTGTGGTCATTGGAGTCAGTGAATCTTGTTCTAAAATAGAAAACATCTGAAAGATTACAAATTTAGTTTCTATCTTATGAAATCTTTGATTATGAAAAAAAAAAACAGGCTGAACTGCGGAATAGCCCATATGGTAGGGATGATTCGTTCGTTATTATATCTCAGTTCCCAGGTTTCTAATATGAGAACTGGTGAAAGTAAAAATTTGGTTTACAAATTATAATTGGAATACGAAATGGTACTGGATATCAGTTTATTTGCGTATATAAAGTGCAAATGTTTATTGCTTACTAGTTATTTTTGAAAAAAAAAATGCATTTCTAACAGTAATTTTAAACTTCGAACTGTACTAATTCTGACGCTTTATTGAAATTAAAACGGATAATTTTAAATACCTTATTAATGCAAATATTTTTTATTATTAATCGAGTCTGTCCATCCACAATCATTTTGTATGATAATAATAATAATTCTTTATTTTAAATTCCAAAGAACATGATATTCATAAAAATTAACAGCATTGCGATTTCTGCATTTATCAAAACATTTATAGCTTGCTTTTCTGAACGGTCGATCTCTATACAAGACTGATTTGTCTCTATATAAAAATAACTCTAGATCATTTAATTGTTATATATGCAGTAATTACTCATCCTCCGTGAATGATATCAGTCGCAATCTTCTGCGCGCACACCCTCAGGCAAGCTGTGCTAATGAAATATTGAAAACAGAAAGAACTAAATAAAGCCACAAATCAAAATGAAGATTTGGAAACAAAATTGGATTTGTGGTAACATTTTTTAATTTGATCAAAATTAGAAATTTTTAGTGTAACATGTATTCATACTGTTTTCGTAGTCTAAAAACGCCTATTCTATTTTAATGCGTATTATTATATTTATATATAATTTATTTGTTACACTAATGCCATCTAAACTTGAAAGAAAGGAAGTATTTTTAAAAGCGAAAAAGTCAGGTTATAATTTTTAACCCTCTCTTTTTATTACATAATTATTTAATACATGTATCGAGTTCACAGGTTTTTTAATTTATATATAATTAAGTTTCTTTAAAGTCAGCGCTTTTTTGCTGACAGCTCTACTCGTATAAAGAAAAATATTTTTAAATAGCACTACCAGACCAATTTCCAGTAATATTATTATCATTAATAATAATAACATACTTCAAATTAAATATTATATTGTCAACATTTTTTTAATGTTTTTTTTTTCAGTACTGTTTTGTACTGAATCAAAATTGTCAAAGCAAATTCAGTTACCATACGCGATAATTCGTCCCAAACTATGAAAAAAAAACAAGTTCCATTTTAAATAAACAAAAAAAAAATTGCGTTTTTAATTTTTTCATTCTACCCCCTTTTTAGAATGGAATGTGAGAAAAATATTATTTTAGTTTTAAAACAAATAAAAATAGGAATCTTTCTAATGATCACCGATTATATTATGCTTGAATGGATTTTTATTTGCATACAGTCAAAATATAATAATTTTAGAAGAATATTTCAATAGTTCATTCCAAAAAATATGCTCTTTATTTCATTTCTTATTATTATATACATTTTTTACTATATACCCGCTTGATTATGTCCACTACTTTACATTAATTGCATATAATATTTATTATGCAAGATGTTAGGAGCATTCTTGGCATTAATTTTTACTCACTGGTCCAATTTACCCATGTCTACCCGAAAAACTGAAAATGTTAATTTTCTATTAACTTTCGTATCGATTCTTATGTCACAGTAAAATTGTTTTTTTTATCAGAAATCGTTTAATTAAAAAACGGATTTTATTATTAGCCTGCGACATTCGCAACACAAAAATCAATTGCTTTTATTACCAAAAACGATCCGACACCCTGCACAAGTATTTCTTTAAACACTTAAACTTGAAAATCAAAATTCCGTACTATAGACTTTCACAAAATACCAATTTTACTGATATTTATTTTCTTCTATAAAATTATTTCCTATTGTTTGAAAGCTTATTTCTATAGATAGGTCCATTTGTAGTAAAATGCCTGATCTCAATGGCGCCATCGCTAAATTGCAATGGATTTCTGCTGCAATTTCTAAGATACAATGCAATTCTCATTAAAAACGAGACATTCGTCAGTCATGTATCTTTACTAAAAATTAATTAAGCGGATAAAACGCGTTTCAAATTTGTTCTTTTTAATTACTTCAAAAATCAGGTTTTAAAGCATCCGACGTGGAAAATTATGAAATTCGTTAACAGATGCTTTATGAAAACGTACTGATTATAATCCTTGAACAATATTCAGTAACTTATTTCGAGTTTTATTAACGATTATTGTTGAAATGAATCAATGCCTTCAAAAGTCGCAGGACAATTATTTTTGATGGATAAATAATTAGAATAATGGATTAACAATATTGATCGTCTAAAGGACGTATTTATTTAAAATTTCTCGAGTGTATAATCTAAAATCAAGTCTAAGAATGTTGACAAATGGGAAACGTTATCTATGAACTGAAGTAGTTAAAAAAATTTAATTTTTAATTCGTTAAAAACTGCCATCTGAATGCTAGAATTTTGTGCATTTTGTATTAAGTATTCTTTTATATAACAAAATTCGCCACTGATTTTTTCGTATGCATTTAAAATATTGACACGTTTTGCAGTTCACTTTGATCAAGTATTTAAAAAAATATGACCTCGTACGCCCCAAATATTTATACGTGTTACGCGTAAATAAATTGCGATTGATAAACAAAATCAATAAAAAATACTTCATTGATCAGTTACATAAATTAATTAGTAAAATTATTATCGAGGCATTTTGCTACAAATTGACCTTTAATTTTAAAATCTATTTTCCTGATTGGTGCGCATCCCTAAAGGATCAAGTTATCAACTTTGCAATAGTATTTATTAGTTCTATTCGATAAGTATATATTTTTATTATTTATAAAGAAAAACGTACCTACCCCCCAAATTTTCTACAAAAAAATATGTTGCCCAAATCTGAGAAGTCAGTACCCAAAATGTTAACATGGTTACAAAAATAAAAATTCGATATTCTAAATTTTTATTTTTGGGGCATATAAATATTTGTAGAACTTTTGGGGATTTTTTTTTAATTCTGATTTTTTCACATGTAGTGTCCCAACATTAACCATGAATATGTAAAAATATGATGTTAACGTAATGCCAAATTAAGCAATTTAAAAAAAATATATACCACATTTAAATTACTAATTTATGTCGCTTCAAATTTAGTTTTCCTTAATAATTTGACAAAATGGAAATTTTGTGTTGATATTTAATAGCAAATCGATTCAAATATTTTTTATTGGCGTTTTTTCAAATTTTCGTTATTGAAACAGTTCTTTGCGTTGATTTTTTGTATTTATGAATCTCGATGTTTTTAAATTATTATTTTTTCTTACCTTAATCAAAATAATTTTGCTGTGGCATTTGTAAAATTGAAAATAAGCCACGTAAATTTTCTTCTGTAAGGCTGAATACGGCGTGTAAATATTATGATTGAGCTAATCATTTGTATTTAATATAGTTTTAAGATGATAAATGATTTAATTGCATTCTTTTCGCTTGGCACTAGCAGTAAAAACGGTCATTTTATAACACTTTCCAATTGTAACGATTTTTTATTATTTTTCGTTTTTTACTGAATCAAAATTATCACAGTTAATTTTTTCATTTAATAAGTGATTTATTTCACAATTTGACTATACTTAAATATGCTTAAGACATTTTAAAATAAATAAAATGTATTGCATAAATAGGAAGTTTAATAAAATATTAATAATTCTTTCACTTTTCAAATATGGTGAACTACAACAATATAGTCTTTTATCCACTGTATAATACACACAAACATCACATTGTTATGCACAAACATACTAGTTTTTTTTAATTTTATTGTTGGCACTATTACAGGACAGTTTCACTATAATCAGTATTAACTGCCGTATACATTTTACCGTTCACAACTAAATTATTTGGTTTTAAGTCAGAAGAAGTATTCGGTCCAACGCTAGGACCATTATTCACATTATCACGTATAACCACTATACAGTCATCACTTTGCGACAGTTTTACTGCACTGTCTTCATCGTTGCTCTCCTGCTTCTTGGATAGAGGGCTTGAATTTCTTCTTTTCGGCAACAGCGGCTCCGAATACTGTTGATTCTCGCTATCTTCACTTTTATTTACATAAGAAGTGCTGCACTCGCCGAGATTTAAACGACTGCATTCTCTGGTGTCTTCCTCGCGATTACGGTCTTCTAAATTCATGTGGCTGCAGTGCGGCGTCATCATAAAGTCCATGGGACTGCGCTCGATGTAATTTATGTAAATGCCCTCGAGCGGATCCAAGGGCGAAGCAGCGACCGACTGCTCAGTCGGAGTATAATAAAGTGACTGTCGACTCTGCAAATCGTCGCTGTTCGGATCGTCGATCAGCTCTGCTAATTTTTCTATTCTACTTTTAATATAAGTGTCGATGCCTTCCATGTCCATGGTGTCGAACACTATTGAATCGGATCGACCGCATCCGCTGCGGCAATTTTCGAAATACAAACTCGGAAGATTTTCTAATACTTTATTTAAGGTTTGCTGTTGGAATTTGTATGACTTTTGAATGCGTAAGACTTGATGAGCACTAAATTTTCTGATTTTATTTCTTTGGAAGACGTAATTTTCACGAACCCAATTCAGTTGACTAGTTGAATAATCGCGAACCTTTTTAACCTGGAAATAAATACATTGAACATGAGTCAAAAACATTAAGAAAATTGAACCTTCAATAAAAGAAGAATTATGATTTTAAGCCCACCTGATCACAATAGTTGTCTTTTAATGTCGTCAGATGTTGTGTTCCAATATCGCGGATATCTTTCAAATTTTTCGATTGCGTTTGATAACTATTCTGTATCCATTCAACTTGCTGTACGCAATTATCTTTTATTCGATTCACCTGTAAAATCATAAGAATTAAGCATTTTGCTAATATTTAGGTCTAACCATTTTATAGAAATATTCCTACTTACTTGCAAAGTATAATTTTCTCGCAGTTTTTCCAGCTGTTGAGATTTATACTGTTCTATGTTGTCGAGCATATCATAGATTTGTTTTCCTCGTGTAGATTTCTTTGAACGGCGGCAAAAACTGCAGCAGTTGTTCAGAAGACCCGTCCTAAATAGTCGAGAAAAATAAATAGAATTAATTTCTTACATTATAATTTGATTTCCTGTCATAATAATGACTTATTGATTATTCTGAATCACTTATATATTTCTGATAAACAATTATTATTTAGTCTCAACAAAAACAGACCAAAAAATATGTATAATCATCCATAACAACGGAGAAAAAGTGTTTCTGCATTCCGTGAAATACATTTGTTTTAAAACTTCATTAGAGTTCCATATTCGTAATTACTCCAAACTTCTATAAATCTTCCGGACTTGAATATCTATTAGATGAGGTAACAGTTAAAATGTTTTTCTTAACGCTTGATGACCGTAGGTTCCGAAACTTTACATTAACAAATGTAGGATTCGAGAATGTTAACAAGCTCATTCTAAAATACGTTTTGTTAATATACTGGCAAGGGCAAAGTTGTTTCAGAACCTCGCAATTTAAAAATGGTCATTAAAAATCGATATTACTTACTTTCGGCACAACACCTTGATGAAGTGGACAAGTATTGTTCCAATCAAGAAGCACGCAGCACAGATCAGTCCAAAAATAATACTGTGTATTTTGACATAATGCATTTCGAGCGGATTTATATGTAAGAAAACAATATCACTTTGATTTCCGATTGGATTGGACGCAAAACAAACATATGCACCACAGTCTTCCCTAGTTATATTATGGACAGTCAATGATCCGTTTTCGTGAACCTGTATCCTTCCACTTCGATATGGATTGAGGTATTTGTCGTGAACCGCGGGATGTTTGTAGAATATATCTTGAATGCTTGGGTCTGGATTGTAATGTGCTATTATTTGAAGTGGCGTAATCCAAGTTATTGATGGTGCTGGATTTGCGGAAAATTTACAGTCCAATGTCACTTTCGAATTTAAAACGTATTTCTTCACTGGAGTTTTGTATACGAGTCGTGGAAGGGTGCAATTTAAGTGTTGAAGGGTTGGCAGCATATCGTTTGGATACGTGTGAGGCCCACAACTCAAGTCACCTTTGAATATGTGGCTTTTGTTTTCAGCCCATGATGCAAACCAAAACATCCGGCAATCGCACGCCCATGGATTTTCTGATATGTTTAAACTCATTAATGGAAGGTTACCAATCATTTTTGGTAAATAAACCAACGCGTTTTCACTTATGTCAAGGTTTATTATATTCGGTACGTCCGATAATACATAAGCTTCGATTTCGCGCAAATGTCTGTTTTTTCTGATGACCAGTGTTCTTAATTTTGTCATTCCTCGTAATTCCGTGTTGTGTATTCTTTCAATTTGAGTATTTTCCAAATATAATGTGTCCATGTTTTCAATTTTTTGAAAGAGTTTGGTAGGAATTTTGGTTAAGTTGTTTGCACTCAAACTAAGCCACTTCAGACTCTTTAAACCGTTAAAGGTGCTACTGTACAAATTACGTAACGGATTGTTGGCAAGATTTAAATAAGTTAATTCACTGAGACCGTCAAAAAGACCTTTGGATAAACCCTTCAATGAATTAGTTGAGATTTCCAATGTTCTCAGTTCTTTTAAATCGACTAGAGTATTGGAAGTCATTTTTTCTATTCTATTATTATTTAGGAACAAAGAGACGAGATTTTTATTTTGTTTAAAAAAATGATCTAAAAATGTAACCAATAAATTATGCGAAATGTCTAAAGTTTTCAAATTTTTCATCGGAGCGAACACTTGAAATGGAATCACGTGTAACAAATTATGATCGAGGTAAAGTTCTTCCAGTCTATCGAGTCCGTAGAAAATAGGTCGCGGAAGATCGTTTATTTTATTAAAACTGATATTGAGAACTTTCAAATAAAACAGATTGTTAAAAGCGCCCTGACTGATGACTTCGATGCCGCTGTCGGTCCAGTGCAATTCGACGAGATTTGTCGCGTTGACAAATGTGGCGGACGTTATTATTCGCGTCGAAACGTTTGTCAGTTGTAAATGAGTCACGTGTTCCGTTATTTCAAGTTTATTCAAATCGACGCCGTCACACGCCAGCCGATGTCTTGCTGAACAATCGCACTGCTCAGGACAGTAGACCGGATCTGCGTGTCTGGTGTGATAGCGAGGATTCCAAGTAGTTCCGCCAGCACTAATACTGACCAGCGCAAACAACCAGGACCACAACAATGACATGGTGACGATGTTTGAAAAGACATTGCGCCGACCATTTTGTTTGCTAACTTTCATTTTGCGCCTAATAGCATTTCTTGATGTTTACGTCTGAAAAAAATAAGTCCGTAAGACATTCAGTTCACTTTGAGTCACTGTTGGACAGTTCAAGGATTTGTAACTGCATCAAGCAAAAATCCTAATGGCTGTTTTTTCCATTATAATAAGGGGATCAAATAACTCGTTCGTAAACATAGAACCGTAAGTAATAAAATAAACGTTAAAAACCGCTGCATATTCTGTAAAAACTTTTAGTGCTAACCAAAATTTGGAATAAATGTCCTCATTTCTTCATTTGTTGTAACAAAATTTCGGGCAAACCAAAAACATCGTTTTAAAAAGCAAAAAAACGTTTATTTAATTTCGATCTTTCGACCTTTTCTACTTCATATCAATTGAAGTTTTGACTGAAGAAACAGAAAAGAAAAGAATCCATATTCATACTTTCACTCAGATTTTTACAACAAAAATATTTGCTAGACACTACATTAACAAAATTTTACTTGCACCTTTATAATCACAATACCTACCACAAAAATATGTTCGACGTCCAAAAACAACACGCGCATCAAATATATTTTTATAATTTATCAGATAAAGACATTGTCTCTTGATGAATAATTTTGACGCATTAGTTTTGTTTATTTTATTCTATAGGCCGGAGTATTGACGTAAAATTTAGAACCGTTTTCGCATTCACATTTGTTTTTATTCGGTTTTTTCACGATAAACAATAAATAAAAGACGTTTATAAGATGGTTATTGACGATATGTATTTTACATAAGCCATGCACTACTTAACGCAGAATATCTTTTCCCTGCTGTCTGCCCAGCTCGTTATTCAACTCAGAACTAACATAATCGGTGCTTGGCAGGCAAGTCGTCGAGAGAAACACGGGCCACGGCGCAAACGTGCTACCTCTTCGAACCGGCCATATTTACACGAGGCGGTTGTAATAGTCGTGACTTGCAACGCGTCAGAAGTACGCCTCTCAGCTAGTTGGCGGCCTTTCTGTAATGTTGCAGTAGTTACGTCGGGTTTCGGCCTAAGCTCTCGTAACCGATTCGTGCAAATGCGCACATCACACACACACAAAATACAGTCTCACGAACCGAGTATCCACACAAAACAGCTGCAAAACTCCGATACGTGAACTAAAGACTGCGACCATTCTCGTTTACAAGGTGAGGTCGGCATACAATTCTGTCAATACTGGAGAGAATCCAGTGTTTTGTTAACTTGGTAGACAGCAGTAAAATAATTTATGAATGCGATGTACCTCTCTACAGTAGTAGAATAGCAACTTGCCCAATTTCGTTGTACCCAAATGGTTCTCTATATACTCCTCTGTTGAAATTAGAAGCATTCTAAAATCTAAAGTTGTTTTTTCGACAGTCTCAGTTCGAAATTACGAATAGTGCTAGCGATTCAGATTTTTGACCATTGACTCAATCCCACAAACTTATTGGATTATAAAAAATTGGTTGTCTGTAAAGTCGGTTTACGGACGATAGTTTTACGTGATAACGTATTCCGTAATACATAACCTAAATTTATATAATAATTATAATAATTCGAATCTATGATATTGCATCTTTCGCTTCAAATTTAGGTTAATTTTATTTATTTAAATTACTTACCACCTATAATATAATTGTTTTTTTTAACTTTCTTTCTTTCGTATTTATTTTAAGTCTCAAAGATTAGCTGTCATAATATTTTGAAAACAATTGTTTCACTGTTTATATAAAATTCCAAAACCTACTTACAATATTTAAGTATTTTCATACGTCAAAAAATTGATTTTTATAATGATAAAATTTGTATGAAAACGATTTTTTCGAGAGATGAGACCTAGCTAAAACGATTTTTTGCCCCCCAAAATCCCTTTTCAGTAAATTTCATCCAAATCGTTAGGGCCGTTTTCGAGAAAAGCACGCACAGGGTCAGGCGGAACGTTACACTTTTTCGTGCATGCAGCCGGTGTTTTATCAATTTATAAGATTGGTGATTCATCAATTTATAAGACGTTATCACGTCAAAAATCGTTTGTTTCCCCATTTTTAATTGGATCTTTCTAATTGTTTTTTTTTTCTGTTGAATTTTTTTTATTATTGAGGACATTAAGAAGTCAAACCTTCTTACCCGTTTTTACATAATATGCCCAAATCGTCTTGCTCAGTAACCATTTGAACAGATCCCGTTTTTTGCGTATATCGTTCAGCTGTACAAAAATGACAGTAATTTTGAAATTTAGAACATTTTTTTTCCTTTTCGCATTTTTGATATGTACTTTTTGTCAGCGGAGCCATAAATTATAAAACGAATAGCGTTAAAGCGATTCTATTCGAGATAGCCAGAATCGATCGTGTTCCATAATGGAGCTATTCAAAAAAAAAATATATAATTTTTCAACGTCACTTTTTTATTAAAAAACTGCGTAGGTAATCGTCGTTTGAAATTTTATTGCAACGTAGGTATCCATGGAAAATTATATTATAGTCAAAATAATTTTTATATCGAGAACCTACATAAATAAAAAAGATTTATATATGGAAATTATAAACTACTAAACGCGTAGCCATAATCAATTAATTTGAACTGAAATAAAAACAAAAAATAGTGGTTTTGTAAGACAAAATACGCAGCGCCGTAACACGGCCCTACCAACCGGGGCCCGCGCCAGGGACGCAAAATCGTGAGGGCGCAATTATTATGATTGTTTTATTTGAATGTATTAAAATCAGAATCTTGCCATGAGCGCCAATCAAATACGGAACTAAAAATATGAAAAAAGTCCTTTCAAGAAGTGGTTGGTTGTAGGAATTACACTTGCCCGCAAACAACATCCAAACTTTTATTTTCATGGATTATTATCGATGACACCCAAAAATCAAAATCATTGTGATAAATTACTTGTAAATCTCATTCATTCCTTAATTTTTATCGTATCGCCAAGCAGACAATCTGTAAAAAATAACAGTTTAATGGTCATTGATAACTTGAAACAAAAAACTAAAAATAAAACAAAACACGAATACATGAAGACGCACGTTTCACTTCTCTGAGATAAGCAATTGTTTTTATTTAATCGCATATCGATAAAACTTGTTATCAACATTTCGAGTACTACATATATATTTTTTTTCCTTTATTTATTACAATACTTATGTCATATAACAATTATATATTTGCTTAATACATTAAAAAA
This sequence comes from Xanthostigma xanthostigma, assembly GCA_963575645.1. Lineage (NCBI taxonomy): Eukaryota > Metazoa > Arthropoda > Insecta > Raphidioptera > Raphidiidae > Xanthostigma > Xanthostigma xanthostigma. Next base: position 2,718,971 of record OY754469.1, on the reverse strand, counting down.
AATGCCAGCCAATTGGGCGACGGGACCATCCCAAATTCAAAAATATTGACATTTGACATAATATTATAAAACAAAAGAAAATAAAATATCACATGTAATATAGCAAACAAACACATTTCTAAAGGACTGAGTGTCAATTTATTGTTGTCAACATGCTTAAATACAATATCCGGCCCATTGTTGTTATTTATAAAGTTAAGTGGAAAGTAACTTTTGAATTAAAACCGCACAAATAGTGTTTAGCGTCTGAATTTCACAATGAATTAGCTAGCTATATTTCAGGTATTCAAATGTAGCCAAATTTGGCAGAGATTTGATTTTAAAAATATGTCCAAGCCTTTATAAACAACCATAAATAAAACGACTCTACGATCTTTTCCTACGTTATAAATCGAAAATGTTTATGAAAGAAACCAGAGCGCCTCGTCAGACATTATTGAGCGTCAATGAAAATTTTCAGATAGTATGTAAACATTATAAAAACAAACATTATATGACTGAGAATATCTTTGATCATCGGGGTACCATTAAGATTAAAATAGATAGAGGTGATCCTAATCGGCCCAAAAGTGCATCACATCCTAAAAGAGTTTTTGCACTTCCCCTTTTTTATGCTGGATCTAGTCGGCAAATAATATGGATCTTCTTATGGGCTCCAGAAGATTTGCCACTAGATTATCCTGCGGAATTATTTCATTAGTCGTTCTCCTGTAGACTAGAACCTCACATTCGAATAACGATATTATGGATGCTTGGATGTTTCATCCTCCATTTGGGAAATTCTTCATAGTATTGATTCCTGGTCTATCATCATGTAGGTGTCTAAAGCCCAATCACCTTTCTGAGTGTCGGCTTGCGGAGTCTAATTATTGTTTTAGATTGACGATTATGAGAAGAAAACGTAACTCTTAGTTAGAAAGAAGTATATTTTTATGATATAAACAGTTTTACAATAAATCAATAAATAAAGCATATATTACATTCACTGTTGTTAAATTCTGAATGAATTCTCCAAATCTATGTTTCTGTCAATTCCCAAAAACAGACGAGAAAAAATAGGGTTTGCAATGCCCTCTAATTACTTACGTAAGTAAATAAAGAACATTGCATAAAAACTAATAATTAATTATTAAACTAAAAATACGCAGTGTTCAAAACACTGTAAATTATTTTTTTTAACTACAAAACAATTATGTCGTCAGTGAACCCTTAATATGGTGTTGATATCACTACTCTCGTTACAGACCCCCGATTACCAAATTATAACGAAATAAAAGTGGTAATTGGACGTTCAGTTTCATTTTAAATTATCATAAATAAAAATACATGAACTCAGACTATGGTTAGATAACCCCGGTTGTTGTCTATCGATAATAATAAGTTCGATTCAGGAACGTTTTGTTTTTAATTAAATAATTGATATGCTATTAGAAATCATCAATTGTTTATATAGTTTTAATGTTACCCGCTCATGCGTTCATTATATTGCGTGTGAAATAATTTATAAGTGGACCGCAGTTGCTATTTCAGAATTACAAATAATGTTTAGAAAATCAATTTAAAAGTCAATCACTTTCCAACGCCTCTCAACAAACAGCAGCACTATAAGAATCTTTGTTGCCTGAAAAATGCTGTAACGGAAATTTATAGTTACATAATCATGTACAGATGGATTTTTAAAACCCGAACACTCTTATTTCGTAAAGGAAGGGTTTTCGAAAAAAAAGTTTCGGGCGAATAAAAAAAAAACACCTCACGAAATTAAATGACGTCCATTTTAACTGTAAAATGAAGGTTGCCGAAACCGAAAAGGTGTTTAGACGGGATTTACTCCACTTGAAAAAATTCCAGCCAATTGGGCGACGGTACCATTTCCAACTGCAAAATACTGACATTTGACACAGTATAATAAAGAAAATAACATTTATGATATCGCGTGAGGTGACGCGGGTAATGACTAGTATTCAATATATTTGCTACTCGTTGCCACGGTTACCTACATAATATGTTCCACGTCATGTAAAAATCAAAGCATGCTTAACTAGTTTATTTCTGACAAATCTACAAAACAAAAGAACAACTGATTTTTTTATTTTCAAAATATTTCTGAATCTACAAAGTTTAGAAAAAAATATTTTTAACGAAACTTTTTTGAAAAAATAAATAGAATAATAAGCCGTTATGAAAAGTACACCATTATTATATAAAAAACACCGTTATAGCATATATCTCTTCTGCGCATACGCCAATTTTCCCCAAAAACAATAGGGCTCTTCAAATTTGCCTACCAAACATACTCCCAAAATTTGGTTTCAGTCCGTTCATCCGTTTGACCTGTATCGTGTTCACAAACAGACGCACGGATTGTTTCCAAAAATATTTTTTTTTTATTCGGGGGACCTCAAAACGAAAAAATATTGTCAAATTTTGAAAAGTGATTTTTGACCTAAACTACTAGTACCCCACTTCTGGGTTGGAATGGTAAAAATGAACTCGCCAATTAAACATACTTCGAAAACAACAGTCTTTCACGACAGCTACCTAAATATAACCTCAAAAACTTTTAGAACAACTGATCAAAAATAATGGAGCTTTCTGCGACACAGCCCTTCTGTGATTTTTCATCGATTTATTTGAGCAGAAATTGGGGACAGTTTACACATCAAAAATGTAAAATAACGAGCCGTCTAGTTTTCATTGCTTGTTTTGTAACACGTGAGGTCACCGTAAAATAAACAATATTAAATTTTCAGGGCTCGTGTAACTACAGTCGACGCGTTAATGTGTGTGTTTATATTTATTAATTTGGAAACTTAAAAATAATATTTACGTAGGCAGCTAAAAAGATCAAAGGAAATAGTTTGGAAGCCAAGTTCACCGTGTGAGCTGTTACATAAAAAAATCTTACGAGCGTTAAAGGATCCCATACACGAAAAAGCAGTTGGCAAAAACTTTTGGCACAAGTAATTTTAAACAGGTTTGATTTTTTTGTGCGACAACTTAATCTGCAGCGCCAACATATTTGCGCAACAGAACAGCCATTGTTCTTCAAATAGTTTGAACGTGTATGGGGACCTTTAGACGGACGTCACTGATCAGTTTATGCGCAAAACTGATTTTGCCGCTAGATTTCAAGCGTACAAGCTTTTATGTGTTCGTTTCACACGATGCGTGTATTGAGACTGGCTTTGTAGGTGGGTTTGGTGCGTGATATATAAAATTATCGGCGTTGGATTAATAACCAAGAATTACAACTAATTGAGTAAACTTAATGTCAGCTCATTATATCCACGGCTTTCCTAATTCACACTATTTCATAAAGTGTTACGTTTTATAAAATATAAACGCATGCTAATGTACCAATGAGTACATTGTTACACCATTTCTTATATTATTGTTACAATACACGTGTGTAGTAATTGTAGTAGTTATCGTTTGTACTATCAAGTCATGCAACAAAAACATTGAAAGTAAGGCCGCTTGCACATTGGACAAAAATGTGCGAGAAACCCCTCAAACGCGCGACAAGGGGACCCCCTGCCTCACGCAAAATGTATCCTATAATTTATACACAATTAAATTTATTTGATATTGTAACGAAACTCGAAAAACTGTTCTTAGTTGGTTGTTAAAATATTTATTTCCAAAAAAAAAGCGTTAACAAAGACAAACTAAAAAATACTTCCCTGTATTTATTTATGTCGCGCACTGACTGACTTCCAAGCTAGTGCTGTTTATATATAAGTTCTTCAGCCGCATTCTGGAACAGTTTTCGGCATTCTTCAATGCAAGTAGTGTTGTCCGGATGACAATGCACTGCCGCTGCCTCCAGTAAAGTTTCGTTACAATATGTTAATGTATTTTACTTCATGCTACTAAATGCCTAAGCGTTAATACCTACTACCTTTTTTCTGTGAAATAAGAGGAGAAAAATGATACAAAATGTTATCTATTATTGTATATATCTATTGTTGAATTGAAATGATAATCCACAAGAGTATTGCAAGATTCTCTCGGAACGAAAGTATAAAAATTTGATCGAAAACAAATTTCAGTTATTCGGAAAAATACATACAGAATTTGTGCGAATTTAATATACATCGATGCTGTGTTTCGATGTATAAAAATGGACAGTAAAATACCGTAACCATAATAATAATTTTCGGATGAAGCCGAGCTGGACAGTTATTGGAAAAGTCTGTTGCCGGTGTGCTTTCGACTTTAACGTTATTTTTTTAATAACTATTCTAAAGTTCGCCTGTATTTACTTTTTTTGTGACTGTTCAGGTTGTTAGTTATTGTAGATAAAATCTAATAAGGTCATATTTCGTAAATTGATCTTCCATCGATACTATACTCGTATATAAAATAGTAACAGGGCGTCTGTCTTAAATTTCATGCGCGTTTTTGGGTTTTCGTGGACAGGAAAAATTGTTCGGTCAAAAATTTCAACTTTGGCAAATAATCCGCTTCGACCAAGAACGAATCAAAGGTTTCGTTCGAAGCCGTAGGTACGTCACGAATGACGTAAATATTTTTTTCAAAACACCGCAAAATCCTAAGCATTGACACAAGTCTTAAAACTATTCATACAGATGTGAAAAAGTCCAGGTAAAATAACTCAGGGGTTTCACTACTGTATTTGAAAGTGTAATTAGAAGACTATGAATTGACAGAAGTTCTTATACCTGCATTTGAGAATATACCTACTTATCTACCTATTCTGGATGGAATCTTTTGAACACATATTTTTTGTTTTTATTTACAATTTCGTGGTCGGAAAACCTAGTAGATAACTACAAAAAAATTGATCTAAGCGTCACCGAAAAATATTTTTAAAAAATTGTATCTTCAAAACTTCCAACTTCGTAATCGACTTTTTTCGTCCAAGAACATTGATTTCGCATCTAATGCGGTTTGTTAGGTTCTGTATTTTGACGTGATAACGTCTTATAAATTGATGAAACATCAGCTGCACGCACGAAAAAGTGTCACGTTCCTAACGTTCCGCCTGACCCTGTGCGTGCAAGCGAGAGCGCAGTATAAGCGATAGAGAAGCACGATCGGCCCAAGTTTGACAGATACTAAAATTTAGGTTAGGTATGTATTATTAAATATGATATTCGAGCGGAATACGTTATCACATAAAACTATCGTCCGTAAACCGACTTTACAGACAACCAATTTTTTTTCTTTGTCGAAATAATATAAAAACGTAAATATTTTTGTTTTCAATTTCTAGCTGAATGATAACCAAACGTGTTTACTCTAAGACCTTGTAAATTATTTTTATTATAATGCGTATATATCTTTAATCAAACAAAGAAAAAAAAATTTTCAGTTTATTTATGATTTATAAATGTCGTATTTTTTTCTCCCTAGAGGTATACGCAAATATTTAGAGTCGAATATTGCATGGCAGCTACATATAACCTCAAATTAACAGCTGACCAAGGGAGGGTAGAATATAGCCAACAGTGGAACTTTGCGTCATTTTCGTGACGCAGCACTTCCATGACATTTCACCAGAAAAGATTTTTGATGAAATGGAACTGACACAAAATTTCTGCAATATATCACCCAAAAAACCTGCAATAATAATGCGTTTAACGTCGGTTTCTCGACTTTGTCATAACAGACGCCATTCCCACCATTACTATTTTCCATCTATCACACTTATCGTTATTTTCTACATTTTATCAACTTCGACTAATTAAGAGCAATGGGTGAATGAAGGAATTTTAGGACATTAAGACAAGGTAGGTAAATTTTGAGCATATAGGAGTTTGAGAGGAACCATCTCGATATTTATCTGGAATAATTGATGGAAACCATGGAAGACCTCAGCAATGTAGCTAGTACAGGAATTACCGTTTCTCAACGAGGACAGCAGAAAAAACTCCCAGCCACATCTGCCACAGCCGGGATTCGGTACCTCCCCAATGCAAGTCTAGTACTCTCACTACTATGCCATCCCGATCGGTAAAGCAACGAAAATTTAATCTTTTGGTAATCCTAGATCGCAATAACAAAAGTTTGAATGGAAAACACTGTAACTAACATCGAAGGAAAGAACGACTATAGAATTTTATTGTGTTCGTGTTCGGAGACGGGAAGGAAACCCACACAGTTTTTCCATTTGTTTCAAATGTAACTGGAGACACGTTGCGGTTTGTATTTATATCTATACGTTACGTATAGCAACCATTGAGAACGGTAGCAACAACCAACCCACATCGTCTTATTGTTGTCGACAAGCGTAAAATAATATTGTGGTCATTTAATTACAGCTTGTCAATAAAAAAACAAAACGATGACAATATGTATAATAAATTAGAACGGTTCATTTTAATTATGCGACCTTTAAGTGAATGACTTTGTAAACGAATCGTTTATTTAATCAGAAAATTAAAAAAAAAAAACCGGTCAAGTGTGAGTCGGACTCGCACACGAAGGGTTCCGTACACTATGTACTTTTTAAACAAGAGAGGCGCTATAACAATATGTAACCAGTGGGAGTATGCAAGTAGTTCAAGAATTTCAAGGCGTTTTTATATTATAAACACTTTTTTTTACAAAAATTTCTTGTAGAATAAAATAATATAAAGTTTTGATAAATATACCATCATATCAAATAACAACGTTACGGCAAATATCTCTGTTGCGCATGCGCCGATTTCCCCAAAAAAAATACAAAACTTTAGAATATTAAACCATTATGAAAAATATACCATTATTATATAAAAACAATGTTATAGCACATATCTCTTCTGCGCATGCGCCGCCTTTCCCCCTAAAACTTTTTACAAAACTTTCTTTTAAACCATTATGAAATAATATATACCTACTATCATTAAATAAAACAACGTTATTGCATATATTTCTTTTGCGCATGCGCCAATTTTTCCCAAAAAAATTCCAAACTTTTGTAAACACAGATAGAATAATAAACCGTTATGAAAAGTATGTCGTTATTATATAAAAAACAGCCTTATAGCATATATTTCTTCTACGCATGCGCTGATTTTTTTCAAAAATTTATTTTACAAAACTCCTGTAAAACAAAATAATATTACGAAAAGTATACTATTATCTTATAAAAACAACAATATAATATATATTTCTTTTGCGCTTGCGCCGACGTCTCTCAAAAACAATAGGCCTCTTCATATTTGCATATTAAAAATCCTCCCAAAATTTGGTTTCATTCTGTTCATCCATGGTGTTGGAATGGTAAAAAATATCAAAAATGACGTTTGCATCTGTCAAAGCAATATGTTCTAATAATTAATTAATTAGTTATTCAAATCGTTAACTCAGTAGGCGTAGCATTTCACAAAATACTAATGTCAAAAGACTGACTAATATTTGAAATGACATTCATTTTTGAACAAATGCAATCTTTTTTTTTAAGACAAAACATACGCAATTTTTAAATTCCCATAGTACACTATGCAACAAACGAAGACAGACGATCCCCGTGTATGCTATGGATTAGACAAAATTGAATTTATACATTATATTTCTATATAAAGCTGTATAAAAAAAGTGTTTCGACGAATTCTGTTATACAAAATCTATGTAAAATTTTCTCCTCTTTCGTTTAAGACAGGTCTCGAAACGATCTGATTTAAATTGAGCGAATTATAAGCAAAAAACTTAGTTTGCTCCTCTTTTGGGAGTTTTGGGGGGTTTTTAATTATTTGTTGTTCTAGCGGCAATAGAAATACATACTCTGTGAAAATTTCAACTCTCTACCTATTACGGTTCTTGAGATACAGCCCGCTGACAGACAGACGGACAGACAGACAGACAGACAGACGGACAGCGGAGGCTTAGTAATAGGGTTCCGTTTAAGCACCCTTCGGGTACGGAACCCTAAAAAGAAGTGTCTTTTTATTGAAACAATTATTCATTTAATGAAAATAATAATTCTGCATTAAAAATCTGCGATGTTAATAATTTTGGGCAAAAAATGTTTTCAATTCGTTGAAGAATATAATTTTTGCAGTTGAAATTTTTCAAAAAGTTTTGGTTAGTTTAGTCTAGAGTCTAGAAGAAATGGATGACAAGACGATAAACGAGATTTTGCGAAAAATTGTCGGGGGTGGTCGTTCCGTTTGACCTGTATCGTATATATAGGGTGACCGGGAATTGCCCGCATTCCTCTCGAGAGAAGAAACTATGACTAATTTGAAATGATTTAACCTCTATCACTTGGGGGTCTGAAATGCGTCTTTTTTATGATTATGGCACTTCTGTGAAGAATTTTGATTTTATTTTTTTATTGTAAGTTTTAACACACAACATAAAATCTAACAGTAAATTTCGCGGTTTTTAGCTGTAATAATTAAAAAGCTATCAGATCATGGAAAAATTCAGGCCAGTTAATTCCCAAAATTCGGATTTTTCTAAAAAGAAAACCGAAGTATATTTTCTCGAAAATTTTGCATTTCCACTTCCAAGTTCTAGAGCTTAAATCATTCCAAATTAGTCATAGTTTCTTCTCCCGAGAGAAATACGAGCAATTACCGGTATACAGATAAACAGACGCACAGACTTTTTCCAAAAATATGTTTTTTGGATTCTTCAAAATTAAAAAAATATTGTAAAATTTTGAAAAGGTAATTTTGACCTAAATTAGAACCATTGTCCAGTTATGGTGTTGGAATGGTAAAATTGGAAAGACCTCATTGCTTTCAAGAATAAAATCTCAGCCAAACTGATTGCTAATGAAGGGGCGGCGTTTCTCGTTTAGTCAAGCGTAATAAAAAAGGTCGCTAACCCCAGTCGAGCTTTATTATTTGTGCGTGTTAAAATACCATTTCAACTACCTCCATTATTATACCTGTCTGCATCTCAAGCACGTCACACCATTGAGCACTATGCTGTGCTAAATAAGTAGGTATAAAAGAAGTTTCTGAACGAGAACTTGATTCATATGTAAATTGTCGTACATGTAAAGTATAGGTCGAGGTTTGAGATTAAAGCTTAAGTTCCGGTTTAGATAAACTGTTACATATCCTCACATAGTTGGACAATATGTATATTTACAAATATACAGGTTGGGCATTTTTGGAAAATCGAAGGAAAGTGTATAAACGCAAATAACTTTTATGATATAAAAAATGGGTTTGTAGAAACACCTGGGTCATTTAAAAATCGTTGGGTCAGTGTCTGACCCGCGGATCATAGGGTCGCCATCACTGCTCACAAAGATAAAATAGTCTTGAACTCTTTTCCTAAAAGAATCATTCACATCTGTGGATTTTTACGGGAGTCATCGGCAACGAAAAAAATTTCACGGGCAGACAACTTTCCTTTACGTTTTGATTGTCAATCAGAATTTGACATCATCTCTGTTGGTTTTAGTGTTATACAAAAACTGTATTCACTGTATTTGTTGTTATAAGATTGTCAAACAAAAATAAACTATATACCGATAAATGGCTCCGCTGTGGCTATGTTATGTTATGGTAACAAATCATATTGTGTTATGCTTACGAGTCATTTGAAGAATATATTTCTTTGTACAATCTAATTATATAAACCACACCAATGACGCCCCCCATGAATCAGTTCAGATAAAGCTCTCGGTCTGAAAAGACCTGCAGTAATTTTGAATATTATTAAAGAGAGTATAATACAAACATACACTGTTTCTTTTATTTAAAACCATATACCATCCATTAATCTCGAACACGATTTTTCGATCCTGTCACCACGCTTCAATTTCCTTACACAAGAGAAATTTCGACGGAGAGATCAGCAAAAATACATCTTCCCTTTTAAAGCAGCTCTGTGATTTTTCGTGAAATTTATTGCCTATAAAGAATTTACGATCTAATCCCACAGATACCGTTCAACCACTTTTGCTATCATTTGGGCTATCGTTTCTATAAGAACTGGGGAAATTTATTGCCGCGGAGAATTTGGAACACGTAATAACGCTATTGAACACGAAAACAAAGTTCGATTAATTAGAGATGCCAGATTTTTTGCCATTCGTATTTATAAATAGTTTTTTTGTCCGCCGATTTGCTACAAATGTCGATTTTGACATGCTAACCAGAACTTAAGGTAGTTCACTCGCGACGGTCGTAAACAAACATTCTTTTCCCATGTAAGTTTCCTGGATTCGAGCTGCAGTCAGTGGTTTGCTGATTGCGGGTCCAGTTTTTGACAGTTTGTTGAATATTTTTTGTCCGCAGATTATAGACACTCGACAACTGAGATCCGCAACGTCTATTTAAAAGGGGTTCGCCATACCGATTTTTCGTTTGTTTTCAAAAAAAAGTCATCGTATAGTATTTCAAGCTGGTGGTGTGTCTTTCTCTTGGAACAATTACAATGAACCTCTGCATGTATGTGTGAAATGTGTATATATGAGTCTGTGTAAATACCTATGTATATATATAGAAGTAGAACCATCGCTGGATCAATAACTGTACACAAATGTTTCCACCGGTTCTGCTAGTTCTATAGAATATGATTCTAGAAGAATCGCCTTGACTCATCATAAATGTCACGGTATTGTCATGAATATGATAATAGAAAAGTCGAGTTTTTAATATACCCACCCCACTACAATCCGAAATAAATAGAGGCGTGTTTTATTTTTAGAAGAAAAAAAATAGCCTTCACCTTAGGAATAGTCAAGACAAATAAAATCGAAGTAAATGTCGTATGATTTTGAAATGTTCAGTTTTTAAATGCTTTTTCCGTTTGCTAAATCAAATCTCATGTTAAAAAACTTTTGGCTGTCTGTCTGTACGGACGGATTTAGCTCACAATGGACTGAAGTTCCTATTTCTCACACTAATGGAAAAATACGTTTAACCTCAAATTAATAAAGGTTTTTTTGAAGTGAAAACTTCTTTAGCGGCGTTGTACACTTTTTTTGTAATGGGTAAAAAATGTTAAACTCGCGTCAGGACACGTGACCTGATCGAAAATTCGTAAGACGTTAATATTTAAGTTTTCACTTCTGCCGGCACTCCCGGAGTGCAACCCGTGTGTTTTTATACGCTTTATATTAGTTTGGGTTGTAAATATGTAACGGAATCTTTGAGCATAATTTTCACCAATTTCCCGAAGTCTGATTAATTTGAAACTTTGCATACGTATCAAGGACCGATGACAATGCAATAATTTGATAACAGTTTCCCATTATCCTTATTAGGACCCCCAGGATTAATAAATTCTTTTATAGATCCTCAAACTAAAAAGTGAAAAATAAAATATAGTTTAAAAAAAACTAAAAAACACGCTTTATATCGGACTAAAAAGTAAAAAATAATTGTTTTAAAATAAGCTTAAAAAGCGTGGGGCGCTTTGTTCCACATTTTCGTACATCGAGCGCCCAACGCTTTTTAAGCTTATTTTAAAACAATTATTTTTTACTTTTTAGTCCGATATAAAGCGTGTTTTTTAGTTTTTTTTAAACTATATTTTATTTTTATTGCGCTGTGACTGTCAAGAAGTCAGGATGAAGGAGACGTTGCGAATACACGACTCGATTAGTCCAGACAGGTTGAAAATACACGAGTTCTACTGTAGTCGAGATCATAGGGGCGTCGCTGTTCATATTTGAATTTTCAATTTAGTATAATATGACAGATGAAAAAAATTTGATCCATGTTACTATTCTTTCACTGTTTCAAAAATATTCTTAACATTTCTCACAAGTCTTCGAAGAATGAACTTAAGTTTTTCACCCAACTTGATAAAATGAGCTTATGAGAAACACTTTCCCTTTATCATCTATTATTATTAATAAATATATTTATAGGTATTGCTCCCACATAAATCCTTGCAGCTGGTGACATTTAAACAATCACTTTATTATTATATCTGTTTTTGACACCTGTATTGTCAATGACAAATGCCGATCGATATACAGTGCATTCACCAAAAGTGATATCTTACTTTTCATAAGGTTACATAAGAAAATATTCGAAGAAAACGTTATCAATTTATTAATTAATTAAATACACAGTAATTATTATTTTTCATCTCCACACATGTGTAAATATTAGTGATAATTATTACTGTGTACCATAGGCGTAGCAACGATTTTATCCGAAGGGGGGGGGGATTTCAATTCTACCTACCATTACCGACTGCCACTCACACATAATTTGAAAACTGTTCATAGAAGCGAAATCGATCAACACGACTTTCTGGAGAAATTTCACGACAAAGATAATAAGTAGATTATTGTAGATTTATCTTGTTTGTACGTGAACAATTAATATTCTAGAGTGGACCAGGCCCACCTGCCCCCCCTCTCTTGCTACGCCAATGCTGTGTACCTATTTAATTAACAAATTGGTAACGTTTTTCTCGAATATTTTCTTATGTAACCTTACGAGAATTTTATGTGAATTTATTGAGAAATTAAATGTAGATTTCGAAAATGTAAAAAAATGTATGCTGCCATTTTAAAAAAAATAGCAGGTGTTTTGGAAAGTAAAATCATGTTTTTTTTTAAATTCAAAAATTCATAAAAAATAACAATTAACAGATTTTTACTAGTCTGGCGGGCGTAACATGTTTCTGACATGTTTTTCAGCCATTTTCACTTCATAATTTTGAGGTGTTCTTAGGGGTAACTTTTTCTGTCATGGGAGCTTGCACTAATAGTAAATCTCGAGTAGAACAAAAACGCATTCAGACTTTTTTTGTATCTAGTTAGGATACACGAATTGAACACACCGTATAGCTACACTGAACTTTACTAAATTGCCATAAATAGGACTGCTGTTTAAATTGCCTTGATAAGATAACATGAAGCAAAAAAGGTTACGATATCTGTATGGCAAGTTAGATTAGAATATCAATAGACAAATTGTTTCTCTGGCTGTAATATTTTAAATTGGCGTAATCTCGAATGAGGTAACGTTAACGACTAACATGCAACCATATATTTAATAATTTACTATATGAATCATTGTCTATCTACGCAATGTGCGGTGAGCGCAGGGAACAAAGCGTAACGAAAATATATCTGCGTCTCTTTCTTCGATGTAATTCCCTGATTTCTCCGATGATAGGATTGGTTGATGTACTTGCATTCAATCTGAATAAAATATATGTTTCAAAAACTTTGTCTTTTTCTATGACGTTAACATGGGCGTACCCAGCTTTTGGCCCAGGAAGGAGCAAATTAAAAATTTCTTAAGCCGGGTCCCTCGTGCTTGTTTTGCCCTTCTGGATACGCCAGTGCTTACGGTGTAAAAAAAGACAGAAGTGTATGTTTTCACCCTAATGGTTCGATTGCGGTTTTATTCCAATGCTCAGTATAGAATAAAAATATATGCATACAACAGTCGACAAGCAGCGTTCCGTTTTAATTTCTAAAGGCGACCTTCTCTGAAACTTGCATAATACAAAATTGCACATTTGTCATTATATTATTCTGTTTTACTAATGTGTCGTGTGCTAATTGTAATTCAAGCAGTCCCCGCCATTCTATCCAACATCGACATTCTAACAGCAACATCGACTCAAATGAAATCAACATAAAATATTTTTAACAAAAAAATTGAACCGACTTCAAAAAATATGCACTAAAAAGTAAAAAATAATAATTATTGTTATTTTTGGAGTCGGTGTCACATCGGAATTGAAGTCGGTTCAATTTTTTTGTTAAAAATATTTTATTTTTCTCTTTTTAGTGTTAGATAAAGTATTGCAATGGGTAGGCCAAGTATGCGTGCCTTTGAAATTTGAGAGTTTCCCTCGATTTCTCCGGATTCCACCATCAGATCCTGACTTGGTTCCGATGGGACCACCTCGGAAGTGCACTCTTTCGAATAAAAAAAAAATTGAAAATCGGTCCATAATTGACGGAGAAATCGGTGAACATACATAAAAAAAAATATACACAGTCGAACATAGAACCTCCTCCTTTTTTGAAGTCGGTTAAAAATATGACTATGCGAGCTTCGCGATGCCGTAGGAAGTTCTTCTGAATTAGTTTGAATAGTTCAGCCTTCCTCTATTCCGCCCCTAACTTCTATTACACGCTTCTGATGGTATTTTTGTCTGAAGGTAGTTTTGGTTGCATCATCTTGAAAATGCTGCTAATTTTGAGATCAGACCACACAACGTCCTGAAATAATTGTTGCAACTGCATAACACTAAACGATTCATTTTCGGTTGGTATTTCAAATGAAAATTATTATTTTTGTTTATTTATTACCGCAACAATGACTCAAAGAATCGATACAATGTGTATTTTCTCTCTTGGCAGTATATTTTCTCACTCGTACAAAATAAACAACATACGCTATTTATAATTACAATAAATATGTACAGTATTATACAGAAATAATTAAATATAATACAGGAAGTTTTCGCTTCAAGACGACTCGGACTTATGATTTTTTTAGTACCGAAAAAACGAACGACTACAATAAATACTACGCATTTATACACATAGCATTTCAAACCAAGTTGTGTAACTTGTACATTATACGCTAGAAAAGTATCTTTTGACAAGCGACATTTGTGCCCTCTCGTGTGTTTTTTTTTTTTTTTAATTCTGGTTCAGCCAAAACCTTAGTGTCATATGTTATACGTGCATTTTAATAACGATTAATTGTTGAATAAAATGGGTAAAAAGCTATCAAATCGAAAGTTGATTGTAAAGATACACCAACTAAACATCCAGAATTACAATTCCACCGTTTTCCTGGATTTTCTTATGAATTAGAGAGGGAAAAAAATGAACTGCAGCAGTACGTCGTCAAGGATAATTAAATTTTATTTTACGTCCGTAATCATTTTTAAATACATGGAAAATATCATAATTGCTATTTTGCTAACAAAAATAAGATTTAAAAAAATTTGAAATAAAAAATGTATATCATTTATGTAGTTTTTTTACTGACATTTTGCGCAAATATTTTTTTTTATAATTAAGAATAACGCTGGTTTCCATGGGTTTGTAAGTTTTGAGTGAACCAGATTTTAAAAAATCAAACACGAGATGGCGCAAAGATCGCATGTCAAAGATACTTAGCGTATACAATGCAGTTGACAAAAACTCTGTTCCAACCTCTCTACGAACGGTAATATTATCGTCAGTCCTGCGCAACAGCTAAAACGAAACAGTTTGTATCGGTTTTTTAATTACTGTGCAAAACTGTGGTGATAGAGAGATTGGAACAAAGCTAAAGTCTCACTGACTCTCGTAATAATAAACTTCCGCTGTATACGAATGGACGCAAGGAACGAGCAAAGTCAAGTCGAGAACTACCAGTATTAAAGTTACATTTTGTCACTTGTGTTTAATTCATAAAAAATAATGAGCATTTTTTCTAAATTTTCCCTTTTCAAATTTCGTCGTTTGTCGTCGAGAAGCATCGTGTGACGTGAAAATAATCGTTCGACGTCCACCAAGGCCACAGGACAATATTTCAAAAAGTGTATTACTTCCGGATTCACGCCGGGAGGAAGTGTGTCGCTGTTTGAATTCAAATAGTCGTTTATATGTTCGAACGCTTCGTAGCCGGGATTTTTTCTCAGCACGGCACTAAATTTGTTTTTAATTCGTTGGCCGGCAGCGCATTGTAAATGGTTTATTGATCTTTGCACTTGATTTATTAACAAAAAGGATTCGTTTAACGACAGTCCGAAAGTTTGCAATTTTTGTATTGCAACCGAAACGATTTCGAAATTGGTTTTGACGAAAGTCAAATAGTTTTTTATATTGTCGACTGTCACCGCGTGTTGCGCCTTTTTAATCGTATCGGAATCGTTACGATTCAAAGAACACGATACGATTTTTTTGATTTCTTCGAAATACTGTTGGTAATAAAAAGCAGCGTTTTGCCACGTGTCGTATCGCGTGATTATCGGTTCGGGCGGCAAACGTACTCCCGGTAGAGTTTCTGTGAATAGTTTAATCCTTGATGGTGCTTTCAAAAAGACTTTGTTAACACTGGATATTAACTGGGTTATCATCGGAAATTGTTCTCGGATGGTCTCGCCCACTCGATTTAAACCGTATGCCATACAAGTGAAATGGATCAAATTCGAATGTTCGTCCTTGAGAATGACTCCCGCTTCGAGCATGTACGGAGCATCGTCGGTAATCATAACAAGAGCTTTGTCTTCGTTACGGCCTGACCATAAAAAGTTCAGAGATTCGTTTACAAACTCGACCACGGCTACGTGACTGCTTTTTTCCAAGACTTTTGAAGACAGCAGATGAGGCGAACTTACGGATTTTCCGTCCAACTTTCCTATCACGAAATTGACGACCGACCTGTGACGCGTATCAGTTGTTTGATCGACGCCGAACCAAATATAATTGTCGCCGATGTCGCGGCGAATTTTGTCGACAATATCGTCGTAAATCTTCGGCACGTAACTGGCCCTGAGTGTTGGCGCACTTGGGATGTTTACGTTGGTGCAATACTCTTCGAGAAACTTGCGTAGAATCGGATTGTTCAGTTTTTCCAACGGGATGTTGCTCATGAGGAACGCTTCCGTTAGATCGTAAAGCAAATCGGAGCTGCCCGAATTGCCTTTGTTGTGTTGTTTCGAGTTCAAGTGTTCGACGATTCGACATTTTTGAGTCGAGTTTATTGGTTTATTGCAAATTTTGCAAAACACCGAATCGCCAGTTATGCACAAGTCAGAATTGTTTCCTGTCCATAACTCGAGTAACACCTTCCTGCTGCATTTTTCTTTAGGCATTTTTTATTGTTGTCGGCACCGATTAAATTTTTAACACTGCGCGTCTAGCATGCTAGGAAATGTTGGTTTATTGCGCGTGCGCCATGAACCCGCCATTACACTAAACGCCGGGTGACCACAAACCTGGAAAAACCGTGAAAACGGATTTTTTTCCTGAGCAACTCAATTTAATATGAAGCATTTGAGTCAGCGCAAGCGCAAAAGATCTTGATTCGTTTTTATTTTACGGTTTTTACCTTTTTGGTGACACTAAACTGTTTGTGATTCTCACCACCACAGTAGCGTTGCAAAACTTTTTGTAAAATCGCTACAAATAATTATTCATTTACAATGTCCACGCGTTATCTATTTGAATACCGAAAAGTGACTGTTGGCTGCGTTGCATCATGGGATATACAGTCGACTACGCCATCCTATGCGTGCCATTTGATTGGACTAGTTCAGGAGAGGGGACAGTTATTCTTGGGTATTCGCTGTTAGACGGTGACTTCGTGTAAGCGACGTTCCACAGTAACATCACAGCCTGACCGCTCAAGAATGTGTCGGACGGGTTGAAAGCACGTAGCAGCGATATCACAGCGAAAGAGAGCAAGCAGTTATATAAAATCTGACGTTCAGCCAGAGGTCGGACCTGTTCGGAACGAAATTATCGAAGTCTTTCTTTTCGAGCGAAAATGTAATTTTTATTGACATTCGTTTTTATTTGAACAGGCGATAAAATTGCCGCCACTCGAAATAGAACGTATCTTACGTATCAATATTTTATTTATATCGAGTATGAATTGTTGAAATACATGTAAAGAGTGGTATGCCCACGTAATTTTTATTAAAACATTTTACTAAGTGTTTTTAACTTGTGGGCGTGTGCATCACAACGGTAATCCGCTACAATAGATAGAGACAGCACTGCTTCAGGTGATATGCGTAATGCGAGTGATATGTTTTCCGGAAGCCAGACCGCTTCGAATTTATATGTAAACTATTTAGCGAAAAACCCCTTAAAACGTAGTAATCGCTAAGCTTTGTTTGGTTTACATTGTTACCAGTATATTAAAACACTTTATATAGCGTAACAACCACTCTCAATAGCGAAACAATACGTCGTTATTTAAACCCCAACAATGGGATTCCTAGAAATGTGTTTGTTGTAATTGTTGTAAAATACTGGCAGAGTAAAAAGCAACAAACAAAGTTAACAGATTATAGTTTTGTTGAGTAAATTTTTTTTACTAAATTTAGTCAAAATTAAAACAACTTATTCGCGTAGGTACTCATATTGTTTTTTTTTTACTCTCTGTTTAACAAAAACTCTTTATAACGCAACAAAATACCCGGTCCTTTCAATTTCGCTATATAGAAGAATTATCATTACAATCGATAAAATACCCGATCACTGAGGATTTTTTTTTTTTTTATTTCGGAACTATTTTTTCAGTCTTTTCTTTTTTTCTTTTTGTGCATTTATTGTTTTAATCAGCTTTGCTCTAAAAGCGTGTCCCAGTTTCTAGAGATTTCCACGGCTTCGTAGTGTCGCGTTGCATTTTTCTTTTTAAACGTGTGCTTTCTAAAGTGAACATGGCCAATCGGCTGCATTCAGTTCTAGTTCATCCTTGCCCGTTCCTTTTTTTATTTTAGCACGACGAGTGTGTGTGTGTGTGTGTGTGTGCTTTGCGACGCATGCGCCGCGGTGTACCGACGCCGTTCTTATACATTATCTGGAACATTCCACCAACCGACACTGCAGAAGTATTTCGGCGCCCTCAACCCCACAGAAGGGCGTGGGCTAGACCTGTAGACCGATGTTCCAATTCACATATTGTCTCTGTATAATGTTGCAACGTATGCAAGAATGGGAAAAGTGCTTTTGTTTCCAAACACTTTTATGGTTTCGTTTCTTATCTAATGGTCTCCACGATGCAGTTATTTTTAGATCGTTTTGTCATTTTTAAGTTTGGATAAACGAAATTATATACATCGCGTATGTGAATAAAACATTCAATGTTAGAATTCCTAGAGAAAATTGCTAAGGCTGCGATTGATGTTATATTTTTTTCTTCATACCTCGGTCGAAAATACGTACTTCCGGCGTCAATTTTAAGGCAGCAAGACTAACATTTATGCATTGATGGGACTACATGCACTGATGCCGGAAGTAAGTACTTTCGACCGGCTATAAAGATAAATAGTTCTCATGTACACCGCTTCATGAGACTGCCGCCAGCCAATAGTCGCGAACAGCTGTCATTCGTTTTTTTTTTATGTATAACCTTAAAACTGCTTGCTAGATATTTATCTGTGTTTTTATATAATAAATGTAATTAATAAAGTGAAGAAAAATAGTATACATCACACGGGCGGAAGGTTTGAGAGCCTTAAACTGCGCGTCATGATGCCCGAGGGCGAGACGAACCGAGAGAATCATGACGCGCAGTGCATAAATCTCAAACTTCCTGCCCTTGTGGTGTAATATACTATTCATTTAGTGTTTTTCATGATAAACCGAAAATTAGTCGATACTTGAAATAGAACCAGGAAATTTGGGTCCTCTAATCCCTATCTATCATGAGTTCAAGGACTGTATATACGGCTGAAAATGATCACGAATTTACAAATCCCTGCGAAAACAATACTCTCCGCTGTCCTGTTACGTAGGCTCGTAGGTGGTATGTATGTCGTGCTTTAGTAGCTGTTTGCCGACGCCCTTTAAAAACCTCGAGTTGACCTTGAACCTGCGCTTTTATCATGCAGCTTATATGTCAGCTGTTCAGGCCGATTGTCGTCAGCTTCAAACGTTGCTCGGTTGTTTTCATCTAGCTTTTGGATGCATTAAAACTTGGATTTTGTAACACAAACGCCCACATCGATCAAACAATAGTATTTTAGTCTCTTTTTTTTAAATTGCACTTTGCTTTTACTCAACTAACAAAAGTAAAGTGGCCTTCGTCCGGCAATATAAATCCACAGAGGTGTATCTGCGGAAAATAGATTTCTACGGTCTTTCTTTATAATTTTCTAAAAAGTTGCTGAATCGATTTTGCTAAAATTTAAATGGGAATAACTTGAGATATTTTTAGTGTCTAATGAAACCGAAGAGCACCGATCACGCTTTTTCTTTGATTTTTGTTAATTTTCTAAAAAGTTGCTGAATCGATTTTCCTACAATTTACATCGAATAAAAACAAGAATCATCGAAATCGGTTCACAGCCGACGAAGATATCGACGGACAGACATAAAAAAACACGGTTATAGCATGTATATCTTCTGCGCATGCGTCGACTTTCCTCTAAAACAATAGGGCTCTTCATATTTGCATACCACACATCCTCCCAGAATTTGGTTTCAATCCGCTCATCCGTTTGACCTGTATCGTGCTCACAAACAAACAGACGCGCAGAGTTTTTCCAAAAATATGGTGTTTTGGATTTGGAAGACCTCAAAACGAACAAAATTGTGAAAAGTGATTTTTGACCTAAACTGGCACCATTCCCTACTTGTGAGTTGTGGGTTGGAATGGTAATTGAGAACCTCTTCCTTGTTTTGAAGTGGGTTAAAAACTGAAACAGACGTTCCTGTTCACTTCCAAGAGGCTAACTAGAACGAGTTTGTTGGAATATGAACTGCGTGGGGCCGTTCGAAATCATTGGAACGAGACGCGCTTTCTCTGCGTAAGAGATATCTGACGAGAATAAGCGTCAATCTAATAAAATCTGAGAGCATTTCGATCCCAACGGATACACAAACTAACGGCCCTTCGCATCTGCTTCTATATAATAAAAAAACACACGCGACGTCGTCGCCCGTTCAAAATAGACGCTATACCCACGAGTTGAATGACACGTCAGACTCCGACGCAAGTAGGTGTTGTAGACACAAGATAGGCCGATTTTACGCTTTATGGGTGGGTGGCCGTTTTAACTTCCTGTACGGTCAACAAATCTCTGTATTTGTGTCGTAGACCCAACAGCTGTTGACTAAAAACACCATACCATCACACTAATAATGATGGGAGGAAATTAACGGAAACCGAAAAAAATGTTTTTTGGGTTGCTGAGTTTTTTTTATTCTAAATACGAGTGTTTTAGCATGCTTCCAGGCATCTGATCGAAAAACTGAAATCTACGTTTTGTAGTGCACGATGTCAACTTTTCAAAACTTTTTTTGAAATTATTATCGGACTTACGGTAACGCATACAGGCCTGCCGGAAAAAAGCGCACTGCAAACTTTCAATCGCGATTTCGCGAAAACTAATAATCCGACTGCACCCACCTTGGGCACATATAAAGAACATAATAATCCCAACTTTCTCTCAAAATTTTAGCGCTCCAGCTCAAAAAATGACGGAGCTATAAATTTTCGAAAAAAACGCCTAATTTTCTGGTTTTTCCTAAATTTTTCAGGACCTAATTATCCGTTTAAGACATTCGACCTCTCATTCTGTAGATATTTCAATTCTCTACAAACCATTTCATTGGGGCATTCCGATTGCTCCATTAGTTTCAAAGTTACAAGCAAAAAAAGACAAAAATCGCGTTTTTTTTGCAATAAACTGTTGATAACTAACAAATGGACCGGAAACTCGAGTGAAAAATACATACCTATTCATCTGCTTATTATCTTTTATATCATCGCACAATCGGTTTGCTACTAGTTTTTATGTCACGAGAACGCTGTTTTAAATCTCTATAGCTTGGCCTAGCTGTTGAGGTGTCGTTATTTTAAAATACCTTCTTTATTTGCTATAGAACAAGGAGCTGCTGCCTGTCAAGTTTGTTCCAAGCAAACGGTAACGAAACCGTCACCCGAATGCGCAGTAGCTAAGACGAAGCTGTTTGTGGCGATGTTGGAACACGTTTTAGTTACTGCGCATGCGGGTGACGGTTTCGTTACCGTTTGCTGGCTGCTTGGAACATGCCTGTCATGGGACAGGCTGTTTATCTTTCAACAGTTACTGTGTCAAAAAGTAACAGTTTTGTGTGGACTTGAAAATCGCATAAACGAGCTAAAAATCCTCACTTGTTTTTTAAAAAAGGCGTAGGTACTTGTCATTAATTTTGGTTCACTGATCTATCTAACCACTATTTAGAAATAACGGTGTTTTTAATTGAACTTAAACCCATTGGAAAGTTAGTGAAGACGTCATTCTTTTTCCGTGCGAAATGATTTTATCATTTCCGATATATCACACGAAACATCAGGTCTTATTTAAAGGGGAACAGAATGATCTTGGTCAAACACTCATTTTATAAAGTAGCTAATTAACAAAAAAAAAATAATGAATTACTTTCTCTAATTGTTTACATTTCTCGTATTTCCGGCAAATAGTAAAATGTGACTTAGCAAATAAAACGTTATAGTTGAAAATATAGTTACCGTTAAGCACGATTTAATGTTGGTATCGCAGTAATGAAGAGGAATATATCAGCCAAACCCTTCCAATTTTTTTTTTAAACTACGCTATACTGTGCCATTAAAACAACTCTCGTGATACTAAATATTTTACCGCAACGGGAGCGCCAGCTATTGGACGTTAAAGCAACACACGCCATACTAATTTTTTTACCACACGAGAGCGCCATCCGTTGAACTTAACAGCAGCACGCACAAACCAGACTGAGCCACTGAGTTACGGCTATTAGTCCGTTTAAAAAGTTAGCGATTGTTGGAGTCTCTTGTGTCTGAATCTGATCTTTAATTTCAACTGAGTGGCACTTGATAAACGATTTGGATTAACCCCCCGAGCGATCTAAATTGGTTCGTTCTTCGTTTTAACAAGCGACCTTTTCAGCCATATTACGTGCCCGTTCGAACTGACCTAATCATTTTAGAAGCCAATCGATTACAGTTCGTAATTTGTTTTAATGGCTAACCAATGACCACGTCTCACGCACATGTTGCGTTCCTTGTTCTTATTATGCAAGTACGTTTTATAATTAGAGTTCGCTGCAATCGAGAAAATAGCACACTGCGTAAGCGATGTTAGTTTTGTTCATTATTTATTTATAAACACGTTTACAGCTGTTGTATTACAGAAGTACAGGTACATATTTATATAGATACTATTTACGTATGTATTTTGTATTTACTAGTCGATAACATTATCGTTTTCTTAAAGGCGTTGCAAACGAGGCTTGATTTTTGCCGCTAGGTTTGACTACTAGCTTTCTCGCGCAGCTTTTATGTGCTCGCTTCACACGAGACGTCTTTTCAAGCTTGCTTTGTAGGTAGGTTCGGTGCGTGCGCAGTGATAGAACGGTAACAAAAGTGGACGTTTATTGTCTCTGAACAGAACGCACAGTGTTTGTTTGTGGGCGTTTGTTCATGTCGCCCACGTGACAAGATACTGTTTCCTGATTGGTTCTTGCTCAGTGCAAGCAGGGGACCAAGCAAGAAAAATAGCCCCTGTTCTGATTTTAAAATCCATCGTGTGAACTAGCAGGCGAGCCCTAAGTGACGTCATTTCAATCCTCATAACCTACCAGCAGAAGTCCCAGCAGTGTTTCCAGCCTCGTGTGCAACGGCCTTTAGGATAACAGACATAACCCAGTTGTCAACGTGCTTGACTATAATATGTACCGGTCACGTTTTCTTCCATTATTTACTGTCTCTGCTATGTATCAGTTAAGATGGTAAGTAGAAAAGCATGCCAGATGGGTCTATTCTATAACATCGCACTTTTGTTGATTAGTTCACTTGTACTCCACGCGACCCCCAAGTTTCTAGCACTAAAGAAATTAAAAATATCATCTTCCAATTCTCAGGTTCGAATGGTTTTTAGTAACCTACGCGCAGTTGTCGCTTTTTTTAGCAATTAGTGCTCTGATCAAAAAATACCCTAAAATCAACTATAATAACATTTTCGGGCGAGTTATTCAGATCGATCCAGCAGGACAACCATTTAAAAATGTTCACCAGCCTCCACTGACTGATTTCCTATCAAATCAATTGCAAATCAGCTCTTTGTTCATGTTATCAGTTGAGTTTCACTGTAATAAAAAGATGCGTCATTGAATTGTTTTGTCCCTACGTAAAGATCACTATCTTATCAAAGTCAATAATCGTCACTTGTTGTATAAATAGGGAACAGACATGCATGGTAACAAACACGTATTTATCTTTTATTTGTTTCAATGCTTGACTTGACAATTTTCCTGTCAAAAATTAATGTTTATTGAAATGAATGGTCGAGTGCCCAGGTACAGGGCGGAGAAATGACCTGACCAGTACCAAGTTTTAAGATTAGAACATTTTCCAAGGGTGCAGTTATAAAAGCTCGCACCGGGCGCATAAAAGGTCCCATATTCTACGTACATATATTTGTATATATTTTTTCATTTTTTTTTAAATATTGTCTTTATTTCTTATACTCCAAACCAACCACTTAAAAATACATGCAGGAGTACTTTTTGGCGTGCAGATGTAGTTGCAAGCCGGCGTTTTTTTATGCGATGTGTGTGACAATAACCAGAAGTTTAACTTCTGTAGTGTATAGTCTAAAATACGCAGTCTCGTTTTGACTGAAATTGTTTTTATTCGTGAGAACAGATTTCAACAATTTTAAAAATGTGTTGTTTCTATGATAATCACATGCTCGTTTAACCTTGATTTAATTTTTTAAACAACGATGCGATCCCAGCGCATCGTGCAAACTGCAAGTCGGTAATTTTATGAATTTTTGCTTCTATTAATATTCCGAGAATCTACAGTGGTATTATCTTATCTTTTGGACACTAAAATTTCAATAACTGGAAATTCTTATCAGTTTCAAACATACAATAATTAAATTGACGTTTTCACGAAAATACACAGTATTTTAGCAAAATTCTTGTCTGCAGTTATCAGGCCGACAGCCAAATGGCCCGTTCTTTGCGCTGGTCATGTTTACCCTTATGTCACGTTCTTTGGGTTGAAAATTTACGGATTTTTTCCGTCCGTTTAGAAGCTCGACTTATAAATTGTTGGGGAACGCCACTGACTGTCACTGAACATTATATTAGTTATAGTTTCATCCCTAAATATAAACAGTTCATATATTATAACCATAACACACTTGAATAAAGATAACAGCTAGACACTTATGTTAAAAGAGACTGTAATGTAAAAATATAAGATAACTGGACACACATTCTATCCGAAACTGTTGAACAAATTAGAAGTCTCAAATTAAATTTATAAAATTCTGAATTTCTTATTTATTTAATTATTTTCCCAATCATCCCTAACAAAATACTAGTTAAATTTTTTAAGTTGGATTACTCCTGAATCGATTTTACCACCGTTAATTCGTACGTATCGTGATGAAACATTTTGTGCACTTCCCTTCATTGAAACGTAGAGAACTATATATGTTTCATCACAATCTGTAAGAATTAACATACTCAAATCGGTGCCACACTCTTTTTTTTTTCATTGCCATATTTGTACAAAATTTTAACTAATCTGAAAGTGAGTTAGAATTTTTGAACACTCAAGTTATCTGCTTTAACTTGAGTTTAACTGATAGCCTCCAAATATCCTTATGTAGGTACTCACAAAAATTAGTTTTTGCATCAAAAGACTCATTGTGCCCAACAAGAATTCAAATGCCAAAAATAATTGTTTAGAGACATTTTTTTATTTTATTTTACAATGATGGCTGCATTTTGGTATCCGATTTTCTATTTGATGAAATAAAATTTTATTGTATATCGAGAAATAATAAGATTTACGAATGTTATAAATATGTGCTTTTTGAGTACAGTTACAACGAAATTATTTAGTGTCGTTTCAGATTTAAAGGCGTCTTAATTGATTTCAGATAGAAATCGATTATTTTAAATTACATTTCAGTATGATTCCTGCAAAATTATTACATATTTATTGTGCGGACGTGCGAATGTATAAGAGAGCATCAAATATGGCTGCCGTTGCATCGTGACACGTTTCGTTCTTGTTGTATGTACTTTGGTTATGACGTCACGAGTGGCAAGTAGATATTATTGAGCTGCATTTAAACAAAAGAATAAAGTTCATGGTGTCTGCCATCTATCGACGCTTCGTATAACAACTGTATAGTTCTAACATAACACGCATAGATGGACGACTTGTCTTCATTTTGACAAACGAATATCAGATATTCAAAATATTTAACAATTAATATGTTTTTCTTTTGTTGCAGATAAAAAACGTAGAAAATTTAGAATTAGAAGTAATGCAAACACCCTCAGATGTAGTTAGCAAAGCTGACATAACATTTTGCTGCGTCTCGGATCCCATGGCGACCAAAGAAGTAAGTATAGAAATAAACTGTCTATATTAGTACTAGTTGATACTTTCACCAATTCAGCTAACTTTCAGTATTAAATCATGGTTTTTTCATCTTTTTACATTCAAAAAATAAAAATATTACTTTTAGTCAAACTTTCCGAAGCTCACAACTAGAGAATACAATCCCGGGATCCCGGCCGTTTTCTGGTCCCGAAAATCCCGGGATCGTACTTGGCTAATCTCGGGATTTTCGGGATTGCCAAAAACAGATCTAGTTTGCATTCCGTAATATTATATTAATATTATTTATTAGGCATAACGACAAAAAACAATCCTTAAATACGCGGTACGATATGTATAAGAATATGAAATCTCCAGATCCTGAAGTACAAGTACAAAATGAATCAGGGTTGGCAAATAGTATTAGACGTGAAATAAGCCTGTTCGAAAATGGAGAAGTTCGTGGATATCACTTAGAAACGGCATATAAGTATCTATTGTCTATTCCTCCAACGAGCGCAGAACCTGATAGAACGTTTTCAGCTTATTTTGGCAATAAACTACGAAGCAGGCTTGGAAGTCAAACATTGGATGCTTTGATATTTCTGCGATTGTATTTTCTAAATTCTGAATAGTTTTTTTGTGTTGTCTTTTTGATTTCTTGCAAAAGTAATTTTTTTTTGTTTTGTCTATTTTCTTTTCTTACTATATTGTGATTTGTGTTGTGCAACTATTTTAAAAACATTTTTTAAGAAATTACTCAAGTTTTTTTTCATTTGAGCTCAAACACATAGTCTAATCCCCGGATAGCCCTGGGATCCCGGGATTACGCATCAAAAATCCCGTAATCCCGGGATTGAAAAACATTCTCGGGATTGTATTCTCTACTCACAGCAAACAAGTAAAATTCGTCAAAAATTGTTTGCATCAACGCAAGACGTTTAAAAGGAGTACTTGACACCGTCTTAAAATTAGAATGACTTTGCCGTTGCACATTTTTTTGAACAGTCTGTAGAAAGAATTCGAATATAAATTGGCAATATAATACGTTTTCAATTTCCTTTCTAGATGGTTTTTGGTAACTGCGGTGTCTTATCTGGAGATTTGACGGGCTCCAAAGGATACGTTGAAATGACGGGGATCGACAGCGAGACCAGCCGGGACATTGCCGAAGGCATCATATCAAAAGGAGGGCGTTACCTCGAAGCGCAGATCGAAGGGAGTAAACGTGAAGCAGAAAACGGCACTCTTGTTATACTCGCGGCAGGTGACAAGACTGTATTTGACGATTGTCAGTCGTGTTTCAGCGCAATGGGACAAAATTCATACTTCTTAGGTGAGTTTTTATCACGACTTTTTATCGCCCCACTTTTTGGCGTTTTTTTTTTTTATATTTTTTTTTTTATTTGCCAATGTGAATTCGGGGTGGACGCTTTTAAGGCGCATGTACGACTAAACCAAAAGATATACATCAAATTAATGTATTACAGAATTGTGGGTCTTCAAAAGGTCTACAGAAAAGTCCCCGATAACATATTTGTATTTTCTAAGGTTGACCCCCAGTAACCATTTTTGTCTTTCAAAAATTTGATCATAAATAACAAGTTATTTGCGAAACTATTTTGAGCGAATGGTTATTGATTGTCCAATTAACATGTTAGTTACCTTAGACATTTAATTTAGATCAAAATTGATCTATATGTTACGGTTAATACAAGAAAGTAGTTTATTCGCGAATTAACCGGCTAATACCCGAATTAACCAACGTCAAGGATTGGTTAATTCGGGTAATTAGCCGATTAATTCGCGAATAAACTACTTTCTTGTATTAACCATAACATATACACCATATCAATAAAATGAATATCTTAGAAGATATCACAGATTTAAAATAAAAAGTATGCTTTACTTGCTTGGCGAGACTATTTTGACTGACGATATCCTTATCCAATTAAACATGTTACCTTTAAGGAGGTTGAGCCGTTTTACGAATATAATGAAAAAAATTTGAAATAAAGTTTATTAATAGATTTTTTATGACAAAATTTTCTGTAAAAAATCCAAAATCATTAGGAAATTTATAAAGTTAAAAATTAAAAAAAAAAACTTTTACATGTAGTTTTATGCAAAATATGTCAACCTAGCATGCAAACGGTACATTTTTATTTTTTGCAAATAACCAAATAATGTCAGTAGTTCCGAAAACTAACTATGTAAAGCATCGATGTCTTACGCATATTTTAATATTTTTTCCAATTTAATTAGGAGACTTTTAATCAATAAAAAAAATTATTAAACCTTAGCACTTTTCGATTATAGACTTTTATTCTTGACAATTTTAACTGAATTTTCAACTTTTTAATGATTTAATTTTAATTTTTATTACTTCTAATTTCTTTTTTTTTAATTATTTACTGTAAAATACAGATATTTACATAAATTTATTTTTTCTAACCTAACTTTGTATAAAAAATTCAAAAGTTAGTCCATTAAGTAAAATACTGAAATAATCAATTAATATTAAAAAAAAATTATTTATGCCTTTATGACAATAATTTATTGGTATCATCGACTTATACCCTTTTGTAAAAATTTATTATGGAAAAGTTCCCATTTAGAATTCGACTTACTTTTGATTGGGACTGTAACGGATCAACCTCCTTAACAGGCAAAAGGGACAATAATATTTAAATCAAGAAAAATTGCGCTTTAGGTTGGGGATTTTTAGTTTCAAATATACGTGGTCACCCAATCTTTGTCCGAACGCAGTCGGTACTAATAAAAATGCGTATATTTTACAGGTGACATCGGCAACGCGACCAGAATGAACCTAATTTTAAAACTGATCACCGGCATAACAATTGCCGGTCTAGCCGAGGGCATGGCGTTGGCCGACCGCGCCGGCTTAGACAAATCCGACATTTTGGAAATTTTAAAACTGACCACACTTAGTTGTCCGGAAATAATTGAGAAGAGTTTGAAAATGATCAACGTGGACGAATTGTACAAGACGCATTTCTCGTTGAAACACATGCAGAAAGATCTCACGCTAGCCTTAGGTCTTTCGGAAGCGCTCGAACAGCCCTTGCCGTTGACTGCCGCCGCCAACGAAGTCTACAAACATTCAAGAAGATTAGGTTACGCCGATCACGATATAGCTGCTGTATACGTAAGGGCACGTTACTAACCTTTAAAATATTATGTAAGCTATCAGTTTTTCTATTTTCATTGACCAACTCGAGGAACAATGAACAATATTAAATCTGATAATGTATTCTTTCAATCAACTCTATTAGTCGTGTAGGAAGAGAAATATAATTATACACGGCAGGTTGCTTCACTTTTTTCATTTTTTTTTTATCTAAAAGTTCAAAGGGCGGGATTTTTGTTTAAACTTTCTGGACAATGTTCATAAAACTGTTCAAAGGCGAAGACATCAACAACTTTTTCAACTAACGTACACACGAATTTAATGATCCAGAAAGCCATTGTTGAAACTGTTTCAAGTTAAAACCGCTGTCAAATACAGATGGTAGCACTGTTCCAAAAAAAATCAGCTCCTGTGCAATCAATACACTTTAAATGTTAGAAATTAGTTTTAATCGTCCATATATGCAATCAAATAATTGTACCTTTAGCAATAGCGAAACAATACGCCATTTTGTAGACCTCAACAATGAGATCCTCAGAAATGTGTTCATTTGTTTGTTGTAATTGTAAATTGTTAGAAAAAATCTTTCTAAATTAACAGACTATAATTTTGTTATGTAAATTTTTTTCACTTAATTTAGTCAAAATTATATTGTTTTCTTTTGCTCTCTGTTTAAGAATATTCGTCCCTGCAAACACCCCCTGCACCCTTCATCTCAAATCTTTTCCCCTCGCCTAAAAACGGTTCGCGCTCTCCCGACGCTATTTTTAAAGCTAGAGGGTTCTGGTAAACGCCAAATGAAAGACAGTACTTCAGGCGAATTTTTTGAAAAAAAGTTTCGTCTACGTGTGAAATATTACGTAACTTATTATTTTTTTCAAAAGGTTGTAAGTTTTTTCAGGATTTTTTTTCAAAAAATTCGCCTGAAGGATCTGTAGTCTGATTCTTTGTCTTTCATTTGGCGTTTACCAGAACCCTTTAGCTTTAAAAATAGCGTCGGGAGAGCGCGAACCGTTTTTAGGCGAGGGGAAAAGATTTGTGATGAAGGGTGCAGGGGGTATTTGCAGGGACGAATACTCTTAACGAAAACTATACAGAGTTTACACTGTATATATTTAGTAAAGCGTGCTGCCACCTGTATTAAGTTACACTTTATTGAACTAGAGTTACAATTGTTTTTATTTATGGTGCTAGTTTTTTATACATGTATAAATAAATGCTAAGCACTGAGTGTTTTTACATTACTAATCAAGTATTTCTTTTTCTACACTCGAACCTAAGAATAGCGAAATAATTAATGATCAACAACATAGATTTAGTGGAAATGTGTACAGATGTCGAATTATAAATAAGAAATTGAACTGAACGCAGTTCATCAATTTTTTAATATTTGACATGTATATTGTCAAGTTTTATTTGACAAATATTTTAAAATACTAAAACGAAATTACTAATTCAAAGATTATAATTATATTACACATTTATAAACCAAAAGAGTAACGATAATTTCATAAGTCATGCATAAAAAAAAATTAATCATCGTGTCATCAATTTTTGTCCTTTTTTAAAAAAAATCTTTTTTTTTTTAATTTAATGTTGTGTGTTTTTGTATTCTATTATTGATGTTAAAAATCAAGCAGGACATTACTTATAAAAATGGTGTAATTAAAGATTTTTTAATGCGCAAACTCAATCCAGTTGTAAAAACCAATTGAATATTTTGATGTTGAATGTCACAAAACATACACATTAAATTACATATTGCGTAGAAAAAATGGCGTAATCAGGAATTTTCCAATGCACAAACTCAAAACTGTGTGAGCTTGCGCAGCAGTCAACATTTCAGTTGAAACGTATCGAATGTTAGAGGGGGCCACAAAGTAGTAAATACCCTCTATATTGCTATCAAAGATCGGGAGAAAGACTTAAACACCACGGTGCAGACATAATATACACGTCCATCTCACTTATTATACTCTGAGTCTCATGCGCATGTCCGTAAATGGATGCGCGTCAGTTTGCGCATGTAACTAAGCTGTGAAAGGGAGATGGCTTGCTCTATTCCACTTACTAATTGCTTCACTACAGACGCGACACTTGCGCACAACGGGTCAAGTAAGAAGAAAGAGATAGAAAACAGTCATTTGCTGTCTCTCTTCAAGCTTCCACTTACGGCCACTAGCAATATAGAAGTTATTAAATATATGGTAGT
Organism: Xanthostigma xanthostigma; assembly: GCA_963575645.1. Taxonomy (NCBI): domain Eukaryota; kingdom Metazoa; phylum Arthropoda; class Insecta; order Raphidioptera; family Raphidiidae; genus Xanthostigma; species Xanthostigma xanthostigma. Next base: position 2,687,653 of record OY754469.1, on the reverse strand, counting down.
AATATATAATTATGCATATCTCCGCCATTTTTGAAGGGTCTGATAATTCCATCGTAGGATGCAACCCTTCTCCAGATGACCGCCAATAAATTCCGATTCGTTTCATAACCACAATCATTATACTAACTCAACTGCCGTAAAATAAAAAGAGGACCAACTTGCTTTACCCTTTCCCGGTTAGGAGCCACGAGACGTATTGGCGTGAGAATGGAGATGGGAAAACCAAGTATGTTTGAGATTTGAGATTAGTAGTGTGTGTTATAACTCGTTAATAATCTAGTAACTTATTAAAAATATGTTTGTATTGAGAAAAACAAATTTTAAACATGCAATTCTTTCAATGACAGACTTTATTCTAATTAATATTTGACCGTACGTGCTAACCACTCTTTCTCGTGCTGTAGCGACCCGCCTAACTCTAAAGTAAGGATTCAAGGTCAACCGGGAAAGGATTGAAAACAGTAAAATTAAACTCATCTTACAATGAAACGAGGATTTAGAATAGCCGATCTGGCAACAATGTCGTTATTTATCTGGCATTTCTATGACTCTATTACAAATTTACAAATCCCAGATTTGATTTCGAGAAAATGTACTAAACCCAAATAACTCTACCTGTGGCTTTAACAAAGCAAGAATTCAAATTATTGCAACACATTTTAGTTTAAACTGCACTGTACAATACAGTTTGTCTGTAAGTTTTTTTTTTGTTCATGTTAGTAAGTTAAATCTGACTTGACCTTCACTTTTTTTTTTTTTTGACGTGATAACGTCTTATAAATTGATGAAACACCAGCTGCACGCACGAAAAAGTGTAACGTTCCGCCTGTGTAACGTTCCGCCTGACCCTGTGCGTGCAAGCGAGAGCGCAGTATAAGCGATAGAGAGTCGGTAAAAATATAGTTTGACAGCTACTAAAATTTAGGTTATGTATTATTAAATATGATATTCGAGCGGAATACGTTATCACGTAAAACTATCGTCCGTAAACCGACTTTACAGACAGCCAATTTTTTTTTTTTTAGAATTTAAACGTATACAGTGTAGTAGCGTTAATAACAAATTTATGGGCGTGAACCTGACTGGGAAGCCATTTTTTCTAATAAGCGTTTCCTTTGACTGTCGATACAGATTTAAACTGTATCTATAGTCAAAGATTATTTTTAAACTCAGTTGTAATTTTTCACTTGGAATTAATAGGATTGTACCTACAACAAATCTGTGATTACAAGGCATATTTTTGGATGCTTTGACAAAATAAACTTAATAATAATATCAGGACATTTTCGGGATTAAAGATAATAGTTCGGATTTCTAAAAGTATAATAACCAATGGCCGATTTTCTTGCGCTCGGGCTCTGTGCTGCACACCGAATCAGCACATAAACCTTCAACATCAGATATCCCCGCAGTACATCGCACATCCCTTACCCTTGAGTTATAGCGTGCTATTTAGATAGACCTTCGAGCTGCAATGCATTCATCTATCGTCAGCTGATTATTACAAAAGTTTCGAGCTTTTTGCTGACCTGTATTTGGGGGTATCTTCAATTGTCTCTGCAAAACACCTTATTTAAAATTTTCACGAGCTGCCACTGTCCAGTTTTAAATATTAAGTTTGTTCCAAACAGACAGAGAATGGTAACAGAACCGTCACCATCTTGTGCTGTAGCAAAACTGACGGTTCTGCTACCGTTCTTTGGCTTCTTGGAACAAAACTATTAGCTAATTGACATTCGGCCCAGATAACGTTGATAGGTGATAAAATAAATTTAAGAAAGGTACATGTATTAAGATTTGTCAAAAAACAAAAAAAGTTGACCGTTACTGCGCTTTGTAACCACAGAACATAGGGCAAGACCCTAGTATCAGATATATTTATTATTATATTTTGTTAATATATGTGAACTGAGATATTGAATATTTTTTGTATGACAGTTGTAAAATTTTATTCAAAAATCAAGTTTAAAAAAAAAATAATGTAAAAACCGAAAAATATTTTTTTGAATTGTGTGTGACGATTTTCTTTTATAAAATGAATTTTTCCAGGAAGTTGAAATGCGAGCTGATGAAGAGGCGTGAGTTATTCTTTTTTTTGTGGTGTTCTTTTTTTTTTATTTGGCGTCCTACAATACTTTTTCTTTTAATTTTTACTGTCTGAACTTTTTTGTCTCTCGTGAAAATTGTTTTTATGATTAAAATATTGTTCGTTTTATTCATTATTACGCTGGACTCCGAGAAAAGCCGATTTTCACTGGCAAGGTAAATATGTCCACAATTTTTGGTTTGATAACCTAAAAACCGCCTCGTGTCTTTTAAAGAATACGTGATTTTGACGGTTTTCGGAGCGCAATTATCAACCGTTTTCTGTGGAATATAAACATATCGAGTAGGTACCCATCGAACTAAAAAAGAAATCTTAAACATCAATCTTTTTGTGTAAACGTGTCCACCAAACTTGATATTGATAAACATGCAACGGAATGTGATATAAGTAACAAAACAACTGAATTGTAAGAATTTGATTCCATTAAAATAAAAGTTACTAATGTTGCAAAATAAGTCTAAAATTTTAGTGAGAATCATGAGTCTGCATAGTTGCAATAAGAGAAAAGATGTTGGGTTCAGTTGTAGACATTGGGGAATAACATTAAACGGTGCACTGTAACGCAATTTGTCTCGAAAAACATACAAAGTGAGGTTAAGTTTACTCAAATACAAGGTTTTTTCCCAAAGAAAACTAATAGAGTTCGCCCAGGTAAGTTCAATACAGCAGATTTACGTTTGGTAAAGTTGATTGGGTTGTTAACAATTACTTCCCTGACTTTAGATACTATAAAATATTTAGATTTATTGGTTTGAGTTATACAAAAATGTTAAAAACACGTCAAAAAATACATTGTGCAAAGTAAACGCTTTCATACAAAGTATCTTTTAATCTTTTGTGGTATCTTTGTATCTCGATTACTTATTTGCAAATATCTACTGCAGCTCTAAAGCCGCTGCACACGAGGCTAGAAACGCTACTAGATTTGCCTACTAATTTGCCGGTAAGTGCTCGCTTCACACGAGACTACTTTTCAAGCTTGTTTTGTGGATAGATCTGGTGCACGCGCAGTGACAGTTCGTGTTATAAACACAGAGCAGAACGTGTCTGTTGTCTGACTGAGAAGAATGCCGCCATGTTGGTTTATGGGCGTTTTTTTAAGTCGCACATGCGACAAGATACTGCTTCCTGATTGGTTCTTGCTCATACCTAGCTGCAGATCTAGTACGGAAAATAGCCCCTGTTTTAATTTTAAAACGTATCTTGTGAGCTGGCAGACCAGCCCGCAATGACGTCATTTCCAGGTTTGTACCCAGCCTACCGGCTAGCAGAACTCCTAGCAGACTTTCTAGCCTTAACACGCAATTCCTTCTTTCCACGTACGTCAACGATTAGAGAAAGAAACTATAGTTTGGAGCATAACTCGTTGTCAACTTCAGATGGTATTCCGAAAACCGTCAAAATTTCACTGTCAAACTCCGTATATTTATCAAAAAATCAAGGCGGTCGGTTTCAAATTTATCAGTCCAAAATAAATTGTTGATTTTTGCCTCTGTCAGTTGTATGCTCGGTTGCAGAAAGCTTTGTTTGGCAATACATATTTCTCCATAATAAAAACATAATTTTAAATCGATCTTGTTCGTAAAATAATTGGTCTGTCGAAACGATATTGTTTTGAAACTGTGCACACGTATATGTAACATACTTTTACGCGTTTTGATCAAAATTTAGCTTGAAAAGCGACGTTTTTTTTTTAACTAGATATCGATCATTTGTCGTTATGTGAGTGCGACGCAATGTTCTACATAGTGGCATTGGACTGCTCCTGCGTGTATAAATCACAACGGAACGTCAATGTCAAATCAAATTGTTTGACAAAGCTTTCTGAAACCCAACAGTAATTTTGTTCTGTTAAGTTTGTTCACATTAATAAATATTTATGTTGCGCGTTGGCAGTCGACATCTTATCATACAACTATCACCTAAAAACATGTATTTTTTAACGACTTAATATTGACCAACGAATATTGCCCAAACCCGAAATCTTACATTTAAACAGGTATTGGCTGTTATAAAATGAGCAAAACTAGTTTTGCGCATTTCTAGTTCTAGTCTATTTCTGAACGGATACTACGAGTTCTGCTTGTTTCAATCAACGTCTGAACCCGAATAAAAGTAGGGTTATGTTTACCTATTGAATCGTTCTCCTGAATGTTTTATTAATATAATGATGGGATATTCAGTGTAATAATTAAGAAAAAATGCAAGGTGAATTCGAGTCTCAACTAGTTCGCGGCTATTGGATGCTTCTGAAACATAATTTTATGACGAAACATAATTACCTTACGACACAAAGTGAGGTTAAGAAAGAAAATTTGTTGAAAGCGGAATTAAAACCTTTGTCTGTTAAACAATACAGAAGAATAAATCGCTTTGATATAATAAGTATCGTTGATGTGGAAAAGTTAATTAAAAAACGCAAAGAAGATTCCGATGCCATACTAGTATTGTCCGTTCAGAAATGGGCAGAACTAGTTTTGTCCAATTGAAAATGCGTAAAACTAGTTTTGCTCATTTTATAACAGTAAATACCCGTTTAAATGTAAGATTTCGGGTTTGGGCAATATTCGTTGGTCAAAACTAGTTTTGCACATTTATTTCGGTCATTGACCGAATTCGGGTATAGACAATCAATTCGATATAAATAATAGTACGTATATTGAACTGATTGACAAAAATTATGATGGAAGATTAGTTTTAAAGAACTAAAGAAAATGAACCATTCATATACGTATGTTTGAAGCATTTTTAGCCTGCACAAACAATACAAATAGTTAGTAATGTGAACGAAGCTTTAGGCTACGAATTTCTATAAGTTAATTACTTACCTATTTTATTTTCTATTTGAAAAACTTGACTTCTGATAAGTTTTAATTAATATAAAGTTGTAAAAAAATACAATGAACAAATTTGTTTTGTTTAAAAAATGTAATTAAAAATTATTTTTATAGTAAGTAATGTTGTAGTTTAAGTTTTTTTTATTTATAAGCTTTGCAAATATGTAGCATGACTTATAGTTTATTAATAATTTTAGTGCAATTATTAATAAAATGAGATTTAAAATCAGTCGGTCGTTTTTTTTTCCGAGAGCTCGTAAGGTCGAATGAAATTCGCCTTTACCCGATCCAACATTTTTTTTAACGATATCTTGTTTTCTTTTTTATGCATTCCTAGCTGTCCGTCCTGGTTTCATACGGGTGCAAAAGAACGAATGGGGGAGGGACATGAGTACGCACGTTCATCTTAGTTTACCGAGATGAATGTTGTGTCCAAATTTCGTGATGATTGAACGTACCGTTCAAAAGTTTTTGTCAGACGAACAAATGAGTTTAACCAAAATTTAAGCTGCTGAAAATATGTTAAAAACATATTTTTTTTTAAGTTGTATAGGTAAATAAATAATAATAGTGTTGAAGTCTTGCTTCAATAAGCTTTCACCCAACACGATGCCCTTGATTTTTTTTTCATTTCCAAATTCATCCCTTGAAATTAACCCCCAGAATCAAAATTCAACTGTTTATACTTCACGTCTGTATTTGGGTCATCACACTCTATCTGTGTGCCAAATTTCAAATTTTTACGTCAAATAGTTTCAGAGAAAATCGCCTGGGACAGACGGACGGACTGACACCGAAGTGATTCCATAAGTCAAATCTTTGATTAACGTCTGAATAGAACTCTTCAAATAAATAAAATTATCGACCAATTTTTTTCAGACTATATACCTATTGACAAAAATAATAAGATTATAAATCAATATTTCACTGGATGACGTTTCGATCCGGATTTGGATCTTCTTCAGAAATAATATAAAAATTAATTAGTATATCTACTTATTTCCTAGATATACTAATTAATTTTTATATTTATTAAATTATTTCTGAAGAAAATCCAAATCCGGATCGAAACGTCATCTAGTGAAATATTGATTATAATTTTACTATTTTGTCAATATATAGTCTGAGAAAATTAGTCGATAATCATATATATTAATACGCTAAGGTTAAAGATGTTTGCCTCCCTTTTTACAAAAAACCTCACAATTTCTCCACATAAATTATATATCATTTTACAGATAATTGCTTGCTCTACAGACATCGACAACTAAAAAATTTATTATTGCTTTTGTTTTTGTAAATTAATTAAAATACAGCAACGCTGAACAACGTCTGCCATCTGACGGCTTTAATTTTTAAACAACGTCAACACTTCGATCTGTCATCTGACCTTCATATTGTAATACAGCAGACAATACTGCCATCTGACGGCTTTAATTTTGAAACAGCGAGCAACGCTGAACAACGTCACAGCAATGCTGCATGATGCCATCTGACGGCTTAGCTCAACACTTTTGCTACTTGCGCCTCTATATGACAATTTTAGTAAAATATTTCTTCGATCTGTCATCTGAGCTTCATATTGTAATACAACAAAAAGAAGAACGTTATAAGCAGTGTGCAAAATTAGAAACGAATTGCATTTTGTAAAGTGATAATTATTATACTTATTTAGTGCGAATAATTCGCACAGGTCACACTAGTTTTATTTATTTGAAAAATGATTCCATACGTGTTTAGTTTTGCACGAAACATTAAAAATAGTAGGTAATTTGAAAATATGGATTGGCACTAAGACCGAATAATTCTGGCTGTTGGTGACACCGTATGGATATTTACTCTATAATAATAACAACAATAATTTATCGAAGTTACAAAACGGGATGGATGCCTGCTGATGTTATACAAATTGGCATTGCATGTCTGGTAGTAAACAAGGTAAATGTCCTACGAGAGTACGAGCGCGATGAGCAGCAGAGCTTAATGCAAGATCGCTGACCTGAACTACTGCCGCTGCAACTCACCAACACAACCAGTGCAGCTTCGGTTGCACCGACGAACCAACTATAGTCGAGTTTGGTCCATCACCGACCTATTTTTAACACACTTCTATTAGCCCGCATACATGAACTAATGAAATCTTTCAAATTAAGTTCCACCCACTTCCAGACGTTTTAATAATTTGAAATTTTGCACACGTATCACGTAAAGTTTTTGTAACTGGGTTAATCTGAACTTCGCCTGTTGATCAAACCCTTTTGAATCAATAAAGACATTATTATTAACTTCATAAATTTTGGTGCCTTGGTAACTTTCAGAAAGCCCAGTAAAGAAAATTAAAATCTGAGGTTTTGTTACTATTTTATATAGCAGTCCTGCTCGGTTTCACCCGGGTGCAAAAGAACGAATGGGGGAAGAACATGAGTACGCACGTTCATCTTCGTTTACCGAGATGAATATTGTGGCCAAATCTCATGATGATCGGAGTTACCGTTCAAAAGTTTTGGTCGGACGAACAAATTTTGAGTTACATTTTGCAACATTTTTCATTGATGCTCCGCTCCTATTGGTCGTAGCGTGATATTATATAGCCTAAAGCCTTCCTCGATAAATGGGCTATCCAGCAAATTTTTTTTTTTCAATTCGAACCAATAGAGTTTCTGAGATTAGCGCGTTCAACCAAACAAACTCTTGTTAGTATAGATTGTTTATAATATCCTGCATTTTCTTTTTGGCCAAAGAAATATTAACAATGTTAATTAATAAAAGCATTTCTTATTATTTGTTCTAGAGTTTTCGAAGCAAACTTTCTTACGCACGGCGATAGCTGCTGCACCTAATATATTAAAATATCACAACAATGACAATCTTGGCAAACAGACGGACTTGCAAACATTTTTTAACTGTTCTTTCTCTTATCTATACTAATATAGAGTTAAAGCGAGGATCTAAAAGGTAATCTTCGCAACTACTCATCCAATTTAAAAAAAATTGTTTCATCGACTTATACGTTGCAAAATTGGTCTCCACAAAAAGTGCTTTTATTCTAACGCGATAGCCTATGTCCATCCCGAAGATCCATTCTAAATATTGGTAAAAATAAAAATTGAAATCGGATGAGTAGTTTCTAAGATTACTTCTTACATCCAAACTAATGGCTCGAACTGCTGACCTGACAGTAAGAAGCTGCTCGCATTGTGTACTCGCACGCTAATAGCTCGGCTCGCCTGTGCTGTCCACATAATTCGAGTAGCTGTCCAGTCTCATGCGAGTATAGTTGCGATGTCGAGTCAACGTGCTAATAAAAATTGGCGAGCTACTGCCAAACACGAACGATGCGAGCGATGTGCAAACTGCTGTCGAGCGCTAGGCGAATGAAAACAAAAAATCTGGAAGTAAAGGCCGCTGCACACGAGGCTAGAAACACTGCTAGATTTGCCTACTAGTTTTCTTGATTGCTGTTTGCACGGGACTATTTTTCAAGCTTGTTTTATGGATAGATCAGGTGCGCGCGCAGTGACAGTTCGAATATCAACACAGAGCAAAACGTGTCTGTTGTCTGACTCTGAGCAGAATTACGCCATGTTGGTTTGAGGGCGTTTGTTCAAGACGCCTACGTGACAAGATACTGCTTCCTGATTGGTTCTTGCTCATACCTAGCAGCAGATCCAGCAGGATAAATAGTCCCTGTTCTAATTTTAAAACCTCAGGCCAGTCCGCAGTGACGTCATTTCCAGCTTCGTACCCAGTCTACCGGTTAGCAGAACTCCTATAGGATTTCTAGTCTCGTATTAAGATACGTCCATACGCTGCGAGTTACTATACACTGCAGCTACTCGGCAAACCGACTCGAAGATATTAGATATAGATAACAGTGAAGTATGGGACCACCACGTCAATAGTTTGTCCAATCCGTGTTTCCAGCACTGCTTCAGTCACCATCAAGGACGCTTACTACAACGTAATACCGCATTCACTTCTGACATATTAAAGTCTGCACTCTGCACGCCCGTCTTCAGCGCACCGTCTCATCGCGTACCATACCAAGTAGGTATATGTGTTCACCTCCATTATTTTGTATGTACCTCATATTATTATTATACTACATTAATCCGCGTCTACAGAGTGGGCCATTCGATTCACCAAGAGTAAAGGACTCGACAATTCGGAACCCAAAGGAATGGTGAAACCTCTGTCCGAACTGTCCTAAGGGGGGTTTTTGACAGGTAAACTATAGAGGCATAAGGTAAACATTGATTTAGAAAAGCATGATGGAGGCTAGGTTAGCATCCATCATGCTTTTCTAAATCAATGTTTACCTGTAAGTTTTATTACTATCACACAAGAATACTCACGAAGGAGTGTCAAGCAAAATATTAATTCCCAAACCAATTTTACAAATTTTTAAAGTGAAACTTTTATTCTATCGTCCCGAATTTTTCTGGCCGTCTGTTGCATGTCGCATTACAGGCGGCCGCAGAGTAGGGGTAAAGTGAAAGGCGCTCGGTAGAGCAGCCAAGGCCAATATGGCGGCGCCCATGGTTAGCATCAGCTGACCGTGTAGTATGTATAACACATAGTCAGTCTGTCATGCGGGCAAGTGTTGTATAGTGTTTACATGTTTTTATTCGTGTATTCATGTGAATATTGTTGTTTATAATTAAACGTGATGGATAAGTGTCTACAATCCAACGCCTACAATCCAATAAAAGTTTCACTTGTTTCGTGGTTTGAAGTTTCTTAAAACCACCAACTGTTTTTTTTTAAGAAGTATTTCTAAATTATAATTTTTAATAGTTAATGTATCCAGTTTGTAATGCATTATTTTATGACGAGTCGAGACATTGTGTTAATACCGACAGATTAGCGAGTCTTAACAGAATAAAAGTTCAACTTTTTATACTTCACATCTGTGATTGGATCATCAAACTCTATTTCTATTACAATTTTCAAATTTTTAAGCTAAGTAGCTTCAGAGAAAATAACAATAATAAAATAGCAGATGGACGGACGGACTCTGAAGTGATTCCATGTGTTTCGTTTGCGCAGAACACTAAAAATCATATTATTTTTTTTATTAGTCTTTATTTCTGAGATAGGCCAGACAATACTCTAGTTACGTCTACACGTTACCAAAATTGTGAGTTTGCCACCCATCAGTTGGGTGTAGTTTTTTGCAGGACACGACGAATTTTTCGAACAAAACAATGGGCGTGTTTGGCCGAAGTAAGTACTTACTAAATTTAGTAAGTCACTCACTATACTTACAAAATTTTCGGCCGGAACACAAAATAAGTGCTAACGCAGTAAGCATGGCTTAATATAAGACGCCATTTTGCTTATTGTTGATGTAAACAAAACAGAAAGAGAACAGACCTCTCATTTATCCATTTGCAACTATTTACATGAATTAAATTATATTGATAAATTTAGTACTGTCAATTATATTCAGTCTATGAGGTTATGTACGGGATATATAACGTAAACCAGTGTTTTGAGTTATGTCAAGCCAGTAAGTCTGTCCTGGCCGAAAAGCGCTATAGTCAGCTTGTAAGATTTTAATTTTTTTATGCTAACTGGCTTACTAAGTTTAGTAAGTACTTCGGCCAAACACGCCCAATGAGTCATCCACGCTAAGGTACGTAAGTGTGGCCTCCTGTGGATGTCTTGTGAGGTTAAGTACGCTCAGGTCTAACTACAATGATCCATTGCGTATTTACCAGTTCTTCCACTTCTTACGGAGCACCTACTTCATCGGTTTATACGCATACCTTTTGGTACAGTACCAAACGTCACTTCCACGCCGTCTCCTCGGAGACGTTCGCCATATATCCGTTATCAGAATCGGAACAATTCGGGTTTGTTGACACTACTCTTTGCACGTGGAAAACACGGTTTTTAAATCAGTTTTCTCTACTGACAAACAAATGAACAGTGTGGTTTATATTGTGTACAGTTGTGTGTTTATAGAAAATTAGAAAATCAGTTACTTATATAATATTATAATTTTGTGACAGTTGATTGAAATCTTTCAGTGAATCAGTGATATTCGACTCTTGACATTAAATTATGTCACTTGAAAATTGTAATTATATAATTTTTTAAACGTTGCACAATGTACCTACGTGAATTAAATTTATCAGTCACTCAAAGTTATTGTGCAAACTAACAACATATACCTACGTGTGCCTAAATAAACGTGTTTTTTTTTGTATAGATTAGTTATTCAAATGTTTCAACTGATCAATAATAATCAATAGTGTGAGACAGATTATTACTATTTAAGAAGTTTGAAAATTTCGCATAAGTTGCATAGTCTGGTTCAAAGAAGTTATGTTTTTCTTTTTTGGATATTGATTATTTCTCGAGATTTGTTACCATTGTCTTAAGATAAAATCTAAGATAAGCGAAGGTCAAACCTAACTTAATCAAAACTAAATATCAATTGATTAAATTGCATAATTTTAGATTTTTTATGTAGGTATTATTATCAAAAATTAGTTTTCGTGTTTATTGTCGATAAATTAATGAAAGAAAGTCTTAGATTTGAGGGACACAGGGGATCTACAACTTTTGGAACATTCTTCTGTACATAAATAAATAAGTGTAATTAAAAACAAAATATTAAAACTGTTATTATCAAAGGTTCGTCAGTGATTTTCTACTGTTAAAAAAATATGAGAAAAATATAATTTTTGTGAATTGAAGTGAAAAAACTTGGATTAAGAAATTGTAAGCTAAATGTTTGTGAAATAATGTGACAGAATTAGTGCAGTTAAGTGCTATTTTTAAAAATAGTGAATTCTTGGGTGTCAGTACAGACGATTGAGAATTTAAATATCAACCAAATGTTAACAGAGGTGTAACAGTGTGTGTTAAATACGTAACGCCAGGTTATTAACTGTTATTGGTTATTGGTTTTGTACAATAATAACATCAAAAAGTTACTGTAATTTAACAGGTATGTAGTACTGAAGTAATCACCTAGTTTTTTTCCAACTTATTTAGGTATGTGAAGTAAAAATATTGATTAAGTAACAAAAGAAGGTGTATAAAATATAAATAAGTAACTGTAAATTATTGGACAATGAGTTTTTAGAAAAAAATATTGTAGTTTGCCACTCAGAAACACCAGAGAGTAATTTAGAAATCTCCGAAATTTTTTTGTGTAATATTCGGGGAAAATAACCGCTTAATATGTCCGGGCAAACCAAAATGTCTCAAAAAAATGCATCTGACAACTTTTTGAACATAAATTCTAAACTGCGTGTTTTTTTTTTTTTTTTTGGTTTAGTATTCAAGAACCACGAGATACATGTTAATATTGTTTGTTTTCAAGGTATTTTGTTTTAACTAAAGTAATAAAATTCAATAACAAAAGAAGTAGCACAGATCTAAAATTCGAGATTTTAATTGTCTATCCAATGACGTAAAATTGTTTCATGATAATTTTAAATAAATAATGTGAAACAAAATCTCTTCTGTTTGAATTTTGATACGTATGAAAAATCCGGAGCTCAAAAAATGGTCTGCTATACTATCCTCAGAAGAATGTGGAACCAAGCCCCAACAGAAGGGGGGGGGGCTACTGAAATTCCAATTGAATCGACCTTGATGCAAGTCTGTAAAGGGTGAAAATGAGTGTAGATAAATTCATAATCAACAGTCGTATTGATTTTTGTAATCTGTCAGTTAATTATGCTAGGGGTTCCGTTTTTAAACAGCATGTTCGACCAGTATTAATCTCATAAAAAATACGCATAAAATGCAGCTATACAAAAAAACATCGATAATATTTTTATAGAGTCACAAAACAATATTTTACAAACTAGATGTTGAAATTCACTGCATCAATTCAGTTCGTACTTTTCTCAGATTTTTTTGCAACTTTAATTTGTTGTTCGACAGAAAGAAACGGGAATTTCCCGGAAAATTATCCTGATCGAAAACTATTAAAACTAATATATAGGACAGTATTTGGTGCATTTCTTACACACTGTTATTATGTGTAATGGAGTTCCCAAAGAAGGAAGCGTAGAATTTAATATTATTTTTGCACAACGCCCTATAAATAACTGGCTTTCATGCCTGTATAGCGGTAGTAAAATGACCCTTTTTTGCACTAGTGCGTAAGATATACCAAAGGTAATGTGATAGTTATATCTGTCAGTCGCCATTTAAAGAGTAGCAGAGTAGGTGCAATAAAAACAATATGGCCGAACACGACCTGTCAAAAGTATTACAAATACACTTGTTATGATATGAAAATCAGCTATTTTATAGGAGATACGTGCCAAAAATGTGGTATGTATCTCGAATGTAATGCTTTTGACTCGTGTGACTATTTAAACTCACAAATTGCTTGTTATTAACACAATGTCACGAATGTCATAAATTAATGCGTTATAAACTGCTATCATTGTATTTTACTTTTAAAATCAGTGACGTTTGGTATAAATTAACGATCTTTACCAGTGATAGTAATTATGTGGATAGCTATTCTCTTTGGGTATTGATAGTTTTACATCAATCGCCCCAAAAACCCGCTATTAAAGTCCCGCATCAATATGGCGTTGCATTATAAGTTGGTCTCACACATTACTATTCGGAACCCAAAGGAATTGTGAGACCTCTGGTGAGAAATGCGCCGAACTGTCCTAAGGGAGGTTTTTGACAGGTAAACATTGATTTAGAAAAGCACGATGAAAGCTAACCTAGCCTCCATCATGCTTTTCTATATCAATGTTTACCTGTCAAAAATCCCCCTTAGGACAGTTCGGCGCATTTCTCACCAGAGGTCTCACCATTCTTTTGGGTTTCGAATTGATAATCCATATATTAATATCAGTGAAGTGTGTTTTTAAGGTAGTTTTCCTGTGGCGCCATGAACCTTAAAGCCGGTCCTGGATATAGTGTGATAGAGTACAATATTTACCAATACAAAATAAGTAAATTGTTATTAATATTATAATATAATAATAATACCGGCTTGTTGTCTGTTGTGCAGTGTATGATGGCCAGCAAGCGTGTTTGTGACAGTTGACCTTGCATTTAAGTGGGTTTGAGGACAGCATCCGTTTCTATACTCTAGTCTATGACTTTATACGAAACTATAGACGTATTTTTACTATTGACTATTGTGCATTTGTTTTGCCAATACTTATTATCGACACACGGATTTTCTTATCTAAATTGTAAGTACATAACCTATATTTCAGAGATTGTATTGCTCTTTTACCTATCTTCATTGAGTGGTTACTAGTTACATTTTTAGACAATCGCGAATGAGAATATTCAGTTTTCAAATCAGGCGTCATTTGTTCAAGTTTAAAATTTGACAGCTGATTGGCCGGGCAATTCGCACGCACACATTTGTAGTGGTTCTGGGTACTGGGTTGATTATTAATACTATAAGTCTAAAACTGTATTACCTAACGTGATAAAAGATATAATTGCAAGGTTACGCTAATAAAGAAAACTTGAGTTATTTTTTAAAAAAGGAGTAAGAAGAAAACTTGCGTTCTAACAACGGATGTTTCTTAACAATTGTAGCAAACAATAGCTATATTTGTGTTGCCATATAGGTACGCACGACTTATAATTCTTTCTTTTTACAATAAGTTAAAAGTTACAATTTTGTGAGTTTGGTTTTTGATGTAAATTTTAAAAACTGCGACATTTTTTGCATGAAATAATTACAGCGGCATAAATCTATTATCTTTTTTAATTAAAAAATTTAAACACAAATAAAATAATGTCAGTGCTATAAAATGCAAACTGCAATATTGGTTTGTGTGGAATCAAGGTTATCAAACTTTATAAGTAACTTTGATAATTCCAATTTAATAACATAATATTTCAATAACGAAACATGAAATTGGCAAGTGATAAAGATTTTCAGTAATTATTAACCCTTTAGTAGGTGTGTGGATCAATTTTCAGTTGCGGTAAAGAGACTGCACTGCATATTTGCTTAAATGCTTACCAACGGCGCTATTATTAAAAGATTTTTGCGAAATGCATTTAAAGTTTTCATGAAAATTTAGGGCATCATTTTAGTTATAGTAGCGTCGCGGTCATAAAAAAATGAAATCGGATGAGTACTGAGTAGTTTAGCCTGAGAGATTGTTTGTTTGTTTGTGCACTCGAATGTCGCCATTTATCTGGAAAACGGTTTGATCAATTCAGATGCGGTTTTCTGTAAATGGTTTGTTACCCACGACGAAACGACGAAGAAATATGCGTTTAGACTGTGAGATTGTTTGTTTGTTTGTGCACTAAAATGTCGCCATTTACCTGGAAAACGGTTTGATCAATTCAGATGCGGTTTTCTGTAAAGGGTTTCATCTGCGATGGTTCTTAGATAGATAGGGGGTGCTAAACTGCACAAAAATTATGTTTTTTCATGTTACAAGGATAAATAGAAATCCTCTGCATTCTAACCCATTCAAATCCATTCGTCCGATGGAGGGTTAAAAAACACGAAACAGCTTAAAACACAATATTTAATATTTTTATTAAAAATATTTACAATAACACAATTTACTAATGAGGTGTCTTCACGCGGTATTTATAAATTGTTTTATAGCAACACTGTAAAATAAAGGTCATTACACAATAGGAAAGTTTTAATTCATATTATAAATAACACTGTATGGTATTATCAGTGGTACTCAAACTTTTATTGGGAGGAGGAGACAGTATCAGGCATCTCGGAGTCTTAACTATTTTTGTTTTGATATGGACAGTAATTTTGTGAATGCAGCGTAAAGAAGAGAGAAGCGCGCTCTATTCAATTTAGGTACTATAATATGATTATTTGATGCGGCCTACAGTTGGCGCATGTGTTGCAGCATATTAGAAAGAAGAGCATGAGAAAGAAGACACGTTATTACTGCGTATTTAGTAAATAGATTGATAATGTTTTTCTCGAATATTTACTTATGTAACCTTATGAAAATTTTATATGAATCATACTTATATATTAATACGTTAAGGTTAAAGATGTTTGCCTCGTTTTTTAGAAAAAACCTCACAATTTCTCCACATAAATTATATATCATTTTACAGATAATTGTTTGCTCTACTGACATCGACAACTAAAAAAATTATTATTGCTTTTGTTTTTATAAACTAATTAAAATACAGCAACGCTGAACAACGTCTGCCATCTAACGGCTTTAATTTTGAAACAACGTCAACACTTCGATCTGTCATCTGACCTTCATATTGTAATACAACAGACACAATACTGCATACTGTCATCTGACGGTTTTAATTTTGAAACAGCGAGCAACGCTGAACAACGTCACAGCAATGCTATATGATGCCATCTGACGGCTTAGCTCAACGCTTTTGCTACTTGCGCCTCTATATGACAATTTTAGTAAAATATTTCTTCGATCTGTCATCTGAGCTTCCTATTGTAATACAACAAAAAGAAGAACGTTATAAGCAGTGTGCAAAATTAGAAACGAATTGAATACCTGCAATCATATTTAAAAAATAATTTTGTAAAGTGATAATTATTATACTTATTTTGTGCGAATAATTCGCACAGGTCACGCTAGTTTATTATATATACGTTACCGGCCAAACCCGATTTCAGGACAAACTAGTTTGGCCTACTATTCATACTAGGACAAACTAGTTTGGCCTAGGCCAAACTGGTTTGTAGAACTAGTTTGGCCTAGGCCAAACTAGTTTGTCCTGAAATCGGGTTTGGCACAGCTAGCAAGGAATCTTGCAGTGTTTCTAGCCTCGTGTGCAGCGGCCTTTAAAGTCCGCTTTTAATCTATAGAACTCACATTCGTCCATAATTCATTAATAGGTATGTGTAGTTAACTGAAAACCATGTCTTCGCAAAAAGAAGAATTTTTAAGTGTATGTCACTTATAAATTCCTTAACGTTTTATCGGTCAACTAATGCAAACATTAATATGTGCGGTGTACTCACAGACCCGCTAGACTTTAGTCGAATGTACTACCTAAAACTTCTTTCATTCATCGTCCGGACATTCATCTTTTGCCATCTGTAATGTCAAATAAATATAGTTTAAAAAAACTAAAAAACACGCTTTATATCGAACTAAAAAGTAAAAAATATTTTTTTTAAAATAAGCTTAAAACAATAATGAATAAAAAATACTAGTATTATTGTGAAAAAAGCGTGGGGCGCTTTGTTCCACATTTTCGTACATCGAGCGCCCCACGCTTTTTTCACAATAATACTAGTATTTTTTATTCATTATTGTTTTAAGCTTATTTTAAAAAAAATATTTTTACTTTTTAGTTCGATATAAAGCGTGTTTTTTAGTTTTTTTTTAAACTATATTTATTTTCCACTTTTTTTTTCGATTTATTGTCAAAAATTTGCCAAAAAAAAAACATTTTTTTTTTCGGCGTGGACGGGATTAGAACCCACGACCCGTGATTCCGAGAGTTGACGTCAGCGAAGACCCGTGCTTTAGACCGCACGGCTAAACACTGTAGCTACATTGCTGGCATATTATACTACTGTAATAAACCACTTGCTGTAGTCCAAGACTCCAAACGAGTTTACAAACAAACATACATACTTACATACATACAAACTTACAAGTGAAACTAATATAAAGCGTGTAAAAACTAGGACGAGAAGCTCAAAAAACCCGCATTTTTGAGTTCAAATTTCCAAGGAAAATCCTTTCTTTACTGATGAAATTAAACAATACATAAAAAGTATTGATGAATTTTTTACCATATATTGGTACAACTTAACGTACAAAATTAAAGAAATATGTGGAATTTTACAAGGTTTTATTTAATTATATCTCTATTGTCTTTGGTAATTAAAGCAAACAATAACTCTACATTCTTTATTCCAATAAGCAAAAATAAATCTTTTCGAATTAAAGAAACAAAATTCTACTATCGTCTCTTGATAAGAACAGATTTATCTAGTCAAATTAAAACCCGGACTGTAAACAAAACCCCGCCCGGACGCTCTTAAAAAGAGGATAAATCCGGACGGATGGCAACCCTAGCCTTACCTAATAACTGCACTTCTACGAGTGCTGCAGAACAATCAAAATCTTAGATACTTTATAATTTATTCTAGAATTAATTATATTTTCCATATTTAAACCAATATTTAATGTAAGGAAATAATGTAATAGCTACACAATCAACGCTAAAGTTTAACAGTCACTGGCAGAACACAAAACTGATGTGTTCTGTATGGCAGACTTTTTTGCGTTCAGACCCTGTTCTGCACTCCGAAGCAGCACACGAGACGTCATCATTAGATACCCTTGGTGTACACCGTACAACTCCTGGTCCGTAAGTTATAGCGATGCTTTTTAGATCGACATTGAGCTGCATTTACCGTCAGCACATTTGTACAAATAAAACATCTATATTGCTGTCATATGCTACACGTGTTTACTAAATCGCAAATGGTAATAATAATATCTGTCAATATTAATTTCAACAAGGAAATATCCTTGTCGGTAATCGCGAGAACATCTTCCCCGGCTGTTCTAACAGTTTCACTCCCCTTCTGCACAGACGTACTTTGGTTGAGCTGCACACATTAGATATTCAATTGTATAAGTGTGGCCACGAGCAAAAAGCGCGTATGTCGAATTTTTGCTTATATTCTCAGATACATTCTTTTACACTATTTTTTTTTTGTAAAAAACTGCAAAACGATATTCTTGTGGTATGAAAGTACATCGTTTTCAAGGCGTTCAGACCGACAGAGCCGTCTCTTTTCATTGCAGCGAAAAATCGATTGTTGAATAAACAAGACAATTAATTGGTCGTTAAGCAGTTTTGCCGTGTGGCCAAAGATATATGCAATTCAAAAATTATAAACAATAAACAGACCAAAAGTTAATGTACGGTTTTATTTACATTTTCTTTGTTTTAATTTATTCAACGTACGAACTGCATACAAGTTTTTTTTGTATTCGGATTTTTATTATTTTTATATGTTGACTATGTATTTAATTTAACGAATTCACCACTTAAAAAAAACCTGAGTGTTGACAAAAAACTGAAGACCATTAATTGCGAAAATGAAAGACGTTGCACAAAAGCGTAATTAGTTAATAATAATTAATTAATAATTTTGTTAAAAAATTAAAGTTGTGAAATAATCGTAATTTCATTTTGTTGACGAAAAAAATGTTACAAAAATACATATTTTTAAGCAATTATAAAAGACATTTAAAAGAATGTATATATGTATATTATATATTTGTTAACAAACCGTATAATTTATCTGGCCATCTGTCAGATGTAGCTTTCGCTGGAACAGCCGAAAAAAATGTTGAACGCACACTACTCTCTGACGTCACGCGAGAAGAGAGAGACTATCGCTTATATCGCGCTCTCGCTTGCGGAACGTTACTCTTTTTCGTGCGTGCAGCCGGTGTTTCATCAATTTATAGGACGTTATCACGTCAAAAGTTAAGGGTTGAATTTCCAAATAAAGCCTGAAAGTATCCATAAAATGAGTTCAGCGCTTTCGACCGTTGCGTTGATGAGTTAGTCAGTCGGTCAGTGAAGATACGTAGTGTTATAATATATATTTTATCTATATTTTTGTGTAGGTATAGGTATTCGGTATTATATGTACGAAATAAAATGTGTTTCTTTTCGATATTAATGAATAAACATTCTAAATGAATGGAATGCAGCGACGATATTATTATTATAACTGTGTTTTTCAAACGTGTGGTGTTGATTGACCAGTTTTGCAAATATTAAAACAACTAATCAAGCATCGTCTATTAACTTCAAATTAAATGATGTTTTTAATTTATAAAAATTGATGATATTAATTAATATTTTATCTGCACTTTAAATCTTTGCAGTGACATGTGGATAAGCGAAATATCATAAATAACGGATCTAGACAGTGTTGTCAAACGCATTTTAATAAAATAAGTACCGTGTCGGCTTTATAGAAAATCCCTAGAAACGGTAAATTGTTTTCTATAACAGCCGCTTTTCATGCTTAACACATTTAACACTAGTGCTGTAACGTTACGTAAAGTAAAATAAGCGTAGGTAGTCGTACTACCATTATTTTTATAGTATACTAGCCGCTACCCGCGGCTACGCCCGCGATTGAGATGGAAATCGACTTTTGACATGCATATCAGGGGTTGAGGTATTGCACATATTTTGACAAACAATTTTCTTATTTTTCGTAAAAAATTTTTATTTTTTTTTAATAAAAAGTATCCTATGTTACTTCTAATACCTTCAAGAGTGTATGTGCAAAGTTTCATGATGATCGGTTAAGTAGTTTTTGCGTGAAAGCGTAACAAACAAACTTACATTCGCATTTATAATATTAATAAAATAATATGATCTAACGTAGTAACCCCATGAGAATTGAGCGCAGCCTACAATCAGACGTTTTCTTGCTCAAAATTGAGCTGTCAAAAATGTTTGAAATTTAGGTGAAAATCAGCTATTTTATAGGAGGTAACACAAATGTGTGCGTGCATCTTGCGCGGCCAATCAGCTGTCAGATTTTAATCTTGGACAAATGACGTCAGATTTGAAAACTGAATATTCGCATTTAGCGAATATTGGCGACAGATATTTTGCATTCGTTATCATATATCTAATAATTAACTATGTAAATAATTGGTCTATTTACTCAATGTGCGATGAGAGAAGGCAACAAAGCGTATCGAAAATATATCTGCGTCTCTTTCTTCGATGTAATTCCCTGATTTCTCCGATGATAGAATTGGTTGATGTACTTGCATTCAATCTGAATAAAGTATCTCTGTTTTAAAAACTTTATCTTTTTCTATGACGTTAACATGGGCGTACCCAGCTTTTGGCTTAGGAGGGGGCAAATTAGAAATTTCTTAAGCCGGGTCCCCCGTGCTTGTTATTTCCTCCTGGATATGCCAGTGCTTACGGCGTAAGAAAAGACAAAAGTATATGTTTGCACCCTAATGGTTCGATTGCGATTTTATTCCTATACTCAGTATAGAATAAAAGTATATGTAAAAACCCAACGATGCAAAACGGGTTAAAAGCTATAGAAAATAATAAAATCCTTACTTTTAGATATTTTTTATACAGTCTGGCAACAATGCTGACGAGTTACGACGAATTTTAAAGACAAAGTGCCTGCAGATTATTATAATATTAATATGAACTTCGTCAATACATATTTGTGATATTTGTCTAATTGACCATAAAAATGAAAGTGTTTTTTTTACAGTCCGTACAGTGCTAATTAGATAGACTTCTGAAGTTTATCTATTTTATATACAATCGTGTCGAAAATTATTTGTAGTGCTGCTTACGTAGCGAAAGTTGTGTGACTTAAATTAAAAATTTCGGGTGTTTATTAATTGTTTTTTTTTTAAATAATACTTCTTTTGTGTTTGATAAATGTTTGTTAGGGACATCTTCAATGTTTTTACTTCATAAAGCTTAGATTTTTGCAAATTACAAATTGATTTAATATATTATAATTTATAGGTACGTCAGTTGTTATTTATATTTATTTCCGAGGCTGGTTTTTCCGCTAGATTCCTTGCTGTAGCGCTGGATTTAGTGATGGCTTTTATGTGTTGGCTTCACACGATGCGAGTTTCGAAGCGGGCTTTTGTAGATGGGTTTGGTGTTCGCGCAGAGACAGTTCGAATGACAACAAAAGTGAACGATTATTGTCTCTGAACAGAACACATGTCAGATGAAATTTATAATTTCCAATTGACAATTTTGTGGGCATTTGTCCGTATCGCCCGCACGTGACAAGATACTGTTTTCTGATTGGTTCTTGCTCAAAACAAGCGCGAAAAATAGCCCCGGTTCTAATTTTCAACATCATCTTGTGACCACGCACGCGAGCCCGCAGTGACGTCATTTCCATCCTTGTAGCTAGCGCGCCAGCCAGCACAAGTCCCAGCAGTGATTCCAGCGGCAAAACCAGCCTCGTGTGCAGCGGCATTAACACTTTTACAGGTTCACAGACTTCGTTTTGTAATATTTTTTTATGTACAAGTTGGAATTTACGTGGATAAAACTCTTTTTGAATGTAACCCTGATAATATTTTTGAAGTGAAAACTTCTTTAGCGGCGTTGTACACTTTTTGTTTGTAATGGGTAAAAAATGTTAAACTCGCGTCAGGACATGTGACCTGATCGAAAATTCGTAAGACGAAAACTTTTGTACACTTTTTTTGTAATGGGTAAAAAATGTTAAACTCGCGTCAGGACACGTGACCTGATCGAAAATTCGAAAGACGTTAATATTCAAGTTTTCACTTCTGCCGGCACTCCCGATGTGCAATTTTTTTCTGGGTGTATAGAGAGATACTTCTCGTTATCCCAATCTCTATAAAAACGAACATTACAGGCCATAAAACGCGCTGTATTTGCTGAAAGAACTTGAAACGTCAAGGTTTATGAGATAAGCTTGAAACAATAAAATATTTAGAACAATACACAAACCTGCTGACTTGCCGTATTTAAATCTGTGTTTTAACAGTGATGAGGTAACAATTGAAATATTATTTCCTTGTTTATGTCTTCGACTTGGTTTATTATCAATTTTGTGCAATTTTGAACCTACAACGGATTTGCACATTGTACTTACCTCTTTTGATAGCGTTTTTATCAAGCAAAAGCATATACTTATACTGAGCGTAGGAATAAAATCGCAATCAAACCATTAGGGTGCAAACATATACTTCTGTATTTTTTTACGCCGTAAGCACTGGCGTATCCAGGAGGGCAAAACAAGCACGGGAGACCCGGCTTAAAAGAATTTCTAATTAGCTCCCTCCTGGGCCAAAAGCTGGGTACGTCCATGTTAACGTCATAGAAAAAGACAAAGTTTTTGAAACAGAGATACTTTATTCAGATTGAATGCAAGTACATCAACCAATCGTATCATCGGAGAAATCAGGGAATTACATCGAAGAAAGAGACGCAGATATATTTTTGATACGCTTTGTTGCCTTCGCTCACCGCACATTGAGTAGGTAGACAATCTATATCTATACTAATATATAAAGCTGAAGAGTTTGTTTGTTTGTTTGAACACGCTAATCTCAGGAACTACTGGTTAAAATTGAATAATTTTTTTTGTTGATTAGCCCATTTACCGAGGAAGGCTATAGGCTATATAATATTACGCTACGACCATTAGGAGCGGAGCTTTAATGAAAAATGTTGCAAAAAGTATCTCAAAAATAAGCTTCTATTCATGTGAAATGCACTAACTAGATATACTCATATTAGTGATGAAAGAACACAACGTCAGGTAGATCAATCGGTAGCGCGTGCGACTGTCAATATCAGGGTCGTGGGTCGAGCCCCACGTTGGGTGAATATATTTTTATTTTTTTTTTTATTTTTTACATTGCTTTCTTCTAAGGCTTACATTTAAATTTATTTTAATTTTATTTAATTCATTTAAAAAAAATTATTAGTTTAAAAAAAGTTTAAATACTGCTCTTTATCGACAAAAACTTTTGAACGGTAACTCCGATCATCATGAAATTTGGACACAACATTCATCTCGGTAAACTAAGATGAATGTGTGTACTCATGTCCCTTCCTTCCCCATTCATTCTTTTGCACCCGGGTGAAACCGGGCGGGACCGCTAGTGATTCATATATAGTAAATTATTATTAAATATATGAGCAAAAGGCTATAGTGCGTGCCATGTTTAATTTAAATAGTAGACAATCATGTAGGACATATTTTCTTGACAAAAGATTATGGCAGCTCCGTGTATCTTTCACTTTTGCTTGTTGCTTTTCGCTCATAGAAATATGGCACGATATGCCTTGATGGAGGATGGACATGGTCGTGATACTAGAGGTAAAAAAGCCATAAAACTATAACCGTTGGTAAGACAATACATTTATAAGTATTGTCCAGAAAATTATTCAGCCTACATTTATAATAAATTACCTGGAAGGTTTTGCTCTGTGTTTATATTTGAACTGTCACTGCGCGCGCACCAGATCTATCCACAAAACAAGCTTGAAAAGACGTCTCGTGTGAAGCGAATACATAACTACAATCAAGAAAACCAGCGCTAGAAAACTAGTAGTCAAATCTAACAAGGAATCTAGCGACAAAGCTCGTGTAGTTGCATAAGAAAATATTTTGAGAAAAACGCAAATAAAATAGTACACGGAATTTATCACGCATTGCAGTTAATTAAAAAAATGTGTGTATGTGTTTTATATATATACAATAAATATATAACTGTAGTTATTTATTATTTTATTTTAAAATAACATTGGTTTTTGTTTTGTACAGTGGTTAAGCAACTTTCACTTGAGTGTGGACGGAGACTGTATCTATTCTACTGTAGGTTGGTAATTATTCCGATTTAACACTTCAGTGTTCACATATGCAGTTCTGTACAAACATCTCAGTGAAATAGTTCCTTTTTGAAGTTTGGTAATTTATTGTTTTTAATTAGTGATCGGTGACTTCATTGTTGACACTTCGAACATCACTTTCGCTTTTATTGCTTCATAATTGTTTCAGGTATATATTATTGTAACATAATATACTGTCTACGATTTATTGTAACGATTGATTTATAGATATACCTAGATTACGAGATTTATTATCTTTCTTATGTATTTTATGACCCTTTTTTAAAAAACTCGAATATGTTAAAAGTGATAGGTTTTAAACGGTTGTTAGATGTGTAATTTGGGATGGCAAGGTCATCTTATTGAAGGGTTAGTGTTGCTAAATATTTGGAGACATATTTTTTTGGGAATCGTCTCCAAGAAATGATTGAACAGTTTTTGCAAGTAAATCAAAAGAAATTCGTTGTTTGTGCATAGTGTGTATCTTTTTGATGGCGCGTTTGGTTGGAAGTAAAACCGCGCAATTGGCGCGACAACGTTCACGGGACGTGTTACGTTTCATTTGCGCTTTTTGTGTGTATGTGTTGGACAGCTGTGAGTTAGCGCTTGTTGTGTGTGTGTTAAAGTGGCGTTTATTGACATTTGGTTACTATAGAATTTCGTTAGATGACAGGCCGACATTTAGTTACTAGGATTTCGTTCAAATTTATGTTTTAAAAATATTTTTGGATCAACTTTCTAAATTAAGAAATCAAAATCTTCTGGTGACCTACGATTGAAATTTCTAAATAAATGACTATCGATATCTTGTTTTTAAAAATTGAGACATCCAAAATTCGTGTTTTTGACGTGATAACGTCTTATAAATTGATGAAACACCAGCTGCACGCACGAAAAAGTGTAACGTTCCGCCGTAACGTTCCGCCTGACCCTGTGCGTGCAAGCGAGAGCGCAGTAATGTATTATTAAATATGATATTCGAGCGGAATACGTTATCACGTAAAACTATCGTCCGTAAACTGACTGTGCAGACAACCAATTATTTTTTTTTTTTTGCTTTATCATTCTATTTTTCCATTCAACCTCGCGCCAAAAGAAATCTCTTGCTGAAATTTAGTGAATATATCCGCCTTTAAACTAGGTTCTAGGTGAGGACTAAAAATGATTGCATAATTTTTCGTTGCACAGTGTATTCGCTAAAGTGGGAGCCCTGTATTAATTACCCCAACGATCCTTATTCAGAATCTTTAAAAATCTAGATTGACATACATCTTGTTCAAACAGACGTATTAAATACTCGGATGACTGTTCCAGAAAAACAATACTTCATGAAAATTATTCAACATCTTTACTGTATTTGCTTTCATACCAACTAAATATCAAAAGAACAATAATAAAAATGAAGGTTATATAGATTTATTAATAATATTACTAATAAATCGATTAATAATTATTTTTTAATTATATTTTAATAACTGATGCAATCTAACCTTCCGTTACACTATTTCAATTTTGTTTTTTTTTTACTTTTAATCGTTACAAAAAAAAATACACCCTAATTTTTAGATCTGTCCTTCTTATAGCAGTATTAGATTTAAACCACCGTACCCTTGACCCGAATGGAAACGTCTAAAAAAACTAATTTACATTTTTTTTGCATTTTAGGTGACTATAAACAATTGTATCTAAAAACAAGCAGTGCAGTCAAGTTGTCAACTTGAAGCAAAAACAGTGCAGTGAGTGTTAACCAGTGTAATTGAGAGAAAATTTTAGTGAAGAATAACACCAAACAAGGATATGGTGTTCGTAGAAAAGTGTCCGCTAGTGTAGTGATGTAAATTGATAACAGTGCAACAGTGAAAGAAGTGTTTCTAAAATCAGTTGTGTTTGTGGCAAATGATGGATAAAACAATAGATCATCGACATAATACCCTCGAGGATTCGTCGGCCGCACGACCCTCGGGTGTAGCATCAATAGAATAAAGTTTCGAGGATCACGCATGCCATCATGGTCGGTGGATATTACAATGATAGGAACCCGTTACTGAAAGGAACATCAACGCCGGTTTTATCAAGGTAAGAAGTCATATTTTTACAAGCTTTTATTTAGTTTCACCGGTGTCTGTCTGAAATCAAATCTTACAAGTTAAATTTGACCCACTTCCCGGTTTCCGATTGAACTGAAATTTTGCATACGTATGCAGTTCCAATGACAATACAATATTATAATAACTAGCTTAGTGTTCCGGCTTTCTCCTGGTTGTAAATCGCACTTTTAATTATTTCCCGTTGTCCGATAGAGTTGAAATTTGGCATACGTATGTAGTTTCGATAACAATACAATATTGTGTAAACTAACTGACCGTTCTGGCTTTCATCCGGATGCAAACAGTAATACTCGACGTTTTCATGAAAAATTCACGGCGCGGACCCATACTGCGTCTTTATTTAGTTTTTTTATGAAATGTAACTGAAAAACATATTGAAATATTGGTTAGAATGGGTACGTATTTAGCATAAATTAAATAGTATTAAGGCCGCTACACACGAGGCTAGAAACGCTGCTAGATTTGCCTACTAGTTTTCTAGCGCTGGTTTTCTTGACTCACATCGAGACTATTTTTCAAGCGTGTTTTGTGGATAGATCTGGTGCGCGCGCATCAGTGACAGTTTGAATATAATCACAGAGCAAAACGTGAGCAAAATGAAGCCATGTTGGTTTGTGGGCGTTTGTTCCCACGTGACAATATACTGCTTCCTGATTGGTTCTTGCTCATACCTAGCAGCAAATCTAGCAGGGAAAATAGCCCCTGTTCTAATTTTAAAACATATATCTTCTGAGCTAGCAAGGCAGCACACATTTCCAGCTTCGTGCCTAGCGTCCCAGCCTCCTCCTAGCAGCATTTCTAACAGCGTTTCTAGCCTCGTGTGCAGCAGCCTTTACATATCTGTTGTAACCTTGAGAAGGCTTTATGACAACCGGTTACTGATAATCAATAATAAATCAGAGAATGTCAAAGGTGTTATAGGAATTGTTTCAAATACCTGCTAAATATTTAATTTACTATGTATTACAATATTTCAATACAGTGTAAACTTCATTTAACGTCACTCGATATAACGACGAACTCCTTAAAACGTCGAAATTACATAATTCTAGTTGGTTTAGGTACCTTGTTGCTCATACAATAATACACTCTAAATAACGACAACAATACGTCATAATTAAACAATAAACAGTACTTGTTTGTTATTTTGTTGCTTTGTTGTCGGCATCATGCGTACCGAAGATTCTAAGTAATTCGTTCTTTTGTTTGTTGAGATTATCTTTCATATGTTTAGCTCAGCTGCATATCGATAAGTTATCATGTTCTTAGTTGCCCACAAACTTGCAAACTGTGAACATGGCGAGTAAAAGAAAATCTTTGTGTATTGATCAAAAAGTTTTATTAATACCCGCAATATTACTGTAAATTTTTAGAGGGATACTGACCACTGAGGTATTTTATTTCTAATGAGTATTGATTATATCGTAATTCTGTGTTACTTTTGTTCCAAAGGTATAAATGCGAATTCGATCTCTTTAATATACCTTGCAAAAGTATTCATTTATAGACATTAGGTTATTTCTCTGACCTACAATAATAAATAAATAAAAGTGAAAACAATACCCGACTTATTACGGTACACTGTACACTTGCATATTATTTTTATTAATATAGAAATAGATAATAATTTATTATTTAACAAATATTTGTAATTTGTCTTAGAATACCTATCAGTGTGTTTGTACATACGTACGTACGTACGTATTCATTTATTTTTAGTACGAAATTTCGAGAATAAAAAATGATGTCGTCTACGTTAGGGTGCCAATAGACGCGTATTAACGTAAATGTGATCTGAAAGAAATTTTATTAAAATCGGCCCACCTGTTTATTTGTTTAAACAAAAAGATTGGAAAAATGTGTATTTGAAAAAGATTAATCAGGTATATTTAATATGCGGTCCCGCCCGTTTTCACCCGGGTGCAAAAGAACGAATGGGGGGTAGGAACATGAGTACGCACATTCATCTTAGTTTACCGAGATGATTGTTGTGTCCAAATTTCATGATGATCGGAGTTATAGTGCCCGCGTTGAGAAATGAAGCCAGGCACGTCATCAATAATATTCTAGTGCACGCCTACTTGCCCGCAGACAGTGGCGTGTGGAATAAATTTGACATATCCATTTATAGCGGTAGAATAAAAATAAACACTCGACGCACATGGATCTCCGAAACAGCCCATAGCAAGCTAGAAGGCGGTGGCTTCATCTTCCGCCGCGCGTAGTATATACCGTTCAACAGTTTTTGTCGAGCGGACAAATTTTGAGTTACATATTTCTACATTTTTCATTGATGCTCTGTTCCTATTGGTCGTAGCGTCATATTATATAGCCTATAGCCTCCCTCGATAAATGGGCTATCCAACAACAAAAAATTCAATTCGAACCAGTAGTTCCTGAGATTAGCGCGTTCAACCAAACAAACAAACAAACTCTTCAACTTTATATATTAGTATAGTCATAGGAATGGTAAATATGTTTTTTGCGAGCTTTTCGATTTGGACAAATATTTCAGAATTAGAATATTGACGGTTTGATTGTGTATGATGTTAATTATGTAAAAAAAGTCTGCAAGCACTTTAAAACAAGTGGCACAGTGCAATACTGCTGATGCACAAAAGTCGATAATTAATGGACACTCTAATTAACGATATTGTGAGAAGATATGTTTTCTTAATTAATACATACAGAGCTGTAGCTTGAACGGGGCGATCACTTTTCGAAATCAATAAAATTGTAAGTTAGATAATCTCTGACGCTACAAAATGGTACCACAAAAATCGTATCTACATCTTTATATATAAAAATTACGTGTCACATGTTTGTCCGCGATGAACTCCTAAACTACTGAACCGATTTTAAATTTGATTTGCACACCGTGTGCAATTCCACCCAACTTGAAAGATAGGATAGCTTACATTTCAATTTAGAGTCGCAATATTATTTTATTGCAAATTATTTGTCTATTCCTTGACAGTCATAATTATCTGTTGACTGGATTGAGTGAATATTCAATAGATGGCGCAACGTTTCATATAAGCTAGCACGACGGCGCAGCCGGAGTGCTCAGCTCCAAAGGATTGTAACAGATGGCGATACCTGTTGACTGGATTGAGTGAATATTCAATAGATGGCGCAACGTTTCATATAAGCTACAATTCAATAGCATAACCACCACGTGTTGTTGAGGTTAAGGTATCAAGCACGACGGCGCAGCCGGAGTGCTCGACATACACACATATACGCCCATGTATATTTTAAAATAAATAAAATAGATAGATAGATGTTCCAATTAAATTGTTTTATTATTTCACTTTATACGTAGCGAAGCACGTACAGGGCCGCTAGTAATATTATAAAACAATGTCCCCTCGCCGCGTCTGTATGTCTGTCTGAACGCGATAAACTCATAAACTACCAAACGGATTTTTACACGGTTTTCAATAATAGAAAGAGCGATAAACGAGGAACGTTTCTGTATATAATTTGTACAAAATGGCTGAACTATGACGGTGACTATTTTCGTACGCTTACGTGGAAATAATTCTAGTTACGAAAATTTTGAATTATGTACCTAGTAAAATAGGTCCGTAGAATAAAATATTATTATTTTGTGAAACTTTTTTTTGACGTTTACACTAACGCCATCGGTCGAATTTTTGGGTGAACGTAAAAATATTCAACAAAAAGAGCAAGGAGCATAGTGCACTGTATATTTATTCTTAACTAACTTTTTCTACCTGATAATTTGCTTGGTGAATTGAAAGTAAATTTTATTCTAACGAATAAATTTGTTCCAAGATTAGTAACTTTTATAGTTTTCGGTGAATATGGGCATAAGATTTTTTCATTTACATCTCTGCAATTCATAAGCTGGCATTTTATGCATTAAACAAAATAATAACTTCAAAGTCTAATTAAAATTGCAATTTAACGTATTCACATGAAAAGCCATAAATAATTATTACACTGCATAGATTATGTTCTATAAATGATTTTATCTTTTCGTCTCTGGGAATTAAAAGTGTTTCGACATTTTGCGAAATTATTCAGCTAAAAACTTCATTAAAAAAAAATTGGTTGTCTGTATAGTCGGTTTACGGACGATAGTTTTACGTGATAACGTATTCCGTAATACATAACCTAAACCTCCCAAAATTTGGTTTCAATCCGCTTATCTTTGGTGTCGGAATGATAAGAAATGTCAAAAGTGACGTTTGCAACTGTCAAAGTATTATGTTCTAATAATAATTAGTTATTCCAATACTTAACTTAGAAGGCGTTGCATTTAACAAAATACTAATGTCAAAAAATTGAATTAAACATTAGAAATGCAGCCGTTTTCATGTTAAGACAAGACATACGTTATTTTCTAATTTCCATGTACGGCAAACAAAGACGACCGACCGCGTCGCGTCATGCATTAGACAACATTGCATTTATACAGCTATTTTTCTATATAAATTTGTATAAAAAAACTGTTTAGGCAAATTCTGTTATACGAAATCTATGTAAAATGTTCTCCTCTTTCGTTTAAGACTGGTTTCAAACCGATCTGATTTAAATTGAGCGAGAAATTAGCAAAAAGCACGCACAGGGTCAGGCGGAACGTTACGCGTTACGAACGTTAGGAACGTTACACTTTTTCGTGCATGCAGCCGGTGTTTCATCAATTTATAAGACGTTATCACGTCAAAAAGTTGACTGTTGTGCCACCTAATAGCTCTCACAAAACTGTAAAATTTCACTAAAAAACAATCATCGTTTCACCCGACTAAAGCAGGCTTTTTTTCGTACGACGTAAAAGATCTTTGGTAAATATCTCTTGATGATGCTAACGTAGTTTGCGAAACGTGCGTAGAGAAAAGAAAAAAGTACTCGTTTTGTGGAAACTTTTTTATTATCTGTGTTTTTCCATCTAAGAGATTCGTCGATAATATAGCCTTATATAAAATTTATCTGAATATAGATATCGATATAGCAAATTATCAAAATTCTTTTATATAATTCACATAAATGTTATTGAAATTAACCGCCTCAGATAGTGTTTTGTTTAAGATCCGGCATTTGTTTTCCTTTGTGTATACGTGTGCAAACGACCTTCAGTTTTTTTTTCCTTTTTCAATTGTTGATTTACTGAACCATTAATTTATGATTTAGTCAAGAGATGGCAAACTGGTGCAATTAATTAATTATTTCGGCTTTCGGAAGAACAGTTACCCGATTTAAATTTAAATAAATCGATACTTTTATTCAGCTCTCAGATTTGAACTTGGAAACTGTGGGTTTGTACTGCAAGATCTGTGAGTAGTTTTGCCCCTGAGTAGTTTTACTTATTAGTTGTGGAGCGTTTATATATTACAATATAATCTAAAAATCAAAATTATACCACAAGGGTCGAAAGTTTTATATTCATGCACTGCGCGCCATGATGCCCGAGTACGCTTATTAAATTCATTAATTAATTAATTAATTACTTATTAATTACAAAAAAAACACACAT
Organism: Xanthostigma xanthostigma; assembly: GCA_963575645.1. Classification (NCBI taxonomy): domain Eukaryota; kingdom Metazoa; phylum Arthropoda; class Insecta; order Raphidioptera; family Raphidiidae; genus Xanthostigma; species Xanthostigma xanthostigma. The sequence goes on along the minus strand of OY754469.1, from coordinate 2,655,733 downwards.
AAATTCCAAGTAAGTAGCTTTTTGGCTGTACGTAAAAACACGAATGACAGTTGTTCGCGACTATTAGCTAAAATGTAATAGGGTTACTATGGAAACGACATCTAAACAACAATTGATAGGTTATTCTCCTTTACTGCCGCCCGAACGTACGTGCTTCCCGCATCAGTGCGCGTAATCCCACCAATGCGTAAATGTGTGCCTTACAATTGATGCCGTAAGTATGTACTTTCGATCGAGATATGAAGAAAAACTCTTTTTCCGTCTACAACAGGGGCGGGCAAATCTTTTGATCGGCGGGCCACATAGCTGATGAAAATTTGACCGCGGGCCGTATGACTGATGAAAATCTCACCGCGGGCCAAAAATTTGCAGAGCAAAAAAAAGGTCCTCACATTCTATTTCCGCATTTGGAGAGAGCAAAAAAAAAGTCTCCACATTCTATTTCCGCATTTTACTATTTTTCTAAAATTTTCTAAAATGCTTCGCGGGCCGGACAAAATTGCGCTGCGGGCCGGATTCGGCCCGCGGGCCGCCATTTGCCCAGGCCTGGTCTACAATGACTGACCCATAGACTTACTCTTTCCTTGTCTAAGGACTGGACTAATATGAAAATTAATATTGGCAGACAAGAAGTATTGCTGGTCGTTTTTAGTAGACATGTTAATCTTTTATAGCGGAATAAATAGTGCGGTACTATGGAGAAGTACAACTATATATTGTGCATTAAAACACTATACTGACACTATAATACGGGCGTCCTTGCCAAGCATGCGGCGATCGGGTGACAGGCAGCTCGAGCATGGCCAGGCGACTGCTGTCAGTCAAACCGAATCCAGGGATGAGATACTCACGCCTATTCTACTAACGGTAACCGCGGTGATTATCAAGTGCTTAGCAAAATAAGCTCCCCAACTAACCACTTTTGTATGTTTTTTTATTCTGCTAAGCAAAAAGACAGCATGTTAAACATTAGAAATTATAAACAGTGCTTATAAGTTTTGTCGTTACGTAATAACAATGATTAGAACACAAATAGTAGAATGTGGCTAATTTTATCTGCAAAAAGGAATTTTATTACAGTGTAAACTCCATTTAACGTCACTCGATATAAAGACAAACTCTTTAAGACGTCGAAATACCTTAACTCTGGTTGGATTACCTTGTTGCTCATACAATGATACACTCTAAATAACAAAAAAAAAATATATTTCAACTTAAGGAGGTTGATCCGTTATAGTTCCAATCAAAAGTAAGTCGAATTCTTAATTGAAACTTTTATAGTTTATAAGTCGATGATACCAATAAATGATTGTCATAAAGGCATAAATAAATATTTTTTTTAATATTAATTAATTATTTCAGTACTTTATACTTAATGAACTAACTTTTGTATTTTTTGAAAATTCAGTTAAAATTGTTAAATCTGTCAAGAATAAAAGTCCATAATCGAAAAGTGCTAAGGTTTAATAATTTTTTTTATTGATTAAAAGTCTCGTAATTAAATTGGAAAAAATATTAAAATATGCGTAAGACATCGATGCTTTACATAGATAGTTTTCGGAACTGCTGACATTATTTGGTTATTTGCAAAAAATTAAAATGAATAGTTGGCAAAACCAAAAGTGCACATCCCGCAAGTTTTCCACTGTACATTATATTATAATGAAAAAAATTGAGAAAATAGATTAAAACAAATAAAAAAAAAATAAAAATATACGAGAAACATTAGTAAAATAAGAAATTTTTTTTAGCAATTATGCACGGGTTTTGCTCTCAAAAATCCCGATTTTTTGAGTTTCTTGTCCTAGTTTATTGACTTTCTAGTTTATCGAAGAACGCATTTTATAGACACAATATCCCAAAACACTATTTTTCAAGAATATCCCACCGCTACACTAGCGGTATGTGCAATAGATTAAAAAAACAATTAAAAAATTAAAATGAAAAAAATAAAATGAAAAAAAAAAAATAATAATAAAAAAAATATATGAGAAATATATTATATATAATATATAAATATTAAGTGGAATTAAGTGGAATAAATGGGAATATAAAAAAAAAAAAATTCTTATGTCAGCGGGAATCGAACCCGGCACCTTGGGTTTACAGGACTTACGCTTTAACCGTTCGGCCACACCGATGCCGTACAACGCCTTTGTTATTATGGTATAGAAGTGTAGCAGTTATTTTACGTATCATACTACATTAATTGAGTATATTTATTATGTTTTTTGTTTTTTTATTTTAATTAGCTGTCAAAAATAATAAAAAAAAAACTGTTTATAAAAATTAAACTACTGAACACATTTTAGTGAATTTAAATAGGGTTCTGGTCTGATAGTAAACAAAGTGAATAAAATATAACCCAAGGGGATCCGACCAAAATTGCGATCTGTAGAGTCGTGACGTACGTACATACGTACGTACGTACGTACGTACGTACGTACATACGTACAGACCAACCGACAACTGCTGTTTGTGATTTTCAATTACAATTTTAATAGTATTTATGAACTCGAATTGATTTAAAAATGGTTCTGTTTTATAGATCAGAATCTCCTCTTTTCAAAAAGTTTCATTTTGAATGGATTTCGTGTGAAATTAACTTAGATATAACTTCTTATCTGAACGAAAGTCAGCTCTGATGCACAAAGCGATAATAAAGCACATACCGCTAGTTTAGCGGTATGTGCAATAGTTTGCATGCTAGCTTGACATATTTTCCATAAGACTACATGTAAAAGTTTTTTTTAATTTTTAACTTTATAAATCTCCTAATGATTTTGGATTTTTTACAGAAAATTTTGTCATAAAAAAATCTATTAAAAAAACTTTATTTCAGATTTTTTTCATTATCTTCGTATAACGGCTCAACCTCCTTAATAAATAGTTATCTTATTTAATTATGCAAGTTGCAATTACATAAGTGTCCAATTTGCATTTGCAAATACACTACAGTATTTTCCCCTTTAATTTTCGGGATACCTTGAAAGCGGTTTTAATTGACTCACTACGCCTTCTCAGTATCATATTAGTTTGTACTGGATTTGTTTCATTTACATTAACGTTTCGATCCGGATCTGGATCTTCTTCAGAACGGATCTAAAAAATATAAAAAAAATAATTAATATTTAATTTCTAATTCGCTTTATATAAAATTCTTTCAAAATAATTAATTAGTATCAAAATATTGAAAAAATTATTATTATTATTATTTTTTCAACATTTTGATACTAATTAATTATTTTGGAAGAATTTTATATAAAGCGAATTAGAAATTAAATATTAATTTTTTTTTTATATTTTTTAGATCCGTTCTGAAGAAGATCCAAATCCGGATCGAAACGTTAATGTATTAATTATATTTTTTGTTAATATATTGTCTGAAAAATTGGTCGATAATTTTATTTATTGAAGAGTTCTAATCAGACGTTAATCAAAGATTTGGATGATTAAATACATATTATATTAATGGATTATTTCTTTTCTTTTCTTATTGTGTAAATCCTTTTTTTCGAGGATAACATTTTTATTTTGGCGCATCCTTGACTCAAGTTATCGTTACTGTAGACGTCTCTAGGCCGGAGGGGACAGGGGACGAATTAGAAATCCCGTAATACACCGTGAGGTGAAAGTATTCTGTTAGACAAGAACAGAAAACTTTAATGAAATCACCTGATATAAAACCTATAAATACTCGCGCATTGCCTGTTTAATGCCTTAACAAATAGTCTGATTAAAATAAGCGCATGTCTGGAATCGATAATAATCGGTCATCCAACCACTTTTAACAAAAATTGAATGAGGTCAGGGCTTGGTTTCGTTTTCACACAAAATCAGCAACATAGCCGTTTTAGCATCTTCTTTTTATTGAATCTAGACCGGGGGTCACCAAATGGCAGACCGCGGTTCGGATCCGGACTTATTTTGTGCGGACCCAGAAGGATCTAAGAATATCAATATTTAATGGCAATAGCTTGCACCAACTTATTTCCAAACTTCAGACAGATTGTTCAGAGTAAAAAATGTCTTTTTTCGCATTAATATTACGTACTTTTACCAACTTTGCTATTTTTTAATTAGATGTATCCTTAATAAAAAAATATTCAGAGTTCTTTTCGTTTTATTTTTTAATTGATATTATAATTATTTGTTGCTAATCATCATCTACCAAACGGACCGCGACAGATGTATATTTTTTTCAAACGAACCCGCAATGAAACTAATTGGAGATCCCTGATGTAGATCAACGTCAAAAGTCCTTTATTTGCCTTTCTTGAAAAGACATCTAAAGAACATTAGGCCTTTCCAGAAATTTCGTATATCAATCTAGAACGAAATTAATTAATGTTTAGGAATGAAGTCAAACAAACTTAGTTTTATATGTGACAGAACATTCGACCGCTTTTTTGTGTTTACAAACAATTTTTTTAGTGTTTTGAAAAGACAAAAAAAAGAGACTAAATCAGAATTTATCACAAATTCTGTTTTATTAATTACCAAACTTTTTGTCTGTGTAATTCGTTCATAATTTATTGAAAAATTCTGTAAGTATACACTTTCATGTATAAAAATAAGTGTTCCGTTTTACATGGAATGCTAATATAATTAATAATTAATATAATTATTATTGAATGCAAAATTTTCCTCAGATAATTTTCAGTTAAGTGCATGGACCAAATGTAATAAAAAAAGTTTGCGCTGGGCTGCAGAAAGGATTGTCAAAAAATTATATTTTTGTGATCACACGATTACAGTTTCCATACATCAAAAGCATTCTAATGTCGTATTCAAACTCCGTGTCATCTAGAACATTAGATTGTGCCACAAACACAAATTATTGACTATTCACGTAGAAAAAGATCGCTTTTCAAGCCAAATTTTAATCAAAACGCGCAGAAAAACGTTGTTTCGAAGTGGAAATTACAAAAATGATGCTAAATACCACAGTTTAAAAGAAAAATATTGTTTTAATCGATCAATTAATTCTTTTTCGATCCTAGGATCGATTTAAAACTCTACAATGCTTTTCATATGGAGAAAAATGTATGTTTACAATCCATAAGGTCATTCGGATTTTCTGTCAGCGCTTTCTGCAACTGATTATAAGAAATACATTAAAGTGATGTATGAAAACTGTATTATATCTGCAGTTTGCTCTTGTAAATTTATGTATGTGTTGTTTATTAACCTTTTGTGAAGTGTATAGTTGTAAAACATTAAAGTTAGTGGACGTTTTGTGTGCAGTTGAGAGGATAAACATTATTATTTTGACGTTTACACTAACGCCATCAATCGAATTTCAATAGGTGAACGTCACAATATTCAACAAAAATATCAAGGAGTATAGACTATACTCCTTGATATTTTTGTTGAATATTGTGACGTTCACCTATTGAAATTCGATTGATTGAACACTATTAAAGACAGAAATGACTAATCTTGGAACATTATTCGTACAATAAAATTTACCTTTAATTAATCAATCAAATTATCAGGTAAAATAGTCAGTTGAAGAATAAATACACAACATTTTGCCAAAATTATTTTTCTATAAGGAAGATAAAAGACCAATCTCGGTTTCTAGCGGAGTACTTTTTTAATTAATGTATGATTTTCTAGAAAAAAATTGACAAATAATTGCGCGAAAAATGCTAATTTTCAAAGTCACACTACAGCTTTATTAATACTTATTTGATAAAACTGTTTCATCAGAAACCGAAAGTGAACCTTCCTTTTTCGAAAAAGTTCAAAAAATTTTCGAATATTTCCAAAAAAATGGTGTAATCTATTGGAAGCGGTACCCTTGCAAAGGCATTTTTTTGCATCGTGGTGTAGCGGCAACTGGTGACAATAATTTTAAACTGCTATTTTTCTGGATCCTTTGGCCACTGTACACGTTGTCTACAAAATTGTTAACAAATAATTTTTGTCTTCTGAGTATTCATGACTTGATGATAAAGTTGGTCGAAGCGAGACTGTTGAGAAAAATTAATTCACTTTCATAAATGAAAAGTGAAGGGCGCTGTCACGTCGTTGTATAGACATTGCATCATTCGGTATCTATAGTATATATAAGATGTGCAATTTGTGGATAAACAGTTTCGGTTACAGAATTCGTCGGCTTTTCTTTAAATGTAGAACGGTTACTTGGAGAACAACAACTGTGTATAAAGAATACGTTATCTTAGCTGTTATTTCCCTAGCGAATTTCTCTAGGTCATTTCCTGAACGGAATACCATCAACGCAGAAGGATAGACAAACGCTGTACCGTGAATATAACAGTCATGAACAAACTCTTTCTTAGACGCTAATGACCTCGCTTATCGAGCGTCTACAATCCATAATCTAATGCTGAGTTGTACAAAGGTTGTCAAAAAATTTAATTTGACAAAGACCTTAGATTGTGATCATATAATTACAGTTTCCATACATATCAGGAGCAGTCTAACGACGGATTCAAACTCCCTGTCATCTAGAATCTAGATTCTAGAACATTCGATTGTATTCACAAAAAACAAATGACTGTTATACAGGATGAGTCAGACCACCCGTACCGGTCGTTTTTTTTTCGAAAACGGTTAGTCGTAGAGAGTTGTGTCAAAAATCTGTATTATAAAAGCCCTAATGAAGAATCGAATGGTGATATTTTTTTCCCCCGGAAAGGTTAGCTTCCCTATTAGTTTGCTTCGGAATGTTCAGAACTAAATGGCACGATAGGTCGAAAGTGGTATTGTTGAAAAGGTCTTTAAAAAATAAGCAAGTTTTGTAGGACATTTTTTTTTGTTACTGCCACCCCTGTTAAGTAATATTCGTTTGAAATTATTAAATTAACATCAACATGTCATAATAACGAACTTAATTTTAAAAGTCAGCATTTAAAATCTAGTTACCTAATTAAACAATGTCACAAATGTTTAAACTGTCTTCCATTTACTTCTAAACACTGCTGAGCTCTTCTAGATACGCTATGTGTACCTCTAAGTATTTACCGACAAAAAAAATTGCAATTATTGTAAACTTATTGTGACATTGTTTAATTAGGTAACTAGATTTTAAATGCCAAAAAAACTGTGGTAATCTACAGATTCAGGCGAAGCCGGACCGGCCCGCCAGTGAGAAATAAAAATGGAGAAAATAAATTCTCCATGCCTGTCATAGTTGTAGATTATGCATGGTCAATGTTTACCTTGAGTATGACGAATACGAGAAAACAAGATGTAGAATAAAAATTGTAAAGAAAACACAGAGAACAAATTTTCATTTACTGTTTTTCTTTTTTGCTTAACGTAATTTATTCATAAAGTGTGCTTATTTATTTATCAAAATAAAAATACAATTATTGTAGCATTGTTATTATTTTATGCAACTGGGTATATTTTAATTTTTCTTAATTTTCCTACCATCGCGATCGGGCCTAGAAGACTTGAGCAATTGGAAGCTTTTAATCGTTTAATTTTAATCAGGCTATACGTAACCCAAACCGAGATAAGCATATACTTTTATTCTATACTGAGCATAGGAATAAAATCACAATCGAACTATTAAGGTGCAAGCATATACTTCTGTCTTTTTTTACGCCGTAAGCACTGGCGTATCCAGGAGGGCAAAACAAGCACGGGGGACCCGGCTTAAGAAATTTCTACTTTGCCCTCTCCTGGGCCAAAAGCTGGGTAGAAAAAGACAAAGTTTTTGAAACAGAGATACTTTATTCAGATTGTATGCAAGTCCCTCAACCAATCCTAACATCGGAGAAATCAGGGAATTACATCGAAGAGAGACGCAGATATATTTTCGATACGCTTTGTTGCGTTCACTCACCGCACATTGAGTAGATAAGCAATGATTCATATAGTTAATTAATAGATATATGGTATAAAGTAAAGTAACACGTGTAACAATAAAAGGATATTATATAACAGCATAACGTAAAGGACACCCAATATATGAGATTTAATCGATGTTAATGTGGCATAAGAACGCTTTGTTTTGTAACCGTAGAATTTTTATGTTGTTCTTAGCGTTTACGGTTCATTTCATTTTGATTACAAAATATGACACTTGCACGCCGAATGAATAAGTGGTGTATCATTTACTGGCGAGCGTGTACAGTTTCTCCACCGCCGCGCCGCGTAGTTTCGAACTAAATTCTCGCGACAGTGACGCATTATATTTTTCTTTTTTACTAGCCGCTATACTAGTGATGTTCCGGATATCCGTATCCGCGGATATCCGAGGGGGAAGAAAGATCCGTATCCATATCCGTCAGTTTTTTGCGGATCTTTTACCTTATTAGTTTTCAATTCATAGATGAAATTTTATATATATAGGTGATTAGGTAATAATGAAAACCTGTTAAATTCCATTCAGATTATTTTTTATTTTCTTAAATCGTTTTTGGCACCTTTATATTGCAAACATTTATCGTAGTGAGTACCATACCAATAGTACATAACTCAAAGGTACTAAAAAACTATCTTTATAATGAGATATTGCACATCGTTCTTTGGAAAGAGACAATCTGTTATGAGAGTTAACTCTTAAAGAGGTCAATAACTTTTTCCCATAACAGATAGTCTCTTTCCAAAGGTCGATGTGCAATATTTACCGCCGCGTACTCTAAGAAAGTTAAGATCTGTATCCGTATCCGCGGATCTTGAAACCAAAAATCCGTATTCAGATCCGTATCCGCGGATATACATTTTTAACGATCCGGCATAATACCCAGATATATTTTCGATACGCTTTGTTGCGTTCACTCACCGCACACTGAGTAGATAGGCAATAAATCATATAGTTATTGCAGGTGAAAAAAAAATTGAAATCGGATGAATAGTTTCTGATATTACCCTAGGTGAGCCGACCCCACTGTAGCGAAACAGACTGTATCCTTCAGATGGCAGCAGCATCGTATCGGGCCTCTATTATTCTTTAAGTCTAAGCGTGTAATCGAGATTTTAGTACGGCCCTGCGTCGGTGCACCAATCATTACACTTCGTTTAACTTGCAGTACGTACCTACAGGTACAGTGAAATTATATTGCAAAAGTAAATGTTGATATACGCGTATATAAAGATTGATTATAATATTTCAGTTGAAGCGCAATTTGTCGCGCTACTGGATATTTTATAAGCTATTTTTCGGTTACTTGTAATATAAATAAATCTATTGTTAGCTACTAGACATTAAGACACAAAAATTATTAATAAATTATCATTCAGTTTGTAATATATTTTATTTAATTCTTTCACACTTTTACACATCTTTTATTAGAAGAAATACCACGTACAGCATGTGCACTGGGAAGGCACAGCTACACTCGTGGACACAAAGAAATACCACGTACAGCATGTGCACTACGCCTTTCTTACACTATACACAAATACCATTCACTGACTCATCACGAAATCTTCAAAACTGTACGTCCGATTGACTTGAAATTTGGCATAGTTACTCCTTTCTCGGCGTAGACACCCACTTAGAACGAATTTTATGCAAATCCTATCTAAAACGGATTTTTCACTTACCATCACATATACTATGGGTGTGAGTTGTTACGTGGATGGGTGTGGATGGTTGCATAAATGGGAAGGTCAATATGATGTTTCTAGAGAATGAAAAGGAGAGGGGGAGAAAGGGAGAGAGAGAAATAATGGGAACGCATCCGTGTTTTGTCTCAATCGCGAGTAACGGTTAGTTTGGTTATATAATTTTAAAGCGGTTTTTATTTAACTTCACGTTCCGTATATTTGTTTCAAATCTTGCGACTGACTTTTTAGTCGGTTAAATTGGTTTCTGCAGACGACTGCAGAAGAAGTCTTATGAAGTAAGATTTTAGCGCGTATATCTTAAGTATGATTAATTATAAGATGCAGCTGCTTATTCAATTGAAACATTTATGTGCGGCATGTGATCTAATGTCACACGAACAATAAGAGTCATTAATTGTTACAAAATCAAGGTAGTCATTAATGCAAATTAACCATTATGTCTGCAGCGAGAAGGTATTTTATATGTTTACAGTGCATTCACCATGAACAAATTAAAAAAAATACTAAATAAATATAGTTTGAAAAAAACTAAAAAACACGCTTTATATCAAACTAAAAAGTGAAAAATAAATATAGTGTAAAAAAACTAAAAAACACGCTTTATATCGAACTAAAAAGTAAAAAATATTTTTTTTAAAATAAGCTTAAAAAGCGTGGGGCGCTTTGTTCCACATTTTCGTACATCGAGCGCCCCACGCTTTTTAAGCTTATTTTAAAAAAAATATTTTTTACTTTTTAGTTTGATATAAAGCGTGTTTATTAGTTTTTTTAAAACTATATTTATTTTCCACTTTTTAGTTCGATTTATTGTCAAATTTTCGGCGTGGACGGGATTAGAACCCACGACCCGTGATGTCGAGAGTTGACGTCAGCGAAGACCCGTGCCTTAGACCGCACGGCTGCCAGTGTACTTACTGTCCTGGCATATTATACCGCTATATAAACTACTTGCTGCAGTCCAAATGAAAATTACATACATACATACAAACTTACAAGTGAAGTTAATATAAAGCGTGTAAAAAACAACACTAAAGTACAAATCAAACTTTGATTGTAGAAAATAGGAGGGTATATCTATATCTATTTAAATAAAGTCTCTCCGCCGCGTCCGTCTGTCTGTCTGAACGCGATAAACTCAAAAATTACCGAACGGATTTTCATACGTTTTTCACTAATAGAAAGAGCGATAAACGAGGAAGTTTGTCAAGAAAAACTGTATCCGTATCATGTAGCGACATTGAGTAGGCGGGCGCAACTGGTTACGTTCAAATGGCACGTCACTGTCGCACACCGAGCGGCAACTAGCAGTATGAGCTAGCGGGCACTGCCACCTATCGACATCATTTCAAAGCTATTAGTTCAGACAGTACGAATGTCATAAAAAGTGAACTTTTATTGTCTCTGAACAGAACACACACTATAACGCCATGTTTTTTTGTGGGCTAACGCGACAAGATACCGTTTCCTGATTGGTTCTTGCTCAAAACAAGCCGAGTAAAGGGCACGGTTGTAATTTTGAAATCCAACTTGTAACCACGCACGCGAGCCGGCGGTGACATCATTTTCATTCTTGTAGCCAGCGCAAAAATCAGCAACGTTTCCAGCAGAAAAACCAGCCTCGTATTAATGTAGGTACCAAACGCACCTTACGTGACAAAAATATTTATGTTTATTCTTTTTAAACTGCATGTTATATTTTTAAATATGAACTAATTTCATTTCAATGTAATCAAAATATAGGTATAGACAAAGTTTATCAGTTAGTTATCATGTGACAATGAACTTTTAATTATAGATACTATTTTTAATGTCGATAAAAACACAATAACAAAAGAGATTTTATGTGGTATAAAAAATGATCAGGTGATGACACATATAATCTTATTGTTACTAAATAAGTATTATATAAAAGTTCAAAAACTAAAACCCGACAACTGAAAAGTATGAAAAGAGAAAATATTCTCATCAAAATCCAATAGATAAAGTAAATACCATTAAATTTTTGGGTGTATACTTTCAGGATAATTTAAACTGGGAAGCTCATATAAGTAATGTTTGCGGTAAACTTGCTAAACAAGTTTATATTATGCGTAAGGCAAGGGGTCTGTTTAATGACAGCGTTATTTTAAATAATATCTATTATGGTTTTATATATCCTATACTAAAATATGATATCCTCGCCTGGGGTAATAGTGCGCATTCGATAAAAATTTTTATAATGCAGAAAAAGATTACATGAATTATGTTTAATCTAAATAGATATGAATCCTGCAAAGGCACATTTATAAATAGACGTATTATGACTTTACCGTGCATTTATATTTATTACTGTCTATTAGAGGTCCGCAAAAACTTAAATAATTATCAGCAAATCAATAGCTCCCATCAGTATAACACGCGTAGAAGAAATAATTTAGATGTCCCAAGGGCTAATATTAATATTTTCAAATTCAACCCTAACAACTTTGGAGCAACTTTATATAACAAACTTCCTGATAATTATCGCACTATTACCTCGAGTGCTTTCAAGAAAAAAAAAACTCGGGTCGCAGTGCGAAACCCTGCCGACAATATAGTGTATTTGCTTACACAGGCAGTGTGGCTTTATTATGTGAACTTAACTTTTTTGTTTTTGAACAAAATAAGAATTTTAACCCCTTAATACATCCCTTAAAATAATATGTTTTCTTAATTTCAATATTACTATCAATCGACCAAATTAAATTCATCCTTCACTAAGTAAATCCATGTCTACAAACTAACGTTTTCATAAAATTTTTAATTCCGGTCCTGTCGGGCCGATTTTAATAAAATTTTGGTAGCACATTTTGATCATTACTAAAGGGTTAAATGTCAATTTTGAAACGATTCGGAGAAATTTTTCGGTATTTTTGGGCCCAAAAATATTTTTCAACCCCTAAAACCAACCCTTAAAATGGCCCGATTGGGCCCATTTTAAATAGGCTTCGTGCGGTGATGGATTTCAACATGTGGTCCAAATTTCATTAAAATTAATTAACTCCTTCGAAAGTTATTGCCCGCACACTTATATATATATATATATATATATATATATATATATATATATATATATATATATATATATATATATATATATATATATATATATATATATATATATATATATATATATATATATATATATATATATAAATATATATATATATATATATATATATAAATATATATATATATATATATATATACATATATATATATAAACATTTCCAAAAATGGTGCCAAACTTCTTAGAAAGTTATGAAACGTCGAGAAATTTTGGTCCGACCCCTAGGTCCCACCATCCGTCCGACGCCAATAGTGTAAGTGCCTTATGGCAAATACACTAATTAAGGATTTACTTCTTTCAAACGGATTCTATTCTATCAATGAATTTATTAACTTTAAATTTTAATTTACTTGTACTGACATGTCAGATGAAATTTTGTAATTTCCAATTGACAATAAAAATCTATTCTATTCTATTCATCTGAGGATAGCCGTGGCCATATGCCACCTACCCGAACAAAACATTACATTATAACAGTAGTAACCGATCATAAGCTCTAGGGTAAAGTGCATCACGTTGTACTTTAGAGGGGTCTCATATATATGAGATGGCATACGACCACGGCTATCCCCAGATGAGAATTTTCTTGTTTCATACTTTTCAGTAGTCGGGTTTTACTTTTTGAACTTATTCTTTATTTAAATTGTTTTTTTTTGAACTTATTTTTTATTTGTTTTCAATTTGCTTAACCCCTGGGACCAAAATTCAAAAATAACTTGATAGCACCATCTTAAACCAGGCCATTTCACATCAAAATCAAATGAAAACTATTGTTAAGATTATTAATATGAAGCTCGTAGAGGTTGAGCCGTTTTACGAAGATAATGAAAAAAATCTGAAATAAAGTTTTTTTAATAGATTTTTTTATGTAAAAAATCCAAAATCATTAGGAGATTTATAAAGTTAAAAATTAAAAAAAACTTTTACATGTAGTCTTATGGAAAATATGCCAAGCTAGCAGGCAAACTGTTCATTTTAATTTTTTGCAAATAGCCAAATAATGTCAGCAGTTCCAAAAACTATCTATGTAAAGCATCGATGTCTTACGCATATTTTAATATTTTTTCCAATTTAATTAGGAGACTTTTAATCAATAAAAAAAATTATTAAACCTTGGCAATTTTCGATTATGGACTTTTATTCTTGACAGATTTAACAATTTTAACTGAATTTTCAGCTTTTTAATGATTTAATTTTTATTACTTCTAATTTATTTTTTTAATTATTTACTACAAAAAATATGTAAAATACAGATATTTACATAAATTTATTTTTTTTAACCTAACTTTGTACAAAAAATTCAAAAGTTAGTCCATTAAGTATAAAGCACTGAAATAATTAATTAATATTAAAAAAAAAAATTATTTATGCCTTTATGACAATAATTTATTGGTATCATCGTCTTATAAACTATATAAAAGTTCCCATTTAGAATTCGTCTTACTTTTGATTGGGACTGTAACGGATCAATCTCCTTAAGACAATATTTAATCTTTTTTAAGTTTTAATTGTTTCTCTGTTATTTTTATGTAATTATAAGGACAGATGGAAGACCAATCCGTAAGGATTTAATCTGATCCGAATTCCGATTGCCCTAGCAGTAAAATGATTCTATTCTATTCTAAATTGGTCGGTGATTTGGAGTCAAGCTTCTCCACTTCTTGATTGTCTCAGGACCTCCACATCTTTAAATTCAACCCAGTTAATTTTGCGTATAGGGTCCATAGTTTGTAGAGCAACAGTCCTAGGACAATGTGTACCAAACCGAGAGCATGCATGGCATGTGTATAATAAGGTATGTAATATGCACAATCACTGAATGGGAAATCAAAAGCAATGAAGGCACGCAGAATACGTACATAATTTGAATAATCTGATAAGCTTGTTTTCTACTATACAGAATATAGGCGGCGCGGGCGAGGCGGTCGCATTGCCGCGCATCGCGCCGCCTTGCGCCCCCCACACGATTAAATAGGGCACACAACGCAACGCGGTGCGGTTGACATTTCACTCGCTCACCCTTAAACTTATATCTTCTGCCTACTACTACGGTGAAAAGGCGGTGACAGAACGACGCGATGTATTGTTTTGTTAACGTCGCGTTAATAACGTTTAAAACGTTTCCAAACTAAAAGAAATACAATTACAGACGTTTGCTTGCGCTCATTGAATTCAGCGTATTTTTTTCTGTAAGCATTCTCGATTTCAAAAGTATATCAAAGAATTCGATTTTAGCAATTTTTCAAGGCATACCCCTTTAAAAAAATGCGATTTTTGACGAAAACACAAATCTTTCGTAACTTTGGCAAAGTCATCGTGATTATAAAAAAATCACGCTGAATCCAATGAGCACAAACAAACGTTTGTATGTCTTGGTTTAGAAGTTATTTGCGTCGTTATAAACAAAACAGTATTTAACCACCCCTCCCCTCCCTTTGCAAGTGATCTCACTGACATAGTAGCCACTGTTCTATATGATAGGTATATAAAACACGCGCTTATTCGAATGCAACGTTCTGTCAAAATTTCAAAGCAATCGGTGAAGAACTTTTGGAGATTTAAGACTGAACATGCGAATTCAATTTACATTTTTATTTACAAGACATGGCGTTAGACGGACATAAAGTTGTTGTGAATGGGACATAACACCAAATATCTAGTTATATACGGTGTATCCCATTGGAACATCACATTTCAAGCTTACAATAACCTGTGGGATGGACGCCAGCGTTTGATGCGACAGTTGAGTTACTTGAAACGTAATTGATTTTCTGGGACTTTGTCGTTCTCTATACACAGAAGGCACCTCTATTTCCCTTCACTCATTGATATCTTAATAATATCTAGACTAGAGTGACCTGTGCGAACTATTCGCACTAAATAAGTATAATAATTATCACTTTACAAAATTATTTTTTAAATATGATTGCATGTATTCAATTCGTTTCTAATTTTGCACACTGCTTATAACGTTCTTCTTTTTGTTGTATTACAATATGAAGCTCAGAGATCGAAGAAATATTTTACTAAAATTGTCATATAGAGGCGCAAGTAGCAAAAGCGTTGAGCTAAGCCGTCAGATCGCATCATGCAGCATTGCTGTGACGTTGTTCAGCGTCGCTCGCTGTTTCAAAATTAAAGCCGTCAGATGGCAGTACGCAGTATTGTGTCTGTTGTATTACAATATGAAGGTCAGATGACAGATCGAAGTGTTGACGTTGTTTCAAAATTAAAGCCGTCAGATGGCAGACGTTGTTCAGCGTTGCTGTATTTTAATTAATTTACATAAACAAAAGCAATAATAATTTTTTTAGTTGTCGATGTCAGTAGAGCAAGGAATTATCTGTAAAATGATATATAATTTATGTGGAGAAATTGTGTGTTTTTTTCTAAAAAGGGAGGCAAACATCTTAACCTTAGCGTATTAATATATATGATGGAGCAATGTCGCTATTTCTTCCTAAACCTCAAGGCCGCTGGTTCGTTGCTGGAACATGTATTGGCTCCCTTGATGACGCTTGTATGCGTTGGATTATAACTCGGCTTTTGTTAAAGACGACAACCGGATGACAGGACAAAATTTAGTTGCAGGGCGATATTTAGTCAAGTGTCCCATGACGGCTCATATTTTTTTTAACTCATTACGTAAAAGAATGCCATATAAATTTGATTTTTGTGTGTTTCATTGACGGGAAAACACGTCTATATGGGAAGAATGATACATGCAATTGTTTATTTTATTATCAAAAATTAAATAAGGTTTTCATGGAAATTAGGGATTTTCGCGGTTTTTCCGGAATTTTATATGCACAATTAAAATGTTCGCAATTTTAAACTAACAGCTGGTAAACAGTCATCTTAAGATAATGAGTCATTTGTATATGGAACGCGTGTTGTATTGTTTAACAATTACTCAATACTTAATAAATAACTAAGTAATGCATACTGCATATTCCTACATTATGGAACTATAAATAAACGCACTATATGCATCGGCAATAAAATAAATCGCTCGGAAATGATCGTAGATACTAGTGATGTAACGAATATTCGCGAATATTTTGCGAATACATACTAATATTAGAAGCAAATCATATTTCAAAAAACACTATAATATTAAAAAAAATTTTTAACCCCTAAAAACCACCCTTAAAGTAGTCCGATTGGGTCCATTTTAAATAGGCTTCGTGCGGTGGTGGATTCCAACATGTGGTCCAAATTTCGTTAAAATCAATTAACTCCTTCGAAAGTTATAGCCCGCACACATATATATATATATATATATATATACATACATATATATATAAACATTTCCAAAAATAGTGCCAAACGTCTTAGAAGGTTATAAAACGTCGAGAAATTTTGGTCCGACCCCTAGGTCCCGCCATCCGACCGACGCCAATAGTGTAAGTGCCTTATGGCAAATACACTAATAAGACAAAATAGTTATTGGCGTAACTAGTAGTCTAAGTCATTCATCGCGCTGACAGGTCATGACTTACAAGTTGCGCCCATAATTTTATTAAACAATTGCGCGTTATTCATGTTTTAATATTATAATGAGATGTTGTAAATATCTATTTATTTCTTTATAAAAAAAAACTGTGAATACTAACAGCACCAAACAGCACGATTCAATGTTTTGGTTTGAGGTTAGCCGGTTATGAATAAACTCCATGTCGAAAACATTCGACCTCTCAATTTTAGCCTCAATGGGTAACAACGGAGTTGTTGTTACCTACTATTTCGTTACGACTCAGAAAATAGTTACGTTTATTTTCATTACTCCACAATGGCCGAGCTAGTAGGAATCTTCATTGAGTTATGACAAGTAATTGTCACCAGTCGGTAAATGGCTATTTAGGGTTCAGCATTTAGGCATGATAAAACATGAATAACGCGCATGAGTTGAATAAAATAACAATTCAATCATTTTGTCTGCAAATTTAGCCTAACATTTTATTTATTGAAGAATGTAATCAGACGTTAATCAAAAAATATTAATTTCTTAGCATTTCTATTAGAAAAATTTTATTCCCACTCCTTGCGAGTTTTTTCGCTAAAGTACAGCCTTTACTTTAACAATAGATAATGAAGCTTTGGACTTAGTATTAACAATCAACCTAGTACCCAGAACTACAAATGTGTGCGTGTGTCATGCGCGGCCAATCAGCTGTCAATTTTTAACCTTGGACAAATGACGCCAGATTATAAAACTGAATATTTGCATTCACATTAGCGAATGTCTAAAAATTAACATTCGTTACGTCATTAGTAGGTAGATACAGCCTGTGAGAATAGTTTGTTCCGACAGATCTGTTGTCAATTTGCCGCCATTTATGGAATAAATCAACTAGTGTTTATTATCGCATAATAATATCGTTTATGTATGAATCAGTGCAGCATATTGCTTTAACGGCCCTTTAACAACCCTTCTTGATATTTTGGGTTGAGGTGTTGACTTTGTAGGGAACTTACTAGGGGGACTACGAGTCCGCTTTCTTGTGATTCAATTTTTAAAATTGTTTTACTGTTTGAAAGCCTAGGTACCTGCGAGGAATATATGCTGAGACAAAAGGAGATGAACAGTAAGCGAGTCGAAGATCCCGCACGACATTTCAGAGCTAAAATTATTATTATTAGTGCGTTGGTACGCCGATTAAACCACAAAAGATACACCGCATAATGTGATATAATGTGAGATGTTTGTTTCTCTTGTCTATCTGCCAATCCAAAATATGCCTGGGTGAAGCCAGACTGAAAAGCTAGTCTACAATAATTTTGTTGAAGTTATCAGCGTTAGTAGTAGTTTTGTTCTAAATAATATGTTTCAGGAAGTTTATTTTGGTTGAAGAACGATAGAGAAAAAAGCTTGTGGCCAACGTTTCGAAAATTTTATTTTTATGACAAAATATGCTCTGGTAAAGTCTCTTTTCTCTATTGTTCCTCAACCAAAATAAGCGTCCTTAATTTAATCAGCAATTATTGCAAACTTATAATATTTTACAAGTCATAAATTAAATAATATGGAATATTTCCACAATAATAATTATTTAGCAATCTTTGATTACAACCCTGCAATCATAATTAATTGATGAACACGGTGGGTAGCACGGGTGGGCGTATTTTAGGGTGGGCACATAATTATTACATCAAATATGTGACGATATCCGCTCAAGCGTCTTGGTCGACCTCCAGCGCTTTCCTAACGATCTTCTCTGGATTTGCCTCGAAGCAACCAACCAACGCAACCAGGAGTGCAGAAATGTCAGTAGGTATTGCTTGCACAACATGTAGAGTCAATCAATAATGATGAGTATTTAGAAAGAATTCCGTGGCATAAGGATCGAAAATGAAGCAATACTGAGACTTTTTTAAACTTGCATTTAATACTAACGTTTCGATACGTTTTGTATCATCTTCATTAACTTCAATGGATCACAGTTACTCTATTTATTGAATAGAGTCAATCTTCATTCAATCAATAATCTTTGTTTCAAAAATTCCGTTCCGTTGACAGTTGACGTCATTAGTAATGAAGAAAACTTATCTCAAAGGATACCTTGATTGATTATGATGTTTGGATGAAGAAGTTCTTAGTTAGCCTATGCTAGAAACAACAAAAGCAATACTATGTATTGATTTTGTTTTTTCTGATCCTATGCTACGAAGAAGTTCTTCATCCAAACATCGTGATCGTCATTAGCAATATTAACATAGGCGTAGCAACGATTTTATCCAAAATTTCAACTCTACCTACCATTCCCAGCTGCCACTTTTACATAATTTGAAAACTGTTCATAGCAGCAAAATCGATCAACACGACTTTCTGGAGAAATTTCACGACAAAGAAAATATGTAGATTATTGCATTTATCTTGATATTTGTACGTGATCAATTAATAATATAGGGTGGGCCAGGCCCACCTGCCCCTCCACTTGCTACGCCAATGAATATTAAGTTAATAGGTTTCTTGAAAATGGAACAAACATGCTTGGTCAGTTATTCACCAATAATTATTAACGTACCGAGAAAGGTCTAAGAAAACTTTAATTGTGCAATAATAAAGTTGACTAACCGCTCATTTCTAGAATGCACTAGAATCAAGATATAATATTTACGATAGCATCTCATTTGCATATCGAGAGCAATGCCGCTCACCATAAATATAGGAACTTTACTAACACATAATTTAATATTGTTGTATCACTTGCAGTTTCACAATAATAAATTTAAAAAGATTTCAACAAGAAAAATTGTCTGAAAGAATTAAATTTTTTAATTGAATTACGTTTCTAATTTTTCTTTCTCGCAACGTTTTATAAAGTACATAAACCTATACCGTGACCGAGGAAAATACGCTTGTCGCAGAATTTCGTTGCTACATGCGTTCCCTTTCCTTCTTAGAAATTTTCTCTTTGGGCGCAGTATACACAAAAGTCTACATCGGTCTGAAGGCAACCGATTTTCATGTGGTTTTCACGAATTAGTAGAGAAATAGTTTAGGCGGCGTCTTGGTATACTCGCTTATTGGATACTTTAAAGTCAAAGAATTGACAAACCAATAGTTGGCAAAACCAAAAGTGCACATCCCGCAAGTTTTCCACTGTATGATAAAAAAATAACAATTAAAAAATATTTTTAATAAATTTAAAAAGATTTTCAAATTTAAAGAAATAAATAATTAAAAATTGAAAAAATATTTTTTTTAAGTTTGCAAAAATAAAAAAAAATAAGAACTATACATAATATAATATATAATTAATATCAAGTGGAATAAAATAAAACAAAATAAAAAGAAAAAAAAAGAAAAAAATCAATGATCTCGTAAGGAATCGAACCCAGGACCTTGCCCTTGGGGATCCAACGGCATAACTATTACGCCACGGCGCCCTACTACGTGTAGTGGTGTTATCACGGTATAGAAGTGTAGCACTTGTTTTATGGATTACACTATATTTACACAGCAATTATTATATTGTTTTTTTAAACTATTAGCTGTCAAAAATAATAAAATAAAACTGTTTATAAAAATTAAACTACTGAACACATTTTAGTGAATTTAAATAGGGTTCTGGTCTGATAGTAAACAAAGTGAATAAAATATAACCCAAGGCAATCCGACCAAAATTGCGATCTGTAGAGTCGTGACGTACGTACATACGTACAGACCAACCGACAACTGCTGTTTGTGATTTTCAATTACAATTTTAATAGTATTTATGAACTCGAATTGATTTAAAAATGGTTCTGTTTTATAGATTAGAATCTCCTCTTTTCAAAAAGCTTCAATTTGAATGGATTTCGTGTGAAATTAACTTAGATATAACTTCTTATATGAACGAAAGTCAGCTCTGACGCACAAAGCGATAATAAAGCACATACCTCTAGTTTAGCGGTATGTGCAATAGAACGAAATGCCAAACAGTCGAGTTAAAATGAGAACTATTTGTAGACTTATCTACCGCTAATGACCTCAGTTGTCGAGCGTTTGTATAATTTACAATCCTGTAATCTCCAATTATCTACTCTACAACTGACACACTTATACAGACAACGGAAAGCCTAATCCGGTGGGTCTAGAACAGGGGTTGGCAATCTGCGGCTCTTTTGATGTGAAGTTGCGGCTCTCCAGTTCCATACGTAAAAAATAATTATTTTATTATATAAACCTTTAAAAATCATCCAATCGATCCATGATTGAGTACCATGTCTATCTCTCAGGCATTTTCACTCGCGTCTCACCCGCACCGCCCCCGTCGCGACGTGTCGTCCTCGGATATATATAATAAACCTATAAAAGCAAATACTATAATACTGAATCGAAAATGTTTAGTGGCTCTTTAAAAAGTGGGGAATTTTGTAAAATGTAACATTTAGCTCTTCCATCTCAAAAGGTTGCCGACTCCTGGTCTAGAAGCATGATGAAATTTTGCACAGGACTTCCTTATACAACATAGGTAAACGCAGGAACGAGTTTTTCTTTTAATTCAACACCTGAGGTGGCTAAATATTTAATCTACAAATTAAAAAAAATGTCAAATATCTGCTAATTTTAGATGATAGATACTAAAAATTTCATACATCCAACATTGCGTGATGGTCAAAAAAAGAGTGTAGTGCATAGATTATCTGAACTGTGCAATGTTAATGCTACCTGGTTGGATTTATATTGTTCATCCATTTTTAAAGTTAAAAGCAAATCAAAGAATTTACTAAAATATGAATAAACTTTTGTATTATTTTTTTAGTATTTTTGTAATACTCCTTATTTAATTACTTATATTTTAATTTTTTTATTATATCTTTTAAGCTACACAAATATTTCAAATTTATATTTTTGTATGGGGCTTGCCCTGTTGAAACAATAAATAAAATAAAAATACATCCGATAAATAGCCAACACATAATTCTCTAATACGGTGGAACTGATTTCGTTTCCGAGCAGGGCGCAACCTCGCGAGGAAATACGGTGGAGCAAAGACTCCACTACTGTTGTATTGAACACATTGTTTCATCCTAATCGCGTGCGTAGTCGCGGGTAGCGGCTAGTAGTACAAGATAAAATTATAAATGATAGATATTTGTAAAAAATTCCGTGGCATAAAGATCGAAAATGAAGCACTACTGAAATTTTTTTAAACTTGCATTTAATACTGACGTTTCGATACGTTTTGTATCATCTTCAGAGTTTTCAAATGCTGTCACATGTTATCAGTATATTGCAAGTTTAAAAAAATTTCAGTATTGCTTCATTTTCGATCCTTATGCCACGGGATTTTTTCCAAATACTCTATCATTAACTTCAATGGATCACAGTTACTCTATATTTATTGAATAGAGTCAAATTCACATAAAATTATAAAACTGTTAAATTAGAACGGATATGCGAGGACTCTAGATTCAGGGCAGTATATTCGTTGAGAGACGAAGCGTCACGCGGCGATGCCGCCGCCTCGCTGACGTGCCCCGGTGTGCATATTGCGACCTCGCTGTGCATAGCTGCGCATGTCGTCCACGCTGCGATGTGTACACGCTTTAACATTGCCCAGCGATATAGTATATTGTTTATTCTTCCTTGCTCATTCACAGATCGACAAAAGCACAGAAGAAAACTTGCAGAAGCGGCACTCATCAGTACGATGTTGCATGCAGTTTTCTGTGACCTTGTAAATTCTGTGGCCTTGTAAGGCCGTTCGCATACGACGCAACATGAATACAACTAAAGTTGCCATTTGTCAATCTGTAGCAGCCAAATTACCATCTCATATTGGATGTTGTCGTCGCTACATTGTATTAACTAATGTAGGGAATTTACGTATTTTTACGTCTTTGATATCGCCTATGGGCTATGTGCAAGGAGGCGGAGTTACAAATTTATCGATACGAGCGTTTGTGGTGAGCACTAGGGGAAATTTCAAACTCAAATTTTCCGTATGTCAGTGAGGAATGTTTATTAAAAGTGAAAATAGTTATAATTTTATAAAGTTTTTTATTTACAAGGAAAACTAGGCGATCATGAAATGCTTTTTGTGTTCCGGGCTGTTGCGCTGATGGCGATTTAAGTAAAATAAAGACCATTGGCGCCATAATTTGACTGTTCCGCTGTCAGTGTAAACAAATTAATTGTTTATATATTGTACGTCATAATTGATAGATAAATAATTCTCACGTACCTTTTATGTTATGCTATTTATATATTGGTTTACAATCTGAACTTATTGTATATAATTTTATTGTACATAAAATTTACGTCAGTTTTCCTTATTATTTTTTTTTTTATATACATCATGACCAACTAAAGTTTATCACCATAGACACATGTCGCGATTTCCATAAAAAGTGAGTTAAATAATTCTTTATTACCCACTAGCAGCGCTAGTAGGCTTCATGCACATAGCCTATAGATCGCTGTCATATTGTATAGGGAGGGACTGGGAATGGATATCGTATCGCTGTTGAATTGCTTCCGTGTTGCTTCGTGGGCGGACGGCTTAACTCTGCTCTTTGTTTTAAGTATGCTCTGTATTACGGTTCGAGATTCAATTTGTTTAAGCGCTGAAAATATTAATTTATCACACACCTACGCATCATCCAATCTGCTCATGCTTAACCGTGTGTTTACTATAACGTTATGTGCCGCTATGTTTATACATTATGAAATTGTGTATTGTTTTCCTATTGTGTTATATTATGTGTACAGTGTCGCAATTCGATGTTATATCACCGCAAAAATAATATACAGTATGTAAACACGTAAGGTGCACATAGGGAAATTGACATTGGGAAAAAATGACTGGATCAGAGTGATCCTTGAAATCTTGTTTTTCAATTTGAGAGATAATATTCTTTTGCAAAATGAATGTGTATACTACCGAAGAAATTATTCAAATGATTGCAACATAATCGGACTTTTTTTATTAATGGGACATTAAATTCCCAAAAATACTTAAATATGGTGCGACATCAAATATCTCCGCCTATTCGTGTTGAACCTAAAGACATTTGGGTCACTGTTTTACCAACGCGCATACTTCATACCAGTCAGACAATTTTTGAATGAAATGTTTCCAAATAGATGGAGTTGTTTTTTATAAGAGCTTTTTATTATTAAAAAGCCAAGTAAAATAAAAATAAATCAAAATAAAATAGAAATCCTCAAGATTATCACGATAATTCAATAGAAATAACAATTAATGCAGTCATGGCTAACTCTGATCCAAGTATTTTTTCCCAATGCTAATTTCCCTATGTGCACCTTTCGTGTTTACATACTGTACATACATAAAGTAATACCTACATAATATATATTGTGCATATTTTTGTTATTATTCATTATTTAGAGATAAATTTGTTTGTAATTGTTGTACATTGTACATATAAATCAGTGAAAGGGAGAAATTTATATGTTTACCTTTCGACCATATAGTCATGGACTGCCATATCCTGTTTTAAAAAATATATATCTATCTGACGAATCCACTGTGTCTTGCGGAACATTTTTTATAAATCACTAGCAGCCCGGTCCGGCTTCGCCCGGATTTATTAGACTGTCGCGTACTTTCTAAATAGAATATAGCCGTATTTACCCGGCGTTTCCCGGGAATAACAGCCCCTGTTATGAGAGCAAAATAAAGTATCTGGTCTAAATCCCACACATTTTATCTCGGTATACGGGGAAGTATATAATCTCCTGCTAGAAATACTTGTACATTGTTCGTCGTAGGAAATCGAGTCTGATAATTGGCTGTTTCATGACTTATATGAACCGGTAACATATAATGTCGACGCGGGAGAAGAGGGAATGCCGGTCTGCCGTCAAATTAGTTTTAAACTTAAATCCGTTCTAAAAACATACACAGAATTTTATATATAAGTGTAGATTGGGATGAGCTCTGTTTATTACCACTGGATTTTTTTTGCTAGCATTAAAAACACCTTCACAATAAAATTCTTCTGCGGCCATTCTGCCTGTTATCTAAATTTGACATAAGTAATTTTCCCCTTTTCATAATAGATACTTGAAACGAATGGTTCGATTATAGGGTAGCAGGAACACAAATGATTTTAATTTCAATTTTCAATTAGGCTTTTGAAAAAAAAATAATTATCGATTTTTTTATTGTATTTTAAAACTTTATTATAAATAATATTGATAATCGATGCGAAAAACTTTCAAAAAACTTTTTTTAAATTAATTATAAGCAATTTAAAATTGATAAAATATTTACAAAAATCACGTGACTGCAAACGCACTAAAATTGTTTTTGACAATTGTGACGTCATAATGTTAAAATGTATATTATGTCGCCGGGATATTGTCAAACCCGTGATATTATAATTTCACTTAGTGAAATTATAATATCACGACTCTTTGTCAATCGTGATATTGAAATTTCACTAGTGAAATTACAATATCACGACTCTTTTTCAATCGTGATATTGTAATTTCACTAGTGAAATTACAATATCACAGATTTGACAATATCCCGGTGACATATACTACCAATGGCTTTCTACATGTGTATTGATTAAAACTATCCTAAATTTAGTATAAAAAAATTTTGTTGACAAGTAATTCTATTTAATAATGTGTGACAAATCTTTTATAAAAGCCAATTCTGCTAATATACTTACTGTAGATATTATTTATGATCACAGATTTTCTAAAAAATGATACATTTTCGGTTCAATTCAGCTGAGGTTCGAGATGCGAAAGCATCAATGGAAGTTAATAATGTGACTGTAATTTATGAGAAACTAAATATTTTTCATTAAATATAACTAATTAATTTATTATTATAATAATATAAATTAACATTATGACGTCACATTATGTTCGGGAAATGTCTGCGCGTTCTCGAAACTGGGTACAAAAATTTATTTTTAATTTGATATAACTTTTGAATTATAACGAAAATAAAAAAAAGAAAAATAGTTTTGTTATAAAACTTATATACGATCTTTCCATTTATGACAAAAAAAAAATTCATTCAAAAGCCTAATTCTCTTTCTCTTGTTTGCAGGTAGGTGACAAGCGCACGATATTTACATTATACATATCACGTGACACGTGTCTCTTCGCTCATTACATCAGCGTCGTTGTTATTGTTCGATCTCGAGTGATTATAACCTGACAATCTGCATAATGTAAGTTTGTATAATGACACTTTTATAATGAATCAAACTGCAGTCGATGGAGATGGGAACTGCCCGATTTGACCGCTAGAGGCGCCAGCTATATAACCACCTCGGTCTGTGTGCAGTTTTTAGTAGTTTGTACAGGTTAAGTTCATTCGAAATAATAATTCATTGACATTGCCGTTGAGCTGTGTTTACCAATGATCAAATTAGAAATGTTGCAGACGTCTGCATAATCATTTTTGACATCCGCATCCGCAATATATATATATATGTTTTTGTATCAAGTGGAGATCCGACTAAATTACAGACAACCCGAGGTCCACCACAAAAAAAAGGTTTTTTGGAGTATCTTTTTCACAAAAAGGCTCCTTTTATTGTCCTTAATCTATAACCCCGCAGAGGGGAAACAATTTCTGCGTTTAAATTTTTCGTGATAAAATTTGAACAAAACGAGATCTGTTATAAAATGTAAACAACTGGAGATCCGGAAATATATATCATGATGTATGTAGCATAAAATGAGATCCTGCAACATTGCCAAATTTTTGTGACGTTGCGACGCAGTACGCGTGCACTTTTAGTGTTCGAGTTGTGATAGTGACGAAAAATAATTTGCTCCAAAATGTTATCACGTGGGAAAAAGTTCGTAAATCTAGCTATAAATAAGAAATACACGACAACTGCTAGTAGGTATACAAGACGAAGGTAAGTTAAATTAACTTTTTAATTTTTTTTAAGCTACATTCAAGCAGAACTCTTTTTTGTGAATGCAAAAACCATTTTATAGTACAGCAAAATATTTTGCTGTTATTAAAAGCATTTTGTAATAAAATTTGAAAGACTATAAAATTGTTTTTTTTTTAAATTTCATCATTGATAAATTAAAATTGTAATACATAAATTGCCTTTTGTTTCGTTAAAACGAAAAAAATCCGGGTACTTTAACATCTTCCCGTCTCAGAAAACAAATTGCAACTGTTTTACAAATTTTAAACCTTAACGATAATGAAATGGAACAATTGGCTACTTTTATGGGTTATACGAAGAAGACGCACGAACAGTTTTATAGGTATGATATTTTATAAATAAACTATAAAAATTGTAGGAAAGAAATTATTTTTCTTTCGTTTTAATTAATACATATTTTAGGATTTTTTTTAAACATATCCGCGGATATCCGAGGGAGAAGAAAGATTCGCGGATCTTGAAACCAAATATCCGTATCCGTTAGTTTTATGGCGGATCTTTTACGGATCTTTTACCTTATTAATTTTCAATTCATACATGAAATTTTATATATATAGGTAATTAGGTAATAATGAGAAACTGTTAAATTCCATTCAGATTATTTTTTATTTCTTAAAATCGTATTTGGCACCTTTATATTGCAAAAATTTATCGTAGTGAGTACCATACCAATAGTACATAACTCAAAGGTACTAATAAAAAACTATCTTTATAATGAGATATTGCACATCGATCTCTGGAATCTGTTAGGAGAGTTAACTCTTAAAGAAGTCAATAACTTTTTCCCATAACAGTCTCTTTCCAAAGGTCGATGTGCAATATTTACCGCCGCGTACTCTAAGAAAGTTAAGATCCGTATCCGTATCCACGGATCTTGAAACCAAATATCCGTATCCGCGGATCTTGAAACCAAATATCCGTATTCAGATCCGTATCCGCGGATATGCATTTTTAACGATCCGGCACATCACTAGTACCAACTAAAACAAATTATTTTTCAATACAGGCTGCTTCGTAATTGACTGTCAATTTTAAAGGGGGTTTATTAATTGTGCATGATTTTAAGACAAAAAGTTTATAATAAACATTAGGCCCGATTTGCGTCATATTTGATACGCAGGGTGACACAGATTTTTTTTTAAATTAAATTAGTTATTTTAATTGACTGTCAACAAATAATAAATTAATAAAAATCTTTGGTTAGCTTCAGGTTTATTAAAATACCTAAATCAATTTTTCAAAAAAATCTCTATCACCTTGTATATCAGAAATGAAGTAAAAACGAACCTATATGTATAAGTATATTCAATTATGAAACGCACTGTATATTAGATAAATATTTGTTATACGTCATCTCACATTATTAAGAGTGTGTGGGGGTTAAATAAGTTGTGCTTAAAAATTAAAATTAAGTACTTAGATTTAATATAATTGTAAAAATGTTTGTTTACAGTACTTGGGAAAGTCGCTATTTACCGAAAAAACTCGTGCATTTAGTAAATGAGAAACATTGACTATTATTTCACTTTACTGTTCAAGTACCTGCGACTTTTTAAATATTTATTCACTGTCTCGCAAAACTAAACATACATCTCTTGCATCTCACTTATCCTTCCGCCAAGTAATTCGAAAAATAAATTTAAACTTTATTTTAAGATTACCACAGGAAGTTTACCAAACCGCAAAAATAGCCAAGTTACTTTTAATGATGGAAAGGGGGGTCGACAGTGATAAATTCGACGTCGAATTGGAACAATGGAATAGACAATCTTTCGAGGAAAACGAAAATGGTAACAATTATTATTAATGATTGGTAAAGAACGTATTAAGAAAATTCGTCCCTGCAAACACCCGCTGCACCCTTCATCTCAAATCTTTTCCCCTCGCCTAAAAACGGTTCGCGCTCTCCCGACGCTATTTTTAAAGCTAGTGGGTTCTGGTAAACGCCAAATGAAAGACAAAGAATCAGACTACAGATCCTTCAGGCGAATTTTTTGAAAAACAGTCTCGCCTACGTGTGAAATATTACGTAACTTATTATTTTTTTCAAAAGGTTGTAAGTTTTTTCAGGATTTTTTTTTCAAAAAATTCGCCTGAAAGTTCTGTAGTCTGATTCTTTGTCTTTCATTTGGCGTTTACCAGAACCCTCTAGCTTTAAAAATAGCGTCGGGAGAGCGCAAACCGTTTTTAGGCGAGAGGAAAAGATTTGAGATGAAGGGTGCAGGGGGTATTTGCAGGGACGAATACTCTTAATACCACGTATTATTATTAAAACTATTTTTCAAACATTAAAATATTAAAAATCACATACGTAACACTTTTTCTCATTTTTGACTGTCTGTTATCAGATGCCCCAAGTCAGCGAGGTACACTAGATGATTCAAATACTGTTGTAGTCCCCGAGTATGAAACCCAGAACGATATTAATTCTGAATCAGAGGAAGATTGCGTATGAATGATCACCGAAAGTGCATGAACCACATAAAAATCTGTTGAAATTTAGAATTTTGAAAAATAATTATTGCTTACAGGTACATAAAGTTTATTCTGATATAGGTACAGAGTGTCACAGACATGACTTATTTTTGAAGATAATCCCATTAAAATCTATATACCCTGTAATATCCCGAATTACGCTACTCCAAATTGCGCGAACTCGAAGTTATGCGATTTCTGTAGACTTGCAAACTTGACAGAACAGCTTAAATCACGTTAAAATAAAATTAATAATCTTTGCATTATTAATACGAAAATTCGAATTCTTCTTACGCTTATTTTTTACAGAAACACCACGCAAAAAGGAGAAGAGTAAAGTAAACACAGACAAAAAAAATTGCCGTGGATCATGGAATATACAGCAAAAATCTAAAATGTTACAATTTTTCAAAACTCATATTAAAAAAAAATTCTCCCAAAAAAGCAGAATGTCTAAAATTACGGGAAAAATATCCAGATTTATTTAAGGACAAGAACTGGGTACAAATAAAAGTATTAAATTAAAAAATATGTAATAAGTATAAATCTTTGATTAATGTCTGATTAGAATTCTTCAATAAATAAAACTATCGACTAATTTTTCAGACAAATATATTAACAAAAAATTTCAATTAATACCGAAACGTCAATGTATTAATTATTATTTTTTGTTAATATATTTGTCTGAAAAATTGGTCGATAATTTTATTTATTGTAATAAGTACAGTTTCAGTTTAATAATAATCCTGCCTCAAGCCATTACTCCTTTATTATAAATAAACGAACAACTAAAAGAAATTATTGTAGAAATATTGATAATCTATTTTTTTTTACTTCAATTTGAATATCATAGCATGCTCAACTTTTTTTTCAAATACTCATATAATATGTAGATAAATCAATTATATTTAACCGCTAGCCTTTAATCTTACGCTTACCTATTCCTACGGTTTTACTCATTAACATGATCATTATAAAATGCAATGTTACAAAATTCCAAAGTTATGAATTTTATTCACTCGGTTTGAGGCTTGAGCTCCGAAACAAACTTAGATGATATAAATAAAGGCGTCTGTGTGTATGAAAATATGCGACGCAGTGTTGCCGATTATACAGGATCTCAGGTTGTGCACGAAATGTTATATACAAGTTTGGCACAGCAGTGACCTCACTAGTGCGTTTGGTGTAACTACTCGTGTATAAAAATTGATAAAAATGGGAAAATGGAGATCCGGACTAAAATTTAACTGCGCATTCCCCACACCCATATTAACCGAAAAAAATTGATATACACATAGAAACACAACGAGATCCGATTTGGATCTCGGCTTGTCAAAACGGATCTCCATTTGTATAGCATTTATCACCAAATGATCTCACCTTGTATAGAAAACATATCTATATATATATATATATATATATATATATATATATATATATATATATATATATTTAATAGATTGCGGATACACTAGCGTCTCCTGTACCTTTTAGAAGCCATTTTGTACGTGGAAAACGCCGTAAAAAGTGCGCGAGATTCAAAAATATTAATTATTTTATAATATGATTTTATTGAGAAAAACAACAAAACTCACAGTAAACAGTGATATTTCGCTCCAAAACCTATTTTTATACTGAAACGTTTCAAAAATTACAAAATTGAGCATAAATATAATGTAAAAGCTTAGAACATTTTACATTGTCAATTTGGCATCAAGGTTGACAAGCATTGATGCCAATCTGATAATGTAAAATGTTCTAAGCTTTTATATTATATTCTATTATTCATGCTCAATTTTGTAATTTTTGAAACGTTTCAGTATAAAAATAGGTTTTGGAGCGAAATATCACTGTTTACTGTGAGTTTTGTTATTTTTCTCAATAAAATCATATTATAAAATAATTAATATTTTTGAAACTCGCGCACTTTTTACGGCGTTTTCCACGTTCAAAATGGCTTCTAATTGGAACCATTCCGCACAATGCTCAAGGATTGGCATCCGCTATCTATTAATATATATATCTATGGGGCAGGCACAACTACTCGTTACAGGGTGATATTTAGTTACTATAGAATTTCATTTGTTGACAGGGCAAAATTTAGTTACATGATGAAACGTTAGAGGACGATATTTAGTTAACAGGGCGAAATTTAATTACAGTTAAATTTATGTTTCACATCTACCAGGCGACACACGATATAAATTCAGTGAAATTAAATTCATTTCAAAAATGGCGTGACAATTTTAAAATAAAATACTGTACAAAAATGAATTTTCATTCTTTAAACATCGCGCGTCTAAGTGGATCATATAATATTTTTATGGTGCTGCATTGTGAGAGATATTGATGATTTACACAAAAAATGTCTAACCTCGTTCCAAAAACAATACGGAAAAGTAAGTTATATAGAAAAACATAACGTAACGCTTAGATTACGTATGGTTATCTCGTCCATTCGAGAAATCAGTATGTGTGAGAGTATCCTTCGCTGAATCGTTAACCTGTTCGATAACTTTCGCTGGTCAAACCTTTTCGTCTGTTTATCTATCTACGCTAATATTATAAAGAGGTAAAGTTAGTAAAGATACTATCTGAGGCTCTTTGTTTACTCGTGTATTAGTGATGTGTCACTCCTGAGCGAGTCGTTCATAATGAACGACTCTTTTCTCGGAGCGGAGCGAGTCGCTCTTTTTTTGTGAATGACTCACTCCGAGCGTCATTGCTCTGTGCTAAACTGTTCTGTACTGTTGCATTCGCACATTTACAGAGCACACACAGCACAGGTCACAGAGGCACTAGTGAATTTTGCACGTACGGAGTTATATCTTTGCTGAGTCATTTAATGTAAGTGCAATAGTACTAAGCTTACAGTGACTTAAACCATTCACATTGACGTCGTTGACAAAGATATAATATTGTAACAATAAACAGTATTATTGTTTTTTTATTATACTGTATAGTTTATCCGAAATGTGAATAATATATTAAGATCAGAATAAATAAAATTATCGACCAATTTTTCAGACAATATATTAACAAAATATAATTAATACATTAACGTTTCGATCCCGATTTGGGTCTTCTTCAGAATGGATCTAAAAATATAAAAAATAATTAATACTTATTTAGTTTCTATTTATTTTTAACGAAATTAATTATTTTTTATTTTTTAGATCCATTCTGAAGAAGATCCAAATCGGGATCGAAACGTTAATGTATTAATTATATTTTGTTAATATATTGTCTGAAAAATTGGTCGATAATTTTATTTATTGAAGAGTTCTAATCAGACGTTAATCAAAGAGTTGATTAAGATCAGAATCATATTAAAATGAGCTCAGAGCGGAGTGTGTGTATTGTGCTGTGCATTGTGCAATGCTACAGGACTCATGAACATGTATGACGACAGTTCACACCTCTGCAGTCTGCAGTCTTGTGTAGTGCATACTGTCTAGTGTCGCTCCTTTGAACGACTCGCTCAAAGAGTCGTGTGGACACATCACTATCGTGTATGTTCTTGAGTTACTGCCTAACTTAAATTGATTAAATACTAAATTAATATTATGTTTCACCAAATGTTAGGTTCCTCCTGTCCTAACGGCCCCTCGGGTCGGGTGCCACTTCAGACCAGGTTCCCGTGGCATTTTGCCCGTTCTGTCACCCTATTGTTACGCCACTGGTCATTAGCGTCTCTTCCCGCCATTAACAGTTAAGTTTGAGATACGAAACCGTATCATCGATTTCTGTTAAGGTAAGAACAGTTCCAAAGCGGATCAAAACGAATCCAAGCGCGTCCTTTTCTAAATGATGCGGACGCATCCACAGTGTGACAGTTTTTATAGTATACTTTCCTCGGCTGCTCAAGATAAATACACATCATAAAAAGTTTTTTAAAAGCCTTCTCCGTTTATATTATGCCGGCAATAGAATATCATTTCTTTTTGCTCCTGTTATTTGTGTTTTTTTGTTTCGATTTTAGAAGCATAAAAACGAATTAGAAAACTACTCGCTTCATCATACCACCGTCTGCCTCGTTGCAAATCGTCTCTAATTTATAAACTGGTGACAATATCAATTAGATTTTCTTCTGTATGTCCTATCTGCTGATACCTAAACTTATGTTATACCGTCTCGTCGAGAATTCTCGTATGTATTTCACGACTCTCGTCTTGGTACATTCTCGAGAGTGTCTTTTTTTACTCTCAAAACTGTTTTTGTTTCTCGTAGATCAAAAAGACTTTTGAAATATAGATTTAACGCTAGAGATGATCAGAATTTCTGATACAAAAAAATCATTCTAATAATATCCACTTTAGCTTGTCGGCATCGAGGATGGACTTTGCGAGAGTCATATCGTAAATTCCTTCGAATTGCGCGCTTTGTGGTGAAAAAAGAAAAAGGTAATGTTATTTATGGGCGCCAAAACTATTGAAATCGAACATTAATCCGAGCGAAGCGAAGCCGCCGGTAATGACTAGTGTAATATATTAGCATTTTGTTTTTATAGTGAATTTCATGAATACTTTAAAGCTGGCATACATAATTGATACATATTAAAATGTGGTTAACTACAAGAATAGTAATGCACTATATACTTACGTAAATAATGGGTGTTCCATAAGGGATTTTTTTTGACAGCTGTCAATTCAGCCATATTGACCTCCATCTTTTTCTGTTTTGACATTTGGAAAGAGGAAGGTTTGCCATTTGTTAAAATGTCATCGTGTAGTACGAAATTTTCCAAAAAAAATTATCTTCAGCGATGAACCACATTTTCATCTCAACCAGCGTTGCCAGTTTTTTTTTTGCCAAGTCGGGATTTTGGAACTCTTTGAGTGAAAACGGCGGGATTCTTTCGTCGAAAGCGGGACATAGTAAAAAAACGTATATAATCAGAAGTTTTGAAATACCTACATATTTATCTTTTTATTTGAATTAAAATTACGTTTACGTGACAATACATAGCAAAAATAGCCATAGAAAATGTATTTTAATAAAAATATAATTTTTTAAATCAGATTTACCCTATCGTTAAATAGTTGAGTCTTATTCGTCTTCAGAAAAAAAAAACAGAAATCAAAATTAAAAAAGTTTTATTCATTAGAAAAATATGGCGTTTCAAACAATACTCTGTGGAGTGAGTGTTACAAATTGCAACTTACAATAAGAGAATAATTATTTATAAGAATTACTTATTCATGATATTTCTGTGAAGATTTAACTTCTTTTAAAGTTATCCCCGAAAAGCGGGACTGAGCCTGTCCCGCGCGGGACATTTAATTTTGATTTAAAAATCGGGACGTCTGGCAACGCTGATCTCAACGGTAATATAAACAATAAATTGTTTTTTCTAATTTGTTTTTTTTATTTTTGTGGCGTGAATTAGTGAATATTAATTTGCATGACATGTGGTTTCAACAGGATGGAGCCACTTGTCCTACAGCAGCTCTAACAGTGGATTTATTGAGCCAAAAAATTTCCTGGACGAATTATTTCAAAAAAATGGTGTTGTTGCATGGTCACTAAGAACATGTGATTTGACGCCTTTAAACTTCTTTCTCTGGGGCTATGTGAAATCACAAGTCTACAGAAATAATCCACAGAAAACTAATGAATTTAAAGCGGAGATTATTTGTGTTTTTGGTGAGATTCAGCCCAATTTGTGTGAAAAAGTCATCACTATCTGTAGAACATCAAGAGGTGGTTACTTACATAATATTCTTTTTAAAACGTAAATGGAAAACCTTTAATAAATAAAATTATCGACCAATTTTTCAGACAATATATTAACAAAATATATAATTAATACATTAACGTTTCGATCCGGATTTGGACCTTCTTCAGAACTGATCTAAAAAAATATAAAAAATAATTAATATTTAATTTCTAATCCGCTTTTTATAAAATTCTTTCAAAATTATTAATTAATATCAAAATATTGAAAAAATAGTAATCAGACGTTAATCAAAGATTTGGCAAACCTTTAACTTTCATATTATAATGAAAAAATTGAGATATTTTTAATGTAAACATTGTTTTTTTTTTATTAATAAAATCCTTAATGGAACATCCTATATAATATAAAAATGTCATATAGTATATAAAAAAAAAAAAGAAACAACCACTGATATCAGACATGGCGGAATGGCCTTGATTGTTGACTGTCATTAGTATGTTGAAAATATTTATTTTGCAATAATACACGTATATTAACTAGCTGTTTTTAATTATGATTGATTATGGAATAATTACAGTGGGGTATGATTTGCCTTTCCTGATTTTCACCATGGAATACAGCTTGATGACATGATTGGCGTGCTAATTTCTGGATCAAGCCGTCGAGTTACTTGATCTCGTCAAGACACCAACAGAAATATTTACTGGCCCGGTCCGGCTTCGCCCGAATTTGTAGATTGCTACCGTTATTTTTTTTTGTCTTCACGATAAAAGCGTTTTTATTTTAACGCGATAATATATAGCCTATATGTCCATCCTGAAGGTCCATTCTAAATATTGGTGAAAAAATTTTTGAAATCGGATGAGTCCATTCAAACTTTACCTGTATATTTTATGAAATTAATATAGATAAGATTAAATGACAAAGGCATATAGACCAAGCTCTAATTGTATACAGACGTCTATTGGACAACATTACTAAAATTTTATGATCGAATTTAACAGACAATAATTTTGAAAAACAACACAGATTGGTGTTTTTTTTTTGCAAACCTATTTGTTCATCACTCGTGCAACAAACAAATAGATATTATGGAAGTTTTTCAGATTTTTTTAGCAGTTCATTCTGACTGTGTATGGTCATTTTAAAAAAGTCTATACCACTGTCCAACGTAAACTTTCCATCAATGATCATCTTGGAAGGCCTGTCATTCTTAAAGTATTACATTTACAGAAAAAAAACAAGAAAGATTTTTTGTAGATAATTAATTTTCCTACAAAATTGTTGTATTCAAAATGTTTTTCTACGCGATACTACGAACGTGCATAGATTAACAAGTTAATCAAATGGGAAATTGGACTCTCTGTACACCTCCGTAATTGAGATACATATTTCTCCTTACACGAGTATTTATGTCAAAATGTAATTTTTGAGAAAAAAATTTTTTACTAAAAAAATCACCCTAATGGTGTATTAAATTGTCTAGTAGACTTTGGTACAGTTAGAGCTTGAACTAATATATTTATTAGATGACCTTTGTTATAAAAGTTCGTATGGTATTGATTGAATTTATTGGTTCGTATTCATTATAATTTTTAATTAGCATAATCTCCACACAGTTGTATAAGATACGTAACAACTTTAAAAGTATTATGAATGCATTTAATGGGTGACCAAAGGTTGTTACACTGTTGCTTCTGCAACGTGTTTACCTTCAGATATTACAATTTACACTGCAGACGTCATAATATTATAGTGTAACTATAATATGCAAATTTATAAGTACAGTGAAATTTACTATAACGGACAATACAATACACACAAATTTTCTTTGGACGCAAAAAAACCTACCGCGCTTCTCGTGGCTTTAACTTCGAAATCGTCCATCGTAAGAAAAAAATGCATAGAAACTTTTCTTTAGACAATTTAATTTCGTTTAATATTAATAATAGACATTTTTACTGTAAAATTAACTGGAAAGGAAATATGAGCAAAATAATTTTGACGCGTTTTTTAAATGCGATGGAAACGGTGACAGTAAAGCTGTTGATTAGTTTTCTGAAATTGTAATCCAAATTTTGGGTCGAACTGTTATGGCAAGTTTCCTAGCGCCTAACAACAAGTTGGAATGAGTTTTTTTTAAATGAGAAGTTTAAATTGAATTTGAGTCGTACTCACTCTGTTATGCAAATTTCAAGTTCCTCAAAGCATATATATGTTTATTGCATACACAAGTTATGTTCAACGGAGAAAATACTTGCAGCATAAAAGCTTTCAAGAGATTAAGTTTCTCACTTACTTATAGCGAATCGGTATAGTATAGACCAGGGGTCGACAACCTTCGGCTCACGAGCCGCATGCGGCTCTTTTGATGTAAAGTTGCGGCTCTCCAGTTAATTATTTTATTATATAAACGCTTAAAAATCGTTCAATCGATCCATGATGTCTATCTCTCAGCCATTTCCACTCGCGTCTCACCCACACCGCCCCCATCGCGACGTGTCGTCCTCGGATATATATTTACCTATATAAGCAAATACTATAATACTGAAACGAAAATGTATAGTGGCTCTTTAAAAACTGGGAAATATTGTAAATTGTAACTTTTGGCTCTTCCGTCTCAAAAGGTTGCCGACCCCTGGTCTAGTAAATAGTAAAATAATTTTCGTCGATGTGCCTAAAATACGGGTTCGCGGACACCCTCGGATATACTTAGAGCTCCAGTTTAGGAAGCGCTGGTATAGTGTTTAAGTGGAGACGTCTATGGCCACAAGACAAAATGGCTTTTTTGTTGATTTTTTTGACAACGTGCTTTAGACCTTATATAACGGACAATGCTGCCTTTCTTCCTTATAGTGCTAACACACGGTCGAACTTGGTCCGGTCCGACAACGGACATGGTACGGCGGATCATGCAACAGACGACCGAATCTGTTCCCATCGAACCGGGCGGACACGCAGACTACTGTACGGAGCGGACCAGATCCGCTGTCCGCTTCGAACCAAGTTCGACCGTCTGTTAGTACTATTAAGTTTGATACTTACGATCCAACGCTGCAGTACGGGTTTTGTTGAATGCGATTGTAGTATCTACAATTTTGTTGGAAATCGGATGAGATCACTTACGTAACGACCTTAATGCAGTACGAGTTTCTGAGGAAAATATACTATTAGCGATTTTTGCGCTTTGGAACAGTTAATGTAGAATATGTTTTTTTTGCAGTACTAAAAACACGCGATCGCGTCGAAAGACGCATTACACGATCAAATAAGCGATCCAACCAACTGTTGTTTATCGTACTGACTTGGTATTCCGTTCGAAAAAAGATCTGACTTAATTTCAAGTTTTACTTCTTTTTAACTTTTTGAGAGATACCTTGGGGCCATTCAAGTATTACGTAAGCACCAAAGGGGGAGGGGGGTATTTGCTTAGCTTATTTTGCTTACTCACTTTGTTTACTTTTGCTTACAAGAGGGGAAGGGATGGTCAAAAATTACTAAAATTCTGCTTACGTTAATACTTGATTGACCCCCTTTGAAATGATCTGCCATTGAATTAAATTCTACAAATTGGACACATAAACCACTTCGCCTCGTATCAGATATTTAAACTGCACGTTTTGTTTCTCTCTCTTAGTTGATGTGCAGTCTGTATGCAAACAGAAAAGGAAAAAGATTGTATTTAAAGTTAAGTACCGTCGTGAAATCAATCTAAAAATGTCAGGCGGAAGGAAGACAAATTCTGTGAGAAATAATTAATTTTATGTGTCGACTTGTTTCAATTTATTGTTTTTTTTTTTTTGCTGTTGTATTCTCATACAATAATGCCCTCCATTAATCACAGCCAAATTTAGGTAATGAAATAAACAATTTTAAAATAAACTATAGCTTTTTACCACGATTTCTTTATCGTTATTTGTGCCATTATTATTTTATATATTAAATCGCCAGAAACATAAATGTGATAAACGGGGCCGAGTTCGCTTATAAAAAACTAAAAAAAAAAATTGGTTGTCCGTAAAGTCGGTTTACGGACGATAGTTTTACGTGATAACGTCATAAAGAAACATTGAAGAACTCTCTGACGTCACGCGAGAAGAGAGAAATATGCGTACAAGCCGACGCTTGGTCCGATCGTGCCTGTCTATCGCTTATACCGCGCTCTCGCTTACACCCATGTTGATTTTTAGACTATTTACCTCTTTTCACCTTCTGAAGGGCTTGTTTTTGAAAAAGCATGAAACACGTGTTTACTTATTTAAACACTCGTTACACTCTTTTAGGGGTTGAATTTTCAAAAATCCGTTCTTAGCGAATGCCTACGTCATAATAACTATCTATGTGCCAAATTTCAGTCCAATCCGTCTAGTGATTTGAGCTGTGCGTTGATAGATCAGTCAGTCAGTCACAGAGTTTTTTTTGTAACTAACAGTCAATAACTTCGAAGATACTTAGGGAAGAACGTGAAAATAATCTCTTTTCGATTCGGAATTTCACAACGTTACTTTTAGGACAGTCTGTATCGTAACAGTTGCAATATACAGATCCGGGGATGGCACAGAATTTATCTGTAGCTAGATTTCACTTTTTAATTAAACCGCGCAGTCGGATAGCGGGTGAAGAAGGGGGGGGGGGGCGATCTTCAGTTGCAGGTGCAACGAGATCTGCTTTTTTCTCTCTGTCTTTCTATGTGCAACAGCCGGATTGCAATCTTTCAGCAACGGACCATCTCACAGTATCTACGCCGAACAAAAGACATCGCAATGATTGAGGTCTATATATGATGTCGCCGCACCAGCTGTCTGTAAACGAGTGTGATTTGTTCTGAACTCCAAAAGGTCGCAATCAAAATTTGTAAGCATTTTCCGAAGGCTGATATTTCGTGATTAACTAGTACAGTGTAAACTCTTTATAACGAAACTCAAGGGACCGAGCATTTTTTATCGTTATAGAGAGTTACCGTTATATGGAGTGAAGAAAGAAAAACAACCAAATTAACAATAATCTTCAATGTACTGTATAATCTCTTTATAACGAATTTTAAGGGACCGAACATTTTTTTCGTTATAAAGAATTTTCGTTATATGGAGGGAAGAAAGAAAAATAACCAATTTTCACAAAATTATTTTTTCCAAACACATAAACAAACACATATACCTATAGTTTGGCGTCATCAAGTGCTTGTTGAATAGATGGTGATGGTTCAGAATGGTCCTCTTTATGTCTGTAAACATTTGCTGACGCCTAAATATGAACATATTTCTTCGTAATAGAGAATGGCTGTTGCGTTATAAAGAGGGTATTAATGTATAGGTTTTAAGGTAAACCAACCAAATCGTAAAAATGTCGACGTTATAGGGAGTTTTTCGTTATAACGAAGGACGTTATAAAGAGTTTACACTGTATTTAGGGTGCGTAAATAAGATATAATATACCAAGGTGTTACAAAATCAATGGTCAACACTCATGGGACTGTGCACTTTGTAGCGTTATTATTGAGAGTTGTCGTTAAATGGAGAAAAGAAATAATCCATTAATTAATATTTTTTTACTATAATATGTATTTCCTCATAATACCTATATAAAATTTACAACTGACCAACTAAGAATATGATAACTTATCGATAAGCAGCTGAGCTAAACATATGAAAGATAATCCCAACAAACAAAAGAACGAATTTCTTAGAATAAAAACAAACAAGTACTGTTTATTGCTTAATGATGACGTATTTAGAGTAGGTGTGTAGTTATTTAGAGTATATCATTGTATGAGCAACAAGGTAAGCCAACTATAGTTACGTAATTTCGACGTTTTAAAGAGTTTGTCGTTATATCGAGTGACGTCAAATGGAGTTTACACTGTAATATTAATTTTATTTCTTAGACATTTGTTAAATACTGTTGGTAAACAACAACCGTTGCCACACAATCAGCTGACAGGTACCCCGGATGACGTCATCCAACGGAATGATGCAACAACCTTGAGTTACGCCCTTAAAATTGATACGTTTGGCACAACATAACCTATAAATATCGTAATTATATTGTAAGTTACAGTGACTATCATCGTACGGAACGGTCATTCATGAAACTACTGATACAGAGACACGTCAATCGACCAATGAAAACCGTTTGTTTTTTTGACACAAATTGCTTTGTTTCATAGCTGCTTTGATATATATGAACCTAAAAACTAACTCGAGTTTATTTCTGTGGCTTTTGAACGCTAGAGGAACGACAGCTATAAAATTTTTGTCTTTATTTAACTTCAACTAGTCTGTATGTACTGAGATAAAAATAGAAAAAATAATAACAATATTGGAAATGCCGTTTCACGGTTTAAGTATTTTCTTAATTTAAATGTTTGGGCAGACCGCGAAACAATAATCATCATTTTAAATTTCTTGTTTGCAGGCGTGAGTTGACATAATTTATGGTATGTTTTAATGATTAAATAAAATGTATATCTCTATTGCAGCAAGGCAAAGTGATTCATGTCAAAAAAAAAGTTATAATTTTCGTAGCTTATACCTATGTATTTTTGTGAAAACTTTATATCCTCACACAAAAAATAACATTAGTTTGTACCAGGGTCTTAAAAAAGTTTGATGAAGCGGTACTCATATGAGTTGATGTGTAACCACGTGAATTTGATATTGGTTAACTCCCGAACGGATTATCATACAGTATTCACTAACAGAAAGAGCGATAAACGAGGAAGGTTTCTGTGCATAATTTGTAAATATTTTGCACAAAGTGGCTGATCTATGACGGTGTTTTGTCAAAAAAAAAAACTGTTTTCATACGCTTACATGGCAAACGCTGGCCAAATCTTTAGAGATACATCAAAAGATATTGGTTAACTCCCGAACGGATTATCATACAGTTTTCACTAATAGAAAGAGCGATAAACGAGGAAGGTTTCTGTACATAATTTGTAAATATTTTGCACAAAGTGGCTGATCTATGACGGTGTTTTGTCAAAAAAAAAACTGTTTTCATACGCTTACATGGCAAACGCTGGCCAAATCTTTAGAGATACATCAAAAGATATATGGTTAACTCCCGAACGGATTATCATACAGTTTTCACTAATAGAAAGAGCAATAAACGAGGAAGGTTTCTGTACATAATTTGTAAATATTTTGCACAAAGTGGCTGATCTATGACGGTGTTTTGTCAAAAAAAAAAAACTGTTTTCAAGGCTTACAAGGCTAACGCTGGCCAAATCTTTAGAGATACATCAAAACAATGTAGGTACTTTGATAGTTCTGCTGTGTAGTTGGGAAGATCGATGTATTATTTCCAGAACAGTTTTGCACCCGGGTGAACCGGGATGAGCCGCTAGTAAAATGTTATTATTTTCAACTGAAAACAGCTGGTGTCCTTTAAAAACACAACAACAGTAATAGGGTTATTGACAGTGATTAAAATTAAGTATAAAACTGTGTTATAATGAAAGTTTATGGTCCAAAATATCGTTTAGAATTATTATTTTTATTAAATAAGTGCGTTAAATATATTAAAATAAATAAATAAAGTCACGATTTTTAACCTATGTGTCACGTGATTTCAAACACCAATCACAGCGCGTGACGTCTTTAATCAGTCAACATGGCCGGTAGCTGTGTGCCACTGACTGCCATGTGTATTCGTTATCTCTGTTCAATGTATGTTCTCTGGTGTATTCATTGTACTCTGTCAATCATATTAAATGCAACACTTTGTTGGTTATAATGCTATATGTCACGTTGTACCCGCTTGCTTTGTGTTTACTGATTGCCTACTGTGACGTAGGCAATCAGTAAACATGGCTGTCAAGGTCAATTGACGTTTTGGCACAGAATTTAAAGTCAAAATAAAAACCAACTAATAATGAGTCAAATCTGTTATA
Source organism: Xanthostigma xanthostigma (assembly GCA_963575645.1). Taxonomy (NCBI): domain Eukaryota; kingdom Metazoa; phylum Arthropoda; class Insecta; order Raphidioptera; family Raphidiidae; genus Xanthostigma; species Xanthostigma xanthostigma. The sequence continues at coordinate 2,612,653 of OY754469.1, read as the reverse complement.
TTTATGAGAAAAAATATTTTTTACGGGTACATATACCTTTATTCTTTAATTTTAAATACTTTTTTAAATTTTGTGAATAACCCTATTGTAAATGAGACCTGATTTGGTTGAGTTTGGTCCGAATCATTTTAGGGCTTGCCAACAAACATACACATTATATATACGGTATAATTGCGTAATTTGATCATTTGTCGTATCTTTTCTAAATTTGCGGATGCCACCTTTGTTACTTAATTCGCATATTATAACTTCTTTATTTCTATTATTGCAATTAGTAGGTAATATTTAATAATAAAATGAAAGGTGAAAATGCAGCTCTGTGTAAAAGAACAAAACTAAGCTAGAACTTTCACTAGCCATTTGCAGTTTGATTATTCGATTTGCATTTTTGTCGTATTTAAAAAGTCGATATTATTGATTATTCGTTTGTATTATAACCATTTTATATGGCGCGTTTGGTTGGGAGTAAAACCATTCAATTGGGGTGACACTTTTATAGGAGGATGTTACGTTTGTGTGCGTTGGATTAAACATGGCTTTAGTTGAAGGCGACATCTAGATAACATGGCGAAATTTAATAACTAGTATTTCGATAGATGACAGCGCGTGACGCTTGCTTTGTGTATGCGTTGGATTACAATTTGACTGTTGTTAACGACAACTATAGATGACAGGGCAAAATTTATTTACATAGGGCGATATTTAATTACTAGAATTTCGTTGGTTGACAGGGCGAAAGTTACATTAAGTTACATTAAAATGTCGCTTAAAATTATGTTTTACATCTGCCAGGCGTCTCAGCGTCGGCTCACATTTTGTTTCTAAATTTGGATCCACGACTCCCCTTTGATGAGATTTAGTAAGATGTCTTTTATGCGCCCGGTGCGAGCCAGCCCCGGATCAAGGGGGAGGGGGGCAAAGCGAGGCACCCGCCTCGGCTGGCAGTTTCAGAAGGCGCCAAAATCATATATATTAATACGCTAAGGTTAAGATGTTTGCCTCCCTGTTTAGAAAAAACCTCACAATTTCTCCACATAAATTATATATCATTTTACAGATAATTGCTTGCTCTACTGACATCGACAACTAAAAAATTTATTATTGCTATTGTTTTTGTAAATTAATTAAAATACAGCAACGCTGAACAACGTCTGCCGTCTGACGGCTTTAATTTTGAAACAACGTCAACACTTCGATCTGTCATCTGACCTTCATATTGTAATACAACAGACACAATACTGCATACTGCCATCTGACGGCTTTAATTTTGAAACAGCGAGCAACGTTGAACAACGTCACAGCAATGCTGCATGATACCATCTGACGGCTTAGCTCAACGCTTTTGCTACTTGCGCCTCTATATGACAATTTTAGTAAAATATTTCTTCGATCTGTCATCTGAGCTTCATATTGTAATACAACAAAAAGAAGAACGTTATAAGCAGTGTGCAAAATTAGAAACGAATTGAATACCTGCAATCATATTTAAAAAATAATTTTGTAAAGTGATAATTAATTATTATACTTATTTAGTGCGAATAATTCGCACAGGTCACACTAGTCATAATATAATATGGTTGAAAACCACACTCAATCTGTTATTTTTCCGATTTACTCAATGTGCTTGTTTTCTGACGGTTTCCCGTTCATGAAAAATTCATTATATATTTGTGAGTTTTTTTTTAAAGTAGTTTATCTCAAACGCTGGAGATAGGCGGCGTCATTATCAAGTTTCTGCCCCGCGCGGTTCGAAAAAAATCGCTGGTGCAAACTTCTTTAACTCCGCCCTTAAAAATGTTCTAATCTTAAAACTTGGTCCTGGCCTGGTCATTTCTGTGACCTTCCAGGGTCTGAGCACCGCTGGCATCGCCCTAGGGCATGAAAATTTGTAATTCGCGCGGGATAACCCCATTATCGAAGATACCTAGCGAAACAACTGCAACCTTCTGGTTATTAATTTGATAAACTGTAACCACTTGTGTGAGTTTTAATCGATGGGTTAATTCGCCAGCATGGTTTGGCTATAGCGACCGTAATACGGTACGCGCAGATATTACCTTGACACGCTAACACACAGGCTGGCAGAGCCGCTGTGGCCTATACAGTCTGTTCGGCGCGACTTGCACTTGCCTACTACACAAATCCTTGATATTGGCCTACAATCCTACATGATTCATTATTTTATAACACTCTTTTATCAACTTCTTCTGTATGTATGTTATCCATACGTACGTACGTACATACAGTATGTACGTACGTACAAACGCCTGGAATCATTCAATTAAATTATTTTGTTGTCATTGGTTCTTGATACGTGTGAAAAATTTCAAATGATGGAAGTGGATGGAAATTCGTTTAAAAGATTCCATACGTACGTACGTACATACTGTATGTACGTACGTACGTATGGAATCTTTTAAACGAATTTTCATCAACTTCCATCATTTGAAATTTTACACACGTATCACGAACCAATGACAACAAAATAATTTAATTGAATAATTCCACGCGTTTGCTTAATTGGTAATCTACAAATCCGGGCGAAGCCGGACCGGTCCGGTCCGGCTTCGGTTTATGTACTTGCGGTCCGCAAGTACATAAACTTTGAAGTATAAGGTTTTCTGTATTTATGTACGTGTCTTTGAAGTGTCTCTATAACCCGCAGGCGATCGCAAAACTAATCGCAAAACTATTTATATACGTTGTTTGGTTAAATTTAAGTCCAATTTTGTTAAAAGTAGTCGTCGCATTTGATCGAGAACAAACAAAAGCAAATATCGAATGACTGAGTTACAAAATAAAAAATCGGGTGAATAATTTATATAGACAGCTGTGTATTAAAAATTTAAAAAAAAAATTGGTTGTCTGTAAAGTCGGTTTACGGACGATAGTTTTACGTGATAACGTCATAAAGAAACATTGATGAACTCTCTGACGTCACGCGAGAAGAGAGAGAAATGCGTACAAGCCGACGCTTGGGCCGATCGTGCCTCTCTATCGCTTATACCGCGCTCTCGCTTGCACGCTCAGGCGGAACGTGACACTTTTTCGTGCGTGCAGCCGGTGTTTCATCAATTTATAAGACGTTATCACGTCAAAAAATCGAAAATTAACAGTCATGTGTGTTTACAAAAATCGAAAAAAGGGTTTTAAATATTAAATTATTATATTTTTTCCATTACATAAAAGTATTAAAATTAGTTTTAAAACAATAATATTGTTCAAGACATTTTTTTGTAACATCATTGCGAAAATAATTAGTTCTTTTTTATTGTTTTTTTTCCAGTAATTTATTCTTTAATGTCTTGAATGAATTTCGTATTACATGTTATTTTTTTTTATAATTTATAAGTTTTGTCTAGTAAAACAGTTGATTGAATGACCTAGATTTGATTACCGTAACTGATTGTTTTTGCCAGCGATATTGAATAAATGGTATATGCACTATTTACTCAATTTTACACAAAATACTTATTGGTGTCAACATTACTTTATGATTATTATCTCATCATGCTTTCAGAATGTTGTCAAAATACCTAGCTTTTTAAACGCGAAAATTTGGAGACAAACATATAGCAATGCGGGGAGTTGTGGTATAACCCATTCTTTACCATTTTATCCTAAATTTTACATCGATGAAGATTATTTTACTATTTACTAGAGTCTAGACCTATCCAATACTTCTTCTCCTAACTGAATATCGCTTTTTTCGCTCACTTTAATGCACTTACGTCAAACTAAATTAAATCACATCCAAAAGCGAAGGTGGGATTAAAAGTCCATAAGTTGACCCCACATTGTTAATATAGAAAGAATGTCAAAAATTCATTTAGAATCACATTAGGGGATGTCCTGTAATTACGTGAGCGAAAAATAGAGGGATAGGTCGGCAAAATCTTACCAAATAGCATTTAAGGGAACGGGGAGTCAATGAAAATCTTACTTCAAATTTTTAATTCAGATAATATAGATTATTCTAATTGAGATTACACTTAAAAATCATAGAGTAAATCTCAGTTCCAAATTGTTGAGGAAATACACTCTCACAATACACGTGATGCGAAAAACATAAGAGTGCCTTTTCATTCTGTAAACAAACAGAAATATGGACCCAATCATTGGTCACTACAATTATATAATGCTCTACCTTTAAAAACGCGTTCCCTTCCTGAAAATGTCTTTAAAAAAGTTATCAAAAAGCGGCTAATGGACATGTGTTTATATAATTTTAAGGATTTTTTATAATTTCAAATGTTATATGACGTTTTGTCAAATTTTGTAAATGCGACAAATAAAAAATATCTATCTATCTATCTATCTATCTATGAGTGGGGGGTCCTACCACATCTTACTTATAAATATCACCTAGGGAGAGGGGGGTCCAAATTTAGAAAAAGACCCCTAACGTAATCTCCTTATGTATACATCCTGTTAAGACTACTTTTTCGTTACTCTCGTGCTTGAGAACGCGCCCTCTTTAGAAAAAAATTTGAAAGCACTGTTTTATGTTAGGTACCGGCACCTATATTGTTTTGCATTATTTGTTACAAGTATGACGTACGAACTTACGAAGGAGGCTGCTCACTTCCGGATAAAGCGGCTATAGAATTCGACACGCTGTTTATCGAATGCTGGCTTCAGACTGTCCGCGTTTAAACAGGTGTCTCAGATACACAGAGTGGACAAAATCTACAATTAAATACTTAGGTGTTTGTAAAGGCCGCTGCACAAGACTGCACATAAGGCTGCTTTTGCCGCTGGAATCACTGCTCGGACTTGTGGTGGCTGGCGCACGTGGTAGGGATGTGAAAAAATAATCGATTTTTATTTTAATCGATTATTTTTTTCTTATAATCGATTTTATTTATGAAAATAATCGATTTTTAATGAATCGATTATAAAAATTATACATTTTAATCGATTTTTGTAAATAATGCCATCTGTGCGACAGACGATTCTTTTTAGTTTTTTGATTCTTTAAATTCAAAGTTTAAAGCATGATTTGTTTCGTATTTTAGTTTTCATACCAAAAACTTGTTTTACTTTTGATTCTTATTGTTTGGCTTTATTTTTATTGTAGATTACAATTTGTAATAAAATTTCAAAAAGTACTGGAAATTGTTTCAACAATTCTAAACTGTATCAATAACCATAAGGTTGTCATTTTGCTTATTATTATTATTATACTTATCATTTTAAATGATTTTCATACTTATAAATTGTTAATATTTTTCTCTAAGTTTTGTTATTATATAGAAAAAATCGATTTTTCTACAAAAATCGATTATTTCTTTTAAAATCGATTTTTTAAAAATCGATTTATATTCAAACTAAAAAAATCGATTATTAAGTAATCGATTTTTTTCATTCAATCTCACATCCCTAGCACGTGGTCACAAGATGGATTTCAAAATTAGAACCGGGGCTATTTTTCGTGCCAGTTTGTCTTAAGCAAGAACCAATCAGGAAACAGTATCTTGTGACGTGGGTGACATGAACAAACGCCTACAAACATACATGACGTCATAGTGTGTGTATTGTTCAGAGACAATAAACGTTCGCTTTTGTTAACATTCGAACTGTCACTGCGCGCGCACCAAATCCATTTACAAAGTTAGCTTCAATACGTGCATCGTGTGAAGCGAACACATAAAAGCCATCGCGAAACCTTTACATTGTGAAGTATAAAGTCTGACTCTTAAAATTTTTAAAATTGAAGTTTGTAAAAAATGCACCATCCCTCAGGTAAAGCTGGACCGATTTTGAAGAAACTTGGCACACTATCAACTAATGCCCAAACAAGTATAGGATAGGTACTTGTTATTAGGTTGTAACAATTATTATTATTTTTTTCAACATATTTATTAACGTAAGTTTGTAACATGAATATTATTTAATTCAACACATTTATTAATTTAAGTTTTTTAACATGAACACTACTTCCTAGTTCATACGCTCCGCTGCCATCTTGCCTCTGTTTCTCCACATGACCACCAGGGTACACCAGTGGCGGCGTGGCTTTTTAAGGCGTGGTGTTACAAGGTTACAATCAGGTTAAGATGATATAAAAAATAAAATATAGTTTAAAAAAAACTAAAAAACACGCTTTATATCGGACTAAAAAGTAAAAAATAATTGTTTTAAAATAAGCTTAAAAAGCGTGGGGCGCTTTGTTCCACATTTTCGTACATCGAGCGCCCAACGCTTTTTAAGCTTATTTTAAAACAATTATTTTTTACTTTTTAGTCCGATATAAAGCGTGTTTTTTAGTTTTTTTTAAACTATATTTTATTTTTCACTTTTTAGTGAGGATCTATAAAAGAATTTATTAATCCTGGGGGTCCTAATAAGGATAATGGGAAACTGTTATCAAATTATTGCATTGTCATCGGTCCTTGATACGTATGCAAAGTTTCAAATTAATCAGACTTCGGTAAATTGGTGAAAATTATGCTCAAAGATTCCGTTACGGACATACATACATAGTTACAACCCAAACTAATATAAAGCGTTTAATAATAAGGATAATGGGAAACTGTTATCAAATTATTGCATTGTCATCGGTCCTTGATACGTATGCAAAGTTTCAAATTAATCAGACTTCGGGAAATTGGTGAAAATAAAGCGTTTACTACAGAGGATCTATAAAAGAATTTATTAATCCTGGGGGTCCTAATAAGGATAATGGGAAACTGTTATCAAATTATTGCATTGTCATCGGTCCTTGATACGTATGCAAAGTTTCAAATTAATCAGACTTCGGGAAATTGGTGAAAATTATGCTCAAAGATTCCGTTACGGTAGTTAGTTACATACATACATACATAGTTAGTTACAACCCAAGCTAATATAAAGCGTTTAATAAGATAGCTGTAACTTGTTCGGTTAGCATTTTCATATTTTGTAGTACAGATTTCGAGAGCACAGTCAACACATATAAATCTGTTGTAGCTTCAGTTCGTGACTGACATTCGAGTATTAAAGGAAATAATTAAAATGTACAAAAAATTAAAGAATTGTTTGATGTGTATAATGCAAGTAGGTATCTCTTAAAGCGTCATGCAGATTGCTTCCAAATATTGGGACTTTCACTGCATATAATATATCGACAATAGTACACGTATTGTGATAATTTTAAGATGTACGTTTTTACTCCCATCCAAACGCGCCTCGTAGTTTAAAACGAGGTTGGATTTGAAAATCGGTTATTTGAAGTAAACACCGCGGTTATGAATATGTAAAAACCGGTTATTATTTTTCATAACCGGTAACCTACTAACAAATCAAAAAGTCGCAGCTTTAATGGCAATTGGCAATACACTAGTTTTCAAATAATATAAAGTACATGTATTTTGGAATAGCATGCAAATATCAAATTGATTTGAATGATTTATAACTTTAATAAAACAAATGATAAATATACCATAATTGGAATAATAAATACTTAACATACATAAATCAACAATTTATTATCTCATCTTTTATGCATTGTAAATAATGTAAATAACTGCGTCACAAACGAAAAGTGTTCATGTCAGGTTTTGGGTAAACTGACATTAGTCATCCCGCACTTATTTTTACCCGACTGCCCCCGAAAGCAGGGGCGGATGGGCTCGACCATTCCGGCTCGGGAAAGTAAGATTCCTATCCCGTCGAGATTACTATTTTTAAAGTAAAACTTCTTTACGCACGCTTGACTTGGGGAGTAAGCTGGTGAATGCGTGACGAGAGCGTTACGAAAAGTGTGATCGGGTGAGGCGAACGGAAGTTGAGAGGGAGATATAAGTTAAAGTGAAGGTACAAAGAGAGACAGTTACGTTTCGTATATTACTGTAGGTACGCAGGCTTGACTTGGGGAGTAAGCTGGTGAATGCGTGACGAGAGCGTTACGAAAAGTGTGATCGAGCGAGGCGAACGGAAGTTGAGAGGGAGACATAAGTTATAGTGAAGATAGAGAGTTACGTTTCGTATATTACTGTAGGGGCAAGAGAGAGAGGTACACAGTCTCTTTTTTTGAAAGTTTGTGTTATGAAAACATTCTTAAAAGTGTATAATGTATTTGTTAAAGTAATTTTAAACGGGGATAATGTCGCTATGGAAATGGTGCCACAATTGATTATATCCCGTCCTCGTATCTCATTGAAAGCACCTTCTGACTATACTATTTTTGTGACTTGCATTTTTGCTTGGATGCTCAACGACTCCTGTTTAGCGCTTACATAAGCCATTTTGCCTTGTGAACACAGATATGTAAAATAGACTACCGGTGACCCATACACTCCTCAGAGGGTTAATAATCCGTTTTGGAATGTAATTTAAATTCGGAGTTTATGTAGAAATGAAAGTTACAATTTTACATAAAAAATTCAAAGCCTCCTTGGCTACAATAATAAATATTTGTACCTATATAGTATATTGAACATATTAAACGCAATTGGATTCAGTTTTCAACAATAAACATTTATTCTCAATTTTTTAACATTATAAAACTTGCCGGTCTAATCAGCTGCTTACGTTGCCTGTTTAAATAGCATATATTTTAAAAAAGAAATACTGAATCAAGGGATATGACGCTTTACCTAAAGTTTACTGGAAAATTATAATGAAAATCCTAGATCTTATAGATTTCTCAAAATTAATTTTCCATACCTATACTTCTCATTTGATATACTCATACAGTATGTAAACACGTAAGGTGCACATAGGGAAATTAGCATTGGGAAAAAATACTTGGATCAGAGTTAGCCATGACTGCATTAATTGTTATTTCTATTGAATTATCGTGGTAATCTAATTATCTTGAGGATTTCTATTTTATTTTGATTTATGCTTTTTTAATAATAAAAAGCTCTTATAAATCATTATTTTAATTTTTAATACAAAAATAAAACAAAAAAACAACTCCATCTGTTTGGAAACATTTCATTGAAAAATTGTCTGACTGGTATGACGTATGCGCGTTGGTAAATCAGTGACCCAATGTCTTTAGGTTCAACACGAATAGGCGGAGATATTTGATCTCGCACCATATTTAAGTATTTTTGGGAATTTAATGTCCCATTAATAAAAAAAGTCCGATTATGTTGTAATCATTTGAATATTTTCTTCGGTAGTATACACATTCATATCGCAAAAGAATATTATCTGTCAAATTGAAAAACAAAATTTCAAGACTCACTCTGATCCAGTCATTTTTTCCCAATGTTAATTTCCCTATGTGCACCTTACCTGTTTACATACTGTTGGTAATTTTTGTGTGCTATATCTGTTTCGAAAAAGAGAGGAAAGAGTTTGGAGACATTATGCGAAAAAATATAGTACGTGACCATCTGCGCGCGAGTCAAACTCGCACTTGGCCGGCTTTTTAATCTATGCTAAAGCAATATAAATATAATATTATGTATCTTTACACGTGTATATATATAAATTCATGACCTGATTTTTTCCGCCATAGTGATGTACGCTAAAGGTCATTTCGTCAGAGAGGTACATTAGAATGTTGGTTTTTACCGGTGAGAGTTTTAACATTCATTTGTTTAACCTCTAGGTGACATTGAATTCACTACACATACATAACACACGAACGTTTTACATCACTATCTTTTTTTTAAATAATATACTAGAGTATTTTCGTTTTCACTTTGGTCTTGCAGTATATAATATACCTTTCTCTCTTACACAATACAAAATGTACACTGTGTCTGAGAATGATGGACGTTACGTAATGTGACCCAAGAAATTGTTTAACGAGAATTCGAACTCAATCAATACGATATAACTAGAGTGACTAAATAAGTATAATAATTATCACTTTACAAAATTATTTTTTAAATATGATTGCAGGTATTCAATTCGTTTCTAATTTTGCACACTGCTTATAACGTTCTTCTTTTTGTTGTATTACAATATGAAGTTCAGATGACAGATCGAAGAAATATTTTACTAAAATTGTCATATAGAGGCGCAAGTAGCAAAAGCGTTGAGCTAAGCCGTCAGATGGCATCATGCAGCATTGCTGTGACATTGTTCAGCGTTGCTCGCTGTTTCAAAATTAAAGCCGTTAGATGGCAGTATGCAGTATTGTGTCTGTTGTATTACAATATGAAGGTCAGATGACAGATCGAAGTGTTGACGTTGTTTCAAAATTAGAGCCGTCAGATGGCAGACGTTGTTCAGCGTTGCTGTATTTTAATTAATTTACAAAAACAAAAGCAATAATAAATTTGTTAGTTGTCGATGTCAGTAGAGCAAGCATTTATCTGTAAAATGATATATAATTTATGTGGAGAGATTGTGAGTTTTTTTCTAAAAAGGGAAGCAAACATCTTAAACCTTAGCGTATTAATATATATGATATGATGATTGTGTGTGCTGAGAATTGTCATTTAAAACAATTGAATTCATGGCGTAATTTGCTGACATCAGTGGCAGGAATTACATAGGTATAGGGCTAAAGCCCTGGACCCCTAAGTGTCACGGGGTCACAAAAATTAAACAACGCGAAAGAAACGCAATATGGGCACACACCAGAAAAAAGTAGTTCTGTGTTTTGTGGTAACTTTTCTTAAGTGAAAATCACAAAAACTCAAAAAATGTCTTCTCTAATAAGGGTAGGTTTAAAACTATTTTCAATCGAAAAGACAATAAAAAAAAATTGGTTGTCTGTAAAGTCGGTTTACGGACGATAGTTTTACGTGATAACGTATTCCGTAATACATAACCTAAACCTCCCAAAATTTGGTTTCAATCCGCTTATCCTTGGTGTCGGAATGATAAGAAATGTCAAAAGTGACGTTTGTAACTTACAAAGTATTATGTTCTAATAATAATTAGTTATTCCAATAGTTAACTTAGAAGGCTTTGCAAATCACAAAATACTAATGTCAAAAAATAAACATTAGAAATGCAGCCGTTTTCATGTTAAGACAAGACATACGTTATTTTCTAATTTCCATGTACGGCAAACAAAGACGACCGACCGCGTCGCGCGCGCGCCATGCAATAGACAACAATGCATTTATACAGCTATTTTTCTATATAAATTTGTATAAAATATTTTTCTATATAAATTTGTATAAAAAAACTGTTTAGGCAAATTCTGTTATACGAAATCTATGTAAAATGTTCTCCTCTTTCGTTTAAGACTGGTTTCAAACCGATCTGATTTAAATTGAGCGAGAAATTAGCAAAAAGCACGCACAGGGTCAGGCGGAACGTTACGCGTTATGCGTTATGCGTTACGCGTTACGAACGTTAGGAACGTTACGTTACACTTTTTCGTACATGCAGCCGGTGTTTTATCAATTTATAATATTGGTGATTCATCAATTTATAAGACGTTATCACGTCAAAAATACTCATCTTTAAAAGCATTTCAAAGCTTGCTCATTCAATTATATTTACGTAATTTGTATCATGTTTCATTTACTCGCAAAACTCCATACAAAAACCGCAAGTAATAATATTTTTGCATTTTTTATAAAATTTTTCTCAAATAATGTTGTAAGTTTACACATTTGTGTAATTTGGCAGCTTCGAGACGATATCATGGCATGGGTTGTTTATATAATAATATGCAGATGAGAAAACTAAATCGTGTTCAATCAAACCACGTAAGAGAATTTCCTCATAAAGAAGGAAATGAGAGTTATTTACATACATCAATATACAGGAGGTTGAGAGATTCAGGATGTTCATAGAGCGGCATGTACTTCCCCGTTACGTGTGCCTTCTGTATGATGTGGTTGTACAAAATCCAATCGATACTAGGGAGAAGTAAGCCAAATGCCAATACCAGACATGGGAAAAGTCGTTACTATGTGATCACAGTGACTGTTATTTCAGTTACACAAAAATCACAGTGAAAAATCATCGTGATTTTGTCACGTCGATCCCGACCGAGCAAACACTCGGTCGGACGTTGGTCGGTTACTCGGTTAGAGCGACCGTCGCGATTGCGGGAACAACATACGTTACTTTGGAACATAGTTACCTCTTGCCAGATCACAGTGATCATTTTATTGATTTTATGATTTTTTCATCGTTAAGTTATTTAATCCCCAACTCTTGTACGGTAAAGTCTCTTCTAACTGTCCGACCTATAATATTATTGATAAGATAGGTAGAAATATTAGATTATAGAAGCTCGACAACAGACGTCAGATATTTTTTTGAATCGGCTCATATCGACTTGCTATCAGATTTTCAGATTCGAATAGTCATATTTAAAAACAAACTATCGGGCTTTCAAACAAAATATTTTGACTACCAGGGTTTCAGAATCAAGGATAAACTATACAATTTAGTTATGCCCTTCTCTTTTAATTCTTTCTCTTTAAGTATTCATATCAGGCTTTCAGAATCGAATAATCATATTTTTAACCGACTTCAATAAAGGAGGAGGTTCTATGTTCGACTGTATATTTTTTTTTTGTATGTTCGCCGATTTCTCCGTCAATTATGGACCGATTTTCAAAATTCTTTTTTTTATTCGAAAGAGTGCACTTCCGAGGTGGTCCCATCGGAACCAAGTCAGGATCTGATGGTGGAATCCGGAGAAATCGAGGGAAACTCTCAAATACCCATTGCAATACTTCATAAAATAACTGCATAATTTATTGAGTAAATATATAACACTAAAAAGAGAAAAATAAAATATTTTTAACAAAAAAATTGAACCGACTTCAAAATATGCACTAAAAAGTAATAAAATAATTACAATTATTGTTATTTTTGGAGTCGGTGTTATTATTGCTAGGTATATTGTAGTGTTTCCTTGGCTGACACCGACTCCAAAAATAACAATAATTGTCATTATTTTATTACTTTTTAGTGCATATTTTGAAGTCGGTTCAATTTTTTTGTTAAAAATATTTTTAAAGCTATATATCCGATCGCTCAAATTCGAGAACTACTGAAGTTTCAAATGAAGTATTTTGATCACCAGGAGTTCAGAATTGAATAAGATTTATAAACTATAAAATTTGGTTCTCTTTATCTAAGAGTTTGTTATCAGGGTTTCAGAATGGACAAGTCCTATTCAAGAACTATAAGAGTTATAGAATATAAAATTTGATTTTGCCATTTTTGCATCGCACGCCGCGTGATGACACAACGCAGCACCTGGTATGTGCATACATGTTGGTGTATTTCGGTGTACATTCCAATCTTTGTTTATGTGTACATCGCATTAGCATACAAAGAAAGCTTGCAGAAGTGAGGCGAACTCTCACGTGTGTAAAATTGTGCCGCTAGCGCTCGTGTGCAAACTATACTCCGTTCGCCGAGAGACAATAATTTCATTAACGATGGAAGTGTAAAGACCGCTGCACGCGAGACTGGTTTTGCCGCTGGAATCGTTGTTGTGACTTTGGGCCGCTGCACGCGAGGCTAGAAACGCTGCTAGATTTGCCCACTAGTTTTCTAGCGCTGGTTTTCTTGATTGCTGTTATGTGCTCGCTTCACACGAGACTATTTTTCAAGCTTGTTTTGTGATGTAGCAAGCTTTGTTACATTAACTCTCTCTCTCTGTTTTGTAATATTGTCAAAATTAGTTTTCCTTAGCTACGCTGGAAAAATGAATGTTGTTATTAATTTGGAAAAATCAATTCAATTATTTTCATCTGAGAAAACAGATTATCACGAATTTTTAATAATTCAAGTCTAAGCGTTTTATTTATTTTAAAGTAAGAACTTTATATAGTGCTTACAATGATCTGATGCGCGCGCAGTGACAGTTCAAATATAAACACAGAGCAAAACGTGTCTGTTGTCTGACTCTGCGCAGAATAACACCATGTTGGTTTGTGGGCGTGTTTGTTCAAGTCGCCCACGTGACAAGATACTGCTTCTGATTAGTTCTTGCTAATACCGAGCAGCAAATCTAGCAAGGAAAATGGCCCCTGTTGTAATTTTAAAACCTATCTTGTGAGCTAGCAGTCGAGCCCGCAATGACGTCATTTCCAGCTGCGTACCCAGCCTACTGGCCAGCAGAACTCCAAGCAGCGTTTCTAGCCTCGTGTGTAGCGGCCTTTACGCTGGTTTTTAGGGTGGAAATGACGTCACGCCGGGCTCGCATGCGTGGTCGCAAGATGAATTTCAAAATTAGAACAGGGGCTATTTTTCTTGCTTTGCCTTCTGCTTGTTTTGAGCAAGAACCAATCAGAAAACAGTTTCTTGTCACGTGTACGACATGGGTTAATTTTGATATTTACATCGTAAAAAATATTCGTTTTTTTTATAACGCGCCAAATAAAATATATAACTTAAAAAATAAAATTTGAACGAATAATTTATAAAACTATAAGTTAAATAATTTAACCGCAGTAAATAAGCGTTTCGTTGAATGAATTATGTCATAATTCGCGACACTCGTGTAACCGGAAGTCACGTGACCAGCCGTTTTGTAAAAAAAAAAAATAGACTAATGGTTGGTTCACGCGCCCACTGGAGAGTTAATGATTCGAACAGATTGCACCCTTACCAACAAATTGGAGTATTCATTGCTTTTACAAAACCATCCCCTCTGAACATACGGCTTGTTACAAACGCGACGGCGGTACGAACGAAGACACACACACGTTATATGCGTCTCTCTCTCTCTCTCGTTTCCATGCGTGCGTGTGTCTGTCTTGTTTTGGCACGCATGTGCGATCTTATAAATAAATTACATGCGATTTATAACAATGCTCCGCCGTACGCTTGAATAAATTAGCACCTCCGCTTAACCGCCTTCCCGCCCACCTGTACGTACTGTGGCGGAATCTGTCGGCGAGCGCGGAAAATTATCTCTTGTGTTTAACCCCGAAACACCATCGCATGTAGAGTAGGTACGTCGCTGCTATTCGAATGACTCGTTCGAAGTTATTCCTTTGCATGAGGTATCGTAATAATAGGTGTGTTGGTATCATGCGTGATCGAATGAATGTTTCAACTCTCGAATGAATTTTGCTCTTGGTTTCGATTGTCAGTGTTCAGCATATTATGTTCAGAGAGTCGCCAAGCATAGAAGAAAGACAGTTGAAAATCAGACAGAAACAATTACATGCAGTGTTTCAAAGAGTGTTTTATCTATTTATTATCTATTTATATTGTATTGAAAACAAAAGAAATAAAAATGTATTATTATTATTATTATTATACCTATAGGCAAGCAGTTTTTTTGTGCGGCTTAGGCCTAATCGATTCAGCGTACTTTTTTTCCATAAGACACGTTAATATTAAGCATATCGGGAATGCTTATATATTTTTCCAAATGTCGCAAATCTTTTCATGTTTTCGTGCGTTTTGCAACTTCGCAATTTTTTAAGACAATAAAAAAATTTTTGCCTGTTTTATATTAACCGGCCTTATAGAAAAAGTCAAGATGAATCGATTCCGACAATTCGCAACCCTGTATCACTTTTAGTTTCGGAGATATGAGCGTTTATTTGTATTCAAATCTTTGATTAACGTCTTAATTACTTGAAGTTTATTTGTATTATTAGAGAAAAACTTAAACACGCTATAACTTCTAACCGAGCTGGGAGTGGTCGGAATCGATTCTATAAGAATACCTCAGTTGTAAGTCATATTATATAAACAACTAGCGGCCCTGTACGTGCTTCGCTACGTATAAAGTGAAATAATAAAACAATTTAATTGGAACATCTATCTATCTATCTATTTTATTAATTGCTAGCTATTTTAAAATATACATGGGCGTATATGTGTGTATGTCGAGCACTCCGGCTGCGCCGTCGTGCTCGAAAAAAAATAGCGTAAAGTATTCGTGGATAACGTCTTTAAAACACTTGCGCTATTTCGAGCACTCCGGCTGCGCCGTCGTGCTCGAAAAAAAAACCATTTGTTTTAAACGATATTCAGTTTTTTTACATCCTCGATCTAGATATATGGTTGTTAAGTTCGTTGCGCCATCTATTGAATATTCACTCAATCCAGTCAACAGGTATCGCCATCTTATATGGTTGTTAAGTTCGTTGCGCCATCTATTGAATATTCACTCAATCCAGTCAACAGGTATCGCCATCTTATATGGTTGTTAAGTTCGTTGCGCCATCTATTGAATATTCACTCAATCCTGGAGCTAACAGATAATTATGACTGTCAAGGAATAGACAAATAATTTGCAATAAAATAATATTGCGACTATAAATTGAAATGTAAGCTATCCTATATTTCAAGTTGGGTCGAATTGCACACGGTGTGCAAATCAAATTTAAAATCGGTTCAGTAGTTTAGGAGTTCATCGCGGACACACAACGTGACACGTAATTTTTATATATAAAGATATGTCACAGATTTCTGGGTTTACCTAAAAACGGAAAAAGTAAGAAGGGGAATCCTTCTTCCAAAACTGCAATTTTTTTTTTAAATTATAGGTTTTTCTAAAAACGGCAAAAGCAATAAGGGTTACACAAAATTGAAAATTTTTTGAAAAATAAATTGATTCTGTTTCGATTGATATTATATACATGTACTTATGGAAAAAGTCTTTCTGAATCGATTCCGACCATCCGCAACCCCCTATATTTTATTCGGTGGTGTGGGCAAATTAGATAATTTTGCAACGGAGTGTTAAATGTATTAAATTGCATAAAAACTACGTCAAACAAAGTTTAATTAGAATGTACATAATTTGATGTAAGATCTCTGGTAACCCCAAATATATTACGACGCGTATAAAAACGGCGTCGTCGTTAGCAATTTTACGTTGGCGTCGCAGGCGTCGAGTTGCAAAACAAATTATGCTGATGAAGGATTAGTAAGAACCTATGCTATATAGACAGACAGAACCATCATCGCCATATGGACTCAGACCAGGGATGGCCCAATTTTAAAAAAGGCTATTTAATATTAACAAATTTGTACTTCTGTTATACACATTTACGATTAAAGTATAATAAAAGCTGAACAATAATAATGTTTATTGTTACAATATTATATCTTTGTCAACGACGTCAATGTGAATGGTTTAAGTCACTGTAAGCTTAGTACTATGACACAGTGTGTCATTCAACATTAAATGACTCAACAAAGATAACTGCGTACGTGCAAAATTCACTAGTGCCTCAGTGACCTGTGCTGTGTGCGCTCTGTAAATGTGCGAATGCAACAGTACAGAACAAACAGAGCAATGGCGCTCGGAGTGAGTCATTCACAAAAAAAGAGCGACTCGCTCCGTTCCGAGAAAGGAGTCGTTCATTATAAACGACTCGCTCAGGACGACACATCTCTACTCTGAAGGATGTATGGCCAATTATATCTACAATCGTAGACGAAACGGTGGAGACAGTTATGTTCCCGAGCTGGAATATTATGAGCCTAATCGCCCCTGATTAAGGGGACTCTAGTATATCATTTTAAATTCGCAAAAATATAAAGCCATGTGAACTAGAATTATAAAAGACTGATATTATTCATATGGGATCAGAATTTAATCGAGCAATTTGGCTAACCCTAGATGCACGTCGCGGCGAAAATTTCCCAGACACGCTTTTCGCAGCAGAGAAAAACTCACGACCGAATCACATTATAGACCGCGTTATAGCAGCAGTTGAAATGGTATTACATCTAAGACTGTGACTTCATTGTACTTGCACAATGCTAAAAAGGCTAAGCCGTAAATGATGAGAATCCAAGTCTGGAATG
The DNA here is from genome assembly GCA_963575645.1 of Xanthostigma xanthostigma. Taxonomy (NCBI): domain Eukaryota; kingdom Metazoa; phylum Arthropoda; class Insecta; order Raphidioptera; family Raphidiidae; genus Xanthostigma; species Xanthostigma xanthostigma. The sequence continues at coordinate 2,595,004 of OY754469.1, read as the reverse complement.
TGATTTGTACACATGTAAAAGGTATTCATGTTATTTTAGAAATGTTTTGATGACAAATTTGTGTCTGGACTAATAAAACCGAGAGTAAATCTATAGGATGTATTTTACAGTTTTTGTATTGATTAGATTAGAATTTTTAACCGACTGCGCGAAGGAAAAAGTGGGTTATGTTTGAACTGTCACTGCGCGCGCACCAGATCTATCCACAAATCAAGCTTGAAAAGTAGTCTCGTGTGAAGCGAGCACTTAACAGCAATCAAGAAAACCAGCGCTAGAAAACTATAGTAGGCAAATCTAGCAGCGGCCGTAAGTTCCAGCAACGATTCCAACTAAAGGTGTCATATCTCGAACTATCCAGATCTATTCACAAATCAAGCTTGAAAAGTAGTCTCGTGTGAAGCGAGCACTTAACAGCAATCAAGAAAACCAGCGCTAGAAAACTATAGTAGGCAAATCTAGCAGCGACCTTAAGTCCCAGCAACGATTCCAACTAAAGGTGTCATATCTCGAACTAAAGGTTGAAATGAAGAATGTCGGTTTTCGTCAAAATATTCATGGCTGCTGACATTGTTCAATGTGCGATGTACTACCAGTTTAATTAGTTGGATTTTAAAAATGTAAAGAAAAATTAAGATGTAGTATTATTATGCTACTTTAAAATGAAGAATGTTTCGAGAAAAAACTGAGTTTCAGTATTGAAAACAATTGATGCATATAATATTACGAAACATTCTAACTGCATAAAGTTAATTGTGTTTTTTTAATTACTTATTTATTTTTTTGTTGTAAATAGCTTGTGCAGAGATAAAGTGTAAATTAGTTCAAACAAATCACGCTCTATGCAGTGGGTATAAAAATACAAATTACCGTTAAAATGCTAAGATGGGCACACAATGTGGTCAGACCAGAATCAGACATATTGGACTTATTAATAATGAAACGTCTTCAAAAGTATGTAATGCGTCTGTTGCCATCTGTTGCATTGTGTGCGAACTAAGACAACAAAACTGTTTACTGAAGGTACTTGAAACTTTCACTAATGACGATGTACTCTGCGTGCCAAAAATATTCAGTACTTCGACGGCGAAATGTTTTATTGAAGATTTTAGGCGTAAGACAACTAAGGCCATCGGTGTATTTCTCTTCTTGGGTTGGCATTACTTATCAATCAACTTAGTACTTACCCTTGAATAGGAAACTTGATAAGTTCTTCAATAAATAAAATTATCGACCAATTTTTCAGACAATATATTAACAAAAAATATAATTAATACATTAACGTTTCGATCGGGATTTGGACCTTCAATATTTTGATACTATACTTAATAATTTCGAAAGAATTTTATATAAAGCGAATTAGAATTAAATATTATTTTTTTTTTTATATTTTTTAGATCAGTTCTGAAGAAGGTCCAAATCTGGATCGAAACGTTAATGTATTAATTATATTTTTTGTTAATATATTGCCTGAAAAATTTGTCGATAATTTTATTTATCGAAGAGTTCTAATCAGACGTTAATCAAAGATTTGAAACTTGATAAGATCTGAATTTTTGGAACTCCGAAAACTCTGAGCTTTCAGGAAAGTTTCTCGAGACGGTTGATACAGAAAGTAAGGGTAGTATACTAATAACTATTTATTCAGCTACACTTATATTAAGATGGCTCCTAGCAAAGCCGCCATTAATTCAGGTCAATCCGTGGTTAAAGGCTACAATCTTAAATAAAGACCGTTTGTGTGTCGCGTTATATAAAAGATCAACGATTGTGCTCGTGCACATCCTGTAAGGATTTTTGAGTTTCCCCTAGATCTAGTCGGGAAATAATCTGGGTTTTCTTATGAACTTCAAAAGATTAACCGCGGGATTATCTTATGAAATGATTCCGTCCAAAGATAGTTGTCCTCATGTAGGCTAGAGGCTCACATTCGAATATGGTATGAGTAACTGTTTCATCTTCCATTTTGTAAATTCTACGTAGTGTTGATGCGTGTTGTATCCCCATCACATGTAGGTATTTTCTTAGAGAAGCCTGACCGGGCAAAAACCCAATCACCTCTCTGCTAAAGTCTTGAGTTTTGGGTAAGGAATTACAATTAGTTATCATAGTAGGAGAGCTATCAAACATTTCTGGGTAGGTATTTGGGGCCGCGCGAAAGTTTGTATAACACTTCTTTTATAATGTCTGAACACAAAATCGAAGACCTGGCTGTAGGGTAGTGGGGCCTAGCCAAGCCGTGGATTTTTAACTTTGCAACAAAAGTCCTTGAGACATTTTGCAGTTTTAATACCTTCAAATTTAGTATTTAATAAATAAGCCAGATTATTTAGTCGGCGGATACAAAACTGTCAGTTTAAAAATATGTTTTCAATTTATATGAGACGTTCCGGTGTAATTTTTGAACAAGGATCCTCCAAGCATTTTGATGCTTAGTGCCTCAACAAATTTTAATCCAGCACTGCCGCTGGTCCAAGGCAACATTTACGTTTAATAATTTTGGATCTAGGTTTACTTATATGATTGTTACAAGTCTTATAGCGTTGATACATATATTGTTTCTTTATTTACAGTTCTATGGTTTTATATTACATGCTTTTACATATTATGATATTATTTATATATTTACACACATTCCATTATTGTTTATACATTATAATGATAAATAATAAAAGCATAAAATTGCACTTCATATATCATGTAGGTATTATGATCGTTTATTAAATTAATTTGTTTTAGAAAAAATAGATATACAAGGCAAAAGAATGGCATTATTTTAGTGGTCAGTGTTTCAACGCTAATTAGTTATCATTTTTTTCAAATGGCATTATTTTAGTGGTCAGTGTTTCAACGCTAATTAGTTATCATTTTTTTCAATGTAATCTATACTAGTTTAACGAAACGCCACTGGAGGTGGCGGCAGTCTATTGTTGTCAGAGCCCCGTAGACAACAATGCTCGCATTGTTGTCGGAACCAAATAGACAACAATGCTCGCATTGTTACGCTCTTTGTTATCGGAATCGCATAGAAGAATGCCGAAGCGTCTAGAATGCTGAAGAATGTTCCAGAACTTCCAGAATGCCGCAAAAGAACTTATATAAGCAACGCTAGCGTGGAAGGCAGTTACTAGTCAGTGTTAATGACAGTGGACAGTGCGCGAGCGACATAAATCTATATACTAATATATAAAGCTGAAGAGTTTGTTTGTTTGTTTGTTTGAACGCGCTAATCTCAGAAACTACTGGTTCGAATTGAAAATTTTTATTTTGTTGGATAGCCCATTTATCGAGGAAGACTATAATATTACGCTACGACTAATTGGAACGGAAAATAAATGAAAAATGTTGCATGATGTAGGTATCTCAAAATTAGTCCGTCCGACAAATATTATCAGGTGAAATGCCTTAACTAAATATTGCAATATTAGCTATTCTCACTATTTTAACATTTATCTAAATAAAAAGTAGTTCGTGTCCTACTATTTCGTGATATTTAGCCGATATTTGACATTTTTTCAATTTCTAGATTCAATATTTAATTCCTTTATGGGATGAATTTTCAAAAATCCATTTTTATTGCTCATCTACGTTATAAAAAAAACTCCGGTGCAAAATTTCATTCTTCTGAACCCACTGGCTTAGACTGTGCGTTGTCAAAAACAAAACTAAATACGTATTATTCTTTTGTTTTGTGACACATTCTCCTAAAATAAATAAAACATCAAACAACGTGCTTTAAGAAAATTAATAAATTCATTTGTGTTAAAAATTAAATTAAACGAAAATATGTTAATTAAATTAATTTTAATATGCCTACAATATATTTACCGGAACAAGGAGATGCTTAGGAAGTGATTCTTTCACCACTCAAGTGCCTTGTGAGTTTGTTAACAGACTTGGAGGGTTGACAGTAGGGCTCCAGTGGCGTTACTCAAAAAATGGGAACACCTGAATTCGAATAATACAATTTCTGAATCGTTCATGTCTGAATTACTGTCTAGTAAAGAATCTCGAACAGTTGTTTATATTGTAGCAAGCTTTGTTACATTAATTCTCTCTCTCTTTTTTGTAATATTGTCAAAATTAGTTTTCCTTAGCTACGCTGGAAAAATAAATGTTGTTATTAATTTGGAAAAAATCAATTCAATTATTTTTCCAAATTAATAACAACATTCATTTTCCCTGAGGAAGACCAACAACTGTCGAAAAGTTAACTATAAATAAAAACAAATAAGATAATGTAGCAAGCTTTGTTACATTAACTCTCTCTCTCTTTTTTGTAATATTGTCAAAATTAGTTTTCCTTAGCTACGCTGGAAAAATAATTGAATTGATTTTTTCCAAATTAATAACAACATTCATTTTTCCAGCGTAGCTAAGGAAAACTAATTTTGACAATATTACAAAAAAGAGAGAGAGAGTTAATGTAACAAAGCTTGCTACATTATCTTATTTGTTTTTATTTATAGTTAACGTTTCGACAGTTGTTGGTCTTCCTCAGGGCATTTAGAAACAAAAAGTTTCAAAACATTTTAACCAAATTTTATAACAAAACGTTCTTCAAAGCAACACTAGCAGCAATGGTAGGATTTTTTGAAAACGAATACCACTTCCAAACCAAAAGAGATACAGAAGTTAAAGTGTCCTCTTTGGAATCAGCGAGTCTTTTTCCACGAGTATTTGAGAAAATTTTGAGAGAAGAATGGTTTAGAAGTCGCATTTTTTTATACCTATTGTCTTAAGAAATAGAAAAAATCAAAAGACCTTTGTAGAAAAAATAAGCTGATTCCAATGAGCACAAGTAAACTATATCTCTTTTGATTTAGAAGCTATGAGCATTCGAAGATTTTTTGCTAAACTTTAAACAGAGTGTCGGTGTTTAAAAATAATTATTTGAACTATCATATTTTCTGATACTAGTCTGATACTTTCTGATACTTGTCTCGATTCTGAAGCTCGAAGGGAGGAATTAGAAAATCGATCAGAGGTGGTGAGAAATCATTTTAAAACAGAGTGAGGAATATATAGCATAATTCCTGGAATGTAGGGACGCCTCTGTTGAATCAAGGAACGTTAAGGATGCCTGTGCAAAGCCACCGTCTAGCATTTGTCATCCCCTTATCTGGCTGACGTTGACTATATTTAGAGTTGTTTTTACGTTCTTCTTGCTTCCAGACATCATTTTTATACATATTATTATCTCGTTTGCTATTATATTTATCAATGCCAAAAGTGTCAGCACCGTTGAAATTATCATGTAATTAATTTAAATGTTTTGAGCTTAATTTTAAAAATGGATTTCGTGAAGTTAAACTGTTCGATTTTTAAATTTCACTTCTGAAGAGAATCAAGATTAACAATACGAAAAATGCCACCCTTAAATCACTCTTAGACAGCTCTCTAATGATACGTAATGTAAAAATTAGCTCTCGTAAGATGTGAAATATGAGAAAGTTCATTTGTTTAGATGTGTAGAATAAATGATAATTCAGTCGCCTCGATAGTGAAAGATTTGACTCCCGACAGTGACTTTGAAGAGTAAATTTTTCTAATATCGCATTGTATTGTCAACAATGGGTGCTTCATATAATATAACAGCAAACTATATATGTATAAGCTATGTATTTTATAAACCTTTCATGTGCCGTAACCAATTTATAAGTTACTAGCGGTCCCGCCCGGTTTCACCCGGGTATAAAAGAACGAATGGGGAAGAGAGGAACATGAGTACACACATTCATCTTAGTTTACCGAGATGAATGTTGTGTCCAAATTTCATGATGATCGGAGTTACCGTTCAAAAGTTTTTATCGATAAAAATCAGTATTTATACTTTTTTTAACTAATAATTTTTTTTAATTAATTAAATAAAATTAAAATAAATTTAAATGTAAGCCTTAGAAGAAAGCAATGTAGAAAATAAAAAAAATATATATATTCGCCCAACGTAGGGCTCGAACCCACGACCCTGATCTTGACAGTCGTGTGCTCTACCGATTGAGCTAGCCGGCGTTGTATTCTGGCATCGCGAGTATGAGTATATTTAGTTAGTACATTTCACCTGAATAGAAGCTTATTTTTGAGATACATTTTGCAACATTTTTAATTAATGCTCAGCTCCTAATGGTTTTATAGAGCCTATAGCCTTCCTCGATAAATGGGCTATCCAACAAAAATTTTTTTTTTTCAATTTGAACCAGTAGTTCCTGAGATTAGCGCGTTCAAACAAACAAACAAACTCTTCAGCTTTATATATTAGTATAGACTATAGATAATCAAGAAGCTACTATAATGTAATATAAAAAATGAATGTTAGTTCGTCTCTTGCATGTCTGTTCGTCTGTCTGTTTGGGACCTGTTCATTATCCGATTATGATACTTTGGTGAGTTGTTGTTCTTGCGTGGCTGACTCCGCAAGGCAAGACTGTAAAGGCTCAACTACTCTTACCGCTGCCGAGCGGAGCACAGCCGCGTGAGACAAGAATCTCTTCCGTGTATCATCTGAATCGCGTGCGAAACCACGGGTAGCGGCTAGTTAATATATATAAAAAAATACTATTCCATATTCCGTCGTAGTAGAGCGGTTGTTTAAGCTTTAAAAATGATGTAAAAAGTTTTAGACAAAAAGCTGGAAATTAATTTTAATATTCGATACGTTGGAATTTCCGTAAATTTAGATTTAACGCTGAAAATCGCATCAGATAACTGGCATTAGACGAGAAAATGGATTTTGCGTTCGTTTGTTTTTGTACTCGACCAGAGAGTGACCGATTTTGGTGCGCTAAGTCGATTAAAATCGATGAATAACAGGTATTTTCATATTATATTGCTTTGCACTTTTAATATAACGTAATGTATGTATATCATTGTATGATTATAGTATTGACAGATATAGGATATAGTTGTTAATCTGTCTATCACACACAGAGCTGCGAGCCACAGCACTGCTAACGTAAGGGGTTGAACTACCTAAACACAGTCGGCAAACAGATAGGGCTGCGAAGAACCCTTCAGTAGAGACACTGTACTGGTGCGCCGCCTTTCCCCTCAAAAATGCTATCTTCGCAAGATGCGACAGAAAGAATGTATAAAAAATAGAGGTAAAGGAGGTTGAGCCGTCTTACGAAGATAATGAGAAAAATCTGAAATAAAGTTTTTTAAATAGATTCTTTTATGACAAAATTTTCTGTAGAAAATCCAAAATCATTAGGAGATTTATAAAGTTAGAAATTAAAAAAAACTTTTACATGTAGTCTTATGGAAAATATGTCAACCTAGCATGCAAACGGTACATTTTAATTTTTTGCAAATAACCAAATAATGTCAGCAGTTCCGAAAACTAACTATGTAAAGCATATTTTAATATTTTTTCCTATTTAATTAAGATACTTTTAATCAATAAAAAAAATTATTAAACCTTAGCACTTTTCGATTATGGACTTTTCTTCTTGATAAGTTAAACAATTCTAACTGAATTTTCAACTTTTTAATGATTTAATTTCAATTTTTATTACTTCTAATTTCTTTTTTTAATTATTTACTGCAAAAAATATGTAAAATACAGGCATTTACATAAATTTATTTTTTCTAATCTAACTTTGTACAAAAAAATTCAAAAGTTAGTCCATTAAGTAAAATACTGAAATAATTAATTAATATTAAAAAAAAATGTATTTATGCGTTTATGACAATAATTTATTGGTATCATCAAATTAGAACCTTTTGTAAAAATGTATTATGGAAATGTTCCCATTTAGAATTCGACTTACTTTTGATTGGAACTGTAACGCATCAACCTCCTTAAGCATACCTATATAAGTATCAAATTAGTTTACTACCGATATAAGTTATAATAATTACCAGTTTTTGAGCAAACATGTATGTTTCTTCTCGATACATGAATCCACTTATTACAACTAATCTCCGAAATGTAACGTTTTACAAATAGTATCAAAAATAAGTTTCTCTTTGGATATCGATTATCCGAAGTGCAAATAGCGAAACTACAACGTTTTGTTGTAATTGTCAGTATTTTTTTTTTTCATTCATTTTTTTTTTATCTATTAGTTTTTAATAAGTTTGTATCATTAAAATAACACATTGTAAAATGAGAACTAAATAATGTTTGTCCCTACCACAAGTGCTGCCTCTCGCGGCTGATCGAAGGAACTGCTCTCAGAAAAAAGGCTAATTGCCTCATCTTGATCTCATTCACCTCAAACGTAAGTTCACGTATTAGCAAAATTGTCGGCAGGGTTACTACGACCCGAGTTTTTTTGTTTTTTGACGTCAGTTGAGAAAATTCTATGCACAGGATGATCCGCTACAGTATATTACTCCTGAAATGTTCCTCATCCTTGGCATAGACGACCAACAAGATCATATATAGTAAGTTGCCAAAGTTGTTATATGTATATGTATTTAGGTACATATTCAACATCAGCAGACGCCGTCGCTGCTTTCTTTCTCTGTCTATCATTCATGGTTTAACGATTAAAGAAAGAGAGAGAGAGAAGAGTATTTGAAAAGCGCCTCCTGTGGACGTATACAGAATGTTATTGAGTTAAATCTCTTTAAGGACGACTTTAGAGTAACTCGAATCTTTTTTTTTCGGACAGAATGTTCAGTAAAGTCTATGGTCTGTTTACGCAGTAAATGTGGCTCACTCTCTACTATTTCAGAACCGTAGTGTGCTTGTTGATCAGTTATTTATATGCTATTATTTTTGTCTAGTCGAATGCACCAGTTCTGAACTGATTCTGACAGTTCTAAAGTGTTTGTTGGCAAATAATAGGTCAGTTCGGATTGTTCCTACTGTTATTTATAGTAGTTAGATTTGCACCCGGGCGAAGCCGGGCCGGTCACCTAGAACCATAATCTTGTATTGTCATCGAAACTACACACTTGTGCAAAATTTCAACTCAATTGGATAACGGGAAGTTGGTTTTAAATCATGTGCAAAATTTGTACCAAACAGACAGACAGACAAGAAAGTGTTAAAATGAACACCTCGTATAGACACGGGCTAGTTCACAAAAAGCCATGGATAGTTCAGATTCAAACCGATGATTGATAACTGAATGATAAGGGGTATAAAAGGACGTTGCCCGATTTTGCTAATGTTTGCATGTTACCATTTTAACCCTTGTCTTGTTCGTCGTTGAATTCCAATAAATCGAGGAATACCCGAAACACTTATATGTGTATTTATCACGCAAGACTCGTGTTCATTGCTTAACCTAAATCTTGAATTTCATAAATAATTTATGCATTTTCACAGATGTAAGTAGGCTTTGAGTTCAAATATAACGGATTATTTGTCATAACATTTAAATACCCATAATTGATCACGAATTGGGAGATGTTCTTAAATCTTTTGATGTGGATTTAGTGGAATATTTATGTTGTTATTACTAAAAACGTTTCCACAAAATGCGCTAATTTTTTTCTCTACACACGTTTCGCTAACCATGTTAGCATCATCAGGAGATGATTAATTTTTTTAAGATTTATCTTGTCTATTTAACTTGCTTGCCTTGTTTAATTGTCCTAATTACAATAAATGTTTTCAATTTATTATCTGTTTCATAAATTACGCTAAGGTTAAGATGTTTGCCTCCCTTTTTAGAAAAAACCTCACAATTTCTCCACATAAATTATATATCATTTTACAGATAATTGCTTGCTCTACTGACATCGACAACTAAAAAATGTATTATTGCTTTCGTTTTTATAAATTAATTAAAATACAGCAATGCTGAACAACGTCTGCCATCTGACGGCTTTAATTTTGAAACAACGTCAACACTTCGATCTGTCATCTGACCTTCATATTGTAATACAACAGACACAATACTGCATACTGCCATCTGACGGCTTTAATTTTGAAACAGCGAGCAACGCTGAACAACGTCATAGCAATGTTGCATGATGCCATCTGACGGCTTAGCTCAACGCTTTTGCTACTTGCGCCTCTATATGACAATTTTAGTAAAATATTTCTTCGATCTGTCATCTGAGCTTCATATTGTAATACAACAAAAAGAAGAACGTTATAAGCAGTGTGCAAAATTAGAAACGAATTGAATGTACCTGCATACATATTTAAAAAATAATTTTGTAAAGTGATAATTATTATACTTATTTAGTGCGAATAATTCGCACGGGTCACTCTAGTCTGTTTCATAATATGCCATGTTTTGTTACGTCACAAGTAAACTCGTGTGTCATAGTTCCCAATATTCAATTCAAAAAATATCAGAGATGGATTTTTAACTGTTCTCGAAAATTATATGAACTCGGCACTTGATCCCGTAGGACGGCTGACAAATGGGGATGCGGGTGCACGGTCAGGGGGGATGGTGTACGGAGCGTCAGGACATTACCCCTGGCATGTCTGATCCACTGGTTTAGCGTGTATTCTCTGTCTCGTCAGTCAACACTGTTTAGAGGCGTTTTCGAGTCGCTAACCCGGTTTGTGAACTTCACGCACTGAGTAATGACCTCGTTTGTTCCACCCTTTTAAAAATGTTTGGTTAACTCCGGTCTTTTCAGACTGTTAGTCGATAAACACGTAACCTTGATTCTATTAGTGTATTTGCCATAAGGCACTCACATCTATTGGCGTCGGTTGGGTGACGGGGCTTAAGGGTGAGGGCTATAACTTTCGAAGGAGTTAATTGATTTTAACGAAATTTGGACTACATATTGAAATCTATCGCCGCATGAAGCCTATTTAAAATTGGCCAGATCGGGCCACTTTAAGGGTAGGTTTTAGGGGTTGAAACATTTTTTTGGCCCAAAAATCGTTTCAAAATTAAAATTTAACCCACTATTAAAGATGAAAATGTGCTGCCAAAATTTTATTAAAATCAGCCCGAAAGGACTGATATAGATTTATTTAGTGAAGGGTGAATTTAATTTTGCAAATACACTATATTGTCGGCAGGATTTCGTACAGCGTGTCATTCTTGAATGACTCAGCAAAGATAACTCCGTACGTACAAAATTTACTAGTGCCTCTGTGGCCTGAACTGTGTGCGCTCTGTAAATATGCGAATGCAACAGTACAGAACAGCTCAGCACAGAGCAATGGCGCTCGGGTGAGTCATTCACAAAAAAAGAGCGACTCGCTCAGCTCCGAGAAAAGAGTCGTTCATTATGAACGACTCGCTCAGGAACGACACATCACTAATGTATTATCGAAACAACTATTTTGTCGGCTGGAGTTTGCACTGTAACTAACGGTTTTTAGGTTAAAATCTGACCATTTGAGTTGGAAAATGTCACTTTTTTATACGGTGACCTGATTCCAGAGGCATTCGAAAACGTCTTTTTGTGTTCGCAAATAATTTGATATTAACACAAACCCATTTATTTTGATAAGTGAATTAATTAGTCTACTCAAAATTGTGTTATTTTTTATTTACTTTGAACATCAGTACACAAAAGCAACCTTTTAATAAATTAAAAAATGTTGATTTTTTTAATGTAAACATAGATATGAAATTTATTCGCATTTTATGGCTACTTTTTATATTCGTTGTGTGTTTATCGTTTAATTTTGCACATATTTTATTTCGGAGTTGACAGATTTGTTTTTAAAAGTTCGTCGAGTAAAGTAGAAAGTAGGATAGAAACCAGACAAGGCCTTTGAATACACATTCCTGAACTTACGTCTGACCGGTCTTAGGAGCATCGATCTCGAAGTGGGCAGCAGCCCCGGATTTAAGGGGGGGGGGGCAAACCGAAGCACTCGCCCCGAGTATTAGTTTCAGGGGGCGCCAAAATCGACAACTAAAAAATTTATTATTGCTTCTGTTTTTGTAAATTAATTAAAATACAGCAACGCTGAACAACGTCTGCCATCTGACGGCTTTAATTTTGAAACAGCGAGCAACGCTGAACAACGTCACAGCAATGTTGCATGATGCCATCTGACGGCTTAGCTCAACGCTTTTGCTACGTGCGCCTCTATATGACAATTTTAGTAAAATATTTCTTCGATCTGTCATCTGAGCTTCATATTATAATACAACAAAAAGAAGAACGTTATAAGCAGTGTGCAAAATTAGAAACGAATTGAATACCTGCAATCATATTTAAAAAATAATTTTGTAAAGTGATAATTATTATACTTATTTAGTGCGATAATTTGCACAGGTCACACTAGTCATAATATAATATGGTTAAAAATCTGTCCTTTTTCCGATTTACTCAAAAGTTATTTTATTAGGTAATAGATAATAAAGAGTGCAAATTTATTAAAGGGTACTTATTGTCCATTATATATTTGACAGTTTTTTTAAGTAATTTATCTCGAACGCTGAAGAGAGAGGGCCAGGGCCCTCGTAAGGCCTCACGCCGCCCGCGTGCGAATTCATAATTGACACCCCTTATTCGGGATAAACTCACTAGACGATATGTCAAATTGAGAAACGTTAAAAATCCTAAATAACTAATACTGTAAGTGCAATTAATAGAAACTTTGTTTCGTTGTCTTTTTGCAAATACTTCTTCATAGAATCAGACATTTTGTTTTTTTCTTCTTGCCTAATTTTCTTAAGTTGCCGAAATTGTGCACCCGAAGTTTTTTTTCTATTATTACTTTCCTGAAATGCAACAATGCTTCACTTCACATCGTCATTACAAAACGATTTGGACAGGTAAAAATACTAATAAGATAGGTAATTAATTTTTGAAAACAAATAAAAATGTGAAAAATTGTAACAGTGAAAGATACTTTACAAATGATAGGCTAAAAGTAAAAACGAGTCAAATTTTTAATCAGGACAAAAGCGGGATGAAATATTTTTTAAGCAAAAATGGTTTTAAAAAAGTCGAGCACAAAAACGAAACACAATCCTTGAAACATGGAGCTAAATTTGATTCTGAAATATATTCAATTAAAATGAAACACATTAAACAGTGAATTTTGAAAATTCACTCCGTACAGAGTGAACTTCAAAAATTATCTCTTCACGTTAAAAAAATCACTCCGCGGAGTAAACTGTTCTCTACAAACACATTTTACTCCGTGCGATTTTTCACGGCGTTCTTCTCCTGTCGTACTTATGAATGAGAGAAAAATTTAGTTTCACCGCTGAGCTGAGAGAATTCGTTAAATCAAAATAATCATTAGTTTATCAATTAGTAAAAAGTAATTGTTGATTGAAAAATATACTTTACTTCACTCGCACTCGATAGGGGCGCCCCGTCTACGCGCTGATGTGAACTAACTATCGAATCGAAAACTGCGCGCGAAATATTTCGAATTCGAATTTCATTAAAAAATAAATAACTACTCGTAAGAGTTTTCACGCAGGCTTGAGTATGCAAATAAAATTGATATAATATCAGTTATATATTTTTTCTATACAGTACAAAAAACATAACACAACTAGGCCATTTGCCGCCCCTTGAATGTGCCGCCCGCGTGCATCGCACACATCGCACTATAGGGCGCGAGGGCCCTGGAGAGGGCGCTATTATCAAGTTTCTGCCCCTGTTCGAAAAAATCATAGATCCGGGGCTGGTGGGTTTACCAATTGTAAAGTCTCTAGATTTGATAAAGTACCGCAATCGTTTACCATTTTGGAGCATACGATTCAATTAAAATATATATAAAAGTTTTCGTTTGGATAATAATTTTTTTCTAATAGTGCATTGTAACTTCAACAATGGATTCAAATCTTTGATTAACGTCTGAATAGAACTCTTCAAATAAATAAATTGTCGACCGATTTTATTTATTTCAACAATGGATGTTTCATAATATAAATAGCAAACTATAACTATTAATCGCTAGGCTTGCGATTCCGCGGAAGAGATTTCTTCTTGATTTAGAATCTTGTTTTGTCAGAAGGCGTGTTCCGATAATAAAAAACAGTAAAAGTCCTGAATTTTGTTGAGAAATCAGGAATTTCTGCGGAAATCTATTGTTTCATTCTGGTAACCCTAGTCGTGACCCACCGGTTGAGAACTGATATGCTATGCATTCCACAGTAAAGCAGAGACTCTCAACTTGTGATAAGCTTACCATAATAATGCAATGCAAAACTTGCTCTCAAATAATGGATGGGAATAGAATACGTAAATTATTGTGGTTCCCGAAACAAAATGTTAAGGGCCGCTGCTGTAGAGAATAGAGTGCTATTATCCGTATATAAAAACCATTGATCTTTAATATATAGATTGTGAACAGCGGCCATTGTGTTAAATGCCCCACTCACGATCAAACTTCATGCCACAGTTCAGTCTGTGAAGTTAAACCGATTAATCGAAAGACTGACTGGTACCACACACAGTTCATGCAAACTGCTCATTTTTTTAAATTTTTTGTGTTCAGTTGTTGATAATTATTAAGAACTAAATGAGCTATTTAAATGGTGAGGATTGGCTGTTAATAGCTGTGGGATTGTATTCAAAACAGGGAAATAAGAAAAAAAGAAGAATATGGGTGAAAAATTTGTTAGAAATGCGTGATTCAAGAAGTCATGTTTATTTGATTAATGAATTACATCTTGCACCGCTCGATTGGAATAATTATTTACGAATGGATGAATTAACTTACAATTATTTACTGGAATTAGTTACCCCATTTATTAAGAAGCAGGACACAAATATGCGAAAATCTATTTCTGCACAAGAAAAACTTGCAGCAACATTGAGATTTTTGGCTTCTGGTTGTACAAAACACAGAACTCCAAAAACTGAACTGAAAAAAACCCACACACACAGCAGTTTACTTGAACACTGAACTAAAAGTCGTTCAAAAATCAAGATGAATTTGATGAGTTCATGCCTGACTTCAGTGTTGGTTTCAATGTTTATTTGTCCCACACATTATCATGCTTCACTGAACTATAAGTTTGAACGCTGAACTGTGGCATAAAGTATAGTTCCAATATATATGCAGTGCTTCAGATATTGGAATTAGGCCTCTATCCACATAATTAGAGTTCAATGGCATCCGTATATAAAAACGCAGATGAAGTTGCAGAGAGTGAGCCACAGACAATGGTCATTGACCGCCGGGGTTCGCAGTACCCAATATGCCTTCTTCTTTCATTATGTGTGTCCACGACCGACCGCTGAAGGCCGTGACCACGCTCTCTATAGAGCTACAGGAGCATTACCGGTACATGAGAGTCCGTGGTAGCCTCGTGGAACGCACGGGTTTTTGGTTCTTCACACCCGCGTTTAATGTTTCCAGTGAAACTGTTTCATCCAGGGCTGCGGTCAACAATTCACATCAAGGATTCTTATTTTCGGGAGAATGATGAAGCTATAATACGCGCCACGAATCTAAAAGGCTAGGAAGTTAGATGCGAATGCGGGCTTGCGCTTGTACAGTCTGTTGAAAAACTACAAACTCGCAACTCAACAAAATTAAAATAACAATTACAACCTGACAATAGCGTACTCGACAGTAGTTTAAAGCAGGAAAGCGACAAGTGACAAAGGCAACGAGCGATCACGGCCAATCAGCGACGAGAACACGTTCCGTGCAGGTAGCTGGGAGGTGATGGAGGTGTCAACGGCTCTAAAATGTGCCTTTGCGACGCTGTTTGTGACTAACTACCGAACCTTTTGGATCCGTGACGCGTATTATACTTAGTAACGAATATAGTATTAATACATACTTCAGGCGACAAGGGAAGCAAGACATCAGAAGAATGAGAATGTTTATTTGCTAACTTTGGTCGATTGCACATAACATAAATTTTAAGCTTTACTTAAACTTTCGCTTGACCTTAAAATACCCACTGCACTTTTCACCTCGCGTAAAATGGTTATAGTTCTTCCGACGCTATTTTCAAAGCTTAACGGTTTGGGTAAACGTCAAATGAGGGATCCAAGAATCACACTAGATTCTATACGAGAATTTTTAGAAAAAAAAACAGTTATGCCTACGTATAAAAGATAACGTAAATTATTAGGTATATGAATTTTTTTAAAGTTGAAAGTTTTTCCAGATTTTTTTTTGTCCTGCTAGGCCCGCCCTTAAAGACGGTACTGGACATTATGGGAACATAAAAACATAAATATAATTGATTCTGCTGTTCTTCAAATTGTCCTCCGTATACAAACGCATAACACGAAAGTGAAACGTTTACACATCCTTAGAACCATTGGCATGTTTAATACATAAATCAGATCGCCTAACGGACATACTAGTATAAGTACGAAATGGCCCTTTGTTACCGAATTCAATTGAATAAAAGGGATTTTACTTTGATTTATCTCGACCAATTTGTAAGTACTATATAGGTTCCTTGATATTTTTTTCAATTTTTAAAATGGATACTATTTTTTTTGTCACATTTTTTGTTCGTATTTTTGTAAATTATTTTCGATATGTTGAATTTTTCTAAATTAGGTACTTTATTAATTTGAAACATTTTGCTGAATAGTTTTCACCAATGGACGGAGTGATTCAAGAGAAAGGTTTTGTTTTGTGTAAATTGGTTGAAATATGACAATGTTTGTTGAAGATGTCGGAAAAAATCAAACCGACTGGGAGCTTGCAATCGAAAACGCTGCCTAATCCCTTATAAACCACTTCCAGGGGTAATATTCTCTAGAAAACCGTTTAGTGAAACCGCTCAACGATAAAACCGTGAAAAACGAGTTGAAATCGGTTGAGCAGTTTTCAAGTTAATCGCAATCATACAGACAGAAAAGAGGTCCTTACATAATATAACCGAAATACCATTCACTCACTCACTGACTGACTCATCACGAGATCTCCAAAACTATACGTCCGATTGACTCGAAATTTGGCATAGTTACTCTTTTGTCGACGTAGACACCCACTAAAGACGAATTTTATGCAAATCCTATCTAAAACGGATAGAGAAAGAGAAATGGTAGGCGAAAAATCCGTTTTGGATAGGGTTTGGATAAAATCCGTTCTTAGTGGGTGTCGAGGAAGGAGTAACTATGCCATATATGGTGGGAACGTATCCGTGTTTCGTCACAATCGCGTGCGAAGCCGCTGGTAACGGCTAGTAACAGATAATTGTAACGAGATTCTACGTTAATTTTGTTTTTTTTTTTTGGTGCTTTCTATCGGGGATTTTTTTAATGTGCTTAAAAATATTTATCGTTTTATTTAATAAAAATCAGAGGAGCAGGATCAGGAAATCAGTTAAAAATTAATGCTTACTCGCGACGTTTTGGCTTTAATTAAGCCTTCCTCAGGTGTTCTGAAAATACATCACAACATAGTACACATTAGGTAGTATAAATGTGATGTATTTTCCGAACGCCTGAGGAAGGCTTAATTAAAGCCGAAACGTCGCGAGTAAGCATGAAGTTTTGACTGATTTTCTGATCCTACTCCTCTGATTTTTATTAAATAATTACATCATCGAGGATCTTAAATAGTATCACAATTTATCGTTTTATATAGCAATCAAACTCAATGAAAATAAAACGGAGATTATAAAATTTGGAAACTATTTTCCTTTCCCACAAAATATTAATGTACTCAATAGTGTAGTTATGAGACAAACTAGTGCAAAATTTTTAGGTGTTTTTTTAGACAATCAGTTAAATTGGAAAAAACATATTGAATACATCTTACCTAAATTAAGCCGGGCAATATGTGTAATAAAAATATTAAAATATAATAATCTAGCTACAGAAACTTTACTCCAGGTGTACTATGCATTATTTCATAGTATCGTACAGTATGGCATAATATTCTGGGGCAATAGCACGCAAGCAAATAAAGTGTTCAAACTACAAAAAAAGTGTATACGAATTATTGCCGGTGTACCTTATCGTGAACACTGTAAACCTCTATTTCAAAGTCTGAAAATACTTACGGTACAGGACCAATATATTTTAGATATGTCATGTTTCGTGAAAAATAATTATAATATGCTGTTTATAAACAATGTGTATAATCATAACTATATGACGCGCTATAAAAACAATATGAAGACTACGCAAGCCAGAGATATTTAATTGTCTCTGACGCAAGCTCATCTAAACATTTGTCGAGATGGGATTCGCAATGCAGCTTTGCGTATTTACAATAAAATCCCTATTAAAATTAGAACTGAAAAAATGTCCACTTTTAAACAATCTTTGAAAGAAAAACTTTTAATGTGTAACCTGTATAATGTAAATGATTTTATATTTTAATTTTTTAAACTCTTGACACTATTATGTTCCACTGGAATTTTCAAATAAAGATCATTATTATTATTATTATTATTATTAAAGCCCGTAAAGCGAGAACTGTCAAAAGAGGACATAAAAATTGGTAAAATATACTCGCTACTTGAACTAGTTGTCGAAAGAAACTGTTGCTGGGCAACGCTTGCTCTGGATCTGATGACGTATCCAGATGTAGGTAGGCTTGCGGATGACGTCGGTGCGTAGGAAACCCTTTCTGACGTCACATTAAAGGTGTATTATATATGTTGGAACGTGCGTAATGTTACACGGTTATACAATGTGGACGACGATAATCGATTTGTTTTCCCGCGTTTTTATAGTTCTGTTATGGCTACCCGCATCAATTGTATATCTTTTTTGAAATTTAAACCACGATAAGATTAATTCATTTATGGGCAAGGATGTTTTTTTCTCTTTCATTCGAGTATGTTACTTTTAAAGAGTAACTCTTCAATCCAAATCCGGATCGAAACGTTAACGTATTAATTTAAGTATTTTTTTGTTAATATACCTATTGTCTGAAAAATTGGTCGATAATTTTATTGATTGAAGAGTTATAAGATTTGTTTATAGAGTATAACGTCTTGAATGATTTGACTTTAGCAGTTTTTTTTAATTTCTTTCGGTGTTAAATTTGCATCGGGCACGGTTTTTAAAGAATTATCAAAACTGCTGACTTTCATTTTTTTATTTAAAATTTGGATTAGTTACAAAATAATCTTGCCGTTGTTCTACGCATTATTCACACTTTCAAACATTAATATCTTAGAAGAAACGCCTCGTCGATTGATTTTTTTGTTTGTTTCATTATAATTAAAAAAAAAACTTGGTATCTGCGTTTGCTTTTTGTAATATTGACACCAAAGATCACGACTATCTATGTCTAGGCCCAATTTTAAATTGAAAACTCAATTAGGAAGTTTCCACTTGACGAATCTGTACTTAATATATAAAGCTGAAGAGTTTGTTTGTTTGTTTGAACGCGCTTATCTCAAGAACGACTGGTTCAAATTGAAAAAAAAAATTTTGTTGGATAGCCCATTTATCGAGAAAGGCTATAGGCTATATAATATTACGCTACGACCATTAGGAGCGGAGCTTTAATGAAAAATGTTGCAAAATGTATCTCAAAAATAAGCTTCTATTCTGTGAAATGCACTAACTAGATATACTCATATTAGGGCTGTGAGAACACAACCTCAGGTGGCTCAATCGGTAGAGCATGCGACTGTCAATATCAGGGTCGTGGGTTATAAGCCCCACGTTGGGCGAATATATTTTTATTTTTTACATTGCTTTCTTCTAAGCCTTACATTTAAATTTATTTTAATTTTATTTAATTAATTTAAAAAAAAATTAGTTAAAAAAAATTTGAATACTGCTTTTTATCGACAAAAACTTTTGAACGGTAACTCCGATCATCATGAAATTTGGACACAACATTCATCTCGGTAAACTAAGATGAATGTGTGTACTCATGTTCCTCCCTTCCCCATTCGTTCTTTTACACCCGGGTGAAACCGGACGGGACCGCTAGTATACAATAATAATACTGTGACGTCATGAGACTGAAAAAATTGTATACGGTTTTTTGTACGTGACGCTTTCTAATATTGTTGTCTGTTGCTATCTACTACAAATGAGACACTTGTGCCGCGTGACGCCATCCGTACTGAGAACGATAAATAGCGCGAAGAAATGTCAAACTTAAGCTTTGAAGTGGCTTAACTTTGTTACTACAAAAATTATTGCGTCATTAACTTTGTAGTTGATTAAGAGTAAAAAAAATATATGGGAAACTTCTTATTTGACACTTTCATAAATTGTCATGAATTGTGACGGTCTGGCAATAGAAAGTCATGGCCTGGCAATATTCAGAACAGTTACATTTTCCAACGAAAAATTGTATATAGCACATAACGAATGCATTCATTTCGGTAATAAAATCGTACCTGTCTTTTTGACTTTGCCGTAGTCAGGTAATTGCAATTGTTGAGCATGATGTGGTTCTAGGTGACCCTGTCAAATTCACGTGATAAGAAAAATCGACAAGTAAAACACACCCAGTATATAGATGATATATAGACATAGATTAGAGAGAGTAAATTATTTTAAATTGTAGCATCCGCGGGGGCGTCTTTATCAGTTTTATTGAGTTGCATTATTTTGTATCCAATAAAATTATGTTGCCGATTTATTTAATTACATCTTTCATGTATTATATTGATCAGAAACGACTATATAATTTAATTTTCAGATATATTAATAACGTTCCTTGATCAGATTACCAATTTTTCCTTGCATTTATAAGAGATAGGACTTGTAATCCACCCAACATGTCACCATCGGGTTTGTGACTATTGTGAAATCGTATTGTGATATAGGTACAAATTAAGGGTGTTATAATTAATGTATTGTTTATATGTTGACCACAGACCACAAGGACATATAATTCTTCTGAAATGCATTTAATGTTCGTATCGCGACATCATATCACATCGCACGTTGAAAACAATAGTGACACTATATAAAAAAGTTAACTTTTCACCTTTTGTAAGATTCATGTTTTATTGCAAAAGTGTCACTATACGAAAATTTCCGTTTGCTTATAAATCCACTTACTTCCGCTAGACTGAACTAGTGTCACTTTATATTTTGAAAGAATTGCCCATGGTCATGACTGATATAACGACACTATTTTAATTGTGTCAATTTATTGTCAAAGCAGTTGTTTGGTACGCACGTCGCTGTAAGTGAAAAAGTGACACATTTTGTTAAACGACAGTTTACTGATTACAGTTGCTACAAAATTTAATGCAAGTAAGTAAATACATAAAATGACACATTTTGTTTAGTGACACTTTTTGCAGTTGAAGTCTCCAACTTACTGATTATAGGTTATGACAACAATGACACTAAACAAAAAATTATTGTAAAAAGGTCTTTTTTTAATAACTTTATTTTTAACATTGTGGTCAACAAATAAATTAAAACAATAATAAATTGTCTCATTATTAACAAAAGAATCTCTATAAGCAGTATTTTAATAGTAACTTTTTTAGGACAAAACAATAATATTAAAACTAAAAAATGCTCTACTGTAAAATGCCATTTTTTGCATAATGTCACTTTTGTTTTCAACGTGCGACATGATTATTAGTTATTGCCTATTGGACTTCAAGCAATGTGCAAACAGAGATAATTTATAGGAAATTAGGATAAGGTAGAGATTTGTTCGTGTATTCGAATGAATGAATTAATTTTGACAACCCTGGCTTGTCAATAAAATAATTCTTGTTTTAACTGAAACCTGTTGCAGTTTTGATTGTCTTGTACAATAGACCCAGTAATTGTTACAACAATGTCGATTGCGTTTATATGATAATACTATGAATTTAGCGATATCACATAATATATATAAGTAGAATTTAATTACTGATAATGATTATTTTGTTGGAAGTATACATAAACAAGGGCACGTGTAAGGCGAATGGGTAGTAAGAGAAAGGTATATGGATATTTGCAAACGGTAGAAAAGAACAGGTGTTCGGTATCACGGAATTGGAAAAGGGAAAGGGGGGAATGCACGCACACAAACAAACGAACGTTAAGTACGAACAGACAAATGAATACGTACCATAGACATGTCCATGATACGTACACATGCAAACAAAAGAAGTACGTATTTATAACAGTAGCACACACATGTAAACAAAAGAATGGAGGAAGGAGTCACCGGACACAATATGCAGGTTTAACGAGTCTGCACAAGGTGGCTCTGTGATACTATATTGCTAAATGTTTTTGATACAGACAGACAGACGGTATACAGTAAATGTAGGCATACGTATGTTTGTAGTGTAGTGCCATGCTACAGTACAATATCCCCTCCTGTTTCCTAGCAGACAATCAACATGGCTTCCGTTATACTCGAAGTGGGAGTCAAATGACAGAAATGGTTGTGTCATACAAAAGCGGCCATTAAAACTGCATAAGTTTTATAATAATTGATTAAAGTTATCTATTGATACGATAAATATGGACAATGTACGATATGTCCATTGTTTTAATTCATATAATCGGTATTGTTTCCTCGGCTGACAATAGGAAGTGAAAGAGATTAAAAACTTGTTGACAATTTGGTAACGATCAAATGATTTGTTTTTCGCCGTGCCGTGTTAACGTGTTCTAGCGGTTTCGCTGGCGTAGCCGCCTCGTGGCCAATAATTGTACTACTGTCTATTTAGTGATGGCGCAGCGCACCGCGTATCTGAGGAAAAGTCCATTTTCCCCCGAGGGGAGGAGGCTTGTTTTACTGTGAAATCTTTAAGGTTGTGAGTAAAGTGATGTGCACTGTTTTAATACATGCTCTTCATGCTGTTGTTTTTTCTCCATTTAAAAAAAAAAGTCGCCGATTGACAAGTGCGTTGATTTTTAAACATTAAAATATTGTTTTATTCTAGTGTTGTGACTTTTAATAATCGTAACTACTCAATAACTGTCTAACAAGTGGTTGCTGATATATTATGTTTTAAGTGATTGACTGTTATTTTATTATGTTTTAATTAATATAATGGACACACGGTTTTGGACTATTTATTTGCAAATTAACTATTTTTATCTGTTACTATTGATTCGATGAAGAAACCACGGTAAGATTCATTCTATAATATTGGCATTTTAACAAAATGTCTCTTTACCAGATGTAATACATATTTTTATGCAATTGATTGCATACAAACTTAATTATCTATAGATATCCACTTAAGTACATATATCTGTGATTTATATTGGACTGCAATTGTCATTAAAGCACACTATTATTTAAAATAAAATATATTTGAGGTCCTGTTTCATATTTTACTTATTTTTTTATAAATCGTCAGACAATTCTTTATGAAACATGTCAATATTTTCAAAATGACATTTCTCAGTTGTAATGTTGGCAGATAAAACAAAATACGGTCGAGAAATATTTTTGTTTTCTGCCAATAAACAAATTGCAATCATCATTTATTTGTAATAAGTATTGGTGCAAATAAATAAAGAAAATAAAGTGAATAATCAGGTAAAATACACATAATATATTAATTTTTATAGATTATCATAAACTTAAATACGTAATTTCTCGACTATATTTTATCCATTACCATTTATTTATGTGAATTTAACTATGTTATTATTATTATGAAGCATGTCTCCACCATATTGAATGTTTTTGTACAGTAAATAGGTGTTGTGTTCTATTGGGCCTCTTCTGCATGGTTTGTCAGAACTGGCTTAAGAATATTTATACTTAACATATTATCATGACCAAACCAAAATGTCGTATAGCTTTAGCTGTCATGATCTTCTGACGTTTGGTCACCTATATATATTTTTAACCGACGAAAAACAAAAACGGAGGAGGTTCTCAATTCGACGCGTATATTTTTTTTTTTTTTTTTATTTTTTTTTTTTTTTATTTATGTATGACCACGCATAACTTTTTACAGAGTAGTCCGATTTTGATAATTTTTTTTTTGTTTGAAAGGGTATACCTCGAAGTTGGTCCCATGTAAATTTGGTAGAAAAATTCCAACCCTAAGGGTAGGAAAACAGGGGATGATTGATTGTTCACTCACTGATTGTAATGTATGACCACACATAACTTTTTACAGAGTGGTCCAATTTTGATAATTATTTTTTTATTGGATAGGGTATACCTCGAGGTTCGTCTCATATAAATTTGGAAAAAAAATTTCTACCCTAAGGGTGGGAAAATAGGGGTGATTTATTGTTCACTCACAGATTTTTATGCTGAGTTGTGTATATTACAATTATAAATTATATAGCCACAAAAAATTATTAAATAAAAACTTTTTAACAAAAAAATTAAACCGCCGAAAAACTGAAAAGCAAAAAATAATAAATCTTTTTATTTAACTAAGTTCTATTTAAGTAGTTGAACGTATGTGACAATCTAGTATATCTAAGTAATTTTGAGTCGGCGTCAACAATCCTTCGCCGGAAATCTCTGAGAGTTCACGAGAGTTCTCTAATTTGATTTGGTTATTTCTTTTAGTGATCTTTGTTCATTGGTTGTTTGACGCCGACTCAAAATTACTTAGATATACTAGATTGTCACATACGTTCAACTACTTAAATAGAACTTAGTTAAATAAAAAGATTTATTATTTTTTGCTTTTCAGTTTTTCGGCGGTTTAATTTTTTTGTTAAAAAGTTTTTTTAATTGAGGTATTTCTACCAGTTTTGACAATCTTTCTATAAAACTTGACATTTTACACACGAATTACTAACTAATTTTTGTGAAACTCTTATGCTTATATGGTGTTGGTGTAGCAGTTAGCGTGCTTGCCTTTGAATCAAGCTGTTATGGGTTCGAATCCCACCTTGGCTCATGAATGTTTTGAAATGTTGTTTTTAATTCGATGTAGCTAGACACTTATAATCACATTAGTTGTCGAGCATCTGGAATTTACAGTAAAGTAAAATAATTGTTTATTAAAAAATGTAAATTATGACATTTTATCGTCACGCGAAATACTATAGTAACTCAATTTCGCCCTGTTATCTAAATGTCACCTTCAACTAAAGCCATGTTTAATCCAACGCACACAAACGTAACGTCCTCCCTTAAAACGTCGTCCCATAAAAGTGTCGCGCAGATTGCACGCGCCATTATAGATGTTTCACATTAAATGATCGCTTTTCAAGCTAAATTTTGATCAAAATTCGTAGAAAAACGTTGTTTCGAAGTGGAAATTGTACACAAAACGATGCTAAATAATAATAATAATTTATTCCATTTTTTCCATATACATAATAATATAGGACCTATAGGGGGCTATGTTGCCCGTACATTGGATGGCCCTTACAAACTAAGTATATAATTAAATAAATGCATACACAATTATTTTTCGAGCAGGATCGTTTTAAAACTCTACAATGCTATACATATGAAGAAATATGTATGGCAGCGTTGCCAGACGTCCCGATTTTGGCGGGACGTCCCGATTTTTAAATCAAAATTAAATGTCCTGCGCGGGACAGGCTCAGTCCCGCTTTTCGGGGATAACTTTAAAAGAACTTAAATCTTCACAGAAATATCATGAATAAGTAATTCTTATAAATAATTATTCTCTTATTGTAAGTTGCAATTTGTAACACTCACTTCACAGACTATTGTTTGAAACGCCATATTTTTCTAATGAATAAAACTTTTTTGATTTTGATTTCTGTTTTTTTTTTTTTATTCTGAAGACGAATAAGACTCAACTATTTAACGATAGGTTAAATCTGATTTAAAATATTATATTTTTATTAAAATACATTTTCTATGGCTATTTTTGCTATCTATTGTCACGTAAACGTAATTTTAATTCAAATAAAAAGATAAATAGGTATTTATAAAACTTCTGATTATATACGTTTTTTTACTATGTCCCGCTTTCGACGAAAGAATCCCGCTGTTTTCACTTTTCACTCAAAGAGTTCCAAAATCCCGACTTGGCAACGCTGATGTATGGTTACAATTAAAGTCATTGTTAAATCAGATTTTCTTGCAATGCTTTTTGCAACTGAGCCTTAAGTTATCCCCTGCGAACCTGAATTTTATATTGTTGAAACACCAAATATCTTTTGTAATGAAAAACTAAATTTAACATTTCAGAATGTTGAAAAATCATGTCCATTTAAATGGTAAAAAAATTTTTTTTTACAGTAATCACTATAGCATAGGATGTTTAATTACTTTTTACGTATAATTAGTAAAGTTAACATCATAAAATGAAAATAAATATCCGTGCACAAGAAAAATAGATTTCATCATGAAAATGCGTAAGTTATACCTACACATAATCAGAATGTACATTTTTATCAGCTTTGTGCGAATCCATGACTGCGGTCAACACTTGACTCAATATTTCCACCTATACACATAAACATCATAAAATGAAAATAAATATCCGTGCACAAGAAAAATAGATTTCATCATGAAAATGCGTAAGCTACACATAATCAGAATGTACACTTTCATCAGCTTTGCGCGAATCCATGACTGCGGTCAACACTTGACTCGATATTTCCACCTATACACATAAACATCATAAAATAAAAATAAATATCCGTGCAAAGAAAAATAGATTTCATCATGAAAATGCGTAAGTTATACACATAATCAGCATGTACATTTTTATCAGCTTTGCGCGAATCCATGACTGCGGTCAACACTTGACCCGATATTTCTACCTACACACATTGTACTTCTTTGTTTTATTTGGCATGCCTACGTCTCAGATAAGTCCCAAGTACAATGAAATGTTTATATTTGATATTTAATTACGCTGACTTAAATTACAAGCGTTAGAATAGTATGTCGATTGAAATGACCGCCAGCACCGAATCGACGTTCACTGGAGTGCAATCGCGAGGCAAAGCTAGAAATAATGATGACAGTAGTGTTAATACATCGTTATTTAACTGATTTTATAATAAAAAGTCGTTATTAAATAATAATGTTTAAATAAAAGTGATTTTGAGATTAAAATAAAACAGCTACAGGTATATTGTCTAGTTTAGTTTTGCGAATGAGGTGTACGCGATGAAGATAAAATGGAGAGAAATGAGTGAACAAGTAAATGCGGCGTAAAAAATTGACTTTTTGTAAGATAAAAAGCGTTTTAGTTATGTATACGTATATACACAGTATGCTATATATTATTGATTATATTTTGGTCTCCCTTTTATGTTGAATTTCATGCGAATAAGTTTATGGATATTTTTGAAGCTTTTTTATTCCATTTTGAATATTAAATGAAAACAGACTGTCAGGTATTGCTTTTTCATCTCAAATTATTTTATAAACGTTACTTAAAAAAATAAACGTATTTATTTTGACAATTGTGGCGTTAATATCATTTTTTTTGTAATTTTTAAAAATAATGTGTCATAATTAGTGATGTACCGGATATCATATCCGCGGATATCCGAGGGAGAGAAAGATCCGTGTCCGTATCCGTTAGTTTTTGGCGGATCTTTTACGGATCTTTTACCTTATTAATTTTCAATTCATAGATGAAATTTTATATATATAGGTAATAATGAAAAACTGTTAAATTAATTAAATTATAATATAACCCCAGGACCGACCTCAAAATTAAAGAAAATTTAATAAAATTTATTTAAACTTCGAAAGGCTGTTTCTCTCTTATTTTTGAGTTTTGATAAAAAAACTATTTGAAATATTTGCTCGTCTATTTGATTTTTACACCCTGTAAAAAAAAGCATCAACTTAAAACTCACCTGTATATAGGTGATTAGGTAATAATGAAAACCTGTTAAATTCCATTCAGATTATTTTTTATTTTTTTAAATCGTATTTGGCACCTTTATATTGCAAACATTTATCGTAGTGAGTACCATACTAATAGTACATAACTCAAAGGTACTAAATCAACAATCTTTATAATGAGATATTGCACATCGATCTTTGGAAAGAGACAATCTGTTATGAGAGTTAACTCTTAAAGAGGTCAATAACTTTTTCCTATAACAGATAGTCTCTTTCCAAAGGTCGATGTGCAATATTTACCGCCGCGTACTTTAAGAAAGTTAAGATCAGTATCCGCGGATCTTGAAACCAAACATCCGAATTCAGATCCGTATCCGCGGATATACATATTTAACGATCCGGCACATCACTAGTCATAATTATTACTGTTTTGAAAATTTAAAAACATCGCAAAAATCGATTTATTTCAAATCGTTCCCAAAATGATCTTTTTTTACATGCCGATTCCAGTACACGCAAAAAAACTATCGTATCTCATTTTGTTTAGAAGTTATAAGTTCCAGAGTTTTGTTTTACGAAATATAAAACCAAAATAATTCAGAATTTTCCTTTTGCACATTGAAATTAGTGTTGTTTTCTATACAAGTAGGTACCTATTGACTGAGAAAGAACCTTTTTTTGAATCTGTGATTTTAATGTTAAAAGCATATTTTTTTCCAAGGTATCAGGCATCAAACAAAAGCGCATGTTTTTTGATGAGTTTGTGGAACGATTTGCAGCGCTAAAAGTATTTGAGCGTCGAATTACCGTGTATTACAGTTATTACGATTAAATAAATTATTATTTGAAGAGTTCTATTCAGACGTTAATCAAAGATTTGTATTACGATTAAAGCTAGATTGCAGAAAGCAGTGGCGTAGCTAGGTAACCAAGGGCCCTGGGGCAAATAAAAAAATGGGGCCCCACTGCTATCTAAACTGGTTAGGTTTTATCAAGTAAAAATATTAAATATACAAATACTTTAAAAATGCTAAGCTACTTTATCATCGATGATACATCACTATGAGTGGTACTAAAATTTTTAGTACCACTCATATTGATGTCCGTTACGTCAATAAATCGTGTCAAATCTATAGATTTAGAAAACTAAAATTATGGACAAAAACAAGAAACCCAGTGGTGCATTTTAACGCAAACATCGCCAAGAAAGCGAAGATAGTAAACAAAAATTGCCCAAAATTGACAAGTTTTTAGTCAGCCTTCTGCAAGTATTTCTGGACAATATATTTCTATTGATAATGACTCAAATAATGTAGTAAAATCAAATAAAATTGAACCACCATATTGACCAGTACTAAAGAGTTTATTGACATTAGCTTACTTACTCCTGATACAGCATTAATTTTTTAACCGTTCTCAAAAAAAAATCTTGACTCGAATTCACAATAAAACGCATATCGATGAATAATAAAACGCACATATCGCTATCCGTCAAATTGACAACACTGCCAACCCACAGAAAGAATTTAGGGGAATTCCCTAGGTATAACTTTCGAATTTCTCTCAACTGAGTTGCCACGATTAAAGTCGGGTTGCAACCTGTCATATTTATTTTGAAAATGGGAGAAATTTTCAAAAGTTCAGTTCGATCGAGATTTTCTGGTAAGGATCCGAGGGCCCCCTGAGCTTGAGGGCCCCGGGGCACTGCCCCGCCTAGCCCCTAGGTAGCTACGCCACTGGCAGAAAGCATTATCAGAAAATCTGATTTATGCACGAGAGAACGAATTTTAAATCGATCTTGCTCGAAAAATAATTGATCGATTGAACCCTTTATTAAAAGTGAGTGACCTTTTATGTTCGACCGAAATTAGTTTTTACGGCCGAAACCGAATTTCGACTTCAGTCTAAGTTTCGGCCGAAACCGAAATTTCATGTTTTCGTGGTAAAAATAAACATTATCATAATCAGTCTTTATTTTTTTTTAATTTTTAAGTCGATCACATATTAATCATTCAACCTCTGATATCTTAACTAATCAACTTTAGGAGGCATAAAAGACACTTCGTCGCTCGCAGCTGCACCGAACATTCTGATTTTAGCGCGTAACCTCCCGAATGTAGTTTCTGTTTCGGCCGGATGGCATCCAAAAACGAAACCGAAACAGACACTATATTATAGAGAGGCAAATCAATGTATAAGAATCTGTTAGAAATTCGTCGGGCGGAGATGCGTTGATTTGCTTTTATTATGTGAATTTTTATTATTTGCTTTATTTTATGTGCGGAATTTAGCACAGAAGAGAATCTCTAACGAGATTCTCCGATAAGTAACGAGATTCTCCGATAAGTAACGAGATTCTCTGATAAGTCGTTCCAGACTACGAACATTAATAAGCTCAAGAACACTTCTGCGTCTGTTTTTGTTCATTAGCTGCGTGCGCTAAATAAAACAAAAATCAACGTTCATTTATTAAAATCCGAAAGAGGACGAACACTGATTAATATAAATCTCCAAATGTTTTTGAAAGCCCTTTTATTTGTGTGATAGACGGATCTACCATCTACTTATGCATAAATAGGTATTGCTTCGGTGTACTCGTCGACCCTTAACGAGTTTCTATCACAGCTGGTGTTGTCGTGTTTAGTTTTCATCTTCACGGTGCTTCTTGCACGGAACACCGTCGTGGTAAAATTTTAGGCAGGGTTGACGGGGGGGAGGGGCTGCACACCGAAGGGTAACATACACGTGAACCATTCAAAACACCGAGGTCTTGAAAATGTTCTATTTTAAAAGGATTGGCATTTTTTTTTAAATGCGATATTCCCTCAACGGTGACAAGGAGATTCGCATCGGCGCCTCTATCGTCCTGTCGCGGAACTCAAGAGACACAGACAAAAGAGCATATCTGGTTTGAACGCAAAATTAATTATATCACAGACAGAAAACCAATGTTCAAAAACAATAATCTATATCAGACACGTGAGACCTGTCTGTGTTTCGCCGGTTCCGCGACTGACCGATAGAGGCGCTGACAACAATTGACGGTTTGGAATCTTCAGTTGTTTTTCCAAGGAGCGCTCTTAGTTTTCGGAGTCAAGTAGGCTCAAATTTTAATAGATTTTTTTTATGACAAAATTTTCTGTAAAAAATCCAAAATCTTAGGAGATTTATAAAGTTAAAAATTAAAAAAAACTTTTACATGTAGTCTTATGGAAAATATGTCAACCTAGCATGCAAACGATACATTTTGATTTTTTGCAAGTAACCAAATAATGTCAGCAGTTCCGAAAACTAACTGGTTAAAGCATTGATGTCTTACAAATATTTTAATATTTTTCCAATTTAATTAGGAGACTTTTAATCAATAAAAAATATTAAACCACAGCACTTTTCGATTATGGACTTTTATTCTTGACAATTTTCACAATTTTAACTGAATTTTCAACTCTTTAATGATTTAATTTTAATTTTTATTACTTCTAATTTCTTTTTTTAATTATTTACTACAAAAAATATGTAAAATACAGATATTTACATAAAGTTATTTTTCCTAACCTAACTTTGTACAAAAAATTCAAAAGTTAGTCCATTAAGTAAAATACCGAAATAATTAATTAATAATAAAAAAAATTAATTATTTATGTGTTTATGACAATAATTTATTGGTATCATCGACTTTATAACCTTTTGTAAAAATGTATTCTGAAAAAGTTCCGATTTAGAATTCAACTTACTTTTGATTGGGACTGTAACGCATTAACCTCCTTACTGATCGTTTCTCGACGATTTCCCAGCCCTGAATTTTAGTTTTAAACTAGGTACACTAACATTATTTTGTGACGGTTTAAAGAGAAGGTGCCTATTTCTAGCCGCCGTATAATATTGTGCCAGGTGTGTTGTCTACGAAAAAGACACCGGGGCGATAAGGTTCCTCATTTCTGTGTGTGTAAGCCAGTACTTATGCTATGTTTGTCTGTCTTTCTGGATGTCTGTTTGACTGTAGAAGGAACATTATACATGCCAGCTCTCTCTTTCTCTGTAGGAACCGATGTTCCCTAAAGACACTGCAGCAAAACTGGTGCACCCTTCTTTTACATTAACATAATACATATTATGTTCGTGCTCTGACTTTGTATTTCTTACATTACCGAAATCAGCCCTCGAAAGTTTCAATCGTATTATAAATAGTATTATTGAAGTGTGATGCTCGAGCTATCGAAGATTTGTTTTGTTTATTTTGTGATTTTGTTTTATTGTAAACTAGCGGCCCGGTCCCGCAAATTTATATTATACTAGCGGCCCTGTACGTGCTTCGCTACGTATAAAGTGAAATAATAAAACAATTTAATGGGAACATCTATCTATCTATCTATTTTATTAATTGCTAGCTATTTTAAAATATACATGAGCGTATATGTGTGTATGTCGAGCACTCCGGCGCAAACACTTGCTCTATTTCGAGGGTTCACTCCGGCTGCGCCGTCGTGCTCGAAAAAATAAGCATTTGTTTTAAACGATATTCAGTTTTTTTACATCCTCGATCTAGATATATGGTTGTTAAGTTCGTTGCGCCATCTATTGAATATTCACTCAATCCAGTCAACAGGTATCGCCATCTTATATGGTTGTTAAGTTCGTTGCGCCATCTATTGAATATTCACTCAATCCAGTCAACAGGTATCGCCATCTTATATGGTTGTATTATGACTGTCAAGGAATAGACAAATAATTTGCAATAAAATAATATTGCGACTATAAATTGAAATGTAAGCTATCCTATCTTTCAAGTTGGATCGAATTGCACACGGTGTGCAAATCAAATTTAAAATCGGTTCAGTAGTTTAGGAGTTCATCGCGGACAAACATGTGACACGTAATTTTTATATATTAAGATTAGTATAGATTTTAAAGTAATATCCAAAGATTTCGGACTTTAATTAATCGATTAGTCAGTTTGAAAACATGGATATCGTGATATGAGGTTCAGAACTACCGCTTTGAGTTGAAAATCTGATAATTTATATACTTCACTGTTAACATAGTAAATATAGTATATAAAAAAATGTATGCAAAATGTAAACAAGGTCAAGTAACTGATATATTCTGTTTACGTATGGATGAAAACAGAAAAAAATATTTAATATAGTAATCATATTTTTATGCTAACTATTTGTTAGCTTGTGTTTCGGGTTTGTTCGCCGATTGCCTCGCATTAATGCCGGTTTCGACGAGCATTGCTTTTAAGTAGGCTACCTACCGAGTCTAATTAAAATCGGCCCAGCTGTCTCAGAATGCTGCTGGCACAAAAAGACAGAACAGAGCCGGGTGGAAAGTATCCAATATTTTTTAAGTACGAGTACCAATCGAAAATGTATTAAATTTCGTCAAATCGGTTCAGCCGGTGACGCAGCTGTAAAGCATTGTGGACACTCATTTTCCAATTTTGGTACATAATGCTACAAAGACAGAAAAATGACGATTGCGAACGTGCCTGACGTTTGCTGATCAGAGCGCACCATTGGCACGAGTCGCAATCACCAATTTTCTGCCCCTGTTACACGTAGTAGTACTTTTTGTTTGAAAGAGCAACATTAAATAGATACTAATAAAAAAAACACCGTAAATAGATATTGTAGAGTGGGCGAACTGTCAGATATAGTTTGCAATCATTGCGTAGGATGACGCCACTTTCGCTTACATTTGAGGTTTGCGCATGCGTGACTTCTTTTACGTCATAGCAGTTAGCCAACGCTAGTCCCCTAAAACAAGACGTATGTAATGATGCACTTTTAATGCATAATATGATATTATATGTGGTGTTTTCAATTTTCTTTATTTATATCTCAATATCTTCGATCTCAGAAAAACGTGTTTTTTATATGGTCTAATTTCTAGAACCAGCGCTAAATGCATAGGTGCCTACTTATTTTGTTTGTTTTTTACCTTTGACTTGTACAATATATGGTGCCAGATTATGTTGGTGCAATGCATAAAATAATGAATCCATTTACATACAATGCCTGTTAATTGTTTGAAATATTTTGAATAAAAATTAATTAAGGGTTAATTAAAAGTGGCATTAAAAATAATATTTTTGTGATTTCTGTAACGCTTCTATGATATTTTCGTAATCATTTTTGATCACACATAAACGATCGGTCAAAGAACGTCTAACAAAAGAGTGTGCACAGGGGATCGAAGGAGAATATTCCACTCGCGTGTTACCGCACTCGCTACGCTCGTGCGGCAAATTTCACGCTCATGGAATCTTCTCCTTCTCTCAGTAGTCGCACAATATACTATTTCAACATTATTAAAATTGCTATTAGTGCTTACTTAATTGTTTTTGAAAAACGTGTACAATTCAAAAATTAATGTTTGTTTTCTTTTGTTGCAGGTAAATGATTTCACTGTTCGTTTAAGATGTGTGAAGACGATTTGAATTTTTTTCTTACATAAGGCCATGCCAGTGTAAGTTTTTATTTTATGTTTAAATTTTACATTTTTAATTTATACACAGTCAAACCTGAGTGAGTGAGAACTGGGTAAGCGAGAAAACTCTTTAAGTGTGAGTAATTGCCAGGTACCGTCTTTCTAAAACCTCTAAAATAGAAACCTAAAGACGTTTTTCACTATAGTGATGTGTCCACATGACTCTTTATTGGAAGCTGGTTCCGTGCGCTCCGCTCACTAAAAAGAGTCGTTCAAAGGAGCGAAACGACAGAACGCACTACTGTCATCATGCCATGCTCAGGAGCATTGCACAGCACAATTACACACTCAGATAAACTGTAAAGTATAATAAAAGCTTAACAATAATAATGTTTATTGTTACAATATTATATTTTTGTCAACGGCGTCAATGTGAATGGTTTAAGTCACTGTAAGCTTGGCACTATTGCACTTACAGTGTGTCATTCAACATTAAATGACTCAGCAAGGGTAACTCCGTACGTGCAAAATTCACTAGTGCCTCTGTGGCCTGCGGTGTGTGCGCTCTGTAAATGTGCGAATGCAACAGTACAGAACAGAGGGCAAAGACGGCTCGGAGTGAGTCATTCACAAAAAAAAGAGCGTCTCGCTCCGCTCCGAGAAAGGAGTCGTTCATTATGAACGATTCGCTCAGGAGCGACGCAACACTATTTTTCACTCATGGACCTCTATAACTGAGACTACTACTTGTCTGTACCGATAGTTCCACGAAATTTAAGAATGAGTCATAAATAGCTAAACTAACTTTGTTTTTGAATATAGCTTCTATAGACCTCTATAAGTGAGAAAGGCTACTCCTGTACCTCTATAAGCAAAAAAATCGGGTTAGTGAAAAACTTCCATAAGCGAAAAAAAAATCGCGGTGTCTTGAACTCTTGCTTATCCAGGTTCGACTGTATATTATTTAATACCTATTTAAGTATCTTAATTTCCTTCATACATGTGCCCCAGACCATGATGCAATGTTTCTCAGATTTTAGAGTTTTGTTCGGTGTGGTATTTTCGTTCTCCATAATAAAATGCATGCAAATGCGCTATATGGACACAGTGTCAATGAACACTCGGTATATTTTGTTACACTTATTATTCCGTTTTTTTATTGTTCTATAAACGCGCGCTTTATAAAAAAAAACTGTTACTTTAAGACAACGTAACTATTGACGTATG
Organism: Xanthostigma xanthostigma; assembly: GCA_963575645.1. Taxonomy (NCBI): domain Eukaryota; kingdom Metazoa; phylum Arthropoda; class Insecta; order Raphidioptera; family Raphidiidae; genus Xanthostigma; species Xanthostigma xanthostigma. The sequence continues at coordinate 2,559,864 of OY754469.1, read as the reverse complement.
CTTATTAAATACATATTTCTAGAAAGTGTGAAATACTTTCACATTTAAATGATTAAATGTTGCGCTAATTAAATTTGCTATTTCTGCCCACTGAATTGCCGACATTAAAATAAAAAAACGGAATTTTTGATTCTCAAATTTTAAATTTAAAATTAATTTATAAGCACAGCGTGTGCTATTGTTGCATGAAACACGCGGTCATTACAGTTACAACGCCTATATAAGAAAAATTTACTTTTTAACAAGTCTCACTGTCGGGACTTAAACTCGAAACTTCTACTATCACGGCGGATGACTTAGTCAGTTAGTCTACAATAATAAATCAGAACAGTCAATCATTCTCATAATAAAACGTATTTGCGACTGTATTCCACTTACTCCGACATCCATAGGTGTAGATGGGGGGAACGGGGTAATTACCCCCCCCCCCCGGACCATAATAATAAAAAATAACACAGAAAATATTACGAATACCTAACTAAAAACGTCCGATTGGTTAATTTTATTCTTATTACGCTGTCAAAACTTAAAAGCAGTTATTTTTGTTGCACTTTTGAACTTCAAGTGTGTTTCTTTTGAGGTTTTATTTTACGCAACTTTACACCACTAGTGTTAAATGTATCGTCCGCTGTACAGGCATGAAAAGCAGTTAAATGGGTTAAGACCATTACACGTAAAGGTTAAACATTCTTGGACACGATTTAGAGACGGACAGTCCGCTTGTTCACAGTTTTTGCAAATTGACATACTACGTATACACACACGCACATAAATTGTGTCACGCACGTTATACTAAATTTACACGCATAGCGTGACGCATGACGGTGCCACCAGTGGCCGGTGATGACCGGCATCCACCGGAAGGAAATGTTATGTAATATATATATACATCGTATTTTTGTAATGCGAAACATCTATTGGCGCGTTTGGCTGGGAATAAAAACGTGCAAATGTTGCGCTCGACGCTGTTCAATGACGCGTCTTGCGATTAATTTAGCTGCAAGAATTTCGTTAGTTTACAGCGCAAAAATGCCTGTTAGCGCTTGCTGTGTGTATGCGTTGGATAATTGGAATATAGCATGGCTTTTGTTGATGGCGACATTTAACTGACGTTTATTGGTTACTAGAATAGACATTTAAGTGGCGCTGCTTGTAACTTAAAGTTACATTTTGCAAGGTTTTTATGTGTCACATCTGCCAGGGATTCCACGACGGCTCCTCGTTTTTTTGAAGTGAAAACTTCTTTAGCGGCGTTGTGCACTTTTTTTGTAATGGGTAAAAAATATTAAACTCGCCGTCAGGTCACGTGTCCTGATCGGTCACGTGTCCTGATCGGTCACGTGTCCTGATCGAAAATGCGTAAGAAGGAAACTTTTATTTATACAACGTTAGACATCTAGCGTTGAAATATCGTACATATAAAAATGCTATCTATGATACAAACCATTTTGATCGAAAATTCGTAAGACGGTTAATATTCAAGTTTTCACTTAGGCTGGCACTCCCGGAGTGCAAACCTTTTTTTTTTTAAATGGCTTTGTTTTCATTGAACGTGCAATTATGCGGACGTAATATACGACTTATTGGAAGGGGCCGAGGGCGTGGTTTCGCAATAAATTTCAAGGCGCGTATCGGTGGGCTTATTGAGTTATTTCAGAGAAGGTATGATGTCTGAACAGTATATTTTTGTGTAATAGTTGCAAAAAACTATCTATATATACCTATAATTTTCTTTTTTTAAGGATGAAGGCTTTTAAAAAGAAGAATAACTGCCGTTCTAGTATAGTTCAGCAAGCCGGTAATTTCCAGAAATGGTGGTACAAATTAAACAAAAGGAATAGACGACCTAATTTTAATAACAGTAAAAATACTTTTTGCAATTCTAGCCAAAATTATTTCAACAGATATCTGGTTTTTATCCAATCGTCCGTGATATGTTAAAAAAACGTGATTTGTAGAGTGTATCTACAATAAAAAATTCAAGGTTATATGCAGTTTTTAAATAAATAACAGCAAAATTAATGTATGTAACATTTTAAAATTATATTGTTATTTTGATGGCCATTTGCACCACAAGACTATCAAAGTTTAAACGACAATCATTATCTACAAACCTAGTAAATAAATAAATATATTTCTTTTTCATCTAAAGTGTGGAAATTTTGATGGAAGTTAGGGATTTTTGTGGGAAGAAAAACGGTCAAGTGCGACTTTGAGATTTCTGATGCATTTCCTATTTTTTGTAAATGAAAGATTTTAGATCTTTGCGATTAAATTGTATAGTTAATTTGTCAATCGACACTGGTGCAACTGGCTATTATACAATAAACTAAATATGAAACCATCGCTTTATAATAATTAAAACCGTAATATTAATTCGTCACAGATGATCACGTGGGCCGTTGTCAAGGCTGTAAGTTTTTTTTATATCACGATCAATTCGTCTATTTAGTGCTCACGATTTTATAAATAACCATCTGCCCAGTCTGGCTTCGTCCGGATGCAAATAGCTATTTACGTTCATTGCCCATCCTCCTTCTGTATGTAGCATCTAAGTTTTTGAAAAATTTTTGGAATCGGTACACCGGCTCGAATTTATCGCGACAATTTTATAATAGTAGAGATATATGCATTTATTTATAAAATTGTGAAGAAAGTTGATTTATGGACATAAATCAGCTTTCTTAGGAGTGGCTTGGGGAGGGTGCAATTGGTCAAAAATTTTTGCCGCTGGTATTTCCCGCTCATTTGGCTCTAACAGAACCTAAAAACAAAGCGGCATAAATTTTTTTAAATTTGAACCATTTTTTTACCAATTTTGACATTTTTTATCCCCCATATCTTAAAATGAGTCCAGATTCCGTCTATATGTATATCAAATAAAAAAAATGCTCTAAATTATTTAAATAGCTTATGTATACCTACCAAGCGGCAGAAAGTTGGGACGACATGTTTTTTTTGCGCGTCAACTCCCTACTAATAGCCTAAATATACATTATACAGTGTAAACTCTATATAGCGAACTTCTATTTAACGAAAAAGTCCTTAAAACGTAAAAATTGCCAAGGTTATTGAAACACTGTATATGATAATATGGCGTAACATAACCAAACAATACGTCATTATTTAGACCCCCAACAATGGGATTCTTAGAAATGCGTTCATATTTTGTTTGTTGTAATTGTTGTAAAATACCGGCATAGTAAAAAACGACTAACAAAGTTAACCGATTATAGTTTTGTTAGGTAAATTATTTTTCACTTATGGCGTTTTCGGCATCGAAAACTGGCCCGGGGCAGATCAGGCCGAATCGATTACCATTGGGTAAATAAAAATAAACACATTTCTTTAACCAATAGTAACTCATTCGGTCTGACCTGCAGTTTTTGAAGCCGAAAACGACATTAATTTAGTCAAAATTAAAACCACTTATTCGTAAAATGATATTGTTTTCTTTTACTCTCCGTTCAACGAAAACTCTTTATAACGCAATAAAATACCCTTCAATTTCGCTATATAGGGTTTACACTGTATAGGTATGTATGTACTTTTAATTAAATAAAGCTACTTTGAAACTAAATATATAATAGTCATACTCCTTTTTGTAAATTAGGTATTCATACTATCTAAAAATTATATTCATGTACATTCGTGTTATAAAATTTCTTCTTTAACCTTATCTGAGTTGATTATGTAAGGCATTTAGCATAGATTTTATTGATTTTGAAGTATTTTTAACAGTGTTAGTTAATTCTCGGTCCGAAAAACTGATTCGCGAATGAACTCGGTCGATTTTATTTTACTAAAATAATCATTCATTTTTCATAGCAGGTTTTTTTTGATTTATTTTTTCTTTAATATTGTGGAAGTGTTTTTCTTTATTTATTTTATTTTCATTCATAAACTTGAGAGAATATTTAGTGTTTAAATTTTATGCTTAGACATTTTTATTTACAATTTTCATTAATTTCTTAGTGTAGATACATCGATTTTTGGTTTACTAAAAAGTTTCTTATTTTCTTTGAATGCGGGCGTGTCTTTTTTTTTATTAATAAAATTCAAAAGTGATATTTAGTGTTCAAAATAATTATGCCTGTACGTTTTGAAACATTCCTAGAAATTTTCAAATTCAGTGGAAAAATGACCTGTGTGGTGAACCAATGACAATTATGACAGCTCTATGACCCTTTATCTTTCGTTTTGACTACCTGATTATAATTTTGTGAAGACGCCATTATTGATGTCGGACATCTTGAGTTGAGGAGTGTGATCAATTCGGTTGTCTGCGATATTTTTTCTCTGGATTTATTAAAAACGTTCTTGCTACAATTCTGTGTAAAAATATATTCAAAAATACAGTGTTTTCTGATTGAAGAACTTTTTTTTTGTGTGTTAGCGTCTTTTTTGCTTTTCATGTAGTGAGAAATATGATTTCTTTGTGCTAAATTTTAATGAGCCCTTGTGACTTTACGATTTTCAGTTTGATAAAAGAATCCTTTGAACTTTTACTGTATTTTTGTACAGTAAATAAAAAACTAACAAGTGTAATAGTTCACTTCAAAGTGAAAATTACGACTTTGTGGCTGTTAATAAAAATATTGCTCGGGAAGCCTTTCCTGATTAAAATTTTTATTATTGCCAAATGGACCCGCCTTACGACATTAGATGGATTAAGAAGTTCGAGCGAAAAATTGAGAGGCGTGGTATTCTGAATCCCCACCGAAATATATTGTAAGTTCTTATTTTTTTAAGTTTTTTGTTGTCTTATGCTGGGATGCAGAAAGTGTTGTCAAAAAATTTGATTTGACAACGATCTTAGATTGTGAACATACATTATTTCTCCAGACGAAAAGTATTCTAGAGTTTTGAATCAATCCTGCTCGAAAAATAATTGATCATTTGAAACGATAGAGTTTTCCTAAACTGTGTATACATGTATTTGCATCGTTTTTTGTACAGTTTCAACTTCGAAACAATGTTTTTGACGCATTTTAATCAAAATTTAGCTTGAAAAGCGATCTTTTTCTGTGTAGAACAATCATTTGTTTTTGTGTGAGTACGTTCGAATGTTCTAGAATCTAGATGACAAGAAGTTTGAATACGACATCAGACTGCTTCTGATATATGGAAATTGTAATAATTATATGATCACAATCTAAGGTCTTTGTCAAATCAATTTTTTTGACAATCCTTTCTGTAATCCATAACATGAGTACGTACGTTCATCTTAGTTTACCGAGATGAATGTTATGTCCGAATTTCATGATGATCGGAGTTACCGTTTAAAAATTTTTGTTGGACCGACAAATTTTAAGTTTATTACATTACATTATTGGAGTTGTCGTAGGGATCCCTATTTTAACTCAATTAACAGTATAGCCTATGTTACTCAGTGATAATGTAGCATTCTATTAGTAAAATAATTTTTAAAGTCGGTCCAGTACTTTTTGAGTTTATTCATTACAAACAAAAATACAAATCTTTTCTCTTTATAATATTAGTAGGACAGAATAAATCTGAGACGGAATTGTGAAAAATGCATATATTATGTCATATATCTATTAATTAACTATATGAATCATCTATCTACTCAATGTGTGGTGAGTGAACGCAACAAAGCGTATCGATAATATATCTGCGTCTCTTTCTTCGATGTAATTCCCTGATTTCTCCGATGATAGGATTGGCTGATGTACTTGCATTCAATCTGAATAAAGTATCTCTGTTACAAAAACTTTGTCTCTTTCTATGACGTTAACATGGGCGTACCCAGCTTTTGGCCCAGGAGGGGGCAAATTAGAAATTTCTTAAGCCGGGTCCCCCGTGCTTGTTTTGCGATCCCGGATACGCCAGTGCTTACGGCGTAAAAAAAGACAAATATAAGTTTGCACCCTAATAGTTCGATTGCGGTTTTATTCCTATGCTCAGTATAGAATAAAAGTATGTGATATATCGTCGTAGGTTCTGTAATACCTCTTATGTGCAAAAAGTAAAATTTGCAGGAAAGGCCAAAAAGTGGTTATTTCAGCAATGGATGGTAAGAACTAGCAATTTCAGAGGTATATTACTAATTCATACTTATCTTTACTATACGTGCTTATAAAACGAACTATTTTCTTAAAAAATATTGTAACGTTAATTTCGGATTTATTGGCCCATGGGAGGAATTATTTGATACAACTTTTCACATAAGAGTTACTTCCCCTTGTTGGTTACTGTAAAATTAATGTGGAAGTATTACTAGTGTATAGAGCTCCGTATCCTGAATCTTTTCATCTAAAAAACGTAAAATCTGTCAACTATGCACATAAGAGCTATTACAGAACCAACGACGATATGTAGTATCTACATATTTCACTGATACAATATCGAATTCGTGCTGAACTGAATTTTATTATTCACAATTAATCAGTCAATCACATTTCTAATATATCGGTGTAATTAAATTTGAGTAATCGGGAAGATGTGTGATTAGCCGTTGTGGTTGGATGGTTATTGTTATGCACGCGATTTTGAACGCGAGATGTCTTTTAACCGATTAACAAGATGGCACCCGCGGTGGCAGCCGTCTGTCTTGATAATAAGATAATTAATTATACCGAACGTCGTTTATGACGCACGCGGACAATTAGTCTAAGTAGACCGGTAGTAATGGATATATATAAACATAACAACAATATGGCTTAAGGACGTAGTCTGGTGTTCGGGTTTCGGAAAATTGAATTTATTTTTTTTACATTTTCAGTAAGTATAATATATTGAGAAAATACTGTAAAAATTTTAGACCGAAATATTAAATATTTAAAAAGCTATAGCATATAGTCGAGAGCAGCAACGGTCCCACGGTAAGACTCTTACCTCAATTGTTATCACGTTACCTTTATAGTCTCGCAGAGTAGAGCAAAAAAAACTAGCAGAAAACGATGCCTTTGAAGAAACGGAAGGTTTACTATACACCAGGCATAGCTGATTAGTGTAAATATTAATTTTTATTTTTTTGTAAGAAATCTGAAATCAAAACTTTAAACGCGTTTTTCTTAAAACTGCGTTTTTGTAAGCGGCGCGGGTGATTGAAACAATTGTATACAACCGATTGCTTTCAATTTTGCACAGGGTATTCTACACAACAATAGCTCCGTCCGGTACAAGAATTACTTAATTATAAAAATTATTTCTATTTTTTTAACCGATTTTCAACGAAAAAATCACGATTTTCTTGTTGTTTTTTTTTTCCTAAAACCCGCCATTTTGTTATTTATCAATAAAAATGTTTATTTCTAGTACGGGATAGAGCCACAAGCCTACGAAACAATAATCAATTTAATCTTTATAATTCCAATGAGTCCAAGTGACGTTATCACCCGCGCAACCCACCTACCTCCATTTAAAGTTGTCCACTTTAGGTTACAAAAACAATTATAAAATGGCGTAAAATTAAGCAAAGAAAAATTTTTTTTCTTAGTTTACGATGTCAGTAAAAACATGTAACAAGATTGAAGTGATTGTACATTATTTTGTTATTAAAAAAAATTCTGAAATATGGGTTGAAAACGAGCCTGAACATAGGACTACGTCCTTAAGGCCGCTGCACACGAGGCTGGATTTGCCGCTAGATTCCTTGCTAGATTTGACTGCTAGTTTTCTAGCGCTAGTTTTCTTAATTGCTTTTATGTGCTCGTTTCACACGAGACGTCTTTTCAAACTTTTGAAACTGTCACTGCGCGCGCACCAAACTCATCTAGAAAACACGCATCGTGTGAAGCCGTCACGAATACAAGCGCGACAGCACGCTTGACACCTTGCGGCCGAACCTAGACATGAGGTTAGTTTTATATTATAGTGATGTGCCGGAACGTTAAAAATGTATATCCGCGGATACGGATCTGAATACGGATTTTTGGTTTCAAGATCCGCGGATACGGATACGAATCTCTACTTTCTTAGAGTATGCGGCGGTAAATATTGCACATCGACCTTTGGAAAGAGACTATCTGTTATGGGAAAAAGTTATTGACCTCTTTAAGAGTGAACTCTCATAACAGATTGTCTCTTTCCAAAGATCGATGTGCAATATCTCATTATAAAGATAGTTTTTTAGTACCTTTGAGTTATGTACTATTGGTATGGTACTCACTACGATAAATGTTTGCAATATAAAGGTGCCAAATACGATTTAAAAAAAATAAAAAATAATCTGAATGGAATTTAACAGTTTTTCATTATTACCTAATCACCTATATATATATAAAATTTCATCTATGAATTGAAAATTAATAAGGTAAAAGATCCGCACAAAAACTAACGGATACGGATACGGATCTTTCTTCTCCCTCGGATATCCGCGGATACGGATACGGATATCCGGCACATCACTAGTTTTATACTAGCCTCATGTGCAACAACCTTTAGAGAAGATAGCCGCGAGGTGGGGAATCGGCGTAGTGAGAAGAGTGGGATAAGCGATCAGTAACGATGTGAATAAGTGTCTAATCCAGGGGTGGCGAACCTTTCATAAATGTTTTATGTAGCCATAACGTGCCGACAAGCAACAAAAGAAATTTAGTTGTCAAAAAAAAAATGAATCAAACAGATAAAAATGATAATTTTGATAATTCATTAAGCTCAATGAAACTTTTTCGTATTTGTTATTTGGTGCTGGTAATAAAAAAAATTGATCCGAAACAAAACTTCACGGGAAAAACAACGAAGAGTAGAGAGGTTAGTAATACAACTGTCACTTAAGGTAGGACTGTGTGCCTTTTTTTTTATTCCATCCGACGCAGGAATAGAGTGTATATGATAGCAGGAGTGAATGAGTGCCGTTGTGCAGTGCTGCGCCTATCGACTTGGGGAGAAACTAGTGAGTCGGAGGTTATTTCCGGGGTCACATCTTCCATTACTGTATTGATATAGCATTCCGGACTAGTACATCCGTCGTCGTCTATAAACTGCCCAATTATTATAGAATGTTCACTAAACTGAATTTTTAGACACGCTATAAGTACCGTATACACTATACAAGATGTATTTTTATAAAAGCTGAAAGTTTTTCTATGGATGACTCCAATACAGGTAAGAATGATCAGCACCCATGAAACCTGAGTAGTGGTGGCTTTGGCAGGTAACCGGTAGCAAAGGTGTATAAAATTCCATCTCAAATTCGTCATTGTATAAAACTCAATTTTTTTATATTTCATTCGTAACAATATTAAAACTCGCGTCGCTCATTGCCAGACACTTAGTATGGTTCCAACCCCCTGCCAGACACCCTTAAACTGTTATAATTTGTAATTATATATACGTTATTTTATAAAAGCTGAATTTTATATATATTTTTTGGAGAACTGTAAAATAATTTTTCATTAGTAGCCAGACAGTTTCGAGGGTTCTATCATCCTGCCAGACGTATTAAAAGTGTACAATTTTCAAATCGTTTTTGCTTTATAACTTTGAAACGGCTCATGAGATTTTACTCAAATTTAGTACGTTGGCATTTTATTGGGCAATAAAACCCATATCATAATAATGATGAATATCATTCCATGGGCGTAGAACTTGATTTTTTCGATAATTAAACATCTAAAACTTCTACGCCAATGGAAAAAAATCAGTTTGAGTATGAAATCTGGATCACGAGACTCATTTACTACAAAAAAGGTACTCTTGATAAAATTCGATTACTCTCATAGTTTCGACAAAATTTTAATTCTAGTAATTTAGAGCATCCACTACTCAGGTTTCATGGGTGGGGATCATTCTTACCTGTATTGGAGACATTCATAGAAAAACTTTCAGCTTTTATAAAAATACGAAAGTCTGGCTGCCGCGGGCTCTTGTTCTATAAGGAATTATTCGACTTGTACCTAGAGGTTAGGATTCATTCTTACTAATTTTAACGATCGAGTTGTAAAGATTGTAAAACCAAACATTGTTATGTTCGAGATACAGAGCTACAATTTATTTTTTCGAGTTCTGGAGGGTAAATATGTACCGAAATGGCTTGTAGGTATTCAACTAATTATTTCGACCTCTAGATGGTTAAGATTTCGAGTAATGGATGTTTTGTGGCTTATGCGACTTATCGAGGTTCCACTTAGAGGTTCTATTGTATAATCAAAAATGTGCATTATGCTCTCCTAATTTTTTTATGTGAAACATCTAACGACGCGTTTGGTTGGTAGTAAAACCGTGCCATTGGCGCGACACTTTTATGGGACGACGTTATATGTTTGTGCAGTGCGTTATATTAAACGTGGTTTTAGTTGAAGGCGACATCTAAATAACAGGGCGAAAGTTAGTTACTAGTATTTCTGTTAGATGACAGCGCGTAACGCTTGCTGTGTGTATGCATTGGTTTGTTGTAACATGGCTTTTGTTGACGGGGGAATTTAACTGAGATTTATTAGTTATTACAAGAGTTACAGTGTCCATAGGACCTTAGAGAGTGTCCGCAAAGTGTCCATAGGCTTTGTAACTTAAAGTTGCATTTGGCAATCTTAAATTTATGGTAGCTATTTTTTTTTTAGAGAAAAAGTAATAAATAGAAAGTAGATTCTATCTTTTGCCAGATTTTTGACTTGTAGCGAGGTAGTTTCTTGTTCCATAACTTCTTCACAAACAGTTTCTCCCGGATCTTTTGGATCTTCTTCTTTACGATATCCCTGTTAGTTCTAATTCAAGACTCTTCGCTATGTCATCTCTTTCATAGCCTGTGTCCTATCCAATTAAATTTCCTACGTTTTAGAACAAAAATAGAGTGACATAAATTAATTATTAACAACATCGTTATAAAACTATAATACGTGCCACGGATCTAAAAGGTTCAGAAGTTAGTCACAAACAGCGCCGCAAAGGCACATTTTTAGAGCTGTTGAGACTCCCACCACCTCCCAGCTACCTGCACGGAACGTGCGCTCGTCGGTGATTGGCCGTGTTTGCTCCGTGCCTTTGACACTTGTAGCTTTCCTGCTTTAAAGTACAGTCGAGTACGTTATTGCCAAGTTGCTATTGTTATTTTAGTTTTGTTGTGTTGCGAGTTTGTAGTTTTTCAACAGACTGTACAAGCGCAAGCCCGCATTCGCATCTAACTTCCGAGCCTTTTAGATTCGTGGCGCGTATTTTACTGATCAATTTTGAAGTAATCAATTGATTTTTTTTTATTTTGTCGTATAATTATTCGTATAATCAAAATTAAATAAAAAAGTGTTAAAAGTAAATGTGTGTAATTTCGTAAATGCGATGCAATTAGTAATTAGTTTAAGCCATTGCCGTGGCGCTACACAAACGTAACCTGTTGGTATATATAAAAACATTTGAGTGTAATTACTAATTAGGTTTGTATACATACAATAAACGTTTAGTTAAAGTGAGGGCGTAGTCTTGGGAGCCGTATGATCGTATCTAGTCAGGCTATCCGACACCTTTGTTGTGAAACAAATGCCTGCCTCCTTACAGAAATTGTTGGCCACTTGCATCAAACGTCAACAAACAAGTTAACTGAAATATCATCGTAGATTTTGAAACTAATTGCGTTTTTTTTTTTTGGAATTCCGTACCCAAAGTTGCACTTTATTGATCTCACTGCGCTGTCTTGACTGTCTGTCTTCTAGCTACCAAAATGCTGTGGCCTTACTACAAAGTTGACAACTATTGTCTCCTAGTTCCCTGGTTGCATTAATTAATTATTAACTAGTGTGACCTGTGCGAATTATTCGCACTAAATAAGTATAATAATTATCACTTTACAAAATTATTTTTTAAATATGATTGCAGGTATTCAATTCGTTTCTAATTTTGCACACTGCTTATAACGTTCTTCTTTTTGTTGTATTACAATATGAAGCTCAGATGACAGATCGAAGAAATATTTTACTAATATTGTCATATAGAGGCGCAAGTAGCAAAAGCGTTGAGCTAAGCCATCAGATGGCGTCATGTAGCATTGCTGTGACGTTGTTCAGCGTTGCTCGCTGTTTCAAAATTAAAGCCGTCAGATGGCAGTATGCAGTATTGTGTCTGTTGTATTACAATATGAAGGTCAGATGACAGATCGAAGTTGACGTTGTTTCAAAATTAAAGCCGTCAGATGGCAGACGTTCAGCGTTGCTGTTAATAAATTTACAAAAACAAAAGCAATAATAAATTTTTTAGTTGTCGATGTCAGTAGAACAAGCAATTATCTGTAAAATGATATATAATTTATGTGCTTACAATTAATTAATTTCTGCCTTACAATTGATGCCGAAAATAAACTTTCGATCGAGGTATGAAGAAAAAGTATTTTGTGCGACCCTGGTCGTTAAATAAAATTATAATGATGTGGAAAGTAGACAGAATCACTTCCTTTGGGTTGCCGTGAATACAGAAATGTTATCTAAAAGTGATATAACTTTCATTGTCTCCGCACTTTATATACTTACTAATTAAAATATGCCGTGGTTATGTTACTGAACTGTGTAGCAGGGGTGTTAGTACAGTATCCACTCGTAGATTTCAAGTGTAATCAAACGGCGGTGGTGATATAAAGATACTGTACACACTTGTACATTACTGTACAAATGAGACTGCTCGTAAGGTATAAGTTATGAGGAATACTATTCGCGCCTATTTTTGTTTTTTATTATACAGCACTAGTGCGTTATGGATGATTTACACGCCTGCATGCATATACAGTATGTAAACACGTAAGGTGCACATAGGGAAATTAAAATTGGAAAAAAAATGACTGGATCAGAGTGAGCCTTGAAATCTTGTTTTTCAATTTGACAGATAATATTCTTTTGCAAAATGAATGTGTATACTACCGAAGAAAATATTCAAATGATTACAACATAATCGGACTTTTTTATTAATGGGACATTAAATTCCCAAAAATACTTAAATCTCCGCCTATTTGTGTTGAACCTAAAGACATTGGGTCACTGATTTACCAACGCGCATACGTCATACCAATCAGACAATTTTTGAATGAAATGTTTCTAAACAGATGGAGTTGTTATTTTTGTTTTATTTTTGTACCAAAAAATTAAAATAATGATTTATAAGAGCTTTTTATTATTAAAAAAGCCAAGTAAAATAAAAATAAATCAAAATAAAATAGAAATCCTCAAGATTACCACGATAATTCAATAGAAATAACAATTAATGCAGTCATGGCTAACTCTGATTCAAGTATTTTTTCCCAATGCTAATAATTTCTCTATGTGCACTTACGTGTTTACATACTGTATAGTATACAGTGTGAAGTGTAAACACTCAAGGAACTGTGCACTTTGTGGTGTTATTGAGAGATGTCGTTAAACGGAGAGAAGAAATAATCCATTTAAATTTTTTTACTATATGTATTTACTCATAATATATAAAATTTACAATTAATAAAACTTTTTCGTCATTACACAAAGATTTTCTTTTACTCGCCAATGTTCACAGTTTGCAAGTTAGTGGGCAACTAAAAATATGATAACTTATCGATAAGCAGCTGAGCTAAACATATGAAAGATAAATCCAACAAACAAAAGAACGAATATTGTGATGATAACCACTGTAATCATTTTGTAGTGATCATAGCCACAGCAGTCGATTCACTAGTTTTTTTTTTTTTTTTTTTGTTAAAATAAAAAAAAACAAGAACGAATGTCGTAGAACCTTCGGTACGCATGATGCCGACAACAAAGCAACAAAATAACAAACACGTACTGTTTATGTCGTTATTTTCTTTTTTACAACAGCGTACAACGGAATATCTCCTATAATATGTTCAGATTCCGCGTTCACAATTCATCTTGCCCCTTATAAAATGTCTTTGTTGTATGTACTGTAAGAAAGACAGAGCGATGAGTATACGCGATCTATATTCTGCGAAGTGAGATAGTTGCAGTCGGGTTTCTCTTCCTTTGAAAGATGTCGTTTGACAGTCGCTAAAGTCGCTTTGAATATACTTTAGTCCCCTCGGTCCGATTAATGGGATTGTTCGGCTACTTCGCTCTATGCGCCATTTATTTTTGTTCTAATATATTTCTTTTATTTTTACGTCGCTAATCTTTAACAAAAGCTTTCATAATTCTCAATTGAATATAATAAAATAGTAGGTTATGTATCGAGTGCGTAACAATGTGTTAAAACGAGGGTTAGCGAGTTTCAACAGTCACATGAGTCATAATGTCATTACGTCCGTATACCAGGGGCGGGCAAATCTTTTGATCGGCTGACGAAAATTTCACCGCGGGCCAAAAATTTGCAGAAAAAAAGATCCTCACATTCTATTTCCGCATGTGGAGAGCAAAAAAAAAAAATAAAAAAGGTCCCCGCATTCTATTTCCGCTACTATTTTTCCAAAATTTTCTAAAATGTTTCGCGGGCCGGATAAAATTGCGCTGCAGGCCGGATCCGGCCCGCGGACCGCCATTTGCCCAGGCCTGCTGTATACTATATATTTTATAAAATAATTGATTTTCTCAACGTGCAGCGGATATGGAGACCCATTCAAAAACAAAACAAGGAGATAAATACGTCTTCACCTGCTGCATGTTGACATTTTCCTACTTGTTTTCCTCTTTTTAGTTTAATTTAATTTTTATGCAGCCAGGTTTCTTGGTTTTTTTTTTTTTAATATTTTTTTTAAAGAGGAACGAAACAGTAACTTGGCTTACATTATTTGTTTGTGTGCATTAAGACTAATATGCACAATTTAAAAAATTATCAAATTTTGGCACGTAAGACGACCCTATTGTTTGTATATTTTTTCGCGAATATTTTATCTGTTTATTTTAATCAAATAGGTGATAATTTTTTTGACAAATACGCTTATCAACTACTTGATATGTAAATATACAATTCTTATACACGAATTGAGCTGTTACTATACAAAACAGATGTTTGAATAAACGTCTATGCATTTTTATTATATCTGCAGCCACAAGGCTAAGTGGGCTAAGTCGATTTTTCAATTCAATTTAATTTTTAAAGTGAAACTTTTATTCTATCGCCCCGAATTTTTCTGGCCGTCTGTTGCATGTCGCATTACGGGCGGCCGCGGAGTAGGGGTAAAGTGAAAGGCGTTCGGAGTAGGCGCTCGGTAGAGCAGCCAAGGCCAATATGGCGGCGCCCATGGTTAGCATCAGCTGACCGTGTAGTATGTATAACACATGCGGGCAAGTGCTGTACAGTGTTACAAAACAAGCGTCTGTTACCGGTGCGTTTATACAGCACAATATTATGTGAACTCTCGCATACTGCACGGTACGACAACTAGGTTATCAGATATAGCCACGAGGTACAATACAGTTCAGTAGTTCATCTGAACTTATTGCAGTTACACGCTTAGTTGGCAAACTGACCGCGACTTTTGTCGATGTATGAAGACAACAGTTTTCCAAAAGCAAATCTTCGGACACAATTCCCGCGATGGACGAACTATTTACGTACCTACAAGTTTGTACGGAACCCTCGGTGTGCGAGTCCGACTTTTTTGTTACGCCATTCATCGTTATATTACCGTACCTCTATTTCAATAATCATACTGTGTTGCATAATCATGATACTAGGAAAAAATTAAATCTTTGCCCACCATTACACAAATATGCTAAGACTACATACGGACCAAATTTCTATGGTGTAAAATTTTTTAATAAATTGCCATTGGAAATAAGAACTTTAGAAACAAAATATTTTAAAAGAAATGTGAAAAAATTGTTATTAGAAAATTGTTTCTATAGCATAAAGGAATTCCTTGACTGTCAGCATGTACATTAATTATGTAGGAATGACAATAAATTATTATTATTATTATTAAGACGTTAGTGACCGATTAATAAATAAAATTTTGTTTGAAAATAATAATAAAATAATTCGAACTGTCACTTTGCCATGTGGGACAATAAAATAATAGACGGGTGGTCCCCCTTTATCATAAACACATAAAACAGTGGAAATGCAAAAAAGGAAAAACGCCTTAAACCGTATTCTCGTCAGTTCGCGTAATACACTGTGTTGCTGGTAGAAGAAGAAGCAGAAAGAAGGAAAAGTCCCGTATTGATTTACTTCATTTGAAAGTCATTCAAGCAGCAAACTGTGTAAAAGCACATAATATTAAGCTTTCACATATAGGATGATTCTAAACTAATATTACGTCATATACAGTGAAATCTCTCTTAAGCGGACACCTTCGGGACTATTAAAATATGTCCGCCTAAGAGAGGTGTCCGCGTATGGGAAAAATTAAAAAACACATATTATCATGTATGTAGATACATACATACTACATATGTACATACATATTTTTTATTTACATAATAGGGTAGAATTTTATTGTTTTTTCATATACATTAATATGCATACTTACGTATGAAATCAAAAAATCAAACATAAAAAGTATAACTTAGTTGGCTTGAAAAAATCAATTATGGTAGTTTGACGCGTATTAGTTTTAAGCACGTCTTGAAAATGTAATTCCAAGTCAGATAACATCTGCATTGCTGTTGAATCTCCTTTAGTTTTGGCAAATTCTTTAATTGTTTTCAACATACCAATGGCCTGCTGATAACTTATAGCATTAGATTGATCAGTTATGGTTATTTCTTCATCGGATTCGTCAGATTCAACTAACGTCAGGTTGTCGCCTTTTTTTACAATTTTGTTAAAAGAGGTGTCATCATCATCTTCCACTAATAAGTTATTATCGATGGTAATGAATTCGCCTAAATAATTTTTTTATAGTACAACGTGTTGCAACATTTTTAATTTTGTGTCCGTTACATAAGAGAGAATTTTACAAGTTTTGTACTTAAATATTGCGTCCGCGTCCGCCCAAGAGAGAGTCCGCTCAAGAGAGATTATGTCTTATGGAATTCTCTTGTACTTCATTCCGGACTATCACATAGTGTCCGCCTAATAGAGCTGTCCGCTCATTAGAGGTGTCCGTTATGACAGGTTACACTGTATTGAAACAATCTTTTAGGTCGGTTTTGATGGAAACCTTGTTTTAACTGCCCGAAAAAAAGTTACTAAAGAATAAAAAATTCGGCTAACAAAAAAGTGCATAACAACTAACACGCTTTCATATGAAAAGTATTCGGGTAAAAAAATAGAATTTTTTAAAACATTGTACCCGAATTATACTTTTCGTGTTGGTAGCTTGTTTTGAACTTTTTTGGTAAGGCATTTTTTCTTTTATTTTTAAATAAACCCTTTTGAATTTCAGTATGTACATTATCTACATCACGTCCCCCCCCCCTCTCAGTAGTCGAATACCTTTGTCGCAGTTAATCTATCGGCTACCATCCTTGCGACTTCAAGGAATTTCAACGTTTGTTAAATTCAAATCGTTTAAGTGGTTCACATGAACGGAGACTTGCTTCTTGTTCGTAAATGAAGATCTTTTGACGAGAAAGTGGTCTCTCGAGTCTTAATATCGTTACAAGCAAGATACATACTGCATTTTTTTCATGTATCTAGAGCATCTATAAAATACATCATAATAATATTTCTGACAGCTGTATTATTCTGTTTGTGCGGTCATATTGCATTTCATTTGGGTTGTTTACAAATACTACGCCTGCTTCAACTGCTGTGCTATCTCCATTTCATTTTATAGAATTACATAAATGGCTACTGACAGGTCACTTCTGAAAATTACTAAGATTGCTTGTATTTGTTTTAATTCAAAGCCCGAGTGCTTTGTTTGGTTATTTTACTACCGAATTATTGACATGAGAATCAGCTATTTTTTAGGGGTGTATGTAAAAAAAATCTTATCGCTTACGAGTTGTCATCATAAAGCAATAGTTTTTCTGCATGCGGTGAGCTAATATCTTTGAAAATCCACAATGGATATACTATGTAAATATTCGAACCGAAATTACGCAAAAGTGCGATTTACAATAAAGAGAAAAACTTTGATTTTCGTTTTCAGTTCCTTTGAACTCAGCGGGATAACTGATGCCGTTATTATATTGAAAGAAAAAAACAATAGCGTGGTAGAAGTTGTCTCTTTTTAATGTTTGAAATTGAAAAAAAAAACTAACCCTCCATTCACATAGGCACAAAATATAAAGGGTGTAACTGACTCGGAAATTTATAAAGTGAATTGACAAAATTGAGAAATTAAATTGAAAAAATGTATTTGCAAAATGTATTTCTTTTGTGGCCCGGCGTCTGAACTAATAGCTTTGAGGAAATTCTACCTGATTTGCTTCTGAACTAATAGCTCTGAACGAATACTATCAGATGTCGCTACTTGGTACTAAAACAGTTTTTTTTGTTTGCTTCTGAACTAATAGCTTTGAGTAAATTCTGTCAGATGTCGTTACATATCACTAAAACAGTTTTTTTTTTAGAAAACACCAATATTTTGTACAAAATATTTAATCCTATAGCGACAGTTGCACCAAGCAAGACACATTTTTCAAATTTCATTGAAATCGGTTTAGTGGTTTCGGAGATTAGCGCGGTCAAAGTTGTGACACGAGAATTTTATATGTATAGATTAGTATTAAATTATATTAAACAATATGTAAAGCGAATCACTTACCGCGCTTACCGGTATAAACTAAGCGACATATATTTATTGTACAAAAGCTGCTATAATAACTGTAGCACAGTACAGTATCAGTTTACGTAAGATAAGCGTAACCCAATAGAAGCCTTTCCGAGAATCGCGCATGTCCTTTTCACCCATATGGGCCGCTAGGGCTTTGAGTTATATCGAAATCGAAGAAACCGATGTTCTAAGTTTAAAAGATGATTCGGGTCCAGGTAATGCTTCGAATTGATTTTTTCTTATGTAAAACTACTTTCCGAAACGCCGAGAATAAATTTTCTAAACCGAACTTTAGACCACATATGCTTCGATCGAGTGTGTCGAGGTTTTGAAAAAGAATCGAAGAAATGCGATTGAATAATGACAATATTTTTGAAGTGAAACTTCTTTAGGAACTGTCTGAAACGATTCCACGGCAGAGAATATAAGGAACCTTGATATCACAAAATGGACAATGAATCAATGGAACGAGTTCGTAACTCTGAAGAAGTTTCACTTCTCCCGTGGGCTTATGCGGATGTGGCACTTTTTTCTAAACTGAATCCCAAACCGGAGACGTTTTCGTTGGGCACAATCCATTGAAACAAAAAGTGCTTCGATTAATATTATTTTGAATGTGTTTTTTTTTTCCAATCTACTATAGAAGTTGTGATCCGTTGTATTGATATATTTGGTTTGAAATTTAGCGGCTTTTGGATCAATAAAAAGTAGTACTTTTTTGTATTTTAGCTATTTATCTGCGTTTCGGCAATGTTTCTGCCATCTTCAGAAAATTAACAATGATTAGAAATTAAAAATTTCATCATTTTTGTATATATTAATACGCTAAGGTTTAAGATGTTTGCCTCCCTTTTTAGAAAAAACCTCACAATTTCTCCACATAAATTATATATCATTTTACAGATAATTGCTTGCTCTACTGACATCAACAACTAAAAAATTTATTATTGCTTTTGTTTTTGTAAATTAATTAAAATACAGCAACGCTGAACAACGTCTGCCATCTGACGGCTTTAATTTTGAAACAACGTCAACACTTCGATCTATCATCTGACCTTCATATTGTAATACAACAGACACAATACTGTATACTGCCATCTGACGACTTTAATTTTGAAACAGCGAGCAACGCTGAACAACGTCACAGCAATGCTGCATGATGCCATCTGACGGCTTAGCTCAACGCTTTTGCTACTTGCGCCTCTATATGACAATTTTAGTAAAATATTTCTTCGATCTGTCATCTGAGCTTCATATTGTAATACAACAAAAAGAAGAACGTTATAAGCAGTGTGGAAAATTAGAAACGAATTGAATACCTGCAATCATATTTAAAAAATAATTTTGTTAAGTGATAATTATTATAACTTATTTAGTGCGAATAATTCGCACAGGTCACGCTAGTTAAAATAAAATTAACCTTGAAAAAGAAATCACTTACAATAAGATAAATAGCTAAAATATAAAAAAGTACCACCTTTTATTGATCCATAAGCCACTAAATTCCTAACCAAATTATTATTAAACTGAAACCGAAAATCCTTTTGTTACTTGCTCCAGAACTATATCACTTAAGAAATGGATGTTTTGGCACCCAAATGACATCCTACCGTGCCAAGTAATTAATTTATTTTTGCTCTCACCGTCCTAGGGTAAGGATGAAAAGAGCTTTTTTCCGGACAGTGTTTATTCGACACCGTCTATTTACTGTTAGGTGTTTGTTGAGTGTAGATGCTTTTGATTTATCACAATTAGTTACAATATACTATGCGAGTCGTAATATTTTTTGGGCATAAATTGGAACAGGAAAAACGTTCAAAACCCTGAACCGAGTCTGTGCTATTACTGTTTGTGTATTTTCTCCACCCCCTTATTGATATAGTGTGTCCACACGGTCGCGGAATATACTCATATTATTGCTCACAAGGCCCAGGACGATTTCCAAATCGAAAAAAAAATTGGTTGTCTGTAAAGTCGGTTTACGGACGATAGTTTTACGTGATAACGTATTCCGTAATACATAACCTAAATTTATATAATAATTATAATAATTCTAATCTATGATATTGCATCTTTCGCTTCAAATTTAGGTAAATTTTATTAAGTAGAATAATAAAACACTATAAAAAGTATACTATTATTATATAAAAAACAACTATGGCATGTATCTCTTTTGCGCATGCGCCGATTTTCCCCAAAAAATTTACAAAAATTTCTAGTAAAAATAGATAGAGTAAAAACCGTTTTAAAAACTATATTATTATTATATAAAACATCATTATAAGAGATATATTCTTTTACGCATGCGCCGATGTTCCCCAAAAACAATAGGCCACTTCATATTTGCATATCAAACATCCTCCCAAAATTTGGTTTCAATCCGCTTATCCTTGGTGTCGGAATGATAAGAAATGTCAAAAGTGACGTTTGCAACTGTCAAAGTATTATGTTCTAATAATAATTAGTTATTCCAATACTTAACTTAGAAGGCGTTGCATTTCACAAAATACTAATGTCAAAAAATTGAATTAAACATTAGAAATGCAGCCGTTTTCATGTTAAGACAAGACATACGTTCTCTTCTAATTTCCATGTACGGCAAACAGACGACCGACCGCGTCGCGCCATTCATTAGACAACATTGCATTTATAAAGCTATTTTTCTATATAAATTTGTATAAAAAAACTGTTTAGGCAAATTCTGTTATACGAAATCTATGTAAAATGTTCTCCTCTTTCGTTTAAGACTGGTTTCAAACCGATCTGATTTAAATTGAGCGAGAAATTAGCAAAAAGCACGCACAGGGTCAGGCGGAACGTTACGCGTTACGAACGTTAGGAACGTTACGCGTTAGGAACGTTACACTTTTTCGTGCATGCAGCCGGTGTTTTATCAATTTATAAGATTGGTGATTCATCAATTTGTAAGACGTTATCACGTCAAAAAACAAGCAGAAAGTATCAACAAATCTATACTAATATTATTTGTAAGTTTGGAGGTAGGAGCTGTAATCTCCGAAACTACTCATCCGATTTCAAAAACTTCTTCACCAATATTTAGAATGCACCTTCAGGGTTGACATAGGTTATAGATAGATAGATTATTTATTTGAGAATCACAAAATACGTGGGTACAAAACGTCAAATAGTCAATTAAAAAAGTCGTAAATACTGTAAAAACAGTTTTGTTTAAAATTTGTATTTAATTTACTCTTAAAATTTTTCAAAGGTAAAATTTGTATGTCTCTTGGCAGCATGTTATAAAGCTTTTTGGCTATGTAATCTGGGACAGATTTAGCCTTCTTTGAGGTAAGCGTATTTCATTTTTTGATCTTGTGTTGTAACTATATTATCGCGTTAAAATAAAAGCGCTTTTCGTGGAGACCAATTTTGCAACATAAGTCGACGAAGAAACGGCGGCAATCTACAAATTCGGGTGAAGCCGGACCGGGCCGCTAGTTGATAATACAGTGAACCATGATGACACTTTTAGACTTAATTAAAATGTGGGACTATGCTTAGTGATCAAGCGGACATTTATGCATGTTGTAGAGCGAAGATAACAGACTAGCAGCACCTATGGAACATTCAATAAACCTCGCGCTGTGTACCACCACTCGTTTTCAATACGTTGGCTATTTTTTTTTTATTTCTAAATATAAAAAAAAATCTGAAATATTTTTCATATCTTGTAGGTATAGAAACAAAATCTACACATGGAGTGTAATTACTATTCATTATAATATTTTTATATACACTCTGCCCTACGAAATGTTACATTTTAGTCCAAGAGGTCGCGACCAAAAACTAAGAATTTTTGACGTGATAACGTCTTATAAATTGATGAATCACCAATCTTATAAATTGATAAAACACCGGCTGCATGCACGAAAAAGTGTAATGGCCCCCATACACCTCGTTCTTTTTTGGCAGTTTTAACCGCCGGGTAAAACTGTACGGTTAAACACAAACAACGGCCATCCCCATACACCTCGTTCTTTTATGGCAGTTTTAACCGCACTGGTAAAACTGTACGGTTAATTTAAACACAGAGGCGTAGTTTCGTTCAGTTTTTCTGAAGTCGTGGCATCATTAATACGATCTGCTTTGATGGAAAATACAATAATATTGATATTATTTTATGTTTAATAAACATTAATAAACAATATAATGCAAAAATAATTAATAAAATTGATTGATATTAGTCTAAATTAGAGTGTTTTATTTGACACCATTATTTTTTCCTCTAAATTAATCAATATGTTTATAGCAATTTTCATTTATTTTTGTCAAAATTGCTTAGCACTAAAACGGTTAAAATATAAATCAATACTCAAACTAATTACAATCATTTAATTAATATGACTTATTTGCTGTACGTCGCACCACTGAATAAACACGTCGATTCTATCGGAAAGCGCCACACATTACGATTTAAAACGACAACCAGCAAACACGTCGTGTTTAAAATCAAGCTTCGGCAGATAAAAAAACTGCCGTGTTTCATCGACAGTTTTTGCCCATACACTTCGGTTTTGACCGACGTGTTTTATCGTGACGATGAAAACTGCCAAAAAAGAACGAGGTGTATGGGGGCCTTAACGGTCGTAACGTTCGTAACGCGTAACGTTCCGCCTGACCCTGTGCGTGCTTTTTGCTAATTTCTCGCTCAATTTAAATCAGATCGGTTTGAAACCAGTCTTAAACGAAAGAGGAGAACATTTTACATAGATTTCGTATAACAGAATTTGCCTAAACAGTTTTTTTATACAAATTTATATAGAAAAATAGCTGTATAAAATATAAATGCAATGTTGTCTAATGCATGGCGCGACGCGGTCGGTCGTCTTTGTTTGCCGTACATGGAAATTAGAATATAACGTATGTCTTGTCTTAACATGAAAACGGCTGCATTTCTAATGTTTAATTCAATTTTTTGACATTAGTATTTTGTGAAATGCAACGCCTTCTAAGTTAAGTATTGGAAATTGGAATAACTAATTATTATTAGAACATAATACTTTGACAGTTGCAAACGTCACTTTTGACATTTATTATCATTCCGACACCAAGGATAAGCGGATTGAAACCAAATTTTGGGAGGTTTAGGTTATGTATTACGGAATACGTTATCACGTAAAACTATCGTCCGTAAACCGACTTTACAGACAACCAATTTTTTTCAAAGCTAATGTTTTGAGATTAGATTAAAATGTATAGGTACTCAAATCTTTGATCAACGTCTGAATAGTACTCTTCATTTTATTAAAAGTGAAAATATTTTTAATTTTATGAAGTTTTGTAATTACAAAGAAAACATAGGAAAACTAATCGACCTGGAAATGGTTGTTGTGTTCCGGGCTATTGCGCTGATGGCGAATTAAGTAAAATAAAGACCATTGGCGTCCTAATTTGATGTTCCGCTGTTAGTGTAAACAAATTGACATCAGTTTTCCTTATTAAATTTAATGACACATCATAGCCAACTAAAGTTTTTGACATGTCGCGATTTCCACAAAAAGTGAGTTCAATAATTCTCTATTACCCACTAGCGGCGCTAGTAGGCTTCGTGCACAAAGCCTATAACAT
Source organism: Xanthostigma xanthostigma (assembly GCA_963575645.1). Lineage (NCBI taxonomy): Eukaryota > Metazoa > Arthropoda > Insecta > Raphidioptera > Raphidiidae > Xanthostigma > Xanthostigma xanthostigma. Next base: position 2,535,740 of record OY754469.1, on the reverse strand, counting down.
AGTCTAAAAGGCCAGAAATAAATTAACTATTTTAAAAGCTGTTTGCTAGATGTCATCGTTATGTTTTGGTAAGGTTTATGTCAAAATTGTAGCCCGAGTGAAATAGAAGATATAAAAGCGTGTGGGTATAAATTTGAAAACGGTCAGGACACTAAATTTCTATCGAAGATATACGCTCCGGATAGCATTATAGTGTGATACATTGAATGCCTAAGCGGAGAGGATGGGAAAGGCGTTGTTTTATTGATAACAGTGGATAGCTAAATACACGATAGTCAATTATCGGCACCATGCCAATTAACTCTTTCCGGTCCGGTGCTTTCATTCAGCCCACATCGTGTTCATAAATCTTGTATCGGGGTTGTACGGTGATACTCGGTGATTTTGATTTCAGAAGAATTGGAACATGCGCCATTTTGTTAATTTTATTCTTATACGTTTCTTTAGATTGCCGAATATATTATCGGTGGTCAGAGCGGGGCGAATTATTTTGAAAATGTAATACTTTACATAAAAAACTGATTTGATCACCGCGTAATTTAATTACTCATTGGAAAAGTAATTGAGTTACCAATTACTCAGTAATTGTACTTGAAAAAATAAATTACTTTAACAATTGCCTACTGTGCCATATTCGAAAATTTCTTAGCAAATTATTTAACCCTACCAGTTCGAAAGTATTCAATTAGATCTTTAATTACTATAAAAGTAATTAAATTTTTGCAGGAGTGTTTTTAATAACGAAGTAATTAATATCAGAAATGAATTACTATGAAAACTATTCCTGGGTATAATTTATGGAGAATTAATAATTTTCGAATACCTACAATTACTGATTTGAAAAAGTAATTCAATTACAATTACTTTTACTATAAAAGTATTTAATTGATTAGTAATTAACTACTTTTCAATTCAATCAGTGGTATCATTTGGGTGAAGTACTGCAGATTAATTAATTATTATTGATTTCTTCAAAATGAACGTTTATCAGGATTACCTAGATCTAGTACCGATTCGTTCATTGTTCAGTCCATAGAGTTATTGCAATAGAGTGCGCGAGTGAGCAGTGATAGTGTCTGCAATTAAGAGAGAGAACAGTTCTTTATCTCTATGGTAACCAGCGTTGCCAGTTTTTTTTTTGCCAAGTCGGGATTTTGGAACTCTTTGAGTGAAAACAGCGGGATTCTTTCGTCGAAAGCGGGACATATTAAAAAAACGTATATAATCAGAAGTTTTCAAATAAATATTTATCTTTTCATTTGAATTAAAATTACGTTTACGTGACAATAGATAGCAAAAATAGCCATAGAAAATGTATTTTAATAAAAATATAATATTTTAAATCAGATTTATCCTATCGTTAAATAGTTGAGTCTTATTCGTCTTCAGAATAATAAAAAAAATACAGAAATCAAAATCAAAAAAGTTTTATTCATTAGAAAAATATGGCGTTTCAAACAATAGTCTGTGGAGTGAGTGTTACAAATTGCAACTTACAATAAGAGAATAATTATTTATAAGAATTACTTATTCATGATATTTCTGTGAAGATTTAACTTCTTTTAAAGTTATCCCCGAGTTATCCCCGAAAAGCGGGACTGAGCCTGTCCCGCGCGGGACATTTAATTTTGATTAAAATATCGGGACGTCTGGCAACGCTGATGGTAACTAATAATGCAAAACAATGTTGATTTGAGTAAACCAATTTCTGGTTTTCTGCATCATTCTCTCTCTTATTTGAGGACACTTTCAATCTCAATGAAATTTTACTAAACAGAATGTAGGTACTCTAACAGACATTTTTTTTTTCAATTTGGAAGCTTCTTAACGGTTACTTATGTGTAAACTCACAGCGTTGAACTGTTTAATATTAAAAACGACATCCATATGTTGCATGGTGTTATTAAATCCTTAATTTGGGGACTTTCCTTCCGCTGTTGAACAGTTGGTACTACGTCTGCAAATACATGGATTGTGTATGTATAAAAGGGGTGTCCTGGACGATATGGCATCGGGTGCTTTGCTCGTCCACCTTATCGTCGGCAACCAGCGGTGTATAATGTAGGTCATCTGACGCCCGTGGTAGATACATTTCTCTCATTCTTCAGTTTTTCCATTTTGTATTCATGCTTTTATAAATTAACGTTGATTATCTCTGAAAAATATACTCGCGTATTTCGGTGCTGTCATTATTTTACTGTGACGCTGTGAGATTACACACAATGTGTAACGCCAGAGCATACTATAATACAGACATATGGAAATAATGAAAAAATATGTATCTTTTCGAATTAGAACCGCTGTGGGGTTAACCTTTCCGAGAAGAAAAGTGTACACATGAATTCACGAAAATTCTATGAATCCCTGAAGTTTTCGAAGAAGTCAAAGACCTTCGTAGAATTCAGAAGTTTCCGACGATTTCTCAACAATACACGATGCCCTTGATAATAATGCTTTTTTTACACGCTTTATATTAGTTTCACTTGTAAGTTTGTATGTATGAATGTTTGTTTGTAACCTCGTTTGGACTACAGCAAGTGGTTTATTAATGTTAGTATGTTATGCCACTACTGTAAGAGCAATCGTTGACCGAGCGGTCTAAGGCGCTAGTCTTCGCTGACGTCAACTCTCTGATTCACCGGTCGTGGGTTCTAATCCCGTCCACGCCGAAATAAAAAAATTTGTTATTTTTCGGCAAATTTTTGACAATAAATCGAACTAAAAAGTGGAAAATAAAATATATAGTAAACTAAAAAACACGTTTTATATCAAACTAAAAAGTGAAAAATAAATATAGTTTAAAAAAAACTAAAAAATGTGGAACAAAGCGCCCCACGCTTTTTTCACAATAATACTAGTATTTTTTATTCATTATTGTTTTAAGCTTATTTAAAAAAAAAATATTTTTTATTTTTTAGTTCGATATAAAGCGTGTTTTTTAGTTTTTTTTAAACTATATTTTCATGTTCCAATTTACCCCTGAAATATACCCCAGAATCAAAATAAGACGTTTTATATTTCACGTGTGTGGTTGCGCCACGCTCTGTGCGAAATTTCAAATTTTTACGTCAAATAGTTTCAGAGTAAACCGCCGGTGACAAGGACGGACGGATACCGGAGTGATTCCATAAGTGTTCCGTTTTGCACAGAACACTATAGTTATTGGCGTAACTAGTAGTCTAAGTCATTCATGACACGCCATGACTTAGCCTACAAGTTGCGCCCATAATTTTATTCAACAATTGCGCGTTATTCATGTTTTAATTATAATGAGATGTAAATATCTATTTATTTCTTTATAAAAAAAACTGTCAATACTAACAGCACCAAACAACACGATTCAATGTTTTGGTTTGAGGTTAGCCGGTTATGAATAAACTCCATGTCGAAAACATTCGGCCTCTCAATTTTAGTATCAATGGGTAACAACAGGGAGTTGTTGTTACCTACTATTTCGTTACGACTCAGAAAATAGTTACGTTTATTTTCATTACTCTACAATGGCCGAGCTATTAGGAATCTTCATTGAGTTATGACAAGTAATTGTCACCAGTCGGTAAATGGCTATTTAGGGTTCGGTTTTTAGGCATGATAAAACATGAATAACGCGCATGAGTTGAATAAAACTATTTACTAACACTTCTTCAAAATGAAATGAAATATTCCTGGTTTTTATGTGATTTTATTTTTACCAACGACAGAACGGACCAGGTATATGCGTTTAGCCTGAGAGACTGTTTGTTTGTTAGTATGTTTGTTTGTTTTGTGTAAATCATTTTTTATTTCAACCATGATGATCTAATTGTTTTATTTCTTTTGTTACAGGTAAGTGTCCACTTTCGTTATCCGTATCTTGATTTTTTGGTAAGATTGCGACTGCATAAAGATTTTTATTGTTCAAAACTTTGTTTTATTTGTCAACTGATTTATAATGACCTACTGAGTACTGACCTTCAGTTACATCGTGATAAAGTTCATTTATATGCTGTTTTTTTTTTTTTTTATTAAACCAGAATAGATCAAATTACCATTTTTGCTTCTTTAGAAAAATAATTGCCCGCAGTTCGTAGGTTGTCATCATATTTATTTTTCGATTTACAAAAGTAGCGGGAACTAGTAGTTTATGTATCAAGGGTGTAATGAAGCATATTATCGACAAGGTGTGACATTATGTGAAAGCGAGTTTTAACGGTCGCACGAGTAATAACATCAATACGTATAGCCGCTTTTCACTTTTTCGGTTAAATATTTTTGACATTTTATTTGTGTAACATTTGTGTAACATGTAAGATGCTTATGAAAATTCCTATTCGCGCCTATACTGGTGTTTTTCACAATATATTTCTATTGGTAGTTGATAGATAAAAAAATACGAGATATTCGAATCGGCCGATTCAATACTAGAGCTTTAAAAGTAAATTGTGTACCCGTATGTATTCGTTACTTAAAAAACCAGTACCCGTTACTTTCGTATCGTTACGTTACTCGTTACTTTTCATACGACATACAATCGTGTACTAACAGCATCAAGCATGTACCATCGCATCGAGGCGCGTCGCATACGTGATACGGTATGACTTCGTTCGTATAACGTATAACCGCATCGAACGAGTCGAACTGACATGGATACGACAGATGCGAGTAACGAAATGAATTTGTAAGTAACGATTCGTTACTTCGAGTCAGACGATGTAACCGTTACTCAGTAACGAATACATACGGTTTGTTGTAGCTCTATTCAATATGATCAGCAACGTGTAAGACCAAAGCGGTGCAGTATTTTTTTGAAGTGAAAACTTCTTTAGCGGCGTTGAACACTTTTTTTGTAATGGGTAAAAAATCTGAAACTCGCCTCAGGCGTCAGGACACGTGACCTGAACTTTTATTTATGCAACGTTAGACATCTAGCGTTGAAATATCGTACATAAAAAAATGCAATCCATGATACAAACCATTTTGATCGAAAATTCGTAAGACGGTTAATATTAGACATCTAGCGTTAAAATATCGTACATAAAAAAATGCAATCTATGATACAAACCATTTTGATCGAAAATTCGTAAGACGGTTAATATTCAAGTTTTCACTTCGGCTGGCACTCCCGGAGTGCAAACCTTTTTTTATTTTTGTAGCAGTGAAATTTAAAATATTCGAACTGAACGGTCACCTATTATCTTTTTCTGTAATTGAAACGAAAATAGACGTGACCTGTTTTATCGATAACAAACGATGATAATTTGTATACAAGTTTAAATACAATATCAGTTGACATTTAGAAAAAAATGTGACAATACATTAATGTGGTTTCAAGCCCACACTTTAAATATTCGAGAATTCTTTTAATCGTTAGTTGATCTACGAGTACTAATTACAGTTTCTGTTAAATGTCATCGTTATAATGCTGTTTGTAATTTGCGTGATGAATATACCAAGCAGGGAGGAATTTATAATATAATAACTAGCGGTCCGTCCCGGTTTCACCCGGGTGCGATAGATATAATTCTGCAAAATGTATTTCGCTTGCGGCCCGGCGTCTGAACTAATAGCTTTGAGCAAATTCTATCACAGTTTTGCTTCTGAATTAATAGCTTTGAGCGAATTCTATCAGATGTCGCTACTTGGTACTAACACAGTTATTTTTTGTTTGCTTCTGAACTAGCAGCTTTGAGTAAATTCCATGAAATGTCGCTGCATGTTACTTAAACAGTTTTTTTGAGAAAATATTTTACAAAACTATCATATAGCGTAAGTTGAACCAAGCAAAACACATTTACAAAATTTCATTAAAATCGGTTCAGTGGTTTTGAAGATTAGCGTGGACGAACATCATAACACGAGATTTTTATATATGTATATGTTACCGGCCAAACCCGATTTCAGGACAAACTAGTTTGGCCTAGGCCAAACTAGTTCTACAAACCAGTTTGGCCTAGGCTGAACTAGTTTGTCCTAATAAGAATAGTAGGCCAAACTAGTTTGTCCTGAAATCGGGTTTGGCCGGTAACATATATAAAGATTACCTATCTTTTAAGTTCCAATTTTTGTTCATTAAACCACAACTCAAGTTCAAGGAAAGGCATCTGAGATATTATACTTGACTTCAGTTGTTTAGCGTCTATAATTTACATTAAACTTGGTCACGTTCAACTCGATCAAGTTTGACTTTGTTATTCCCGACTCGACCAAGTTCGTCCAATCAAAATCTGCCAAGTAGAGCTTGACTAAGACGACTTGATCGAGTTTGATTTTGATAATTTCTACTTGGTCAAGCTCTTCTACGTGATTTTCGACTTTGCTAATCTCTACACTTGGTCATTGGTCAGTTTTTGCTTGATCTAGTTCGACTACGGGCCGCAAGCTCAAAATGTTTACTTTATTAAACTTGTATGACTTTGTTTGACAAGTTATTAATATGGCCGACGTCGTTTAAGTATTTCGCTAAATTTAAATTGCTTATAATATATACTTAGCTTATTAAATTGAAAATAGAAAAATATCATTTCGGTTCGTTAGCTAAAAAGCCAATGGTACTTGTAAACAAAATAGTACAACTATCAATAACTCAATATTTTTATTCATACAAGTTGATTTACATATTTTATATATTTGAATCGATAAAAACCAATTTTAAAATACATTGCACATAATGTACATATATGTATTTATGTACTTGTATAACATAAGTATACATAAAGTAATTGTAATACTGGAAACTGGTATACCGGGTGTAACTTGAAAACGGACTACGAATATTAAATGTAGTGTTTATCTTTATTCAAATCTTAGAACAGATTTTTCAATTACCTACTTCCCGTTATCCGATTGAGTTGAAATTTTGCATAGGTATGTAGTTCCGATGACAATACAATATTATAATAACAACTGACCGTTCCGGCTTTCGTTCGGTTGCAAATCACATTTTTAATAAAGCACACTAAAAACTTAAAAACGAAAAGAGGTGAAAAAACTTTTAAGTTAAACGCTTTTATTGTACAATCGATAATGTACTAAAAACTAGAAAATAAAGATGAGCCACCATTGGGAGCTTTGATTAAACTAAAATAAAATCGTGGGGGGCATTTATAGTTACATAATGGTCGAAAAAGACAGTCGAAAGCTAAATATGATTTCCAATATCAAACAAATGAAAGTTTTCTATTAAATACCCCCCACAATTTTATGTTAGTTTAATCAAAGCCCCCAAAGTTCTAGTTTTTAGCACATTTTCGATTGTACAATTAAGGCGTTTAACTTAAAAGTTTTTTTACCTCTTTTTATTAAGTATGCATGTCGAAAGAATGTGCACGATATCATATATATTAATACGCTAAGGTTAAAGATGTTTGCCTCCCTTTTTAAAAAAAACCTCACAATTTCTCCACGTAAATTATATATCACTTTACAGATAATTGCTTGCTCTACTTGCATCGACAACTAAAAAATTTATTATTGCTTTTGTTTTTGTAAATTAATTAAAATACAGCAACGCTGAACAACGTCTGCCATCTGACGGCTTAAATTTTGAAACAACGTCTACACTTCGATCTGTCATCTGACCTTCATATTGTAATACAACAGACACAATACTGCATACTGCCATCTGACGGCTTAGCTCAACGCTTTTGCTACTTGCGCCTTATATGACAATTTTAGTAAAATATTTCTTCGATCTGTCATCTGAGCGTCATATTGTAATACAACAAAAAGAAGAACGTTATAAGCAGTGTGAAAAATTAGAAACGAATTGAATACCTGCAATCATATTTAAAAATAATTTTGTAAAGTGATAATTATTATACTTATTTAGTGCGAATAATTCGCACAGGTCACTCTAGTCTTATTTGGTTCTAGTGATTTTTTTGTACGTTGCATGGCGACGCTGTAATCCTTTTTGATTGCACAGTACTTGCATATCGTTGCACTAGACACACTGTATTCATTGTTCGAGTTTTCCGTTTAGCAGCCGCCTGCTTTTCCTTCATATATATGTATATGTATAACTTTGTCGTCATTGTATTCAAACGTGACTCATATTGCGCTCGCTCTTGCGCGCCGCCCCCGACATCAGTCTACTGCCCGACGGATGGACCGACGAACAGACAGACCGACATACATATTACTATTTACCAACTGGGTAACGAACACACACACACACCGAAACGTTCGCTGGAAGTGAATTTTACGCGAGCTTTTCTGTGAACTGTAATTTAGTAGATTGTATACCTAGTTTAATATTGGGTTATGTTATGGCGAGTTGTGTCGTTATGTTTAAAATGAGCGCTAGCGAATGTTGACAATCACACGAATACGCACGAGATAGATATAGATGGTAGTTTTTTGCATGCGCTTTTTATAAAATGACTGGTTTTCACTTCATTGTCGAATTATTTGACAGTTCACTTTTGAACAAACGTCACGCCTAATAGTATAGGTCAGGGGTGGGGAGTCTTTCTGTACCAATTTTTTCCAAAAAATTTTAATGCAAAAATGATGTGCCGATAAGCAGCCAAAAAAATTTAGTTGTTAAAAAATGAATCAAATAATCTGTCGCGTGCCACCTGTGGCATGCGTGCCATAGGTTATAAAAAAACAATATGACAAACAATGATTGACTATGGAATTGGCATAGCGTTACTAGTTTTCTTTTACTTTACCGCACTAGTGCTTAATGAGTTGCTTTACGTGGCCGCATACATGCATATAAAGTAGGGAGTAGTGCAAAGAACTATTGGTGCTATTCTGCACTGTACTGTAGAGATATTGACGAAAAAGACCCTCCAGAAACCTCGGCAAATTAATTTTAGAAAAACCTAATCAAATAAAATGTCGTTGTTGTTATTTTTAAAAATTAACTGAGAACTAGTATTTTCTCTTCATTATTGAAATTAATAAATTAAAATGTAAGTTGATATTAGGCCCATATGATCCCAATAGAATCTAACTCTGATGGGTCTTTGCTGAAGTTTTCAAAGGATTTTCCCTATTAAAACAAGAAAGGCACTCTCGAGAGTGTAACGAGACGAGAGAACCGTTTGCACTTAATTCCAGATATTCATGGCCACTCTGTACATATAATAATAGTACATAGCTTTACATTATAAGCTTACTACATGTATGATATGTGTTATTTTATGCACTTTTGAAAATATTCCTGTCTTCTTTTAACAAACATATTAAGCTAGTTTTTCATTTTTTTTTGTTTTGTCCGACATAATTTATCTACTATAGCTGAATAGAAAGATTTTAATAAAAGATACGTCCTCCATTAAAATACCAGACATCACAGCGCAATGAAATATTTATTTCATTTTTATATGTAAAAAGATGTGTAGTTTATTTAAATTTAGGAAATGAATTGACTATTTTAAATTTATATTTTATCAATTATTTATTTATTTATTCTGTTGAGGTTCGTGTTCACCGAACTCAGTTATATTTAATTTTTCAAGGGTAAACTAGAGATTTTGAGTTGCAGATTTCGATTTTTAACATTTTTTTACTTTGCCTGTATGTAATAAAATCTTTTAACTTAATTTTCACCCACTTACAGATATCTGAATAATTTGAAATTTTGCACACGTATTAATAACCCGTGGCAATGCAATGATTTATATAAATATTTATAAATATATAAATAATTTATATAAATATAGTCATTTAAGTGTTGGTCTCAAAAAATTAGAATTAAAAAAAAAACTCAAAAAAACTTATAGCATTGTGGACTAAAAAGTAAGAAATAATTTTTAATTATAAAGCATTTCTTCTTTGTTTCCGGGCTTGTACGCCGTGGTCCATTGGTATTTCTACCTTACGTTTCGTCTACAACTGCGGTAGACATTATCAACGTTAGCAGCCTAAAAGGACACTTCGCCCGCTACCACATCGCCTTTGATAATGTCTACCGCGCAGTTGTAGACGAAACGTCAGGTAAAAATACCAATGGACCACGGCATACAGGCCCGGAAACAAAGAAGATTTGGATCAACACCGGCCGTGAAAGCCTACACACTTGAGTATAAAGCATTTGTTCAACAGCGATTTACGGGGACTATACCTATCGGTGTTGAACAAAATCATTATTTTTAAAAATTATTTTTTACTTTTTTATCCACGTGGCTATAAAAGTTTTTTGAGTTTTTTATTAATGTATAACATCAAACATCTATACTACCACCCCCTTCCCCCACCCCAAATTTTCAACACGGCGCAGAATTTCACCGCGTCTTTTATATTCGACTCTATACTTAATCGAGTGCAATTATTTTATGTCCAGTGTATATTTTAATGACAATATTTGACATGCAAAAATACGTTCAGTGGTGCGGAAATAATTAAAATATAGGAACCCATATAAATTAGCGTGGTGTTTTTACTTTTATTACCTTTTAAATATTGCGCTTTACACCTGTTGGCACATTCTTGCACATTGTGTTTTAAAATCAGCGATTCCCGATTACGAAAAGCGTCTATGAAGGCTTAAACAAGTGCTAAACCACCTTAGTAAAAGTTGAACGATAATATTGTTGCAGTTCCTCATAAATTAGCATCAACCAACTTAATATTAGAATATGGATTTAAGGCCACTGCACACGAGGCTGGATTTGCCACTAGATTCCTTGCTAGATTTGACTACTGGTTTTCTAGCGTTGGTTTTCTTAATTGCTTTTATCATGAGCTCGCTTCACACGAGACGTCCTTTCAAACTTGTTTTGTGTGACAGTTCAACTATAAACACAGTGCAAAACGTGTCTGTTGTCTGACTGAGCAGAATGACGCCATGCTGGTTTGTGGGTGTTTGTTCATGTCGCCCACGTGACAAGATACCGTTTCCTGATTGGTTCTTGCTCAGAACAAGCAGAGGACAAAGCAAGAAAAACAGCCCCTGTTCTAATTTTAAAATCTATCATGTGAGCTAGCAGGCGAGCTCGCAGTGACGGCATTCCCAGCAGAAGTCCAAGCAGTGTTTCTGCAGCCTCGTGTGCAGCGGCCTTTAGTCACTGCCGACAATTTCCGAACTGAACTGTATATTTTATCTTTTTCGATTTTTGTTTTCGTAAGAGTGTATAGAAAATGCCAATTAAAATTTAATAATCTGTCAGTCAGTTCAGGAAGTCTTGCTATATATACTTACAATTGTGATTAAGAGAAACTGTGTCACCTTTGGAATTAATTAAATTAAAACTATTTACGAGACATTCTATTAGTAATTAATTATTTTTGTATCCACAGAATTGTTGATCTTTTTATCACGCTTACATTAGCTTGGCTTTTTAATGCTATGCTGTAAGTAAAAAAAGACGGGTTGCACTCCGGGAGTGCCGGCAGAAGTGAAAACCTAGATGTACTTAAACTAAATTTCGCTAGTACCAATATAAGTTACATGCAGTGCAAAAAATTCTAAGCTATAAGCTTTGACAAAACATTAAGAGATGTCGCTATGCATCCAGGTTTCGTAAAACTACACATTTATAAAATTACATGCAGCCAGTCACTGGATGTAATTTTTTTAATTTGTAGTTTTACAAAACCTGAGTACGTGGCGACATCTCTTAAGGTTTTGTTAAAGCTTATAGCTTATAATTTTTTGCACTGCATGTAACTTATATTGCTACTGACATCTAGCGAATTTTAGTATAATTATGTACTGCCGAAGCAAATACGGTAGACCGTCTCAACAACTCGTCAGGGTCACGTGACCCTGACGCGTCAGATCTGACGCGAGTTTAACATTTTTTACCCATTACAAAAAAAGTGTACAACGCCGCTAAAGAAGTTTTCACTTCAAAAATCTTAATCACTTAATTGTAAATGACGTGCAACTTTGTAGTCGTATGGTCTGACATTATTCTAAAATGAAAATAAAAAACAAGTGGTGGGAGTGACGGTGTAGATGGCGTGAAATACTTCACATCGAAATAGTTTACTATTTTTCAAGGGCATTAAGTGAGTCGCTGGACTATTTTTCGTCAATAATACATGTTGCTTCGTCCAGTTATATATTTTTTTCAAGACTAAAAATAAAAGATAAATGCACACTTTTTTTACGTTTCCATCAGGCAACTTTTAAGAATCTCTGCTCAGAGTTGACTTCTTGCAGTGATAATAAAAACGAATCGACTCGTAATTAGTTTGTTTTATGTAGTGTGCGTGTGTGGGTGCCTATACACCCGCGGCGCTTATAGGGCGTGGTTCAGATGTTATCGCGATGGTCAATTGTTTGCGCGTGCTAACACATTATACAATATTACAACAAGAGTGCCATGCAACTATTTATAATGATAGTGTTAAGGTGCTTTAAGAGTGGTCATGTCGCTAACTACTTGCCTTGCCACCTCGTCAAAACGTCACGGTTAAATATGCCTGCGTGCGTTTATTAATAAACAATCATTATTTCTAATTGTTTGTACTTTGGCAATCTAGACAATTAAATGATGTTATCAATTCCTAAATGTCAATTTGTTGTTGTTTACGTAGTTGAGTAAAAACATTCGGAGCGAAAAAATTGACAGTAGGGGAGGACGGGGTCAATTGTAACACGGGTCAATTGTAACTGACTAATTTAGTGACATCTACGAACAAAATGAGAAAATGATTTTACTGCATTGATGTACATTCAGTCACCAGCGACTGAATTTACATAAATGCAGTAGTAATCATGTTCTCATTTTGTTAGTAGATGTCACTAAAATAGTCACTGTTACAATTGACCCCGTTCTCCCCTACCTCTCGAAATTGAACTGACTAAACACCTTATAGTCTAAGATCCCGGTTTATCTCTATATCTTCACCCATCGAGTTTTCTAATGAAATTTGATAATATAATGTACCTATTAATAAAGAAAAATTTATTTGGTTGCCATTCAATTTCTTGGCACAGCAATTTTCAATAAAAAATTAAAGTCGATAATTTTATTGTATTTATTTAGAATTAAATATTATAATATTTGTTATTCGTGGCCATGGTTATCTACATATCGCGCTTTGAAAACAAAAGTTACATGCAAAAAATGACATTTTACAGTAGAGCATTTTTTAATTTTAATAATACTGTTTTGTCCTGAAAAAGTTACAATTAAAATACTGCTTATAGAGATTCTTTTGAGCGAACAGACGAGGATTTATTTTTGGGTCAGTGTTAATAAAACCCGTGTTTTTGAAAGCTGTACCTGAAGTTAACGTTTGGTTTAAACTCACGAACTTCACACCACTCATGTTGTGTAATATGATATTTTCTTTAACCTCACTTTATGCTGTGTGTTAAAGTGGGGAAACTTCGCTACTTACATTAGTGACGTAGTTCTCATAAGACATAAAGTAGGCTCTTTACGTTTGTAAGTTGTTTTGGTGTATTATAAGGTGGTATATGTACATTGTACGTGTGGTTGTGCTTTATATATAGCATAGATGAATATTTATAATCCCTTTGGGGCCGTTTTGAAAACGATTAATTACTTCCGGGATTATGTGTGTGGGTACGCCCGTTTAAAATTATCAGCTATATTCCTTAGTAACGAACGCTACTGAAAAATCGTTGATAGAAGCCCTAAAGCCCTTCACAATCCGACGCCGCAGTACGATTTCGTTGAACACGACAAAATCGTTAAGTTCGCCGTCCGACTCTACGATTTGACTACATTATACAACGCTGTTGATTGGATCGTTTATTTGATCGTGTATTGTTATACTTTCGATTCGATTGTGATGTGTTGATACTACAAAACCAAGGAAATTTCAACCTAAATTAATTGTTACTGCAGACATCGCAACACTTTCTCGAAATTCGACACGCAAAAAATTATTATTCATTTCGTTTCAGCGACAACACATCTCAATCAATGTCTTCAAGTTATATTACTGTTTATAGTATCTACTAGTGATGTGCCGGATATCCGTATCCGTGGATATCCGAGGGAGAAGAAAGATCCGTACCCGTTAGTTTTTGGCGGATCTTTTACCTTATTAATTTTAAATTCATAGATGAAATTTTATTTATATAGGTGATTAGGTAATAATGAAAAACTGTAAAATTCCATTCAGATTATTTTTTATTTTTTTAAATCGTATTTGGCACCTTTATATTGCAAACATTTATCGTAGTGAGTACCATACCAATAGTAACATAACTCAAAGGTACTAAATCAACTATCTTTATAATGAGATATTGCACATCGATCTTTGGAAAGAGACAATCTGTTATGAGAGTTAACTCTTAAAGAGGTTAATAACTTTTTCCCATAACAGATAGTCTCTTTCCAAAAGTCGATGTGCAATATTTACCGCCGCGTACTCTAAGAAAGTTAAGATCCGTATCCGCGGATCTTGAAACCAAATATCCGTATTCAGATCCGTATCCGCGGATATACATTTTTAACGATCCGGCACATCACTAGTATCTACACTATAAAAATTAAAAATGTGTTACGAGAACGCATTACAGAAGTGAAACTTCTAGTTGCAAATCATACGATTGCATTTGGACAAGAGGAAAAAATGTTCACATTTAGATATTTCGTCTGTACAATTTCGTGACAAAATCCGTTACATAGGGAAAAATTTCGTTACATATAACGAGTTTACCGGCCCGTTTTTAAAGAAGCATTCTCTTCAAAAATATATATACATAGTTATTAACAAGTACAATGGACCAGCAAAGCAAAAATCTGTGCATAAAAACTGTGCCGCCTATATCGTGAAGTATTTAGTGTACCTACGAATCAGCGTTGCCAGACGTCCCGATTTTGGCGGGACGTCCCGATTTTTAAATCAAAATTATATGTCCCGCGCGGGACAGGCTCAATCCCGCTTTTCGGGGATAACTCGGGGATAACTTTAAAAGAAGTTAAATCTTCACAGAAATATCATGAATAAGTTATTCTTATAAATAATTATTCTCTTATTGTAAGTTGCAATATTTTGTAACACTCACTCCACAGACTATTGTTTGAAACGCCATATTTTTCTAATGAATAAAACTTTTTAGATTTTGATTTCTGTTTTTTTTTTTTATTCTGAAGACGAATAAGACTCAACTATTTAACGATAGGGTAAATCTGATTTAAAATATTATATTTTTATTAAAATACATTTTCTATGGCTATTTTTGCTATCTATTGTCACGTAAACGTAATTTTAATTCAAATAAAAAGATAAATAGGTATTTGAAAACTTCTGATTATATACATTTTTTTACTATGTCCCGCTTTCGACGAAAGAATCCCGCTGTTTTCACTCAAAGAGTTCCAAAATCCCGACTTGGCAAAAAAAAACTGGCAACGCTGGTACGAATTAACTGACAATTATTTTCGTACTATAGATGTGCAGTACGCGAGGCAGGAAGGTGTGAGTATTGATACTTGCGTTCACTATTACACGCTTCTTGTATCGCGTATCCATCAGACACACACACAATACACACATACGGTGAAACGTCACACGCGGTAATGTTTCCATGACGGTCATGCGAAAAGCGGTCGCGGGCGGCGGGCGGGCGATCCCGTCGTCGTGACGTGCGCGCCGCTCTCTGTGACTACGTCACGTCATCACGCCAATAGACACCCCCGCCCCACCCCTTGCACACTCGTCCGCCGTCGTCGCGACCTCCGCGCTACCTCTCACCGCCCCCTCTCCACCAATTCTCCTGATGTATATAATGTACATGCTAAAGTACATTTATATATACTATATATATAATTATTATTGTATACTTGTCCAGGGTTTTGTTAAATTATGTCTGCATCGAACAGACGCCCAATTATTATGCGTGGATATTTGACACTATATAAAATAAATGATTAAATTATGTGAAAATGATGATTTATCGAATAAGAAAGCAGAAATTATCGGTTTTTAATCGCAAAATTGCTTTATTATTTTGATTTTAAAATTGCATTCTTTTTTGACATGTCGAGAAACGCTGCCGCTATGATGACATGAAGTGTGACGTCAGAGTTGTATTAAACACATATATATTTCTACGTAAACACACGATACACACACGTGAGTAAACACTAACCGATACCGAGTTATATATTGGCATTTGTTTGTGTACTACAAGAATGACGTCAGAGTATATTATATTACCTATGAAACGATTGCATTTAAGCGAAATAAAAATTACTGTTGACTAAATGCAACGATTTGAATATTTTAAGACACTTTAAAAATGAGACACAAATATACTATTAAATGTTTTTCATTTTCTAAATGAATCTACAGACCATGCTAATACTAGATTCAAGATTGCGTAATATTATACGCACGAAAGATTAAGGCCTAGTTTATATGAGAGGCGTTCAACGCGCGTTGGGTCAACGCGCGTTGAACGCTCTTCATGTGTGCTAGGCTTTACAGCACTTTGCCCCCCTCTCACTCCATATTCAGTACATTTTTGACAGTTCGATTCTGAAACTAATTTCACTTTTATTAGGTTGTTTATGAAAATTACTGTCGAGTATATTTTCCAGCTGTTTTGCCCAGCCCTGTGGCAGATGACACAGATTAACAAAACCATTTGCCAAGTCGATCCGCACTCAATACGTCGCCCAGTCTTTTCTCAGTTGGATTCATTACTGTAATTGATGCGTGTACAGTGAAACCTCAATAAATCAAACGAGCCTTTTATTTTTCATTTATTTTTATGTTTTATAACCTATTACTTCACAGATAACAATCCAATACTAATCAAATTAGACTAACTAGAATAGTTTATGTAATAATAGAATGTCAAGAACATATTGGAAAAAAATCGTAATTGTACCATAAACATAACCTCGAAAAAATATTTTTAAATATATGTATTTAATTTTTTTTAACTATGACGCACCTGAAAAAAATCTAAAAAAATTATGTTACGTTAAATAGAGTAAAACGTATTTAAAAAAAAATTGGTGATTGTATCAAAATTGCAAGTTGATAAAAAAAAAAGGAAACAATTAGATGCCGAAACGCTGATCAATAAAGTAAGAAAATGAAAATTGTTTTCTTTTTGGCCTCAAATCCTGTATTTTGAATTCATTGAACATACCGAGGTGACACTATAAAAAAGAACACTAAAACTAAAACTATTTTTTTTGAGGTATACATTTTTTTAAGTTGGCAATTTTTTCTAAAATACACATCAAAATTTCAGCCAAATCGGCTAGGCCATTCGAGAGATATACCTAAATTTATTTCGTTTTTTTAAAAATAAATTCTCACCCCCTAAAGGTAAATTTTTAAGATCTGAAACTTGGCTAATTTCTTATATCGATAGCAATTAGCAAAAAAACAAAAATCAAAACAATCCGCGCGGGGGAATCTACGCTTGTCCCCCTATAGTCTTTAATTATAAAATTTTTTGAGTTGAGAAGGACACTGAACTATGAATTTCAACAAGTGGACATAATAAATTCATTTGAGGTTATGTTACTTTTCACTTCAGCACGGTGTGTAGATTTACCCTTCTCGTTATTTGCAGAGCATTAAAAATTGATGAAGAAAAAGACAATGACACGGGTACAAGGCGCCACCGTTTAAACCCCCGGTCTATGTTACAATGCTTCGGAAAGTTATTGTTTCGCCGGCGTCGCTCGAATGGCGGAAATATATGCTTCCTTATATATTTTATGTTTGCACTCATCGAGAACATGAACACTGCTTGAATTTATATCATCCGATTGTCTGTGAAATATTTTAAATTTTTATTAATTTTATTAGATCGTGTGCGGTGTTTGAGATGCGATTTGGCTCGGTTCTGACATGACTTTTAGCTTTAAAGCTAGATTTAAGCCCGCCATTCATGATCCACGACTGCAGAAAGTACAACTTAATTTATATAATATTTCAATATGTAAGAATACGATTTTGTAATTAGAAATTCTATCTTTTAAACAATTTTTTATAATAAAAAAATACACGTTAAGTAAAGATGGGAACCCGAAATTGTTCCCAAAAAATTGGTTATCTGTAAAGTCGGTTTACGGACGATAGTTTTACGTGATAACGTCATAAAGAAACATTGAAATGCGTATAAGCCGACGCTTGGGCCGGTCGTGCCTCCCTATCGCTTATACCGCGCTCTCGCTTGCACGCTCAGGCTCAGGCGGAACGTTATACTTTTTCGTGCGTGCAGCTGGTGTTACAACAATTTATAAGACGTTATCACGTCAAAAAAAAAGAAATAAGATACTCAATTTCTTCTGATTAATTATTTTTTGGAACACTGTATATATTATTGTTCAGTGTTATTTAACCAAGCCGATTTTGTTCTGGATTGTCTTGAATAATTCCGTAACCTGTTAAAAATTTTAATTGAATTATAATTAATGTCGTACATTAACATTATTGCGCATTCGTAACAAGAAACCCATTTTTAATTAAAATCAGATCGTTAATTCGGTTAATTCATTGTTTCGTTTTCTGACAATTTCGTAATTTATTAGACTGACCCCGACGAGATTCGACGAAGTGAGAATATTTGAAAAAGTATCGAAGAAATAAAAGAAATGATTGGAACGCCTCTTTTTTAATATGTTTGCTTTTACTGTCGGCTTCTCCAGACGATTAGATAAAACCCGATTCATACATTTTATGTTTGGGCTTTGGCTGCTCGCTTTGGATTTCTCCGTGTCGAGCAATTCTTATTATTACACTAAAAATGAGCCTTAAATAATTAAAATATTGCTGACAGTGACACATCTGTAGACAAACATTTTAAGTAAAAAAAAAAATGTAAATTGGTTGACTATTGAGATCGTTGGCGAAATATAGAAAGAAAATAATTTGTGTTTTACAATATAAGCTTCATATTAGTGATGTAACGAATATTCGCATATTTTGTGACATTTGCTTTCGGAATAATACGAATAATTAATATCAGAAAAATCACATTTTTTTAAAATCTGAAGATAATCTATACTAATATATAAAGCTAAATTGAGTTTGTTTGGTTGAACGCGCTAATCTCAGGGACTACTGGTTCGAATTGAATTTTTTTTTGTTGGATAGCTCATTTATCGAGGAAGACTATAGGCTATGTAATATCACGCTACGACCAATAGGAGCGGAGCATCAATGAAACATGTTGCAAAATGTAACTCAAAATTTGTCCGTCTGACAACAACTTTTGAACAGTAACTCCGATCATCATGACATTTGGACACAACATTCATCTCGGTAAACTAAGATGAATGTGCGTACTTATGTTCCTCCCTTCCCATTCGTTCTTTTGCACCCGAGACCGCTAGTATTAAATATGTAAAACAAAAAATATAAATTTCTTACCATTCTTATTAAAAACGCTTTTTTCATACTCCTTAAAAAAATAACTTAGTTTACATTAAGTAATAAAGCTAACTTAGTATTAATAATCAACCTAGTACCCAGAACCACTACATGTAATGTGTGCCGTCGACATGCGCGGCCAATCAGCTGTTAAATTTTAACCTTGGACAAATGACGCTAGATTTGAAAACTTAATGCGAATGTCTAAAAATTGACAATCGTTACATCACTGGGAAAATAAAAATGTTGAAGTTCAATGAAGTGTGCGCCAGGTAGCATATTAGCATTAGGTATAGTAACTATTATACTGGAAACGCAGGTGTACCAACTGATCTCTTTTAAAATAAACTGTGTCCTTTATAAAAATGCATCCATTTTTGTATGTATTATTCTGCGTGTAAGTTGAATCGGCAATAAAAAGGGAATGGCGAAGGTTAATGATAGTCGGTAATGTAGGAGGTTATACATGCGCATTATACCTGCGTGTGTTCAAGGTAAAACGATTTAATATGAAGCCATCAATATTTTACTGTTGTGAGTCGTATCATTTTTTTGGAATTGAATTAAACCTGAAAAAGTATTCAGCCAATTAAATGTTCATTGAGAAAAATGCATTGTGTAACAAATTCGTTGAGACTTGAACGGGAAAAACTTAATTGTAATAAAAAACCAATTAAATTGTAAGAAATTCGCCCGAAAAAATTAATCACTCTTCATTTCTTTCAAAGTTCATTCGGACTCAAGTAAATAATATAACCTCAATTTTTACAGCTGACCGAGAAGGGTCAACGGTGGAGCTTAGCTTCACTTGTGTGGTACATTGCTTCCGTAACATTTCACTCTAGTATACAGGGGTGGGCAAATCTTTTGATCGTCGGACCACTTTGCGGATGAAAATTTGACCGTGGGCCAAACAATTTCTTTTTCTAATTTTAAGTATAGTTTTTTTGAAACAATAATTTCAAGTTTTTATACATCATTTACTATTTTTCTAAAATTCTTTTTATGCATCAATTTATATTGGCAAACTAATATTTTTGCTTTTAATAATCACTTATAAAATGCTTCGCGGGCCGGATACCGCCCGCGGGCCTGCTCTAGTAGATATTTGACATGTCACAAGATTGCAATTTTAAAATTGAAATAATAAATCCGCCTCGTGTTTTCCGATAATTTCCGATTTCTTATTCGATAAATTATCGTATTCACATAATCTAATCATTTATTTTTTATAGTGTCATAGAGTTTGAATAATTGAAAAAAAAAAAACAATAGAATATTAATCAATTTTAGTATAAATGTAGTATTTATGTTTTCAATTTAAAGCAAAAAGAAACTAAAAACCAATATAAACATAAAAAATAAAAGTGTAATTATACTAATTAAAAGCGCTTTAAAATCATATTGAATCTTCTAAACTTGACGTGTATTATTAATACATCTTCCTCATTTGTCGTTCTTTGTCATTTCACTTGAATACTAAACAGTCTGTCTTTATCAGTTTCAAATGTACACAGCTGAGTCCGTCTTTATTCGCCTTGACATTCTATCTCCGTCACGCGCACATTATATAGCAAATCGCTGTTCAATTGTTCGCAGAACTATTCACTTACCCAATTAAATCAAAAAAATAAAATTGGTTGTCTGTAAAGTCGGTTTACGGACGATAGTTTTACGTGATAACGTCATAAAGAAACATTGATGAACTCTCTGACGTCACGCGAGAAGAAAGAGAAATGCGTACAAGCCGACGCTTGGGCCGGTCGTGCCTCTCTATCGCTTATACCGCGCTCTCGCTTGCACGCTCAGGCTCAGGCGGAACGTGACACTTTTTCGTGCGTGCAACCGGTGTTTCATCAATTTATAAGACGTTATCACGTCAAAAATGTTTAATTAAAGCTCAGATAGATAGTTTTTTCGATAATAAAAAATTATGGTTTTAAAAAAAAACTAAAAATACACGCTTTTTTAATAATTTTTAGATATAATGATTTTGTTCAACAGCGATAGGATATCCCCCAAATATAATTTAATTATTTAGATAAGCTTAAAATGAGAACGGCTTATTCAAAAAATTGAAATTATATTGAGTTGGGGAACATCCTATCCGTTGAACAAAATCATTATAAAAAAAAAATTTTTTGCTTTTTAATGCACATTACTATTAAAGCCTGTTTTCTTAGTTTTTATGAAATTTAGTTTTAATTATCTTACTAAAAGACGAAACGGGTAGGCAACGCAATGTACAGTCTGCACGACTTTTTATAGCTGCTTACAGTAATTTTTCAAGTTACGTAATCAATTTATATAAATTATCATATATATTAATACGCTAAGGTTAAAGATGTTTGCCTCCCTTTTTAGAAAAAACCTCACAATTTCTCCACATAAATTATATATCATTTTACAGATAATTGCTTGCTCTACTGACATCGACAACTAAAAAATTTATTATTGCTTTTGTTTTTGTAAATTAATTAAAATACAGCAACGCTGAACAACGTCTTCCATCTAACGGCTTTAATTTTGAAACAACGTCAACATTTCGATCTGTCATCTGACCTTCATATTGTAATACAACAAAAAGAAGAACGTGTGCAAAATTAGAAACGAATTGAATACCTGCAATCATATTAATTAAAAAATAGTTTTGTAAAGTGATAATTATTATACTTATTTAGTGCGAATAATTCGCACAGGTCACACTAGTTTATATTAATACGTGTGCAAAATTTCAAATCGTTCAGATGTCTGGACGTGGATGAAAATCAATTTGATAAATTATAAGATGAATTTGCGTACTCATGCCCTCCCCCTATTCGTTCTTTTGCACTCGGGTGAAACCGGGCGGGACCGCTAGTACATAATACTTAATACATACGTACATAAGTGCATACAGCGTGTTAAAAACATCTCCTAAAGTGCATATTTTCAACGCAATTTTAAATAATTTGTGCCGTTACCAAAATTATTTAGATAATTGTAAGTTCGTAATTGATTGTCTAGAATCTAGATCTATTGTGCGAACCACAAGGAAGATAATTTATTTACTGATGAGTATTTGGAAAGAATTCCGTGGCATAAGGATCGAAAATGCTTCATTTTCGATCCTTCTGCCACGGAATTCTTTCCAAATACTCATCATTAACTTCAATGGATCACAGTTACTCTATTTATTGAATAGAGTCAATCTTCATATAATTTATTTACATCTCTTTCTAAATAGTGTTATATTATTGCAAATTATGGTCAGCGTTTAAAAATATTTAATTTCTGTTTGCAATTAAATGGAAGGATATAAAAACGAAAAAGTTATTTTAGATTGTTTGCTGTTCACAATTATCAAATTTAGGGGTCTGTTGCGATTAAAAAATAAAGTCGAGACGGAGAATAGTTCGGTATCGGTGAATCGAGTTCTCAGAGAAGTCGCCTTTACTCACAACGGGACGGAGTGCCGGAGCCACCGTGGTTTAGTTTAGTGAGTCGTCGAGTGTGTGGTTGCATACATACATATAGTTTTAATATTGTGCTTTCTCTTCACATATTACAACAAATTTAAATAAATAATAATTGTATTGCAATAAAACGCATGTCAGGTATGCCGCTCAGTGAAACTCAGATATGTAAATTGTTGTTTAACAAACAAACCTCCTTGATCTATTATTCAAGTTGAAAAATGACTGCAGATCAAAGACGTCAGTGATTCTTTATATTTACCGTGGTGACGCGTGCCAGTATAATCGACTGTTTTACGTTTGTTTGTTAATTTGTTGCGTCTTGGCCGATTGTTGACGAAACCGAGTTTAAGAATTATTCGCTTAAGAACGAACCGATAATTCGACGACAAAATGAGTGAATTGTTTTTAATTCGGCATCAATACTATTTTGGTTAAAGTGTTGTTTTTTAATCGAATGTTTTGCTGTCATGAAAGTTGCTTTTAATTTTTGACTGGTTCAGAAGTGTTCCAAAGTGATGGATTATGATTTATCAACTGAATTCAAAGCTGCGCTGAACCGATTAAATTACCGAGAAAATAGGTAAAATTGTTGTTAAATACAATAGTGCGGTTCAGTTGTTTTTAACCAATTGTTCCGAAGAGCCGATTATATCAAAGCAAGCCATGGATTATCAAATTATTTAAATTAAACGTGATTGCAGTGTTGCGTTAAACCGAATGGTTAATTCAACCAAAAACTAGGCGATTCGGTGTTTTAAACTACGCTTAGTGTTAATCTGAATCGAAGTTGATTTTAAACCGGAAGTTCCAAAAATATCCAAAAATAAGCGTTAGATGTAATTTGCGATTAAAAAAACTGGTTCAGAGTTAACTTTGATTGACTGAGTAATTTCTAAATAGGTCGATACAAAATGTGGTTTAAAGTTTCTCAACAAATGAAGCACGCATGGCTAATTTAAGCGAGCGAAGAGAAAAGTCTATGTTTAAATAGGTAATTTGCATGATGGCTTGCATTTGGATATAAATAATAATAATAATTTATGGGCGGGCATCAAAATAATATTCACTAGTTAAAACTAAAATCTTGCCATATTTGCACGTGACACTTTCATTGGTGTGACGTCACTGTTCAGTTTAAAGGCTATACGTTAGTGCGCATCACAATCGCACATTCTCGGTGATATTCGAACCGGTACACAGTTTTGACGTTTATGTTTCTTTCTTTCTACTGATATGTTGTTATAATACGCGCCACGAATCTAAAAGGCTCGGAAGTTAGATGCGAATGCGGGCTTGCGGTTGAAAAACTACAAACTCGCAACTCAACAAAGCTAACATAGCAATAACAACTTGACAACAGCGTACTCGACTGTACTTTAAAGCAGGAAAGCGACAAGTCACAAAGGCAACGAGCGATCACGGCCAATCACCGACGAGCGCACGTTCCGTGCAGGTAGCTGGGAGGTGGTGGGAATATCAAAATGTGCCTTTGCGATGCTGTGACTAACTTCCGAACCTTTTAGATCCGCGTCGCGTATATTATACATATTTCTTTGAATAGTGCAGACGCCAGGCACCGACCATTGACATCAGAAAAATAAATTTGAAGTAAAACTTTTTGCAGTTTGCTCCTTAAGAAATGGTTATAAGGTCCGGTACGGAAATTTTATTAGTAATAAAATCAATTGGTAAAGCATTACGCTCCACCGCTTCAAGTGTGGCGTTAAGCTCGTTCGCTTCAAAAGAGACAAACATATTAGATACGATTTAACGTGCGAAAGAATGAGATGGAATACAAAAGAGACAAGCATATATATCTGTAGGATTTAACGTGCGATAGAATGAGATGGAATACATTACACAACGTATCTAAGGAGTAAACTCCAGTCGTGCGTCGGAGCTGACACTTTTTTCTAAGAACTTGTAGTTTCAAAATTGAATGATACTACCCTAACTCCCCGTTTTTTTGATATATAGAAATTAGATACCTTGATTTGCCAGAATTTATTCATTTCTATTGTCGCTCGAAAATAAGCAGGTTCTAGTGAACTATATTATGCGGATTAGTAATAACAGACAGTAAACAGTACCTCGTTGCCGACTGCCATTAATTTGTTCGTCTAGAACAGCGGTTCTCAAACTTTTTTGGTGACGGAACCCTTTTGGAAAGCGAAATACTTGACGGAACCCTCCAATAAAACAAAAATGTCTTTATGTGCATTCTTTATTAATAAGCATAATACGAGTAGGTACCTACAATGTAACAGTTACTTATTAAAAAAAATCTAAAGGGAGGTAGGCATTGTTTTTTTTTTTTTTAAATCAAAATAATTAATGTTAACACATTCAAACATTAAATAATAATAATAATTTTATTAACTATTCCAGTATACGAAATCAAAATGTCCTTTAAAATTATCTTTTAAATAGGCATGAACGTTGTTTTCTTGCTGGCTGATCAGCTCGCACTGCCTCTTTTGTCGGCGTGCGTATAGCATAATATTAAAAAATATTATACGCAATAATCTTTTTTAATATTTTTCTAAATTCTTACGGAGCCCCCACAGGGGTTTCGCGGAACCCTAGGGTTCCGCGGAGCACACTTTGAGAATGGCTGGTCTAGAATCATGTAGACTGCAGAAAGGGTGCAACAAGAAATGAGATCGGCGTCTTCCTGCAGCTACAGCGCCGCGCGTAAATCTTTTACGAACCCTTGCCGTCATTGATTTTCGACCTGCCGGGATTAGTCTCCTTTCTCTCTATTCTCCATGTGGACAGTGCAATTAATGTACCTACTGTCGCGAAACAAAGTAAATCGTAGTTTGAACTGCGATAAGCTGCAATTAACTGAGTGTGTTCCGATGACAAAAGCTGATGTAAGAAGTTATCTTTCATAAATGGTCAGTTGTGTCTCAGTTTTAAGTGTGTTTACAATTTGCTTGACGTTTGAAGTAGTAGATTAACTAATCTGGAGGTTATGAAATAACACAGTTGAAATTAAATCACAAAATGGGGATTGACTTAATCAATAGTGCAACAGTTTCCTGCAGTGTGTGCACGCGGTGACGTCACAAAGGTTTAATCAGCTTGCAGTTGTTTGTGGTTCCGTGTTCCGTTTAGGACAAAATATATTGGGATTTCACATAAAACGATGCGACATCTGGTGACTGAAGTTTTAACCATAAACACAATGCATTTAAATAAATAAAATTGCCGACCAATTTTTCTCAGCCCATAGATTGACGCAAAATCGTGAAGCGTTCCACATTTTTATCTTGTGTTATATTGATTTGTATTTTTATTTTTTTTTTTTCTGTCAATATATGGTCTGAGAAAAATTGATCGACAATTTTATTTATTTAAAGAGTTCTATTCAGACGTTAATCAAAGATTTACAATGCATTTAACATGCTGTTAGTAATACTATGGTATATGAATAAAAAAACTTGAACCTCCGTCAAAAAAGAGTCTTTAAAAAGCGTAAAAGAACACAGATTTGGCATCGGCGTATATTTAATATACGTAAGTACATAAAACGTGATAGTAATGAAATAGGCGCCGACCCTAAAACTGTTATTTTACGTTTTAGAGTGTACCTTTTTGAAAATTAATTTTTTTTAAAGTTTATTATTTTTACCTTTTTAGTGTGAAACCGAAGAGCAACGTTCACGCCAACAACTACAACTTTCGCAATATTTTTTTTTTTTTATTAATTTTCTAAAAAATGGCTGAACCGATTTTGCTAAAATTTATATGGGATCAACTTTGAGACATGCTCTATCGAATAAAAAAAGAATCATCGAAATCGGTTTACAGCCGGCGAAGATATCGACAAACATACATACAAAAAAAAAATACAATCGAAAATATAACCTCCTTTTTTTAAGTCGGTAAAAAATGGCGGAATTGACATTACATTTGGCCTAAACCCCTATTGAGTTCAAAAGGTAGTGCCCAAGATATGATCAGCGTCAAAAACTGACTATTTATACTATTCTCAAAACGCAAAGACCACCTTGTTTAAAATTTTCTTTTGTTTGCACAATGCAAGGATTTGATTTTTTTAGAGTAAGAACTTTATGCTTGTAGAACTGTGGTACACACATCGATTCATAGTTTTTGTTTATGTGTTCATATATTTTGTATTTAGCTACAGGTTCTTTTTAGGGCAAATTCAACTGACATTTTTCATATTAATGGAAGTTACTCTCCATTAGAGCTGTAAAAGTAACGAGAAATTGTGTACCCGTATGTATTCGTTACTTAAAGAACCAATACCCGTTACTTTCGTATCGTTACGTTACTCGTTACTTTTCATACGACATACAATCGTGTACTAACAGCATCAAGCGCATGTACCATCGTATCGCGTCGCATACGTGATACGGTATGACTTCGTTCGTATAGCGTATAATCGCATCAAATGAGTCGAACTGACATGGATACGACAAATGCGAGTAACGAAATGAATTACTTCGAGTCGGACGATGTACCCGTTACTCAGTAACGAATACATACGGTTTGTTACAGCTCTACTCTCCATACTGTTATTTTAACTGATTAAGTTGGAGTTCATCATATTGCAATGGGATTAAATTCTTATCTTATAATATGACGTAAAATAAATAGACTTAATTTGTGACTGATAACGTTTTGTTGAACTGCTAGTAACTAGTTGAAAGCATCCGTAAATAACTTTAATTAAATTATCATTTTTCTGATTTTATACGTGACTAGCGGCCCTGCCCGGTTTCACCCGAGTGCTAAAGAACGAATGAGGGGGAGGGACATTCATCTTAGTTTACCGAGATGAATGTTGTGTCCAAATTTCATGATGATCGGAGTTACCGTTCAAAAGTTTATGTCGGACGGACAAATTTTGAGTTACATTTTTCAACTTATCGATTTACAAAACAAGTGTTCCAATTTTATTCAAAATGGTGACCTGTAAACTGTGTAATGCGATATTTCCTCTTTGTTGTTTACGAAATAGCAAAATAACGTTCCAACAAGTTTATTTAAAAAAAAACGTGAAAAATAACATAAAAAATGTGATATTCAGTTTTTCAAAAGAAGCGCTAAGGTGTTTGACCCGTGATACACATTTCTACTAAAATGTCATTAAAATATAAGTAGTTAAAACCGAGCGAGTTTTTGTTTTTAAACGACAGAAAAAAGAAAGAAATTGTATGCATCTGTATACGACATTCTTTATTTGTGACTCGGCGTCAACATAATAGCACATTGTATATCAAATGCGTAATGAAGTGTATTTTGGCGAGGTGTGACGTTACGTTAAACGATCGTTTGTCACACGAGTCAAAAGATATAAAATATCATTATTTGTGTCCATGTAAATAAAAATTGATATTTCACTTGTGAAACAAATTAAACCTCTAATTTTAGGTTAGGTCATTGCGTTGGAATTAACACTAATCACTAAAGCTGTTTCCCTGAAATTAGCGTGTTCAAATAAATTCTACAGGGATTTTACTTGTTCGGTGAATAGCAAAAAATGGTCGCTTCTCGACACAGGAAAAGGGGTAGGATAGAAAATGATTTTATTTAAAAATAGCACTTTTTGATAGGTCTGTTTTCTAGGTCGTCTGTGTCATATTGGCATTATTTTATTATAAACATAGTCGTGTGTATTTTGCTTCGTAGGTTTCGAGCAGAGGTGTAAGTGTCTGAACTAGTTGGCATCCTCGCAAATTCCATTTATCTATATTTTCACTGCAAATTCCAACTATACGAAATGTCACACAAAAAAAAAATAGAACTTTACTCGCCTATCGTTACCATCGTCGGTATATTTATTTGGTCGACTCGCAACAAAACACCAAAAATATGATTTATTCGAAACACGGAAACAATTTCCAGAAAAGACTCTAGAAAACTCGATGTATTGGGCCGTAAAAAATTAAATTTTTATAAAATGCCTCAAAAACGTGGTTTGTCTGAACCAGGGCTGCCCAAACTATTAGTAGGTGCGATCATTTTTTTTAAATAGTGTCATCGCGATCTACCAATATGCGGGAAAAAATAAAAATCGCTTTTATAACGTTGCAAATATAGAAAGTTTATTAAACATTTAAGTGGGAACAAAAATGATACAATATCGAGTATAGTCATATAAAAAAAATAAAGAAACAAAATTAGGAATATTGTGAAGCAACACTGTCCAGATTTGGCAATATTTTCAAAGGCGGGACGATAAAAGAGCTAATGGATTTAGTTTGAAAATTGAATTTTTTGATGTTGGAATAAATACAGTATAAAGATCTACTTAAAATTACGCCGCGATCGACTGGTTGGGCACCCCTGGTCTGAACCGTCATGTCAATAAAAAAAAAATAACTTAACTCGCTACAATCATCGGTATATTGTTGGTCGACTTGCAAAAGCGGGTCTCTTCTAAAACACCAAAAATGTGATTTATTCGAAGCACGAAAATAATTTCGAGAAAAGACGCTAGAAACTTGATTTAATTGGGGCGTAAAAAATTAAAGCATCAAAAGCGTAATTTGTCTGAACCGTAAATATAATTTCCTCAACTAAAGATTATGCAACTTAAACCAACTTTTGCAACATCAGGATTTTTTTATTTATAATTTGAAATCAATTAACACTTCATGGTGATAATCATAACGTGTATCAAAAGCGCATCAATATATGTGTTACCTATACTAGATTAGTGACGAGTTTATCAATTTGATAACCTAGATAAAACATAAGATTGTTACAACGCTGAAACAAAATAATTAACACAGTTTATTACATTCTCAAATTTGCTAATCGTGTGCCTCAGAGGTAACTATTTTTTTCCCTTCATCATAAAAATATTTGTTTCTTTAAATTTATTTTGTAAACATCGAAATTGCTTGTTTGATAAATTAATGAGTTGACATACTAAAACTTCCTTTAGTTTTCTCAGAATTACCTCCAAAAAAACGGATGTGAATGTTATTATAATTAAAATAATTATAATTGTGTTCACAACGTAGTTTGATTATTATATTGTTAATCATTTTTAAAAGATTTTAGGTTCGTAAAATTTATATCACCAAAACGGTAATCGAGATTAAGCTGCGAGATCAAGGTTAAACGTGATATCAACTAAAAAAATTGCTTTTTATCAAATTGCTTTGACGTCACGTGCCTCAAAACTGATAGTAATTTATTCTTGAGTGAGTGAGGAAACTGATGTAATCCTCTTCCTTCCTTCTATTTTTTCGCATCACTTCAAAGTAATAAATGTAATTTCTTTTTTGCTGAAGATTTTCCAGATATGGCTCATATTCATACAGTGTAAACTCCATTTAACGTCACTCGATATAACGACAAACTCCTTAAAACGTCGAAATTACTTAGTTAAGTTGGTTTACCTTGTTGCTCATACAATGATACACTCTAAATAACGACACACTCACTCTAAATAACGACAACAATACATCATCATTAAGCAATAAACAGTACTTGTTTGTTACTTTGTTGCTTTGTTGTCGGCATCATGCGTACCGAAGATTCTCAGAAATTCGTTCTGTTGTTTGTTGGGATTATCTTTCAGCTGTTGTAATTTGTGATAGTATGAATGTTTGTTGGTAAATATCTACATATTATAGTAAAAGAATATATTAATGGATTATATCTTCTCTCCGTTTAACGACAACTCTCAATAACGCCACAAAGTGCGCAGTCCCTTGAGTGTCGCTATATATCTAGAGTTTACACTGTATATTATACATAAAATCTTTATTTTAAAAAAACGGTACAGAGCAGTAAAAAATGCTTCATTAAAACAATTTAAAATTATTCATGTGGGTTGTAGAGGCATTCATTTGTTAGATATGCTTTTAATTTTATTTTAAATCTATTTATAATAGGAAGTGTGTCTCCGAGAACTCATTTCCAGAATGTTTGTCAGTCTATCGTTCGACAACGCCTGGACCGATTTTTAATTATCAATACACGAACTAAGAACACGCCGATTAGTTATTTACCAAAAGCAACATTTATCCGGGCAGTCGCATCGCGTAGTTGAACCATATATGAGAATTGGCCTTTGCATTGCCAAAAGTATAATGGCGGCTTGTTTAGGTTTTCAATACAATGACCTGCAAGGCTATAAACCCCCTTTTTTTAAAAGTTGGGATGACCTTGTACAGGCATCGGCCTGCAGTCTGTTGCACTCTTACCTATAGAGGTACCTAACCTGTGAGAAATTTAAACTGTAATAAAAATTGCAAATATTTTACTTGTCATTTTTTATTTCCTCTTTTATTTGAAGACTTTGTAATGTCGAAAAGTCATCTTTGCAGATTTTTAGACAGATGGTTAGACAAAGGAAACAGTAGTAGGGCATTTTTGACGTGATAACGTCTTATAAATTGATGAAACACCGGCTGCACGCACGAAAAAGTGTCACGTTCCGCCTGAGCCTGAGCGTGCAAGCGAGAGCGCGGTATAAGCGATAGAGAGACACGATCGGCCCAAGCGTCGGCTTGTACGCATTTCTCTCTCTTCTCGCGTGACGTCAGAGAGTTCATCAATGTTTCTTTATGACGTTATCACGTAAAACTATCGTCCGTAAACCGACTTTACAGACAACCAATTTTTTATCAATGAATCGGCGCGCTAGCTGGAACGTTAATTATTCCTAATATCCATATACTTTTATTCTGAGCACAGGAATAAAATTAATAGGGTGCAAACGTATACTTCTGTCTTTTTTTACGCCGTAAGCACTGGCGTATCCAGGAGGGCAAAAAAAGCACGGGAGACCCGGCTTAAGAAATTTCTAATTTGCTCCCTCCTGGGCCAAAAGCTGAGTACGTCCATGTTAATGTACTAGAAAAAGACAAAGTTTTTAAAACAGAGATACTTTATTCAGATTGAATACATGTACATCAACCAATCCTATCATCGGAGATACATTGAAGAAAGAGACGCATATATATTTTCGATGCGCTTTGTTGCCTTCGCTCACTGCACATTGATTAGATATACAATAATTCATATAGTAAATTATTAAATATACGCTAATATCTCACTTCTAAGAAAAAAGTTAGGTTAGAAACAATAATTTAATAACATATTGATATTTTAACAGTTCGGTCATTAATTTTAAATACACTTATATACCGTTTTTCAATTGAGATCGGATCACTTCAAAATAAACGCATGGTTAGAATCAATTTTCGTTTTGCTACTACATATTTTTAAACTTTAATAATCTACCTTTGATCACTTTTTATTCAGTTTGTTTCAATATAATTTTCACGCAACGTCTTTTTTGCCGTATCTTGTTGAATAAGTCATTTCTATTTTGAGAATATTGATTAAAAGTGATTATCAGTTACAACAATTGTCAAAAACATGCTATTTTTCAATAATACATAGATAAAAAATTGTTGAACTGTTAAAATAAAACAGCTCAATAGAATTACATTTTTTGTTATTATTATTTTTAAAATTACGAACACAACTAGATAAAAATGGTAATTTTTTTAAGTTATACAACTTTTAGCGCGTCGTGAAAAACTGATTTGAGTGAATTTTTACGTTGTAGGTAACATAAAAATTAACAGGATGAAACTACTACCAATCGAATAGAGGTAGTGACTATTGTCTAATAACTGTATTTATACTAATCTCGCACCAATTCTTTTATTTCAATAAAATATTTGCATGCAAATTAAAAATTGATTTTTAGTCACGTCAAAGAAGCATAACTTTTAACGTGCATACCTTTTTTTTGTTATCGTAATTTTTAACGAAATTTAGGCTTAATTTTTTTGTAGTCAATTTGTTTCGAATTAACATGTTGCTGTAGTGTTTCTTACACGGTCGCGGAATCGGATAATCGCTTTGAAAGGACCGAACATTTGCCAATAAATTGAAATTAACGCGAGCGAAGCCACAGGTAAACGCTACGGTTACTAATAAAAGACAACGTCATTATATATATTTGCACACATGCAATATAGGATTTTTTTTGTGGTATAAATAAGTGCATTTCAGTCCCAATAGCCAAGCAAGTGTAGGTTTGTCCGGTACCCGTCTCGTGGAAACATTCTGTCCGGTTTTGCCACACGCTTCTTTCTCTTTCTTGTCTCTGTCCATCCATATACACACATTTCTGTGAAATAAGTAATCGTAAATTCTGTGTTCATGTGTGTTTATACAGAATGTCCACCTTTGCATGTGTATAGCATCTTGATTACACTCAAGTATTTTACTTTGTCTATGCACCACCACTCGGCATTTCGGTGAACTATCCCATGCGGAACGGTTCATATAAAGGCCGCTGCACACGAGGCTAGAAGTTTTGCTAGCCGGTAGGCTAGGTAGGAAGCTAGAAATGACATCACTGCGGGCTGGCCCGCTAGCTCACAAGATAGGTTTTAAAATTAGAACAGGGGTGATTTTCTCTGCTAGATCTGCTGCTAGGTATGGGCAAGAACTAATCAGGAAGCAGTATCTTGTCACGTGGGCACTTGAACAAACGTCCACAAACCAGCATGGCGTCGTTCTCACTTTGTATACACGATCCCGTAATTGTTTTTAAAGAACTTTTCCCAAACACCCTCTCCTTTTCACTGCGCCAAAAAAACGGTATCGCATCGACACTACCCCGTAATTGTTTTTTAAAGAACTCCCTCCAAGATTCCTCCTTTTCACTGCGCAAAAAAAAAATTCCCTACTTAAAACGGCTAATAGCACTGTTATAATATTATCTATACTAATATATAAAGCTAAAGAAAAGTTTGGTTGAACGAGCTAATCTCAGGAACTACTGGTTCAAAATGAATTTTTTTTTTGTTGGATAGTTTATTTATCGAGGAAGGCTATAGGCTATATAATATTACGCTACGACCAATAGGAGCGGAGCATCAATGAAAAATGTTGCAAAATATAACTCAAAATTTGTCCGTCCGACAAAACTTTTGAACGGTAACTCCGATCATCATGAAATTTGGACACAGCATTCATCTCGGTAAACTAAGATGAACGTGCGTACTCATGTCCCTTCCGGGTAAAACCGGGCGGGACCGCTAGTGTTATATAAAATAACAATTGTGTATTTCCAATGGACAATATTTGCACATCGAGTTATCGTACTCTAACCGCCATCTATATTACGTTTTTCATCTGCCCATCTCCATTGATCTAGAATCGTTTAAAATAAAATTTTAAAAGCTTTATTTACGCGATTTCGGAGTCATTTGTAGGATTTCGTAATTTGGGATTACATAAGATTCTTTTTGGACATTGTTTCCGACTTACGACTTCGGTCAATGGCGGCACTGTCAAATTTTTGCGCGATACCGGATTCCATTGTCCAGAACAAACAGGACACCCGGTATATTTATTATACGGCAATATAGGAGTGAGAGTGTGTGTATGTGTGTGTGTAAAATGTATGGCGCGTGCGCAGGCCATTGTACACTGGTGTCTCGCTATCTCTGTCAGATTGAATACGACACAGATGCGATGTGGACTTGCGAAGTGTATATGGAAAAGAGAGAATTCTAGTTGTTACCGAGTTGACAATAGTAAAGGTGATTTATTCATAATTATTAAACACAATTTACTCTCAAAAAAACCACTGTTCGATTAGAAGTCGTTTTTTTATCGGTTTGTTATTAAGTGCGTTTGTCGGAAGTGTTATTTATTTTTTATTAAATTATTTTTTAGTCCATTGAATATCTGTTGTTAGACAGAGCGAACCTATTTTTAGAAAAGTCGGTTTTCGGTGCGAAAAGTTTAGTTATTTTGCATTTTAAACGGTGTGGTATGACTGACACGTCTTTTTTTTACAGTGATTATATAAAAGTTACTTAATCGTTTTGGAGTGGCATAACAGTAATTTATGAGTTATCCTGAACCGGCGTATTTAGGTAGCTGCGATTAGTTGTACAAATATTTTCAACTTTAAAACAGTGTTTCTTAAATATAGAAGTGTTTACTTGCTGGTGATAAAAGTGTAAATATTTTTTTAAATATTTTGTTTTCTTCAGTGTTGTGTATTTAACGACCAATTTGTTATTTTTGTCGAATGAAGTTTCCAATCGTTCGATTGATTTTCAGTGTGCAAAAGTGAGTGAAAGGCGCGAAGCCAAATTTTTGAAAAGTGTGTTTTTTAAAAAGCAGTGCTGCATGGCGAAGGATTATTACATTTTGTGGCGCAAGGTTGCTGGAAGCAAAAAAACACACCTTTTTACATTGGATATTTAAAAAATCACGTATGTTTTTTTTTAATTTTATGTTGGTAATTTGATAAAGTTTAAAAAGTTTTAGTCCATTTGTTTTCCTACTTCCATTGTCTTAGCATGAATCATTTACTATTTCTTTTTTACTATACGAGTATGTAGAGAATGTACCTCATTTTGATCAAATTACAGACTCTGCTATTTATATAACCTCTTAATTTTAAGTTCTGCTTCTCTTCTACAAATAACGTGGCTCATAAAAAGAGAAAAAACAACACGCCTATTTTTTTTTTTAAATTTAATGCAACGTCGTATTTCTTCGTCATGAAAATGGGCTACTTAACCCACTTACGTCTTTTAAATTTAACAACTTCATAAGACTTATTGCAGCTCAGATGTCGAACGTTCTTATCTACAATCTCTCTCTTTTGTAGCTCAGAAACAATAGTTATAGATAGATAGATTTATTGGTTTTAAATTATACAGAAAGTTAAAAAACACGTCAAAAAGTACATATAAACTAAGGCAAATTATTTGCCTCTAAAAATTCTCTAACAGAATAAAAACATCCAGTATAGATAATATAAATATTACCTATATATTGATCAGCGGGCAGTTTTTGGTAAATCGCTGAACTGATTTCGACGAAAGACTTGTCGTTTGAAAGGGTTCAACGTACAGATAGGCAATAGGGTGTCAGAATCGCGTTGAGTGGATTTTAAGGGTTGGATTTTCAAAACATCGATTTTTTACGTTACAAATTAGCTGATATATAAGCAGGCTTTGTAAAAACAATTTGTAGTCAAAATAATTATTTTTCATAAAATTAAACAATAAATCTGTTTGAAGAAAAAACATTAATAAATATGCTCGATTTTAGAGCAACCGGCTCATGATTTGTAGGAAAAGCAATGTACAAAACGTTGATAAACTTTTAACGAAAGCATGCTTCCAAAAAACCTGTTACTTATAGTAGATACTATTGTTTACCCTATAATTTAATATGCTAAACAGATTTAGCTATCTTCAGAACTGAATTCGTAAAGTAGGTACCCATCAAATTAACTAAATCTTAATTGAAGCTCAGTTCAAGTATTAACGTTAAATAATAAAACAATTTATGATAAAGATATTATGTTTTATCTCTTTAAAACGCTAAGTTGTATTACGTACAACGTGTTCTGAAAATTATTATGTAACATAAGGTAGCAGCACCGTTCCAAAAGCTCTTTGAGTTTGAGAGAAAAATTATAACTGGCTCTGCCTTTCGTAACAATTTGGCCATATCGATTTTAGAAACATTTAGTCTAAAAATATAGTCTTAAAATATCACGAATATTTAGTAAGAACAACTAAAGGCCGCTGCACGCGAGGCTGGATACGCTGCTAGGATTTCTGCTTCCCGGTAGGCTGCAGGTACGAAGCTGGAAATATTGCGGGCTGGCCTGCTAACTCACAAAATAGGTTTTTAAATTAGAACAGGGGCTATTTTCCTTGCTAGGCCCGCTGCTAGTTATAAGCAAGAACCAATCAAGAAGCGGTAGCTTGTCACGTGAGCGACTTGAACAAACGCCCACAAACCAACATGTCGTCATTCTGCTCAGTCAGATAACAGACACGTTTTGCTCTGTGTTTATATTCGAACTGTCACTACGCGTGCACCAGATTTATTCACAAGACTAGCTAGGAAAAACGTCTCGTGTGAAGTGAGCACATAACAGCAATGAAGGAAACCAGCGCTAGAAAACTAGTAGGCAAATCTAGCAGCGTTTCGAGCCTCGTGTGCAGCGACCTTAAGATCCCGTGTGTTCAGTTCGACCTAGTTTAATTTTTGTCCATAAATTCATTTTTTTCACCAATCTTCGTTCAAATCTAATTTCTATAATTTTGAGTCAACTGAACAAACGTACAGAAATTAGGCGAAGAAAAACATATCGTCAGGTAATTATTTTGTCAGTTTTATATATTTTTGCACAAAAAAAACTTGCAATTCTGTAGTTTTATTGTATCTATATTTCTTCATTGCCAAAGTGTACTTAGACGTTGCTTCGTTTGCTCTGACCTTCCAAAAATAGAAAAAATATCGTTTAGAGGTTATTTACGTGTTTATATATAAATAATTTATAATTTGTTTTTATTAATTATGCAGATCTCGTTATAGTAACAGGTACGACCGGTAAAATTATACTCATTTATAACTAGCTTTGCGAAAAAAACAAAGCAAAATGTGATGACAAGAGTGCGTTTTATTGTTTACGCGCATGACTTACGCATGTCGGCTCTTCACCAATCAGCTGTTCTGGACATTTAACGACGATAGTGATCAGTGTCATGGCGGTTTTCAAGGACGCTTATCTTCAACGTGCATTTGTTTCAGACGTATAGATTTTTGTTTTGGCGTTTTCGGCATCAGAACTGCCCCGGACCAGGGCAGGCTAAATGGGTAACTATTGGTTAAAGAAATTTGTTTATTGTTTACATATACAGTATGTAAACACGTAAGGTGCACATCGGGAAATTAACATTGGGAAAAAATGACTGGATCAGAGTGAGCCTTGAAATATTGTTTTTCAATTTGACAGATAATATTCTTTTGCAAAATGAATGTGTATACTACCGAAGAAAATATTCAAATGATTACAACATA
Organism: Xanthostigma xanthostigma; assembly: GCA_963575645.1. NCBI lineage: Eukaryota > Metazoa > Arthropoda > Insecta > Raphidioptera > Raphidiidae > Xanthostigma > Xanthostigma xanthostigma. Next base: position 2,498,163 of record OY754469.1, on the reverse strand, counting down.
ATCGGACTTTTTTTATTAATGGGACATTAAATTCCCAGAAATACTTAAATATGGTGCGAGATCAAATATCTCCGCCTATTTGTGTTGAACCTAAAGACATTGGGTCACTGATTTACCAACGCGCATACGTCATACCAGTCAGACAATTTTTGAATAAAATGTTTCCAAACAGATGGAGTTGTTTTTTTGTTTTATTTTTGTACAAAAAATTAAAATAATTTTTTTGAGAGCTTTTTATTATTAAAAAAGCCAAGTAAAATATAAATAAATCAAAATAAAATGGAAATCCTCAAGATTACAACGATAATTCAATAGAAATAATAATTAATGCAGTCATGGCTAACTCTGATCCAAGTATTTTTTCCCAATGCTAATGTGCACCTTACGCGTTTACATACTGTAATTATTTAAGCAATAGTTACCCATTTGGCCTGCCCTGCCCCGGGGCAGTTCTGATGTCTAAAACGCCATAAATCATTTTTTTTATCTGAAATATAAGAACGTGGTAAATATAAGAGCTTAAACTCAGATACTGAAAAATGCTAAACCCTTGGAATAGTTGGAATGTAGTTTTCTCCTTATACTAGGTATTGACCCGACTCGATTTCACTCTACCGTGCGTAAAGAAGTTTCACTTCAAAAGTAGTGTTCGTTTAGAGCACTATACAATTTAGTCGAAAGCGTTTTTATCGTTCTTTGATTGTAAATTAAATATTGACGTAAATGCGAAGATAAATTTATTCGTGCTTACATTAATTTTCCACAAAATAAACACGGCTCGCTGCTCATTATAAAGTTCTGATGCCGTTTGTCACGTAAACTTGATTTGAGGATAGTTTTCAAGGTTAATCTGTCAACTTATTAATGAGACACATTTTATTTCTTTGAATGAAAATTCATTGCAAACCGCTTAGTTACTATAATTCTCCTCTTATTTCACAGGAAAAATGTATAACATAGAGACATCAGAATTAGGGACCATTCATTAATTACGTAAGGACGATTTTGGCCATTTTTGTCGCCCTCCCCCAGTCCATGTAAGATTCCTCGTGCTCCCCTTCTTACGCAATATTTAAAATAGTTTTTCTAAATAGTTGAATGTCGTTAGAAAAGGATCAATTACACTAAAAACTCATAATTTGAAAAAATAGATCTCAACGATTTTGCTCTCAAATATCCCTCACTCTACATTGGAAAACACATATTCCGACATTATTACGTAAAAAATGTTTTTATCCCTCTCTCCCCGAGACAAGATCATGTAGAGATTTTATCAGCCCCCCTCCCCTCTCCCTCTCTGGACCTTTAAATATATGAGCATATCAAATTATTTAAAAAGTATAGGGTAAATCTCGCGATGGGGGAAAAGGGGGCCTCAAAACATCTTACCAAATTTTGCAAAAGGGAGGGTCCAAACAAGAAAAAATACCTGGCGTAAATAATGGATGTCTCCTTATAACGTAAGTTAATTGTCTAAAATCAGATCGATGCTCATTTTGATAGAGCCTTATATTTAGGGGAGAAAAAATAATAATAAATTCCTAAGTAGGGCATAGGGCCTCTACGAAAATTTTAAATCTAGTCCTCTTTTGCCATATTTTTGACTTGAAGCCAGGTAGTTCCTTGTTCCATAACTTCTTCACGAACAGTTCTTCTCCACGATGTTTTTGGTCTTCCCCTTTTTCGGTATCCTTGTGGGTTCCAATCCAAGGCTTTCTTCGCTATGTCGTCATCTGTCTTTCGTAGCGTGTGTCCTATCCAATTCCATTTCCTACGTTTTATAGTTACACAGATTTGTTCAAGACATGCACGCTTCCAAAGTTCGTTGTTCGAGAAAAAATGGAAAACAAAATAATATTTTAGGTGTCTCTTGAATAGGTCTCATCTAGTAGAATTAAAAACATTTTTTTCTTGTAAAATATTGTATAGGTAACTGAAAATAACGCAAAGAAAAATATTTTATACCATCCAGCCACAGATGTATCTATGTTACTATGTGTCGGTCAGATCATTTAGTGCCAATACGGTACTCGATGCATATTGAGCATTCCATTTGACGTAATAAGGTCGTATATGTTATTGTTATGGCGAAAGTACTATTTTCTGCGTACATGCTACATCACACATATTATTACGTACTACTGACCACATAATATTATAGGAAATCATTTACAGTGCGTCTTGAAATGTCTGGACTTCAATATCTAATTATAGGTAGTGTCTATAGTTGTTCGATAAATAAAATTATCGACCAATTTTTCAAACAAATATATTAACAAAAAATAATAATTAATACATTGACGTTTCGGTCGATAATTTTATTTATTCAACACGCGTGAGTAATATATAATTTCGGGGCCCTGCTAAATTCGGGAGAAATAATAAATTACTTCATGTTGACGCGTAGAGTGCTAATAATGAGCCGAAACTGTACGATAATGTATTACTGCATAGTTTCTGGAGCAATAGAAACACGTTAGCGATTTGTATATATGAAAACAGCATCGCAATTAAGCGAAAGTCAGGGCCATCTTGTGTGTATCGAGGGCGGTGGGTACGTCAATCAATGAAGTGATTTATTATTTTTCCTTCTTTTATCAGGGCCCCGATTACATATTATTCGTGCTAGTTGAATAAAGTATTATGTGCGACCATTGATCGAAGAAGAATATTCCAGTCACGTGTTACCGCACTCGCTACGCTCGTGGAATCTTCTCCTTCTCTCACTAGTCGCACAATATACTATTATTGAAGAATTCTAATCAGACGTTAATAAAAGATTTGAGTATTTAGAGAGAGATTGTGAATTATAGACGCTCAACAGCAGAGGTCATCAGCGTCTATTTTGAGTATTGTCTTAAGGTTGATAATAATATTATTAAAAAGAAATATGCAATTAATCATATCGCAAGGAATGGTTAAAGTTCTATTGAACAATTTATAATGATATTCCAGTCTTGTTGGGATTCCCGAACATATGATTTTCTCTTTTAGATTGCTTGTAGTAAACAAAGACAGAACAACTTAAACATTAATTTTTATTTGTTATTCAACCGCGTATTTCTTAGTATCTCAATTTTTCAAATCCGTATTCGCCGAATCCGTGTTTTCAGCTGATACTTTTAAATGATTTATAATAAGTGGCTGCTGTTTCATGAACTGGTCAGTTATGCCGTTCTTTTTGTGTATAATGCAATAACACTTGACAGGTTTTCAATAATCTCACGGGGAAAGATTAATATCAGACACCTGGTTTTCTTAACTTTGTGTGATTTCTCAGCTTAAGGCCGATGCACGTCTGGTTTTGCCTCTAGATTTGTCTTCTATAGGTTTCAAGCGTGCTGTGGTGCTGGATTTTATGCGTTCCCTTCATATACGATCCTTGTTTTGAAGCTGGTTTTGTAGATGGGTTTGGTGCGCGCGCAGTGACAGTTCAAATGTTAACAAAAGTGAACGATTATTGTCTCTGAACAGAACACACACTATGACGCCGTGTTTGTCGCTCACAAGCAGACAAACAAGCACGCAAATTAACCCCGGTTCCAATTCTGAGATCATCTTGTGACCACACACGCGATCTAGTAGTGATGTCATTTTTATCTTCGCAACTAGCACGCTAGCCAGCACGAATCCCAGCAATGATTCCAACCTCGTGTGCAAAAGTGAACACATTCAGGTGTGTTTTGAGCATTTTGAGGACAATTAGTGCTCCCCCCCTCCCCCGGGATGTCGTCTATGATCGCACGCAATAATGACCGGGTTACAATTGTTTAAATTCGAAGCAATTTACCATATACCAGGTAATTTTAAGTATCTTCACTGAACAATAAATACATCAACTTTTGAAATAACATTATACAAAAATTCGTAAATGCCATTGTTCGAAAATGGGTGTCCATGAAAAAAAATGTTTCCATATTTAATTAGCTGATAATTGAGTCTAGTAAATAGTAAATACCTATCATAAACAGTTCGTTGACATTTTAGTCATTTACTGGTCGGAGAACTTCATAATCTTAATTGATTTTCAACGCAATTTTTAAATAATTATAATTAGAGTTTGAAAAACTTGTAGAAAACACTTTTTTATAGCAACGTGTACTAAAAAAATTGGTTGTCTGTAAAGTCGGTTTACGGACGATAGTTTTACGTGATAACATATTCCGCTCGAATATCATATTTAATAATACATAACCTACATTTTAGTAGCTGTCAAACTATATTTTTACCGACTAATAATTTGATGAACCAAAGCAAAATACATATTTTTAAGCAATTAAAACAGACATTTAAAAGAATGTATATATTATATATTTGTTAACAAACCGTATAATTTATCTGCTGTTATGAAATGCAGATATCTCCCAAGATTTGTTTTTGATACACAATGTAGCTGCGTTTGTGTACAAACTATCAATTGACAAATAACGATGTATTATCTGAAAAAATGCTTTAAAAATTCGATAATTTATGTCATTTTTATTAGATATCTTGATTTTAAGTCTTAATATCCACGGTTTATAAAACAAAGGCCATCTGTCAGATGTAGCTCTCGCTGGAACAGCTGAAAAAAATGTTGAACGCACACTACTCTCTGACGTCACGCTTGGGCCGATCGTGCATCTCTATCGCTTATATCGCGCTCTCGCTTGCGGAACGTTACTCTTTTTCGTGTGTGCTGGCGGTGTTTCATCAATTTATAAGACGGTATCACGTCAAAAGTAAAAAAAAAATATTTTTTTAAATATAAAGTTTTTGTTCAAAAGTCCCCCAACTCGATATACAGGGGGGCTGTGGAGCAAAATCTATGTATGTACGCGAGTTTCGTACCTAGAATTTTGCAACGAAACAGTAAGAAGAAAGATTTTAAGAGTTGAAAATAAAGAATTGATCATATCCAGATACCGGAGAATTCTTTGTTATCACGGAAGCATTGAACTATAAAGAAATTGACATTAAAACGTTGTCATTGATCATTTGTTTTTTGATTGTTTTGTAGTTTTTTTTTGATTGCAATTGTTTTATAAAACAAAAGAATCGGGAATTTGTCTCTTCTTTCTTGTATGTAAAATAATTGTTTCACAAAAAATATTACCTAGTTTTGAACTTTGTTTTTTAATCAAGCGTCGACTTTACAAGCGCTTATAAATAAAACTTTTTTAATTATTTCATGCTTCTTTGTTCTTTTATTTTTTTATAAAAGTATGTCAAATCGTCAACGACAAAGACATTAAGTTCTAAACAAAATGGCAGGTCAATTCTGAAAGCAGCATAGGACTAGTCGCTATTTTTACAGAACGTCAGTAAAATAGTCACAAAACGTCTGTAATTTCTAGCGGCTTTGTTGTTTTGTATGACGACTATACGGGAAAAACTCGATCAGAATTTTTGTCTATTGATTGGTCTTGGCATCGTTCGGAATTTGGTAGCAGTGGCAGTTAGTATAAATCTACGCTATTTTTATTTAAACTCGGAATTTGTCAAAACGGACATTGAGTAAGCGAAGGCGCTAGGAAAATCGTTGCTGATAGTAACAAAATCTTTTTATTGATTGATTATCGCAAACATAATTTCAAATCATTTATTAAACGCTTTATATTAGTTTGGGTTGTAACTAACTATGTATGTATGTATGTATGTATTATGTATGTATGTATGCATGTAACGGAATCTTTGAGCATAATTTTCACCAATTTCCCGAAGTCTGATTAATTTGAAACTTTGCATACGTATCAAGGACCGATGACAATGCAATAATTTGATAACAGTTTCCCATTATCCTTATTAGGACCCCCAGGATTAATAAATTCTTTTATAGATCCTCTGTAGTAAACGCTTTATTTTCACCAATTTCCCGAAGTCTGATTAATTTGAAACTTTGCATACGTATCAAGGACCGATGACAATGCAATAATTTGATAACAGTTTCCCATTATCCTTATTAGGACCCCCAGGATTAATAAATTCTTTTATAGATCCTCAAACTAAAAAGTGAAAAATAAAATATAGTTTAAAAAAAACTAAAAAACACGCTTTATATCGAACTAAAAAGTAAAAAATAATTTTTTTAAAATAAGCTTAAAAAGCGTTGGGCGCTCGATGTACGAAAATGTGGAACAAAGCGCCCAACGCTTTTTAAGCTTATTTTAAAAAAATTATTTTTTACTTTTTAGTTCGATATAAAGCGTGTTTTTTAGTTTTTTTTAAACTATATTTTTTTCTTAGCTTTTTTCAGTCGCACTGAGTAAATACTAAATACAATAATTGTTATCATTGGAAATGCCAAAAGGTCACTCCATATTTACTTTTCAAACTCATAAACACCGATTACTGATTCTTATCATATTTTTTTTAATTGTTTCCCATTATTAAGTTCAAAAGCCTTCGTAAACAATGTGCAAATATACAAAATTTTATAACCTTATTAGGGTTATATAAAGTTAAGTTTATAAAAAAATCCTTTGAATTATTACAACAGCGGTCTGTTTGCTGAACAAAAGGATGTCTTGACAATTATTATTTTAAAAGGTTTTCTGTGAATATGATTCTATGACCTTTAACCGCTTTATTGATAAAATTGAATTGTGTTTTAAGAATTTTAATTACCGTATTATTATAGGAGAACCCCCGTAATTTGTGTGCGTGTTTAATTTCCATTACGAATTTTAAGTCTTATATATTTTGTAATTCATGCATCGTTAAATTATTAATTAATTAATCAGTTTATTGAATAATCTACAGATGTTTTAATTAAATTACTGGGTCCATTCGACATAATACTTTATACCTGCAAGACTATGCACGTAGCATCAGTGGCGTTTCGTGTTTAAAGGAGGCGAAAATCGCAACTCTTCAAAATGTTTTGAGGTTATGGTTATATTGTTGTCATCATATTCCAATCAGAATGTTTACAAATTTCTAAGGACTCCACTGTTTTTAAATCACTTATTATTACGAGTCAGAAAATATAAATCAAAATTTTTAATTTTTTTTTTAAGGTCAGTATAATATTTTTACGCGTGGCTATTTTTTTCTGCTGAAAATCTCGGGAATAAAAAATGATAATTGACGTCAATATGACCCGAAAGAAATTTTTCCAAAATCGATCTAGCCTTTATTATTGTTTTGTTTAGACAAAAAGACTTCAAAACAGTTAATTTTGGAACTTCTTGAAACAGATTTATCTGATGCAATTTGTTCTGGTGGCAATCGATACTAGGTATCTACCATTCAATAAATTATTGAAGAGTTCTAATCAGACGTTAATCAAAGATTTGATTATATCTACCATGCATATTGCATGCGAAGGTATACATTTTTAACGCTTAGTATGTGCATTGAAAATGATAATACAAGGGGTTAATCATTTTTGCGTGATACCTGAACAAACAGTAGATTTCAATTTTGTTCGTGAAAAGGTTAATGTTGTGAAACACGATGTGTACGCATTGGTTTTAAGGGCGTTGCGGTTTCTGGGCTTTTGTAAAGTGATATGATATACAGTTAAGTTTATGCCTGTTATATAATACACGTGGAGATAAACGCTTTGATAACGAAACACATTATCTTCTATCCGGACTAGGGCTGGAATAGTTTATCGATAATATCTGTTCTTCATTGCCCACACTGCCGCCGACGACATATTGTGCTCTATATTACAGCTTTTCGCTCAAATTGTGTCTGTTTGAAAAAGGAGACTGTTCTATATAAACCATTTTTAGATTGATTCGAGTTCATTATAACTCCTGAATTGTAACTGAATATCACGGACAGCGATTGTTGATTGTCTGTACGTTCAAGCGTACATCCGAGCTGTACATATCGCAATTCTTGACAGAACGCTTTGATTAATTTTTTCTCGCTTTCTTTACTATCAAAGTAGAATCAGATCGACTATAAAACTGAAATCCGACTTAAAGATTTGCCAATTCAGTTCATCGTCCGAAGTTAAGGTGCCGAAATTGTTTTATTTGTGACAAGCCCCCAGCTCCCAGAAGATAAAAGCAAATTATAAATATGAACCGGTGCTAAGCCCAGGTGACTCTATTCGTGACTGTAAAGAAAAGACGATGTTTAAATGCTCTGATATCGCCAAGCCCTAAATCAGCCCCTATTTCGGTGTATGCATGTAATACGAAACTTAACATTATTAAAATAACTTACCAGTAATACCGTGTATCCTTGATTATTAGTAACTGGGAAGGTATAATTTATATGTGGAAGATTTGTAGTCATTGTCGAAAGTGCATATTTTATAAGGGAATTTGTTTCGTTTTTAACTGAAAATCGGAGCTTGTCGAAGAATTTTATTGAAGTTTATTGATTCGTCGTTTATTTTCCGTAAACCTTAAAATACGAAAGCTAATTCATTTTTATTGTAATAGCTATTTATATAGTTAACTTGTATTGGCGTTGCCCGGCTTCCGTTTATATTGGTTCATACCCTTTTATGAGATACTTGTATGATAAATCGATTTGTTGTGCAATTGATTCATAACAATTAATGAATCCCGCATAAGAATGAGTTTAAGCCATCGCTTATTAATTCGAATGTAAGATAAAAATTTTCAATGGACTCCTTGACATTTGATGTCGCTTTTTCTCAGACTAATACGAATATAGGTAAAAAAAAATTGTAATTTTTGTGATACCAAATAAAAAAGGTTTGCACTCCGGGAGTGCCAGCTGAAGTGAAAACTTGAATATTAAGATCAAAATGGTTTGTATCATAGATAGCATTTTTTTATGTACGATATTTCAACGCTAGATGTCTAACGTTGTATAAATAAAAGTTTCCGTCTTACGCACACGTGACCGATCAGGACACGTGACCTGACGGCGAGTTTAAGATTTTTTACCCATTACAAAAAAAGTGTTCAACGCCGCTAAAGAAGTTTTCACTTAAAAAAAAAAAAATTAAATAGTTTTTTTGTTTCTTTCGACTATCGGAAATTGTTAAGGTATATTTTTTTGTTGAGTATTTGGAAAGAATTCCGTGGCATAAGGATCGAAAATGAAGCAATACTGAGATTTTTTTAAACTTGCATTTAATACTAACGTTTCGATACGTTTTGTATCATCTTCAGAGTATTGCTTCATTTTCGATCCTTATGCCACGGAATTCTTTCCAAATACTCATCATTAACTTCAATGGATCACAGTTACTCTATTTATTGAATAGAGTCAATCTTCATATTTTTTTGTACTTCACACTTAACCGGAAGTGTACATGCATTTTTTTTTTCAAAAGTCAACATATATTTTTTTACATTTTCGAAATTTTGTTCTAGCCGGCACATTATGACCATATTAAACATTTTTCGAAAAAAATGAGGTCTGTGAGACAAACGCCTAGCTTTTAAGTGACATAAATATTTATATTTTGGTGTTGGGGATAAATGTTGTGTGATGAACTTGATTGACTCCGATTAATAATGTTGTTTTTGTTGTTGCAGCGTGGAGCGCGATCGACTGCGGGAGCGCGAGCGTCAAGCACGCGCGCAGATGTCCTCGCAGGCTGAACGCGAGGCTGAACCCCCTGGCGCACCTCACTTCGGCCCGCCAGTCAGGGTGAGTGTTTATTTTTCACTTATAAAAAAAAAATCACCCTCTCTGCTGTATCTTACATATTTTTATTCAACTCATGCGCGTTATACATGTTTTATCATGCCTAAAAACCGAACCCTAAATAGCCATTTACCGACTGGTGACAATTACTTGTCATAACTCAATGAAGATTCCTACTAGCTCGGCCATTGTGGAGTAATGAAAATAAACGTAACTATTTTCTGAGTCGTAACGAAATAGTAGGTAACAACAACTCCCTGTTGTTACCCATTGAGACAAAAATTGAGAGGCCGAATGTTTTCGACATGGAGTTTATTCATAACCGGCTAACCTCAAACCAAAACATTGAATCGTGCTGTTTGGTGCTGTTAGTATTGACAGTTTTTTTTATAATGAGAAATAAATAGATATTTACAACATCTCATTATAATTAAAACATGAATAACGCGCAATTGTTGAATAAAATTATGGGCGCAACTTGTAGGCTAAGTCATGACCTGTCAGCGCGATGTTAATGACTTAGACTACTAGTTACGCCAATAACTATTATGTTCTTGTTCGCATTGTTATTGACCCAACGAGTTTTTTTTTTATCGAACGATTTAGTATGGCTTGTGTGATATTTCAGAATTCATACGAGGGAAAACCCATCGGTTCCCGATTACCCACCTGTTGATGACCTCTCGTACACAAATGTGTCATAAAAACCATATTATTTTTAACGCGATCGGCCATCTTGAAAAAAACTACTTTATTCCAAAAATTAAAGATCAATTGCATTTTGAGCAAGAAAATATGTATTTTTTTTCGTAACTGCGTTTTAAGTTAACCCTTAAATTTCATATTGTAGGATGCAGCTTACATAATATTGTAATGACTGAATATCATGCACCTTTTACTTAAAAAAAAATTACTATTGTCTAGACTGCATCCTACAAAGACAAAATGGAGAATTAAACGGACTAAGGCCTAGTTTATATGAGAGGCGTTCAACGCGCGTTTACAATTTCTATACAATTGTATATAACTGTTTACATGATAACGCGCGTTGGTGGCGCGTTGAACGAGCGTTATCATGTAAACAGTTATATACAATTGTATAGAAATTGTACAACGCGCGTTGAACGCTCTTCATGTGTGCTAGGCCTTAAGCTTTAAAATATTTTTTTAATTATTTTTTTAATTATTTTTTCAATAATCCCCCATACCCTGGACATACATAATTCTTTAAATATATAAATAAAAAAATCAGGCATTTAAGGGTTATTTAATAAAAAAAAAAAAAAAACAGTAGTCCGTTGATGATAATTGAGTTTGTATTTTTTTATGTTGAAATTTCTAAGAATATTTTGTTACTTTAAAGAAGCGTGCGTATTTTTTAATTTTTGGAAATAAACAATTAAAAATTTAATTAATAATGAGTGCAGTAATCGCTTACAAATATTTTTGACGTTATTGATATATTTTGTGCAAGGTTTGAAATGTTTTTAAATTAATGTATGCGTCATTATGTTCAGCGTGCAATAATATACACGCGGTTTTTACTTGTTTGTGATTTTTTAGAGGAAATGACACTCGTGGTTACAATGCATTTTAAATCACTCGAAAATTTATAAATAATTTACATGATTCACAACAGTGGATAATAATTAGATAATATTGCAATATGCGAATCAAGTTCAATACATACAGTGTAATTTTTATCTGTGCTTTCTTTGATAGGTATAAATTTTATCGCGAGTTATGGTTTTTCTGTTGCGAATTTCAAAATGGTTTTTAATACACTTAGTTTTCGTCCTTTATAACTAGTCTTTATCGTTTTAAAAATGTGCGAAGTCAAAACGTTTTAAATATATTCAAAGGAAAACACCTAAATAATTTTAGTGTATTTAAAAGTTGTTTTTTATTCACGTTAATGTCAATTTCGACGGGAACGAGACATTTCTCACGGAGGCTGCGGTATTTTTTGTTAGCGCCAGGGTATTTGACACTCTAAAAAATATATGATTAAAACATGTGAACACAACATTTTGTCAAATAAGAAATCCTAAATATTCTGTTTGTATTCAGTAAAACACGAGATGAATTTGTTATTAAAATTGCAGTTTTTTAACATGCCAAAAAACTCTACCCGCCATGATGCTTTGCAATGTGACGTCTAACTTGTAGTAAACACGCATGTGAACGATACCGAGTTTTATTTGCACTTGTTTGTATATACTACAAGAATGACGTCACTGTACATGTGCTTTAGCGCCAACTTATATATTTAAAATTTTGAGTGCTTATTTTATTCCTTAAAACGATTACATTTAAGCGAATTCCTGTAGACTAAATTTTAAATTTGACATGTTCTATGTTGTTATTGCAACTCACAGAATAAATATTCTATTCTATAAACATTTTAAAACAATTGAAAAAATAGAGTCAAATAGCTTATTATGTTATCAAGAGATGCATACATAAAAAAACAGCAAAAAACCGTTACGTAATACTTGAACTTTCCTTTATCTGGACCCGATCATAGGCGGATATTGATTTTTGGCATAGAGCGACAACATGAATGGACCATTTTACGTTACATGCATGAAACGTAGCTTTTTTATACCCAAAAAAAAGGCCCGCGGAGGATCATAATATTAATACAGTTTGCATTACTATTTTATACGAGTCTTTACAATTGATAACAGCTGTAAATTGTTTGCAGCGATGTACGTTTTTAGTGTGATCGTAGATAGCCTCTGTCTGGCCGCAGGTCAAGGTTATAGGAGGTGCCGATGCGAATGAATCGTCATCATTGCAATCACCAGTGCCTCCTTTCTGCACTGACAACTACTGAGTATACAGTAGAACACATGTATTTTCAACCAATCGACTCCTGTATTTTCATCATCATCTTCTTCATCGACACTTTGTGGCAGCCATAGAAATAAAGCGTTTATTAATTTGACGATGTATTTTTCTATTGACTGATGCCCATATTCACCGAACACTATTAAAGATAGCAGTTACTAATCCTGGAACAAATTTATTCGTTAGAATAAAATTTACTTTCAATTCACCGAGTAAAATGGTAGGTAGAAGAGTTAGTTGAAGAATAAATACACACTTCACTATAGTATCGGAATATCTTGAAGTTCACCCAAAAATCCGAACGATGGCGTTAGTGTAAACGTCAATTAAAAAAAAGTTTCACAAAATAATAATGTTTTACCCTAACCCAATTGCACACAAAACTTCCACTAACTTTGATGTTTTACAACTATACACTTCACAAAAGATTAAGAAACAACACATAAATTCACAAGAGCAAACTGTAGATATAATACTCCACGTTTATAGGTTGGGTATTATGATCTATGTGGCGGCCATTCTTATTTTATTAGGCGAATAAATATTTATACCCCCGAAGTAAAACAGAATAGATTTATACCTGTAGTAAACATAATTGTGTTCGGTGAATCCGAATTATCGCTATTTATTCGAAGGAATAGCTTACCTGAAGAACAAATGAACCGAATAAATAACTACTTATTTGAATATGGCCATGAGTAACGTAAGACACTTTGTGTTAGATGTACGGATTGAAAACTTGAAATTATGGAATAAAATCAGTTGAAAACACATGAGTCTGGTACACTACTTCCTCCGCATATTTTTCAACAATTTATGTAATAGTAATTAGATTATCCGCAACTGGAAGACCGCGGTCCGCATCCTCCTAGAGAAATGTATGTGAAATAATATTGTAACCGGTTACACAGTGTTTTTTTCATTTTTAAAATTACGGCCGAATTAGATTTCATCGAAATGTAATAGTTTGTCATCAACTTTTAAATTGGATTCAATGCAATTGGCGTAATTATTATGAAATTGGCAACACTTTTCAAGTAGGTCACCTCTCTCTCTCTATGCATGTTACTCTATAATATCCAATCTTTGGGTATACTAGCACTCCATTTTATTTCCGTGTTAACATTGGTTCGTGTTTTGAAAATCCAATGATGTAATTTAATTGTTGTTATCTGTTTAGATCGAATATTCATATTTTATAAAAAAATATGGTACATTTTTTAGACGTTTTAATGTTTGTTTATTAATTATCACTGATTAGTGATTGTGTACAGTGATGTGTAAAATAAATAGTAACAGTGCATGGAAATTTTTAATGGAAATGAATTAAATTGTCTTATTTAATAAACAAATATTTCTGTTAAAATGTTCCGCAAGTTCAGACGACTGAAATAAATTTGAAATGAAGTGTTCTAGTCAGGCAAACATTTTATTGACACATACTCTCCCCAAACTTTGTATATGACTTCATTAGGCCTAGTCTGACATCTATTTCCTCTATAACTTTTTTTGATTTTGGGGCGTTTTCCCTCTAAATTTTCCGAAAGATGTCGTTTTGACATAGCTTAAAAACTTCAACCAAAACGCTAAAATAATGTTCTCCGACAAATAACATGAACCATAATGTCTGACACCTCGACATATTCGAGGTGTCAGACATTTTAAATGGTTCATGTTATTGATCGATAATAATACTGCAGTTATTATAGTCAATTTGTTCCTGGTTAACTCCAAAACTACTTGAACGAAAGCATTAGCAAAAAACCAAGAAAGGATAGTTATTTGCAAAATAGTACGGAAATCCACTCTCGACTTTTTACTTAGCATGATATGTAAAATAACAATTTCACTCTGTGATTAAATGAACATAAAACTGCATTTAAGAGCGATTGAGTTTAATAATGGCCCCTTTTGATAGGTGAAATCGTGTATTTAACGTATCGAAACGAAATGTTATTATGGCTGCATGATCAAATCAATTTTGTGTTGTTATTTGATAAACGCACATCATTCAATATAAATTATTGGTTATTGCACGCTGCATTCGCTGTATGCTCGCTCGATTTGTATACCTGTCCAAATCTCAACTACAGACCCGTTTTTTTTTGTCGTTATTGACACATAATGAATTACGCGTTCCCCATCTCACCAATGTCACCTTTTAATCAGCTGATAGTTAAAACCGAAATAAAAAAACGATTATTGCCTCTTTACTTATATTCAGGCAGATAATTGCTTGCTCTACTGACATCGACAACTAAAAAATTTATTATTGCTATTGTTTCGTATCGAAACGAAATGTTATTATGGCTGCATGATCAAATCAATTTTGTGTTGTTATTTGATAAACGCACATCATTCAATATAAATTATTGGTTATTGCACGCTGCATTCGCTGTATGCTCGCTCGATTTGTATACCTGTCCAAATCTCAACTACAGACCCGTTTTTTTTGTCGTTATTGACACAGAATGAATTACGCGTTCCCCATCTCACCAATGTCACCTCTTAAATCAGCTGATAGTTAAAACCGAAATAAAAAAACGATTATTGCCTCTTTGCTTATATATTCAGGTAATGATTTTTTTCATCATATATATTAATACGCTAAGGTTTAAGATGTTTGCTTCCCTTTTTAGAAAAAAACACACAATTTCTGCACATAAATTATATATCATTTTAGAGATAATTGCTTGCTCTACTGACATCGACAACTAAAAAATGTATTATTGCTATTGTTTTTGTAAATTAATTAAACTCTGAACAACGTCTGCCATCTGACGGCGTAACGTTAATACTTCGATCTGACCTTCATATTGTAAATACTGCATACTGCCATCTGACGGGCAACGCAGAACAACGCTTTTGCTACTTGCGCCTCTATATGACAATTTTAGTAAAATATTTCTTCTACAACAAAAAAGAAGAACGTTATAAGCAGTGTGCAAAATTAGAAACTAATTGAATACCTGCAATCATATTTAAAAAATAATTTTGTAAAGTGATAATTATTATACTTGTTTAGTGCGAATAATTCGCACAGGTCACGCTAGTATCAAATAATATTGTAATTTTTATATAAGACGCTATAATATTCCGTTGAAATTTTTAATAAAGCAATATCTATCTATCTTGACTATGGGCCATCTACTCAACATTTTACTGAACTATCATATGCGAAGTGTTTCGTATAGTAAAGCATTGTGTAAATATTGTTTACAATTATGGAAGCTACACACGCTATTGAAAAATCGGAGGAGAATCATGATATGTGTTGTGCGCAGTATCTAGTTGTGTTAGTGTAAATGTTCATGTCAAATTATTAAATTGAAATGTGACACCGTTGAATATACATCTCTTTCCAAATAAAACGTTTGCAACAAACTTAAGCTTGCATCAATGATTCTGCCACATTTTATGATGTGACCAGTACTCGCGATTTATGTCAAGGGTTTTTTTTTCATACATAATACGTCAGGGAATTTTTGTTTTCACCGGGGAAACCCATCTTTTTAAGGATAGGTATAAGACATGAACAAAAGCCATTTTTTATCGCGTATATTTACTGTTTTTTGTTTTTTAGGAATTGTCTTTTTTTTGTATGTATTTAACAGAAGTTGAAGCGTGAGTTTTTCACTTATATTTTTGTTGTTTTAATAATTTTTGAAAATTTGGTTATAAATTAACCTTTCACTGCAAAGTCAGTATTATACAGGGTGAGTCAGACCACCCGTATCAGTCGTATTCATATAGTTAATTTAATAGATATACAGTAGAACGCCGATTATCCGAATTAATTGGTACCGGGGTCGATTCGGATAATCGAAAATTCGGATAATCGGACATGTAGTTTCTTGCCTCTAGCTTTCAACCATAACAGTTGAAATATATCTGGACTCCAGCGAGTTCCAACCTCGACGAGTGCTGGATACCATTGTAGCGTCTACACGGCAATTGTCACTCGCATTTTTGTATTCTTGCGTCCCCACAAAACTTGTTTTTATTGAAAAATTACTTGGTTTTAATTTTTCATATTACGCTTAGGACCGATTCGGTTAACCGACGTTCGGATAATCGGCGTTCTACTGTATGTTGATTTCCAATATTGGTATGCACTGCTACTGATCGTTTGTACGGAACACCCAGGGAGCGAGTTCTACTCGCACTTGTCTGTTTTTTTTATGTGTATAAGCTGTTTTGCTCTTCGGTCGCAGATAATAGACGATAATTTGAACACAAATATTAGCCAAATAGGGAGCTATTATTTTTATTGTTACTTATAAGTTACTTAACATGTAACTGTGATATCATCATATTTTTTTACGCTTGAAAGCGGTCGAGATTTCAGGGTTACCGAACCGACCGACTGCCAGCTGATGATTCATGGTTAGATTTTGAATGTTGTATATATTTACTGGTTGATGTTTCTTAAAATGCATAATAAATAAGTGTACACCTCTATGTAGATAATTATTGAGCTGTGATTCATGCATAAGAATGCGCTTTAGGGAAGTTGTTTTGCACATGCTTTGATTTCAAAATGGAAGGAAATGGGTTAGACAAAGAAAACAGTTATCAGTACAAATAAATATCGCCTTAACTGTGTCAACAATTGTAAATTTTGAACGTAAATTGTATGCAGTTTATTAGAGCTGTAACAAACCGTATGTATTCGTTACTGAGTAACGGGTACATCGTCTGATTCGAAGTAACGAATCGTTACTTACAAATTCATTTCGTTACTCGCATCTTTCGCATCCATGTCAGTTCGACTCGTTTGATGCGGTTATACGTTATACGAACGAAGTCATACCGTATCACGTACGCGACGCGCTTCGTTGCGATGCTTGATGCTAGTACACGATTGTATGTCGTATGAAAAGTAACGAGTAACGTAACGATACGAAATTAACGGATACTGGTTCTTTAAGTAACGAATACATACGAGTACACAATTTCTCGTTACTTTTACAGCTCTACAGTTTATAAAATTCTCAAATCGACTAGTCAATTTTTTCCATTTTGGTTTGTCCATAAATTTATCATGATGTAACGAAGACCAATTTTTAGATATTATAATATTGTATTGTCATCCAAACTACATACGTATTCAAAATTTCAATTTAATCGGATAACGGGAAGTGGGTCGAATTTAAATTGCAAGATTTGATTTCAGACAGACAGACACCGGGACAGGTGAAACTAAATAAGAGCTTGTAAAAAATATGTTTTTTTTCTGATATTCATATTCGCATAAATTGTGCGAATTCTAATATTTGTTACATCACTATTAACACTTTGACGGACAAACCGGCTTAGACCGTCATAAACCAAACATCAAAAGTTTGACACGACGGCTGAAGCCGTCGTATACTACGGAACGTTTTATAGCCAGACGGGTGTAGCAGTCTATTTTCATACCCTGTGTACTTTGTGTCACCGTACATATATCTACTAAGGCAATATTGTCACAACATATCAACTTTTAAAAGTAATTCAAACATATGAAAAAAACGATAGTGTCAAAATTGGAACAAAACTGAATTTTTAAGTGTCCGTCAAAGTGTTAAGCAGTATTGTCTTCGCACATTGATAGGGAACGAATCAGTTGTTAAAAAACCGACATCAACACCCGCAAAGTAGCGAGTAAAGACGGATAATAGGTTCTAAATTGTTGTGATTAAGGGGTTGACAATAATTTAGTTACTGCAAGTACCGCCACTGACAAGCAAGAGACAGCTGCCGGTGTTCTGGTTTGAAGCGTTGCAGGAAGTACCGGAAGTTGAACTGTATATGTGCGCGGAGGGCTCCGGGAAAGAGATCGGCGTCGACGTCGCACCGATATCACCGACCCCTACATTGCGCTCGTAAAATATGCATATTAACACTTTGAAATGCGCTTCGGGGATGCTTCGCCTTATGCGGCAAAAACTTCTACCGCTGCAGCTACTAATTTTGGCCCGGTTTAACGAACAACCTTTTCTAATTGCAAGTTACATGTATAGGTATTCATTGTAATTGATTAGTCTATTTTGATAAACTAATATAATTACACCAAAATTAACGACATATAATCACATTCATTTGATAAAAATTTATTGTACACTAGTCACCTCCAGGATTCAAACCTGAAACTTCCAATTTTGCGTTGATTGTGTTCTTAATTATTCTACAGTCATTTAAGTCTAAAGCTTTATTACGTATTGTAAACCCCTTCGATTTTATATCTTTTTAGGGTATAATTAAGGTATATTCAGTGAAAAACTAAATTTAACATTTACAGAATTTTGAAAAATCCTATGTTCATTGAAATGGATAACAGGTAAAAAAAAATGAGTTTTTTACGGTAATCACTAATGTTTAATTACTTTTTTAAGTATAATTAGTAAAGTTAACATCATAAAATTAAAATAAATATCCGCACAAGAAAAATAGATTACATCATGAAAATGCGTAAGTTATACTAAGTAATGCATAATCAGAATGTACACTTTTACCAGCTTTGCGTGAATTCTTGATTGCGGTCAACACTTGACTCGATATTTCGACCTACCTACATAGATAGTGTTTCTTTGTTTTGTTTGGCATCTCAGATAAGCCCCAAGCACAATAAAATGTTTGTATATTGGATATCTAATTACGCTGACTATAATTACACGCGTTAGAATAGTGTGTCCATTGAAATGACCGCCAGGACCGAAGGGGTTAAAGTAAAGGCTGATAAAATATAAAATTGCAAAGTTACCTTATCAAAAAAACTTAAGTTATTTTTTAAAAAAGAAGCTAGATCAAACTTTTCTAATAAAAATGTTAAGAAATTAATATTTTTTGTCATATTTAATACTATTTTCACATTAAAAAAAAACTATTTTTCCTGATATTAATATTCGCAAAATATAGACATGAATCTTGCGTTACATCACTGGAACATAGAAATAAGAGATTTTACTGCATTGTTCGCGATATACATTTTTTTGGACATTTTAATAATATACAGATTTCGAACTTAAAAGTTTAATAGAAAAATTTAAATAAAATAATATACGCGTCAAGTTATTGTGTCTGAACTTTCAATTGTTAAACAAGTCACAGTCTAAACTCGTAAACGTCACTTCCCACACGTAACCGCATACGAAACAAGTGAACGAGCTGGTGTATTTTGACTGTGAAGCAAGCAAGTATTATATTATGTATTTATATTTGGCGAAGTAGGCCAACAATCTGGGCCATTTCGAACAAAAACAATTAGATAATTTTTCTATTTAATATTTTAATATGTCACACTGTTACCTATATAATATTCGATAACAAATTATCATAATTAATGTCTTCAATTATACTTAATACGTAGGTACTAGTGATGTAATGAATCGCATCTTTTTTGACATTTCGATTTAAATTGAAAATATTAAATAAGACAATTACGTTATTAAATTTTTAAAAAATAACTGCTAATTTACCCTTGCAATTATATCTTTTATCCTAGCCTTTACTTTAACATTAAGTAATAAAGCTTCAGTCTTAGTATTAATAATCAATCTAGTACCCAGAACCTCTACAAATGTGTGCGTGCGACTTGCGCGGCAATTAGCTGCCAAATTTTAGTCTGGGACAAATGGCGACAGATTTAGAAACTGTATATTTCGCAAATATCGACGACTCATATTCGTATTCGCATAAAAATTACCATTTGTTACGTCACTAGTCAGTACCACAAGCAAAATATGATAACCTTTGGGAAGAATTTTTCCATAATGTAAACTACACATTAATAAGTACGTTATGTATATTGATTGGCAATAAATTTCTATCTCTAAAATTCTAAATAGTAATAAAACAAAGTCGCTATCCGTATCTGTCTGTTCGCTTAGTTCTTGTAAACTAGAAAATTAGTTTTGATGCTCCAGCCGGTGGCTTAGAAAACGATTAACGTCAAATTATTAAAAGTTTTTTCGGGTTGGTCTATGACTGTTGCGAAGTGAGGATCAAGAAGAAGTTGAAAATACAGAGTTCTACGAAATCACTGACAAAAGTCTCGTTACAATGTTATGTTTTGATATTGATGTTTGGTAGACTGAAGCTGAGAGCTCTATCAGATAAAAATGTATTAAAACTTCGTAGTTTCGCTCCGACTGTATTACACGATAATAAAACATGTTCTACATAATAAGTCATGCATGTATATTATAAAAACTATGTACAAAGACTATATGCTGAAATGGTGAGGCGTCAGGGGAAAGAAAGAAAAATTGATAATATCCGTTTTTAAAATGCTGTTTGTTCATTGTTCAATTCTAAACAAATCTTGACTGTTATTTTCGTTCAGTAATTTATATACAGTATGTAAACGCGTAAGGTGCACATAGGGAAATTAGCATTGAGAAAAAAAAAATTGGTTGTCTGTAAAGTCGGTTTACGGACGATAGTTTTACGTGATAACGTATTCCGTAATACATAACATAAACCTCCCAAAATTTGGTTTCAATCCGCTTATCCTTGGTGTCGGAATGATAAGAAATGTCAAAAGTGACGTTTGCAACTGTTAAAGTATTATGTTCTAATAATAATTAGTTATTCCAATACTTAACGTAGAAGGCGTTGCATTTCACAGAATACTAATGTCAAAAAATTGAATTAAACATTAGAAATTCAGCCGTTTTCATGTTGCATTTATACAGCTATTTTTCTATATAAATTTGTATAAAAAAACTGTTTACGCAAATTCTGTTATACGAAATCTATGTAAAATGTTCTCCTCTTTCGTTTAAGACTGGTTTCAAACCGATCTGATTTAAATTGAGCGAGAAATTAGCAAAAAGCACGCACAGGGTCAGGCGGAACGTTAGGAACGTTACGTTACACTTTTTCGAACATGCAGCCGGTGTTTTATCAATTTATAAGATTGGTGATTCATCAATTTATAAGACGTTATCACGTCAAAATACTTGGATCAGAGTTAGCCATGACTGCATTAATTGTTATTTCTATTGAATTATCGTGGTAATCTTCTGGATTTCTATTTTATTTTGATTTATTTTTATTTTACTTGACTTTTTTAATAATAAAAAGCTCTTATATATCATTATTTTAATTTTTTTGTACAAAAATAAAATAAAAAAACAACTCCATCTGTTTGGAAACATTTCATTCAAAAATTGTCTGACTGGTGTGACGTATGTGCGTTGGTAAAACAGTGACCCAATGTTTTTAGGTTCAACACGAATAGGCGGAGATATTTGATCTCGCACCATATTTAAGTATTTTTGGGAATTTAATGTCCCATTAATAAAAAAAGTTCGATTATATTGTAATCATTTGAATATTTTCTTCGTTAGTATACACATTCATTTTGCAAAAGAATATTATCTGTCAAATTGAAAAACAAGATTTCAAGGCTCACTCTGATCCAGTCATTTTTTCCCAATGTTAATTTCCCTATGTGCACCTTACGTGTTTACATACTGTATAAGCAGTTTCGACTTGCTTTTGCTTTACCCGCTTTCGCTTTACGAGTTTTTCTGTCTGTACACTTTAAGACCCTACAACTTCCTCCGTTCACATCTTGAAAGATCATTGTATTTAATAATTATGCACTACCTTTCTGCTTTTACAAAACTCCAACTATTTTCTTACATCTCAGCGCCATGGCACCAGGTGTTCCCAACCGCTAACTTGGTAGTTGGTAACAGTTTATACAGGTTTCACTGTATTTGTTTTGATGAGATTAATAAATGCATAGATAAGTTAACCGACAAGTAAATGCATTTTGTAATGAGATGATTATTGCAGTAAGTAATTAATAAGCTTATGCTAATCACTCTAGATTATCACTTCTAAGTGTCAACAAATTTGCTTTTGCACCTAAGAATGACTTTATTTTAAGAGGCGACACTTGAACACATAGAAACTGATATATGAACGATCTCGTAGATCTTCGGGCACGTTCGGTTTTATACGTAATCTGCCGCATTTTTATTGGACGAGATTCACGTTTCTTTCTCTCTCTCATCTTTGTGTTATTTACTTTTCTTCACCAGTCGGTGAAGTGAAGATAGATAGATAGATAGATTTTATTTACACATAATAGTACAGATTGTACATGTGACGTCAAAAACATAAAAAATATAAAAATTCCAAGTAAATTATAGAATATTGGTTTTTTAAAATTGATAGTTAAAAAATTCATCAATGTTATAAAAACAGTTTGCAGTTAAAAATGATTTCAATATTTTTTTAAATCATTTAAGTTATTTTGTTTATTTTCACTGCTTTCTTTTTCAATTCGACGTGCAGTATATACTTTGTTGATATTTTAACTGACCCCATTGGGTTCAGGAAGATGGCGGAATGATTCTATGTATTTTTTTTTTAAATCGGCTCAGTAATTTTTTTGCGAATCAAGCATTTTTTTATTCTCCGAAAGAGTCAATGTAACTTTTAAAATTGGCGCGCTTTATATACACGAGATTTGAATTGAATGGACGTTTTAAGGCTAAGCTAAACATTAGAAAAACCGCTCAAAGCGTCGCCTCTTATAGGATTTACTTACTCTTTGGTTATACTGCAGAATGTTATTATGATGAGAAGCTTCTTACCTTTCGACACTGTCTATTACAGTTTGAAACAAAATCAATAATCTTACAGAGATCGTGAAAGACTGAAACATAGCACCTTTTAGCTTGAAAATAACCTTGATGTATTTTTAGCGTTTTACTAATTATTATGGCGGCTCTTTGTAAATTTCTATTCAAAACAACTAATTAAAAATTCCTTCCTTAATATACCGACTAAATTATTCAAGTTCTTGAATTTCGGACAATTGCGCAGATAATGAAAAGAACAGCTAATTAAATTTTACAGTTATCGGTTTGAAAATCTATTAACAATCGAATCTTTCTAAGGACGCCGGTATAGAACAAAAATAATTCGAGTTTTCTTAACTGATAATCGTTCTCTGCAGCAAGGAGTTTTCTTTCATCTCAAATCTATAATAATATCTATCCTATGCAGAGACCAACATAGCAAAACAACCAATCAGATATTTTAGGCGATCTGTTGGTGGGAAAGACTATATAAACGTTGCTAATTCGTCTATTTTTCAGCCCCCTGTTATGATAGCGCAATGATACATTATGCAGCTTCTTAACTTGCAACTGTACGTCATGATGCCCACGGCTTTATCAAGAATATCAAACTTTCGGCCCTTGTGGTCAGGGCTGGATTAACCTTGTCCGGGCCTCTAGGCAATGCAATCAGGTCTTTTCAAGTTAATGAAGGGATATGAGTAACTTCCAGATGATCGGCTCCAGGCATCCTGTTACTTCAATATTTTATGTGATATTGTAACAACATGATTACTTTGACTAGATGCTGCAGCATCGCCTTACCTGACTCGTTAGCTTTATTGAAATGGTCTTAATGAATAGGTTATAGATAATTGATGATCCAGGTTTTTTGATGGGTCAGGAAAGGGAAATGAGACATGACGTAGTTATTTTAAATTTTATCTTGTTAAATGCAAGAAAGTAATATTGTTGTTGGGAAATTTATTACAAATTTTCAAATAAAATTTTCTTTCAATGAAAAGTTTTTTTTCTTGGTGCGTGCACGGGCCCCTAGGCAGTTGCCTACTCCGCCTAATGATTAATCCGGCACTGCTTGTGGTGTAATATACTATGTCTTCTGATTCTTGAAAACAGTATGAAAATCAATTTAAGTTTTCGAGTTCATCGCGACGTACGTTGCCATTTATTTTTGTAGAGAGTAGCATGACAGTATTCTTATCTTCTTTTGACGGTGTTAAAATACTTATTGCTTCTTGCCGGAGATGTGGGCTGGTCTGAACCGCCCCTGTATTATAAGAGTTGCGTGTCAGTTGGACAATAGTCTACTTAAATAATTACAGGTCTGGTTTAAATACAAAGTAAATTGTTTTATAAATTCGTGACATCAGAATAAAATTCTTTTTATAACTGTTACAAAAAAGATTTATGCATTATGTAATTCCGATGTGAGGTGTGGTAGAGGGAGGTGCATTTGCGTTTAATTTTACGTCAAAGTTTGCTGTGAAGAGTATTTTTATATCCCACCCTATGTTAAGGCCGCGGCACACGAGGCTGGATTTGCCGCTAGATTCCTTGCTTGTTTTGTTGAAAACATTTTGAGTTTAGTGGCATTGCGAACGATTGTCTACAGGTGGGAAGTCTAAAGGCCGATGCACACGAGGCTAGGAGTTCTGCTAGCCGGTAGGCTGGGTACGAAACTGGAAATGACGTCCGCCTGCTAGCTCACAAAATGTTTTAAAATTAGAGCAGAGGCTGTTTTCCCTGCTAGGAATGAGCAAGAACCAATCAGGAAGCAGTATCTTGTCACATGGGCACTTGAACGCCCACAAACCAACATGGCGTCATTCTAATCAGAGTCAGACAACAGACACGTTTTGGTCTGTTTATATTCGAACTGTCACTGTGCGCGCACCAGATCTATCCACAAAACAAGCTTGAAAAATAGTCTCGTGTAAAGCGAGCACTTAACACCAATCAAGAAAGCTAGCGCTAGCAAATCTAGCAGCGTTTCTAGCCTTGTGTGCAGTGGCTCTAAGACAACCTCTCCAGTAGACTTTTTTATAATAGACCTGAATTATAGACTGATGTCGTATAACTTTTATAATAAAATTAACAAACTAGTTTTATCGCAAAGTCAAGGAATAAGTATAAGTCGTGTGGTTTATGTATAATTTGATTTGATTGACAAATTACGTAGATCATTCGACGTAAATGTGAAACGTTTTATTCGAACGAGTTCTTTCTATAAAACAACAGTGTTGTTGACTGTTATTTTCTTTCCCTTGAAAGTTTTTAATGGCAAGTCATGTTAGAGTGAAACCAAACCCGACTGCTTAGGTAGTGAAATATTCAACAGTTCGTAAAGTATTCATGAGATGTCTCCAGCAGTTGTACGTCCGCGTGTGTTGCTGTCGTCCCAACATCGACTCTCTAACTACCAACAGTGACAGCTTGTGGTTCGTTTTAAACCGACCGATCATTCATTAAATTATATACAAGATCGTCTTGAAATGTTGAATGAGCTCCTATTTTATATTTTTCTGAAAAAGTCGAGGGAATTCGGGGATTCTTGTAAAAGTTCGAGTCGGTGTCGCGCACCGAAGGTTCCGTACGTACATTGAACAAAACGTGTCCAGAAGCCAAGGCTATTCGTCAAGGCTTGCGACCTGTATTGCTCGGATGTACGTACAGACCGACAACTGCTGTTCGCACTTTTCAATTAAATTTTTGTTATGAATTCGAAAAAATTGTTTCACTTTATAGAACAGAATGCCCCCTTTTGAGATACTTTCGGGACGGGCTAGAAAAATGGTTCAGTGACGCAATTTAAATTATAAATTTCATTTAAGGGTGAAGGATTTGAATTGGGACAATGAACTACTATAAATCATTTTATAACGACATTGATAAAAAATTTTTAATATGTAAAGATTAAAGAACCACAACAAAAGCTACTATATATTGTTTAAAACTTTAGTAGTTGAAAGTTTCTGGATGTTTCTCTCTGTACGGCAGTTTTCAAGTATCGTACATTGAAATTTCAACAAAACTCATCCTTACAAACTAGTTATACGGCTGTTTGTACATTTCGAAACAAAACTTAACAGTTATAAAATAGAACGGGTCGTGAGTAAACATTGAGAGAAGCGGGGGAAAGAAGGAGAGAGATTTAATAGATTATAGACGGTCGACAACCGAGGTCAGCGTTAAATATTGTATTCCACTTCTTGATGTAACGATTCCAACCTCTGTGCATGAATATCTACGCCACAGGAATAAGTAAATAACCAGAACCATAACGCGGAGGCGGTATCTTTTATGTGACTACCGACAGATTCGTGACCTTGGTTCCAAGCGAAAAATGAAATTTTATTGTTTTTTCATAGGCGTACCTGTCTGTTTAATTGATGTATTTTAAAAAAGAAATGTACACGTTTGACGCTATTCAATAATAACATAACGCGTTTTTTTTGGGGTTTAGTTTCATACCTTTGTCAGTAGTGATATTAGCATGCAATTAATCGATGCCTTGTGTTGGCGCGCGAACTGTAAACTTGACATAGACGCATGTTGATGTAACTTAATATGATATACTTTCATGTTATGTAGGCATAATTAGCATACCCACGCGTAAGTTGTGCTGTCATTTACTAATTATTGCGTCCATATTATGTACACTGTACAGGGCTTATAGGTACGATGTCAGCGGCGTACCGACAGATTTAAAATACGAGCCGTAGATGTGTTTACACATCGAAAACTACATTTTTAAAAATGTTTGAGAGCAATTTGCTTGATGTATTTTTGAAAGCTTTTTATTAAACTTCAGATATCACAGTCTTTCTCTCGAATTCGAACCTTAAAACGTTATTTTATTTAATCTAATATAGTGTTCAGATATTGATCAAAATTCGATTTGTTAAGTATTTTTTGTTTTTCTTTTCTTAAATAATTTTGATATGCTCTTGTATTCCCACTTTCTATCTATGTGTAATTGTTGGTTGCGTAAATAGATATTGCAGATTATAGACGCTCGACAATAGAACGGTACTGCCAGTTGATTGATTATTGCACCGATTACGAACTCTGAACTAGAACATGACAAACATACCTGTATAGATTGAAGGAGATTTATTTAGTTGAGGAACATTTATAAAATAAGCTTTATGAGAGTATCGCTTGTGGCCAACGTTTCGAAAAATATATTTTCATCTTCAGGGCCTCAATGCAAGTTGAGATGGTAAAACCCTGTATATAAATATACCTACTTATAGTGCATATTCATATTAATTTGAGACATCACTTCCGTCAACCATGTTGAATTTATTCATGTAAATTAGCACTAGACTACAAGTTTATGATGTTCCACGATGTTTAAAATATATACGTTTTATTTGCAAAAATATGCGGTTTGGCAGATTAACAAATCACTTTTTACGACTCGTTGATTTATAAAAGAAATTTAAAAACTTAAAATGATTTCCGTTTTGTAGCCTCGAGTATGATCGCTTCAAAGTGCTTTTTAAATAGCAGAAAAAGAATTTAAAAAAATGGAACATTATTTTGCGCACCTTATTTTCAAGTCAAGCTGAGAATTGGCACGGTATCAGAATTTTTTAGCAACTCGTTGATTTTAAAACACGGAATTGCAAATGCAAGACTAAGAAGCTTGGCTCTAAATATTTCGTTCAGTTTCATTGTATTTTTAACACTCTTTTCTGTTGATTTGTAAATAATATTGAAAAGGCGTGTTGAAGATCGCTCTTTTAATTATTATAAAACTAACTGCCCGGTCCGGCTTCACCCGGGTGCGATAGATATATATTTCGGTTGCTGCCCGGCATCTGTACTAATAGCTTTGAGTAAATTCTACCAGATTTGCTTCTGAACTAATAGCTTTGAGCGAATTCTATCAGATGTCGCTACTTGGTACTAAAACAGTTTTTTTTGTTTGCTTCTGAACTAATAGCTTTGAGTAAATTCTGTCAGATGTCGTTACATGTCACTAAAACAGGTTTTTTTTTGAGAAAACACCGGTATTTTGTACAAAATATTTAATAAAAACTATCCTATAGCGTAAGTTGCACCAAGCAAGACACATTTACAAAATTTCATTAAAATCGGCTCAATAGTTTCGAAGATTAGCGTGGCCAAAATTGAGACACGAGAATTTTATATATATCTAGTGTCATAGACTAGCCGTTACCTGCGGCTTCGTACGATTGAGGCGAAACACGGATGCAGTCCCATTATTTAGCATAGCTACTCCTTTCTCGACGTAGATACCCCTAATAAATTTCAAAATATGACATTCACGTGATTATCGTTCTGACAAACCTGGAAATGACACCCATGTTGGTTTTTAGACTATTTACATTTATTTCGCCCTCTCAAAGGTTTGTTTTTGAAAAAGAACGATAACGTGTTTATTTATTTGTTGACAAGTGTAATCCTGCGCACTTTCGGATTTTTTAGAAAAAACCTCACAATTTCTCCACATAAATTACATATCATTTTACAGATAATTGCTTGCTCTACTGATATCGACAACTAAAATATTTATTATTGCTTTTGTTTTTGTAAATTAATTAACAGCAACGCTGAACAACGTCTGCTATCTGACGGCTTTAATTTTGAAACAACGTCAACACTTCGATCTGTCATCTGACCTTCATATTGTAATACAACAGACACAATGCTGCATACTGCCATCTGACGGCTTTATTTTTGAAACAGCGAGCAACGCTGAACAACGTCACAGCAATGCTGCATGATGCCATCTGACGGCTTAGCTCAACGCTTTTGCTACTTGCGCCTCTATATGACAATTTTAGTAAAATATTTCTTCGATCTGTCATCTGAGCTTCATATTGTAATACAACAAAAAGAAGAACGTTATAAGCAGTGTGCAAAATTAGAAACGAATTGAATACCTGCAATCATATTTAAAAAAATAATTTTGTAAAGTGATAATTATTAGTGCGATTAAATCGCACAGGTCACACTAGTCAGTTACTAATTGTTTTGAAGACAACGTCTTCTGTGTGCCAAAAAACGTTTGAAAGCTTTCAAAATTCAAACTGAAAGCTTCTGCACTCGCAAAGTAGCAAGTAATTGTCATTTGAACGGAATCTGTTTCTCCGCCGAGTCCGTTACGACTATATAATTTAGTTTGCAGCCGGTAAATGATTTGAGTATTTCAGTGGCGAAAAAGATGAGAGAGAGAGAGAGAGAGAGAGAGGACGAGGTGTCGATTATCTTTAGTATCGGTTTGCAAGTTCTGTATATTTCTCTATATCCCCGACGTTGCACGTTTTGCAGAACGCTAAATGACGCGGTAACACGACCTGCAGCGGCAATGTGCAGCACCTGTGTTTAAACACTTGTCCATTGGATAAAAGGTTTGGGTTCGTTCCAGATAGATATTAAATTTGTTTGAGCGTAGTGCTTCTCGAGAACAGTTTGGCGTAGCGGTTAGAGTGCTGGGTTCGAATCCCGCCTTCGCTCGTGGATGTTTTGCGATGTCGTAAATTAGATGACTTACCTAGCGTCTATAATCTACAATAAATCAAACACGGAGCCTCTAAAGCACAGTTTTGTGTGTCGCACAGATCGCGTCAGTTTTTCGCCGATTGACCTTGAGTCACGAGTTTTGCTCTGACGCTAGAATATAGATTGGTCGGACGTGTCTCGGCCGACCCGCCGGCCGTATGCACCTCTATGAAACGTAGATTGCTAAAGAAACGCATGGAATTATTCAATTGAATTAAGCAAAAAAAAAACAGTTCACTGAAGCACATGGACTTGAGCCGTACGGCATGGTACCTCGCTGACCTAGGCATTCACAGTTCGGCCCTTCACGGTAATATTCGGTTGCTGGCTCTCGAGCCTCCTTAGAGCCATTGCATGGAGTTATATGGCCTAGAGTCTTCTTGAATAAACGAGAGCTATCTAATACAAAACTTAGTTGCAAAATTGATATCCACGAAAAGCGCTTAACGTTAAAATGTGTATAGTAAGCTATCCTTAAAAGATACACTTATGCCATCGCGGACTTTTCTGGAGACCTTATAAAAGAGGAACAATTAGGCTTTTGAAAAAAAAAAATAATTATCGATTTTTTTATTGTATTTTAAAACTTTATTATAAATAATATTGATAATCGATGCGAAAAACTTTCAAAAAACTTTTTTTTAAATTAATTATAAGCAATTTAAAATTGATAAAATATTTAAAAAAATCACGTGACTGCAAACGCACTAAAATTGTTTTTGACAGCTGTGACGTCATAATGGTAAAATGTATATACGCAGTATACTATCAATGGCTTCTACATGTGTATTGACTAAAACATTATGACGTCACATTATGTTCGGGAAATGTCGGCGCGTTCTCGGAACTGGGTACAAAAATTTATTTTTAATTTGATATAACTTTTGAATTATAACTAAAATAAAAAAAAGAAAAATAGTTTTGTTATAAAACTTATACTTATACGATCTTTCCATTTATGACAAAAAAAAATTTCATTCAAAAGCCCAATTCCACCATACATTGTTTTGTTATATCTCAAAGGGATTTAGGCAGCGTTTTCGATGAAAGCTTCCAGTCGGCTTGATTTTTTCCGACATCTCCAACAATCATCGTCATATTTCAACACAAAACATTAATGAATTATACACCTAAACCTTCCTCGTTTATCGCTTTTTCTATTAGTGAAAGCCGTATAAAAATCCGTTCGGTAGTTTTTGAGTTTATAGCGTTCAGACAGACAGACAGTCGTGGCGGAGGGACTTTGTTTTATAAATATGTAGTGATAGGAAAACGTTATGTTCGATGCATTGGAACAAACCTGGAATATGCGGTATTGTTTATTGCATAACATTAACGTCGGCTGCAAAAACATAAATGCAAAGGTATAAACAGCGATTATAATATCCGCTGACTGAAATAACATTTTGCAAATTATAGGTAATATTCAATGAAGAGCACAACCATGTATCACCGTAAATTGATAGCTTCACGGACTGTACCTATTACAGTCGCAATATTGGGTAAAGCTACCGATTGCCGCTAACGCACCCATGCACTTTATCAGACGATACAACCACCTCAATATTGTCGAGTATCTTTTGGTTTATTGGCCTCTATATCTTTTGATATTATCCACGTCAATACAATCGGTAGAATGCCGAATTAAACGCGAGTTTTTTTTTATTTTTGAATAAAATCTCAGATCCCACGGTACGGTAAAATTGATTAATAAAAACTGGCTAAGGTTGCCTCGTAAAATGACTGAAACTGCGTATCCACGTTACTTCCGTCCAAAAAAAAAATCATATATAATAATATGCTAAGGTTTAAGATGTTTGCCTCCCTTTTTAGAAAAAACCACACAATTTCTCCACATAAATTATATAATATCATTTTACAGATAATTGCTTGCTCTACTGACATCGACAACTAAAAAATTTATTATTGCTTTTGTTTTTGTAAATTAATTAAAATACAGCAACGCTGAACAACCTCTGCCATTTGACGGCTTTAATTTTGAAACGACGCCAACACTTTGATCTGTCATCTGACCTTCATATTGTAATACAACAGACACAATACTGCATACTGCCATCTGACGGCTTTGATTTTGAAACAGCGAGCAACGCTGAACAACATCACAGCAATGCTGCATGATGCCATCTGACGGCTTAGCTCAACGCTTTTGCTACTTGCGCCTCTATATGATAATTTTAGTAAAATATTTCTTCGATCTGTCATCTGAGCTTCATATTGTAATACAACAAAAAGAAGAACGTTATAAGCAGTGTGCAAAATTAGAAACGAATTGAATACCTGCAATCATATTTAAAAAATAATTTTGTAAAGTGATAATTATTATACTTATTTAGTGCGAATAATTCGCACAGGTCACTCTAGTAAATTACCTAATTCTGATATCTTCTACTAAAACGCGACTTGCTTGTTTTCTCATCATTTTCTGCAACGTAGTGAAAAGTTTTCGAGCGTTCATAATGTACAATCTAATAAGAATCTAAGGAAATTAGAGGTTATGTTACATACTCTCAAAACTCCGGTGTCGATTGGTCGACTTTTCGATCCGTCTGTATTTGTGTAGCCCACATGACGTCGCGTTATTGACGTCGCCGTACAAAGTGAGAGAAAGTGAGACAGCGTCACCGTCGCCAGGTCCTTTTCTAGCAACTTCGAAAGTGACGTTTCTCGATACGAGACTCCTCAAGCGAAGTGAGTTCACACGATCATAATATTGTGTCTGCAAGGTGCATGACCTCAATTTATTGTCTATGACCTGTATGCTGCCGTTATTTGTACATTATGACGTCACTGTGGTCTCTTCGTTGGCTGTCAATCGTCCTCATAAAGTCTAATCTGTCAGATTACGCATGTGGAGCACAATGATGAATAGTGTTGTGGATTATAGACGCTCGACAACTGCTATCATCAACGTTTATAGGGATTTTACTTTGACCTTAAATCATCTGGCTCAGTATTTTTGTGAATTGTTCTATGCGGAGCGTTTCATATCGTCGTTGGTTCTGTATTATACCTCTTATGTGCAAAAAGTAAAATTTTCAGGAAATGCCAAAAAGTGCTTATTTCAGCAATGGATGGTAAGAACTATAGCAATTTCAGAGGTATATTACTAATTCATACTTATCTTCACTATACATGTTTAATTAAGCCGAAGTATTTTCTTAAAAAATATTTAACGTTAATTTCGGATTTATTGGCACATGGCAGGATTTATTTGATACAACTTTTCACATAAGAGTTACTTCCCCTTGTTGGTTACTGTAAAATTAATTTGGAGGTATTACTGGTATATAGAGCTCCGTTTCCTGAATCTTTTCATTTAAAAAACGTCAAATCTGTCAATTATGCACATACGAGCTATTACAGAACCAACGACGATATACCTGAGCTCTTTTGTTTTTGATAAGCTCATTGATGTCAGGTGTTTAAAATCCTCACTGGATAGATTCTGGTCGCGGGCCGTGACAGCACTCGTGTAAATGTTGATATCAAATAATTCAATTGAAAATTGACATTTTATTTTGCAACCAACTTAACCTTATCGCTACATCTTGTATCAATGATTCTGCAGCCAGATTTTAAGATGTGACTTGTCCTCCCTTCAATATAATTACGTTTTGAAGGATTACTATTTAAATTGAACACCGAATCCTCGTATACTATCAGTGCAAACGCTTCGCATACGACTTACATTTTGAAATGGACTCCGTCAGTAAGTTAGATAATAAAGTCTTCAGCATAAAATAGTGTTGATCCAATAGAATGTTACGATGAAGGAAGGGTTTGGTTGAGGATCATAAATAATAAACTCATAATAATAATGATCATTAGAACAATTTACCACCTTTTGACCAGCTTGAGGCCCTGAAGATGAAAATAAATTTTTCGAAACGTTGGCCACTAGCGTAACATTGGTAAGGCTTATTTATGATCCTTAACCAAAACCTGCCTTCGTCGTTAGATAATAATGTTATAAATGAAGGGTACACGGGAAGAAGGCGGTTTGTCAAAAAATGTAAATTGTGCAGGAGAGCATTTGAAGTGTTTAAGATCGTACCATTTACTTGCTGATGCATCTCTTTCAACGCGTATAATTTGTGACCTAGCGTATTCTTGTCTAAAATGAATACACCAACAGAAAGGTACGACTTTTGGCTACAAGATGGCATAAAGAAATTAATTTCGAATTTTTACTGACAAATCGCCTTTTTCCCGTGTACCACTCAAATGTAAAAACTACATTTCTCAAGTTGATAGATTCAAGTTTATCAAGTTAACCGAAACAAATCTACCGTGTAATTCGAAGTAGAAAACAGTGTGATAATAATTTAAGACGAGAATCTTGTTGGCCGTCGCTTTCGGACATTAATCTGTGTTGACAGATTGGCTGCAGTGAGAACGCCACCCAAACTTTATTTACAGTGCACAGAAGTTAAGAATTTCATCGGCGCTTTCATTTTTTTTTCTCTTTGCCAGACATATTTTTTTTTGTTTTATGTACACAAATTGAAAGGCGAAATGTTCGAGGATTGTCTGATCCTTTCCAGAGAACCTGTGGAGAATAGTTAAACGTCCCGTTGGATGACAAAATGACTTACGGTCGATTTTTACTAAAATAGGTATTAATGTAGGTAAGCAGTTGCGGAACGTCTTTCTTTAATTCAAAATCATATATCTATTAATTAACTATATATGAATCATTGCCTATCTACTCAATGTGCTGTGAGTGAACGCAATAAAGCGTATCGAAAATATATTTGCGTCACTTTCTTCGATGTAATTCCCTGATTTCTCTGATGATAGGATTAATTGATGTACTTGCATTCAATCTGAATAAAGTATCTCTGTTTAAAAAACTTTGTATTTTTTTATGACGTTGACATGGGCGTACCCAGCTTTTGGCCCAGGAGGAGGCAAATTATATATAAGTGGACATTTAACACTGAAAAAAATTTTTAATTTGTGTCAGTAGATCCTAAGATTAGCACGGATAAGCAAACTTCACTTGTTTATAATATTAGTATTTTAAATAAAGATCGGTGCACACGAGGCTGGCGCTAATGTCCGAAACCACTGAACGGATTTTAATGAAATTTTGTTAATGTGTCTTGCTTGGTGCAATTTACAGTGTAGGATAGTTTTTATTAAATATTTTGTACAAAATTACGGTGTTTTCTCGAAAAAACTGATAGAATTTATTCGAAGCTATTAGTTGAGAAAATCTTTAAATAACGTCGGATTAGAACTCTTCAATAAATAAAATTATCGACCAATTTTTCAGACAATATATTAACAAAAAATATATAATTAATACATTAACGTTTCAATCCGGATTTGGACCTTCTTCAGAATTGATCTAAAAAATATAAATTATTGTTTGTTATTATTTTTTCACTATTTTCATAATCAGTAATAATTTTGAAAGATTCTAGAAAAAGCGAATTAGATTTTAAATATTAATTATTTTTTATATTTTTTAGATCAATTCTGAAGAAGGTCCAAATCCGGATTGAAACGTTAATGTATTAATTATATATTTTTTGTTAATATATTGTCTGAAAAATTGGTCGATAATTTTATTTATTGATGTAGCGGCATCTGTTAGAATCAGCTCAAAGCCATTAGTTCAGAAGCAAATCTAGTAGAATTTGCTCAAAGCTATTAATTCAGACACCGGGCCGGAAACGAAATACATTTTGCAGTGTTATATCTATCGCACCCGGGTGAAACCGGGACGGACCGCTAGTGATATAATAATTTTTAAAGATAAACAAAACAGTTTTATTAAAAAGTACCTCAAGATATAATATAATACAGTTTTTCCATTGCAACTAAAAATAGACTACTCGGTGACCCACACGCTTACTGCAAGGTTAATTAGTAGTTTTGAAATGCGTTTTTTTATATAGATGTAAAACTTTTTTTACCGTACGGTAACTGCAAAAATAACGATTTTTTTAATTTAACTAGTCTGTGTGAATAATATTTTATCAGATTAGATTGAAAATTAGAGACGCTTGATAACTGAGGTCATTAGCGTCTAAATAAAAAAAAATAGTGTAATACAAAACACACTATTATAAACAAAAATTCGGAATAAGCCATTATATTTGTTGTATAGCCCCCAGATATAATATGACATATGTCTATTGTCTATTCGTTTTGAGTTTTTTTTTATTGTTCTTTTTTGTTTTTCTTCGAATTCGCTTTTCTTTTGCCTTCAAGTATTTTATCCGATTTATAAACAAAATACAGTAGCATTTATGTAAGTAGGTATATGTTTGAATAAAATTATATCTTTTATTGTTTTAAAAAAATGCCTAACTTTTGCTTTCGTTTGTTAAACATTCCTGCGATAAGTTTCGTTGAATTTCACAAGATAACAACCCTAAATATGTAATGCAAAAAAAACGCGAGAGCGTCACTCATATAGGCTAACGGCGGAAGTGAAACTTCTTTAACCGTTTGTATTAATTGTTTAATTTTTATTACATAAAATCTTAAATTTATTATAGACTTCTTTCATTGGTGCATTATTGTCGCTTTGTTCCATCTGACCAATCGGCGTAAGCAAGACAATTCAAATTTTTATCAACCTATAATGACAATAACAAAAATGTCATTTATATTTAACTTGAACTACCGAAAAAATTGAATTCAGTCTCTTGATTTCTTTGACATTTTATTAAATACTGCCATTAAAGTTTATAAATAACCGCCGTTGCCACGCAATCAATTGACAGGTCTGCCGGATGACGTCATTCAACGAAACGACGAAACCTTTATAGGTACTGTACTAACCTTGGGTTATATTATCCGTTTTTGCATTACCAAGGTTTATGCCCGGTTTACATTATTCCAGTCCAGCGATCCAGTCCAATGCTGGACTGGATCGCTGGACTGGTTTCGTTGTCTACATTATTCCAGTCATTTAGAAGCCGTTTTCATTGTGAACACTACAGTGACAATGATTTCAAAAAGATATCAGTTTCGAAAATGTTTCAAACGTGCTCAATCACTCTTGCTACAAGAAGTTATTAATGAGGTTGATAATGAACTAAGAAAAAAGGAACGGATGTGGGTGAGGAATTGGATCAGCGAAAGAGATCAAAAAGGAGGGTCAGTAATGCTTTTGCAACAACTGAAGGTAGAAGATCCCAATGAATATAGACTGGCACTGGATTGGCCGTCTACATTATTCCAGTTGCACTGGATTGATCGTACTGGATTCAAAAGTAGACCGCGAATCCAGTTACTGGACTGGAATGCTTACTGGATCCAGTGCATTCCAGTGAGGGTTTACATTATTCCAGTTGCAATCCAGCACTGGACTGGATCGCTGGACTGGAATAATGTAAACCGGGCATTATGTTATATATAATATCACAGATACGACGCCAAAGAAGTTTCACTAAAAAAAAAATTAACGGACACCACTCGTCTTCTGGAGGTACCGTCGCGAAATACATTCTTTAAGAAAACGAACGTTAGTGTCCTAGGTTATAAATTCAAACGATATACGAAATGCCACTACATTTTCAGCGGAACCTGTTGAGAAGAAAATCCCCATTTATAATTTTCATGTCCGAGCAGATCGCTTTATGCTATGAGCAAAGAGTAAATAAGCTTTATAAAGAGGCGACGCTGAGATGGATTCCTTTGATGTTGCAACGTTCCGTTCTATTCGTTTAATATGCATATGAGAAAAAAATCACATGTTTTTAATTTTCAACCCTAGGACGCTTTTGGAATAAATTATCCATAAATACTAATATTATAAAGAGGAAAGAATGTGTATGTTTTAGTGATGTAACGAATGTCATTTTTTCAGTTTACAAATCTGGCGTTGTTTGTCCAAGGTTAAAATTTAACAGCTGATTGGCCGCGCATGTCGACGGCACACATTTGGAGTGGCTCTGGGTACTAGGTTGATTATTAATACTATGTATCTATATTATCTATACTAATATATAAAGCTGAAGAGTTTGTTTGTTTGTTTGTTTGAACGCGCTAATCTCAGGAACTACTGGTTCAAATTGAAAAAAAAAATTTTTGTTGGATAGCTCATTTATCGAGGAAGGCTATAGGCTATATAAAATCAGGCTACGACCATTAGGAGCGGAGCATTAATGAAAAATGTTCCAAATGTATCTAAAAAATAAGCTTCTATTCAGGTGAAATGCACTAACTAAGTATACTCGTATTAGCGATGTAAGAATACAACGCCGGCTAGCGCAATCGGTAGAGCACAAGATTGTCAATATCAGGGTCGTGGGTTCGAGCCCTACGTTGGGCGAATGCATTTTTATTTTTTTTTATTTTCTACATTGCTTTCTTCTAAGGCTTACATTAAAATTTATTTTAATTTTATTTAATTAATCAAAAAAAATTATTAGTTAAAAAAAGTATAAATACTGCTTTTTATCGACAAAAAATTTTGAACGGTAACTCCGATCATCATGAAATTTGGACACAACATTCATCTCGGTAAACTAAGATGAATGTGTGTACTCATGTTCCTCCCTTCCCCATTAGTTCTTTTTACACCCGGGTGAAACTGGACGGGACCGCTAATCAAATATAAGACTTTATTACTGAATGTTAAAGTAAAGGCTGATATATATTAGCAAGGTTATTTTTTTAAAAAAGAAGTAAGAAAAAAACTTCTAATAAAAACGATAAGAAATTAATATTTTTTGTCTAATTAATATTAAAAATGACACAAAATATTCGCATGAATTTGGCGAATACGAATGTTCAAAAATATGCGAATGTTCATTACGTCACTAGTTTGTTTATCGCGCGTAAAATCCGGAACTATTTGAAATAACTAAATAGTTCTAAGATTTCTTTAGAAAGCGAACATCGATCTCGATCAAATTACGTCAAATTACGGACCAGTCCGAATACAACCGAAAATCTACGATAGGTAATTTAGATAAAGGTGTTGCGTATTATATAGAATATCTGGTCTTTGGGACGAGTTCGTAACTTTATGGATTTTGATAGATTTATCTTTTGTGCAAACTAAATCTACAAGCATAATAATAAATATGAAAGTAAGTACATATTGTTTTGCTTTAATGATATTGCTGTACCGCTCTTTTACTGTACTTTTATCTCTGTCTTAACACGTCAATGGTATAGTCTGATCAAGCAAATCGCGTTTTAGTGATTAATATAAATAATAATAATAATAATGCGTTTAACGTCCGTTTCTCGACTTTATGTCATAACAGACGCCATTCGCACCATCACTATTTTCCATCTACCACACTTCCCGTTATTTTCTACATTTTTAAACTTCCACTTAATAGCAATGGGCGCGAATGAAGGAATTTTAGGACATTAGGATAATTAGGTAGGCAAATTTTGAGTATAGAAAACGGTTACAGCTCATCCGACGCTATTTCTAAATTTAAACGCTTCGAGTAGACGCCAAGTGAAGGACCGTAAAAGTTGTTTTTCTCGATTTTTTTTTTATTTTTCGCTGTAGGATCTGTAGTGTGATTTTTGGTCATTTGAAATGAAAGATCATTTCGCTGGGTGAATGCAGAAGTATCTTGTCAGAAACGTGCTGTTTTGAGTTTATATACCTGAATATGTTTTTGAGCATATTTCAAAGCACAATAATCTCATGTTTCGCCAAAATATGGTATAAACCAAAAGAGATACAGACTTGTGGATGGTCTCATTGGATTCAGCGTGATATTTTCCATAAGTATGGCTAACCAAATCGGAAGGCTCTTAGTGCCTCAAAAAGTCGCCGATTTGCGAAAACATCGAAACATTTTTTCAATTTTCTGAAAAAAATAATTATCATATTTTGACGAAACATGAGATTATTCTGCTTAGAAATATGCGCTCAAAAACATATTATCGAAACAATAAATTCAATGTTCAATTTTTTTTTTTGTTTTTTTTATTTTACAATATTCTGTTATAACAAACTTTCTGTTATAAGGTATACCAGTATATATATCAGATATCGTGTCCATCGATAATAGTTAATAAGAAAAAATTCGCAGGTTTGTGGACAATAGTTATATTTATAATTGTACGACGTTTCGTCTATAAATTTAGACTTTTTCAAGTACAAAATTGAAAATTATTTATTGTTTTAAATAATTTTCAATTTTGTACTTGAAAAAGTCTAAATTTATAGACGAAACGTCGTACAATTATAAATATAACTATTGTCCACAAACCTGCGAATTTTTTCTTATTGTATACCAGTATATTTTTCATATCGGTTTATTAGTGTATGTATTTTTCCAAGAATAAAAGACATAATTGTACATTTATATGTAAAATATTGTTTATGTATATTATGTAAAAATTGAAGATGGTTAAGCAGAACAGCCATTGGCTGGACTTCGCCAAAATAAAGAATCTATTCTATTCTATATCTATAGGTATATAAAACTCAAAACAGCGATTTGTAGGTAGTTAGTAATTTGGACAACCCAACATTTTGTTAACGTGATCTTAAATCAATTTTATTTTAATTGCACTCTTATATTACTTATTATATTTCGAACTTTGATTGGCCGTGCTGTGTTATACACGAATAAAAGCCCGTTCGTAAGTGTTGGTGTATGGAGTAGGTATATATATATATATATATAGATCGCCGCCCGCCACACAACCCCTAACTCGACCGGGGGTGGATTCTCCCACTCTCAAGTCTCTTAGCTGTAGAATCAATACACACAGTCTGCTCGCTAGGCTAGCTGATGTGTCTGCCTGCCCTCCCCCACCCCTTAGAGCCCCAGAACCCCCCGTTGCCCCGCGGACAACTCCACACGAATAATGCTCACACTAAAATATGTATATATATCTATAATATATATATGCATGCATATATATATATTATATCCTTCATATTATATGCAAATCTCTTTCTATCCCGACTTTGACACTTTATATAATATTGATCGGATTATATTAATCATTACGTCACGTTTAACACGTTGACTACTTTTATAATATACTTTGCACATCATCCACCATTAATGCGCGATTTCGACGCCACCTCGATCCAACTCGATAGCAATCAGACGACCGCGAGTTTGCGGGGTTGCAGAAAACGCTGTCGGAAAATCAGATACGACAACGATCTTAGATAGTGACCACGCATATTTCTACATAAGAAAAGACAGTATATACATTAATACGCGAAGAAAAAACTTTGTACCCATTTTTTGAGCACATTGCACGCACGGAGGAGTGAGATTTGGCATAGTTAAAGTTCATGTATAAAGATAAAATGTATGTATGTATTTTTATTACGGTTATATTTAGAACTAGTGTGACCTGTGCGAATTATTCGCACTAAATAAGTATAATAATTATCATTTTACAAAATTATTTTTTAAATATGATTGCAGGTATTCAATTCTTTTCTAATTTTGCACACTGCTTATAAGGTTCTTCTTTTTGTTGTATTACAATATGAAGCTCAGATGACAAATCGAAGAAATATTTTACTAAAATTGTCATATAGAGGCGCAAGTAGTAAAAGCGTTGAGCTAAGCCGTCAGATGGCATCATGCAGCATTGCTGTGACGTTGTTCATCGTTGCTCGCTGTTTCAAAATTAAAGTCGTCAGATGACAGTGTGCAGTATTGTGTCTGTTGTATTACAATATGAAGGTCAGATGACAGATCGAAGTGTTGATGTTGTTTCAAAATTAAAACCGTCAGATGGCAGACGTTGTTCAGCGTTGCTGTATTTTAATTAATTTACAAAAACAAAAGCAATAATAAATTTTTTAGTTGTCGATGTCAGTAGAGCAAGCAATTATCTGTAAAATGATATATAATTTATGTGGAGAAATTGTGTGGTTTTTTCTAAAAAGGGAGGCAAACATTCTTAACCTTAGCGTATTAATATATATATGATTTTGAAATTGCCGAGTTCATATATCTGTTAATTTTTTTTGTGGGCGTATTGTCTCGACAGCAGAACATCGGCTTTTTTGTTTGTGCAAAAAACCAATTTTGTGTCGCTTATAGGACAATGTCACTTCAATTAACTTTAACTAGAACAGAAGTTTAATAAAAAAAAACTCGGCTAGCCTACACATTGGTCTACTAGGTAGTGGATACAATTGTATGACCTAAAGACAAAAACGCCTAGGTCGAATTGGTAAAGCAGGATTAACGACTTTTCAATTATACAGTTTATAGAATGATCCCTCTCTATTTTTCGTTGCAATAGGGGGGAGGGGTAAGAGTTTTGCTTATTTTTGCTAACGGGGGGGAGTCAAAAATTACTAAAATTCTGCTTACGTCATACTTGAGTGGTCCCTAAGTCTCTAAATTTCACAAACTTGTGCTATTATTTTATTTGTAAGGATTCATTGTAGTTCAAAACACTTTAAGCCAAATCGTTTGGCGGTAATAAAAGTGTCAGAGCTAATAGTCGTGCAGTAAAAATAAATTAAGAAGTTATAAAAAAAAATACAAATACAATATTTCAGAAACTTACGTGACTCAAATCGTTTTCAAATTTACTTTTTCTTTGTATCAGGAAGAAGAATATATAAAATTTCGACTGTGCTGACCACCTCTGCACTAATTTAAAAGAATATACCCGGTGTATATGAAAACGCGTGATATTTAAAACTGATTTTATTTCTCCATCAAGTTTGAAGTTGAATAGTATACAAAGTTTTGTAAAAGAAATATTACGAATATAGGTACTTATTATAATGTGAAAATCAGCTGTTTTATAGACGGTATGTGTAAAATTGTAGCATGTATCTCGATTTCAATGCTTTTATGACTCGTGTGAATGTTGAAATTCGCTAATCGCTCGTTAAACATTGTCAGAACTCGTCATAAAATAATGCATTACAAACTAAATAATAATAATAATGCATTTAACGTCCGTTTCTCGACTTAATGTCATAACAGACGCCATTTGCACCATTACTATTTTCCATCTATCACACTTCCCGTTATTTCCTACATTTTTAACTTCAACTAATTAATAGCAATAGTCGAATGAAGGAATTTTAGGACATTAGGATAAGGTAGGCAAATAAACATAGGCGTTTGACAGGTAATAGGCCATGGCCATGAATAAGGAACCATCTCGATATTTATCTGGAATTATTGAGGGAAACTATGGAAAACTTCAACAAGATGGCCGGTACAGGACTTACCGTTCCTCGGCGAGAGGCAGTAGGTTACAAACTGGATAAAGTGGCTAGTAGAGCTGTAACAAACCGTATGTATTCGTAACTGAGTAACGGGTACATCGTCTGACTCGAAGTAATTCATTTCGTTACTCGCATTTGTCGTATCCATGTCAGTTCGACTCGTTTGATGCGGTTATACGTTATACGAACGTAGTCATACTCATATCGTATCACGTATGCGTAACGAATACATACGGGTACACAATTTCTCGTTACTTTTGCAGCTCTAGTGGCTAGTATCGCCACACCAACATATTTAGTGACACACAGTATAAATGGTATTATAGGTAGTCCATAAAACAGCAGGGCATCGGGCGAACAGCTTATAGGAATATAAGTCGTTTTTATTACCCCGTCGCAGCAACCCGCGACCGGAGATTGTTTTTGACACTCGTTTTATAGCTAAATCGTTCGGCACGCTTCGTATCTTAGCTCGCGCACACATAAAAAAAACATTGTAAAGGTACACCTAATAACATAATACAGTGGAATCGCGGTAAGCAAATTCGGCCCGACAAGGGCGAGAGAGAAGCATTTGTATTTGTTTTGAAGGTGGTCAAGAGATATCAAAGTGCATTTTTTTTGTACATATTTTCCCAGTCGGTGAAATTGAAATAGTTTGTTCGGATGGTGACACAAAACGGCAATTTGTGAGTCTAAAATTTTCGGATGGGTTCACTAGATAAAAAATAAGATAGGTCCACTTATTTTCCCAGTCATAAATATTTGACATTAATTAAAGTGAATCATTTTATTAATGGAAATAAACAGTCTGGCACATCCCAAGTGGAGGAAAGTCAGTCTGGCTGAAAATTTGCGGAAGCACAAATTTTTGAAATCCGTAACCCTTATTTTCCCATGCTTGAAATTTAACGTATCATTTGATACTGTCATAAACTATAATCAAAAGTAATTTACGAAATTGGCAAATGAGTCTGGCGGCATCTTGAAAATCGTAAAAATTACAGAATTTTGTTCCATTAGAAATAAACTTCTATACAGTCTCTCTTCTCTGACCACGAAGTCATAATAAGGAGAACCAGCTCACATACCTTTTATGTTATGCTATTTATATTAATGGTTTACAATCTGAAATTTATTGTATATAAAATTACAGCAGTTTTCCTTATTACATTTTTTTTTGACACATCATTGCCAATTAAAGTTTTTGACTTATCACCTTAGAAACATGTCGCGATTTCCATAAAAAGTGAGTTCAATAATTCTCTATTACCCACTAGCGGCGCTAGTAGGCTTCGTGCACACATCCTATACGTTCATTTTTTTGTCACCAGATGTCACACTGTCAATTGCCTAAATAAACAATTATTGTCGTATTAAACGCACTGGTTGCGTATAGATTTCAATATTTACACAGTTTAATTTCTGAAGAATAGGTTCAATAACCACTAATGAATAATCGATGAGCCATGTTAAACGGTGATTTGCGGACAGCTGTATAAATATTAAATAAGTCGTCGCCATATTCGTGTTATCACGAAGTGAGGTTAGTTCTTCACCCCATTCTGCCACCTTTCAAGGTAATGTTTTCGACATTCGTTCCAGGTGGCGTTCGAAAGGTTTTTTACAGAGAAACGTGACGTATTGTATTTGACACGTTTCTTTTATTGATATATACTTACTATACTTATAGTAATACGGTTTAGTTAGCATGTGTTTATTGTTTGTAATAGTTATTGGCGTAACTAGTAGTCTAAGTCATTCATCGCGCTGACAGGTCATGACTTAGCCTACAAGTTGCGCCCATAATTTTATTCAACAATTGCGCGTTATTCATGTTTTAATTATAATGAGATGTTGTAAATATCTATTTATTTCTTTATAAAAAAAACTGTCAATACTAACAGCACCAAACAGCACGATTCAATGTTTTGGTTTGAGGTTAGCCGGTTATGAATAAACTCCATGTCGAAAACATTCGGCCTCTCAATTTTAGTCTCAATGGGTAACAACAGGGAGTTGTTGTTACCTACTATTTCGTTACGACTCAGAAAATAGTTACGTTTATTTTTATTACTCCACAATGGCCGAGCTAGTAGGAATCTTCATTGAGTTATGGCAAGTAATTGTCCACAGTCGGTAAATGGCTATTTAGGGTTCGGTTTTTAGGCATGATAAAACATGAATAACGCGCATGAGTTGAATAAAAAACCTTATATAGTTTCATTTACTTAAATTTGTAGATTG
This sequence comes from Xanthostigma xanthostigma, assembly GCA_963575645.1. NCBI lineage: Eukaryota > Metazoa > Arthropoda > Insecta > Raphidioptera > Raphidiidae > Xanthostigma > Xanthostigma xanthostigma. The sequence goes on along the minus strand of OY754469.1, from coordinate 2,453,193 downwards.
TCACCGTTTTTTCGACTTACTTTGCAAAATTGGTCTCCACTAAAAGAGGTTTAATTTTAACAGCATGTCCATTTTGAAGGTCACTCTAAATATTGGTGAAAAAATTTTTGAAATCGGATGAGTAGTTTCGGAGATGACCACCTACATCCAAACTTTAATATATATTCGAGACATCTGTCCTGAATATTCTGCTATGATTGGATAAAATAAGTTTTAAGAAGTAAGGGAATAAAAAAAATTCTTTAGAATAGTTCGATGTTCGGAAGTTAAGACTATGCAATCACGTTTTAACGTCGGTAATGTCACGCAGAGCGACTTACCGACAAGTAAATCGTCGTACCGTATGAACAGTTACCTTTCCCCGGGTCGGATTTTACCTTTATTACAAATTGACCTTGAGAGCATTTGACAGCCTACGTACACGCTACAGGTTTTATATAACTGCTACACATTCTGCGTACCATCCACCTTGTTTATTTACGTGCACGTGCACTTAACTGAAGGCAATGAATTTACGTTTTTTATGACCTCTACTTTTTATAACCCGGAAACCTCTTTTTCTCAGCGTTATTGTTCTTCGGAAAACGCGATTAAAAGGAAACGCTTATCAAAATTATTTTATTTATTTCTTACACTTTTGTAGGTATTTAATCATTCATATGAACATTCTGGAATTTTACTCTATTACCGAGCGGTGTAGCGTAGTGGTGAGAGCACTAGACTTGCATTCGGGAGGTATTGGGTTCTAATTCCGGCGGGAGCAGATGTGGCTGAAACTTTTTCCCACTGTCTTGTACCGGTCATCTTTTTGAGGTTTTCTATGGTTAACCTCAATAATTCCAGATAAATATCGAGATAATTCTTTATTCAAGGCTATGATCGATTATCTGTCAAACTCCTAGCTCAAAAAATACTTACCTTATCCTAATTTCCTCACCCATTGCTATTAATTAAGTGGAAGTTGGAAAATGTAGAAAATGACGGGAAGTATGGACGATGGAAAATAGTAATGGTGCGAATGGCGTTTGTTATGACATAAAGTCGAAAAACGGATTTTGCTCTATTGTATATTTTTCGCCTGCGAAGCCCTTTGAGATCAGCAAAATAAATTGTCGCGTATCCCTATATTAATTAAATGAAACTTCTTTACGCACGGTAGAGTGAATTGGATTCACTTACGAAAAAATGCATCGAATAATAAATCGTACACTTATATTATTCTAAGTAAAATTTGTATCATTTACAAAAAGAACAGGGAAGAAGAAGCTGATTCTTGCCAGGATATAATGTATAAAAAAAGAAGAAAAAAGAAAAGAAATATGAATGGTGGTTGATAGAGAAAGGAGAATCGTGAACGTTTTTATTTGTTTCTGTGTGACAATGCTCACTTGGATAATAGACACTGAGATCACGTATAAAAGCAAACTCCGCGGGCACATATCACATTTGGTAAAAACATAGTGAATGTCCTGAACCTCTTTAATCTGCCCCACACGCGGTGATACCAAACTGTCACATACTTCCCTCGTCATAATGAACTATATTTTGACTTTTTTTTAAAAATTGTCTTAAAATGTTTATATAGAGTAGTATTAGTTCACATGAATTTTTATTTCGCTTAAATGCAATCATTTTGTGGAATAAAACAGCACTCGACATTTTAAAAAGTTGTCGCGATACCGCCATGTTTACCTACTGTGACGTCATTCTTGTAGTAAATAAACAAGTGCAATTAGTTTATTTACGAGTGTGTGTCGTGTGTTTGTATATGCGTGTTTGCTACAAGTTTGACGTCATCGTGACGGACAGTAAATATTTTTGGACACTGTGTTTTTACTGTTGAGGAAACGTTGCTCGAGATAGTCCTTGATAGTTGTACGAAATTGCTTTAAAACTCCGCAGTCGCCAGTCGTCGATTTCTTGGATGTGTTGTTATTTTCTTCTTTTAGTGATGAAAATACAAATCCGTTTAAATGATATTTTTGATAATAATTAAATGTCCATTCGTATTATTCGCATTGTTGACTTATATAAATTGATTCCATTCATTGTTGACCGGATTTACGAGATGAAACCCAAAATAATGTTCTTTCGCTTAATTGTTACGAATTTTGACATCCTAATTGTTACGAACTCTGGTCATTAAACAAAAGAAAGACATCATTGTATTGTCGTCGATTATATTCTTCTTTGGCGTATGTTGAGAAACAATAGGTTAACTCAATAAGTTTAGAAAACAATAAATCAATGTCAATTCACACCAACGAAATGGATTTCTTCATCTATTGGCGATTACGGAAAGTTCATTCTCACAGTATTACACCTATTAAAGCCGTTTTTACAATCGGAAACGATTGCGTAATATTTAAAGACGAATGGGACGGCCTTACAATCGGAAATTATTACGAAATATTTGGAAACTCACATTCGCCAAAATATATGATTAATTGAATCTGGATTCAAATGATCGTAGTTTGAATAAAGTATCTCTGTTTCAAAAACTTTGTCTTTTTCTATGACGTTAACATGGGCGTACCCAGCTTTTCGCCCAGGAAGGGGCGAATTAGAAATTTCTTAAGCCGAGTCCCCCGTGCTTGTTTTGGCCTCCTGGATACGCCAGTGCTTACGGCGTAAAAAAAAGACAGAAGCATATGTTTGCACCTTAATAGTTCGATTGCGATTTTATTCCTATGCTCAGTATAGAATAAAAGTATATGAGTGAACAACAAAGATGCATAAAGTGTAACATAAAATATGATGACGCATGATCTCTACTATATTATAGGTACTCTACACGCGTGCATGCAACAAATATGCACGGAGTCGGTGCCTTAACTACAGAAACGAGATTCAACCTAAAGTAAATAATTCAATTGATGCTATTAAATTGTTTTTGTACTACAGCGAACGGCTTTATTGCCGAGTTCTCAGTATTTGGCAGCAGGAGCCGTTCTCGTTTAACAAGACGATGAGTCCTGTACCAAAAAGGATATTTTATGCGTTACTAGCTGCAACCCGGGCGCGCGTTGCAATGGTTCAGTCCTGTTTTGCGTGTGTTCAACAGATGACGCTCCCGTTGCCGTCAAATATATTGTAATATGTCGCGTGCTGCATTAACTTCCCACATATCTCGTTGTATTCAACGGATGGCGCTCCCGTTGCCGTAAAATATGTAGTATAGCGTGTGTTGCTTTAACGTTCAACAGATAGTGCTGTTTATTAAAAAAAATGCGTTTACCTGTCACCGGTGTGACAATATATAACTACGGAAAAGAAAAAAAGTTGTGGTACCGATTTGAGTGTGTTAATTGTGACGAAACATACATCGTTCTCTTCGTTTTAATGAGGGGAAGTCATAATATATGTTTCATCACGATGTGTACGAATTAGCACAGATCGGTGATTCACAGCCACCTGGTCTTTTTAATAATAACAAAACCAACAGCCGGACCTAATACCTGCATTAGTGGGCTTATTTAAAATTTCAAATGCTTCTAGCTCAGTTAGGATAGCGTTCCGGGTATATGTTCATTAGACATTTTTGACTTGAAATCACTCCAGCAACACAGTCCCAGGCTATGGCAGTCATGTAGTGGGACACCCTGTATGTTATACGGCGGAAAATTAATACTAACAACTGAAGCTTCATTTCTTGGGATTTAGGATAAACGATTATACGTATCAAGTTCAAAATAATACTCAGAAATTCGAGTATAACGATTTCTGAGTTCTGCCGTTTTACAACGAGAATGTTCCAAGGATTCATAGTAAATGAAGTTTTCGGTAGTAGCAGATACTTGGAAGAAGTGCCTATAGCTTCGGTTAATAAATTTTCAATATTTAGCTGCGATGAGAGTTATTTTTTGTTGAACTGCGTAACTAAAACAAATACAGACTTTGCATATACAGTCGAACCTGGATAAGCAAGAGCTCAAGGGACCGCGATCTTATGGAGGTTTTTCACTAACCCGAGTTTCTAGCTTATAGAGATGCAGCTGTGGCCTTTCTCACTTATAGAGGTCTATAATAATTCGACATAGATGCTACAATGAAGAAAACCAAAAAAACCAATGATACAAAAATATTGTTAGTTAGTTCAGCTATTTATGACTCGATTCTTAAATTTTGTGGAACTATTAATACGTTCGACTATCGCTTATAAAGGTACAGGCAAGTAGTAGTCCATAAGAGGTCCATAAGTGAATAACGCCTTTCTCTTATAGAGGTCTCTGTTTCTCACTTATAGAGGTTTTAGAGCAGGGCTGCCAGATTTCTCTCCTCAGAAATCCGTCGGTAAGGCGAAAAGTGGTGGGGGAAGTGGTCTGAAAAATCCGTTTCCATCCGTTCGCCCGGTTCACCCGTTCACCCATTAATGCAATGAGTGTGAGAGAGATAGAGAGTAAAGTGAAGTATGCGGTACCATAAACGACACATCGACTTGCCACCTTCATTATGGCTTTATTATTAACATTATTAAATGAATTTCGTATAAGACGTTGAATTTACTTTTACTTACAAACAGACTTTAAATTGAATAGAAATGATTCATTTTTTCACATCCAATGAATCGATTATTTCGTAGATTTTTCACATTTTTATGAAAAAAAATATTATATTGACTGTTAGAATGTTGCGATAGTAACAAACCCGGCAGTACAATCAGTTAAATCCTCAATGTGTTCCGTAAATCCGTGTAACTCGAAACACTTGACTTCAGTTGCGTGAAAAAAACGCATCAGACAAAGATAGCGAGTCGATATTCATCGATATAGGCGTGTGTTTCGCGAACACATTGTTTCATACACTCTCTTATCTTTTTCTACCCAAATAGAGAGAGGAGTAGGACAGAGGTAGTGAAAGAAACATGCTCAGATATGCTCGAATGTGCTAAAAATACCCGAATGTCCCCAAATTATCGATTATCGAGTGAAGTTTGAATTTATACCTATGTAGTAAAAAAGGTAAAAAATTCGGAAAAGTTAGAAAATCCGTTAAATCCGTTCAGATCATGAAATCCGTTCCATTATCCATTCAAATTTATTTCTACTCAAAAAATCCGTTTGGAACGGAAAAATCCGTTCATCTGGCAGCCCTGTTTTAGAGAGTTACAAAGGACAAGGTACTTGGCTATTACTCTCACTTACCCAGTTCTCACTCACTCAGATTTGACTGTATTTGAATCGAAACCGAAAGAAAAAAATTGTTAACATTCTCAAATATTTTTATTAAATCACTGTATTAAAAAGTTTTTGTTTTGTTTGCCGTTGGGAAGTGTTTTAGTGAATACAATTTTGTACACATGTTTTAATATGTGTCGCTAGGTGGCTACAGCGGTGTTTATATATTTTTTCCAGAGCGTTTTTATTATCAGAACGTGTTTATTTTATTGTTTAATTAAATTTACGATCTGTCATCAAAATTTATGTTTTAATCAGTTTATATACGCTTCTTCCACAAGCGTGAATAATTTTTTTTGTCGCCGAGGTATAAATATGATTGTTATTATTTACTTTCTAATTTTACATTGTTGACAAGTCACTCTCCTGTTTATTGTTGCCAGTGCAAATTGCTTATTTTTAGATTTCTGTGTGCACTTTTACAACTAGCAGCCCGTGAAGATGCAGTTAAGATTGTTTTAAATATCTGTTAATACGAATCGGTTTTTCCAGTTGTTCAATTTAATTTCTATAGTCTGAAAAAAAAATTATCCTGAGAATAGTCAAGCTAGTAGCGAGGTCGTTGCGTTGCTATGGGTGTCTCTTACAAATCGTCAGTTCCTAGATTGGATTTCGGAGTTGGTATACTTAATGCTGAAAAATCGAGAAAACCTTGAAAAGTTAGAGAATTTCAAACTCCTGGAAAAGTCAGAGTAGATATAATAATATAATAATAATAATAACAAACTTTATTTAAAAAAACATGTATACATGTGTAAATAGCGTCACCAGTTGCATTAATTACAGAATTCTTCCAGGGAATAATAAGTTTTTTTTATTAAATGTGTTTTTACCTTATTTTTGAATTTTAGATTGTTTTCTATAGTTTTAATATCTTCAGGGATTTTATTATGTATCCGTATGATAGCGTTACGGGTTCCTTTATATGTCACAGAAAGGTCTGAAAAATTAGTTTTTAAATGATTTAATTAATTACGGGTAGTGTACTATGTATGTTAATTAATTTTGAAAAAATCTATAAAAAAGCGAATTATATTTAATTATTAATTATTTTTATATTTTTTAGATCAATTCTGAAGAAGGTCCAAATCCGGATTGAAACGTTAATGTATTAATTTTATATTGTTTGTTAATATATTGTCTGAAAAATTGGTCGATAATTTTATTTATTGAACTATGTATGTTGTATTTGATTTGAACTGAATAAATGCGGAAACTGCCTGACAAACTTTGCAGATTCTAAGATATATAAACTGTAGACTGTAAGTACTGATAATTCTGGGAATAAATTACGACAGCTAGTACGAGGACCCACGTTCGCTATGATACGGATACATTTCTTTTGAAGTTTTAAAATTTTGATGGTATGCACCGAATTGCCCCAAAAAACGATTCCAAACTGCATAACCGAATGAAAGTAAGCATAATATACAGATATTAATATTTCAGTCGTTACACAGTTTTTTAAAACTCTGAGTATATATATTGCTTTATTTAGCTTGGGTATGATTGAATTTATATGGGCTTTCCAGTTCAGATTCTTATCTATAGTAATGCCAAGAAATTTGACAGTGTCTTGCAACGCTACATTGTTATCTAATATTTCAATTTGCTGCGGGAAATCGAAGTAATATCCAAATTTCATAACTTCTGTTTTATTTTTATTTAAATTTATATTGTTTTTGTGAACCATGTATTAAGTGAATGTAAAGAGGTTTGCATATTAGTAATAAGAGATTTTCGATCTTTTGCCTCATATATAACCGCCGTGTCATCAGCAAATAGTGATAATTTCTCATGGGTAGATAAGGGTAAATCGTTGATGAATAACAGAAAAAGAAGTGGTGCGATTATACTACCCTGAGGGTCTCATTCTAGAGTCTAGATAACTAATATTTAAAGACATTATAAGTAGAAACAGGACAAAATGAACCGCAAAAATCTAAATATTTCTTATACGTTTGAAAGTAAGAATGTTGATAGAATAAATAGCGTTGAATCTAATTAGCACAAGCAAATACATCTCTATTAGACTAGTTGCCAAGTTTTGGAGTACCTATTTGTTTTCGAGTCTTAATTATTTACGATATCTAAACTTCTTTTGTTAACACTGCTTCACTCGAAAATCGAGAAACTCGAAAAAGGGAGATTCTTTTTTAAATTTCAATCCACCCACGAAAAGATATTCATAATATATTTCTTTTTTTTTAGCTCTATCACAATTCATTTTTTTTTTTCAATGTTTCGCATAAACGTTTCGTTTTATACATTTTTATAGTTATGAAACACAATATTATGTGTTAAAATAAAACACTTGAATATTATGTAAGTTTATGCTAATATCAAGTAGTTTTATTTATATAAAACATATCCAGTGAAATATGGTATTTTGGTAAGATATATTTCACAGACAAGAAAACAAGAGGAAACGCAATACATAATAAAATTGTGCAAAGTAGACATAGACGTGTGTATTTGTGAGATTATATAAGCTGTCACAAAAAGAAAATCATAATCCTCTCATCCTTTTCACCGATTTGGAAAAAAAACGAATTTCTTAATTCAACACGTAGGTGTGTGAAATTTGAGAGTTCCGTACGTCTGAACTCTTATAGGATCACTCTCGTGTCTGTCTGTCTGTCTGTCTGTCAGTCCGTCCGTCTGACACAGCTCATTTTCTCTGAATCTATTGGACGAAAAAAGTTGGGTACATAATATATCGAGTTAGATGCTAAGCAACACAAATAGGCGTAGTTTTCGTAATTAGCCCAAATTAAATGCAATATGGCCGCACTAGGTGTTGACACCAACTGTCAAAAATCAGCGATTTTATAGGGGGGAATATGCATTTGATGATTCACGTGACTCAAAACTCACGCTCGTTTTTTTTAAAATGTCACAACTCGCACATATAATAATGCATTACAATCTAGATACAAAAAAAAATTTTTTTTTTGGAAATTATATAGAAGTACGTAAGTTTGATCACACATTAATTTAAAAATGTCAATACCGTCTCTTTAAATTCAACTTGCCCGTAATATATCGGAGTATAAGACAATAAATTTTCGACTTGATTACATGTGAACGGATTTATTTTCGTTGGATAATTCTTTTTTTGCATTCTGTATAATATACTTTCGAAGTTATGTACTTTAGCATTGATTTTTCTTCATTTTTCCGTTCGTGTACAAACTTTTTGTCCACACATATATCAACATCTTTCGTATTTTATCTTTTAAATTTGTACAGAAAGTTTTCGTATAGTTTTTCGATTTACTTCTCATATTGATGTTTATTTTCTCGTGCCTCAAGTGGAATTTTCTTGTGTTTTTGAAAAAAAAAAACACTATAAAATTACATAAGAAATTGAAAATCTTTCAAAGAACTATAAATATTCAACTCATCATAATGCATCATAAAGTACTTTTTTTTGTTAGACGTCTATAAATTTATAAATAACTAGCTGCCCGTCCCGGTTTTACCCGAGTATAAAATTTATTAATACAAAGTCTCTCTCTCTCTCTCTCTGGAAATATTACCTTCCCATCTTCACAGCATAACTATATCAAACTGATCGTGAAATTATTTTTATTGAGATTTTCATATAAAAATACCATCCAAAATTCCGACTTTTACAAAAAAATGTCTTTTATACAAACCTTGTCCTGACAATTACGAACTCAACAAAAAAAAATCAGGCAAATCGGTCGAGCCGTTTTCAAGTGATGAGCTTTCCATACATGCGGAAATTGATTTTTAAACGCTTTATATTAGTTTGGGTTGTAACTAACTAACTATGTATGTATGTATGCATGTAACGGAATCTTTGAGCATAATTTTCACCAATTTCCCGAAGTCTGATTAATTTGAAACTTTGCATACGTATCAAGGACCGATGACAATGCAATAATTTGATAACAGTTTCCCATTATCCTTATTAGGACCCCCAGGATTAATAAATTCTTTTATAGATCCTCAAACTAAAAAGTGAAAAATAAAATATAGTTTAAAAAAAACTAAAAAACACGCTTTATATCGAACTAAAAAGTAAAAAATAATTTTTTTAAAATAAGCTTAAAAAGCGTTGGGCGCTCGATGTACGAAAATGTGGAACAAAGCGCCCCACGCTTTTTAAGCTTATTTTAAAAAAATTATTTTTTACTTTTTAGTTCGATATAAAGCGTGTTTTTTAGTTTTTTTTAAACTATATTTTTTATTTATAAATATACAGTAAGCTTCCGTTAAGTACGCATATATCTAACGATCTCTATTAGGAAACATAGATTTTGATTTAATAATATGTTCTTTTTAGAGATAAATTGTAAATTACAGACGCTGGAAAGAAAAGTTTTGTTTTGCTTTTTGGAATCAGGGTCTTTCTATATAAGGAATAAATGTAAAAAATGTCTTTGGTTTAAAAATAGTAGGTATATTGTGCAACTAGTGCGGCAAGTTGTCGATTGCCCACGCTTGAGGGGGCAATCGACAATGCCGCACGAGTTGCACATACTATTTTTTATTACGAATTAAATTAAAATTAAAATTTTATTACGAATTAAAAAAAGAAATTAGAAGTAATAAAAATAAAAATTACATCATTAAAAAGTTGAAAATTCAGTTAAAATTGTTAAAATTGTCAAGAATAAAAGTTCATAATCGAATATTTTAACCTCAAATCTGCTTCAAATGACAGTTTGTTTCGTGGACATTAACACCGTTATTATTTTGTTTTTTTCTCTGTCTGAATTTGCGTGCGGCAAACAATAATTTCAGTGCGACAAATAAAGTTTCCGCACGCAAATGAAAATAGCTACTTTTCAACCGTAACAGCATGCGTAAAGATACCACTTTTCCCGCATGAGTAATAAAAAAAAGCGATGAATCACTCAAATATTGTTTTAATTATTCCTTATTAGATTTGACATTATGACATCTGGTGGCATAAAATGAAAGTTTTGCAAACTTGCCGCGCCTTTCGAAAAATGCACGTTATAAATGAAAGACTTGTTTATGTGTAAACTAACAGCTTTTAACTGTATTTTAATTTGACTATATAAAAACATGGTGATATAAAAAGTGAGGAAAAAAAGAGCGTGTAACAGATAGGGGCAAATAGATGAGAAAATAAATCGGCATGCATCATACATTGTGCGAGAGATAATACGTTAAGTTTTATAGCGTTGGTACTATAAACAAGCGTCGGTCGGCTCGTATATCAGCGTCGCGACGGCCGACTGGATGGGCGTCGTTCACCCGAAACCCCAATATGCCCAGCGTCCAGTTAAAGCGACATCTCTTTGTAAAGTGATCGAAACAGCTATGCCGCGCGTATCGGTACTTCCCCGGCTGAAGACAAATGATCCTGTTTGTTGCAACTCTCGCGATGGCTCTGTGTATACGCGACCGTATGTCCTGCGCGGACAGATATAGTATAAATACGGATATTGAAATGGAAATAAACACGCAGCTTTTGTCATGCCGTTATTTTAACCCTTTACACAGCGTACTCCAAAGGCGCAACACTCCAAAAATCAACATCAAACATCATCCTCTCAAAATCTGCCACAAACTGGTTGAACTTCACGATCACAATCAATGTTAAAGTTTAACAGCCACTGTGTGTTGGTTTGTGGCAGACTTTCTTGAGTTATTGCGCTTTTTCTGCGCTCCGAAGCAGCACATGAAACCCAGATACCCTCGGTTTACGCCGTGCAACTCTTGACCCACAAGTTATAGCGTGCTATTTAGATCCGCTTTGAGCTGCATTTACCGTCAGCACATTAGTACAAAATATAAGCATCTATCACTCTCATATACTGGGAGTGTCATTCAGTCAACGGCTTTGACTGGGCTTATGACAGTAGTGATTAGTGTTACAGTGTATATTGCAGTGGGTTGTCAACAGTGTTTAAATAATGTCAATAATTAAAACATCATAAACATGAACATAACTCATAATATTATAATTAACCTCGCCCCTCATTTATGTTAGGAGGTACCTCCGGGTGACCCTGCAGAGCACCCATTTGAAATGTTCACGCGAGCCACTGGGTGGTATCTACCCCAGTGTGATTTTAAAAGCTTAAAAACGATCAAACTGAATACATTTTCTTCAAAACATATTGTTATAATAAATAATTATGATCATACTCGGTAAGCGGTGTGGGTGCTGTAACCTTGATAAATCGTTGGATGCAATCCAATACTTTTACAGTCATAACATTTTTACACAATACACTTAATTCTAAACTACATTTGAATTTTTCTGTATTATTTACAATAAAAATAATTTTTATTAGTAAGCATAGAAAATATATCAATACCTATCTTAGTTGTAAATATCTAAATATATAGGTATATATACTTATATTAATTTGACCTTATTGCTAATTTATTCTTCGATTTCACCAACTCGCAACGTACAGAAAAGACCTTGAATAAGATTTGTATTATAAATTAGTTTATATTTCCGTGACTGCTTCATCATGTCATTTGAGTTTTACTGAAATTCGTAATAAATTATCCAATATTCTAATGAAATTCTAATATTATTGATTATCTTCGCCAGCGAACAATAATGTACCTATTTTGTTTCATGTCCATAAAATTAAAAATTATGAAAAATCGCAAGTATTTGGACAAATGAACCACATTGATTTCTTTTTTTAAACGATGAAGGAAGGTTTTGGTTGAGGATCATAAATAAATAAGCTTTACCAATGTTTCGCTAGTGGCCAACGTTTCGAAAAATTTATTTTCATCTTCAGGGCCTCAAGCTGGTCGAAAGGTGGTAAATTGTTAAAACAACATACATGATCATATTATTATGGGTTAACCATAACCATTTTTGACATGGTTCCTTTGAAATCATGATTGCTGGAGCATATCAAAACGTCATACTATAGATTCGTTATGTAAGTTATGAATTTATTATTCTTCATAAAATGTTCATATCTCTTTTCTACAACTTTATCCATAAAAAGCTCTTAACCACTTCATGTTTGCCATCTATTCTCCAATGTGAGCACAGCTTTATCGAATAATCACACACCACAAAAAAGCAATGGTGCATAAAGTTACAATATCTATTACCACAAGACAAAATAGTAAATGTTAATGCAAAACTTCAGTCGTTATTTACCACCATTCAGTGCTTGATTTTAGTGCAAATGTTTCACGGAGTAAATATTCGTAAGAATCGAAAAATCTCGCGATAACTAACGACTTTCTCAATTCCACAAAAATTATTTATCTCAGAGGAACACAAATATCGTCAATATTGATGTTTAGACGTTCTCCTTGGGAACCTTAAAAAAGAAACCACGTGTTGCTAAAATCAGTATGAACTGGCGAGGAAAGGATCATCAACTCCATACATTGGCCCAGAACCTGCCCTGGGAGTGTCCAAAAGCACTGTACGGGATCAAATAAGGGAATGGATCAAAAATCAGCACAAGACATACTGGAAACAAATTTCCGGGCAGCAACATGTCAAAACATTTATTAAAGGACCATCCTGAAAGATGACTGAAGAACTACTACAACTCAGTAGGAACGATCTTCGTCTCGTGGTAGGCCTCCAGGACATTGTGCCCTGAAAGGACACCTCCAAAGAATCGAACTGTTTAACGGGGACTTAAAGTGCAATAAGAAGATGAAAACAGCGTATCATATTTTGTGTGAATGCGAGGCTTTGGATCGTAGAAGACAGATAAATTTATGGGCAATGTAGAATGACTCCAGAAGATTATATTAAACACCTAGGTTTAATATAATCTTCTGGAGTCATTCCACTGACTTCACAAGCTAGTGCAAGGAACGAGGATACTAGATCGAGTGATATAAGAGATTGGGAGATAGCACAATAAGCCCAAGAGGCTGCGATGTTCCCGGTGGCAAGCCAACTCCCGTTAATTAAAAAAAAATGTCAAATCCGTTGTCCTAACCGCTGACTTTACCAAACGTTTGATATAAGCCACTTCGTCTTGTGATCACTCCAATAGTAATAGTGGTGGTAGAATCTTTGTCGTTTGATGCAGTACTTTGATTCCGGTGCTTTTTGTCTCAAGTGCTAATCGAGTATTAAAACTGTCATACAATCCAGTTCCACGCGATGCAGACTTAACGCGTTATCTCTTTACGAGCGATTTGAGATTTGTAGAACCTTCGGCTCCACCGTAATACAGTATTATTTGTTGGCTATTGGATGTCTTCAATTTTTAGTATCATCTATTATAATTAACCGATTTTTGACGTTCTCTTTTTCAATTTATAGATTAAATATTTAACCCTCTGAGGGGATGAATTTTCAAAAATTCTCTTCAGTGTTGACCTACGTTATATAAGGAGCTCCAGTGCAAAATTTAATTCTTCTAGACCCACCGGCTTAGACTATGCGTTGTCTGTCAGTCAATCAGGTAGTGCTGGCGTTTTTTTTATTAAGTAGATTTCTTTGTCAAAGATTCCATTTTTGACCGAATGTTAAGATTAAAATACTTTATCTCCATGTTGGAATTTAACATGAAACGATACGACATCTGATTAGAGAAATTCTAACCATAAACACATGTGAAAAATGGCGGATTCAACATTTCATTTGACCTAAACTCCGTCCATATGTCCACAAATCATTTAAATTTCTTCCAACAGACTGCGCGCAAAATTGTTTAAAACGGTTATAATTCGGTGCTCTTTAGAATTTGAAAACGATGTAAACAGTTATTAATTTGCTTCGACAAAATGTGAATTCAAAATATTCGACATGAAATATTGATTGCATGTTAAAAACATGCAAGATATTTTTGTTGGTTTGAATTTGCGATCGGAGACATACATATTTTTTTATTTAAATATTAAACGTTCTGATGTTTTGCCATTCAGTTCAAATTATAATTTATGAATTCATGAAATACATACTATTAACTTTGATATTTGATTTTATGGAGATTGACGTATTTACATATTTTATTTATAAAATTATGTAAACAAATTTTCTGCTTCAACCTTTTAAGTCACTCGGAAATTAGATTTACTTTTTTTTAAATTGCTGTTTAATGCCTATACGATTTGTACAGGTTATATGGGCCCAGTACCAATTCATAATCCTAAACATGATAAAAATCGATTTCCCCGCTCATGAAAGATACTACTGTTCCCAACAAACAAAAATTCTGGAAACGAGTTTTTCCGTCTCTAGGTGTCATAAAAAATACATTTTAAATGCGATAGGAAATGAAGGACTCGCTCCAATCTATAAATGCTGAAGAGTTTGTTTGTTTGTTTGGTTGAACGCGCTAATTTCAGGAACTACTGGTTCGAATTGAAAAAATGTTTTTTTGCTGGATAGCCCATTTATCGAGGAAGGCTATAATATAATATCAAGCTACGACCAATAGGAGCGGAGCATCAATGAAAAATGTAGCAAAATGTAACTCAAAATTTGTTCGTCCGACAAAAACTTTTGAACGGTAACTCCGTTCATCATGAAATTTGAACACAACATTCATCTCGGTAAACTAAGATGAATGTGCGTACTCATGTCTCTCCCCCCATTCGTTCTTTTGCACCCAGGTGAAACCGGTCGGGACCGCTAGTTAAACAATAAATTGAAAATGTGAATCTGTACTTGACTCAAATAATGGCGTGGTTTTAATTAAATGTTTTTTTTTGCGATTCTATAACAGCAACTCAAAAAATCAAACATCAATCACGATTAAGAATACTAGTGGTCGAAATTCGACCGCAATATATTAAATTTTTAAATTAGAACGTTATTCAGGTTTCTATAGGGATTTTTCTTGAATCGATTTTACCTGTGGTAATTCGTACGCATCGTGATAAAACATACATTGTGCACTTTTCTACATTGAAACGAAGAGAACGATGTATGTTTCATCACAATGTGTGCGAATTAACACATTCAAATCGGTAACGCAGTCTCTTCTTGTATTTATTTATATACAGATGATAAAAACCATCGAAGTTTAAAAGATAAGATCTTGATAAAACTGTCTAATCGATTCGAGGTTTCTTATTATTTATTGAATGTTGACAAAACACTGTAATCATCCATTTAATTCTTCATGCTTTGTTTTTGCCGTATCGTGTACCTAAATAAAACAACATACAGAAAATCCATAATTTACATATTATATATTGTTTAGCATAAAATGCATTGTAAAGGTTGGTTACTTGCATTTTGTTTACCGATTAACCTTTTTCGGTTTGATTTAATGTTGCATAAACATTTTTTTTTTCTACTTTTTAGAATAGTTTGTTTTTAAACCCTTGAGTTTGCAAGTCGTACGTACAATTTTGAGAAGATGAAGAATAATTCATTTTTGTATTTGTAAGTTTGGATGTATCCGAAACTACTCATCCGATTTAAAAAAAATTTGTCACCGATATTTAGAATGGACCTTCAGAATGGGACATATAGGTTATATATTATCGCGTTGAAATAAAAGCGATTTTCGTGGAGGCCAATTTTGCAACGCAGGCGGACGAAAAAAACGGTGGTAACGTACAAATTCGAGCGAAGCCGGTCCCGGACTGCTAATATTAGGTATATAAAAGTCGTATGTCTAATCTTAAGTGTGAAATTATTATTTGAAAAAATGTTCAAGTGAGAAAATCAAATATTTTTTTTCTAAAATGTATAAAGAAATGAAAATCTTTTCAATTATAGTCGAAGGTTATTTGTTTTTTGACCAATTATAATTATAGAAGCGATGAAGTGCAACCAATTATTTCTGCAGCAAAAGAAATAAAATACAACCTTCTGTATTATGAACAAACAAAGATATAATAAGTAAATTATTGATTTCTGATTGATAATTAAATGCGTCTTTTCTTTGTAACCATAAAACACTATTATAACTTTCGTCATAAAAATTAATGTTCTTTTGTTATTCATTTTAGCGATATTGTATAATTTCTGTAGGTACCTATTCTTCTATTTCTATTTTATATATAAAAGAATAAGTTGGTGTCGTCTGTGTCGAGATCTCGCGAACCGCTGAACCGATTTGAAAATTACTTTCAGTGTTTTACAAGCAACAATAAGGCTAATTAGGTACATCGCACTTGCGTATCAAAGAAAATTGGGTTACTAAGTTACTGAATATTTTTAAACTTAATAGTTATGACAGATACTGATTTGAAACTATAAAAGAGGGGCATTATGCAGATTTTGGAAAAAAAATGACAATACCCATTTGTTTCGATCTTTTTTCATCACAATACGACAGTAATTACAGTTGGATCTCGTTTATTCGTGCAATGCTCGACAGAACGGAAGCAAATTGTGCTCGGAACTGTACAACGCTTATTTTAATAGAAGGAAAATATCTGCAGAAAGAACTGGGGAAACGCAAAATAGTAGGACGGCAGACGCATTGATCTCTAATAGATGGATTGTGAAAGACAGCCATGTTTACCTACTGTGACGTCATTCTTGTAGTATATACTGATACGTGCAAATAAGGCTCGGTATCGTTTACACGAGGCTCCTTTACTTTTTATTCACGTATGTGTGTCGTGTGTTTATATATAGGTATAATGTGTCTTTTACTACAAGTTTGACGTCACACTTCAAACAATCATCACGAGCAGCGTTATTGTTTAATAGCCAAAAAAAATCAGTTTTAAATTTACCTCGTGTTTTTTTGTGAGTACAAACCAATAATTTCTGATTTCTTGTTTGAATAATAATGATAAATAAATGTACTTATTTCAATATTGTTGTACAGTTAATACACAGTTTTTTTTACAGCATTATATTTGAAATTAATCCACTCAACTTGGCATAGCCAGTGTTTGGGTGGATTTTTAAATACGTATATTAAATAATTAGCGTATTCACATAATTTAATTTTTTATTTTATATAATGTCAAATACCCTCGTGGCCAAAGATTCGATCGGGATTTAGTGATGAGTCTATAGACAATCCATAAGTTAGAGTTCAGTGGACAAGTATACTTAATAATATAACGTCTCTGATAAGTATAGGTAATATAAAAGTTTTAACTTGACTTGAGCTCTCTTTGAGTCTTGTTATTTGAGTAAAATTGTTAAGAAAGTATTTAATTAAAACAACAGTAAACACAATGAATATTTGGCAGCATCGGACGTTTAGCTTTTGTCTACTTAAATTGCAGACTCTCTCTCTCTCTCTCTCTCTCTCTCTCTCTCTCTCTCTCTCTCTCTCTCTCTCTCTCTCTCTCTCTCTCTCTCTCTAATATACTGAATGTTCCAACACTGCCAGTTTATTTTTCTGTCGAAGTTAATACACAAATAATATTATGTAGGTTAATTTTCACTGATCTATACTTATGTGGAATGCTGACAGTGCAAGAAATCAACCGAATCTTGTTTGAAATCATTCCGAATTCCCACCAATAGAATAAACAATTGATAAAAGTATCTGATTGGTTGTTTTGTTGTGTTGAGTTTCAAGCGTCCAATCAGATGATCATTATCCAGTTTATCGCTGCATCGGCTCATGGGATAGACTTTAAATTTTAAACTGAGATGGTTTGTCAAATTTTAACCTCAAATATCTCTGTAATTACTAGTAGTTGAAATATTTGAATTGCGCCGTGGCTTCAAAAGGTTAATGAAATCACTTGAAATCACAAGTGTCGTTTGAAATCTTCATTTAATCATATTCTGATTTCGAAGTGATTAGCCTCTCGGTATATTTTGTTTTAATTGAAATATTTCGGTTCAAAATTGAAAACTTTGTACCTAACTATTTTTATATATTAGCTAGAAGTTAAAGTAAAATTTAATTAAAACAAATAGAGGTCTATTTTTTTAGAATGATTAAAAAAAGAGTGAAAATGTAAGCATTCCAATACTTTTTAATTATTACCTGCTGGAAAATTATTTTAGATCCAAAATTTGCAGTATGAAAAGAAGCGACATCTCAGATAGTTTTTTATTATTTAATAAAGCAGAACAAGCCTGGTACAAAATCGTATTATTGTTTTAAATTTTAATAATAAATTAGAAAATTCAGCTGACTTCTCTGAGCTTGCCAACTTGCAGTTAATGAAATGAATAAACTAAAAAGTCTCTAGATTTGGCAGTGTTTCGTCCACTATATTTTGGTGCATATACAATTCAATAAAATATAAGTTTTCATAACTAAGGAAAAATAATAACAACTTCAAAAATGAATATCAATTACAGATAATAATAATAATAGTTTATTGATGACGAAATCAAAAGGGTAAAATGAGTTCAGCAAAAATGCTGTTTTTCAACTCTCCCTCACAAAGAAAAAAATATACATTAATTTGTGAACAGAATACAAATATTTACATAATAATACCTAAAAAAAAAGATATTTAGAACAGCGGCATCTTATAATTTATTACATAATAATAATGATGAATCTAAAAATATAATCACTTTTTATTGTACAAATTTAAAATTGTGTAAATGACTAGTTATTTTTATGGTTCCGTACCCAAAGAGTGTCCAACGGTACCTTATTACTAAGCCTCCGCTGTCCGTCCGTCTGTCAGCGGGCTGTATGTCATGAACCGTAATAGGTAGAGAGTTGAAATTTTCACAGAGTGTGTATTTCTATTGCCGCAATAACAACAAATAATGAAAAACCAAATTATATACTATACATACAAAAACCAGAAACAGTTCTAATACAAAACAAGCGTCCGCTAACAGTGCGTTTATACATAAGTAAATTTATTAAAATACAATTATGAGAACTGTCGCATACAGCACGGTACGACCGCTAGACTATACAGTACAGTACAGTTCGGGTCATCCATCTGAACTCATTGCAATTTATAGTTGGTAACTGTGTCGATGTATGGAGACAACAGTTTTCAAACAGCAAAGCGGGGAAGATCTTCGAGACTCCATTCTCGTGATGGACGAACTATTTACATATCTGCAAATTTGTACCGGGCGCGTGTCTGACTCGCACTTGGCAACCTAAAGTTAATGTCACTGGGAACATTAAAATCATTTTCTGTCAGCCGTCTTGGGTTGAATTCGTTGTTATCTCTCTCTAGCACATGTGTGCAATGGATTGCGGTGCTTGGTGAAGTCTACCAACTTGAGTATAAACAACAAAATCCTGCCAATCTCGACTATGACGCAAACTTGTAGGTCAGCCGTATAAAAAAGAATAGAAAGAATTGTCAACTTTTAAAAATAAACTTTCGCGCAGGTATCTATAAAGATTGCCGGTGTGAGTTTATTTTGGAATCATTATAGTGTAGTTAAATGATTTATACGACATTCCGTGTATTTTTTCGCTCATTTTCACGTACGATGAAATGTATGTATAAAAATAGCCGATGCTCTAGCGGGCGCCCGCGACTTGACACGATGTTATTCCAACACGGTGATTCATTTAGTGCATTTAAATGTGATTTACAGGGCCGTAACTAGGCAGGGGCAATAGGGGCACTTGCCCAGGGCCCAGGGACAAGGGGGGCCCCGGAGGGGCTCAAGAAGACCCCGATAAAAAATTATCTCAATTATTTTCATTCGTATTTTAATGAATATTACAAATCACATATAAGTAACACCACTGGTGGCTCAGATAGACGGGGCCCAAAAAGGCCAGAATATGCTATTAGAATTTTTATTTAAAAAAAACATATTTATTTAATTCTCAATACTTAGGCCCGGTATTATAAAACAAGATTAAAACTTAATCTTGGATTAAACTAACTTAACTGTCATCGGTGTCATCTGCTTCATCGGTATTTTCTAATCAACGAATTAAGCAAATTAAAGAAGAAAGTGTTAGTAATCTCAACCAAGAAAATTTGTTTGCAATGCAAATGTACAATATTTTTGACATTTTACTTAGTGAAACAGACTGGCGTTATAGACAATTAATGAAAACTATATTTGAAGATTTTTCTTTTCTTTTTGGCTCGTCATTAGAATCAATGAGCGTTGTTGAATTACAAAGGCGGCGGCAGATTTATCCAGAAAATATGATAAAGATTTGAATAGTCACGAATTAAGCTGTGAGATTGAAAGTTTTAAATTTCAAGTATGTGGGCTGGTGGAAAATTTGAAAGAAGCCACTCCTCTAAATTTATTACAGACTATACATGATTTCGAATTAGTCGAATCGTACCAAAACATCGTTGTTGCTTTAAGAATAAGTATTTCTAACCCTACCAGTCACCACCGCTTCTTGCGAGAGAAGTTTTAGTAAACTGAAGTTAATTAAAAACTATTTAAGATCGTCGCTCTCACAACAGCGTTTGTCGAACCTGTCTATTATATCAATTGAATCTAACATAGTGCAAGAAATAGATTTTAATAATATAATTGATGAGTTTGCGGAGAAAAAAGCAAGAAGAATGCAATTTAAATAAATTTTTAATTCGTTTTTCTTCATAAATATAATATAAAAAAAAATTTACAAAAAATATGGACAGGACCAATTTAAAGATTCCTTATTTTGTGTTTATTTATTAAGTGATATACCAACTAAACTTTAAAAATGTGAAAGAACATGAACTATAACCATGGTAAGTTTTTTCTCAATTTTTTTTTATTGAGGGGGGCCCAATTTGAAGGTCTTGCCCAGGGCCCACAAAATCCACGTTACGGCCCTGGTGATTTATAATGTAACACTTTAATAAAATTAGGGCCGCTGCACACGAGGCTAGAAACGCTGCTAGATTTGCCTGCTAGTTTTCTGGCGCTGGTTTTCTTGATTGCTGTTAAGTGTTCGCTTCACACGAGACTATTTTTCAAGCTTGTTTTGTGGATAGATCTAGTGCGCGCGTTAGTGACAGTTCAAATATAGGGTAGGACGGGGGAATGGCGTTCACTTAAGGAAAACATGGTGTATTTTTTAAATTATTTAATATAAATCAAAATTAAGAAGAGTAACAAAGTCTTTAATTATCGAGTAATCAACAATTTAACAACAAAAGCATATATCTTTCACCTACTAGTAGTAGGAAAACATTATTAAAAAAACATGTTTGAGCGGCATTGCCCCTGATTTTGGGTAATGCCGCTCAGGGTCTCATAAAGTAGTGTCCTCAATCCAAACCGGCTGTTTTACTGCTTTGATCATAATTGTTTTTGATATTGTTGCGCTCAGCAAATTTATAAACAAGTTTACGCAAATCTGCAACACAGTCCATAGTATAGCGAGCCCAGCAACTTAACTTGTTCAGCACCTAATTAAAAATTAGATCAGCGCGGCCGCAAACAAAGAAACGCTCTTCACGGTCGCATGACGCGAGCTGACTGTCCGTTTGCATCGCTGTCTATTAGAGGCCCCCTCCCCTCGCGCTTCACGCGAAGTGACGTGTTGCTACGTTACTTTTTGACAGAGTTACAGAGGTGAGCGCCATTACCCAGTGAGCGCCATTCCCCCTCCCTCTCCTAAACACAGAGCAAAACGTGTCTGTTGTCTGACTCTGAGCAGAATATGAAGATACTGCTTCCTGATTGGTTCTTGCTCATACTTAACAGCAGATCTAGCAGGGAAAACAGCCCCTGTTCTAATTACATTGTCAAGTATAAATGTGTGGAGCACTGAAAATTATTTTCGAATCGTCCTATAATTATTTTGATCTTTGATACGATTTCAATCGAAACATGACATTGCAAATTCAAGCGAAAAAAATATTTTAATAAATTATGTTTGCATTAAATTGAACATAAAAATAATGTCTGATGTAATAATTCAAAGAGTATTATTTAAGTTCATATAATCACTGTATTATATATTTTAAGTATGTATAGATGCTGTAAATGAACATTACTTAAGTTAAATAAATAAAACACAGATGGCTCCAATGTTTCATTGATACCTCTGTTATTGATACAAAAACGTTACAATTCATTAAGCAGCTTGTTATTAATTAGAATGTGGAATATATAACTACTATAGAAATTTGTCATCTAAAACCACTAGAAATTACTTAACAAACGCAAATATATCGCTGAGATTAAATGCTTGCAAAGAAATGAAACACTATAGAAAAAGTAAGGCGTTATTCATTTGTTAAATGTAAATAAATGGACTATATAATATAAGCTATAAATCACACAGTATACCGTAGATACGCAATTCAATTATATTGATACAGCAATTTTAACCATTATTAAATTAATTTCTGCATAATAATTAATAAATGCGTTTCTATATTAATAATGACCCAAAGCAATATTATTATTAAACAAGTTAAATCACCGCACAGTATTAAAATGAGTTAATATCAATTTAGCTAAGCCAGAATTTGCCTTTACGCGATTTTATGCACAGGATATGATAATATTGTTAAATATAAATTAATTCACCAAACACAAGGTATACGGTTGAAGCGATCGGACATTGTGAAAATTTCGAAAGTTTCGCTGAAAATCGCGCAAGTGCTGACATCTAGAAGCCCCGCACGCGATTGAAATAAAACAATATTTTATACAACAGTAGTGGAGCCTTCGGCTCCACCGTATTACAGTATCATTTGTTGGCTATTTATCGTACATGTCAGCAATTTTTTTAATCATCTAAAATTTGACTGTTTTAATTAAATATTTAACTTCCTTAGGGGATGAGTTTTTCATAATTCTTTTTGAGTGCTTACCTACGTTGCATAAGGAACTCCTGTGCCAAATTTCATGCTTATAGACCCACCGGCTTTAGGCTGTGCGCTGTCAGTCAGTGTTGCAGAAAATAGCAAAAGTTGTTCCTATATGCACACATAAGTTTAAAAAAATGCATGTCGAATTGATAATATTTTTTTTTGAAGTTGGTTAAAAAAATACCTCGTTCGAAACTAAGTGGGTTAAAGGTTCGAAATGAAGAAAACTTGTCGGTAATACAGAACACTTCGGACACAGCTGCCTGCTTGTGGATAAAAATGACGAATTTTTTTGAATTTGATTCTAACAGTTTTAAGGAGGTTGAGTCGTTTTACGAAGATAATGAAAAAAATTTGAAATAAACTTTTTTTAATAGATTTTTTTATGACAAAATTTTCTGTAAAAAATCCAAAATCATTAGGCGATTTATAAAGTTAAAAATTAAAAAAAAACTTTCACATGTAGTCTTATGGAAAATATGTCAACCTAGCATGCAAATGGTACATTTTAATTTTTAGCAAATAAACAATTTTAACTGAATTTTCAACTTTTTAATGATTTAATTTTAATTTTTATTACTTCTAATTTCTTTTTTTAATTATTTACTGCAAAAAATATGTAAAATACAAATATTTACATAAATTTATTTTTTCTAACCATAACTTTGTACAAAAAATTCAAAAGTCAGTCCATTAAGTAAAATACTGAAATAATTAATTAATATTAAAAAAATTATTTATTTATGCCTTTATGACAATAATTTATTGGTATCATCGACTTATAACCTTTTGTGAAAAATTATGGAAAAGTTCCCATTTAGAATTCGACTTACTTTTGATTGGGACTGTAACGGATCAACCTCCTTAAGTTCCTAGAAGTTGCGAACTGATTGAACAATGTTCGAACAGTTCGAGGAATTGACCCACAAACACGCAATTGTTGCACAAAAAGGTCTCTGCATTGCCGACGATGTTTATGAGTCTATAGAACTTACC
Organism: Xanthostigma xanthostigma; assembly: GCA_963575645.1. NCBI lineage: Eukaryota > Metazoa > Arthropoda > Insecta > Raphidioptera > Raphidiidae > Xanthostigma > Xanthostigma xanthostigma. Next base: position 2,429,410 of record OY754469.1, on the reverse strand, counting down.
AGCAAACGTCTGTTATAATATATTGTAATAGATTTGTATAGGGTGGAAATTTTTCAGTTAAGAACGTGGAGAAAGTTTACTAATTCAACACCGGGGAAAGAATATTCAAAAAGCTGCAGTTTGCCTATATTTATATGCGTATTATATTATGTATATATCTGAAGTTTCTCGTAGCTTCTTTATGTGCACTTCGCGTCTTTATTATTTATACATGCTTATACTTCAGAAGTTCGCGGCATACATAACTTTTACATAATTCGCTTTACCTATATAAATATTACTTGCGTAGTTATTTTTTATACTTAACGCGTGTTCGCTTATATATTATGTAAGTATATTACAAGAATTTAAGCGTTGCGTCTTGATATTTTATCGACAAATTTTATATTTCAAACGACATTAAGAATATGCAGTGGGATATGTTAAAAAAAATGAAATTTGTTACGCACTTGTCACGATAAATAGCACATCTATTCGCAAAATTGAGCGAGGCCGCCAACAATTGGGCCTATAGCACCAATTTATTATTTACAAGTCAGCGTTGTCAGTTTTTTTGGCCAAGTCGGGATTTTTAAACTCTTTGAGTGAAAACAGCGGGATTCTTTCGTCGAAAGCGGGACATAGTGAAAAAACGTATATAATCAGAAGTTTTCAAATATTTATTTTTTTATTTGAATTAAAATTACGTTTACGTGACAATAGATAGCAAAAATAGCCATAGAAAATGTATTTTAATAAGAATATAATATTTTAAATCAGATTTACCCTATCGTTAAATAATTGAGTCTTATTCGTCTTCAGAATAAAAAGAAAAAAAACAGAAATCAAAACCAAAAAAGTTTTATTCATTAGAAAAATTTCAAACAATAGTCTGTGGAGTGAGTGTTACAAATTTCAACTTACAATAAGAGAGTAATTATTTATAAGAATTTATTATTCATGATATTTCTGTGAAGATTTAACTTCTTTTAAACGCACGGTCGAGTTATCCCCGAAAAGTGGGACTGAGCCTGTCCCGCGCGGGACATTTAATTTTGATTTAAAAATCGGGACATCCCGCCAAAATCGGGACGTCTGGCAAGTTACAAGTAGGTATAGCTTGCACGCTTCGAGATATCTTTGTAAAATATACTGCCAGATTTGTTAATCATAAAATGAGAGAATATGACAAATAAAATGTTTATAAAACAAATAGACTCAAAGTACACAGAACACAACTATTTACAAGGTATGTTTATGTGGATGACCTATATTTATGTATAGAATCAATGGTATAATCGAATTCTTTGTGTCATATTCTCTCATTTTAGGCTCGATTTTTATGATTAACAAATCGGGGAAGTTGATCCAAAAAAGTAATTAGAATTTATTTAATTTAATAGCATCGGTACGCGATTTAGCTAGGCAACCCATGTATCAATTATCTAACAAATCAAATCATAGATGAGGATATATATTTCTAATACCGGATCTTAGACTATCATGAACGAAAAAGTCATTCAGAGCCAACACTATTTCAAAGACATCTTGTATAAAAGCACGAACTGTTTTGGATGTGTTGTTCAGACACATGTAAATAATGATGGAATGTGAGTGGAAGTTTTAATACCTATAAAATGGAACAATTATTAATCACCAATTAAAACTTTTCCACGTCACTTTCATGTTACTCTACAGCGGTACCAACATCAAACAGTATAATATGCTTGGGTTACAGTTTTAATACAATGCGTGATGTTGGTAGCCGGTGAAATTATATTTTATCTGAAAATTTATCTTAACTTCTCAGAACTGACAACCTGTCAAAGAAATTATTCGAAAGGTTTTCAAAGGCAAAAAAAAATCTTTTCTGATTTGCTAATAATTTCGTGGAATATTGACAACCTGTAATGTCAATAGTAGACATGTAACCGTTAGGTCGACGCTGGTAAATTTCCTTATTATATAATTCGTTTTTTATTTGTGTAAACGATGATCGGTTTTAATAATGGAAAATTAACGAATCCTATCTTCAGACAAGAAACAACACTGCTTCTTTTTTACCAAATCTTCTTGGTTTCCGGGCTTGTAGTTGTGATCCATTGATATTTCTACTTGACACTTTGCCCGCTGCCACATGGCCTTTGATAATGTCTACCGCAGTTGCAGACGAAACGTCAAGTAGAAATATCAACGGACCACGGCCTACGAGTTCGGAAACCAAGGAGGAAAAATAGCGGCCGTAAAAGCCTACACAAGTGTACAGTGTAAACTCTTTATAACGAAACTCAAGGGACCGAGCATTTTTTATCGTTATAGAGAGTTACCGTTATATGGAGTGAAGAAAGAAAAACAACCAAATTAACAATAATCTTCAATGTACTGTATAATCTCTTTATAACGAATTTTAAGGGACCGAACATTTTTTTCGTTATAAAGAATTTTGGTTATATGGAGGGAAGAAAGAAAAATAACCAATTTTCACAAAATTAATTTATTCCAAACACATATACCTATAGTTTGGCGTCATCAAGTGCTTGTTGAATAGATGGTGATGGTTCAGAATGGTCCTCTTTATGTCTGTAAACATTTGCTGACGCCTAAATATGAACATATTTCTTCGTAATAGAGAATGGCTGTTGCGTTATAAAGAGGGTATTAATGTATAGGTTTTAAGGTAAACCAACCAAATCGTAAAAATTTCGACGTTATAGGGAGTTTTTCGTTATAACGAAGGATGTTATAAAGAGTTTACACTGTATTTTTATCTGTAAAAAATCGGATCGTTTTTATCACCTAAATGAACCAGAAATGTTGTTTTGTTTCAGGTGGGCACTGATCCACAGATACAAAACAAACTCGGCAACTTTGCACTCGTCAAACACCTGCTGGACGCGTCGAATCGTTATATCGGCGTCCACGGTGTTCCGGCGAGTCCGGCGCCGGTCGGTTCACCGCCACCAGCAGTGGCGCCACGTCTCCAACCGCAACCCGAATTCAAAAAGCCTCACCAATCGTCTTCGAGCGGCAACAAACCGCCAGGCCAACATCACGGCCATCACAGTCAGAGCGTGCCGCGCGGCGGTTTCATTAAACCGGCTGACGGCAAACCGCCGTACGAGGGTCGAGGCGGCTATCCTGGTCAACCTGTGAAACACGGCAGTGCGGTCAGCAATCACAGGTCGAACGGAATAGTACCGAGCAAAGGACCACCTCCACAGCCGCCTTTGCCGACCGGTGGTGGAGGTGTTAATCCTTCGACGAGGATACACGATGCTGGACGACAGCTGCCCAGAATACACACGGACCATGGGCCGCCATCGGCGACGCAAAACTCGACGGTTGGACCGTTGAGAGAACCGCACAGTGCCGGTGGGCACGAAGTAGAAAATATTTTGAAGGTCTGTATAATACGCGCCACGGATCTAAAAGGTTCGCAAGTTAGTCACAGCGTCGCAAAGGCACATTTTAGAGCCGTCGATACTCCCACCACCTCTCAGCTACCTGCACGGAACGTGCGCTCGTCGGCGATTGGCCGTGATCGATCGTTGCCTTTGTCACTTGTCGCTTTCCTGCTTTAAAGTACAGTCGAGTACGCTATTGTCAAGTTGTTATTGTTACTTTAGTTTTGTTGAGCTGCGAGTTTGTAGTTTTTCAACAGAGTAACTTCCGAGCCTTTTAGATTCGTGGCGAGTATTATAATGTGTGTTGACTGTGGTGTCGGGATGATGTCGCGAAACATTTTTGAAGACTTGTCTGTCGGAAATATTCAAGAATGTTTCAACGTAGAGAACATTTTTTTTTTTGAAAATATTCGCGTAATATTCAGGGGCCTTTATACAAAAAATGAGAGCGTGTACTTTTGTACGCTCGTTAGAAGTCATACTTCTTTGGCGTAATTTAATCTGCATGCGGATGATTTATTGAAACAAAATAATAAAAGCACTTGGAGTGAGGATTAGCTCATTATTAGACGGTACGCTACCTCTATTCTGTTGGTAGCCTTTTTCTGTCAGCAACTGCAGTCTGTTAATTTTTTTTTCTTTGGTAGAGTATGCGCGCATCGTAAAAAATTCACTCTCGTTATTTTCCAAAACGTGCCAAAAGAAGTATAATTTAAAAAACTGGGTCACTGTAAGTACGCGCAAAAAAAAATAAATTGTCAACTCGTGTATAATTTCACGATTTTGGTTGTAATCTTATCTTAGCCGGGTCCCAATCGGATAAAAAAGTACCCCATACATTTTGGGTAGATGGCGTATCAAGTTTAATTAAAATGGATCCAGTCGTTGTCGACACAAATCTGGAATGCTTTCCTTTTGGAAATAATGAGAAAACCTGCAAAAAAGTCAATCACAATTAATGTAGGTATATCCCGTTAAATTCATTTCATGTTATATTGGTATTGATATACGAACATTTTTATTCCTTCTATATTTATTTCTGGTAGTGCTTTTATCTGTTCTTTGTTCCTTTGTTAATAATTTTATGAAGTAAATAAAGTAAAATAAAATGACGTCAGAATAGGATGTTATTTATCGTCTGCAAACTGAAGTCTCGTTAAAATACTTCAAGTAATCAATAATTTTGGCGTCTTGTCTTTACGATAGGATCATGAAGTTTATGGTACGGTCACGAAACGTCTAGGAACTGTAAAATGTGTTTGTTTCTTGTAGGTAGCTACTTTTTGTTCTTTCTGATGAAATCAGTCGCACCAACATAATATTAAGGCTAGGATGTCATTTTTAATTCGTAAGATTTTAAACATTAGTCCGAAAACAAAAGACGTCCAGTTGCCTTATCAACCCGCAAAAATGTTCTTTTGAATTATGAAAAACTGGGTGCCAAATTGCGACGTGACGGGTTAGCGTAGCCGCGCTGACGCCACTGTAAACATAACCCTACAATCTGAGAAATAATTGAACGATCGGTAGGTGTTTTCCAGATCGTTCAATTATTTCTCAGATTTTAGGGTTATGTTTAAACTTTAAATTGATAAAGATATACCAATTTAAAACAAAATCATAAAATCTGAGAAATAGTTGAACGGTTTGTAGATGTTTAAGTTATTAATTAAACATGAGGAAAATTGGATTTTTTGCAAGCTAAGCCATGGTAAAAATTGTTTCTTCAATTAATAGGTGCATAAAATTTAGGTAATTACCCACCGGCCACCGTTTATTTGGGCATAATGCAAGAACTTTTGAACAGGCGCTATTTCTTAAGGAGGTTGAGCCGTTTTACGAAGATAATGAAAAAATCTGGAATGAAGTTTTTTTAATAGATTTTTTTATGACAAATTTTTCTGTAAAAAATCCAAAATCATTAGGAGATTTATAAAGTTAAAAAAATTTCTACATGTAGTCTTATGGAAAATATGTCAACCTAGCATGCAAACGGTACAATTTAATTTTTGCAAATAACCAAATAATATCAGCAGTTCCGAAAACCAACTATGTAAAGCATCGATGTCTTACGCATATTTTAATATTTTTTCCAATTTAATTAGGAGACTTTTAATCAATAAAAAAAATTATTAAACCTTAGCACTTTTTGATTATGGACTTTTATTCTTGACAATTTTAACAATGTTAACTGAATTTTCAACTTTTTAATGATTTACTTTTAATTTTTATTACTTCTAATTTCTTTTTTTAATTATTTACTGCAAAAAATATGTAAAATACAGATATTTACATAAATTTATTTTTTCTAACCTAACTTTGTACAAAAAATTCAAAAGTTAGTCCATTAAGTAAAATACTGAAATAATCAATTAATATTAAAAAAACTATTTATTTATGCCTTTATGACAATAATTTATTGGTATCATCGACTTATAACCTTTTGTAAAAAATTATTATGGAAAAGTTTTCATTCAGAATTCGACTAACTTTTGATTAGGACTGTAACGGATCAACCTCCTTAACATTATTTCAACTTAAAACTTTAGGGTACTTGACTAGAAGGGACAATATTTCCCCGTGCAAAGATCGTGGTTATTTCAGCTTGTACAAAAAACCTCGAAGAGTTTAAAAGAAAATAAACTCTTACCTTAATGAAGCTTTGTTTGTTAGCGTGCATGCAATAATTAGCCACTGCCAAGGCATTAAACAAATCAGATTACAGTCGTTGATTGTTGTAAAACTGCATCGTGTTCTTTATTTGACATGTCATGACCCAACGTGTTTCCGGATTGGGTTCACTAAAAAGACAAAACGTATACATATTACGTCTAAATTAAATATCACCTTTCAGGTAGTAATTTTATAAGACATTATACTTTTTGCCCCCTTCGTGAATGTCGGTTTTTGAAGTAAGGTCGGCCGGACACGAACAAGAAGTCGAAATATGACTACACCAAGCATCGACCGCAAGACGAACTACAAATCTCCATCATAGGCAACGTTTCACACGACCGCTCGAGCAGTTACGACCGCACCGAGTAATTGCAACACACATACTGACTGCTCGAGTTGTTGTTATCTATAGGAAATGCAACACAAAACAGGGAAACAGTTGACAGTGACTGCTCGAGCGGTTCGTGTATGTTGTTCGACGGTTGACGGCTGAAGCAGTCCGTGTCTCTTGCCGGCCTGAAACTTATTACAGACGACGGCTACTGCGGAGATTTGAACAATTAAATACAGGACAGAGCTGGCAAAGTGGATTCAGCGCATTTTTTTCTCTTTAACCTATTATTTATAGAAAAGAAAAATTTAATTCGAATTGCGGTATATTATCATTTTCGAATCAAGACAAAATAGATTATACTTGCTTGAAGGTCCCTTAAGTTTATTTGTTGATTTTCTGTTGTGTTTCAGGAAATGACCGAAGTTACTACTCCTTTGACGGCAATTGCCGCCACACCTCGCAAAGAAGTTGATACCAAATTCACATTTAAGGTAATTATATAATTATATTTATCGAAATATTAGGGATAAATTATTTTTTTTACTTGTGAAGGATTTTCTGATATATGCCTAGAATGATGTTATTGACGTGATAACGTCTTATAAATTGATGAATCACCAATCTTATAAATTGATAAAACACCGGCTGCATGCACGAAAAAGTGTAACGTTCCTAACGTTCGTAACGCGTAACGTTCCGCCTGACCCTGTGCGTGCTTTTCTCGAAAACGGCCCTAACGATTTGGATGAAATTTACTGAAAAGGGATTTTGGGGGGCAAAAAATCGTTTTAGCTAGGTCTCATCTTTCGAAAAAATCGTTTTCTTACAAATTTTATCATTATAAAAATCAATTTTTTGTCGTATGAAAATACTTAAATATTGTAAGTAGGTTTTGGAGTTTTATATTATAAACAGTGAAACAATTGTTTTATAAATATTATGACAGCTAATCTTTGAGACTTAAAATAAAAAATACGAAAGAAAGAAAGTTAAAAAAACAATTATATTATATGGTGAGTAATTTAAATAAATAAAATTAACCTAAATTTGAAGCGAAAGATGCAATATCATAGATTCGAATTATTATAATTATTATATGTAGAATTTAGGTTATATATTACGGAATACGTTATCACGTAAAACTATCGTCCGTAAACCGACTTTACAGACAACCAATTTTTTTTTTAATTTAAAAATGGAGTCGACTTGCCAATAATTTCATAAATAATTTTTCATCGACACAACTCTATCATGGTTGTTCAACTACAAGCCCCCAGGTCGCAGGTTTCAATTCGCGAACTGAGTTATGAGTAAATTATGAAAAAATATAGTTAATTGAAAATCTAAATTAATAGTAGGCCTATATCTCTTAGTGATGAAAATGAGAAGAAATCCTTTCCAAAATTTTTTTTATTATTTAATTGTTGAGCGCTTTCGGACATATTAGTCCATCTTCGGAATAGTTTTTTTATAAAATCATTAAAGTTACCATAATAAATTAAAAGTTAAAATCTATCACTAAAATCAAATTAAAGGCTGTCTGCCCATAACAAACTGATTGATAAAAATAATAAAAAAAATTTTTGGAAAGGATTTCTTCTCATTTTCATCTGAAATTTTCCAAATTTTTTTTCCAAATTATCTCTTGGTGGCCAGACTACTGTTCCCGGGAATGGCTTAGGGTAATTCACTAATTCGTTTTTTTTAACGGTTTAAATTAGTGGTTACATCAAAATCAGATGAAATTATTATGTATGGTATGCAAGTAGAGCATATCTTTCGAAATATGCAAACAAAAAATTTAGGTTTTAATTATAAAAATCTTCGTGATTTTTATGCGTTTTGTAACTGTTGATGAAGATAAGTTGTACACATTTTATTAAAAATTCAGTTTCTAAATTCGTTTAAAACATTAAATTAATTTTTTAATTGTGATATCCAATGAAAAAATCTACAGATTTATCATTACAGTATCGTCCTGATTATCCGACATAAACGGAACCGGTCCACAAAATGATGGGATGATAACCTCTCCCATCACTTTGTGAACCAATTCTACAGATTCCGTCTAAAAACTTACATTCATTACATCAGTATTAGTTAGTCCCTTGGATCAAATCTTGTATTCCTAATTTGACGATCGACTTGAAAATTTTAACACGCCTATGTGGCTGCGATGACAACACAATATTTTTTCATGTCTTCGGAAAAAGCTTGTTTTAAATTTTCGGTATTACGTTTCCAAACGTGCTTTTTTAAAGAGATTTATTCATTTGTTAATAGTATTTAAAATGATTCGCGTTTTAAGAGCGACTCGTGCATAATTGGGACTCGACTGTATTCAACAAGAACACTTGACGTCATTTTGTAAGTGTCATCTCATACACTTAAGCGTAATAAATTGTGATTTTCTTAACAGCGACCTATCAATTATCGTTGAAACATTAAAAACGATAGTCATTTTTTATCTTATTTTATCAGTTTCCTTTGAAGAATAACTTTCTGGCTGACGTCACATCGTACTTAGAATTAGGATATCTAAAATAAATATTAGAATTTATAAAAGAATTAATTGTTCAGTAATCAGTATTTTTTTAGAAACAATTTACTAGGCCAATGTTTTTAAGCTATTGCATAGCTTCTATCGCGGGCTTTGAGCGCGGCGACCGAATCAAGAAATTCCGTAACAAAAAAAAACCGAACACCTATTCCGTAACGAAAAAAAACCTAACACCCCCCACTCCGACCGGCACAGCGGTGCGGCGTTGACAGCCGTGCATCGTCTAACGTCGTTTCAGTTCGGCAGACTTCGGCACGGTGTTTGTGTGCTCATAACTGCTCATAACTGATTCTCTCTTTATTTGTGTATAAATGAATTTATACATAATACTGCTATAAAAATAACCTAAATTATTTAGGTTATGTGCAGAGAAAGTATATATGATATTATATCTATATAAATGTATATCGCGCGAAATTCTATGATCAAACTCTTAATATCGTTCTTTTTGTTCAAATTTTTTGAATGAATAATTGTTTTGGTGTGTAATTACACTATTTATACCTTATTATTTATACCTAGCTATTTTCGTTTTATAGAGAAGAAAAACTTAAAGACCTAAAAGGAATATGCAATAGCTTTACCGCGGCAGTCCCCGAGTGCCACACGTATTTTTTTTATTATCAATTAGCGATACCCGGCTCTGCTTTGCTATGGATCAGAAAAGAGAAAGGTCCCGTTTCCAATATGTTTAATTTTACAATGCTTGTGGATATACAATATTTTTCGTTGTTACATTGCCTGTGCAGAGATATAGAGATTTTCTGGTTTGCCGACTCTGGACACGCAACATATAATTGTCCATGTGAGAAGCAATCCGAGTCTAGATCTAAATAAAATATAGTTTAAAAAAAACTAAAAAACACGCTTTATATCGGACTAAAAAGTAAAAAATAATTGTTTTAAAATAAGCTTAAAAAGCGTGGGGCGCTTTGTTCCACATTTTCGTACATCGAGCGCCCAACGCTTTTTAAGCTTATTTTAAAACAATTATTTTTTACTTTTTAGTCCGATATAAAGCGTGTTTTTTAGTTTTTTTTAAACTATATTTTATTTTTCACTTTTTAGTTTGAGGATCTATAAAAGAATTTATTAATCCTGGGGGTCCTAATAAGGATAATGGGAAACTGTTATCAAATTATTGCATTGTCATCGGTCCTTGATACGTATGCAAAGTTTCAAATTAATCAGACTTCGGGAAATTGGTGAAAATTATGCTCAAAGATTCCGTTACGGACATACATACATAGTTACAACCCAAACTAATATAAAGCGTTTAATAATAAGGATAATGGGAAACTGTTATCAAATTATTGCATTGTCATCGGTCCTTGATACGTATGCAAAGTTTCAAATTAATCAGACTTCGGGAAATTGGTGAAAATAAAGCGTTTACTACAGAGGATCTATAAAAGAATTTATTAATCCTGGGGGTCCTAATAAGGATAATGGGAAACTGTTATCAAATTATTGCATTGTCATCGGTCCTTGATACGTATGCAAAGTTTCAAATTAATCAGACTTCGGGAAATTGGTGAAAATTATGCTCAAAGATTCCGTTACGGACATACATACATAGTTAGTTACATACATACATAGTTAGTTACAACCCAAGCTAATATAAAGCGTTTAAAAAAATTCAATTCAACATTGCAATCGGATTGAAAATGCTACTGAAATCTGCTGTCATGAAGCACGCTGTCTCCGACATGAGTTTTAGTATTGCGTGTGTTGCTTTAACATCCGACAGATGACGCTGTTTTTCAAAAAAAAAAAAACATGTTTTCACCTGTCGCAGATGTGACATCTATATGTAGAAGAACACGCGTATTCGATGCAACGGCGTGTCAAAATTTCAAATCAATCGGTGATAAACTTTCGAAGATTTGAGATTTTGGACAAATGAACATTTTTATATAGATATGGAAAAGAATGCTGAAAATAGATCGAACTGGCAACGCCGATTAGACTATATAAGTTATTTTGATAATTGAAAATTATTCTAAGTAGTACCTATATGAAACGATGTTTATTAGTTTGAAATACGATATTTATGGCATTATCCACTGTTTAAAGTACAAAACTAATCTATTCATGTTTTGCTTTTATTATATTACGTGTGCAAGAAATATTTACCGCTACTATTACATTCATATACATAATTGCGCCATTGCATTGGTGTAGCAGTCTTTTTTTTAAACAAGTGACAGATGTTTTCGTTACGTTTTTGTTTTTAAAAAGCTTTTATTAAGTCCTTGCATTTCAACCGCACTTTTATAGATTTATTTAAATTTTACAACTTTTTGATTACAAGAAGTGACAAATGTGTTTCTTTGAAACAGTTCAAGATGTGGCAATTATTTCGTTACGTTTTTGTTTCTTGCATACGCAAACTAATTTTCAGTTTAGACTTATTAAGGGAAAATATGTTAGCGATTTTTGTAATTGTTTCAATTAAATTGATGTATCACAGGGTTTAGAACGTAGGGAAAACATTTTAGTAAAAATCATCATATACAGATTGTATCAAATCAAAACGGTCCATAGGACATTCTGTGTGTAAGACAAAGACGATATATAAAGATCTAAAGCGGTAAGTAAGAATGAGATAAATGATCGCTAATATAGTTACTGTGGTTACGTAAATAAATAATTATGTACACTGTAAATCTTTTTACCAATTAATTAATTAAAACAACTACAAATAAATTTATTATGTTGCAGGCGGTTGAATTACCACCATAAACCCATTTAATTATTTGGATTTTTTCCCGAACAGTATAAATAGCGATTTTATCAATAATTTCACTAGTGAATACTGACATTTGATAAAATTGTGATTTTTAATGTAGAAAACAAAGACGATACTATCAGATTGTATAATCACAGTAACTAGTTATTAGCGATTATTTATCTCATTCTTACTTACTGCTTTATATAATATCGTCTCTGTCTTACACAGAGAATGTTCTATGGACTGTTTTGATTTGATACAATCTGTATATTAATACGCTAAGGTTTAAGACGTTTGCCTCCCTTTTTAGAAAAAACCACACAATTTCTCCACATAAATTATATATCATTTTACAGATAATTGCTTGCTCTACTGACATCGACAACTAAAAAATTTATTATTGCTATTGTTTTTGTAAATTACTGCCATCTGCCATCTGACGGGCAACGCTGAACAACGCTTTTGCTACTTGCGCCTCTATATGACAATTTTAGTAAAATATTTCTTTTACAACAAAAAGAAGAACGTTATAAGCAGTGTGCAAAATTAGAAACGAATTGAATACCTGCAATCATATTTAAAAAATAATTTTGTAAAGTGATAATTATTATACTTATTTAGTGCGAATAATTCGCACAGGTCACGCTAGTTAAGGAGTATTATAGTGATTGCTTTGTTTTTTTCATGATTTTAATCTATAATTGCGTTCTGTCTGCCACGTTACTCATTTTGTTTATATCCTAATTGTTGAAAGCATTAATTTCCCATAGTCCTGTATATAAATATAATATCAGTAGTTAAAAACTTTAAAAATGCATTGCCTTCTTGAACGGACGCCAGTGCATTTATACCTGTTTGCGCAAACTTAGCGTATCGTTGTCATCAGATAATTTTTTTTCTATTTCGGTATTCATCACTGCGTTTAATACAGCATGGCTGCGCGATAGCATCTGTTTACGCTGCTGTAATTTAACGAATAAAATACAGGCTGTCCATAAAATGAGTTGAATGTGTCACTGCGAGTGCGGATCGTTTCGCGTTAAATATTAAACGCTAACGGTGTAACCATGGCAACGCAAAGCAAATCCCAATGGGGACCGTGCGTGAAACATAGAGGCAGCACTGCTGCCGAACTTGGCGCTCTCTAGTACCTAATTAATGAAGTAAATGGGATCATTTTATAATAGTAAACAATGAAAATTATTTGAAAAAACGGAAATAATAAGAAGTATGCATTTAAACCTGTAATTAATACTCGTGTACATGCTCTAAAGACGCGTTTTTCTTTGACCGCAACTGTGTATAAAACCCTTCATTTGTTTCCATTATAATGCTCATAAATAATTATTTATAAGCGAGGTGCTTTTGTTGCTAATTGACCTGACGCTGACGGTTAAAGTCCGACAGACAGAACAGCTTCGTCGGATTATCGCGACCGCGTTGTATTTTGTGAAACGGATAAATGGGGAATAATTGAAATAGAGTCGCGAAGCGTCGACTTTTGTACAGAACTATAAGACCGTGACATTGCCTGTTAGAAATTTTTAAAATAATGTTTTTTATACTTTATTGTTTTATCTCGTTATCACAATGCAATATTAAATAATTGCGATAAGGAAGCACGTCATTGTTACAGTTGTGATTTATTGTTTTAACCCTTTCGCTAATTTGAATAATTTATAATATTGCAGTGTATTTATTTTATTATTTATCGCAAAATTTAAATTCGCGTTTCTGATTTAAACCAGAACCTGTCGTATTTTGATTGTTAATCAAGGCGATTCCAAAATATTTAAGTTCGTAAAAAAATGGAAATGTGTTTTCGTTACTGATAGATTTTTTTTTGTATTTTTCAGTTAACCGACACGTCACCAGAACCTGTAAATAAAAGTGAGTATTTTGAATTTTTTTTATGAAAATATTTTTTTTACTTATCTATTAAGTTTCAAGATAATTGACGGAGATATTACGGAGCGCTCAATAAATGTGTGGTTTATATTATAATATCGGTTTTATTGACTTGAATAAATACCATGTACAAATAATAAACTCGAATGTATTACGAAAAACTTTAAATCACAATAACTCAATTTGTTACAGATCAAAGTAATAAAGCCACACAATAATTTTGAAAAAGCCATTTCCAAATTTTGGAAGTTCGCGGAATATTTTAATATTGATATAAACAAACTATTGATCTGTTGAACTTATGTATGAAATCGTTACGTAAGCTTAATATTTATTGATCGCACTGTATTGTGAATATTATGTTCAGTCTAAAAAGCGCGTATTATGGAATTATTGGACGAATCCATTGTCTTACCGAGGACAAGGAACCTATTATCTAATCCGGGCGTTTATTGAACGCACTGTATTGTAGAAAGTGTGTCCAGTGCGATAAAACGCCTGTTCATGGAACAAAGTTGAACCAAAAGCAAAAGAGAAATAATCGACAAGTATAAGATTTTTGTGGAATAGAGAAAGGATTTGTGATGTTCTTTGTAGGTCGTTTGCGAGAATGGGATAGGCCAACTGTTGATAGGGACTCAGGGAAATATTGCCTACGCTGCTTTTATATAGATCTTGTTGACACATCTTTCCGCAAAAAAAAAAAAAACTAGAACAATTTAAAACTCCCTCTCAAATCACCATAATCGTTTTCCAAATATAGCTGACGCTATGAGGTGTAAAAAATTTAATAGCTATGTCAATTTTTTTAACTGGGGTGTAAATTTTATGACGTATTTTGACGCGAAGGGAAGGGATCTCGATAGACATTTTTGCTATTCTATACTTCCTAATAATTCTTGTTCGTGTTTTTCCACTTAATATAATTAATAGTTTTTTTTTTGTGATTTATATCTTTATATACATATAAATCTCGTGTCACGATGTTCGTCCGCGCTAAATTCCGAAACCACTGAGCCGATTTTAATAAAATTTTGTAAATATGTTTTGCTTGGTCCAACTTACGCTATAGGATATTTTCTATTAAATATTTTGAAACAATATTACGGTGTTTTGTGAAAACAAACTGTTTTAGTGACATGTGGCGACATCTTGTAAAATTCGCTCAAAGCTATTAGTTCAGAAGCAAATCTGGTAGAATTAGTTCAAAGCTATATTATTTCATTGAGTAGATAGGCAATGATTCATATAGTTTATTAATAGATATATGGTTTATATAAATCAAAATACATATTTTAGTTCATTATGAAGCCTGATATTTGCACAGACAAAGCAAGGGTTTTCTACATTATTCGTAGTTTTTTTGTGATTCGTTTTTTAGTATTTTATTACCTCGAAAAAATGTTCAGACGCATAAAGAAAAGCCGCATCGA
Source organism: Xanthostigma xanthostigma (assembly GCA_963575645.1). Lineage (NCBI taxonomy): Eukaryota > Metazoa > Arthropoda > Insecta > Raphidioptera > Raphidiidae > Xanthostigma > Xanthostigma xanthostigma. The sequence continues at coordinate 2,414,382 of OY754469.1, read as the reverse complement.
AATCGATCTAGTAGGTACTTATGACGTCACAGACAATCATACAAACTCATAATTTCTCTTTTTTTTGGGCCGGGGGTAAAAAATGGAAATACGTTACATAAAAATGTTTTAAAATTGAGTGACACGGTTGCAGTTTAAAGTGTTTGATCGGTCTGGAGGCGAGGGGGCGCCGGCACCAGGCAGCCGTAGTTATTAAAATGTAAATTACATTTGAAGTAGCTTGTTGAATACGCTATTCGTGTAATAATGCACTCATAAATACAGGAGAATCTCGAAAACTATATATATATCTGCTTATAAAGTACTTTTTATCATAAAGTGTAATGTTTCGTTTACTGTCAAAATACGTATTCTTCGACTCGAATATGTTTTTGATTATATTTTTATGTCGATTATAAATCTTTATACTTACACTAGCGGTCCCGCCCGGTTTCACCCGGGTGCAAAAGAACAAATGGGGAAGGAATGGGGCCGAAGTTAAATTGGCTCTCCTGTATATATTTTGCTTGTACACATTTATATCGCCTATATTGCAATTGACTGTAAAATCTGAACGATGCAAAATGAACCTATGCTAAGCTTAAATCTCTCTTCAAGAGGAAACGTTTAAAATGCCACCAATCCTAGGATCGCTTTATGAAATACTTTTAAACTATTCAAAATGCATTTCATATGTATTGCAATCGCACTAAAACTAAATCCTATTTTAGACTCTTTTTGTTCAGAAATTACTCAAAACCGACCTGTCCGGTTTTTTTAATCTTGATTCCGCCTTCGAAATTAAAGAATATTATTTTCTCAAATAATCGACATTTATTTTTGTGCGCTTTTTTATGATTTTCGATTTTTTTTTCTAAACGAAAACTATTCAAATTCAAATGGGACTATAGCGGTTCCATCTCTCCATTCAGTTAGCTAAATTTCAAGCAAACCGAATGAAACGCTGTTACTATCTAAGTAGCCTGGTATTAGAATTTCAATTGTTACAAAAATCGTATTCTTACGTTTTTAACAGTTGGGAGTAAAAATGTCAATTGGCTCGACACTGTGATTTCTCTAGATGGCAGCGCGTAACGTTTGCTGTGTGTATGCGTTGGATTGTCAGCGACATTTAAGTTTTATTAATTACTAGAATAGTCACTAAGTGGCGCTACTAGTAACTTAAAGTTGCAGTGTCCGTAGGGTGTCCATAGGGCTTTAGGAATTGTCCGTAGAGTTCAAGTGTGTAGGTTTTCACGGCCGGCGTTGATCCAAATCTTCTTGGTTTCCGGGCTTGTGTGCCGTGGTCCATTGGTATTACTACCTGACGTTTCGTCTACAACTGCGGTAGGCAGTGGTATCACAGAACAGCGTACTACGACCGAGTAGAGAACACGAGCACGCTGACTATAAAAGATGGAAGTCCCACACTTGTCGACACACTTACCTGTGAGCAGCCTAGAAGGACACTTCGCCCGCTACCGCATCGCCTTTGATAATGTCTACCGCAGTTGTAGATGAAACGTCAGGTAGTAATGCCAATGGACCACGGCATACAAGCCCGGAAACCAAAAAGATTTGGATTGTCCGTAGAGTGTCATAGGGCTTTTTAATTTGAATTGGCATTTGTCAAGCTTAAAATTATGTTTTACATCTGCCAGGCGTCCCACCGCAGCTTGCATTTTTTTATTGTAACTAAACTTTGGGATAGTCAGAAGACAATCTGAACTTGAAAACGAGAAATTCCATTAGCTATATTGAATAAAACATTCGTGCATAACTAATGGTGTTTACATAAAAAGAGAAATTTTAAGTAATAATATCAGTTTCCGGCATAATCGCACAAATTTCGTTTTTACCACACAGATTGTGCACACAAATGACCTAATCGTGTAGTTAATGTTATCTGACAAATGTGACAATATTTGGTGTCATTTAGGATCATCTGATGACCGGTTATACACAAAGATTTAACGACAAGCAGTTTTTTTTTTAAGTGAAATTATAGAAATATAAAAATTCGTTAAGGCTAGACTTCAAAGATCTTAGTTCACAAGTTCTCTCAAAAGATGGCAGTGGGTAGTCTTTTTTTTTTAATTGTAAATTGCAGAAAGTGTGTACATTTCGGAGACCTTAAATATTAGACATTAATGAACTTAGTTGTCGAGTGTCTAACCCTATAAAAACCCACACTCAAATTTTTATTTAAATTATTTTATTCTAATGTGTTCTTAACACGTGTACGAAATTTCAAATTACTCAGCCGTCTGGAAGTGGGTGAAAATTTAATTGAAAGATTCCGTTACATACAGGTGAAGTTAATAAAAGAGTACAGTTGACCCGCGCTAATCCGGCCCCTATGTACATATAAAGCACATTTATTGCGACAAACCTTCGTCAATGCATGGTCAAACATAATATTGCGGCACCGCAACTTTTATAGTGTACTAGCTGTTACCCGCGGCTTCGCACGCGATTAAGATGAAACATCGACAACGGCTCCAACGTAGGTATTGTAGTACCACTTTAAAAAACAATGTTTATACACTTTTACATTTTTGCCAGCAGTCTTTGCGTGCTATATATATTAGGTATATTTCGTGTGAATTTTGAAATCATCCCCAATTTGCAAAATCGCTGACACACGTTTTTCTTTATTTCTTACCAAATGTCTAAATATGAATTTTCATATCCCTAACTCGAGAAATGATCGGGTCTCCATACAAACTTACATCCCCTATTTCACCCCTTCAGAGTTGTTTTTTTGAGACAAACAGTAGCCTATGTCCTTCCTCAGGATACAATCTATATGCTTGCCAAATTTTATCGAAATCTGTTCAGCGGTTTACGCGTGAAAGCGTAACAAACAAAAAAACACATTAGGATATAATTTGCCGGATTACCTCGTACTCCCGGACTACACGGTATGGGTGACAAATTCAATCATCCGACACCGCCTTGCAAAAGGTTTATCGGATTACCGCCGGTCAACTGTATTAATAAAAACCGAAGCCGTGGGTAGCGTCTAGTGCCAGAATATATGATCGTTGGTTAGAACGGGACGTGCCGTTAAATAATCTTAAGTGTATTACAGAAAGACGGAGCGAGGTTAATATAAATGATAAGAGGTGTGAGTGAAATGAAGTTTTCTTATTAATTATCGTCATCATCATCGTCGTCGTACACGCGCATTGAACGGGTACGAGAGAGAGAGTGTGCGTCGCGATGCCACAAAGCGGCGTCGGGCGCTAAACCCTGAGACCAGACCGCTCCGCCACCACCGACCGTGTCAGAGCCCAGAGTCACCGACCGACCGAGTCTCGGCGAGTATACACTTTATTTATTGTGTATCGGACATTGACTCTCTGGTATTCGCTACACATACTAGCTGTTGCACTCTCTTCTCTATACTCCTTGTCTCGATTGATGGTGCTATTCTGGTATGGCCAATTTCAGAATTTACAGATATGTAAAAAATGTTTTTCACTTACTAACTTTTGTAGCAATTTCCTTATTTCAAATTCAAATAAACCGCCAATTAGGCTTTTGAAAAAAAAATAATTATCGATTTTTTTATTTATTGTATTTTAAAACTTTATTATAAATAATATTGATAATCGATGCGAAAAACTTTCAAAAAACTTTTTTTAAATTAATTATAAGCAATTTAAAATTGATAGAATATTAAAAAAAATCACGTGACTGCAAACGCACTAAAATATTGTTTTTGACAGTTGTGACGTCATAATGTTAAAATGTATATACGCAGTATACTATCAATGGCTTCTACATGTATTATTATAATAATATAAATTACCATTATGACGTCACATTATGTTCGGGTAATGTCGGCGCGTTCTCGGAACTGGGTACAAAAATTTATTTTTAATTTGATATAACTTTTGAATTATAACGAAAACAAAAAAAGATAAATAGTTTTGTTATAAAACTTATATACGATCTTTCCATTTATGACAAAAAAAATTTCATTCAAAAGCCCAATTCTAGTTACATTTTGTATTGAAAAGAGAGTAAGGTGGCGGCAGTGTTACACACAGTATTACAGAGGGCTATATGTCGACACGGAGTGCAGTTCGTCGCTCTGAAAACCTTCGCATTGATGCAATGTTCATTGTTCGTGTATTAAATATCTTTAAAATCACAAAACTTATTAAAGTGAAACTTTTATTCTATCGCCCCGAATTTTTCTGGCCGTCTGTTGCATGTCGCATTACAGGCGGCCGCGGAGTAGGGGTAAAGTGAAAGGCGTTCGGAGTAGGCGCTCGGTAGAGCAGCCAAGGCCAATATGGCGGCGCCCATGGTTAGCATCAGCTGACCGTGTAGTATGTATAACACATAAGTCAGTCTGTCATGCGGGCAAGTGCTGTACAGTGTTTACATGTTTTTATTCGTGTATTCATGTGAATATTGTTGTTTATAATTAATCGTGATGGATAAGTGTCTACAATCCAACGCCTACAATCCAATAAAAGTTTCACTTGCGTCGTGGTTTCTTAAAACCATACATACAATTTTTTCTTTTTTTATTTATGAAAGACCAGCATTAACTACCTACACTTTCTTAAGTCAAAGTGAGACAGAAACTTAACGGCGCTGTTAATTTTAACATTGACCATACAGAATGACGCCATAATGCTCATTGGCTGAAAGCATTGTCAGAAAATCGAAAGAGTATTGTAGAGTTTAAAATAATTGATCGATTGAAGCGTTATATTTCTTTAACCGTATATTTTGTAGTTTCCACTTTGAAACAACATTTTTCAACGCATTTTGATCAAAATTTTGCCTGAAAAGCTATTTTTTTCTATGTAGACTATCATTTGTTTTTGTGTATCTGGATTACAGGGAGTTTGAATACAACATTAGACTGCTCCTGATGTATGCAAACTGTAATAATTATGATCACAATCTAAGGTCATTTTCAAATCAAATTTTTTGACAATCTTTACTGCAACCCAGCATAAATCGTATAGCGGATGTCGGTTATAACGATTATTGGATATAACAATATTTTATCATCATTTTGTTCTCAATTAAAATGTGTATTTTTTTATTTATAATGATTTGTTTTATTATGACTAGACGTGTGTTTCTATTTGTACAAGCTATTTAAGAAAATTGTGGATCATAATTCGTGCCTTTTAATGCAGTGGGAACGCCTTTTTTCAAAAAACCTTCTTTTGTAATTTCTCAAACAATTCGTTTTTCAATTATTCACAAATTAATTATAATTATTTTGACGTGATAACGTCTTATAAATTGATGAATCACCAATATTATAAATTGATAAAACACCGGCTGCATGTACGAAAAAGTGTAACGCGTATAACGCATAACGCGTAACGTTCCGCCTGACCCTGTGCCTCCTTTTTGCTAATTTCTCGCTCAATTTAAATCAGATCGGTTTGAAACCAGTCTTAAACGAAAGAGGAGAACATTTTACATAGATTTCGTATAACAGAATTTGCCTAAACAGTTTTTTTATACAAATTTATATAGAAAAATAGCTGTATAAATGCAACATGAAAACGGCTGCATTTCTAATGTTTAATTCAATTTTTTGACATTAGTATTTTGTGAAATGCAACGCCTTCTAAGTTAAGTATTGGAATAACTAATTATTATTAGAACATAATACTTTGACAGTTGCAAACGTCACTTTTGACATTTCTTATCATTCCGACACCAAGGATAAGCGGATTGAAACCAAATTTTGGGAGGTTTAGGTTATGTATTACGGAATACGTTATCACGTAAAACTATCGTCCGTAAACCGACTTTACAGACAACCAATTTTTTTTTTTGACAATCCTTACTGCAACCCAGCATAAATCGTATAGCGGATGTCGGTTATAACGATTAATTATTGGATATAACAATATTTTATCATCATTTTGTTCTCAATTAAAATGTGTATTTTTTTTTATTTATAATGCTTTGTTTCATTATGACCAGACGTGTGTTTCTATTTGTACAAGCTATTTAAGAAAATTGTGGACCATAATTCGTGCCTTTTAATGCAGTGGGAACAAACACGCCTTTTTCAAAAAGCCTTCTTTTGTAATTTCTCAAACAATTCGTTTTTCAATTATTCACTAATAGGTCATATGCATGATTTTTTAAAATATTTTTAATAGATTATTTAGTCAACCATAATACGGAAAAAAATTGATAATCATTTAAAAATGTAATATTATCATATGAAAAAAAATATTAAATTCCACATTCAAAAATAGACAGTTTAAACAATGGGCCATGTTCGCGGGCTTATGTGACGTCATGATATACGATGCATGCCAACCTTGATGTCAAATTGTCAATGTTCTAAATGAAGTTTATTTGTTGTTTTCTCTAAATACTGACATAATCTTACTGTGAGACGACACAGTCGTCATGAAAACTGTTGTTGATATATACTCTGACGTCACGATGCGTTTTGAAAATTCGAAAATAGCGCTTATTTTCTACATTTCTTTTTTATTATTTGTATTTTTTTCAGTGATTAGATTAATAAAATAACCATTACGTTATGATCAAGAACTAAAATATATTTCGAAATAAAAATTTTAACCAATTTGGAGTTTTATGCATATGACCTATTATAATTATTTTTTGTATAGCTAACTTTTGAAACCATTGATCATACTGATCAATAATTTTAAATTTCTTAAGCGGTTTTGAATTTATGCCAGGTAATAATTTTAATGTTTATGAATTCTAATGACATAAATATTAAGCCTCTTTCTGTATTGCATTAATATTTATGTGGATCTCATTAATTCTAATAATTTAAGATTAGAAAGATTTATCTGCAAAAAGATTGCTATTAGATACTTGGAAATAAACCCTAGAATACCTAGTTCTTAAAATCTCACTAAGCTTAGCTTTTTTAGGAGATAGTTTAAATGTGCGTTTAAATTTAAAAAATTCTTAAATGTTAATAGACGAGCTCCGATTTTCGCTTTTAGCAGTACTTTTAAATGCCTTGATAAATGTTACAAGCAAACCTACATTCATTGACGGCGGAAAGATAAATCCAATTCAACCGCAGCCACCCTCAAAATTATTGCAAAACGAGTTTTATAAAATGAACGGTCGTTCCATCATCTTGAAAACTTCGGATACCCAAATAATTAACCTACAAAAAATGGCTACAAAAATTCCACTCTTTGAATTACTTAAAAAGCATTTCATATGTTGCAATTGTGAATTATTATTTGCAACGAAATAAACATTACTTCTGAAGTAGAAAAGAACGGCTAATGTGTTTACAACTAAAACAGCTTATTTATGTTGTAATAAACATCGTCTCCCCTCTCTGGTCATTAATCATATTTTATCATCTATTGTTTGCGAGCCATTATAAAAAAAATATCGCTAAAAGTACATCTAGATAAGATTATTAATATGTATATTATTCATTTAAAATATCCGTTAGGAGGAGGTGGTCCTTCTACAGTAATTTGTTGTTCTTATATACCAATTGACATAGAGAGTTGATTGTGGATCATGTGCTCACAAATTGTGCGAGAGAGATAACAAATTGTGTGGCAATTTCAGCGCACACTTATTGGTCCAAGTGTTGAAACTCGATGAATATGCTATTGGCTCAAGATCTTTGTGAACGCTTATTGGTTCGAATCTTATTGGAAAAGGACGTCAAACGAGACAGCTCTGTCTATCTCACTCTACTGAGGATGTGCTTTGTAACTCAGTCAATTCATTATGTCAGTAGTTATACATAAGTTGCTTGATTTTTAACTTGATGGAAACTTAACTAGTATATATATCTATTAGGAAGATTATATTTTTCATTTTTGACGTTGTTTAGAAAAACTACGATGGATGATGCGTGACGTCACAGTTTTTGTATGAAAGCATAATAAAAATATGAAATACGACTATAAAACTTAATTTAACACTAATAAACTAATAATTACACAACGCAAAAACAACGATTGAAACGTTCTCTGACAGAAATCAACTTCTTTATTTGTTTGACAGTAACCATAAACCCATTGACGTCGTATTAAAATTTATTCGCTGGGAGCGTGACGCAATTTTTCATGCTCTATAACATTGTGTCAAATGAACATTTTTCAAAGAATGATTAAACCTTTAATTACCGAAATTTTTATTCCCAGTTAATATTATTGCACTAAAAAAAAATTGAAATTGAATATAATTATTTGGAAAAATTTAAAACAAATATATATTATTCGACGTTTACTTTCACGAAGACTGCAAGCGCCGCAGCGGGCAATAGGGCGGGATCGAACTGCCTTGTTATTGTTTTAAACCGCGTTAAGCTTCTCATTAAGCGATGCGAAAGAGAGAGAACGACATCTGACGGCCACATGAAATGCCGTTAATTTAGCCGTTTCGGCCTCCCGGTTTTGGCCATCCTTGATGTGTGGGCAACAATACCTACACACACATTTAATGATATGACATAAAACACATGCAGCAACCAGCGAGGAGAAGACGGCACGACTATATGGTGTTGTCGCGACCGGAAATCACGTGATATCACTATAATATTATAACAATGTATTTTAATACACCAGTTTCCGTCGATCGCGATTCGGTTCCATGCTATCAGGGGCGCACGTGTCGCTTTCATTCACACTGTAATCATTTATCGTGTCAGGGGTGATACATTCGAGTCTCGACTATTGGCGTTGAACGACCGTGCGCGCTTAGCGGCGAAACCTGGCATTTTTACGGGGCATGTACTGGTATAAAATCAAAGGTACAAATAGAATAAAACTATTTGATCACAGTTTTATAAACTTGAACTTTTCTATTTTCAGATTTGGTTTGAAACTTTGATGTTGCACATTTCACTTTTTACTAGTTATCCCTTTTGACATAATTAAAAGAGGCAGTGGGTTCGCCGGTCAATGGCGCTAGATGTCGCGACTTTGATGTTCCACATAGCGAATAATATGAGCAACTTTGTAATAAGGGACAGCGCTACATTTTGTATCGAAAACGCGCAATTAGTAAATTAGTCGAAATTTCTCGTTCAATCACGCATTCGTTCAATGCGTTTGTTTCCCCATTTGAAGCGTGTTCGACGATCACGCGTTCGTGACACATCAGTCGTTTGGGTTTCCCCTGCCTTGGATTGTTCGGACGACTTTTTTAAGGACAGTCCTGCTTTAAAAATTCGAGAAAATTCGTGTCTTAAATTTTGTTGGCCGCATAGAACAAAAATCATCATTTTTATTGCTTTTTCCCCTGCCTTAGATTGTTCGGACGGCTTTTTTAAGGACAGTCCTGCTTTAAAAATTCGAGAAACTTCGTATCTTAAATTTTGTTGGCCGCATAGAACAAAAATCATCATTTTTCTTGCTTTTTCCAGAAAGGAAATGAAACGGTATTCCTCAATGCTTTCGATAAAAGGGTCAGTGGCTTGGAAAAATATCAATATATTTTTTTAGATAACCCTACTTTCGACCGAGATCCGGCTAGTTGAATAAATCTGTCTACTCGAAGATGAGGCATTGATTAATTCGATACGCCACTGTCTTATTCGTATAATGCCAGTTGAATAGGTTCGTGCGCTAAACGTGTTTTTATACTATACATGCATATAATTCCCATGTTAATGCAGTATAGTCTAAACACAACCTAATAAAATAATACAATATGTATTTAACAGATACTTGAAAACAATACGAAGGCATATACAGTATGTAAACGCGTAAGGTGCACATAGGGAAATTAGCATTGGGAAAAAATACTTGGATCAGAGTTAGCCATGACTGCATTAATTGTTATTTCTATTGAATTATCGTGGTAATCTTAAAGATTTCTATTTTATTTTGATTTATTTTTATTTTCTTGGCTTTTTTAATAATAAAAAGCTATTATAAATCATTATTTTAATTTTTTTGTACAAAATTAAAACAAAAAAAAACAACTCCATCTGTTTGGAAACATTTCATTCAAAAATTGTCTGACTGGTATGACGTATGCGCGTTGGTAAATCAGTGACCCAATGTCTTTAGGTTCAACACGAATAGGCGGAGATATTTGATCTCGCACCATATTTAAGTATTTTTGGGAATTTAATGTCCCATTAATAAAAAAAGTCCGATTATGTTGTAATCATTTTAATATTTTCTTCGGTAGTACACACATTCATTTTGCAAAAGAATATTATCGGTTAAATTGAAAAACAAGATTTCAAGGCTCACTCTGATCCAATCATTTTTTCCCAATGTTAATTTCCCTATGTACACCTTACGTGTTTACATACTGTATAATGATCTAAACAAAATCTGATTTTAGATTTTTCGAAACAAAATTTCTTACGCACTATAGAGCGAATTGTATTCATACGGCTGTAACGAAACTTTTAACTTCCACTCCTCTGCGCAGCCTTTTAGATTCGTGGCGCGTACTATACTGTACATTTTTTAATAAGAAAATAATTGGTACAATAATCGTTGTTAGTGTATAAGCTGTTATGGTTTGACTTGACCGATTTCGTGTCTCAATTTGGGTGAATTTTATATCTAGGCGTTCGATGTTATTCCGTTTCGATTGCGAACATGCCATAGCTATGCGGATCCTTCAAGGCTGTTTATAAATAATTCATCGCGAAATAAGTTACACAGAGTCCGCTTATCTAAAATGACTTGACCATTATATTGCGAGATGGCGCACGTTTATCGTTTTTAAGCAGCTACCTGCGGTTTTTTAGAACGGATCGAGGAAGGATGTAACCTGAAGATGCTCACTTGTTTCGGTCAGACCCGTAATTATATAATATTCATCATTATTTAGCCGCACGTCATTTTGCTGGTTCACCCACTCGTACATAAAAAAAACCCGCCCGATCAAATTTTTGATGTGGAACATCTAATGGCACGTTTGGTTGGGAGTAAAAATGTTTAATTTGGACGACATTTTTACCAGCACGACTTGATTTTTTCGTCTTCAAAGTAATAACGTATATCCTATGCCCTATATGAGTCAAATTTTTATAACGTAGATTTTTTAAATTTTTTTATATGACGCAATTTACATTCTTTGGAATTTTATAAATAAAGGTTATGTCACTTGGGAATAGGGTTGCCAGGCGTCCGGCTTTTTACAATCGTGTCCGGCCAAAAGTCCGGCTTTTGCTAGATTTTTTGTCTTTTTGTCAATGAAATTTCAAGGAAAATGACGTTTGTGGTAAAGTAAATTCCCAATATTCATACGTACTTAAAGAATTTTGTTATTTTAAAGATTTTTTAATTTCCCTAATTGAAATAACAAAGCTAAATAGTAGCATGTAGCTATTATTTTAGTTCTTTAATGACTATCTTTCCGTTTTTCCTACCAGAAGAATGAGAAGATGGCTGTTTGTTTGTTGCCTTGTATTTATTTAATAGAATTTCGCTGTTAATTGTCTGTTTTTAGTTATAATGTCCGGTTAATTTTGTAATAAAAACTGATTGATTAGTGTAAAACTTAAAAATAACCAGCTAAGTTTTTTTTTATTGAAAAAGGTAATCCGGCTAAATATAATGCTGAGTCCGGCTTTTCTATTTTTGGATCTGGCAACCGTAGGTATACTCGGGAAGAAGTAGGTTTTTAAACAGTGAAAAACCATTCAGATCGGTTCAGTAGTTCCCGACATTTTCAGCGACAAACCTTTTATCGATATTAAATATTAGCATAATTATTCAAAATAATTAGGATGAAAGCGTGATCCAAAGAGATTCGCGTGTTTTTTTTAATTCTCAGAAGATTTTGTATTTTCACTGTAATAAATTCGTTTAAGGTTATCGCTAAATTATTAAAATATCGATTCTTTTTTTAGTGTTACACAAAATCTAGAAAGTAATACGAAATTCCGTGAATATTTAGATTTGTTTTAGTTATAAATTTTATACGTATTGTGTTGGTGACCTCAATCCATGGTCAAATTGAATAATGGAAAAGCGTATTCAAATTTCTTTTAATTGAATTTAGTTCTTACACCTTATCTGCCTAACGAAATGTAACTTTTGATCATTTTTAGCAGACGAGTTAATTACCTTGTTTGTAAAAAGAAGGCGATTTTTAACTGCTCGGTACGCAGATGAAAAAAAAATTCGAGGGCGTTGGAATATAAACTCACAGACAGGTGCATTATTAAACAAGGGTTTTCCATATTTGAAAAAAAAAGTATTCAGTAGCGGTTCGTCGTTAGCTTAGACAAAAATATTTATGTTGATGAAATCGCAGGGAATTGGACAATTCAAGAAAAGAATTAACACAGATTAACTTAATCTGTGTTATTGTAATTGTCCATTCCCTGCGATTTCAACATCAGCATCAGGACGCGAGGTTACTAACAAAAATATTTTTATTCAAAATTAAAGTGACTAATATAAAAGTTTGCTAGAGAAACACTGCGCCTTGGATTCGCGTTTCTCGCAATCCAATGTCGGCTGACGTCGGAATAAAATCAAGATTATAATCTAGATGCTACATTGGAAAGGGAAGCCCAATATCCTTTCCAATGTAGGCACGTACATATCTTTGATTTTCCCCCGATATCGGCCGACATCCAATCGGGAGAAATACGAATCCAATGTAGATGCAGCCTTGGGAAGAGAATTTTTAATAGCTAAGAGAAACACTGAATCGATTTGCCTCACACTTGATGTTTATTTTTGCTCACTGCTCATCCCTCTTTACAAAAGCAGTCACTCGGTTCGAAGTCGACTTTCAATTAAATTTTTCATTTAGGTCTGTAGTGTGATTCTTTGTCCTTCCTTTATCTTTAAAAATAGCGTCGGGAGAGCTCGGACCGTTTGTAGACGAGGGGCAAACGTTTGAGGTGAAGTGATCCTCTTAATAGGAAATCCGTCACGATCAGTAAAATTACAAAATACTATTTTGATGTTGCAGCGTTTACACGTAATAAAATTACTTTGAATTGACCTTCCAGAAACCCTAGAATATAAACGTAAATTAAAATGGTTGTAAATTAAGAATTAATAAAACAATAAAGCTGAAAAGAGACGGGTAAAGCACTAATACTTATAGAGATTATAATACATACGTATAGAACGAGTATAGTAACAGCATAAGTAAACTGGCCTTTGGGGGGGGGGGGGTAAATAGCGCCCGGCACCACCATGTTGTTGTGTGTGAGTCTGTTAGGCTATACGGGGGCTAAAATTAAAGAGAGTCAGTTGAATAATTCCACCACTTGCCCTAATTCCCTATTCTGTGCACATAATATTCCTTTATAGGGTTTATATCCAGGCGTGTACAAACTTCATTTACACTTAACCAAACCGAACCATAGTTTTGTCGCAGAACAGAACCCTATTAAAGCGTTTTTACAGAAACAGTTCAGGAAATATCAGTACCCTTTTAGATTTTCTTGATCCCCACTCGGTGAAAAAATTGGTATTGATCTAATAAGTCAACGATGTCAAGTTCTTGATAACCTGGAGAAATAGGAACCTTTCTGATCAAAGAATTGTCAGAGAAATTTGGTGGAAGTCAGAGATTATTGTAAAAAAGAGGCCAGTCAAGTGCGAATTAGAGTCGCGCATCGAAGGTTTCGTACTTACAGTAAGCAAATTTTGGCATCCAATTTACCTTTGGTACCTGGAGCAAAATCTTAGCTAAGTTGGTCAGATACTTTCGGAAACGTAAACAAAAGAATCACACAGAAAACCGGAAAAAGTCTGGATTTGGTCTAGAAAAAAGTGGTCACCTAGTTTTCGATGCGCATTGTCCCAGGATTGTCGTTGTAAAAAGTAGAACAACGACTTTGCATTAATGATCTATACGAGAATGATGACTCCTTGATCCATTTTTAAATGTTGTGTAGGATTGTTCTAAAAAAACGGACTAAAATTGATGTTATTAAGATGCCGAGTCATTGATTTGCTATTTTACAATCTCAATTCTGACCTCATTACCGACTATGGTCGACATCGGATCAGGGGAAAAAGGGACCCAATGTAACCGTTGTTCGCGACATTGCGCATCGTTCCATCCCTGACACGAAACAAACACAGTTCGAATAAGTGACGTAGGCACGTATATACTACGTTCTTCTCCCCACCCCTCACAAATACACTTGCAAGCATGTGTACACCACACACACATGCCGAGAGTGGATTTTACAATTAGGGGTGCCTAGTTGCTATGGTAACGTATTTTTCCGCACTCGGACGACATTGAGCCGCGCGCAATACGCACGTATTGGCCCCTTTTATTGCCTTTGAAGCCTATATATCTGCGGTGTCGGCGCCAAGTGGCACATGGCAAAGTTTTGATATTTACCCTCAATTATCAACGAACGCGTATGTGCGTTCTTACATCGTAATTTATTGTTCTGATTGTTGAATGATTTTTCAGGAACGGGTTGCAGGGAAACTTGAAATAAAATTTTCGACATTATATTATAGCTAAGGAATGTTTTTTATTCAACTCATGCGCGTTATTCATGTTTTATCATGCCTAAAAACCGAACCCTAAATAGCCATTTACCGACTGGTGACAATTACTTGTCATAACTCAATGAAGATTCCTACTAGCTCGGCCATTGTGGAGTAATGAAAATAAACGTAACTATTTTCTGAGTCGTAACGAAATAGTAGGTAACAACAACTCCGTTGTTACCCATTGAGGCTAAAATTGAGAGGCCGAATGTTTTCGACATGGAGTTTATTCATAACCGGCTAACCTCAAACCAAAACATTGAATCGTGCTGTTTGGTGCTGTTAGTATTGACAGTTTTTTTTATAAAGAAATAAATAGATATTTACAACATCTCATTATAATTAAAACATGAATAACGCGCAACTGTTGAATAAAATTATGGGCGCAACTTGTAGGCTAAGTCATGACCTGTCAGTGCCATGAATGACTTAGACTACTCGTTACGCCAATAACTATTAACCCTGACCTGTATGAAGAGAAACGTACGAATCATTGTTGCTTCCGTTGGTGTGCAGTGCGTATTTTATGTGCCGCTCGATTGAAAAATCGCACAATATAGCGTCATTGCTTCTCAATGACTACTGACCTTGTCGGCTTCCAACTTGTTACTGAACTGCATTAGTGCAACACTGCACTTCTTTATTGTACTAATGAACTTTTGAAAACATTCCCACATCTTCTGGTAGAGTGAAACCGATTACAATGAAATAAAAACAAAATGTAATTTCAAGTTGAGCCCTGTGTTGTATCGGGGCCATCTTAAAATTCTATTTTGAATATGTATACTGTAAGTAGAAAAAAAATCTTCCAGTGATGTTGGCGGGAATCGAACCCGAGACCCTGCCGTTACTGACCTTACGTCTTAACCGTTCGGCTACCGGGCGGCCACAGTATATTGCTATTATTGTCGTATAGAAGTACTATATGGGTGATACGAAAAATCGGTAAGACGAAAATCACGTGGTCACAGAACTATAAAACTTGGAAACTGGCCTCATATACACGGCGTTATATGGGAGACAGGCAAAATCAATGTATAAGAAACTGTTAGAGATTCGTCGACATTTAGCACAGAAGAGAATCTCTAACGAGATTCTCCGATATGAATGGGACGGGTTTCACGCATTTAAAAAAAGTGGCAGTCGGACGTATTAACTAAAATTTGTCCAAAGCCACGTCGCCTTGTGGGCATACGCGTTCTACGACCATCCATGGGATCTATAGTTGTGGTGACGTCTCACTTGCTCTTTCGTGCAAGCGTATAGGGCGCCTCGTTCTTGCGGACTTGTTGCCGGCGCATAAAACGTAAACGACCGAAAACAAGGAGACAACACCATGTGGCTTCACTTATGTATTTCTTCCTTGAAATAGCGTTTCTGTTGTTTGTATTTATTCATACTTTCATACAGGACTGGCTTTATTAAACAACCGCTATGGAAAATTTAACCGCACTATAGTCTTTCTTACCAACATCTATAGTTATCACGTGAGCAACACATTGCTGGCTGACTAGGATCTAATAGGTGCTTCTGCTATATTGAGTTTCAAGCGACCAATCAGTTGCTGATCACGCACATGGACTAGAGCATAATAATTAAGGATCTATGAGAAATTAATGGAATTTCGTCAACTTATTTCTTAATATATATCCGCAATAGCCATTAAGTACCTAAGACTTCAGTACGGTTTAAAAAATGATTTTAAAAATATATAATTATGAAATTATCGTGAGTTTTTCTGGAAAAATTGCGCATTCATAGCTTAATACCGGTATAAAAACATTGTAATATTAGCGAGAAAAAATGTTAATTTTTGACACCGCGGATACTACTTAACTTGCCTTTTCTCTGGGTGGTTTTAAATGAGTTGACCTATTTAGACAGATTTTGTTTCAAAGTTAACAGCTTAAAAAACTGCCAAGGTGCATTTTTAAGACGAAATATACGAACCCAAAATGACATCAAGCTCACACGTATCAATTTTGAGTTTTAACGATGCACTTCGAATTTTGTGCATGTTCAAAATTCGATAAATCATTGAAAAACGCGTTTACGGTAAGCGTAATTAATTCGATTGGGGGCTCGCAACGATTGCCTTTTGTAACTGAATACGGACCTGGCACAATCGTCTAATATCTGTAATGCATAGTACCCCACACGCATACATACGTTCAACCTAAAGAAATTTACTGGTTTGATCGTCAGCGTGCTACATGTATTGTTTAACTTCAGTGCGCCGTCTCAGTTAGTTGTACCTCAACTATGAGTGAGTGCGGTCGGTCGTTTTCGTTTCTGCGCGAAGGTATCATGGTGATGGTGTTTTGTTTACGCGCGCGGAAAAACATATGACAAACGTTTATTTACCGCTGCTCGCTTGTTATACTGATATTGTGTTTTGTTTATTAAAGTGAAGTGAAGGAATCCGATGACGCTTAGACGGACATTATTATGGCGTGCTTTTAAATGCATTGTGAATTATTGTTGACGAAATTCTTTTGTTTTCAAATTGTTGTTATTAACAACAATCTCGGATTACCTACTTGTGGCTTATCTGCCCACGTTTGAAAAGTAAGTTTTCAGACAATTTGAAAGACGTGTAGTGTGAATTTTGTGGTATAACTATCTACAAAGAAATCGTTTTTAGTGAACTAATATAGTGAAAACAAGAATATTGTTTTGTTTTGTTGTTGTTTAAGCTGTTTTTGTTTAGTGAGTTGTTTTTGTTTTTCTGTAGTTGATTTTAGCTAATATGAAATGCATTGTGTAGTGTTTTATATGTGTCCAGCAATAAAACTGAACTTATTGCGCAACAGCGTGGATCGTATTGTTCGCTAAAAAGAAGATGGCGTGTCATTTAATGTACTCAATGTACAGCAACAACAATAACAATGCCTCCTACAATAATGAATTTAGCCATCTTATTACTGTACCGTCCAATTATGTTGATGGTTTGTGTCTGTTTTTTTTTATTTTTTTATAGATTGTAGATTGTTTATTTAGTAATTAATGCGTTTGAACTAAATCGTTTTTTTGTTTCATTGAATGTATAACTTTTGATTTTTACGAGTCTTTAGAACGTAATAAAGATTTTTCTTTTTGTTTGATTATGCTTTTATGGCCAAAGTACAAAACCGCTTGTGTCAAGTTTTAATTTTTGACATTTGATAGCTTTGTTTTGTATAATATTACATCTTTAAACTGCATGTCAAAATGGCTTATCCCTTCCCAGTAAATAACTATGCGAGAAATAAAAGGAGATAGCATCGTTCCCAACGCCTTTTGTCGAATGAAATTGATTAATCGCCCCGCGTTTTTAATCTGAATAAACTCGCCAAAACGGCGTGGCTCCTTTGAGAGGCCTCAGGCGTTTCTAGTTACTTTTAAATGGATGAATTTCGTTGGAATCGGCGTTCGTGACACGCGTGTGGTAGAAAGGTACCTCAAGGCGTCTGACAGACACACTAGCGAAAAATAAAGAACTAGGGATGATTAAACCAAATGAATCGATTTTATGTTATTGCAAATTTTGACAGACGTTCTTTTGTTTTCATAAACAATTGAATGCATGGCAGTGTTTATAGTGTTTACAGATAATGGATCTCTCAATCAACTTTTTACAATTATTACCCCAAGCTAGTTCTAATTTAGTAATCTGCGTTTATAAAAATATAACATTTATAATTGTTTAACTGCTTTTTAGATAGGGTTTATAAACGAAATTCAATCGAGTCACAAACTTTTGCGCGGGGAGCGGATGTACAACTTCCTTTTAATATACATTATACATCTACAAATTTTATAATCTGAATAGTTTTTTTTTAACTATAATACTTTGCATTTTAAGAAAACATTGTTAGGTCAATGCCAACTTGTTTTTTTATCAAGAGAATTACTTTTTAACTTTGTTCACTAGTTCCTTTGTATTCTAATTTTTTTATATCGAAAGTTATATTCAGAAAATCTTTTTGCGAACTTTTATTTTTTTGGTAAACAAAACAGAAGTTCACGTTAACATGACCCCGCATACTTTCGGATTGTCAGAATAGATTTTTATAGACAATTTATGAATCAGATTATTATCGATTGTATAAGGGTAATTTAATGAATAGTTTTTATTTAGTCATGATGATGCATACATATTTTTTTAATTAAGTCTAATCACTGTTTTTATTAAACAAGTGCTTTTGAAATTCACATAGTGCTTTTGGATAAACAGAGAGGCGTTCTTTAAAAAGACAGAAATCACTTTCGTGATTTTTTTTTATTCAAAACAAGGAAAACGTAAATGTTATTATTCACAATCATGTACTGCAAATCAAATATAATGATTATCATTTATCAGATATTTTATCGGAGTACTTATGACTTTTTGGAACAAAATACCCTGTCTAAAGAGTATTAAATCTATAAAACAAAACCAAATAATGCTTTTATAAAACTAGTCGTTTTTGTCTATATGGATCGTTTCGCTTAACTGTTCACACCAAAACCGGAAATTGTTTAGTCTCTCTGCGATCACAGCCAAAACACGTCAATTTCACTTCGCGATACGACTCTCGTGCCCAGAATACATGCATGACCACGATAGATTAGGGGATTACCAAGATTCTTAGAATGGAAACATCTTCACCATCGCAGGAGAACTCAGGCCTCAGACAACCTAGAATTCAGACGAATGAGGTTAGAAACCTTCTTGGACTTGTGCTGGCCGGCAGGCTGTGTACGAGACTGGAAATGACATTACTGCGGGCTCGCCTGCTAGGTCGCAAGATAGATTTCAAAATTAGAAAAGAGGCTATCTTTCTTGCTAGGTCCTCTGCTCGTTCTGAGCAAGAATCAATCAGGAATCAGTATCTTGTCACGTGGGCCACAAACCAATATGGCGTCATTTTGTTCAGAGTCAGACAAGAGACGCGTTTTTGCTCTGTGTTTATATTTGAATTGTCACTGCGCGCGCACCAGATCTATCCACAAAACAAGCTTGAAAATACGTCTCATGTGAAGCGAGCACATAAAAGCAATTAAGAAAACCAGCGCTAGACAACTAGTAGTCAAATATGGCAAAGAATCTAGCGGCAAATCCAGCCTCGTGTGCAGCGGCATTTATTTTGTGAGAAAATTTAATTCAAGGACGGCAATAATAATGGCGCACTTAAATAATCTAACTCGAATAGCCAATAGCTTTGCGACAGTACCTATTTAACGTATAAATACGATTGTTTCCTTCTGACGCAAAGATGCTTATCAGTTATCGATTGCTATTGTGCTATGTAAACATAAGTCATAACCAACAAGACAAAATAAACAAACGCTTGATTTTAATAATAATAATAATAATCATTTATTGAGATGCCACTGATGTGGATGCAAACGTCAATATAATTAAAAATTAAAAAAAATCCGTCAGATCATAAGGCAAAGTATTACAGAGATATTGCTTTAATTGATTTAAATTAATTATTGATTGCATCAGGCAATATATAGTAAATTTTCTAACCTTAGTATAAGGGAGTTTTTTCAAAAAAAGTTGTATTATGTTTTAACACAATATCCAACTAATTGTGATTAAGACCTCAGTTTTGAGATGATAGCATTTTTTTTCTGAAAGCAGATTTTAATGAATCAATTTAATTGATCACTCAATTTGCTTTTCAGTGAACTCTTGATTGATCTATGAAATTGATCCCGTCTAAACTCGGCTTTATGTAACTTGATACCGGAAATCCGTTTAAGATTGAATCTCAAACGAAATTAAACTCAAGTCATTTTGAAACATTTTTAACTGTTGTTATAGTACTTATAGTGTCGATTTCAAAGAGTATTTAAATCCAAAATTTTCTAGTAATAATTAAAGTAATGTTTTTAAGCACATTTGACCGTCAAACACCAAACCAGCAAACTTTATTGTAATTTTTGAAAATCAAGTTTGTACACTGAATACAATATTCTTGTAGGTACTGTCATTTTTTTTCAACACAAACCTTCGATAATTAATTTCGTTCTGCTTGTAAAAATCTCTACTAAATATTGTATAATACATTGTGACAATTTTTATGACTTGACTTTAATTTACAAACAAACACAGCAAAAATTAACTTCATGCGTAAAAGTGTCTAAAATTGATTCTTAAGGAAGAATATTGTAAAATAGAATTTATTGCTTTTCGAAGTGACAATAGATAAAATAGTGTATAGCGTAACAGTAATGTAAGACTTTGTATGTGAGAGCTGTTAAAAAACAAACCATTCTTTTGAGTAGATACAGCGTGTTCAGAAATGTTTGTCTTTGTAAAATTGATTTTTGGTAGAAAAAATCAAATAGTTTAATGAAATGCAGAAACAGTGCTTGTAGATCAAAGCCGAATTGATCTGTTTTAGATAAAATTTTCAAAATTATTTTTTCGGATAATTTAAAAACGTTTTTAGGCACTTTTGACTGTGTTTATTTGAAATGAGTTTTTGTTTAAAATCGATTATTGAAATTATTAACAACTAACTAGAGAAATAATCAGTAAAAATATTTTGACGTCGATTCTCTAGGGTTTTGTAACCAGAACTGTCCAGTTTTATAAATGCATATGTTACGGTCTATACCCGAATTCGGTCAATAAATAAATGCGCAAAACTAATTTTGACCAACGAATATTTAAACATTTAAACGGGTATTGAGTGTTCAAAATGAGCAAAACTAGTTTTACGCATTTTCAATTGGACAAAACTAGTTCTGTTCATTTCTGAACGGACAATACTAGTATGGCATCGGAATCTTCTTTGCGTTTTTTAATTAACTTTTCCACATCAACGATACTTATTATATCAAAGCGATTTATTCTTCTGTAATGTTTAGCAGACAGAGGTTTTTAATTCAGCTTTCAACGAATTTGCTTTCTTAACCTCACTTTGTGTAGTAAGGTAATTATGTTTCGTCATAAAATTATGTTTCAGAAGCCTCCAATACCCGAACTAGTTGAGACTCGAATTCGCCTTGCATTTTTACTTAATTATTACACTGAATATCCCACCATTATATTAATTATAACATTCAGGAGAACAATTCAATAGATAAACAAGAACATAACCCTACTTTTATTCGGGTGCGGACGTTGATTGAATGAAACATAAGCAGAACTAATATTGTCCGTTCAGAAATAGACAGAACTAGTTTTGTTCAACTGAAAATGCGCAAAACAAGTTTTGCTCATTTTATAACACTCAATACTCGTTTAAATGTAAGATTTCGGATTTGGGCAATATTTGTTGTGTAACACTAGTTTTGCGCATTTATTCCGGTCATTGACCGAACTCGGGTATAGACCGTAAAACATATAATTGAACGATAAGAGTAACCCATTCCTGAACATTCTGTATTTTGTCACGTAGGCAGCCATTTGTGTTTGTTACAAGGGAGATTGAATTACTTTGTGTGGGTGTCCTCTATCGATATACACAAGTGCCCAGACCAATCAAACAAACATTCAACAAATTTTTACAGTTTCCTTTTTTGTTTTCGTTGAACGTTGAATATCTTGTCAAAATAAATATGTGCCGACAAAATAATATTTCAAACAACTTTACAAACCGCATGTTGAGAAGTGGGCAATGACCTTGGTGAAAAATTTTTACAGAAGGGTGAACGATCGTGCGTAGACCATTGATTTTTGTTCTCTAATCCTAGGGTTTCTGGTACAACTGCGTTAAATTCACATTCAAAGTGACTCCAGATGCGAAGAAAAATTGTTTTGTCGAAACAAATCTTAAAGGACCCCGCACAAACCCTATGGGATTTGATTCTCGGTTAAATTGATCGAAAATGGTTGTATTTTATAGTTTAAAGGCCACTAAGAAAAAGACGTGTCCATGGGTGCATAGTCTAAAAATCAATAGATTTTTAGCTACAGATATGGTTAGCGAGATTTTAGATATAGAGATATCCCATTGAATTCACAATCTTAAAAAAAAATTGGTTGTCTGTAAAGTCGGTTTACGGACGATAGTTTTACGTGATAACGTATTCCGTAATACATAACCTAAACCTCCCAAAATTTGGTTTCAATCCGCTTATCCTTGGTGTCGGAATGATAAGAAATGTCAAAAGTGACGTTTGCAACTTACAAAGTATTATGTTCTAATAATAATTAGTTATTCCAATACTTAACTTAGAAGGCTTTGCATTTCACAATATACTAATGTCAAAAAATTGAATTAAACATTAGAAATGCAGCTGTTTTCATGTTAAGACAAGACATACGTTTGCTTCTAATTTCCATGTACGGCAAACAAAGACAACCGACCGCGTCGCGCCATGCATTACACAACATTGCATTTATACAGCTATTTTTCTATATAAATTTGTATAAAATATTTTTCTATATAAATTTGTATAAATAACTGTTTAGGCAAATTCTGTTATACGAAATCTATGTAAAATGTTCTCCTCTTTCGTTTAAAACTGGTTTCAAACCGATCTGATTTAAATTGAGCGAGAAATTAGCAAAAAGCACGCACAGGGTCAGGCGGAACGTTAGGAACGTTACGTTACACTTTTTCGAACATGCAGCCGGTGTTTTATCAATTTATAATATTGGTGATTCATCAATTTATAAGACGTTATCACGTCAAAATCCTAAGCTCTAGAAATATGTTTTCGAGTGCGCTGAATCCGAATATGACATTATTATTTTATACACGGTGACACCTTCCAACATTACCTAGTTTTCGACTGTTTTTCTATTTCTAAAAAACGCACAAAAGTTGAACAGGGAACATGTTGTGAATTCAATGGATATCATATCTAAAATCTCGCTAAGCATACCTATGTGTAGCTAAAAATCTATTGGTTTTTAGGCTATGCGCCCATGGACACTATAAAACAATAAAATAAAACCATTTTCTATCAATTTAACCGAGAACCAAATGCCATAAGGTTTGTGCAGGGTCCTTTGTAGTTTATGATCATAAAAGTTTCAAGTTTGATTTGTTAATCTGCTAGGTTTATGAGCCAGGCAGCATTTCTGTAAAATTACTTTTTAAGTCTAGAATATTGTGTCCCGTGGGTTATTGAAAAGTTTAGCTAGAAGCAAATCAGTAGAAATGATACAAAATACTAAGAACAGTTATTTTGGAACAGTTTCGAACGAGGAACAGATTGGAACAGTTGTCAGTTTAATAAAATACCTGTTTCGGGCTGTTCCAATGCTTCAACTGTTCCGAGTAACAAAACGGGCGTTCTTATGCATAAAAGAAACACTCTCCGTTTCCGTTGTCAATTATTGTACCTACGTTGCAAACTGCAACACTTTTGCTCGTCACCTATGACATCGCGCCTTATTAAAAAAGTTCTAGACAAAACTGGACGGCTTATTCATTTTATATTACATACGCCAGATTAACAAAATAATATTGAACTGTGGTGAAATAATATTATTTGATTTTGTCATAGTACATGTTACAAGCTATTTCGAGAATGTCAAGGTTCCAACGTTGGAACTGTTAAAAAGTAATAGGTTTTTGGAACTATTCCGTAAGCGGAACAGGAACGGAACGGAACTGCTATTAAAAAATAACAGTTGGTACCACCTCTACAAATCAGTTTTTAAGAGATACTGATTATTATTTGTTCTTTTGACATAGTGTAACAGTATGCCTTCCGAGAATTTGTCAAAACTAAAAACATCGTCAAAGATCGTTGTGTGAGTACCCTCATGCTATATAGATGTTAAAATAGTTGACAAGAATCATTCCAATTTCAATAACTAGCCGTGATTTTTGTGACATTAAAATTGTTCAAAAAATATTTATAAAATAAATAATTCTTACAATACAATGAGCAATAAAGATAACGCATTTATTGTGACTATTGCCTCTATTCGTCTTTAATTGCAGTAATCAAGAAAAACCAACAATATAATGTTATTTACAATCTGAAGAAACCAGATATAAGTAGACTGTTTACATAAGTGTTTTGTTTATTTAAAAGTGACCGTAGCTTATGAATGATTACATATTTTAGCAGCTGCGAAATAGTATAGATAGTAGGTACACTGTGCTACTAGGACAGAAAGTTGGCATTTGCGCTGTAGTTGTGACGTTTACCACAGAGCGAGCCGAGGGTGACTGTCGTGAATCGCAAGCGCCAACTTTCTGCCCTAGTGACACACAGTACTTTGTCATACGTGCATTGAAAGAACAACAATGTTCACGAAAACGCCGTAAATTAATATTGTAATAAGGTTTAGTTGGGTTTAGTTCATCACCATCGCGAATGATGGCGCCACTTTCGCCTGTTGGGCTTAGTTCATCACCATCGCGAATGATGGCGCCACTTTCGCTTTCGACCCGAAAACAATTTCCCAAGGGACGAACACATTTAACATTTCATCTTGCGAATGCGCGATTTAGTAAGCCGTGACGAAGCCAATTTTCATTCTCGAAAATAAGCATATATAATAATGCGTTTTTGATTCACTAATTTTATAATAGTAGATACATTGCGGAATTCTTGCATTACTTATTTTTAAATATAAGTAATACAGAAGTGAGGAATGCATTCTTAGCATAAATTAATATGATTTGTTTAATAATCTGCAGTGCCATCGTGCAACAAATGCAGTAGGAGTTCCAATTTCAACAACCACTTTTGTTTCAAATTATTTCACTATCATTTGTCATTTGAGATTTTGTTTTGAAGATTAATGCGCATTGTATAAAATTCTGTTCACGTATGTCTATTGTTTTTTATTGTTTGGACATTTTTGTTACAACTTACAACTGGCGTCTTTTTATTACCTTCTGCTCGGAATTTTCCTAAGCAAGTTTTTTTAATACGTGTTTTTGTTTAATATTTAGAATAGTTTCCAGAATAATCGGAAACTTTGGATCTTTGTAGGCGAATGACTTTTTATTAGCAACACAAAAAACAACTGAAGCTAAAACGCAAAGATTATAGACAAATTAAATGCTTAAACCCGAAATTTGAGGTTATAGACGCTCGACAGGAATCATGTAGTAAATATTATTTATACCCGAAGTCAGGAAAAAATATCAAAACGATTTTTTTTATATAGACGTGCTCGTAGGTTTTTTCGCTCATGAGCAAGAAAAATTAACTGCTTGCTATTTTACGCGAATGAGAAAAAAGTCAGGGAAAATTGCGTTTTAATTATACCATAAAACCTAGAAAAATCGGGAGTTTTGATCATATGCTTGTGGTAATCCTGATCAGCTTTTGTTCAATTAAAATAAAACAACCAAAAAACATTCGAACGTTGTCTGAATTTTTAACGTATCTTAAGGATGCTATTAAAACAAACGACGATCGTGTTGACAAATGAATTCAATTGCTGTTAAATTCCGGTATGATATGGAAGGTACCTACAAACATAGCTATAATTGTAAATTGTGCAATGACGGTTACTGAGTTGTTAATTTACGTTACATAACCTCGAAACCGCTACAATGTTGTTGTGTCTCAAGTTCTCTTACATATTGATAAATTTTATACAGGTGCTTAGAAATTCACCATGTATATTAAAACCAACAAAACAGTCAATAAATCTGATTGAATTAGTTTCGGTGATATGCGTTCATTTTATCTATCAAATCATTTTCAATTCGAAAGTGACATGATTTGTAATTAGCTTGATTACAAGGGGTGCACCTCGCTCTCAAACACCCACTCGACTCGGTGATCCGCGACTCAAAACTTTCTCACAAATATTTTTTAAGTCTGTTCTTTAAATAGTCGCAGAAACTTTCCTTTACAGTTGGTTGTATTTTTTTTTACATTTCATTTAGCTCTTTTCGTTGCAATTTCGGACTGTTAGTGCAAATATTAATTAACAGATGTCATCAAGTCTGTTTTTGCATTGGCAGGTTGGGGACAAGCGCACCTCAAAAACCTTGCTGCGAGTGTCAACACGCCTCAGGGGAAAATATAAAAAAAAAATATTTTCTTAGTCCAACTTCCTCCATAAACACTCACACCGTCAAACTATTAACGATTTGCGCACCAGAGCTGAGTTTCGTTAATACAAATAAGTTACTTCTAGTTTAATTACGCGAAAAATCGATTCAAATTGTGGCCCTTAGCAAAAGGGAGATTCTGCTCTATAAAATGGAATCATTTTTAGACTGATTCCAGTTCACAGTAACGCGTAAAATTGAAAAAATCTCGGACAGTACCTGTCATTTGATTTGTACGTGCATGCGTACGTCCGAGCTGTACCTGTAGCAATTGTTGACGGATCGACTTATTTTTTTTTTACTTTTGAAAATCGCCGGCTAAAAAAAGTGGACGATGTGTGAAAAGTACTTACGGTCGAAAAAGTGCTAGATTTTTGTCTCGAAAAGTAGCAAATTTTCGACCATCCTGACTGAGCAGCGTATTTGTCTGTATCTACGCTGATAGTGATGTAATTACGTTGTATGTAGTATTCGCATTTCCGGTTGGTTAGTTCTCATGATCCGCTCCGTTGGAGAGCACGTAGGTTTATGTTGGTACCTCAGCTTACTTTATGCATACCTTTATATATTATGTGTACAAAGTCGCTTATGTCGAAGGAATACTAATAGTACAAGATCCCGACTTGGCTCGGTTTTCACCAATCGAGTTTTCTAATGAAATTTGAATTTTGATAATATAAATTAATAAAGAAAAATTGATTCGGTTGCCATTCAATTTCTTGGCACAGCTATTTTTAATAAAAAAATAAAGTTATTAATTTTATTTCTGAAATGTAGTTATCGAGTTTTCAGATAAAATTACCAATCGAAAGTAAAATATGTATACAAAATGCCAAAGTTTCGTCGATATTTTGATTCCTGGCATAAAACCTTCGAATTAGTATTTTGCTGTTTTTCTATATTGTCATATATGAAAATAATAATAATTTTATTGAGTTTCATGTGGAACATATTATATGTATGTAACCATGGCAACGAATATTATAACAACTTAAATTTTTTACCATTCCAACCCACAAGTGGGGAATGGTACTAGTTTAGGTCAAAAATCATTTTTCAGAAATTTTACAATATCTTTCCGTTTTGAGGTCCCCCGAATCCAAAAAACATATTTTTGAAAAATCTCTGTTCGTCTGTTTGTCTGTGAACACGATACAGATCAAACGGATTGAAACCAAATTTTGGGAGGATGTTTGGTATGCAAATATGAAGAGCCCTATTGTTTTTGGGGAAAATCGGCGCATGCGCAGAAGAGATATTAGCTATAACGGTGTTTTTTATATAATAATGGTATACTTTTCATAACGGCTTATTATTTTATTTATTTTTTCAAGAAAGTTTCGTTAAAAATGTTTTTTTCTTAACTTTATAGTTTTGGAAATATTTTGAAAATAAAAATAAGCCGCTCTTTTGTTTTATGGATCTGTCAGAAATAAACAAGTTCGGCATGTTTTGATTAATTTTTACATGACGTGGAACATATTATGTAGGTAACCATGGCAACGAATAGTTAATATCATATTAAATACTAGCCATTACCCGCGTCACCTCACGCGATATAAGATATTGTATTTTTTTTATTTTAATCAAATGTCAACATTTTTGAAGTTGGAATGGTCCCGTCGCCCAATTGGCTGTAATTTTTTAAGCAGACCTCGTATTACTCAAAGAGTTGACATGAGCCACTTCGCCTTGTGACCGCGGTTAATACTAGTATAATACACACAGTTCGTGTGCGTTGTATCGTCTCTGTCAGCCGAGGCGCCCGTGTGTTCTTAACGACAACGTGATACAGGCATAACATTACGTAACATAACACTAAACTTAACCGTGTACGATTATAATGAATTTAATGATGTTACTTCAACAGTAGTTCTGCAAAATGTAGTCTGTTCACTGACACGACGCGACACACTCGTTTTCGCGTAGTAGAAAGCAGCGGGGCTGGCCAACTTGATTGTTATTGAGATGTACGTTTTTTCTTGTTTCGTGGCGATAGAATTTTATTGTCTTTAAAATGTTCATATCGTCGTATTAGTTCCCGGGAATTTTCATTTCGCTTAGTTGGTTAAAATAGCACTCAAAATCTTAAATATACAAGCTGGCGCGAAAACACGAGCCACCATGTTTACCTAACTAGTGACGTAATTCTTGTATGCAAACAAGTGCAAATAATACACGGTACATCGTTTAGTGTTCACCCACGTGTGCGGGTCGTGTGTTGATACGGTACTACAAGTTTGACGTCACACCCAGAGTTTTTTTTTGACATGTCAAAAAGTTACAATTTTAAAATTTAAATAGTGATAATTTCTGATGTGGATAAATTATCGTATCCACATAATCTAATAATTTATTTTTTATTGTGTCAAATGCCGGGTTTGTAGAAAATGACACACTGATTCCAATTACTGAAAGAAAAATTCTGTATCTCTTTATAAATGTACTTACAGTGTCTTCATATAAATTTTGTGTTAAACTTGTCGTCAACGAGTGATTTAAAATTCAAGACCTCATAAAATAACTCTCATCTTAACAGACCGTTTATGTTATTTGAAGTACGATATTTTTGTGTTAGATTGCTTGCCGTAAGCGTAACATTTTTGTTTATCAATGCATTAATCAGTCCAGAAACGGTGAAGTTTGGAGTCGTGATTACGAATAACATGAATTATTAATTATATGAGTTTTGCACCAATTTCTGGAACAGTAGTTACCAACTTTGTGTTATTCGGAAGTTTATATGGATATTACCAGACGCGCATATATACGAAAACCAAACATACACAAATAACATGAAGTTGGTCGCTGTACGTGTATACCTACTTATAATGTTGGCATGCCTGGTTGATATTGAAACTATAACTGTATATTATCTATACTAATATATAAAATTGAAGAGTTTGTTTGTTTGGTTGAACGCGCTAATCTCAGGAACTACTGGTTCAAATTGAAAAATGTTTTGTGTTTGGATAGCCCATTTATTGAGGAAGGCTATAGGCTATATAATATCACGCTACAACCAATAGGAGCGGAGCATCAATGAAAAATGTTGCAAAATGTATCTCAAAAATAAGCTTCTATTCAGGTGAAATGCCCTAACTAAATATACATTCACAAGCCCGGCTGGCTCAGTCGGTAGCTCATGCGTCTGTTAATATCAGGGTCGTGGGTTCGAGCTCCACGTTGGGCGAATATATTTTTGTTTTTTTTTTATATTCTACATTACTTTCTTCTAAGGCTTACATTTAGATTTATTTTAATTTTATTTACGACTAATTAAAATTAAATAAATCTAATTAATAGCACATTTAAAAACTGCTAGACTTATAGGTACCTATATAAAAATAGTTTTCCTACAGTGTTTTCAATTAAATATTTATTATATTTTATTAATTACCTAGTAATTATTGATTTAAAAGAAATTTATTACTTAAAAAAGTGTAAATACTGCTTTTTATCGACAAAAACTTTTGAGATGTACCTATATAAATTATTTTCTTTGTTTCTCACAGATCGGTGAGCCTAGCACAGTAGATCTATCAGCCAATCACAAGCTTATACTTATCTACGTCATTTCGATAACGACACAATTCTATGTTTTAAAGTCCATCCAAACACTTATAAGTTGGCGCCAAAATTTAAAGTATAAGACATTTTTTTACTATGTTCATATTGTTACTGTCATTGACGTCATTCTTCTTGCAAACATGGTCACGTGATAGCTAACAACAGCTAGTCCATAGTTAAAACAGCTGAAAACAATTTCAAGTTTATGTTGTTCATTTTATTTAGCGTTTTACCAAAAAAAAATCACTTCTTAAAGCGATTAATTTACTGTTCAATTTTAATAACCGTGTTTATAAAAGGATAAATTTACATGGCATTGAAATGTATATTATCCATTCAAGTATAAAACAGTCAGCAGTAGTAAAAATGTGGTAATAAATGTTGTAATAAAAGATGAATTTATGGAGTTGTAACGTTAATGAGCTAATTAAATAATAGATAGTACGTTAAGGGAACGCCTTTAGTTTTAGAAGTAATTTTGC
This sequence comes from Xanthostigma xanthostigma, assembly GCA_963575645.1. Taxonomy (NCBI): domain Eukaryota; kingdom Metazoa; phylum Arthropoda; class Insecta; order Raphidioptera; family Raphidiidae; genus Xanthostigma; species Xanthostigma xanthostigma. The sequence continues at coordinate 2,383,920 of OY754469.1, read as the reverse complement.
ATTACCGGTTTTTTTTTGCTGTTGCACGTATTCATTTTTTGTTACAGCAACTTAAATGTAGAAAATAGCCTGTTACAGAATCTTCGTTTTTTATTAGAGCTGCGCTCGTCAGGAGCGTACTAGATATTTAAAACTTATTGTGAACTAGCTGCTTCCCGCGGCCCTGCACGTTATCGTGATGAAACACGGTAGCGTCGCAATAGCCCGCTCGCGCGTTCTGAGCCCACGTGACAGGCAGCCTTTGTAACTCGGTGGAGGGGGAAGCGGTGAATGGAAGTTTCGGGTTAAAGTCCCGACAGTGACATTGTTGGAATGTAACTTTTTCTATTTTTTCTTCTATAGTATTGTAACCGTATAACAATGTTAAATCTAATTATTGACATCATTTTTTTCCAATGCGAATATATTTTGACGAACTACAGACTGTTTTTAGTAATCTAAGTTACTCCTTGTAACAGGTATCTGCAGTGAAAGTTCCATTAAAATCAGCCCAGTCCTTAAGGAGATTAGCCGGAACAAACGGACACACAGACAGACACAAACTTTAAAAATTGTTTTTTTGCAATAAGTACCGTATATTCTTTCATATGTATTTAGTAAAAAGCTGTTATTTTGACGTAACAAACAGATACTTCAATTTTATTTATCTGTATACGTAGATAAGCGCTACTAAATACAATCGATTCATCCTTTAGAGCTAAGAATATTGTAAAAGTTATATGTATATCTTTGTCAATCTTCATTGGTGAGAATACATAATAAGTCGTCGACAATAATAGCGCACTTAACCCGCGTTAACACGTAATCTGATGAGCAAATTAATGCTAAGTTTGCATGCCGTTCATTAGTTCATAATCCGCTATCGGCTGAACTACTCGAATCAGATGTCACAACAGCTGTTAGAAATTTCTCATAAATACGCGATTTTCTCCTGCCTATAATCCTTATCATGTACGGTTAACTGTTTAGTTTTAAGGACTAATGTCGGGATTATATCAAACACGTAAATTTCAAACTAGCGATGCGATATTGTTTTAAATGATCAAAATGGCGTTTTTATTATTTTTTTAAACAGGAATAGTATAAGAACACAAAATTGAAGAAAGCATACACTGGAAATAATATTTATGCTAAGGATTATTGAAACAGTACGACTATCAATCGATATTTCTTATTGTTGCTTGAAATACGTTTTGAAATTTAATGAAAAACAAAATCTGAAGTTCCGGACACGTGATGCAATTTTTCTCGCACGTGCGATCTGGACTCGTGCTGTAGGCTTATACTTTGTTCCTTTTTTTCTCGTGTTCAAATTTCTTTTTCATGTATAATGATATTGTTTTTTGGTCTGGGCAACAAAAGAATATTTATAAGTGCTTAGCTTATAATAATCCACGTACATATAGCCTAAAGGCCGCTGCACACGAGGCTAGAAACGCTGCTAGGAGTTCTGCTAGCCGGTAGGCTGGGTACGAAGCTGGAAATGACGTCACTGCAGGCTGCCTTGCTAGCTCAGAAGATAGGTGTTAAAATTAGAACGGGGGCTATTTTCCCTGCTAGATTTGCGGCTAGGTATTAGCGAGAACCAATCAGGAAGCAGTATCTTCACGTGGGCACTTGAACAAACGCCCACATGGCGTCTGCCAGATAACAGACACGTTTTGCTCTGTGTCTATATTTCAACTGTCACTGCGCGCGCACCAGATCTATCCACAAAACAAACTTGAAAAATAGCCTCGTGTGAAGCGAGCACTTACCACCAATCAAGAAAACCAGCGCTAGAAAACTAGTAGACAAATCTAGCAAGGAATCTAGCAGCGTTTCTAGCCTCGTGTGCAGCGACCTTAAGTTGCTGAGCAAGTTTTATTATGCTTAAGGAGGTTGATCCGTTACAGTCCCAATCAAAAGTAATTCGAATTCTAAATGGGAACTTTTATAGTTTATAAGTCGATGATACCAATAAATTATAAAGGCACAAATAAATATTTTTTTTTAATATTTATTAATTATTTCAGTACTTTGTACTCAATGGACTAACTTTTGAATTTTCTGTACAAAGTTAGGTTAAAAAAAATAAATTTATGTAAATATCTGTATTTTACATATTTTTTGCAGTAAATAATTAAAAAATGAAATTAGAAGTAATAAAAATGAAAATTAAATCATTAAAAAGTTGAAAATTCAGTTATAATTGTTAAATCTGTCAAGAATAAAAGTCCATAATCGAAAAGTGCTAAGGTTTAATAATTTTTTTTATTGATTAAAAGTCTCCTAATTAAATTGGAAAAAATATTAAAATATGCGTAAGACATCGATGCTTTACATAGATAGTTTTCGGAGCTGCTGACATTATTTGGTTATTTGCAAAAAATTAAAATGAACAGTTTGCATGCTAGCTTGACATATTTTCCATAAGACTACATGTTAAAGTTTTTTTTAATTTTTAACTTTATAAATCTAATGATTTTGGATTTTTTACAGAAAATTTTGTCATAAAAAAATCTATCAAAAAAACTTTATCTCGGATTTTTTTTCATTATCTTCGTAAAATGGCTCAACCTCCTTAAAAAAAATTACCGAAAATTCGATATACGCCACTTCGTCTTACGGGTTCTTTATGGTGTAAGCATATCCTTTGTAAGTTTGTCCGTATTAAAACTTGTCGGTTTTATCCAATATTTACATACAGTTGAAGGCGATATGATCTTGTATATGAATGCATTGTGTTGGTGTAAGCAGGTGTTTTAAAAAGAACTTGTTAGTCAGGAGTAATAAAAACGCGCCACACGTGCCCGTTCAGTGTTAACCCAACCTGTGGGCCGTAATTACGAGCGCGAGCCAAAGACATATTAATAAATATGTTCACGTTTTTTTTTGTTACGATATAATGTTGTCGTTATGGAAGTTTCGTTTATTTGACATTGAATTTATCATTAATTATTTTATATTGTTCATCGGACATTTACAGTACGATCTTTAAATATTGGGTCACAAAGGTAGGTACATATTGTAAAGGACAATTCACAATTAGCTGTTGCTTGCGACTAGTGATGTGCCGGATATCCGTATCCGCGGATATCCGAGGGAGAAGAAAGATCCGTATCCGTTAGTTTTTGGCGGATCTTTTACCTTATTAATTTTCAATTCATAGATGAAATTTTATATATATAGGTAATTAGGTAATAATGAAAAACTGTTAAATTCCATTCAGATTATTTTTTATTTTTTAAAATCGTGTTTGGCACCTTTATATTGCAAACATTTATCGTAGTGAGTACCATACCAATAGCACATAACTCAAAGGTACTAAAAAAACTATCTTTATAATGAGATATTGCACATCGATCTTTGAAAAGAGACAATCTGTTATGAGAGTTAACTCTTAAAGAGGTCAATAACTTTTTCCCATAACAGATAGTCTCTTTCCAAAGGTCGATGTGCAATATTTACCGCCGCGTACTCTAAGAAAGTTATGATCCGTATCCGTATCCGCGGATCTTGAAGCCAAATATCCGTATTCAGATCCGTATCCGCGGATATACATTTTTAACGATCCGGCACATCACTACTTGCGACTTCGTCCCCTCGGGAGTTGAATATTACGGATTTTATATTAGTTCAGAAGCAAACAGAAATTAAAACAGTTTTATTACCAAGTAACGACATCTGATAGAATTCGCTCAAAGCTATTAGTTCAGAAGCAAATCTGGTAGAATTTGTTCAAAGCTATTAGTTCAGAAGCAAATCTGGTGGAATTTGTTGAAAGCTATTAGTGCAGAAACAAATCTGGTCGAATTTGTTCAAAGCTATTAGTTCAGAAGCAAATCTGGTAGAATTTGTTCAAAGCTATATTAGTTCAGAAGCAAATCTGATAGAATTTGTTCAAAGCTTTTAGTTCAGAAGCAAATCTGGTATGATTTGCTCAAAGCTATTAATTCAGAATTCGATCAAAGATATTAGTTCAGAAGTAAATGTGGTTGAATTTGCTCAAAGCTATTAGTTCAGACACCGGGCCGCAAACAAAATACATTTTGCAGAATTGTCTATCACGCCCGGATGGAACCGGGACCGCTAGTTATACAATAAATAAAATTAGTCGAACATTTTATTTCTTGTCTAGTAGATAGTGTTGGGTCGTTGGTAATTTTAGCGTCCCCGAAACGAAACAATTAACTGTGTTCAAAAACTCGTTGTTTCGTGAACTATACAAACACCGTACACGAACCACAGCGGAAAAATCCACACAGCTTAAAGTAATTCAATAAATTATATATTTTTGTTAGTATATTTGTCTGGAGTTATTGAAGAGTTCTAATCAGACGTTAATCAAAGATTTGAGTAACATGCTAATTGTTTGTATGAATACACATTTTTTCCTTCGTCTGTCCCGATTGAACTATAATGTTGCGGTTCGTGTTTGGTGTCTTTTTCGTTTAGTTTTTTGAAGGAATGGAGAATAAATCTAATTATTAGAAGAGTTCTTTTCGTTTTGTTAATAATAAAGTAATTGAAAACTGAAACAGTTGATCGGTTTATCAACGATTAAAAGGTTATTTAATTAACTCCCACCACTAATGATCATAACCTTAAAAATCAAATAGTTTTCGCTGCCTTATATTGATTTAAAAAGATTTTATGTATTTTCTGTGCTATTTTTAAACAGCTTGCAATAGTTTTATTTACTATGTTTTTGGTGAGTTACCTATATTTTTAAATAAATGACGAAAATTCCAGTTGAAAAAAAATTGGTAAACATGTTGTTCTGCGGTTTGGAACAGGGCTGGGAGACCGTTTTAAAACTGATCAATAAATAATCGTTAAATGAGATTTTTTTTGTCCTTGCAGCGGTTTTAAGTCGACTTATTTTGATTAATCGTAGAGTTACATATCGACTTTGTTTTACCTACCCTTTTTCTTAATGTTGAATCTATCTATAAACACCCCCTCCCTCCGTAGGCAAATTTAACGATACCTACATATTTTCTCATAGTTCTAAAAAGCTGAATGTATTTGTCATAATTTTGACAACAATTTTGCGAGCAGTTGCATCAGAAAATTTATATTTTAGAGCTTGTAAAAAATGTTTGTCATAAGTTTTTTTTTAGCACAGTTATCTGATATATAATTTTTCAAAGTCGCTCAAGTCGAAGTTTAACAATGCATAAACAATCTAAATGAAAAATGGCAAACATGAAATCTTTACAATAAAAATTGTACGGTATGGTTATTTTTATCACATTTTTCTTTGTTATCTGAATTATTGTATCGCGTTCTATTTTTATACGCGCTTATAATTAAAAATAGTACAATAATTGCATGCGTTACATTTGCTTCTAGCGTTAATACTTCGTGTTTAACATGAAAATGTCAGAACAAAGTCTGACCTTTGCCCATCCGCATAATATCTTGATTAAAGATGCTTTTCTATAATGATATAGGTACGGACACTCCAGTAACCGCAATGACGTCATACAAGTTGAATATATTAATTGTTTCCGAGATTGAATCGTAAGGGGCAAACACAGAACGTTTCCTTTGTTAAGAGTATTCGTCCCTGCAAACACCCCCTGCACCCTTCATCTCAAATCTTTTCCCCTCGTCTAAAAACGGTTCGCGCTCTCCCGACGCTATTTTTAAAGCTAGAGGGTTCTGGTAAACGCCAAATGAAAGACAAAGAATCAGACTACAGATCCTTCAGGCGATTTTTTTGAAAAACAGTTTCGCCTACGTGTGAAATATTACGTAACTTATTATTTTTTTCAAAAGGTTGTAAGTTTTTTCAGGATTTTTTTTTCAAAAAATTCGCCTGAAGGATCTGTAGTCTGATTCCTTGTCTTTCATTTGGCGTTTACCAGAACCCTCTAGCTTTAAAAATAGCGTCGGAAGAGCGCGAACCGTTTTTAGGCGAGGGGAAAAGATTTGTGATGAAGGGTGCAGGGGGTGTTTGCAGGGACGAATACTCTTAGGCCTAGTTTATATGAGAGGCGTTCAACGCGCGTTGGCCCAACGCGCGTTTACAGTTTCTATACAATTGTATAGAACTGTTTATATGATAACGCGCCACCAACGCGCGTTATCATATAAACAGTTCTATACAATTTGAACGCCTCTCATATAAACTAGGCCTTAAGCGAACATGTTTCATAAATCATAACTATCAATAGGTATGTTCGATATGTTAAAAGTGCTAACACTTTTGTCACTATTGCCTTTGTTATACAAACGTAGGTATACTTGTTTGATATTTCATTGTCGAACTAAAAGTGTAAACACTAGCAGTTCCGACTCTTGAGCAGGGGAACGTAGCATGGTATATAAATTACGTAATATAGATGTCTGAACTTGACAAATTACACTTTAGCTAAATCGTATACACTTTACAATATTTTCACTGACTTATTCTACATTACTAGTCGCATCAATGAAAAACAGGCCCTAAGTCCTTAAGAACAGCTTCGATTTTGATGATTTTTTAAAATTTTGTTTTTTTATATTATTGAAAATCAGAAACCTTAGGAGGGGGAATGAAAGTATTATAAATAGTTTAAAATTATATGTCAATATGCCAAAAAAATGTTAGATAATAATGACATAAAATTATTATATTATGTAACAAAATTAAGAAATGTTTATTATGGCCTAGCACACATGAAGAGCGTTCAACGCGCGTTGGCCCAACGCGCGTTTACAACTTCTATACAATTGTATATAACTGTTTACATGGTAACGCGCGTTGGTGGCGCGTTGAACGCGCGTTATCATATAAACAGTTCTATACAATTGTATAGAAACTGTTGGGCCAACGCGCGTTGAACGCCTCTCATATAAACTAGGTCTAGGCCTAAAAGTGTCCACGGCGAAAAAATAAACTTGTAAGGAAAGGCCCGTTTTCTTGTTTCTGAAATTTGTTACGCCTTTTAAAACGCCTGTACCGATTTTAACGAAACTTGCACAGCCTGTCGATTGGTACCCAAATTTAAAATGTAGGGGTTTTTTTCTTTAAGGCAATCAAATATGAGAGTACTATTTAGTGACCACGCAAGTGAAGCCGCAATCAAAAGTTAGTATCTACTTATTTAATGATATCTGATAGTTTGTTTTGAGAAGCCTTAAAATTGCCGTTGTGACGTCATAGGGTTGTGCCGACGACTACCTTGATATAAATACAGTAACAAGATGTCACCCAAGTGCAGTATGATGTGAAGAATAAAATGGCGCATTACAAGCGTTTGTTTTTAGTTCAACTGATGTTTATCAGAATTATTTGCATATCACCTTGAAATTTTGGTCACATAATGTATGTATGTATGTAATTTTACCGCGAATTTGTTCAATTGAGAGCAGATGTCTTTTTGATTTCAATTTAAAATTGATACGTGTGTAAAAGAATTTTTTCATTTTACTTTTTATGTGAAACATTCACTGGTGCGGTTGGATGGGACTATGAGAGTGAAAACGTGCAAATGCCGTGACGTTAGGCCGTTCTAGTTTTAACAAAATGTCGCTACCTCTTTAACTGCCTTTATTTATGAACAAGATACATATTAAAGGCCGCTGCACAAACCATATATCTATTAAGTAACTATATGAATCATTGCCTATTTACTCAATGTGCGGTGAATGAACGCAACAAAGCGTATCGAAAATATATCTGCGTCTCTTTCTTCGATGTAATTCCCTGATTTCTCCGATGATACGATTGGTTGATGTACTTGCATTCAATCTGAATAAAGTATCTCTGTTTCAAAAACCTTGTCTTTTTCTATGACGTTAACATGGGCGTACCCAGCTTTTGGCCCAGGAGGGAGCAAATTTGAAATTTCTTAAGCCGGGTTCCCCGTGTTTGTTTTGTCTTCCTGGATACGCCAGTGATTACGGCGTAAAAAAAGACAGAAGTATATGTTTGCACCCTAATAGTTCGATTGCGATTTTATTCCTATATGCTCAGTATAAAATAAAAATACACCTATCCCCCGATTTATACGGTAGATACGTTCCTGAGAAAAACGTGTAAATCGAAAATTAAAAATTTTCAAGTCAAAACCGTGTAAATCGAAAAGCTTGCAGAAAATGCATAATTTTGCTATTTAACAGTTGTGATTTTTTTCAATATTTTTAGGTGTACACAGAAATAAAAATAAAATGCATTGACAGGTTCTGAAACTGTGAAACTTTCACTCAAATACAATTTTCCGTAGATAAAACTTTAATTTTGTGCGAAGAAATACAGACATAGTGTGCGTGTGCAGCAAGTCAGCACATAAGCTCGGGATTCCCCGTGAGATGTGTACACAGCGCACGTGCTCAATCACAGTAGCATTTAGTAGAGTGCGATAAAAACAAAAAAAAAAAACTTATTTGGAAAACCGTGTAAAAGCGAAAACGTGTAAAACAAGTACCGTGTAAATCGGGGGATGGGTGTATATGATACAAACGAAGTCACGCCCTTACCAAATACCTTTGCACGGTAGTGTATCCGAATAATTCCGCGACCTGCCTTATGAAATGCAACGGAACTCTGCTGCTTCGTATGGTCTCGGTGTTTGTTAGTATTTGACGCGATGCCTACGAAGAGGGGGAGGGAGGACCCGGTCGCCTGCCGCGATCAGAGCCGCGAGACAAGGCATTTCTGCAACGGCAGCTGCTGTTATTACGGTCGCGATAAGTACTGTATAACGAATCTTAACTATGAAGCAGACGATCGCTTTTTGTTTAGCATGGCTTGGATTAGTTTAATTTGTTAAAAATGCAAGTGTTTATTTCGACTTATATAGTAAGGTAGTAAAATAATAGAAGTGGAGTCTTCGTTTTCACGTAAAGGAGCGGCTCCGCCCCGCGAATGAAATGTTTCCAAACAGATGGAGTTGTTTTTTTGTTTTATTTTTGTACAAAAAAAAATAAAATAATGATTTATAAGAGTTTTTTATTATTAAAAAAGCCAAGAAAAATAAAAATAAAATAGAAATCCTCAAGATTACCACGATAATTCAATAGAAATAACAATTAATGCAGTTTTGGCTAACTCTGATTCAAGTATTTTTTTCCAATGCTAATTTCCCTATGTGCACCTTACGTGTTTACATACTGTATATTTAATCTCGTTTCTACTAAAGATGGCTGAACAGTAACTAATAAAGACGACATTAATGCGAGCTCTTATCGTGTTCTAGTTTAAAAAAAATGTTAACACTTTTGACACTTGCATTTGTTATGCAAAAGTGTAAGGTGCACTGATCTGTGCGGTTTTTCAGTGTCGAATTACAACTGTAAACACCAGCACTCCCGACTTTTGAGCATCAGGGGAACATGGTCACTATTGTATACATCACCTGACAGATCTCTGAATTAATAGTATATTGTGCGACTAGTGAGAGAAGGAGAAGATTCCATGAGCGTGAAATTTGCCGCACGAGCGCAGCGAGTGCGGTAAAACACACGCGAGTGGAATATTCTCCTTCGATCAATAGTCGCACATAATACTTTATTCAACTAGCAGGAGTAATATGTAATCGGGGCCCTGATAAAAGAGGGAAAAATAATAAATCACTTCATTGATTGACGTACCACCGTCAGTGTATACACAAGATTGCCATGATTTCGCTGAATTGCGATGCTGTTTTCATATAAGTATACAATACCGCCTACCACGTTCCTATTGGTCCAGAAGCTACTTGCAGTTTTTTTCATTATTTAGCGCTTGGGCTTGCTACTGAGTTTCTATTGGTCCAGAAAATTCATTATTACACTAGTGAAGTAATACATTATTTCTCCCACGCCAGAAAATTCATTATTACACTATAGTGAAGTAATATATTATTTCTCCCACGTTTAGCAGGGCCCCGAAATTACATATTACTCACGCGTGTTGAATAAACAATATTATATATTGATACTTGTACAAACGTACACTTTTCAGTGTTTTCTACACTACACTAATACACCAAACAAACCTATTGTACTTATATATTTTCACGGTAATGGTGAACACTTTTTTTTGACCTCATACACCACCTCGTTCCACGTGTATATTAATATGATTTATGTCACTTTACGTGTTTCATAGTTGTTTCCGAAAACAAAACGATCATTATAAGAGAACACGCACACTTATAAAATATGTACTATACAGGTTTTTCAACGAATGCTCATTTACTAGTTCGAGTTAACCAACGAATAGTTTACTGGTTTTTAAACGTTGACAAAACACAGGCGTTACGTTGGTATATTTACGTAAAATGCCTTGCCCGGTAATAACACACATACCCTATATTATGTCAATCGTCTTTAAACAGTGAAGGAACTTTTCTAATCGACTCAGTGGTTCTTGAGTTCTCCAATTATGTATGAAAAATTACTCATCTCAGTGTGGTCACGTATCATGGCGCGCAGGGCAAGATATCACACTTTCGGCCATTGTGGGGTAATGTGTTATTTTTGACAATCCTTTATGGAACATCATCATGGCGCGCAGGGCAAGAATATCAGACTTTCGGCCCTTGTGGTGTAATATACTACTAGAGTGACCTGTGCGAATTATTCGCACTAAATAAGTATAATAATTATCACTTTATAAAATTATTTTTTAAATATGATTGCAGGTATTCAATTCGTTTCTAATTTTGCACACTGCTTATAACGTTCTTTTTGTTGTATTACAATATGAAGCTCAGATGACAGATCGAAGAAATATTTTACTAAAATTGTCATATAGAGGCGCAAGTAGTAAAAGCGTTGAGCTAAGCCATCAGATGGCATAATGCAGCATTGCTGTGACGTTGTTCAGCGTCGCTCGCTGTTTCAAAATTAATGCCGTCAGATGGCAGTATGCAGTATTGTGTCTATTGTATTACAATATGAAGGTCAGATGACAGATCGAAGTGTTGACGTCAGATGGCAGACGTTGTTCAGCGTTGCTGTATTTTAATTAATTTACAAAAACGAAAGCAATAATAAATTTTTTAGTTGTCGATGTCGGTAGAGCAAGCAATTATTTGTAAAATGATATATAATTTATGTGGAGAAATTGTGAGGTTTTTTCTAAAAAGGGAGCCAAACATCTTTAACCTTAGCGTATTAATATATGTATATGATGATTTTTGACAATCCTTTCTGGAACGCAGCATAAGCCTGTCTTAAATGAACGACCCGTACACAATATCATTACATGCAGTGAGCTCAAAGAGTGGTTTGTTTAAGTGAGTGGAGTCACGGTGCACGTACAGAACACAGGCATAGTATAATATGTAACGTTGAATAGCTTATACTACGGTGACATACGATTCACAGACATGAATACGTAATTTGAACAGGTAAACAAAACACACATGTGTTCAGTGTGCGCATGTCATAAGCGGCTCGCCATCTTAGACTGTCTTTTGTTTTAAAGTGGAACTTGTATAGTGAGAGTAAAACGCAGGAGACGATGAAAATAAAAAGCGACAGAAAGAGATAAGACATCATATTTATTAATACGCTAAGGTTAAAGATGTTTGCCTCCCTTTTTAGAAAAAAACCTCACAATTTCTCCACATAAATTATAAATCATTTTACAGATAATTGCTTGCTCTACTGACATCGACAACTAAAAAATTTATTATTGCTTTCGTTTTTGTAAATTAATTAAAATACAGCAACGCTGAACAACGTCTGCCATCTGACGTCAACACTTCGATCTGTCATCTGATCTTCATATTGTAATACAACAGACACAATACTGCATACTGCCATCTGACGGCTTTAATTTTGAAACAGCGAGCAACGCTGATCAACGTCACAGCAATGCTGCATGATGCATGACGGCTTGGCTCAACGCTTTTGCTACTTGCGCCTTTATATGACAATTTTAGTAAAATATTTCTTCGATTTGTCATCTGAGCTTCATATTGTAATACAACAAAAAGAAGAACGTTATAAGCAGTGTGCAAAATTAGAAACGAATTCAATACCTGCAATCATATTTAAAAAATAATTTTGTAAAGTGATAATTATTAGGTATACTTATTTAGTGCGAATAATTCGCACAGGTCACACTAGTCATATATATTTTAAATACCCTCTATATTTCTAGCAAAGATCGGGAGAAAGACTTAAACACTACGGTGCAGACATTTATACGTCTGTCTCACTTATTATACTCTGCGCATGTCCGTGAATGGATGCGCGTCAGTTTGCACATGAAATTAAGCTGTGAGAGAGAGAGAGAGATGGCTTGCTCTATTCCACTTATTAATCGCCCCACTACAGACGCGACACTTGCGCACAACGGGTCAAGTAAAAAGAAAGAGATAGAAAACAGTCATTTGCTGTCTCACTTCATGGACCTGCCACGCTCTCACTTACGCCCACTAGCAATATAGAAGTTATTAAATAACATAAGGTTTGGTTCACGCAGCCAGCAAACGGTAACGAAACCGTCACCCGCATGCGCAGTAGCTAAAGCGAAGCTGTTTGTGGCGATTTTGGAACACGTTTTAGCATACTGCGCATGCGTGTGACGGTTTCGTTACCGTTTGCTTGGAACAAACTGGTTTTCAACAAATGTTGGTGAGCTTGTTTAAAAGCGTCTGTCGGAAAAACAGAATTTTTCGAACACAACTGCGCGTTGGTCGATCATGGTCACGGACCTTTATTTACGCGCGATAGTTGAGGTAAAAAGTAGACGGAACGCCACTGAGAGAAATAATAAACATGCACATCTAAAACATTCACAAACGTTATGCAGCATATTCTGTGCCTCACCGCCAGATAATTGGACGGACTATACTAACATTTTAAATGCGGCGAGTTTTAATCTTTCTGACCGCACTTTTTTTTCTAAAACGCAAAGTATGTTGGATTAATTAATTATTAAGCATATCCATAATCAGTAGATGTTTGCACGACGCGAACTTTTGATGACATATTAGGTGTGCCGATAAGTTCTGAACTACTGAAGACTTCGTTGGTAATGCAGGACTCTTCCGACACAACTGCGTGCTTATTGGTTAAATTCTCGGGCTGTTTGAATCTAGCAGTTTTAAGCGTATAGAACTGTTAAAAGCCTAGACTACTATAGAACCAAATTCGAAAATTTGACCGCTTAGAACAAACACTGGTATAGTACGCGCCACGAATCTAAAAGGCTCGCAAGTTAGATGCGAATGCAGGTTTGCGCTTGTACAGTCTGTTGAAAAACTACAAACTCGCAACTCAACAAAACGAACATAGCAATAACAACTTGACAATAGCGTACTCGACTGTACTTTAAAGCAGGAAAGCGACAAATGACAAAGGCAACGAGCGATCACGGCCAATCACCGACGAGCGCACGTTCCGTGCAGGTAGTTGGGAGGTGGTGGGATCTCAAAATGTGCATTTGCGACGCTGTTTGTGACTAACAGTAACTTCCGAACATTTTAGATCCGTGGCGCGTACTATAATGTTGTGCCTGGATTCGTCTGTGAAAACTAATCAGTATGGAGGGTCCCTACTAATCAGATTAGGAAAAGGACGCGAAGAAACAGCCACAGCTGTCTATTTCTCTCTAATATATGTCTATCGCGCAATCTCTTCATCGTGTTAAGAGATGACAGAAGGTTTTACCTGTTAGAAACGTGTCATGCTCTGTGGACACTCGAAAACTTCAAACGAGATCAGTAATTGAACCGGTGAATGGCTCTAAAGTTGGAATAAATGTTTTTAACCTTTTATTTGGTTGCTCTGCGGACACATTTTGTAACGACGCAATTTACAGCATCGATAAAGATTTGTCAGCTGTCATTGTTGAGATGAGTAACTGCTTTCATAAATTATGCAGCAACAATATGACAACAATGCGTCGTGTTGTTGTGACCAATATGGCCGTCACGTCAAAATATGTGACGTTATTGAAGAATAGACAGTGAAAATAATATCACGCTTACATTCCATGGTAAAAAAAAAATATTAATCGGTCAACAGTAGTAATATGAAGTTGTAACGGCATTTTTGTAATTTCGTTCTTGGATGTTTTACACGACATCGCGACGGGAAAATCAAAATAAGGTGGCTTGGCCAGGACGTCGCTGAGCTAAATGGTATTTTTGAAACACAGCTATTCAAATTTCAAATCGTGTGATAATTTTATTTATTTGAAAATTTCTATTCAGACGTTAATCTAAGATTTGAATAATTGTTTATACATTGGATTCGTATTTTTCCTGTTCCGGTATCGTTCGTCGTGAGTGCCTGCACTGCAGACCTCTATCGGGAAGTAATTGTGTTGTGGGAATAATCATGAGTGACTGACGATGATTTTTTGACCCTCCTTAAGAGCAAGGGCGTAGATAAAGGGGGTATAAGTAAAGGATCATAAAAATAAAACTGAACATTACGTGATTAAAAAATAAAATTTATAAATACTTCTTGACAAAAAAAAATTGTAAAATTGGTTTGAGAATTAATATTTTGCTTGACACCTTCCTTTGTGAGTATTCTTGTGTGATACTAATAGGTAAACCTTTTAAAAAAAAGAAAGATCGATCGTAGTAGAATCACGTTGTTGGTCAGAAGGAGTATAGTAATAAGTATAGTGAAGACGCGGTTGCGCGAACGGACATTCTTGCGGACCTCCTCTATGAATGGGCGATTTTTTTTCTTTATGAGAATGTCCAAATTTTGCGTATATCTATTAATATATTAATTACTAGTTTAATAAAACTTTAACAAAATATTGATTAAAGTAATAAGTATAGTGCAGACGCGGTCGCGCGAACGGGCATTCTTGCGGACCCCTTCTATGAATGATCGATTTTTTTTCTTTATGAGAATTTCCAAATTTTGCGTATATCTATTAATAAATTAATTACTAGTTTATTAAAACTTTAAAAAAATATCGATTAAAAAAAAGAAAGCTCGACCGTAGTAGAATCACGTTTGTTGGTCGGAAGGAGTATAGTAATAAGTATAGTGCAGACGCGGTCGCGCGAACGGGCATTCTTGCGGACCCCTTCTATGAATGCTCGATTTTTTTTCTTTATGAGAATTTCCAAATTTTGCGTACATCTATTAATAAATTAATTACTAGTTTATTTAATAATAATTAACTTAATTAATAAAATAACAACGCCGGGCAAACACAGCTTATATTCTATAAGAAAGTACGCTGCAACTTTAATAGGCAATCAACAAATTCGGGCGAAGCCGGACCGTGCTGGTAGTTTAGGTTATAATATGTTCGTTTTATGTAGATTGAATCCGACCATATTAGAGTGAGGCGTTATTGATTTCGCAAGACTGACGGCCACGACGGACGCCAGGTGAAGCAGGGCTTATTTAAAATTAACTAACCGCGTGCGCTCTACACAACTGCTTTTAACCGAACCACATAATACGTATGTCTTTGATATTTCACGTGCTTTGTATAAAATAAAAAGTGTGTCGACGAAATATTTACCTGGTATAAATGATGGAGGATAATTTATCAATTCACTGACGACGAGCGTGTGCTGTAAAAGGTCCTGCGGCTAGGTTTGTTATATCAAGAGGTCTGTTCTTTAATCCTGCCGCCGTCGACTACTTTCGTTGAGGTTTTTTCATTGTTTTTTCTTCTATTATTCCAGGATACTTGATCTTTGTATATTGATATATTTGTATACAGTATGTAAACGCGTAAGGTGCACATAGGGAAAAAATACTTGGATCAGACTTGGCCATGACTGCATTAACTGTTATTTCTATTGAATGATCGTGATAATCTTGACGATTTGTCGATTTCTATTTTATTTTGATTTATTTTTGATTTTACTTGGCTTTTTTAATAATAAAAAGCTCTTATAAATCATTATTTTAATTTTTTTGTACAAAAATAAAACAAAAAAAACAACTCCATCTGTTTGAAAACATTTCATTCAAAAATTGTCTGACTGGTATGACGTATGTGCGTTGGTAAATCAGTGACCCAAAGTCTTTAGGTTCAACACGAATAGGCGGAGATATTTGATCTCGCACCATATTTAAGTATTTTTGGGAATTTAATGTCCCATTAATAAAAAAAAGTCCGATTATGTTGTAATCATTTGAATATTTTCTTCGGTAGTATACACATTCATTTCGCAAAAGAATATTATCTGTCAATTTGAAAAACAAGATTTCAAGGCTCACTCTTATCCAGTCATTTTTTCCCAATGTTAATTTCCCTATGTGCACCTTACGTGTTATATACAAGCAGAGGCGGATTTAGGTTTTTCGGGGCTTGGGGCTTATTAACGACCAATGGGGCCTCATGTTTTGTTAAATTAAGAATCTTTAAATCGGGGTTTAAAAGACATTTTTAATATCATCAAAATTAGAGTTGAAATTGGTGACCTAACAAAACAAATAATACTATAAAATTACTCTAAAAAAAAGTCAAAATTCGTCTAAAAATCTGTCAAATTTCACTAAAAAAATCAGCCTAAATGTTGTCAAAATTTACCTTAAAAATCGTCAATATTCATAAAAAAAATCATCAAAATTCATTAAAAAAAAATTGTCAAACTTCATCCAAAAATGGCCGCAAAAGTTTTGTTACCTCAAGGCCGCTGCACGTGAGACTGGTTTTGCCGCTAGGATCGCTGCTGGGACTTGTGCCGTCTGACGCGCTGGCTACGAGGATGGAAATGACGTCAGTGCGCGCTCGCGTGCTAGATCACAAGATGATTTCAAAATTAGAAAACCCAGCGTCACAGCATGTTTGAAACCTGGCAGCCAAATCTAGCGGCAAAACTGGCCTATCACTACCATCTTGACACATGCTTAAAAATTTTGTGTGTAAATACAGGCGATCTAAGATTCGTATGTATTAGCATAGGTGGCACGGTGGTAAAGCTTATTAACTTACAAGCTACAGGCATAGCGTAATGACTGATTAATTAATAACTTGTACTTATAAACTTCACCTAAATTTCTAACTCACTTTAACTACAATAACTGTGCTATTCCCGTCTCTATCTTTCGCAAATGGATGGTAGACATATTATTATACATATTCTAATCAATAATAATGCTTGTTTTACTTTGGGGAACGCTTTTAACAATTTGCCGCCATCCTTAAAACGATTTTGGCAAGAAGTTCTTATCTATAAATGTCTTCATTTCGTTTATTAAATGAAAAGCTACGAATTGTCGAATTTCAAACCGCAATAATAACTTCATTTAGGAAGATACTTTGGATTCGTCGGTCAATTACTTTTCTATTTATTCAATATTGACAAACATTTAAATCTTTAGTTTTGTATTTTATTTACCAATATACTATTCAAATCTTCTTGGTTTCCGGGCTTGTATTCTAATAAATCAATGTAATTACAGCCTCAATGAGTATTTCGATATGAATTTTTGATTGATATATGTTTTTATTATATTTATATTTGTTGACGCTATTTATGCAGTGTCTAAATGAATAAAGAAGCTATGTATGTATGTATGTATGTATGTATGTATGTATGTATGTATGTATGCAACAATTATTAAGCAACATGAGTATATTCGCAAAATTCGAATACTCACGTTATAAAAAAAAATTGGTTGTCTGTAAAGTCGGTTTACGGACGATAATAACGTATTCCGCTCGAATATCATATATTTAATAATACATAACCCAAATTTTAGTAGCTGTCAAACTGTATTTTTACCGACTAATAATTTGATCAACCAAAGCAAAATACATATTTTTAAGCAATTATAAAAGACATTTAAAAGAATGTATATATATTATATATTTGTTAACAAACCGTATAATTTATCTGGCCATCTGTCAGATGTAGCTTTCGCTGGAACAGCCGAAAAAAATGTTGAACGCACACTACTCTCTGACGTCACGCGAGAAGAGAGAGACTATCGCTTATATCGCGCTCTCGCTTGCGGTACGTTACTCTTTTTCGTGCGTGCAGCCGGTGTTTCATCAATTTATAAGACGTTATCACGTCAAAAAATAATAACTGAATGAAAATTTCCTATATAGACGCCATGACAGCTTGTCCGTCTCTAATAATATCGAATGCTGTTTTACCAATTTAATTCGTTGATAAAGTGGTTCATGGATGAGGTTTCGGTACGGTAGACTTGATTGAGCACAAAGCATGACCCTATAGTAAAGTCGGGTTCGCAGCTATAGTAATATTATATATTTTGGTTTTCTCTTCGCACAGAAGTAGGCATATTATCGGCCAAACAAGGAAGGAAATATTATTTTATTTACTTTCCAGTACAATTAATAGGCCATCTGTAACATCACCTGGCGCCATTTGCCTTTTATTATTACGGCGTAGAGGTAACCGAGTCATTAAAAGCAATCCTGCAAGCTAGCGTATCAACTATTATATGTACCTACTCTCACACATTTATAGTGGACTCGTTTTACTGTAGCTTATTTATTTAGGGATTTAATTTTAGTGTCCGTGATTTTGCTAGCGTTAAATACCTCCTGCATCTCAAATCGTTTCCTGTCGCCTTTAAACGGTAACAACTGTCTCGACCCTATTTTTAGAGTTAAAGGGCTCAGGTGAACGCCAAATAAGGGGCCAAGAATCATACTACAGATCATACATATTGAAAACAATTTTCGGGGAAAAAATTCACCTGTAGGATCTGCAGATCTTGGTCCTTCATTTATCGTCTGCTCACCGAGCGATGTAGCGTAGACTCGCATTCGGGAGGTACATCGAGAAACGGTTCCGGCCATCGTGTTGAGGTTTTCCATGGTTTCCAGATAAATAAGTATCGAGATGGTTTCTTATTCAAGACCATGGCCGATTACCTGTCAAACTCCTATGCTCAAAATTTGCCTACCTTATCCCAATGTCTTAAAATTCCTTCATTCGCTCATTGCTTATTAATTAGTTGAAGCTGAAAAAAACTGCAGAAAATAACGGGAAGTGTGATAGATGGAAAATAGTAATGGTGCGAATGGCGTCTGTTATGACATAAAGTCGAGAAACGGACGTTATTTCATAGAAATGTAGGAGTTCCCGTGCTTTTGAAGATACATCTAAATGCGCTTAGAAACTTCCAGATGCAACCATCTTCCCCGAGGTATTGTTGATGAAATAGAATCCGGTGTACCCAATAAAGGAGGGAAGTTGATGCAGATGTTGATAGAAGTGTGTTTAGTTTGTAGTTTATGTTGCTGTCTTGTTGGTCTTTCCGTTGATTCGGGAGACGGTTATAACAGGTGTCAGGTGTACCGACCGATTTCATGCGTGACGTGTGACGTACCACATTCGCTTCTCGTTTTTTTTTTTGCTCAATCTATATTTATAAAAAGCCATAACCATTTGCCTGTGACTTCACAAATGTTGTTTTTGATAGGAACCTCATCTTACCATACAGTTACACTTCATCTTCAAGTTGAGTGTGCTAAATTTCATCTAAATCAGTTCGACCATTCTCGTGTTACGTTTAAACAGATAACACTTTTTTTCATCGATATATTGTATCCTACTGACGATCTTATTATTTTTTTCAAGCATCACGCAAAAACGAATTTGGCTATTTATAAAATCGCTAACTCGAAATTGGAAACAATTAAATGGCCAATTTTACTGTTTTGATTGGGAATTAGGGAACCTTTCCCGAATATTTTTTTCGTTTCAATTTTCTGTCTATGAAGTATTTTTATTGTAAATTTGGTTTCTGTGGTATTGTGATTATTAATTTTTATTTCTTTTTTTGTTTCAGAACGCGAAAGGTCATTAATTACAAAGCCATCAGGGTGAGTGAAATGCTACAAATCTAAAATTATTTCTATTCAAAACAAATATCATAAAAGTCTGAGATTAGATAAAAACTTTTCTTTATTACCATTCGTCAAAACTCGACTAATACAAAGGATTAAATACGACCTAAAAGTTTAGGGTTTTTGCTTTGATTACCTACCTGACGGAAGTCGAAATTGACCAAGTGTTTACAACCTGACTGAAAATGGTGCATTTCTTAATAAATCCTCCTAAGAGTAGAAATCAGTGATCGAAAATTTGGAATATCGTTTGGCTAACGGGACTCGAACCGTCCAAGTGTTAACGCTGGAATAAAATAACCTGATCAATAACCTTTTGTACTTTTAACACCCTTCACGTGAATGGGTTCTCGTAAGAGATTATATGAAAGTCAGTGATAAAAACGCATTGCAAAGTTCCCATTTCAAGTTGTGTTGATTGTTTTATAGTTTATTATCAGCGCAACAAATTCGAGGCCAGTACAGCGCTCCTCGTATTACAGCCGTTAATTATATCAAAGCGTAATGTTTTCTTACAGTGACTTAGAACATGATCTCAGTTTATCGGAAGATAGCGATGAGGACGTTAAAGATATTAAGCCTCAGCATCGAATTGTTCCTCCGGCGCCAATAATTCAACCGTGAGTACAAAACAAATCTTTTTTTTATTGTTCCTCAAAAATATAGAGCTCTATGATGATCTCAGCTGTTGAGGGTCTATAATTCACAATTTAATGATGTAGATTTATCAAATCTATCAAACTGGTCAAAAAACAAATTATACAATAACTACTTTTTAATTCTCTCTCTCTTATTTTTTTCTTGTATATCTTCTGTTTGATGTAGGACAGAGAAGGAAGAATAGTATTGAAAATGTTTTTAAAGGATTTTACTTGTTTGTTATCAGGCACAGAAAACAGTTTGAGTAATAATGAAAAACACTGTCTTGTTTTGTTGTTTATTCCAAATGCATTTGATGAATTTTACTTCCGTTTCATAGAATGTGTACTATTTATCTAAATATATAAAAGTAATATTTAATAAAAAATATTGATTCTTTACGCCATCATATACATTTGTGTCTGCGACAACAAACAGAAATGAAATATTTTAGAAAATTGTTTTTTTTTTCATTTTTGACTTATAGATAATTAGGTATTTATTGTATATTATAGACGCTCGACATTTGAATTATAACCTCACCAAATGGCGTAATGGTCAATATTATAATTTAGTGTTGTTAAATTTCTGTCTTTCCTTAACTTACGTAATATTAGATTAGTTAGATAGTGACAAAATAGTTATTGGCGTAACTAGTAGTCTAAGTCATTCATGACAGGTCATGACTTAGCCTACAAGTTGCGCCCATAATTGTATTCAACAATTGCGCGTTATTCATGTTTTAATTATAATGAGATGTTGTAAATATCTATTTATTTCTTTATAAAAAAAACTGTCAATACTAACAGCACCAAACAGCACGATTCAATGTTTTGGTTTGAGGTTAGCCGGTTATGAATAAACTCCATGTCGAAAACATTCGGCCTCTCAATTTTAGTCTCAATGGGTAACAACGGAGTTGTTGTTACCTACTATTTCGTTACGACTCAGAAAATAGTTACGTTTATTTTCATTACTCCACAATGGCCGAGCTAGTAGGAATCTTCATTGAGTTATGACAAGTAATTGTCACCAGTCGGTAAATGGCTATTTAGGGTTCGGTTTTTAGGCATGATAAAACATGAATAACGCGCATGAGTTGAACAAAATTAACAACACGCTGCACAGTACATTCTTACATTGGTGATTGGCCATGAGTCTGAAACTTTATTGACATAACTTACCTTTGTGGAGAATTTTTAATTTACTTTTGTAATTTCCTTATTCTTTAAAAATTTGATTTGCAATTGTATCGGTTTTAATCTGATAAATGGTCGTATACAGATTTGAGTCTACACCGAATCCAAAAATGAGTCCGATGGTTGAAAGGCCGCCGGCCCCGTTATCACCGGCAGGCACCTCCTCGAGCGATACTTGCACAGACAGCGGTTCGGACAGTGAGTCTAGCAGCGATGAATCGGTGGAGGACGTCGTACAACCGGACCGCGGTCCAAAAACTCCTCCCCCAATCGACAGTCATCCGGCCAGTCCACGGTCAGAGCCCGAAGCCGAAACGAGGTGGAATCTGAATTCGTTCGCGCCGAGCACCCTCAAGCCCGAGGAGTCGGACTGCAGCGATTCGATCAAAGACCTCGAAAGTGTTGTCGCCGAAGCTTTGGCGAAACCGGCACCGTTGCTGTCGAGTTTTTCCGATACGGACGAATCGAACGTTCCGGCACCTCCTCCCGTAACGGTTCAGAAGAAGAAGAGGAGACTCCCTCCTCCTTCGGCCGCTAACATCTCGGACAGTGAAGACAGTGATGATGACGTAAGGACTAGTTCTCTCCCCGTTTCAAAGAATAGACCGGTAAGCCGTGTCAGTCCGCGTACAAAGTCAATATCGTCGGTAACCGATACCGACGACGACAGTAAAGTGACGAGTGTAAATACAAGTGTAAATACGAGTGAGCAGAAGATATCGAGGATAGACGATAAAAAAACCAAACCCAAGAGACCCGGTCGGCCGAGGAAAGTGAAATCGGTCCCGTCGATAAGCGGCTCCGATACAGAAACCAAAGAGAAACGCAAGAGGGGCAGGCCTCGAAAAAGGCCGTCGATCAGCGGCTCGGATACAGAAACCAAAGTGAAGAGAAAGAGTCGATCGGCGAAAACAAAACCTCCTCCGAGACAACCTTCGACCAGCTCCGAAGACGAGAAGAAGGTGAAGAGAATAACCAGTCCGCTTAGGTCGGACGACGATTGTGGTAAAAGACATAAATTTAAACCGCCAAATCGTAGTGTGAATTCGCCCCGTAAAACTAATACAAATATGGGTCCGTTCAGAAGAAAAGGTAGACAGAGTACGTCCGTGAAGAGTGCCGAACAACTGCCTACGACGACCGATTCCGATAGCGAAATCGACGTGTTGAGTTCGCCGGTGAAGAAGCTCGTCGGACGATCGAAATCGAACAGCTCTTCGGAAAGGAGCGTGTCGCCCGTATCGCGACCCAAAGCCGAAAGTCCCGTGAAAGTGGAAGTCGATCGGAAGCCGATACAAGACAAAAAGAAAAACGAGACTCTGTTGAAATTGTTTTCGAATAAGCGCGATCAAGAAGGCGGCGGGAAAGGCGGCAAGGGCGGCAAAGGTGGCGGGAAGTGCGGTGGCAAGGGTAAAGGTGGTGTGATAGTGGTTGACGGGTGTTGTGAATCAGAAAGGACGTCATCGTCTGTAGAAGACGAAATCGTACAACCGATAAATGCCATACCTCTATTGACTTATTTAACAGACGGCAGGCCTAGTTTAATGTGTCACATTGCACTGTCGCGTTTAAGTCACATTCCTAGTAAAAGGCCGAGCCCTACGACTACGACGACGACGGCTGCGACGACGACGACGCATCGCGACGGCAACGAACGTTCCTTGGACGGAGATGTAGTTGTTAAAACAGAACACCGCGAAACTGTTGTACACAACGAAACCAAAGACGTTGACAGTAAAAAACACGTTTCTTCATCGAAAAGAAAACGCGAAAGTAGCATAAGTTCAGTGTCTTCATTATCCACCGTTAGTAGTAAGGTTTCGCAGGGTAGCAGGAGAAGAAAGGAGTCGAGAGAATCGAGAAAACACAAACGGAGGAAGGACGAAGCGACGACGGAAGATCACCAACAGCCGACAAATCACGAACGGGAAGAACCACCGAGGGTTTCTCCTGTACCCCAACAACATATCCCGAGTGTCAGAATTGATTCTCCGACGCCTCCTGAACCCGTTTCGACAACGTCTACATGGCAGCTGCCCGAACAGAAAGTTTATTATTCGTATTTCGAAGGCACGGCTGAAGAACTGTCAGATGATGAAGAAAGGTATTACTTATGCTATTTTTTTTCCTCAAATTGACCTTTTGCGTAGGCCTAGACATATTTGCCTTCCCACATATTGTGATTACAAAGCTATACCTACCAAATTAAATAATGTTTAGAAATGGAACCAAAAATATTTTTATTTATTATTTATTTAACAAAAACCTTAGACAGTGTCGTTGTTTCGCATTTACTAATATTAATAATAAGTTCGTTCCAAGCAGCCGCGAACGGTAATAAAACCGTACACAGTCTTGTTACTGCGCAAGACTGTCTTGCGCAGTATCGATTTTTGAGCTAGTGCGCAAATTAGTCTTGCGCAGTGACAAGACTGTGTACGGTTTTATAACCGTTCACGGCTGTTTGGAACGAACCTAATATTGAAACATCAGTCTATCATTGGCATAACTCTTATCATTAAAGTTTACAGAAACACCGGGGTACATGTCTTGCTGAGAAAATTTTTTAACCTCAACATTTTTACAAACTAGTTGATTCTATCCGTGAATCTCTGAACATTTGGGGTCAAGACACTGTTTCAATAGAAAAATGATTCTGTCGTTCGCATTTTTAAGTGAATTTATTATTTTAGGGGGAGACAGTCGCACGAGTACCTATCAGAAGCAAAGAAACAAAAGCACTGCGCGGACCGGGAAACGGATCACACGGCGCAGGGAATGAAGTACCTGGAAGCTGCGTTGTATTTCCTGTTGACCGGTTACCGTATGGAAGAAGAGAGTGTCACGGAAAAATCAGCGTTCACTATGTACAAAGATACCCTCTCACTCATCAAGTATGTATAATTCAATACGAAACGATATTCAGAATCTATTTCGTAGAGTAGTTTCCGAGAATTTCGGACAGAGCACAGCATGTAAGAAGTGGTAATCTACTGATTTCTTATTAGCTTGCACATCGAACAGTGAACTGGTAAACGATTGGCAGCGCAGAGAACTTAATAGTTTATCAGATTATTTTCTTAAAAATTCCAAAAGTTGAATGCTGAAACTGTTCATTTTTAGAAAATTCTTCAAGATAAGAACTACTTTGTCTAATTAATAATAAAAATCGCAGGATATGGACAAAAAGTTATTTATTTAGTGTACGACGTTTCGTCTATAGATTTTAAGGCCTAGCACACATGAAGAGCGTTCAACGCGCGTTGGCCCAACGCGCGTTTACAATTTCTATACAATTGTATATAACTGTTTATATGATAACGCGCGTTCAACGCGCCGCCAACGCGCGTTATCATATAAACAGTTATATACAATTGTATAGAAATTGTAAACGCGCGTTGAACGCTCTTCATGTGTGCTAGGCCTTAGACTTTTTCAAGTACAAATGTGAAAATTTAAATTTTCACATTTAGGCTTTTGAAAAAAAAAATAATTATCGATTTTTTTATTGTATTTTAAAACTTTATTATAAATAATATTGATAATCGATGCGAAAAACTTTCAAAAAACTTTTTTTAAATTAATTATAAGCAATTTAAAATTGATAAAATATTTAAAAAAATCACGTGACTGCAAACGCACTAAAATTGTTTTTGACAGTTGTGACGTCATAATGGTAAAATGTATATACGCAGTATACTATCAATGGCTTCTACATGTGTATTGACTAAAACATTATGACGTCACATTATGTTCGGGAAATGTCGGCGCGTTCTCGGAACTGGGTACAAAAATTTATTTTTAATTTGATATAACTTTTGAATTATAACGAAAATAAAAAAAAGAAAAATAGTTTTGTTATAAAACTTATATACGATCTTTCCATTTATGACAAAAAAAATTTCATTCAAAAGCTCATTTGTACTTGAAAAACTCTAAATCTTCAGACGAAACATCGTACACTAAATAAATAACTTTTTGTCCACAATCCTGCGATTTTTATTATTAATTATCTCGATGGACACGATATCTAATATATACTTTGTCTAATGTTATGACTGTTTATTAAAAGGTAATTTCTTTTTCAGATATATATCATCCAAATTTCGAGGTCAACAAAATAACACGCCACAAGGGCACATACATAACAAGTTAGCTATATTAAGGTAAACTATCTTAAACTTTTATTGTTCCGTTGAATAAATTTATGATAAAGCAGGGGATTTGAGCACAGACAAAACAAGGTGGCGCAAATTGAGCATTTCTTACTCTTTTTTTATGCACCCTGATTTCTTTTTTATTATTTTTTTCTTGTATAATACGCGTTTTATTCCAGCTGTGTTCATGACACAATATTTCAATGTTTCATTTCTTTTTCAGTTTGCGTTGTCAATCTCTGCTGTACCTTAAACTATATTCGATGCGTAAAAATGACTTAAAAGAGTATCAGAAAACCGTATCGGAATATTTTACCAAGGTGAGTTGTTATTTTTAAAGTGAAAACTTCTTTAGCGGCGTTGTACACTTTTTTTGTAATGGGTAAAAAAATGTTAAACTCGCGTCAGATCGTCAGGGTCACGTGTCCTGATCGAAAATGCGTAAGACGAAAACTTTTATTTATACAACGTTAGACATCTAGCGTTGAAATATCGTACATAAAAATGCAATCTATGATACAAACCATTTTGATCGAAAATTCGTAAGACGTTAATATTCAAGTTTTCACTTGTGCCGGCACTCCCGGAGTGCAAAGGGGTTTTTTTTTATGGAAAATCGTGTGCGTCGTACGCATCTCAGTATGTTTTAAAATTTTGACTTATAAACTTCTTTCAGGCATCTCACATTACCCCAATGCAGCCCGATCAGTTGAGCCAAATCGTCGGAGGTCAAGGTACACCGTCTCCGCTGTCGCCGACACCCTCGCCGGCCGGTTCAGTCGGCTCAGTCGGCAGCCAGTCATCAGGCTACAGCAGCGGCGAATTGGCAGCTACTAGAACTACAGCAATCGGTGGAGTCGGATCAGTTCCTCAGCAGCAGCAAACGTCCGTAGCAGCTATGGGACCATGCATGCCTGTACCTATCAGTGTACATACCGCCATGCAAAAATACACTACAAACATTATTTACCTGTCTTCGTGTCATGATCTGTGGGAACAGGCCGATGCTCTTATTATTAAAGGGCGACACAAAGGTGAGATATAAACTAAATACCAACATAGTTTATTGTAACTAGTAGAGCTTAAGGAGGTTGAGCCGTTTTACGAAGATAATGAAAAAAATCTGAAATAAAGTTTTTTTGATAGATTTTTTTATGACAAAATTTTCTGTAAAAAATCCAAAATCATTAGGAGATTTATAAAGTTAAAAATTTAAAAAAACTTTTACATGTAGTCTTATGGAAAATATGCCAACCTAGCATGCAAACGGTACATTTTAATTTTGTGCAAATAACCAAATAATTTCAGCAGTTCCGAAAACTAACTATGTAAAGCATCGATGTCTTACGCATATTTTAATATTTCTTCTAATTTAATTAGGAGACTTTTAATGAATAAAAAAATTATTAAACCTTAGCACTTTTCGATTATGGACTTTTATCTTGACAATTTTACAATTTTAACTGAATTTTAAACTTTTTAATGATTTATTTTTAATTTTTATTACTTCTAATTTCATTTTTTAATTATTTACTGCAAAAAATATGTAAAATACAGATATTTACGTAAATTTATTTTTTCTAACCTAACTTTGTACAAAAAATTCAAAAGTTAGTCCATTAAGTAAAATACTGAAATAATTAATTAATATTAAAAAAAAATGATTTATTTATGCCTTTATGAAAATAATTTACTGGTATCATCGACTTAAACCTTTTGTAAAAAATTATTATGGAAAAGTTCCCATTAAGAATTCGACTTACTTTTTATTGGGACTGTAACGCATCAACCTCCTTAAGCGAGATAAGATATACTGCTTGAGATATTCTTGTAAGGTATACACATTGATCGAATTTTGAGATATTGCAAGCAACTTTATGATAGAAAATAAAACCAATCAGGCCGGATGAAAATGGCTGCCTACATAGTGAGAAACGCCAACTTCACTCTTGTGTTCTCCTTTTTCTCTTTTAGATAGTCAATACGATTTGTCATCTATGTTCATGTTAGTGAAGGAGATTTATTTGGTTGAGGAACAATACCAAAGTATCGTTTGTGGCCAACGTTTCAAAAATTATATTATCATCCTCAGGGCCTCAAAAAATATAATTTTCGAAACGTTGGCCACAAGCGATATTTTGGTAAAGCTTATTTCTATTGTTCCTCAACCAAATAAATCTCCTTCAATACATATTTTGGAACAAACCTTCTACTAATCTGTTCATGTTAGTGACATAACCTTACAATACGTAATAAAAAGTCGTGAATGTAGAACTTTTCTGACATGCGGTGATTTTTTTTTGTTTGCAGACTTTTTTATTGAACTGGACCAATTCTGTCGACCCTTGACACTGCACAGTTCGTTGTTCGATCTTGTCCGTTATGTACGGGCGGGACTACAGCGGTTGAAGGAGATGTGAGAAGCTATACATAATTTGGTATGTTTACAACAATTACCATAAATTATTTATAAATATAGTACACTCTATAAAATAGGGTCATGTTAATTGTATTTGTTATTTTGATACTGTTACCAGTTTAAAAGTATAAAAAATGAAAAATATTTCTCAGAGTTATAGGAAGATAAGTATTGTTATTTTGCATTCGTTGCATTTTGTTTTCATTATTTTGATCATCAATCTACCAAATACATTCATTGAAAATGGTCAACTTTTGAAATCTTTTATTTTTATATAACTTGAGTCGTCGAGACAATTACAGAGCTTTCAGATGCGCGAAGTTAATTTTTTTAGGAATCGGTAATGCACAATTGCGAACTAGTCCGATTCAGAGTCGAAATTTTAAACGGGTTCGTGTTGAATTCGACACGCTGCTCGGTTGTTTCGCATAACGCAAACAATCGAATCTATCGATGAAACTTTTACATAATTTCACAATTTCTGTTTATTGTACAAGCTATGAACCTCTTCATCATAATTTCTCGATGACTCCGTGTACCAAATAAATTAGTAAATACAATTATAAAAATTAAACATGTTTACGTATATATTTTTTTCTATTAAGTGAAATCGTTTTCATGTTTCGCCTGTTTGAAGACAATAAAATCACTGCCTCTACATCCATCCTCTCGTCTCCTAGTGTCACCTTGTTTGGGGAATAAGCGATACAACAAAAAAAAAACTTATCGGTTATTGTTACGTAATAAACATTCACAAGACTTGGCTCTTTACGTTTTATCTTTTTTTTTTCCTCGAGTTTGTTTTTGTTTTTTAATGCGTGCATGTTTTGGTAGTTCCGATGATCGAAATATATATTGTACTGTATAATTTTTAATTTTGGACATTTGTGAGAACTACTCGGTAGTTCCGGATCCTAACACACCACAAACACTTCTGTCAAGTAACACCACACCACAATTACAACAGAAAAAATAATCAGTGCTTTACATACTATGCAATTTTTTAATATATATATCTATAAAGTAATATATAGCTCAATTTTGTATGATCGGATAGTATTAATGAAATGTGGATGTGAGGTTAGTCAATGTGTTTGTATAATTATTTAAATGTTCTAAATTAAGCTCAAGGTGATACTCAAAGAATTCCAAAGTCGGAATTCGGGGAATAAAAAAATAAAAAGCAAATCAAATCTTATATGCCAATGATGAAAAAGAAAAAATGCTTTTTTTAATTTTTAATTTTGTATACTGTTACATAGCTAATATATTTAAATATTGTAGAATATAATATACTATCATATATTATTAAAAAAAAAAAAAAACAAAAAAAAATACAAAAAACAGTAGCTGGATGCAAATTGTATATTTTTGTAAATAATGAATAAAATCAGTAATATATTTAAATACTTAGTACATATGTACATTCAGCTAACATTAGTGGCCTAGGAATATGAAATATATTTTAAGTGAAGAAATATAAACTCGGCTTGGATGATGATTTCCTTTTTTTTTTTCTTATCTGTTGGCATAAAAACTTTTTCCATAAACATTTTGAAAGGATTATGTAGCGGCAAAGTTAATTTTGTTTTTCTAATGTTCGACCAAATTGATCATAATTGTTTAAACCGCGACTATCGAAGATAAGTGAACCATTAAAGACCAAAACACTTTATCTTTTGAAAAATTGAATTTCTTCTACCTTCTTTTAAACACATCGTTCGATTTTATTTCATGGATACAAGTGACCAAATAGTATTGTATCAAAATAACGATGAATAATTGTTTTTAGTCGAACTATTTATATAGATGACAGGATCTATATTCGTTCGTTAACCATCATTTTCGTTCGCCAAAAAAAACTCCAGTTTACATTTTGAGGTCCGTAATATCGCGACTAATGTTTTCTTTACAAAAGCAGCTTTTGTTTATTGAATTTGTAAGGTTTTGTATATTATGTAGTTAAACATAGATTTTTACTTAAATCGATGTAGGTAAATGCCATTGCAGCTATCACTAGGAAATATCGTGTCAATTTTTGAATGCCGTTTTGGCACAATAATGAAATTTTATTTAAATCCTCTGCATAATCCTATTTGAAAAAATTAAAAATTATTCCTAAATGTTAAAGAAATCATTGTACTTATTAATATAGAAAGATATCCAAAAAAGAACAATTATCGTTGGAAGAACACAAATACATTATAGTAATAATTGATTGTAAATAGTAACAAAATATCTTGATTATAGTTCAATTTATTAGTTCAGTGATTATAAAGTTTGTCTAAATGTTACAACGTTCAGTTCGTTTTTTTTGTTTTTTTTGTACTAAACAAGTATAGAGATATCTGATAAAAACAAATATTAATAACGCTATAAAAAAATTTCACTCAAGTTCAACGATATTTTCAAAATTTTCAAAAACCGATAACGTTTTTAAGCTCCCAATCCTTGGTTACTCTTTAAAAACTTTGTTTGGGTTCAACAGTCACACGTTTACTTAAATTTTGACTTTGAGGTTAGGTAATTACTCAATTGTTTTACGTTTGGTCGCCATACTTGCCAGCGGGAATTAAACTGTTGCGCGCGCAACACTGTGCTTAAAGGTAGCATACTCTAAATAAAAAGGGCTGTTGTATTATAAATGTAATAACGTGTGTTTAATTTCAAACTAAAATAATGCCAATGGTGAAATAATAATGTTTGAAAGGAAAATGAATTTTTATCAGATAATTTTATCGACAAGGTGTTCATGCTCTTAAAATTTAATGAATATTGTTTTACTTAATCAAAACTTAAAAAAAATCAAAGCTATATAACAGTGTTTTGTAAAATCGATCTTAGTTTTTATTAATTTGGTAGATTATATTTTATAAGAATATATTATATCAGTATTTGAAATTTGATAAATTTTTACTTCCCATTGAACAAAATATGCATTTATTGTAAGTGGATGGTCACAAATGTTGTTAAAATATGTAAATTTTAAAGGGAAACTTGATTTTTGTTTTGTTTATTTAAAATATTATTTACATCAGTCAGTGCTCAGACATCGACTAAATATTTATATTATTTTTAAACTCGGATATATTACTATTGTAACGACATTTGTGTTTCAAATTACAAAAATATAAAAATAAAATTCAACAGTATGCCAAAAGTCAATTAGAAACCGAATAATAAAATCCATTTTGTTTTAAATGTTCTTTTTTTTTATTCACAGTAATAAGAATAATCGCAACAATCTTTCAAGGGCACCAAAAAATTATAATAAATGATCACAAAAGTTTGACAGCCTCATCAATGATTAATAAACTTAAATAAATGACTTATTTTACAGCGTTTTTCAAAAATGCTGATATATCGGCTTCCAATCGTGTAAACAAAATTTGCTTACTTTATTTTTTACTAGGTATTAAATTGAAAAATACTGTTTTTTGTACTTCATGTTTTTGGATTTCGTTGCTGGATAAAAATATAATTAAACCATTAAAGGCATGTAAACTTTTTTGATTATTTTTACATTTAATATTAGAAACTAAATTATAATGAAATGAAAACAAATTATGACAAAATATGTATTGATGGGGTTAAATGATAATAATATTTAGATAGTGATAAATTCAGTGAAGTGTTTTTTAAAAGATAAGCCAGCTATGTTTTTGTGGGACAAGTAGAATAAAAGAAACTTCATATTCAAAATTTTTGACGTGATAACGTCTTATAAATTGATGAAACACCGGCTGCACGCACGAAAAAGTGTCACGTTCCGCCTGAGCCTGAGCGTGCAAGCGAGAGCGCGGTATAAGCGATAGAGAGGCACGATCGGCCCAAGCGTCGGCTTGTACGCATTTCTCTCTCTTCTCGCGTGACGTCAGAGAGTTCATCAATGTTTCTTTATGACGTTATCACGTAAAACTATCGTCCGTAAACCGACTTTACAGACAACCAATTTTTTTTAGCTCATTTTTAGTTATCGTCTAATTATTTATATAAACAAAAACATTTTGATACTGATTTCGCATGCACCCGATGTGAAATCTGTTTGAACATAACACAAACACTATAGTTTTCTTTTGTCGTCCTTTGGGAAAGGACTAGTGACAAACATTTGTACAAGTACTCCGTTAACAATTCACAAGTGACAATATTTTGTCAAGTTAATCAGTTACAAGAGTCCATCTTAATAATTGCTTCACCGTGGGAAATGGTAGTTTATTATAAGTTAATAATTTGAGTCACACAGAAACATTGCTAGTTAACTTGGTGGCATTTTTACTAAAATACTTTATAAATTCATATTTGGTTTGTTTTCTTTTGTAATCTTTAGATCCGTTTAAGTAAGATCTAAAGTGTTAATTGTCACAATTATATGTCAATTGTTATATAAAAAAAAAACAACTTCACTGAAACTATAATTGCAGTTGTTTCAGTACACGGTTTTGAATGAATGACCAAATAAAAATAGTTGATGTAAGTATTGCAGGTGCCAAGTATTACCTATGTACGAAATGAGAATGAATATTTAGGAACTGCTGTTTTCCATCACTACATTTAATATTAATAGGCATTTAAAACAAAACGACAGACTTAGTTTTAATAAAAAAAAGTTGACTGTCAAAGTTGTGTCACGTGCGTATGCAATCATGTTTTCATAACCTATAAACATGTTTCTGACGCATGCGTTATCTTATATTATGATGTCAAATGTGTGCTTCATTGATGAGTAGATATTCTTTAATATATTTAAACAAAGTGAGAGGATTTTAATTGACTAAGGAATGGAGCGTGTTTTTCGTCATAGAAATAAAATCCCATCTTGACACTCTGATGAAAAACATGGGCGCCCAAAATTATGGAATATTTAAATTTTAAGATCTTCAATGTACATTAACATTTTTAATGAAATAAATTGTATAGCTTTCTGTCTTGTTAAGTGAAATTGCTTCGGAACTAGTTCTGTCGTTAGGATAATCATTCATGTAATGTACCTACGAAAGGAAAGTTGGGACCAATGATGACGTAATTGGAAATGTAACATTGGTCGGACATTGTATACGAAAGTTGTTTATAATTGAGGCTTGTTACCTCGCAGTTTGATTAATATTTTTTTCTTTTGTAGCGCCTATTCCATTTTACAAAACGGGCAAAATAATAATGTTGAACATGCACCCGTCAAAATAAAATAATCAAAGTAATAATTGAAAAAAGAAACATTATTTTTATGCAAGCTCAAAATTGATAATACCTATGGAAAACTTCAATGATTTATTATTATTATTTTTTTACTCTGATGAAGTGCAATTTTTTTACAGTTATCTTTGTCTTGTTGATTTTTATTTGACTCTTCGGTGTAGAAATGCGAATCGTTCAGTAGTTCATTTTTCGCGTTGATGATAACGAAAAGAACCAGCACTATCAATCTTAATTTTTCATTACACATGTCATAACGACATTAAAAATCTATTTATTCAATCTTAATAAACTTATAAAAACGATGAGGTATTAGAGCTGATACATTTCGAATCAGTTTAAACATATGCTGGTGAACAAATGAATAATACCTTAAAATGTGTGACTGGCAGTGCAGTGTCTCTCAGTTGAAACGAAAAATGAACATTAATAAATTGTATTCCACGCCCTAACTGGATGTTAAACGTTATTGAAATGGAATCACCGATAAATTTTACAACTTTTGTACTAAAGTTTTTTTTTCTATGACATATGACAAGGTCCAAATATCAACCAACGAAACAATGAACGAGTGTTTTTATGTTATATTATATTTGGTCTTGTTATAATTATATTTTCATGTTTGGATAATCCGTATATAATTTCACTTTGAGTGAACCATGTTCAAAAATGATCGTTAATTTATTATTTATTTATTCTTGTAAAAATATTTATTATTTTGTGTTAAAATGAAGTTCTTGCCCAAATTGAAAGAATTGCATCCGAGTGCATTAGATAATGGTTTTTTAATACAAATATATGTTCCAGAATGCCTAATGTTTAAAAAAAAATGTGTTATACATCTTTCTCTATCTCTCGAGTAAATAAAGAGAGGTGTATATATTTTCGACGTAACATCAATTGTTTTTGGAACAACAGAGTAAAGCATACAGCAGGTTATTTAAGATAAATCTCAAAAAGCAATAAAATAATTTTAATATTGTTTCTAAATTATTGTTTTTTTATGTTAAATGTTATTTTTCTTTGTATAATATGTATTCTTGTTCTTTTTGTGTTGTTGGGATATGTTATATTTTTTTTTGTAACCAGGCCTGCTGCTGAAAATTGTATAATTTGATAGAGCATCAACTTTAAAATATTATCTTTAAGGGATTTTAATATTTTGTTTTTTATTTTCTTTTTTCATTGCCATATATGCTTCTGTGTCCATTTTTTAATTTTTTGATGGAAATAGGCAGTAACCAAAGTTAAAAACCTAAAAGTGACCTTTTGTAACGTAAACAGCAGTACCTTGTATATAAAAATGAAAAAAAAAAATAATGAAAACAATAGCAAAATTTTAGAACTAAGATTCATTATATTTCATCCATCAAGGAACCAGAGTTGTTTACAAATCTATTATTATATATAATATTATGAAATCATAAATGTAAATATATGATAAAAATATTTAAACATAATTATCGCTGTTCTTTATTCATTCCCAAGCATCGAAGATCTATACGTTACGGTTAATACAAGAAAGTAGTTAATTCGCGAATTAATCGGCTAATTACCCGAATTAACCAATCCTTGACGTTGGTTAATTCAGGTATTAGCCGGTTAATTCGCGAATAAACTACTTTCTTGTATTAACCGTTACATATACACTAACGGAGTTCTTTCATTGACCAACAAGATACCGACATATCGTTGATTTATCGTTATCGATATTGTATTGTCAAATGGAAAAGTATTTCCACAATATACTTCTAGAGGTGCCCCGATAATCGGTATCATCGGCAATATGTCGTGTGGTTGGCCAATGATCGTCTTCATTCCATGTATTTCTTATTTTACAGGATATTTGATAAAAAATGTGGAAATAACTACTGATAATTTTTAAATTTTACGTGATTAAAAGCAACTTTTACAGTAAACTCATGGACTTTGTCAGAAGTCTTTGGATAGTTTATGGGTAAAAAATTTAAAGCCTAATTTTTTTTATAAATGTTGATAGGCCTGACTTTTTTGACACTTCTGTTCATGGGGTGTAAGGAAATTTAGGGTATGTTCCGATATGCACTGCGAGCACTGCACAGTGCTATCACTAGAAAAATTCGTTCCGTTATGGACTGCCAGTATACTGCCGCAGTACCCTAGGAAAATATATGACGTCATAAATCGCCGGCATATTCTACTGTGAGCACTGGCGTTTTCGAGGTAAGGTACTCGCAGTACTTTGATCACATGATCTGTCAAAACCACTCGAGTGACTAACGTCTTATAAACAATCTACAGTTTAATCACAAAAATTATAAAGTTCTGTAATTAGTTTGAATTAATAACTAAAACAATGGAAGAATTGCAAAAAATAACCTTATTAGACATTAAAACATATTCTTTTTAATGAAAAACTTTACTTTTATTATATTATAAATTCAATTTACAATTAATATTAATTAAGATATTTTTAATTTGACAGTACTCCAACAACAGTTTTTTTTAATGAACTAGAAAACTGTATTACATTCATTTGAATGCTGCGTCAAAATTTCAAAAATTGCGGCTGACAGTATACGGGATTGCGTTCCGTTTTAAATAGTAACCAGTATAACTGTCTATAAAGGAACGTGTTCACAGTATACTAAATTGACGTCACACTACAGTGGTCGCAGTGCATATCGGAACATAGCCATAATTTCTTTTATCAAAATTAATTATTAATTTAAAAATCTTAATGTGAAACAGTTACGCTCTTGTCTTTTATCATTGAAGATTATATAAAGATGTTACTTCAAGGTCATAACAATTTTGGAAATGTTCGTTAGTAATTATTTATCTATGCAGTAAGGAAGACGCGCGAAAATAGTTGTCATAAGTGTAACCTAAAAAGAATAATAAAAAAAAAGATTATATTTGTTAGTTGACAGTTCTGTGTGGAAAGTACTATGTGATAAATTATTACTGACGTATAAAGTCTGTTTAGTGGGATATTGGCCTTTAATTAATCAAAAATGTGAAACAAAACGATAAAGGATAGTGATATTGAAAGTTACGCAAGTTTCAGTTCCGTTGCAGACTGCAGTTTGACTCGTAAGTTTCTTTTTTATGCATTTATTTGAAAAGTAAATTAGGTAAAATAGCACGTTACAGGAACGTATCCTTGTAGAATAGAAAACATTCCTTAATATCTCATATTTGTTTTTGGTTTAATTAATCGCAGCTAATATATGCGGAATTTTAAGCAATCACCATGTAGTTGGGGGTTAATGCGAATACAATTACAATCACAAAACACACAGTGTGTGTTTTGTGAATACAATTTAATATATAAATTATTACAAATTATTTCTTCCAACATGAATTCCAACTGTGGTAACAAAATTAGTACAATAGGGATATTTTGTTGAAACGGTTTTTGGTTGTCGAAAAATTAGGCAACGTAAAATGTTTTAACTAAATTTATTATTCTAATTATATACAGTAAAACAGCACCAAAAATACGAATACATAAAACTATTCAAGAGCTATATTAAATTTCCGTTACAACAAATGAACAATTTCAATGCATAGTAAGAAACATTAAAATTAAACATATTTTATTATACAAAAATAATATTATTGGTACGATTCATTTTGCATGTGATATGTTTGATAAAACGTGTGTAAAGTGGCTTGCAAAGAACTGCACCCAGGTTGAAGTTGAGAAGAATTTTGACGATCTGCTGAATATAAAACGTATGGCGGTAAATTGTGAAAATCTTCGTGTGAATTGTCACTACTGCAACTATTTTTAGACACGGCGAATTCAGATTCATCTGTGCCAGTTTTATTTTTTGGTGATTTTGATTTCGTTCCAATTTTGTTATTGTATTTCCATACTCCAGTTTGAGCGTAACTTGCTTTCCTTTTTTTTGGAAACGATCTATTTTTCTCAGAGTCGGTAGTTTCCGGTTCTGCAGTGGGTACAAATGTCATTTTTAAATCGTCCTTCAGGATCTTTAATAAAGTAGACCTGGGCAAACCTAATTCCTGTGCACGTTCCCTCAAAGACAGATTGGGAAATTCGGCAATAGACGCTTTAACATAAGGAATGTGCATTAGCCTTGCACAAGGTCTACCAGTTCTTATTGCGTCTCTGACATTTCCTTCGGAAAACAGTTTTCTTTCCCAAGATTTGAATGTGCGTTTTGCGGGTGGTTTCGCACCGAATCTAATTTTGAAATTTTTCATTATACTATTCCATGACTGGTTATTTTTTATCCTTTCGTGCACCCATACAGCGGCGACAATTTTTTCTTCTAATGTATACGAACCCACATCGCAAGGTTCTTTAGCGGGTATTTCGTCATCATCGTCGAAGTCATCACTATCACTACTGTCTTCAGTATTGTTGCTCATTTTTTACATTCAACTAGACTTAGATTTTTTGGTCGAACCGTATCAAAATTTCAACAGAAAGAACCGATTTTATGGTCAACTTTATAAACAATCCAATATGGCGATAATTGTGAATTAATGAAACGTCATGTCAAAAAGGGAATAACATCGAAAATGCATTCATGGAAATAAATTATTATTATTTGTTATAAAACTATTGTAGATTGGTTATTGGTTTCGTTTCTGTACTCTAATTAAATCTAATTGTTTCTGTCAACAATTTCGGTTCTATTGGCTACCTATAATTTTAGTAAAAGTAAGAAGTGAAGTTTTACAACTACCCAGCAAGATTTCGAGTTTTTGAAATTTCAATTTGTTGAATCAACAATTCAGTTTGAAATAATTGCAGATACGTTAACGCAATAACGATCAGCCTAAAATTAAAAAAAAATGCAGCTTGAACTTGCCTCAATCAATAATCTGTTACAAAAACAATATGGATAGTAATAAATTCGACTCAAATGGTTTTTCCTTTGAATATTCAAAAATGTGTTCAAAAATTTCAAAAAAATATTAATATTGGAAACTACGACGTTATCGTCATTATAATAAAATATAATTTTTATAATATTAAACACCTTTGAATTATGAACCACATAATGTTGGCATTATTAAATCTTCCATCTTGGAATTGACGTTTGACAATTTGCTCATATACATGGTCTTGCTAAAATCTTTATCATAATCTGTGTATAGGTGTGATTAGTAAGTCCAAAAATCAAACTGAAAAATGAGCGACAGTGAAGACGATTTTGTTGTTAAAGATGAAGGTGAGGATATGGACGAAATGAGTGATGACGAAGACGGTGCTGGAAATAGCAAAGAGCCTGCAAATGTCGGTCACTATACACAAGAAGAAAAAATTGTTTCTGCAGTTTGGGTACATGAGCGCGTTAGAAATAATCAAACATGGGCTAATATTATGAGAAATTTTCGTGCTAGATTTAAAACTAGTCCTCCGTCTAAGCAAACTCTGCTTTGCTGGGAAAAGAAATTGTTCTCGACAGGACATGCACACGATAAAGAAAGATCCGGAAGACCTTTAGCGAGACTAATGCACGTACCGTATGTAAAACAGTCACTCGAAGAAAATCCGAACATGTCAATTAGAGAACGCGCGAAGGAATTAGGTCTGTCGTATGCAACGTTAAAAAGGATTTTGAAAAACGATTTAAAAATTTCGTCTGTTTCTGACGATCCGCAAAATCGGAACAGAAAAATGACTGCGGCGGATAACAGTAAAAAAATTAAAGGCGAAAATGGTGAGCATGCAACAAATGACATCGATCAGGATCAAGAAACAAACGAAACACACAGAAGTGAAAATTACAACATTCCATCAAATTCGTTGTCTTCTGCAAATCCATATATTCACCCCGGGATCAATCCAAACCAAATGCAAGCAAGTATTGCAGCCATGGCAGCTCTTTATCAAAATTATAGTAATGGAAATGCAAGTCAAATGTACTGATAATTTTATAATGATGTTGAAATAAACTTTCCTGCATAAATGTTTGATTTTCTGTGGAATGTGTTTGCCGGTTTATTTTTTAATGCACACGCATCACGTCTCATATTTTTAAATATGTCATTTATTGAGTATATTGAAAGTTTTAGCTGCATTTTAATCAATATATTATGACAAAACGGACCCTATTTTACCTATGTGTTATGTTAGATATAAAATGTTAAGGGTGAATATTTATTTGCCATAATTATATCATAGGTATGTGTTGACAAGTGTTTGATAATTTCTTTTAAAAAAACTCAGTATCAATTGCTAGACATTATATTGTGATTATTTTTTATACGAAATGTAGATAATTAAAAAAAAGCTATTCATATAAAGGTAGTTTAAAACAATGACGCATGCGTCCGTGTATTATTGCCTTTGTTTTCATATAAAACGATTGTGTTTTGTTTTATTTTGAATTTGTAGTATGTAATGCACATTATTGTACTGTTCAATTGCTGCTAAAACCAGACTTTCAGATAAATAAATAGACGCTCGACAATTGTCTATTCCCAGACTTTCAATCACTGACGCAATAAAGCCCTATTTCTACTTTGTCAGTTATCTTAAATGATTTTAATTTGTTTGAACTAATATTTGTCCAGAAAATGACCGCAATTATTTTCGAAAAAGTCTACAGTAAATATTTTAGAAAAAAATGCGACAATAAAATAACATCAATGTTTTATATTTACGTATTTATTGAATAGCAAACAAGTATTTAATTTGAACTTAAAATAAATTAAGCAAAATGTTCAGTCGTTTTGAAATGGATACTTATTGTAAAATAATGTGTAGAGAAAATAAACTGATATAATTTTTTTTATTTTTTATGAAAAATAAATTTGCTCTTAATAATTTTAAAATTTTTAATTTTATCAATAATTACAATTGTCATATTTTAAACATAAATGAAATATTAACTAATATTAAACATGCATTTAACAACAAACACGATAGGTAGATCAATAATGTTTTAAAACAAAATATATACTTTATATTCGGAATTGTATAGTTTTACTGAAATAATTTTACAAATATAAATTATTATAGTACACGAAATTCCAGAATTATCTGCATACTAAATAGCCGATGGTTGTTGATTCCACTAAATTTTTTTAGATTTTTTTTCAGATTTCATGTAAAGTAAGCCATTTTATCATCCACAATAATAATGAAACTGCTATTTACAATAATACTAATCTCATATATCTCAATGAAAGAAAATTAAATAAAGAATATTTTTTAGTTATGATTAATTTTGGATTAACTTTCAGTTTGCACAAAAATTATGATATAGTACAAAATGTATTTTTCGTCCAATGGTTATCTAATTCGTAGATAATTATGGAAGTAAGTAGTGTACTAGGATATGTCCCGCGAGTTTCTTCATATTTAACTTTTTACATTTTCAACATTTTTCCATGCATACTATTATTTTTTAAATATATTTGTGGATATATTACACAAGATTTACATTAAGAAATATGACTTTAGACAATTCTTCAGGTGTTAGTCTACTAAGTCTTTCGG
This sequence comes from Xanthostigma xanthostigma, assembly GCA_963575645.1. Classification (NCBI taxonomy): domain Eukaryota; kingdom Metazoa; phylum Arthropoda; class Insecta; order Raphidioptera; family Raphidiidae; genus Xanthostigma; species Xanthostigma xanthostigma. Next base: position 2,343,113 of record OY754469.1, on the reverse strand, counting down.
TGACCACCTGTTCCCTGTTTGAAAATGCTCTATCAAACGGTATAGAAGTTGCTACAATACATAATCTTTGCAAAGCCAACTGATACAATCTAGGATAAATACTCTGCCTCTCATGCCACCAAATCAACGGATTTCCTTTTCTTTCTAGTAACGGTTCCTGTAAATACTTATTCAATTCTATAGTACCAGCTGTTGTTGGATATTCTTCCATAATCAGGTGTGCAACTTTAGAATCAAAATCTCCCCAGATTGAAGCAGTATTTGCGGATGCACCATTGTCAGGTTCTTCCTTTTCTTCAATTCTCATAATTTGTATCCCGCTTGCCATACGCGATATTGACTGACTGGCTTTTTCAAAAGCTTTTTCATCGCTGAAACCTTGTTTTTTAAAACGAGGATCCAATATTGTTGCTTCTGCTAAGAGGGAATTTTCTTCGACGTTATTAAACCGCATCTGTAATTGTTCCATAATTTTTGTAAGCATATTGATATTTTCTAGCGGTAGGCCTTTTTCATTCTGAAGTGTACAGCAATGTTTCATTAAAGCCTGTCTAATTAATATTATTTTGGAAATAGAAACGTTTTTCTCACTGCTTATTTCTTCAGTAACTTCTTGGAATATCTTTAACGCATCCCAAGCTTTCTCAATAACATACCAATCATATTGTGTCAGCTGTTGTAATTGAGGATTTACTAAATTTATTGTCGATACTAACGGATCTCTTAATTGTAATATTCTGGAAAACATATCAAATGTGGAATTCCATCTACTAGGTACGTCCGTTTTCATTATTAAACCCGGATAGCCCATTTGTTTTTGTACGGATTTTAGTGTTTCCGTCGCTTCGGGATTTCGTTTGAAATAATCGACTATCGCTTTGACTTTTTCATGGATGACTTGGATTTCTTGAATGCCGGCTTGAACGACAAGATTCATTGTGTTCGTAAAACAAGGAATGTGTCTCCATCCTTGAATACGTATGGCGGCTGTAACATTATTGCCATTGTCGCTAACGACAGCTACCACTTTGTCAATTACGCTCCAATCAACTAAAATCCTATTTATTTCATTGGCCAAGTCCTGGACAGTGTGCTCTTCACTATATTTAAAACAGTCAAGTAAATATGATTTGAGTTCAGAATTTTTGGTAATAAAATGTACAGTCACTGTTAAAAAGCTTTCGTTTTCTAGAGTGGTCCACCCCTCTGTTGTTACTGTTACGGCAGAAATAGTTTGCAATTGTTCTTTAATTGCTTCAGCTGTTTTTTGGTACAGCTGAGGTATTAAAACAGTAGAAATCGATTTTCTGGTTGGCACAGTGTAATCGGGATTTAACATTTCTACCAATTTTTTAAATTCTTTACTTTCCACTATGCTAAACGGATGATAATCTTTGACGATCATTTTAATCAACTGCTCGTCGACTCTTTTATATTTTTTATTATGAAGAGTTCTGTTTCCGAACAACAATAACTTTTGTTTTTTCTCATCTCCTGACTCGTATTTGGAAGTTTCTTGATCGGTTTTAGATGCTTCGGCATCTTCTTGCGACGTTTCAGTTTTGTTCATTTCAAGCGAAGGATGCTGCATTCTGATGTGTCGAAGTAGATTTGCTGTAGCTCCTCCTTTACAGGAAAGAACAGAAGAACATAGGCCACATTTAGCTTTTATTGCCGAGGTTTGTGTAAAATAATTCCAAACTCGACTGCGCTTTCCACCGCCGTCTTCGTATGGACTGTCAACTGTTACTTCTCCATCTATCTTACGAGATGGATGTCTGACTCGAACGTGTCGTGTTAGATTTGCGGTCGAACCACCTTTAAAAGAAATCACGCGGGAACAAAAATCACATTTTGCTTTTGTCGAAGAGACTTGCGTATAGCAGTTCCAAATAAAACTTCGCCGTCTCTCACCTCCAGTATTACTTTCTCCCATTATTATATCCGTACTGGTTTCCTTAGGTGCTAGTTCTGCTTCAGTTTTATTGCTTTGGGCACTGTTTGTTTCAAGTGAAAAGTGTTTTTTTCGAATGTGCCGGATTAAGTTAGCAGTCGTACCACCCTTATAACAAATAGTACGGGAACACAAATCGCATTCCGCTTTTGTAGGCGAAATTTGTGTGAAATGGTTCCAAACAAAACTACGTTTTTTATATTCTTTTGACTCCCTTTCCATTACAAGCTAGTTTTTGTATTGTTTAATTGAAAACTTGCTTGGCTAAGTTGAAGCATCCACTCGTACGTGCAACGTCCAATCGATATTTGGTATGAGAAAAAGACGCTTTCTTGGCCAAAACATTCATAAAACGTTCCGGGGTCAGATAATATATCTGAAATAAATATAAAACAGTACAGAAATATATAAATTTTGCAGTTCATGAACGAGAATCCGGTATATAAAGTGAACGAATTACCTTGGTGATTCGAAACAAATCGATTCAGTCTTTGGTCGAAAAATGTCGTTCACTTTTGATAATCATTTCCATCTTATTTGTAAAATGGAGGAACCTATTTACTCTAGCAGAGGCTCTCAAACTGTTACACTTGTTGAAAGTTGTTATTTTGTTTAAGTGACAAATGTATTAATTACAGGGAGTTTAAATAAATATTCTTCATGTATTGTTATTTATTGGTACTTCAGTATCAAGAAAATTAATTTGTAACGGTCACACGCATTTATTTGTAGTTTTGAAAGTGTTGTGCACTCATGCAAAAGTTTGAGAGCCGTTGACTTATGGAATAACAAAGACAGTGAATTAATACTAAATAATATATTTGTCAAACAATATTACACCGAATACCTAGTTAATAATTATTGTGTACTTACATAAAATATTTTTACTTATTAAAAGCAACAATGAATTGTTTAGAAAATTTAAAAAGAGAAGTAATTTGTTAGTTGTAGAATAAAATTAATGTTTATTATGTAAATAAAATACTTCCGTAGGTACTTCATAAACTTTAAGAAATTAAGATCATAATTTTTTACAGTAAGTCATAGGAGATGAAGATGATCGATAAGAAAGAGATAATCATTTTAATTCTGTTGTATATATTTTTATTATTATTTAAAAGGTCGAATTTCGCAGATATTTTCCACATCTTAATTTGAATATATATTTTTTTTTTTATTTTGAAAGTCGTTTTATTAATAAATAATGAAGAAATCAACAATTAATATATTTAAAAAATCGATTCCTTATTATGAGTCAGCTTATTTATGAATCGAGCTTTATGTGTAAAGACAATGATGGATTCGAATCATAGAAAATAATATATTTATTTTAGATTCGGTTCAAGGAAAAGAGTCCAATTTTCCATTATTATGGGCAAATTTTGATTTTGTCAAATTTTTACTTATTATTTAGTTAAACCCACAAAGATCCGTGCATTTATTACGTTAAACAAAACAGATTTATTGCTGCTGTGTACACGTTTTATTTAAATAAACTATAAAAAATGCCAATTTTTTTAAAACCAATAGGATCCATAATTTATAACATTTTACAGAAAACTAGTATATTTGCATATATATGCATATATATTACAATTTTACAAAAGGATTATCCTAGTAGCTATACTAATTGAATTTTACCAACATAATTAGCGCATCTGTTCTATCTGACTAGCGGCTTTCCTCACGTGAATGTCGGTTTTTGCCGGTTGATATCGTTTTTAACCGTGTATTAACTAGTGATGTGCCTGATATCCATATCCGTGGATATCCGAGGGAGAAGAAAGATCCGTATCCGTTAGTTTTTTGGCGGATCTTTTACCTTATTAATTTTCAATTCATAGATTAAATTTTATATATATAGGTGATTACGTAATAATGAAAAACTGTTAAATTCCATACAGATTATTTTTTATTTTTTAAAATCGTATTTGGCACCTTTATATTGCAAACATTTATCGTAGTGAGTAACATACCAATAGTACATAACTCAAAGGTACTAAAAAACTATCTTTATAATGAGATATTGCACATCGATCTTTGGAAAGAGACAATCTGTTATGAGAGTTAACTCTTAAAGAGGTCAATAACTTTTTCCCATAACAGATAGTCTCTTTCCAAAGGTCGATGTGCAATATTTACCGCCGCGTACTCTAAGAAAGTTAAGATCCGTATCCATATCCGCGGATCTTGAAACCAAATATCCGTATTCAGATCCGTATCCGCGGATATACATTTTTAACGATCCGGCACATCACTAGTATTAACAGAGCTCTTGTTTTTTTTATTCTTGATCGTAGACAAAACATCTGAAAATGCATTTTTCCGTGAAAGTGTCTTACAAAATACCCAAAAACCTCGCAAGAAAACAAAATTTTAGAGTTTTCGTTCCTAATTATATGTATGGCTTGTTATAGCCCTATATAGAGAAAAACTTGAAATATAAAGACGTACAAAAAAATCTGAAATGTCTACACAAAGAAATTCAGAATTTTTATTTCATACATTTACATCATTATGAAAACACACATATATTTTAAATTAAATTAGTTAACGAAATGTCAAATTATAATATCGTTTATTCCGTGATATTTATAGGTATATCTAAGTATATCTATTTTTTTCTATGACTAATTATTCATCTTAACATTGTTAATAATACTTATTTGGTGAAAAGTTGTAAAAAGGAAACAATAAAATATGACACTATGTTTGAAAATGTTAAAACATAAGAATTTCAGATAAAACTAGTTCACATTCAATTATGAATTCGCAGCCTTGTACAGTTTTTCATTTAGATGCCATTTTATCACAAGAAACGGTTTTCTTTTATCTAAATCACTATAAATAAACAATTTGTACGTTCATTTCAAATATCGATACAGGTTTTTAAGTACCGAAACAAAAATATTAAACACGATAAATATTAATATAAATGGCTTGTACTGGCATCATAGTTCTGATACATCGACGCCATAGGCATCGGCTGTACTTGAGGAGATATACTATTCACATTATTCATATTGTGTATTTCATATCCGAAAGTCGAAGGTCCTATATTATTTTGATCACTCGACGACGTAATATTTTTCTTAGTTTCGTCGATGTGTTCTTCCGTATCTATTTTTGTTTCCGTCGATGTAATCACCGATTTCTTTTTACTTTTTGGAGAATTATTTACCAATTTCCACTGTCCACTTGTACCGGGTTTCACACCGATTTTACTTTCTGTTGGGCTTTTTTCCGGCTCGATATAAGCCATTTTTAAATCGTCTTTAAGGATTTTTACCAACGTTGCATACGGTATACCTAACTCTCTCGCTCGTTCTCTAATTGACAAATTCGGAGACTCCTCTATCGATTGTTTAACATAAGGAACGTGCATCAATCTCGCAATCGGTCTGCCTGTTCGCGTTCGATCGTGTGCATTACCGGTAGTGAATAATTTACGTTCCCAACACAACAGTGTTTGCTTCGAAGGTGGCTTACTTTTGAATCTAGCTTTGAAATTTTTCATAATAACGGGCCACGTCTGATTGTTTGCAACCCGTTCATGCACCCAAACTGCAGCAACGATTTTCTGTTCTAGAGTATGGTGACTGACGTCAGCCGGTTGTTTCTCGTTCGCATCACAATCTTCATCAAACGAATCCGCTGCCGCATCGCTTTCAGAAGTTTCCACCTCACTGCCACTCATTTGTTTCTAAAAAAAAATATATATTAAAACTTACTAATCATACCGATATTATAATTTAATGGTTTAATGATTTTATGATCAACCGTACATACCAATGTCATGCGATCTGAAGCAAACAATGAATATGGCCGGTGTTGTCAGTAGAGGTCGATAGGCTGAGCGCTGATTTTTTGTTTCAGAAGACAGAAAATATGGTAGACTCCGGTGATATGTCTGCAAATCGTTTTCCAAAATATGCAGAATAATTGCCAGTCTTTTTGTTATTTTCCATTAAATATTTTCAACGTGCATAAATATTTATTATCTCCCCTTCCAAAAGAAAATAATTATAAATATAAAATTTGAGGACAAAGAAGTTTTCTATGATTTCTTTTTTACTATTGAAAAATGCCAAAATAACGGACGACGTATGTCATTGATGACAACGTAAAATGTAGATTGAATATTGCGACGACAGAATTGGCGCTATTAGAATAATATCAGCAGTTATGTGAGGTTATGTAGCTATTTTGACATTTGTGCGGCGGGGTGCAAATTCAGTAAATGGATTTGGCTTTTTTTTATATAAATACGTTTAAGGTAAATATTAATTTATTTGAAATAACTGAATTCTAGTTTTTAAAATACAAAATTCCTTTTAGTTTCACTTGATGCAATGCAGCAGCCTGGAAGTATAACTTTTGGAACACCAATTGCATCCGCTGCTAGTTCAGCACCGCCTGCTTTTGGCTCAAATCCGGGATTTTCATTCGGATCTAATACTGCGAACACAGCAACTACACCCGGATTTAGCTTCGGAAGCCCTGCAGCAAATACAGGACTGAAATTTGGCGCTAGTCCGGCACCTAACACAAATTTATTTGCGACACCAACTACGACCAGTACAGGTTATTTACAAGCATTATTTGACATTTTGGAAAGTTAGAGCCGCGGAAAAAAATGTCTTTTTTTTATAGGACTTAATTTTGGAGGTACTACTCCGGCTTCAGGATTTGCACTTGGCACTCCGACCAGTAGTGTTCAAGCTTCGACTGGACTAACGGGTTTCGGAGGTACGGCTAATACGTCTGCACCGACAAATTTAAATTTTGGTTTCAAAACTTCAACGCCCGCTACTGTTTCATTGGGATTGAATTTAGGAACGTCGGCTCCAACTACTGCCTTAGCAACTTCGACTGTGCCTACGCTTAATTTTGGTGAGCACTTATTTCAACTTGAAATTATGAAAAATCAATTTATTTTTTTTGAAGTGAAAACTTCTTTAGCGGCGCTGTACACTTTTTTTGTAATGGGTAAAAAATGTTAAACTCGCGTCAGGAAAAGTAAGAACTGGGTGAGACTCTCTAAGTGATAGTAATTGCCAGATACTTTTTATACAACGTTAGACATCTAGCGTTGAAATATCGTACATAAAAATGCAATCTATGATACAAACCATTTTATTTTTATACGACGTTAGACATCTAGCGTTGAAATATCGTACATAAAAATGCAATCTATGATACAAACCATTTTATTTACAAGTGTTGCCAATAAATAAACAATGCTTCTAAATGCAAAAAATTAAGACGTTAATATTCAAGTTTTCACTTCTGCCGGCACTCCCGGAGTGCAACCCGTCTTTTTTTTTTAATTAAAATTTTGGTATAAAGGTCTTGGTGGACAAAGTGTTGCATCAACATCTGCAAGTCCTTCATTTGGATTGTTCGCGAAGCCGTCAACCGGAACAGTAACTGCACCAGGAACTGTCACGACTTCCAGTCAGGCTCCATCGATCGGCTTAGGCGGCGTCGATACTTCTCAAAACAAATTAGGTATTTGGCGGCCATTCTAGATTTGTTAATAATAATAATAATTTATTCCATTTTTTCCATATACATAATAATATAGGACCTATAGGGGGCTATGTTGGCCGTACATAGGATGGCCCTTACAAACTAAATATATGAAGGGTACACGGGAAGAAGGCGGTTTGTCAAAAAATGTAAATTGTGCAGGAGAGCATTTTGAAGTGTTTAAGATTGTACCATTTACATGCTGATGCATTTCTTTCAACGCTTATAACTTTTGACCTAGCGTATTCTTGTCTAAAATGAATACACCAACAGAAAGGTACGACTTTTGGCTACAAGATGGCATAAAAAAAATTGGTTGTCTGTAAAGTCGGTTTACGGACGATACGTGGTAACGTATTCCGCTCGAATATCATATTTAATAATACATTACTGCGTGCAGCTGGTGTTTCATCAATTTATAAGACGTTATCACAAAACTTAGTCCACCATCTTTAGAAGTCCGCCATATTGGATTTAGAGTGGCGTCACTTTATTTTTCGAGTTATTCTCAGCAAGCCCTTTCATTTGATACCCATATTGTAGGAAAGCATAATAAAATTAGTCCGCCATCTTTATAAGTCCGCCATATTGGATTTAGAGTGACGTCACACAGCTAACCATGCATTGTCATTCAAACTAAACGTGTACCTATACAAATTTTCATCTCAATCGGTTGATGATATCTGCTTCAAAATTACCGAAGGCATTCTAGTCGCTCATTTAGTAACGTTAGGAACGTTACACTTTTTCGTGCATGCAGCCGGTGTTTCATCTTTTTATTTTGACGTGATTCATCAATATATAAGACGTTATCACGTCAAAATTAATTTCGAATTTTTACTGACAAATCGCCTTCTTCTCGTGTACCCTTCATATGTAAACAATTTGTTATTCAATGTACAAACTCAAAATTCAATTGTTATTAATTTTTTCTGTCTTTAATAGGGGCTACGGGCGCTAATGGAAATGTTGCAGATAAGAAAGCGGTAAAAGAAAATCAGATTCCGAACGAACTGACACAGTTGATAGACGGATTTAAAAATCATGTCAAACAACAGAAAATGTTTAGTTCAGATGTCGCGAGATGTTCGATAAAACCTTTACGTAAAATACAAGAAGACATTGAAGGACTGAGAACTATGTTGACAGAACTTATTAACGGATTGACTGCAAATCGGCAACAAGCCGATAAATTGAAGTTCGATACAGCTAAAACAATATCACATGCCGAAATGGCTCAACGAACTTACGATACGCCACCTGGCTTTCAGTTCGATAATACGGCACCTTTGCAGTTTTTTATCGAAACCGTTTCGCACTTCGAAGTTGAAATGAACACCATCAGACAACAAATAGAAGAAACAGAGAAACACATACGATCGCTCGAGAAACCTAGAAATTTAAGTTCACAAGGTAATTGCACATACCGCTAAACTAGCGGTATATGCTTTATTATCGCTTTGTGCGTCAGAGCTGACTTTCGTTCATATAGGAAGTTATATCTAAGTTAATTTCACACGAAATCCATTCAAATTGAAGCTTTTTGAAAAGAGGAGATTCTAATCTATAAAACAGAACCATTTTTAAATCAATTCGAGTTCATAAATACTATTAAAATTGTAATTGAAAATCACAAACAGCAGTTGTCGGTTGGTCTGTACGTATGTACGTACGTCACGACTCTACAGATCGCAATTTTGGTCGGATTGCCTTGGGTTATATTTTATTCACTTTGTTTACTATCAGACCAGAACCCTATTTAAATTCACTAAAATGTGTTCAGTAGTTTAATTTCTATAAACAGTTTTATTTTATTATTTTTGACAGCTAATAGTTTAAAAAAACAATATAATAATTGCTGTGTAAATATAGTGTAAATCCATGAAACAAGTGCTACACTTCTATACCGTGATAACACCACTACACATAGTAGGCTTCGTGGCGTAATGGTTATGCCGTTAGATCCCCAAGGGCAAGGTCCTGGGTTCGATTCCTTACGAAATAATTGATTTTTTTTCTTTTTTTTTCTTTTTATTTTGTTTTATTTTATTCCACTTGATATTAATTATATAATATTATATTACATATGTATAGGTAGTTCTTATTTTTTTTTATTTTTGCAAACTTAAAAAAAAATATTTTTTCAATTTTTAATTATTTATTTCTTTTAAATCTTTTTAAATTTATTAAAAATATTTTTTAATTGTTATTTTTTTATCATACAGTGGAAAACTTGCGGGATGTGCACTTTTGGTTTTGCCATCTATATTTGACTTTGTTTTTGGTTACATTTGTTTTTATTGACTGCTGTTTCTTTTATACAGAGCTGGCTTTGGGGATGCGGAGATTACACGAAACTTTCATCGCTTTGGCGGGACGTCTGCAGTCGGTTCACAACCAAGTCGATTCACAAAAAGAACAATATTTAAATCTTCGTAAATTTATTCTTAAAGATTCTTCAAATGTCTTTGAAGAAAAATCGAAAATAGGAGATCTGTCTTTTCAAAGCCATTTGGCTTCGACGATTGCATCGGTCGGATCGAAAATTTCTGTAGGACCGACACCGTTTTCGACGCTCGGAAATTCACCGTTTGGTTTCATGTCGATACCTCAACAATCCACTCAAACGACAACGGCTCCGACTTTCTCGGGATCTACATCGGGCACTCTAAGTAAGTAACCGAATTTCTAAAATACAATATATATGTTATATTTAATTTCAATTCGTTTTATGCAGTCTAATGCACTGCATGTACGTAATCTGCTAAATTTTGATTTCGATATCAGATTCTATTTGTATTTAGTAGTGTCCGACCGAAACTAGTTTTACGGCCGAAACCGAAACCTGAAATTTCATAATTTCGTGGGAAAAATAAAGTAAACAATATAATAATCAGTCTTTTTTTTTAAATCAATCACATATTAATCATTTAGACTCTAATATTTTAACTAATGATTAACTTCTCATATCATATTATTACTCCCCTTATTTCAAAAATAAAATAAATATACTTTTTTTTTTAATATTATGTAATAAAATAAAAGCTACAAAACAAACTTACTTTTTGGTAAAAAGTATTTACCTAATAAATATGTTTAGGTAGGTACACAAAACAAAAAAAAAACACGCTTTCATCTTAAGAACAAAAACATTTCTTCTAAACTTTGGTCATTTTGTTAACGAACTACAATAAAATTAAAATTAATAAGTATACCAAATACAACAACTAAATAAATATTTTTAATGCAAGTAATACTTCAATCAAAAGTATCAAAATAAAAGGATCGAGTTTTCTCTCGAACTAAAAAAAAAAAAAACGCGGAGAGCGGAGGCATAAAAGACACTTCGTCGCTCGCAGCTGCACCGAACATGTCTGATTTCAGCCCAAAACCTCCCGAATGGAGTTTCGGCCCGATGGCAGCCGTAACCGAAACTAAGCCGAAAGTAGTTTTTTTGCCGAAATTTCGGTCGGACACTAGTATTTAGTCATGTCGTCTAAACAAACAATTTAAAAACGTAGCAGCCTTTCGAACAAAAAAATGTAGAAACATTTTACTCACATACAGGTTAGCTGTCAAAAATGCATTTGCTTTGTAGTATTTTGTCACAATTACGTTTTTGTGCTCTCTTAACACTGATTTAATTACGTCACCATAGTCTCAAAAAACTTATGAACAAAATCACTGGCACACTGTTTCTGTACCATACAAGTATTTGATGTCATTTCAATGAAAACAAAAGAATGTCATTTCATTAACTGATTGCATTAGGGCTACTGTTAGGTTGCTTGTTTTTGTAGACTGGGTTCAACTCGGGATCGCATTTGTATAGAAATATATTGCATTTTAAATTTCAACGTAACTAAACCGGTGTTAACAGTGCTTCGTTAACGTCATTTAACATTGCTTGTAAATTATTGTAATTCTTTTCTTTTTTTGTATATTATTTTTAAAGGTCTCTCTCATGGTTTTAAGTAAAAAGTAACGGGTGAGAGATTTTTATTTTTATTTAAAAACAATAATTAATTATCTAAGATTTCAAGCTTCATTTACTAATGTGTAGCGTTTTTATGTAATCTTTTTCTAAAGAAAAAAAAATAAACATTAGTTTCAATTTAATATCATGTTCGTGATTTTTTTTAAATGGTTATAATTTAACCAGGCAAACTAGAACTGTAGAAAACATTCGAACAACATTTTTGTAAAGCATGGTGTAACGATTACACTCTTGTTTGATTTTGTTTGCCAGTAAGAGCAAAGCATAATACATTGTCTTTGGTAATAGTAGGACAGCTCTCAAAAATTTTCAGATAGGTATTTGAGGCAGCGTGAAAATTTGTGTAACACTTCTTTTGTAATGTCTGAACACAAAATCGAAAGTCTTTGATTTTGTGTTCAGAAGAAGTGTTACACAAATTTTTACGCCGCCTCAAATACCTATCCAAAAAATGTTTGATAGCTCTTGGACTATAACTTATAAGACTGTTGAATGAATATTAATAATTGAAGATCAGTTGCCGTTTGTATTTGTTATTCATCTGCCATCTGGTGGATGCAAATGTAACTTACATATCACTTAGTTACTAGTCGAATAAAAGCCGTTCTTTTGATGCAGAAATAAACATTCTTATCAATGAAATGTTATGGCAATAGCATGGGATGTCTTTTCGAAGTTTTTGTTTGTTAGGTTAGACTGCCATTATGCGACATACGAGTGTGATTTTTTTTGTGTAGGTTGGGGAACACCAAATCAACCGAACAAACCTTTCTCATTGTCGTTTGAGCAAACGTCCTTACAGTATGGTGCCCAATCAGGCTCAGACAATTTTCAACTACAGAAACCACCACTCGGAAATAAACGTGGGAAACATTAGGTATTTTTTAATATTCGTTTTTTAAATCAGAATTAAGATTACTTATTTTCTGCTCAACAAAATGTTTAAATAATCTTCATGTAATTTATGATGACCAACTATTTTTTTATTTTTGATAACCCGATCTCACAAAATAGTAAATCCATGTACCACCTCAGAACCCAACAGCAGTGTCTGATCGACCGTGATTTTTCAGTTAAAGCCGAACTATGGTTGTTTTGTTTTTTCTTCACATTTGGCCAAAGCCGAAAGGACTGAATAAATAAAAAAAAAATTGGTTGTCTGTAAAGTCGGTTTACGGACGATAGTTTTACGTGATAACGTCATAAAGAAACATTGATGAACTCTCTGACGTCACGCGAGAAGAGAGAGAAATGCGTACAAGCCGACGCTTGGGCCGATCGTGCCTCTCTATCGCTTATACCGCGCTCTCGCTTGCACGCTCAGGCTCAGGCGGAACGTTACACTTTTTCGTGCGTGCAGCCGATGTTTCATCAATTTATAAGACGTTATCACGTCAAAAAAAAAAAAAAGAAAGGAAAATACACTTTTAGTTCAAGAGAAGGTGTTTATTTTTAACAATTCACAATTTTTTAGTAAAATTTTAAAAATACAAAATCAGATCTGTTGTTAGGCTCTGAGAATTACCACACAATTGTCGATTAATTGCGCACACTTACGTATAAATAAGAAATGTTTAAATATATCTAAATTCTAAGATAAAAATAAAGATTTCAATTCATTTTTATGTGCGATTATTGTAGTGATAATTCCAAGCATGCAATCCTTTTTAATATTTTCGATAGGATTTTGTATCCGATACTAAAATATTAAATTAAACACGAATCTGCTTGCAAACTTATGCAATATATTAATATTAATTCATCTAAATAATATATAAATAAACGTATTTATAAAAAATAAAAAAGGTCTTTGCACAAAAATTTATAATTCAAATAGCGCCGACTTGCAGAACTGGTATTAATAATTGAAAAGCGTCTTGAATGTATGAACTGCTGTTGGTAGCCTATAAACAAAAGAATATTGTTCTTATATTTGGAATGATTCAGTAGCGACTATAAGAATGAAAGCATTGGCTTAAATACGAAACAAGTGAAGACTGTCGATTATAGACGCTCAGGAGTAAAGGTCATCAAACTTGTGACCTTGTATGTAACAATTGTACATCCCTAACTGTGGGGAAATGTTTTTGAGGAAAACGGTAATTTTTTTAATCGATAAAATAGCATCCTACGCAAATATAATTTTATACACAGGTTTGCATATTTAAGCCGATTAAATATTGCCAAATGCCAAAATTGAGTTTTATGCCAGGACTTCACATGGCTATTTGTATTTGGCAAACAATTACCAAGTGTGGAGGGTCTATTTGATAAAGTGTTGGCCTTATTTGCCTATTTGACAAATAAAGCCAATACCAAATACGTGTTACCGTGCGCTTGTCGGTTTTTCGAGGCACATCAAAGGAGTCAAATAGGCAAATAAACCGTCCACACAATGGCTATATTCAGAAGCGCACGCGCCGTGAACCTGTACGGACGTGCAGTATTTTTGCGTCTGTGCTGTGAGCGAGAACTGGAACAATTACTATTGAAAATTAGTTGGGACAATGAAACAGTGCTAAAATTCCTGGAATTTTGAATCTGCGTTCTGCTGCCAAATGTTTGTGTGTTTGCTATTTGACTGCCATGTGTGGATGGTCGTATTTGCCTCTATTTGCATGTTTGTCTTGAACGTCATATATTTTGCCAAATACAACAAACACCCAATAGCGAACACAAATAGCCATGTGAAGTGCCACCTTTATACCATACCTCAAAGAACACATTTGTTATAAGGGAATTCAGTTCTGCATTATATGACTGATTTCCGAAAGTATCTAGTTTTTCAGAAAACTTTGCAGCAACGACACCGATCAGAGCTGTTAAATTTGATGTCAACCTAGAAATGAAACAAAAAAAAGATAAGTGTTGAATTAGTCATTTCAAACGCAATGAATTGTTTTTTCTTTTCTTTCACACTTACTGTACGAGACTGTCCGCTTCATCTGCTGTACTTCTCCTTTCTTTAATCAGCAACAATTCAGCCGATTTATGAAATTGTTCAACTGCTGCAGCAGTTATTCTTGCTAACGTTTCTATCGCTTGTTCATGCGCCTCCGTGGTATCGTTAATATTTTTCATATTCGATTCGGCTTGTTCCCAAACAGTCAGCAGCTTGTCATAAGAAATATTTACACCTAGATCCGTCACCGCATTTGCTAGTCTATCTTTGATCAGAGATATATCATTTTGTTCGTCTTCTTCTTCATCGGGTAGTTCACATAGTTCTCGGACTTGTAACATCGTTTCCTGTAAATCGTTAAGTTCTTCGGCAGTATAAGTTTCGATAAGCCCGTTTAATTTAATATCACACTGTTTCGAAAGCATTTCGAGCGCTTCGAGATGAACCAAGCCTTGATGATCGTCGAAAAGGGTTTCAAAATGCACCTTTTTAATTTCTTTCTTTTCCTCAATTTTCCTATCTTCTAATTCATTTTTTTCTTTGGCTTCCCTTAAAATCCGCGATAAAACCGGTTTATCCGAATCCAAACCAAGCATTGCTCTTTTTTTAGCTAATCCTGGATCACCTTCTTGCAATACTTCCATTGTTTTCTTGCCGATTACTTCCAGCGTATCTAAGCCTGTATTAACTACCTTAGAACCTGTCGTTTCTACTAACTTTGTTACTCCCGATAGCAAATTCCCAAAACCGAAACTGCTGCTTTGATTTTCGTTTGCCATTAATTGTTCAGTTTCGATTTTTTCCTCCTGCTTTTTTTCTTTTTCTAGCTTTTGTATTTTCGCCAATTCCTCAGGACTCGGAGCACCGATTCCACTTTCAAAGACAGTTGTAATTCCTTGACTGACTTGACTTGTGAATGTTTGCATACTGTCTGTTGCTGTAGATAAAATCGATGAAACTCCCCACCCATCCCATTTTCCCCATGCGTTATCTTTCTTTTCCTTATCGCTTTGAACTGATAATTTTTCTAATATTGAAGTTACGTCTTTCTTTGATTTAGAACCAATCGGTGCTTTGACCGGTTCCCAATTATCGAAATCATTCCAATCAGAACCCGTTTTTTCATCTTTAGTGTCATCTTCCCAATCACCAAAATCATCTCCCCAATCGTTAGCGTCGTCTTTATTTTCATACGAAAATTTCGAATTAAATAACTGATTTTCATCTGTTTTATTCTTTACGTTGTCGTCGCTTTTTGAATATTTCTCTTTTGTTTTATCTTCTAATTGTTTCGCTGTTTCTTTGTTTTCATTATATTTTTTTACGGATTCAGCTGCTGCCCAGTTGTCAACGTCCGGTTCCCAACAACCAACTCTTTCCGGAGGATCTGCATATTCTAATCCTTTATTGTATGTTGTTTTTTCTTCTGGTACGAATGGATTGTCTTTACTAGCAGGCCATTTCCAGTCATCAAAATATTCCCAACGTTTCTCGGTAGTTTCTGAGTTAACTACATTAAAAGTTATGTCACCACCGGAAGCATTTTTCTTCATTTCGCATTCCTTTCTTCTTTCTTCATTATATTTTTTAACATACTCTGAAGCTGCCACATTATCAGCACCGGGAGCCCAACATGCAACCATTGGCGGAGGCTCAGAATTTTCAAATTGGCTCTCCAATTCCTCAGGACTATCAACGATTTGTGATGTAACAAAATTGGTTTCTACGCAAACTTTTTCCTGTTTACCTTTTAGTTTATTTCTTGTATCGCATATCTCGTTTACGTCTGTATCAGTTTTGCTTTCTTTTGAGTATTTTTCTTTAACAGAAATTGCAATCGATTCTGATTTTATTTTATCAGTTTTACCTGCTACATGTTTTTGTTCAGTGGTGACAGCCACATTTGAGAGAACAGACACTTGTTCAGAAGTTGATGTTTCGTCATCGTCTTCAAAATCTTCATCAGCACTTTCAAATGCTTCACTATCAGAAGTGTCGGCCTGTGCCATTTCACTTTATGTCAAAACTGATTGGTTTAATAATTCTGTTTAAAAAAGATACGTGTCACAAATCTGACAAGACGTACTCACTATTGTGAATTGTGGTTCAGACGCAACCAACGTCACCCCAGTCGGACATGTTGACAGAAGTTTTACAGTAATTCTCAAACTGTTTTAATTATTTTGTGAACAGCAAGATTATACTTTTAAATATAAGAACGTGATTATAATTGTCAGCACTGACTACTGAGGTAAAATTAAATAATGTAGGTAAGTAATATTAAATTTTTCTGTTAAAATTCAAATTAAAGTGTCAATATCTATGAGATAACATTATGAAATAACGACAAAATATTAAAATAATTACGTGACGTCACTCCTTTCTCAGCGTTTTATGAACTCTTTTTTTAAAGTTACAAAACAAAAAAAAAAACAGTTGTGTGGTTTTAAGAAACCACGACGCAAGTGAAACTTTTATTGGATTGTAGGCGTTGGATTGTAGACACTTATCCATCACGATTAATTATAAACAACAATATTCACATGAATACACGAATAAAAACATGTAAACACTGTACAGCACTTGCCCGCATGACAGACTGACTATGTGTTATACATACTACACGGTCAGCTGATGCTAACCATGGGCTCCGCCATATTGGCCTTGGCTGCTCTACCGAGCGCCTACTCCGAGCGCCTTTCACTTTACCCCTACTCCGCGGCCGCCTGTAATGCGACATGCAACAGACGGCCAGAAAAATTCGGGGCGATAGAATAAAAGTTTCACTTCAAAAACTACACCTGTTTGTTTTATGCTAGTATAAATGCATTGTGAACGTGTTGTTCAGTTCAATTTTACCGTACTTAGTTTGAGATTTACTGATTCAATAATAATGCTGACCTCGCTTCCAAAAGTTTTTTGAAACGAAAAAAGAACCAAAACCAAAATGATTTAGCAAACGGCGTTGCGTGTTTAGTTCCATCAAACCGATACTAGATGCCGCTGCGTGTTTATCCTTGAAATGAGCCTACGTACCGTCGCGCTATTGAATACATAGCGGCAAATATTTGAAGCGAGGTGTGCTGACAAATCCAACTGGAATGGAATGTGGGTTGGCTTCGTTCACGCAAGCTGCGATGGCATCAGTTTAACATAGCAGTCGGCAGGTCGGCTGCGTACATATTGGTTAAGTTGGACAATTTTTTTTAATTTTGACACTGCGCTTTTCTAATTATTCATTACACTTGTTTGTGAAGCATCAGTACAGTATTGAAGTCGGTTGTTTGAGGCGTTTCTTTTTTGTTTCGTATTAACGCGCTGGTAAAAAAAAGACTAACGAAACGAGTGGTTCGTGTTGTGTTGCAATTGGAATGTGATACGCGATTAGAAAATTTTCGCTAATGTGACAGCAGTGTGATGGTTTTGTGGAATGCTGTGTAAGTTCGCGGGTGTGTAGGGCAACATGAGTTAAACTTGACGTCACATTTACTATATCGTTCATGATAAAATAATAATGAGATATTCAACATGGCCGTGGTGTAACTCATAGATAATACCATTTCTGTACGGTGTGTTTTTTTTATTTTAAGTGTATGATTGTGCCGCGTTACTACAGATGTGAATGGATTTGATATATTGAATATGCCCAGGAGAAGAAATGGTGAAATTCCTTTACCCGATGGATGGGATGAGGCGAGAGATTACGATGGAAAAGTTTATTACATCGATCATAATAACAAGAAGACGACCTGGATTGATCCCAGGGACAGGTAAGGAAGATTTATTGAAATTGTTATTTTAGTTTTAATCAATGTCCCCCCCGCGACAACGTGTTATTTTTTTTTTATTCATTAAAATGCCGATCTTCGCCGAGTGCTCACAAGGAAGTATTCTTTCTCTCTCACTTTTCTGCATACGCGAGATATGCATAACGCTGATTTCTTCGTAAGTAATTCTTATTGAACTGGTAGCAGAGATATATAAATTCCTTAATTGAAATCCATGTGCTGCCACCTTTTACAAAACATTTGCCGTCATGGATTTGCTCTTTTTTTTACGATTTTAATTTATAGATTCCAGCTTCTAACATGTTTACAGTTACATATTAAAATGTACATTTGAATATCTACATTGGCTATTTTTAATGAACTTAGCGTTTTATATATTCATATATATATATTATATCTAATATGGTCACAAAACAAAAACAGTTATGTTGATTTTCATATTTGTATCTCTACGTACTTTTTTTAACTTTGGGATGTTATTGCATTGCGTAACGTGCATTTATACATTTAAATATCAATTATTACTAAACGGGTTATTAACCCTTCAGCGGAAATTGTGTGGGCTGCAATAAAAAGAGACAGCACTGTCGTAAATGCCGCACCGAACGAAATTCACTTTCCAACGTATAAGTTTTAAATTTTAATAAACTCGAAGTTGAACCGACAATGGTGTTTTTTTTGTCAGATGAAAAACTCAATCACAAATTAATATCGATCATAAGCGGTTTAGTCATTTGACCACATATTATGTGTATAAATCGTGTTAAGATTTTTATCTATTTGTCAGTATCCAGTGTTTGTTGAATTTATTTTAAATTTGGAATTCATTTATCGATATTAATTTTAGATTGATGTGTTTGATAATGGAAAAATTAAAAAAGAGATACCTATTTGTTCGTATTTGCGTAAATGGAACGCATATTTTAGAACAAATAAAAAGAAAATTGTAGTTATCAAGGACCAGGCTAAATTCTGAATGTTTTGAATATTTTATGAAAACGGAAATATAATTAACGACTGCATAACAGTAGCAGATAGCAGATATTATATAGAATTTGTTGTTTTACTGAATGACGTTGAACTTATTTCTTACCCCCGGGGCTCCGGCATTTCGCGTGATATTGCCGATTTTTACGGGAAGCTTATACCTGAGTTTAGCCGCGAAAGAAAGCTCCTTACGACTTCTATATTTCTGACAATTATTGTAACTGGATCAATGCTGGTTGTTTCGTCTTGTGTGTTTTTTCGGATTTTTACCCACGACGGAACGGAGCAGGTATATGTGTTTAGGGTGAGAGGTTGTTTGTTTGTCTGTGTGTTTGTTTGTGCACTTGAATATCGCCCATTTATCTCGAAAACGGCTTGATCAATTCAGATGCGGTTTTCTGTAAAATGTTTGTAATTCATCTGCGATGGTTCTTAGCGCAAGAAATCTCTAAAAAGTTTAAAATAAAATAAAAAACAAAATTAAAAATTTTGAAAAAACCCACGACAGATGTAAACGTTGTAATTGAAAAAGGATTCAATAAAATTTTGAAATCCCCCGACTAAAAGAAGGTAAGTAATAATCAAAGAAAATCCGTCGGTGGCTGCCATCCGCTGCCCTGAAATTAACTAAAATATTACAACTTTCAAATCACGTTGGGTACGTAAATAATTGTAGTCTTCAATGGATATTTTCCTATTCTTAATTCTGGGCAGCGAATGGCAGCCACCGACGGATTTTCTTTTATTACTTACCTACTTTTAGTCGGAGGGTTTCAAAATTTTATTTAACCCCTTTTCAATTACAACGTTTACATCCGTCGTGGGTTTTTTCAAAAGTTTTTAATTTTGTTTTTTATTTTATTTTATAGCTATTTGATTCGACACGTAGACGAGAAAACGTTTTTTCCAATATGTATTTTTGTCTGTATGTCTCTACCGGCATCACTTGATAACGAATTTTGATGAAAGATGATTTTACTGTCACCCAAACTCAAAGTATACTTGTTTCTATGACTCGTTGAAATCTGAAAACTTTATCAATTCGCTTTTGAACTTTATTTTTAAAGAAATATTAACAACAAATTGTAAATATGAATCCGTATTAGGCCCGTGGCTGGTATCGATAATTCAAAGTGGACTTTTTACATGTTGAGCGAGTCAAAACAAAAAAAAAATGGTTGTCTGTAAAGTCGGTTTACGGACGATAGTTTTACGTGATAACGTATTCCGCTCGAATATCATATTTAGGGTCAGGTGGAACGTTACACTTTTTCGTGCGTGCAGCTGGTGTTTCATCAATTTATAAGACGTTATCACGTCAAAAAAGTAGATTCTTGAACTTATACGTACGCGCGTTTGAAGTCAAACCTAATCACGCCAAAGAAATAGGTTTTTAATTTGCATGAAAATATTTTTTATTCGTTATTATATAAAACATCGTCTGACCTCTGTTATTCACCATCAGACGAATTTTTGGTAAACACGCTTAAAATCCAATTATTTAACAAAATTTTCAAGGCGTACGGTTGACCGAGCATCTTCGTCCTGTTAATTTTGATGTTACGTCGACAACTTCATCGTGTTAAAATTGATCTTGCAGAGCGTGCGCTCGGATTGTAAAAAATCACTGTCGTCATGTTTTTCATAACGCGCCAAAAGAAGTATAACTTAAAAAATTTGCGAACAGCTATTAAAATAATATTGGAATTTGAGGTATTTCCTTCGACCATTGTGCAATGTACAGCAAATTGGGATGAGTGAGCTATAAGCACGCAGCTGTTCTAACTTTCACTTGCATTAAAAATCTAAAGCCAGTCAGTTATAATATAGTTTATTGAGTATAGGTACTGATTATTATTGGTAGGTTGGTATTATTATTTGTTGCAACAATTGTTGCACATTATTGGTTCGATTAATTATAGTAATTGTTTTATATCCGACACAGTATTTAAATTTAACGTATAATTTAAGGCCCCGGTTTAACACTTATGGTTAGCCGATGGAATTTTCGTTGCAAAAACATTGAAATGCAGATTTTCCCAACATTGCAAGCTTTCATGCTAATTCACATATTATAGAATTGATAATATTAATAATAATGCGTTTAACGTCCTTTTCTCGAATTTGTCATAACAGACGCCATTCGCACCATTACTATTTTCCATCTATCACACTTCCCGTTATTTTCTACATTTTTCAACTTCAACTAATTAATAGCAATGAGCGAATGAAGGCATTTTAGGACATTTAAGATAAGGTGGGCAAATTTTGAGCATAGGAGTTTGACAGGTAATCTGCCATGGCCTTGAATAAGGAACCATCTCGATATTTATCTGGAATTATTGAGGGAAACCATGGAAAACCTCAACCCAGATGGCCGGTACAGGAATTTCGTTCTAATTGCATGGTTTTCGGATATTTTCAGTTATGTTTAGATGGGCAGGAATAAATCCTAAATTTTTGTTGTATTACTTTAGAATGGCTGAACCGATTTTAGTATCAACCAGTATAACTATAAATAAGATTTTTTTTTGTTCCGGCCCGGCTCGCTCGGGTGGTATTTAGTTTGATAGCGAACATCAAATGCTACATCAGCGAACACCACGCAGCTCATGGAAGTCGCGATCTTCGACTTGCTTACTGCTCATCCAACGTTTGTCGTAGCGTTATAATATATGTGCCTATGCTAATCGGGAAGAAGTTTAAACAGGGAAATAATTTTTCAAATCGGTTCAGTAGCTCGTGAGAAACTACTCGCCGAAAACAAAATTTTCCTCTTTAGTATTGATAATAATACGAATAGTAACTCGATACGGTTTAGTGACTAATCTGGAAATGATTTAGTGTGGTCAGTATAGGATGACTTAATGGAGAAAGAAATGCTAGTTAATTGTTCTATATTATGTTATGAGAAACTCCATGTTATACACAAATGCGTCATTTTGTAGGTTTTGTTATAAAAAAAGAACGTTCAGAATTCGATATCTGTGATTCATTTATTTTAAAACTCATTGTCTAGTTATTTGTTGTATATGTTCAAAGTTCAAAATTCTATTATAGTTCAACTATGCGGTACTTTTAACAATAACCAATAAATAAAGCTGAAAACCGTGGTTTTACACGGAAATTATTTCGACTTATTTTCGATCACTTAAAACGATCACCAGATATCTTGATTTGAGTATATTTATCGTGAACTTGATGTGAACATCGCTTGATTTGGGACGCTTGATATACTTTTTAGGATTCCGTAACCCAAAAGGAACATTCGAAAAGCGAAACAAGATGCTCTCACCGCCAGTGTGTAATGTCGTATGACCTAATTATATGGGGCAATGTTAAATATGCTAATGAAGTTTTTATATTACAGAAAAAATAAATTAGAATTATAGTAAACGCTACAAATAAGGAACAATGCAAACCCCACTTTATCAATTTAAAAATAATGTCCTTCTACTCAGTCGTTCTGTACCAACACTTGATTTATATATTCATACTCACCTAGACAGATTCGTAAATTATGAAGAAGAACTTCACAGTTACGAAACGCGATTTAAGAATGACATCAAACCTCCTCGCCATAGGCTAAAAAAATCTGAACAATATTTAAACGCAATTCATGCATACAACAATCTTCCACAAGAGACGAGATTGTTGAATGGAGTTCATAATTAATTTTAAACCAATTATTGTAATTGTAACTTTTATGACAATGCGGTACTGTAATTTTTTATTACGTTTAGCTGAATAAAATTATTATTATTATTACTTTTTAAACGAATTTCATCGTTCATTTCTGGTATATTTTGATAAACGAATTTCCCAGATATTTACACAAATGTATCCGACCTCAAAAGGCTGTTTGTTATCTCTTTATCAGTCACTGTTTCCACATTATTTTTATAGTCTTATCTTACTTGCGTATCGAAATACTAATTTCATTTATCTGTGGAATGTGTTTTTTCGCTAAATTTGATAACAAAATGTTCTTTATTTAATCAGCGACTATTAATTGTGCCATTTTCATGTTGAATTAAAATTTTTTGAAGTGCAAGTGTTGAACTTTGTTATATTAGATTAAAAAATAACTGGTACCCAGCCACGAATTTCAAGGAAAGCACTGTTTAATATTAGCACTTTTCACTAACGTTTACCTGCGGATTCGCACGCGTTTCTGTCAGTTTGAACACAAAAATTGAGGGCATTAGAACTTAGTAGTTATATATAGGCACTTCTTTGACGTGATTAAAAACTGATATGTTTTAATTTGAACTGGAGTGAGATTAGCATAAATACAGCTATTAAAACATAGTCTCTACCATACTCTATCCTCTTCACTCAGTGAACCAAAAAACTACTACAGCGATATACGGTGACGGCTGTCCACTAGTGTATGTCAATGGCCGCTACCTCTATTTTATTGGTAGCAACTTCATGGTGTTAATTTTGATGTTACATTGTCGTGCGTGCCGTAAAAATTCACTATGGTCATTTTTTTCCTAACGCGCCGAAAGACCTATAGCTTCCAGAAAGTGTTATCTGATAACATGCAGAAGACGATTTTTATGGCGGCCATAATGTTTAGTTATCCATGCAGCTACTGTAGTCTTCCTTCAGATAAATAATCTTATTGGAGTACCAGTAGAGAGTGTCCCTACAAGTTTCATCAAAATCGGACCAGCCGCTCTCGAGTGATGCTGGAACAAACACGACAGACAAACATTGTGGAAACTCGTTTTTCCATCCACGTGCCATCAAAATGTCCAAAAACGCTAGACAACAAAATTGCAGGCATAGATCCCGTTACGATAATATAATATGAATTAATGAATACGAATTTTGGATATACCTATATTTTTGAAAAATCGGATGATCCGATAATTAATCGCGGCATAACAGAAAAAAATACAAAACTATGACGTGCGTTTATTGTTGACATGACCCTCGGCATCTGGTCTATTCAGGCGTTTTTAGATTGCTAATTTGTTTATTAACTAATTATTGTTTAATATATGTTTAATAGCAGTAGATAATGATGCGTATTATTATTTACGTTACATTTTAAACATTTAATTAAATGTTATAAATATATAATATCTGTTTAATGTAAATAATATTCGACACGCGAAGGATGTGTTGCTTTGGTTTTTCGGGATAGCTGCGAATTTGCAAAAGTTGCGAAGGCTTTTTTAGATCAGGAAAAAAACCAATAAGGCCTAGTTTATATGAGAGGCGTTCAACGCGCGTTGGCCCAACGCGGGCCAACGCGCGTTGAACGCTCTTCATGTGTGCTAGGCCTAAGTATTTGCCAACGTAAACCAAATTATATAACTTGAGATATTGTACAAAAAATTTACATTGTAATATAATCAGCGTTGGTTCTTTCCTTTGCCGCTCCATTAATCGAACTGTACTATAATGATGCTTCTTAAATTTGCTACCTTTAATAATTAATCAATGTTACTCTGGAAGAAACAGTGAAATTTTTTTTCTAAATAGGCTCAGAAGTTTCTGAAATTAATATGAACCTTAGTAACGTAAGCTACTGGCTCTTCAGCTATTGACAACACATATTTTAATAAGCCTGAAATTTATATGTTATTTATAGTTATGTTATAAGCCTATATTTATGATGGCAGACATTTCCTCCGGTTGTAACGCAACCCCGCAGAGACCATAAAACGTCCGCTGTATGAGCGCGACGATATTATTATACAAACATATGAGTGCGAGTGAGAGCATTCGGTTGCATTTTTTGACAGCCTCATGAAATTCAGGTTGTTTATTTGTTTCCATGGAATTTTTCCCTGTGTGTGTGTAAACAAATAAATTTCTTGAAGCTGTCAAAAAAGCCATCGGATGCTCTCACGCGCACTCATATTATGTTTGCATAATAATATCGTCGCAGTCATACAGCCGGAAGAAATGTCTGCCATCATAAATATAGGCTTATAATATTACCATAAATAACATAAGAATTTCAGGTTTGTTAAAATATGTGTTGCCGTCTGGCTACTGGCTCTTCAACTAAAATCGATAACACATCAATGAAGCGAGCTCGTAACTCAGAAGTTTCACTTCTTCCGTGATCTTATATGGGTTTTTTATAATAATAAGCGATTCGACTGATCCTTCATGAATGGCGTCAGGATAAGAATGTAAATAACAAACGATATTAATAAATTCGTGTCAAAAGCGACGACCCTGATAAGATGATGATAACAAATGAACACACGACCTGCGCTGTACGCGCGTGCGCATCAAAAAACAAAACATGTGTGGCAAATGATACGTAAGTGATAAACGCCGATATGAAAAGTGGCGTTATACACATTCCGTTGTGATAATAAGCAAAGCGATAATAGAGTATTACATTTATCAAAATATGTAGTTCAGCGCGCTTACAGTCGATTCTTGCCGCTTCCAAAAATTTCCGCGTTTTCGAATACAATTCTCATGAGAGTAATATGCTTCAAGAGCGGCTTGACGCGATAAAATTCAAAGTTTCGAGGACAATATGCTGCTACCAAAAAATCTTTTCATAAGAATGACAGGACGTGAAAGCAGCAAAATTCAAACCTTTGAAAGCAAAATTCTGCTTCCAGAAATGTACTGCGCTGTTCTTTTAAATGCAACGAAAAAAATAGACTATGATACGCGCCACGAATCTAAAAGGCTCGGAAGTTAGATGCGAATGCGGGCTTGCGCTTGTACAGTCTGTTGAAAAACTACAAACTCGCAACTCAACAAAACTAAAGTAACAATAACAACTTGACAATAGCGTGCTCGACTGTACTTTAAAGCAGGAAAGCGACAAGTGACAAAGGCAACGAGCAATCACCGACGAGCGCACGTTCCGTGCAGGTAGCTGGGAGGTGGTTGGAGTCACAACGGCTCTAAAATGTGCCTTTACGACGCTGTTTGTGACTAACTTCCGAACCTTTTAGATCCGTGGCGCGTATTATAGTTATTGATAGACGGGTCCAGTTGAAAATTAATAGCGTTCCTTTGAAGCTAAGAAAACAGACCACTGAGTGAGATGCCGGACCTATGGAGAATTCGCAGTCGAAATTACGTTACTTTTCGTCGAAAGTAAAGAAAAATAGTTTATTAGGTGACACTCGAGTAGTCAATTGGAATTTGGAAGGTCAAATGAAAAATGTTCCTCATATTTATCGAATACTTGTTTCGTTATTCAGAAATATTTCTGGCATAGCGAACATACCTAGTTTATAAATTTATAATAAACAGATGTCCGCCTTTTAAAAAAGAAAACTGACACCTCGCAGACAGACAGACAGACATGGCGGTGTATGCAATGCTTACACAACAATAGAGCGTACAGTACACAATGAGGCATTCCTAAAATGATTGAAATTCCAATAACTTACATTATTATTATTATTACTTATTATTACAATACGGTTTAAAATGCGTACACATATGCATTCATACACCAGGAATTCCCAAACGTTTTTCATTCATATTTGTATTTTATCTATGTTAAAAGAGTCGATCTGTCTATTGTATCGATTTTTATATTGTATTGTAGATATTGCTTGTTTATGTGATAAGTTGTTTACAAGTTACAAGTAACTTTGTAAAAAAAAATAATTTGAAATATTCTATTGTATTACAAGGACAGAAAAGTGGTGATTGCGAACGAGTGACAATGCGGCGAGTAACAATCATCAATTTCGCCCGAATAAAATATAGTCATTTTTGTAATAAGTGCATTCAAAGAACATCATTAACGATGAAGGAACGTTTGGTGGTGGATCAAGAAATAAGCTTTACCAATGTTATGCTAGTGGCCAACGTTTCTAAAAATTTATTTTCATCTTCAGGACCTCAAACTGGTCCGAAAACATTAAAACTACTTAGTTACAAGAACATCGTAAATGAATATTGTAGGTTAGGCGAACGGTAAGACATATTATAGTTTACAATCTTCGCGTAGGATGGCGTCACTTTCGCTTACTGTCCACCCGAAAAGAATTTCCCAAGGGATCGCAACAACCTAGATGTACGTTGATGTAACGTTTGCTTTTTTCAAGAAAATCTTTTTACTTTTTTTCACCGATAATATAAAAAAAAATTCAGTCGATTTCAGAATAGCAAAATATTGTTTTGATGTTAAGCAAAACATTTTCAGCATACATAAAATGTAAACCGTTTTTGTTTTGACCGCAAGAGAGATAAAACAAATGAATTATTGTTCAATGATTCTCAGCTGACCTTTTGACTTCTCCCCGATACCAGTTAACAGTTTTTTTTAAATTCTTTATACTCTGATCTTTTTTAATCACATTATTAACACGTCATTTGATAAAAGCGCATTTTTAACCACAATTTCCTTTGTAAATATTGTTAATTTTTCTGTGAAGTGTAATCGCAATGACACTTAGTATCAGGGACGGCTTCAGGTGACATTAAAACAGTCTCAGCCTAATTGAAAAAAGTGGTTGTCCCCGCGCTCCTGTACTCTTGTCAAGAAAACAAAATTATATTTAAAGTGTTGAATTTTTTTGTGATATGGCAAACTATTTTTGGTGGTACTAAATAAGTACTAAAAAATCTTCTAAGTGAGCTCAAAAAGGGAGGTGGGGGGCTTCGACAAAATCTCATTTAAAAGGAGGTAGGATTAATAATTGAAATCTCGTCAACTTTTTAATTCAGAGAATATACATTTTTATAAGGGGGGGTGGTATCGCAGCCTATTTTTTATTTTTACTAAATTAAATTAAATTCGTGATAGTACACCATTTTTCTCCTCTTCTTTCACAGAAGAAATTTCGTACGTAATCAATATTAACGCTTAAGTATTTAATGCTATGAAACAAAATATATGAACATATCAAAGAAATTTAATTATTTAAAAATTATACGGTAAATCTCACCAGACGAGGAGGGAGGTCCCAGGACATCTTACCAAATGTCACCAGGGGAGGGGTTCCAATTTTTTTAAAAAACACTGCGTAATTAATAGAAGTCTCCTTACGAGATTGACCTAATTTAATTATTTAAACACATTTTAGAAACGTATTTTATTCGTGAGTTTCTCATGTAAAAAAAACCCTTTGCACTCCGGGAGTGCCGGCGAAAGTGAAAACTTGAATATTAACGTCTTACGAATTTTCGATCAAAATGGTTTGTATCATAGATTGCATTTTTATGTACGTCGTACGATATTTCAACGCTAGATGTCTAACGTTGTATAAATAAAAGTTTTCGTCTTACGCATTTTCGATCAGGACACGTGACCTGACGCGAGTTTAACATTTTTTACCCATTACAAAAAAGTGTACAACGCTGCTAAAGAAGTTTTCACTTCAAAAAAAAATTGGTTGTCTGTAAAGTCGGTTTATGGACGATAGTTTTACGTGATAACGTATTCCGTAATACATAACCTAAATTTTAGTAGCTGTCAAACTTGGGCCGAAGCCTACTGCGCTCTCGCTTGCACGCACAGGGTCAGGCGGAACGTTATAGGAACGTTACACTTTTTCGTGCGTGCAGCTGGTGTTTCATCAATTTATAAGACGTTATCACGTCAAAAGTAATCATCAGTCTTCTTGTACGAAAATGTTAATTGTGCCGACTCTGTTTAATATATATTTATAAAATTAATTATTACAATTAATTTAATGATAAATTGAATAGAGAATGAATACATGTAATTAATATTGCAACGTTGTAGTACATACAGCGAAAAGCAATTCTACGACTGTCGAATGCAATTATCTCGAATGACTATTTGCGGTTTTGCATTCCAGATTGGTTACACATTGAATTCCAACGGAATTATAATATTGTATTAATTTATTATTAATAACGTGATTCTATATTATGCATTTGTGATAATCTCCAAACATCCTGTATAACAGTGATTCCCAAAGTGGTCTATATCGACCCCCAGGGGTCGACGACAACTTGCAAGGGGTCCATGTCAACGGAAAAAAAAATGGGGGTCCATGAAATGAAAATGGGGGTCAACGATAGTGAATCTCCTAACAAAAAAAGAAACAAACTGGACATCGTTAACCGAAGAGATTTAAGATTAAATCTAACTAAATTGATGCCAAATGTTGAAAATTTATTATTAAAGCATCAGGTTCATCCCTCACACTAAAAGGATTTATTTTTTGCTTACTTAGTTATTTTATGTAACAGAAAGTAAATTTTAATTTAATTCGTTTAATTTGAATCTAATTAATAAATGTATAAAACTAAACGTTTCACATTACATTTCACTACCGTTATAAATTTAAATCGTTCAAAGTGAGTAGCACTATACCGGTTGTCAAAAATACATTTGAAATAAATGAATTTTCAAAAAATTAATATCAGATAAACAGGGGGTCTATCCAAATCCGAAAAACATGGCAAGTGGTCCACGAGACAAAAAAGTTTGGGAACCTTTGCTGTATAACATACTAGAGGCCCTGTCTGGCTTCGCCCGAATTTGTAGATTGCCATCGTATTTTTGACTTACGTTGCAAAATTCGGTTCCACGAAAAACGCTTTTATTTTAACGCTATAGTATGTAGCCTATGTCCATCCTAAAGTTCCATACTAAATATTAAAGTGAAAATTTTTTTGAAATCTGATGTTTCGGAGACACCCAGACTTATAAACCTTACCTCTTTATAATCTATAGGTATAAAATTCTCGTCTCACAATTTTGGCTTCGCTAATCTCCGAAACCACTGACCCGTTTTTTATGAAATTTTGCGTAAATGTGTTTTGCTTGGTGCAACTTACGCTATACTAACTCTATAGGGTTATTTATTAATTATTCTGTACAAAATTATTTCTTTAAAAAAAAAAACTGTTTTCGTAACATGTAACAACATCTGATAGAATTTACTCAAAGCTATTAGTCCAGAAGCAAACAAAAAAATCTGTTTTACTACCAAGTAGCGACATGTTAGAATTCGTTCAAAGCTATTAATTTAAAAGCAAATCTGGTAGAATTTGCTCAAAGCTGTTAGTTCAGACGCCGGGCCGCAAACGAAATACATTTTGCAGAATTATATCTATCACACCCGGGCGAAACCGGGCCGGATCGCTAGTATTAGTACATATTAGTATTGATAAATTTATATTGGAGTTTAGAGTATCATTTCCAATGAACGCGTTTCTCTTGGAAAAAATAAACACGTTATTTATTTACGCAAATTGAATCCAAAGATGGCGAATTAACATTAAGATATTTTGATTATTTTAATTTACCAATATTTCAAGGAAACTGGTTTCACTTGGAAAATAATAAATGGAAATTTACGTATTTATAAATTGTTTGTTGTTGATCTTCTAGATACAGTTGAATTCCTTTTAAAACGTGCAACGTTTAGACTTTAGAGGAATGCTTTAAACGTGTCCCTTTAGTGGATTTTCCCTGTATCAATGTAAACTTCTCGAAAATTTCCAATTTTTTTCGCAAAATTATTGTTCGTGATGAGTAAACACTATCAATTATTATTCGACTAGCCGCTATCCACGATTTTGCACTAGATTGAGATGAAACACGGCAAAGACAACACTAGTTGAGCCTTCGACTCCACCGTATTATTAAGCACTGGTAGATAAGGTTTTTTCTTATATATCCGTACTTCCACCGTAAAAATTGCTGTACTTCCATCATGTACTCTTTAGCCAGTTTATTTGGGATTTTTATTTTTTATCGAAATAAAATATAGCCTATATTAAAGTCCAGTATTTTACTAGGCGAGTTAAATTTAGTATAATTAAAAAATTGTTCCTGACATCTAGCAGCTATTGCCCGTGATTAAAGGCCATTAATCACATAAATAAATTTTAGTGTTATTAAATTTCAAATTGCTATTCAGGCCGTTGTTCTATAATTAATTGTTGGTATGTACGACTTCTTTAGTGTACAGGTTAGAATTAAAATATCATTTAATACAAAAATAACTGAGATTTTCTCATAGATACACACAAAACAAGAGTAAATAAAAAATTGTTTCTTGGGAATTTTTTAAAGATAATTTACGGATTAAACTGCAATTTTCTAATTCCACTGTCTATTATAAAAGGTCAGGGATAAGCGATCTGCGGACCACATCCGATTTTTTTTTTGTTGCTACCTCGTAGACAGCAGATGAGACACGCAGCAGAAATTCTCAAATTTATTTACTAATGACGGAAACAAAATTCACCCGAGACTGAATATGCAATGTTCGTATTTATGCAGTTTTGTTCCAATAGAATCTATTGGAACAAAACTACATAAATACGATTGAATAGATTTGAGTCGTTGAGGGAAAGTTTGAATGAGGAACAATTTGAGAAAAGAAGCCTCAGATTAATTGAAGGGTGATAATTTGTATTATGTAATCCTAAATACAGGATCACAGTCGGTTTTGAGAGACACTTTTCATACCGAGGTCGTAATTGGATAACACGGTTCTATTGTCCACCAAGTTTTATCACAATCAGTTCAGCTGTTCTCGATTAATATTGGCACAAAAATTCTAAATGTCTTGCTAAAAAAAGGTGATTTCGGTCTTATACACTGACGTTCTAGGGAGTCCAGATCTTTAAAACGGTTCTTGGAATTTGGAAAGAATGTCGTTTTAGTTTTCTTGCAAATTCTTTTCGCGAAAAACATGTCAGTTATTTTTTCAGACAGCTATAAAGAGATATTCAGAAACGGAATTTCCTTTTTTTATGACATTGCATTGGTAAAATAAAAAAAAAAACGAATGCGGACTGGGAGCATAAACCGTTTGCACAAATATGGATTCAGATATTGTGTTTTGTTTTCGTTGTTTACATGACTTAAATTCCTGTCTGTTCTTTTTCAACTACAGGGGGTCACGATCCTTCAAAAATTCTTTTGAAATACAATACGACCTTTCGTTACGAAAACACGCGGGCCTAGGGTTGGGCGATGTAAAGTTTATTCGATCATTGGAACAATCTGAAATTATAATGTAACTAGCGGTCCCGCCCGGTTTCACCCGGGTGCAAAAAAACGAATGGGGGAGGGGGACATGAATCTACGCACGTTCATTTTAGTTTACTGAGATGAATGTTGTGTCCAAATTTCATGATGATCGGAGTTACCGTTCAGAATTTTTTGTCGGACGGACAAATTTTGAGTTACATTTTTCATTGATGCTCCGCTCCTATTGGTCGATATTACTATATAGCCCATAGCCTTCCTAGATAAATAGACTATCCAAAAAAATTTTTTTTTTTTAATTCGAACCACTAGTTCCTGAGATTAGCGCATTCAAACAAACAAAGAAACAAACTCTTCAGCTTCATATATTAGTATAGATAACAGTGCTCACCCGAAATGCGCATTATTATTAAAATTAAACCAAATTGGCTGCAGAAATATTTTGAAAAATTGATTATTTGAATGTTCATTCAATTAGATAAAGTCAAAATAAAAAAATAAAACTTTCGCGTGTAGGTTTGCGTAAATATTACTTAAAGAAACTATCCGTCAGCCATGATGCTTGAACTATATTATGTGTCTCTGTCAGATACATTATATGATATAGTTAAGGTATTTCTGTTTAATTATTATTTTCTTAAATTATATTATATTATACCTATAGGATATATCTAATATTTAAATAAGAAATAATAATTTATAAAGTCTATATATAGTAACATTTTTTTTTTATTACAAAAAAATACTTACGCTATTAACACTAATACGGTAGTAGGCTAATAAGTTAAATAACCTTAAAATAAATCTCATTGCTGACAAAGATGCCGCGATCGGAGCATTTTGAGCACAGCCTGCGGATCACTTGACAATAAACTAAATTCAGATGATCCAGATTTATTTTCAGAATTTTTTTTTTTCACTTTTTTCTTGGTCCGAAAAGTAATGACACTGAACACTAAAAATTATTTCGAATATAATATTGTTTATTTATTCAAAAGATGGCAGCAAATGTCTATGTGTAACGAAACAAGTTCAAAAAATGACAGCTGTTGTGTGGCGGTATAGGTATTAAGAGTTACCCCATCCCTATATGAGACGCGCATACCGAAGCCTATTGTAAAACACGTGTGAAATTAAAGATGGACTATCGCTATAGCAGTGGGTTAAAACGAGATGCAACTCATACAGTCAAGCCTAGATTCTTCCCTTTTGCTACCCGCATATCCTTATTTCGAAGTATTCCATACACATTCTTGTTTCCTCGACATTTCTTTTTTATTTATAAATAATTTGACTATAAAACACAAAAATGAAGTATAATTTCTACATTATAAATAATGTAGTGTGGACAGTAAAGTTTTCTAACATCAACTTTTCGATCAGTAACTAAAATATCAAAAAAATTGTAGTCGATATTTAGGGAGGTAATTTTATTGTACGCATCAACATCGCAGTGAAATTATGTATGTTGTAGAATGTAGATGTAGACGCTCGACAACATAAATGTATCTACCTATAGAGATCTAGCGATTCGTACCATGGATAGCGAATGACGACCAATTTGCGCGGTGCATTATTGACTTTTTTGGCGGACTGTTTGATTCGATACTTTTATACCCGACTACGGCAAAACCGAAAGGAATGGTTATGATTTTAGAAGTCTATTATTTAAACCAGAGGTCCCCAAACTTTTTTGTCTCGTAGACCACTTGCCATGTTTTTCGGTTTTGGGTAGACCCCCTGCTTATCTGATATTGATTTTTTGCAAATTCATTAATTTCAATTTTCAAATGTATTTTTGACAACCGGTATAGTGCTACTCACTTTGAACGATTTAAATTTATAACGGTAGTGAAATGTAGTGAGAAATGTTTAGTTTTATACATTTATTAATTAGTTTCAAATTAAACGAATCAAATTAAAATTTACTTTCTGTTACATAAAATAACTAAGCAAAAAATAAATGCTTTTAGTGTGAGGGATGAACCTGATGCTTTAATAATAAATATTCAATATTCGGCATCAATTTAGTTAGATTTAATCTTAAATCTCTTCGGTTAACGATGTCCAGTTTGTTTCTTTTTTTGTTAGGAGATTGACTATCGTGGACCCCCATTTTAATTTCATGGACCCCAATTTTTTTCCCGCTGACATGGACCCCTTGCAAGTTGTCGTCGACCCCTGGGAATCACTGATTTAAACACTATTATTAATATCTATTCTTATCCAAAATAATGTAATTAAACATGGCGAGTACTCACGTTGTAAGTAAAATTCTAAAGCGTTACACACACAATTCAAATTTCCCGCCAAAATTGTCACTCACATCTCCTTCAGTACATCTTGCCGGCGCCATTGCTTCTAATTTAGAAGTCTATCCACTATAGATAATATATAAAGATCAGTGATACCAATAGAAGTTTGTTCTTTTATTATACAGACGCGTGTGTGTGTGTTTGTGTGTGAACCCTACAAACAACAGAAGGAGGCCTGAAGAATGCAGAAGTGTGTAGATTGGAATGCCACAATGCCCGTGGCCCTTCCATCAGTGGCTTGTCAAGGACAAGGTCTTTCACAGGCGACCCCGACTCGACCTTTTTTTTTTTGTTTGCTCGCGTCTGATGGTCGCGTTATGCTCTCCTGAAGCCTGCGACAAAAGTATGCGATATGCGTGTACTTAAAGTTCGAGTAATATATATACCTTAGACTATAAACAGATAGATTGACTATAAAGAGTGCAAAGTAGTAGATTGTACAGCTCTGACGTCATCGGCGTCTCGGTGTATTGAAGAGAATCTGCCAGTCGGCGTACCCAAATCGACTGGTACGAGCTCGGAGTCCTTGGAGCGCAATTCCCAAAAAACATTGGAATGCCAACTAAATTCCAATGAAGGAAAGGGCGCAAGGAATACTGGAAGAAGACCATGTTACGGTCAAATTACTAAAGGTTTTTGCTTTTTTTCTGATTGATCAACGATTCGAAGTGAGGATGAAGAAGTTGTAGAAAATCTATCTATATACTAGCAGTCCCGCCCGGTTTCACCTGGGTGCAGAGGAACGAATGGGGAGGAGGCACATGAGTACGCACATCCATCTTAGTTTACCGAGAACAATGCTGTGTCCAAATTTCATGATGATCGGAGTTACCGTTCAAAAGTTTTTGTCGGACGGACAAATTTTGAGTTACATTTTGCAACATTTTCCTTGATGTTTCCTTGATATTTAGCCTATAGCCTTCCTCGATAAATGGGCTATCGAACAAAAAAAAATTTTTCAATTGGAACCATTAGTTCCTGAGATTAGCGTGTTCAACCAAACAAACTCTTCAGCTTTATATATTAGTAAGGAGAAAAAACTTTGTACACATTTTTAAGCATATTGCGCGCACGGAGGAGTGTGAGATTCGGCATAGTTAAAGTTCATATGGAGGAGTGCAGAAAGATAAAATGTATGTATAACATGCGTTACAAATACACTGAATTAAATTAAATAAAACATACTGTAAAAAATTATTAATAGTCCCGGGATAAAATCTGCATTTGGTATTTTTACAGGACAAATCTGCTTATATTAGATAATATCCGAAAAACTAGCCTGCAGAAAACCAAATTACAGATTACTGTTGCACGCATTTCAATATATTTTAGTAGTCCAAATCTTTGATTAACGTCTGAATAGAACTCTTCAAATAAATAAAATTGTCGACCAATTTTTTTCAGACTAGATATATTGGCAAAAAATAATATAAAAATATAAATCAATATAACAAAAGATGACGTTTCGATCCGGATTTGGATCTTCTTCAGAAATATCTAAAAAAATATAAAAATTAATTAGTATTAGCTACTTATTTTCTAATAGAATGCACGATTGAATGATAGTTTGAATGATTAAAAAAATTAATAACAAACAAATATTTTAGTAGTATTGATTTTGTCGTCTCGAGTGAAGAATTCCGTTTTTATTAGAGTAGATGTCGACAGCTCGGAGACGTTTAGACCTTTTGAATGGAATCCGGAAAACTATTAAAGCAATAGGCCAGCTATAATACGTAACTGCTAAAGTGTATGTAATTTTTACTATGTACGGTGTTTATTCTGGCTAATGCTACCTGTTGCAAGTACAATAAATAAAGTACATAATTTTATTATCTGTATTCTGTGGCAACAAAACAAATGAACTCTTAAATATTACATCAATACCAAAACAAATGAACTTTAGTAAAGTTTTTAATTGACGTGGATTTCAGTTAAACCGTAGACTTTTTGTCAGTCTAATTTGTTCCGGGTTCACTAAAACATAACTGAACCGATTTTAGTTAAGATGAGACATTTAAAATTTGGCACACATCGAACTATCGTGTACTCTAATGACAATGATGTAACATGACAAAAAAATCAGTCGATTTCATGCGTCTTTTTCACATAACACCCTTTTCAATAATACATTATTGATCATTTTTGCGCACCATATAACGCGAACGAAGCTGCAGCCTGCAAAGGTCAAGTAAAAACGGAATGGAACTGATGACCAGGACAGGAAGGCCTGCAAGAACCCCGGAAGGAAGTTCAAAATCACGTAATAAACATCAATGTGTGTTTAAACATGTGTATGTTTGTTCTTAATATGAGACGAAAGAAGGACCGACATACAGCAAAATATT
Source organism: Xanthostigma xanthostigma (assembly GCA_963575645.1). NCBI lineage: Eukaryota > Metazoa > Arthropoda > Insecta > Raphidioptera > Raphidiidae > Xanthostigma > Xanthostigma xanthostigma. The sequence continues at coordinate 2,306,359 of OY754469.1, read as the reverse complement.
TGTGTATAATATAAAAATACTTGCTTCTATTTTACGGGTGTCGTTCAATAAATATACCTCGTATTGCTTGAATGATCAAAAAACGGCGCAAGGTTACACAATTTACTACATCTGTATGGATGATAAAAAAAAAGGAATATAAACCTCAGAACACGACTTTTGGTGCTGCCATGAAGCCAGCATTTTTGCGACTGGATTTTTGTGCGCGTGATTCGAGTCACTTTGAGAGGATGCTTGGCACCTACGTTCTCGTAGTTCACACGACCATGGCCCCCAAAAAGGGAGAACAGACGAGACTTTAGTCTTGGGGAGTGAGAAGAACAGAAAACAAAAATCGGAGCGCAAGGTCCTGGTTTGGCGGCCCGCTTCTGGATGCGGAGACAATGCACTCGGTGCGTATTTTCCTTGAGGTATTGAGAAATAAAACTCAATTTTCAGGTCAATTTTCCCCATCATTTCGTACATTTATGAACCTTTTAACCATCCCCAATCCATGGAAGCATTTAGTTTGGGTATAGTTGCAGAACAAACCGACCGTTCTGCATTTATGGCCAATGGTTCACGGAATTATTTGGTTCCGTTTATTCGTCCAACAAAGAAATGGAAGACTTAAAAACAGGACCGCTTCCGATTTCCCTCACTCGATTAGAAATATAGAAAGATAGGAAAATAAAAATTCAATTCTCGTACATCCGGATGTTTTTTACCCGGCTTCTAAAAATCATCATTGCCCGTGCGCTTGTTCTGTCTTCGTTCGTGAACGACTGAACCGATTTTGTGTCAACCGTATATTCGACTACGCATGGTTAGGACCCGCCATAACCGATCGAGCACACGGGTATTTCATAAATGTCTCGAGTTAAAATCGACAATTTCTGGACACAGTGTATAGATAAGCCGGGACACGTGCAGATAAAAAAAAAAAAAAACAGATGTCAATTCACACCCTTGACATCTGGTGGTATCTCAAAGTTGACGTTTTAAAAATGAATAAAAATGTTAAATATCCTCTCGTAGTACAAACTCACATAATAATCGCTTGTCACAAGACAAAGTTAGCTATGTCAGCTTTTCGGTAAAATGATCTGTTTTGGTTTTTGTAACTTTGTCTATAGACTATCTGAATTTTATATCTGTCTGTACCAGCGTATTTCGAAAACGGCTAGATTATTTTAACATTTGAGTACAATCTAACGTTCTACATTATAGGAGTTAGACGGAGCCTGCATCTTTGTGATCACAGTCTAAGCACATTGTCAAATCGGTTTATTTTGTCAATGCTTTCTTATTAGTACACTATTAATTGAGACATATTGGGTGCTTTAGAGTTTTCGTCAAAACAGATGAATGACTGAATAATTTAGAGGTTATGGCTTATTAACAAAAATATTAGGAGCACTGTGGTTTGAATCTAATAAAAAATAGAGAATAGTTACTTCTTACCACAACAAGTTTATTAGTGGATGTACATTTCGAGAGCTATGCTCTCATCTTCAGCAATACACTAAACATACACTTTAGTGTATTGCTGAAGATGAGAGCATAGCTCTCGAAATGTACATCCACTAATAAACTTGTTGTGGTAAGAAGTAACTATTCTCTATTTTTTATATGGCTTATTAGCCTATTATGCAGGTCATCCTAGAAGAATTTTTGTACTCCCCCTTGTCCTGGATGTAGTCCTCCAACAGTTTGGATCTTCTCATGAACTCCAGAAGATTGGTGACTAGATTGTCCTGGGAATTACTCTCATCAATGTATTCCAAAGATGGTTGTTCTCCTGTCCTAGCCTACAGGAGAACAATCATCTTTGGAATACCTTGCATTCGAACAGTAAATGATTAGCTGTTTCGTCCTCCAATTCGCAATATCTGCACTGTGTCGATTCCTGTCAAAACAGATAGTATTTTCTATTCTGCCGAATCGGCCATCGAACTTCTTCTTATGTTGGTCGCTTTTTGAAACAATGCAACGTAACGAAACTATCGCTACGATGCTATCTGACATAGGAAGACGTGCAGAAAACTCACTCTGTTGTTGCCCGGACCAAAATCGCGCTTAAAAAGTTGGGAGTCAACAAAATAAGAAACGGACATAGCTAACTTTTCTTGCGGAGACGTATATTTTACGCGTTGTCTGCACACATATAAAATATAATATAGAGAGTATATTATATTCAGAGAAACACACGTACACTCGGTTGCCCGCCCGCGCCCAAGTTGTTCGCCGCGCCACCAAACGCCCCCCCTTCACTCCGCCACTATAAGCAGCCGTATTGACCGTCACCGCATTCCGATCCGCAGTCGTCTTTGTCGAGCGCACAGCGTCCTATCCTCTCGCTTGCACAACTCTGCGGTCACTATCATTCCACTATATTACCCGACCTGAAAATATTTGATCATTCATATATGTGCACTATACATGTATGGCGCGCTATAGCGAATGTGTATGGTATGATTTAGACGGCACATGGTAGGGTTGACACTTTCAGTTTTTTTTTTATTGATTCGCACTTCGATTGTTTCGCCTCGTTAACACTTTAAATTAACTTTGCTTGTATATATACGTCGATTTTCATTATCTCCAATTGCAGTTACATGTACCTACTTTTGATGACATTTGATAATATTTATAAATTATACAACATAAAACGCTTGGTGGATGTGATGGTGTTGATGCTGGAAAACGCGTCGTCCCTAAATGGCCTTCAGATCGAGGAGCTGGACGTCTGAAAGTCGCTCCAATAATATTTATAAATTATACAAGTTAAAATAAAACACTTGGTGTATGTGACGGTGTTAATGCTGGAAAACGCGTCGTCCCTAAATGGCCTTCAGATCGAGGAGCTGGACGTCTCAAAGTCGCTCCAATAATATTGATGAATTATACAAGTTAAAATAAAACACTTGGTGTATGTGACGGTGTTGATGCTGGAAAACGCGTCGTCCCTAAATGGACTTCAGATCGAGGAGCTGGACGTCTCAAAGTCGCTCCAATAATATTTATAAATTATAGTACAAGTTAAAATAAAACACTTGGTGTATGTGACGGTGTTGATGCTGGAAAACGCGTCGTCCCTAAATGGACTTCAGATCGAGGAGCTGGACTTCTCAAAGTCCAACGGGCAAGACGCTTTGTAATAGTGACGCGCATTAGCAAGAGAGTACGATAGACGCTGATGTTGAGCGTCTATAATCTACAATCTGGGGTGAATTTGTGCACATATTATGTAGATATCGAAATTGGAGAGTTGCCTCCTCCATATCGGAAGTAACTGAATATAGGCGACCTACAATAATTGATTTAGTTTTTATAAAATGTACTTGCGTTTAATTGAGCTAAAACAACGTTTATTGAAGTAAAACTTCTTTAGGCACGTTATGTGAATTTCAGCGATGGGTCTACTTGGTGAGTCGGCGTTACGAACATGTAGTATACTGTTCACAGTTTAACAAAAAAAAAAGTTATGGCAATGGATTGCAAAGTGCACATACTGCGAGAGTTGTTTTTTAATGAATTATTGTGAAAAATAACTAATAATTTAGACTTTAGAGTAATGAAGATCCTGTTTAAATGTTGGAAGATTAAAAAGGAAGAATCCTGGTGGCATAGGATCGATGAACAAAGCAAATACTGAAGGTTTTTTATTGCATTTTATTGTATGGCGTTCTGATGAATTATGCAGAAGTTAGTTGATAAAATCGTTACTTAGTTTGTAATTATTGTACAGTTTTAACAGGGCGAAATTTAGTTTCTAGTATTTCGTTAGATGACAACGCGTAACGCTAAGTCACTTGCCAGATGAATAGTATTCAGAAATCGAATGCTTCGAAATATTTTACTGAACTAGCGTGACCTGTGCGAATTATTCGCACTAAATAAGTATAATAATTATCACTTTACAAAATTATTTTTTTAAATAATGATTGCAGGTAGTTTCTAATTTTGCACACTGCTTATAACGTTCTTCTTTTTGTTGTAAAAGAAATATTCTACTAAAATTGTCATATAGAGGCGCAAGTAGCAAAAGCGTTGTTTTGCCCGTCAGATGGCAGTACGCAGTATTTACAATATGAAGGTCAGATGACAGATCGAAGTATTAACGTTACGCCGTCAGATCGCAGACGTTGTTCAGAGTTTAATTAATTTACAAAAACAATAGCAATAATAAATTTTTTAGTTGTCGATGTCAGTAGAGCAAGCAATTATCTGTAAAATGATATATAATTTATGTGGAGAAATTGTGTGGTTTTTTCTAAAAAAGGAGGCAAACATTTTAAACCTTAGCGTATTAATATACTTATATGATGCTTTTACATTTTTGTGTTTCCTAGTTATTAATCAAAACTGTCGCATTGGACAGCCCTGGCATCTATTTGTGGTGGACATCGTATGTAACGTACTGTGACGATAATTATGCAAGCTGTTTAGAGAGAGATTATTGAAATGATACAGTAATGTACACGCTTATCGGGCCCAGCTATATTATGTTCATACTCGTAGAATACTTTATGCCCAATTAACGAACCTCGCTAATGCACAATTTTACATTCCTCTGTACGCTTGAGTAGAGTTGAGATTGTTGGGACGCCGTTGTTTACATGGCGTTGCTTTAGCTGACTCGTTGCAGTGGCACTTAAAAGTCGCCGCTGCACACGAGGCTGGTTTTGCTGCTGAAATCACTGCTGGGACTTGTGCTGGCTGAGAAGAGGGAATGGATTTCAAAATTAGAACCTTGTTTGGAGCAAGGAATCAGGAAACAGTATTGGGCAAAAGGCCACGAACAAACGTGGCGTCATGTATTTAATAGCTTCTATATTGCCAGTGTCCGTAAGTGGAAGCGTGGCCCATGAAATGAGACAGCAAATGACTGTTTTCTATCTTCTCCTCTTTACTTAACCCGTTGTGCGCAAGTGTCGCGTCTGTAGTGGGGCAATAATTAGTAAGTGGAATAGAGCAAGCCACCTCCCTTTCACAGCTTAGTTCCATGTGCAAACTGACGCGCATCCATTCACGGACATGCGCATGAGACTCAGAGTATAATAACTGAGAAAGACGTATAAATGTTTGCACCGTAGTGTTTATGTCTTTCTCCCGATCTTTGCTAGCAATATAGAGGGTATTAAATATATGATTCTGTTCATCTACACTCATCGTGTGAAGCTCTATAAAAGGATCTTCTGGCTCCTGGAATCTATGGAAATGTCCATCTCTGATTTCAAAACTATACTTACGAAAACTTTTGACTTCTGGAATCATATATATTAATACGCTAAGGTTAAAGATGTTTGCCTCCCTTTTTAGAAAAAACCACACAATTTCTCCACATAAATTATATATCATTTTACAGATAATTGCTTGCTCTACTGACATCGACAACTAAAAAATTTATTATTGCTTTTGTTTTTGTAAATTAATTAAAATACAGCAACGCTGAACAACATCTGCCATCTGACGGCTTTAATTTTGAAACAACGTCAACTCTTCGATCTGTCATCTGACCTTCATATTGTAATACAACAGACACAATACTGCCATCTGACGGCTTTAATTTTTAAACAGCGAGCAACGCTGAACAACGTCACAGCAATGCTGCATGATGCCATCTGACGGCTTAGCTCAACGCTTTTGCTACCTGCGCCTCTATATGACAATTTTAGTTAAATATTTCTTTGGTCTGTCATCTGAGCTTCATATTGTTATACAACAAAAAGAAGAACGTTATAAGCAGTGTGCAAAATTAGAAACGAATTGAATACCTGCAATCATATTATTTAAAAAATAATTTTGTAAAGTGAAAATTATTATACTTATTTAGTGCGAATAATTCGCACAGGTCACACTAGTCTATCTATAGAAATATCCATCCCCGATTCGAAAACTATACTTACGTAATTTTTGACGCACCTTTTAGCTATGGCACAGTTAGCAGAAATTTTGTCCAGGTACAAGAAACATTTGGTTCGCTTCCCAAAATCAATTCATCACCTGTTTTAATACTCCATCTAAATTTAATGTCGATATTTTGCTATAATCTGAATGAATTTTTTTTTAAGTTGGCGTATCGCTTATAATATATTCTATAAAACTGTCTATTATAATTTCTGGTTGTCCTTCAGATTATTCATTATATTTATAGACCGCGGAGAAAAATGTTTCAGAACACAAAATAGCTGAAAACAAGTCACTAATTAGTACGATTTGGAGCACGTTTTATTAAATCTATAATTTTCTTTTTCGTGCGTCGAATCGCTTGATCAGGTGCGCCTGTCTGTCTGTTTACAAATTATTATTATTTTTTTTTTTATTTTTAATGTCAAATGTGTATCAAGGCCATTGTTGTTTATGCATTTGTGTGTCTTATTTCAAGTTTATAGCCGAATTTTTGTCAAGTTATTTATCGATTTTAAAACTATAACATATCTGTAATTTTTTCTTGCGGATTTTTTGGACGTATTTGAGTACAGTAGAGTCTCGGTAACATGATCATCAAAAAAATTGGAACATCCGATTTCATACTCTAAAGCGTGAACGAATGAAAAATTGAACATGTTATGCTACGGTCAGACGCGCGCCACGCAGCCTGGCAAGCAGCCCGGCAAGCGGCCCGGCATGCAAGCCCGGCGCGAGCGGCGGGCCAAGCAAGCTATTCACACGCACTGGGGCACGCCAGTTAGTGCTAGCAAAGTAAACATGGCGGGAAATGTAGAACTTGATTGCTTGACCAGTCCGACATATTTGTTGTATTTGTAATCTATTGTTATGTAATCGTCCGCACAAATTAAGTTAATTCAGGTCGTCCTTTTGCCACAAAGTCATACGCAATACTGCCCGATACGTGCGTGTAAACAGGTACACGAGCGCAAGCACATTCAACATTCAATTCACTTTGAAGTTTGTCGAAAAACCGACACTTTCCCGGTTGGCGGCAAGCACGTGCACGAACAGGCAAGCAAGCCGTTTACACGCTTGTGCTCGTGTTCGTGCCCGTTGAATGTTGCTTTGAACGCGAGCGTGTAAACGCACCATAAAACATTTTACAAGAAATCGCTGTGTTTATTTGCTTTTCTTTTTTTATCCTGATTTCTCCGATGATAGGATTGGTTGATGTACTTGCATTCCATCTGAATAATCTCTGTTTCAAAAACTTTGTCTTTTTCTATGATGTTAGCATGGGCGTACCCAGATTTTGGCCCCGGAGGGGGCAAATTAGAAATTTCTTAAGCCGGGTCACCCGTGCTTGTTTTACCCTCCTGGATACGCCAGTACTTACGCCGTAAAAAAAGACAGGAGTATATGTTTGCACCCTAATAGTTCGATTGCGATTTTATTCCTATGCTCAGTATATAGAATAAAAGTTTATGGGGGGAGGGCAGTGGTGAGGTCTTATCCAATCAAAAAAACTAGCCTAAGAGATAATTATACACTGAACGAATGAATATAAGAAAATTAGTCAACTAAATAAAGTTTACAAGGCGACAAGCGAACTGTCTGGGGTTATTGACCTATAAGTTCAAGTTTTGAAAATATTATGGCAACCCCTGCAATTCGATGAAATATAAATAAAATTTAATTTATAAACGCTATTAATAATTTTCTAAGTCATTTTCTCATGCGTTCTTCTCGGCCCATTGAACACGAACTGCGGAAACATTAATAAGACGAGATTTGCATCTCGTGTGAAATACGAAGTGGAAAGTTAAGAGACAACTTCCGAACCTTTTAGATCCGTGGCGCGTATTATAATCGATGTTTTCGCTGTGTTGTGATTGAATAATTAACTATCCTGCGAATTGATTTTTGCAAGAATTCAAAAGTTACGTTATGCACAGGCCTCTTAATGACGACTTGCCCTGGGATGATGTCGACTTGATTGGCCGACTGGCTGACCACGCGACGTTTGGTACCCGTGGGTGTACAATGTTCATCCATCGACTTCTTCGCTAATCGACACGTTAGACGTGCCAATGTCCCTTTAACTATTACCCGTTCCGTTCTTTATATAGGAACTTGTCGAAACGATAATCCTCGACAGTTATTATTGATACGAACCTTGTTTGCAGACTATTTTTTATGTGTACAAATCTAACTCCCCCCTCCCCCCATCACGACAGCTATCTCAATTGATGTGACGAAAAACCGAACAGATGATAATAATAATAATAATGATAGGTAGTGTTTGTAGTTTGTATAAGATAAAGAGCACCGGCCCTAAAATAGAGCCCTGAGGTACGCCTCGATTTACTATTGCCCAGTTTGAAAGTCATCATTCATTTCCACTGCTTGTGATCTGTTTTATTATATTATGTCACACATAGCATTCCATTGAACAGTTCACACATACTATGAGAGTACTGGTCTCATCGAAATAAAGCTTCTTTAGGCGCGTTTTATGAATTTCGCGAAGAGACTACTAGATCGGTTGGCGTTACGAACAAATGTGACGTTTTTGCCCGACATACTAAGTCCGTTTTGCAGGTGAATGAATACATCGTAATTTAGTTTGTAATTACTAATTTGACAATTTTAGAGATTTGTAAGCGAATTTTCAACTTTCGTCATTTTCTGCATCTATGCAGTATACATATGAAAACTTTAAACGTAAAAATATATAAATATTGTTTTAAATGTTTTACTTCAACAGCGCGTAAAAGTTGCTTGTTTTTATTAGAATTGAACGTAATTTTAATCTAGTAATACTTTTGATGGACCTGTAAGTTCGCAATACCTGTTTAAATATGCACGGCGCGTTATATTTTTATATCTATTGTTGATTGTTATATTGCATTGTTGCAGACTTACGAAACCACAATCGTTCGCGGACTGCATTGGTAACGAATTGCCTCTTGGTTGGGAAGAGGCCTTCGACGCCCAGATTGGGGCGTACTACATCAATCATGTTAAACGTAAGTATACTTAAAATTTAACGTCAATCTGTACTAATATAGTAAAGAGGTAAAGTTTGGATGTACGAGGTAATCTCCGAAACTAACCATCAAATTTTTTCGCCAATATTTAGAATGGGCATTCAGGATGGACATAAGCTGTATATTATCGCGTCAAAATAAAAGCTGGAGGCAACGTAAGTCGACGAAAAAACGGTGGCAATCTACACTTTCTGGCAAAGTTTATTTGAATTTGAAAAAAATCATACCTTTTCAAACGGAACATGAATGTGCTTATCGAATTACTAATACTATAGTATTTTTTCAAGAACTTAGATTAAGAAGTTTCGAAATGCGTTATCGAGCATCTATAATTTACCGTTCAAAATATTTTTTTTCAGACTGAGCATTAATTGATTTCGATGAGAAAAGACTTACTTTTGTATCTCTTTTGTGTTTATTGTCTAGAATTTTTAGAGCGTGCAGTTTTTAAATCGAAAACAATTTTCGTTCGACTTACCAATTTTGAAAAAGGTTGGAGACTTCTAAATCGAAATAGTGATAGACTGTGTCACGACATTACTTTTGTACTGATATTTTTTTTTGTTTTGGTTGTCAGAATGCACGCAGCTGGAGGACCCGCGTTTGGAATGGCGAGGTGTGCAGGAAGCCATGCTGCGAGACTATCTGCAGACGGCACAGGACGCTCTCGAGGTCAGTAACATTCCGTATCACAATATCATACAGTATGTAAACACGTAAGGTGCACATAGGGAAAAAATGACTGGATCAGAGTGAGCATTGAAATCTTGTTTTTCAATTTGACAGATAATATTCTTTTGCAAAATGAATGTGTATACTACCGAAGAAAATATTCAAATGATTGCAACATAATCGGACTCTTTTTATTAATGGGACATTAAATTCCCAAAAATACTTAAATATGGTGCGAGATCAAATATCTCCGCCTATTCGTGTTGAACCTAAAGACATTTGGGTCACTGATTTACCAACGCGCATACGTCATACCAGTCAGACAATTTTTGAATGAAATGTTTCCAAACAGATGGCGTTGTTTTTTTGTTTGTTTTATTTTTGTACAAAAAAATTAAAATAATGATTTATAAGAGCTAATTTTTATTATTAAAAAAGCCAAGTAAAATAAAAATAAAATAGAAATCCTCAAGATTACCACGATAATTCAATAGAAATAACAATTAATGCAGTCATGGCTAACTCTGATCCAAGTATTTTTTCCCAATGCTAATTTCCCTATGTGCACTTTACGCGTTTACATACTGTATATTCACCAATATACTGCACTCGTACCCATGCGTTCATATTGTTCAGTTGTTTTTTTATGTTAAACATCTACTGGCGCGTTTGGCCGAGATTAAAAACGTGCAAACGGCACGTCGTTTCGTTACGTTTAATTGTAGTTCCTATAGGATTTCGCTAGATGACATCGCGTAACGCTTGCTGTGTGTATAAGCGTTAGTTTGTAACATGACTTATGTTGTGAGTTTATTGCTTGCTAGAATAGTCGTTTAAGTGGCGCTGCTAGTAACTTAAGGTTGCCGTGGCTTTGTAACTTTAACTCAATCCAAACGATGCTCGGATTATGCAAGTTTGATCATACCCTGAAAGAGGGTATTCTTTTAAAGTTGCAAAACATGTTTGTTGCGCGCAAAAATATCGAATATCAATTATTGTAGAAATATATAAAATATGTTGGAATTATATTTTGAAAATAAACAGTTGAGACTAAAATGTAAACACATTTTATAATTTTTAGTATTTTTGGCATCGATTCTCATTACTTAGATAATGTTTTAAAGTAGAAGCACTTTCGAAAAATAAACACGATATTATTTCAGATCGAATATATTTTTTGTCGACTTTTTTAAATTTACACAAAAAAAAAATACACACACCGGTATTTACCGTCCAGTTAAAAATAACTGAACGCTATTCTAAGAACAAGCAACATTTTTATATTCAAAAATATTTTTATGTAATTAGTTGAGTCGATAGTAGAAATGAACTATCGCAAAAGGAATGCAATAGAGAAACTTTATTCATATGTGGTATGCCACATGGTTATGGCGATAGATGTGTTTCTATCTCTATAATACATATTTTTAGATAGAGTGTTGGCATAAAGTTAAGGTTACTTTGTTCACTCGGGGTCCGGCCAAGTGCGAGTTGGACTCGCGCACCGAGGGTGCCGTACAAACTTGTAGGTATGTCCATCACGGGAATCGAGTCTTCGCTTAGCCGTTGGAAAACTGTTGTCCCCATACATCGATAAACGTCGCGGTCAGTAAAAGCATGTAATTGCAATGAGCTCAGATGGACTACTGAACTGTATTGCAACTCGTGGCTATATCTGATAGCCTAGTTGTCGTACCGTGTTGTATGCGAGAGTTCTCGTGTTGTGCTGTATATTAGCGCACCGGTAGCGGACGCTTGTTTTGTATTAGAACTGTTACTGTGTATACGTGCGTAGCATGTTGCGGTTTAAAAACATATTTTTTTTTTGTGATAGTCGAGTAAAAATTCCCTTTGAAGTCGACATAAATTCGTGCGGAACTGCTGGTAGAAGCGACGTCCACTTGAACCAACGCGCGGCCAAAAATTGTAAACCAACATATGCGGGATTTCGAATCGGTGCCTGGGGCGAGTTATCCATAACTTTATGCAACCAACGTAACCGAGCTCTGTGTTTTCGTAACCACAACGTCGTCGTCCTCAAGCTGTCCGTCTGTCTGTACGCCGGTCGACAGAAGGAATGCACGGATCTCGTTTATATCTGTGGCCAGATAACCAAACCGCTCATTTCAAATTTTCGTCATTTTTTTTTCAATATCCTCCGATATGTATATTTTTTTAAAAACAATTTAATTTTCTAAATACGTATTAATGGAATCCATCTTTAATATCGTTTTCTTTGCGGCTTTTCCGTGATTTTTAGATATTTTAGCCATTTCCCGGTTAGGAGCCACTAGACCGTATTGGTGTGAAAACAGAGATGGGAAAACCAAGTATGTATGTATGAGATTTGAGATTAGTAGTGCGTACGTGATATCTGCGTCCACTGCATTTCACTTTACGCCGTGCCGTACTATTTTGAATAGGAAACTAAGGCCTAGCACACATGAAGAGCGTTCAACGCGCGTTGGCCCAACGCGCGTTTACAATTTCTATACAATTGTATATAACTGTTTATATGATAATGCGCGTTGGCGGCGCGTTGAACACGCGTTATCATATAAACAGTTGTATACAATTGTATAGAAATTGTAAACGCGCGTTGGGCCAACGCGCGTTGAACGCTCTTCATGTGTGCTAGGCCTAAGTCCCTAACTACGAAGTACGATTGAGACCTAACTTGTTAACAATGTAGTTTATTCAAATATAGACCATCGATTCAGTTAAAAATTCTCAAACAAAATTGTTTTGAGAAATAAAAACGTTTCAAGTGAAAATCTTACTTTGGCCGTTTTGGTTTGTGACCGCACATGCATGATACGTTTGTATCAAAGGTGATATCTATACAGATATGAAACAAATGAATTTACACATTGTTGTTATTTTTAATAATAAACATTCATTTGTTGGTACTTTTACAAGCTCTCAGGTTCGACTCTAAGAATTGGAAACTTGTAACAAACGAACTATCTTCGCGGCTATTTGACACCCAGACCCAGTAAAAAATATTTTTACCCAGCTACATTTGAGATATATCTTTTGAAATGGCTTTAACGCAAACGATTTTCCGAGCACAACTTTTACGTGAACGAACCCGCAGACAAACTCGGTAGTGTAAATTTCAATCATATATTTAATAATTTACTGTAATATGAATCATTGTCTATCTACTCAATGTGCGGTGAACGAAGGCAACAAAGCATATCGAAAATATATCTGCGTCTCTTTCTTCGATGTAATTCCCTGATTTCTCCGATGTTAGGATTGGTTACTTGCATTCAATCTGAATAAAATATCTCTGTTTCAAAAACTTTGTCTTTTTCTATGACGTTAACATGGGCGTACCCAGCTTTTGACCCAGGAGGGAGCAAATTAGAAATTTCTTAAGCCGAGTCCCCCGTGCTTGTTTTACCCTCTTGGATACGCCAGTGCTTACGACGTAAAAAAGACAGAAGTATATGTTTGCACCCTAATGGTTCGATTGCGATTTTATTCCTATGCTCAGTATAGAATAAAAGTATATGATTTCAAGTGACGATGTCAAAATAGGTGCGTTTGGTATATACTAAGTATAGTGTACGTTCGGTATCTAATCCACGGTTACACTTTTGTGCAACAGACGGAATAGTGTCTAAAGTGTCAACATTTTTCTACACTGGAGCACGGTACAAACGCACTTCATATTGTGTTTTTGACTGAAATAGAGAACACAAGTTTTGTTATTACATATGTAATGTTATGTTACAGCGTGACTCTTTTAGTGAACTCGAATGTTAAAAAAAACTGCTGCCGTATTGAATTAATTAAGTGGCATATTATAATAATGTCAGTGTTTTAAGGTTTGTTCATTAATTGTTCGCGCTTTGAAAAACGCGTTTTTATTATTATTATTGTGAAAGAAAACTCTAATAATTTATAGAGATGATGATCCTGTTCAATTGTTAGAAGATTAAGAAGGAAGAATCCTGGTGGCATAGGATCGATGAAAAAAAGCCAATACTGAAGATTTTTATTGCATTTTTATTATCTGACGTTTCGGCACACTTTATGCCATCTTCGGAGAATCTAAAAGATTTAATATATAAAAAAGTTTCAAGTTATTGTTGTTACATTTGTTATTGTTAATGTTATTGATCTTAAAGTTGTTATTGTTAAATTATTGTTGTTAAAAATTAAAGTTAAAATTTGGAAGTAAAATAGATAAACTTACCAATGCTGTCCATTTTTTCAGTATTATTGTTATGCATAAAGTAAATTAAAATAAAAATTGTCATCAAAGGTATTAAATTACTATTTATCTTGATATTTATTCGTTCTTTCAAGATAAATAGTAATTTAATACCTTTGATGACAATTTTTATTTTAATTTACTTTATACATAACAATAATACTGAAAAAATGGACAGCATTGGTAAGTTTATCTATTTTACTTCCAAATTTTAACTTTAATTTTTAACAACAATAATTTAACAATAACAACTTTAAGATCAATAACATTAACAATAACAAATGTAACAACAATAACTTGAAACTTTTTTATATATTAAATCTTTTAGATTCTCCGAAGATGGCATAAAGTGTGCCGAAACGTCAGATAATAAAAATGCAATAAAAATCTTCAGTATTGGCTTTTTTTCATCGATCCTATGCCACCAGGATTCTTCCTTCTTAATCTTCTAATTTATTATTATTTTTAACACTCTTTTATTAACTTCACTTGTATGTAATGGAATATTTCAATTTAGTTTTCACCCACTACCAGACGTCTGACTAATTTGAAATTTTGCAGATTTGTTAAGAACCCATGACAATAAAATATTTTATATAGGTAAATACAGTGTAACCTCTTTATAACGAATCTCAAGGGACCTACATTTTTTTTTCGTTATATGGAGGGAAGAAAGAAAGGTAACCAAATCTCACCTAATTAATTTATTCTAAACACATAAAGTCTGTTAACTTTGCCTGACGTTTTTTGCTATGCCAATATTTGTTTTGTATTTTATTAAGTATCTTATGCACGACTTGGGATGTGGTGGAATCATCTTCACTTGACAATAGGCATTTTTCGATAAGTTTGGCGGCATCAAGCGCTTGTTGAATAGTTGCTGATGGTTCAGAATCGTCCTCTTTACGTCTGTAAATATTTGCTGATGCCTAATTATGAACATATTTCTTCGTAATAGAAAATGGCTGTTGCTCTATAAAGAGTGTATTAATGTATGGGTTTTAAGGTAAACCAACCAAATTGTAAAAATTTCTACGTTATAGAGAGTTTTTCGTTATAACGAAGGACGTTATAAAGATGTTACACTAAGATTTGTAGGGTTGAAATTAAAATTAGAGTCTTAAAAAATTTAAAAAAAAAAACACTCTTTTATGGCAATGTGGACTATAAAATAAAAATATAAAGATTTTATTCAACGGCGATAGAAAATCCCCTTGTATCTTTTTGTTAAAAAAATATGTTTTACATTTTTATCCATATATGGGTGCTTGTTTTTTTTTAAACCTTGAAAAATTCCAGATCTAGGCGGCATAAAAAAAATTAACCCGCGAGAAAAAAATGGTTATTGACTATCGCAATTTTTTTGTTAATGAAAATATAAAAAATAAGCTGAATGGATTAGTGCAGTCTACACTTACGATTTTTAAATTACTATCTTTAAAGAAAAAACAAAGACCTTATACTTACTAAATGCATTTTATGCAGGTTTGCATATGACTTGCCTTTAAGAAATAAAATTCATTCATAAAATTGACGTTTTTTTTATTGCGTGCGCAAAGTTAATTCAGCAGGTAAATAGAAAATTTTTAAGAAGATAAGAATGTGCAACAGGCTATTATTTTTTTTAGTGTTATATTCGATCAAAACACGCTTTTTCAGACATCTGGCGTCTGGCTGAAGTTTAATTGCGAAATGGAATTTCGATTAAATTTTGAAAACAGCTGCTAGGATTTAACAGCACGGTTCCGTAATTATTCTATTCAAGGCGGCCCGGTTTCGCCCGGGTGCAAAACTGTTCTGTAAATATTAGATTGAACTTCTCATCTAAACAGCAGAACTATCAAAGTATATTGTTTTGATGTATCTCTCTAAAGATTTGGCCAGCGCTAGCCATGTAAGCGTACTAAAAAAGTTTGCTTCTGAACTAATAGCTTTGAGTAAATTCTATCAGATATAGCTACGTGTTACTAAAACAGTTTTTTTGAAAAAACACCGTAATTTTATATAAAATATTTAATAAAAACTATCCTACAACGTAAGTTGCACCAAGTAAGACACATTCAGAAAATTTCATTAAAATCCGTTCAGTGATTTCGGGGATTAGCTCGGCTTATAGACTAGCGGTCCCGCCCGGTTTCATCCGGGTACAAAAGAACGAATGGGGGGAGGGACATGAGTACGCACGTTCATCTTAGTTTACCGAGATGAATGTTGTGTCCAAATTTTATGATGATCAGAGTTAACGTTGAAAATTTTTGTCGGACGGACAAATTTTGAGTTACATTTTTCATTGATGCTCCGCTCCTATTGGTCGTAGCGTGATATTATATAGCCTATAACCTTCCTCGATAAATGGACTATCCAAAAAAAAAAATGTTCAATTCGAACCAGTAGTTCCTGAGATTAGCGCGTTCTACCAAACAAACTCTTCAGCTTTATCATATTATATTAAGGTTAAAGATGTTTGCCTCCCTGTTTAGAAAAAACCTCACAATTTCTCCACATAAATTATACACCATTTTACAGATGATTGCTTGCTCTACTGACATCGACAACTAAAAATTTATTATTGCTTTTGTTTTTGTAAATTAATTAAAATACAGCAACGCTGAACAACGTCTGCCATCTGACGTCAACACTTCGATCTGTCATCTGACCTTCATATTGTAATACAACAGACACAATACTGCATTCTGCCATCTGACGGCTTTAATTTTGAAACAGCGAGTAACGCTGAACAACGTTACAGCAATGCTGCATGATGCCATCTGACGGTTTAGCTCAACGCTTTTGCTACTTGCGCCTCTATATGACAATTTTAGTAAAATATTTCTTCGATCTGTCATCTGAGCTTCATATTGTAATACAACAAAAAGAAGAACGTTACAAGCAGTGTGCAAAATTAGAAACGAATTGAATACCTGCAATCATATTTAAAAAATAATTTTGTAAAGTGATACTTATTATACTTATTTAGTGCGAATAATTCGCACAGGTCACACTAGTATATTAGTATAGATGTAAAAATTTTTCCAATCGAACAAACCCATTCAGTGTTCGCCGCTGTAATATTATGCACTGTACGCTATCCATGTATAGAGAATATTTATGTGTGTATGGCGTTTATAAGTGGAGGGGTGTGGGGAACAGAGGCGTCTCTAGGCAGCCGCGGCAGAGGGACACGCGAAACACACATATATACGCGTAAAATATTGGCGAAGCGATGTCTGCTCGGGCGACACCGACGCGACGCTTAAACTGGCGTCGTCCAGGCCGGCCGGCGGGCTCCGCGTCGACGACGGTGTCACCAGACCGCGTGGGAGACATCGCGACGCGCTTTCTCCACGTCCTCTTTTTATTGTGCTGCGCGATGAGAAAAATATGCAGTTAGCGGGTCTTGGACAGGGCTTCTAAAATACCTGAACGTTGTATGATGGAAAAAAAAACATTGGTTGTCTGTAAAGTCGGTTTACGGACGATAGTTTTACGTGATAACGTATTCCGCTCGAATATCATATTTAATAATACATAACCTAAATTTTAGTAGCTGTCAAACTATATTTTTATCGACTAATAATTTGATCAATCAAAACAAAATACATATTTTTAAGCAATTATAAAAGACATTTAAAAGAATGTATGTATATTATATATTTGTTAACAAACCGTATAATTTATCTGCTGTTATGAAATGCAGATATCTCCCAAGATTTGTTTTTGATACAAAATGTAGCTGCGTTTGTGTACAAACTATCAATTGATCAATACATTTCCATTCGTTGTGAATAATATCATATTTTATCCATAATGACGGCGATCAGTTATTTTTAACAAAATAAAATGACATTTATTTATTATTATTAGCGCTATATTGCCATTATCGTGCGTTCAGTTATACTTTGGCTTGGATGAATCGGTAATAATTATATGACACAAAAAATATCCGTGCAAAAACGAACAAATAACGATGTATTATCTGAAAAATTGCTTTAAAAATTCGATAATTTATGACATTTTTATTAGATATCTTGATTTTAAGTCTTAATTTCCACGGTTTATAAAACAAAGGCCATCTGTCAGATGTAGCTTTCGCTGGAACAGCCGAAAAAAATGTTGAACGCACACTACTCTCTGATGTCACGCGAGTGAGTGAGAAATGCGTACAAGCCGACGCCGATCGTGCTTCTCTATCGCTTATACTGCGCTCTCGCTTGCACGCACAGGGTCAGGCGGAACGTTACGGCGTTACACTTTTTCGTGCGTGCAGCTGGTGTTTCATCAATTTATAAGACGTTATCACGTCAAAAAGTTTAAATTTGGGATACCAAGTTTTATCAAAACCGATTCGGCCAGTTTCAAGTGACCCAAAATTTGAAATGCCATTTTACTAATATTTAACCAAATATGGATCCAAAGAAGAGCCTGCAATAAAAAAATGTTAACCACCACTGATAATACGTAGCGATAAGTTATTTATTTGCACATTTCATGTGGAAAATGGAATGAAAGTTTTTTTTTTTGTTTTCGCTGTTTTTAATATTATGACTGAAATAATTCACCAACTAAAAAATTTAGGAAATCGTCGAAGACAACTTTATATATTTTGCGCACTATTTTTGATTTTTTATAATATTTTTCGGAATCTAGAGCCGTTTACTGCAATACTTGACGCGGACTGTTTTTGTCTGATTTAGATTTGCAGACATTTCCGATACACCATAATTTTATTACCTACTTGACAGTTGATTTGTTGTGATATTAAAATATTTCTAATTGAAGAGTTTCCCACAAACTTCATCTTAATTAATTAACTCAACAAGTACTAATTTTTGTACATACATCAATTATGTTTTATTTAATACAAGCTTTTTTTATAATAAGTCATACTAGTGTGACCTGTGCGAATTATCCGCACTAAATAAGTATAATAATTATCACTTTACAAAATTATTTTTTAAGTATGATTACAGGTATTCAATTCGTTTCTAATTTTGCACACTGCTTATAACGTTCTTCTTTTTGTTGTATTACAAATATGCAGCTCAGATGACAGATCGAAGAAATATTTTACTAAAATTGTCATATAGAGGCGCAAGTAGCAAAAGCGTTGAGCTAAGCCGTCAGATGGCATCATGCAGCATTGCTGTGACGTTGTTCAGCGTTGCTCGATGTTTCAAAATTAAAGCCGTCAGATGGCAGACGTTGTTCAGCGTTGCTGTATTTTAATTAATTTACAAAAACTAAAGCAATAATAAATTTTTTAGTTGTCGATGTCAGTAGAGCAAGCAATTATCTGTAAAATGATATATAATTTATGTGGAGAAATTGTGAGGTTTTTTCTAAAAAGGGAGGCAAATATCTTTAACCTTAGCGTATTAATATATATGATGATTATATCTCGGATCTGTGCCCACTCTCAAAAACAATATTGCAGACCGAAATCAATGTCCTCTGAAAATGACAAATATCACCGTACACCAGATGTTTAGCCTAAAATTAATTCAGGAAGTTTGAAAACCCATAGACGTACAGCGTTTTCAGTCGGACGCTTTCAGTCACAGAAACACTTTTGGATTCTGGTGACTTGAAAGCGTTTAAATTCACCAAAAACTCAGTCTTGTTAACTATCACACGACACCATCTATGCAATGTGGGATTTTGGGAATTATAATTACTTTGAATATGCACTTTTGGGATTTTATTTCTTGTAAAAGAAGCATCCGAAAAATTCAAAAAAATCATTTTATTAGCTATTTGTAACGTAGATTCAAACCCAAAAAAAATGTTGAACGAGCCCATTCTAACAGTTGAGATAATTTCCCTGTCAAAAATGACATTAACGCGAACTAGAGATGAGCGATATTTCACTTAACGAGTGATTTAGATTCTAAATATGTGGATTTCACCACTGCACAATGAAACGTGAGTTCAGTTCAGACTAGCTACCAGTCGCCCAAAGTACTGACTACCTGAAGGTAGCCGATAAGCCAACGTCTAATGCGAACGAAATCGCGGGAAAAAAGAGTTCAGTTCAGACTAGCTACCGGTGACTGAAGCCAGCGACTTTCTATGCCGTGTCCATAACCCGTCTACACTGCAGGCGCAGTCTTACAGGTGAGTACTGACTTACCTGAAAGTGGCCGATAAGCCGACGTCTAATGCGAACGAAATCGCGGGAAAAAAGAGTTCAGTTCAGACTAGCTACCGGTGACTGAAACCAGCGACTTTCTGTCCATAACCCGTCTACACTGCAGGCGCAGTCTTACCGGTGATAAAAATAGTTAAAAATCGCTGTCGCCCAAAGTACTGACTACCTGAAAGTTGCCGACGTCTTAAGTGCGAACGAAACCGCGGGAAAAAAGCTATAGTAGCCGGAGCCGATAAAACCGCGTATCGATTTACTTATGCCGCAACGCTGCTGATTGTGTAACTGACCACGTGTTTTATCTCTGGGTGGGTTATCCGCTGCCCCGAGTGTGTGTGTGCGTGGATTTGTTGAATAAAACGGCGGGTCTCGCGCGCGCGTTTTCTCAGAAATCGCCGCTCGCTCTCGATGATGCGGCAGTCGCAACAACAACAACGGCGGCGGCAGCGACTCCTCAACCAGATGCTACTGTTATACACGTCCGTCCTTGTCTCGGCGCCACTGCTCTGTCGCGTACACTAAACACACACACACACACATATAATAATCTCTACTCAGCACGGGGTCGCGGTCCGTCGGGCTTGTCGCATTCCAGCGCTCCGCATGCCGATGCTCGAAAGGTTCCGCTCTTCTCGAATCAGAATTGTAACGGGAGCGGCTGAAGATATTTGAAAAAAATGTATTTCGACTAGTGAGAACAATTTGTAAACAGCGTTGCCAGACGTGCCGATTTTGACGGGACGTCCCGATTTTTAAATCAAAATTAAATGTCCCGCTTTTCGGGGATAACTTTAAAAGAAGTTAAATCTTCACAGAAATATCATGAATAAGTAATTCTTATAAATAATTATTCTCTTATTGCAAGTTGCAATTTGTAACACTCACTCCACAGACTATTGTTTGAAACGCCACATTTTTCTAATGAAGAAAACTTTTTTGATTTTGATTCTTTTTTTTTTATTCTGAAGACGAATAAGACTCAACTATTTAACGATAGGGTAAATCTGATTTAAAATATTATATTTTTATTAAAATATATTTATATGGCTATTTTTGCTATCTATTGTCACGTAAACGTAATTTTAATTCAAATAAAATGATAAATAGGTATTTGAAAACTTCTAATTATATACGTTTTTTTACTATGTCCCGCTTTCGACGAAAGAATCCCGCTGTTTTCACTCAAAGAGTTCCAAAAAAAAACTGGCAACGCTGTTTGTAAACAGTGAGGATGGGCACTGCCAAACTTGACCGCTAGAGGCGCCAGCTATATAACCACCTCGATTCGTGAACCATTCGTAGTACTGTGTACAAAATAAGTTTATTTAAAATAATGAATCATCGACAATTTTAGAAAATGATCAGTTATACTAAAACTTATAATTTGAAAAAATAGATATCATTGTTGCTTTACTCAATTGCAAAGCGTCTTTTCCGACATGTAAAATATTACGTAAGAACGTTTTTTTTTTATCCCTCTTCCCCCGCGATAAGGTCATGCAGAGATTTTTTAAACCCCTCTTCTTTCTGGGGACCCTTACGTAATTAATGAATGGCCCCCTTTCGGTTTGTGTATGTCAGATCTGTGCACAAATACAACTTAGCGCAGCTTTAGAGAACATCCAAGCACATAGCACATGGCTATATTTTATGTTGGCTTGGAAATGCTGCGGCATGCATTCGTGTATATTATGTTGATATGTTTGAGGATGGGGACGAACATTGACGAACATTTACGATCGCGCTGCACATTCTTTCGTTCATCTCAAATACCTTACAATTCACAACAGAACAGACAACTTATTATCTCTGTTAATGCAGGGTTAACAAATCTATATAAATATTGTAATAAAAATGTTCCGCCAATTTCTATTTTATTGGGTCATTTTATGGGAATGTTAAGGTGCATTTCGGGATATTTGCGAAACATTGAGAAACTTACTGATATGACACCTTCCTCAAACCCGACGGTCTTCCTGCGGAAAATTTTTACTTTATTTAAAGCAAACGCTAGTAAACCTTTAGTTTTTCTGGATCTCTCTGTTTAGAGCTAATTGTACTGTACTATTAAATTAAAGTTGCGTAATTGAGTACTTAACTCTTTGAAGTTATCTATACACTTCGTTTCATCTCGATTAGCGCTTTAAATGTAGCTAGTTTTGATTTTTAAAGAAAAACTTCTTTAGGCGCGACTTGGGGGTAACTCGGAATCGTTTTTCGGACGGAAGTTACGTGTTTACGCAATTTCCGCTACTTAGACGCATCGACTGACAAATGGTGGCAGCGTAGAAAGCAGCTTCAACGAAAGGTGAAACATAGCTACGGACGGCAAACCAAAACTGATAGGTTTCCGCTTTTTAATTTCATCGACTGACAGCTGGCGGCATCAAAACGGGCCTGTAGAAAACATAGCTACGGACGCAGATCAATGAGCATAGCCAACTTGATTTAATTTACTATTGATTTAATTTGTGAGTGATATTATTTCCCAAAAAATGAGAGTGGTAAAAACAAAAGAAGTTTTATTTCAATCGCGCGAAAAGATTACATGCACTCATGTTTTTTTTAAGCTCCGTTGTACAAACAGATAATACACAATATGTAACTATATTTTTATGCCTGAAAATGAGACATTAGAGCCACCTATCGGTATGACTTGTTGACGTTATCAACGATAAGTTAGATTTCACGGTATGCTCGGTTTAGAGAATCGGTTGTATAGACGAGTGTGTGGGTTGTTCATTCAAGTCAAAATTTTAGTTCATGATAGAGGCGCTGTAGGAAGACAAAGTAAAACAAACGAATCGTTTTATTGAAAAGAGATAAAACCGTTAAAAATCGTCCAATCGATCCTTGAGTGAGTACCATGTCTATCTCTCAGCCATTTCCACTCGCGTCTCACCCGCACTGCCCCCGTCGCGACGTGTCGTTCTCGCGGATATAAGTATATAGTATACCTATATAAGCAAATATCTATAATACTGAAAAGAAAATGTTTAGTGACTCTTTAAAAACTGGGAAATTTATTAAATTGTAATTTTTGGCTCTTCCGTCTCAAAAGATTGCCGACCCCTGGTCTATACGATGAAATTTTATATAATATATATTCTATAGGTGATTAGGTATTAATGAAAAATCGGTTGTCTGTAAAGTCGGTTTACGGACGATAGTTTTACGTGATAACGTATTCCGTAATACGTAATTTTTTTCTTTCGTATTTATTTTAAGTCTCAAAGATTAACTGTCATAATATTTTGAAAACAATTGTTTCATTGTTTATATAAAATTCCAAAACCTACCTACTTACAATATTTAAGTATTTTCATACGTCAAAAAATTGATTTTTATAATGATAAAATTTGTATGAAAACGATTTTTTCGCGAGATGAGACCTAGCTAAAACGATTTTTTGCCCCCCAAAATCCCTTTTCAGTAAATTTCATCCAAATCGTTAGGGCCGTTTTCGAGAAAAGCACGCACAGGGTCAGACGGAACGTTACACTTTTTCGTGCATGCAGCCGGTGTTTCATCAATTTATAAGATTGGTGATTCATCAATTTATAAGACGTTATCACGTCAAAAACTGTTAAATTCCATTCAGATTATTTTTTATTTTGCAAACATTTGTCGTAGTGAGTACCATACCAATAGTACATAACTCAAAGGTACTAAAAAACTATCTTTATAATGAGATATTGCACATCGATCTTTGGAAAGAGACGATCTGTTATGAGAGTTAACTCTTAAAGAAGTCAATAACTTTTTCCCATAACATATTATAGTCTCTTTCCAAAGGTCGATGTGCAATATTTACCGCCGCATACTCTAAGAAAGTTAAGATCCGTATCCGTATCCGCGGATCTTGAAACCAAATATCCGTTTTCAGATCCGTATCCGCGGATGTACATTTTTAACGATCCGGCACATCACTATTACTATGCAGTTTGCTGGCATCTCAACCAGTTGAATTGCCACTGGGGTTAGCTGGGTGGAAGCACGGCCGTTAGACTAATTCCGTTGCCTTCCTCAACATATTATCTCCTGCATGCAATCAGGGTCACTGAATTCGGCGCTGGATATTGGACAGCCCTTGCGTAGGTACAGTTTCTTCTGTCTCTTCGACGCGCGGACGAACTTCTATACCTGTGCATGAAACACCGCAAGATCAAAACAACTTGGCTCGGCTACTGGTTTTCAACCATTATTGCTACTGTTTTCTATTTATCTATTTTATTGTCTTGATAAATTTGTCTTTTACGGCCGACTCCTGAACTGTTGTCAAACCAATCCATTTATTATTATTAAAATATACTTACTGTCCTTATGGACTGCCAACCTGGTGGTATTAGATTAATCAGTATCACATGACTATAAAGATGACCGAAAAAAAAATCCTATTTTAGAATCAAATTACATTTTGTCGTTGGTTGTGTAATATGTACCTCTTATGTGCAAAAAGTAAAATTTGCAGGAAAAGCCAAAAAGTGGTTATTTCAGCAATGGATGGTAAGAACTAGCAATTTCAGAGATATATTACTAATGCATACTTATTTTTACTATACGTGTGTAATTAAGACGAAGTATTTTCTTAAAAAATATTTAACGTTAATTTCGGATTTATTGGCACATGGGAGGAATTATTTGATACAACTTTTCACATAAGAGTTACTTCCCCTTGTTGGTTACTGCAAAATTAATTTGGAGGTATTACTAGTGTATAGAGCTCCGTTTCCTGAATCTTTTCATTTAAAAAACGTAAAATCTGCCAATTATGCACATAAGAGCTGTTACAGAACCAACGACCATATGTCAAAATATGATTCGATGTCAAAAACCGGAAATGCTTTTTTCAAACTTGGATAGGCATTGACGTTTTTGTTAACCATATTCAAATGTTAATATTTTTCGTTGAATAGACGCAGTTGATTTTTGTGTCCGATTAAAATAGTCGACCATAAAAAAGATATAGTGGAAAAAATTAAAAACAAAACATGTAATAGTTGAATACCAAACATTATAGACTCGGTTTTTACGACTTAACAACTTTCCAAAAAAAAACAAAACACATACACATTCCTCGCTCATAATTTATAATTGATTATCTTTTTTTACTACAAATATGGTACCACTGATGCAGAGGTCACATGTTTGGTAAACGCCAGAGGTTAAGGGATATTCCAAGAACTGAATAGATACTTTAACGAAATAAAGAATTCATTATTAATGCGATGAAGAATCTACAGGTTGTGTTATTTTATCGCCCAAGCGGCAACGAAAATAATTTTAACTGACTTCAAAACAGGGCTTTTCAGTTCATTGTGCATGTTTTAATTCGACCGAACGAGCGCAACGAACGGGATTCCTTAAATTGAATGAGCGAAGTTAGAAATATCCCGTAGGAACTTTTTGAGAAACTTTTAGACTCTTATCTTTTTACGCTATCATAACCGGAGGCAAATCGGCCATTATTTTTTAAGTTTCTGTAAAGTTGTCATTTTTTTAGTATTATTCCAATAAAAATACTTTAGCATAATATACGTTTAATTCACAATGGGGCAAATATATGAATTTTTACTAAAACATATTTTTAATGTGTATAAGCATAACCTATAAAACATCTGTTCACCAGCCGCCATGTTTGTTTGCAACGTGCAATTGTTTGAAGCGAAAACAATAATGCAATGCAGATTATTTTTACTTTTCTGCGAGAAAAATCAAAGTTAAGTGGATTCAAAATGACTCTAAGAGTTCCTCAAAATTCAAACTACAGATTTGGAAAGCCAGCTATTGTTAGTGCAGTATCTAGGCGAAGAAATTTACACTTCGTATAATAAGTCGTACGGAACAAAGCTAATTTTATTTTATGTATAATTTATACAAGTATTAAAATTAAATTGATATACAATGCATAAATACACATATTTATGAAGTATTTATATTACACAGAGAGGAACCCAACACATAGTTAGGGATGTGCTAAACATTACCATATATATTAATACGCTAAGGTTAAAGATGTTTGCCTCCCTTTTTAGAAAAAACCTCACAATTTCTCCACATAAATTATATATCATTTTACAGATAATTGCTTGCTCTACTGACATCGACAACTAAAAAATTTATTATTGCTTTTGTTTTTGTAAATTAATTAAAATACAGCAGCGCTGAACAACGTCTGCCATCTGACGGTTTTAATTTTGAAACAACGTCAACACTTTGATCTGTCATCTGACCTTCATAATGTAATACAACAGACACAATACTGCATACTGCCATCTGACGGCTTTAATTTTGAAACAGCGAGCAACGCTGAACAACGTCACAGCAATGCTGCATGATGCCATCTGACGGCTTAGCTCAACGCTTTTGCTACTTGCGTCTCTATATGACAATTTTAGTAAAATATTTCTTCGATCTGGCATCTGAGCTTCATATTGTAATTTGTAAATTGTAATACAACAAAAAGAAGAAATAAGCATTGTGCAAAATTGAATAATTGAATAATTGCAATCATATTTAAAAAATAATTTTGTAAAGTGATAATTATTATACTTATTTAGTGCGAATAATTCGCACAGGTCACGCTAGTACTTATTATTGTAAGTTGTACGTAATTACGGTGAAGTTAAAGAGTATTTTTTTCAGTCTCTTTTCTTCAGTATCCTTCATGATTGACTGCACAAATAGTATTCGAAACTCGAAAGCACCGCCGAATAAAATCGGTCCATCCTTAATGCACTGCAGTGAGACATAGTTTTGATGAGGTTGCGACCTTACCAGGAACAGATAATGTCGGTTCTCAGAAAATATCTGGATCATATTAATGTGACATTCCTTCGCCGTCTGAAATCTGACACCGCTACACTGCATTCAAAATGTGATAATACTGATAATAATAGAATGCACAGTTGTTTCTCTTTAATAAGCCGTTGCTCGACAAGTCAGCGCTTCTAGTAGGAATAAAAGTCAGATTTGGTTCTGTTATCTGACACAAAATTTGTGCCGAAACAGGATCCAGTTTCGATTATTGCGACTTTTTCAAAGGAAAATTTCTCCACGTTTTACATAAATACAACTTTGGTCTACACTCTACATGCATAATTGATTACATTAAATAATGCTCATAGGTCCCCGAGGATGAAAATATAATTTTCGAAACACTGGCCACAAACGACACTCTGTAAAGCTTATTTTTTCAATTAGGCCTTTGAAAAAAAAATTATTATCGATTTTTTTATTGTATTTTAAAACTTTATTATAAATAATATTGATAATCGATGCGAAAAACTTTCAAAAAACTTTTTTTAAATTAATTATAAGCAATTTAAAATTGATAAAATATTAAAAAAACCACGTGACTGCAAACGCACTAAAATTGTTTTTGACAGTTGTGACGTCATAATGGTAAAATGTATATACGCAGTATACTGTCAATGGCTTCTACATGACGTGTATTGACTAAAACATTATGACGTCACACTATGTTCGGGAAATGTCGGCGCGTTCTCGGAACTGGGTACAAAAATTTATTTTTAATTTGATATTACTTTTGAATTATAACGAAAATAAAAAAAAGAAAAATAGTTTTGTTATAAAACTTATATACGATCTTTCCATTTATGACAAAAAAAAATTTCATTCAAAAGCCCAATTGTTCCTCAACCAAATTAAATCTCCTTCATTACACATTTTTGTATCAAAACTGCTACTAATAACTCAACGAGCATCGATTTTTTCCATGATACTAATAGCATTCTCTTTTGTTGCAGGCTAAAAAGGAAATCTATGATATCAAACAGCAGCGCCTGCACCTGGCTCAAGATGAATACAATCACCTCAACAACGCGCTGTCCAATTTGACCACGTCCAGAACGAGTCGTAAGTTAATTTACAATTCGGTTTACAATAGTTATTGGCGTAACTAGTAGTCTAAGTCATTCATGGCGCTGACAGGTCATGACTTAGCCTACAAGTTGCGCCCATAATTGTATTCAACAATTGCGCGTTAATCATGTTTTAATTATAATGAGATGTTGTAAATATCTATTTATTTCTTTATAAAAAAAACTGTCAATACTAACAGCACCAAACAGCACGATTCAATGTTTTGGTTTAAGGTTAGCCGGTTATGAATAAACTCCATGTCGAAAACATTCGGCCTCTCAATTTTAGTCTCAATGGGTAACAACGGAGTTGTTGTTACCTACTATTTCGTTACGACTCAGAAAATAGTTACGTTTATTTTCATTAGTCCACAATGGCCGAGCTAGTAGGAATCTTCATTGAGTTATGACAAGTAATTGTCACCAGTCGGTAAATGGCTATTTAGGGTTCGGTTTTTAGGCATGATAAAACATGAATAACGCGCATGAGTTGAATAAAAGCTTTTTTTTAACTCGTAGTGCTGACAAGTGCTGAAATCGAGTACATTTTGTATCTAGTTTGTAATGCATTATTATATGAGTTGTGACATTGTGTTAATGACGAGCGAGTAGCTAGTTTTAACAATCACGCGAACCGTAAAAGCATCGAGACACATACTACATTTTTTGCACGTACCTCCTGTAAATTAAGTCTGGAAGTAAGTACTCATTGTTGTTTATTTTGTTTTCAGTTTGTTCATCGGGAAGCAGTGCGAGTACCAAGTACGATCCAGACCTTCTTAAATCCGATGTGGCGCTAGCTCGAAATCGAGTTTCCAGACTCAAATGTGAATTGGAACAAATCCGAACAGAAATGAGCTGTACTCAACGAGGAGTTGACACTTTGGCATCGTAAGTATTCCGAAATTTCTATTTTTGTACATCTGACATCGATATTTTTATCGATACATCGGAAAAATCGCCCAGCCAAAAAAACGGAATACTGATAGTATTTTTGACGTGATAACGTCTTATAAATTGATGAAACACCAATCTTATAAATTGATGAAACACCGGCTGCATGTACGAAAAAGTGTCACGTTCCGAAATCTGTCCCGTTCCGAAATGTGTCACGTTCCGCCTGACTTAAATATGATATTCGAGCGGCAGATATCATCAACCGATTGAGATGAAAATTTGTATACACGTTTAGTTTGAATGACAATGCATGGTTAGCTGTGTGACGTCACTCTAAATCCAATATGGCGGACTTCTAAAGATGGCGGACTAATTTTTTTTTTTAATTTGCAGAGTTGAACAAAAACTGAATTCGCACGAAGGTGGCTGTTACAATATAACTGAAGCTCAAGCCATAATGACCGAATTACGTAATATTCAAAAGTCGCTATCGTCGGGTGAAAAAGAAAAAGCTGAACTCATGCAATCTTTAGCTAAACTCAAAGATGATTTAACGAGGTTACAGTTATCTGAAAGTTCATCCGACGTATCGACGCTAAGTCTTCCACAGGAGAAACTCAGCACCGCATCTCAAACCGATCTGTCCGGGGAGTTGTTACCGATCGGTACGCGGTTAGCCGAAATGGCTCGAAAGCGGTTACAATACGACGAAGCCAGAAAGAAGATACAGCGGATTCAACAGCAGCTTGCCGACTTAGAAGAAAAAGTACAGCCGGGCCAAGTGGAATCCGACAAAGATAGGTTACTGCTCTTCCAGGAAAAGGAACAGTTGCTACGGGAACTGCGCAGCATAACGCCGAGAACGCGATCGAAACAGGAAATGTGCGATATCCAACAGGAGTGTAAAAAATTGGAACGCGACTTGAACAATGCGTTGGAAATGTCGAACAGAGCGATTGCGGACAGGCTGCGCTTACACGAAGAAAAACAGCTTTTACTTCAGCAATTGCGCGATTCTCTGAGGTTGATGACGCTACTCGAATCGGAACTGAAAACTCTATCGGCCAGTACATTATCAGTCAGTAGCAGTTCTAGTTTAGGATCGTTGTCGACGACCAGTAGCAAAGGCTCGTTGAGCAGCGGCCTGAGCTTCACGGACATTTACGGCGGACCTCAATGCGCCGGATCGATCAGTTTAGATAGGCCCGTCGATATGGCGGATTTACATAAACGAGTCGAAAGGTTGTTGAAGAATTCACCTGCCGGAGAAAATGCCTTGAATTTGAACAGTCCTCCGCTAAGGTCGCAAATTTCGTTATCGCCGAGGAGCTCTATTTCATCTGTTTCGCCACCCGTCTCTCCCCTTTACGAAAATACCCCTCCGCCTCCTGCGTACGAACAGATAGAGTTGCAAAGGAGACGTCAACTGTTGAATTTAGACGATAGGACTAGCTTTATTGATAACCTAACCGGAGGCGCGTCTCCCGAATACGTAAATAATCCAAAACAAAAAACGAACGTACCTCCGTCACCGCTATTGCATTTAAACGACATGAGCCACGCAGGTAACATGTCGCAGGGCTCCGGACTGGGAAGACCGCGTTTATCGTACGAAGGAAGCGGTATTGAACCGCCGCTGTCCCCGATCTCGGAAACTCCACCGCCGTTGATGGATCCTGAGGAAATTCTTCAAGCGGCCGCGCTTTCCAGAACGGCGTCTTCGTCAGGAACCAATACTAGATCCGTATCGGCAGCCGTCAGCGACGAATCGGTCGCGGGCGACTCCGGCGTGTTTGAGGCATCGAACAAAAAACGTATTGCGCCTCACAATTTCGACGGATCGCAAGTCGACGAAACTAATTTGGAAACGGCGCAGATACAAATTAAATTAAGATATGCACTTAACGATTCAATGTTGCATATCGGTATCGAAAAACTGAGGAATCTCGCAGCACTGTTCGTACCGGACAATAGTCAAGTGTAAGTAGGATTCTTCTTTTGTTTTGTTTTTATTTTAATAAGACTATCGACTGCCTGAGTTGGCTGAGCATAGCACCGATCAATGCTTTTGCCTGTTCTCGGTTTAGATTCTAGAAACTGGGGGCTTGTAATAAACAGTGAAATCGCTGTATGTTGTACGCCCGATAAAATTTCTCTCGAATGCATTATTGTAAAAAAAACAGTTGTGTGGTTTTAAGAAACCACGACGCAAGTGAAACTTTTATTGGATTGTAGGCGTTGGATTTGTTTATTTGTTTATTGTTGTTTCAACAGGGCAAGCCCCATACAAAAATATAAATTTGAAATATTTGTGTAGCTTAAAAAATATAATAAAAAAAATTAAAATATAAGTAATTAAATAAGGAGTATTACAAAAATACTAAAAAAATAATACAAAAGTTTATTCATATTTTAGTAAATTCTTTGATTTGCTTTTAACTTTAAAAATGGATGAACAATATAAATCCAACCAGATAGCATTAACATTGCACAGTTCAGATAATCTATGCACTACACTCTTTTTTTGACCATCACGCAATGTTGGAATCAGAAAATAATAATTATTCGACCTGAGACTTCTAGGAGGAATATATAAACTAAATCTATACAATAATTGTAGATACTTATCCATCACGATTAATTATAAGCAACAATATTTACATGAATACACGAATAAAAACATGTAAACACTGTACAGCACTTGCCCGCATGACAGACTGACTATGTGTTATACATACTACACGGTCAGCTGATGCTAACCATGGGCTCCGCCATATTGGCCTTGGCTGCTCTACCGAGCGCCTACTCCGAACGCCTTTCACTTTACCCCTACTCCGCGGCCGCCTGTAATGCGACATGCAACAGACGGCCAGAAAAATTCCGGGCGCGATAGAATAAAAGTTTCACTTTAAAAACTAGCGGTTTGTTAAAAAGTTCAACTATTTAGATTTATGTCGTTAGGCGTATTTGTTTATATGTGGACATTTTTATTTCAGATATATAAAAGCTGCTCTTCTTCCAAGCAATCCTACATTATCTTTAGCTACAAAACCTGTGAAAGATCTTCGCAAACCCGCATTTGGAGAAAATTTCCCGCTCGAAGTTCCATTTAGTAAATTGTTTACGAAAACGTTGCAAGTTAACGTATGGAGTATACAAGAAGATTCTCGTGAAGAATGTTTGGTACGCAATTTTTTTTCTTAACCGCTCGAAGGGTTTTCAGATCGCTTGTCTTATTTTTCCCTGCTACGGAAAGAAATAAAGATAGATATTATGTGATAAACGTGCCTGTAACTAATAACAAATTCGGTGCTGTGACAGTAGATCTAGTCGGCCAATCAAAAGCTAAATATTATCTACGCATTTCGGAGCGACATATTTGTATGTTTCAATTTATTCCGTTGAAAAATACACTTGGCATTTGTTTTATTATAGAAAAGGCGTCCTCAAAAAATATCGTATTGTATAATCCATTATAAATGTTTATTTAAAAAAAAAAGTAAAATGTAATTGCTCGATTGTTAGCAACGTGACACTTACGTTTTATTTTGGTTTTGTTTTTAGGGATGTGTGCAAGTAAGCCTTGCAGACTTTAGTCCGGAAAGTGTATCCGTGAAATGGTACAATATTCTCAGTTTCCGATTTATGCAGCCGGCGAACGAAAGCAATGCCCGACCGCAGTATCGTGAAAAGGCGGGAGTCGAAGAGAGTTCGGATGAATCGACTATAATTTCTTCACAAACGTCTACTCTGACGAGAAATCAAGAAGGTTGCGATGGACTACAAACTGCCGTTAATATCAGGTAAAATTGAAAAATTGACTGTTTCGAATATAAATGTTCTTGGCATTTGTGTATTTTTCCTCCTGTTTAGGGTTTGTCTGACATTCCGATAATTTTTAGAATATTGTTTGTATCTAAAATGTGAATAGAGATAGCACTGGAACATATCGCACGTTGAAAACAATAGTGACACTATACAAAAAAGTTAACTTTTCACCTTTTGTAAGATTCATGTTTTACTGCAAGAGTGTCACTATACGAAAATTTCCGTTTGCTCATAAATCCACTTATTTCCGCTAGATTGAGCTAGTGTCACTTTATATTTTGAAAGAATTGCCCATGGTCGTGTATGATATAACGACACTATTTTAATTGTGTCAAAGCAGTTGTTTGGTACGTACGTCGCTGTAAGTGAAAAAATGACACATTTTGTTAAATGACAGTTTACTGATTACAGTTGCTACAAAAATTAATGCAAGTAAGTAAATACATAAAATGACACATTTTGTTTAGTGACACTTTTTGCAGTTGAAGTCTCCAATTTACTGATTATAAGTTATGACAAAAATGACACTAAACAAAAAATTATTGTTGAAAGGTCTTTTTTTTAATAACTTTATTTTTAACATTGTGGTCAACAATAAAATTAAAACAATAATAAATTGTCTCATTATTAACAAAAGAATCTCTATAAGCAGTATTTTAATAGTAACTTTTTTAGAACAAAACAATATTATTAAAACTAAAAAGTGCTCTACTGTAAAATGTAATTTTTTGCCTAATGTCACTTTTGTTTTCAACGTGCGATATATGGTACAGTAAATCGCGTCAAATGCAAAATATTTATATTCTTTTTATTTTATAGGTTAGAGGAACTAGCGAGATGCTACGGAGGAGAAGAAGATGACGACGAAAGCGACGAAGACAGCGAAGACGATGACGTCGACAACTACGAAGACGATATTATCGTAGATTTCCGTACGGCCGAGGAAGATATATTAGAAGAAGACGAAAACGTATGTAAATACGATGAGATAGACACTTTAGATAAAGAAACCAACACAGAATGTGCATTTTATCCGGATCAGTCTAAACAAAAGCTTGCAGCCGCCGCGGGTAGTAATATTTTATCAGTAAATAATCTCAGTGAACGTTCGATGTTCATTAAAAGATCGCAAACGTTTTCACCGAGTGCGGTCGTGTCAAAAAATAGATATATATGTAGGTTAAATAGAAGCGACAGCGATAGTTCGATGCCGCTGTATAGAAAAGGCGGGCCTTTTCAACGAAACACGTTCGAAAGAAGATCGTTGAGATGGCGAAGACCTTCCGGTTCGATGGCGATGCTCGCTAAACACGAACCGGGATATTCTCACCATTTGACCGTGACGGCGAGGACATCTCTCGATTTGGAATTAGATCTGCAAGCTCAACATACCCGTCTTCATACGTTGAACGATGAGCTAACAAGACTGAGGGAGCTGAAAAATAGACTGGAAGCTGCCAAGGAGCAGGGCGATGCTGAACTCGCGTCATGGGTTTTGGAAGATAGACATTTTCAGAATTTAATAGCTCAAGCTGAAAATTGTAAACTGGCCAAAACGCCCGAGGAAAGAAAAGTTGAGAAAATGCTGAAGAAGACGTCGAAAGAAATATATAAGTTAAGGAAAAGCAAAGCAGGCAAAGGAAAACCGGACATTATTTCGTTCAAGTGAGTACAGTTCAGTTATTTTCGTTTGTTTTATAACAGTATATTTAAATGGGGAGTATTTAAAATTTTGGCTGACAAAAATAATCAATTTGGATTACTGTATTACTAAGTGAGCGACTGACTGCGCGTGACGAGAAATCAACAGAACAGCAACTTACCAAACATCCATTTGAGTTACTTAAAATACAAAATGGGAAGCTTCATAATATTTGAGCGACCTAATATTTGTTTGAGTGTCAACGTTACGTCCTGCATTTTTTTCAAAATTTGGCAAATGATTTATTTATTCTGAGCGGCATTTTGTTAACAGTTGAACTTTTTGAATAGAACTGCGTTTTCTAAAAAATATATATTTAATTGACTGTCAATTAAATATACATTTTTTAGAAAACGCAGTTCTATTCAAACAATTAACTATTTAATTCGCATACCCTGTTATCGTTCTCCCCGGAATTTTTTTTTTTTTTTTTAACTCCACATTTGCCCCTTCCCGTTTCACTGCGAGACAATTCGCATACCCCTTTATCAAAAAAAGCGGTGGTTTTCAATCTTCATGAAAATGTGAGTTTTAAGTTGTAGTCTCAAAGTGAAAAAAAAAAATAAAAAGTAAAAACAAAAGAAGACATCTGCTTCAAAATTACCGAAGGCATTCTAGTCGCTCACTTCGTAATTTAGTCACCCAACTATTATTTTAATATCTCAAGTTATTAAAACAGTATCTCATCATCAGTCACCAAATTTTTTTTTTTTATTCGACCGTTTTATAATTCCCCTATTTAAATTGGCTTCTAAAAAATTTTAGATACACCATTTTTTAAACTCTAATCCATATGTTTGGCAAAAATTAAAAATGGCCGATCAATAGTAGTTCAGAAACATGTACTTATTTGTTTGCAACAAACAAGAATTAAGCATAATATTTATTTTTCTAGAGAAAAGATGGCATTCTTCACTCGAACGAACACGAATATTCCATTTTTGCCAAGCGACGAGAACAATTCGGGATGCAGCACATTGAAACACGGTGAACACGAATCTCAACAACTCGACAACGACTTAGAAAATGAACGACGACCGGAAGGTGCGCCAAGCACCGAAGTAACGACAGAGGAAACATCGGACGACAAAGACGACAAACAAATATACGATTATGTCGTAGATCGAGAATTGGGTGTGGAAGTGTGAATATTATAGGTATGTGAATCTGTGTCCATATGACTGAAAACACACTGAAGAATCAGTCCAATCAGTAAAACATCGGAAAATTTAATTTTCTCATTTTGCTCTCATGCGTGATACATTATCGATTTATAGATCGATTAAAAGTGGTACTCGAAATAACAAAAATGCCGTTCTGTCCTTTACGAACAATACAGAAAATAATTTATTAAATCTGTCAACGGGCTTAAGTTTTAATATAAACAAACTACGTTAAACTTATTTTCGAATACAAAATATACAAATTAAAAATTTACATCGATATTCGAATCAAATTCCTTGTTTCAAGATCAACGCAAACATTTTATTTTTGAAGTGAAAACTTCTTTAGCGGCGTTGTACACTTTTTTTGTAATGGGTAAAAAATGTTAAACTCGCGTCAGATCGTCAGGGCCACGTGTCCTGATCGAAAATGCGTAAGACGAAAACTTTTATTTATACAACGTTAGACATCTAGCGTTGAAATATCGTACATAAAAATGCAATCTATGATACAAACCATTTTGATCGAAAATTCAGACATCTAGCGTTGAAATATCGTACATAAAAATGCAATCTATGATACAAACCATTTTGATCGAAAATTCAGACATCTAGCGTTGAAATATCGTACATAAAAATGCAATCTATGATACAAACCATTTTGATCGAAAATTCGTAAGACGTTATTATTCAAGTTTTCACTTCTGCCGGCACTCCCGGAGTGCAAAGGGGTTTTTTTATTTTAATTTTTATACACTTACACATTTCACAAAATCGGCTTCATTTATTTTCGAAAGAAGAATCAGTTTAACTCTTCATCAGATAAATCAATTTTAATTTTGAATTCACGAATAATTTTTATAGTACAAGGAATTGTTCTTATATAAAACAAAATAGATTGTGTCCGTGATGAGAATAAGTATTTATTATACAAAACTAGTTGCGAGATCTGACAATCATGCAGAAATTATGTACGTCGTTCTTCTCGTTGATTAGTAACAAGAAGTTGAGTTACTTCAATGTATAAAAAAAAACTTGCCCAATTGTTTTTCCAAACTGTTGCAACTGAATAATTTTTTATCCTGTCTGCCGACTCGTCATTTCTTGCGAGTGACTGTAAAGTTACGCTGTCGAAAGCATAATAAATAAATAAAACCGAGGTTTCCTTGTAATTTTTCTAAAGAACCACACAAACACGAGCTGTTTGTAGCATTTAAGTCAAACCGCAGTGATATGAGTAGAAACCACGAAGCCATAACCAGGAGAACCAACTCGAGCGTAGCGGTGGACCAATATCTGTCGCATGAACTAACATGGCGCCAGCTATTGGGTAACGCACACACGTACGTTCATGGCTTACATGTGTGAAGTTAAACAACTTTGGTAACTATGGCAAAAACAGGTGGAAAGAACCGAAGTTTTCCCAGGTAGTGATAACAGCGCCATCTAGCGTGCGCCAGAAAACGGTCTATTTCGAAACACAGCAAGCATAGGAAGCTCGGTCTCCTGATTAAAGCCTTCGTGGTACAAACACTGAGTTTGTAAATAATTGTCACATAACCTTAAAGTTGAAAGTATTTCCGTCTACAGGTAATTTTATTCGGCTGTTTGGATTGTTGAGTTCAAATGAAAAAATTAAACCTTCGGTTTCATTAAATCTGACTGAAAATATGTTATTGCGTAGTGGAAAAAACGATGACAGAACACTGTTATTTTGAAGCGTTGGTAGTCGTTCCGTGAATGTAACGCTTGAGGTAAAAAACGATAATAAAACAAAAGATAGCAAAGTCAAACCCACCGAAGTAGGACGAACAGAGTGATGTTTTAGTAGATGTGTTCAATATATATTTTTATATTTGTTAATATATACATACTTATTGTAAATATTTTGCATTAAATTAATTGAAACATTCGATAAGTGCAGACTTTGGTTTCTGAAGAGTCAATGAAATAAATATATTAATAATATTATGAAATATTTATTATTATAATTATTAACAGTTATGTGATTTATTTTATGTGCCTTAGAAGATCTGATAAAAAAAAGAAGAAAGCTCCATTTATTACATGTTTTGCCTTTTATAGAGCTTTTTTTCAGTAAGTTTAGGTTATGTTGCGTCCTATAGTGAAAATTTGAAGTTGCCAAAATTGTTCGATACATTCGAATCATTGAAAAATCTAAATCGATTGATGCAAGGCTGGATGAAATATATTTTTACAATTAAATAATTTATGAAGTGTTAGATTCTAAATGTTATTGCACTGTGAATTGTTTATTGCTAAATGACTACACAAGTCGATTTGTTTTTTCTTTCATTTGTTTTTTATTCTAGATATTTAAAAATGCAAAATTTTAAGTCAAGTATGGAAAAAGTGCTCAATTTGTGTAGTTATTTATTTTGAAATCGCAAGCCAGTTCAAATTATCCGTTTGAATTGATTGTAAATTTTATCAAAAATATTGTACAGTTTTTGAACCGGAGATTTACAAATTAAGTCTCATTTTATTGAATTTTTTTGTTAGTAGTATCGACAATTCTTAATAAGCTGCTGTTGTCGAACGTCTATAATCTACAGTATCTTAATAAGTTCACTGGGATTTTTTTTGTGAGTCTCTGGTCTTAGACACGTTGAAAATTTAACTTTGGGGATGCTAAATCCATGAAAATTTTTGTTTTGAAAACAGTTTTCGTTCAAATTCTGAAGTTAATGAGTAAACAGCTAATTATTGTCGACTAGGTTCGTACTGAAAATTATTATTATGTGCCTTAATAGTTTTTTCATTGGTAATGCCTTATCAATTGCTATATATTAAATTGAAGGAGTATAAATTTGTATATGATCCGAACGGTCTATATTTTTTCTACATTTAGGTAAGTTAATATTCAATACGGAGCCATTGTATTAATTTTTCACACGTTTTTCACTTGGCGAGAATACACTGCAATACAGCCGTTATTCCCGCGCGTTTTTGTACTAAATCTTAACGCAATTGTTTTATGCTTTGTGCGCACTGAAAACAGCTGAGTGAGAAACGTTATTGGATTATTAAAAAAAAAACGTATGTGATAACCAGACTTTAGTGACATGCCAACGATAATGCTGCTCCCAACTTTTTTACGGGGGCTTTACTTGACTCATGTTGACACCAGGGTCTCTGTGAGTCAGCGACATAGATCGAAATCACTTTTGGCGACTTGCGTCGCTAAATGCAAAGCGGGAATTTTACTGATCCGAGCATTACGGCACAATACACAAGCACAATAGTGAGTAGAGTCGTATTAGTCCAATTTTTTAAACATCGCTCTCAAAATTCGTAATTTTTAAAGTGAAACTTTTATTCTATCGCCCCGAATTTTTCTGGCCGTCTGTTGCATGTCGCATTACAGGCGGCCGCGGAGTAGGGGTAAAGTGAAAGGCGTTCGGAGTAGGCGCTCGGTAGAGCAGCCAAGGCCAATATGGCGGCGCCCATGGTTAGCATCAGCTGACCGTGTAGTATGTATAACACATAGTCAGTCTGTCATGCGGGCAAGTGCTGTACAGTGTTTACATGTTTTTATTCGTGTATTCATGTGAATATTGTTGTTTATAATTAATCGTATAGGATAAGTGTCTACAATCCAACGCCTACAATCCAATAAAAGTTTCACTTGCGTCGTGGTTTCTTAAAACCACACAACTGTTTTTTTTTTTGTTTAAATGGCGTTGTGGCGAAATGTTTGGTCACTGCTAGTAATTTGAATCAAAACAAATATGTGCTTAGTCGGTTGCCTATATAGTGTACGCTATATTCAACTGTTTTTCAATGTTTTAAAAACGTTGTTACCAAATAACAAATTCTAATAACTAATTTTAAGTAAACAAATAATAATTTTGATTCAGAGATCATTGTCTATTTAAATATAGTTAAATATTTTTATTATATTATACAGATTATAATGGCTATATTAGCTATTGAAAATTAAATTCAATACTTATGTATACAATATTGTTTTTGTTGTTAATGTTTCATATTGTTCATAATTAAAAGAAAATGAATTAAGTAACTTTGTATTATATGTATATATAAATCATAAGTACCTAAATAAATTACATTTTATCTATTTGATTCTTTTTATTATTATTTTTATTTTATAACATGCCAGGGAAAAACACAACACAGCAGCCTGAAATCTATCCCACCGGTATAATAACAAGTTTTTGAATATAGCCTTAGTTTTTTTGTGATTATTTTTTGGACAATCGGATCCGATTCAAATTCGGTAGGCTTATGCAAAATGACACGCTGAAGTCACCAAGCCCATCCTTTGCACTGTACCACCTACCTTTACGAAGATAGACCCGTTCGAAGTGCTATTCTGGAAAGTCTGGAATACGCATCGGATACATTTCAAATTCGGTGTACTGATAGAAAACGACACGCTGAATTCAACGAGCCCGTTCCCAGGTTCATACCATTAATATGTGTCTACTGTGACAATAATAAGAAAGATTCGCGCAAGTATGTGACCAAAAAATATAAGATAGATGTTATAATTTACTAGCTACTGCTACCCCCGCGGCTCCGCCGGCGATTAAGATGAATCACGACAACAACAACAGTAGTGGCTGTGCGTTGTCCGTCAGTAAGTCAGTGTTAAAAAAGATTAGCCCTCTTAGGGGATGAATTTTCAAAAATCTTTTCTTACTACACACCCACGTTGTATAAGGAACTCCTGTGCAAATTTTCATACTTCAAAACCTGCCGGTTTAGGCTGTACGATCTGTTAGCCTTTTAGTTAAGAGAAAATAAAAGATGAGATTGCAATATTTGACAAAAGCGTAAAAATGAGAAATTTGTTATCCAGCTCCCAG
Organism: Xanthostigma xanthostigma; assembly: GCA_963575645.1. Lineage (NCBI taxonomy): Eukaryota > Metazoa > Arthropoda > Insecta > Raphidioptera > Raphidiidae > Xanthostigma > Xanthostigma xanthostigma. The sequence continues at coordinate 2,266,064 of OY754469.1, read as the reverse complement.
AACTATATAAGAGGTATTTATTGCGAATAAAACATAGACACTGCTGTAAATAAACTCGACACTTGAACAATATGAGTTTTATTTGCAATATTTAACAAAAGCATAAAAATGAGAAATTTGTTATCCAGCTCCCAGAACTATATAAGAGGTATTTATTACGAATAAAACATAGACACTGTAAATAAACTCGGCACTTGAACAATATGAGTTTTATTTGCAATATTTAACAAAAGCATAAAAATGAGAAATTTGTTATCCAGCTCCCAGAACTATATAAGAGGTATTTATTGCGAATAGAACATAAATAAAATGTAATAATTAAACTCGGCACTTATAATTTTTTTGAATTGAAACTTCTTTAAAAATGGGATACCGAAATTTTTAATGCGTTTAGGTAGAAGTGAAACTTCTTGGATTGTAACATTTGTTGACGAGTATAATAAAACGATTAGGTAGAATTTGTTAGCGTGACTATATAGAGAAGCACACAGCACCAGGCCCCTTTTTCTCATTGGGCACGTGCCCAGGGCTCTGCGACCGATAGGAACCCCCTAGTTCCTGCTGGGTCACCAAACGATAACCGATATTTATTACAGAAAAACGTATTTAATGACTGACTAACCTACTGCTTATTATGTTGTCAGTCAGTCAGTAAAGTAAGGGGGTGAATTTTTAAAAAGCCTTCCTTAGTGCTTAATACCTACGTCATGTAGGAACTTCTGTGCAAAATTGCATGCTTCTAGAATCTAGACCCATCGGTTTAGACTGTGCGTTGTACGGTCAGTCAATGTTAGACTTTTAACCAAGTAGATTAACCCCCTTAGGGGATGAATTTTCAAAAATCATTTTAGAGTACACAGCTACATTAAATAAGGAGCCCCTGTGTAAAATTTCATGCATTTAGACCCATCGGTTTAGGCAGTACGTAAGTACGTCTTTATTAAGGAATTTTAAGAAAATTAGGTTTGAAAAGTACATTTTATTGTCAAAAACGGAAATATCAAAAATTTGCTATCCAGCTCCCAGAAGCGCGTAGAGGTATTTATAGTGAATAGAGAATAGAAGAAGACAAAACATAGTTGCATAATAGTTTTTATACTCACACCAAAAATTGCCGTCTTTAATGACAATGCAGTGTCTCTAAAACTTTTTTATTTTCAGTTTCTGAACCTCGTGGATTTTATGACAGCAATAAGGCAATAAGAAGGCAATAATTGCAGGATTTTGTCTAAGATCGTTTTAAAGACAGGTCTATATTTCGTTTTTGTATTCATCAAATCGTTACACGTAACAATTTCGATATCTTCACTAATCACTACCTATCTCTTTTACATTTTCTGATAACATCAAAATATATCACTTCCGTGTTAAATCAATATAATTTACAAAGATATTATGCATGCATAATAAGCTTGATAAAGAAACAAAAGAGGAATTAATGTTTCAGCTTTTCAAGTCAAAATATTTCAATACTAATAAATTACACACATGACCTTTTGAGGACTGCAGTATACGCTGTATTCGACATTACGCAATCTATAAAAAATCGTCAGTCAATAATATAAACAAAAATGTATCAGGCGCCGCAGCCTTTCAGAAATAAATAATAATTTTATACATAAACTAGCTCTTACCCGCGACTTCGTCTGCGTGGAATTTATGATTGTAAGCTTGGTATATTTGAATAAAAAGCGAGTTATTGGAAAATGTCGAAAATCGACTACAGCAAGAAAAGTTCCTCACTCTTAGGTTTTTTTTGGACAATTTTGGTAAATCTCTCAGAGCCGATTGAAATTCGATAGACTTATTGAGAGATAGGTGCTGTTTCCCCACGGCTTCGCCCGCGATTAATATGAAACACAATAGCAACAACAGTCAACAGTAGTGGCTGTGCGTTGCCCGTCAGTAAGTCAGTGTTAAAGTAGATTAGCCCCCTAAGGAGATAAATTTTCAAAAATCCTTTCTTAGTGCTCACTTGCGCCATATAGAGGGACATATCTATGCAAAAATTTCATGCTTCTAGACCCGCCGGTTTAGGTTGTACGTTGTACGTTAGTCCAGTGTTAAAGTTTTAACCAAGTAGATTAACCCCCTTAGGGGATGAATTTTCAAAAATCATTTTAGAGTACACAGCTACGTTAAATAAGGATCCCCTGTGTAAAATTTCATGTATTTAGACCCATCGGTTTAGGCAGTACGTAAGTATGTTGTCTTAGCCTTTATTAAGGAATTTTAAGAAAATAAGGTTTAAAAAGTAAATTTATCGTCAAAAACGGAAATATCAAAAATTTGCTATCCAGCTCCCAGAAGCAGTGAGAGGTATTTATAGTGAATAGAGAATAGAAGAAGACAAAACATAGTTGCATAATAGTTTTTATACTCACACCAAAAATTGCCGTCTTTAATGACAATGCAGTGTCTCCAAAACTTTTGATTTTCAGTTTCCGAACCTCGTGGATTTTTGTTACGAAGTTGGTGGTTTATACCATCAATGTTAACAGGTCGCCAGTTTCTTTCGTGACTTATCACGGACACCGTTAGGGTTCTTTTGATCTGATGTGACTTAGAGATGGAAGGCAAAGGTTATAGTGTTATGACAATTCAGAAATAACTTTAAAACCAAATTAATACATTATTTTATTAACAGAACTATAACAAAACATACAAAGGCACACGTAATAATATAATAATAATAATAATAAAATAACAGTAGCGAAATTAAATCAAGATAATTAATTCTTGTACCCAATAATAATTTGAAATGATTATAAAATATTAAAATCTTAAATATCAAAATATATCACTTCAGTGTATAATCTACATAATTTACATGCATGCATAATAAGCTTGATAAGGAAACAAAAGAGAAATTAATGTTTCCGCTTTTCAAGTCTAAATATTTCAATACTATAAAATTACAGACATGACCTTTTGAGGACTGCGGTATACGCTGTATTCGACATTACGCAATCTATAAAAATTCGTCAGTCAATAATATAAACAAAAATGTATCAGGCGCCGCAGCCTTTCAGAAATAAATAATAATTTTATACATGAACTAACTGTTACCCGCGACTTCGTCCGCGTGGAGTTTGTTAGTAAGTTTGGTATATTTGAATGTATATACAATATACTGTTTACAGGCAGAACGTTTAAGCTTAACATTTCCGTTTGGATATATTTTTGTTTTGTTTTGCAGAATTGTTCTAAACACCTGTCAATAATCTCAAGATTGAAGCACAATTTTTTTTCTCTATATAATAATAAAAAAGTGCTTTGTCAAAACCATAGGGGCCCCATTATCCTAATGTGCCCCGAGTCTCCAATAGGTTAAAAGCGGCCCTGTCAATACGGCCCGAGACCAGAATCTTCTCTGAAAATAACTACATCTAATATTGACACCTGACATCAATGAGCTTATCAAAAACAAGAGATCAAGATAATTTACCCTTTTTTATTACCTTTATATGAAAATTGATTTAAACTAAATAACGTATTCAATTTAGTATGTTTTAGTTTTTAATTTAGAGTTTGGCCCGCTAACACACTTTAAATCTTATAATAGGTCCTTTAGAAAAATCAGCCTGACACCCCTGATTTCGGGGACTTCTGGGCAAAATTGCATACTTCTAGACCCACCGGTTTTACTGTGCGTTGTACGGTCAGTCAATGTTAGAGTTTTAACTAAGTAGATTAACCCCCTTAGGGGATGCATTTTCAAAAATCCTTTCTTAGTGCTCACTTACGCCATATAGGGGACTTCTGTGCAAAATTTCATGCTTTTAGACCCACCGGTTTTACTGTGCGTTGTACGGTCAGTCAATGTTAGAGTTTTAACTAAGTAGATTAACCCCCTTAGGGGATGAATTTTCAAAAATCCTTTCCGAGTACACAACTACGTTAAATAAGGAACCCCTGTGCAAAATTTTATGCATTTCGTTCCACCGGTTTAGGCTGTGCGTTGTCTGTCAGCCTTTGGGTTTAAGAAAAAGTGAAAAAAAGTAACGTCAATTGCAATAAAATTCGTCAAAACGTAAATATCAGAAATTTGCTATCCAGCTCCCAGAAGCAGTGAGAGGTATTTATAGTGAATAGAGAATAGAAGAAGACAAAACATAGTTGCATAATAGTTTTTATACTCACACCAAAATATTGCCGTCTTTAACGACAAAATTATTACATAAGCCTGTATAGAGGTATTTATAGGCGTAGGCACGGGGGGTGCCAGGAATATCGTGATAATTAAACTCGGCGCTTGTAAATTTATTTAATGCGGTTAGCTAGAAGTGAAACTTCTTGGATTGTAGCATTTGTTGACGATTTTTATATTTCAGAGCTATGAAATGATTAGGTGGAAGCACAGAGTGTAGTGTGCGTAGAGTAGAATCGATTCATCCACTCTTTCCTTTCAACTGTTGGTTGAAATCGGAGAAGGGGAAGCGATTCACTTTCGGTCTGATTCAAGCCCTACCACGCCTAAAGAAGTTTCCCATAAAAAATGATCACATATATTGATGCATTCGTGTTTCAATAATTTTTTATGGGACGTTGCCCTTGAAAACATTTTTTTATATCAGTTTAGCTCATGAAATTAACCGCCTGAATGAAAATCCAACTTTTTACATTTCACATCTATATTTGGACCAGCATGCCCTATCTCTATGTCAAATTCCATTTTTTTTACGTCAAATAGTTTGAGAGAGATAATCGCCTGTAACATCGAAGTGACTGTAATACGCGTCACGGATCTAAAAGGTTCGGAAGTTAGTCACAAACAGCGTCGCAAAGGCACATTTTAGAGCTGTTGAGACTCCCACCACCTCCCAGTTACCTGCACGGAACGTGCGCTCGTCGGTGATTGGCCGTGATCGCTCGTTGCCTTTGTCACTTGTCGCTTTCCTGCTTTAAAGGTACAGTCGAGTACGCTATTGTCAAGTTGTTATTGTTATTTTAGTTTTGTTGAGTTGCGCATTCGCATCTAACTTCCGAGCCTTTCAGATTCGTGGCGCGTATTATACATAAGCACTACACAGTCCGCTTAGCACAAATCAGCCAATTTAAGTAGTTTGGTGTGTGATCAGTGAGTAGAAAAGGTGTAAATTATTTACAAAGTTAAAATCATGACCCATCAACTTTTTTATATATGAATTTAAAATAGCCGTAATAACATTTTGTGTGTCTGTCTTTTTTTTAAATTACAATTCGTGTTCTTTAGAACGAACAACAAGTTTATACAAAAAACGAAACAATTGTCCTTCTCGATTATCTTGCCCTTAGTGGAAATTTCTTGTCGCTGCCATTGGAATTATCTAATTAGTTCCAGTTTTAAAATGGGCGTTTCCAAATAAAACAATACAAAATTCTTCATAAGTATACCGGATGTTTTCATATTAAACATTTTATAACGAAAATATAGGTTCAATTAGGTATTAGGTATTGTGAGATACAACTTTGGAACTACAAATATTAAATTATACTGTGTTTTATAGGTTTTACTTTTATTTTTATTTTTGCGCCGAACTGTCCTAAGGGGAGTTTTTGACAGGTAAACATTGATTTAGAAAAGCATGATGGAGGCTAACCTAGCATAAGGTATAAACATTGATTTAGAAAAGCACGGTGGAGGCTAGGTTAGCTTCCATCGTGCTTTTCTAAATCAATGTTTACCTTATGCTTCCATAGTTTACGTGTCAAAAACCCCCCTTAGGACAGTTCGGCGCATTTCTCACCAGATGTCTCACCATTCCTTTGGGCTCCGAATGTGTTTATATGTCGGTCGGATGACGGTACCTATTATAGATATAATAAAAATTGTGTAATGACCAAAAAATTATTTTTTGACTTAAGTTCTCTCGACGGTGATTTTCACTGTAAATGCTATAATAAACAAAAAAAAAAAAATTGGTTGTCTGTAAAGTCGGTTTACGGACGATAGTTTTACGTGATAACGTCATAAAGAAACATTGATGAACTCTCTGACGTCACGCGAGAAGAGAGAGGAATGCGTACAAGCCGACGCTTGGGCCGATCGTGTCTCTCTATAGCTTATACCGCGCTCTCGCTTGCACGCTCAGGCTCAGGCGGAACGTGACACTTTTTCGTGCGTGCAGCCGGTGTTTCATCAATTTATAAGACGTTATCACGTCAAAAAAAATATATCTTATCTTTCTTGGTTTATAATTTAAGTTTTTTTTTTTTAATTTACATTATTAATTGTTTTTATACAAATACGTATAATTTATAAATTAATCACAAATTGAAAAAATATCTATGTTTAGTATTGATACAAAATAACACTCCCTCTAAAACACTCTGTATATAGGTATTATATAACATTCTAAATAAGAACCATGAGTATATTTTTCGAGTTTTACAAATCAGAAATACCTCTTAAATGCTTCTGGGATCCTATTCGTATTTTGTTAAATACAGAGATAATTTGACCAATTTAATTTTGATACAAAAAAAACAACGTGAAATACTTCTTATAAGGTTATGAGGGCTGAATAACAAGTTCTCGATATTTTGTCAAATCAACCGTAAAACACGATTTTATGAACAACTCTTTCGTGTTCCTGATTCCTGTTACATCCTACAGGGTCAGGCCCGCTGCTAGTCCATCATACGTGTACGAAAAGAGCTTTTAGTTTTCTTCTGGAATGTCTGGAATACTTTTCGGATAATTTTAAATTTCGGGAATCTTATACAAAATGATATTCTGAATTCAATAAATTCATCCGTTCTGTAACTATTACCTCTTTGAAGATAGAGAGCCTTTCCAGATTTTTTCTGGATATTCTGGAATATTGAACGGATCCTTTTGAAATTCGGTATACTTATAGAAAACTGATAAATGTTATAATTTACTAGCTGGCTACCCGCTTTGATTAGTTAAGATTTGATTCACATTTGTAATATCATAATATATAGTTTTTAACTAGGTATGAAATTGTTATATAGAAGTTAAATATTGAAGTATCCAATGTTTTTAGTGCCTGGCATATTTAGCCTTTTTTTATTTATTAGTAATTGTATATCACTATTTTATACGAGATTTAATAATTGACTACATGGAAAAAGGCTTACTGTGTTTGACTCCAAAGTAAATTAAAAATAATAATAAATATTAAGTATTCAAAAGAGAATTACCGCGTTTTTATTTAGTCATAAAAGGCAAAGTCATTTTTTATCCTTTCGCGTTTCAATTTTAAAAATGTTTTACAAAGCACAACAATTTATCAATTTTCCTTCGTCCTCAGTACGTATCAGGAAACCATGCCAATATTCATTGTGCGTTCCGCTTTAGAAGTATTAGATCATGAAATATTCGTTGTGCGTTCTACTTAGGCTGCTTTAGAGTGATGTAATACCTGAACTGACTTAGGAGGACATGTAATATTTTTAACCATTGAACTAAATATTTCAATGTTTTTAACACAAAACCATAGACAGCTCTGCTTAAAACATTAATATTTTTGTGAACTTTACCCTTTGAAAGTATTAAACAACATAATAAGGTACCTTTTTGATTTTAAAAAGATATTTCCACCAATATCTGCAAAGTCTATAATTGATAAATTAACGATAATATACACAAAATTATCAAAATTCATGGAGGTTTGATCAATTGTCAATATAAGAGCTTAGAAAAACGCTACTAGACTACACTATTGACTTTTTGATTTTTACAATTTAGCAAGTGGTCACTAGATGTCTAAAATGACACTTTAAAATTGTTTCAAAGAAAATGTTCAAAAATATTACAATTTAATATTTACTATTCTCTGGCATTTAAATAACCAATTTAGACAGATGAGGTCTATCTATCTATAACTATTTTTGAACAGTCGATTTGAAATTTTACTATTTTTCTTATGGAGAATACTTTGTCACAATCGAAAATGATTATCGGTTTAGATTTCTTAGCTGCGCGTTTTGCAAGCCATTATTTATAGACAATCTATAAGTCTCAAAGGCGTAGATATAGGGGATACAGGGGGTAATTAATTTATTAAAAGTTAAATACCTTATTGAGTAGGTATTTGATATTAATTAATTTCAATGTTATACCTCCACACGTTCCAGAGAAAAAGCGTCTTGACAGACAGACGGACAACAAAGTGATCTTTTTCCTTTTGGGGTACGGAACCATGATAATAAAAAGAAAGTTCAACTTTAAAATCTTTATTATACAAACAAATCATGTTATTTAATGATTCCAAAAGTAGGGTTCAGCTTGTTTAAAGTTTTAAACTGGCATGTTTAGTAAACCTTTAACAATGCAAGCTTTCCGTGAGTGATCGTGCGTCAGCTGCCCCTCCTCTGAAAAAAAAGTCGTTACGTCGCGAACGGACGCATTATGAAGATTGGCAGGATATCTAGAAAAAAGAGAAAAGAAACTTAGAATGGATAGCCAAAATAATGTAATATTCACGATAGTTCGCTTAGGCGGAATTTTTTCGAATCTCAGAAAATAAAAGTCAATAAATATAGTATCATTTATTGATATTGTAATTGATATATTGTACATACTAACAGAAAAAGTCATTCTTAATCAATTCCGACCATATCCGTAAGCCTGTATCTCTTTTAGTTTCGGAGATATAGCCTATTTAAACTGTTTATATTTTTATACATTTCAAACCGCCATAGCGTCTAAGCCAAGCCTGGGTAAATGGCGGCCCGCGGGCCGGATCCGGCCCGCAATAGAATTTTATCCGGCCCGCGAAGCATTTTATAAATGATTATTAAGAGCGAAAATAGTTTGCCAATATAATTTGGCGCATAAAAAAATATTTTAGAAAAATAGTAAATAGCAAGGGCCACAACAGACGAAAAAAAACCTTTGTGTTGCAGAAATTAAAGGACTCTTTTTTTTTGGCTCTGCAAAAATTTTGTTGCAGAAATGAAAGGATCTAAAAGGCTCGGAAGTTAGATGCGAAAGCGGGCTTGCGCTTGTACAGTCTGTTGAAAAACTACAAACTCGCAACACAACAAAACTAAAATAACAATAACAACTTGACACTAGCGTACTCGACTGTACTTTAAAGCAGGAAAGCGACAAGTGACAAAGGCAACGAGCGATCGCGGCCAAACACCGACGAGCGCACGTTCAGTGTAGGTAGAAATGTGCCTTTGCGACGCTGTTTGTGACTAGCTTCCAAACCTTTTAGATCCGTGGCCGCGCGTATCATACTTGACGACCGCTATAGTTAATTCAAAACGTGCAGTTGAGAATTTCTTTCGCCGGATTATAGAGAGTCCACTGTATTTAATATGTTACTCATTCCCTTGACATCTCATTATAAAACGGTTTCACTGAATTACCTATATGATGTGGGAATCGTTTACGTAGGTGTAATAATAGGAATTTAACGAAAAGATGACCAGGATGACGTCATCAAAACATTTCACGTCTGACATCATAGCTTATTATACCGAAACGATTTGCAGCTACAACAACCGGTTGTGGTTTATGCTAAGTATATTTTGTCACAAACTCTGCGCTTGAATAAAACCCTGTATAAAGGCAGATTTTGATTTACGATAAAGACGGATTTAAACATCTTTATATATAAAAATTACGTGTCACGTTGTGTGTCCGCGATGAACTCCTAAACTACTGAACCGATTTTAAATTTGATTTGCACACCGTGTGCAATTCGACCCAACTTGAAAGATAGGATAGCTTACATTTCAATTTACAGTCGCAATATAATTTTATTGCAAATTATTTGTCTATTCCTTCACAGTCATAATTATCTGTTAGCTCCAGGATTGAGTGAATATTCAATAGATGGCGCAACGAACTTAACAACCATATAAGATGGCGATACCTGTTGACTGGATTGAGTGAATATTCAATAGATGGCGCAACGAACTTAACAACCATATATCTAGATCGAGGATGTAAAAAAAACTGAATATCGTTTAAAACAAATGCTTTTTTGCCGGAGTGCTCGAAATAGAGCAAGTGTTTTAAAGACCAGTTATCCACGAATACATTACGCTATTTTTTTTCGAGCACGACGGCGCAGCCGGAGTGCTCGACATACACACATATACGCCCATGTATATTTTAAAATAACTAGCAATTAATAAAATAGATAGATAGATAGATGTTCCAATTAAATTGTTTTATTATTTCACTTTATACGTAGCGAAGCACGTACAGGGCCGCTAGTATTATTATAAAACATAAATAACGCATTATGGAGAACAGCATGATTTGGGCTAGGACTTCCATATCGGAATGCTGAGATTTCGCAATTTCGGACAATTTTTTTCCGGAACTGAAAAAATTAATACCAAAATTCCGGAAATAATTAAACCATAAAAAATGACGAATTTTTTTGCTAAATTCATCAACCAGTAAGTTGGCGTGAAAATGAAATTTTTACCAATGGATTGTTCTCTAGAGTCTAGAGTTAAATAAAATACTAGCGGTCCGTCCCGGTTTCACACGGGTGCTATAGATATAATTCTTCAAAATGTATTTCGTTTGCGGCCCGGCGTCTAAACATAATAGCTTTGAGCAAATTCTACCAGATTTGCTTCTTAACTAATAGCTTTGAGCGAATTCTAACAGATGTCACTGCTTGGTACTAAAACAGAAGTGGTTTACTCAGAGTGTTTATTCTGTTCAAAACTTGGTAATTATCATCAATATACCGAGTGTAGTGGTGGGAGCACTAGATTCGCATTCGGGAAGTACCGGGTTCGAATTCCGGCGGGGGTAGATGTGGCTGGGGACTTTTTCCTGCCGCCTCTCGCCGAGAAACGGTAATTCCTGTACCGGCCGTCTTGTTGAGGTTTTCCATGGTTCCCCTTAATAATTCCAGATAAATATCGAGATGGTTCCTTATTCAAGGCCATGGCCGATTACTTGTCAAACTCCAACGCTCGAAATTTGCCTACCTTATCCTAATGTCCTAAAATTCTTTCATTAGTCCATTGCTGTTAATTAGTTGAAGTTGAAAAAAATGTAGAAAATAACGGAAAGTGTGATAGATGGAAAATAGTAATGGTGCGAATGGCGTCTGTTATATGACATAAAGTTGAGAAACGGACGTAAACGCATAATTATTATCATTAGTAGAATAGGTCTGAAAAAAGTTGTTTTAGTGGAATAAAAACCTCGATCGAAAGTACATACTTCCGGCATCAATTGTAAGGCAGAAAGTCTAGCATTTACGAATTGGTGGGATTACACACGTACTGATGCGGGAAGTACGTACGTTCGGGCGCCAGTGAGAAAAAAAATAACATCTCATCTGTTGTTCAGATGTCGTTTTTTAGCCAATAGTCGCGAACAGCTCTCATTCGTGTTTTTATGTTATATAACCTCAAAGCTACTAGCTTGGAATTTATCTGTGTTTTTATGTAATTAATAAGTAATTAATTAATGTATTTAATAAGTGTACTTACGACCGAGGTATGAAGAAAAATAGTATACACCACACTGACCGAAAGTTTGATATCTTGCACTGCGCGCAGTGCAAGATATCAAACTTTCGGCCCTTGCGGTGTATTCTCAATGTCCAGGTGTATCTGAACTCTAAAACGGTGTATCCCACGATAAACGACATGCGAGCCGATCATAGACCGACAGACCGTACTGGACTGCTTGCGCGACTAACAACACATTGTTGCTCTTAGCCCTCCTCTCTATGTTGTTGGGCATCGTTATAGCCGGCATTCAGTGTACATGTTGTCAGAAACTGAGTCAGTCCGTTGTTGGATGTCGAACGGAGTTTTATCCACGTTGATACGAATGCAATATTGAACGAAAAAAGGAAAATAACGAACTACAATAGTGACATTGTTGGTAGAGTGTCTGTAAAGTTAATAATAGTTTCGTATAATAAATACACACTTTTTCTAGCACCTGGTTTACAAAAAAAGTGCCCAAAACTTTTTACCTGTACTTTTGTAATGTTAGTGTACATATATTTGTATCGTGGTTTTACCTGTGGAATTGTTATTTATTGATAGCATTATTAAAATAAAACGTGTGTTATTATAACTTTTTTTACGGTGTAGTTAGTTTTGCAAGTAAACTAAATCTTATATTTTAATTGAAAGTGTTTTTTGCTTGTTTCTTATTGGATTGGAATTTCACAAGTAAGCTATATTTTAGTTAAATCATAGGCTTTATTTTTTTGCTTGATTTTTATTGGATTGGAATTTTTGCGTTCAAAATTATGAACGACTGCTTGGCGGGAAATTTTTTGGTAACAGTTTACTGAATTAACGCTTCCGATTTCGGCGAATTTTTGAACGGAAAAAAGCACCCCGTTATCGTATTTTTAAGGAACTCCCCCGAAACGCCCTCCCCTTTTAACTGTGCAAAAAAAACGCCATCGCATCGACACCACCCCGCTATAATAAAGTTCCCCGAAACGCCAAAATCGAAAGCGTTAATTCAGTAAAATTTCACCAATGTTTTTTAAGTTTTTAGTATTTTGCTGAAAAGACTTATCAAAAAAAAGAATGTACTCTGCATTTCTATAGCCATTTTATGTTATTTACATTCATTTAAATCGACAAAAATTCGGACGAAACTGGGCCGGGCCACCAGTAAGCAATAAAATGGAAGGTCAACAAAAAAAAGGATTAATTTAAACGGTTCTGTTTTAAATATGATGAGAAAAAAACGAATTTATAACATGTGCTGTCTTCACATAACACATATCAAATTACACATGTGGTTTAGGTAAATGAAATTTTGTACATTGGCCCACTGTGTGGCCCAACCATATACCTTTAATCTATACTGAGCATAGGAATAAAAATCGCAATCGAACTATTAGGGTGCAAACATATACGTCTGTTTTTTTTACGCCGTAAGCACTGTCGTATCCAGGAGGGCAAAACAAACACAGGAGACCCGGCTTAAAAAATTTCTAATTTGCCCCCTCCTGGGCAAAAAGCAGGGTACGCCCACGTTAACGTCATAGAGTTTTTAAAACAGAGATACTTTATTCATATTGAATGCAAGTACATCAACCAATCCTATCATCGGAGAAATCAGGGAATTACATCGCAGATATATTTTCGATACGCTTTGTTGCGTTCACTCACCGCACATTGAGTAGATAGGCAATGATTCATATAGTTAATTAATAGATATATGGGCCCAACACAGTACGTAGGCACACATGCTGTTTTTTTTTTTTTTGTATGGAAAACGCGCGAGATAGGTCATCATCGCGATTTGACGGTTACTCACTTACTCGAAATTTCTCGTGACACATCAGGTGTGTAATGTTATATTTCTGCGAAGTTGGTGATTGATTATCTCGTTTATACGCAGTATGCCCACTTTTAAAAATGGCATACTTTTCCGATAAATTATTTGACAGTTCTTTTGGTTCCGGCGGAATGAATTGTATCATTTATGTGACATTTTTCCGGAACGCTCTATATAATAACGAGCGCCACGGGAGAAATGGTCAATTAATTTGGACCGTACGCTTTTAAATTGCGAGAAAGAAACGTTGCGCTCGAGGCTACATTTTTTATTGAAATTTCAAACATCGATTCAGTGGTTATACGTTGTATGTATGTGATTTTTTTGTTGAATATTAAATTTGATAAGTCGTTCCGCGTCCATTACAGATAATTGGGCTTTTGAATGAAATTTTTTTTTGTCATAAATGGAAAGATCGTATATAAGTTTTATAACAAAACTATTTTTCTTTTTTTTATTTTCGTTATAATTCAAAAGTTACATCAAATTAAAAATAAATTTTTGTACCCAGTTCCGAGAACGCGCCGACATTTCCCGAACATAATGTGACGTCATAATGTTTTAGTCAATACACATGTAGAAGCCATTGATAGTATACTGCGTATATACATTTTACCATTATGACGTCACAACTGTCAAAAACAATTTTAGTGCGTTTGCAGTCACGTGATTTTTTTTAATATTTTATCAATTTTAAATTGCTTATAATTAATTTAAAAAAAGTTTTTTGAAAGTTTTTCGCATCGATTATCAATATTATTTATAATAAAGTTTTAAAATAGGTAGGTACAATAAAAAAATCGATAATTATTTTTTTTTTTCAAAAGCCTAATTACCTAAGGATTTTTCTCTGATTTAAAATTGCATATCTATACCTATTACCTATACAAATAAATAAAATTGAAGTGTCTGTTTGTAAATTAATTAAAAAAACAAGAAAAAGTCAGGTGTATAAATATGTATAAATAATTTTCGTAATTAATTAATTTCTAGAATCTAGAGCATTTGTTATCAGCTCATTATATTAATTAAAAAGATACCTACAGCTAATTATGTATATTAAAGTAATAAAATAACGTGCTCTATATATGGTCATTTTAGTCATTATTCGTGAGACATTGTAAAATCTGCCGCCATTATTTCTGTTACATAGATATTGAAAAAATTGTGAAAACCGATTTTCAAAGTTGTATAGGATCCTAGTGTGACCTGTGCGAATTATTCGCACTAAATAAGTATAATAATTATCACTTTACAAAATTAATTTTTAAACATGATTGCAGGTATTCAATTCGTTTCTAATTTTGCACACTGCTATAACGTTCTTCTTTTTGTTGTATTACAATATGAAGCTCAGATGACAGATCGAAGAAATATTTTACTAAAATTGTCATATAGAGGCGCAAGTAGCAAAAGCGTTGAGCTAAGCCGTCTGATGGCATCATGCAGCATTGCTGTGACGTTGTTCAGCGTTGCTGTATTTTAATTAATTTACAAAAACAAAAGCAATAATAAATTTTTTAGTTGTCGATGTCAGTAGAGCAAGCAATTATCTGTAAAATGATATATAATTTATGCGGAGAAATTGTGAGGTTTTTTCTAAAAAGGGAGGCAAACATCTTAACCTTAGCGTATTAATGTATATGATATTGTTTTAAAAACAGTTCGATTCTGCTGAAATTGTATCTATTAATAGATAATTATTTGGAAGCTTGTTTTCTACTTTTTCATAGTCGGTTTTTATTTTTAAACGCATTTATTTATCAATAAAGTCCGCTTGTTTTTAATTTAGCTTGACCCGTACATTCCTTTATTTCTTTCTTTGTTTATGTATGTTTAAAATCTTGGAACAGCTTTTTCAACAACTTCCCGTTATCCGATTGAGTTGAAATTTTGCACACGTATGTAGTTCCGATGACACTACAGTATTATAGTGACTAACTGACTGGTCCGGCTTTCGTCCGGTTGCAAATCGCACTTTTAATAAAGCACACTAAAAACAACGCTTTTATTGTACAATCGATAATTGCCTAAAAACTAGAAAACAAATATGAATCACCATAGGGGGCTTTGATTAAACTAAAATAAAATCGTCGGGGGCATTACATTATGGTCGAAGAAGACAGTCGGAAGCTAAATATGATTTCCAATCTCAAACAAATGAAAGTTTTCTACTAAATACCCTCCGCGATTTTAATATATAGTTTATTCAAAGCCCTCAATGGTGACTCATATTTATTTTTTAGTTTTAAATAAGATTGTACAATAAAAGCCGTTAACTTAAAAGTTCTTTATCTATTTTTGAAGTAAAACTTCTTTGGGCACGCTTGACTTGGGGAGTAAGCTGGTGAATGCCTGACGAGAAATTTTACGGAAAGTGCGTGATCGGACGAGGAGAACGGAAGTTGAGAGGGAGATATAAGTTAGTGAAGATAGAAAGAGAGAGAGAGTTACGTTTCGTATATTTTACTGTAGGGGCAAGAGAGAGGTGCGCGCGTACATTTTCTTTCTCTCTTCCTCAACAGTACTTCACTGGCTAGTGGCGCCATCAGGTGGCCGAAAATATAAGCAATACTCTTTACTTGCCAGTGACGCTATCGGTGACTAAAATCCAACGAGAGCTAAGTAATTGCAATGTATTACTTTTGTTTTCATTATCTTTATGTAATATTCTATGTTTAAAGTGAATAATAACAAATTATGGCAGGAAGACGTTTTACTACAGTCGTGTGGTCTAAAGCACACTCGTGTTTTTTTTAAACTTATTTTTATTCCGGTTCGATCACCGATTCTCGTCACAACACCTCGTTACTGAAGAGAACACAAATGTAATTAATTTACGCTATATTATGTTGTGCTTTCGTGCGGTATATGTTAATGTTAAAATGTAAATACAAAATCAGCCAAGCGTATAACCGCCAAAACCTCAACTCCTCTATTCAACGTCACTTCAAAAAATAATATTGTTGAAGCCAAACGTATTTTCCGCCGTTTACTTAGAGCTCCTGATAGAAATAGTGTTTGAGGCCCGACGTCTGAACTAATTAGTTTTGAGCTAATTCTGCCAGATTTGCTTCTGAACTAATAGCTTTGAGCGAACTCCATCAGATGTCGCAACTTGGCACTAAAACTGTATTTTTTGTTTGCTTCTGAACTAATAGCTTTGAGCAAATTCTGCCAGATTTGCTTCTGAACTAATAGCTTTGAGCGAATTCCATCAGATGTCGCAACTTGGCACTAAAACTATATTTTTGTTTGCTTCTGAACTAATAGCTTTGAGCAAATTCTGTTAGGTGTCGCTACACGTTACTAAAATAGGTTTTTTTAAAGAAAACACCGTAATTTTGTACAAAATGATGGTGTTTTCTCAAAAAAACTGTTTTAGTAACATGTAATGACATCTGATAGAATTTACTCAAAGCTATTAGTTCAGAAGCAAACAAAAAAAAACTGTTTTAGTACCAAGTTGCGACATCTGTTAGAATTTGCTCAAAGCTATTAATTCAAAAGCAAATCTGGTAGAATATGCTCAAAGCTATTAGTTCAGACGCCGGGCCGCAAACGAAATACATTTTGCAGAATTATATCTATTGCACCCGGATGAAACCGGGAAGGACCATTAGTATAACATAGAACTCAAAATTTGTCCGTCGGACAAAAACTTTTGAACATCATGAAATTTGGACACAACATCCATCTCGATAAACTAAAATGAAC
Source organism: Xanthostigma xanthostigma (assembly GCA_963575645.1). Classification (NCBI taxonomy): domain Eukaryota; kingdom Metazoa; phylum Arthropoda; class Insecta; order Raphidioptera; family Raphidiidae; genus Xanthostigma; species Xanthostigma xanthostigma. The sequence goes on along the minus strand of OY754469.1, from coordinate 2,249,095 downwards.
GTGCGTACTCATGCCCTCCCCCCATTCGTTCTTTTGTACTCGGGTGAAACCGGGACGGACCGCTAGTAGGTATATTATAGCAGATAAGGTACTTACTTAACAAAAACTGTCCTATAGCGTCAGTTGGACCAAGCAAGACACATAATTTACAAAATTTCATTAAAATCGGTTTAGTGATTTCGGAGATTAGCGCGGACGAAAATCGTGACACGATAGTTTTATTTATGTACAGATTTTTAATTTTTATTTATTCTGGAAAATTGGTTGATAATTTTGTTTATTGTGGAGCAATCAGACGTTAATCGAAGATTTGGATAACTTCATTAATTTATAGAGGTTTTCGCGTTGCCGAGCGCGAGGTTTATGAATTGGGCTTTTGAATGAAATTTTTTTTTGTCATAAATGGAAAGATCGTATATAAGTTTTATTACAAAACTATTTTTCTTTTTTTTATTTTCGTTATAATTCAAAAGTTATATCAAATTAAAAATAAATTTTTGTACCCAGTTCCGAGGACGCGCCGACATTTCCCAAACATAATGTGACGTCATAATGTTTTAGTCAATACACATGTAGAAGCCATTGATAGCATACTGCGTATATACATTTTACCATTATGACGTCACAACTGTCAAAAACAATTTTAGTGCGTTTGCAGTCACGTGATTTTTTTAATATTTTATCAATTTTAAATTGCTTATAATTAATTTAAAAAAAGTTTTTTGAAAGTTTTTCGCTTCGATTATCAATATTATTTATAATAAAGTTTTAAAATACAATAAAAAAATCGATAATTATTTTTTTTTCAAAAGCCTAATTGTCGAGGTTCTACTCCTACCTGTGTTTGTAGTTAATAAAATATGTGTGAATATTGTAATTTATAAGTGTCACGGCTTGTTGTGTCTGCCGTAAGTTCTAAAATTAGATTCATACGTCTTATAGCCATGGGTGTTAGTATAATATCTGTATATATACAGTGAATTAAGTTCATAAAAGGTAAATGTTAAAAAAGTCGACCTCAACAGGTTTTTCTATTGAATTGGTATAAACATATTGATTATATCATCGACTTAAAGAATAGACTGCGCGTTCCCCATGTCAACAATGCAAATAATAATAATAATAATAATAAAAACTACTTTATTAAAAAGTATTTTTTTAAAACACATTAATAGCGTCCGCAGTATAATGTATTACAACATTAATTATTAAGACACTCATTTACATCACAAACATTTTTTTGCAATAAAAATTGACTTAATTTCTTTTTAAAAAGGGCTTTTCTGTTAACATCAGTATTGCACATACCGCTAAACTAGCGGTATGTGCTTTATTATCGCTTTGTGTGTCAGAGCTGACTTTCGTTCATATAAGAAGTTATATCTAAGTTAATTTCACACGAAATCCATTCAAATTGAAGCTTTTTGAAAAGAGGAGATTCTAATCTATAAAATAGAACCATTTTTAAATCAATTTGAGTTCATAAATACTATTAAAATTGTAATTGAAAATCACAAACAGCAGTTGTCGGTTGGTCTGTACGTATGTACGTACGTCACGACTCTACAGATCGCAATTTTGGTCGGATTGCCTTAGGTTATATTTTATTCACTTTGTTTACTATCAGACCAGAACCCTATTTAAATTCACTAAAATGTGTTCAGTAGTTTAATTTTTATAAACAGTTTTATTTTTTATTATTTTTGACAGCTATTAGTTTAAAAACAATATAATAATTGCTGTGTAAATATAATGTAATCCATAAAACAAGTGCTACACTTCTATACCGTGATAACACCACTACAGGTATTAGGCCGCCGTGGCGTAATGGTTATGCCGTTGGATCCCCAAGGGCAAGGTCCTGGGTTCGATTCCTTACGAAATCATTGATATTTTTCTTTTTTTTTCTTTTTATTTTGTTTTATTTTATTCCACTTGATATTAATTATATATTATATTATGTATAGTTCTTAATTTTTTTTAATTTTGCAAACTTAAAAAAAAAATATTTTTTCAATTTTTAATTATTTATTTCTTTAAATTTTTAAATCTTTTTAAATTTATTAAAAATATTTTTTAATTGTTATTTTTTTATCGTACAGTGGAAAACTTGCGGGATGTGCACTTTTGGTTTTGCCAACTATTTTTTTTACATTCTGTGGCAGATTATTATGTATTCGAATCATGGCATTGCGTGCTCCACGACTCGTTACTTGTAGATGATGTTGATCATTTTTCAGAGTGGATGTTTTATTTCTGGTGTTATGCCTATGTATTATATTGTTTGTTTTGAATAGATCAGGATTTAATCTGACGAAATTAGAGCATTCCAGAATAAAAAGGTCAATAATTGTCAGGATCAACTATTGTGTGAAAGAGGAAAAATTGGCCTTGCCCAGGGCGCAAATTTTACAAATACGTCTCTGCTTCTATTCCGATCCTGCGTGAAGTTTTAAAGAGTATATGCAAATATGACATTTGATGCAGTATGTGGTGATGAAAGAGGTAAATAATAATGCATATACCTATATGTGCAAAGATTTAACACAGATAGTGTGGATAAGTCAAAGAACCTTCGAGATTGTGCAGGGTTATCGAATAATACTTTTCATTTGATCAAAAAAGTACGCACGTTGAGATTTTTTTATCATCATAATATATTAAAAAACCCACCAAGTAACGACATCTGTTAGAATTCGTTCAAGGCTATTAGTTCAGAAGCAAATCTGGTAGAATTTGCTCAAAGTTATTAGTTCAGACGCCGGACCGCAAACCATAGGCGTAGCAATGATTTTATCCTGGTGGGGGGCCAAATTTTCAACTCTACTTACCAGTATCAACTGCTACTTATACATAATTTGAGAATAGAAGCGAAATCGATCAACACGACTTTCTGGAGAAATTTCACGTCAAAGAAAACGTAGGTTATCTTGTTATACCTATACTAGCGGTCCCGTCCGGTTTCACCAGGGTGCAAAAAACCGAATGGGGGGAGGGACATGAGTACGCACATTCATCTTCGTTTACCGAGATGAATGTTGTGTCCAAATTTTATAATGATCGGAGTTACCGTTCAAAAGTTTTTGTCGGACGGACAAATTTTCTCGATAAATGGGCTATCCAACAAAAAAAAATTTAAATTCGAACCGCAGTAGTTTCTACGATTAGCGCGTTCAAACAAACAAACTAACTCTTCAGCTTTATATATTAGTAGATATAGATTTGTACGTAAACAATTAGATAATATTGTAGGGTGGGCCAGCAGGCCCACTTGTCCTCCTCCCTCTTGCTACGCCAATGCCGCAAACGAAATACATTTTGCAGAATTATATATCTATCGCACCCGGGTGAATCCGGACGGACCGCTAGTAAACTAATAAAGTAATAAAACACACATATTATCTTACATTTCAGTTTCTTTGCGATGTGGCCCTCAAATTGAATGGAAAATTAATTTTATTCTAAAAATAACTCATTGATCCGTGTTGGTCTTTTATGTTTCGTTCCGCGTTCGTACGAATGGTATACTTTTGACACGCCTCCCATCTTTTATCAAGTTGAATGACATCATTCTGACCCTTGACCTTTTGGTACATTTAAAAAAAAGCTTTGTAGAGTAAATGATACTTTCTGTAACCTAGAATCTAGATCATTTTACGTCATTTAAAAAATCGCGCACACGTGTCAAGCATAGACCTGCACGACCTGCACCGCACAAAACAGCACCAATTTACACAAACTATAGCAAATTCTAGTGCAGGTTTCGTACTGTACGGTAGACATTTTGCAGTTTTCAAGTAGTTTTATCAATGCAAATCTCGTGTCACGATGTTCGTCCGCGCTAATCTCCGAAACCACTGAACCGATTTTGATGAAATTTTGTAAATGTGTCTTGCTTGCTCCAACTTACGCTATAGGATAGTTTTCATTAAATATTTTGTACAGAATTGCGCTGTTTCTCAAAAAAAAAAACTGTAACATGCGGCTTAGTTCAACGCTTTTGCTACTTGCGCCTCTATATGACAATTTTAGTAAAATATTTCTTCGATCTGTCATCTGAGCTTCATATTGTAATACAACAAAGAGAAGAACGTTATAAGCAGTGTGCACAATTAGAAACGAATTGAATACCTGCAATCATATTTAAAAAATAATTTTGTAAAGTGATAATTATTATTATACTTATTTAGTGCGAATAATTCGCACAGGTCACACTAGTGTACATTAAATTAGTATATAGATTCAGCTCATAGTTTGGTATATTTCGATTCATTCGTCTACTTATATTATAGCTACCAGCAATTTTCGAAATTAGTGGCACGCAATGCATGATTTTTTATGCTGTAATTATTTTAATTAGTTTCTTATAATATGATATATATCTAATAAATAATTTGTAAAAGTAAGGGTTAAATATTTGGTGATCGTGTTAAAAAAAAAGCAGAACGTTTCCAGCGAATTTTAACAATTCAAAAATAATTAAGCCGCACCGATTCTCATTTCTCTTATACAGGGTGAGTTTTAAGTTGATGCTTTTTTTTTACAGCGTGTAAAAATCAAATAGACGAGCAAATATTTCAAATAGTTTTTTTTATCAAAACTCAAAAATAAGAGAGAAACAGCCTTTCGAAGTTTAAATAAATTTTATTAAATTTTCTTTAATTTTGAGGTCGGTCCTGGGGTTATATTATGTCACTATGGAAATAAGTTGTTGTTATCAAGTATGTGTATTGTTCTGCTTTTGAGAGAATTGATAATAATAACATATTTCCATAGTGACATAATATAACCCCAGGACCGACCTCAAAATTAAAGAAAATTTAATAAAATTTATTTAAACTTCGAAAGGCTGTTTCTTTCTTATTTTTGAGTGTTGATAAAAAAACTATTTGAAATATTTGCTCGTCTATTTGATTTTTACACGCTGTAAAAAAGAAGCATCAACTTAAAACTCACCTGTATAATGTTCCCTTTTTGTGACTGTATGTTGACAATAAAGTTGAAAATCGATTTCAATTTGGTTTTCACAGCTGTACTAATCTTCTCGGTCAGCTGACTAAGTGAGCCCACTAATACATATGTATATTGGCAAATATTCATTTTGGAGGTTATACCTATAGCTGTCATCGTATTTGGCTGTAAATGCTTGCACACTGTTTTGTTTTTTTCTTTGTTTTGACCCTGAAAGGTGTATCAGTACGGTGTTAAATTTGAAATCACGTTTATGTAGTTATTTCAACAATAGGGCGTTAATAGGTTCAAAGAACGTATATCTATTAGATGGCGCCAGAAGTTACTTCAACAAAATGTTCACAATAATTAGTATCCATAATCACAGTGTCGCTAATTAAATACATTTAATTATCATACACTAGCTGCTCGGTCGGGCTTGGCTCGGATGCCAATCAGTGTCTTTCTTGCTGATTATATTTCCTTTATGGTATATAACGTAATAAATTGTTCCGTCAGGAAATAATTTTTTTGACGTGATAACGTCTTATAAATTGATGAATCACCAATCTTATAAATTGATGAAACACCGGCTGCATGCACGAAAAAGTGTAACGTTCCGCCTGACCCTGTGCGTGCTTTTCTCGAAACCGGGCCTAACGATTTGGATGAAATTTACTGAAAAGGGATTTTGGGGGGCAAAAAATCGTTTTAGCTAGGTCTCATCTCTCGAAAAAATCGTTTTCATACAAATTTTATCATTATAAAAATCAATTTTTGACGCATGAAAATACTTAAATATTGTAAGTAGGTTTTGGAATTTTATATAAACAGTGAAACAATTGTTTTCAAAATATTATGACAATTAATCTTTGAGACTTAAAATAAATACGAAAGAAAGAAAGTTAAAAAAAACAATTATTATTATAGGTGGTGAGTATTTTAATACATAAAATTAACCTAAATTTGAAGTGAAAGATGCAATATCATAGATTCGAATTATTATAATTATTATATGTAGAATTTAGGTTATGTATTACGGAATACGTTATCACGTAAAACTATCGTCCGTAAACCGACTTTACAGACAACCAATTTTTTTAAAATCTGCTTGGTTTTCGGGTTTGTAGGCTGTGCCTCATTGGTATTTCTACCGCAGTTGTAGACGAAACGGCAGATAGAAATACCAATGGACCACAGCCTACAAAACAGGAAAGCAAGTGGTCCTTCGAGCCGGATCCAATTAACGATTTCGTCGTCTGCAAATTAATGGGAATTCGATATTTAAATAAGTGGACTGTAGATTTTTTATTTAATATAGGACAAGATAATAGTTAATATAAAATGACTAATATGAATAATATATTATAAAATAATGAACACACGTCCGTTTTCCACAATGTCACCACACACTGTGTACGAGTCGTTGTCCAGGCGCCAAGCCGTGAACCCGCGAATACCTTATGCTTGACAAACTAAACAGCAAGACGACTTGGAAAAAGAACGGACGTTCTGAACTATACAACAAAATTTATTTATTTCGTTGTCAAATTGGAAATCTGCTCGGGCGAAATCAGATTAGAAAGCTATATAGCGATTGATAATTTAATTTAACTCCGTCAGTAGGGTGAGATCAATGAATAATAAAAACACCCTCCTTTCAATCGACGTCATGCTGATCGCTTAATTTGGTGGGGTAAGGGACCTTTTGCACAATAAAGATCGATTACGCTTTGAAAATTACACTTTACCGCCGTTTTCGCAATATTATTATTTGTGCGAAATTTCTTTCTCTCGTTTATTTTTGTCTTTTCAATATATATTTTCAAAGTGAACGGCTAGACCGATTTTGATGTCTACTGATAACTTGGCACTTTTTATTTAGCTACGCTCGAGTTAAAGTAGAGTTTCTGTCAAAACTTGATACTATTAAGGAGGTTGAGGCGTTAAACGAAGATAATGAAAAAATTTTTAATAGATTTTTTTATGACAAAATCTGTAAAAAATTCAAAATCATTATAGGAGATTTATAAAGTTAAAAATTAAAAAAAAACTTTACATGTAGTCTTATGGAAAATATGTCAGCCTAGCATGCAAACGGTACATTTTATTTTTTTGCAAATAACCAAATAATGTCAGCAGTTCCGAAAACTAACTGGGTAAAGCATCGATGTCTTACAAAATATTTTAATATTTTTTCCAATTTAATTAGGAGACTTTTAATCAATAAAAAAAAATTAAATCTTAGCACTTTTCGATTATGGATTTTTATTCTTGACAATTATAACAATTTTAACTGAATTTTCAACTTTTTAATGATTTAATTTCAATTTTCATTACTTCCAAGTTGTTTTTTTAATTATTTACTGCAAAAAATATGTAAAATACAGATATTTACATAAATTTATTTTTTCTAACCTAACTTTGTACAAAAATTCAAAAGTTAGTCCATTAAGTAAAATACTGAAATAATTAAAATAAAAAACTGATTTATTTATGCTTTTATGACAATAATTTATTGGTATCATCGACTTGTAAACTTTTGTAATTTATTCTGAAAAAGTTCCGATTTACAATTCGACTGACTGTAACGCATCAACCACCTTAAACGGGAAGCGAAGCGCAGGCAAAACTGTAAAGACTTGGTAGGGTACTTCATAAATATAAATGCAACTGTTGTTTCAGCATGCAGTTTATTTATTCTTGTTCTTCACAAACACTTTGAAGTTTTAGAGCCGCTACTGGTACTTCAGACAGTTTATTCTTTACTTTTTCCGTCATTTTATCTCCCATGCAAAAATTGAACTGTGCGTCAACACAAGGTGTGCTAGCATAACTGGTAACCGAAACTAACATTTGTAAATTCCATGTTTATAATTATAACTAGCCGTTACCCGCGGCTTCGCTCGCGATTGAGACGAAACATGGATGCATTCCCATTTTTGGCATAGATACTCCTTTCTCGACGTAGACTGCCCTAATAAATTATTAATTAATAAAAGAAACTTTTCACTGAACGAAAATTTTATTTGAAAATTTGTATGAAATTTTCCAATAACAATATTATTTTCTTTCGTTGTTTATTGTAATTTATTGCATTTAACAAGATAAAATTTTAAACAACTACGTCACGGCTCATTTCTCTTTCCTGACCCATCGCAAAAAAACTGGATCATCAATTATCTATAACTATTCATTAAGACCATTTCAATAAAGCTAACCAGTCAGGTAAGGCGATGCTGTAGCATCTAGTCAAAGCAATCATGTTGTTACAATATCACATAAGACATTGAAGTAACAGGATGCCTGGAGCCGATCATCTGGAAGTTACTCACATCCCTTCATCAACTTGAAAAGAGCTGATTGCATTGCCTAGGGGCCCGGACAGGGTTAATCCGGCCCTGTATAGAAATCTGTTAGAGAGCTGTGACAATTCTGTGATGTATCGTTAAATACCGATAAATACTAGAGACGAATCGATCGGTACAGTTGGTTGAACCAATCACGGTAACAGTAAAATACAGCCGTTTAGGGTTAGACACTGTCGATGGTATAGGGATGAGTTGTTGATGGACGATTTCTTATATTAATTGAAGTCCGTACTTACAGTAAAGCTTACTAACCCCTCATAGATTCATGTATAACTGGCAGCCCGGTCCGGCTTGGCCTGAACTTGTCGATTGTTTATTAAAGAGAACATGTTTAACTGGATAAGGATTAATACTATTATGTCTATTAAAATAGCTTCGCAAGTCTTGCCAAGCAAGTAAACAAACCATAATTATTTTGTTGCACGTAATTTTTAGGTGCGAATAGCCCTAAAGCGTCTATATCACTTGCTTTGTCTGTGAATCTGTATGTTTATATTATGTATAAGACAAAATGTCTGACACCTCGAATATGTCGAACATATTCGAGGTGTCAGACATTTTAAATGGTTCATGTTATTTGTCAGAGAACATTATTTTAGCGTTTTGGTTGAAGTTTTTAAGCTATCCAATTAAAAAAACAAACAGTATCTATAAATTTTTACATGTCGTCAAAACGACATCTTTCGGATTATTTACAGGGAAAACGCCCCAAAATCAAGAAAAGTCATAGAGGAAATAGATGTCAGACTAGGCCTAATGAAGCCATATACAAAGTTTGGGGAGAGTATGTGTTAATAAAATTTTTGCCGACGGGCACTCTGACTATAAGCATATATAATAATAATAATAATAATAATAATAATAATAATAATAATAATAAAGCGTTTAACGTTCGTTTCTCGACTTTATGTCAATAACAGACGTCATTCGCACTATTACTATTGTCCATCTATCACACTTCCTGCTATTTTCTATACATTTTTTAACTTCCACTTAATTAATAGCAATAGGCGAATGAAGAAATCTTAGGACATTAGGATAAGGTAAGAAAATTTTGAGCATATAGGAGTTTGACAGGTAATCGGCCATGGCCTTGAATAAGGAACCATCTCGATATTTATCTTGGAATTATTGAGGGAAACCATGGAAAACCACAACAAGATGGCCGGTACAGGAGTTACCGTTTCTCGGCGAGAGGCAGCAGAAAAAGTCTATCTCGAATCTGACGCGTGCCATAGGTTGGCCACCCCTGTTCTAAGATATTTATTTAATCTATTTTGATCTAAATTAAATGTTTAAGGTAACTAACATATTTTAATTGGATATAAGGATAGATACCATGTCTGTCAAAATAGCTTCGCAAATGACACACTGTTTTCGATCAAATGGCTCATCCTTATATAGAAGATATTATGTTATAGTGCTAACACACGGTCGAACTTGGTCCGGTCCGACAACGGACATGGTACGGCGGATCTTGCAACAGACGACCGATTCTGTTCCCATCGAACCGGGCGGACACGCAGACTACTGTACAGACGAACAGATTTGGTACGAAGCGGACCAGATCCGCTGTCCGCTTCGAACCAAGTTCGACCGTCTGTTAGTACTATTATCGCGAACCTTCCTGTACGCTTTTTAAGCGATTTTTTATCCATCCTTGTCACTTTAGGCCTTAAAGCTGTTTCGTGCGGGCCACAGCAAATATAGGCGTAAACACCGGTCTTCCTAGCTAGACAGACATTTTATAATATATACCGTAGTACGTAAAATACACGACGAGACACTTATCTGGGATCGGTCCGTAGCCGCACGGTTATATACAGGCAGGTCTGCATATCAGTATACATATTGTAAAAGTCGCTTCACACGATGCGCGCATTGCTTGCGTCACATCTGTTTGACGTTAAAGCAACACACGCCATACTAAATATTACAACGGGAGCGCAGTCTGTTGAATGCAGCGTCATATTATGTTGGACATTAAAGCAACACACGCCATATTAAATATTTTACGTCAATGGGAGCGCCATCTGTTGAACGTAACAGCAACACACTCTAACCAGACTGAGCCACAGCAGCGCGTGGTCGTGTAGAGTCAGTAGATGATGAAATGTTTCGAACAAAAATTCTATATAAGTGCATTTTTCTCTATTTCGCGATTGACCTCAGACGGTTGCGTCATTCTGTATAGATAGTTATAGTTACAGGTAATTTATTTATCTAGCCACGCCATGAGTCTATGCCGCTGGGACTTTACATCGTGATGGATGGTCTAATATCCTGACGAGGTTCAATCATTACATTTATTAGTGTATTTGCCTATAAATAGCAGATCCAGGGGCGGACTCGGCCACCCTAGGCCGTTTAGTAGTGGCCGCCCTTTTTTGCTGATTTTGCAGCGTAAAAATGTACAATAGATATATAATACACGCCACGAATCTAAAAGGCTCGGAGGTTAGATGCGAATGCGCGGGCTTGCGCTTGTACAGTCTGTTGAAAAACTACAAACTCGCAACTCAACAAAACTAAAATAACAATAACAACTTGACAATAGCGTACTCGACTGTACTTTAAAGCAGGAAAGCGGCAAGTGACAAAGGCAACGAGCGATCACGGCCAATCACCGCCGAGCGCACGTTCCGTTCAGGTAGAGATTGTTTGTTTGTGTGTTAGTTTGTTTGTGCACTCGAATGTCGCCATTTATCTCGAAAACGGTTTGATCAATTCAGATGTGGTTTTTTGTTAAGGGTTTGTTTTAATTTAAAAATATTTCCGAAACTATATAAGGTTTAAAAAAAACTGTTTTAAAACCTTCTTGCAAAAATGATAAGAATAATGAATCGTGATGAAAAGTATACCCGCAAGAATAAATAAATAACCAGAAGCAGAACTCACAGGCGGTGCTTTTTATGTGTCTATCGACGGATTGGTGACCTTGGTTCCAAACGAAAGATGAAATCTCAATATTTTTATAAACTCGTATTTACGGTTTTGCTTTAAAAAAAAAACACGTTTTATGACAATAGCAAGCACAATTTTAAAATGAAAAAACTATAGCTAAAATTTCTTATTAAATCCGGAACGGCTTAAACACGTACGCACTATTACGCTGAAAGTTCGCACATGCCTTGATAAAGCACGATTCACATCCACGTTCGCACCCACACATCTTCTGGCTCCCAAACCGGGGACAGAGCTTAGAGATGTAAAATGAGAGAACCACAAACCGCATATACAAGATTGAAAAATCGACTTTTAATGCAGTAGTGTATAAGTCGCTGTAACTGTAGAAGTAATTATTATAAAACTGGTATTACAGCATATTAACTTTTTTTTTTACGCGGGAAGATTCTGAGTGCACTTGGCTGGATGAACAAGTGATACATATTACGTAGTACGTACTTGTAAAATGTGCTGTACAATGTAAAGGCCGCTGCACACGAGACTGGTTTTGCCTCTAGAATCACTGTGAGGATGAAAACGACGTCACTGCAGGGTCGCGTGCGTGGTTACAAGTAGTGATGTGCCGGATTGTTAAAAATGTATATCCGCGGAGTCGGATCTAAATACGGATTTTTGGTTTCAAGATTCGCGGATACGGATCTTAACTTTCTTAGAGTACGCGGCGGTAAATATTGCACATCGACCTTTGGGAAGAGACTATCTGTTATGGGAAAAAGTTATTGACCTCTTTAAAAGTTAACTCTCATAACAGATTGTCTCTTTCCAAAGATCGATGTGCAATATCTCATCATAAAGACAGTTGATTTAGTACCTTTGAGTTATGGTACTCACTACGATAAATGTTTGCAATATAAAGATGCCAAATACGATTAAAAAAAATGAAAAATAATTTGAATGGAATTTAACAGGTTTTCATTATTACCTAATCACCTATATATATAAAATTGAAAATTAATAAGGTAAAAGATCCGCCAAAAACTAACGGATACGTATACGGATCTTTCTTCTCCCTCGGATATCCGCGGATACGGATACGGATATCCGGCACATCACTAGTTACAAGCTGGATTTCAAAATTGGAACCGGGGCTATTTTTTGTGCTTGTTTTTGCACGCGAGGCTGGAAACAATGTATGGATTTCTGCTGGCCGGCAAACTGGGTACGAGGCTGGAAATGACGTCAATGCAGGCTCGCCTGCTAGCTCACAAGATAGGTTTTAAAATTAGAACAGGGGCTATTTTTCGTGCTGGGTCCTCTGCTTGCTCTGAGCAAGAGCCAATCAGGAAACAGTATCTTGTCACGTGGGCGACCAAAAACCAACATGGCGCCATTTTATTTATTTTATTTTATTTATTTAATTCCAAAATAGTTATGCGATACATTATTTTACAAATTTTGAAGTTGGAATAATCCTGCCCGACTTGGCTGACAACAGACACGTTTTGCTCTGTGTTTATATTTGAACTGTCGCTGCGCGCGCACCAGATCTGTCCACAAAACAAGTTTAAAAAGACGTCTCGTGTGAAGCGAGCACATAAAAGCAATTAAGAAAACCAGCGCTAGAAAACTAGTAGTCAAATTTAGCGGCAAACCCAGCGTCGTATGCAGCGGCCTTTAGCAAAAACCAATCAGAAAACAGTATCTTGTCACGTGGACAAACCAACATGGCGTCATGGTGTGTGTTCTGTTCAGTGACAATAAACGTTCACTTTTGTTAACATTCGAACTGTCACTGCGTGCGCAAATATAAATCCTCGTGTACAGGCGGCCTTAAGAGAGCATTCGCATTACTATGAAATGAATATTGCGGCGTTTTATTTGACATTATAAAAATGTCGCATCAAAAGTATAATTTACAAGTACCATTTCATAATGTACCTACAGTAGAACTCGTGTATTAATCGACTCATTGTATTTTCAACTTCCCCTTCATCTCAACTTCGTGGCAATCATAGATCAATCAGAAAAAAATCTTTATTAACCCAATACAAATAAAATTTATTGTGGTAGGTTAAAGGAACACCGTGTTCAATCATGTAATAATATGTATTTTACTCTATCATGACAAATAAATCTTATCTTATCTTATCTTATCTTTATTAATTTGAGGTTAAACGGTGACCATGTACTTTTATTCTGTACTGAGCATAGGAATAAAATCGCAATCGAACTATTAAGGTGCAAACATATACTTCTGTCTTTTTTTAAGCCGTAAGCACTGGCGTATCCAGGAAGGCAAAACAAGCACGGTGGACCCGGCTTAATAAATTTCTAATTTGTCCCCTCCTGGGCCAAAAGCTGGTTACGCCCACGTTAACGTCATAGAAAAAGACAAAGTTTTTGAAACAGAGATACTTTATTCAGATTGAATGCAAGTACATCAACCAATCGTATCATCGGAGAAATCAGGGAATTGCTTCGAAGAAAGAGACGCAGATATATTTTCGATACGCTTTGTTGCGTTCACTCACCGCACGAGTAGATAGACAATGATTCATATACTAATATATGACGGTGACAAACGTATCTTGAAAATGTGTGAGTCAAATCAGGTGAAAATAGATGATGTTGAAAATACATATAAGTTCGACTATAATGTGTATAGTATTAAATTGATTTTTTTAACAGCGTGTAGAAATCAAATAGACGAACAAATATCAAGTAACTTTTTCTATCAAAACTCAAAAATAACAGAGAAACGGACTTCCAAAGTTTTATTAAATTTTGTCAAATTTTGAGGTTGGTCCTGGCGTTATGTTATGTCACTATGGAAATATGTTATGTCATTATCAAGTATTCACAGGAGTTGTTCGAAATTTTTCCCGTTTTGTTGTAGCCATGCCTCTGTACATTCTTCTAGTAGCGATAAGTACCTTCCGAAAATTATTTTGGACGCATTTCCGATTCGTGCTATCATTTCTTCGCGTGTGTTAACTGGGCTTTTGAATTAATTAAATAAAATTTGTTACAACTGGTGCCCCTCGTTGGGCGCCAGTTTGTAACAATTATTATTATTTTATTCAACATGTTTATTAACGTAGGTTTGTAAGATGAATATTATTTAATTTAACACTTTTATTAATTTAAGTTTTTTAACCTGGACACTTCTTAGTTCATACGCTCCGCTGCCATTTTGCTTCTGTTTTTTTACATGACCACCAGAGGACACCAGTGGCGGCGTGGCTTTTTAAGACGTGGTGTTACAAGTTTAATTAAACTTTGAACGGCTGTTTCTCTCTTATTTTTGAGTTTTGATAAAAAAGTTTCTTAAAATATTTGTTCGTCTACACGCTGTTAAAAAAGAAGAATCCGCTTAAAAATCACCTGTATCAATATCTCAATATTATAAAGAGAAAATGTTTGTATATGTGTTTGTCGCGAATATACTCTCAGAAACCACTGAACCGATTTGAAGAATTCTTTCACTGTTTAAGTCTCCTTATTTGTAACTGGAGTATTTCATGAGCGTACGGTATTGAAACAGCTTTTGTGTATACAGGTATAAATAAAATTAAACAAATAGGAAAGTCTCGTGTTAAACTTGTTGGTCTTCTACAATGGTATTACAATAATTTATTGTATTACCTTTTCCATATATGGATACATAACGAGATAAATACATAGAAATACAGAACACCTTTGAATTCCGACCCCTTTAGCGTTCACTGCACCCTACTTTTTACTCTAGTAACGCTCCTTAATACCTGCCGCCATCCATAGAGGAAGCCCTACGTTGTTTTTATGTATAGGTAAATATACAATAGTGTCCTGATAAGCATACGTCATAATATGAATGTACTTTAAAAAAAAAACGCTATAGAAAGTGCAGTTTTTTGCTGGCGCCTCCCAATTATATACATACAATAGTTATTGGCGTAACTAGTAGTCTAAGTCATTCATCGCGCTGACAGGTCATGACTTAGCCTACAAGTTGCGCCCATAATTTTATTCAACAATTGCGCGTTATTCATGTTTTAATTATAATGAGATGTGGTAAATATCTATTTATTTCTTTATAAAAAAAACTGTCAATACTAACAGCACCAAACAGCACGATTCAATGTTCTGGTTTGAGGTTAGCCGGTTATGAATAAACTCCATGTCGAAAACATTCGGCCTCTCAATTTTAGTCTCAATGGGTAACAACAGGGAGTTGTTACCTACTATTTCGTTACGACTCAGAAAATAGTTACGTTTATTTTCATTACTCCACAATGGCCGAGCTAGTAGGAATCTTCATTGAGTTATGACAAGTAATTGTCACCAGTCGGTAAATGGCTATTTAGGGTTCGGTTTTTAGGCATGATAAAACATGAATAACGCGCATGAGTTGAATAAAAAATTCAATCAAAATCTAATTAACTGTATTAAATTTTTGGTACCTACATTAATTAATATTTTACTTTCCATTTATTATTTTCGAAGTATTCCAAGGTATTGGATTTTAATAGATTTTCACGTTTTGAAATTCTGGAAATCGTTTGAGACTATTTTCTGACTGATGTCAGTGAAATTAGTCTGTATGTGGCAAAGTGTTTTATCTTCGATATCGTAAAAACGGAACACTGCACGGTCATGGGGTTTTTTATGTGAAACATCTAATCGCGCGTTTGAGTGGGAGTAAAAATGTCCAATTGGCGCGACACTGTGATGACATGTCGTTGCGTTTTTACAAGCTTTAATTTAGTTTCACCTGTCTCTGTGTCTGTCTGTCTGAAATCAAATCTTGCAAGTTAAATTTGACCCACTTTCCGTTGTCCGATTGAGCTGAAATTTTGCATACGTATGTAGTCCGATGACAATACAATAGGTATTATAATAACTAACGGACCGGTCCGGGTTTCGTCGGGATGTAAATCGCACTTTTAATAAAGCACACTAAAAACTTAAAAATAAATAAACGATTTTTTTTAAAACAAGCTTTTATTAGTTGTTAATAAAAATGAACTAAAAAGTTAAAAATAATTTTATTCCGATTAGAAATAAGTCGTTTTATACGTAGGTACTTATAACAGTCTCAAGTTTTCAAATAAAAACGTGTTACTTTATCATAGTAAGAAAGAAAAAAAGATGGTGTACACGCTTTTATTTGAAAACTTGAGATTGTGATAAGTACCTACGTATAAAACGACTTATTTCTAATCGGAATAAAATTATTTTTAACTTTTTAGTTCATTTTTATTAACAACTAATAAAAGCTTTAAAAAAATCGTTTATTCAAATCTTTGATTAACGTCTGAATAGAACTATTCAATAAATAAAATTATCGACCAATTTTTCAGACAATATATTAACAAAAAATATCAATAATACATTAACGTTTCGATCCGGATTTGGATCTTCTTCAGAACGGATCTAAAAATATAAAAAAATAGTTTCTATTTCTTTTTAATGTAATTCGTGAAAGATTTTTTTAATATATAAATATTGAAAAAATAATAACAAACAATTACATTAAAAAGAAATAGAAACTATTTATTAATTATTTTTTTATATTTTTGGATCCGTTCTGAAGAAGATCCAAATCCGGATCGAAACGTTAATGTATTATTGATATTTTTTGTTAATATATTGTCTGAAAAATTGGTCGATAATTTTATTTATTAAAATCGTTTATTATTTAATTTCTAGTATTTCGTTGGATGACAGCGCGTAACGCTTGCTGTGTGTATGCGTTGGATTGTAACGTGGATTTTCGGCTCGGTTCTAGTTTCGGCAGATTTTCTGCCGACACCGAAACTAAACCGAAACTCGCCGAAACCGAAAGTTCGGTCGGACACTGTTCGGTGGTATATTAATTAAATTATACAACCCTGTTATAAATAACCAACCGAACGTATGCATAAAACTAATTTTGTCCCGTTAACATGTAACGTAAACAAATTCCAGGTGTAAATTTGAATTATAAATTATACGTTCTGTACGTACCGTAATTTTTAACCAATTGTATGTGAGTTACATGATTAATTGTGGGATTATCTTGAACCATCAAATGTATATAAATGTATGTACATATAGAAGTGCTGTACACACAATTAAAATACTAGGTACCTATGTATAATATTATTATACTAGCGGTCCCGTCCGGTTTCACCCGGGTGCAAAAGAACGAATGGGAAAGGAAGGGACATGAGTACGCACATTCATCTTAGTTTACCGAGATGAATGTTGTGTCCAAATTTCATGATGATCGGAGTTACCGTTCAAAAGTTTTTGTCGATAAAAAGCAGTACCTATTTATACTTTTAGCCTTAGAAGAAAGCAATGTAGAAAATAAAAAAAATATAAATAAAAATATATTCGCATAACGTGGGGCTCGAACCCACGACCCTGATATTGACAGTCGCATGCTCTACCGATTGAGCCATCTGGGGGTTGTGTACTCATAACGCTAATATGAGTATATCTAGTTAGTGCACTTCACATGAATAGAAGCTTATTTTTAAGATACATTTTGTAACATTTTTCATTAATGCTCCGCTCCTAATGGTCGTAGTGTGATATTATATAGCCTATAGCCTTCCTCGATAAATGGGCTATTCAACAAAATTTTTTTTTTTTTCAATTTGAACCAGTTATAGTTCCTGAGATTAGCGCGTTCAAACAAACAAACAAATTCTTCAGCTTTATATATTGGTATAGATAGACAACACATTTTTATGAAAATTTCCCCGCGTATAACAATGCATGCATATTTGAACTGTGTACAAAATCCATTCTTGTTACATTAGGTATAATATAGAGATACGCTTTTCGTGGGAACATTTGCACGTATCCAACTTTATATGTTTCATTTCTTTTTAATCCTGATTCTACGAAGATTAATAGTGTCAGATGTCACATTGCATTATTAGACACATATTCTGTATAGCGACTTAGTTTGTATCTTTGGACACACGGCACTCTGTTCTGAGTGGATTAACTTTTTTGAAAAATAAGTTTATTGTGATGCAGGAAAAAATATTTGAACTTTAACATCTTCCATACGAAATCCCATATCTACGTGGACATTCGGTTACCAACAAACCAGCCTCGTGTGCAGCGGCCTTTAAAGATAGATCGATATTTTTTAAGAGTATTCGTCCCTGCAAACACCCCCTGCACCCTTCATCTCAAATCTTTTTCCCTCGCCTAAAAACGGTTCGCGCTCTCCCGACGCTATTTTTAAAGCTAGAGAGTTCTGGTAAACGCCAAATGAAAGACAAAGAATCAGACTACAGATCCTTCAGGCGAATTTTTTGAAAAACAATTTCGCCTACCTGTGAAATATTAAGTAACTTATTATTTTTTTCAAAAGGTTGTAAGTTTTTTCAGGATTTTTTTTCAAAAAATTCGTCTGAAGGATCTGTAGTCTGATTCTTTGTCTTTCATTTGGCGTTTACCAGAACCCTCTAGCTTTAAAAATAGCGTAGGGAGAGCGCGATCCGTTTTTAGGCGAGGGGAAAAGATTTGAGATGAAGGGTGCAGGGGGTGTTTGCAGGGACGAATACTCTTAAGGGGGTTGAACCGTTTTACGAAGATAATGAAAAAAATCTGAAATAAAGTTTTTTTAATAGATTTTGTTATAACAAATTTTTCTGTAAAAAGTCCAAAATCATTAGGAGATTTATAACTTTTACATGTAGTCTTATGGAAAACATGTCAACCTAGCATGCAACGGTACATTTAAATTTTTTGAAAATAACCAAATAATTTCAGCAGGTCCGAAAACTAACTATGTAAAGCATCGAAGTCTTACTCATATCTTAATATTTTTTCCAATTTAATTAGGAGACTTTTAATCAATAAAAAAAATTATTAAACCTTAGCACTTTTCGATTATAGACTTATATTCTTGACAATTTTAACTGAATTTTCAACTTTTTAATGATTTAATTTTAATTTTTATTACTTCTAATTTCTTTTTTTAATTATTTACTGCAAAAAATATGTAAAATACAGATATTTACATAAATTTATTTTTTCTAACCTAACTTTGTACAAAAAATTCAAAAGTCAGTCCGTTAAGTAAAATACTGAAATAATTAATTCATATTAAAAAAAATGTTTATTTATGCCTTTATGACAATAATTTATTGGTATCATCGACTTATAACCTTTTGTAAAAATTTATTATGGAAAAGTTCCCATTTAGAATTCGACTTAACTTTTGATTGGGACTGTAACGGATCAACCTCCTTAAGCCTGTTAAAAAACAAGTTTTGTTCAGAACTTTTATATACCTAAGTCACATCGTTTAAGCGGGTCGAGTAAAGATTAATAATTTGAAAGATCGTATAGCTGTATGTCAAAGTTTTATTCAATTCGGTCCAGTAGTTTTTGACAAGATGATCATACAACAAACTGAACATACACGACGAAACATGTTTTATTAAAGTCGATAAAAAATAAATTGAAACGTTTGAGATCTTCTTCAATCAATCCGTTTTTGGTGCGTAAACTGGCAGATAATATACGGGCACGAAACGGTTTTAATTTTTGCAGAATGTGTCAATCATTGTTGTAATTTGAACTAAAGTCAATCAGTGTCAATTGTATCAATAAAAAATTATATAGTGCGTTGTAGTGCGAAATACCGTTACTTAAGGAGGTTGATGCGTTACAGTCCCAATCAAAAGTAAGTCGAATTCTAAATGGGAACTTTTCCATAATAAATTTTTACAAAAAGTTATAAGTCGATGATACTAATAAGTTATTGTCATGAAGGCATAAATAAATAATTTTTTTAATAATAATTAATTATTTCATTATTTTATTTAATAAACTAACTTTTGAATTTTTTGTACAAAGTTAGGTTAGAAAAAATAAATTTATGTAAATATCTGTATTTTACATATTTTTTGCAGTAAATAATCAAAAAAAGAAATTAGAAGTAATAAAAATTGAAATTAAATCATTAAAAAGTTGAAAATTCAGTTAAAATTGTCAAGAAAAGTCCATAATCGAAAAGCACTAAGGTTTAATCATTTTTTTTAATGATTAAAAGTCTCCTAATTAAATTGGAAAAAATATTAAAATGTGCGTAAGACATCGATGCTTTACATAGTTAGTTTTCGGAACTGCTGACATTATTTGGTTATTTGCAAAAAATTAAAATGAACAGTTTGCATGCTAGCTTGACATTTTCCATAAGACTACATATAAAATTTTTTTTTAATTTTTAACTTTATAAATCTCCTAATGATTTTGGATTTTTTACAGAAAATTTTGTCATAAAAAAATCTATTAAAAAAACTTTATTTCCGATTTTTTTCATTATCTTCGTAAAACGGCTCAACCTCCTTAAATTGAATAACTTGAATGAATTACATATTCAAGTTGGTAGCATACTGCCCTAAAAAGGCAAAGGGCAGTAAGTGACATTTGTTGAAAAATGAGTTCATACTGAAACCAACGACAACAGTAAGTGCTGCAGCAATAATTTTACTGTCTTTAAAAAATGTTTTGGTTTCCATAATCTAAAATTCTGAACGGTCAATACATTTTCAGTAAATCTTGATTTACTCAAATTCATAAGTTGGTCACTTACTGCCTTTTGCCTTTTTACGGCAGCATAAATGTCAACAATTATAAAATAATGAATAGGTACTGCTTGAAATAATTGCAGATTATTCTTTAATGAAATTTATTATACGCCTTTATATTTAAACTACGTATGCATTTTTTTAGTTTCTGAGAAATATTGACTTCAGAAATTTCATTAAAAATACACTTTTAAACAAGGAATGATGTTGAATCGTCAAATAAAAAAAAATATACATAGTTAAAAAAAAGAACTAAAAACGACGCTTTTTGTGAGTAGTGCACTAAAAAATAAAAAAAAATATTATTTTCCTTTTATAGCGGTACAAGTCAACAAAAATCCGGGGTGTGAACTGTGCAGTGCGCGCATTTTTATTAAGTCTCGTAGTTATTAACGATTTAAATCTAAAGGTATTTGCAGTGGCGGATTTACCAGCAGGCTGAGTAGGCTTGAGCCTAGGGCGGCATTTTTTAGGGGCGGCAAATAAAGATTATTTGGTTACGTTTACGAATGTACATTATTGTGTAAGTAGCATACATTACCCCGCCTTGTCCGACATGTTTAAGCTTTGATTAGCTCAGAAATATACCCAAAAACTATTTCTTATTCAATTTCAACCAAATTGTTGGATTGTAAAAATAATCTATAAGAACTGACAATTATAGAGTTAAGGGCGGCAAAAATTTAAAAGCCTATATACTTAGGAAATGTGCCACTGGGTATTTGATAACACAAGAAAGTTCGACCACGTTTTAACGTCAAAAAAAAAAGATTGAAATTATTAATTGAAATATATAATAGCTGATATTACCTGGTGCTCTAACTTCCATTTTATATGACACTCCAAAAAATACGTATTTTAAATTATTCAACAATAAAAAAAATGATTATGCATGACGTGAGTATGACAGGAATAATCTATGTATTTCGTAAAACTCGCTTAGTCATCGTAAAATGTATTAGAAAAACACCATGAGGTCCCTTGTAAACATATAAAGTTAAAAATCCCTTGAACACACCACTGGTCTGGAAATAATGTAGCAAGCATGAAATAGTATGTATTATTATCATCATGGAGTGACCGTTATTAACCCCCTGCGTATTTTTATACACAAGATAATGATAATCGGATCTATTATTATCATTCACTATAGTCGTTAAAATTAAAGAATCCGTTGTTTTCATCAAAGTAGGATTATGTTTGTGCCTTAATGGACGGATTTTCACAGTTGATGTGTCAAAGATAGATAAATTATAGACGCTCAACAGCTGAGGTCATCAGCAACTATGTTAGTGCATGATGAGCAAAATCGATCTTGGTCTTGCTTTTTCGCAAAAAATCAAAACTCAACAAAACCGTTTTTACGAGATATCAAATAAAAGAACTTGAAGAAAGAATTCGAAAAATATAACAAAATGTTCGTTTGTTTAAAATCTTAAGTCTCCAAAAGTTCTTCACCGATTGCTTTGAAATTTTGACACAACGTTGCGTTCGAACACGCGCGTGTGATAGGTGAAAACATGCATTTTTTTGGAAAAACGGCGCCATCTGTCGGGCGTTAAAGCAATACGCGCTATACTATTTTATACTATATCCCAAGATATGAATAAAATCCAACAAAAGATACAATTAAAATACTGGCATAAGTAGTAAAAAAATTAAGTTAAAACCACTTATCCGTAAAATTGAAATTGTTTTCTTTTACTCTCCGCTTAACGAGAACTATTTATAACGCAAAAAAAATGCCCGATCCCTTCAATTTCGCTATATAAAGTTTACATTGTAACACAAAAATACGAAACAAGCTTCCAACACGAAAAGTAGTCAGGTAAAAATATATTACCGTTTTCTTTACTCGATAAACTGATCACCCTCTGTATAAACATGGCTATGGACGATCTTCGGCTCGCAATTTGAATATTGGTAAATTTTTGTAGAGCGTTTCAAGTTTCCATATTAAAACGACAGAAGGAAGTAATTTAATATGGCTATTAATTCCCGATAAACATTTTCAATCAACTGATGTTAATTATTATCTTCTTCGTGTAACTAACAGCTTCCTGCTAGTACAAATTAATTGCCCACATTTTAACTGACCACAGGCTTTTAAATCCACTTTATTCAATGTAGGATGCATGTAAAATACTCCTTCTTACTGTCCTTTATTAGTAGGGGTCACAATGGGATCGTCACACATTTTTGACGTGATAACGTCTTATAAATTGATGAAACACCGGCTGCATGCACGAAAAAGTGTCACGTTCCGAAATGTGTCACGTTCCGAGCGGAATACGTTATCACGTAAAACTATCGTCCGTAAACCGACTTTACAGACAACCAACTTTTTTAGTTGGAATCTACACTACAAATAGATTTTGAAACAATTTTTTTTCTAACATAAATTGTGGATTTTTCACGTGTAGTGATTGCAAACATGCTTTTTTTAAAAAACAGCGCCATCTGTTGGACTAAATATTTTTTAAACAATTTTTAGCCTTGTATCCCGTAACACTTTACTATATTGTAACAAAACTGCTCTTCGATGTGGTGGTAAATATTTATTTACAACAATAAAATGTTAACAATAAACTAAAAAGTACTTCTTTGTTGCAATTAAAAAAGAAATAGAAATAATGTAACAAACAAAACTTCTAAGTAATAAAAATCACTAGGTACACAGAAATATATACAAGAAATATTGATCTAAGCGCTCTAGAAATTTATATCCGAACTAAATGATTTATGTCTAGCCACTGTGGTACTTGCACCGGCTTACACAGACTGTCTGTCTCCTGCGTGTACACTGTTCGCGCGGCTGTATTTATATACGTGGGGTAACAATTCTAGCTTTTTCTCGAATGTTCGAAACCCTTCTCATTCTAGCTTTTTCTCGAATGTTCGAAACCCTTCTCTATCTACTTCCACAAAAAGTCTTCTACCAATGCGCGCAGTGTTGATGGCGGGCGTAACAATTATCATTGAAAACAAGGTGTCTTATTTGTTATTATCTTTTACGGCGATGGGAGCGCGATCTGTTGAACGTAAACCAGACTGAGCCACAGCAACGCGTGGTCGGGCGAGAAATAATACGTTATGTTCAAAATTATCAAATATCGAGAGATATCCTCAATAGTATCTGGATCATGTCTTCGAAGACCGCGTACTTACTTTGGGCTATAACATGATAATTGATAACGCTCCGTCTCTAATTATGGATGATCTCAGAAAACGAGTTGTTGCACATTAACGCGGGACCGCAGATTTACTCACCGCACTTCCTGTGGTTTGTGTAGGCATATAGACATAATGCATGCAATCATCCAATCATTCAAATGTCGGTTTTTTAACTGCTTTTTATGTCCCTTTTTTATTTTATTTTTTTAACAATATTATTATATAGGACTGCCCAATATTGTTTTTTAGTGAACGAGTAAAAAATACATGTTCTGCAATATACATTTCTTTAAGGATGTTTTTCCTCTCCGGTGAAACACTGGAATGTAGTTTGTATTCCAATGTTTTTTTTTTTGAGAAATATAGTTTAAGCTCCCATGACAGAAAAAGTTACCCCAAAGAACACCTCAAATTTATAAAGTGAAAATGGCTGAAAAACGTGTCAGAAACATGTTACGCCCGCCAGACTAGTAAAAATTTGTTAATTGTTATTTCTTATGAATTTTTGAATTTAAAAAAAAAAACATGATTTTACTTTCCAAAACACCTGCTTGAAATTTATACAATTTGTAGTAAATACCTAATGTACCATTTTTGAAAAAATTGGTCTGGCTGACAATTTTTGTTAATAAATTTGTCAGACTTCATTTGTTATAAATTATTTTTTTTATGAAAATACATTTCATAACACCTCCTTGATTTTTTTTTTTTTAAATAAAGTTTAAGATCTCTTCTATCTAATACAACTTGTCTGGCTGACAATTTTTGTTAATAAATTGGTCAGACTTCATGTTATAAATTTTTTTTTTTTATGAAGTCTGTCATAGTAAAAAACATTTTTTCGCTGACAGACCAATTTTTATGCATAAAATAGATGTCAAACCTTCTTTCAGAAAAAAATTAAGGTGGTGTTTTGACACGGCCCTTGTAAAAGCTGATTTGTTTATGAAAAAACGCTGTCACGGCGCTTAAAAATTGAATCTGGCATGGTAAAAACAATATTTTGATGAAAAATGTATGAAAGTATATAAAAGGGATGTACCGTATTAATTTAGAATAAAAAAAAAAATTTTCTAGTTAGCAACGATTATACCATATTTTTTCATTAAATGTAAATATAGTTATACTTAGGTTAATTTCATAAGAAATCGATTCAAGCTGTATAGCTTTTTTGGAAAGATGAGATTCTGCTCAATAAAATGGAACCATTATTAGATGGATTCGAGTTCATAATACCTCCTATAAAATTGTAATTGAAAACCGCGAACAGAAGTTGACGGTTGGTCTATACGTATATGTACGTCCGGGCCGTACAGGTCGCAGTTCTTGACTAATCGCCTTGTTTTTTTTACTGTTTAGCGTTTACAATTTGATAATTTTAATATTGTAAAAAAATGAAACATCGCAGATGAAATATGACGCATAAAAATGCTAACATCTCTATATTTTATAGTCAAGTCAAAACCCAATTGATTGACTCATATTATATTATTAATTGTTTTTTAGCAATAATTTCATCGTAATCTTAAGTTGTCATTTGTAATATAATTAAATATAACTCGATTATCTCATTCACTAAAAAAAATTCGAAATAATTGCACATGAATATATTTTATTTGTCATGACTTAAAATATATTATAGTAATTTGTTGACAGGAATTTTTATTTCAATATGTGTGGTTATAATTTTATTTTAATTTCCGTGTATTTATTGTAAATCTCTATTTAATTACGTAAATATTTCTGATTTGAAAACGATAACACATGTGACTGTTATTGAAATAATTACTATATGTGATTATTTGAAAACTAAAATGTATTGACGTGATTTCAACCAAATCCTGTGCATAAAGATTCCATATAATTATATCTTACTAGCTGTACCCGGCCACACGTTGCTGTGAATCAGTCTGGTTTGCTGTTACATCTATATAAAAACACGCGCGTATTCGAGTGCAACGTTGTGTCAAAATTTCAAATCAATCGGCGAAGAACTTTCGGAGATTTCAGATTTTGAACAAACGAACATTAAAATTTTATTGATACGCATAAATTTGAAGATTTATGCTAAATTTTAATAATCATTTATGATTAAAATAAAAAGTTTAAAAGACTATAGGTCTGCTAAAATCGTAACCCATTCTTTTTGGCTTCGCCGTAGACGGGTAAAAAATTGGTTGTCTGTAAAGTCGGTTTACGGACGATAGTTTTACGTGATAACGTATTCCGCTCGAATATCATATTTAATAATACATTACTGCGCTCTCGCTTGCACGCACAGGGTCAGGCGGAACGTTACACTTTTTCGTGCGTGCAGCTGGTGTTTCACGCTCAGGCGGAACGTTACACTTTTCGGAACGTTACACTTTTTCGTGCATGCAGCCGGTGTTTCATCAATTTATATGACGTTATCACGTCAAAAATATAGTTCACGAGAACATTGGCAAAACTTGGATTAAGTTGTGATTGGCACGTACGTTACATGTAATTTTATTTTTGGTAATAAATAACAAAATTTGAATAATGTATCATAAATATATCATATAAAACCTTTCAATTTCAGCAATATACCTACATGTGTATATTGGACAAAGAAAAGATAAATATTACCTCAAGACACGCACACGATACATAAGAAAATTGGTTATAGTAGGTGTGTCAAATTTATATCAGGTATGTACGTTTTTAGGTTGTTTTAATGGAGATGACACTGCCCTAAAGCAGGGGTCGGCAACCTGCGGCTCGCGAGCTGCATGAGGCTCTTTTGATGTAAAATTGCGACTCTCCAGTTCCATACGCAAAAAATAATTATTTTATTAAATAAACCCTTAAAAATCGTCCAATGCTGGAGATTTTAGGTAACAGATATAAAAAAAATATTTTAAAGTTTCTTAAAAACGACTGAACCGATTTAAAAAATCCGTGAGCTTCTAAACAAAATGATGTACAAATTTTTCAAATCGGTTAACCTCTCGAAACGTTATGGCTGAACAAAAACAAAACAAAAAAAGAATAAAATATACGTGACGAATTAATATAACCTCTTTTTTAAGTCGGTTAATAAAACTCATCTACAAACACATAGGATTTTTGTTGCGGAAGCTCATAGCTTGAGTTGTTTGTATGCCGTGTTATAACGACGTAGTAAAATTATATTTTGCCCTACGGTACCTATGTCGTATTTTAGGGTGTGAATTACACAGGATAATGTGGATCAACCATTGAGGTGTAAATGTAATAGAGTCTATCGTACAAAATATCGCAGAAGTTATGTTTCCAAAATAATTTAAAAACGCGAATATAATATTAATTATAGTATAAAAAAATTTAAGGAGTGAGTCACAATGTAATATAAGCGGCATAGTTTTATGCATGGGACGAGCATGCTTTATATTGTTCCATTGCTTTGCCTCTCCATTTAAGCGAACAGTACTATAATGATGTTTCCTTACTGTATTAAGATCATATTTTCAGCAAGATCGGATATCTTTAAAACAGTTTGAAAAAATCGAATTTTGTTCAATTGGACAAAACTAGTTCTGTCCATTTCTGAACGGACAGTACTAGTATGGCATCGGAATCTTCTTTGCGTTTTTTAATTAACTTTTCCACATCAACGATACTTATTATATCAAAGTGATTTATTCTTCTGTATTGTTTAGCAAACAGAGGTTTTAATTCAGCTTTCAACAAATTTGCGTTCTTAACCTCACTTAGTGTAGTAAGGTAATTATGTTTCGTCATAAAATTATGTTTCAGAAGCCTCCAATAGCCGAACTAGTTGAGACTCGAATTCACCTTGTATTTTTACTTAATTATTACACTGAATATCCCACCATTATATTAATAATAATTATAACATTCAGGAGAACAATTCATTAAGTAAACAAGAACATAACCCTACTTTTATTCGGGTTCGGACGTTGATTGAATGAAACAAGCAGAACTAGTATTATTCGTTCAGAAATGGACAGAACTAGTTTTGTCCAACTGAAAATGCGCAAAACTAGTATTGCTCATTTCTCAATATCCGTTTAGATGTAAGATTTCGGGTTTGGGCAATATTAGTTGGTCAAAACTAGTTTAGCGCATTTATTTCGGTCATAGACCGTAACAGATCCGACACATCGCTGATGTATATGCGAACTCCCAAATTTACAAACTTCATGGAAGGACCGCGTGGTCATTATAATATGGGAAACACAATAGAGAGTACCTAGATAATTTAATACTAGACAAATATAATCACATGTTGTGGTTACATGTAACTCTGCCATTAGTGTTACACAAGCTATTAGCTAACGTTAGACGCTTTGTTAGTTAGACAGACAGTTGCCGTTGGCTGACTCCACGGTAACGCAAGCTGAAAAATGAAATTAGTGGATAAGCACTGATTAATATTACTGACGTCATATTGTACATTGACATGCGACCCGCAGACACCTGTGGTACGAACAGGGTTTCCAAGTGTACAGTTTTTCAGTGGCTTGTTCTCGGGTTGAATAACTAAGCGACACTCAAGGGACTGTGCACTTTGTGGCGTTATTGAGAGTTGTCGTTAAACGGAGAGAATATTTTTTTACTATATAATATGTATTTATTACTAATAATATATAAAATATACAACTGACCAACAAACATTCATACTATTACAAAGCAGCTGAGCTAAACATATGAAAGATAATCCCAACAAACAAAAGAACGAATTTCTTAGAATCTTCGGTACGCATGATCCGACAACAAAGCAACAACATAACAAACGAGTACTGTTTTATTGCTTGATGATGACGTATTGTTGTCGTTATTTAGGCTGGGTGTGCCGTGTGTATCATTGTATGAGCAACAAGGTACACCAACTAGAGTTAAGTAATTTCGACGTTTTAAGGAGTTTATCGTTATATCGAGTGACGTTAAATGGAGTTTGCACTGTATAAGAAAGCCGGACTGTATGAAGTGTTCGGTTCAATGAAATAGTAATAAATAAATAACGAATCTACTTCAATTTTTGTTTAATTTTTTCAATTAGGTATACGCTCAGGATTCATGAACAGAAGAAAATTACTTTAATTTGTGTTTTTTTTTTCAAAAAGGGTGGGGATTCATGTGACTGACTTTGTCAAATGCTTGTTCGTGAGAAAGCATCCAGTCCATTGGTATGGACTTGATGATGAATCTCTTGATACCCAGATATTTGGTTTCCGAGGATCAAAGTCTGAGACGCGTGAGCAGCTGTTTGTTTCTGGAACGTTACAGTCTTGACCCTTCAAGAGCAATCAGTCCTTCCAGATTATTTGTTCTCCGAGCGTGACCACTAAAGGTTTTGAGTAGCGCGTTCGCCAATTCGGTGATACAGAACAATTCGCATTAAGTGGTCGTGCTGTCTCTTCCATTGCATCGAAAAAAATAGATTAATGATTCACGCGTCTACTGAGAGATTAAAAAACAAGCTTTTGTAATAACTAGACGGCGGCGCTTGTTAAGTCAGTTCATATGATATTATGAAAGAAAGACTTGGAACTCTGCCCACTGGGTTAGTCATTCAGAAGCAATCGTTAGATCAGTAGGCTTGTATGTCATCCATAAAAAAAGAATAAAGTATAATTTTAAACGCGAACAAATAGATTTCTTGTAATAATATTTATACCTGTACAAGTTTAATAATAATTTTCATTGTAGTTTTGACTAAGTAAATACCATAGAGAAATAAGTAACTAGAGTTCGTTAGTTCGTATGCTTGCCATAAGTGAAAGTGCCCTCAGTTGAGAGAGAGAACGCTGCAGCGGGTCCAGAAAACCAGATATTTATTTATTCAAATCAGCATTGTTTTGTATCATTAGTTACCATAGAGATAAGGAACTGTTCTCTGTCTGAATTGCAGACACTTTCACTGCTCACTCGCGTACTCTAGTTTAATATCTCTATGGTAAATACTGGCTGAAGAAATTGGTAGCCAACTGTGATAGCTTTAATTGTAATATAAAAACTATCTTTTTTTAGTTAAAACAAAATTAATAACAAATGAGATAATGATAGTAAACATGGCTATCCGGTTATTATACTGCAAATAAGCTTGGCGCGAGTGTTTGGTGTAATAGTCAGCGAGCTGGCCATTGGGTCATACTGCGTCGTGGGTTCGATTCCCACTTCGCTCATGTATGTTTTGTAATGTTATTTGATGTAAAGACCTAAACTATCGAGCATCTATAATTTACAATAAATAAAAATGTCCTATCAGAGTTTTTGACACTATTAAAAAATAAATGATTGAATTATGTGAATAAGAAAATTTATCGATTAAAAAATCAGAAATTATTGGTTTGCGTTCACAAAAACACGAGATTCATGATTTTAATTTTAAAATTGCAATTTTTTGACATGTCAACAAACGCTGTCCGTCATGGTGATTTGAAGTGTGACGTCAGACTTGCAGTAGTAAACACACATATAATACCTATGTAAATATATGACAGACGCACGTGAGTCTGAACGAGCCTCGTGTAAACGATACCGAGCCTTAATTGCGTTTGTTTGTTTACTAATACAAGAATGA
The DNA here is from genome assembly GCA_963575645.1 of Xanthostigma xanthostigma. Lineage (NCBI taxonomy): Eukaryota > Metazoa > Arthropoda > Insecta > Raphidioptera > Raphidiidae > Xanthostigma > Xanthostigma xanthostigma. Next base: position 2,218,559 of record OY754469.1, on the reverse strand, counting down.
TGTCACAGTAGGTAAACATGGCTGGTCGTGTTTTCGCGCCAACTTATATGATATTCAAAATTTTCGGTGCTATAGTTTATTCTATAAAACGATTAAATTTGAGCTAAATAAAGATTCCTGTTTATAAATAGGCTATTAAGAGAAAAATTCAATATCGGGAAATAAAAGGAATTTTCATTAATTTTGACACTTTATTCCGGGTTCCAAGGCACAGTTCATTTTGTAGGCAGTTGCATCACAAGTTAAATATGAGTTTTGATATGTACGGAATTATGTTCAACTTCAATATATGGAACAGTTTGTATATTTCGTCAGCATTACCGCCGACGACTAAGATACATTTTCAGTGCCCGTATAGATGAGGTCGTATTAAACACAATAGGCGTTAGAGAAAATTACACATTTTATCGATTGTTCCTTGAGTTCGTTGTCCTCTCGACGTGTCATAAAAAATGTCCATTTTATTGTAACTTTTTATATTCTAGCCAGTATACAAATATATCTACAATCTTCTTTGTAATAAAGTAATGGACATATCTGATCTTAACTCATTGTTATTGTGAGTTCTCTTTAAGTGCGCTATGAGAATTTAAATGAGGAGAAAATAATTGATAAGAATTATTTTAATTTTTGTCTTTTACACAATGGTTCGTATTTATGCATATATTTATAAAGTAGTATTTTTGAGATCAGGATTTCCGCGAGACAGAATAATTTGATACAAAATTATTTCGTAAACAATAGGGTAGGTAATATGCATATGTAACTTATATTTAGTTTAAAAGTTATTTTTGACGTGATAACGTCTTATAAATTGATGAAACACCGGCTGCACGCACGAAAAAGAGTAACGTTCCGCAAGCGAGAGCGCGATATAAGCGATAGTCTCTCTCTTCTCGCGTGACGTCAGAGAGTAGTGTGCGTTCAACATTTTTTTCGGCTGTTCCAGCGAAAGCTACATGTGACAGATGGCCAGATAAATTATACGGTTTGTTAACAAATATATAATATATATATATTCTTTTAAATGTCTTTTATAATTGCTTAAAAATATGTATTTTGCTTTGGTTGATCAAATTATTAGTCGGTAAAAATATAGTTTGACAGCTACTAAAATTTAGGTTATGTATTATTAAATATGATATTCGAGCGGAATACGTTATCACGTAAAACTATCGTCCGTAAACCGACTTTACAGACAACCAATTTTTTTGTAATCTTTATTGCAATTGATTAAACTCTAAATAGTTTTTTCTTTTTAAAAACCTGCTAAATAATAAATATTAAACAAAAATGCAATAAATACGCGCGAAATATAAAATATCGAAACGAAATGCTATATTGATTCGACTGTAGTGTGACGTCAAAAAACACGTAAACATGGTTGCCATAGAATAATTGCCTCTTTTTCAATACAAATTTATTTAACCAAAATTGTTGACATGTTATATGACGTCACAGATCTCCCGCGCAAAAATAATCAAAATAGCTGCCCAAAAAGAATATTTATTTTTTAATTCAATAAGAATGTTTTAATGAATGATTTCATGTGTTTGATAACTTTTAATATGAAAATAATTGTTTTTAAATATTTTCAAAAATTGTGCATATACCCTATTGAATTTAAAAAAATATTAATAAAAGTACAAAACAAGCTTCCATTATTACACCCTAAAAAATATTTTGTGTTTCAAAAATATAAAATTCATGTCCGAAGGGGTTAAAAAGATGTTAGTTTAAATAGCCGATCAGTTAGTGCGCACACGGATCGAGGTCCTATTGTAATATAGTATCAGTATTTGATCAATCACGCAGCTCAGGAAAACCAAATATTTACGTCCAGAAAGATTGAAAACGTACGGACAGATATATGTCGTTTATCGTTTATCGGAGCCGCAATCTAATCTTGACGGTGTCTACAGCCACGTGGTACTAAATGGCGAACAATAAATTCGCCTACATTATAATAATTGAAGTGAGCCTCTTTTTACGCACGGTAGAGGGAATCGGATTCATTTGGCGAAACGACATGACAGCTAGTAAATACGCTATTTAATCGGTAAGGTTTGGCACAGAATAAGTCCAGACTCCAGAAGCAGGCTAATTTTCCTCGTAGAAATGGGGCCACTCATAAAATTTTCTTATCGTTTATATGCAACTTGGATTTTCTAAAACAGTAGTAAAAAATCTGTGTGAACCGGGCTTTAATTGCAACGGAATGGTGTGCGGAAAGCGGCGATAGTCAGCGAAGTCGAGGCGATGCGATAAGCTAGTCGTCACTGCAGCATTTGGGATTGAAGGTTCAGCCTCTGAGGCACAAAAAAAGGATTTGGTTTGGGGATTAATTCACTCCAAGTTCACACTTTATAATATCAACCACCCAGTCCACCGACTGTGCCAGCTAGTACAAATAACGGGGATACTGGTCACTCGATCGGGTATAATATAAGAGATTTGGAGAGAGCACAATAAGCCCCAGAGGCTGCGGTGTTCCTGGTGACAAACCGACTCCCATTAATAAAAAAAAAATTGGTTGTCTGTAAAGTCGGTTTACGGACGATAGTTTTACGTGATAACGTATTCCGCTCGAATATCATATTTAATAATCACGCACAGAGTCAGGCGGAACGTTAGGAACGTTACACTTTTTCGTGCATGCAGCCGGTGTTTTATCTTTTTATTTGAGGTGATTCATCAATTTATAAGACGTTATCACGTCAAAAAAGTTTGGCACTGTGATCAGTGATAATTTTAATTCAATATTAACTTACCAAGTATTGCAGACTGTTTCAATGAAGGCACAGGACTTGTTCAGGACACTAGGAGTAGAATATTTCAGAGCGGTGGAACATTGTAGTCAGCAAATTCGTAGTCATCCCACAGTAATTCAACTGAACCGATTCTCTGCAGTTGCACAGTTCAAAACTTGTCTGAAAATAAAAAATAAATCATTTCAGATTTTTTTTAGTAAAAAAAATGATTGCGTAAGTGCATACCTCCAGTTCGACAGGGAGGCGGCATAAAGTTCTATCGGAATTAAAATATATGTTTAATTTTAAAAGACTTCGAAAAAAAATTTGAACTTTTTTATCATCTTTTGATTCTTTTTACATAGGCACTTTTATCAAATCTAGCAAGGAATCTAGCGGCAAAACTAGCCTCGTGTGCAGCGGCCTTTAGTAAGGTCCGAAATTCTATCTAATCAACACTTTATATAAAATCAATCAACAAACACCGTTGTAACGTAAAGAAATTAAGTACACGAATTGTCAACTTGATGACACCTCAATGACGATTTTCATCTCAGATGTTAGGTTATGTCTCATGTGCCGATTTATCATATATACTTTTATTCTATACTGAGCATAGGAATAAAATCGCAATCTGAACCATTAGGGTGCAAACATATACTTCTGTCTTTTTTACGCCGTAAGCACTGGCGTATCCAGGAGGGCAAAACAAGCACGGGGGACCCGGCTTAAGAAATTTCTAATTTGCCCCCTCCTGAGCCAAAATCTGGGTACGTCCATGTTAACATCACAGAAAGAGACAAAGTTTTTGAAACAGAGATACTTTATTCCAGATTGAACGCAAGTACATCAACCAATCCTATCATCGGAGAAATTAGGGAATTACATCGAAGAAAGAGAACGCAGATATATATTTTCGATACGCTTTGTTGCTTTCACTCACCGCACATTGAGTAAATAGACAATGATTCATATAGTAAAAAACTATTAAGAAGGTTGAGCCGTTTTACGAAGATGATGAAAAAAATCTGAAAAAGAGTTTTTTTAATAGATTTTTTATGACAAAATTTTCTGTAAAAAATCCAAAATCATTAGAAGATTTATAAAGCCAAAAATTAAAAAAAACTTTTACATGTAGTCTTATGGAAAATATGTCAACCTAGCATCTAAACGGTACATTTTATTTTTTTGCAAATAACCAAATAATGTCAGCAGTTCCGAAAACTATGTAAAGCATCGATGTCTTACGCATATTTTAATATTTTTTCCAATTTAATTAGGGTACTTTTAATCAATAAAAAAATTATTAAACCTTAGCACTTTTCGATTATGGACTTTTATTCTTGACAATTTTTTAATTGAATTTTCAACTTTTTAATGATTTACTTTTATTTTTTATTACTTCTAATTTCTTTTTTTAATTATTTACTGCAAAAAATATGTAAAATACAGATATTTACAAGAATTTATTTTTTCTAACCTAACTTTGTACAAAAAATTCAAAAGTTAGTCCATTAAGTAAAATCCTGAAATAATAAATAATATTAAAAAAATTATTTATTTATGCCTTTATGACAATAATTTATTGGTATCATCGACTTATACCCTTTTGTAAAAATTTATTATGGAAAAGTTCCCATTTAGCATTCGACTTATACTTTTGATTGGAACTGCAGTAACGCATCAACCTCCTTAAATATATGCGATTTACAAACAAAGCAGAAGTATAAGGTTTTTAATAAAATCATTTTTACGGTTGGCAGTACCATAGTTCCATAGTTCAAAACGATGTAAAAAGTCGAGATTTTTTTATCCCATCTCTAGGTCCCGCAATACGGAGAGCGTATGTGCCATTATACTGGTATAGGCCAAATACACCATAGGCCACGAGAACAGAATGAAATCCACTGATAATAATTCAGTACACGTTGTGCACGCACTACAAACACGCTGTTGTACGTTACTCATTTACAAGCGTAGTTGATTACAGAGGTTGTCTCGATCCGTCTGACCAATCAGCGTAAGCGCGGGAATGACGTTATCAGGCTATAATGACAATACCAAAAGTGTCATTTATAAAACTATATAGGCGATCTCTTATATTAAAAATTCAATTTATTTCAAATACAGTGTAGTGTCGCTAATTCGGATTAGGTAGGACCGGATTAGCGAAAGCCCGGGTTAAACGAAATTTGCCTTAAAATACATATAACACAAGTTTTAGATGAGTAAAACTGCTTAATTTTTTAGTTTTAATTTTAATACTATTGTAGCTTTTAACCATATATTTAATAATAACCTATATGAATCATTGTCTATCTACTCAATGTGCGGTGAGTGTACGCAATAAAGTGTATCGAGAATATATCTGCGTCTCTTTCTTCGATGTAATTCCCTGATTTCTCCGATGATAGGATTGGTTGGTGTACTTGCATTCAATCAGAATAAACTATCTCTGTTTCAAAAACTTTGTCTTTTTCTATAACGTTAACATAGGCGTACTCAGCTTTTGGCCCAAAAGGGGGCAAATTAGAAATTTTTAAGCTGGGTTGTCCGTGCTTGTTTTGCCCTTCTGGATACGCCAGTGCTTACGGCGTAAAAAAGAAGTATATGTTTGCATTCTAATGGTTCGGTTGCGATTTTATTCCTATGCTCGGTATATAATAAAAGTATATGTTTTTAACCGACAAATGCAGGATTATAAAAATAAAATTAATGAATACATTTATTTAGTGATTCGGGATTTCTTTAATTAGCTATCAATAATAAATTGAGCTTTCTTACTCAAATAAATAATATAAACTGATTTATAAATCCTGCTTTTTTCAATCCCGTTCGGATTAACCGCATGTCCGAATTAGCGGGACCCGGATCAGCGGAACTCTACTGTGTTATCATTATTCCGTTTTGTTTTTTTTTTTGGGATTAGTTAAATACTGCTATTTAAGTTTATAAACAACAGCCGTTGCCAGGAAATCAATTGACAGGTCCGCCGGATGACGTCATCTCGCCACTACACTTCAACGGAACGTGACAACTTCTGTAATCTAGTAACCTTCTTGGCTCATTAAGGCCTAGTTTATATGAGAGGCGTTCAACGCGCGTTGGCCCAACGCGCGTTTACAGTTTCTATACAATTATATAGGACTGTTTATATGATAACGCGCGTTCAACGCGCCACCAACGCGCCACCAACGCGCGTTATCATATAAACAGTCCTATACAATTGTATAGGACTGTTTATATGATAACGCGCGTTCAACGCGCCACCAACGCGCGTTATCATATAAACAGTCCTATACAATTGTATAGAAGCTGTAAACGCGCGTTGGGCCAACGCGCGTTGAACGCCTCTCATATAAACTAGGCCTTACATGTCCGATAGCAGTGTTTTTGATGTAGCCGGCGTTCGCTATCGTATTTACGTTTTGTTATGCAATCGAAAAGTTCTGTATAATACTATGCAGTATGCACATATTTTGATTATACAGGGGTTAACAGAAAGCAGTGGCGGATCCAGGATTACGGCAAGGGGGGGGTCTTGAAAATTTTTTACTCATTTTGCAGAGAATTCATGAAAAACATGAAAAGCTTTTTTTTTTATTGCGCAGTAAGATTTTAATTTGAGATTTTTCATTCTCTGGAAGGGGGGGGGTTTGAACCCGAAAACCCCCCCCGTGGATCCGCCACTGACAGAAAGTGTGACATAATATCTGCAACATATTTTAAAAGTTTTTTTTATTAATTTCATTTGTTAGTTGAAGTCAATTCTACGTATTGCAAAGCCACTAAAAATAATATATAAAAAAAAAACTAAAAAACTAAACCTCCTTAAAAAAGCCACGAATTGCTAATGTACCTATAATCTTTGTTATTTTATTTTACTATTTCGCATGAATGACCAAGTTGTCAAAAATGCACTTTTAATAAAAAAAGCCAATAAAAAGCGTAAACAATGAATTTTTGAGCGCGGCGCCAATTTAATGAAACCTACATACAGTATGTAAACACGTACGGTGCACATAGGGAAATTAGCATAGGGAAAAAATACTGGATCAGAGTGAGCCTTGAAATCTTGTTTTTCAATTTGACAGATAACATTCTTTTGCAAAATGAATGTGTATACTACCGAAGAAAATATTCAAATGATTACAACATAATTGGACTTTTTTTATTAATGGGACATTAAATTCCCAAAAATACTTAAATATGGTGCGAGATCAAATATCTCCGCCTATTCGTGTTGAACCTAAAGACATTGGGTCACTGATTTACCAACGCGCATACGTCATACCAGTCAGACAATTTTTGAATGAAATGTTTCCAAACAGATGGAGTTGTTTTTTTGTTTTATTTTTGTACAAAAAAATTAAAATAATGATTTATAAGAGCTTTTTATTATTAAAAAAGCCAAGTTAAATAAAAATAAATAAAAATAAAATAGAAATCCTCAAGATTACCACGATAATTAAATAGAAACAACAATTAATGCAGTCATGGCTAACTCTGATCCAAGTATTTTTTCCCAATGCTAATTTCCCTATGTGCACTTTATGCGTTTACATACTGTATAAAAAGTTATAATAATAATAATTATAGTAATTAAATTGGTGCTGACCTCGAAACTTCATTATTTTACGCTTTTTACTTTACAAATTTACTTGAGTTTTACTATAGTTCTGAATCGCGTCACTCGTCAACAGTATACACTTAAATATATAAAAGCGTGCTCTATTTTTTTTTTTACATAGAAACACCATATAAAGTAGTATACATTAGCATATGGAAATACGCATACTGTGCGATCGGCGAAAGAAGACCGGTGGGGAAAGGGCAAGAAGTCGCTGATGTGCTTCCAAATTACCGGAACTCATAGGCGGCGCATAGCAAGGCATGCAAACAATGTATAGCTTTAAATTTTAAGGCATTATTTTGAGCCTCTACCTCGCACATTTTAATTACATTCGCTATGACCTCCCTAGCGCTACTTCTAACTGTTTTTCCCTTTTTACTTTTCATTTTGATGATATTCAAGACAACATCCCTCCCGTGGACGCACGCCTATGTACTGTCTGGTGTATGATTTTTTTGTACTGTTAGCAAGTGTCGCTGTATAGTCGTACGGCTATGGCAATAGTGCAATTATCGCGATACCACAATTGTGATACGATTGGTCGACTGGACTCCCTTATTGCAAAGAAGCGGTTCCAGGATCATTACCATTTACTAATATAAAATACATGTGCGCTCTTCTGCAATAAGGTCATAGGGCTACATTCCATAGACCGGTCTTCTTTTAAAAATCCAACAGTACCTAGTACCTATACAGTAGTACATAACACACGTATATTCTGTGAATGTAAAACTCATTTTATTACTCTCGGTACGCCCTTCGTCAGTCCTTACGAGTGACATCATAATGTTAGTAAAATAAAACATATTATGCAAATTTGCATACCTCAACAGCCCATACCTACTCATATTACAAAATTGTTGCGTTGAAGTCATAGTGTGACGCTGTTTTGTAAAAATACACGATGATTTTCTGTGAAATTTGTTATTTGGGTGCGGAATATAACCGTCAACCAAGAGATTTTAACAGACAACGATTGCCGTATACACCCTGTTAGACTCCAAACCGTTGAGAACCAAAAGATTTTTCAGATTCATTACGAATGAGGATATTTTTCAGTGATTGAGAATAGTATTTCAGTATTTCCATATTCTATTTTAAACGATTTGTTATCGGATTAATTATTTGTAATAATGTTCTAACTGTGCACCTACTGACGTTTTGTATCCATTTTATAATGGCGCAACAAATAAACATTTATTATTATTATTATTATTATTAATGAACTGATTGTCTCCTCAAAGGGACCCTTGGCTTGTTCGGGATTAGTCCCTACCTCCAAAATTACCTAATCTAATCTATTAAAATGAATGTCTGATGGTTTGTTTAGGACCCATGATCTATACTCACGGTATCGGCGCCCTTGATTATACTGTGGTGGAGCCAAAGGCTCTACTATTGGTGTTGTTGCCAAGCGAGGCGCAGTCCCGCAAGGCAATGTGCTCGGCCCCACTTTTCTCGTATAGCGTTACATCATATTATGGTCTGTGTCATTCGGGAAGAAGTAGGCTTTTAAAGAGTTTTTCAAATCGGTTCTGTAATTCATGAGATTACACCCCCACAAATAAAAATAGGACTTCAACAAAAAAAACTTCGCCTGATGAATAAATGCGTTAACAAATTTGTTAAAAATATTTTTACCACAAACGAACAAAGCCTTGCGCTAATTATGATGAACCCGGAACGATAAGCGTCACGGTTCGCGATTCTTACATTTTCCCTCCTTTTTTTTGTCGATAAATGTATTGGATAAGCTGCATAATAATATATTATGTGCTGCATACTACTTACTATTCAACTGATACGCATTTTGATTTTATAGTTTGTTAGTAAAGCGCGTTTCAGAACAGTGTTCCAGTTATTGCAACAGTGTTATGTTATAGTACGCGCCACGGATCTAAAAGGTTCGGAAGTTTGTCACAAACAGCGTCGCAAAGGCACATTTTAGAGCCGTTGATACTCCTACCACCTTCCAGCTACCTGCACGAACCGAGCGCTCGTCGGTGATTGGCCGTGATCGCTCGTTGCCTTTGTCACTTTCCTGCTTTAAAGTACAGTCGAGTACGCTATTGTCAAGTTGTTATAGCTATTTTAGTTTTGTTGAGTTGCGAGTTTGTAGTTTTTCAACAGACTGTACAAGCGCAAGCCCGCATTCGTATCTAACTGCCGAGCCTTTTAGATTCGTGACGCGTATTATAGCATGTTGCTTCTGCTCAGATCACGCAAGTCGAGTCTCCGATAGATTGAATACACCATAGAGATATAAGTAACTAGAGTACGCTAGTTCGTATGCTTGGCATAAGTGAAAGTGTCCTCAGTTGAGAGAGAGAACGCTGCAGAAAATCCAGAAAACCAGATATTTGTTTACTCAAATCAGCATTGTTTTGTATCATTAGTTACCATAGAGAGATAAGGAACTAGCTGTTTTCTGCAGTCTGAATTGCAGACACTTTCAGGGCTCACTCGCGTACTCTAGTCTAATATCTCTATGGAATACACCCAATATTTATTTTCTGTGTGCACTGGAGAACCTGAGCAACCACTGAGTCAGCGCCCCTGTATCAAAAATATATTTTCTTTTCGTCCTTGAACAAATCGTAGTTTGGCTGCATGCTTATTTGTAATTTTAGTGAAGCAAACACACTTTTGCAATATGTTACATTGTTAGCTCGGCAAAAAAATCCGAGACTTTTTCTACGAAGAAACAAAAAGATAATCTTGTATTGTTATTTAGAATAAATATTTAGATTTGAATACGCTTTATTTTTAAAACAGAACGTATCTTAAGCGCATAATAACTAACAAGTAGCCTGAAATTCCCAAAGCTAAGTCAGCTTGATAAAATACATAATCCTATGTAATCTTGTATTAAATCATCTATAAATAAAAATGATATTGTTTCAGGGTCAGTCGATCAGCGAATTGTAACCGACCAAAAAAACCAGGTATGTTTAGATACATTTTATATTTTTACACAATAATTTTTATGCTCCTGGCCATTTGTCAAAGGAAAGACATAACGTAAACTTAATGTCAATCATAAATGTTAACTTAAAAGTTACTTAAATAAACCAAACATCAAAACTGAATATATTTAGGAAACTATTCAAACATACAAAAGATATTAATAATACAATTATTGCGTATATTTGTACCTTTAAAAATAAAATGCGATTTTTATTCACTGCGATAATCAATACCGTTTCTTATTAAAAAAAATACATTTCTAAAAATGTGAATATTGATAAAGAAGCTTATTTACTTTGCGAACTAAAATAAATTTAAAATTAGTCTGATAAAACTATGGCCCAAAAGGTCGCATTGTTCGCATTTCGGCAGGTAGCAAGCGTATATATAAACTAGCCGCTACCCGCGGCTCCACAAGGACCGCAACAAAAATAGTGGCGAGCCTTCGGCTTCACCGTATTGCAGCACTAATTTAAAACCCAATTTTTATACACTTTGATTTTTTTTGCCCGAAGCCATTGCGGGTTTTATCAATGCAAATTAATTAATGAAAAAGACGGATCAGTAGCAACACTAGATCGGCTAGACAAAAATGGCAGTCGACCGACTGATCACACTTTTCGTAACGCTCCCGATCACACTTTTCGTTACGCTCTTTTCACGCATTCACCAGCTTACTCCCCAAGTCAAGCGTGCGTAAAAAGAAGTTTTACTTCAAAAATTGGGTTTGGAACATGTTCTGAAAAGAAGTGAACCGGTACTAAATTTATTTCAGTAGTAATTTTCCAAATCAAAGCTACATTTCAATGCTATTTTCTTTATAAATATTTTTGTTTGTAGTTTCGTGCTTCTTATGAAAACAAATCAACTATAACATTGTATTATTGTATAGTGTAAAATAATAAAAAAGTTCACGGAGCAGCTGGTTCCGCTGGCAACAGCCAACAACCACCTGTGCCCATTAAAAATGTAGAAACTAAAAATAGCATACCGCCATACGATGCGTTCATCATCATCACAATAGGTAGACATGATGCATTTTTTAAAAGTTTACGGGGCCTGCCCATTATATCCAAAGTTTATATAAAAATAACACTGTTCATCTCGCGCCTAAAACGGTTGCAGCTCTCCACACGCTATTTTTAAAACTAAACGTCAAATAAACAACCAAGATACTACAGGCGAAAAACTGAAGAAAAAAAGAATTCCTGGAAAAACAAACAACTTAAAAAAAGCGAGTGTGCTTTAGACCACACGACTGAAGTAAAACTTCTTCCTGCCATAATCATTTTAAATATATTTATTAAGAATAATGCGTAAATACTACAAATTTGCTCATGTTAAATTCATAAACGAACAATAATATGCAGTGGGTTCGTCTCAAAGTTTATCGAACACAATATAACCTCACTCTGTAGCACATATCTACAAAATATAATTTTTGATTAATTAATAGGCAAAATATGTATATATATTTTTTAGCATAATTTATAATACATTTAAAAGGATTTATTAACTAATCTACATTATTTCCCGTTACAAAATGCATAAAAATTCGATGAAATGTATTTTTGTATCAAAAATACAGTTGTTTTCAGTTTAAACATCAAATAGTTGTATATTAATCACAGAACAGTAATCTGTTCTGTGTATATTAATGCTCCGTCTTTATCGCACTCACTAACTTATATCTCCCTCTCAACTCCGATGATGCACTTCCGTAAACGATTTCGTCAGGCATTTACCAGCTTACTCCTCAAGTCAAGCGTGCCTAAAGAAGTTTTACTTCAAAAATATATATAGGTGTTCCAGATCACCGTACCATCCTATCTACGAAAGTTCATCGATAAAGGAAAAATAAAAAATACGTGTCTAATAATTTTTCAAAAGCTTTTGAACGGTACCAAATTTGTCACCCCCACCTCATCACCTGGGGAGAGGCGGGGGGCTAACTTAAAAAAGTGAAATGGGAACCTTTATATTTTATTGCAAATTCGGATTCTTTGCATCGAAATACGTATAAGTTTTTTCCAAAACAGTTTTTCAAAAATAAAATTGCAAGTTTCCATTTAAGAAATCCATCGTAGTTTCCAACTTTGTTTGCCCTGTTGTGTAAATAGGCCAATAATGTTAACAATGTGTTCCGAACGAATAAGCATGACCTCATTCTCAAATATCTTCCTGATTTTAGTATGCGGCTGTAAAGTCACTCATAAACCTCAAATAGAAGATTTTTTATCGTTAAACTAACATTTTATTGCCACTAATGAATGTATATTATACATATGTCAAGACAATAAAAGTAGGGCTCTCTACAGTTAAAACACGAAGCATAATTTGTCTACATTATACACAAATTCATAAATCTATCTACAAGAAAAGAAAACATTAAACATCCCGTTTATAAAGAAACAGACGCGCACGGCGACGAAATTATTATAAAAAGTTTTTTTTTTGTATGTATACAAGGTGTCCCATTAAGAATGGAACATAGAACAACCGCAGATTCTCCAATTCAAAATAAAACGATTAAGCGAAATATGCTTAGATAAAATGGTACTCGTTTCCGAAATACGGGATGTTGAAGTTGAAAACTGAAAAATTATTAATGTCCATAATTTTTTTAATACACCGTATAATTTTACTCAAATCGGCACACTTGTTAAATATCATAAAATGCACCTAACAATAAAAAAATTAGTTCAGTACGCTCTACCAGTGACGTACGGCAGGAGTAAGTAATGCTTGTACCCCTTCTAAATGTTAAGCCGCTGTCTAAATTTTAATTTTGACTATAATTTTAATTTTTTTGATATTTTATTTTGGTTTTCGACATATTCGCAGTTAAAGATAGATAGACATGTACTTTTTATTTGTATTATTATTAATAATATTCATTTTTACAATTTTGTCTTAAAAAAACTGCGAATATCTCGAAAATGCCGCGCGAAGCGCGAGTATCAGAGGCTTCAAAATAGCACGAAATGAATAGCGACACTTCGAGCGTGGATTGGCGGGCGAGGAATCAACCGATCGGGATGCATTTTTTTTAAATACTGGAAATTGAGTCTACTTTAAAGTCTCAGATGCACTGGAAAGTGTTGCGCGTGAAAAAACCGGGCGCAAGAACTTTTGGCAAAGAGCTTGTAACTTTGGACGCTAATTACTTACTTTTTTCCAGTACATTGGAGAGTTTTGCTTGATAGACATTCAATTAAAGAGTAAATCCTGACGAGTCCAACGACCCCAGAACGATTGCTGTGGGATTGTTAGAACGCGAGATATGATCAATTGAAGAAAAAAACAGAACCTAGGTGGCGGTGAACGGGGCAATTTTGAGAATGCGTAAATTCAAGGTTATTTCATCTGCGATGTAGGCGTTCCTTTATTAAAAAAAGAGTTGATTAATGCTATGTACAACCGAGGGTTTTAAGTTTGAGTAGATTAAGTGTTAATCCTTCATGTCGTTTATAGAGTCAGTTATTTTAAAATCAAGTGTCAGTGGCGGTGTTAAAAAATATACTTTGGACCAAGTTTTAATTAAAAATTACTTTATGACTGTGTATATAATTAAAAAAATTAATAATTAATTCTTTTGTCGCTTGCTTTCGTTTATCTTTTCCATTATTCTTGCCATGCGCAACAAGTTTACGACAATAGTATTGTTTCTTGCATTTATATTTCTTGCATACGTGCCAGCTGAACATATTGATTCAACTAGCAACGGAAAGAGATCGTTGATAATGATGATATTTTATGATGATGTCCGTTTGTTGTGGATGTCTAAACAATAAAAGTTTTCCCGTTTAAAGTACTAAATTGATTTATTATAGTTATTTTTATGATTTTGTGGCAGAAGAAACCGTTAGACAGTATTTTTGATCATTCCATTTCTGGCGCCACATTGTGATACCAAAGGTCAATGCCAAAAATTAACTGTGGTGACTAGATATAATGTATAATTTAATTTGTATTATAGCGCAGTGCAGAGGTGTCCAAAACGACGATCGCAAATTTATGCGTGGGCCAATTAAAATCAGTGCAAATTGTTCTATAAACATTCGCAATTTCAAAAATATATAAACGAACTCGATTTTGTGATTTTTGACGAAAATTTCAAATTCTTAGAACTTTAGCAAAATCGCCATGCTTGTATAAAAAGACACAAACAAACGTCTGTATTGCTTCTGTTTTAGAAGTTGTTTGCATTTAAAATTTCCCAAAAAAAAAGTGTGTGTGTCAGCTCGGACGCACGACTGGAGTTTACTCCTTAGATACGCTGTGTAATATATTCCATCTCATTCTTCCGCACATTAAATCCTACAGATATATATGTTTGTCTCTATACATAATATATACAAGATTAGTCTAGCAACGCACAAGTGTAATGTATTCCATCTCATTCTGTCGCATGTTAAACCTACAATATATGTTTGTCTCTTTTGAAGCGGGCGAGTGTAACGCCACACTTGAAGCGGTGGAGCGTAACGCATCACCAATTGATTTTACTACTCTTAAAATTTCCGTATCGGATCTTATAACTCAATATCGTTTCTTAAGGAGTAAACTCCAAAAAAAAATATCCATAATTTCAAAAATACCTAAGTATGAAACACTTCTATTTTTGCTCTCAAACCAATGCCATTGCTTCTTCGCTCCAATTTATATAAATTAATACGTTACTTACTC
Organism: Xanthostigma xanthostigma; assembly: GCA_963575645.1. Lineage (NCBI taxonomy): Eukaryota > Metazoa > Arthropoda > Insecta > Raphidioptera > Raphidiidae > Xanthostigma > Xanthostigma xanthostigma. Next base: position 2,203,520 of record OY754469.1, on the reverse strand, counting down.
GCTTCGCTCGAATGTATAATTAAGTAGCTAATACATTAGGTACACACTAGCTTTTCTCGTTAGCTCGAATTTGTAATTAACTGATTGCGACTTATTATTATTATTATTGGATATCATGTTTAAGGCCGCTGCACACGAGGCTTGAAACGCTGCTAGATTTGCCTACTAGTTTTCTAGCGCTATGGTTTTCTTGATTGCCGTTAAGTGCTCGCTTCACACGAGACTACTTTTTAAGCTTGACTTGTGGGTAGATCTGGTGCGCGCGCGGTGACAGTTCGAATATAAACACAGAGCAAAACGTGTCTGTTGTGTCTGACTCTGAGCAGAATGACGCCATGTGGGCGTTTGTTCAAGTGCCCACGTGACAAAATACTGCTTCCTGATTGGTTCTTGCTCATAGCAAATCTAGCAGGGAAAATAGCCCCTTTTCTAATTTTAAAACCTATCTTCTGAGCTAGCAAGGCAGCCCGCAGCTTCGTACCCAGCCTACCGGCTAGCAGAACTCCTAGCAGCGTTTCTAGCCTCGTGTGCAGCGGCCTTTTTGAATAAACTTAATTTCAATTCAACTTGAAATCAAATTGATACGCACTCGGGCGAAGCCAGATCTAACAGCTAATAGGTATACGAATTTCTATTTATAGTTCAAAATTATACTGCGATCAAATACTATATGCTTGAAATTTCTAAAAATATGTATTTTGTTTTGAACTAACATCTATTTGTAATCAATAACTGGCAATCTTTAACTGCTAGCAATCAATTTAAGTGCTTCCTTCATGCTCTATTTCTAACGTATTAAGAATAGGTGCAGTCGATTCAATGATAAACATTAGCCCGCCGTCTAGTAACATTTGTATCAAAGAGTTTAATCAAGCAAGAATATTTATCGTTAATTTTAATTTTAAAGATTCGACAAAATTATTATAATACTGTACAGTGGCAGCGCTTGAACATTTTAAATGGGTGTTTTGCGGAGTAAACCGGAGGTATCTTTTAACACGGGCTAGGAATGAGGGGGGCGGGGGAATTAAATTATGAATCAGATCCGTGTTTATGATGTTTTAATTATTAACTTTTTTTAAACAAACTACAATATACACTGTAACATTTTTTAAACAAACTCAATATACACTGTAACACTAGACACTACTGCCATAAGCCGTGTGTCGTTTATATACCACCGAGTCAAAGTCGTCAAAGGTGGAATGAGAACACTTCTAGCATTTCACAGTAATAGATGCCTATTTGTACTAGTGTGCTGACTGTAAATGCAGCTCAAAGCCGATTTAAATAACACGATATAATTTATGGGTCAGGAATTACATCGGGGGTATATGCTGCTTCGGAGGGCAGAACAGTGCCTGAACGCAAAAACATGATGATTTTGCCAAAGTTCCGAAAGATTTCGGTTTTCGTTAAAAATCGCATTTTTTTTAAAGGGGTATGCCTTGAAAAATTGCAAAAATCGAATTCTTTAATATATACTTTTGAAATTGAGAATGCTTACAGAAAAAAATACACTGAATTTAATGAGCGTAAGCAAACGTCTGTTTCTCTTTTAGTTTGGAAACTACGAACATTCGAAGGTTTTATATGATTTTTTGAAAACTATAAACGCAAATAGCTTCTAAACCAAAAGACAGACGTTTGCTTGTGCTCATTGGATTCAGCGTGTTTTTTTCCTATAAGCATGATGATTTTGAAGTTCTGAAAGATTTCGGTTTTCGTCAAAAATAAGTTTATATAGAAATAAACACGTGGGTCATTTAAAACGCCTTCTGTCACTAGATGGTGTATCGTTTTATGCCAAATGCCAATACGTTATTTTATAAATTGTCCTTCCGTTCTGTTTCGTGCCGAATGTCTAATAATATAACTACTTAATGTCTGTGTAAATAGCATAATGACCGTACTTATAGTTTTTGCCGGCATCTTCAATTAATTAATGCACGTAATTGTAATTACGGTCATACCAATTTGATAATATGTACATAGTACGTTCGTTTTCATAAGCAGCGAAAATAGATTATTCAAACTTTGATTAACGCCTGATTTATTGAAAATAGATTATAGTTTTTTTTTTAATAAAAAGCTTGTTTTACCATTCCACAAGTGGGGAATGGTACTAGTTCAGGTCAAAAATCACTTTTCAAAAATTTTACAATATCTTTCCGTTTTGAGGTCCCCCAAATCCAAAAAACACATTTTTGAAAAAAAACTCTGTGCGTCTGTAAGTCTGTTTGTCTGTGAACACGATACAATACAGGTCAAACGGATGAGCGGATTGAAACTAAATTTTGGTAGGATGTTTGGTATGCAAATATGAAAAGCCCTATTGTTTTTGGGGAAAATCGGCGCATGTGCAGAAGAGATATATGCTATAACGGTGTTTTTTATATAATAATGGTATACTTTCCATAACGGTTTATTATTCTATTTATTTTTTCAAGAAAGTTTCGTCAAAAAATTATTTTTTCTTAACTTTATAGTTTCGAAAATATTTTGAAAATAAAAAAAAACATCCACTCTTTTGTTTTATGGATCTGTCAGAAATAAACTAGTTAGGCATGCTTTGATTAATTTTTACACAACGTGGAACATATTATGTAGGTAACCATGGCAACGAATAGCAAATATCATATTGAATACTAGCCATTTCCCCGCGTCACCTCACACGATATCAGAAATTTTATTTTCTTTATTATAATCAAATGCCAACATTTCTGAAGTTGGAATGGTCCAGTCGCCCAATTGGCTGGATTTTTTTTTTATCCGGGGTACGATTGGGTTAAGATAAGGTTCTTGTTAAAATCAACATTGACGCGAGCGAAGCCACGGGCAAAGGCTAGTAATGTACATGACACAATAAGTTATTTTATTTTGACCTGAATACGAATGCAAAGAGTTATCAGCGAAAGGTCAGGTGTGAGATTATGACCTTAGAGCATGCAATCCTAAACCTATGAGATCATGTTTTAATTATAGACGAATGCATCATACTAAATTGTACATACGAATGAATGGTATTTTTTGTTTAACTGTTTACCGATTTCAAAACAATTGTTTCTTTTTCAGTTGACAATTTGAACTTTGATCTAAATTTAAACCGGTTTATCCGAAACTATAAGCGTATCTACTGTGTTACAAGTGTGAGAAGGTGTCTTTTCTAAGTGAAACTTCTTTTGGCACGCATTTAAAAAAAATAACAAAAGTCGTAAGTTGGGAATTTAAACTACTTTATCACAATAGTCATTTTCATTGAAAAGCCGGGCTTTTAAATATTTGGCCCGATACAATTGGAGATTTATTAATATTTTTAAAACACACGAAATAGTAAGTGTTTGTATGAAAGTGCAGGTACGTGGATGATGTAATAATTAGTTCAACATCCAGTTAACCTTGGATAAAAAGAAATCAAATATTAATGACGGCTGAGGAATATGTTAACTTGGTTTTAGAGAACGTGATGATCTCATAAACCGGTACACCTGCAGCAGTCCAATTGAAATTCGTATCATTTATACAGCATTTATTTTCAAATCTGATACAGGTTCCTACCTACTAAAATTCTAACTGTAATATCTAAATTTCTTTTACGTGTAGATATTTCGGTTTTTATTGTTCAAATGGAATATTGAAAGTGCCGCACAGTGGCGGATTTACAAATTTCCCAAGTACAAGCTTTTAAATTTTTGCCGCCCTTTCCTCTACAATTGTCAGTTCCTAGATTATTTTCATAATCCAACAACTTTGTTGAAAAAAATAGTTTTTGGGTATATTTCTGAGCTAATCAAAGCTTAACCCTTAGATCCTGGCAGTCATTTCAATGGACATACTATTCTAACGCGAGTAATTTAAGTCAGCGTAATTAAATATCAAATATAAACATTTCATTGTGCTTGGGGCTTATCTGAGATGTAGGCATGCCAAACAAAACAAAGAAATACTGTCTGTGTAGCTCGAAATATCGAGTCAAGTGTTGTCCGCACTCATGGATTCACGCAAAGCTGGTAAAAGTGTACATTCTGATTTATGCATTACTTAGTATAACTTATACACATTTTCATGATGTACTTAATCTATTTTTCTTGTGGGAATAGTTATTTCACATACCGCTAAACTAGCGGTATGTGCTCTATTATCGCTTTGTGCGTCAGCGCTGACTTTCGTTCATACAAGAAGCTATATATCTAAGTTAATTTCGCACGAAATCCATTGAAATTGAAGCTTTTTGAAAAGAAGAGATTCTGTTCTATAAAACAGAACCATTTTTAGACAGATTCGAGTTCATAATTACTACTAAAAATGTAATTGAAAATCAAGAACAGCAGTTGTCGGTTGGTCTGTAAGTATGTACGTACGTCCGAGCTCTACAGATCGCAATTTTAGCCGGATCGCCTTGGTTTATATTTTATTCGCTTTGTTTACTATCAGATCAGAATTTTAATTTTATATTAACTTTTTAAACATCCTATGCTAGAAAAAAAAACACCTCACGTAATTAATTGACCATTCCCCTATGCATACATTTTTTTTTACACATTTCAATCAATCGTGATGAAATTATTAATAATAAGATACCTGTAATTGTACAATGCAAAGCGTTTTACAGTCACTATATTCAAACCGTTAATTGTAAAGATAACTAACATATAACTAACGGTTTGTTTCTTTTTGTTTCAGAATAAATTACGTCCGCGGAACAATGAGATGACAATCTTCGTGGCATATCAAGCAGCAATAATGGAAGGAAAGATTTACTGCAAACCTATCTGATCTCATATTCATCACTGATTATAATTTTAAACTATCGCGACTTTTACAGTGAACTTAGACAAAATGAATTACAATTCTAATTTAATTACAATAAAATGCGTTCTCTTCGCTTTTTTTGGTGGTAAGAATTATATTTAAATATTAAAACAGTTAATTGCTAAGTTTAATTAACTGCCGTAAGCATGGTAGTACGCAAGGAAGGCAGCTGCCCCCTTGGAATTTAGAAAATCGGAATAACGTGCGTGAAAATTCAAGAAGTTTTCTTGCTTAGTAGTCCTTATTCTATTTCCCGTTATTGACTTTTGGCGTCTGAAAATTCCTCGAATGGAGATGGGCACATGAAAAACGTAATATAGATGGTAGCAGGTATATAGCTACCAAAGCTTTGATTCGTTTTTATAGAAAAACGCGCTTTTTCCCTTCTGATAGCATGTAACCACTTCTTTTTTAGTTCCAAAACCTTTTGGACTAAGAGCTGGTTACGGAGAAAATGGGTGACTCGGTGCAGAGCTGAAAATTTGCAGAATAATGATATAATAATTACATTCGACAAATATTCAAAATTATTAATGACATTTTGATAGAAATAAAATTAAATAAATTAATAAAATTACGTTGTTATAACAACGTAATTTTATTAATGAAAATATATGACGATTAATTTTATTTCTATCAAAATGTCATTAATAATTTCGAATATTTGTCGAATGTAATTATTATTATATCATGTTTGAATTTTCAGTATGCCCTTATAACTATATAATGTATAATATATATAATATATAATCTAGTTTTGAATGACAGAATTGTTAAATAAAATGTATTAGTCGTCAGTACTACAATTACTGTAGTTTCATAATCCAAGCTAACATTATGTAACTGTATAATAGTATAAAATGATTTGATTTGTAAGTTATATACTTGAATTGATTTTTGTTTTTGTGAATTAAAACGTTATTATAATAATTATCTGAATAAAACTTATTTTTGCAATTACATATTTTTCTTATTAAATCTGTATAACTGCGGCAATTATAACAGGTTATGGGCCCAGGAATGGATGCAGAAGAAGAAAAATACCGAATTGCTTTGTTTGATGGAACGAATTATGGTAACTGGAGGTTTCGAATGGAAGCCATCCTGGAACAACAAAATTTGAAACGACATGTGGAAAAGTATTCAGAGGAACTAATAACGGAAATAAATGAAGAGGATCGAACAGTAAAACAGAGATTAATTGAGTCTATTAGCAAAGGAGAAAAGAAATGTAAAACAGTTTTAATAAATCACATAGCGGATAATCAGCTGGAACACATAAAAGAAAAAACTACTGCAAAAGACATATATGGAACACTAAAAGAAATATATGAAAGGAAGAGTATTGCAAATCAGTTGTTCATAAGGAAACAGTTACTAACAATGAAATATAACGAAACGGAGGATATGAGCGTTTACCTATTAAATTTCACAAAATTAATTCGGGAATTAAAATCATCGGGCGCGGAACTAGAACAGACTGATATAGTATGTCACTTACTTTTAAGTTTGCCAAAATCATATGATGCAGTCGTTACAGCACTGGAAACAACGGATCAATCCAGACTTACATTAGATTTTGTAAAATCGAGATTATTAGATGAGTACAAAAAGCGGGAAAACAAAGATGAAGTGAAAAATCAAAACGACTCAACTGCGTTTAATACCAAATCAAAATTCAAATACAAATGTTATAATTGTGGAAAATTTGGGCACAAGCGAGCTGACTGTCGTTTTCGAAGAAGATTTGACAATAAAAATTCTAGATATTCTCAGGAATCAGCTAATGCTTGCGGAAGAAGTGATCAAGATATCTGTTTTGTTGCGAATTCAAACGAAAACAATGAAGTTAAAGACAAGATTAGATGGTATGTAGATTCAGGTGCTTCTGATCACATGGTGAACAATCCGAAATATTTTAGCAAGCTAGTGGAACTAGAAAAACCGATTGAAATTGCTGTAGCGAAACATGGTGAAATTCTAACTGCGAACGAAAGAGGCGATATAACAGTTATTTCAAATGTTAATGGAAGAAGAATAATAATTGGAAATGTGTTATATATACCAAATTTAAAATGCAATTTATTATCAGTAAAAAGACTTGAAGAGTTGGGTTTCGGAATAGTATTTGAGAATCAGACTGTTAACATAAAAAAAGGAAATATACTACATGCGAGAGGACAAAGAAGGGACAAATTATATGAAATAGATTTTAAAATGGAGACGCAAACATGTAACATTGCGGCAACCAACAATAGTCTGGAAATTTGGCACAAACGATTTGGACATTTGAATAATAATTCAATAATTAACCTTTTTAATGAAAATCTTGCGGATGGTGTACCGGATTCGTGTAGAAAAGATATGAATTTCTGTGAAGTATGCGTTAAATCTAAAATGTCAAGACTACCGTATTATACAAATAATAAAAGAAGATCACGTAGACCTCTAGAATTAATCCATACTGATGTTTGTGGACCAATCAGCCCTACAACATGGGATAAAAAATATTTCGTAACGTTCATAGACGATTATACGCATTTTATAATTGTTTATTTGTTGGAAAATAAAAGTGAAGTATTCAAATTTTTTCAAGAATATAAAGCTGCAGTGGAAACACACTTTGAAACAAAAATTTCAAGACTACGTGCTGATAATGGAGGCGAATATAACTCAAATGCATTTTCAGAATTCTGTAAAATAAATGGAATAAAAATAGAATTTACAATACCGTACAATCCTCAGCAAAATGGAGTTGCTGAAAGATTCAACAGAACACTGCTGGAAAAGTCAAGAGCAATGGTAATAGAAGGACGAGTACCTAAATTTTTATGGGGAGAAGCTATTCGTACAGCGGCCTATATCATAAATCGTAGTCCAACTCAAGCTCTACAACAAAATAGTTCAAGCACACCGTCAGAATTATGGTATAAACAGAAACCGGATATAAGAAAACTTAAAATTTTTGGATGTATAGCGTATTCGTATGTGCAAGAACAAAGACGAGACAAATTTGATGCTAAATGTAATAAATTAATTATGGTGGGATATTGTCCAAACGGATATCGACTGTGGGATCCTCAACGAAGAAATATTATAACAGCCAGAAATGTAATATTTGATGAGACCTCACACTATGAAAATTATAAAACAAGTTCTGAAATCAGAAGAGATATAAAAGAAGAACAAGACGAAAATGAATTGAAAAATAGAAAAGAAAACGATACTTTCAAAATTGAAGAAAATGAAGAAGAAACTAAGAAAGAAAAACGAATAAGGAAGCCGCCTATTTGGCATCAAGATTATGATATGACAACGTATAATGCATTAGCTTTGAGCGCTGAATTATTTGTAGAAGATTTACCGAGAAATATAAGTGAAATTAAAGGAAGACATGATCAAGAAAAATGGGAAACTGCAATAAATGAAGAATTAAACGCATTAATTAAAAATGAAACCTGGACATTAACAGAATTACCCGTTGGAAGAAAAGCTATTGATTGTAAATGGATATTTAGTATTAAAAGAAATGAAAACGAAAATTCTGAAAGATATAAAGCGCGTCTAGTGGCGAAAGGGTATAGTCAAAGACAAGGCTTTGATTATAATGAAACTTATGCTCCTGTCGCAAAAATGACAACAATTCGCACACTTTTATCAATTGCAAATAAATTTAAATATTTTATTCACCATATGGACGTGAAAACCGCCTTCTTAAATGGGGAACTGAAGGAAACAATTTATATGAAGCAACCGGAAGGATTTGAAAAGGATAACAGAGTCTGCAAATTAAATAAAAATTTATATGGTCTAAAACAAGCTTCAAAAGGTTGGAATGAACTTTTTAATAACCTAATGTTAAAAATGAATTTTGAGCGAATGGAAAGTGACCCATGCTTATATAAGAGACTGATACAAAACACAAAAATCTTTATACTTATTTACGTGGATGATTTATTAATAATTGGTGATAATAAAGATGAAATAAAACAAATAAAAGACAAGCTAAATATGGAATTTGAAATGAAAGATTTGGAAGAAGTTAAACTTTTCCTGGGAATAAAGATAGAAAGACAAAAGGAAAAACAGATTATTTATTTAAGTCAGGAGGAGTACATTAATAAATTACTGAAGAAATTTAACATGATTGATTGTAAAGGAATATCAACACCGATAGAAAAGAATTTACGTTTAGAAAAGGCAGAAACCAATTACACACAAAAACCATATAGAGAACTAATTGGATGTTTCATGTATTTAGCAATGTGCACACGACCTGATATAAATTTCTCAGCAAATTATTTTAGTCGATTTCAGCAAAACGCAAATGAAGAGCATTGGAACCAGGCAAAAAGAATTTTGAGATATTTAAAATTAACAAAAGATTTAAAGCTAGTTTACGATGCAAGTGATCAAAATGCTTCAACATTGATTGGATTCTGTGATGCAGATTGGGGAGGTGACGTAAATGATAGAAAGTCAACAAGTGGACTTTTATTCAAGGTATTTAATTCGACAGTATCCTGGAGTACCAAGAAACAATGTAATGTAGCATTGTCATCTGCAGAAGCAGAATATATGGCGTTGACAACAGCAGTTACAGAATGTCTATGGTTACAAAAATTGCTAAGTGATATTGGACTCGTAGATATTAAACCAACTGAAATATTTGAAGATAATCAGGCATGCATTCAAATCGCTACAAATCTTAATAAGCAACAATCAAGACTAAAGCATGTTCTGATTAAACAAAATTTTCTGAAGGACATAATTGAAAAGGGTTTTGTTAAAATAACATATATAAACACAACTGAACAAAATGCCGACATCATGACAAAAAGTTTGGGAAAAGGGTATTTTGTAAAATTTAGACATAGCATTGGATTGTTAAACGACAATAATTGAGGAGGAGTGTTAAATAAAATGTATTAGTCGTCAGTACTACAATTACTGTAGTTTCATAATCCAAGCTAACATTATGTAACTGTATAATAGTATAAAATGATTTGATTTGTAAGTTATATACTTGAATTGATTTTTGTTTTTGTGAATTAAAACGTTATTATAATAATTATCTGAATAAAACTTATTTTTGCAATTACATATTTTTCTTATTAAATCTGTATAACTGCGGCAATTATAACAAGAATAAGTATAGAAATTGCCAGAAGTGCACTGATTTTTCGCAACATTAGCGCCTTCTGGCGGCTCTTTATCTTCCGCCTAGCCTACTGGCAATTTTTTCCCTACTTACTTGTACTATCTCCTATTATTCTGCAAATTTTCAGCTCTGCACCGAGTCACCCATTTTCTCCGTAGCCAGCTCTCCTTCTATTTGGAAATACAAGACGTTTATAATTTGAACATTCATATACACAACACATCGGCATTGTTCTTCGTATAATGTTGATTTGATTACAGAAACTGACAATGATTGTTTCTTTTCAGGTGTTGGATGTCTTCTACCGTTCCTACCGATACACATGTTACAGATAGGCTTAAATTTTGAGGAAGCTCGTATCATATCTATAGTAGCACCATGCGTTGCCTTATTCGGTCCACTTTTAATGGGCCCACTTGCAGACAAATTAGCCGGCAGCACAGGAAGCGGTGGCGGAAAACAAACGCAGACGGGCCGTTATTTGCGGGTTATGATTGCAATCACGTTCATTCTTGGAGCTGTGTTCTATTTACTGTTGATGGCAGTGCCTTCGGTAGCCAGATTTGAGGTAAACTATTGGTCTTGTTTATAAAAGAAAATTGTCTGTTTGTGTGTCCGCTAACAACACGAGTAATTACTAAAGCTCGAACGCTCTAAGTTGAATACCGCTACGTCTTCAGCCTAATGGCAGCCAAGCGCTTTTTGAAGTGAAACTTCTTTACGCACGCTTGACTTGGGGAGTAAGCTGGCAAATGCGTGACGAGAGATTTACGGAAACTGTGATCGGGCGAGGCGAACGGAAGTTGAGAGGGTGATATAAGTTAGTGAAGATAGAAAGAGGATGACAAATACTTCACTGGCTAGTGGCGCCATCAGGTGGCCGAAAATATAAGCAGTACTAACAATAGAATGACACATACTTTACTTGCCAGTGGCGCTATCGGGTGACAGAAAAAAGTAATATTTTGTTCAATACATTAAATATTCTATACGTTTAAAGTGAATAAAATTGTAAATTCATTTTAAAGTTCATATTTTCTGAATTTTCGGGTGAATAATAACAAATTATGTTATATGAAGTTTTACTTCAGTCGTGTGGTCTAAACTCTAAAGCACAGTAGTTTTTTTTTAAGTTTGATGACAGTTGAAATAAAAACTATGCTGCTTTTAAGTAATTGATTTTCACAATATTACTAATTAAAGGAGAATTTTATACTGTCAATGATTTTTAAACTGAGACTTTTATTGTGATATTTTTTTTATAATGACATGTCAACCCTGTATTCTACAGTTGATAAATAAAATTATTATTATATGTGTACATACACTATACATGTATATTAATGTCTAACAAACTGTACCGAAATAGAAGTTTTTGTACAATTTGACGTTGCTACCATATATGCTATGCGATTATGGAGATACTTTGGTATGCGACTGTATACCTTTTACAACCTTAATAGCGCTGATTTCAAGTAGATATTATAGTATTTTGTATAGCAGTCGACCCCAAATAAAATGCTAACTTTGTAAAATTAATTTCTAGAAATTCATAAGACCTAGAATTTTCGTGATAGTTTTCTTGTAAACCCAAATAAATCCGTAACGGGATCCCTGCTTATTATAAATTTCCTGTTTTTCGCATTTTGTATGATATTTAGACGGGAAATGCGATCCCAGATTGTTGTCACTCGAAACGAGCAATTTTTGAAGGCAAAATTTATGGTAATATTGGTTTCGTTCGTACAAGCAAATTGCCAACCATTAAAAAAACAATAAAAAATAATAATAGTGTAAAAAACAACGGAATCTCTCATACAATGATAAAACCACTTCTAAAAATTTACTAAAATCTCGAAAAATCAGAAAATAAGTTTTGAGGTCAATTTACCAAAAAATTATGACATGACAGTTTCGTAAAAGCAAATTGCGCAAGTTTCAAACAAAAAAATACTGGAATTCAGTGGATTATTCTGACGGCTAAAAATTTACCCACAACCGATAGTTTGAGCTCTCCGAATTTTCGATCGAAATGTTTTTAAACAAATACTTACGCATGCGTCGACAGTGTGCTGAGTTTCTGACAGTTGTACGAATAAATCAACAATACTTATGTATATTCGATATTCATTCATATAATTCAATTAATATATATGCTCCCCCCCCCTAATAATCAGTAAAACAGATAATATAGTTTGTTAAAAATCACTTACATTGCAATCGGTCTCTGCAGCAATCACACATAGGCGTTTATAATGCGAAAGTTTTTTGGCACAAAAACACATTTTTACGAAAAACACAGCAAAACTTTTATAACGCACGTGTAAAAGAACGTTTTAAAAACAAATTTTTAACAATTGCATTGTTTAAATTAACAATTTTAATGATATAACAATAATTATCAACAGAACTAAAATTGCGACTATTTAAAGTGACAGGTCGATTCTCAAATTTTTGTTTTCAATCATTGGTGCCAACGGTCAAAAGACACTTGTTTTGAATGGAATTTTAACCTATAAAATAACTGTCATAATTACATAATTTTTTATATTTATTCAAAAATACTGTCAATCTCCACATGAACTTTTAAAAAAATAATAATTTATAAGAAATACAATAATTTAGTTTCAGTACTAGCGGCTTCGTTCGCGCTAATTCCATTTTTTGATAGAAAAGTAGCCTATCCCTATACGTTATTATGTTAAACATGGGTACCAGAAGAGGTGTACTCGGTATCTCGTAAGAAATCTGCTAAACTGCAAGGGTGTATGCCTTAAGTTATTTTAAGCAAAAAAAGTTATATCAACATAGGTCCGATTCGGAAAGTTTCGCGTATTATGGCCGTAACCAGAAAAGAATGTCTAGAGCTCAACCCTCGCCCTCCGAAATTTTTTGCAGGAGTCAAAGTAAACACGCCGCTTACCAATTTTTAAAAATTAATGACGGAGCTCAGACATAACGGTAATAAGAAATGATAGACTAGATTGATCGACGGCACTATCAATGATTTTATCTAAGCACAGTTTTGCGAAATAAATAACAATTAGACGAATAGATTGTTTTTATTTTATCAGTTTATTGATTTAACATTTTTTTTAGTGTAAACTCGGCTGTGGATTAGAGGTGAGCACTAATACAAAATTAAACAAAATGGCACTGTTTTAGTTAGTGATATTTCCATTTTCACTTGTAGTAATTCAAATATTCGATTTTACAGATTTAAATAAATTTAACAATGAAACTTTTTGTAGGATATTCTTTAAACTACTCAGTGCCGGATCTAGTTCCCAATTTCATCCGGGACAAACAATCAACTTGGTCTCACGACTATTGTTGCAAACTGTTGTACCCGACTTCGCCCGCTTGGATTTTAAAATGTCAACAATGATACTAACTGAAAAAAAAACTTACCTATTCCCGTTTAGGTTGAAATTTTCTATTTCTTTATTTTTTTAAGATTTTAGAAGAGCGTCCTTCCCAAGTTTCCCGTTTCTAGATAAAATAGTTTCAGATATAAGTGCCTAACGATATTGGAAAGTTTTCAACCTATCCGCTCTTAATGGTCACGTACCTATACCTACTTCAAAATGACAAAAACATTCCTAAAGGCTAAAACTGTGTAGTTTCGGTGAAGTCTGACGCCCGGAGCTCGTGTTCCGGCTACTTCTCCACCTAGATCCGGTATTGAAACTAATAAGCAGTTCTACTATGTGCTTTCTAATATTATTTAAGCAATTTTTAAAATAACAGCTTTATTTTAAAGATGCTTACTGCAAACCATTGAAATGTTAATAATAAAATATTGTTTTTTCTATAGGCTAGAAGACCATCAGTTACATTCTCTTGTAATGGTAAAGGTGGCGAGGTGTTGCAAGAAAGATGTACAGAAGAAAAAAAATGTCATCATTGGGATGAAGAAAAAGTAAGTGTTTTCGTAAAATAAAATAATAATAACTACAGTGAAGTCAATGGTAATCATGGGCATGTATTTTGGGTACAATTCCGATTGAGGAACAAGTCCGATTGTGATAAAACTTTGGGCATTAATTGTTGACCTTGGTGGGACATGAAAAACCCCCAAACATTTTTAAACGCTACGGGTAGGTTGAAATGTGAGAGAGAGCGTATATCAGCGGCTTACGAGAGTCAAGTGCACCGCAGCACGCTTCAACTCAGCCGGCTGCCGATGTCCACAGCGACGCACTTCTGTGGATGCCCTATTGTGGCAGTCTATAAGATGCAATGTTTCATTGTTTCATTGATAAGGCTGAATAAGCTGCGACAATCGATGTCGATGAGAGACTTTCTTCACCGAAATGCACAGCGGCGTGACACTTAATGCAAGAATTTATTTTAACTATTAAATTATTAACCGTTTTTTTTTTTTTTGAAGGTGGGATCACTGTTGTTGAGCAATTGCCGATACGCGTGTCCTAAACCACCTGTGAGTTCAAGTTTTATTGGCGGATCGAAAGGAGAAAACGAAACAAATATAACAAGTGCTATAGATTCGTTAGATCTTGAGTCAGAAAGTGAAGGGGATTATGATTCTGGTTATGATATAGGAAGCGGAAATGAAGCTTTTGACATTAATAATGTAAGTTACAAACTACTGTACCAATAGGTCATATGCATGATTTTTTTTGATTTTTTTAATAGATTATTTAGTCAACCATAATACGGAAAAAAATTGATAATCATTTAAAAATGTAATATTATCATAAGAAAAAAAATATTAAATTCCACATTCAAAAATAGACAGTTTAAACAATCGGCCATGTTCGCGGGCTTATGTGACGTCATGATATACGATGCATGCCAACCTTGATGTCAAATTGTCAATGTTCTAAATGAAGTTTATTTGTTGTTTTCTCTAAATACTGACATAATCTTACTGTGAGACGACACAGTCGTCATGAAAACTGTTGTTGATATATACTCTGACGTCACGATGCGTTTTGAAAATTCGAAAGTAGCGCTTATTTTCTACATTTCTTTTTTATTATTTATATTTTTTTCAGTGATTAGATTAATAAAATAACCATTACGTTATGATCGAGAACTAAAATATATTTCGAAATAAAAATTTTAACCAATTTGGAGTTTTATGCATATGACCTATTATTATTAATGTATTTGCCATAAGGCACTTACACTATTGGCGTCGGTCGGATGGCGGGACTTAGGGGTCGGACCAAAATATCTCGACGTTTCATAGCCTCCTAAACAAATGTGCTGCTAAAACTTTAAAAAAATCGGCCTGATAGGACCGGACCTACAAATTTTATGAAAACACAAGTTTACTGATATGGATTTACATACTGAAGGCTGTATATGTTACGGTTAATACAAGAAAGTAGTTTATTCGCGAATTAACCGGCTAATACCCGAATTAAACAACGTCAAAGATTGATTAATTCGGGTATTAGCCGATTAATTCGCGAATTAACTACTTTCTTGTATTAACCGTAACATATATAAATACAAAATAAGTAAAAAAATGTTGGTTTAAGGGGTGTATTAAGGGATATTTTTTTTATTTTGTTCAAAAACATAGTTAAGTTCATACAATAGAGTCACACTGCCTATAAAAGCAAATACACTATATTGTCGACAGGGTTTGGCACTGCCACCCGGAGTTTTTTTCATTTAATATTGCCTGATAGATAGATAGTTTATTCATCATAGCGTCAAAACATAGTTTGAATATGACAAGTCACAATATACAAAATGCAAGAATTAGAACATAGCAAAAAAATAGTAAGAAAGTGCCAATATAAAGGTATACAACTTATGAGGTATAAAAATCGTCTAGTGAATAAAAACATTGCTCAATTAATTTTTTTTTTAAATACGCTTGAAGCTATTAAAGTCGTTGATGCGTCGAATTGATTCAGGCAATTTATTATAAATAGCACTGCCAGCACACACAGGACTTTTTTTATAAAAAACTGAGCCGGTAATTGCCTATATAAACATTATTGTTTTGGCGCGTGTTATACTCATGTACTTCATTATTATGAGTGAAGGAAGCGATTTTCTGTTTTACATATTTAGCCATTTCCAAAATATAGATACAAGGAAATGTAAGGATGTTGAATTTAATAAAGTAGGGACGACATGATACCCTATAACCAAGTTTTAGAATTTGTCTTAGTATGCGCTTCTGAAGAATAAAAATACTGGAGTATGACTACCCAATAACGATTGTATACACGCATTGAAGTATCTAATATATCTGCTGGTTAATGTTTTAAAATTCAAAGGGAGTAAATAATTTGTAGCAAGTAATTAAGTTTTGTCTTTGATTTCATAAAAAATAATTTTTAACCGCTCAACAAGTAAAAGTGTATTATGATATTCAACTGAGGATAATATGTAAAAACAAAAATGTTGAAATTTTAGAGTAGAAGAAAACGACAGTCGAGCGGAAAGGGGGCATACAAAAGCGAAGAAGATAAATTAGAGCCTGCTCCACATCTTTGTTACAAAGAATTGAACGGTGTTAATATTTGTCAAATTTATACCGGTTTCTCGGAAGTGATTAATATAAATATTACTTTACGTCACGCCATTAACGAGGAAGCCAATGATGAGGAATGGTGCACATATCCAGTTGGTAAGTGAATATTAAATCAATGAGAAATATTCCAAAGCTAAAAGCCGCAATACATCTGTCGGGCGTTGTGCCAAGTCATTCGCTTTGTTATTCGACCGTCTGCTCACTGCAGCCCCGGATCTAGAGGGGGGCAAACTGGGGCACCCGCCCCGGGCGCCAAAATCATAATAGAATATGGTTGAAAACCACACCCAATCTGTCCTTTTTCCGATTTACTCAATCTGCTTGTTTTCTGACGGTTTCCCGTTCACGAAAAATGCCAACCATTATATATTTGTGAGGTTTTTTAAGTAATTCTTAAACGCTGGAGAGAGGGGGCGTCATTATCAAGTTTCTACCCTGGTTCGAAAAAATCCTAGATCCGGGGCTGTAGCTCACTGATATGTTTGAGGTGATCACATGTAGAAGAACAATTCGAATCAGTTCATTGATATCGATTTAAGAGCCCGTTTGCCGATCACAGAGGGGAAGCTGTATTTTGCGGCGTGTGGTGAGGAAACATTTTGAAACATTCCATTCTTAATAGTACACCTAATTATTGTGGTCTATGAGAATTGAATGCTCTCTCTCTATCTTTCACACATGTGAGAAGGATTGACAAAGAGAACCGAATTATTATATGCCTCGTTATAGTGATATACAAACTATTACATGTGTTAGTATACTAACACAGACACGTATAGACTGCAGATATCAAATAGGGATGTGCTATATTCATTTTATATCCAGAATTACAAAACTTTACAACATATAATTTATCTGCAAAGAAATAGTTTACAAAAAATAGAATTATGTTAAATGTCACAAAAATATGGAAAAAAATGTATTGTATATTCATAATAATAACTATAATACAGTAGGTACTGTTTGTTACAATTAGGGTTGCCACCTTTTTTTCGAAAAAAAAAGTATTTTTTTAAAGTTGCAAAAATATAGGACTTTCATTATTTGTTTTATATATTATTTATTTAATTATTTAATTTATGACTGAGTTTCTTTACTCCACAGACCACAGTGACACAACTATTAGCCAACTTATGAGCTATGGAATCTAATACAGTTGCATAAATAAAAATTTGAAAAGAAGTTTGACCCTGCAGGCCATCCCTGTAACTTCCCGCTATTTTCGAGTTCAAAACGCTCAAAAATATATAAAATATAGCAAGAAGTTTATTTTTTAGCTCTTCGAGCCCAAAAAAAAAAAAACACTTTGTTACGAAATTTTCGTTCACGATATCTCATGAACAAATGAACCGATTTTGATGCGATTTGCGGTAGTCGACGCAATTTTTTAACCTAAAAAAATAATTTATTACAGAAAAATCGATCTCATAGGAATTTTACGAGCAATTTAAAAAAAAAAACACTTTTTTACGATTTTTTCGTTCACGGTATCTCGTGAACAAATGAACCGATTTTGATGCGGTTTGCGGAAATCGACGCAGTTTGTTAAGGAGAAGAGCTGATTAGATTTTGGAATTAATCGGTTTAGTAGTTTAGAAAATATTTTACAAAAGCAAATTTTAAAAAATTTTTGAAACTTGTTTTTTTAAGATTTCTCAAAATTTTTTGGGCCGAATCGTTTCAAATTTTCAGGAAGTCTAAGTTCACCAAGTTCACGTCAGATGCCGCAAACCGCGTTTCAGTCGGACACTCCATTCAAAAGATATAAAAGGTTTACATACATACATACACACACCAACACACCATCACACCATCACATACAGCCCTACGGACATCATCGCCAAAATAGTTTCAATAGCTTCCTAGGACCTCAAAACGTCAATATCTAGCGAAAACTCGATTTTCAAAAATCGGGGTGAAACCAATAACTTCCCGATTTTTGAAAAAAAAATTTTTTTTTTTTTAAGTTGGAAGTTAATAATAAATCAGTTAATTTACTAGAAATCAATTAAAAAAATGAATGCACACTTTTTATTTTTTTGGTTTTTTAATTCTGAATTTTTATTATGTACATAATTTTATTACAATTCATTCTTATTTTATTATGTCCACTCATGCGCCTAGGCACAGGTTTTTTGACATTAGCGCGTTATAACTTTAAAAATATTAATTTTAGAAAAAAAGTTTGAATTAAAAGCTGTAGAAAATTTGTAGATTTAAAACTTAAGTCATTAGCATTTTAATGTTTAAACAATTATTAGAAGAGATATGGATCCAAAAGTCAATAAACAAATCGTAATAGTTGAATAAGTCGTAAACGGTAAGTGATACAAAAAAAAAGTATTGAACAAAAAAGATAGTAAATTTATTTATCTACAATAAAGGTTATTACCTTTTTTCGCCTCAAGTGCACGGTTAGGGAGATATAGGCTGAAACGGTTTTTGTCAAAATGGCGGCACTCCCGCCCTCCTAATTTGTAAGGATTTTGTGCATTTAGGGTCAGTACGTGATACTGAATCTATTTAAGAAAACAAAAAAAAGTTGTAGGATAATGCAGAAAAAAATTCTCTATTACCTGTACTATTGCCATAGTAATTAAAACAGTTTTATTATTTACATCATTTTAATTCAAAATTCTTATTTTGTCATTAATTCTGAATTTTTATTATGTAGGTACATAATTTTATTTGAATTCATATTTATTTTATTATCTCTTCATAATTAAAATTCTCAATATATTCTATGTGTATAGATGTAAAATTAATCTCTTCCATTTTAATTATGCTGTGACAAATTTTTTTTTCTGTTTTTACTTTTCAGATAATTTTTCTTTTACTATTAAATACAATAACTTCCTATTGGAAGTTAAATATCAATATAAATCAATAAAATAAGTATTATAGATAAAATATTTACCTATTATATTTGGCAATGTTACATTTTTTCTTACGTACTGCTGACAAAGGTAATCTTGTTTATTTTCCAAGGCGATAATCCATGTTGAAACGCTGGACTTCTGTTGGTACAAAGCTGGAAATGAAGTCACTGTGGGCTCGCCTGCTAGCTCACAAAATTACAATAAAAACAGGGGCTATTGTTCTTTCAAGGTCATCTGCTGGCTCTGAACAAGAACCAATCTGGAAACGGTATCTTGTAACATGGGTGACATGAACAAAGGCCCACAAACAAACATTATGACATAGTGTGTGTTTGTAAAGATGTCTCGTGTGATGGCAAGGTGACCTCTTAAATGACAAGGAATGATTTTAATACCAACTGTGTAAAATGGTGTGTGTGTCGTAGCTGCCCTGGGAATGGTGTTGTCACAACAAGCACGTTTCGAACAAAATGGTTGATGTTTAAAATACATTTCCTCTTATAATTGTAATTTTGTAAGAATTGAACAGTTTTTTATCCTTTTTTATTAAATAATATTGTTCATAACATAAGTAGACAATTTTGAAACTCCCGCTTTGATGCGCTTTGGTGAGCTGGCGCCATTTCAGCGATGCCAATGACTGAAAAAAGTTCGTCAAAAGTACATTTTCATTAATTTTCATGCTATCATGTTGGCATTAAAATTATTCCTTCAGACAAATAAGAGAAGCTCGAATAGCATTGAGTTTCATACCCCTTGTCAGTCCTGCATTAAAGTTCCGTGTCCCGTATTATAGGAAATGTCCCGCATTATTATGTGAATTTTACGAGACCCGAGTGGCTATATGAAAAAGACTTTTTTTTGGCTCTTGTGAAGCGAGCACATAATAGCAATTGAGAAAACTAGTACTGAAATCTAGCGGCAAATCCAGCCTCGTATGCAGCGAACTTTAAATTAAAATCGTTGCAACGAATATATCAAACCACTATATAGTATACAACCCAGCCCTAAATTTTAACGGCACATGCCAGCACAGATGATAATTTCAAAAACACCCGTTCTTTCCGTAGTTACAGCACCAGTCAATTCAACATATTACGATATTTTTTCATTGCAGAGCTACGGCTTCCCGTATAAACTGGGTCGTAATTTTGGAAAACAGGCTACGGCATATTTTTTTCTAGTTATATTAAGGATCAATCTATGTCCGTATTGTAACAAATTTTTCATTTTTTACTTTGTTAATTAATGGCGAATGCTTTTAAAAGACACTTTTTACGGTTTTTAAAATTTTTATAAAAATTTTTCTGCTAAAAAAATTAAAAAAATGGTACAATAGGGACATAGATTGATCCTTAATCTCCATAAAAATAATTTTTCATAATTTTATCTCTCGTTTTACGATCAGATTTATACGGGACCGCAGACCACTGTATTGCATTGAGAAAACCAGGGGAAACGGGCTCTTAAGGTAACGTAAAAACATGGTTTCATCGCGGAAGGAAATGATAAAAATTAAGAGAGTTTTTAAACTTGTCATAATAGACGAATTCGATTATGGACTGAGGCTATTTTTCGTGCTTGTTTTGTTATGTTCAAAGACAATAAACGTTCACTTCTGTTTGCATTAGAACATACAGTATGTAAACACGTAAGGTGCACATAGGGAAATTAGCATTGGGGAAAAATACTTGGATCAGAGTTAGCCATGACTGCATTAATTGTTATTTCTATTGAATTATCGTGGTAATCTTGAGGATTTCTATTTTATTTTGATTTATTTTTATTTTACTTGGCATTTTTAATAATAAAAAGCTCTTATAAATCATTATTTTAATTTTTTGTACAAAAATAAAACAAAAAAACAACTCCATCTGTTTGGAAACATTTCATTCAAAAATTGTCTGGCTGGTATGGCGTATGCGCGTTGGTAAATCAGTGACCCAAATGTCTTTAGGTTCAACACGAATAGGCGGAGATATTTGATCTCGCACCATATTTAAGTATTTTTGGGAATTTAATGTCCCATTAATAAAAAAGGTCCGATTATGTTGTAATCATTTGAATATTTTCTTCGGTAGTATACACATTCATTTTGCAAAAGAATATTATCTGTCAAATTGAAAAACAAGATTTCAAGGCTCACTCTGATCCAGTCATTTTTTCCCAATGTTAATTTCCCAATTTGCACCTTACGTGTTTACATACTGTATAAAAGCCATCACGAAATCCAACTCCACAGCACGCTTGAAACCTAGCAAGGAATCAAGCGGCAAAACCAGCCTCGTGTGCAGCGATCTTTATTCTTCCAAAAGGTCGGGACACGTTTCTGTCGACTGACTCACTCGAACCGCCAGTTGCCTGCTACTTGACCGAGTAACTGATTGTACTGATCACTATCTTGGCCCAGCGTTTGACAGGTGTAAAGCGGTCTTAAGATTTGAATTAATTGATAATATGATTTCTTCAACTAGGAGGTGACTTTTCATGCAGAATTTATCCGGAAGTTATTCATTATCCGGCCTTCAATAATTGCCAACCCGTTATCGAATGCGATGTTGAAGATCCTTACGATGCACCAAACAGCGTGCTAGCAGAAAGTCAATGCGTTCAGACTATCGGTGATCCTGCGTTGACATTTTGGCTGTATTTAATTTTGAGATCGATAGCGGACATTTTTCCGACGGCCGGTTTGGCATTAGTGGATGCAGCGATTGTCATCGCTACGAGGGAGACTTCGTCGGGCAGAGGAGATGTTGGAAAACAGTTTGCATGGGGTGCATTGGGTCTCGCTATTTTTGCACCTCTAGTGGGTTTGCAAGACTCGTTTCCTGCATGCAGTGCCCCTATTATATGCTACGCAATTCTTATGCTTATAGCCGCTGTTATTATTCTTTTTGCGAAGTAAGTTTTTTTGTTATAAAAAAATTAGATGAAATTAATTAATTGGAAAACCGAATGGAATCTAGATCCAATGTAGATCGAGTTATCATAATCTAGTAATATATTCCTCGTAAATCCTAGAACTATATCAATAAGATTTTTTCGAGGAAAAAATACATCTGATAGAAGTTTACCCTATAAACATTTGATTTGTTTGTTGCTAGTACAATCTACCTATAATAAAATACCTACAATATACACGCGATGAAACTTACGATGCTTTTTGTTTTTTAGACAAATGCCACTCAGTCCACCGGAATGGTGGTGGCACACCCGCTGTGGAATGTTGGCAGTTCCAATGTCGGCTGTTAAACAATATGGATTTGAAACAGGCGCTTTACTCGTTGTCTTAATGCTGCTAGGAACGCTGTGGAGTACGATTGATTCATATTTGCCATGGTATGATTTTATTTAAAAAAATATTTTTTTCGAAATATGTAACTGTTTTGCTTGGACTGTGCATTGGATTGTAGTGTTGATGGTTAAACAGGTTCTTTTAAATTAGTAAAACTATTGAATTTGATTTAATAATCATTTATTTACATTACCTGACAGTCCCTCTTCCTTCCAAATATACATACATTTATATCAATTTGAAATGCAAACCCATGCGCATTTAACTAGACCACTTAAGTAAGTGTTATAATGAAATACTACGTTTGCTGTTTACATTGCAACCAATATACATAACGTAACCTACATACTGCACATACAGTACAGAATGGCTATATCTAAGAGTCCTGGTGCTTCTGGCAAAAGGAGGAGAAATTCCCCCGTGAGCTTTTAAGTTAATGTCGTGTTTTTATTTCAGGTATTTGGAAGGACTGGACGGATCCTATGTTTTAATAGGACTGACTATTACAATTGGAGCAATACTGTCTATCCCGCTTCTTTGGTACGCCGAAAGAATAGTCGATTACTGTGGTCATTCCAATATATTAATCACTGCCTTTGCTGTTTACATTATTCGATATACAGGTAAAATTACTTTTTTAAAGAGATCTATTCTTGCCCTATAATATATTACAGTATTATTTTCTTACTGCCTTTTGCCGAAAACCTCAACAAGATGGCCGGTACAGGTACCGGCCATCTTGTTGAGGTTTTCCATGGTTTTCCTCAACAATTTCCTCAATTATTCAAGGTCATGGCTGATTACCTGTCAAACTCCTATGCTCAAAATTTGCCTACCTCCTAATTTCCTAAAAATTCCTTCTTTCGCCCATTTTTAAATGTAGAAAATAACGGGAGTCGGGAAGTGTGACAGATGGAAACTAGTAATGGTGCGAATGGCGTCTGTTATGACAAAGTCGAGAAACGGACGTTAAACGCATTATTATTATTATTATATTACAGTATTATAACTTCATACGATATTTTGAATGTCTGATTTCGGTTAAGGTAGTACGAGCACCAAGGCAATTTTAAAAATAAAAGGCTTGATTTTTTTTATATGAAGTTGGACTAAGTCTAAACAAATTCTGAAAATTACCCGATTATTTAAATAAATAAATGACTTCAAAAGATTAAATAACTTTTTAATTAGTCGGGCACAACGGTTTTTTTTTGTTTAAAATAATTTATTGAGGTTTTAACTTTAATTTAAATAGTTTTTTTTTTTAATTTCCACCGACTAGTTTTGGAGAAATCAATGAAAACGGGTTTTTTTTTTGTTTTCAATAATTTATTAAGGTTATAACTTTAATTTAAATAGTTTTTTTTTTAATTTCCACCGACTAGTTTTGGAGAAATCAATGAAAACATATCATCCATCTACCGAAATATAAAAAAATCAAGCCTTTTATTTAAATTGTTGCCTTGGTGCTCGTACTACCTTAATATTTTCACATGCCTGCCTTAGAAACTGGGTCAATATTTCCGTTTTAATTTTGTTTATTTTTTAGGTTTGTCATTTTTAACGTCACCATGGTGGTCTTTACTACTGGAATCACTTGAAGTATTCACATTAATACTAATGTGGGTTACGGCCATACTCTATCTTCGACATTTAGTACCTCGAAGATACACCGTCACTGGTCAAGCTAGTGCAGTTATCGTGCACTTTTGTTTAGGTACTTTTCCTCTTCCATAGCTTCTTTCCATATATTTTTAAAGTGAAACTTTTATTCTATCGCCCCGAATTTTTCTGGCCGTCTGTTGCATGTCGCATTACAGGCGGCCGCGGAGTTAAAGTGATAGGCGTTCGGAGTAGGCGCTCGGTAGAGCAGCCAAGGCCAATATGGCGGCGCCCATGGTTAGCATCAGCTGACCGTGTAGTATGTATAACACATAGTCTGTCATGCGGGCAAGTGCTGTACAGTGTTTACATGTTTTTATACGTGTATTCATGTGAATATTGTTGTTTATAATTAATCGTGATGGATAAGTGTCTACAATCCAACGCCTACAATCCAATAAAAGTTTCACTTGCGTCGTGGTTTCTTAAAACCACACAACTGTTTTTTCAACTACTTTGTGATTCTTAACGATGAGTATTACATTTTTTCAGGACGTTGTATTGGAGCGATAATAGGAGGTGTCCTTCAAAGCAAACCTCTTCTAGATTCTTTGAGATTTGTTTATCAGGTGATGGCAGTTTTGGCAGCTATAATCGCTATGCTATATTTTGATCTGTATCATTTTTATTTGAAACCTCGCTGTACTGCTCCAACAGCAGGACCTCCAAGACAGCCTCCAACGATAATGCAAGGTAATGTTTCGAATAACCAAAATACAAATAACTACTTTACCCATCTCGGCTTTGCCAGATTTTCGAGTAGCAACGAAATTGTCAAGAACAACAAATTTCCTGTGAACATCCCTTCAAACCCCAAAACCTCCATTACTCGAAATCTCAATCCTCTATAGGTCGAAGTAATCAGTATTTCGGTACATATTTTCCTTCCATAACTCGAAAAAATAAATTGGACCTCTGTATCTCGAACATAGCAATTCAAAATTTGTTAGAATAAATCTTAACTTCTATAAGTCGAATATTTCCTTTCAAAATTCACCTAAGTCGAAATCATTCATCAGTCGAAAACTCGAATTTTTGGCGTCTTACTTGAAGTTCGACTTAGATTCTATTGTATTGGTATAGATAGGTATCAGTAATGTATTGATATTCATGTGAATTTTAATACGGTATAGTGCGTACTACTATTTAATAACTTTAAAGAATAGCTAATAGCAAATTCACATTTGTTATTAAAAAGGTCGTTCAACTAAATGAACATGAAAAGTTTTCGCTGTTATCTTTCCTAATGAAATAGAAATTGTCTTGATTTAGGAATAAGAATAATATAAGAAAACAACTTTCATCGTTGATTCACCCACAGCTCTCACTTCTGTGAAGGTTCATATCTGACGTTATCTAAGATAAAAATTAGCTCTCGGATGATGTGAAATATACAGTTACAAATGGCTATATATTAGAATGATGAATTGACCTTACTGTGTCACTGTGGAGTAATGTAACTCAGTCCGCCGCGATAGTGGAAAGATTCGGGGTTCGTATCCCGATGGTGACATTGTTTGAGAAGTAAATTTTTCTAATATAGACATGTAACAATGGGTGTTTCAACAATGTAGCAACAGAAGCTATTCTTTAAAATTGATATTCATATTCTAACTTTTTTTCAGGAATGAATGCAAATGGAACCAATGGTACATACACACCATTGCGTGTTTATCATAACGGAAGAGCAAGAAAAGGCCAATTTCGTTATTAAAATATGTAATATAGATAAACGTGTTCATTATTTTTATTGATTGTTAGATATTCTCCAAAACTTAAAAAAAAGAAACTGCCGAAAATTATCTGCATTCCATTTTTACACACACATAGTTATAATAAATCATTAAATGTTATTTTGATTAAAAATGTAAAATGTTTGTCGTCATTTAGTGCCTAAAATTGCGGTTGTTTAAGTTTTGGAATAACAGTAAACCCCTGTATAACACGGCAGTTAGATTTTTATAACAAAAAATTACATCCAACATACAGAAAAAAAATAGGTAGATGCAACCAATCAGCGATTGACAGTGTGTTGGCCACACTGATATGTACCGTCACTACCTTTTATAAGAGCGAAATTGTGTTTCAGAGGTGCCGTGTTATACGGGTACTACCTGTATATTATCTTTCAATTTGTTAATGGCCTTGTAGCTTGATTTTGTCTGTTCTCAATTGCTTAGTTTTTCTTTTTAATTGAACAGAAATTATGTAATTAAAGGGTAACATTTAATATCAATGATATTTTTGACGTGATAACGTCTTATAAATTGATGAAACATCAGCTGCATGCACGAAAAAGTGTAACGTTCCGAAAACTGTAACTCATAAAAGTATGCAATTTTTCATCAATGTTTCTTTATGACGTTATCACGTAAAACTATCGTCCGTAAACTGACTTTACAGACAACCAATTTTTTTTTATGTAAATTCTAAATTGCAGAGTTAACACTACAACCAAATAGTTATATGCTGGGTTGCAGAAAGCATCGTAAAAATTTTTATTTGACAATGACTTTAGATTATGATAATATAATTAGTTTTCACACATTCGGAAGCAGTCTAATGTTGGGAAACTCCCTGTCATGTTAAACATTAAATTGTACTCACACAAAAACAAATTATTGATCGACACAGAAAAGCTTTTCAGCTGAATTTTGATCAAAATACATAGAAAAAAGTTGTTTCAATGAGGAAACTACAAAAAACGATGCTATATACAGGGTGAGTCAGACCACCCGTATCAGTCGTTTTTTTCGAAAACGGTTAGTCGTAGAGAGTTGTGTCAAAAATCTGTATTATAAAAACCCTAATGAAGAATCGAATGGTGATATTTTTTCCCCCCGGAAAGGTCGGCTTCCCTGTTAGTTTGCTCCGGAATGTTAAATGGCACGATAGGTCGAAAGCGGTATTGTTGAAAAGATCTTTAAAAAATAAGCAAGTTTTGTAGGAGTTTTTTTTTTGTTACTGCCACCTCTGTTAAGTAATATTCGTTTGAAATTATTAAATTAACATGTCAGAATAACAAACTTAATTTTAAAAGTCGGCATTTAAAATCTAGTTACATAATTAAACTATGTCCCAAAAGTTTTCAATAATTTCAATTGTTTTTTTTTTGTCGGAAAATACTTCCAGGTAGGTATACATAACATATCTAGAAGAGCTCCGCAGTGTTTAGAAGTAAATTGAAGACAGTTTGAACATTTGTGCCATTGTTTAATTAGGTAACTAGATTTTAAATGCCGACTTTTAAAATTAAGTTTGTTATTCTGACATGTTAAATTAATAATTTCAAACAAATATTCCTTAACAGAGGTGGCAGTAACAAAAAAAAATGTCCTACAAAACTTGCTTATTTTTTAAAGATCTTTTCAACAATACCACTTTCGACCTATCGTGCCATTTAACATTCCGGAGTTTTGAACATTCCGGAGCAAACTAACAGGGAAGCCGACCTTTCCGGGGGGAAAAAATATCACCTTCGATTCTTCACTAGGGCTTTTATAATACAGATTTTTGACACAACTCTCTACGACTAACCGTTTTCGAAAAAAACGACTGATACGGGTGGTCTGACTCACCCTGTATAAATAGCATTTCAACCAATCAATGCAGGATCGATTTAAAATTTTACAATGCTTTTCTTATGAAAACACGTGTGATCGTAATCTAAGGCCATTGTCACATAAGATTTTCTGACAATACTTTTTGCAACCGAGCAATAGTATTCTGTAAATAGGAATGGAAATTATTTAACACGTAGATTACGATTATTTTTAAACGATATTTTATGAATAGCAAAGTTTGATATCAATTAAAAGGAAAAAAAAGTTGTTAATCATCTTATTTTGTTATGTGATAATTTATTATATTTATGAACGAAAATATTTTTTATATACTACTCAATTTTTTTTTATAAAAAAACATTAATCATTAGAAATAAATAAGGATCGTTCAAAGTTCTTCAGAACTGCGATTGATTTCTTTATAATGTGGAATAAGTAATTAATTTTTAAGAATACTCTAGTGTCGTGATTAAAATTTACTGAAAAATGAAAACATGAACAAGTAAAAAGAATGATACATTAATATTTAACTTTTTTTTTTACCTTATATTCCTGACTTGAAGTATTTTTCGCGAGTGGACACTCGTCGAGGGATTCTCGTCAAAGCGTCGGCACGCTTTCTTCTCAAGTGGAAAATGGTAATTATACACTTTCACGGTCACCTGGTTTTTTGGCTCTAGAAAATCGAAAAATAGATGGATTTCAATGATCTCGGTCTCAAAAAGTTCCATTTTACGGCGGATTTATGAAAAAAATTAGTTCACCCCGGAATTACAATTCGCATACCCGTTTATCGTTCACCCCGGAATTGTTTTTTTAAAAACTCCACATTTGCCCCTTCCCGTTTCACTGCGAGACAATTCCCATACCCCTTTATCGTTCACCCCGGAATTACAATTCGCATACCCGTTTATCGTTCACCCCGGAATTGTTTTTTTAAAAACTCCACATTTGCCCCTTCCCGTTTCACTGCGAGACAATTCCCATACCCCTTTATCGTTCACTCCGGAATTACAATTCGCATACCCGTTTATCGTTCACCCCGGAATTGACGTCAGAAACAGTTATAAAGAATTATATGTAGAAAGTCAATTTTTTTTTGCATTTAAAGTCATGAAACTGTGAGAAATATTGATTTTTTCATTTCGTATTTTTTTCCATAAATCCGCCATAAAAACGAAGATTTAAAAAAAAAATTCATCGAAATCGGATGATTTTTCGATTTTCTAGAGCCAAAAAACCAGGTGACCGCGAAAGTGTATAATTACCTGGAAAATACAGGATTCTTTGGCAGTAGATGTACTGCGGCCAGGTTTTTACGAAAAATTGTAATTTGTACGTCCTTCCATTCTTTAAAAACAAAATATTTTTTTTAAAGCCATCAACTGCTACGATTTTTTTGGGCCTACCACCAATTCATATTTTCAGTTTGACAATTTTTTTTTAAATGAATTAAAAATCCAAATAATTTTACTAATTCACGAAATAGAATCTGTGAACTTGTAATAATGACCTCTACAAAGGTGGAGCTGACGGTTCCATTCTTGGAGCTCTAGGCGACGAACTTCTACAGTTGCAGTAAGTATACTTAGGGCCGGTTTTACAATTATTATTGAAGTTTAAGTAACCATAAAAAAAATGGTTGATTCTGATGATGATCACATTTTGAATTTTTTTAAGTAGATAACAGATGAAAATGTCCGAGTGTTTAATAAACTGAACCATTTTGGAATGATAAAAGGTTTCATGATTGATAGTAAATGACATAAAATATTTTTAACAAAAAAATTGAACCGACTTCAAAATATGCACTAAAAAGTAAAAAATAACAATAGGTCATATGCATGATTTTTTTTTATATTTTTAATAGATTATTTAGTCAACCATAATACGGAAAAAAATTGATAATCATTTAAAAATGTAATATTATCATAAGAAAAAAAATATTAAATTCCACATTCAAAAATAGACAGTTTAAACAATCGGCCATGTTCGCGGGCTTATGTGACGTCATGATATACGATGCATGCCAACCTTGATGTCAAATTGTCAATGTTCTAAATGAAGTTTATTTGTTGCTTTCTCTAAATACTGATAATATAATCTTACTGTGAGACGACACAGTCGTCATGAAAACTGTTGTTGATATATACTCTGACGTCACGATGCGTTTTGAAAATTCGAAAATAGCGCTTATTTTCTACATTTCTTTTTTATTATTTGTATTTTTTTTTCAGTGATTAGATTAATAAAATAACCATTACGTTATGATCAAGAACTAAAATATATTTCGAAATAAAAATTTTAACCAATTTGGAGTTTTATGCATATGACCTATTATTGTTATTTTTGAAGTCGGTGTCACATCGGAATTCGAAAGTAGCAATTTAAATCTTACATGTCTCTAGTTCTCGGAATAGATTTCATTTTGGCTGACACCGACTCCAAAAATAACAATAATTATCATTTTTTACTTTTTAGTGCATATTTTGAAGTCGGTTCAATTTTTTTGTTAAAAATATTTTATTTTTCTCTTTTTAGTGTTAGATAAAGTATTGCAATGGGTAGGCCAAGTATGCGTGCCTTTGAAATTTGAGTTTCCCTCGATTTCTCCGGATTCCATCATCAGATCCTGACTTGGTTCCGATGGGACCACCTCGGAAGTGCATTCTTTCGAATAAAAAAAGAATTTTGAAAATCGGTCCATAATTGACGGAGAAATCGGTGAACATACATAAAAAAAAAAATATACAGTCGAACATAGAACCTCCTCCTTTTTTGAAGTCGGTTAAGTTTTATTTTCAATGTATTTTGAAGCACTTTTTCTTCATGTCAATTTTTTATGAACTTATCAAGGGATAGTTATCATTAATTATCGACAAGAAACAGATTTAACTAAAATTTAATTACATATATAAAATATAAAAAAAAAATGACACTGAAAAAACATATACTAATAAATTAAAAAAAAAAATAACTTGAACGTAATATTATATTTTGTAATTACTACAATACACAAATAAGGTTTTAAATATAATGATTTTTTAATATATATCGTATTATTTTAGGAATAACTCGAAAAAATGTTCAGAGAACCGTTTTTTATTTTAAACTGTATCGAAAAACTTATTTTGCCAACAGCTTACTATGCAATCGATTCTACAATACTGTCCTTGTTTTCAATTTTTTCATCAATGTTTACTGAAATATCACATTCCTTTTTATCATCAATTTTATCAACGTTTTTTTCAATTTTGTCATTGGCAAGACAGTCTGCTTTAGAATTTTCATGTGCAGTCGACTCAGCAACTTTATTACCACTATCCTCAGTATCCATAGATCCCGCAATATAGTCTTCGGTCATTTTTTGTAAAGCTATGATTTCTGATTCTAAATCTTCATTACTTAGTGGAGGTGGTGACGAGACAGAATTATAACTTTTGCAATTTAAATTGTTTGTTTCCGACGCATTACCGGTCACAGATTTTTTATCATCCGACTGATTATTTGCTTGTTCTTGTTGAGCGTCTTCAGTATTCTGGTCATTTTCTTCATTTTCATCAGTTGCAGCTTTTGAAATAAAAGTAGAAAATGCGTCGTCAAACGTCTTGTTTTTATTATTTTCGTGTGATTTTTCACTACTCTCCTGGTCTCCTTCATTTTTGGATGCTTTATTTTTAGCGGTGTTACCATCAACTTGATCGTCATTTTTATTTGACAGTATTTCATTCTCTTCATCATTTTGTCTATCTACTTCATCATCTTCATTTTTGGACGTTTTATCTTCTTCATTGTCACTCTGGTCATTGTTTCTATAAACAACATTACTACTTAGTAATTTCTCTAAATCGTCAGCGGATTTCTTTCTTTTTTTGGGTTCTTTTGTTTCATCTTTCATATTCTTTCTTTTTTGAGGTTCTTTCTGATCTTTCATACTTTCACGCAAAGCATGTGCAATTAATAGCAGATCAGATGGCGAGACCGATTCATTTTTTTTCTCTACAGGACTGTTTTTAGAATTACTGTCGTTACTCAAATCTTTGTCGACTTCTTTTTGGGATTCGTTTTCATTACTATCATCTTTTTTTCCGTGTTCGTTATCAGAATTTCCAATCTTATCATCGGCACCACTATTTTCAGTTGTACTGTTTTCATTATCAGAATTTTCCAGCTTATCATCATCCGCATTACTATTTTTAGCTGTATTATTTTCATCATCGGAATTTTTAACATTACCATCATTGCTATTATTATCATTGTCGGAATTTTTAACAGTACCATCATTGCTATTATTATCATTGTCGGAATTTTTAGCTTCATTCTCATCACCGTTGTCATTTTTATCATTTTCTGATGTTTTTATTGTATCTTCCTCATCTTCATTGTTATCGTCATCAGAATTTTTAGCGGAATCCTCGCCATCATTGCCAATATTGTGAAAAGCGTCTACTTCATCTTCCTCTGTAGAGTTTTTATCATCGTCTGTGTGTCCATTTTCATTTATTAAAACGACAGGGTAATCGGTATCTGGTTCCCACATCGGATCAGCTTCTTCATTGTCGCTGATTTCTTCAACAGACGAGTCACTGCTGTCACTCATTATTTCGACAATTTCCACTTCTTTTTGTTCTCTGCCTCTTAATTTTTTTTCGTCATCTGAGATTTCATCACAGGTCACATCCATGTCGAATAAGCCATCCGACTGAACCGTCGGTTCAAGGGGTTTCTTTCCTTTTCTCGTTAATTCAGGTCTCGTAATAATTTTATAATTTTTTTTCGAATTATTATACAATTGAGATTTTTCTTTCATTCCACCAGTTTTCAAATTTGAACTTTGCAAATCACGGGCATTTTTATTTAAAATAGTTCTGGGATTTCTTGTATTACTCGTGCTTTGTAAATTGTTCGCGTTTCTTTCATTTGATTTTCTCGCTTTATACGATTGATAAGATGCATTTTGTGATTTGTTGAAAGTCTCAGACCTTTTAGGTAACGGTTCTCCTTTTGATAAGCAGTAATTTATTTCCAAATTCCTTTTGACGTCTGCCACTTTATCCAAACAAAACTGCAATTTTGTTTGAAAATAATCATATAAACTATCAGACTGTATTGTTTGTTTCTGTGCATTGATTAACTGATTGACTTGCGTGTTAATAAACTGAGTCACAGTTTGTGTTTCCAAGATGGCGGTATCGAACCAAGTTTGCGGGGCCGAATTATTTATTGAAATCGGTCTCGGCGGAGCGTATTGCTGGTTGCCTTGTGGCCGTATCGGTTGAGGAAACTGTGTTTTTGATTGAGAAAACTGCGTTGGATTTCTAGGCTGAACGAAAGTAGAAGAAGCCTGTGTACTAGACACCAACTGTGGAGCCGATCGTGTTATTAACTGTGGCTGTGACTGAATATATGCCTGCATTTGAGGAGCTGTCAAAGTCATAACTTGCGTAGTCAATGTTTGGCGACCAGACTGTGGAGATAATTGAGCCGGTAAATACATAACAGTACCGTCTGAGCCAACGACTTTTAATTTGCTTTGAAGTGACTTTATCATGTTATTTACAACTGTATGACCGGGTTCGTTCGTCTTTTGCAAATTCTGCTGAAAAGCTGCCTGAAACGATGGAGGCGTTGGACCGGGGTTAGGTGACGCAGCTTGCTGAATCAATTGCGACACAGGTTTTACTTGCACATACTTTCGAGGTTGCACATCGTTCATGTCCACTTCGGTTAAGAGATTCGGAGGTAACTCTGCAGTATCAACTTCCTTTACAAGATTGGGTGGAAGAGCAACCTGCGGTGAACCTGGTGGACTATCGTTCATGTTCAGAATATCAGGTGTGCAGACAACTTCGTCGCTGTTGTCGCTTTCATTTACCGATAGAATATCTCCGAGGATACTGTGCGCTCCGGGATCGATTATGGGCTCCGGGCTGGGTGCAATTAATTTAGGCTTCTTAACTCCAGTTTCCTTTGAAATTGGTGAACCAGACCTTTTCAGAGATGTCTTTTCAAGTACCACCTTTAATATTTTGCCTGGGGAATTTTTCGTGCTCTTTGTTTCAGATATTATCTTTGATTTAACTGAATTAGGTTTGCTTTTACAACAACCTGAATAATCAATATCCAGCTCGATTACTTGTGGAGAATTTACATGACTAAAAAAAGAAGAATAAATTACATTCAATCAATATTAAAAAATATATAAAAGACGTACTCCTCATTTAATATTTGTTCAGAAAATTCCTTCAGTGCTCTGTACATGGATCGATGCATAAATATATCTTTCGGTCGACAAGCATAACAAACCCAGTCATCGTTAGCTTCAATGTAGTTTATCATGCCTTGACCCATATTGCGTTTAATACATCTCTAAAAAAAAAAAATGCAAATTAAGAATACACGAAACGTTACGAACAGTTGTAAATTTGTGATTTCAATCATTTTAAGTCTTCCAGTAATTACAGTGTTGCGCTAAATTTAAGCAATGGCTCGATTATTAGTTTTACTAAACTATGCTTGATAAATAAAATATGTTACTAGTGATGTGCCGGATCATTAGAAATGTATATCCGCGGATACGGATCTGAATACGGATATTTGGTTTCAAGGTCCGCGGCTACGGATCTTAACTTTCTTAGAGTACGCAACGGTAAATATTGCACATCGACCTTTGGAAAGAGACTATCTGTTATGGGAAAAAGTTATTGACCTCTTTAAGAGTTAACTCTCATAACAGATTGTCTCTTTCCAAAGATCGATGTGCAATATCTCATTATAAAGATAGTTTTTTAGTACCTTTGAGTTATGTGCTATTGGTATGGTAGTCACTACGATAAATGTTTGCAATATAAAGGTGCCAAATACGATTTTAAAAAATAAAAAATAATCTGAATGGATAATCACCTATATATATAAAATTTCATCTATGAATTGAAAATTAATAAGGTAAAAGATCCGCCAAAAACTAACGGATACAGATCTTTCTTCTCCCTTGGATATCCGCGGATACGGATATCCGGCACAACACTATATATTACACTGAGGAAATTAGAGCTAAAATTAAGTTAACAAGATTTCAAATTCCATTCTTTTAATATACAAAAAAAAAAAAAAAACGATACAAAAAAAAATACTTTGATAAACCTGATAATCGATATTTTAGTTTAAAAATAGCCGTTACGTATGAAAATAGCTTTAAGTAAGCGAAATCTGATCCGAATCAAATTGTTTAAAATAGATATTTGATCTCTATTTATCGAACGCGTTATTTTTAATGACGTGTTTATAACTTTCTGTCCAGCAAATCAATCAAGACAATGTTAACAAAAATGGTTAATATTTACAGAACTTTTAGTTCATTACTTGTAACTTTTTAAACGGTTAAATTTAATTTCACGTTCCGTATATTTTTTTGTTTTTTTCAAAATCTTGCGATCGATTTTTCACCTACTTCCAGTTATCCGATTGACTTGAAATTTTGCACAAATGCGTAGTTCCAATGACAATACAATATTATGGTACATAGTTGACCGACCCAATTTTGTCCGGGTGCAAATCGCACTTTTAAATTTTCACCGACTTCCCGTTAACCGATTGAGTTGAAATTTTGCATCCCTACATGCGTAGTTTCGATGACTACAATATTATTGCAACTAGCTGAGAGTTTCTGTTAATAGATGTCGCGGTCAAAGGTTTGTATTAAAATAAACCCACAGAACCCTTCAATATTTGAAAAATATGTGATTAAATTATGTGAACACAACAATTTTCCAAATAAGCAATCAGAAATTATCAGTTTGCATTCACAGAAACACGCGGTGGATTTATTTCAATTTTAAAATTGCAATTTTTTGACACGTCAAAAAACACTGCCCGCCTTGATAGTTATAAGTGTGACGTCAGACTTGTAGTAAAAACACACACACTGATATAAACGCAACACATACACAGCAAACACTAAACGAGCCTTATTTGCACTTGTTAGTTTACTACAAAAATGACGTCACAGAAGGTTAACATGGCGGACCGTGTTTTCGTGCCAATTTGAAAATTTTGAGTGCTATTTTATCCTATA
The DNA here is from genome assembly GCA_963575645.1 of Xanthostigma xanthostigma. Lineage (NCBI taxonomy): Eukaryota > Metazoa > Arthropoda > Insecta > Raphidioptera > Raphidiidae > Xanthostigma > Xanthostigma xanthostigma. The sequence continues at coordinate 2,167,548 of OY754469.1, read as the reverse complement.
AAACGATTACATTAACCGAAATAAAAATGCCTGTGAATTAATACTACGATATTAAAATTTACGAGAATTTGAAAATAAGAGTCAAAACAGCCCATTAAATAGTGCCGTTTTCTTTTGCTTTCACTCGATAGATTTTTTTTCTGTTGAAGAAAAGGGTACTTGTACAACAATTTGCTTTTATAGTAAGTTTTACGGACTCGAATAATGAGTTCCATTTATGAACCGGTATTAAAGAAGAAAATCACTTACTTTACAGAAAACAAAAGGACATTTTGCACAGCAGTATACGACGCCTCCTTGTCCGCACCAGCGACAATATAATTCACTTCCGTCTTCGTCCTTTTCAAAGTCTCCACTCGTATAAAAGTCATAACATTTCTCACAGGTCAATACTTTGAGTAATGGATGTTCAAATCTTGTATCTTGCTTATTGACAGCACTTCCAAGATGTTTGTTGCAACTTGTACAATGCACACGTAAACTCTGTACAGATTGCAGATCTAGAACAATTAAGAGTTCTCAGTCTAGGCTCAATTTCTACTCCGAGAAATAATACGTGCAGTACTAACAGAACTCGAATTAATCAAACTCGCGATTTACCGAAGTTATATTTTATTTATAATCAATATTAACCGAACGCTCATGCAAAAGAGCCTGGACACCCGATGATAAACAAATATTATTTATATAGATAAATAAAATTGAAGTGTCTGTTTGTTCCGGCTAATCTCCGTTACGACTGGACCGATTTTGACGCGAGTTTCACTGGCCTATCGCTAATGTTATAAGGAGTAAAGACCGCTGCACACGAGGCTAGAAACGCTGCTAGGAGTTCTGTTAGCCGGTAGGCTGGGTACGAAGCTGGAAATGACGTCACTGCGGGCTGCCTTGCTAGTTCAGAAGATAGGTTTTAAAATTAGAACAGGGGCTATTTTCCCTGCTAGATTTGCGGCTAGGTATGAGCAAGAATCAATCAGGAAGCAGTATTTTGTCACGTGGGCACTTGAACAAACGCCCACATGGCGTCATTCTGCCAGACAACAGACACGTTTTGCTCTGTGTTTATATTCTGTCACTGCGCGCGCACCAGATCTATCCACAAAACAAACTTGAAAAATAGTCTCGTGTGAAGAAAACCAGCGCTAGAAAACTAGTAAGCAAATCTAGCAGCGTTTCTAGCCTCGTGTGCAGTGGCCTTAACTTAGGCTAAAAAGAAGGGAATTCTTTTCGTAAACTCTGTGAACTGAACCGGGGCCGCGGGAACAGCTAGTAATGAATAAATGTTGATTTGAAATACATATTATGCTCGATTACAGAAACCATTGTCAAAAAATTAAATTTAGCCATAGCCTTAGACTGTGATCATATTTTTGAAGTAGAAGCAGTCTAAGTCGTTGTAAAACTCATATAAAATATTGGATTGTACTCACACAAAAACCAATAAATGATCTACACAGAAAAAGATCGCCTTTAAAGGTAAATTTTGATCAAAATGCGACGAAAAATGTTATTTCAAAGTGGAAATTGTACAAAAAAAAAAAAACCGTATGCACATTTAAAAAATATATAATTTCAATCGATGAAATATTTTTCGAGCAAGACCGATTTAAAATTCTCCGATGTTTTTCTTATAGAGAAATTTGCGTGGTTACAATTTAAGTTCACTGTCAAATCAGAGTTTCTGAATATACTTTTTCGCAAGCCAAGGATAGTCTTTTGTTGCCTTAGGGGGTCGTCCAAAAAATTGAAAAATAATAAATAAAAAGTATATAATAATGAAAAAGAATAAAAATTATTGCTTATTTTTACATTCATTGTTATAAAAAAGAAATTGGAGTCAGCCAAAAATGTCGCTTGGTAGAAAAAAAGCGACCAGTTAGGGACCGAAAAATGAATTTATAGATTGTTAATATTCGATAAGCTTGTTTATACGGAGTACCTAATTAAAAGATTAATAGAATTACCCTGAATAAAAGCGTTTTTAATTAATGAAAAAAATTAAATAACTTGCTGCATTGCAAGTGAAGAAAAATACTTATAATAAAAAACGTACTTTCAAACTTCTTCCTATAATAATCCAATTCTTCCTCTGTTACTCCCATGGATGCATAGTTTTGAACTGGAATATTTTCTTTTTTTGACTTTTTCGTTTCTGTAAAATAATATGACAGTTTTAAGTATTTAGAAGTGAAGACCAAGTGTTACTGAGAATGAAAATTTTAACTAACCACCATTTCCACTTTCTGTAATTTTCTCTTTTTTGATTTCGGGTACCTCTGTCTCTGATGTGTTTTCCATTGTATTCAATGTATATATATTGTTAGGTTATGTGTATAAAATCTTTACAGCGATAAAAGTTATTTTATGAATATTTTGTATTTTACACAAGTTCACATTAATTCTGTTTATTGTGTTATGATATATTTAAATAGCATATTACCGCCTTCACACAGTGAGTAACTCAAAGAAAAAACAGTTTTGTGTATTTTAGTATACTGCCATTTCAGACATCTTGTATAGTTGACAAATAAATGGCGGCATTTTATCGACTAGCGGTCACTGTTGTCGGCCATCGGGACCACCGAGCTCAACAGAGAGAGCTCACAATTTTTCTCACGAAGACACAAGACAGTATTCAGTTGGATAATTAAATTGTTCAAATTTAATGATAGAATGACTTATGGCCTATGGGCGAATATAATTCTTGATAATTTGTTAACACCAAAATAATTTTATTATTTCTGTGATAGAAATCTTTCGAGTTCATTTACAAAATTAATAGGTACACAGATTATTTGATAACATTAGAAAAATATTCATTAGAATCAATTTTTTTAACTATTTTGATATTAAAGATTCCATATTTTAATCATTTATGAAATTTGTAGCCTATATTGTATATTATTCTATTCGATTTATTTTTTTCAGGTTAGATTTCACTGTTATGTTTAATTGGATTAAGTTACAATTTAAATTATTTATCTGTTCAAAGTTCTGCAATTTTTGCATGCAGTAGTTCCCTCAGGTTCTGCTAATAAACACCAAAATACACAGCATATGTGCGTAAATAATTAAAGTTTAACACAACAATGTATTGAGTATTCCATTTACTGTCAAAATTGGAAATGTCTGCTTTACCGACTATAAATAAGCCATTTTTTGTAAACAAAATTAATTTTGTAGAGTAATTTAATTAATAAATACACTAAATTTAATATTACTTCAGAATTATGAGTGAAAATAAAAGTATTCATCAAAAAGCCTTAAAACTTGCCAGTGAAATGCAAAATATGACGAACTATAAAAGTTTGTATTCAGAGATTCAGGTAAAGTTTTTTTGACTAATCTCTAAACTCTAGGTACGATATTTTAATAAATATCCCAGAATAGAATACACCATAGTTATAAATATTTACTAATATTGATTTTAAGAACGTTGAGCATTAAAGCGCTGAGCTACCTTTTCAAATACAATGTAAAAATTAATAAAACAATCCATTATCCAATAATCACTGAGCAAGTGACCGCCAGGGGCTTAGCAGGCACGGCTGCCAGTTCTTCTTCCGTGACTGTCGTGTAGTAAAATTGGCGTCGGGGTTAGCGACATCCCAACAGTAGAGTGGATCTGATTTTTTCATGCGGCGCCACCAGGGCCGTGCGAAGGTTAAATTGCGCCCGGGAAATAGCATTAATTTGGCGCTTCTTAGGCCTAGTTTATATGAGAGGCGTTCAACGCGCGTTGGCCCAACGCGCGTTTACAGCTTCTATACAATTGTATAGGACTGTTTATATGATAACGCGCGTTCAACGCGCCACCAACGCGCGTTATCATATAAACAGTCCTATACAATTGTATAGAAACTGTAAACGCGCGTTGGGCCAACGCGCGTTGAACGCCTCTCATATAAACTAGGCCTTACTCTTCAAATATCAAATTTGATATTGTATTAGTGGCTTTTGGCGCCCCGTAGCGACGGCACTGCGTGCACTGCCTTTACGTAACCGGTAATTTTACGGAGCTGTAGGTTTGCCAAGATTATTAAGGTCTCTGAATACGAGGCTGGTTTTGCCGCTAGATTTGGCTGCTAGGTTTCAAACGTCAAGGGCGTAAATATGGAGGGTACAGAGGGTAATTACCCCCCCCCCCCATGATTCATCAGGCATCCAGCCACAACAAACGAAAAAAGGCCTTTTTGTTGCGAAAATGAAAGGACTTTGTTTTATTTCTTTTTTGCTCTCCAAATGTACACACGGCAAAATTTTTCAAGGTGTTGTTAAAAAAAAGGTCGTTCGTATTAATAAAACTTAAAAAAATAAAATATCTACGCCCTTGTGCGCAGTGACAATTCGAATGTTAAAAAAAGTGAACGTTTATTGTCTCTAAACAGAACACACACTATGACGCCATGTTTGTTTGTGGGCGTTTGTCCATGTCGGCCACGTGACAAGATACTGTTTCCTGGTTGGTTCTCGCTCAAAACAACCAGACAAACAAGCACGAAAAATAGCCCCGGTTCTAATTTTGAAATCCATTTTGTGACCACGCACGCGAGCCCGCAGTGACGTCATTTCCATCTTCGCAGCCACCGCAAGTCCCAGCCTCGTGTGTAGCATCCTTTAGTTTGTCTAAATGCCACAAAAGTTAATATTGTAGTAAATATGTATTTCGTGATTTGCTTAGGATTACTAGCGGTCCGTCCCAGTTCACTCGGGTGCAAAAGAACGAATGAGTACGCACATTCATCTTAGTTTTCCACCGTGAACATAATATGTGGATGAAGCTCACGAGTTTCCTTTTTTTTAGAAACTCGTTTGTTCGCCTTGCATAAAAACTGATGATTTTAAATTAACTTTGGAGCAAACTTTAAAAACTAATGGACTTGAAACTCAACTTCGAAATAATGTCTATCATTGGGTCCGGTCGTCAAATTCGAGTTATAATTTAAAAGTGGAACATCCTCTGACTGATTGGTATTCACACTTGGACAAAGTTCAAGTTCAATGGGAAAGGCGAATTTATAAATCTATCAATTCTATGTGCGTCGACTTAGATGTAAGCTTAGCTCGTTTACGCCCTGTGAACGACAAAGAAGAAATAGTCGAAAAATGGAATGTGCTCAGCACTTATGATATAGGTTAAACGCTTTTTTAATAAAATCAGAACATGTTTTAGTTCATCATTTCGCACGTATCATCATATATATTAATAGTTAATACGCTAAGGTTTAAGATGTTTGCCTCCCTTTTTAGAAAAAACCACATAAATTATATATCATTTTACAGATAATTGCTTGCTGACATCGACAACTAAAAAATTTATTATTGCTATTGTTTTTGTAAATTAATTAAACTCTGAACAACGTCTGCCATCTGACGGCGTAACGTTAACACTTCGATCTGTCGTCTGACCATATTGTAAATACTGCTTACTGCCATCTGACGGACAACGCTTTTGCTACTTGCGCCTCTATATGACAATTTTAGTACAATATTTCTTTTACAACAAAAAGAAGAACGTTATAAGCAGTGTGCAAAATTAGAAACGAATTGAATACCTGCAATCATATTTAAAAAATAATTTTGTAAAGTGATAATTATTATACTTATTTAGTGCGAATAATTCGCACAGGTCACGCTAGTTTAATATTAAAGACAATTAATGCAAGACCGATTTTCCATCACGATCTAATGAGAGTAATCTTTTAGCAGATAACTACAATAAAAACGCATTTTAATGAAAATTTTCGTTTAAATTTAGATTTAGGACAATATAAGCCTGTTTATGCTCCAAAAGATTTTCTTGAAGTGCTGCTAACACTCTATCCGCCTAACGAGGAAATTGATAGTGCTTCACATTGGGAGTTCACACACATTCCACTTGTTGTTAAAAGTTTAAGCCAATTGGTGAGACTATTAATTTTTATCAATAATCTTAATAACTAATTGTTAACTGTAAACAAAATTGCAAAATATAGACTTACTTCTTTTCCAAGATTTAATTTTGTGTTCCATCGGCAACACGAAAAGCAATCAGGATATTATAGTCTTGTTGACGCTGACACTTTCATCTCTGCTTGATAGGGTCTTCTATAGTTAAAACTACACGTGCAGTATTTCTGCTTTGACTGCTCGATTATAAATGCAAAACGTCACTACTAATTTTTATACTTTGATGGAGTCAATAACGATCATTAGAATTATTATTAACTATATTATATAAAAACGTTTAAAATATGATACTCTCTCGTTTCTTCTAGTAGGTACTGCTATTAAAAATATTAAATTCCCTTAAAAAATTTAATTAAAGACAATGAACACTTTTGCGTAAATTAACAAATATGCCTAACTATTAATTGTAATCAACGAAGTTATTTCTCTAATTTCTTGAAGGTTATATATATTAGATACTTTCTTAAGAATATTCAATAGTTTTCGCCCAAATTAATAGATTGCTAGTTGAATCGGGAAACACTATTGAATACTCTTATGAATTACTTATATTATTTTAGAGGACACTTTACGTTGAATTAGCTCGAGGCGAAGCTATACTAGGAGTGAATCCATATATGGCTTCTTCTGCCAGTTATCCAACTTTAGAAGCGGAACGCACTGCTTTAGGTGAAAAAGTGTTGTCGGCAAATCATGCTCCCGTAGCACAAGAGTTTCTAAAAAGAGGATCTCCGAGATGTTTACGTAGTAAATTGTGGATGCAAATACTTGGATCAGAAGTTAAACAAACTGTATGTTTACAAGCTTTAATCGAAAAGATAATAATTATTTAGAACTTCTTTGCTTTTCTGCACACCACTCACCAGTCCATAAAAATTTTAATGTAGGATAAATATACATCCTGATCTTCAAATATAAGTTTATGCCCAACGACTGAGAAAGTAACAAAGACATTACCCCCTGAACTGAAAAAATACCTACCTCAACCTTTTTCGAGAGTGATTCAATTTCCCGAAAGCTAATTCACGCTTTAAATGTTGTTTGTAATCGCATTGTTCATTTCAATTTTTTTTTTAATTTTCCAGCATCGATTACATTTTGAAAAACTGAAAAATCTTGTTTTTCAATACGATCTTATGGTTGATAAAATAATAATTAAAGATATTCAACTAACAGCATCGAATGATGATCAATACTTTGTATTTGAGGATGTTTTATATCAGGTATATAAATTATAATATGTTTTAGCAGGTTCAATTTTAGAAAATTAATTTTTGTTGGGTATTTGATAGAACCAAAACGTTTGGTCTTCAATTTGATCGTTTTCAAGTTAATTGAGATTTGAGAATCAACAGAAAATATCACGTACATTGGCCGCGTATTTTTGTTGTCACTTGAAAATGTGCAGATAGATTTCGTTGAACTGTTTATAAGGTTGATAACTATATGAAGAATTTTTTATTTCATGGTTTTCCTGGTCTATAGTGGAATATCCGGGGTACAAATCTTTTAAAACTTTCATATTTAACTTTGTTCAAGGTGATGCTTTGTTTTTCTCGTGATGGGGAAATTCTGTCAGCGCTGAAAGATAAGCCGGGACACGCAATGCAAGTTCCATTAAAACACAAATCGTCGAGTGCTGCCAATACTGTTTTGTTTCCTCCTAGTGGAGTAATTCCTTTCCACGGATTTTCTATGTTTGGTAAGGATGTAGTGTTACCCACTTTCCCTCAAAAATATGTCGAGGAACTGGTGCATGCATTTAGCCAACAAACCGTATAATCATTTGTGTTATTTAGACCAGCGTAGGTCTTTCGAACTAATTTATTTACACTGCGGATGCTATTGGCCTTTTTTAAAATCATTGCGACTTATGATAACAACTAATCCTTATCATTTAAATTAATTTTTCATTTTAGCTGCGCCATTTTGCTACTTGTATGACGATCCAATACTTTTGTATTTCACATTCAGAGCATTTTATTTACGTTATTGGCATCGATTACACTGTGTTAGTGGACATCCTCAAAGCATTTTAGCACTTTGCTTGCTTTATGAACGATTGCTTCAAACACATGAGCCAAACTTGTGGTCTCACATGAAACAGAACGATATTCAACCGTACGTATAGTGTTGGATATTAGCTCACTTTTTTAATTTTATTAATTATATCTAATATAATGTTTCAGTATCCGTTTGGTTTTTAAATGGCTAATGAGAGCATTTAGTGGTCATCTGCCACCCGAACAACTTCTCTACTTATGGGATTTGATATTAGCATACGACTCTTTGGAAATACTATCTTTATTGGCCGTATGCATCGTTATATTTAGAAAAGAAAACCTTTTGCAAGTCGATACTCTACCTAACATGGAAAATATTTTAAACGATTTGTCATCTGTTATGGTGATGCCTTTGTTGCAACTATCGCTCTTGAAAGATTAATGGAAATTTCGTAATTATGTAAAACTGGAAAATTGGTTGTTCAAAACATTTAATAATTAAAAAGAATTTTACAAATATGTGTTGTTTTTTTCTATTTTAAGATTTCTTTTTCAGGACGATAAACTACTCAGTTGTTACCGGTTTCTTTAGCAACACTTTTTTTATAAATGAGGGGGGAATTTCTTTACGGACGCCCGTAACATCAGGAAGTGTGGGGGTTCAGCAATACCCACTAAAACCCCATTCCCTTCCTTCCTGTCGGCCTGGGACCGTCTTTAGCAATGTTATCTAAAGCTAAAGTAGCGCGGTATGGAAACTTGATTTCCATGTTTCAAAATCATTTCTCAAAACAATTTTTACTACAAAAACTTTTCAGTGTGATTTGCCAAATTTACAAAACATGCGTAAAATTGCGTAGGTATATATTTTTAAGTTAGGCTTGAAGTTCTTACCGAGACGAACATTACAAAAAGTTTTAGGATTAGATTTTCTTATTGTGGCTAGAGAAAATGCTACACATACACACAGTACGCACTGCGCATACGTGTAGAGTGCGCATGACGTTCTGACAGAGAGAGTTGAAGTCGAAGAAGGAGAATTGTTTCACATTTCATCTAATGCAGGCCTATTTGACTAGCGCGCCTAAAAAAGCTTCACTTCAAAAAACATAGAAACGCTATGTAAACAACCAGTGGCGGATTTACCAGCAGGCTGAGTAGGCTGAAGCCTAGGGCGGCAAATTTTAAAGGGCGGCAGATTTAGTTTATAAATTTTTTATTTCGATATACAAAATTAAACAAAAAAATATTATCCACACAAAATACGAATTTCGAAAATTGGAGAGAAATCAAAATATTTAACAAAAATCGAAATATAGTCCTATATACAGTGCTAAATACTAAATATTTCAACATGTCTACATGAACAATTGCTGAACGCTTTGTAAAATATCCTTTAATGATCATGAATTTTTAGAATATCGCAATAGCGATTCGATATTATAATCGAAATTTAGTTATTTTTACATATTTTCTTCACTGATAATTAATATAATTTTTTCTCCATGTACCTAATTATTATGAGATCTGCTTACACAATTCAATCTTAATATAATATCGATAGTCTAATCTTGATTGCTGCAGCAAATTGTCAAATTCAATTTCAGAAATTATTATTTCTTTAAGCGTAAAAAATACTGACTAAAATAATTAAGGATTTGACACGGTACCTTATAGTCCAAGAGACGGCTGCAGAAAATGTGTCGTCATAAGGTGGACGAACGAAAAAATTAGAGATGATAGTTAAGACCATAATTAAGAAAGATCGCTAAGGTTGCCTGCGAAAATCCTGCTGAAACAATGTTTTTTTAATTTGTTTATCAGTTAATAGACCAGTGAAGTTAGCTTTTGACAAGGACAAAATTAATAACAGAAAACGAATGATGAGGAAGGGAAGAAACTGCCGTCAGAAATACAGAAACCAAAAATTCAAATGCGTAAAAGGCCGGAGGGCTGTGGGGGGTGCATTTTAGGGGTCTAACGCGGTTTTTCGTTATTTCCGGCGAAAGTTGACCTCCAATCGAAAAATGTTGTATGGCAATGTTGTAGGTATTAAAAGGATCTACAACTTTTATGAATATAACTTTTTCACATAACCTTGAAGATTAAAAGAAATATTGAAAAAAATGTGTTTTTTGTTTTTAATTTATTTCTCCTGCAAAAATGATTTTTTTTTTCATGAAATTTTCAGGAGACTTACCTTTCTATGTCTTAAATAAGCTGTAATTTGCAGGAGAAAAAAATTAAAAACGAAAAACACGTTTTTTTCAATATTTCTTTAAATCTTTAAGGTTATGTGAAAAAGTTATATTCATAAAAGTTGTAGATCCTTTTAATACCTACAACATTGCCATACAACATTTCTCGATTGGGGGTCAACTTTCGCCGGAAATAACGAAAAACCGCGTTTGACCCCTAAAATGCACCCCCCACAGCCCTCCGGCCTTTTACGCATTTGAATTTTTGGTTTCTGTATTTCTGACGGCAGTTTCTTCCCTTCCTCATCATTCGTTTTCTGTTATTAATTTTGTCCTTGTCAAAAGCTAACTTCAATGGTCTATTAACTAATAAACAAATTAAAAAGACATTGTTTCGGCAGGATTTTCGCAGGCAACCTTAGCGATCTTTCTTAATTATGGTCTTAACTATCATCTCTAATTTTTTCGTTCGTCCACCTTATGACGACACATTTTCTGCAGCCGTCTCTTAGACTATTAATTCTCAATGATACTAACCATACGAGAAAAGTTGGAACACAAATCATAAAGTTGGAATTTCATTGATAGAAAATGTAATTGATACGATTGTGGACTAAGGTATCAAAATTCAGAGGCGGCAAAAATTGAATAGCCTACAGGCGGCAAATCTGTAAATCCGCCACTGTAAACAACGATATATTCGGCTATTCTCTGCAAGGTCTGTATTTTTATTATAAATCTAACACCATGGAAATTTCGTAGATTTGAAAATTAGTTTTATTTTTATTGATTTCTATTTTAAATTTGGAGTTCTTTTTTGGAATTTAATTTGATATAAATTTTCAATAAAATATGGATTTTGAGACAACCTACAGCAGATCGTACAAAGGAGAACAAATAAAGTATGTCTAAAGATTTTACTTTGTTTTTCCAATATTTGCATTTTACGTTCGACCTTGTCAAACGGTACCCCACTTAAGTAACTACGTAAATTTGGTGACCATTTTGGAAAATTTTCTGCAAAATGTCCTTTGTTACACCGTTTTTCACCCCAATTCTCAGTTTTGTGTATAATTCGAATGTAGACATGACAGGCGACGCATCATGGATAAAATTCCTGAGACGAGTAATTTCGTCGTTATGGGTATAACCAGTAACGTAACAATAGGGTGGCAGGACGGGCAAATTGCCACGGAGCCCCGTCCCGAGAGGGCCGTAAGCACAGGAGGATTTACATTTAGTAAAATTTGCCACGGGCCTCAAACGGTATAGTAACGCCACTGGGTATAACAAAATAACTTATCCGCGGCAATGAACTATTTGCTCTCTTTCATTTCAGATTTAATCGTGTCAAAAAGAGAAGTGACCAAGATGTTACAAAAGATCCGTTCAAGATATATTTAACTATTCCAGAATGTAATTTTCAGGCTGCGAAACCATCTGAAACTGCAGAAGAGTGTCTAAAGAAGGTTTATACCAATAAATAAAAACACCAAATCAATAACCAACCGTTTAATATTTCATCACACGATCTAAGTAACGCCGCAATACAATTTCAGTTCATAATTTAATAGGAAGGCTCTAAAATCGGTCCAGTAGTTTAAAAGAAGATAGCTGCACAAAACAACTGCTTACCTATTAATACATAGATGACTTTCCATTTTCTTTTTTTCGATATAGATCATGTAACTGTAAAGGTGGCACTTCACATGGCTATTTGTGTTCGCTATTGGGTGTTTGTTGTATTTGGCGTTGTATATGACGTTCAAGACAAACATGCAAATAGAGGCAAATACGACCATCCACACATGAAAGTCAAATAGCAAACACACAAACATTTGGCAGCAGAACGCAGGTTCAAAATTCCAGGAATTTTAGCACTGTTTCATTGTCCCAATTAATTTTCAATAGTAATTGTTCCAGTTCTCGCTCACAGCGCAGACACAAAAATACTGCACGTCCGTACAGGTTCACGGCGCGTGCGCTTCTGAATATAGCCATTGTGTGGACGGTTTATTTGCCTATTTGACTCCTTTGATGTGCCTCGAAAAACGGACAAGCGCACGGTAACGCGTATTTGGTATTGACCTTATTTGTCAAATAGACCGTCCACACTTGGTAATTGTTTGCCAAATATGCCAAATACACAAATACAAATAGCCATGTGAAGTGCCGGCATAAAGTCTAACTACGAAATTGTACGCTTGATGAAATTCTCTAAGTACACACGTTGCTGGCTGTCCGACTTATAATATTACAGAAAATACTTGTTTCATTTTCTTTATTTATAACTGTTTAATTCTAGATCAAGGAGAAATATCCGACAGTATATAAAAGAGAATTCAGTTCCCCGTTCGCCCACGAGCATATTTGCGAAGACCTGACTGACCGATATATAAGATCGTTGTATACTGTCGATTACAGCAATAATGGTAATCAATTACGAATTCTTGCGAATTTTTCGGTATTTTAAAACTACTGATATTATTTAAACCTGACCACGCGTTGCAGTGGCTCAGCCTGGTTTGCGGGTGTTGCTGTTACGTTCAACAGATGGCGCGCCCAAAACTGTAAAATATTTAGTATGCTCCCGTTGCCGTACAATATTTAGTACAGCGTGCGGCGCTTTAACGTCCAACAGATGGCGCTGTATTCAGCAGATGACGTCCCAGTTCCCGTAAAATATTTAGTATAACGTGTGTTGCTTTAACGTTCAACAGATGGCGCTGTTAAAAAAACATGTTATCACCTGTAGGTTACGTTACGTATATCAATTTAAAATGCAAACCCATGCGCATTTAACTAGACCACTTAAGTAAGTGTTATAGTGAAATACTACGTTTGCTGTTTACATTGCAACTGATATACGTAACGTAACCTACATACTGTATATACAGTACACTGTCACAGGTGTGACGTCTATATAATAGGTACGTCAAAAACACGCGCGTATTCGAATGCAGTGTTGTGTTAAAATTTCAAAGCAGTCGGTGAAGAGCTTTCGGAGATTTAAGATATCGAACAAACGAACATTGCATTTTTATTTATATAGATTTTGTGATATTTTCATAGCGCCAGTAGTACAACGTGGAAAGTCTAATAATATGAATAAACCAATACTAAACCTGCCAGAAGATTGGAACTATCCCGATACAACGCAACGAAACTCTTATAGAGACCCAATGTTACTTAGATTGGATCGAAGTCCCAGGAAAAATGTGTTGTATACCCACGACGATCATTTTATTTTAAGCGGTAAATGCAATTCTTATAATACAGGACCTGACAAAATTAATCAACAATTAGCTACAACATTATATTTTGACTGAGAGAGTAGACTTGGGATGGATTTATAATAAGGAACACTAAAAAACGAGAATACTTTTTTCCAAGCTAGAACTAATTCGGTTATTCTGATTAATTAGGAACACCCTTTTAGAGCAATGTGGACTAAAAAGTAAAAAATAATTTTTAAATATAAAGATTATGTTCAATACCGATAGGAAGTCTTCCAACTCGATATAGGGGGACTTCCTATAGCTGTTGAACAACATTTTTATATTTAAAAAATATTTTTTACTTTTTATTTCACATTGCTATAAAAGAGTGTGTTTCTTTAAGTTTTTTTGAACTCTAATTTTAATTATAACCCTAAAAATCAACACTCAAATGACTATATTGTGGGTGAAAATTAAAAGATTCCATTAATATATACGTAGATACATACATACAAGTGAATTTATAAAATAGTGTGAAAAAAGAAATAAGATCTTGTCTATTAAAATTATTATACCCATATGAATTTACAGAAAAATTGGCCGAAATATTAATGGGAAAAACTGGAAAGAGTGAATATCAAGTAGAAATTGGAGCTCTAGGTGAACGAATTATCACGGAAGCTTGGCATGGTGAAATACCTAAGTGCAGTAGTACCAATGATAGTTAAAATATGTCGAAGATTAAATTTTAAGTGAGACTTGGAATAAAGAAAAACATTAATAAAGTTTATAATGTGAACGTGAATATTTTTAATAGGATTCAGATAAAAACTTGCAGCTCTAATTAATTATACATTTTTTTATGATCTGCGGTGTGGTACTGAGTTTAATTCCCATTCTGAAGTCATATTATTATTATTTTAAAAAATGCTATTAATTAATTGAGATTGCAACCATTTTTCATGTAATTCATCTGTATAATGTCTTGCTTGATGTCAAACAATATAAAATAATAACCATGGATATGCTTTTATTTACTTTATTTAAATAACTAATTTATAAATTGGAAAGAGCTTTGTACTGATAGCTTTGTAGACGTCATGTAAAAATTTCTCTTCAAAATTTTGAATCGTTTTTCGGAATTTTAATATCAGATTTTAACTTCTTAAATTTTTAAAACTGGATAACAGTTAAAATGGATGCTTTTTTAACGATATACAGAAAAGATTACATATGGCCGTACGTAAAAACATTTGGAGTAAGGTAAGTACTCAACATACTGGATCTAATAATTCTTAAAATATTTTAAGAGCATTTTAAAATATTTTGAAGAACTGGAAATCAGTCTTCAGTTGTTGAGATGAGGATCACAGTAAAGGCACTCGTTATTTACTCCCTACCATAGATGCCAGATGGGACAGTTATGCCCCCTTTTCTGGAAAACTAATTAAACTATAGATTATGGGAAAAATATATTTTTTACAAAATTGATGTGTTTTTACTATTTATTTTCTTAATCGTTTATATTTCACAATGAAAAATTATTAAGAATCATTTTGCTCTTCCTGGAAAATGTTCTAGCGACCCAAAAAGAGGATGTAAAAAGAATTCAGTTTAATATAATCATTCTTCATTTGTCTGATTACATATTAAGTTCTGGAAGGAATGTTTAATCTTAAGGCTGTAACAATAAATCCCATATATTTTCACATGACCATCGTTTTTTCAGCGTTTTTCATCGCATAAAGTCTCCATTAAAGTAGATTTTAAAAATATTGAAAACAAATAAGCAGTTGCGCAAAAGGGAAAAGATTTTAATTTAATAAAATTTTAGCAAAGGTCCAACACCGTCTCGTCCTCAACAAGATATTTACGGACCGCCGCCTCCGAAGCACCCATGCGTATGTCCAGGTGACATGAAAATGCCGGAGGCGGCCCGTGTTCTTGTTGGTGCTCCAAATCCAGCAACATCTGACTGGAGTCGTGCAGGACCCATGGGACCTCTTCTTGATCCTAAACTATACCCGGCTAGTGTTAGTGCACCTCCTGAAAATGAGTCGTCCCGTTTTGATCAGCCTAATGCTTTCATGAAAAAGGTATTTTTCCACGGATCACCTATCTTAAAATGTTGAAAAATTTAGAGCCCGCCAGCTTAAACAGTCAATTTTTTAGAGAAAGTATATTTGAATTAAAATTGAAACACTTAAAAATCTCTGTAGTAATAACATTAACTACATTGGAAAATCTGGAATTTTGTAAATGTCATATCAAATGGCTTATTTGACTCCTGTTGTAAATTCAATTTCGAAAGCGTTTATCTTTCAATTTTATTTTTTTTAACTTGCGTTTTCCAGTTACAAGAAAAATACCCATATCTATATAATGCTCTGCAAGATGCACCGCCTGGAGATCTTATGCAAAAAGTTGATTTCGATCGCCTTAGGACAACTTACCAAGTGGATTATTGCAGAGACGGTAAAAACTATTAATGTATTTACCAATAATAATTGCAAGATGCTATATAGACAAATACATTTTTTACGATGATTGGATGGTAATATTAAAGGGTTTAAAAGGAAAATTTTTTTCAGTTGTCTGTTACACACCTCGAAGCTCGTTTTGATGACATTATATACACTCAGTTACATAAAAAGTGGATCACCTAAAATTATATGTAATTTCGATTCGTTGTGTTTTCAAAATTAATAAGCCGATTTTGAAAATTCTTTTTTTGTTTGATAGAGCTGAGTTTTAGGAACATTTTTATGTATGAATTTTTAATTTCAATTAAGGCTTGATTACAGTGGAGACGGAAGAATAAGACAATGTTTTTTTAGTCAAGTTTGAAGAATCCTACGGAAAGTAGCAGCAACAATAGAATTTTTTCCTTAATTGCATCTTATTTCTTGGCCTTTTTTGTATCGGTTCGTTTTTGTTTTCAGTAATTATCTCAAATAGTTGGCAAAACCAAAAGTGCACATCCCGCAAGTTTTCCACTGTATGATAAAAAAATAACAATTAAAAAATATTTTTAATAAATTTAAAAAGATTTAAAAATTTAAAGAAATAAATAATTAAAAATTGAAAAAATATTTTTTTTTAAGTTTGCAAAAATAAAAAAAATTAAGAACTATACATAATATAATATATAATTAATATCAAGTGGAATAAAATAAAACAAAATAAAAAGAAAAAAAAAGAAAAAAATCAATGATTTCGTAAGGAATCGAACCCAGGACCTTGCCCTTAGGGATCCAACGGCATAACCATTACGCCACGGCGGCCTAATACGTGTAGTGGTGTTATCACGGTATAGAAGTGTAGCACTTGTTTTATGGATTACACTATATTTACACAGCAATTATTATATTGTTTTTAAACTATTAGCTGTCAAAAATAATAAAAAATAAAACTGTTTATAAAAATTAAACTACTGAACACATTTTAGTGAATTTAAATAGGGTTCTGGTCTGATAGTAAACAAAGTGAATAAAATATAACCCAAGGCAATCCGACCAAAATTGCGATCTGTAGAGTCGTGACGTACGTACGTACATACGTACGTACATACGTACAGACCAACCGACAACAGTCTGCTGTTTGTGATTTTCAATTACAATTTTAATAGTATTTATGAACTCAAATTGATTTAAAAATGGTTCTATTTTATAGATTAGAATCTCCTCTTTTCAAAAAGCTTCAATTTGAATGGATTTCGTGTGAAATTAACTTAGATATAACTTCTTATATGAACGAAAGTCAGCTCTGACGCACAAAGCGATAATAAAGCACATACCGCTAGTTTAGCGGTATGTGCAATAACACCTAAATAAAGAAGAAAAATTCAAAAAACAGCATTTATTCTTTATTAATGTCGTGGCCATAAGTAGGTTGGGAATGCATCGGTATTTAGGAACAAAACAAATGAATAATTTCTTTGACAGTCCGAATTTATTGATGGTTATTATTGTTTATTGTTAAGGAAAAAATTCTACTGCTGCGGCTATTTTCCGTAGGATTCTTCAAACTTGACTAAAAAAACATTGTCTTATTCTTCCGTCTCCACTGTAATTAAGCCTTGATTGAAATTTAAAATTCATACATAAAAATGTTCCTAAAACTCTGCTCTATCAAACAAAAAAAGAATTTTTAAAATCGGCTTATTAATTTTGAAAATACAACGAATCGAAATTATATATACTTTTAGGTGATCCACTTTTTATGTAACTGAGTGTATATTTTTTTAAATTAAAATGCATTTTTTTAATCAAGGTGTTTCGACGGATGCCTACGATCGGTTATTGGAAGCAAGTGGCCTTGGGCCCGATTCTACATGTCCTCCTAGAGCGCCACTACCCGGGGAACCATGCAGACCTAACCAACGAGCAATTGCCTTCCGACCACCTTCAATTGGAAAGTGTGGAAAAAAGGAATCATCCAAATGTGGTGGTAAACATCAATTTTAATATAGCCAATATAATCTTATTATAACAATTCTGATGGCATTTTCGTTTTGTTTTTTACAGGACCTCCTTCATCAGACACAAAATTAAGTACAGAATATAGAGATTATATCCATAAACTTGGTGGTCAAATAATAAAGCAGAAGTTACATTGGAGTAATCGGAATGCTGGCAATTGATTTGTGTCGGGATGATGTTGATATAAATTAATATTGTATATATAACATATTTTATACACAGTTTTACAATATTAAGAATTCACGTTTTCAATATGAGCTGTTGGTTCTTGACTTGAAAAGTGGACGCTTAATTTTGAGAGACACTGTACACAAATATAAACAATACAAATAAATATCGTCTTACTTATTCAATTTACGTTAGCTCTGTTATGACTATTATGAGGCTTGATAATCATGTTTTTTTTATTAAAGATAAAACGTGCCATTTAACAATATCATATTCACTAAAAGCACGAGAACTACTGAACGAATTTGAAGGCGGTTTTTATCATTCGATAGCTCATTTCTTGTGGAAGATTTAGGGCTATAATAACTGTCATCTCCGTATTTGTCAGGGTGTAAATCGAATTGAACAGATTTGAATGCAGTTTTTATCATTATTTTTTGAGGATGATTTGTGTGCAATAGAATTGATTTCAAGTTGGAGAGAGAACGAGCGAAGCGAGCGAGTGAAGTATTTTAAATATACCGGACATCCAGTATAAATATATGGTTAGCTATTGCCGCGATTCATTATTATAGGATGTAATATAACACTTTAATTTTATACAGAAACTTGATATCAATAATATGCAATTTGAATTCCAAGTCCGATATACATTCAGAGGAAGTCATAGGCGTAGCAGCTAGTAAATCTACCTACATAAGTATGGGAGACATTTAATTTTTACGAGGAAATCCGTCCAATGTCTTCATTATTGGAGGAAGATTGTAGATTATAGGTACTCGACAGCTGAGGTAATCAGCGGCTATTCCGCTCTATTATCTATACTGATATATAAAGCTGAAGAGTTTGTATGTTTGTTTGGTTTGGTTAATATCAGGAACTACTGGTTCGATTTGAATTTTTTTTTGTTAGATAGCCCATTTATCGAGGAAGGCTGTAGTGAGTGTAGGCTATATATCACGCTACGACCAGTAGGAGCGGAGCATCAATGAAAAATGTTGCAAAATATAACTCAAAATGTGTCCGTCCGACAAAAACTTTTGAACGGTAACTCCGATCATCATGACATTTGGACACAACATTCATCTCGGTAAACGACGATGAACGTGCGCACTCATGTCTCTCCCCTCAATCGTTCTTTTGCACCCGGGTGAAACCGGGCGGGACCGCTAGTTGCATATATAAATGGTAAATAGATATTTTCTCTAAAGATTGTATAGATTTCATAAAAAAAATCGAAATAGTCTGTCACCGATTTCATGTTTTCGATCATCTGTTAATTTCACAAATAAAATTTTGGCAGTGTTGCGGTCTAGTATATTTTTGTACGGTCAGAGTTTAGAATTTTCAATATTCGCGGTCCAGAATTGAAAACAAGGACATATTTATTTTGCAGGGTATTATTTTGTATCTCTAAAATCGCAGAACTAGAAACGTAAAGCTCGGAATACTCTTCTTAAAAAATAAGTAAACACACGCTCGACGACTGAGTGGAAAAACTATACAAACGGTTGGATGAGGGGGGGGGTGGCTTAACGCACACGCAAATCCGCTGAGCCTAAGAACTTAAAAATCCCCAAAGGGATGAAAAATAGACAGACCAAAAAATTCTGCAGCTCAGAAATCCATGGAAATAACAGCTGTAAAATAAAATCATATTTGATTGTAGAGTTTTCATTGTCTTTTCGAAATCTGAAGCAAATGCGAAGCTAAAGTTTTCATTACACGTTAATGCCAATTTTTTAATGACTAAGTAGACGCTGGAAAACTTACTCTAATTAAAAAAAAATCTTCACGTTTCTAATATCAATTTTATCATGATATGAAATCTATACTGTTAATTTCGAGTGATCCAAAGGTTTGCTTTTGTTGTGACTGTTTTTTCAATTGGTCATTGATTGAATTTTAAACAAGTGAATATTGTTTATCGGTTAATATGGGAGTGTTTATAGATCATTTGGTGAAGGTGTCATTAAATTTCTTGTTTTACAAAATTGTGGAAAAGTTACTATATTTTATTTATGATATTGGATATGCTATGTATATGAAGAAAATTAAGAGTAATAATAAATTGAAAACAGAAAACATCAGCAATCAATAAAAACATTTTTGTTTCTAATGTAAATTACAAGGTAATTTTTCACAATTAATTAATCGCAAACCCACGAAAAAGGCATTTTATGTGCTTGAGTCGTATGTTTTTCATTATTAGTCAATTTTCATTTGGGTTTTGTAGCCAAATGGCAAAAAAAAACGGAAATCTGTCCGTCCGTCTGTCACATCCTTATAACTCCGCCATCTTTCCATCGATTCGGATGAAATTTTACAAGACTGGTGTCTTATTTGAGCCGTCATACAATTGTGGAATGAAATTACTTAAAAAATATTTCCACATATTAAGGCTCTTGTTTGACCAAAGGGCGCTTTCAGTATACCCTATATATCTTTAGATGTTTGCAGCAATCCTGCAGTTGAACTTTAATTTTATTATTATAAACAAGTAATCAAAATCCGGTATTGTCGGAAGATGACAGTTCCCTCTTATGATAAATATCGCCTCAAACTTTCACATATTTTAGCTCGGTTTTTAAATGCATTGATAACTGATTGTTGTGTTTTAGTGAATCTTTAGAAAACCTCAAAATTCAAAATGGCATTAGCAGAAACATTTATGACGACTACCAACAAGGAATATAAATGGCCATATCCAAAGCCAATAACATCTAGGTAATAAACTAAACTAAAATTTTCAAATTTTATTCTTAAATATAATCGTTTTCATTTAATTAATCTACATGTTTTAAATGCATTGATCTTCCACACAACTTGTTTTTGGACAACCCTACTGAGCGCGGGTGGGGTGGGGGATCTGAAATATGATGCAATCCTATGGTGTCCGGAAGGCTTTGAGCCTGTGTAACTTCGGATTGCGTCGAGTGAGAGCCACAAAAACTAATGAGCTACGTTATCTAAAAGAGAAAAAGGAGAACACAAAAGTGAAGTTGCCGTTTCTCTACATGTGGGCAGCCATTTTCGTCCGGTTTTCCGAGCTCCTGATTGGTTCGCTTTTCTATCGTGAAGTTGATTGCGATGCCTCGATGTACATCTTACAAGGATATCTCGAGCAATTCGGCTAATATTTTACAAAAGATATGTCGAGGAACAAGCTATACTAGTATCTATACTAATATATAAAGCTGAAGAGTTTGTTTGGTTGAACGCGCTAGTCTCAGGAACTACTGGTTCGAATTGAAAAAAATGTTTTTTTGTTGGATAGCCCATTTATCGAGGAAGGCTATATAATATCACGCTACGACCAATAGGAGCGGAGCATCAACGAAAAATGTTGCAAAATGTAACTCAAAATTTGTCCGTCCGACAAAAACTTTTGAACGGTTACTCCGATCATCATGAAATTTGGACACAACATTCATCTCGGTAAACTAAGATGAATGTGCGTACTCATGTGCCCCCACCCCCATTCGTTCTTTTGCACCCGGGTGAAATCAAGCGGGACCGCTATAGTTATTAATAACGATCAACAATCGTCGTGAACTTCTCTAATTCAACCCACTTTGATTAAAATGTCCACATCATCTCTTTTTTTCTTAATGGTTCCTTCAGCACAGGTTTTCCGTGGAAGGAACCTATATTATACTTTCATTTATGTGTATTTTGTTTGTTTATAAATAAATGTATTTTCATGGAAGTAATAAATTATTATTATATTATTATTAATTAATTTCAAGATCCAATATTAGAGCCGAGTATTCACATCCCACTCGATTTTTGCTGTGTCAGAATTATGAATGATAATTTATTTTATATTATTTAGGCCAGTTCAGCCACCTTTAGTGACGCCCAAATCGCAAGATATGCTAATGGCGAAGCCAGTGGAAGGTTTTTGTCATTGCGATGCTCATCGATACGATCCACAAATGACTCGATATAAACAACTGTGTGACAAGGAGCAGATGTTGTGTTCCGAGTTAGGCGAAGTCAATTTCCAGATGACTAAGCTTAGCAATGAGATATTAGAACATCCGTGCGATAACGATGATAAAAAAATGGCGAGCACTTTTCAAGATGACTACCTTAAACGAGGTATTGATTGACAAATAATTAAGTCGTTAAATCGAGGGCGGTACAACACAGAAACAATTCGTAGACGGTAGGAAGCAGAGAAAATGACTCTGAAAAGGGACGGCAAGTCGTTTTTGCCCCGGATACAAATTTTACAAATCCGTCCCTGCAATAGGTCTGGCGGTCTGGGATCCTGGTATATCTATACTTTCACTGAAATTATTTCATAGAGAATAATCTTTCCAGGTTTTAAAGTAATACCTTATAGGCCAATAAGGGCTGCAATTGACGCTCCTCCAGGGACTGTTATTGCGGAGAAAACATTGCGTCTTACTTACGGATACCGAGACCCTACTAGATTCAGATATTCGGCTTTCGAACGTCCGACTGTTTCAACAACAGGACCTGTGACATTTGCGACTCGTAAGTGTACATTCATAAAATTTATATTAACGAACTCATAGATAGACGTCCGCGCAAAAATTATTATTTAAGGACGTAGTCCTATGTTCGGGCTCATTTTCAACCGTTATTTCAGAAATTTTGTTTAATATCAAAATAATGTACGATGTTTTCAATTTTGTTACATGTTTTTACTGACATCGTAAACTAAGCCAAACAAATTTTTTTTGCTTAATTTTACGCCATTTTATAATTGTTTTTTTAACCTAAAGTAGACAACTTTAAGTGGAGGTAGGTGGGTAGCGCGGGTGATAACGTCACTTGAATTATAAAAATTAATTTGGTTATTGTTTCGTAGGCTTGTGGCTCTATCCCGTACTAGAAATAAACATTTTTATTGATAAATAACAAAATGGCGGGTTTTAGAAAAAAAAAACAACGAGAAAATCGTGATTTTTTCGTTAAAAATCGGTTAAAAAAATAGAAATAATTTTTATAATTAAGTAATTCTAGTACCGGACGGAGCTATTGTTGTGTAGAATACCCTGTGCAAAACTGAAAGCAATCGGTTGTATACAATTGTTTCAATCACCCGCGCCACTTAGAAAAACGTAGTTTTGAGAAAAACGCGTTTAAAGTTTTAATTTCAGATTTCTTACAAAAAAATAAAAATGAATATTTACACTAATCAGCTATGCCTGGTGTATATTAAACCTTCCGTTTCTTCAAAGGCATCGTTTTCTGTTAATTTGTTTGCTCTACTCTGCGAGAGTATAAGGGTAACGTGATAACAATTGATAGGTAAGAGCAGGTAAGAGTCTTACCGTAAGACCGTTGCTGCTCTCGACTATATGCTATAGCTTTGTAAATATTTAATATTTCGGTCTAAAATTTTTACAGTATTTTTTCAATATATTATACTTACTAAAAATGTAAAAAAAATAAATTCGTTTTTTCAAAACCCGAACACCAGACTACGTCCTTAAGCGACTATAATTTACAATTCATACATAAAATTAATCAAATTAGGTAGTCGAGTAATTTTTTAAAACCCTGAAGCGAATTTACCAAAATGGCGACGATAATATTAAATATTTAATATTTTATGTGTAGTGCCAAACACGATAGAAGCCTGGTTCAGAGATAATTCTGCGCGAACCGAATACCAGGATATGGTTAGCAAGGAAGGTCTAAGCATTATTAAGAACAGTCAACAATACGCGGAGCCACTGCCTTCGTCCAGGAGGCGTCCGGGTGACCAGTGTTTATAGGACAAGCAGCAATAATCTTAAGCCAAAATATTTTTTTTCTATTAGTGCGTAACAATTTCATTTAATAAAATATTGGAACTAATAAAATTATAACAATGTTTAAAAACGCACATTTTTTTTATTTTAAATTTGGCATGTCTAAATTGCATTTTTTTCTACGCAAATTTATAGCCGAATTAAAATGACTACTAGCGTAGTTATGTGCAAGTCTGTATACGAAAAAAGTTAAAAAGCGTGGTATAATATAACTTAAGTCTTACATTTAAACACTACTGCCATCGATTGACAGAATAATAAAATTATAAAGTATAATATGAAGTACCTCCATAAAACGCACCTTCCACTCGTTTGTCCTCGTCAGCTGAGACATCTTCGGAATCTCCAGCACACCTATAGTTTAAATAAATAAAAACTGTCGAAAATAAAAACTTACATGGCCTTGAAATTTAACTAATCTTTGCGAACATTAAAACATAAAACAACTTTAATAAAAAATTCCATACAAATATTAACCTATACTTACATTAAAATTGACTGTTCACAGTATGTGTTCAATTAATATAGATAAACTACGTGAAAACACTAAACATTTTAGGATTTATACCTGTAGGTATACGTATTATAAAACAAAATTTGCGTAGAAAAACTGACTGTTTGTCTTCGACGTAAATTCAAACTTTGCCAACATAAAATGACAACAAGAAAAGATACTATGTATATGTTTTATATAAAATAAAAAAAACTGTTACAGTATATCACAGCCCAAAGGTATAATACGCGCCACGGATCTAAAAGGTTCGGAAGTAAGTCACAAACAGCGTCGCAAAGGCACATTTTAGAGCCGTTGATACTCCCACCACCTCCCAGCTACCTGCACGGAACGTGCGCTCGTCGGTGATTGGCCGTGATCGCTCGTTGCCTTTGTCACTAGTCGCTTTCCTGCTTTAAAGTACAGTCGAGTACGCTATTGTCAAGTTGTTATTGTTATTTTAGTTTTGCTGAGTTGCGAGTTTGTAGTTTTTCAACAGCGCAAGCCCGCATTCGCATCTAACTTCCGAGCCTTTTTGAATCGTGGCGCGTATTATAAAATAATTTCGGTTATTAGCCGATTATTTCACTTTTGACTTTTCAAAAAGTTAAAATATCACATTTTCAATTGATAAAAATAATAAATCTTCATTTAGAGCTAACAATTACAAAACCAAAGAGAAAATAGACTAAATTTTTGAAATTTGATATTATAAATTTTTTATAATTTAGAATGCTTGAAAATAATTTCAAATTCAACCCAACGTTATTTTATTTCCATTCATCACAGAACAAGGCAGCAATTCTGGAGAGAATTATCAATTATTATTATTAGGATAAAGTCATACAAATTTTGTGAATATAAAAATACGTTCCACTGCTAGAAACTATTTGGTGTGGGAAATAACCTTTTCACTTCTTACGAAAGTAAACTTATATACACCTACCGATCTTTTTTTCAAATTAACGAGCTAATTAAAATACAGATATTTAAATTTCTAATTGAGCAGGACCTACGGAAACGCCTCCATACATCATGAATTATCAGGTACTTTCGATTCTATTCTATTCAAAATAATTTTACATGACTAAGTTATTGTTTTCCGTGTTACTTAATATTTAATTTATTATAGACTTTTGAATTTCGAACTGTACCTAACAGTAAATTGTATATTTAGTTCCGTAATATCATTACGTACGAGATATATTTGGTATTTTTTGCACGTACCTCCTCTAAAATAGCTGCTTTTCGCACCATATCTGGTATACTTTTAACATTTTTGACAGTTCGATTATGAAACAAACTTCACTTTTATTAGGTTATGAAAATTATTATTCGCTCCTGCTAATCATCGAGCTGTAGATATGGAGTGCTAATGTACTACTGAACAGGAAAAAGAAGACGATAAAGACGGTAAGCATGCCTTTCTTGTTGTTGGTTAAACAAATACGAATTGATACCGCAAATATCGCTATCTCGTTCCGTCATTTTGTTCGAGTACTCCATATTTTTATCCTCATTACTTTATTTTCTAATGGTGGCTGATAAGTAGTTCTGTTGAATTGATTAGATCGCGTAATTTTGTTAACTATTTTACATGCCCATATAGCTATTTTATAGGGAGTAGTGCGAAAAAACATTTACCTTAGTTTTCTGGGAGACATTTATATAATGGGGCTCAGCGTAAGGTGTGTCATTTCACGAATGGGAATTTCTTGTATAATATTCAACACTCCACTTTATCACAATTTAAATACTATAAGTTAATTATTAAACTATTAATAACGATACCAATGAGATTAGCTTTTCAGCTAGAACGCTTATTTAAGATTTACTTTGTATAAGTACACATATACTTTGACACAATTGAAAATAAGTTAGAAATTACTACATACAATAGGATTACCCGAAGCATAGATAGAAGCCCGAACGAAACATTAAAAAAAATACTTCGATTTAATGTACAGATTTTTCGTAGACACTGCGCTCTATTTTGCACGGACTTGCCATATTTTTAAATAATAGGTCATTTTATTTCGAAATATATTTTAGTTCCTGATCATATTGTAATGGTTATTTTATTAATCTAATCACTGAAAAAAATACAAATAATAAAAAAGAAATGTAGAAAATATGCGCTATTTTCGAAGTTTTAAAACGCAGCGTGACGTCAGAGTATATATCAACAACAGTTTCCATGACGACAGTAAGATTATGTCAGTATATTTAGAGAAACAACAAACAAACTTCATTTAGAACATTGACAATTTGGTATCAAGGTTGACATGTATCGTATACATGACGTCACATAAGCCCGCCAACATGGCCGATTGTTTAAACTGTCTATTTTTGAATGTGAAATTTAATATTTTTTTTCTTATGATAATATTACATTTTTAAATGATTATTAATGTTTTCCCGTATTATTGTTGCCTAAATAATCTATTAAAAATATAAAAAAAAATACATGAATGTGACCTATTATATAACTTGAGAGTTTTATTAAATTACTTTTGTTCGTTTATTGAGCCAACTTAATATTTATCACTAATATCAAAAATAAGTCGTGAACATCAGCGCTATTAGTGCCTAAAAAACGAACTATCATGTGAACGCAAAAATGAAAAAAACCTATGTCGTTCAAACTCCTTACATCTATACTTCGTATCGGATTGTCAAACCCACCTTCCGCAAGCCCTGCATAAAGATTCCCTGTAGGAACCGTCTTACTATTGTGGTATCACAGCTGCTACTCTCTTAGGGAAACACACCAGACCGGTTAATTATTTTGTACTTGTATCAGCTTTATATTTTGGTCAAATATACTTCTATTCAATACTTTTATCACAGTTATATATGTCTATTTGTGTCTGTATAACTAGCTATTGCTGAACTCTACCTTTTGATTAATGCGCTTTGTCCTTAATCAGTCAGGGATGCATGTTATTATGATTTATGTGCTCACATTTATCAAATACTAGATTTATTAAATAATACTCTTCATTTGTCTATACGAGGGAAATTTATCTAGAAAAAGTCAATAAAAATAAAATTACAGATTAAGAAAGCTATCGCAATTTAATTTTATCCTTTATTAATTAGTTTAATATTGGAAAGCCCGACCGCTTTCTGTAGTTCTTAATTTGACCTCAAAGCTTATTATAGCAGATGTGTGCATCTAGGGCGTAATGTGTACTGCATTTTTTATCCTACGCCCTATAAAATAGCGAATTTTGTCTTCATTCCCAGTATTTTCTGCATTTGCAGCACTCATTCAATTTTTCGCAAGTATTTAACAGTTTATGTAGCAAGCATCCTCTATCAATGTCGATTAGAAGAACCAAAATCTTAAGTATTTCGTAATTTTAGAATGAGTTATATTTTCCATATTTAGACAATATTTAATGTTAGGAAATAGTGTAATAGTTACACAATCGACGCTAAAATTTAACAGCTACTGGCAGACCAGTAAACTCGTGTGTGTTCCGTATGAAAATAAGCAATTATCACTCTCGTATGCTAGAAGTATTAACTGAATCTATCTCATTCAGTCAACATCTTTGACGGCTTTGTCTCAGTGGTGCATATGTCATACAAACACATACATGATACACGACTTATGGCAGTAGTGACTAGTGTTACAGTGTTTGTTGTCAAGTGTTAAAAAAAAAAAAAAAAACCCTTTGCACTCCGGGAGTGCCGGCAGAAGTGAAAACTTGAATATTAACATCTTACAAATTTTCGATCAAAATGGTTTGTATCATAGATTGCATTTTTATTATGTACGATATTTCAACGCTAGATGTCTAACGTTGTATAAATAAAAGTTTCCGTCTTACGCATTTTCGATCTGTCAAGTGTTAAAAAAAAAGACGGGTTGCACTCCGGGAGTGCCTGCAGAAGTGAAAACTTGAATATTAACATCTTACAAATTTTCGATCAAAATGGTTTGTATCATAGATTGCATTTTTATTATGTACGATATTTCAACGCTAGATGTCTAACGTTGTATAAATAAAAGTTTCCGTCTTACGCATTTTCGATCAGGACACGTGACCTGAAGCGAGTTTAACTTTTTTTACCCATTATAAAAAAAGTGTACAACGCCGCTAAAGAAGTTTTCACTTCAAAAAACTTAATAATTAAAACAATAACCATGGATTCTTAGCCTTGTGTTAGAAAGTACCTACGGTTAACCGGGCAGAACACTAATTTAAAATGTTCACACGCCGCCACTGCGCTCTATAAACCGTCAAAGATATATATTTTACAACGGGTACACTTGAACCAGACGCTGCTATTTTATAGGAAGTAGAACAAAAAAGATATTTGTATCTGTTACGCGGAGAATCTCTTCTTAGATTGAGTCTGCTAAAAGAAGGAAATTGATTCGAATCTAAAATGCGCCTTTTTTTTGACAAACTAGTTTCATAAACGAAAATTTGACAACTGCGCATCGGTTTTAAAAACGAGACATTTCAAGAAATACCAGCTACAGCGCGAATTATCCTTTTTCAGAGCTAAGTTTTCTCCATAGAAATATCAATTATAGAGTACGCCAGTAGTGCATATGCTTGCCATAAGTGAAAGTGTCCTCAGTTAAGAGAGAGAACGCTGCAGAAAACCAGAATTTTGTTTACTCATATCATCATTAGGTACCATAGAGGTAAGGAACTGTTCTCTCTCTTAATTGCAGACACTTTTACTGCTCTCTCGCGTACTCTATTGTGATATCTCTATGGTTTTCTCAGATGCAGATTCCATATCTTAATCTAGAGACAACTTGATGTTCATACATTTATACTCTAATCGTAGATAGAACATTTTTTTTTATGTCTAACATAACAGATGGTAATCAATTCAGGTGATATTTGCGAGCTGTTTTTATGTAAACGTCATCTTATAGACGGAGAGCTGGCTACGGAGAAAATGGATGACTCGGTGCAGAGCTGAAAATTTGCAGAATAATAGGAGATAGTACAAGTAAGTAGGGAAAAAATTGCCAGAAGCTAGGCGGAAGATAATGAGCCGCCAGAAGGCGCTAATGTTGCACTTCTGGCAATTTCTGTACTTATTCTGTAATTCAAAACTAGATTATATATTATATATATTATACATTAGAAGGGCATACTGAAAATTCAAACATGATATAATAATTACATTCGACAAATATTCAAAATTATTAATGTCATTTTGATAGAAATAAAATTAACAATTAACAACGTAATTTTATTAATTTATTTAATTTTATCTCTATCAAAATGACATTAATAATTTTGAATATTTGTCGAATGTAATTATTATATCATGTTTGAATTTTCAGTGTGCCCTTATAACTATATAATGTACAATATAATATATAATCCAGTTTTGAATTACAGAATAAGTATAGAAATTGCCAGAAGTGCAGTGATTTTTCGCAACATTAGCGCCTTCTGGCGGCTCTTTATCTTCCGCCCAGCCTTCTGGCAATTTTTTCCCTACTTACTTGTACTATCTCCTAT
This sequence comes from Xanthostigma xanthostigma, assembly GCA_963575645.1. Taxonomy (NCBI): domain Eukaryota; kingdom Metazoa; phylum Arthropoda; class Insecta; order Raphidioptera; family Raphidiidae; genus Xanthostigma; species Xanthostigma xanthostigma. Next base: position 2,137,742 of record OY754469.1, on the reverse strand, counting down.
TATTCTGCATTTTTTCAGCTCTGCACCGAGTCACCCATTTTCTCCGTAGCCAGCTCTTAGTCCATTAGGGTTAAGAACAACATACCTACTTAAAAGTTTTCATTGATCCGATGTCAAGATCATGTCAGCGTCCACAAATGCTCGGCCATAATACAGCGTATTAAAATGTTGTCCAACGTTTGTGAAACAACAAACGATGGAATTATTTTTTATTCAACAGTGTTGAGTGTCTCATTGATATTTGCAACATTGGCTTGATTTGTTTCATGATTTTATTTTCATTATGTTGATCTAATATAGATAGCTTCTTTTTCACTCTTTCGTAACATTTATAAAACAGTAGAACGCCGATTATCCGAATTAATTGGGACTGGGGTCGATTCGGATAATCGGACATGTAGTGTCTTGCCTCTAGCTTTCAATCATAACAGTTGAAATATAATCTGGACTCCAGCGAGTTCCAACTTTGACGTGTGCTGATACCATTGTAGCGTCTACACGGCAATTGTCACTCGCATTTTTGTATTCTTGCGTCCCCACAAAACTTGTTTTATTGAAAAATTACTTGGTTTTAACTTTTTATATTACGCTTAGGACCGATTCGGATAATTGGCGATTCAGTTAATCGGCGTTCGGATAATCGGCGTTCTACTGTAATTTCATAAAAGAAAAAAGCAAAGTATAAAAAAATCTTACCGTATTTTTAATGTTAATTCTGCGATCTTTTACATCATATTAAAAAGGTTAAAACATTGTTTTTTTTTAACAATTTCAAAGAAAAAATAAACCCTCAAATGTTTTAAATGTGTACGACGACATTCAAAAAAAATTATAGATTTCAGAGAGGTTCAGAGATATTTTTTCCTTATGGCTTAATCGCTTCGATTATTATTTGGCGTAGTTTCAAAATAATTCACATTTTCTTTTGTAAAACACAAATTTCAATATATATTTTGTTTTGGAATCGAGATTACATTTCTGCATTACGAGACATCAGGACTCGTAAATACACACACTATTCAGTCAATCTCTAATTTGAACTTTATTCTTAATAATAAAGACTAACTTTTGTTATTCAAATCTTCGATTAACGTCTGAATAGAACTCTTCGAATAAATAAAATTGTCGACCAATTTTTTTCAGACAATTTTATTTATTTGAATAACTTTAGTTATGTTCCTATTTAAAGAACAAATAATTTTTTGTTCAATAAACAATGTTCAGTTGAAAAACACGGTCAATTTCATTATAATATACCACTTGCATAGAAAATCCTGATTCGTAGTCTGGACTGTTATCTGTAATTCCGAAAATATCGATATCCAGTGAAGTCCTAAATACATGGTATTTTTCAATTCCCTGATTTTCTTTATACAGATTGTTCGAAATCAAATTTGGACATGAAAAGTTAATGAGTGCAAGAAGGACGACAAACAAAATGAGCATCGCGACAAAGACAGAACGTAACCATTTCTATGTTCAAAATAGCTTTCGGACAATCTGTATATATAGGTTATATATATCTAATATGAATTATTTTGAAATGTCGATATTATAGTTGCGTTTATTGGTCAAGTCTTAGAAATATTTGGACACATTGGACTGAGCTATTAGTCCTAAAATTTACGAAACTAATGCCGAAAGGATTTTTGTAATGTCTTTAAAAATAACAATGCTATGCTACTTGAAAGTTGTTTGACAATTCTGCGCGCCATGCCGTTCTGTTTTGTGCCGTCATGCAACACGAGTGTCATATTTAATAGTAACTAATAATATAGCAAGTCATGAAGACAACAGAGAAATAACAGTTCAGTAGATATAAAAATTAATGTAATGTCAATTCGAAAATTTTACATACAAAGGGTACACGGGAAGAAGGCGGTTTGTCAAAAAATGTAAATTGTGCAGGAGAGCATTTTGAAGTGTTTAAGATTGTACCATTTACATGCTGATGCATTTCTTTCAACGCTTATAACTTTTGACCTAGCGTATTCTTGTCTAAAATGAATACACCAACAGAAAGGTACGACTTTTGGCTACAAGATGGCATAAAAAAATTAATTTCGAATTTTTACTGACAAATCGTCTTCTTCCCGTATACCCTTCATATCTAAACATACCTTACATTCATGACTTACTATATTATTATTGTAACTACTAAATGACAGATTGTACCGCGATGCGTCATAATGGCAGACCAGACCATGATCTAGGAACCAAATTCAAACAGTTTGAAAAGTTCCAGGACTTGACCAATAAACGTGCAGTTCCAACGTTCCAAGATGTCCTATAGTGCCGACAAACGCTTCAGAACTCTTAGAATCAGTTCCGGAACCATCAGAACTGTACCGACAAACATATACCTTTCAACTGGTATTTGCCAAAATTTTACTAATACCTTGAGAGTGTTCCATTAAGAGTAAAAATTACGTATTTATTCCATCAAAGTTTACTTAAAAAATTACAACTACCGAACAAATTTTGATGGAAATTACTCAGTCGGGAATGTTTCGCAATAAATAAATTAAAAGAAAAAAAAAAATATACGATTATCACAGTCAAATTTCAATGGCTCAAAATAACCTAAGAAAAATATGGAGTATGATCAAGAGATTTTTGCACTGAGTTTGACAATATTGCAGATCTTTTTTAGTGTACAAATTGACGTCTAGAAATAAATCAATTGAAAAATTGTCACTGTAACACTCGTTCTACTGAACCGATTTCTCTGTAAGCACTAAGGTCAGACGTGCACGAATTGCTGAGCAGTTGATCGTCGAACATACACGAACCGCTCAAGCAGTCACTGTCTACTGCTCGAAAAACGCAATGTCGGAAACTACAACGGGATTTTCTCTTAATGAATCAACAAGTAATGAGACATTGAAAAGACAATTGGGCTTTTGAATGAAATTTTTTTTTGTCATAAATGGAAAGATCGTATATAAGTTTTATAACAAAACTATTTTTCTTTTTTTTATTTTCGTTATAATTCAAAAGTTATATCAAATTAAAAATAAATTTTTGTACCCAGTTCCGAGAACGTGCCGACATTTCCCGAACATAATGTGACGTCATAATGTTTTAGTCAATACACATGTAGAAGCCATTGATAGTATACTGCGTATATACATTTTACCATTATGACGTCACAACTGTCAAAAACAATTTTAGTGCGTTTGCAGTCACGTGATTTTTTAAAATATTTTATCAATTTTAAATTGCTTATAATTAATTTAAAAAAAGTTTTTTGAAAGTTTTTCGCATCGATTATCAATATTATTTATAATAAAGTTTTAAAATACAATAAAAAAATCGATAATTATTTTTTTTTCAAAAGCCTAATTGTCAGTACTATATGTGTTGCAACTGTTCGACTACATGACTGCTCGGGGGGTCGTGTGTACGTCGGTGGAATATTTTCTATTGAGATTTGCAGTTCGCGATGCAATCGCTGCTTGAAGCAGTCCGTGTACAGTCGGACCTTAAACAGCAAAATATTTGTTTGCAGTTATGATTTAAAGGTGTTTTACACGCTTTATGCAAACGTTTTTTGATCATACTGTACTATATCATGATGTTCAAATCTTTTGTAGCTTGTCAAAATCAAAAATATACTAATATTATTGTTTTATTACGAATTTTGAACATTGTAAGTCATGAAAAATTCAAAATAAGTAAATTTTTGGTTTTTTAAACATAAAATCCATCCAATACGATGTGATCTTGGACCGATCAAGCGTAACAACCAAGAACAAACGGTAATAAAACATTCGGACAACCAAATTTAGTTCGGCGAAAATGCCAGAACCTTTTTTATTAGGTCGTTACATTGAAATGTTTAAAAAAAAAAATAAATAAATAAAACGCTTTGATCAGCGGACTACTAAGAAAATAAAAGTTAAAGATGACAGATTAAATTTTAACAATTTAATAACATTTGAAAATAAAATCGCTGTTAATTATATTTTAACTTCCTTGAAGTAATTTCGTATTATAAAAAGCATTAAAAATAAAATTCTTAGTTCAACAATCGTTCAAAATAATATTTTTAGCAGTCTGCGCTAACAGCCGTTCCATGTATAAAATAATACAGTCTCCAAAGCACAATTTTAGTTTGTTGATATTGTCTTTTAAAATTTTACCTCTTGATAAATAATGTTATAATTATTTATCCTTTCTCTATTATACAGTGCGCTTAATTTCAGTCAACATATTGATTTTAGTGTTACATTTCTCCATATTTTGATTCAGATTGAACTCAAGTTATATCAAATAGTAGGCTAATTTGATTTATAAAATAGTAGGTTGACTTAGAAATCCGCTCAAAAACATGGTAACGGATTAAAATTTGTTAGTTTGAAAAAAATACGTAATTGTGCGACTAGTGAGAGAAGGAGAAGATTCCATGAGCGTGAAATTTGCCGCACGAGCTTAGCGAGTGCGGTAACACGCGAGTGGAATATTCTCCTTCGATCAATGGTCGCACATAATATTTTATTCAACTAGCACGAGTAATATGTAATCGGGGCCCTGATAAAAGAGGGAAAAATAATAAATCACTTCATTGATTGACGTACCCACCGCCCTCGATGCACACAAGATGGCCCTGACTTTCGCTGAATTGCGATGCTGTTTTCATATATACAAATCGCTACCGCGTTCCTATTGGTCCAGAAACTATGCAGTTATTATTCATTATTGTACGCTTCCGCTCGCTACTGCGTTCCTATTGGTCCAGAAAATTTATTATCGTACAGTACGGCTCATTATTAGCACTCTATGCGTCAACATGAAGTAATTTATTATTTCTCCCGAATTTAGCAGGGCCCCGAAATTATATATTACTCACGCGTGTTGAATAAATAAAATTATCGACCATTTTTTCAGACAAATATATTAACAAAAAATAATAATTAATACATTAACGTTTCGGTCCAAATTTGGATCTTCTTCAGAACTGATAATGTATTAATTATTATTTTTTGTTAATATATTTGTCTGAAAAATTGGTCGATAATTTTATTTATTGAAGAGTTCTAATCAGACGTGAATCAAAGATTTAAAAATACGTGATATTTACTGTCAAAAATAACGTTTCCACAGTCTTTATGAATTTAGCCTACTATATAACATAACCTGAATTCAATGTAAATAACATGGAAAATTTTAATACGTAAAGTCAAAATGTTGATTGAAATCAAACTTATTTTGAATTCCTTGAGGAAAAAATGCAATTTATAACTAGCTTGAAATTTATGCATAAAATACCAAAACTGTTAAACAATAATCATTGTTAGTTTTTTTTTTTATAACCTTAAAAATCTATCGAAGTTAAAAATATATCACATTTCAAATAAAATTAGTTGAACTGTTTTGGCAATGTAAAAATACGAGAAAAAAAATAGAATAAATTAATAAAATATGTACAATTAATAGTTAAAATTATAATTCGATATATCATCAAAATAAATGACTGAAAAATATATACATACATGCTATAACGCACATGTAAATTTACTTTATAAAACTAACTGAACTCACTATTTTAATAGAAAACGTACATTCGACTGAAGTATCTAACAAACTTGGTTAGTTAGCAAAATAACCAATCACATTTATTGTTTTTACACCATTCAATTGAGTTACACCAAAAATATTCCAACGGAACTCCTAATACTTATTTTAATATCAACCAGAGATCGAAAGTAGGGTTGGCATATTTTTAAAAAATTGCCTACGTCAAAATAATTGTTTTGTGTCACGATGCAAGCAAAAAGAAAACAACATAGCATAATTATATCAAATTAATCAGAGAAATTGGTTGTATACCTCATACAATAACCAACGCATTACTATGGGCGGAGTTTGGATCAAATGTAATGTCAAATCCGCCATAATTTCCATATATACCTATAGTAATACGAACAGCTTGTAAAATGTAATGTGTTTATAGTTTAATTTTCAGTCACCAGATGTATCAAATCCCAATAGGTCATATGCATAAAACTCCAAATTGGTTAAAATTTTTATTTCGAAATATATTTTAGTTCTTGATCATAACGTAATGGTTATTTTATTAATCTAATCACTGAAAAAAATACAAATAATAAAAAAGAAATGTAGAAAATAAGCGCTATTTTCGAATTTTCAAAACGCATCATGACGTCAGAGTATATATCAACAACAGTTTTCATGACGACTGTGTCGTCTCACAGTAAGATTATGTCAGTATTTAGAGAAAACAACAAATAAACTTCATTTAGAACATTGACAATTTGACGTCAAGGTTGGCATGCATCGTATATCATGACGTCACATATGCCCGCGAACATGGCCGATTGTTTAAACTGTCTATTTTTGAATGTGGAATTTAATATTTTTTTTCTTATGATAATATTACATTTTTAAATGATTATCAATTTTTTTCCGTATTATGGTTGACTAAATAATCTATTAAAAATATAAAAAAAAATCATGCATATGACCTATTATTAGAACGAAAGTTTTCATTCCTGCCAACTTAATTTTTTTTTTTATTTTTACAAAAAAAAAAAAAAACAATTATGTGCTTCAACCCTGGGGCTAAACTTAAATTTATAATCAAAGAACACTGGTTATTAATATAAACGTGTGAGTTAATTTGGTCGAAATCGCGTTTTCTAATAAAATAACCAAAAAGGTTAGGTTAGATTATATACTGTTCCGTTAGTTTATAAACTAGCAACTTTACACTCGGTCATAACATATACTATATACACAATAGAAAACAAATAAAAAATGTTTTTTTTTGAAAAATTAAAAACACACAATCATAGAGAAAATACCACTACAAGGGTAACAAAATAAAAGGTGAAGATGATAATTACTGCTAAAATAAAATACACTGTAATATTTTTCGACTAAATATTTTTCTTTTTTAATACACAATTACATTCTTCATCGTCGTAAACTTCTCTCTTGATCTTCGGAAAACAGTCACATCATAGTTTCAATATACATTACATAATATTTTTATACTTATAATATGCCAAATTACTTAAAAAAAAGAAACAACAAAAAAAAAAGATCAAATTTCAAATGTGCTGTTCATTTGAAGTTACTTTCTTATTTTTGAGATGTCAAACTGTTCAGAATTTTCAACTTTACTATAGAAACATTGATTAAAATATTATTAGATGGCCTAATGGTTGCCAGCACAATTCACTCCGGAAATATATTCTATATTCAAAAATTGAAACAATATAGCTTACAATGCTTGTCAACAGATGGCTTGTGCCACGCCATCTATGATCAAAAGTGGCCTCGTTTTAGTTCGCTTGGTTACGAATCTTCTTATATATTTTAATCAATGGTAGACATCTAACTGTAAATGTTCACTTTCTCCATGCAACAACGCACCACATTTGAAACTGACATAAGATACTGTTAAATCACAGTACACAAATATATACTTCTAGTATTTGAAGAAAGCAAATTGTGACCACCTACATATTTATATAATTAAAACATTTAATGAAAATGAAATTAAAAATTGTTAGTTTGCCGTGTAAAATAGTAGAAAATATAGAGACAAGTAAACCGACTATTATCGGTCAAACTATTTATCTCGATGAAAACTAATTTTTCAAATCATTCTTACTCCTAGACGTTAAAATGAAATTATTTATTCAGTCATTTTGTGAACTAGCTTAGCGAAAATTCAAATAATTAAAAAAACAGTCAAGTTCTCATTTAAATTTCGATCAATGTGAGTGTTCGTCGTTGTCTTCTTTGTGATAATTTCCATCAAAATGACGATAACGCACGCGAACAGTCTATTTTCTGCCGCTCCCGTAATTTTGACGGAAATAATCAAAAAAGAAGAAACCGACGAGCGACTAATTTCTTGGAAAAATCACAAGACTTTTCCCGGTACTACTACGTTTCTAAGTTAAAAATAAATTTAACTAGAAAATTGTCTGACATTGTCAATTTTTTATGAACGTTTTAATATCAAAAGCAAACTGACGTTTAAATTGAAAAATACATATTATAATTATTATCTCTTATGTTTTCAACATTAAACAGAAAAAAAAAGAAACTGTAGTGCTTTGCCCAACTACAAGTATATATTATAGTTTTAGCATACGGCTACAGCTAGTGTCTAGAACGATGGGAATCACGTTCACGTTCTCTGTCTCGATCGCGATCGGATTCGCGTCTACTCGTATCTCCGGCTCCGCGTTCCCTCTCCCGTTCACGCTCTCCGCGTTCCCGATAGCGGTCGTCGTAATATCGTGACTTTGGTTGTACTTCAGGAACAGCTTCCGCCGTTTCCGGTGGCGATTTATTCCGAGGACGCACCGTCCTCGATGTACTGTTCAAGAAATGTTTCGTTAAAAAAAAAAAACCCTTTGCACTCCGGGAATGCCGGCGGAAGTGAAAACTTGAATATTAACGTCTTACGAATTTTCGATCAAAATGGTTTGTATCATAGATTGCATTTTTATGTACGATATTTCAACGCTAGATGTCTAACGTTGTATAAAAAGTATCTGGCAATTACTATCACTTAGAGAGTCTCACCCAGTTCTTACTGACCTGACGCGAGTTTAACATTTTTTACCCATTACAAAAAAAGTGTACAACGCCGCTAAAGAAGTTTTCACTTCAAAAAACGTCTCACTGCAGATATTAGAGACGGACATTTATCCAGAATCTATGATTCGAGAAAGTTCTTGACGAGTTTTTGTCTACAAATGATTTTTTATTACGTCATATTAACTCATTCACTGATTTGCCTTTTAGTTTTGAAATTAAAATTGGAAACTTTGAAGGGTTGAATAAACGATACAGAAACAACATGATTCATGGCGCGCATTTGACACTATTGCGTTTGTTATACAAAAGTGCAATCGTGGATTATATATACCCAATGTACACTTTTCAGTAGGTTTGTTCCAAGCAGCCACGAACGGTAACAGAACCGTACACAGTCTTGTTTCTGCGCAAGACTGTCTTGCGCACTAGCTCAAAAATCGATACTGCGCAACACAGTCTTGCGCAGAAACAAGACTGTGTACGGTTCTGTTACCGTTCGCGGCTGCTTGGAACAAACCTAGTGTAAATTGCATAGTTATTGACACTAGGTACACGTAAAAACTCTTTACAACCAGCGAAACTTTTTTGTTTTTGATTATTTAGGGACTAAACTAACCTAGAAAAATTAATTTAAAAAAATGTGTACCCCTGCTTGACAGTGAAAATAACCAGTACGAAATAACCGCGCGAAGCCAGTTGCGTTCACAAAAATTAATGTTTGGGGCAAAAAAAATGTGTCGATAGTTACGCCCGTACAGAGAAATGCCCTCTAAATACACTGATGCTGGGATTACTGGAAGCACTGTTCGAAAAAATGATTTGAAAATGACCTTACAGATTATTCTCTAAATGGGTAAAATCTTGCAGAATTTGAAATCGATTTTGTTAAAAAAATAATTGATCGATTGACACGAGATTTCTTTTAAGGGTACGCAGTAAGTCAAAGAATTTCAGTTTTCTACTTGAGTAACGTAGTATATAATTTGGCAACACCGCATGTTGTTCTTTGTCTATGACCGCATGCCCTGCCATAGTTACAAGTGGTTATGTACGCAGCATAAATCAGCACGTGGTGTCAAATTGCCATGTTTATGAATTGCTAAAAAGCTCGGCTTTGTTTTAGTTATTTCTATTAACATAAGCAAGCTTTATACGTTTTGGAAAAAGAAAAATGTTCATAGAATATTCGTTTATATTTCCTGAAAATTTTATCAAAATCTGTTTGTCAATTCCAACGCAATAAATGATGGAGTGTGTCAAAATCACAGATTTCCATAATTAAGTGCAACGAAATAAAATTATCAATATCTTTTTTCAAAGTCAACCAAAAATCACAAAAATTTAACTGAGTCATTTTTCAAAAGGTTTTGACATATTTGCAAATTTTCGTAATTTTCTGTTTGTAAATTCATTTATCGAGGGTACTTCCTTAAACTATGTATATGGTTGTTTGTACAATTTCCACTTCAAAACATTTTTCTACGCATACTGATACAAATTTAACTTGAAAAGCGATCTTTTTTACATTGATCAATCGTTTGTTTTTGTGCGAGTACGATCCACTGTTCTACATACGATTGTATTTATAGCTCCGCTCCAACCTCCTTGCGAAAGGTAATATTAGTCAGTCTTGCGCAGTAGCTAAAACGAAACTGTATGTATCGGTTTTTGAGCTACTGCGTAAGATTGCGACCGTTTGCAGAGAGGTTGGAACAGAGCTTGTATGATCACAATCTAAGGTCATTGTCAAAACAGTTTTTTTTGACGATTTGTGCAACCCGGCATTAGTACGGCAAATCGTGTCAACACCGATCTCGATTTGTGCACCTACAACGAGTCTATCCTATTGTAACATTAATTCTCTTTCTCTCTCTCTCTCTTTTTTTTTTGAGGTGATAACGTCTTATAAATTGATAAAACACCGGCTGCATGCATGAAAAAGTGTAACGTTCCTAACGTTCCGCCTGACCCTGTGCGTGCTTTTCTCGAAAACGGCCCTAACGATTTGGATGAAATTTACTGAAAAGGAATTTTGGGGGGCAAAAAATCGTTTTAGCTAGGTCTCATCTCTCGAAAAAATCGTTTTCTTACAAATTTTATCATTATAAAAATCAATTTTTTGACGTATGAAAATACTTAAATATTGTAAGTAGGTTTTGGAATTTTATATAAACAGTGAAACAATTGTTTTCAAAATATTATGACAGCTAATCTTTGAGACTTAAAATAAATACGAAAGAAAGAAAGTTAAAAAAAACAATTATATTATAGGTGGTGAGTAATTTAAATAAATAAAATTAACCTAAATTTGAAGCGAAAGATGCAATATCATAGATTCGAATTATTATAATTATTATATAAATTTAGGTTATGTATTACGGAATACGTTATCACGTAAAACTATCGTCCGTAAACCGACTTTACAGACAATCCATTTTTTTTTTTTTGAACTTTAAAGATTTGTAATGTGTTGTTTTCTCTAGAGTCGTTAGTGATTTTCCAAATAATAACAACCTTCAATTTTCCAGCGTAGCTAAGGAAAAACTAATTTTGACAATAATACAAAAAAGAGAAAGAGAATTAATGTAACAAAGCTTGCTACATTATAAGTTCGTTCCAAGCAGCCGCGAACGGTAATAAAACCGTACACAGTCTTGTTACTGCGCAAGACTGTCTTGCGCAGTAACGATTTTTGAGCTAGTGCGCAAATTAGTCTTGCGCAGTGACAAGACTGTGTACGGTTTTATTACCGTTCACGGCTGCTTGGAACGAACCTTATGTAATGAAAAAGAAAACAACAACTCACCTTTCTTCCCGGCTCCTGTCTCTGTAGTCTCTCTCGCGTTCCCTTTCGCCACGGCTGCGAGACCTTTCCCTCGGCTCTCTCGGTTCACGAGCGTACGTGTCTGAATAATAACGATCGCGCTCGCGTTCGCGGTCGCGATCACGATCGCGCTCGCGTTCCCTGCTCCGCTCGCGATATCTAGACGGCGATCTGTCACGGGGCCTCTTGCTTCTGTGCGATCTTTCCCTGGATCGCGATCTGTCACGACGATTTGAACCGTAACTTTTAGCCTCGACGCCATGCAACGTGTCTTGTAACGAGCTAATTAATATTTTGCAACGATCGTCGTTAGCGACTTTTGATTGCTTGATTAGTGAAATAGCCGTGACGAGGGTTTCTATCGCACTGGCGTATTCCCCGGCTGCCGCATCGGATACTGCGCGGGCTATCGCTGAGCTTGATACCGTTCGATTGCGACCCATTATGTCTTCAAATTCTTGTTCGGATAGCGGAGGAGCTTCTGAACGGTGTTCTGGACCAGGTGGACCGGCATACATCGGTTGCTGAAAAATCAAAACAAAATCTAAGCGAGCGAACAAAAACATACATTGCATTTTTAATAATTTGAAATTATAATGAAAGAATTAGGCTTTCGAAAAAAAAATATTATCGATTTTTTTATTGTATTTTAAAACTTAATTATAAATAATATTGATAATCGATGCGAAAAACTTTCAAAAAACTTTTTTTAAATTAATTATAAGCAATTTAAAATTGAAAAAATATTTAAAAAATCACGTGACTGCAAACGCACTAAAATTGTTTTTGACAGTTGTGACGTCATAATGGTAAAATGTATATACGCAGTATACTATCATGTGTATTGACTAAAACATTATGACGTCACATTATGTTCGGGAAATGTCGGCGCGTTCTCGGAACTGGGTACAAACATTTATTTTTAATTTGATATAACTTTTGAATTATAACGAAAATAAAAAAAAGAAAAATAGTTTTGCTATAAAACTTATATACGATCTTTCCATTTATGACAAAAAAAATTTCATTCAAAAGCCCAATTAACTCATGTACCTTGTCCCTGACAGACAGTAGAAAAAAGTTAAAATAGAAAATCGCTTCTGTATAGGGTCAAGATTCCTCAAAAGATTAGTTCAACAACAATTCATTAGCGACATTTAACAATAGTTATAAAAAACAGTTGATATCATAACTTCTTTATCAAAACCTTCCTATTGCATTTAAATGTTTATTTTTTGCAAATCGGTTCAGCAACATAACAAACATTACGAGGAAAAAATACACGTAATGGAATGCAAATTATTATTAGATTATATGCCCAAACAAAATATTTCTCGTGCACGTAATTAGAAATTTAACTAAAATTCAAAATTTATAAAATAAATTAAAATTTCTAGCCAATTAGGCGACGGGACCATTCCAACTAAATATTGACATTTGATATAGTATAATAACGAAAATAAAATTTCTGATATCGCGTGAGGTGACGCGGGTAACAGCTAGTATTCAATATGATATTTACTATTCATTGCCATGGTTACCTACATGCTCCATGTCATGCATAAATTAAGCATGGTTAACTAGTTTATTTCTGTCAGATCTACAAAACAAAAGAACAGATGATTTTTTTATTTTCAAAATATTTCCGAAACTATTAAGTTTAAAACAAAAAAATTTAGACAAAACTTTCTTGAAAAAATAAATAGAATAATAAGCCGTTATGAAAAGTATAGCAACATTATCTAAAAAACACCGTTATAGCATATATCTCTTCTGCGCATGTGCCGATTTTCCCCAAAAACAATAGGGCTCTTCATATTTGCATACCAAACATGCTCCCAAAATTAAGTTTCAATCCGTTTGACCTGTATTGTGCTCACAGACTAAAGGCCCCCATACACCTCGTTCTTTTTTGGCAGTTTTAACCGCCGGGTAAAACTGTACGGTTAAACACGAACAACGGCCATCCCCATACACCTCGTTCTTTTATGGCAGTTTTAACCGCACGGTTAAAACTGTACGGTTAATTTAAACACGAACAACGGCCATATCCACACAGAGGCGTAGTTTCGTTCAGTTTTTCTGAAGTCGTGGCATCATTAATACGATCTGCTTTGATGGAAAATACAATAATATTGATATTATTTTATGTTTAATAAACATTAATAAACAATATAATGCAAAAATAATTAATAAAATTGATTGATATTTGTCTAAATTAGAGTGTTTTATTTGACACCATTATTTTTTCCTCTAAATTAATCAATATGTTTATAGCAATTTTCATTTATTTTTGTCAAAATTGCTTAGCACTAAAACGGTTAAAATATAAATCAATACTCAAACTAATTACAATCATTTAATTAATATGACTTATTTGCTGTACGTTGCACCACTGAATAAACACGTCGATTCTTATCGGAAAGCGCCACACATTACGATTTAAAACGACAACCAGCAAACACGTCGTTTTAAAATCAAGATTCGGCAGATAAAAAAACTGCCGTGTTTCATCGACAGTTTTTGCCCATACACTTCGGTTTTGACCGACGTGTTTTATCGTGACGATGAAAACTGCCAAAAAAGAACGAGGTGTATGGGGGCCTTAACAGACGTACAGAGTTTTTCCAAAAATATGTTTTTTGGATTCATGGGACCTCAAAACGAAAAAAATATTGTAAAGTTTTGAAATGTGAATATTGACCTGAACTAGTACCATTCCCCACTTGTGGATTGGAATGGTAAAAATAAAAAACAGTTGTGTGGTTTTAAGAAACCACGACGCAAGTGAAACTTTTATTGGATTATAGGCGTTGGATTGTAGACACTTATCCATCACGATTAATTATAAACAACAATATTTACATGAATACACGAATAAAAACATGTAAACACTGTACAGCACTTGCCCGCATGACAGACTGACTATGTGTTATACATACTACACGGTCAGCTGATGCTAACCATGGGCGCCGCCATATTGGCCTTGGCTGCTCTGCCGAGCGCCTACTCCGAGCGCCTTTCACTTTACCCCTACTCCGCGGCCGCCTGTAATGCGACGTGCAACAGACGGCCAGAAAAATTCGGGGCGATAGAATAAAAGTTTCACTTTAAAAAGAATCCTAAAATAAATTGCAAATAATCAAAACGTCTAAACACTTGGAACATGCTGCTTCGACACAATGTATGAGTAAAAGCACATTAAGTCAATTATTGTACGGTAGTATTTTGCCAATTGTGACTAAGTTTTACAAAAATATGTAGCGCGCGATGGTTTAATATATTAAACGCTCCGCATAGGTTAGCTCACCGAAATGCTGAATAGATAGCTTATGATTAAAGTAAAATCCCATTAGGTGATATTAAAAACAAGTGAAAACGCTGTCGCGCGCCCAATTTTTAACGCGGTTATTTCGCAAAATACTTAAAAAAAACTGAACCACAAAAATGTTTCTGCAATTACGAGATGGCAAAGAAATACCGTACAAAGCAAAGAACAAGTAAAATAATAATGCTATATTAGAACACTACACACATTACGAATCTGTACCCCTTGAGGCGGCCCGTATCCATGAGGTGGACCGTGCGGAGGTCCGTTAGCAGGTCCGTGCGGTGGTCCTATGGGAGGACCGTGAGGAGGACCCATTGGCGGACCGTGCTGTTGGGGTGGACCACCCGGATGAGGTTGCATCGGCTGTTGATGCGGCGGAGCACCTCCTGTAACACGAATGGAACAAAAAAAAAATTACCATGTTATTCAATCAAAGATAGAGTACGGGCTCGATAATCCGACTTCTTCGGCAATTCGGTCACTCGCTTGTCTTTATTATGTACGAACTTTGCAGTCGGGATTTCTGCAGTTTCCGTAATCAAGTATTGTTTTCAAGCAGGTAAGCAAGTAAAACAAGAAATTCTCGAGAAATTAACAAATGCAGTTCTGAATATTAAGCGAACTAAAATTGCGTACTTTATGCATCAATATGATATATTGTAACAAAATGAACACGATTATTAAGTACAATTTGTTATCTTGTTAATGTTTGAATATTTTATATACAGTATGTAAACGCGTAAGGTGCACATAGAGAAATTAGCATTGGGAAAAAATACTTGGATCAGAGTTAGCCATGACTGCATTAATTGTTATTTCTATTGAATTATCGTGGTAATCTTGAGGATTTCTATTTTATTTTGATTTATTTTTATTTTACTTGGCTTTTTTAATAATAAAAAGCTCTTATAAATCATTATTTTAATTTTTTGTACTAAAAAATTAAACAAAAAAACAACTCCATCTGTTTGGAAACATTTCATTCAAAAATTGTCTGACTGTATGCGCGTTGATAAATCAATGACCCAATGTCTTTAGGTTCAACACGAATAGGTGGAGATATTTGATCTCGCACCATATTTAAGTATTTTTGGGAATTTAATGTCCCATTAATAAAAAAAGTCCGATTATGTTGTAATCATTTGAATATTTTCTTCCGTAGTATAGACATTCATTTTGCAAAAGAATATTATCTGTCAAATTGAAAAACAAGATTTCAAGGCTCACTCTGATCCAGTCGTTTTTTCCCAATGTTAATTTCCCTATGTGCACCTTACGTGTTTACATTCTGTAGACGTTTAATAAGTTCTCAACCATATTTTGTATTGAATTAAAAATCCAGATCACCTGTCTTTAATTAATCCGGATTATCAAACTGTACTGTATTCACAAAAAAAATTAATGGCAAAATAAATCGAACTATAAAACTCATTGTCCGAAACGAAATCTCACCCTGTTGGAAGAATGCTGGATTTACATGCGGTGCTGGAGCTCCATGCGGTCCCTGTGGAGGACCCTGAGGTGGGCCATGCGGACCCGGCGGAGGGCCACCCATCGGTCCCGGAGGTCCTCGTGGAGGATGCCCGGGAGGTCCTTGCATATGAGGAGGAGCCTGATTATGTGGCGGAAAACCTTGATGCATCACTGGCCGATTCCATTCAGGTCTTGGTCCTCCTGGTCCGGGAGGACCGTGATTCATTGGTGGACCACGCGGCGGTCCACCAGGAGCTCCCTGAGGACCTCCTTGGAATGGCTAAACAATTTTATATAAAGTTTATTAAATATATGAATAGTAAATACTTAGACATTGTATAAAAAATGAAATCGTCCATTTGCGTAGACTATAGAGTACAGCAGAAGAATAGTTATTGGCGTAACTAGTAGTCTAAGTCATTCATCGCGCTGACAGGTCATGACTTAGCCTACAAGTTGCGCCCATAATTTTATTCAACAATTGCGCGTTATTCATGTTTTAATTATAACGAGATGTTGTAAATATCTATTTATTTCTTTATAAAAAAAACTGTCAATACTAACAGCACCAAACAGCACGATTCAATGTTTTGGTTTGAGGTTAGCCGGTTATGAATAAACTCCATGTCGAAAACATTCGGCCTCTCAATTTTTGTCTCAATGGGTAACAACGGAGTTGTTGTTACCGACTATTTCGTTACGACTCAGAAAATAGTTACGTTTATTTTCATTACTCCACAATGGCCGAGCTAGTAGGAATCTTCATTGAGTTATGACAAGTAATTGTCACCAGTCGGTAAATGGCTATTTAGGGTTCGGTTTTTAGGCATGATAAAACATGAATAACGCGCATGAGTTGAATAAAAGTGTTTTTAAAATGAAGTCTTTTGTAGTTGAATCTGTAAGCGTATGTATGAAGTTGATTTCCATTCATTTCATTATTACATTTTCCACACCAATGTGATTTTCTTTAATATTAATACAAACACAAGGCACATTTTTAGTTTATTCATAAAAATTATAAGTTGTCGAAAAATAGGTAAAAAAAAAAACAAAAAAAAAATCCATAGCGAATACTACAAACTGTAACGATTTGTTCCGAGAATGGCCTAGTGTCAATACTCATTTTACAGAGAAAAATGTTAAAAATTTTAAATTTTACTAAATACAATAATAGTTTAAGCTTCCATGACAGAAAAAGTTACCCCAAAGAACACCTCAAAATTATAAAGTGAAAATGGCTGAAAAACATGTCAGAAACACGTTACGCCCGCCAGACAAGTAAAAATTTATTAATTGTTATTTTTTATGAATTTTTGAATAAAAAAAAAACACGATTTTACTTTCCAAAACACCTGCTTGAAATTTATACAATTTGTAGTAAATAATGAACCATTTTTGAAAAAATTGGTCTGACTGACAATTTTTGTTAATAAATTTGTCAGACTTCATTTGTTATAAATTTTTTTGTTTATGAAGTCTGTCATAGTAAAAAACATTTTTTCGCACAGACCAATTTTTGTGCATAAAATAGATGTCAAACCTTCTTTCAGAAAAAAATTAAGGTGGTGTTTTGACACGGCCCTTGTAAAAGCTAATTTGTTTATAAAAAAAACGCTATTTTGATGAAAAATGTATTAAAATATATAAAAGGGATCTACCATATTAGTTAGAATAAAAAAAAAAAAAAATTTCTAGTTAGCAACGATTATACCATATTTTTTCATTAAATGCGACCACATTTTTTAATGAAAAAATATGGGAGCTTTAACAATAAAATCTTGTTCGCCGGACCAAATTTGCAGACATTTTAATTTAATCTTCATAGATAACAATTTTTAACTATGATAGCAAGAACGTAACTGTATACAAGTATGCCAAATATTCGCTTTTGAATTTGATTCAATGTAACAGAAGACAGCGGACAAAGTCTTCATTAAGAAATGAAATGAAAAGTTATTTTTATATATTTTAATGTCTTGTAAACAAAATTATGTAATTTTGTTGGAACAAAGTTTTTAGTCATAATTAAAGTAAGCCTGCTCAGTTAAGGATTTTGTTTTCCTTACTACTCATATTATCTGGATTTAGGATTGTCCAGATAGTCTATGATCCCAGTTACTCCGGATAAACGAGGTTTTACAGTAAATAATTTTTAAAGATATTCTTTCGACTGCTAGCTATCATTTTTTAAAATAAAAAAAAAACAAAAATTAATTCCCGGATTAATATTAAACAGAACATACCATTCCCGGAGGTCTGTGTTGTGGTCCTTGAGGAACTTGTGGTGGACCGTTAGGTCGAGGTGGCCCATTAGGTCTAGGTCCATTGGGATTCCACTGTTGTTGAAATCTCGGAGGCCCCTGATTCGGTGGCATCATTTGACCAGGAGGAGGTCCTTGCATCGGAGGGCCTTGCATTCTAGGCGGCGGTCCACCAGGCGCTCCGGGTGGCGGCATTCCTGGTGGTGGGACAGGACCTCGCGGACCTTGACCGGGAGGCATCATCATACGCGGCGCATTGGGATGCTGGTGGGGACCTGGAGGAGCATTAGGATGTTGATGGTGAGGAGGAAAGGCCCCAGGGTTTGGACCCCTGGGGCCTGGATTAGGTTGAGGTGCAGGTCTAGTTTTAGACTGACTTTCAAATTGATTTAAAGCTTGTTTAGTTGGTAATGTCACCACTGGTAGCTGTCCGTGAAGTTCCTTCTTGGATAGTCTTTCCATGCACATTCTCATACTTTGATCGGAGCCCAGTGAGATGACACAAAATCCTTTCGATTGTCCATTGGCTCGATTTTCAAAAAACTTTACTTCCAAGAAATCTGTTACACCGATATCTATTACAGCATCGGTAATATCCTGATCGGTAGTCCACTGCAAAAAAAAAAAATAATAACAATAACAGTTATTGCTACAGGTGTAAAAAAAAAAATTGCACTCCGGGAGTGCCGGCAGAAGTGAAAACTTGAATATTACCTCTACTCTCCATCCGTCTTACGAATTTTCGATCAGGTCACGTGTCCTGACGCGAGTTTAACATTATTTACCCATTACAAAAAAAGTGTACAACGCCGCTAAAGAAGTTTTCACTTCAAAAATATTAAAGATAAAAGTTTTTACCCATGTCAAATTTCCAACATACAGTTGGTAGCGTCGGCCTATTGTATTGGGTTGAATATTATTTCCCAATTGATGGTAAGGCGGGGCACCATTGGCTTCCTCGCCATTTGGAGGAGGAGGGCCACCAGGATGAGGATGCTGGCCTTCTATAGACTCTTCAGGTCCTCCGCCAGACGGCGCTGCAATTACGTCATCGTATAAATCGACTCCTTCGGCAGCAAATTCATCCTAAAATAATCGAAATTTTAGATACCTTGGCTGAAAATGATGTCAGTAAAACAAGGTTAACTTTTCTAGTAGTTTGCCTGGACACATGGTAAAGAAGTCATATATTTTTATTATTGTAGTGTGTTGACTGGTCACTGCTAAACTAGATAGCAAGACAGCAGCTGAACAAATTGCATTGTAGACAAGCACAAACGATAAGTAATAATGACAATACATAATTTTGTGGCGAAATATTATAATTTGTTTACTAATGTTGACATAAATTGTTCTACTGAAATAAAAATAATAAATGTGGTATCTCCCAAAGCGTCCTAAATGCCAGAGAAATATGGCGCTGTTAGTATTCAGTGAAATTAGCCGGCAAAGATGTCAACAAAACAGATAATGTAAAATTAGAAGAAAATCGTTTTGAAAATTATTAAAAAATTCAAAATATGTTGCTAATTAAAAATAAAACAATTGTACCAATATTACCTGTGCAAAATCTTGTTCAATATCATCGGCATATAAATCGATATCTACACCATCCGCCATTTTCCAAACGATTGATGATGTCATTACATGCCTGTCAAATACCAACATACAGAAAGTTTGAAAAATAATTTTTTTTTTCTAATTCTAGCCCCTAGAGCTTAGGCCCTAGACGAAATAAATTCATTTTTTTTCCTAATAGACACTAGAATTGTAAACATGACTATCCAGCTTAAATTATTTGTTATCCATGGATTGCGGTTTAATACAACACAAATTTCGGAATAGATCTAAACTTCGATGAGAATAAATTCCGGACTTAATCCTATGTTCGATCATTTTTTGACGGTTAGCAGAATTGTCAATTCAAAACTTGACAAAGCTGGTTCAGCTACCTGGTCAACTTTAAAAGTTCAAACAAAGAACTTATGACTTCAATTTGCCGGTATTGGAGTTGTCTTTTTAGATAAAAATATAAGACAATTATGGAAATTCCATCCACATCCAAACGTCCATCAAATGCAAGGTATGTAAATATAAAGTCGATTGAACAGTACGACTGATACAAAAACAGGGGTGTGACATTGCGTAAAATATTTTCTTTTAGATCTTCAGGCATCCCAAGACTTAGAAGAAGCAATTCTTCCTCATCGTTACCGAGAAGCTCCCAACATATTTCTAGGCCGTCGCGATCCTCAAAACATGTAAGTATAATTTAGGAGCATCAGCTAAAAATAGACAGGTAAAATATAAAGCTACTTGCCATAATAAAACTTCGAAGGATAATAATTTGGATCAATACTATGAAATTTGTGAGAACATAATAAAATTTAAGTGTCGTAACTCGTCTCAAAGTATTCGATTTTCTAGGCTGGCACGGCGATTTTCAAATTTATGTTAAAAAATGGTTGTCTGTAAAGTCGGTTTACGGACGATAGTTTTACGTGATAACGTATTCCGTAATACATAACCTAAACCTCCCAAAATTTGGTTTCAATCCGCTTATCCTTGGTGTCGGAATGATAAGAAATGTCAAAAGTGACGTTTGCAACTTACAAAGTATTATGTTCTAATAATAATTAGTTATTCCAATACTTAACTTAGCAGGCTTTGCATTTCACAATATACTAATGTCAAAAAATTGAATTAAACATTAGAAATGCAGCTGTTTTCATGTTAAGACAAGACATACGTTTGCTTCTAATTTCCATGTACGGCAAACAAAGACAACCGACCGCGTCGCGTCATGCATTACACAACATTGCATTTATACAGCTATTTTTCTATATAAATTTGTATAAAATATTTTTCTATATAAATTTGTATAAAAAAACTGTTTAGGCAAATTCTGTTATACGAAATCTATGTAAAATGTTCTCCTCTTTCGTTTAAGACTGGTTTCAAACCGATCTGATTTAAATTGAGCGAGAAATTAGCAAAAAGCACGCACAGGGTCAGGCGGAACGTTACGCGTTAGGAACGTTACGTTACACTTTTTCGAACATGCTGCCGGTGTTTTATCAATTTATAATATTGGTGATTCATCAATTTATAAGACGTTATCACGTCAAAAATA
Organism: Xanthostigma xanthostigma; assembly: GCA_963575645.1. Taxonomy (NCBI): domain Eukaryota; kingdom Metazoa; phylum Arthropoda; class Insecta; order Raphidioptera; family Raphidiidae; genus Xanthostigma; species Xanthostigma xanthostigma. The sequence continues at coordinate 2,116,134 of OY754469.1, read as the reverse complement.
ATGTTTTAATAAGTGCACTTATTTGTTTTATAGACAGCAACACCTCGAACTCCACGATCCGCGAGTACAGATTGCCAATCGATACGCAGTAGTTCAGTTGCAAGAAGCGGCTTATCATACTCAGCTGAAAAACTTTCAAAGGACCCAAGGCTCCATAAAGATTCGAGACCTATACAAGACAAACAGTGGCAACACAAACAACAAAAAATGGTGATTCAATTTTTTTTTTAGATAAAAGTTTTCCAAAACACTGACTTATTTTTGATTTTATAGAAAATCTTTATAATTATTAATAACAGTAGTAGTTTGAAAAATAGCGATAAATATCTCAAAAAAATGTAATTTTTAAATTCAATTTTAATAAGATTGATCGAAAAAATATCTGCACCCACAAAATCTCGTAAATTATTTTAAGGTTATACGCCCGATAGAGCAATGTATAGATAATACGCTGAAATTTTAATATGTTAATTATGGATATCTCATATTCAACTGCATTTTTTAAAAAACATTGACCGTCTAGTTTTCAAGTTATTAATTATTAAAAATGCGATTTTTAACACAATGATAAATGAGAAGACTGACCGGAAGTGTATATAAAAATAAGATTAAACCAAATTGGCTATAGACAAATTTTTAAAAAACTGATTATTGAAAGTTTGACTCTTTTAGATAATGTAGAAATTAAAAAAACTAAACTTTCCCGTGCAGTTTTCGAGAAATATTAATTAAAAATTTTCGAAACAACTCTCAAAATCTCTATTTTCTAGTTTTGAATTATGTCACCATGAAAACCAGATTACACGAAAAGTTTTTCATAAATTTTGTTTTTATTAAATAATTTTTTTGACGTAGCTAATAACTAAAACTTGAAAATTGGATATTATCTCATTTACCGTGTATTAAAAATTGCATTTAATATCCAATAACTCAGAAACTATAAGTCTAACGGTTCAAAGGTTTTTAAAACCAAAACGTAAGATAAAATCATTCGTGTACACTGGGCTTAATTAAATATACTGCTAAAGTCACAACTTTATGATATTATGTCAAATGTTTAAATATTATTTCTTAAATATTAAAAAATAAAGCTATGATCAACAGGATATAATATTTCCATAAGAAATAATAAAAAGAAATAATAAATTTACCAAGTCATATAACATTTTTTTATTACAACAAAAAACGGACGCAGTTTTTACTAATACGGTCGAGAGCGTATAACCTTAACGTATATAGCTATGTTCCAACCTCTCTGCGAATGGCAATATTATCGTCATAGTAATATAACGTAGCCAAAATGAATAATCGGTTTTGTGCGCATATGTCGACATTGCTTTCTTTTTTGGGGGCTTAAAAGACAGTTCTAGAATCGTTTTAATCTCGGTTGGAACACATTTTAGCTACTGCGCATGACTGTGACGATATTACCGTTCATAGAGAGGACGGAACAGAGCTAATGTTTGTTCATATGAAAAAAACATTCGATTGACAAAACAAAAAGAAGAATTGAATGAAAAACTGATTATATATTGAAAATTGCTTCTTTTTAGGTTGAAAGCTTTTTTAAAGACTATCCTAGAGGCCTTGATATTTTGAATAATGGCAAAACCATAAGACCATTGACCACAAAAATGTTTGTGGAAAGTTGCGACTTTTTGTTTAAAATGTTAGATGATAGAATAAGTATCACAACTGCAAATTATGTGGAAGAATTACCTATCTTACTTAAGAAGTTAGTATATCCTGCAACTGTGCCAAAATCACTTTTATCAGCAGGTAACGATTATAGGTGTGTTTATTGGCAAGTTCTGAACTGCTAAACGATATGTCGATAATTGTATATGGAACACTTTGTACACAATTGCTTGTTTGTCGGTCAAATTCACGAGTTTTTCGGACTGCTTAACGTGGTTTTAGCGGGTCTAGGCTCCTAGAACAGTCAGAATCAAGTTTAAACAGTCTGAAGAATCACAGTATTTGACCAACAAACTATGTTCGAAGATGTCAGACACATCAGATCAGAAATTTACCAACAAACACACCCAATACTTTATTTTATGTAGTAGTTATTAGTGATGTGCCGGATATCCGTATCCGCGGATATCTGAGGGAGAAGAAAGATCCGTATCCGTTAGTTTTTGGCGGATCTTTTACCTTATTAATTTTCAATTCATAGTTGAAATTTTATATATATAGGTGATTAGGTAATAATGAAAACCTGTTAAATTCCATTCAGATTATTTTTTATTTTATTAAATCGTATTTGGCACCTTTATATTGCAAACATTTATTGTAGTGAGTACCATACTAATAGTAGGTACATAACTCAAAGGTACTAAATCAACTATCTTTATAATGAGATATTGCACATCGATCTTTGGAAAGAGACAATCTGTTATGAGAGTTAAGTCAATAACTTTTTCCCATAACAGATAGTCTCTTTCCAAAGGTCGATGTGCAATATTTACCGCCACGTATTCTAAGAAAGTTAAGATCCGTATCCGCGGATCTTGAAACCAAAAATCCTTATTCAGATTCGTATCCGCGTCTGTTATGACATAAAGTCGAGAAAAAGGACGTTAAACGCATTATTATTATTTTCAACTTGACATGTTTTTTTTTAGTAAACATTCCTCGTTCGTGGCCCCCGGTTTTAGCAATACTGAGCTGGCTGGTCGAATTGGTTCAGATGAGTGAATTAGCTGTTCCTGATACAATATTTTACGCAAATGCTGATGTAGATGAGAACCTTCGGTTAACTAAGGTATTCGTAAAATTTATTTGGAATCTGTTATATTTTCTCATTTTTCAGTTTTTATAAGACAGTAATATAATTAATGAAATTTTCTATTTGCTTAGATGTACTTAGAAAATTGCATCAAAGCGTATTGCTTGTATTTAGAATCGGTTGATTATGAAACAGTCGTTGATGATATGGAGAATGTAACAGGTCAGTAATCATATATATTAATACGCTAAGGTTAAAGATGTTTGCCTCCCTTTTTAGAAAAAACCTCACAATTACTCCACATAAGTTATATATCATTTTACAGATAATTGCTTGCTCTACTGACATCGACATCTAAAAAATTTATTATTGCTTTTGTTTTTGTAAATTAATTAAAATACAGCAACGCTGAACAACGTCTGCCATCTGACGGCTATAATTTTGAAACAACGTCAACACTTCGATCTGTCATCTGACCTTCATATTGTAATACAACAGACACAATACTGCATACTGCCATCTAACGGCTTTTTTTTTTAAACAGCGAGCAACGCTGAACAACGTCACAGCAATGCTGCATGATGCCATCTGACGGCTTAGCTCAACGCTTTTGCTACTTGCGCCTCTATATGACAATTATAGTAAAATATTTTTTCGATCTGTCATCTGAGCTTCATATTGTAATACAACAAAAAGAAGAACGTTATAATCAGTGTGCAAAATTAGAAGCGAATTGAATACGTGCAATCATATTTAAAAAACAATTTTGTAAAGTGATAATTATTATACAGTAGAGACGCGTTAATCCGAACCTTCATAATCCGGATTCTTTGGTAATTCGGACAGTCGTTTGATAGTATTATGTACATTGTAGTCCGGATTTTTCCAGTTTCAGTAATCCGGATCATGATACTTAGTTATTGAGTAGCTGTACCGGCACTATTTGCGTCAACACTATTGGCCGGCGGTGTGTTACAAACAGTTACATACATTTTTGTTGCCGGAGAAGTGAGAGAAGTTAGGTGGTTTTAGTATGTATGTAGTCGTTGTCAAACTCAGATATAAATACATAGAGAACGCACTATGGCGCCGCGTAAACGATCACACGTTACTTTATCACTGCAAGTAAAAAACGAAATTCTTGACAAATTAAAAAAGGGAGCCTCAAATAAACAGTTAACCGCAAAATATGAGCATTTTAGTTTGTTTTCTTGATAATTAAAATTACATCCAGTAATCCGGACATTTTGATAATCCGGATCAGCTGTGTTTTAATTAGTCCGGATTATCGCGTCTCTACTGTACTTATTTAGTGCGAATAATTCGCACAGGTCACACTAGTATTTTTATATTCCTATATGTAATTTAGTTGTTTTGTTTTTTCAGGATATGACGTAAGATTGATTATGTGTATATTGTATTTTCAGCTAGTATTTTGGGAGGTACAGATGAAGAAACGGTATCTCTAGAGGAAAATCTCCAAACGCTGCAGGCTCAGATTCAGAAAGTGGAAGCTGAAGATGCTGTTGAAAAGGTAATATTTTAATAACGGCATTATTTTTTACGCGGAGGCCTCGTCACGTGTTTTGTCAACAAAGTAAAAAATAATCAGAAGAAAACGATTGAAATGTTAATTTTGTCAGTAAATGCGTGACAAATTAAATATTTTTGTGTTTTAGAGATACAATTATTTAATTACTGTAATTGATTCACGACTTCGTTTGCATAAATATAGTTTTTTGACTATCTTTTGTGCTCAGTTTCTCTTACGACTTTTGTAACTTTAAAGTGTTCGGCAACTGGCCAAAGACAAGAGTCAGGCCATAAACAATTAAAAAAAAAAAAAACTTTAAAATGTCATTTGTTTTCGATTAAATGGCGACCTTCATTTAGTTGAGAACAAATGACGTTCTTAAATCTAGATTTAAGGCGGAAAGCCGTACCAGAAACCCCAGTATTAAACATGTAAACACAGTTAAATCGGTTTAGTAGTTTTTTTTATCTAGGAACAAACGACAGACACTTAAATTCTTAAAATAGTTGATCAATTTGTTATTACAATTCAAGCTACGATTTTATATTTATTAGATTTGTTAAATTTTTACACAATTTTATTATTATTGACGTGATAACGTCTTATAAATTGATGAAACACCGGCTGCATGCCGAAAAAGTGTAACGTTCCGAAATGTGTCACGTTCCGCCTGACCCTGTGCGTGCAAGCGAGAGCGCAGTATAAGCGATAGAGAGTGTCGGTAAAAATATAGTTTGACAGCTACTAAAATTTAGGTTATGTATTATTAAATATGATATTCGAGCGGAATACGCTATCACGTAAAACTATCGTCCGTAAACCGACTTTACAGACAACCAATTTTTTTTTTTATCAGGATAAACTGAAATATTACGAGCACAAAAGAAAAATGTTGAATCAACTTAAAATTGATATCAAGCAGCTAGAAAATGAAGAGTCTGAAGATAAAAACGTCACTTCTAATTATGAAGAAAAAGAAAAACTAGCCCGTAAGTTTTTTTTTTGTTGGAAAGGAGGGGAACAATATTCGATTGATGGCTCAATCCGACATGAATTTGACAATCAATTTAACTTTAAAGGTGGCACTTCACATGGCTATTTGTGTTCGCTATTGGGTGTTTGTTGTATTTGGCAAAATATATGACGTTCAAGACAAACATGCAAATAGAGGCAAATACGACTATCCACACATGGCAGTCAAATAGCAAACACACAAACATTTGGCAGCAGAACACAGGTTCAAAATTCCAGGAATTTTAGCACTGTTTCATTGTCCCAATTCATTTTCAATAGTAATTGTTCCAGTTCTCGCTCACAGCGCAGACACAAAAATACTGCACGTCCGTACAGGTTCACGGCGCGTGCGCTTCTGAATATAGCCATTGTGTGGACGGTTATTTGCCTATTTGACTCCTTTGATGTGCCTCGAAAAACCGACAAGCGCACGGTAACGCGTATTTGGTATTGGCCTTATTTGTCAAATAGGCAAATAAGGCCAACACTTTGTCAAATAGACCTTCCACACTTGGTAATTGTATGCCAAATACACAAATACAAATAGCCATGTGAAGTGCCGGCATAAAAGCCCAAACATGGATATTTTGGTCCATTATGTAATTTGACGCATTTTCGTTGTGCATCTAGGCGAAAACATGAAAACATTACAAAAAGAAGCAAGCAGTTTGCAAGAAGAGTACAAAAATCAACCCATCGGACCTAAAAAACGAGATTCTATAGTAGATGAGTGTAAGGAATTGGAGCAGATGATAGCACGAAAGGATCAAGTTTTATCTCATCAAAAGGAGATACTATACACATCTGAATTGCAAATGGCTGCAGTCTATAAGACGGTAAAGTGCATACACCCCAATTTAACATGCTGGGCTCCGCAAATATCAAATTCAACATTTTGTTAAGCCTGTTTAATAGTTTATTTCAAGATGACAAAGATTAAACCAAGTTTTAGAACATGTAAAATAATCCAAAACTTTAATCAAAGACTGTACCAGTAGAGACGTACTTTCATATCTAAATATCAGAATCGTTTCAAATTTGAAATTTAACCCTTTAGCAATTATTAAAATGTGCTGCTAAAATGAAAAAAAAATCGGCCTGACAGGACCGGACTTACAAATTTTATGAAAACGCAAGTTTACTGATATACTGAAGGGTGTATACAATTTGGTACAGATGTTGAATTGATATGCCGTATTGAAATTAAGTAAAAAAAATGTTGTTTTAAGGGGTGTATTAAGGTGTATTTTTTAATTTTGTCCAAAAACAAAGTTGAGTTCATACAATAGAACCACACTGCCTATAAAAGCAAATACACTATATTGTCGGCAGGGTTTGGCACTGCGACCTGAGTTTTTATTTGATGGTATTAATAAGATTGATTTTTTTCAGTACAACGAATTAGTGCTGAAATATACCAAACTCATAATGAGTCATTCCGCAAAGAATCCAGAATATGGGTCGCTTTTAGTTCCAGATTTGCGATATGCTGATCCCGAATTAAAGAATGTAAGTTTGTCACTTTTTAAAAATATTCCAATTTCAGTGAAATTTTGTAAACAGAAAACGTTACGATTTTTTATCTGCACGAAAGAACAAATGTTCTAACTGTAGTCAAAAATCCGCCTTAATATAACAATCTAAATTTTACAGATATTGTCTGAAAAATGTTCTGAAATCGAGGCGTTGGAACAGCAGAAGCGTTTGAAAATTATAGACTTAAAAAACAAGCTTGAAAATAATGATATCACGAAGGTAAGTTATCTACAATATATTTTGAATATAACAACATGCCGACTATAACAACCAAGCAATTGAGTTCTGTATAGCACGCCGTTTTACTATTTAATAGTAAAATATTTATCTAAAAATTATAAAAATATTAAACAATTTTAATTTCAGAAAAAAAATTTTGAGTGAATTTTTTTCATGTGGTGACATAATAAAAATACATTATTTTTATGTCATGACATAAAATTAAATGCTTATACATAGGAAGAGATAGGAAAAACGACGAATTATAATTATGTCATGACATAAAAATAATGTATTTTAATTATGTCATGACATAATAATAATGTATTTTTATGTTGGCATATAATTTTAATTAAAACATTATTATTATGTACATAATTTTAATTCAAAAATTTTTATTACGTACATAATTTTAATTCAAACATTTTTATTATGTACATAATTTTAATTCAAACATTTTTATTATGTACATAATTTTAATTCAAACATTTTTATTATGTACATAATTTTAATTCAAACATTTTTATTTTGTACATAATTTTAATTCAAACATTTTTATTAAAAAAATATTTCTGTTTTGACTTTTTAAATTTTAGATAATTTTTCTTCTACTATTAAATAGTAAAACGGCGTGCCATAGTTCTGTCTGATTTCTGTAATAAATATGAACAAAACGTATTGATTATTACGACATCGACTATAACGATAAATCGGTTGAATAAAAATTTGTACTTCAAAAATTTAAACTGATTTTTTTCTTTCTTTTTTAGCTTAATGAAAATATGGCCAAACGTGTTGAAGAACTGGAAGCGCTTGAATCACGAGTGGCTGAATTGAAGTTAGAACTGAAAGCTCAAGAAGAAACAACAAAAAGTGTATGCATAATTTTTTGTCGGTTAATTCGTATCAGCAAAAATGTTTTACTTATTTTTTTCATTAATCATTTTTTTTTTCATTTTTAGAATATAATAAATATTGAAAAAGAAAATAACTCTCTCAAACATAAAATACAAATGAATAAACTTACAGACGTGTCGGAAATAGAAAAAGAATTTAATAATTTTATACAGAGGTAAGTACAGATTCACACATTCACAGGATAAAATGTTGTCTGATTCAGAAATTTTTTTTTTTTTTTACTGTTGTCAAAATGGATAATCCGCTTCATTAAAAATGGATAAATTTATAAAATCAAGAATTACCTGTACATTTTGTTCATTATTAATTTGGGCACAAATTATAAGTAGTTTCTTAGCGCTGACAGTACAAAAAAACTTAAGCACAACTCTTATTCTCAAACAAAAAGTAATAGATCAGAGGTCCCCAAACTGTTTTGTCTCGTAGACCACTTGCCACGTTTTTCGGTTTTGGGTAGACCCCCTGCTTATCTGATATTGATTTTTTGCAAATTCATTAATTTCAAATGTATTTTTGACAACCGGTATAGTGTTACTCACTTTGCAAAGTTGAAAAGAATACAAATATACAATACACGTTACTATTAATTATTTATAGGAAAAATTAAAAAAAAGCAAAATGTAATCTCTTATAATAATTGTCTTACAGAAAAGCGGTAATTACATATCAAACCAACATTTTATGTCAAAAGGCAGAGCAGTTTTTCAAAGAACTGAAAGTAGTAATCAAGGAAGGCAGTGCAGCACAAAAACAGGTGAAGTGTTATCCTATTATTCAATTACATTTTATGTAGAATAGATTCAAGAAAACCCAGGGTATGCCCACAAAGGTTATCGGGTGTTCTAAATCGAACAGCGATTTGTTTTTTTTTTGACGTGATAACGTCTTATAAATTGATGAATCACCAATCTTATAAATTGATAAAACACCGGCTGCATGCACGAAAAAGTGTAACGTTCGTAACGCGTAACGTTCCGCCTGACCCTGTGCGTGCTTTTTGCTAATTTCTCGCTCAATTTAAATCAGATCGGTTTGAAACCAGTCTTAAACGAAAGAGGAGAACATTTTACATAGATTTCGTATAACAGAATTTGCCTAAACAGTTTTTTTATACAAATTTATATAGAAAAATAGCTGTATAAAGGCAATGTTGTCTAATGCATGACGCGACGCGGTCGGTCGTCTTTGTTTGCCGTACATGGAAATTAGAAAATAACGTATGTCTTGTCTTAACATGAAAACGGCTGCATTTCTAATGTTTAATTCAATTTTTTACATTAGTATTTTGTGAAATGCAACGCCTTCTAAGTTAAGTATTGGAATAACCAATTATTATTAGAACATAATACTTTGACAGTTGCAAACGTCACTTTTGACATTTCTTATCATTCCGACACCAAGGATAAGCGGATTGAAACCAAATTTTGGGAGGTTTAGGTTATGTATTACGGAATACGTTATCACGTAAAACTATCGTCTGTAAACCGACTTTACAGACAACCAATTTTTTTTAGATTTATCTCACTGTGTATATACTATTTTTTTATTGCAGGATATGGCTGAAATAGCAGAAATCTTGGAGAGCTTTTTATTTTAAATCAAGATTAAACAAAATACAACAATCTAAGAGTAAGGTCAGGGAACGTGGGATGCTATTTATTGTTTTCCATATAATATAACCAAAAAGAAGATGAAAATGTATACCTTTTTTCGGCATATTGATACTAATTTGTGTACAGTGTTTTAGTGTAACGTCAATGAGTGAAAATACGCAGTTTTTGATAATAAATATAAATGCATTAATTTTTATTTGTTCGTTTTTTTTTAAATGACAATAGGGTTATTGACAAAATTTCAAAAAGTATTTAAAATTAAAAAATAAAGGTATATGTACCCGTAAAAAATATTTTTTCTCATAAATATAACAGATTTGACTCATTATTAGTTGTTTTTTATTTTGACTTTAAATTCTGCGCTAAAACGTCAATTGACCTTGACAGCCATGTTTACTGATTGCCTACGTCACAGTAGGCAATCAGTAAACACTAAGCAAGCGGGTGCAACGTGACATATAGCATTATAACCAACAAAGTGTTGCATTTAATATGATTGACAGAGTACAATGAATACACCAGAGAACATACACTGAACAGAGATAACGAATACACATGGCAGTCAGTGGCACACAGCTACCGGCCATGTTGACTGATTAATGACGTCACGCGCTGTGATTGGTGTTTGAAATCACGTGACACAGGTTAAAAATCGTGATTTTATTTATTTATTTTAATATATTTAACGCACTTATTTAATAAAAATAATAATTCTAAACGATCATATTTTAGACCATAAACTTTGATTATAACACAGTTTTATATTTAATTTTAATCACTGTCAATAACCCTATTCATTACAAGCAGTAGTACACAATAGAATCTCGCCTAACTTAATCTTAGGAAACACTAGGACAGCTGCGTAAAAGATTTAATTAATGTTTATAATTATCTTCTGTACCATGTTTGAAGTGTGCTATGACGCTTTGCTTTACGTTGTAACTGAAGAATGGCATACATTAAGGCTTCTGCACTCGGAGGACATCCAGGAACATAAATATCGACCGGTATGATTCTGTCGCATCCCCTACATATTTAGAATTGATTATTTAAATTAATTAAATTTTAATGTCCGTTTTTTTTACACGCTTTATATTAGTTTCACTTGCAAGTTTGTATGTATGTTTGTTTGTAAACTCCGTTTTGGACTACAGCAAGTGGTTTATATAGTGGTATAATATGCCAGCACTGTAAGTACAGTGGCTAGCCGTACGGTCTAAAGCATGGGTCTTCGCTGACGTCAACTCTCGGAATCACGGGACGTGGGTTCTAATCCCGTCCACGCCGAAAAAAAAAATGTTTTTTTTTTTCGGCAAATTTTTGACAATAAATCGAACTAAAAAGTGGAAAATAAATATAGTTTAAAAAAAACTAAAAACACGCTTTATATCGAACTAAAAAGTAAAAAATATTTTTTTTTAAATAAGCTTAAAACAATAATGAATAAAAAATACTAGTATTATTGTGAAAAAAGTGTGGGGCGCTCGATGTACGAAAATGTGGAACAAAGCGCCCCACGCTTTTTTCACAATATTACTAGTATTTTTTATTCATTATTGTTTTAAGCTTATTTTTTACTTTTTAGTTCGATATAAAGCGTTTTTTAGTTTTTTTTAAACTATATTTATTTTTTGTAAACTATATATCTTACCGTACTACCGAATATGAATAATGATAATAACCGCCCCCATTAGCACAACTTCCCATCGAAATAACCCATTTTGGATTTGGCATTTGATCGTAAACTTTCCGTAAAGGTGATGCCATTTTATTTGTAACTGTACCGGCGACAATTAGTACATCTGTTTGCCGTGGTGAAGCTCGAAAGACTACTCCAAAACTAGTAATTTGAAAATCAAGAAATGGTAAAAATGTAATCAAATTAAATGTTTTGTGGCGTTAACATAACTATTACAAGCTGCCGTTTCTGTAAGTTGTATGTTTTTTTTTTAAATAATCCAAGCCGTTAATGCCCAAAAAAAAAAAAGTATTACCGATCCATATCGTATCGGCCTCCGGCAATATGCATCATTTCGACAGCACAACACGCTAACCCGAAAGTCATCGGCCACATGGAACTCTTGCGACCCCAATTGAGTAGATCATCCACGCGTGCCAACGCAAATTCCACAACGCCTTTTGTTTTTTGAAACGGGGAATATGGTCGATCGGGCGCCGTTTGAACATTAATATCGGGAGCAGCTCTTGTTGCGAATTGTCTCGGATACACTAAAAACTTTATTTGACGCAAAGGAACCAGTTTCACTTCAGACGCAAACATTGCTAAAATTGACAGATGAACTTAAATGTAATAACAATATTAATTGCTTAGATACAACACTTTTTACATTATTGTCATGGTGGAAATAATAAGGTAATATTTTCATCGTGCGTTCTCGTAATGTCCAAGTTTTATTGCCGCCAACAATCAGGGTTACTCGAGCCTAGTACCAATTCATATTTTACACGTTCAGCTATTCTCAAGCCCTATCCCTGTGATCAGATAAAAAAATTTCTCAATAAATAGTACAGTCAATCTGGCAAAAACCTCAACAAAACCACACAAAAAGGTGAAACTTGGTGAGTCGTTAGAGAATGATGAAAAAAAAGGTTACGAAAACTATGCATTTTACAGAAAAATTTATTAAACAAAAAATGTAGAGGGCATCGTTATCTACAATTAATGTCATTGGTGCTATGTTGTACAACAAAAAATGTGCGCAGTAGGTGGCGCTAAAGTGCCAAAAAAAATGTTTTTCCACTTTTTTGCCCTGAAATTTTCATTTTTCAGTTACGATTCAAATGGAAAAATTGTTCCTTTTTATTTTATAAACAACTTATATTTCAACATTTTTTTCATACAACTTACCGTTTCAGAGCTGCAGTTTGTTGAAGTGAAAATAAGTTGTAAAAAAAGTAAGTTGTATGAAAAAAATGTTGAAATAAAAGTTGTTTATAAAATAAAAAGGAACAATTTTTCCATTTGAATCGTAACTGAAAAATGAAAATTTCAGGGCAAAAAAGTGGAAAAACACTTTTTTGGCACTTTAGCGCCACCTACTGCGCACATTTTTTGTTGTACAACATAGCACCAATGACATTAATTGTAGATAACGATGCCCTCTACATTTTTTGTTCAATAAATTTTTCTGTAAAATGCATAGTTTTCGAGAAAAATGCATTTCAAAATATTTTTGAGTTTTTTTTGACTATTTGAACAGGTACCAGGTGGCCATTGCCAGGTAACCTTTTTTTCATCATTCTCTAACGACTCACCAAGTTTCACCTTTTTGTGTGGTTTTGATACGAAATGATTTTTTTTCGCCAGATTGACTGTACTAAAAGCAAATTCATTATTGTAGTCTATATGGGGGCGACTGGTACTTATAGCCTAAGAGCTGGCTACGGAGAAAATGGGTGACTCGGTGCAGAGCTGAAAATTTGCAGAATAATAGGGGATAGTACAAGTAAGTAGGGAAAAAATTGCCAGAAGGCTAGGCGGAAGATAAAGAGCCGCCAGAAGGCGCTAATGTTGCGAAAAATCACTGCACTTCTGGCAATAATAATAATAATTTATTGATTCATATAGCTGTATATACTTATTCTGTAATTCAAAACTAGGTTATATATTATATATAATATTATACATTATATAGTTATAAGAGCATACTGAAAATTCAAACATGATATACTAATTACTTTCAACAAATATTCAAAATTATTAATGACATTTTGATAGAAATAAAATTAAATAAATTAATGAAATTACGTTGTTGTGCACTGATTTTTCGCAACATTAGCGCCTTCTGGCGGCTCTTTATCTTCCGCCTAGCCTTCTGGCAATTTTTTCCCTACTTATACTATCTCCTATTATTCTGCAAATTTTCAGCTCTGCACCGAGTCACCCATTTTCTCAGTAGCCAGCTCTTCGTCTATTACTACAGGGCCTGGGGCGGTCAAGACTGCAAAACCGCCACTGCCTAGATATTTTTCAATATATGTTTGTATATTAAATAATCTAGTTAGTAAAGTACTTTTGACACTTCGCAAAAAGAAACGCAAAATTTATATTATTGAGATGATATATTTACAGAAATAAATGTAAAAATACAGTAATAACAACTATCAAGAAATAAAAAGACTTAAATAATCATTAATCTATTTGCGATACCACATTTGTAAGGTACTCATTCTTTTAACTTTTTTCTGTAACTGAAGCACAGCATACAACAAAGCTTCAGCAGTTGGTGGACATCCGGGTACATAAATATCCACAGGAATTATTCTATCACATCCTCTAAAAACCATAAAATGAAATACGTCAATAATTTTTCTAAGATTTCGCAGTGGTTATTGATAAAAATTTTCATACCTCACGACTGAATACGAGTAGTGATAATATCCACCTCCGTTTGCGCAACTGCCCATTGAAATAACCCATCGAGGTTCTGGCATTTGATCGTAAACTTTTCTCAGTGCAGGTGCCATTTTATTTGTTAATGTACCAGCGACAATTATAACGTCAGCTTGACGCGGCGATGCTCTGAAGACGACGCCATATCTAAAATAAATACATTTCACAAACTGAATGAATTCATTATTTTTATAACAGCAGTGATTTACTGTATGAATACTGACTGAAAACTGAGGGAGAAGAAAGATCTGTTTCCGTTAGTTTTTGGCGGATCTTTTACCTTATTAATTTTCCATTCATAGATGAAATTTTATATACAGGTGTCCCATTAAGAATGGGACATAGAACAACCGCAGATTCTCCAATTCAAAATAAAACGATTAAGCGAAATATGCTTAGATAAAATGTTACTCGCTCTGCCAGTGGCGTACGGCAGGAGTAAGTAATGCTTGTACCCCTTCTAAATGTTACGCCGCTGTCTAAATTTTAATTTTGACTATAATTTTAATTTTTTTGATATTTTCTAAGTCAATAATGTACACTTGTTAGTTTGTTGTAAAGTCATTGGTTTTCGAGATATTCGCAGTTAAAGATAGATAGACATGTACTTTTTATTTGTATTATTATTAATAATATTCATTTTTACAATTTTGTCTTAAAAAAACTGCGAATATCTCGAAAACCAATGACTTTACAACAAACTAACAAGTGTACATTATTGACTTAGAAAATATCAAAAAAATTAAAATTATAGTCAAAATTTAAATTTAGACAGCGGCGTAACATTTAGAAGGGGTACAAGCATTACTTACTCCTGCCGTACGCCACTGGTAGAGCGTACTGAACTATTTTTTTTATTGTTAGGTGCATTTTATGATATTTAACAAGAGTGCCGATTTGAGTAAAATTATACGGTGTATTAAAAAAATTATGGACATTAATAATTTTTCAGTTTTCAACTTCAACACCCGTATTTGGGAAACGAGTAACATTTTATCTAAGCATATTTTTAATTGGAGAATCTGCGGTTGTTCTATGTCCCATTCTTAATGGGACAGCCTGTATATAGGTGATTAGGTAATAATGAAAACCTGTTAAATTCCATTCAGATTATTTTTTATTTTTTTAAATCGTATTTGGCACCTTTATATTCCAAACATTTATCGTAGTGAGTACCATACTAATAGTACATAACTCAAAGGTACTAAATCAACTATCTTTATAATGAGATATTGCACATAGACCTTTGGAAAGAGACAATCTGTTATGAGAGTTAACTCTTAAAGAGGTCAATAACTTTTTCCCATAACAGATAGTCTCTTTCCAAAGGTCGATGTGCAATATTTACCGCCGCGTACTCTAAGAAAGTTAAGATCCGTATCCGCGGATCTTGAAACCAAAACTCCGTATTCAGATCCGTATCCGCGGATATACATTTTTAACGATCCGGCACATCACTAGTACAGACACACAACCAAAAACTCGATTTTATACAAATTAGTACAGATAGATATACCTGTCCATATCGTAGCGTGGAGCAGCGATATGCATCATCTCTACAGCACAGCATGCAAGACCGAATGTCATTGGCCATATTGAACCTTTGCGCCCCCAGTTAAGTAAATCATCTAGACGAGCAAGAGCATATTCAGCGGTGTTACTTGCTTTTTGAAAAGGAGATACAGGTCTGTGTGGGGCTAATTCAGCTCTTGTTTCAGGCGCAGCAACAGTTGATTGAGGCCGAACAGAGCTATTGAATGCACCGGTTAGCCCTTTTAATAAATTGACCGGTGCTAAGGAATTATTTATGGCAACAGCCGAGCGCAACATCTGCAGAAAGAGGTTTTGTTAAGAGGTTAAATTGCACACGTCGAATCAAGTTGAAAGAAAATTACGTATTTAATTATTGTCAATGGCAAATATTTACCTTTAACTTTGCCGCGCCCGTTTATTTAAATATAAAATAACAAAATTGCACTTTTATGTAACGAAAATATATTACGATTATACACTACTCAATCCAAAAACATACTCCATAAATATGACATTTGAAATGTTTTTAGGTCAGCGGTTCAGTGATATTATAGGTGACAGCACTTTCCACGCACTTATGTATTTGGGAAAATAAAATTAGGTTAAAATTATTGTGAGGTTAAGGTGTTAAAGACAAATTTAATATGAATTTTGTAATGTTGTAAAGATTGCGTAAAAATATTTTCTTTAATTAAAGTATTATTTATCTGGTCAGTAAAAATGGTCCTCACAAGAGAGTATCGAATTTGTATGCCTTTGACAGTAGAAGAAGTGAGTATTAATATTGGTTTTTTTCTTTTTGGTTAATTTTTTAATATAAAGTGTTAAACATGTAATTTATGATTTTAAGTATCGAATCGGTCAACTCTATATGATAGCCCGTCATAGTCACGAACAGTCGCACGGCGGTGAAGGTGTGGAAGTAGTTGAAAACCGGGAATGTACAGATCCTGTTCACGGGAAGGGACACTACACTGAGAAAAGAATACATATATCAAGGTATGAATCCGATGACTGCATAATCTGTTAGAGTATTTATCAGTTCTTTTTCGCTTGGTCCTCAATAAGAGAACCACTGACAGATTTAGGAAAGAGGACTAGTGAAAAAATATTCTACGATTGCGTATTTTGTGTGTACAGTGAATTTATAATTTTTATTAAGTTAAGCATTTCGATTTGTTTTAGTCGTTTACCTTACTGGCTTCAGAGTGTAATTCCCAAAATATTTTATGTTACTGAAAAGGCGTGGAACTATTATCCATACACGGAGACCGAATACACGGTAATTTAACATGCTTAGTAATTTATTTACCGTTAGTACTTCAAGTTTTTGAAAACATGTTTTTTCTTCAGTGTTCATTTCTACCAAAGTTCCAAATTTTTATTAAGACTCGATATGAAGATAATAATGGGTCGAGTGAAAATGTAAGTAGTACTTATCTCAAAAAAAGAGTTAATGCCTGTACTTGCGCATGCGCGTTAAAAGTTATACTTCTTTGGCGTGATTAAAAACAAATTTTGGTAATTATACACTTTCACGGTCACCTGGTTTTTTGGCTCTAGAAAATCGAAAAATAGATGGATTTCAATGATCTCGGTCTCAAAAAGTTCCATTTTACGGCGGATTTATGAAAAAAATTAGTTCACCCCGGAATTACAATTCGCATACCCGTTTATCGTTCACCCCGGAATTGTTTTTTTAAAAACTCCACATTTGCCCCTTCCCGTTTCACTGCGAGACAATTCGCATACCCCTTTATCGTTCACCCCGGAATTACAATTCGCATACCCCTTTATCGTTCACCCCGGAATTGCAATTCGCATACCCGTTTATCGTTCACCCCGGAATTGTTTTTTTAAAAACTCCACATTTGCCCCTTCCCGTTTCACTGCGAGACAATTCGCATACCCCTTTATCGTTCACTCCGGAATTACAATTCGCATACCCGTTTATCGTTCACCCCGGAATTGACGTCAGAAACAGTTATAAAGAATTATATGTAGAAAGTCAATTTTTTTTTGCATTTAAAGTCATGAAACTGTGAGAAATATTGATTTTTTCAATTTTCGTATTTTTTTCCATAAATCCGCCATAAAAACGAAGATTTAAAAAAAAAATTCATCGAAATCGGATGATTTTTCGATTTTCTAGAGCCAAAAAACCAGGTGACCGCGAAAGTGTATAATTACCCAAATTTTTAATTTACATGCGAATGGTGGATACAGTTATGTACTGTCTTACTGTATATAATTTATGAGTACATAGGTATATAATTTTTATTCTGATTGAAATAAAAAATCATCTGTTATATTCATTATTTTAAATTTTTTCTCACTGCGCCATCATTCAAAGTTGGTAATCGTGCATAAAACCAAATGTCCAAGACATATGGCTTCGCGGACAACTTCATGCTGTTAAGTATGATGTTACATCATAAAAATTCTTTCCCATCATTTTTTCATAACGCGCCAAAATAAGTATAGCTTTTAAAAAGCAACTAAATATTTAGGTACTGTAGTATTTATATTATAATATATGCGTGTATTTTTTTTTAGAGTATAAATTTGTCACTTGAGGAGCTCAGCGAACGTGTTGTGCAATTTTTAGATATAGCTTATGATGATATAGACGTACGATATTACAAGGAAGATGAGGATCCTTGTTTTTTCCGATCTGAAAAAACTGGAAGAGGTCCTCTAGTGGAGGGCTGGCGTGATACCGTTAAACCAATTATGTGTTCATACAAATTTATTAGAGCTTCGTTTGAAGTTTGGGGTCTGCAATCGAAAGTTGAAGAATTTATGTTATCGGTGAGTAATGATAAAATTTTATTTCTGGTGTTTTTTCATTAAGATCCAAGGTTTGGTACCAAGATAACTTTTTGTTTAAATTCAACACAAACAAACGAGTTATCTGAAAATAGATTAGTCCAATCGGCGGAGATAAAAAGCTCCAGAAATTCGCAAATAGGCTGAATTTTTTTTTATAAGTAGTTTAAAGTGTACTGATTGAAATAAAAAAAAGTTCATTCGTCTATCGATTTCCCAAAATAAAAAAAAAAATTGAAAATCATTTTGATTTTCAAAATTCTTTGATATTTTGAAATGCAAAAAAGATAGGAAGAAATAAAAAATACCACGTTATAGAAGACGTTTTTTACTATAAAAAAGATATCTTATACTTTTTTCGTCCGACTTATTGTTTGCCCGCAAAAAATTCGATAAACTATGTATCTATTTTACGCGCAGGATGCTCGGCTAGCCATGCGAGAACCTACTTTTTCGTGTCCGGCGTATTGAATTATAATATTTTACATACTTATAGGGTAATAAAATAAAAATTCAAATAGCCTATCTTCAAGTAGAAAATCTGAACTTTTCAATGGTGTAGTTAATTTTTTTTTTTGAATAAAATATCATGTATAAAAATGCGAGTATAGATATATATTTGAATCGAAAATCGAGCGTTGCAATAATAATTTTTTTTAAACATAAGGAAAAGTCGTAATTTTTTTTTGAACCTGGTAAACTATTCTTTAGATGTTCTTTTTCATAAATAAAAATTCCTAACCATAAATCTTATCTCGTTATTAAATACGGCCCTTGTTACTATTTTCAATTTTTTCGAAATCTTGAATTCACTGGAAAAAATATTTTTAAACCTCTGTAACACGATGAAAACTTAACGGATTTCAATGTATATTTTTTTAAATCGTAGGTATAATTAATTTCGCAACATTAGCGCCTCCTGGCGGCTCTTTATCTTCCACCTAGCCTTCTGGCAATTGTTTCCCTACTTACTTGTACTATCTCCTATTATTCTGCAAATTTTCAGCTCTGCACCGAGTCACCCATTTTCTCCGTAGCCAGCTCTTAGTTCATTAGACTATAACTCCCTGTTATTTCTCAGACTATTCAGCATACATTGTTGCTGGGTCATCGACAAGCGTTCTCATGGATCGATGAATGGATCAATATGTCGCTAGACGATGTCAGAGAATACGAAAATCAAATGCAAACGCAAACAAATGCAACAGTAACAGGACAGCCAACAACACCGGCAACCCTATCACCGGCAGATTTTGAAGTAAGTAGCCAAGTTGATTCAGGATCATCGACCAATAAGTCGTGGTTTTCGTGGTTATAATTTGTATGGAACATTTCTGTGATAAGTTCTTATCGCAATTTTTGTCAGAATAGATAAATTAGCTATGAAATAATACCCTAATAGCATACTGAATAATCGCTGTTTATTTTATTTAGTATGTTGTATTTGTAGCTATTATTAAAATTACCGTTTTTTTTTTGTAAATCCATTTATGTTAATAAATCGGAAGGCAGTTTGGTGCAAACACTTAAAATAGCTCAAATGAAAAACTGCACAACTTTTCAATAGTTCATAAAGCACATTGGTAGCTTTGTTCGCGTTGCTGCTTTAGTGTAGAAATAAATCGACAGATCGGCATCTTAACAGCGTCCTTACATCGATAACGTTAGCCCATTGGTTTTTACACTACACACCGAACAAAGCTGATGTTAGCAGCTGTGTACCGCTCAATTATTCCTTGGTAGCTTGTGAACATTTAATTTTTTTCCATTTTTAGATAATTTTCTCTGTTGATAAATAGTACTTAGCTTATTTTTTTATAAAATATATAAAATTACGAAATGAAAATTTGAGGTTGGTATTATTTTTTTATTTTTTGCATAAGTAAGACTTGTAATAGACGATGTCAGGACTGTAGAAAGCATAGTAAAAAAATCTTATCTGACAATGACTTTAGATTGTGATCGTATAATTACAATTTTTGACGTGATAACGTCTTATAAATTGATGAAACACCAGCTGCACGCACGAAAAAGTGTAACGGTCCGCCTGACCCTGTGCGTGCAAGCGAGAGCGCAGTAGGCTTCGGCCCAAGTTTGACAGCTACTAAAATTTAGGTTATGTATTACGGAATACGTTATCACGTAAAACTATCGTCCGTAAACCGACTTTGCAGACAACCAATTTTTTTTATTTATGCAAGAACAGTCTAAGGTCGTTGTGAAACTTCCTGTCGAGTAGAATATTAGATTGTACTCACCTAAAAACAAATGAATGATCTAAAAGGATAAGATCGCTGTTCAAGCAAAATTTTGTTCAAAATGCGTAGAAAAAAATTGCTACGAAGTGTAAAAAAAACGATGTATACACAGTTTAAAACAAATATAATTTCAATCGATAAATTATTTTTTGACTAGGGTCGACTTGAAATTTTACAATGCTTTTCCTTATGAAAAAATATGTATGGTCACGATCTGAGATTAGATTTTCTGACAATGTTTTCTACAACCGAGCCATAGAAGGTTACATACAAAGACTTAAGTAGAATTTTGTTCAAAACTTGAGAGAGCAAACATGAACATTCGATTATTTTACTGGAATTAGATCATAAACTATAGTCCATACGTTCTAAAATGCAATAATTATAGATGCTGACTATCTCAGCTGTTTATAATCTACAATCAATCTAAATGCAATTCAGGGAATTTTCGAACGCCAAAGTTTAACAGCGGCAAGTAGGTAAAGTAAAGACCGCTGCACACGAGGCTAGAAACGCTGCTAGGAGTTCTGCTAGCCGGCAGGCTGGTTCCAAAGCTGGAAATGACGTCACTGCGGACTGGACTGCTAGCTCACAAGATAGGTTTTAAAATTAGAGCAGGGGCTATTTTCCCTGCTAGATATGCTGCTAGGTATGACAAAGAACCAATCAGGAAGCAGTATCTTGTCACGTGGGCACTTGAACAATCGCCCACAAACCAACATGGCGTCATTTCTGCTCAGAGTCAGACAACAGACCATAGAATATAGAATGAGCAACAGACACGTTTTGCTCTGTGTTTATATTCGAACTGTCACTGCGCGCGCATCAGATCTGTCCACAAAACAAGCTTGAAAAATAGTCTCGTGTGAAGCGAGCACTTAACAGCAATCAAGAAAACCAACGTTAGAAAACTAGTAGGCAAATCTAGCAGCGTTTCTAGCCTCGTGTGCAGCGGCCTTAAGTCTCACGAATTTTCCCACTTTATTCTATTATCAAGATCGGTGGAGGAGATGGGGGACTGCCCCTCGCCCCTCATGCGTAAGTCCATGATTATACAATATACATATTATGTGAAAAAATTAAAGAGGTTGCTAATTATATAGACAGCTTAACTTAAAAATTCCTTGGACAATGATAAATTTGCTAATGTAGAAATAAATGGGGCATACTGGCAATTGGTAAGAATTTCGAAGACAATATGAATAAAATATGATAAAAATGATAAAAAGATAAAAAGAAAACGACAAAAGCATCTACTACCTATCTTGCTCTAAAGAATTATACCTAGAAATGTTTATTTGTGTTTGTGATAACATTATTTGTTTGTGACGTAAATGAATGTAAATAAATTATTCTTTTTAAAGGAAACATGGAATATTTAATATTTATCTAAAATGTTATAAATCAGGAAAGCGGTTATTTCGTGTTTTCATTTACAAAAAATAAAAAAAACGAAGTTTATACATATTCATTTTATTATAATTTTTATAAACATAATAAAGAAAATAAAATTTTAAAATAAATATAAGTTTTTTTTAAGTTATCTGTCCTGTGTTCATGCATCCTTAAATTAATTATAATTTTTATTTATTTAGAACAAACGTGGAACAAACCCAAACTCAGACTGGCAAAAAAAATCAGTCCTGGACTCGAGGGAATGAGTCGTAGCCATTTTCCCCCCTTGTCAGTACATATGTCGCAACCAAATAGCTACTTTACAAAGTGGCTAGCCGTTTAATAAAACGGCGCTGTTTTGTAAACGTCAGATTAAATAACTAAATTATAATAAATGGTACATAGCATATTTTCACATAATAAAGCCACACTTACAAGATCTCTATGATTATACGCCTGACTGACTCGAAATTTGGCATAGTTACTCCTTTCTCGACGTGGACGTCCACTAAGAACGGATTTTGTGCAAATTTGATCCAAACCGGATCTCCATCATATATACTACAGTGTAAACTCTTTATAACGTCCTTCGTTATAACGAAAAACTCCCTATAACGTCGAATTTTTACGATTTGGTTGGTTTACCTTAAAACCTATACATTAATACCCTCTTTATAACGCAACAGCCATTCTCTATTACGAAGAAATATGTTCATATTTAGGCGTCAGCAAATGTTTACAGACATAAAGAGGACCATTCTGAACCATCACCATCTATTCAACAAGCACTTGATGACGCCAAACTATAGGAATATGTGTTTGGAATAAATTAATTTTGTGAAAATTGGTTATTTTTCTTTCTTCCCTCCATATAACGAAAATTCTTTATAGCGAAAAAAATGTTCGGTCCCTTAAAATTCGTTATAAAGAGATTATACAGTACATTGAAGATTATTGTTAATTTGGTTGTTTTTCTTTCTTCACTCCATATTATAACGGTAACTCTCTATAACGATAAAAAATGCTCGGTCCCTTGAGTTTCGTTATAAAGAGTTTACACTGTATATGGGGTGAGTTGTTAAGTGGGTGGGTGCAGAGAACGGGCAGGTGGGTGTGGATGTTTGCGTAGATGGAAAGGTCAATATAAATATTTCCAGAAAAAAGAGCGAGGAAGATAAGTAGACAGAGAGAGAGACTATTATTTTACGAATCATAGTTTTGCACCCGGATGAAGCCGGGACGGGCCGCTAGTATTATACACTATATTGTCGGCAGTTGGGCACTGCGACCCAAGTGTTTTTAAAACAATTAGTCAATTTCTCTTCACCTTCAGTACGTATCAGGAAACCATGACAATGTTCGTTGTGCGTTCAGCTTTAGATGTATTAGGAGACCATGAAAGATTCGTTGTGCGTTCTACTAGACTGCTTTAGAGTGATATATTTGACAAAAAAAACACTTAAAACATTAATATTTTTGTGAATTTAGCCCTTTGGTGATATAAAATAACATAAGAAACCTTTTAAGCTGTTGCATAGCTTCTATCGCGGGCTTTGAGCGCGGCGACCGAATCAAGAAATTCTGTTACGAAAAAAAACCTAACACCCCCCACTTCGACCGGCACAGCGGTGCGGCGTTGACAGCCGTGCATCGTCTAACGTCGTTTCAGTTCGGCAGACTTCGGCACGGTGTTTGTGTGCTCATAACTGATTCTATCTTTATTTGTGTATGTCACCGTAAAATTGTAAATACCGTTAGGTTGTAATCTGTCTCGCGAGATTGTGAACTGTCGAAAGATTGTGAACCTCAACGTAATAATAATACATTAAATTGTAAGCAGTACGTTGAGGTTCACAATCTTTCGACAGTTCACAATCTCGCGAAACAGATTACAACCTAACGATATTTACAATTTTACGGTGACATGTATAAATGAATTTATATATAATACTGCTATAAAAATAACCTAAATTATTTAGGTTATGTGCAGAGACTGAGAAAGTATATATGATATTATATCTATATAAATGTACCTACATCTTGCGAAATTCTATGATCAAACTCTTAATATCGTTCTTTTTGTTCAAATTTTTTGAATGAATAATTGTTTTGGTGTGTAATTACACTATTTATACCTAGCTATTTTCGTTTTATAGAGAAGAAAAACTTAAAGACCTAAAAAGAATATGCAATAGCTTTACCGCGCCAGTCCCCGAGTGCCACATGTATTTTTTGATTTTAAAAAGATATTTTCACTAAGAATTCTGTATCTGCAACGTGTACTACTGATAAATTAAGGATAATAAACATAAAATGATAAAAATTCATGGGGGTATGATTTGTTTTTAAAATAAGAGCTTAGAAAAAGAAAATGTTCAAAATATTTATAATTTATAATAATTTTTAAAATGTTTTACAAAGTACAACTGTGACACTGGTAACAATAGTATTTTGAACGTTGATACCGAGTATGCACGATGATTGCCGAGTGAGAACAGTATTGTTGAAGCAACTTTATTAAAAACACGTTAAACAGAAACAGTACTGTTACAGGTTAGCGGGTTTTTTTGCATAACAATTAAAACGATAAAAGTTAAAAAGTTGATGTTTTGCAATGATTGTTGTTTAGTCTGTCATTAAATTATTCTTATTGCCTATAAACTGTCATGTTTATAGTTTTTAATAAAATTAATAGTTCTAAAACTAATTAGCATCTAAAATTTATGTACTACAATTAATCTTTTATTACCTACATATTTTAAATCAGGGGCAATGTTTGGTTTTCGTGATTTTGTTATTGAAGTTCATAATAATTATTATATTTATAATTTATGATAATAATTACGAAACTGATTTATAAAAGAATATACGTGATTGAACAACCTTGTGAAGTGCCTAAATTAGATAACAAATCATACACATTACGTAAACAACAGTTTTAAAAAACCTTTGAAATTAGATTTGTTGTGCTAAATGGTGCGAAATGATTTGTATAGTTATAATGTTTATCAATTGAATTAAACATAGAAAATTAGTTATTCAAACATTTGTGTATTATAAGTAGGTATTATTTTTATTACAGAGTGAAGTTATAGTGTAGTTTTCTTAGTTTAGTAGTATAGGTGACAAACTGAAACGTTACAGGATGTGAAATCTTCAGTGCGCTGTGAAAAATGAAATATCTAATATTCAGGTAAGTGAAGTTTCAAAATATTTATTTGTACAGAACTCACACTTCAGTTTTCCAAATGTGACAGAAAACACAACGGTGTACCAAAATCGACTGCTTTGTGGAGCCCCCCCACAGTATCAACGTCGATCTAGCCTCAGGGAATACCGGCACTTTTCCCGGCGGGCCGTTCGAGTTGGGTCCGGATTTTTTTCTTATACTTACACGCTCTCGTAAAAGCGTTTAACAATTCGGTAATTTGTTAGATCCCAGACAACGAGACCGACTCGTACTGTTTAGTAGAACTAGTTCGGAAGAACGCTTTTATGAGTGAACTAGTTCGCAGCCAATCAAGAAATTAGTTCGTTAGTTCAATAGGTCCTATGCATGATTTTTTTTTATATTTTTAATAGATTATTTAGTCAACCATAATACGGAAAAAAATTGATAATCATTTAAAAATGTAATATTCATAAGAAAAAAAATATTAAATTCCACATTCAAAAATAGACAGTTTAAACAATCGGCCATGTTCGCGGGCTTATGTGACGTCATGATATACGATGCATGCCAACTTTGATGTCAAATTGTCAATGTTCTAAATGAAGTTTATTTGTTGTTTTCTCTAAATACTGACATAATCTTACTGTGAGACGACACAGTCGTCATGGAAACTGTTGTTGATATATACTCTGACGTCACGATGCGTTTTGAAAATTCGAAAATAGCGCTTATTTTCTACATTTCTTTTTTATTAGTTGTATTTTTTTCAGTGATTAGATTAATAAAATAACCATTACGTTATGATCAAGAACTAAAATATATTTCGAAATAAAAATTTTAACCAATTTGGAGTTTTATGCATATGACCTATTATCTACCACGCAGGGAAAATGGCGAACGACAAAAAAATAATATTGTAGAATTTCGTCAACTAAAGCGCGATCGTCTTCATCATCTAAAGTCTCCTTGCCTTCGTCTTCGTGTCCTAAAGGCCGCTGCACACGAGGCTAGAAACACTGCTTGGACTTCTGATTGGCCGGTAGGCTGGGTACGAAGCTGGAAATGACGTCACTTCGGGCTCGCCTGCTAGCTTACAAGATAGGTTTTGAAATTAGAACAGGGGCTCTTTTTCTTGCTAGGTTCGCTGCTAGAATCAAACAGGAAGCAGTATCTTGTCACGTAGGCGACTTGAACAAATGCCCACAAACAAACACTATGCCATAGTGTGTGTTCTGTTCAGAGACAATAAAATGCACTTTTTTGCCGTTCTAACCGAATCTACCTGCAGAGCAAGCTTGTAAAGTCGTCTCGTGTGAAGTGCAATTAAGAAAAATCAGCGCTAGAAAACTAGTAGTGAAATCTTGCAAGGAACCTAGCGGCAAATACAGCGTCGTGTGCAGCGGACTTCATAGGCGTAGCAATAATTTTATCCTAACAGACAGGCAGAATAGTGAGAACAATTAATTGTGTTACGAAACCCAAAAAAATATTTAAGATATATTGTTGTATAGAACAATTCTCTCTGTCTGAGATCTTGTACATTTTAATATCATTGATGATTGAGGGCCGATTCTGATACATAAAAAAAATCACGTATGAAATACAGTTTTTGTAGGCCACAGATTATTGAAACATATTATTATATGCGACCGTTTTCAACACCGTGCCCAAGATGTTAATGAAACCACGTAAGATAATAAAGACTGCCATCGCTTATAATAGGATGCTTGGATATAATATTTTTGAACTTGAACCAATTTCATGTAATGCCTCCAGTAATAAATGTTACAATTTTTTATCTATACATACAATATTGCAACACAATGAGTACTGTAGGTATGCATAAGTAACAATTACTTTCTGATTTTATAGTATTAATTATTTATAATGCACTCGCGTTATAATGTCGCTTCTGACAGAAAAATATAGCTATAACACAATTTTTTTTTATTACTCATGCGGGAAAAGTGGTATCTTTACGCATGCTGTTACGGTTGAAAAGTAGCTATTTTCATTTGCGTGCGGAAACTTTATTTGTCGCACTGAAATTATTGTTTGCCGCACGCAAATACAGAGAAAAAAACAAAATAATAACGGTGTTAATGTCAACGAAACAAACTGTCATTTGAAGCAGATTTGAGGTTAAAATTTTCGATTATGGACTTTTATTCTTGACAATTTTAACAATTTTAACAATTTTAACTGAATTTTCAACTTTTTAATGATTTAATTTTTATTACTTCTAATTTCTGTTTTTAATTCTTCAATAAATTCGTAATAAAAATTTTAATTTAATTTAATTCGTAATTAAAAATAGTATGTGCAGCTCGTGCGGCATTGTCGCACTAGTTACACAATATACTATTGTTATTTCAAATTACGAAACAAGTTTGAGAAAGTGTTTTTTTTTTCAAAATGAGTTGGAGACGAGTGCGCCTGAGCCCACACAAATAAGGATTCGCCGTCCCTGATACGTAACGACGGAAAACACCATTTTAACATGTTAAACATTTAAAAATCAGAGTTTAGTGCGTTATTATTAGAATAACAAACAATGTCATTTTATCCATCATTTATTTACTTTATACTTTGGCTTCAATATACTTATTATAAGCTAAACTAACATACATTGTGTGCATTGGCGTAGTAAAAGGGGGGCTAAGAGATGGGTCTGGCCCACTCTAGAATATTAATTGTTCACGTACAAATAACAAGATAAATGTACAATAATCAACGTTTTCTTTGTCGTGAAATTTCTCCAGAAAGTCGTGTTGATCGATTTCGCTTCTATGAACAGTTTTCAAATTATGTATAAGTAGCAGCTAATAGTGGTAGGTAGAGTTGAAAATTTGGCCCCCGCTAGGATAATATTGTTGCTACGCCTATGATTGAGTGAAATAAAGTAAATGAACTAAACACGCATTGCTAGAAACTGCGACATAGAAGACGTGCCTGCAGGAGTAAAAACAACTCAACCACTAAAAACAAAAATGCATTTTTTGTTTCTTTTTATATCCAATGCTTTTATTGGGATTTAACTTAAAACGATACTACATCTGGTGACAGAGATTTAAAACATAACCACATTACATTTTATATTCTGTTAGTTTGGATGTAGAAGATTATCTCCAAAACTGATCATCCGATCTCAAAATTGTTTTCAACTGTATTTAGAATGAACCTTCAGAATGGACATAGGCTATATATTATCGCGTTAAAATAAAAGCGCTTTTCGTGGAGATCAATTTTACAACGATGGAAATCTACACAAATTCTGCGAAGCCGGAGAGGGCCATTAGTTTATTATAAAACAATAACAATTTGATAATATCAGTGTGTACTAGGCCTAAACATCTTGTTTGTGGTCTCAAAAAAATCTCAAAATTATGACAAAATTTACTTAAATGAGCAGTGCCGTAGCTATCCCGTTTGAGACCCGTGGCAAATTTTACTGAATGTTGTAACAATAAGTTTTAGGATCCTCCTGTGCTTACGGCCCTCTCGGACTGGGGGCCCCATCTGGCCGGGGACCCGCGGCATCTTGTCCGTCCAACAACAACATACAACATATCTAAAATAATTGTGATTTATGGACGTTGATTCGAGAAAATTTGATTTTCAATATTTGATAATATTATTTCTCTCTTCATTTACAGAATTATTGGTAATTTGATAGAAGAATATTGTAAATTATCATAGACGCTCATTGATAAATTAAAATTTCTAAAAAAATTAACTTAAAGACAGTTTAAAGGATTTTTTGACCTGTTAAAAAATTGGTTGTCTGTAAAGTCGGTTTACGGACGATAGTTTTACGTGATAACGTATTCCGTAATACATAACCTAAATTTTAGTAGCTGTCAAACCTGGGCCGAAGCCTACTGCGCTCTCGCTTGCACGCACAGGCTCAGGCGGAACGTTAGGAACGTTACACTTTTTCGAGCGTGCAGCTGGTGTTTCATCAATTTATAAGACGTTATCACGTCAAAAATGTTTTACGGCATGCGTTGGTTATTTTTTTATCGCAATTATTACAAGTTTTCTTTGTTATCAGTGGGGCACAAATAATTAATTATACGTGCTTATATTTAAACAGCATTTTAAGCTTGAATAGTTTAAAAAGCTTTGTGAGTCGAGTGGCCTATATTTCGATATCTAAATTGGCAGCTTTAACTAGTGTGTTCGTAAATACAGATAATCTCCTTTATTTTATTTTAAGTATTTATAAGCTTAATATATTATCTATAGATTGACCCACTTATGCTATACGGTTCTGAAATAGCAGAAAGTGACTCATCGTTATAGTATGGTTCGCTTAAAGGGACGGTGAAGGTGAGAGATTTCGAAATAAAAAAAAAAATTGGTTGTCTGTAAAGTCGGTTTACGGACGATAGTTTTACGTGATAACGTATTCCGTAATACATAACCTAAATTTATATAATAATTATAATAATTCGAATCTATGATATTGCATCTTTTGCTTCAAATTTAGGTTAATTTTATTTATTAAAATTACTCACCACCTATAATAATAATTGTTTTTTTTAACTTTCTTTCTTTCGTATTTATTTTAAGTCTCAAAAATTAACTGTCATAATATTTTGAAAACAATTGTTTCGTTGTTTATATAAAATTCCAAAACCTACTTACAATATTTAAGTATTTTCATACGTCAAAAAATTGATTTTTATAATGATAAAATTTGTATGAAAACGATTTTTTCGAGAGATGAGACCTAGCTAAAACGATTTTTTGCCCCCCAAAATCCCTTTTCAGTAAATTTCATCCAAATCGTTAGGGCCGTTTTCGAGAAAAGCACGCACAGGGTCAGGCGGGACGTTAGGAACGTTAGGATTTAGGAACGTTACACTTTTTCGTGCATGCAGCCGGTGTTTCATCAATTTATAAGATTGGTGATTCATCAATTTATAAGACGTTATCACGTCAAAAATGCATGTACACTCCCGGTGAGTTTGAAGTACAAAAACTATACCTCAGTAGTTTCCGATAGTAAATTTTGAGTTGAATAAAATATTATCCAAATTATTTTTTTTTTATCTAGTAGGATGCAAGAATCATTCACTGTTACTAATTTAGAAGAGCATTTAAACACACTGTATTTGCAATATTTTTTAAGGTTCACGTTCGGCATTAGCGTGGCAAGAAGGGGGGACAGGTGGCGTGGGCCTAGCCCATCCTAGAAAATATTATGTTCACGTACAGATAAGACTATACAATAATCAACATAATATTTTCTTTTCGTGAAATTTCTCCAGAAAGACGTCGTGTTGATCGATTTCGCTTTTATAAACTGCAGTTTTCAAATTATGCATAAGTTGCAGCTGGTACAGGTATAGGCAGAGTTGAAAATTCCCCCCCGCACAGGATAAAATAGTTGCTCCGCCTATGACGTTCGACCATCCTGGAGTTAATTAATGAGTAGTCTGAACTGATATATTTTTTTCTTTTTATCATTCAAAATATTATTTTTAACTTTGAGATTTTTTTATTCTTATACATTGTTTACTAAGCAAATGTTATTCACTGCAAATTTTGTTGCCAATATTTTTTTTAACTCGTAGGCGTTTCATTAAAACTTTCTTACAAAAAATTTTATAGTTAATATTTTTTATTTCTTTATACACATAAACAAAATTTTATGCAACTCATAAAATAATCGTAGATGTCTCTTTCTAGGTTGTAGTTGCCATAAATTTAAAAATTAAAATATGCATTTAACCTAATTCTATTTATGAAGATTGCAATTCTTATTAAACAAGATCTCATAATTAAACGATATTCGTGTTAATTAATTGATTATATCTACCTATACTAATGTTATAAAGAGATAAAGTCTGTAAGTTTAGATGTAGGAGGTAATCTCTGAAACTAGTCAACCGATTTCAAAAAAAATTTCACTGATAATATTTAGAATAGATCTTCATCAGGATGGATCACAGGTTCCCAATTTTATTTGATCATGGAACCTTAATTAATCATTTGGTGGAACCCTAGCTGGCTATTTTGATAACTAAAGTGTTTAAATCTTTGATTAACGTCTGATTAGAACTCTTCAATAAATAATATTATCGATCAATTTTTCAGACAAATATATTAACAAAAAATATATAAATTAATACCGAAACGTTAATGTATTAATTTTTATATTTTTTGTTAATACATTTGTCTGAAAAATTGGTCAATAATTTTATTTACTAAAGTGTTTACCTTGTAGTTTGAATATTTTCATGTTAGATTCGAGGAAAGAACAAATTATAAATGAAAAATAATTATTATAAGTATTGCAAAACATTTATTGTGACAAAGAAATACAATGTAACTATTTAATGTGAAGAATGAAATTTTCTCACATATTTTCTTAACTCTCGGACAGACCGCGAAGCCCCTGTGATCCTTCCACGGAATCCCAGGGTTTCGCGGACCACCTTTTAGGAACCGCTGTTTTAGATTATCGCGTTTTTCGTAGAAATCAATTTTCGTAGGTTGATAAAAAACGGGGGCATTTTACAAATTCGAACAAAGTCGTTGTCGCTGCCGAGTGGGGCACAGCATCGTGAGGCAAGACTTGTAATACGGTGGAGCCAAAATCTTCACTGGTGTTGCGTCGTTGCCGGGTGAGGTAAGACTGTAATACGGTGAAACCGAATGCTCCACTACTGTTGTCGCTGCCGTCTTTCATTTCAATCACGTGCGGAGCCGCGGGTAGCAGCTAGTTTTATATAAAAATTGATGTTGATTATTTTGAAACATCGTGTGTTACATTGTTAGTCCATACAGATCGTTAAATTATTATGCCGGCTGATAAATTAATATTGTAAACATGTTTGCCTTCAAATCAATGCAAGTGGACAATAAATTGTGACAAGTTCATCGACAATTTATATAATATTCCCTATTAACAAAAGTTGTTAAGTTTACCACTTTTATTTATCATAGCGGTCCCGCCCGGTTTCACCCGGGTGCAAAAGAACAAATATTAATAAAGGTTAAATATACTAATATTAGCGTTGTTCATTCACTAGCCCGGCTGGCTCAGTCGGTAGAACATGCGACTGTTATAATATCAGGGTCGTGGGTTCGAGCCCCACGTTAGGTGAATGTATTTTTAACTTTTTTTTTATTTTCTTCCTTCTTCCTTGTGAGGCTTATACATTTAAATTTATTTTAACTGTAATTTCCGACTAATTAAAATTAAATAAATCTAGTTAATAGCTCGCATTTGAAAACTTCAATAAATAAAATTATCGACCAATTTTTCAGACAATATATTAACAAAAAAATATATAATTGATACTTTCATTAACGGATTGAAACGTTAATGTATTTATTATATATTTTTTTGTTAATATATTGTCTGAAAAATTGGTCGATAATTTTATTTATTGAAGAGTTCTAATCAGACGTTAATCAAAGATTTGGTCATTTTAAAACTGTTAATAGGTATCTATACTTACATAAAAATAATTTTATTCAACACGCGTGAGTAATATGTAATTTCGGGGCCCTGCTAAGCGTGGGAGAAATAATATATTACTTCACTAGTGTAATAATGAATTTTCTGGCGTGGGAGAAATAATATATTACTTCACTAGTGTAATAATGAATTTTCTGGACCAATAGAAACTCAGTAGCAAGCCCAAGCGCTAAATAATGAAAAAAAACTGCAAGTAGCTTCTGGACCAATAGGAACGTGGTAGGCGGTATTGTATACTTATATGAAAACAGCATCGCAATTCAGCGAAGTCATGGCAAACTTGTGTATACACTGACGGTGGTACGTCAATCAATGAAGTGATTTATTATTTTTCCCTCTTTTATCAGGGCCCCGATTACATATTACTCCTGCTAGTTGAATAAAGTATTATGTGCGACTAGTGAGAGAAGGAGAAGATTCCATGAGCGTAAAACGCACGCGAGTGGAATATTCTCCTTCTCTCACTAGTCGCACAATATACTATTCCTACAGTGTTTTTAATTAAATATTGATTATATTTTATTAATTACAGTAATTATTGATTTAAAAGAAGTTTATTACTTAAAAAAAGTATAAATACCGCTTTTCATATCGACGAAAACTGTTGAACGGTAACTCCGATCATCATGAAATTTGGACACGACATTCATCTCGGTAAACTAAGATGAATGTGCGTACTCATGTCCCCCTCCCTTCCCCATTCGTTCTTTTGCACCCGGCTGAAACCGGACGGGACCGCTAGTGTGAAATATGTGAAACTGACGCCAAGGCCTGCATAGTTATTAATAAAGAATATATTTTATTATTTTTGTTTCACAGTGTCTTAATGCATTATCTATCACCAAATATTGCGTTATCAACAGATGAGGTCGTCTTCCATCCACATCGGCATCAAGGCCACCACGATCTATGCACATTTCAATACTTACACCAGTCAGACAACGAAGACTTCTCCAATGACAACAGTACGACAACTGCCTCGACAATAGGGTCAGCACGTTGTAACAATGGAAGCCATCATCAACAATGCATTGGTGGAGCATATCCCAATGAAAGTGCACAACTTTATTCACTCGTTCTGTGTAACTGGCAGAGAAACTCTTTCGAACTGCAACGTCTCCGAGATTTTAAACAATTGCAAAACTTTTCTTTGACTAGTTCAAACGTTATTCATTTAGAAGGTGAATTTCCTAGTGGTCTAAATAGCTTGCAAGTGAGTAAATTTATTTTCCGATTTTTCGCAATGTCTTTTAGTAAAAATGAGCTAACTGGGAATCATTGTTGGCGGAAGGGAAAGCCAGGTTGGGGCAAAGTGTCACTCACCCATTGATTGATCACGAGATCTCCAAAACTATAAGTCCGATTGACTTGAAAATTTGACATATCCAAAACGGATTTTTCAACTATCATATGGGTGTGAGTTGTTACGTGGGTGGGGTGGATGGTTGAGTAGATAGGAAGATCAATATAATATGTCCAGACAAAGAGAGGGAAAGAGGAGGACAGAGAGAATATATGTGATGATAGGTGAAAAATTCGTTTTGGATTGGATTTGCTGTGGGTGTCTATGTCGAGAAAGAAGTAACTTTAAACTATGTCAATTAACTGGAACGCATCTGTGCTTCGTCTCAATCGCGTGAGAAGCCGCGGGTAACGGCTAGTATAATAATAAAATTGGAATTTCTCGATGTTTTGATTTTTAAACATTTTTAACGTTTTATATGAGATATTCTTTTTTATTACCTACTCATGCGGGAAAAGTGGTATCTTTACGCATGCTGTTACGGTTGAAAAGTAGCTATTTTCATTTGCGTGCGGAAACTTTATTTGTCGCACTGAAATTATTGTTTGCCGCACGCAAATTCAGAGAAAAAAACAAAATAATAATGGTGTTAATGTCAACGAAACAAACTGTCATTTGAAGAAGATTTGAGGTTAAAATTTTCGATTAGTACTTTTATTCTTGACAATTTTAACAATTTTAACTGAATTTTCAACTTTTTAATGATTTAATTTTAATTTTTATAACTTCTAATTTCTTTTTTTAATTCGTAATAAAATTTTAATTATAATTTAATTTAATTCGTAATAAAAAATAGTATGTGCAACTCGTGCGGCATTGTCGATTGCCGCACTAGTTGCACAATATACTATTATATAATTGAACGTATTTCATCTTTTTTTTTTGTTTCTTTGTTATAGTGCCTTCAACTGACGAATTTGAAAATTTCGTCATTTGACTCGAATATCTTCAGAAAGCTTACAACAATTAAAATTATTGATCTGCGGAACAACAAAATTAAATACATTCAGAAGGAAATGTTTGATGATCTCTCAGATTTAGAACAAATCTTTTTGTCAGGTACTGTATACTGAAGCTCTAAAAGTGCTGTAATTTCCTAGATTTCGAAAACCATGGGCGTACGCATTTAAGTGCACACAGTGCTGGATTAACCTATAAGCAAAATAAGCAACTGCTTAGGGTATCACATCTCATCAGGGGGCACCAAAAATCACAACTCAGAAATGAAAAGTACCTCACCAAACCGTTTTTACAATTTTTGTTTCTTTTTGACATGTTCTCAAAAATGTGATCTAAATGAATTATGAAAACGTAATGTTTTTTTAACTGTATAAAAATACCTAAGGACCGATTTTATAGACAGTCCAATTTTCAATGAGAGCATTAATTGTAAAATTCAATTTTTCTCGTTGATACTCCCACCACCTTCCAGCTACCTGCATGGAACGTGCGCTCGTCGGTGATTGGCCGTGATCGCTCGTTGCCTTTGTCACTTGTCGCTTTCCTACTTTAAAGTACAGTCGAGTACGCTATTGTCAAGTTGTTATTGCTATGTTAGTTTTGTTGAGTTGCGAGTTTGTAGTTTTTCAACAGACTGTATACAAGCGCAAGCCTGCATTCGCATCTAACTTCCGAGCCTTTTAGATTCGCGGTGCGTACTATACAGTTTTATTTAAATGCATTCTAAAGAAAGTAATTTATTCCAGAAAATCCATGGGACTGCACAAAGAATCTGACGTGGCTTTTGTATGATAAGCGAATTACTGACAAAGATGATATTATGTGTGCAGGAAACGAGGAAAGAATGTTTCCTGGCAAACCTGTGGTTCCCATAATGCAGATGTTGCAGGTACTCCAATCGAATGATTCAAATTAGTTTTATAATCAAATTTTTTACCATTCCAGCCTACAAGTGGAGAATGGTACCACTTTAGGTCAAAAATCACTTTTCAAAAATTTTACAATATCTTTCCGTTTTGAGGTCCCCCGAATCCAAAAAAACATATTTTTGGAAAAACTCTGTGCGTCTGTTAGTCTGTTAACACGATACAGGTCAAACGGATGAGCGGATTGAAACCAAATTTTGGGAGGATGTTTGGTATGCAAATATGAAGAGCCCTATTGTTTTTAGGGAAAATCGGCGCATGCGCAGAAGAGATATATGCTATAACGGTGTTTTTCATATAATAATAGTATACTTTTCATAACGGCTTATTCATCTATTTATGTTTTCAAGAGGGTTTCGTTAAAAAAATTTTTTTCTAAACTTTATAGTTTCGGAAATATTTTGAAAATAAAAAAAATCAACCGCTCTTTTCTTTTATGGATCTGTCAGAAATAAACTAGTTCGGCATGCTTTGATTAATTTTTGCATGACGCGGAACATATTATATAGGTAACCATGGCAACGAATAGCAAATATAATATTGAATACTAGCCATTACCCGCGTCACCTCACGCGATATCAGAAATTTTATTTTCTTTATTATAATCAAATGTCAACATGTTTGAAGTTGGAATGGCCCCGTCGCCCAATTAGGCTTTTGAAAAAAAAATAATTATCGATTTTTTTATTGTATTTTAAAACTTTATTATAAATAATATTGATAATCGATGCGAAAAACTTTCAAAAAACTTTTTTTAAATTAATTATAAGCAATTTAAAATTGATAAAATATTTAAAAAAATCACGTGACTGCAAACGCACAAAAATTGTTTTTGACAGTTGTGACGTCATAATGGTAAAATGTATATACGCAGTATACTATCAATGGCTTCTACATGTGTATTAACTAAAACATTATGACGTCACATTATGTTCGGGAAATGTCGGCGCGTTCTCGGAACTGGGTACAAAAATTTATTTTTAATTTGATATAACTTTTGAATTATAACGAAAATAAAAAAAAGAAAAATAGTTTTGTTATAAAACTTATATACGATCTTTCCATTTATGACAAAAAAAAATTTCATTCAAAAGCCCAATTGGCTGGAATTTTTTATTTTATATGGTCGATTTATTTTTCGGTAATTAATTAATTTAGTTACAGCATTGGTTTATTTTTATAGAACCTCCAAAATGAGTGTCCTGCAAGATGTACCTGTGACATGTCCAACGCTGTTTGGGGTCCAAATAAAAAAGTGTTGGTTCCAGTCATAAACGTTAATTGTAGCAATTTGGGATTAAATCAGTTACCAGAAGTACTTCCGTGTAATACTACCACATTAAAAGTTACAGGAAATAAAGTATGAATCTATAAGGAATGATAAATTATTAAAATTCATTATTAAAGTTGAAATAGTAATTTATAATTTACTATTCCAGATAAGTAGTGTAGATACTTTGATATCAAATCATCATTATTTTGGAGTATCAGACATATATCTAGACGATAATAATATTGATTCCATCGCAAATTTAGAAGGAGCCAGATGGTTGTCGAATTTTAGAGTTTTTAGTTTACGTGGTAACAAGTTGTCTGAGGTAAGTTGAAGAAACTTTGTCATTTATGTATATTACTAGCGGTCCGTCCCGGTTTCGCCCAGGTACAAAAGAACGGATGTGGGGGAAACTCCCACCACCTCCCAGCTACCTGCACGGAATGTGCGCTCGTCGATGATTGGCCTTGGTCGCTCGTTGCCTTTGTCACTTGTCGCTTTTCTGCTTTAAAGTACAGTCGAGTACGCTATTGTCAAGTAGGTAATGCTATTTTAGTTTTGTTGAGTTGCGAGTTTGTAGTTTTTCAACAGACTGTACGAGCGCAAGCCTGCATTCGCATGCTTCGTAATGCTCAACCGGAAAAGGGTTAATATTCCTATATAAAGCTTTTTTTTTGAACGGAAAAGTCCTTTTTGATAAATGTCAATATGTTGAAAATTGACGACCAATTTAATTATTTTGGGTTACCCGCTTTACCGAGAGTTGATGTCTCCCTGCCCATATAGATTTTAATGGTAATTTATGTTTTATCATTTAACGCGGCTGTTATGAAAATTTCGAACAATTTACAAGTTACAAAAATTAAAGAATTTTACGTGTGAAATTTTTTGACACTAACAGATTTTTCATATAAAACTTCGTTTACAAGAGACGGCATGGAGATATGTTTTTTTAGTGAAATTTCTTATTTATTATTTAGTATTCATATAAATCATGTATTTTTGAATAAAAAACTTACTTTCGATAAATGTCAAAATATTGAAAATAGACGAGCTACAACCATTTTAATTATTTTCGGCAACTCGCTTTACCTAACGTTGAAGTCTCTCAATTGTACATACTTTGTATTTTGTTACATATCTCGACTGTTATGAAAAATATGGAATATTCACTGCTTACATTTATTTGTATGAGGTACATTTTGGTAATACCCAATCAATTTTCCATATAAAGCAACGTTTACAAGATTTGTGAAACTACTTTAGGTTGCACTAAATGATGGCGCTCTATATTTTAGATTCCTGTTTATGCGGTTGACAATGCTTTAGAAAGAAACAGAAATGCGATACGATTTTATTTGGGGAATAATCCTTGGATTTGCGACTGTTATTTTACTCCAACTTTTCAGGTAAATACAAAAAAAATTGAGTTTAAAAAAACTCAAAAAAAACACTCATATAGCAATGTGGATTAAAAAGTATAAAATAATTTAATATAAATATTTTGTTTAACAGCGATAGGAAGTCCCCAAATTCGATTCGCTGTTAAACAAAATTTTTATATTTAAAAATTATTTTTTTTATTTTTTAATTCACATTGCTATAAAAGAGTCTGATTTTCGTGTGTTGCTGTTACGTTCAACAGATGACGCCCTCATTGCCACAAACCATTTAGTATAGCGTGTGTTGCTACGTTCGACAAATGACGCCCCCGTTGTCGTAAAATATTCAGTATAGCGTGTGTTGCTTTGACATCTAACAGATGGCGCTGTTATTTAAAAAAAACAAGTTTTCACCTGATACAGGTGTGACGTCTATATGATAGGTTATATAATAACGCGCGCGTATTCGAATGCAACGTTCTGTCAAAATTTCAAAGCAATCGGTGAAGAACTTTCGGAGATATCAGATTTTGAACAAGCGAACATTTATATTTTTATTTATAT
Organism: Xanthostigma xanthostigma; assembly: GCA_963575645.1. Taxonomy (NCBI): domain Eukaryota; kingdom Metazoa; phylum Arthropoda; class Insecta; order Raphidioptera; family Raphidiidae; genus Xanthostigma; species Xanthostigma xanthostigma. The sequence goes on along the minus strand of OY754469.1, from coordinate 2,077,065 downwards.
AGGATAGCTAATAATAATTGAACCCTTTAATTTATTTGTTTACAGGAGTTTTTATTAAAGTATCAAAAAATCATATCAGACGTAGGGAATATTTCGTGTACTATTGAAAACACTGAAGATAAAATACAGGTAAATTCCAGAGATATATATATTTAATAGATTGCGGATACACTAGCTCCTCCTGTACCTTTTAGGAGCCATTTTGTACGTGGAAAACGCCATAAAAAGCGTGCGAGATTCAAAAATATTAATTATTTTATAATATGATTTTATTGAGAAAAACGACAAAACTCACAGTAAACAGTGATATTTCGCTCCAAAACCTATTTTTATACTGAAACGTTTCAAAAATTACAAAATTCAGCATAAATATAATGTAAAAGCTTAGAACATTTTACATTGTCAATTTGGCATCAAGGTTGACAAGCATTGATGCCAATCTGACAATGTAAAATGTTCTAAGCTTTTATATTATATTTATGCTCAGTTTTGTAATTTTTGAAACGTTTCAATATAAAAATAGGTAGTAATGCCAATGGACCACGGCATACAAGCCCGGAAACCAGGAAGATTTGGACTCCACACCGTATCTTCCATAATAAATTATATATGTATTTCTTTTAGATTTTGGAATTAACACGAAGTGCTGTTTGTCAATCATCTGATCATGTGATAGAAATATTAGATCTTGTTAATTGTGTGTTAGCGTCTTTAATTATTCTGATACTTGGAAAATTAGCATATGATTATTATGCGTTCAAGAAAACTGGAAAATTGCCTTGGATAGTTAGAAAAATGCCTTAACGTATTTACGTACGTATATGTTTTAAATTTAATTATTTGGTCACTATAAAAATGGTGTTTGATAACCGTTTTCAACTGAAAAATAAATAAAAAGGAAGGATATAAATAAAAACACAAACGATTGAAATAAGAAAAAGTACGGGTTGCACTCCGGGAGTGCCGGCAGAAGTGAAAACTTGAATATTAACGTCTTAATTTTTTGCATTTAGAAGCATTGTTTATTTATTGGCAATGGCAACACTTGTAAATAAAATGGTTTGTATCATAGATTGCATTTTTATGTACGATATTTCAACGCTAGATGTCTAACGTTGTATAAAAAGTATCTGGCAATTACTATCACTTAGAGAGTCTCACCCAGTTCTTAATTTTCCTGACGCGAGTTTAACATTTTTTACCCATTACAAAAAAAGTGTACAACGCCGGTAAAGAAGTTTTCACTTCAAAAAAACAAAAAAATAAGACTGTTCTAAAGGCCGCTGCACACGACGCTGGTTTTGTCGCTAGATTTAACTGCTAGTTTTCAAGCGTTGATTTTTGTGGCGGCTTCACACGATGTATGCATTGAAGTTTGCTTTGTAGATGCGTTTGGTGCGCGCGCAGTGATAGAATATTAACAAAAATGGACGTTTATTGTCTCTGAACAAAACACATACAATGACGTCATGTTTGCTTGGGGGCATTTGTCCACGTGGCCCACGTGACAAGATACTGTTTCCTGATTGGTTTTTGCTCAAAACAAGCAAGAAAAGTAGTGTCTAATTTTGAAATCCATGTTGTGAGCTCGCAGGCGAGCCCGCAGTGAGGTCATTTCCACCATTATAGCCAGCGCGCCAGCGAGCACAAGTCCCAGCAGTGTTTCTAGCGGCAAAACTAGCCTCGTGTGCAGCGGCGTTAACAAAATAACGCAGCAAAATGCATTGTTTTGTAAATACAGTGTAAACTCTATAATATAGCGACACTCAAGGAACTGTGCGTTATTGAGAGTTGTCGTTAAACGGAGAGAAGAAATAATCCATTAATATTTCTTTTACTATAATATATAAAATTTACAACTGACAAATATGATAACTTATCGATAAGCAGCTGAGCTAAACATATGAAAGATAATCCCAACAAACAAAAGAACGAATTTCTTAGAATCTTCGGTACGCATGCGGTGCCGACAACAAAGCAACAAAATAATAAACAAGAACTATTTTGTTGTCATTATTCAAAGTGGGTGTGTCGTTATTTAGAGTGTATCATTGTATGAACAACAAGATAATTTGGACGTTTTGAGGAGTTCGTCGTTATATCGAGTGACGTTAAAAGGAGTTTGCACTGTATTGTCCAAAAGTCCTGCATTTGTTTTATTAATTGTTATAATATCAATATTTAAATAACAATTGTATTACTTCTGTTTGGTAATAAAAAATATGACGTGCTAATTTCATTGTTTTTATTGTTACACACAATTTTGTTTTGGATGAAATTGAAATGAAATAGCAAGTACACCCATCCCCCGATTTACACGGTAGGTACTTGTTTTACACGTTTTCGCTTTTACACGGTTTTCCAAATAAGTTTTTTAGGCGCGAATAGCGTAAGCTAAAGCGCCTATATGTACTCGCTTTGTCTGTGAATCTGTGAGTCACGCTTTTTGTATCCAGCGTACAGCCCAAACGACTTAACCGATTTTAAAAAACTTTTTTTTGTTCGATTTGTCTCCGGGTAACTTAGATCCTAACGTCGCCCGATTTTTGAATTTTTGCTCCAGAGGGGAGCAATTTAGAAAAAACGAAGTTTTTCGCTTACAACTCGCTCAATTTAAATCAGATCGGTTTGAAACCTGTCTTAAACGAAAGAGGAGAAAATTTTACATAAATTTCGTACAACAGAATTCGCCCAATCAGTTTTTTTATACACATTTATATAGAAATAAATTCAATCTGATATAACCGATAGCAAACATCTTTCGGTTATCTCTCTCTGTTGCACGGTATAACATGGTAATATAATTATTGCGTATGTTCAGTTTTAAAATAAAATTGGTCGATAATTTTATTTATGACAATAATGAAATTAAAAGATAGCATTTGTTCAAAAACGGATGCCGTTTCGAATATTTCTGAAATCCAACGCCTTCTAAGTTAACAATTTGAGTAACTAATTATTAGAACTTAATACTTTGACAGAAGCAAACGTCACTTTTGACATTTCTTATCATTCCGACACCAAGGATGAGCGGATTGAAACCAAATTTTGGGAGGATGTTTGATATGCAAATATGAAGTGGCCTATTGTTTTTGGGGAACATCGGCGCATGCGTAAAAGAATATATCTCTTATAATGTTGTTTTATATAATAATAATATAGTTTTAAGACGGTTTTTACTCTATCTATTTTTACTAGAAATTTTTGTTATTTTTTTGGGGAAAATCGGTGACGTCACTCTTAATCCAATATGGCGGACTTCTAAAGATGGCGGACTAATTTTATTATGCTTTCCAAAGATATGGTTATCAAATGAAAGGGCTTGCTGAGAATAACTCGAAAAATAAAGTTTCGTCACTATAAATCCAATATGGCGGACTTCTAAAGATGGCGGACTAATTTTATTATGCTTTCCTACAATATGGGTATCAAATGAAAGGGCTTACTGAGAATAACTCGAAACATAAAGTGACGTCACTCTAAATCCAATATGGCGGACTTCTAAAGATGGCGGACTAATTTTATTATGCTTTCCTACAATATGGGTATCAAATGAAAGGGCTTGCTGAGAATAACTCGAAAAATAAAGTAACGTCACTTTAAATCCAATATGGCGGACTTCTAAAGATGGCGGACTTATTTTATTATGCTTTCCTACAATATGGGTATCAAATGAAAGGGCTTGCTGAGAATAACTCGAAAAATAAAGTGACGTCACTCTAAATCCAATATGGCGGACTTCTAAAGATGGCGGACTAATTTTATTATGCTTTCCTACAATATGGGTATCAAATGAAAGGGCTTGCTGTGAATAACTCGAAAAATAAAGTGACGTCACTCTAAATCCAATATGACGGACTTCTAAAGATGGTGGACTAAGTTTTTGACGTGATAACGTCTTATAAATTGATGAAACACCAGCTGCACGCACGAAAAAGTGTAACGTTCCGCCTGACCTTGTGCGCGCAAGCGAGAGCGCAGTAATGTATTATTAAATATGATATTCGAGCGGAATACGTTATCACGTAAAACTATCGTCCGTAAACCGACTTTACAGACATCCAATTTTTTTATATAATAATGGTGTACTTTTTATAATGTTTTATTATTCTACTTTACAAGAAAGTTTTGTAAAATGTTTTTTGAGGGAAAGTCGGCGCATGCGCAGAAGAGGTATAAGTTATAAAGTTGTTTGTATATAACAATGGTATACTTTTCATAACTGTTTATTATTCGATCTATTTTTACAAGAGTTTTGTATAATTTTTGGGAAAATTGGCGCATGCGCAAAAGGGATACATGCCATCGTTTTTTTTTTTATATAATAATGGTGTACTTTTTATAATGTTTTATTATTTTATTTTAAAGAAAGTTTTGTAAAAAATTCTTTGAGCTAAAGTCGGCACATATATGTTATAAAGTTGTTTTTATATAATAATTGGGTACTTTTCATAACGGTTTATTTTTCTATCTGTTTTTACAAGAAAGTTATGAAATTTTTTTTCTAAACTCATAATTTCAGAAATATTTTGAAAAAAAATCTGTTGTTCTTTTGTTCTGAAGATGTTAGTTAGGTTTAATTTTTGCATGACACAATAACATATTACATAGAGAAACATGAAATTATTAAAATTATATTTTCCTTTCTGTGTTTCATTATTTTCAACTGTTATTTTTTTCTTAGAATAAGTAAATTAAGTTATACTATATTATTCTCCAAGTGTCGTTAAATATAATTATATATACACCGATTTTCAAACAAAACACCGGGGTATATGACGTAAAATTTCGCGCCTTGTAATTCTTGAATTACTTGAGCATATACTCCCACTGGTTTTTGTTTTTATCGCACTCTACTAAATGCTACTGTGATTGAACACGTGCGCTGTGTACACACTACACATCTCACGGGGAATCCCGAGCTTAATATGTGCTGACTTGCTGCACACGCACACTGTGTCTGTATTTCTTCGCATAAAATTAAAGTTTTATCTACGGAAAATTGTATTTGAGTGAAAGTTTCACAGTTTCAGAACCTGTCAATGCATTTTATTTTTATTTCTGTGTACACCTAAAAATATTGAAAAAAATCACAACTGTTAAATAGCAAAATTATGCATTTTCTGCAAGCTTTTCGATTTACACGGTTTTGACTTGAAAATTTTTAATTTTCGATTTACACGTTTTTCTCAGGTACGTATCTACCGTGTAAATCGGGGGATAGGTGTAATATGATTATCGATATGGTAATCGTTGAGTAATGATAGCCGCTGATGACCTCACCTGTCGAGCGTCTATAATCTATCTATAATAAATTGATATATAATATGTATTGTATTCTATCCTTTATAAAATAATTTAATAAACATTTTTAATGTGCCATTTTGGACATCTAGTGCTTGCTAAATTGTAAAAATAAAACAGTCAACTATTTTATTTTTTCTAGTTTTTTTATTATTTCTATTTTGAGAAGATTTTAATTTTTGTTTTCGTACTAAAAAATAAACTCGATGAAATTAAGGGCTCTTTAATTCAAAAGTAGGGATTCAACTTCGCTCACGTTGTTAATATCATGAAACATGTTCCATACAAATTTTTTTTGACAAAAAAGGAAAATCCCACAAAAACTTTTCAAATTCGGTGTGCTTTTTGAAATTCACACGCGGATTTCATCATCCGCATTCCTTGCATTCGTATTGGAGATACACCCGTTTCAAGCTTTTCTGGAAAGGTCATTAGGACCTAACCTTGCTTACAGGGCCGTCATTAACCTATTGGAGGCCATTAAGATAATGAGACCCCTATAACCTTGACAGAGCACTATTTTCTTTTCTTTTATTATAGAGAAAAAAAATTGTGCTTCAATTTTGAAATTATTGACACCTGTTTGGGACAAATTATTCTGCCAAACAAAACAAAAATATATCCAAACGGAAATGTTAAGCATAAAAGTTCTGACTGCAAATAGTTTACATTCAAATATACCAAGCTTAAAAAAACTTTTTAACAAAAAAATTAAACCGCCGAAAAACTGAAAAGCAAAAAATAATAAATCTTTTTATTTAACTAAGTAGTTGAACGTACGTGACAGTCTAGTATATCTAAGTAATTTTGAGTCGGCGTCAACAATCCTTCGCCGGAAATCTCTGAGAGTTCACCAGAGTTCTCTAATTTGATTTGGTTATTTCTTTTAGTGATCTTTGTTCATTGATTGTTTGACGCCGACTCAAAATTACTTAGATATACTAGACTGTCACGTACGTTCAACTACTTAGTTAAATAAAAAGATTTATTATTTTTTGCTTTTCAGTTTTTCGGCGGTTTAATTTTTTTGTTAAAAAGTTTTTATTTTATAATTTTTTGTGGCTATATAATTTATAATTGTAATACACAACTCAGCATGAAAATCTATGAGTGAACAATAAATCACCCCTATTTTCCTACCCTTAGGGTAAGAATTTTTTTTCCAAATTTATATGAGACCAACCTCAAGGTATAACCTATTCAATAAAAAAATAATTATCAAAATCGGACTACTCTGTAAAAAGTTATGTGTGGTCATTCATTACAATCAGTGAGTGAACAATCAATCATCCCCTGTTTTCCTACCCTTAGGGTTGGGATTTTTTTACCAAATTTATATGGGACCAACTTCGGGGTATACCCTTTCAAACAAAAAAAAAATTATCAAAATCGGACTGCTCTGTAAAAAGTTATGCGTGGTCATACATAAATAAAAAAAAAAAAAAAAAAAAAAAAAAATAAAAAAAAAAAAATATACGCGTCGACTTGAGAACCTCCTCCGTTTTTGTTTTTCGTCGGTTAAAAACAAATTCCACGCGAACGAAGTCGCGGGTAACAACTAGTGTATCACTGTATGTATAAAATTATTATTTAGCTGCGCGCCTGATACTTTCGTGTTTATATTATTGACTGACGAATTTTTAAAGATTGCGTAATGTCGAATGCTCCGTATAATGCAGTACTAAATCAAGAGGTCATGTCTGTAATTTTACATTTTTGAAATATTTAAAAAAGCTGAATTAATTCCTTTTTTGTTTCTTTATCATCCTTGCATAATATCTGTTTAAATTAAATACCTAGATTTAGCACTGAAGTGATATATTTTGATGTTTTTATCTCAACTTTAAATGTTAAATATCTACAAAAATACAAAAAAAAACTGTTTTGGTACCAAATTAATTATTATTATACCTACTTGTTCATACTTTGTCAAAGTCGAATTTTAAAATAATTATGCAATAGCTGGTAATAATATTACAATACTGTGGGCAGGGCCGAATTATTGTATAGACATATAAGACAAATGTCTAGGGCCCAGTTTTTAGAAGGATCCGGTCAAACTGTCTATTTTGAACAGATTTGTAAACAAGATAGTTTACTTTGCTGTTGGACAACTGTGTATAAAAAACAAATAAATAAAAATGTGTTGCTTTTTATATGGTTATTCTAAAATCTAAAGAAAATGTGTTCTTATGTTTCACTTTATTAAAAACTATTTTGACGTGATAACGTCTTATAAATTGATGAAACACCGGCTGCACGCACGAAAAAGTGTCACGTTCCGCCTGAGCCTGAGCGTGCAAGCGAGAGCGCGGTATAAGCGATAGAGGCACGATCGGCCCAATCGTCGGCTTGTACGCATTTCTCTCTCTTCTCGCGTGACGTCACAGAGTTCATCAATGTTTCTTTATGACGTTATCACGTAAAACTATCGTCCGTAAACCGACTTTACAGACAACCAATTTTTTCCGATAATTTAGAATCCTTTTTATACACTCTAAAAAAGCAATATTTGAATTTACTTTTTTTCAACTATATTTCAGATTTCAAAAAGGCCATAGTAGATTAGTCCGGCCCTGACTGTGGAAGGGGTTAAAATTTTAAAAATATAATTTATTAGATAACAGTCTGGCGTCTTGCTTTATTCGCTATAAATACCTCCTAACTGCTTCTGGGAGCTGGATAGCAAATTTCTGATATTTACGTTCTGTAGAAATTTGCAATGTTCCTTTTTTCACTTTTTCCAAACCGTCTCTGACAGACAACTGCCGAAACCAATGGGGTCTAAATGCATGAAATTTTACACAGGGGTTCCTTATTTAACGTAGCTGTGTACTCGAAAATTATTTTTGAAAATTCATCCCCTAAGGGGGTTAATCTACTTAGTTAAAACTTTAACACTGGACTAACGTACAACCTAAACCGGCGATAGAAGCATGCAATTTTTGCATAGATATGTCCCCCTATATGGCGCAAGTGAGCACTAAGAAAGGATTTTTGAAAATTTATCTCCTTAGAGGGCTAATCTACTTTAACACTGACTTACTGACGGGCAACGCACAGCCACTACTGTTGACTGTTGTTGCTATTGTGTTTCATATTAATCGCGGGCGAAGCCGTGGGGGAACAGCACCTATCTCTCAATAAGTCTACCGAATTTGAATCGGCTCCGAGAGATTTACCAAAATTGTCCAAAAAAAACCTAAGACTGAGGAACTTTTCTTGCTCTAGTCGATTTTCGACATTTTCCAATAACTCGCTTTTTATTCAAATATTACCAAGCTTACAATCATAAATTCCACGCAGACGAAGTCGCGGGTAAGAGCTAGTTTATGTATAAAATTATTATTTATTTCTGAAAAGCTGCGGCGCCTGATACATTTTTGTTTATATTATTGACTGACGAATTTTTATAGATTGCGTAATGTCGAATACAGCGTATACTGCAGTCCTCAAAAGGTCATGTCTGTAATTTTATAGTATTGAAATATTTAGACTTGAAAAGCTGAAACATTAATTCCTCTTGTGTTTCTTTATCAAGCTTATTATGAAAGCATCATATTTTTGTAAATTATATTGATTTAACACGGAAGTGATATATTTTGATGTTATCAGAAAATGTAAAAGAGATAGGTAGTGAAGATATCGAAATTGTTCCGTGTAACGATTTGATGAATACAAAAACTCTGAAGATGATACAAAACGTATCGAAACGTTAGTATTAAATCTAAGTTTTAAAAAAATCTCAGTATTGCTTCATTTTCGATCCTTATGCCACGGAATTCTTTCCAAATACTCATCATTAACTTCAACGGATCACAGTTACTCTATTTATTGAATAGAGTCAATCTTTATACAAAAACTAAATATAGACCTGTCTTTAAAACGATCTTAGACAAAATCCTGCAATTATTGCCTTCTTATTGCCTTATTGCCGTTTTATAAAATCCACGAGGTTCAGAAACTGAAAATAAAAAAGTTTTGGAGACACTGCATTGTCATTAAAGACGGAAATTTTTGGTGTGAGTATAAAAACTATTATGCAACTATGTTTTGTCTTCTTCTATTCTCTATTCACTATAAATACCTCTAACTGCTTCTGGGAGCTGGATAGCAAATTTTTGATATTTCTGTTTTTGACAATAAAATGTACTTTTTAAACCTTATTTTCTTAAAATTCCTTAATAAAGGCTAAGACAACGCACAGCCTAAACCGATGGGTCTAAATGCATGAAATTTTACACAGGGGCTCCTTATTTAACGTAGCTGTGTACTCTAAAATGATTTTCGAAAATTCATCCCCTAAGGGGTTAATCTACTTGGTTAAAAGTAGAACATTGACTGACCGTACAACGCACAGTCTAAACCGATGGGTCTAGATTTCAGAAGCATGCAATTTTGCACAGAAGTTCCTACATGACGTAGGTGAGCACTAAGGAAGGCTTTTTAAAAATTCACCCCCTTACTTTACTGACTGACTGACTGACAACTTAATAAGCAAGTAGGGTTAGTCAGTCATTAAATATGTTTTTCGGTAATAAATATCGGTTATCTTTTGGTGACCTGGCAGGAACTAGAGGGTCCCTATCGATCGCGGGGCCCTGGGCACGTGCCCAGAGGGAAAGAGAGAGGGGCCTGCGCTGAATTCAATGAGCGCACCCAGAGGTCTGTATCAAATACCGTTTCGGAGATAGAGACGTTCAAATGTAGCTTCGGTGCTTAAACACACACTAATGCCCACCAAACCAAAAGTTGAGCTTATTTTTTTTATTCAGAGTGTCATTTTGTGTTAGTATAACCCGTCTGGACCAGAAAAGCGAGTCATTGGAAAATGTCGAAAATCGACTAAAAACGAGATTTTTCCCATAGTTATAGCCTTAGTTTTTTTGTGATTTTTTTAAGACGTTTTTGGATGATCTCTCGGATCCGATTCAAATTCGGTAGGCTTATGTAAAATGACACGCTGAAGTCAAAGAACCCCTCCGTTGCTTCGTATCACTTACCGTTTCGAAGATAGACCCGTTCCAAGTGGTTTTCTGGAAAGTCTGGAATACGCATCGGATACATTTCAAATTCGGTGTACTGATAGAAAACGACACGCTGAATTCAATGAGCGCACCCGGAGGTTTGTATCTATAACCGTTTCAGAGATATAGAAGTTTAAATGTTTCTTCTACATTTAAATTTACTATAAATGCCCACAGGACCTAAAGTTGAGTTTTAATTTTGATTTAGAGTGTCATTTCCTGTTAGTATAAGCCGTGTGGACACGAAAAGTGAGTTATTAGAAAAAGTCGAAAATCGACTAAAAACGAGATTTTTCCCATAGTATAGCCTTAGTTTTTTTGTGATTTTTTAAAGACATATTTGGACAATGTCTCCGATCCGATTCAAATTCGGTAGGCTTATGTAAAATGACACGCTGAAGTCAAAGAGCCCCTCCGTTGCTTCGTATCACTTACCGTTTCGAAGATAGACCCGTTCCAAGTGGTTTTCTGGAAAGTCTGGAATACGCATCGGATGCATTTAAAATTCGGTGTACTGATAGAAAACGTCACGCTGAATTCAATGAGCGCACCTAGAGGTTTGTATCTATAACCGTTTCGGAGATAGAGGCGTTCTAATGTTGCTTCGGTGTTTAAAAACACTTTAAATGCCCACCGAATCAAAAGTTGAGCTTTTTTTTTTATTCGGAGTGTCATTTCCTGTTAGTATAAGCCGTCTGGAGCTGAAAAGCGAGTTATTGGAAAATGTCGAAAATCGACTAAAAACGCGATTTTTTTGTGATTTTTTTAAAATTTTTGGATGATCTCTCGGATTAGATTCAAATTCGGTAGGCTTGTTTAAAATGTCACGCTGAAGTCATCAAGCCCCTCCTTTGCTTCGTATCACTTACCGTTTAGAAGATAGACCCGTTCCAAGTGGTTTTCTGGAAAGTCTGGAATACGCATCGGATACATTTCAAATTCGATGGACTGATAAAAAACGACACGCTGAATTCCATGGGTTCGTCCGCTGATTCATACCTTTTTCCGTTTTGGCCATGGAGACGTTACTTCCCTGAATTCGACGAACACTCAGGTCCGCACATATTACCGTTTCGAAGATACAGCCGTTTCAAGTAAAAAAATTAAAATGACTGTTTTTCAAAATTGCGAAAAAACACGTTTTTATAAACGGTATATATTTCTTACAAATGAAGATCTACACGCTTGATTTTGTTAGCTTAGAGCGCTTACATGTCTTAGGAAAACGGTATACGAAGCTAAAAGAATTATAAATAGTGATCAGCTGAGGGCTGGCAATCAATAATAATATTGCTACTGATTAAGAATAATGAATAAAAGTTATAGTTTTAACTATTTTTTCTCATAAAACACCGGTTCACGCCAGTGGTGTTGTGCTAATTTTTTTTTACCGGAACGCTCCCAAATTTGACGGGGGGGGGGGGGGGGGGGGGGTGAAAAGAGGTAAAAAGCTGTATCTGAAATACATTAACTTTATTTTTTTCATTGTTTGGAATTTTTCTATTTGTTGGCAGATTGTTACAAATTTTTTCAATTGTTATGTCGATTTGAGAAAAAAAAAACAAATTACGTTAATAAAATCCTAAAGTAAGATTTACATTATTTTTTTCATTGTTTGGAATTCTCGTTATCAGAAATCATCTTTAGTTCCGGAACGCGTTCCTGTCCAAAAAGGAAGTACCGGAACGACGTTCCGGACCGTTCCGGCTCGACAACACCACTGGGTTTACCGGACATTCACTCAGTTGTTCACCGGTTTTATCCGGGTCTAGCAGTGAGATTAGTTATAGCTAGGAGTAGGAGAAGAAAGGATTTAAAATTGAATAAAATCAAAAACTCATTTTATAAATGTTTCTAATCGAAACAATATAATACATTATTTCAACCCTTTTAGGGTTAGTCACATGAAAAATATAATATATACGTAGCCCCTAAACATACATTAAATTATTATTTATCTACAAAAGGAAACAAAGAAAAAGTTGACAAAACAAATATAATGAGTCCCTCTGTATTCAAATATCTACAATTGTTATCTTTTGTATCTTCACTCAAAGATATTTAACATTATTACGTAGGGAAAAAAATACACATTGCTCACATTGATCGATAAATGAATTTTATACAAGCTTTTTAAATATAAATTATTGTTATAAGTTAAATTTTTCAAATTTATTTTGTCATAGTTAATGGTCTAAAATGGTGGTCACTTTTTCAGTACTATGCCGCGGCTCATTTGTAAAGAGTATTTTTAGTAATATAATACTAATTTTTATCATACATCAAAATATACAAAACAATATACAAACCTTTTTTTAAAGGGATTTTCATTTTACAAACAAATTTAAATTATAAGATGTACACAAAAGTCAAATCGCCGATATCATTTGTTTTGAACATAACCATACATTTTTTTTTTGAAAATTTATAGTGTCCAATATAAACAAGATTCAAACTTAAAACTCGACAAAAAAAAAACATATCCGTAAACAAAAACGCGTTCATCTTTAAAACATAATTTTCTTGACGTATGAAAATGTTGACGACTTTCTTCCGTTCTCGAGCCAATTCGTTATACAGTCATCTCTTTCGAATGTGCAATTTTAGAGAACACACATCCTCAATTTGTAACCCACTTAAAAGTATGTCACGAATGAATTTTTACTGGCAAGCACAAAATTAATTGACATCTCCGCTACATATAATTATTTTAGGGCATTCAAAATTTAATAACGATACCCTGAATAGAATTTTTATTTGTCCCAACTAAAAAATATTAACAAAAAGTCATACACCATTAGTATTAAAAAAAAAATTAATTGTCTGTAAAGTCGGTTTACGGATGATAGTTTTACGTGATAACGTCATAAAGAAACATTGATGAACTCTCTGACGTCACGCGAGAAGAGAGAGAAATGCGTACAAGCCGACGCTTGGGCCGATCGTGCCTCTCTATCGCTTATACCGCGCTCTCGCTTGCACGCTCAGGCTCAGGCGGAACGTGACACTTTTTCGTGCGTGCAGCCGGTGTTTCATCAATTTATAAGACGTTATCACGTCAAAAATCCTTGAAATTACATACGCAAATATTTACTAGTTGTTTTCGAACAACTATTTTAAATGCATTTTCAGAAAGAGAACGCGTTTTGTTTTAAAATTTGTTCTTTTTGAAAATCTATAGTTCCACACGGGTGTACAGATTTTGAAAAGATTCAGTGTCAGTTTGTAGAAAAATATTTCCTAGAAAACCCTTACACATTTTTATCCGATTTGATACGTCGGTTCCGAAAGTGTCGAATTTATGCACAAAAAATTACAGTTCGAGTGTATCGACAACTTGACCCTTGAAGTTAAGTCTTAAGGAGTGCTTAGCGTCTCTTCAATTAATAAAATATTCTAGCCACGGCATAAACTCGAATTCTTTTATATTATTATTAAATATCGTTATATGTACTAAAATATATACAAGTCCAATAGGCATCAATGATCTATTCATAATCTGGCTGCAGCAATAAAACTTATTGACGAGAGAGTAATCCGCGTACACAGCACAATTGACAGTTCACAATTTTTATTTGATTATACAAAGTGAGGATTCGTCTTTTTTTTTATTTAATTTATTCATCTACCCGTATACCAGATAGACGTAAAGCACGCTTACCTTTGACTAGTAAATCAATTTCTAAAGAACGATAATACGTTTGTCTCACTTTTAATAAATGATAAAAGAGGATTTCGGTAACGAGATGTAAACAGTTCAGCTATTTTCAATATTCACTAATGTTTGATTTCATAATATTGGTGCATGTCTTCGACGTTCTAATATAATACTGACTAGGGATGCATCGATATATCGGTCACCCGATATTATCAATAATATTGAAACAAAAATATCGATATACTTACATTCCCGATGTGATATTATCGATATTATGGCATAAAAATTGGTTGTCTGTAAAGTCGGTTTACGGACGATAGTTTTAAGTGATAACGTATTCCGTAATACATAACCTAAATTTTAGTAGCTGTCAAACTTGGGCCGAAGCCTTGCACGCACAGGGTCAGGCGGAACGTTACACTTTTTCGTGCGTGCAGCTGGTGTTTCATCAATTTATAAGACGTTATCACGTCAAAAATATCGAAAGGCATAAAACAGACTTAAAGACTTTCGAATTTCGCGGTTCTTTTTTTGTGTGTTGGTAGTAGGTTGAAGAGTGGAGCGAGTGTGCGACTGTTTGTTCAATTAATTCACAAATTATCGATATTGAAAGGATCGATATTATCAATAACGGTCTGGTGTCGATATAAATATCGATATTAAAATCATTTTGCATCCCCAATACTGACTTCCGTTATAATATTCTAAAATTAATAATGTTGTGGCAGTATTTTAATTAAGATCAAAGAATAAATGCATTGAGTTTGTTTTCATACTTTGCTGTACATTGGACTACTTCGAAGACACTATTTTTCAAAAAGAAAATATCGCTATGCTTTACTAGAAAAAACAAAATCAGTAGATATAACAAACGATGCAATATTTACGAGCGTTGACCTTAATTTAGTCAGATTTTCTGATTTCACTGATAGTGGTAACAGTAAATTCGTGTATGCTACTATTTTTTTATGTAACCCTTTGACAATTTTATATGAAGTTATGGAGAAAAATTGTGATTTTGAAAATGTAAAAAAAATATGTTGCCGTTTGAAAAAAAAAAAAATAAGACGGGTTGCACTCCGGGAGTGCCGGCAGAAGTGAAAACTTGAATATTAACGTCTTACGAATTTTCGATCAGGTCACGTGTCCTGACGCGAGTTTAACATTTTTTACCCATTACAAAAAAAGTGTACAAAAGTTTTCGTCTTACGAATTTTCGATCAGGTCTTACGCATTTTCGATCTGACGCGAGTTTAACATTTTTTATCCATTACAAAAAAAGTGTTCAACGCCGCTAAAGAAGTTTTCACTTCAAAAAATGCGTTTACACTTCCGGTCGAGCTTGAAGTACAAAAAAATATACCTCAGCAGTTTTCGATAGTAAATTTCGAGTTGAATAAAAAACTATTCAAATTTTTTTTGAACCTGGTAGGATTTAAGAATTAATTATTTGCTGTTACCACTATCAGTGAACGCACCGTATTTATTTTGTTTCTGTGCTTTTGTTTCGGTGTAAGTTTTAAAAAAGTTCTGTCAAATTCTAGATATAATATAGACAGCGATATTTTCATTAATAATGTAGCAGCCCTGTATAAGTACATAGTTGTTGAGACTTTTACGGACTATTTTTATAAAATTTTGATTTTACAAAACTATACTAAACAATAATACTAAAATTCAATTGGCTGTTTCTTTAAAGTAAACTGTAAAATTGTTAAACTTAATTACTAAGAAAAAAGTCTTAGATGCATGTAAATTATTTGATTTTGTTTCTTTGTAAGTTGCTGGAAAAATGTTGTACTTTTATAATGTGATGCAGAATTTTCTCAAATACTTAAATAAATAAAAAACTAATTACAGTGTAACCTCTTTATAACGTCCTTCGTTATAACGAAAAACTCCCTATAACGTAGAAAATTTTACAGTTTGGTTGGTTTACCTTAAAACCCATACATTAATACCCTCTTTATAGCGTAACAACCATTCTCTATTACGATGAAATATGTTCATATTTAGGCGTATTTAACAGTGTAATTGTTTTTATACAACAAAATGAAGATGAAGAAGATGATAAAGAGGATGATTTTTAACCATCATCAACTATTCAACAAGCACTTGATGCCGCTAAACTTATCGAAACATTCCTATTGTTTAATGAAGGTGATTCCACCACATCCCAAGAGTCAAGACATGCATAATACTTATAGCCCAAGAGCCCGCGGCAGCCAGACCTTCGTCTTTTTATAAAAGCTGAAAGTTTTTCTATGGATGTCTCCAATACAGGTAAGAATGATCCCCACCCATGAAACCTGAGTAGTGGTGGCTTTGGCAGGTAACAGGTATTAAAGGTGTACAAAATTCCATCTCAAATTCGTCATTGTATAAATTTGAGTAAAATCCAAAGTTATAAAGCAAAAACGATTTGAAAATTGTACACTTTAATGCGTCTGGCAGGATGATAGAACCCTCGAAACTGTCTGGCTACTAATGAAACATTATTTAATAGTTCTCCAAACAATATATATAAAATTCAGCTTTTATAAAATAACGTAAATATAATTATACAATATATAATAATTTAAGGGTGTCTGGCAGGGGGTTGGAACCATACTAAGTGTCTGGCAATGAGCGACGCGAGTTTTAATATTGTTACGAATGAAATATAAAAAAATTGAGTTTTATACAATGACGAATTTGAGATGGAATTTTGTACACCTTTAATACCTGTTACCTGCCAAAGCCACCACTACTCAGGTTTCATGGGTGGGGATCATTCTTACCTGTATTGGAGACATCCATAGAAAAACTTTCAGCTTTTATAAAAAGACGAAGATCTGGCTGCCGCGGGCTCTTGTTCTATTAATAAAATACAAAACAAATAATGGCATAGCAAAAACGCCAAGCAAAGTTAACAGACTACATGGAATAAATTAATTAGGTGAAATTTGGTTATTTTTCTTTCTTCCCTCCATATAACGAAAACTCTTTATAACGAAAAAAAATGCTCGGTCCCTTGAGATTCGTTATAAAGAGGTTACACTGTATGTTCACAATAATAATAATAATGACACAATATCAATTGACTGTTTGATAGCATTTTGTAAATAAAGTAATAAACCCGTATTTAATTATTTTTGATAATCGCAAAGATACTTTTTTTCGTTTTAGAATCTTTAAATAGTAACCATATTGACAGCAATCCTATTTTCCTGAGAAAGTGACAAAAATTTCGCAACTGTTTCGTACATCTCATCACAGAATCCCTCGAAAAATATTGTACAATCCTTAAATAAAATAAATTAGAAGCACATTATACAAAATCATCACTAAAACGCGATCGAAATATTTCACAACACACACATTCTTTTTGTTTAAGCAGAACATGCTTCGCGGTGAGCTATTAAAGTCCCTCCACTGTTTAGCCACTATCATCGCGACTGAGACGAGTCATCCTTCGCTTGTGGCGGAGCGGTCATATGGGGCGGCTGAGGTCCGGGCGGTCCCGGACCGGGCCCGCTCCTCATGTGTAACAGAGTTGCCGGATCCTTGCCGCCGGGCGGTCGCAGGTGGGGATTCGCGTACGCGTTGAACATTTTGACTCTTTCTTCTTCCGCTCTCATCGCCGCTTCCATCAACGGATTGTATCTCAGCGGTTCGTATCTGTAAGGATCCCGGAAAGGATCTCCCGTCGGAGGCGGAGGCCAGCAGCCGGCCATGGTCGTGGGCGGGTAATGCGGCGGCATGCCCGTCGGAGGCGCGCCTAACGTGGGCGGGGGCGGTATCATGCTACGAGGAGGACCCGGCGGAACTAAGCTGTTAGGAGGATGTCTCAAATACGGATGATATCTTGGATCGGTCCTTGTCAGCATTACGACGTCGTCTTCTTTGGGCTGTCGCGGCTCTTCTTTAACTCTTATGTCTTCTGTGTTGCCGTTTCTCATCGGAGACCTCTCGCGGGCTTTGTTCTCGGCTAACCTCTGTTGGTGTAACCTTTCCAATTCTCTCCGTTCCATCTCTCGCCTTTCTTTTTCTCTTCTTTCTCTCTCCCTCTCGCGCTCTCTTTCTTCTTGTTGTTTTCTTTCTCTTTCTCTTTCACGTTCACGCTCTCTTCGCATCCGCTCTCGCTCTCTTTCTTCCTGTTCTCTCCTCTCTACGGCGGCCGGATCAGGTTTCAACGACCACGCACTGGGCACCGGAGTCGGATAACTCGCAACGGTGCGCTGTAGTGCCGAGACCGATCTGCTCCACGGATCGTGAAGCGATCCCAGAGGCGGAAGTTCCCGTCCCGGCGGTGGAAACGGAGACATTCCAAAAGGCGATCCGGGATTGGGAAATGCAGAACCGTAACGACTAAATGGAGACATTCCACCTGAAAGAAAGCAACGATGATTTAAGTTTATTGTGTTTGAAGTAAGAACCAGAAAAGTGAACCGTTCAAAAATCTGTCTTACCTAAATGAGATGGACTGGCAAAAATATTAGCAGGATGTGGTCCGGTATCAAAAGGTGGCGGTCTATGAAATTGCGGTAAGTCATGCGGCCTTGCAGTGTGAACGAGACCGCCTGGAAAGACATGCGACGGAGGTCTCAGCAGATCTGTTTTTCCACCAACACCACCTGGTTTCATTTCTGCTTGTTGCTTCTGCTGATGGTGATAAATTTCCCACGCTACACGGACATGCATCGCGTTCCATTTGCCGGTTTTCTGCAACAGAAAAGGGAAAAAAATTATTTGAATACGAATCGACGAACATCGAAATAAAAGAATGAATTTAAAACTTCTTTATAATATTTACAAATAAAAAAAAGACGGGTTGCACTCCGGGAGTTCCGGCAGAAGTGAAAACTTGAATATTAACGTCCAAATTTTTTGCATTTAGAAGCATTGTTTATTTATTGGCAACACTTGTAAATAAAATGGTTTGTATCATAGATTGCATTTTTATGTACGACATTTCAACGCTAGATGTCTAACTTTGTATAAAAATAAAATGGTTTGTATCATAGATTGCATTTTTATGTACGATATTTCAACGCTAGATGTCTAACGTATAAAAAGTATCTGGCAATTACTATCACTTAGAGAGTTTCACCCAGTTCTTACTTTTCCTGACGCGAGTTTAACATTTTTTATCCATTACAAAAAAAGTGTACAACGCCGCTAAAGAAGTTTTCACTTAAAAATATTTCATATAAAATAGACGCCTTATTCGGGCGATTTTATTTGATGTCTTTTTTTGTTTGTAATCTTTTTTTTTTGAGTTGAAAGAATATGAAAAATGAAAAAAGAAAGATGAAGATGAATAAAAAGCCGATGTGAAAAGATCGATATATAAAGTGCATGCGTAAAAAAAATGAAAATAATTGAGCCAATTATAACCTCAATTTTTTTCCAATTTGCACATACCACAATTTTTGGTTTCGATGATTCACCCAATGGTTGCTGTGAAAACAGAAACAAAACTTGTTAGGAGATAATAAATGCTGGTTAAACAATATAAGAAGATAATTTCAAACATCAAACATATTATCGAAAGAAAAAAAAAATATCTTCGAAGAAAAATTAGTTACGCAAAGCAAATAAAATAAAAATAATAACGATGACAATGAATGATAAATGATGACTTTTTTTCGTTAAAAAATCGCTCAACTCACCTTGGGCTGGAAAGAAGGTAGATGATTCGGAGGTACAAATGGAGTAGGACCTCCTAGTCCAGGATGTAAAAGTCCTGGTGAGTATCCGGGGTAACTAGATAATCCTAAATTTTGTCTATAAAATGGAGAATCGACACTTCCCATTTTTGGAATGTCTTTAAACTAAAACAGAAAGAAAAAAAAACATATTTTTAATCTATTCTTGGCCAATTTAAACGAAAAACAGATAACGAGTAATTGCAGTTTACTTACGAGAGGCGGTGGGAATAACGAAGGCGGAGGCACTACAGAAGGTGCTGTCGGTGGAGGTGGCAGAAGGGGCGCAGCGTGTTGATGTACGTGCGTGTGATGATGCTGGTGCTGATGCATTTCGGTGCGTAAATATGTCGAAGGAGGGGGCGCAACGCCGGCTGCCATCGCTGCTCTATCTTGTGACGCTAAAAATCGGTTGTCTAGCTCTCGTCTCAGTAAATCGGCTTGGTCTGGCATTAAATGGCTTGTTACGGGCCGTGGTTCTAAAAAAGAAAAAGAAAACGATCAAGTTATAACAGCTTTTTGTGAACTAAAATATTTCAATAAAAAATTGTTTGTTATTATTTTTTCAATATTAAAAAAATCTCACGAATTTCATTATAAATAAATAGAAACTAAATATTAATTATTTTTTATATTTTTAGATCAGTTCTGAAGAAGATCCAAATCCGGATCGAAACGTTAATGTATTAAGGAGGTTGAGCCGTTTTACGAAGATAATGAAAAAAATCTGAATAAAGTTTTTTTTAATAGATTTTTTTATGACAAAATTTTCTGTAAAAAATCCAAAATCATTAGGAGATTTATAAAGTTAAAAATTAAAAAAAACTTTTACATGCAGTCTTATGGAAAATATGTCAACCTAGCATGCAAAGGGTACATTTTAATTTTTTGCAAATAACCAAATAATGTCAGCAGTTCCGAAAACTAACTATGTAAAGCATCGATGTCTTACGCATATTTTAATATTTTTTCCAATTTCATTAGGAGACTTTTAATCATTAAAAAAAATTATTAAACCTTAGCACTTTTCGATTATGGACTTTTATTCTTGACAGATTTAACAATTTTAACTGAATTTTCAACCTTTTAATGATTTAATTTTAATTTTTATTCCCTCTAATTTCATTTTTTAAATATTTACTGCAAAAAATATGTAAAATACAGATATTTACACAAATTTATTTTTTCTAACCTAACTTTGTACAAAAAATTCAAAAGTTAGTCCATTAAGTAAAATACTGAAATAATTAATTAATATTAAAAAAAATTATTTATTTATGCCTTTATGGCAATAATTTATTGGTATCATCGACTTATAACCTTTTGTAAAAATTTATAATGGAATTGTTCCCATTTAGAATTCGACTTACTTTTGATTGGGACTGTAACGCATCAACCTCCTTAATTATATATTTTCTTGTTAATTAATATATTGTCTGAAAAATTGGTCGATAATTTTATTCATTGAAGAGTTCTAATCAGACGTTAATCAAAGATTTGAATATTTCAATAAAAGCTTCGCGTTTCTCAGTTTAACAAGAATTCATCAATGACCTAACATTTTTATGACAATTGCGAGTACAAACTTTTTGAATGCTCATTTGAGGAATTACTTGCACAACGGACTCGATTGAAGTAATTTATTTACTTACTTGACTGGAAAAGCGAATCCGCAGAGAACGGATTTGGATTTGGTTGTAAGCCGAGAGGGCTCGCCGCAGAAACGGGCGGCGGAGCTAGTGGCGGTGCGAACATCGGTGTCGGAAACGAGTGTATTGTCGGTGGAGGTGCCGCAACGGACGTCGGGGGCGGCGGCGTGGGTCTTGGAGGAGGTGCCGGAGACATTCGCGCTCCGGGTAACGTAACGCCGCCCGGTCCCTGAATCGTACCGGCCGGACTCGAACTCCACGATCTGCCCGTAGGCGCCGTTGAACCGGTTTTGGAGAACGCCATCGTTGAGGTTAAGTTCGCATTACTCGACGCAGTCGAAGAATACGGAATACTGACAGGCGTTATGCTGCTTCTGCTTAAACTGCTCACGTTGCTGCTGCAAAACACAAATTCAATATGAGTTGTGAATTGTTTGTTACATTTGAATTTCTATTTACAGTCGGGGTTTTGTAACAGGACGTCTATCCCGATCGGATTGTACATTATAGACGGAGAGCTGGCTACGGAGAAAATGGGTAACTCGGTGCAGAGCTGAAAATTTGCAGAATAATAGGAGATAGTACAAGTAAGTAGGGAAAAAATTGCCAGAAGGCTAGGCGGAAGATAAAGAGCCGCCAGAAGGCGCTAATGTTGCGAAAAATCAGTGCACTTCTGGCAATTTCTATACTTATTCTGTAATTCAAAACTAGATTATATATTATATATTATATAGTTATAAGAGCATACTGAAAATCCAAACATGATATAATAATTACATTCGACAAATATTCAAAATTATTAATGACATTTTGATAGAAATAAAATTAATCGTCATATATTTTCATTAATAAAATTACGTTGTTATAACAAAGTAATTTTATTAATTTATTTAATTTTATCTCTATCAAAATGACATTAATAATTTTGAATATTTGTCGAATGTAATTATTATATCATGTTTGGATTTTCAGTATGCTCTTATAACTATATAATGTATAATATATATAATATATAATCTAGTTTTGAATTACAGAATAAGTATAGAAATTGCCAGAAGTGCACTGATTTTTCGCAACATTAGCGCCTTCTGGCGGCTCTTTTATCTTCCGCCCAGCCTTCTGGCAATTTTTTCCCTACTTACTTATACTATCTCCTATTATTCCGCAAATGTTCAGCTCTGCACCGAGTCACCCATTTTCTTCGTAGCTAGCTCTTAGTCCATTATAAAAACAGTTCAAAATACAATCCTCCTTACAAACGACGAACTGAAATTCATACAATAAATATACAGTATGTAAATGCGTAAGGTGCGCATAGGGAAATTAGCATTGGGAAAAAATACTTTGATCAGAGTTAGCCATGACTGCATTAATTGTTATTTCTATCGAATTATCGTGGTAATCTTGAGGATTTCCAGTTTAATTTGATTTATATTTATTTTACTTGGCTTTTTTAATAATAAAAAGCTCTTATAAATAATTATTTTATTTTTTTTGTACAAAAATAAAACAAAAAAAACAACTCCGTCTGTTTGGAAACATTTCATTCAAAAATTGTCTGGCTGGTATGACGTATGCGCGTTGGTAAATCAGTGACCCAATGTCTTTAGGTTCAACACGAATAGGCGGAGATATTTGATCTCGCACCATATTTAAGTATTTTTGGGAATTTAATGTCCCATTAATAAAAAAAGTCCGATTATGTTGTAATCATTTGAATATTTTCTTCGGTAGTATACACATTCATTTTGCAAAAGAATATTATCTGTCAAATAGAAAAACAAAATTTCAAGGCTCACTCTGATCCAGTCATTTTTTCCCAATGTTAACTATGTATTAACTATGTTGTCGTTTACCTGTAACTGTCCCTTTCTCTGGTGGGACTGTGCCCCCTGGGAGAATGCGTTCTACTGCTCGACAACGTCGCTGTGGTTATGGTGTCCCGATGGCTCGTCGTTATGGCCGCAACGCTCGTTACCTGCGGGATCGTTATGACAGGCGGAGCGCTCGTCATCGCGACCGTCGGCACTTGTGACACCGCGTGAGACGATACCGACGTCAAAGTCGACGGAGGCTGTTGCTGCTGCTGTTGTTGCTGCTGCTGCATCATCGATTTGTGCTGAGGCATCGGCTGGACCGAGTTGCGCATCGTCGCCGCATACGGCGCGTACAGCGGCGGATAAGTCGGAAACGGCGCCGTCGACTGCTGATAACCGTTCGTCGGCGTGCCGTTCGATATGAACGGCGACGACGTCGTGGCCGGCGCCATCGCCGACTGGGGCAGAGCGGCCGGAAGAGAAGCCGGCGGAGTCGCCGCGGACAACGGAGGCGGCGGCGACGGAGCTCTCGATACGGGAAGCGTTTGCGCCGGATGATTTGAAAGACTGTGGTTCGGCTGATTCGGAGGCAGCACGTGATTCGGAATGGAATTGATACTCGGCGGCGGCGCTATCTGATGATGCGGCTGCACGTTCGCGTGACCCGACTGCTGCTGCTGCATCGATTGCTGTTGATTCGGCGGCATCGTCGAATGGTTCGTCAGGCCGATTCCCGAATGATGAACGGGCGGCATACTGTGTCCGATGTGCGCCGGCTGTTGTTGCTGCTGCTGCTGCTGTTGGGTGGGAGGCACTGCCTGATTGTTAATGCTGGCGGCGCTCATCGACTGCGGATGCATCTGCGCATTGCCAGAAAGACTCATAATCGAATGGTTCGACGTATACTGATGGCCGGCAATTGTTTTGTTACTGGCCGTTTCGGCACCACCGATCGTAGTCATCGCTTGGCTATTCACATTTGAAAGACTCGTCACCGAATGATTCGAGGATATAATAACATTATGATTAATAACATTGTGATTAGTCCGTTCGTGGTTTGTGGTAGCGAGGTTCGAACTTAAGCTATTACTACTACTCGTCCTTTCGTGGTTCGACGGTAACACTGTCCGTTCGTGATTCGAAGGCGGCGCGGTCCTGTCGTGCGGCGGTGCGGCAGTCCTGTCGTGCGGCGGCGGAGGTGCAGTCCTGTCGTGCGGCGGCGCCGCGCCTCTGTCCTGACCGACGCCCGCGTTCGGTCCGACGACCACCTGACTGATAGGAGGCACGTGAGCGCCTCCGTGCTGCTGTTGCGTCGGCACGTTCGGAGTGTGCGCCGTCGGCGGTTTAAGCGGTTCGGCGTACGGAGGCGGCGGAGGCAAAGCGGCCGGCGCGGGGCTCGGCGCGGGCGGCGCGAGGCACGGCGACATCGGCGCCGGAACTGGACTCGCACCGCCCGCGCCAGGAACGCCTGGCGGCAGACCTGAACCGGGGAATTCGTGTTTACGTGTCTGTTGCGGAGGCGTTGGCGTCGAGGCGAATAACACGGAGCCCGCGTCGGAGCCCTGAAACAAAAAGAAAAAGAAAAAAAACATTAAAAAAAACATCAATGCGTACAATCGATGATGTACCAAAAACTAGAAAATAATTATGAACTAGCATAGGGGTCTTTGAGGCTTTGATTAAACTAAAAAAAAAATTGGTTGTCTGTAAAGTCGGTTTACGGACGATAGTTTTACGTGATAACGTATTCCGTAATACATAACCTAAATTTATATAATAATTCGAATCTATGATATTGCATCTTTCGCTTCAAATTTAGGTTAATTTTATTTATTTAAATTACTCACCATATAATATAATTGTTTTTTTTAACTTTCTTTCTTTCGTATTTATTTTAAGTCTCAAAGATTAGCTGTCATAATATTTATAAAACAATTGTTTCACTGTTTATATAAAATTCCAAAACCTACTTACAATATTTAAGTATTCTCATACGTCAAAAAATTGATTTTTATAATGATAAAATTTGTAAGAAAACGATTTTTTCGAGAGATGAGACCTAGCTAAAACGATTTTTTGCCCCCCAAAATCCCTTTTCAGTAAATTTCATCCAAATCGTTAGGGCCGTTTTCGAGAAAAGCACGCACAGGGTCAGGCGGAACGTTACGTTAGGAACGTTACACTTTTTCGTGCATGCAGCCGGTGTTTTATCAATTTATAAGATTGGTGATTCATCAATTTATAAGACGTTATCACGTCAAAAAAATTGGTTGTCTGTAAAGTCGGTTTACGGACGATAGTTTTACGTGATAACGTATTCCGCTCGAATATCATATTTAATAATACATAACCTAAATTTCAGTAGCTGTCAAACTATATTTTTACCGACTCTCTATCGCTTATACTGCGCTCTCGCTTGCACGCACAGGGTCAAGCGGAACGTGACACTTTTCGGAACGTTACACTTTTTCGTGCATGCAGCCGGTGTTTCATCAATTTATAAGACGTTATCACGTCAATAAAATCGTGGGGCGCTTTTAGTAGAAAACTTTCATTAATATGTGAGCTATACTGCACAAACGAAATTAGTATAGGCCGCGCAAAAATCTCACATTTTTTTGTACATAGGTAAGTCAACCATAGAGATATAAGTAACTAGAGTACGCTAGTTCGTATGCTTGCCATAAGTGAAAGTGTCCTCAGTTGAGAGAGAGAACGCTGCAGAAAACCAGACATTTGTTTACTCAAATCAGCATTGTTTTGTATCATTAGTTACCATGGAGATAAGGAACTTTTCTCTCTCTGAATTGCAGACACTTTCTCGGCTTACTCGCGTACTCTAGTCTAATATCTCTACGAAGTCAACTCATCGAGTAGACCCATCGCGAAATTCACAAAAACGCGTCTAAAAAAGTACGTAAAAAATTTCAACATCATGAACTATACCTACAGTATATTTTACGGACGTTAAACACAAATAAAAACACGAAATCAACAAAGTATAATAAATAATTGCAGTCCATAAAATGTTACATAACTAATAATTATATTCATCCAACTTATTTTAATAATTCTAACGGAATGATAATAAAAAACGTAATTACGGGTAATTATAGTGCCAAAGTAATGAATACAAGATCAGATAATTGTCCATGACAATTAACTAATATCAACAGAAAAAAAAGTATTTGGGGAATGTGATAATAATTATTATTATTATCGTAAAAAGTTAACACAAAAAAAAAATTAAACATAGTAGTGCCGACTCCTTTTGCTTTTAATTTATGGGAGGTCTACTTCCATGGTCTGGCAAAACCAGCCTCGTGTGCGGGGCCCTTGTTATAAAAAAATGTGTTTTGTTACGTTTTTTACTGTTGGCATTTCGTGTGTAAACTAAAGGCCGCTGCACACGTGGCTAGAAACGCTGCTAGGAGTTCTGCTAGCCGGTAGGCTGGGTACGAAGCTGGAAATGACGTCACTGCGGGCTGGCCTGCTAGCTCACGAGATAAGGTTTAAAATTAGAACAGGGGCTATTTTCCCTGCTAGATCTGCTGCTAGGTATGAGCAAGAACCAATCAGAAAGCAGCATCTTGTCACGTGGACACTTGAACAAACGCCCACAAACCAACATGGCTTCATTCTGCCCAGAGTCGGACAACAGACACGTTTTGCTCTGTGTTTATATTCGAACTGTCGCTGCGCGCGCACCAGATCTATCCACAAAACAAGCTTGAAAAATAGTCTCGTGTGAAGCGAGCACTTACCGGCAATCAAGAAAACCAGCGCTAGAAAACTAGTAGGCAAATCTAGCAAGGAATCTAGCAGCTAGAAACGGAAGGTTCTATTTTTTTTGAAAATAATTAACATAAAATGTGTCGCAATAAAACAATGCTTCAAAAACATACAAACTTACAAACTATTAATACACAAATATTTCGTAGTGAATATTTTATGCTATATCTATTGTTGTCGTCAAAACAATTGTTACTATAAAAATAGGTTGATTAAAATCAATGAATTCAAATTATACTAATCTATGTTTGAACAATCAAATTAAGTGCTAATAATATATTATTTATTTTCCGTTACACCTTCAATAAAATAGGTACTGTATAAATAATCACAAAACATACGTTTAAACAAACAATAATAATTACGATCTTCACTTCGACATATCGAAGATAATTTTTTCTAACAATGTGCTTAAATATATATATCTAGAGCTAATGGCCTTGCTGCCGAAGCCTCATAATATATATATAAAAAAAAAAAAATATATATATCTAGTATATTAACACCACAAGAAAATAATATTTTTGCGTGGTGTATACTACTTTTCTTCATACCTTGGTCGTACATACGCTTATTAAATACATTAATTAATTACTTATTAATTACATAAAAACACAGATAAATTCCAAGCAAGCAGTTTTGAGGTTATACATAAAAACACGAATGAGACAGCTGTTCGCGACTACTAGCTAAAATGTAATAGGTTTGCTATGGAAACGACATCTAAACAACTATGTGATTTTTAATGCCACCCGAACGTACGTACTTCCCGCATCAGTACGTGTAATCCCACCAATGCGTAAATTTTAGACGTTCTGCCTTACAACTGATGCCGAAAGTATGTACTTTCGATCGAGGTATGATTGTATGAAGAAAACAAGCTTTTATTAGTTGTAGAACCAAAAAGTTGGAATGTAGTTTGCATTCAAGCGCTCCCAGGAACCTGAGCTCGTACCAGTCGGTCTGTGTATCTAATACACAGACAGACGCTGATGACCTTAACTGTTGAGCGTCTATAATTGGGCTTTTGAATGAAATTTTTTTATGTCATAAATGGAAAGATCGTATAAAGTTTTATAACAAAACTATTTTTCTTTTTTTTATTTTCGTTATAATTCAAAAGTTATATCAAATTAAAAATAAATTTTTGTACCCAGTTCCGAGAACGCGCCGACATTTCCCGAACATAATGTGACGTCATAATGTTTTAGTCAATACACATGTAGAAGCCATTGATAGTATACTGCGTATATACATTTTACCATTATGACGTCACAACTGTCAAAAACAATTTTAGTGCGTTTACAGTCACGTGATTTTTTTAAAATATTTTATCAATTTTAAATTGCTTATAATTAATTTAAAAAAAGTTTTTTGAAAGTTTTTCGCATCGATTATCAATATTATTTATAATAAAGTTTTAAAATACAATAAAAAAATCGATAATTATTTTTTTTTCAAAAGCCTAATTTACAATCTATATCTTTTGTTTGTACCTATCGAATTCTATAATAATTAATATAACAACCGTACGTAATTGCCTTTCTACAAGCAAGCGTTATTTATATTTTCAAAAAAAAAAAAAAAACAAATGAGTTTGGCGACACTCAACGGCTACATAGATAAGTCATTTCGGCGTTTTGTTTGAAGTCGTCAGCGCAATAAATAATATTAACGTTTTTAACTGCTGTGTACGTCTTCGCAGAGCAGTTGCTAGTGGAGCGTTTTATCATTTCCTAGTGAACTAAAAACAGGTCCATTTGATCGTGTGCCAAACGAGCGCCGGAGCGGAGGCCCCATAAACGCCTTGACACGGCGACAAATGTGTTGGACATGCATACATTAACATTCCTTGGCATGGCGCCCGCACTCATCGCGTATCTATAACTCCCGACACGTATGTTTCTTGTATACATGCACATTTACTTATATTATAGTACAATTTGAGCTGTTGTGTGAGCGGCGAAAGTACGTCTGTGCGGAAGGGGAGTGGAATCGCGTGCAACATTTAAAATTCCGCGAAACGCAGTGTCCTCGCGCAGCGCGGGTGACGCGATTACTGGACAAGGGAAAACTCTTTAATAATATTTTCTAAAGCTGTAAAAGTAACGAGAAATTGTGTACCCGTATGTATTCGTTACTTAAAGAACCAGTACCCGTTACTTTCGTATCGTTACGTTACTCGTTACTTTTCATACGACATACAATCGTGTACTAACAGCATCAAGCATGTACCATCGCATCGAGGCGCGTCGCATACGTGATACGGTATGACGTATAATCGCATCAAACGAGTCGAACTGACATGGATACGACAAATGCGAGTAACGAAATGAGTTTGTAAGTAACGATTCGTTACTTCGAGTCAGACGATGTACCCGTTACTCAGTAACGAATACATAAGGTTTGTTACAGTTCTAATATTTCCCAATGTGTCGAGCGAGGTGGGGTAGTTGTGAGAGCACTATATAGACTCGCATTCGGGATGTAGCGGGTTCGTATCCCGGCCGGGGGCAGATGTGGCAGGGACTTTTTCCTGCTGCCTCTCGCCGAGAAGCGGTAATTCCTGTGCCGGCCGTCTGTTGCGGTTTTCCATGGTTTCCCCCAATAATTCCAGATAAATATCGAGATGGTTCCTTATTCAAGGCCATGGCCCGAATACCTGTCAAACTCCTATACTCAAAATTTGCCTACCTTATCCTAACGTCCTAACTCTTTATTAAAATTTGTACATCAACCAATCCTATCATCGGAGAAATCAGGGAATTACGTCGAAGAAAGAGACGCAGATATATTTTCGATACGCTTTGTTGCGTTCACTCACCGCACATTGAGTAAATAGGCAATGATTCATATAGAATAGATAGATATATATTTTTTCGCGTAGCCACAAGGGAAGCGAACGTCAAAAACAATACAATATTGTATAAAATAAAATACATGATTATAACTAATTAAAAAGCGTCGTCATATGGGCAAGCATTTATTAAATAGTGTTTCAAACGTTTTTTGAAAATTTTGATATTTGGACTGTCCTTAATGAAAACAGGGAGTTTGTTATAAAAATAACTACCCTTATTAATTGCGCTGTTATCTGATCGAGCAGTTCTGCAACGTTCTAGATGGATGTTATTTTGAGCACGAGTGTTGTAATTGTGTACAATTGAATTTAGTTTCAGACTGTTTATTTTATTTTTAACGTTGATAATTAATTGAAATATGTAAATTGCATAAAAAGTTAAGATACACTTTTCAGCAAACACTTGCCTACAAGACTGTCTTGCGTTAAGCTTAAAAATAAGTCTTATTATCCTTTTTTGCGCCCTGAATACTCTGAAGCAGTTAATTAATAGATATATGGTTTCCTCCGACGGTTTAAGCTGCATCGATGAGTTACAACCAACATTGGCACAGCTGGATATTGCCCCATGTTAGAGTAATATGTGAAATAAGCGTTTTGTATGTAACTTGACACATGTTAGCTATACAAAGCATTCGTTTGTTTTCATAGCCATTTCCCTAAATAAGGGACTCCGTGCACATTCTTTTGGTGGACGTACTTTCTTCGGCCAGACAATATACTAACAACTGCTTAGTACGAAGTTGACTGATAACTCCTCGCAGCAAAATTAAAACACTTATAAAATGTCCAACAGGGAATATTTTATTAACTCCCCGAATTTTATAGTGGCGTAAAAGTCGGCGAGGATAATCTATGTTATTATGTCTACCACAAACCACAAAATACACGCTGCTAACTTTGAAAACGTCGACTTTTATTGACATATCTTATAAATACAAGCAGCAATATATAAAATTCGCTGTATGTACGTTTGAACGGATTTAACTTAAACACTATTTAAGAATTTTGATCAAACTTTTTTTGAAATGTTTCTTATGATTTGAGAAGTGCCTATGTTTTATTTCACTATTTTATCGCAAAGTTAATAAATTTATTTTTTGGCATATATACAAATGTACAAAATCGTAACGTAATGTACACGACCACCACAGTGAAGACCGACCGGTATTCCCTCTTCTCCCGCAACTGCGACTTAGATGTTACAAGTGCACACAAACTATGATACTTCTGACTTCGCACGAATGATGAGAGTTAACATAAACATTCGGTTATTACTTATTCGGTTATTATTTAAAAAAAAAATTAAAAAAAATTACACTGCGACTGAGTCATGGAGATAGTGCAACTCCAGGAATTTCCAGACGCCAGAATTTAATAACAGGCAATAAAAGAAATTAGTAGGAAAGAAATATTAATGAGCTTTTACACTT
The DNA here is from genome assembly GCA_963575645.1 of Xanthostigma xanthostigma. Classification (NCBI taxonomy): domain Eukaryota; kingdom Metazoa; phylum Arthropoda; class Insecta; order Raphidioptera; family Raphidiidae; genus Xanthostigma; species Xanthostigma xanthostigma. Next base: position 2,045,835 of record OY754469.1, on the reverse strand, counting down.
TATTTCATTTTTACAGATCCCAGGGAACTACCTAGAACTGTACCTTATGGTCAGTTTTTAGGTGTGTTAAAAAGTGTTGACAGACAGATTGTAAATTACACAACCCGATTGGTATGAGCTCGGCTTCCTGAAAACGCTAATTTCCTAAAAAAAAAAAACATTCCAATGTTTCCCCCAAGAAGTCTAAGAGACCCAGCTCGAGCGTAGCGGTGAACCGATATCTATCGCATGAACCAATATGGCGTCAGCCACTGGGTAACGCACACACGTTCATGGCTTACATGTGTGTAGTGTCTGTGAAGTTAAGAAACTTGGGCAACTATATAGCGAAAACAGACGGAAATAACCGAATTTTTCCCAGGGAGTGATAACAGCGCCATCCTGCGTGCGCCAGAAAACGGTCCGTCTCGAAACACGCAGCAAGCATAGGAAGTTAGATGTTCTGGTTACAGATCTACACTACATTAATACACCAAACACAGCTATAGTTAGATTTATTACTTTCTAATCAACATAAAATGTAAATTTTTAAAGTTTGTTTCTCTATAATAAATCGATCCACGCAAAAAAAATAAATAAAATAAAAAAATCTGAATAGAAACTGCATATAAAAACGTGAAACGAACGTTAAACAGCGAGTTTATTGCAGGCAGTAGACAGGTAAATGTAAATGATGTTAATAAAGCAGTGAGTAATGGACATGTTATGTGCGGCGTGTATAATTATTGGAACACTTAGGACGCTTATCAACACGAAGCGTTTCGAATAGAAATACTGTTTTGGCACCGACACAAATGAAAAATAATAATAAAAGACGTCGAGGCAAATCGGCGTGTACCTACAGTCAAACGACAATATTATTATTGCCAAGCCATTTGCGAATCCATACAATTTCATTCACTTATTTGCCTAATACCAGATATATGTAGGTAGGTATATATTTGGGTTGATACGATAAAGGACTCCGCACAAACCTTATGGGATTTGGTTCTCGGTTTATTTTATCGAAAATGGTTTTATTTTATAGTTTAAAGGTCACTAAGAAAAAGCACCAATGGGCGCATAGACTAAAAAAAAGTGAACAAAATATAACCCAAGGCAATCCGACCAAAATTGCGATCTGTAGAGTCGTGACGTACGTACATACGTACGTACATACGTACAGACCAACCGACAACTGCTGTTTGTGATTTTCAATTACAATTTTAATAGTATTTATGAACTCGAATTGATTTAAAAATGGTTCTGTTTTATAGATTAGAATCTCCTCTTTTCAAAAAGCTTCAATTTGAATGGATTTCGTGTGAAATTAACTTAGATATAACTTCTTATATGAACGAAAGTCAGCTCTGCCGCACAAAGCGATAATAAAGCACATACCGTTAGTTTAGCGGTATGTGCAATATTAGAAGTGAAATTACGTCTGTAATTAGGGTTACCAGATTGGCGGGACTTGGCTGGACTGTCCAGCAATTTTACACGTTGTCCAGTGTTCCGGTTTTAGGCAAAATGTCCAGCTAAAAATAAAAAACATGCACCGCCAGAGCTAATAATTCGATTAAACTTTGAAAAAAACTGTACTAATTTCAAATCCTCTCTAAATACAGAGAAAGGTTCTAAAATGATAAAGGCGGCTAAGGGAAATACTAAACATATGTGGCAAAAAAGTGACTTGAAAGGTATCATTAACTGTTAGATTAAGCTACCTCTGTTTTTGTACCAATTTCAGCTGTTCAGCTCAATAGTTCATATTTTCGTTTTTCTTATAACAATAATACCTAAGTAAGTACATATTACTTAATTATATGTCGTGTTTCGGTTGACTAATGCAGATTTTTATTTTGTCCAGCCTAAAATCCTTTAGTCCAGATATTTTAGAATATTGTCCAGAAATTTTGATTTCCCAATCTGGCAACCCTATCCACACTATTACCTAATGAAGCGTACTGTAAACTTTAGGACAGAGATTATTTGGAAGTGTAACCTTAAGATTTTCGGAATTCAACTGTATTATACGAGATGTATAGATCATCGAATGACTAATGAGATTATTTTACCTATCTTAATCTGTCTGCGGCTGGCTAGTGTCGCCGCCGCGCGGAGAACGCAGGAAGCACGGATGTGTTAATATCAAGATCCAACTAATTATAATATATGAACACATGTACGGATCATGTTTATCTGGCAAACATGCTATTTTGAAAAGCGTCACTCACGTTACGTATAACTAGCGAAGCGTGACTTGAAGTTTAATGTTTACTGACAGGTTCGATTTTATTTTTATCTTTTTCATTTCGTGACAGGCGATTTGAATCGACACTTTATTTTTCTGAAAACGGCCCACATGCGCGTTTGATTAATCTTTATTTACTCTCTACACATGAATTAGTGAAAATTCCAGTGATTGTGTAAGTAATTCACTTGATAATCAGTGATTTTCACAACAAATTAGTGAATTTTTCCTAATAAATTTACTCTCTAAAACTGAAGTACTGAAAATGTCACTTTTTACAATAGTGACTTTTGATTCATTTTCGGAATAGTGAATTTAAGTAAAATTCACTGGCAGAATAGTGATACCCTTGATTTTATACGCGTCGCTAGTGGCGCCTCCAACGTTCACTCATATAATTAGCGAATTTTTATATTCACTTATATAATTAGCGAATTTTTATATTCACTCATATAATTAGCGAAATTTTATATTCACTTATATAATTAGCGAATTTTTATATTCACTTATATAATTAGTGAATTTTTATATTCACTTACACTTATAATTAGCGAATTTTTATATTCACTTATATAATTAGTGAATTTTTATATTCACTTATATAATTAGTGAATTTTTATATTCACTAATCCATATATTGTGAATATTCACTAATTCTGCGTGGTACGATTCTAGCATTCACAACTAATGAATATACACTTGTAATTAGTGAAAAATCAGTCATTCATGTTTAGAGAGTAGGTATACAATTCTCAAATTTACTTTACATAAAATAGCAATGATGAAACTGATATCACACATTTACATCAATAGTGATCAAATTATAATAAAACTCTGCCTGTAATTTGCTTCTAATTGATGCGAAACATCGACTGACGCGTTTGGATGGGAGTAAAAACGTGCAAATGCCGTGACGTTCGACGCTGTGATGACGTGACGTAACATTTAATTTTCAGTTAGGTACTAGAATTTCGTTAGATAAAAAAACAGCGCGAAAATGTGTGTTGACGCTTGCTGTGTGTATGTGTTGGATTATAAGATGGCTTCTATTGATGGCGACATCTAATTGACATTTATTAGTCGCTAGAATAGTCATTTCAGTGGCGCTGCTCGTAACCCAAAGTTGCGTTTGGCAAGCTCGAATTTGTTTCACATCTGCCAGACTCTATATTTTGTGACGCATTTTTCGAGACGTCTTGCCAGAGATTATTCCCGTTTATCTATCTGTATCGGTATCATTCAAGAACAGCTGGACCGATTTTGATTCAACGCTTGAGTTTACTGCAAAAGACGCAGTCAGTTTGAGTCATTCCTAAAATTTTGCAATTTTCCTTTTGTATAACTTAAAACGCAGATTTCATTATTTACGTCATTCACACTCTTTCTTAAACAGTAATTCGTATGAACGCTTCTCCCGCGTACGGCTATTCTTAGCTATTTTCAGACCACGAGCCGTAAGTCACCTCTCTTAAAACCTCCTGCTGACAATATAAACATAAGACACATCCCACATAAAGTATTTTATTTTTAAAAATAAAAATTAATCTAGTCTATACTTATATTATATAGAGGTAAAATTTGTTTGCTTGTATGTCGGAGGTGATCTCTGGAACTACTGAACCGATTCAAAATATCCATTCACTAGTAAAAAGCTACATTATCCCTGAGTAACATAGGCTATATTTTATTTTGATAAAAATACGTTTTTAGTTCAAAATCTCAATATTTGTAAATCAAGTCGGAGGATTGCCTGACTAACACAGAAGTAATATTGTTATATTTATTGATATTAGTGTGACCTGTGCGAATTATTCGCACTAAATAAGTATAATAATTATCACTTTACAAAATTATTTTTTAAATATGATTGCAGGTATTCAATTCGTTTCTAATTTTGCACACTGCTTATAACGCTCTTCTTTTTGTTGTATTACAATATGAAGCTCAGATGACAGATCGAAGAAATATTTTACTAAAATTGTCATATAGAGACGCAAGTAGCAAAAGCGTTGAGCTAAGACGTCAGATGGCATCATACAGTATTGCTGTGACGTTGTTCAGCGTTGCTCGCTGTTTCAAAATTAAAGCCGTCAGATGGCAGTATGCAGTATTGTGTCTGTTGTATTACAATATGAAGGTCAGATGACAGATTGAAGTGTTGACGTTGTTTTAAAATTAAAGCCGTCAGATGGCAGACGTTGTTCAGCGTTGCTGTATTTTAATTAATTTACAAAAACAAAAGCAATAATACATTTTTTAGTTGTCGATGTCAGTAGAGCAAGCAATTACCTGTAAAATGATATATAATTTATGTGGAGTAAGGTTTTTTCTAAAAAGGGAGGCAAACATCCTTAACCTTAGTGTATTAATATATATGATATTTTGTCAACATATTGTCTGAAAAACTGGTCGATAATATTGAATTAATATAGATAATAAAAAACCATCGATCAGTCAATACAAGTAATTATTGCTTAAGCAAACTTGAAGCTTCTTTCTTAAATTGGTGAGCGTTCAGTGCATCTTTTAAAATCGTCTATGTCCCAATGGAACTCTGAACTCATTTGATTGTATCGTCGAGTTTGGTCAACGCATCTGATTGATATTTTCAGTTTATAAGCCGCGAAGCATATACATAAATAAGAGTATATAACATTTATAAAAAGGAAAATGTCGATAAGCGAGTCGTTTAATCAATTTCCAGTGGATAACGTTTAGGATGTAGTTATAAAACAGATGAATGTTGTATATAGTTATATATAAGACGCGTGTAGTTATACAAGATATATTCTTGTAATAAATAAACGATAAATCGGTAATACAGAACACATAAAGTATATCATTCCGTGTGATTGGTTTCTCTGCCTCCGCGCGCCGTCACATCGTCTTGAATTCTATGAAGAGCTGTTGAGCGCGCCAAGAGGCGAGCGCTCCTCCAACGGTTTTTTATCTTTGAATGGCACGAAAGTAGAGAGTTAATATCTTCACTGATTGGTTAAAAAAACCGGCCACGTGCGAGTCGGACTTGCGCACCGAGGGTTCCGTACAAACTTGTATAGGTATGTAAATAGTTCGTCCATCACGAGAATCGAGGCTCGAAAATTTTTCCCGCTTAGCAGTTTGAAAACCGCTGCCACCCAGTGGTGTTGTGCTAATTTGTGCAAATTTGACGACGGGGCTGGGAGGGTGAAAAGAGGTAAAAAACTGTAACTGAAATACATTAACATTATTTTTTTTCATTGTTTGGAATTTTTCTATTTGTTGGCACATTGTTACAAATTTTTTCAATTGTTATGTCGATTTGAGAAAAAAAAACAAATTACGTTAATAAAATCCTAAAGTAAGATTTACATTATTTTTTTCATTGTTTGGAATTCTCGTTATCAGAAATCATCTTTAGTTTCGGAACGCGTGACTGTCCAAAAAGGAAAAACCGGAACGACGTTCCGGAGCGTTCCGGCTCGACAACACCACTGCTGCCACCATACATCGACAAACGTCGCGGTCAGTCTTCCAACTAAGCGTGTAATTGCAATGAGTCCAAATGGACTACTGAAGTGTATTGTAGCTCGAGAGCCTAGTCGTCGTACCGTGTTGTATGCGAGAGTTCACATATTGTGCCGTATAAACGCACCGGTAGCGGACGGTTGTTTTGTATCTGCGTACGTGCGTAGCATGTTGTTGCGGTCTGAAAACATTTTTTTTTTGTGATGTGACTACAAATTTACGGTTTTCGGATTTTTCCCTTTACTGTGCTTCTTGCCAAATTTCATGATTCTACGTCAACGGGAAGTACAACGCGCCTTTCTGGTTGTCTGTGGTGAGAATAAAACCAGCAACGGCAGAAAAAAAGCACATTTCGTCGCACTGGAGCTGGTATACTATAGTTGAAGAAATACAAAGGTCCTCTTTCACTCCACCGGCAAAAGCGGAGTGCGGAGACGAGGGCGGGGAGGGAGGCCTGAGAGACACTCAACAACTTGATGCGTAGCGGTTTCGACATATTGCACGTGATGGAATCCTTTCTCTAATATTCTCGACAAAGCTTTTATAGAGCTTTTTGTCGTGTATATTGTAAGTCGTTGTATAGGGTTTTAGTTTTCTATACTTACACGGCCGTTAGGCGCACCGTTTATATTCTCAAAGCAACAGCTTTTCAAGCGAATCTACCCAAAGCGCGGCCGCCAGGAGTGATTCTGAAGAACAGCTAACGGACGGCATAAAAAAAAATGTGAGCCATTGTGGGACGCCTGGTAGATGTGAAACATAAAGAGCGAAATTCTACAGTAACTAAATTTTGCCCTATTGTCTACTAAATTTCACCATCAACTAGCAAAATTCTAGTAACTAAATATCGGCCTGTCACAAAATTGCAACTAGCGAAATTCTATAGTAACTAAATAAATAAAATCGAAGAAGAAGTACGATATGTGTTGTGTAGATTCTAATTGTGTGTTGGTAGATCAAGTGTAAATGTTAATATCAAATTGTTAAATTGAACAGTGGAACTAAATATCGGCCTGTAACAAAATTTCAACTAGCAAAATTCTAGTAACTAAATAAATAAAATCGAAGAAGAAGTACGATATGTGTTGTGTAGTATCTAATTGTGTGTTGGTAGATCAAGTGTAAATGTTAATATCAAATTGTTAAATTGAACAGTGGAACTAAATATCGGCCTGTAACAAAATTTCAACTAGCAAAATTCTAGTAACTAAATAAATAAAACCGAAGAAGAAGTACGATATGTGTTGTGTAGTATCTAATTGTGTGTTGGTAGATCGAGTGTAAATGTTAATATCAAATTGTTAAATTGAACAGTGGAACTAAATATCGGCCTGTAACAAAATTTCAACTAGCAAAATTCTAGTAACTAAATAAATAAAACCGAAGAAGAAGTACGATATGTGTTGTGTAGTATCTAATTGTGTGTTGGTAGATCAAGTGTAAATGTTAATATCAAATTGTTAAATTGAACAGTGGAACTAAATATCGGCCTGTCACAAAATTTCAACTAGCAAAATTCTATAGTAACTAAATAAATAAAATCGAAGAAGAAGTACGATATGTGTTGTGTAGTATCTAATTGTGTGTTGGTAGATCAAGTGTAAATGTTAATATCAAATTGTTAAATTGAACAGTGGAACTAAATATCGGCCTGTAACAAAATTTCAACTAGCAAAATTCTAGTAACTAAATAAATAAAACCGAAGAAGAAGTACGATATGTGTTGTGTAGTATCTAATTGTGTGTTGGTAGATCAAGTGTAAATGTTAATATCAAATTGTTAAATTGAACAGTGGAACTAAATATCGGCCTGTAACAAAATTTCAACTAGCAAAATTCTATAGTAACTAAATAAATAAAATCGAAGAAGAAGTACGATATGTGTTGTGTAGTATCTAATTGTGTGTTGGTAGATCAAGTGTAGGTAAATGTTAATATTAAATTGTTAAATTGAACAGTGGAACTAAATATCGGCCTGTAACAAAATTTCAACTAGCAAAATTCTAGTAACTAAATAAATAAAATCGAAGAAGAAGTACGATATGTGTTGTGTAGTATCTAATTGTGTGTTGGTAGATCAAGTGTAAATGTTAATATCAAATTGTTAAATTGAACAGTGACAGGTGGTCAGCTGATTATACACCGTTGGTTTCGGGCGATTTCTCTTTCAAATTTGACATTTGCATGTAGAAAGCAACAAAGTTAACCTTATCACTACAGCTTGCATCAACGATTCGGCCACATCTTACGATGTGATGAGTACGCGCGATGTTTTTCCGTTCAAAATAAAAATACGTTTTAAAATACCTCAACGACAATTTTCTGCCAAGGAAAAAATGCATTTTAAATTAAACATCAAAGCCTCGTATACTGTCAATGCAAACGTTCCGCATAGGGCGGCCATATTGAATATTTTGAAATGAGTTTCGCCTCGAGGTAAAGTCCCAATAGGAGGGATTGTACTGTAATTCATAAATACAAGAAAGAGTAAAATGCAGCATACCGTCAATGTAAACGCTTCGCATGGAGCGGACATATTGAATATTTTAAAATGGGTTCCGCCTCCAGGTAAATCCGAACAGACGGGATTGTACTGTAATTCATAAATACAAAAAAAGAGTAAAATGCAAGCCGAATCGAAGGCAAGTTGAAAAACTTTAGGTGGAAAAGGGGAGACCGGGGGCGGCAGGGACGAAATGGAACGCATCTCCGCATATGTATTTCCGCAACATTGAATTCGCCTCCGTAAGGACAAAGGGGAACGTAACCTGATGGAATCACGGGCGGCACAAACACACATACCTACATGTTCAGTGATTCTGAATATACGCGAGCGGAACGGTCTTTCCGCCGGAAATGGTATAACCTCTTTTACGATAACTCGGAAAAAGATTTTTTTTATATGCATAAAAAAAATATCAATGCCATATTACACGCGTATTGGATATAAAAATTGTTTTATAGAATAAGCTCGCGCAGAAATATGCTTTGAAATTGCGAAAATGTTCACAATAAAGTTTTGATGTCGATTTGAAAGTTTGCGAAAAAAAATATCTAGGGGAGACCGAGGAGAATTGTGACATAGTCGATTTTCATTAATTCTGATGATTATTTTTTAAAGAATATGGATTGGGCTACGTTGACTCATACAGCTCATAGATGTAGAATGTTTCTTGACCGAGCTATGTGGATGTTTGCGAAAAAAATATCTAGGGGAGACCGAGGAGAGTTGTGACAGAGGTGAATTGTGACAGTTGATTTTCATTAATTCTGATGATTATTTTTTAAAGAGTATGGATTGGGCTACATTGACTCATACAGCTCATAGATGTAGAATGTTTCTTGACCGAGCTATGTGGATGTTTGCGAAAAAAATATCTAGGGGAGACCGAGGAGAGTTGTGACAGAGGTGAATTGTGACAGTTGATTTTCATTAATTCTGATGATTATTTTTTAAAGAGTATGGATTGGGCTACATTGACTCATACAGCTCATAGATGTAGAATGTTTCTTGACCGAGCTATGTGGATGTTTGCGAAAAAAATATCTAGGGGAGACCGAGGAGAGTTGTGACAGAGGTGAATTGTGACAGTTGATTTTCATTAATTCTGATGATTATTTTTTAAAGAGTATGGATTGGGCTACATTGACTCATACAGCTCATAGATGTAGAATGTTTCTTGACCGAGCTATGTGGATGTTTGCGAAAAAAATATCTAGGGGAGACCGAGGAGAGTTGTGACAGAGGTGAATTGTGACAGTTGATTTTCATTAATTCTGATGATTATTTTTTAAAGAGTATGGATTGGGCTACATTGACTCATACAGCTCATAGATGTAGAATGTTTCTTGACCGAGCTATGTGGATGTTTGCGAAAAAAATATCTAGGGGAGACCGAGGAGAGTTGTGACAGAGGTGAATTGTGACAGTTGATTTTCATTAATTCTGATGATTATTTTTTAAAGAGTATGGATTGGGCTACGTTGACTCATACAGCTCATAGATGTAGAATGTTTCTTGACCGAGGTATATGGATGTTTGCAAAAAAAAAAATACCTAGGGGAGACCGAGGTGAGTTGTGACAGAGGCGAATTGTGACAGATGATTTTCATTAATTCTAAAGAGTATGGATTAGGCTACATTGACTCATACAGCTCACAGATGTCGAATGTTTCTTGACTGAGATAATGTCAGTTAAAATAAAAATTGTCATAACTCTGCTCGGTCTCCCCTATACTACTTGCGTTACATTCCATTTAAAATAATACTATTGAAAAATAATCACTTCCCGTTCAAACAGTCTAATTAACTGGTACTAGGCTTGGGTAGCCTTGGCAGTTGGCGTCCTTTAAAAAAACTATATTAATGAATTAATTTTTTAAACAACTTTGGTTATGGCATTTAATATGTGTGACTGCACGTTACAGAAGTGAATCCTTCTCTCTCTCTCTCCCCGATATAACTCCTCTTTTGTTCACACGGGCTAAAAAAACCACAAACTTTAAACAAGTGTCAAAACAGGAAAGTTCATTTATATTTTAGTATTTTACTGCCATCTGTTAGCGGGGGAACAAATTTCTATATACTGGTACCGCGCTTGAATTCCCTTCTTCTTGCTGTCGCGCTTTTTTCTCACATGTGTCGATTCGAATCACTCCTACCTAGCGCGCCTATAGTGTAACGTAAATATTAAACTTTTTACACGCTTTATATTAACTTCACTTAAGTTCGTATGTATGTATGTTTGTAACTTTCATTTGGACTACAGCAAGTGGTTTATATAGCGGTATGATATGCCAGCACAGTAAGTACACTGGTAGCCGTGCGGTATAAGGCAGGGTCTTCGCTGACGTCAACTCACGGCATCACGGGTCGTGGGTTCTAATCCCGTCCACGCCGAAAAAAAAATTGTTTTTTTTCGGCAAATTTTTGACAATAAATCGAACTAAAAAGTGGAAAATAAATATAGTTTAAAAAAAACTAAAAAACACGCTTTATATATCAAACTAAAAAGTGAAAAATAAATATAGTTTAAAAAAAAAAACTCAAAAACACGCTTTATATCGAACTAAAAAGTAAAAAATATTTTTTTTTTAAATAAGCTTAAAAAGCGTGGGTCGCTCGATGTACGAAAATGTGGAACAAAGCGCCCCACGCTTTTTAAGCTTATTTTAAAAAAAATATTTTTTACTTTTTAGTTCGATATAAAGCATGTTTTTTAGTTTTTTTTTAAACTATATTTATTTATACGTCGAAAAACATTTGAAAAACGCCACAAACAATTTTCTCGCAAGAAAAGAACGTTAACAAAACAAGTGTTTCTATTTCCTTGGTCGGAAAATGTTCATTTTAGTCTACGCGTTGTGTGCAACTAGCCGTATCATAACTGGATGCTATAAACATCGTAAACGTGTACAGAAAACTTGAAAAGCAATAAAACTAATATAACGTTAAGAAAGCATTTTCCGTTATTGTTACTACGTACTTATACGTATATATGTATATATTGTTACATGTTTATTCTCAACAAGAGAACGTCAACCGTATTTTACATATATTAATATTAAAAACGAGGGAATTTGTTGTATTTTTATTTTTATACTATAGCGGCCCGTCCCGGTTTCAACCGGGTGCGATAGATATAATTCTGCAAAATGTATTTCGTTTGCGACCCGGCGTCAGCTTCGAGCAAATTCGACCGGATTTGCTTCTGAACTAATAGCTTTGAGCGAATTTTAACAGATGTCGCTACTTGGTACTAAAAACCGTTTTTTGTTTGCTTCTAAACTAATAGCTTTGAGTACATTCTATCAGATGTCGCTACAATTTACTAAAACAGTTTTTTTTTTCACAAAACACTATAATTTGGTACACAATATTTAATAAAAACTATCTTATAGTCTAAGTTGGACCAAGCAAGACACATTTACAAAATTTCATTAAAATCGGTTCAGTAATTTCATTTCGGAGATTAGCGCGACCTAAATTGTGACACGTGATTTTTGTATACAGGGTGTCCCATTAAGAATGGAACATAGAACAACCGCAGATTCTCCAATTCAAAATAAAACGATTAAGCGAAATATGCTTAGATAAAATGTTACTCGCTGTACCAGTGGCGTACGGCAGGAGTAAGTAATGCTTGTAAACCTTCTAAATGTTACGCCGTTGTCTAAATTTTAATTTTGACTATAATTTTAATTTTTTTGATATTTTCTAAGTCAATAATGTACACTTGTTAGTTTGTTGTAAAGTCATTGGTTTTCGAGATATTCGCAGTTAAAGATAGATAGACAAGTACTTTTCATTTGTATTATTATTAATAATATTCATTTTTACAATTTTGTCTTAAAAAAACTGCGAATAACTCGAAAACCAATGACTTTACAACAAACTAACAAGTGTACATTATTGACTTAGAAAATATCAAAAAAATTAAAATTATAGTCAAAATTAAAATTTAGACAACGGCGTAACATTTAGAAGGTTTACAAGCATTACTTACTCCTGCCGTACGCCACCGGTAGAGCGTACTGAACTAATTTTTTTATTGTTAGGTGCATTTTATGATATTTAACAAGTGTGCCGATTTGAGTAAAATTATACGGTGTATTAAAAAAATTATGGACATTAATAATTTTTCAGTTTTCAACTTCAACACCCCGTATTTCGGAAACGAGTAACATTTTATCTAAGCATATTTCGCTTAATCGTTGTATTTTGAATTGGAGAATCTGCGGTTGTTCTATGTCCCATTCTTAATGGGACACCCTGTATATAGATTACAGACAAAAACTTTATTTTTGTCAAACTATCGGCCGGGTTCAGAGTATAGGGTAAGGATAACTGAATCGATCGCAGCGTTAGTGTACAACGGCTTTAAGAGATTTTATTTAATTTTCTAGATTGTATACTTGCAGATTGCAAGCACAACTAAACACAGGGAACATAATGTATGTGTGGATACAGTTGGTAGCATAATGTGCGGTGGCAGAGACGGTGAGTAAAGGAGAGCCAGCTTCGGAGGTTTTCTTTTATTAAATTGCTCCGTCAATGGCGGGTGATTTAGTTTTACAGTCTCAACACTACAACTTGCCAGTGCATATTATCTATATGTATTTGCGAGCTCGCAGTATCTGTTTCACCACTTTATGCAAAAAAACAAAGGTCGAATTAGATTTGGGCTTCAACTAACAATTCTGATTTGATTCGAATATTAAAAAAAATCGCCGAATAAGCTAAATCACTAAATATTTTTAACAAAAATTGGTTGTCTGTAAAGTCGGTTTACGGACGATAGTTTTACGTGATAACGTATTCCGTAATACATAACCTAAATTTTAGTAGCTGTCAAACTTGGGCCGAAGCATAACGTTAGGAACGTTACACTTTTTCGTGCGTGCAGCTGGTGTTTCATCAATTTATAAGACGTTATCACGTCAAAACTTCAAAATGTTTTAATTAGAATTCCCGAAATTTGAATTCTCATGCAAAGAAAGATTGCATTGAAAAACAGCCGAGTCCCGCGTTGATATTCCACTAAAAAAAATTTCAACCAATTGGGGGCGACAGGACTTCAAAAATATTGACACGAGTCACTTTTTTATAATAAAAACTTGTCAAGTGAGAACTTGGCTACATTTTTTACACGAATTGTTTTTGTTAGAATTAAGAAGTTCCACTGCTATTTAGATAGATAGATAGATAGATATATTTATTTCGAAAATAGCATAAAAGCTGTGAAATATGTCAGTACAGGTGAGTTTTAAGTTGATGCTTTTTTTTACAGCGTGTAAAAATCAAATAGACGAGCAAATATTTCAAATAGTTTTTTTATCAAAACTCAAAAATAAGAGAGAAATATCCTTTCGAAGTTTAAATAAATTTTCTTTAATTTTGAGGTCGGTCCTGGGGTTATATTATGTCACTATGGAAATAAGTTGTTATTATCAAGTATGTTGGTGCTTATTTGAAACTGACATGTGTAATAATAACATATTTCCATAGTGACATAATATAACCCCAGGACCGACCTCAAAATTAAAGAAAATTTAATAAAATTTATTTAAACTTCGAAAGGCTGTTTCTCTCTTATTTTTGAGTTTTGATAAAAAAACTATTTGAAATATTTGCTCGTCTATTTGATTTTTACACGCTGTAAAAAAAAAGCATCAACTTAAAACTCATCCTGTATACATTACATAAATAATAATTAAAATACAGATAAAATTAGAACTCGTCAATACAATAGAGACATTTTTCTATTAAATATTTTTTCAATTGTTTTTTAAAAGGTGATAGAGGTAGGTCTTTAATTTCACTCGGAACTTTATTAAAAATGTCAACTAAATTAAAATTTACATTATTTCGATACATAGAGGACTTTGCCAGCTCGTCTCGTGTTCTTATTGTGTATCGAAATATTTGTATTAAAATAATTTGAAAATAATTTAAGAAGTTACAACTGCTTATTAGGAAGCTGCATTGCAAATCAAGAAGTTGCATCGTTAATTAAAATTTAAGAAGTCGCACCGCTAGTTAAAACAAGCAAAACTTTGTGCAAAACTTTGTAATAGCTAATAAAAACATTATGCAGTGAAATTTGCCGCATTTTTTTGTACCTTAAACGCATGACATACCTAATAGATGTAAGGAGTATGTATACAAATGACAAGGAATACAGCGCAATACTAACTTCCACTCCATACTGATACCATCAGGAGATTATTTTATTTTATTTCCAAGTCATTGCTTCTTTCAGGGGATGTTATACGCAATAATGGTTGCGCAAATACATTGAGGGGTGTGTATATTATATATATAATTTAATACGACATATTTATGTAGCTCATTTGAGGGTGATGCTGGCTTTTTATCGGTTCATCACATTTTTGTGAGAGCGTGGATTCTCTTATATAGTCGATAAAATATTATTTTATATAAAACCTTAAAAACGTGTTCATTGGATTAGAGAAACAGATGTGTTTATCTCAGTGACACCGAATGCTGACCTTTTTTTTTATTCAATTGACTTTATGACTTATTTAATGGAATTTCAACATTGAATAGAAAAAAATTACTATTATAAAAACGTATAGTATCAAAAATAGCTAAAAAAATAAATTGGTTGTCTGTAAAGTCGGTTTACGGACGATAGTTTTACGTGATAACGTATTCCGCTCGAATATCACATTTAATAATACATAACCTAAATTTTAGTAGCTGTCAAACTATATTTTTACCGACTCTCTATCGCTTATACTGCGCTCTCGCTTGCACGCACAGGGTCAGGCGGAACGTTACACTTTTTCGTGCGTGCAGCTGGTGTTTCATCAATTTATAAGACGTTATCACGTCAAAAACTCGCATAAATATATCACCGCATCAAAAAGTAGAAAATACATTTCTCTACAACGTTTAAAAACGCGGGGTATTTCATTTAATTCATCGAGTGTCCCACGCTTTTAAATGTTATAAAAGATAATGAAATTTATTTTCTACGTATTTTAGTTTTCTTTTTAAATTATAAATTTTATTTTTTAATTTACGCCACACCTTGCGACCAGGAAAGCGTTTTCTCACCACAAAACCCTTTGCTTCCACCACATGCTTTTTATTTCATTTATTCAACATAAATATTATTATAGCCCAACGCTCGCACGCGGATCGACTGTTTCAAAACCTGAGTTACAAGCCAGTTTAGGATGCGACAATATTGTGCAATCGGTTTGCAATCGATTGCACACGAGCGCGACCGAATCTGAATTGATAAAGATGGTTGCTCCGACTATGAGTCTAGTGCTATACCACTGAGCCGCATCGCTATAAGAAATTATTAAACAAAATGATGCTCTCTAATGCGGAGTAAATTAATTAAAGCTTAAGCAACCGTACTATTAGAAGGCAGGTTAGTTAAAACAATTTAATAAAATAATAAAATTTAAAGATCTGTCAAACAAAAACATTTTTTATAGAATTTATTACAGTATATTCAAAATGTTCAATCGACAAGATGAAAATAAAAATTATTAGAGCATTAAAAAGGATTACGTCGTAACAATTGCAAAAAAAAGGCAATAATAACCGCTGGAAGGGTTGTATACTTTTTTTATTGCTTATATACGAAGAGAATGTAATACACGAAAGGTATATTTGCGCATACAGGTCACTTAGAGAGACGGAAAATACGTAAAACGTTTAGCGTAAGTGAAACGGCAGCGATGTCGATATGTTTAGAAAGAACATAAAACCGGCGGGCATAAAGTTGTTCCGGGAACGGCATCTTAAGATAAAAAGGCATGTGTCTCAGCGCGCACGACCGAAGTGAAACTTCTTATGCATAAATAATATAAATTTTCTTTTGCAATGCATTTTATTTTCGTTCATGAAAAAAATATGAGTGAAACCGAGAAATTAAAAATATGGCGGACGTGCCGGTTCATGTGGTGGAGGTACGGGTATACGCTGCTGTCACATTTCTCTCTGGGTTTGATGGATAAGAAAGCTCTTTAAATTCGGTACTTCAACCATCATAATATATATTAATACGCTAAGGTTAAAGATGTTTGCCTCCCTTTTTAGAAAAAACCTCACAATTTCTCCACATAAATTATTATATATCATTTTACAGATAATTGCTTGCTCTACTGACATCGACAACTACAAAATTTATTATTGCTTTTGTTTTTGTAAAATAATTAAAATACGGCAACGCTGAACAACGTCTGCCATCTGACGGCTTTAATTTTGAAACAACGTCAACACTTCGATCTGTCATCTGAATTTCATATTGTAAATACTGCATACTGCCATCTGACGACTTTAATTTTGAAACAGCGAACAACGCTGAACAACGTCACAGCAATGCTGCATGATGCCATCTGACGGCTTAGCTCAACGCTTTTGCTACTTGCGCCTCTATATGACAATTTTAGTAAAATATTTCTTCGATCTGTCATCTGAGCTTCATATTGTAATACAACAAAAAGACGAACGTTATAAGCAGTGTGCAAAATTATAGAAACGAATTGAATACCTGCAATCATATTTAAAAAATAATTTTGTAAAGTGCTAAATTATTATACTTATTTAGTGCGAATAATTCGCACAGGTCACACTAGTATTTTTTAACGCTGAATACAATATAAATTTAAATCGCCGATGAAATAATGTATAGCCATACATTATAAGGTCGATACAAGACACAAGTTATTGCTGATAACTGCACGAGAAAGTACAAAGTTGTTGCGATATGACCCCAACTGGTGAATAGAGAGCGTGGCAAAGAACCGGACAGGATGAAAAAGGAAGCTTACGGCTATATCGACAGAAGATGGCTTCCTCTCTTTTCATCTACTCTCTGCAGTAGCGTGAACGACGGACAAAAAAGCAAGAAGTAGCATCTGTGTTTGGATGTTGGCAGAGTAAAAGAAATCTACTGTATAACGGCGTGCATAAAGACTGTGCACAAAAATACGAAATATCGATCTTACCGAGTCAACAATCCAAGAACGAAACCACGAGAGATTAACCGATAATACAGGTAACTTTTTTATCAATTCAGAAATTAACTACGTTATAATTTGACACTAATATTGATAATGGCCATATTCACCGAACGTTATTTATTCGATTCATTTGTTCTTTAGGTAACTATTCCTTCGAATAAATAGCGATAATTCAATTCACCAACCACAACTATGTTTACTGCAGGTATAAATCTATTCTGTCTTATTTCCAAGGTATAAATATTTATTCGACTGATAAAATAATAATGGCCGCCACATAGATCATAATACCTAACCTATAAACGTGGAGTATTATATCTACAGTTTGCTCTTGTGAATTTATTTATGTATTGTTTATTAACCTTTTGTGAAGTCTTTTGGTTTAAAACATTAATTAATGTTAGTGGAAGTTTGGTGTGCAATTGGGTTAGGATAAGACGTTATTATTTTGCGAAACTTTTTTGACATTTACAGTTTACACTAACGCCATCTGTCGGATTTTTGAGTTAACGTCAAAATATTCTACAAGGAGTACCTATACTGCAGTGTATATTTATACTTTAACTAACTTTTTGCTTGGTGAATTTTATTCTGACGAATAAATTTGTTCCAAGATTAGTAACTTCTATCTTTAATAGTGTTCGGTGAATATGGACATAAATCAAATGTTTTTAAGTGCTCTGGGAGGTTATATGTTATGACGATATCACAAAATGGGGACGAGCAGTAAGCGAAAGTACATCGCCGGTAGCTATGGAAAGCACCAATGCATTAACTGAAAATCGTTTTACATAAAATGAAATATAGACCGTTTAAGAGAGGTTCGTATGCATTTTATGTGGAACGATTTTCTGTAATGCATTAATGATTTTCATACAAAATTCAAGTAGGGTCTTAAATGAAATTCGCTGTGTATAGCTGATACGTACTCTGATTTGGCAGAATATCAAAATCCACCCGGACGAAACCGGGGCGCAAAAATGCAGTTCGTAAACAGTGATTGATTTGTTGGTCAGGGAATGTTTTAGACGTCTTGTATATGCGCTAAACACACACTGTAAGCAACAGAAGACGACATCACAAGATGTTAGACTGGATAAGGTGGCCATGTTGTGCCACCCTCTCGTCTTTTATTGTACAGGCTGGACCTTAATACGCTACCATAATTTTATTAAACAAACGCGATACGTTCGCCATTCCAAAACTCACACACACAACAAGCAAGCGCATTTGCGTAACGCGTCCCGTGAACAGCGTCGCGTCAATTCAACAAACGCCATGTTCGCCACTCCAAAACTCACACGCACACACACAACAAGCAGCAAACCAATACACACGTACACACACAGCAAGCGCATTTGCGTAACACGCCCCGTGAACAGCGTCGCGTCAATTAAACAAACGCCATGTTCGCCACTCCAAACCTCACACACACACACACACAACAAGTACACACACAGCAAGCGCATTTTCGTAACACGTCCCGTGAACAGCGTCGCGCCAATTAAACAAACGCCACGTTCGCCACTCCAAACCTCACACACACAACAAGTACACACACAGCAAGCGCATTTGCGTAACACGTGCCGTGAACGGCGCCGCGCCAATTAAACAAACGCCATGTTCGCCACTCCAAACCTCACATACACACAGTAAGCGAATTTGCGTAACACGTCCCGTGAACACCGTCGCGCCAATTAAACAAACGCCATGTTCGCCACTCCAAACCTCACATACACACAGCAAGCGAATTTGCGTAACACGTCCCGTGAACAGCGTCGCGCCAATTAAACAAACGCCACGTTCGCCACTCCAAACCTCACACACACTGCAAGCACACAGCCAACACGTACACACACAGCACGCGCATTTGCGTAACACGTCCCGTGAACAGCGTCGCGCCAATTGCACGGTTTTTAAAAAATCGCACGTTTTTTTGAACACCCGGTACGTACTTATACATTGTCCCTTTGGCCCGCGCACTCCGCAGACATATGAAAAGCTGACAAGTGACGTTTATCACTATAAAGATTTTTCTCGTCGGTTTCATTTTCTGTCATGGATAACGGAATGGAACATATATATACACACACAGAGAGAGAGAGAGAGATACATATACTATGTGACATAATACCGTGATGAAATGATGTCGTTTTGTGTAGCTGGCGTGCCATTGCCATGTTGGAAACTCTGGTGTGCTTTTTAGCCGTTTTATGTAATACACATCTGTGCATTAAATATTATATGTGTCGTATATTAAACTGAAGTGTTGACAAATTCATCTGAGAAAATTAAAATGGCCGCGTGGGATGCTCAGCAATACAAACTATAAAAAGGACCTTGCGATTTTCAAACAATAGCCACTCCTTTCAGCTTCCAATGTTTTCATTTCACAGAAGAGGATTGTTAGTTGTATTAGCGGGGTGACACAGTCTAGCTCCTGTAGGGAACTCTTAAAAAAATTCAAAATATTTACTTTAACGTCATCTTACATTTTTTAATTAGCTTTGTATACATTTACAAATAAAGATAAATATGAACTAGGTTCTGATATTCATAACATCAATACACGCCAAAAAAGCACTCTAAGAGTTCCTTATAGTCGCTTAAATTTGAGCAAAAGATCCCCAGCCCATCTAGGGGTAATTATTTTTAATAAACTGCCTGCACATATTAAATTAGCTACAGATGTAAAGCATTTCAGAAATTCTCTGAAAAGGTATTTGCTGGAAAACGCTTTTTATAATTTAAATATTTACTGTAATGTTCATTCACCTGACATTTTTAATACCCTGTACTTTACAGTTTCTTAAAATAAAAGCCTATTATTATTATTAACGAGGTTCATTAAAAAAATAGGTTATGTACGCCCGTTTAGGGTTGCCAGGTGTCCGGCTTTTTACGGTCGTGTACGACTTTTTACGGTCGTGTCCGGACAAATACTTATGTCCGGTTGTTGGTCTGTGTACTACTTTTAATTATAAACTTTTTGATATTTTTCAACAGTTAGAAATTGTCATTTTTTATCAAAGATTTTTTCGTTTTTATCAAAAAAAAAAAATGGATATATTTTTTATTTGGTTAACGAAAACTTTCAGTTTTTTTTGTATTTTGTTAAAAGAGAGCTAAGTTTGTTTGATTGTTTGTTGTTTTTTTTTTTATTTATCTACTAATAGTCTACAGAAGACTGAACATTTTTTTTTTTTTTTTTTTTTACTTGAGAAACGTGCTCAGCAGCTTAGGCTATATGCACTCGGATGATTATAGGTAAGTGTATATAAATCATTATTCTGTAATTATAAATAAATAAATTAATGTTTTTGTCACTATCTGATTTAGATATTGCACAGTGAACATTTTTCACTTTATCAATATCACGATGAAAGGTAGAAGTGTTTTTGAATGTTGTTAATTTTGTAAAAAAAAAACTGTGATTCAAAAGATTTGCCCGCCTCTGTTGTAGAAGATACTTCATAAAACACGTAATTTTTACATTCACCCGGTACATTTATATATAGCATGTGTGCAGGTATGTGTGTTTGTATTTAAACTGATGCTAGCCACCCCCTCCCCCGTGAAGCTAGCTCTCGTGGGTAGCGATGATGTTATTTACGATTGATGTTCATTTTAGATAACTCGTGTTATTTTTTTCATGTCATCTCAATTGTTTTTATCGCTCAAATACACCCATACGTGTAATCGCGTTCAATTGTTTTCCAATGTTTATTATCGTGCGTCTATTATTTCGTAATGGAAACGGCGTAGCGGATATTGCGGGTTTGATAATATTTTTATTATGCTGTAAAACACAAATGCACTTTTTTCTTCGCAATCACACCTACATTTTTATTCATTTCCACAGAGCGCATATATTTTTTGCACACCTCTACTGATTCATGAATGTATAGTGGTATTTATCAAAGTCTGATATATGCAAAAATCAACATAAACCGTTTTGAAAGCCATTCTGACTTCCATAGTTACAACACAAGATCCAAAAATGAAATATGCTTACCTCAAAGACGGCTAAATCTGTCCCAGGCGCCCCAGATTACATGGTCAAAAAGCTTTATAACATGCTGTCAAGAGACATACAAGTTTTACCTTTGAAACATTTTAAGAGTAGATTAAATACAATTCTTATAAGCAAAACTGTTTTTACAGTATTTTACGATTTTTTCAATTTTACTTTATAATTGACTACTTGACGTTTTGTACCCACGTATTTTGTGATTCTCAAATAAATAATCTATCTATCAAATGACCTATGTTAACACTCGTGCTAAAAACTAAAACAAACACATGCAATCTTAGCGAAGTACAGGCCGCTGCACACGAGGCTAGAAACGCTGCTAGGAGTTCTGCTAGCCGATAGGCTGGGTACGACGCTGGAAATGACGTCACTGCCTGCTAGCTCACAATATAGGTTTTAAAATTAGAACAGAGGCTATTTTCCCTGCTAGATTTGCTGTTAGCTATGAGCAAGAACATTTTCAATTTTTTTTCCAAGAAGTATTTCTAAGTTTTATTTTTAGCGCGGTATTATTTTCAGTTTTATTTTTCTACTAGCGGTCCACCCGGGTGCAAAAGAACGAATGGGGAGAGGGACATGAGTACGCACATTCATCTTAGTTTACCGAGATGAATGTTGTGTTCAAATTTCATGATGATCGGTGTTACCGTTCAAAGGTTTTTGTCGGACGGACAAATTTTGAATTACATTTTGCAACATTTTTCATTGGTGCTCCGCTCCTATTGGTCGTAGCGTGATATTATATAGCCTATAGCCTTCCTCGATAAATGGACTATCAAAAAAAATAATTTTTAATTCGAACCAGCAGTTCCTGAGATTAACGCGTTCAATCAAACAAACAAACAAACTCTTCAGCTTTATATATTAATACTAGTGTGACATGTGCGTATTATTCGCTAACGTTCTTCTTTTTGTTGTATTTACAGTATGAAGCTCAGATGACAGATCGAAGAAATATTTTACTAAAATTGTTATATAGAGGCGCAAGTAGCAAAAGCGTTGAGTTAAGCCGTCAGATGGCATCGTGCAGCATTGCTGTGACGTTGTTCAGCGTTGCTCGCTGTTTCAAAATTAGAGCCGTCAGATGGCAGTATGCAGTATTGTGTCCGTTGTATTACAATATTAAGGTCAGATGACAGATCGAAGTGTTGACGTTGTTTCAAAATTAAAGCCGTCAGATGGCAGACGTTGTTCAGAGTTGCTGTATTTTAATTAATTTACAAAAACAAAAGCAATAATACATTTTTTAGTTGTCGATGTCACTAGAGCAAGCAATTATCTGTAAAATGATATATAATTTATGTGGAGAAATTGTGAGGTTTTTTCTAAAAAGGGAGGCAAACATCTTTAACCTTAGCGTATTAGTATATATGATAGATTATTATGATCCTGGAGGAGGGTAATTACCCCCTTTACCGCTCCCCCCATCTACGCCCTTGTTATTGATAAGGCAAGGCAACGGTTTGTGTAAATCGGGACCATCCCTTGTACGGTTCGGCGCAACATGGCTGTTGCCGCCGAACGGAAACGGAGTCAATACGGCCTACTTTAGACACCGCAACGGCAATAGACGACAAGAGTGTATATAGCGACAACAATACACCCACACAACAACACAATACGACTGCAGACATTTTACGAGGTACTAAATCAACAATCGTTAAAAGCAATTAGCACAGCCTTATAGTGTTTACGATCATTGTAATATGATGAGCGCTCTATGCAGTTATTGTTGTTGCTGTTCCAAGGTGATGTTGTTTTATTATACGCTGTAAGTATATATAGTTAGTCAGCTGGAAATTCGCTAAATGAACACCAGAGCTTGAGTATAGTTGAGCGCGTTTACGGAAAAAAGCTTGTTTTTGAAAAAAAAAAAAAAAAACACGACTGAAGTGAGTACTTCTTACACCAAACATAGCGCGCTGTTGACGCCATACGATAATATACAGTAGCGTCATCTACCCATATATTTAATAACTAGCGTGACCTGTGCGAATTATTCGCACTAAGTAAGTATAATAATTATCACTTTACAAAATTATTTTTTAAATATGATTGCAGGTATTCAATTCGTTTCTAATTTTGCACACTGCTTATAACGTTCTTCTTTTTGTTGTATTACAATATGAAGCTCAGATGACAGATCGAAGAAATATTTTACTAAAATTGTCATATAGAGGCGCAAGTAGCAAAAGCTTTGAGCTAAACCGTCAGATATGGCATCATGCAGCATTGCTGTGACGTTGTTCAGCGTTGCCCGTCAGATGGCAGTATGCAGTATTTACAATATGAAGGTCAGATGACAGATCGAAGTGTTGACGTTGTTTCAAAATTATATCCGTCAGATGGCAGACGTTGTTCAGCGTTGCTGTTAATTAATTAATTTACAAAAACAAAAGCAATAATAAATTTTTTAGTTGTCGATGTCAGTAGAGCAAGCAATTATCTGTAAAATGATATATAATTTATGTGGAGAAATTGTGAGGTTTTTTCTAAAAAGGGAGGCAAACATCTTTAACCTTAGTGTATTAATATATATGATTTCTATATTGTTAGTGACCTTAAGTAAAAGCGTGGTCCATGAAATGAAACAGCAAATTACTGTTTTCTATCTCTTTCTTTAAACTTGACTCGTTGTGCGCAAGTGTCGCGCCTGTAGTGGGGCAATTAGTAAGTGCCACCTCCCTTTCACAGCTTAGTTCCATGTGCAAACTGACGCGTATCCATTCACGGACATGCGCATGAGACTCAGAGTATAATAAGTGAGGCAGACGTGTATATATTATGTCTGCACTGTAGTGTTTAAGTCTTTCTCCCGATCTTTGCTAGCAATACAGAGGGTATTAAATATATGCATCTACTCCTCGACATTGGTATAACGGACGCAACTAAAATAGTCGTCTCAACGCTCTGCGCAAAGCATTAAACGCGTAAGAAGTAATAACTTAAAAAAAATCTTGTACGCTATATTATAATGTTACGTTATTTTAAATGCGTCATTAATTATTATTAATTGATGGATATTTTGCGAATAAAAAATTCACGAACTACATTCTTTGAAAACATTTGTACTGGGTGACGAATTGCTTAACTGTGCTTTATATTTTTTAACGACTTTTAGTTATTCATTAATTTTAATATCTACTACACTGAAAGATCCACCGTTTCTCAACATTTTTAGGGTTGCGACTCCCCCAAAACCTGAACAATTAGCCTCGCCACCGCAGAATATTGACGTATAAATAATTTGCAACTGTTTGAAGTAATAAACTTATCACAATAATAAATAGGTATTTGACAAACCTTAATCTCCTTAATTCTAGAGTGAAAATTAACACAGCAATATGATCGTCCACTCACCTGAAATAAAAGAAAAAACATTATTAGAATAACACATTGATTTTTTTTATTAAAAAACTACCCGGCCACGCGTTGCTGTGACTCAGAATGAAAAGAGAAAGAACACGTTTCTAATATGTTTAATTTCACAATGCTCGTGAGTATACAATATTTTTTGTTGTTCCATTGTCTGTGCAGATATAGAAAACAGCAACATATAAATGTCCATGTGAGAAGCAATCCGTGTCTAGATCTAAAAAATTCAATTTAAGCATGCAATCAGTGACACTGAAAAGAGATATCAGCTATCACGAAGCACGCTGTCCGACATGAACAAAGCTTAGTATGTTACCTTCAACACATGGCGCTCCCATTGCCGTAAAATATTTAGTATAGTGTGTGTTGTTTTAACGTCCAACAAATGGCGCTATTAAAAATATGTCACCTGTCACTAATGTGATATCTATATAACAGACGCGCGTGTATTCGAATGTAACGTTGTGCCAAAATTTCAAAGCAATCGATGAAGAATTTAAAATGTTGAATAAACGAACATTAACATTTCTATTTAGGTATATAGATACTAGCGATCCGTCCCGGTTTCACCCGGGTGCGATAGATATAATATTTCTGCAAAATGTATTTCGTTTGCGGCTCGGCGTCTGAACTAATAACTATGAGCAAATTGTAACAGATGTCGCTATTTGACACTAAACAGCTTTTGAACTAACAGCTTTGAGTAAATTCTATCATATGTCGTTACTAAAACAGTTATTTTAGAAACGCCGTAATTTCGTACAAAAATATTTAATGAAAACTATTCTATAGCGTAAGTTGCACCAAGCAAGACACGTTTACAAAATTGCATTAAAATCGGTTCAGTAGTTTCGAAGATTAGCGCGGCCAAAATTGTGACACGAGAATTTTATATACAGATTGTATCAAATCAAAACAGTCCATAGAACATTCTGTGTGTAAGACAGAGACGATATTATATAAAGCACTAAAGCAGTAAGTAAGAATGAGATAAATGATCGCTAATAGTTACTGTGGTTATACAATCTGATAGTATCGTCTTTGTTTTCTACAGTAAAAATCACAATTTTATCAAATGTCAGTATTCACTAGTGAAATTATTGATAAAATGGCTATTTATACTCTTCGGGAAAAAATCCAAATAATTAAATGGTTTTATGGTGGTAATTCAACCGCCAACATAATAAATTTATTTGTAGTTGTTTTAATTGATAAATTGGTAAAAAGATTTACAGTGTACGTAATTATTTATTTACGTAACTACAGTAACTATATTAGCGATCATTTATCTCATTCTTACTTACTGCTTTAGATCTTTATATATCGTCTCTGTCTTACACACAGAATGTCCTATGGACCGTTTTGATTTGATATAATCTGTATATAGATTTGAATGCAGGTAACGATATTTCAATTTACGGGCTTATGTGATTGTTTTTTTTTTCAAATGCAAACCTGTCTATAGTTTATGAAAGCGCGGCGACGGCAGCGCCGCACTACGGCGACAACGGAAGAAGAGGCGGTGGCACAAACGAGAATGAGCACAAATCGTAAAACTGCGGTCGTAAAACTTAAACCAGTCTTTTATATTATTATTAATATGAGCACGACCGAAGTTACTGCTGATAATTAACTGAACGATATTTAATATTATACAGGATATAAAAAAATGGCCATTATATATATCTCGGAAATACTTTCATTTCAGA
Organism: Xanthostigma xanthostigma; assembly: GCA_963575645.1. Taxonomy (NCBI): domain Eukaryota; kingdom Metazoa; phylum Arthropoda; class Insecta; order Raphidioptera; family Raphidiidae; genus Xanthostigma; species Xanthostigma xanthostigma. Next base: position 2,019,470 of record OY754469.1, on the reverse strand, counting down.
ATATAAACATTAAGAGATATATCAGCTATGATTTATATCAGGCAGTATTATAAGTTTACTAGCGACTGACTCCGTCGAAACGCCATTTAACGTCACTCGATATACCTAACGACAAACTCCTTAAAACGTCGAAATTACTTAACTCCAGTTGGTTTACCTTGTTGCTCATACAATAAATAACGACACACCCACTCTAAATAACGACAACAATATGTCATCATTAAACAATAAACAGTATGTGTTTCTTATTTTGTTGCATTGTTGTCGGCGTCATGCGTACCGAAGATTCTAAGAAACTCGTTCTTTTGTTTGTTGGGATTAGCTCAGCTGCTTATCGATAAGTTACCATATTCTTAGTTGCCCACAAACTTGCAAACTGTGAACATGGCGAGTAAAAGAAAATCTTTGTGTATTGAAAATATTAATGGATTATTTCTTCTCTCCGTTTAACGACAACTCTCAATAACGCCACAAAGTGTACAGTCCCTTGAGTGTCGCTATATAAAGATTACACTGTATATAGGTATAATATATACAAATTATTTTGTAGATTTTACTTTCATCATAGAAGTTTCACTTCAAATTTAGAAAATACATTTTATTGCATCACTGTAATAAAAACGTTCATTAAATGCAACGTTAGCGTTCACACGCAAAAATGTTAGTACATGATTCGTTACAAATCGTAAAAAAATCAAGAATGTTAAATTTATTTACCATAAAACACATAAGTTTGCGATTTAGCGTAAATGTAATAATTATGTAAATATAAAGCATTTTGCTAGGGATTATTTGTTTATTTAAGTTGTTTGAATCGCATGTAAATACAGTAAAGATTTAATTATACATTAATTGCATGCACTAAATTATACACAAACAAAATGTTTATTATTTTCTAAATAACCCTACATCTAAGCTCTCAGAGTCTAAAGCGACGTTTTCTACGTGGAATTAACTTTATTCACGCAACCGTAACAACGACATGGATTCAAGATCGTTGGAATAAGAATAACAACGCGTTTATTACCTTTAGCTCAGTGGTTCCCAAACTTTTTTGGCCTAGAAAAAAAAAAATATTACTCAGCGATCCCCCTGGAATTTTTTTTTTTAATTTTAATAGAAGTTAAACAGAAAGATATATGTATTAATGTTTTTACCTTATTCGTAAAATATAGTAAAGAGAGGCGTAATTACAAACATTGAAGTTTGAAATTATGAAACTATTTATTGATATCAGAATTCGCTCTCAAATGCGACTGTGGCCATCACCGCCCCCCCTGGACCACTGCAGGGGTCGGTATGCGCCCATTTGGGAATCACTGCATTAGCTTAACTTTACCTAATAGACTGCGTATATCTAATGCGCAATGAAATATATTTTTGACGAGAATCATATTTGAATTATCAGGAGTCCAGCACTCCAATGAGACACAACACAAATAGCGCAGCTGATACTTGGATAAGATTTTCTAGAATCACAGGAGTCCAGGACTCCACTGCTACAAAACGCAAATAGCGCAGCTGATATTCGCATAAGATTTTCGAAAATCATATTTGAATTATCAGGAGTCCAGGACTCCTTTGCGACAAAACGCAAATAGCGCAGCTGATACTCGCATAAGATTTTCGAAAATCATATTCCAACTATCAGAAGTCCAGGATTCCACTGAGACAAAATAGCGCAGCTGATACTTGCATAAGATTTTCGAAAATAATATTTGAATTATCAGGAGTCCAGGACTCCACTGCGGCAAAACGCAAATAGTGCAGCTGATACTCGCCTAAGATTTTCTAGAATCATATTTGAATTATATCAGGAGTTCAGCATTCCACTGCGACAAAATAGCGCAACTGATAGGTACTTGCATAAGATTTTCTAGAATCATATTTGAATTATCAGGAGGCCAGAACTCCACTGCTACAAAACGCAAATAGTGCAGCTGATACTCGCCTAAGATTTTCTAGAATCATATTTGAATTATCAGGAGATCAGGATTTCACCGCGACAAAATAGCGCAGCTGATACTTGCATAAGATTTTCGAAAATCATATTCGAATTATCAGGAGTCCAGGACTGCACTGGGACACAACACAAATATAATAGTTACAGTTAAGTACTCTCACTTACCAAGTGCTCTGCCAACAGCTGAATAAGCTGATTCAGCACAAACTTACATGTATATATCTCTGTATATGTACCTACCTATACAGAGAACACACCATACGGCGTGTGACAAGACCGGGGGTTCTAGATATAGAGCTACTTACACGGACGTCAGACGATCAACACTGACCTGCCAAAACACTACGAACATTCGTGACGCGTTTCATCAACCGCAAATGTTTACACTACTCCCGAGCATCGACAAGACATAGTCATTTCAACTGGGATTGAGTCTATAAAATATTTTAATCAAAGCCCCCTTTATTAAAAGTGCGATTTGCAACCGGACGAAAACCGGAACGGTCAGTTGGTTATTATAATATTGCATTGTCATCGAAACTACATACCTATACAAAATTTCAACTCAATCGGATAACGGGAAGTAGTTGAAAAAGCTGTTCTAAAATTTGAAACAAGGAAACACAGAAACAAAGGTATATACGAAGTCAAGCTAAAATAATAGCGCCTAAAAACTCGGTGCAAGAAGCCAACCGGACGAAAGCCGGAACGGTCTGTTAGTTATTATAATATTGCATTGTCATCGGAACTACATACCCATACAAAATTTCAACTCAATCAGATAACGGGAAGTAGTTGAAAAAGCTGTTCTAAAATTTGAAACAAGGAAACACAGAAACAAAGGTATATACGGAGTCAAGCTAAAATAATAGCGCCTAAAAACTCGGTGCAAGAATCCAACCGGACGAAAGCCGGAACGGTCTGTTAGTTATTATAATATTGTATTGTCATCGGAACTACATACCCATACAAAATTTCAACTCAATCGGATAACGGGAAGTAGTTGAAAAAGCTGTTCTAAGATTTGAAACAAGGAAACACTCAAACACAAAGAAATATATTATGGAGTCAAGCTATAATAATAGCGCCTAAAAACTCGATGCAAGAAGCCGACGGCAGCATCCTTGTCAGCCAAACTGAGTTGATAGATGTGAATTATAGACGCTCAACAGCTTAGGTTATCAGCGTCTAGGTGTTCATTAGACTTAGAGAATCTACACAAATTAGTTCTTCAATGGGCGGATCGATTTTGACACTTTTGAACACTTTTTGTCATAGAGATATTAGACTGGAGTACGCGAGTGAGCCGTGAAAGTGTCTGCAATTCAGAGAGAGAACAGTTCCTTATCTCTATGGTAAATAATGATGCAAAACAATGCTGACTTGAGTAAACAAATGTCGAGTTTTCTGGGTTTTCTGCAGCGTTCTCAACTGAGGACACTTTCATTTACGGCAAGCATACGAAGTAGCGTACTCTATTTCTCTATGCTTTTTGTACATCAGAACGTGGTTTGTTCACATCTGCACGCTATATGAAATTTTGAACAGTTCAAACCTGGTTACGGCCACACAGCCGCAGTTAAGAGCAGATTTGCATCGTTATTTTTGTGTAATTACGTTTCAGATTTATAACAGAATGTCCCCGTATTATAGCCTTCGCGTAAAAAAAAAGGTTCGCACGTCATCAAGTATTTAATGTAGATGAAATTACTGGTAGATTGTTTTCATTAAATCGCACAATGTAGTCTGTGCCTTGTCCACTTGATAGAGACCGCGTAATCAAGAATTTAAATATGGATGGAACAATATACTCATAAAAAGGCTGGTTAACGACGGAATGTAACATATGCCGGTAATTGCTTTGATAAAACGATTTTTATTTATTAGACAATAAAACGGTGTCATATACAATAAAAAATAACGGTCCGAAATGAACAGCTAAAGTTGATCTCATATCATACAAAAAAAAACATCGATATTTAATAAATTTGTTTTCTAATTGGCTACAATAAATTTTGTACAGATTAATTAAAAATAAGATTTTTACCATTCCAACCGCTTTCTAAACTTTATAGTTTCGGAAATATTTTGAAGATAAAAAAAAATCAGCCGCTCTATTGTTTTATGGATCTGTCAGAAATAAACCAGTTCGGCATGCTTTGATTAATTTTTCCATATTATGTAGGTAACCATGGCAACGAATAGCAAATATCATATTGAATACTAGCCATTACCCGCGTCACCTCACACGATTTGAGAAATTTTATTTTCTTTATTATAATCAAATGTCAACATTTTTGAAGTTGGAATGGTCCCGTCATCCAATTGGCTGTAATTTTTTATTAAAAATAAAGTATTTGTCTTATCCACATAAGTTCACTGTGAGAAGTGAAACTTCTTTTGAGTTATGAACTCGTAGTGATTCATTTTATATTTTCTGCTGTTGAAACATTTCCTCTTTAACGTTACGGAAAATTTCAAACAAATACGTAAAGAAGTTTCACTTAAAAAAAATGTTAAAACAAGCTCTTACATAGGTACTGTTCACTATTGAGAGGATCCGGTGACTCATTTGAGTTGCAAGTCGTTGCAAACGGATATGTGGAAGGGGGATAAAAAAGGCAATAAAGAAGTTCTGATAAATGGAGCACATAGGTACAGTACGCGCGGCGAAAGATAAAGCCACCGCGTCACAGTAACGTAAATGCATTGCGCCCGCCTTCTAGCTTGCTATTGGCTGTTTTCGGAGATCCATGTGCGTCGAGTGTTTTTAGAGACGTACCGCTATAAATGGATATGTCGAATTTATTCCGCACGGCACTGTTTGCGGGCAAGCAGGCGTTCACTAGCATATTATTGATGACGTGCCTGGCTTCATCTCTCACCGCGGGCACAATAATACTTGAAACTTGTCTATTAATTATTATCGGAACTAATTGAAAACTTGTAATATTTAAGGCGTTAAATTGAAATAAAGATAACCGAAATTATTCTTACAGTTATTTCTTCTACTTGTCGCGTGTTATTATGAAACAATTATACAATAGACGTAAGCGTCGTGTCTTAAGTCATAACAATTTATCAATGTCAGCGTTATACTTATATCTTGGTTATTAATTTCGGCATGTCTGTGTACATTAGATCGAGAAGCTCCGAGCTTTGGGAAGAAAAGCTCTACACAAGGGAGGACGAAAGCTCCCTATGATGTCGACACATTCCCCAGGGACTTCACACAAACTATAAGTACACACTGGCTTGGTACAGAACTATAGACAGAACAACTGTAACAAACTGTTGTTAAAACTACTCAAACTTTGAATATTTCTTAGTATAAGTAGTAGTTTTGTTCCAAAAATATGTATTGAAGGAGATTAAATTTGTTTTAGACAGAGTGCCCATCGGCAAAAATTTTACTGACACATACTCTCTTCAAATTTTGTATATGGCTTCATTAGGCCTAGTCTGACACCTATTTCCACTATGACTGTTCTTGATTTTGGGGCGTTTTTCCCTCTAAATTTTCCGACAGATGTCGTTTTGACGACATGTAAAAAATTATAGATACTGTTTGTTTTTATAATTGGATAGCTTAAAAACTTCAACCAAAACGCTAAATTATGTTCTCTGACAAATAACATGAACCATTTAAAATGTCTAACACCTCGAATATGTTCGACATATTCGAGGTGTTAGACATTCATGTTATTTGTCAGAGAAGATTATTTTAGCGTTTTGGTTGAAGTTTTTAAGCTATCCAATTAAAAAACAAGCAGTATAAACTTTTACATGTCGTCAAAACGGCATCTTTCGGAAAATTTAGAGGGAAAACGCCCCAAAATCAAGAAAAGTCATAGAGGAAATAGGTGTCAGACTAGGCCTAATGAAGCCATATACAAAGTTTGGGGAGAATATGTGTCAGTAAAATTTTTGCCGACGGGCACTCTGACTATTTGAGGAACAATTGAAAAATAATCTTTAATATAATTTTCGAAACATTGCCCACAAGCGATACTCTGGTAAAGCTTATTTTTCAATTGTTCCTCAACCAAATTAAATCTTCTTTGAATATTTTCTTCGTCGTTTTTGGACAATGATACGATTAAAATTGAACCTACTACAAAAAAAAATGTGTTTAGCTGTTCGAGGTTGAAGTTGGCGGTGAGATTGGATGCGTATTTCCGTAAGTTAATATTGCATTACGAAAATCGTGATCGATTGGAGGCAACAATGACTCCCACTGAATGGGCAAATGGAAATACGCGTTCTGGATCGAGCCATCCTCTACGTGTCCAACGTACCATACGAGTGTGTCGTGCGGATACGACTTTGGGGGTTGGAGGGGGGCGGGCGGGTGAATCATTTAAACGCGAATGAGGGAGGCTTGGTGAGTTGAATGTGTAGAGAGACCACTGCATCAGCTAATTAATGGTGGTCGAGCTTTGGGGAGGTCACATGCACGATTGCGGTTTACACTCCATACACTGGATATAGGTAATGTACAATGTACATGTTATGTAGACGGGACTACAGTAAACTACCGTTTATCCACACACACACACAAAATAGATGGATTAAAGATGGTCAACAGCTGAGATCATAAGACATGGGAAAAGTCGTTAGAGCACGCGCGGCGAAAGATAAACCAACCGCGTCAATGCATTGCGCGCGCCTTCTAGCTTGCTATTGGCTGTTTCGGAGATCCATGTGCGTCGAGTGTTTTCTAGAGACATATCGCACGTTGAAAACAAAAGTGGCATTATGCAAAAAATGGCATTTTACAGTAGAGCATTTTTTAGTTTTAATATTATTGTTTTGTCCTAAAAAAGTTACTATTAAAATACTGCTTATAGAGATTCTTTTGTTAATAATGAGACAATTTATTATTGTTTTAATTTATTTGTTGACCACAGTGTTAAAAATAAAGTTATTAAAAAAAAGACCTTTTTACAATAATTTTTTGTTTAGTGTCATTATTGTCATAACCTATAATCAGTAAGTTGGAGACTTCAACTGCAAAAAGTGTCACTAAACAAAATGTGTCATTTTATGTATTTACTTACTTGCTTTAATTTTTGTAGCAACTGTAATCAGTAAACTGTCGTTTTACAAAATGTGTCACTTTTTCACTTACAGCGACGTGCGTACCAAACAACTGCTTTGACAATAATTTGACACAATTAAAATAGTGTCGTTATATCAGTCATGACCATGGGCAATTCTTTCAAAATATAAAGTGACACTAGCTCAGTCTAGCGGAAGTAAGTGTCTTTAGAAGCAAACGGAAATTTTCGTATAGTGACACTTTTGCAATAAAACATGAATCTTACAAAAGGTGAAAAGTTAACTTTTTTATATAGTGTCACTATTGTTTTCAACGTGCGATATGTCTAGATATGTCGAATTTATTCCGCACGGCACTGTCTGCGGGCAAGCAGGCGTTCATTAGCATATTATTGATGACGTGCCTGGATTCATCTCTCACTGCGGGCACTCTACTATATGTGATCATCACAGCGACTTGTTATTCCAATTACACAAAAATCACAGCGAAAAATCATCGTGACTTTGTCACGTCGATCCCGACCGAGCAAAACACTCGATCGGACGTTGCGTCGGCTACTCGGTTGGAGCGACCGTCGTGATTGCGGTGACATAGAACAACATACGTTATTCTATTCAGCTTTATATATTAGTATAGATAAGTGAGACTTCACCATATTATTTACATACGATCACAAATAGGATTGGTCAAAGTCAGGGGTGGAAAAACGATATGGCCGCAGGGCGAACGCAATTTAATATAAATGGTATTGATTTAGCGAGGGTAAATTTATTACCTTACAAAGATCAGTCAATATTCAAGCGTGTAAAGTTACATTGCGGAAGAATCCCTTTGGGAACTGATAAAACAGTCGAAAGGCAAATGTAAATATTGTTTTCCACTCATCAATCAGCCTTGCCAACAATATCAATTAAAGTAACCAAACAAATCGCGTTTTACAATAATCTACAAATTATTTTCCACTTACATATTAATTTGCTATAATGTCGATAGCATTTAAACCAATCAATTGATCTATAAATAGAAAATAATTTGTCAAATATTTATATAGGTGTTAAATATATCTTGCGAGTTAGTGTTGGAAGAGATTTTTGAAGTAAAACTTCTTTAGGCACGCTTTACTTGGGGAGTAAATTGGTAAATGCCTGACGAAAGCGTTTACGGAAGTGCATCATCGGACGAGGCGAACGGTGCGTGATCGTTCGAGGCGAACGGTAGTTGAGATGGAGATATAAGTTAGTGAAGATAGTAAGAGAGAGAGAGTTACGTTTCGTATATTAATTGAAGTTGAGAAGGAGATATAAGTTAGTGAGTGCGACAAAGACGGAGCATTAATCGAAATTCTTTTTTTTTTTTTTGGACAACTATTTGACGTTTAAAATGAAAACAATTGTTTTTTTGTATCAAAAATATATTTCTTCAAATTTTGCTGCATTTTGTAACGGGAAATAATGTAGGTTAGTTAATAAATCCTTTTTAATGTATTATAAATTATGCTAATAAATATATATACATATTTTGCCTATTAATTAATCAAAAATTATATTTTAAACATCTCGTCTTTGTAGATATGTGCTATAGAGTGAGGTTATATTGTGTCTTTAAATCAAGATGTCTAATCAAAATATGGTGATAGATTATCGAATATTATTGTATCATTATTAAAATATTTTTAACTTTTAAGTTCTTTTTTAATAACAAAATAATAAAAGCTGTTTTAAAAAAAAATCGATTATTTATTTTTAAGTTTTTAGTGTGCTTTATTAAAAGTACTTACTATTTGCAAAAGCGAAAGTCGGACCGGTCAGTTAGTTATAATATTGTATTGTCATCGGAACTACACACGTATGCAAAATTTCAGCTCAATCGGAAACCGGGAATTGGGTCAAATTTAACTTGCAAGATTTGATTTCAGACAGACACCGGGACAGATGAAACTAAATAAAAACTTGTAAAAACTAATTTGTTTTGCAAAATTCTCTGAAACCAATATCTATTTTGCATAAGTACAATCTGGTCGTCAATCATTATTATATTGTCGCAATAGATGTCATTCGATGATAATCGCGATTCACATATTTTATACAGCCCTACTTCTAAAACTTCAATCTAAATGAAAGTAGGTGCATTTATATGTTGTCGGTGGGTGTAAAAACCACCCGCCATTCCGCTTTATTAGGGCTGTAACATAAAGGTTGGTCACTTGTGTTAAGTACCAACATACATACATTGAAGCATTATAACTTATTCATGTATCGGTGTGAAGCCATTCATAATTTATATAATAGTCGACGATTAAAATGATGCCGTACGCGTTAAATTACAATTAACCGCATTATAAACACCGAAAAGTGTACTGAGATTAAAAAAAAAAACAGCGCTCACGAAACACTTTTGTGTTACAATCACTGCGCTTGCAAACTGTAGAAAAAAACCGGCCAAGTGCGATTCGAACTCGCGCACCGAGGGTTCCGTACAAACTTGTAGGCATATAAATAGTTTGTCAATCATCGGAATCGCGTCTCTATAAGATTTTTCCCGCTTTGCCGTTTGAAAACTGTTGTTCCCATCGGCATAGGTCGCGGTTAGTTTACCAAGTGTATAATTGCAATGAGTTCAGATGGACTATCCGAACTGTACTGTATACCGTGGCAATATCTGATAGACTAGCGGTCGTACCGTGCTGTATGCGACAGAGTTTTAATAAATGTCGGTGTATACTGCTGCATAAACGCACCGTTAGTGGACGCTTGTTTTGTATTATGGTTGAATAAATAATCTATTAAAAATATAAAAAATTACTTGCATAATACGACCTATTTGATAATCTCAATAAAATAATGTGAAACAATCAAATAATAAAAAGGGAGAAGTACAGAAAAATGTAACCAAAGCACTCTGCAGAGTGCGATGACAATCCATTTCACGGTAGGCCTGCTTTCATTTATGACCAGTCGTGCGCTTGTGGCCCAGAGCTAAACGCGTCGCTAAAACGCCGACATGATGTTATATAGAGCCCATACATACTATAATATCTACGACCGCAAGGCCAAGCTGTTTATGGCTAAATTTTTAATATTCTTAACGTGCAAACATCTTTACATTTTTATGCCCCGGATGTCGGAGGGACACCCGCCCCGGGCGGCAGTTTCAGGGGGCGCGAAAACCATAATATAATATGGTTTAAAACCACACCCAATCTGTACTTTTTTCCGATTTACTCAATTTGCTTGTTTTCTGACGGTTTCCCGTTCACGAAAAATGGCAACCATTTTATATTTGTGAGTTTTTGTAAGTACTTTATCTCAAACGCTGAAGAGAGCGGGCGCACCGGTTCGAAAAAATCGAAGATTCGGGGCTGCTTCAGATCAGCGGCGAATAATGCATATATTTGACTAATATTTTTCAGGAGTCTTAGTACAGTTAAATATTGATGTGAATCGGTTGTGATCGAACGTGTTTTTGTTACCTCTGCATATAAATAAAGATTAAACTTAAAATACCTAAATAAAAAATCTGATACGTTTAAGAATAATAGCAGGATTTCTATATATTTATAAAATAAAAATGGAATTTGATTAATAGTAGCTAAATAAGGTGATTTAAATTGGAAAAAATCAAAACATATTTAAATTAAAGTGCAGTATATTCATCCGAACACAGTAATTATTCGATCTTTGGAAAAAGTGCATAAAAAAAAAAAAAAATCTGTGCCCATCAAACAATGGTTAATTGCAATAGATGTTCTAAACAAATTGTGACTAATGAGGATATACAATGCTGTCTGTGTAAAAATATTTATGATTTTGAATGTGCCGGTCTCACTGAATTAAATTTCCGTAAACTAAGTTCATCAAGCAAACTAAATTGGAAGTGTCCTAACTGCAAAAGTTACACCAGAACCACCCGGCAAAATAGTGTATCCGATTCCTCTGTAGATTCAGATTCAAAAATGATTACAATTGAACAATTAAATTCTGTAATTGCCAAGCAAATGGCCCAGTTAGAAAATAAAATATCAAAAATAATAGAAGAAAAGGTTCAAACAATGCAGGAATCTATCACATTGGAAAATGAGAAATACGAGCAAATAATTAAAAAAATTGATAGCATACAAGCAATAAGCAAAAATGTTGAAGAACTTAAAGCCAAAATAAATGATCAGTGTACGGAAATTGAGAAATTAAATGAACGACTGGCCAAGCAAGAACAGTACACAAGGAAAAATCAGTTAGAAATAACTGAAATTCCAAACGGTATTGAAGAAAAAGGCGTAGAAGAAGTAGTTATCAAAGTAGCAGCAGCACTAGGTGTCCCAATCTCTCCACAAAATATCGAGATCGCTCATAGGGTTCGAACAAGAAGGAGAAGTGGGCACGAACCAATTATTGTATCCTTCTTCGATCGCAAAATACGGGATCTTCTTTACAGCAAGAGGCATATTCTAGTTCATTGCAACGAGATCGGGGTCTTAGATCAGAATCATCGCATTTATATTAATGAGCCAATGTGCGCTTATTATAGAAAGCTACTTTATGAAGTGAAAACTTTTGCTAAACAAAAAGATTATAAATTCGTATGGTTCAAAAATAGTAAAATTTTTGTTCGCAAAACAGAAACTGATACGGCGATTCCAATTACTAACTATAATGATATAACTGAAAAAATAAAATAAATTACATCGTTTGAGTGCCACTGGTAAATAAAACATAACGCTATGAACTTGTTGCTACAAAAATATGCATATTGAGACGTTTCATTTAAACTATTCACTTTTTCAGAAATAATTGTTTGATTTTAGAATTTTATGTATCATTTACAAAATCTATTTATTTTCAAATATATTTCATTTCTTTTCTTTTCTCTTCCAAAATACTCAATATGCAAATTTTTACTGATTTATGTAATCAAAAATAAAAATATATAAACGAAAAAAAAAATACTTTATTTTTATGTACTGCACACTAATTTAAATATGTGTTGATTGTACTAGATGTATTAGGTGCACGCCTTTCTCAATTTTTCTCTTCTTATTTTTTTCTCTTTTCTTTCATCATTTTTATTTATTTCTTTATTATTATTATTACTTTTATTTATTTTTTTTGTTCTTTCTCTCCACGGTTTAAATAAATGCCTGCAGATAATTTTGAAGATATCGATAATTACAATGTAGTTGAGGATGAATATGTCTCTGATATAACGACGCTAAAAACAAATCATGCAATCCCACATTCCATTAGAATTATGAATCTAAATATCAGAAGCATCAACAAAAATTTCGATGAACTAATTATACTTTTACATCGTCTAGAAATAGATCTCGATATCATAATCCTAACGGAATGTTGGATTAATGATTCACACACACCTAAACATATACCAGGATACACAGAACACCACACACAACACAATCAAACCCAGAATGACGGGGTAATAGTTTACATAAAAGACAACCACAGTATCACAATTAAAGAACTAATCATCCCTAATACCAATGGATTGGAAATAACATTTAATAATAATTTGACGGTAATTGCTATATATAGATCGCCTGCTATAAGGGACATCACTGTATTCCTGAGTGGAATAAGAGATAAATTACAGACGCTACAAGGACAAGAAATTATTCTAGCGGGCGACCTAAATATTAACACTTGCCAGCTCAATCCACATCCACAAGCAGATGATTATTTAAATTTATTAAACGAATATAGATTCATCCAAGGTATTAAAAAACCAACCCGAATCAATAAAGAATCCGCAACCTGCATTGATCATATTATGTTGAGAACAAAAAAACCTACAAAATCCGTCATTCTGGAAACATCAATTACAGACCATTATGGCACAATACTCTTCATTGACACTACAAACATACACACAGAGCACACTAGTAAGCCAAACACAATAACAACAATAAACTACGAACAATTAATACACTCACTAAATCAGGAAACATGGACAGACATATATAACTCACTGGACACCGATGCGACTACAGACACATTCATAAACACATTGCAGACACACATAAACAACAGTACATATACTCGAACACTAACACATAACAAAACCAAACTTAAGCCATGGATCACTAATGCGTTACTTGTTTCCATCAAGAAAAGAGACAAATTGCATAAAAAAATCAATAATACTAGCAATAATGAACTTATTATTTACTATAAAAAATACAAAAACTTATGCAACATGCTCATAAAAAGAGCTAAAGAAAATTATTACACTGCACAAATAACGCAAAATCAAACAAATCTGAAAAAAACATGGAAAATAATAAAAAACATAACCCACACAGACACATCCAAGTCACAACATAACATACACACACTGAAAACAGATACATACACTATTGATGCCAAAATTGATCCAGAAGCAGCGGCTAATAGCTTCAACAAACATTTTACCGAAGTTGGAAATACTTTGGCCAACGAAATCATAAATAATACGGCAATGAACGAAGACCAACTCGCCAATCTTGTCCATCAACTCCCGTCTGTCCCACAATCCATATATTTAGCACCTATAACCGACATTGAAGTACTAGACTTAATTACCGACCTTAAATCAAATACAGCCCCTGGACCAGACAAAATAACCGCTACCACACTGAAGACGATAAAAAATCAAATTTCCATACCACTGACTTATATATTTAACTTAAGTTTAACCGAAGGAAAATTCCCAAGTCACTTTAAAAAAGCAGTCATATGCCCTATTCATAAATCGGGAGACAAGGCTATACTATCTAATTATAGACCAATTTCCTTACTCAACACCTTATCTAAACTACTTGAGAAAGCCATGAAAAAGAGACTAATGACTTACCTGGACAAATACAATTTATTATCTGACAGACAATACGGATTTCGACAAAACAGATCGACCAATGATGCGCTTGCCAGACTGACTGAAATTATCACCACTGACATAGACAACGACAAAAAAAGTTTGGCAGTATTTCTGGACTTAGCGAAAGCGTTTGATACAGTCTCCCACAAAATCCTCCTCCAAAAACTTTCCAACATTGGTATCCGTGACGTACCTTTCAAATGGTTTGAAAGCTACCTGACTGACAGGACACAGACCACTAGAGTTGGTACAGTGCAGAGTTCGGGACGCTCCATCAGTTTTGGTGTTCCACAGGGCACAGTTCTTGGACCAATTCTTTTCTTACTATACGTCAACGACCTGTGTAACATGAACACAGATGGACTGATATTATCATACGCTGATGACACTGTACTGTATTTCTCTGGATCTACCTGGGACGAGACAATGGCTGGAGCAGAAAAACAAATGACGAAAATATATAGATGGCTTAACAACAACCTACTGACTTTGAACATAACAAAGACGAAATACATAACTTTTAGTGCCAATATAACAGGACAACCGACGAACCTACAACTACGACTGCACAAATGTGATGACCACCTTACCTGTAATTGTGCGCCAATAGCAAACGTCAAATATATCAAATATCTTGGTGTTACAATAGACTACAGACTGAAGTGGGATGTGCACATACAGACTTTGACAAATCGAATGCGAAAACTCATCTATATATTCTCGACGCTTAGGCATTACATGACTGAACTCAACTTAAGGACAGTATACTTTGCTCTTTGCCAATCACTACTGACATACGGCATAATCGCGTGGGGAGGTACTTTCAAAACTATCCTAGCCCCTGTCCAAAACATCCAGAAAATTCTTATCCGAATCATCCTTAAAAAACCATACATGTACCCATCTTCAAAACTGTATCATGACTTTCAGGTGTTAAATATATATCAACTTTACCTAAAAACTATTCTTATTCACTATCACCGCAAATCCTCTCTACGTATCCCTATTCAACATTCCTATGAAACCAGATCCAGACTGCACCAAGATATCCAAGTCCCCAAGAAGGCAAAAACGTTCGGCCAAAATCATTTTAGCTACCTGGCTCCCAAAATGTACAACAACTTGCCACTGGACATAAAATCGATTACGGGCATCAATAGCTTCAAAAAACATATTATACACTGGCTACTACAAAACCATACACAAACTTACCAAAATATATTACATAACCGTTAGACATCACCGCACATACTCTCATATAAGTTTGCGCACACACACACACACACACAAACACATACACATGTACACACACGCACACAGTAGCATACGCATATATTACACCCCCACACTCACATACCTACATACACGCACTTATACGCACACAAAAACACATGAACTACGTATTGGAAATTACAGTCATCCTCAACTATAAAGTAAAATAAATATCAATTGAAACTCGGTCTACACAGCCACAATATGTTGAGTCCTGCCCTAGCACTGGCTTTGCCAAGTTGGGCAGGAAACATTAATATTAATATGTAGAAAAAATGTAAATTAAATTAAATAAAATGTAATGTAAATTAAATTAAATAAAAATGTAAAATATATAATTAAATAAAGAAAATTTATTATTATAAAAAAAAAAAAAAAAAAAAAAAAAAAAAAATATAAGTGCAACAGAAGAAAGGCTTTTTCCACATTTCAGAATAAATTGAATTGAATTTTTTTAAATGTGAAAAAATATGAGGCCCGTTCGATACAAAAAAAAAGTCAGGATAGGCAAAAAAACTTTACGTAGATACGATATTATACAATGTACAAATGTGTACTGGCCGCGCGCGCGCCAGTTTACTGCTGGCCAAGCACAACGCGTCATACATAAACTGTTAACATTATATCAAGTCGGTGACGCGAGCTCATAAAAGTTTACCCACCCAAAAATCGCTTAACGTTCATATAGAAATGTTCACTTAAAGTGCCGAGAGCTAAGATGTTACTCAACAAAAAATCTAATATAGACCATTTTGGCTTGTGACCATACATATATACGTATGTAAAGCTTGGCATTTATGCGGAAACAATTCCGACAATCCGCAAACATGCCAACAAACCACGAAGAAGGATGAGTTTGACGTTGATTTACAATGCTCATATGCCTCGTGCAATGCCTCAATATATCGACGTTTAATATAATAATTAGTATGTAATTACATAAAACATATTTCCTCACTGACGTTATTTTCAAAACAAGCTTTTATAAAAAAAACGAGTGTGCTTTAGACCACACGACTGAAGTAAAACTTCTTCCTGCCATAATTTGTTATTATTCACCCGAAAATTCTCAAAATATGAACTTTAAAATGAATTTACAATTTTATTCACTTTAAACGTAGAATATTTAACAAAATATTAATTTATGAAATTGTTCAAGAACGAAATGAAGTAATGAACAATCTAATGTAAGAAGAAAGAAATATAAACATAAAGATAATGAAAACAAAAGTAATACATTAGCTCTCATTAGATTTTAAGCGTAAATCTTTATGAAATATTATTTTAGCTCTGCAAGTTAAGTAGGTTCACAAAACTTTTTTCTGTCACCCGATAGCGCAAATAAAGTATGTGTCATTCTATTGTTAGTACTGCTTATATTTTCGGCCACATGATGGCGCCACTAGCCAGTGAAGTATTTGTCATCGTCTTTCTATCTTCACTCACTTATGTCTCCCTCTCAACTTCCGTTCGCCTCGCTCGATCACACTTCCGTAAATCTCTCGTCACGCATTCACCAGCTTACTCCCCTAGTCAAGCGTGCGTAAAGAAGTTTTATTTCAATGTACCAAAAATTCTACGCAAAGTTTTCAGTCGATCGAAGTGGACCAAAATTCAACTTCTTAATTGTCTCGGAAGATCGCGGGGTTGTCGAAGTCAACAGTCGAAATAATAATAAATCGGCTTTAAAACCAGCCGATCTGCAGAGTGTTGGGTCGTGTGAGGGATTTTTTATTGCCTAGTCGATTATAGACGCTCGACAACCGAACAGCGTTCGTTACATTTTAAACAAATAATTGTTCGTATTACGTTATATAAAATATAATAATTTGAAATATACCTAATAGACTGATTAATTCAACGTTATTTAAATGTAGTAATAACATAACCTCAAATGAAAACTATATTGATGATTATTTGCGGACAGAATATTTCAATAATTTAATAAACAATACAGTACCGATAATAATTAACATTTCCAGTGTATGAATATTATAATATTATTATTAATTAGTTCACAAAATTATTCCAAATCCAATTACATAATTAAAAAATAATAATGGCCGTCATCTACATGTTTATTTTATGCAATTCATTATGCATATGCTAATAAATTAACAGTCCATTTCATTAACTCATTTATATTTACAAATAAGTTAATTTTGCATAAATTAATTGATATTTTTAGTTTATTAGGTATCGCTATGCCTCTCTGATATTGAAATAATTTCGGATTAACAAATATATGTTTTGTTATCTATTGAAGACAGCCGTTACCCGCGGCTTCGCACGCGATTCAGACGGAACACGGCAGCAACAACAATAGTAGAGCCTTCGGCTCCATCGTATTACAGTTTTGCCTGTTTTGTTATGTTGAGAAAAGTAATTGATTCTGCAGTAATATTACTTACTGTCGAAAATAACGCTGCGAATCCGATGTGAAACAAATGCAGATATATTCAACATGTACAGTCAAATAATATGTTGATTGAAATCGGGTCCAGTACGATAACACTATGCACCCAAATTTTGAAATTTTTTTTTTAAGTCATAGAAAACGCTAAATTTTGACGTTTAAAAAAAAAACTTTGCGGATTATTCACAAATTTCCTCAAAAATACGTGAAAAAAATGGAACTACTTTTCGTCTTTCACTGTCATTTTTTGAATCTAACCAATCAAAAATCACAAATACACGTCATAGCAACTGGTGTAGAATTATTGTATAACTATCTCACTTTAAATGCAGCTTTCGATTGTGTTATGGAAGCAGGGTCGTATTTAGATTCGCATACCGTTTATCGTTCACCCCGGAATTGTTTTTTTAAAAACTCAACATTTGCCCCTTCCCGTTTCACTGCGAGACAATTCGCATACCCCTTTATCGTTCACCCCAGAATTACAATTCGCATACCCGTTTATCGTTCACCCCGGAATTGTTTTTTTAAAAACTCCACATTTGCCCCTTCCCGTTTCACTGCGAGACAATTCGCATACCCCTTTATCAAAAAAAGCGGTGGTTTTCAATCTACATGAAAATGTGAGTTTTAAATTTAAAATTCGTTTTATAAATTAAAATTTCCAAATACGACACTGCCCTGAACGTTCAATTGTATTTCATTCCAACCAATTGATATTTCTATCTTTGTTTATCATAGGTACAGGTATATATAACTTTCTCTTTTCTTATCACTATATAAGACAAGATAGCGATCGCTATAGTAAATAATATACTTACTATACCATATTTAATTTTTTTAAATTAATTTATAAAAATTAATTTTCCGCACTTAAAACGACCAATAACGCTGTTATATGTTATATAAAACAATAATTGTGAATTTCCAGTGGATATTTTGCATAGCAAGTTATCGTACTCTTACCATTGAAATCAATTAACGCACTGTCTATTTGTACAGATTTAACAAAACATGTGTCCAAAACATTTCAAATCAATTTATATATAGGGTATGCCAAACAAATGCAATTAAAAAATAATTAAAAACGATTAATAAATAGACAATTCAATTTTTCAAAATTAAATGAAAATAATGAAAAATTCATTAAACCTGTAACAGTATTTTTGTTCAGTAATTACATTTCACGCCCACATTAACGGGACTTTTAAAATTCAGTTTATTCATTTTAAATTCAATAATATTCTACTGTATAACCCAGGGGCGGGCAAATCTTTTGATCGCCGGGCCACATAGCTGATGAAAATTTGACCGCGGGCCGTATGGCTGATAAAAAAAGGGTCCCCACATTCTATTTCCGCATTTTACTATTTTTCTAAGATTTATAAAATGCTTCGCGGGCCGGACAAAATTGCGCTGCGGGCCGGATCCAGCCCGCGGGCCGCCATTTGCCCAGACCTGGTTTAACCGATTCAATGTAGCTTTATTAATAATTTAAAACAAAAACTAGCAGCCTGGTCAATTTCACCCGGGTGCCATAGATATAATTTTCCGCAAAATGTATTTCGTTTGCGGCCCGGCGTCTGAACTAATAGCTGTGAGCAAATTCTACCAGATTTGCTTCAGAACTAATCGCTTTGAGCGAATTTTATGAGATGTCGCTACTTGGTACTAAGGCAGTTTTTTTTGTTTGCTTCTGAACTAATAGCTGTGAGCAAATTCTACCAGATTTGCTTCAGAACTAATCGTTTTGAGCGAATTCTATCAGATGTCGCTACTTGGTACTAAAACAGTTTTATTGTTTGCTTCTGAACTAATAGCTTTGAGTAAATTCTACCAGATTTGCTTCAGAACTAATCGCTTTGAGCGAATTCTATCAGACGTTGTTACTTGATACTAAAACAGTTTTTTTTTTGTTTGCTTCTGAACTAATAGCTTCGAGTAAATTCTGTAAGATGTCGCTACATGTTACTAAAACAGTTTATTTTCACAAAACACCCTAATTTTGTACAAAATATTTAATAAAAACTATCCTATAACGTAAATTGGACCAAACAAGACACAATTATAAAATTTCATTAAAATCGGTTCGATGGTTTCGGAGATTAGCGCGAACGAAATAGTGACACGAGGTTTTTATATATATATATAAAAGCAAATACAAACAGTAACGTCATTTTTTCCAATCGCATCAATATTTTACAAATTGACAAAATGTAAATTCAAGTGTAAACAATCAGTCATGTAAACATTGTCGTTTATTGATTTGTTGTTAGTTTTTTTATTTGAAGTCAACAACAATAGTTAATTATTCTAATTTGATGAATTATTCATCGCGTATAATAAAAAAAATTACTAGTTTCTATTTAAATATTCAATTGAAATTAAAGCAAGATAAAGAAGTCGTTTCCTAAGAAAAAAAAATAAGGAGACAACAAAGGTGTTAATTACGTGTCCTTGGACAATTACACAACCGATATACCAATTAACAAAAAACACGACACGATTAATTAGGTTGTCAATGTCATTCTTTTAGTGATTATGTTATTATTTTTTTATAAATAACTCTGAGAAGGGCTACAAAAAAGTAAAAAAAAAATTACTCGAAATGTGACGATCATTTCAAAACTGTAGTGATTCTAAGCGAGTAAATTTTTTTGGAAAAAACCATTGACTCGAAATCACCACAAGAGCAAAAAGTTTGAGATTCTTGCACACAGTTCAAGGCTTTAACATAAGCATCGGACAAAAATGAGCGCTTTAAGTGTATACACCTTGTTCTAGCTTTGCGTAATACAAAAAAAAAGACGGGTTGCACTCCGGGAGTGCCGGCAGAAGTGAAAACTTGAATATTAACGTCTTAATTTTTTGCATCTAGAAGCACTGTTTATTTATTGGCAACACTTGTAAATAAAATGGTTTGTATCATAGATTGCATTTTTATGTACGATATTTCAACGCTAGATGTCTAGCGTTGTATAAATAAAAGAGAGTTTTCTCGCTCACCCAGTTCTTACTGACCTGACGCGAGTTTAACATTTTTTATCCATTACTAAAATGGTTTGTATCATAGATTGCATTTTATGTACGATATTTCAACGCTAGATGTCTAGCGTTGTATAAATAAAAGAGAGTTTTCTCGCTCACCCAGTTCTTACTGACCTGACGCGGGTTTAACATTTTTTACCCATTACTAAAATGGTTTGTATCATAGATTGCATTTTTATGTACGATATTTCAACGCTAGATGTCTAACGTTGTATAAAAAAAAGTGAGTACCTACTCTCATAGTATCTCGCCAGTTCTTAAACTTTACCTGACGCGAGTTTAACATTTTTTACCCATTACAAAAAAAGTGTACAACGCCGCTAAAGAAGTTTTCACTTCAAAAAGGACACTAGTCTTTACTCTTTAGATATCGAAAATAACACCGAGATACACAATGATAAAAGTTATTCTTGGTCTTGGCTTGTATCTTGGCTGACGCCGTTGCCTGTTTTCGAATAATAATGCAATTAGATACAATGTTATGTATTCAATTAACTCACAAATTAAATCATCAAGCCGAACATCGCTGTCATTAAGTAGCAGCGCTAAGAAACGCACGACACAACATAAGAAGTTAATTAACTACATTCGACTAATTAAGGTGTTTTAAAGCAGTTATAAACATTGTTAGCGCCGGCCTGCTTGTACACAAATACAGACTCATATTCGAGAGTTATTTAGCACCTTCAATAATAATTATAAACTGTGGAAGTGTACCCATTGAAGAGAAAGTCACCGCTTTCAAGCTTGGAACACAACGAGAGGCCCCGTTTGTGAAGCTTTAATAAAAGTAATTCGAATTCTAAATGGGAACTTTTCCATAATAAATTTTTACAAAAGGATGATACTAATAAATTGTTGTCATAAAGGCGTAAATAAACATTTTTTTTTTAATATTAATTAATTATTTCAGTATTTTACTTAATGGACTAACTTTTGAATTTTTTGTACAAAGTTAGGTTAGATAGAATAAATTTATGTACATATCTGTATTTTACATTTTTTTTTGCAGTAAATAATTAAAAAATGAAATTAGAAGTAATAAAAATTAAAATTAAATCATTAAAAAGTTGAAAATTCAGTTAAAATTGTTAAAATTGTCAAGAATAAAAGTCTATAATCGAAAAGTGCTAAGGTTTAATAATTTTTTTTATTGATTAAAAGTCTCCTAATTAAATTTGAAAACATATTAAAATATGCGTAAAACATCGATGCTATACATAGTTAGTTTTCGGAACTGCTGACATTATTTGGTTATTTGCAAAAAATTAAAATGTACCGTTTGCATGCTAGGTTGACATATTTTCCATAAGACTACATGTAAAAGTTTTCTTTAATTTTTAACTTTATACGTCTCTTAATGATTCTGGATTTTTTACAGAAAATTTTGTCATAAAAAAATCTATTAAAAAAACTTTATTTCAGATTTTTTTCATTATCTTCGTAAAACGGCTCAACCTCCTTAAGGCAGTAGAGATGAGCGATATTTCACGATCGGTGCAGCACACGAGACTAGAAGTGCTGCTAGATTTGCCTACTAGTTTTCTAACGCTTTTTGTTTTCTTCAGTTCAAATATATAAACACAGAGCAAAACGTGTCCGTTGTCTGACTCTGAGCAGAGTGACGCCGTGTTGGTTTGTGGGCGTTTGTTCAAGACGCCCACGTGACAAGATACCGCTTCCTGATTGGTTCTTGCTCATATCTAGCAGCGGACCTATAGCAAGGAAAATAGCCCCTGTTCTAATTTTAAAACCTATCTTGCGAGCCCGCAGTGACGTCATTTACAGCTTCGTATACTCAGCCTACCGGCCAGCAGAACTCCAAGCAGTGTTTCCAGCCTCGTGTGCAGCGGCCCTTAGATAGGCTGAGCAGCCTAAAAGGAGGCACTTTGCGTGATAAGTTAGAGACCAAAAATTTGAAAATACGCGAGTCCAACTGTATTAAAAACTACTGAACCAATTTGAAAAATTCTTTACCTCTTCCCGGGTACGGATACGAGATATAGTAAACAATATGGAAATTATGATATGTCTTTGATTATTTACAAACTTCGTTCAGGAGATAGTGCGCCGAAAAGTTAGTTTCATCATTTTCGTCTGAAAAGTTCGGTTCGTCTTTAACGATTTGTCACTGTGTTACGAACTCGGAGCACGGAGGTGTGTTGCGCGTAGTATATACAAGTGTTCAAGAGTGCTCCAAACTTCCCCCGTTCCAGACAAATAGCAAGCAGCACAATTTCAACTGGCTTTCGACGTTCTCCTCGGGGACATTAAGCGTTAACACTTACCATTAAATGCTTGTAGAATATTAAAAGCCATGCACAAACGCTCAGAGAGCTTGCATTATTTGCAAGCAAGCGCTCGAAAAAGAGCACTTTGAAACGGCGAAAGCAAGTTTTATAGTTCTATGAAAAATCTATGCGAAAAAAATCTTTACAATGTTGTTATAGTGAAGTATATTTGTTAGAAGATGATAAGAACAAATTCCGGGAGTCTTTAATCAGTGAAACAACAAAACGATGAAAATGTTCCTTTTTAAAATCAAAATATTTAACAGAATGTCCAAGGCGTAGCGGAGCAACTTCATGTTTGTTAATTTTGGTGTTACAGTCGGCAACTTTATCCTGCTAATTTTGATGTTACGTCGTAAAAAATTACTCTCATCACTTTTTTCGTAACGCGCCTAAAGAAGTATAACTTCGACACGAAATATTTCAATGAGTATGTAATTTACCTCTAAAGTGAATTTCATGTAAGACGCAATACATCAGTTTTGTTGATATGGTAGCTATTGAAAACATTAATGCATTGCAGATAATAGTTACACATAAAATATTACACAGACCGAGCGTCCAAGGAAGGTTCGTATGCATTTTACGTGGAACGATTGTCTGTAATGCATGATCGATCTCCATATAGCTACCATATCAACAAAACTGCATTGCGTCATGATTTTCACTAGTGCAGGCAAATTAGATTTAGAATGTGTATTAATTGTAGACAGAACTTTTATCATTGTAAACGGTAAAGGGGCTTATAATGAACGTAAAAAATAAAAATGCCCGGCCAGGGGCAGTAAAGGGTTAATTCGGGGGGGGGGGGTCAAAAAGGGGGGCAAAGTATCTTATAGCGTTTTCCAGCGAAACTTAATGTTTTATCAAAAAATGTTCTACAGGACACAGTTGTAGAACATAAAAAGATCTACAACTTTCATAGAGGTCGCATAAATAACTCAATATTGATAAAATTTTGTGAAAGCATGCCTCTTTATGTCTTAAATAAGCACAAATGTTTTTACATAAAAAAATCGAAAAGTTTTTGTGATATTCAGTTCTTTCAGTCAAAAACCATTTTTTTTCAAATGAAAATTCTACGGTGAAAATTCATCGTAAAGAGTTCTTCCTGTGCTTATTTTTTGTGTTTTTAGATGTACTTTCTGATACAATAATAAAAATTAATAGTGCCTATTTAACAACACGCTCAAAAATTGGAAAAACTAAAAAATTTCTTTTGTAACTATGAATTTTTCAGTAATTGTATTTTTCTGGTTAAAAAATTATTTAATAGAAAATAAAAAAAAAACATTTTTAGAATATTTTTAACAAAATTTACAAAATCGCATACAATTATTAAAAAAGATTATTGTTTTTGTTGTGTTTGGGATGCAATTATTTAATTTATTATATATTATAGACACGCGACATTTATGATTAGCGTTCAATTACTTCAAATCGAATTAAACAACCGTAAACGGAGGTGTGATTCGAACCCACGACAGTTTGATCCAAAAGGTTAACACGCAAACCGTTGTCCTTCGTTTTAGATGTAGCACATTACAGAAATTTCGCACGTAACTGCAAAATATAAATTAAATTTCAGATGGTCGTCAGTTACAAGTTTTCGGTTGATTGTCAACAACACAACAACAAATGTTGATCAAAACACAATGGTGTTGTTGTACACGGAATAACAAATGAGCGCTGTAAGCTACAACTTGTGCACGCGACTCGCGGCTATTCTTTCATTTCATTCTCTATACCGTCTTGTCTTCTCTCTGTATGCGCGGTAGGTACACACAAACACACATCCTTTTTCATTCTCGCCCAGTATAGTCCAAGAGCCGACCGACCGATTTCCTGCGCGAGGACCACCGAGGTTAGACTAGAGCAGGGGTCGACAACCTTTTGAGACGAAAGAGCCAAAAGTTACAATTTACAATATTTCCCAGTTTTTAAAGAGCCACTATACATTTTCGTTTCAGTATTATCGTATTTGCTTAGTAGGTATAATATATATATATCCGAGGACACGCCGCGACGGGGGCGGTGCGGGTGAGACGCGAGTGGAAATGACATGGCACTCAATCATGGATCGATTGGACAAATTTTAAGGGTTTATATAATAAAATAATTATGTTTTGCGTATCGAACTGGAGAGCCGCAACTTTACATAAAAAAAAGCCGCAGGTTGCCGAACCCTGGACTAGAGACATACAATTGCACATACCGTTAAACTAGCGGTATGTGCTTTATTATCGCTTTGTGCGTCAGAGCTGACTTTCGTTCATATATGAAGTTATATCTAAGTTAATTTCACACGAAATCCATTCAAATTGAAGCTTTTTGAAAAGAGGAGATTCTAATCTATAAAACAGAACCATCTTTAAATCAATTCGAGTTCATAAATACTATAAAAATTGTAATTGAAAATCACAAACAGCAGTTGTCGGTTGGTCTGTACGTATGTACGTACGTCACGACTCTACAGATCGCAATTTTGGTCGGATTGCCTTGGGTTATATTTTATTCACTTTGCTTACTATCAGACCAGAACCCTATTTAAATTCACTAAAATGTGTTCAGTAGTTTAATTTTTATAAACAGTTTTATTTTATTATTTTTGACAGCTAATAGTTTAAAAAACAATATAATAATTGCTGTGTAAATATAGTGTAATCCATAAAACAAGTGCTACACTTCTATTACCGTGATAACACCACTACACTTAGTAGGCCGCCGTGGCGTAATGGTTATGCCGTTGGATCCCCAAGGGCAAGGTCCTGGGTTCGATTCCTTACGAAATCATTGATTTTTTTCTTTTTATTTTGTTTTATTTTATTCCACTTGATATTAATTATATATTATATTATGTATAGTTATTAATTTTTTTTATTTTTGCAAACTTAAAAAAAATATTTTTTCAATTTTTGATTATTTATTTCTTTAAATTTTTAAATCTTTTTAAATTTATTAAAAATATTTTTTAATTGTTTTTTTTTTATCATACAGTGGAAAACTTGCGGGATGTGCACTTTTGGTTTTGCCAACTATTATTTTGTTTTCTATCGGAAATTGAAAAACTACGAATTACAACTGTATTCGTGACGTTCTGGAAATCCAGCGGTGGGCTCTCTGTCTTGTAGGTTCTGCCCATTAAAAACCAGCGACGCGTAAAATCAACGTTACAATTCATGTTTCTTTTTTTTATATTTACTTTTTTGTGTGTGATATTTATGCTCAAGTTTGTTTTGTCAGACTTTATGTTTTTACACAAATGTGTTCCCATCAATACGACAAGAAATATTTATATTACTCATGCGGGAAAAGTGGTATCTTTACGCATGCTGTTACGGTTGAAAAGTAGCTATTTTCATTTGCGTGCGGAAACTTTATTTGTCGCACTGAAATTATTGTTTGCCGCACGCAAATTCAGAGAAAAAAACAAAATAATAACGGTGTTAATGTCAACGAAACAAACTGTCATTTGAAGCAGATTTGAGGTTAAAATTTTCGATTATGGACTTTTATTCTTAACAATTTTAACTGAATTTTCAACTTTTCAATGATTTAATTTTAATTTTTATTGCTTCTAATTTCCTTTTTTAATTCGTAATAAAATTTTAATTTAATTTGTAATAAAAAATAGTATGTGCAACTCGTGCGGCATTGTCGCACTAGTTGCGCAATATACTATTAAGATGAGATTAAGAAGAAACTCTGAGGTAACCCTCTAAAACCCTCTACAAGTGAGAGGCATAAACCTCTATATGAGAAAGACGTTATTCACTCATGGAGCTCTATAAGTGAGACTACTACTTGCCTGTACCTCTATAAGCGATAGTCGAACGTATTAATAATTCCACGAAATTTAAGGAGTCATAAATAACTAAACTATGTAACATTATTTTTGTATTATTGGTTTTTTGTTTCTATGCCGAATAATACCTACATACATGTTTATCACTACATATTTGCTGTATTTTTATAGACCTCTATAAGTGAGAAAGACCATTCCTGTACCTTTATAAGCTAGAAACTCGGGTTAGTGAAAAACGTCTATAAAAGAGATCGCGGTCCCTTAAACTCTTGTTTATCCAGGTTTGACTGTATAATATACTCGTGACTTTTTTTCAAAGATGAATAAAAAGTCTTTTAAATCAAGCCTTGGAGCTTAAGATGTTATGATCTACCTAGCGTTGAGCAAACATTTTACTTCTTATAAAGCTTACATAAATATTATAAGCTGTGTTTATTCTTTTTAAAGATAAATGTAGTAAAACCTTTGCATTATTGAGATAAGATTAAGTGAGACTTTTTTATACTTAGCAAAGAACAACATTTCGTTTTACCATGTAATCCACACAAACAATTCAAATCAAAACGCAAACAAATTGATTTTCATGTTCAAAGCATTCAGATGAGATTAGTATGGTTGATTATTGACAACAATTGGAAGAAACATTTCAGTCTTCGATCAATGCTCAACTTCCAATGACACTATGGTATTTAATGGGATAAATTTCTTCAGTTCCAGGTAGGTAAGAGACTTGACCATTGTTAATACATTTATGCGTAGGTATAAAACATGAAGCTACATCAGTAATATACCAAATGTGTCTTCGCAACAGGGTCGACATAAGACCACCAATTATCTAATTATTCCGTTTTGTAAATGGAAACTTGACAACAATTCGATTGTTACAGAAATATAATGGACGACAAATAAATCAGAACACTCTTTTTTAAGTCGCTACTGACTTAAATTGTAGAGCGCCTATAATCTGCAAAAAATAGAACACTTTTTATGTTCAATATACAGTAGAACTTCTGTAAGTCGAACTTCAAAGGAGTTTTCGATTTAGGCGGATTTTGTAAGATAATATTCGACTTGTAGAGGTTAAGATTAATTCTAACTAATTATTTATGTTTTCGAGTTAAGGAGGGAAAAATATGTACTGAAATGGCTTATAGGGTCTCACTGATCATTTCGGCCTATAGTAATGGAGGTTTAGGGGCTTGAAGGGAAGGGAACAAATATTTTTTTCGAGTTTTGGAGGTTTTCGACTTAAAGAGGTTTTATTGTATACTACACATATAAATATTTTAACCTCGTGTTAATTTGGTACTGTTTTATCGGAATTAAAAAATCAGGAATCATTTCAATCAGCTCTTCTTTAGTCATTAATTAAATAAAAGTTACTATATAACAACATATATTAGAAATCGTGTCCATCGAGACAATTATTAATAAGAATCGCAGGATTGTGGACAAAAAGTTCTTTATTCAGTGTACGACGTTTCGTCTATAAATTTAGACTTTTTCAAGTACCTACAATTAATGTGAAAATTTAAAACAATAATAATAATAATAATATTGTTTTAAATTTTCACATTAATTGTACTTGAAAAAGTCTAAATTTATAGACGAAACGTCGTACACTGAATAAAGAACTTTTTGTCCACAATCCTGCGATTCTTATTAATAATTACTATAACAACATTAGCATTTTTTTAGAAATTTAAATAAATAAGGAGGAAGGTCTACTAAATATTCGCAATATCGAAAGTACAATTTAATTAAAAAACATATTTTTTAATCCACTTGTCAAGTTCTTTCGTTCAGTTTTTGTTGACATTTGATTTTTATACGTTCTGACAATATGGCGTCTAACGTCCGCCATATTGGATTTTAAGTGTCGCCTCATTCATCAAAATCCATCAAGTCGAACAGATTGGGACTACAACATTCCATTTTCATATAGAAACTTCCACACGGAAAACATAACCTCATTTTTCTTAAAGAATTTATAAATTATTTCGTAGTGGAAACTGCTAACGAAAAAAGTAAATCTCTAATCATTTTAAAAAGTTATCCAATGTTTACTGAAAATCACGTAAGTTCTAAAACTTATTTGAAGTTGCATGTCGTATAAACAGTTTAAGAAAGCTTTATATAAAAGGTCTGGCAGTAAGTTTAAAACTTTCGACACATTTTATATATGCACGACTAATTTAATAAAAACTTATAATATTCGCATCCGCGACTTATAATTTAATTAAAATTTTAAACATCGTTTAATCTGTGTTAATCATACGTCGCATAACTCATGTAACAACAAATTTATAAATTTGTACTTTTAAAAATTAATTAAAAATTATATTAGAAAAAAACAACCTCTACACCATAAATATTTCCTATTGCTATTATATTATACAGACTGTTCAAAAACATTACTCCGATCACCGACGGACGTCTCACAATTTTTTTTTTGTCTCGTTAAAAAGTCCTTGAATATAAGTACTCTCTATTTTGTGAGAAATCATAATTGAAAACATTCGCTTAAAGTGCGCAATACTCGACTGTTTCTGAAATTCCCATCTTTTCCCCGCTTGAACTAAATTCTAGTGTTTCCCGCGATTTTTCAAGTTGGTAAACTGATCCTCCTTCGATATTTATTCCATTTTTAAATACGATTAGCTGTCTATAAAGCAAAAAAGCCTGTTCGTGAAGGTGTCCAACGGCTAAACGCACACTGGCAACCAGAAGCCAGCAACGACCGTTAGTCGATCGCCTGCCATTGCCGTCTAGCCGTGCTGGACCGATCTCTAGTGCGACAGTGATGTTAAAACCGTTGCAAAATGTCTGCCTGCACCAAATTTGCTGGTCTAGACAGGTTTATGCTGGCCTAGAGTGCGACATCTTGCTGAAGTTGCAGGTTGTACAGGCTTATGCTTGACAAGTGTGCGCGGTCTTAAAATTTAAAGATCCAAAAGAATAAAACTGGATCGTAAACATTTTACGAAATTTAGATTTATCAAAGTCTGAAAATAATCTGAAGGCCGCTGCGCACGAGGCTAGGACTTCTGCTGGCCGGCAGGCTGGGTACGAAGCTGGAAATGACGTCACTGCGGGCTCGCCTGCTAGCTCACAAGATAAATTAGAACAGGGGCTATTTTTCTAGCTAGGTCCGCTGCTAGGTATGAGCAAGAACCAATCAGGAAGCAGTATCTTGTCACGTGGGCGACTTGAACAAACGCCCACAAACAAACACTATGCCATAGTGTGTGTGTTCTGTTCAGAGACAATAAACATGCACTTTTGTTACCGTTCTATCACTGCGCACGCACCGAATCTACCTGCAGAGCAAGCTTGTAAAGACGTCTCGTGTGAAGCGAGCACATAATAGCAATCAAGACAACCAGCGCTAGAAAACTAGTAGTGAAATCTAGCAAGGAACCTAGCGGAAAATCCAGCCTCGTGTGCAGCGGACTTAAAGCAAGTCTTTTGTTTTCAGCAAGGAACTTACAGACACGCTGTATTGAAAAGAACAAGATTTTTTGCGACTGCAATTTATGACAAATTAATTCAATGTTTTTAATTTAAAATTTAATGACAACATTAAATCATTATATCTTACAAGAAACCCGCTCGGACGACCGCGTATTATTACTGCAATTAATATATGAGTATAATAACTTGTTATAGTTGGCCAACAAGTTTTTTATTAACAATCGTTTTTCTGATCTGATCATAACTTTATGTACTGTTGGATTTTTAAAAGAAGACCGGTCTATGGAATGTAGTCCTATGACCTTATTGCAGAAGAGCGCACATGTATTTTATATTACATAATATTAGTAAAAGGTAATGATCCTGGAACCGCTTCTATGCAATAAGGGAGTCCAGTCGACCAAACGTTTAACAATTGTGTTATCGCGATAATTGTACTATTGCTATAGCCGTACGACTATACAGCGACACTTGCTAACAGTACAAAAAAATCATACACCAGACAGTACATAGGCGTGCGTCCACGGACTAAGTTGAGATGTGTTGTCTGAATATCATCAAAATGGAAAGTAAAAAGGGAAAAACAGTTAGAAGTGGCGCTAGGGAGGTCATAGCGAATGTAATTAAATTGTGCGAGTTAGAGGCTCAAAATAATGCCTTAAAATTTAAAGCTATACATTGTTTGCATGCATTGCTATGCGCCGCCTATGAATTCCGATAATTTGGGAACACATCAGCGACTTCTTGCCCTTTCCCCACCGGTCTTCTTTCGCCGATCGCACAGTATACAGAACTCGCTTAGTCAGTTTCATTCTCTTCTCTTTTTTTTTTGTTCAACATAATAAAACAAGACACAACAGTCTTCAAATATTTGTTCAACAGACATAGAATATCGGCATTTTGTACATATTTTACTAAACGATCGCAGAAAGAAATGTTTTTGTCTGTCTGTCTGTTTGTTCCGGCTAATCTCCTAAACGACTCAACCGATTTTGACGAGACTTTCACTGCAGATAGCTAATGTTATAAGGAGTAACTTAAACTATAAAAAACTGTAGTTCGTCATAATACATTCGCATTGGAAAAAAAATTGTCGATAATTAGATTTCACATTGTTGCAATACTATACAAGAAGAATTTACATTCCAACAATGTCACTGTTGGGACTTCAACCCGAAATTTTCACTCAGCGCTTACACCTCCAACGACTTAATATCAGAAAGGCTGCCTGTCGCGCGGGCTATTGCGGATGGTTGTGTCTCAACGCGCGCTTTAAAAAAAATGTTTTCTAGCAGTTAGATCGTACTTTTTTGTTTGCTTAGGTATTTTTTATTTGTTCCTCTGTAAATATATACATAGCCAAAAGCTCCACTACTTTTGTCTCTACCGTGTTTAATCACAATCGCATGCGGAGCCGCGGGGAGCAGCTAGTTACTAATATAACTCAAGAACGGTTGAAAACACTAATCAAAAACTAAAAAAAAAATTGTTGTCTGTAAAGTCGGTTTACGGACGATAGTTTTACGTGATAACGTATTCCGTAATACATAACCTAAATTCTACATATAATAATTATAATAATTCGAATCTATGATATTGCATCTTTCGCTTCAAAAGGTTAATTTTATTTATTTAAATTACTCACCATATAATATAATTGTTTTTTTAACTTTCTTTCTTTCGTATTTATTTTAAGTCTCAAAGATTAGCTGTCATAATATTTATAAAACAATTGTTTCACTGTTTATAATATAAAATTCCAAAACCTACTTACAATATTTAAGTATTTTCATACGTCAAAAAATTGATTTTTATAATGATAAAATTTGTAAGAAAACGATTTTTTCGAGAGATGAGACCTAGCTAAAACGATTTTTTGCCCCCCAAAATCCCTTTTCAGTAAATTTCATCCAAATCGTTAGGGCCGTTTTCGAGAAAAGCACGCACAGGGTCAGGCGGAACGTTACGCGTTACGAACGTTAGGAACGTTACGTTAGGAACGTTACACTTTTTCGTGCATGCAGCCGGTGTTTTATCAATTTATAAGATTGGTGATTCATTAATTTATAAGACGTTATCACGTCAATAATAATAAAACAGTCTCGATATAAATTTTCGATTTTCCCAATATTTTTATTTTAACCAAATTTATTTAAATTTTGTTATAACTATTAGATTATTTTTATATATAAATAACAAAATGAAGAACCTCATAAAAAGATTATTTCGATAGACTAAATAATTTTTACCTCCATTAGGAGGTTGAGCCGTTTTACGAAGATAATGAAAAAAATCGGAAAAAAGCTTTTTTAATAGATTTTTTTATGATAAAATTTTCTGTAAAAAATCCAAATACATTGGGAGATTTATGAAGTTAAAAATTAAAAAAAACTTTTACATGCAGTCTTATGGAAAATATGTCAACCTAGCATGCAAACGGTACATTTTAATTTTTTGCAAATAACCAAATAATGTCAGCAGATCCGAAAACTAATTATGTAAAGCATCGATGTCTTATGCATATTCTAATATTTTTTCCAATTTTATTAGGAGACTTTTAATCAATAAAAAAAATTGTTAAACCTTAGCACTTTTCGATTATGGACTTTTATTCTTCACAATTTTCACAATTTTAACTGAATTTTCAACTTTTTAATGATTTAATTTTAATTTTTATTACTTCTAATTTCTTTTCTTAATTATTTACTGAAAAAAATATGTAAAATACAGATATTTATATAAATATATTTTTTCTAACCTAACTTTGTACAAAAAATTCAAAAGTTAGTCCATTAAGTAAAATACTGAAATAATTAATTAATATTAAAAAAAATATTTATTTATGCCTTTATGACAATAATTTATTGGTATCATCGACTTATAACCTAATATATAAAAATGTATTATGGAAAAGTTCCCATTTAGAATTCGACTTACTTTTGATTGGGACTGTAACGGATCAACCTCCTTAGGTACCTACTTGAAATTAAAAAAAAAAAACTTGTATCATGACTACATTATCTGTATTTCCAATATATCTGCTGATAAGTCAATCAAGTTAGAAATCACTGATTGACTTATTGTGACATCTAAGAATTATTTCTTACGTTCTTCTGACATTTTTTACAGAATCAGTTTCACACGATACGAAATAATGTCTGAGAATATTACCTTGTTTTTATTACCAGCTATTTTATGTATTTTTTTACTATATAAAAACGCATCTTTCAAAATACCATTCTACTAGAAGAGTATAAATTACTTAGAGTTTAGACCAGTGATTCCCAAAGTGGTCTATATCGACCCCCAGGGGTCGTCGACGACAACTTGCAAGAGGTCCATGTCAGCAGGGAAAAAAATGGGGGTCAACGATAGTGAATCTCCTAACAAAAAAAGAAACAAACTGGACATCGTTAACCGAAGAGATTTAAGATTAAATCTAACTAAATTGATGCCAAATGTTGAAAATTTATTATTAAAGCATCAGGTTCATTCCTCACACTAAAAGCATTTATTTTTTGCTTAGTTATTTTATGTAACAGAAAGTAAATTTTAATTTGATTCGTTTAATTTGAATCTAATTAATAAATGTATAAAACTCCACATTTCACTACCGTTATAAATTTAAATCGTTCAAAGTAAGTAGCACTATACCGGTTGTCAAAAATACATTAGAAATTAATGAATTTGCAAAAAATCAATATCAGATAAGCCGGGGGTCTACCCAAAACCGAAAAACATGGCAAGTGGTCTACAAGACAAAAAAGTTTGGGAGCCTCTGGTTTAGACGGTGTACAAAAACACTTTTGAAATGCATTAAATGGTTTATTTATTGGTTTTACACAAATTAACTTGTTTTTATTTTTAAAAAAATGATTGTAATGTAAAAACATGTCAGTGAATCGAATAAAGATTTAATAAAATGTTTTTTTCTTATACATTAACTGGGAATTGTAGACTGCGTTTGCTACTGGATTTAAATTAACTGGTAACGCGCTTGAAATTCTTGAAATTAATGCTGACACAGCTGCTTCGTTTTAAACGGAGCAATTTTAAGTTGTTTTTATTTGATTACATTGATACAGTTGTTTTGATTCAACTGAATAAAGCTATATTTAAAAAAAAAACAGGTTCACTGACACAAGTCAAAAACATCTGATTAAACAAAAAAGTCTGCAAGATTAATTAACTTGATAAATAATTAAGTAACGATTAACTGATAACATTCCAATAGTTTATTCAGGACTGATTGTTTTTTTTAGACGCGAACATGACGATGCTATGACGCCCATTGTTTGGAAAGATTGTGACATAATATTCGTTGTATCATATATAAAAAAAATTGGTTGAACGTTTTATGAATAAAAACTGATTAATCGTTTAGGATTATTTTATTTTGTTTTCAATGTTCGTTTTCTTTACCTCAGATGGTAACAAAAATCTTTTTCAACTTCTAAAAATAAGCCAGGCTGTGCTGCCTGGCCCGCTAGTATGGATCTTGTATTTCAATAAATACGACGATGCCTTTAAATAGCGAAAACCGCTCACGAATTTGGTTTGCGCCCGTAGCTATGTGTCACCTGTCGTTCAAGATTGTTTCTACGATGCCGCCATCTGTCATTCAATGTCTTTAAATAGCGGAAACCGATCACAAAATTGGTTCGCGTCCGTAGCTATGTGTCACCTGTCGTTCAAGATGGTTTCTACGATGCTACCATCTGTCATTAGTTGCCTTTAAATAGCAGAAACCGAACACAAAATTGGTTCGCGTCCGTAGCTATGTGTCGCCTGTCGTTCAAGATGGTTTCTACGTTGCTGCCATCTAACCGACGATGCCCTCAAATAGCGGAAACTGCGTAAAAACTTTACTTCCGCCCGGAAAAAGATCTGAGTTACTCCTCAAATCGCAGCCGAAGAAGTTTTCCGTTCCGATCCTTAAAGAAATAACTTTTGGCCAACATTAGAGCCATAACGTTTTCTCACATACCCGTGAAGTGTAAAAAACATTTTTACACAGCTCTATATAAGAAAATTTCATTTCTCCGAACATAACATCGAAACCTACTGATGTATGTGATTCGAGCAAAATGTTTTCTTATTCACATTTAGATACATGTATATCCTTAGCGTCACCTCATGTGCAAGTAGTTGGCGGGTTTGGGTTGTTCTGATCGCGCCGTCCCACGTCACGAGAGGGCGGCGGCAGAATCCGGTCCAACGATCTATAGTCTGTAAGGATTGTGAGTGGTGGCGTCGAGACTTCAGATAAGCTATTTCGCCGAGAAACGATAATTCGTGTACCGGCTATCTTGTTGAGGTTTTCCTCAATAATTCCAGATAAATATCGAGATGGTTCCTTATTCAAGGCCATGGCCGACTACCTGTCAAACTCCTATGCTCAATACTTGCCTAACTTAACCTAATTTCCTAAAAAAAAATCGTTCATTCGCCAATAATTTGCTATTAAAGTTGAAGTTCAGTAGAACTGGGACTTTTTCCTGCTGCCACTCGCCGAGAAACGGTAATTCCTGTACCGGCCATCTTGTTGAGGTTTTCCACGGTTTCCCTCAATATTTCCAGATAAATATCGAGATGGTTCCTTATTCAAAACCATGGCCGATTAGCTATGCTCAAAATTTGCCTACCTTATCCTAATGCCCTAAAATTCCTATTGCTATCAAGTGGAAGTTTAAAGAAAGATGTAGAAAATAACGGGAAGTGCGGTAGATGGAAAATAGTAATGGTGCGGATGGCGTCTGTTATGAAACAAAGTCGAGAAACGAGGACGTTAAAACCATCTAAACGGGCTGTGAATGGTGGTGGCCAAAACCCTTTTTCCAACTTATTTTTAAATTGGATTAAAATATTTATTTCGCTTAAATGTATTATTGTTTTATCGGATAAAATGGAACTCAAAATTTTAAAATACATATAAGTTTATGTGAAAACACCTACCTACACTGTGACGTCATTCTTGTAGTACATACAAGTGCAAATAAGACTCGTTTAGTGTTCTCTCACGCGTGTGTCTCTCGTTTGTTTACTACACGTCTGACGTCATGTCAAAAAATTGCAATTTAAAATTTAAAAAATCTCGGGTCGCAGTGCCAGCCACTGCCGACAATAGTGTACTTGCTAATACAGACAGCGTGGCGTTATTATGTGAACTTAAACTTTCATTTTGGGCACAATAAAAAAATCACCCCCTTAATGATGATGATGATGATGTTCCGTATCTCCTAGGAGACGTTGGAGACCACTTTTCTCCATTCGTGCTTATTTCTGGCTGTATTTTAAAAGCACGCCTAAACTCATGCCGGTCCATTTTTTAATATTATCTATCCATGATGTGCGTTTTCTTCCTCTTTGACGTTTCGACTCAAGTTTTCCCATCAGTACCAGTTGTTGTATATTATATTTTTCAGCTCTCATAATATGTCCAAAATAAGATAATTTCCGTTTTTTAATTGATTGTATTAGTGACTTTTTTTGTTTAATTAGTTTTAGGATTTTATCGTTAGATGTGTATGTGGACCACTGTATATTTAGCATTTTTCTGTAACACCACATTTCAAAAGAGTTAATTTTGTTTATTAAGTCGGTATTCAACGTCCATGTTTCGCATCCGTATAAAACTATAGACCAGACGTAGCACTTTAAGAATCTCACTCTAATATCTTTATTTATTTTATTGTTAGTTAGGAATTTTTTCAGTTTATAAAACACAGTTTTTGCATAGGCTATTTTTACTTTAATTTTGTAACTTTGGTTATTATTTCTGTTAAACGTTTCCCCCAGATATTTGAAACTGTCCACCTGTTTTATTTCTGTATTGTTACACTTTATTTCTATGTTATGATTAAGCTTTTGCCTTGAAAACTGCATGACTACTGTTTTTTTTTGTATTAATTTTTAACCCTGCTTTATCACTGCACTCAACTACCTTATTCAATATTGTTTGTAAATCTTTTTCTGAATATGCCAGTAACACTGTATCGTCCGCGTATCTTATATTGTTAATGATTATACCATTAATTTTTATACCCCGGTTAACACTTCCTAACGCTTCTTTCATCACCTCTTCACTATACAAATTATATAATGCAGGAGATAAAACACAACCCTGTCTAACTCCTTTCTTTATTTTCATCCCTCGAAATAATATTTTTTTCACTTAATTTCGATACTAATATCAAATTAAATACACCGCTCAGTAAGTAAATTATTCATATCCGAAAACCAGTGTTTTCTTAAATATTGTAAGTTCGGTCCTGTACGGCCGATTTTATTTAAATTTAAGCAGCACGTTTCAATCATTACTGAAGGGTTAAATTTAAAATTTGAAACGATTCTGCGAATTCTTTCGGTATTTTTGGATTCAACATGTTTTTTCAACCCCTACACCTTAAAATGGCCCATTATTGTATATGGTGCCAGATAACCTGTTGTTAATTTCGTGAAAATGCGTCTTTTAATTTTTAATGGGACTAGTTGACCATTCGCTATCCATACGGTTATAGAGATCGGTGTTCCGGGACGCGGCGGTACGCCCGAGAACGCAGACAGTGGGTGGCGGATAGAAGGGGATGAATATATCACGCACGATAAATTCGGTACGTCGATTTAACATTCGCCTGCCAGTGGTGTTGTGTTTGCAAATACCTATCTAACAAATCTACATGTGTTAAAACCAGTAGCGCGGTGATTTCTGGGAGTTTCAAAATGTTCCAACTTCAAAATGTTGACATTTGATATATTATAATAAAGAAAAAAATTTCTGGTATCGCGTGAGATGACGCGGGTAATGGCTAGTATTCAATATATTTGCTACTCGTTGTCATAATAATATGTTCCACGTCATGTAAAAATAAATCAAAGCATGCTCTAGTTTATTTCTGACAGATCTACAAAAGACAAGAACAGCTGATTTTTTTTTATTTTCAAAATATTTCCGAAACTATAAAGTTTAGAAAAAAAATTAATTAACGAAACTTTCTTGAAAAAATAAATAGAATAATAAGTCGTTATGAAAAGTATATCATTATTATATAAAAAACACCGTTATAGCATATATCTCTTCTGCGCATGCGCCAATATTCCCCAAAAAACAACAGGGCTCTTCATATTAGCATACCAAACATTCTCCCAAAATTTGGTTTCAATCCGTTCATCCGTTTGACCTGTATCGTGCTCACAGAGTTTTTCCAAAAATATGTTTTTTTAAATCGGGGGACCTCAAAATGAAAAGATATTGTAAAATTTTGAAAAGTGATTTTTGACCTAAACCAGTACCATTCCCCACTTGTGGGTTGAAATCAGCGTTGCCAGACGTCCCGATTTAGGCGGGATGCCCCGATTTTTAAACCAAAATTAAATGTCCCGCGCGGGACAGGCTCAGTCCCGCTTTTCGGGGATAACTTTAAAAGAAGTTAAATCTTCACAGAAATATCATGAATAAGTAATTCTTATAAATAATTATTCCCTTATTGTAACTTGCAATTTGTAACACTCACTCCACAGACCATTGTTTGAAACGCCATATTTTTCTAATGAATAAAACTTTTTTGATTTTGGTTTGTTTTTTTTTTATTCTGAAGACGAATAAGACTCAACTGTTTAACGATAGGGTAAATCTATTAAAATTCATTTTCTATGGCTATTTTTGCTATCTATTGTCACGTAAACGTAATTTTAATTCAAATAAAAAGATAAATATTTGAAAACTTCTAATTATACAGATTGTATCAAATCAAAACGGTTCATAGAACATTCTGTGTATAAGACAGAGACAATATTATATAAAGCACTAAAGCAGTAAGTAAGAATGAGATAAATGATCGCTTATAGTTACTATGGTTATACAATCTGATAGTATCGTCTTTGTTTTTCGACAGTAAAAATCACAATTTTATCAAATGTCAGTATTCACTAGTGAAATTATTGATAAAATGGCTATTTATACTATTCAGGAAAATATCCAAATAATTAAATGGTTAAAACTTTTGTACCAGATATAAATAATAATATCTACGAATTAATATTACAGTTTAGTTGTTTTAATTGATAAATTGGTAAAAAGATTTACAGTGTACGTAATATTTATTTACGTAACCACAGTAACTATATTAGCGATCATTTATCTCATTCTTACTTACTGCTTTAGTGCTTTATATATCGTCTCTGTCTTACACACAGAATGTTCTATGGACCGTTTTGATTTGATACAATCTGTATACGTTTTTTTACTATGTCCCGCTTTCGACGAAATAATCCCGATGTTTTCACTCAAAGATTTCCAAAATCCTGACTTGGCAAAAAAAAACTGGCAACGCTGGTTGAAATGGTAAAAATATTCGTATATTAGTATTGACCGATACATACGTCAAATGTACAAATATTATATACATCCCTCAACAAGAAAACAATAAAATATTAAGCTATTATTACTGCGAAATAGCAAAACATGGAGGGACTCTAAGATAAGACCTCTCAAGGCAATTACATTGTTCACGCCGGTCAGGTATAGCGATCTGCTATACCGACTATGTGCAGAATGTAGAGAGGTAAGCCGTACAGGAAAAAAGAAAAGGTTTCTTATAAGCGAAGCACGATCCGCCGAGCACCAACGTTCCCGATTCGAATCCCTCTAGAGGCACATAACCGATCGGTACGCCAAATGAATATTGTATATATTCCCTGCTACATATACTTCCGGTTCCAGACAGGATGTGGAAACTCTCTGTCGGAAATATCTTCCCCGTTCTCTCTCTTCGGCTTCAAAATCTTATCACGAAAAAAACATTCTTTACAATCATTTTATGGAACGACAACGGATAGATCGATTTTGACGAAACTCGGTAGACATATTCCCTGCAACATATACACTCCCGGTTATAGAGAGAATTTGGAAACTCTCTGTCGGTAACAATATATATTATTCCGTTTTCTTCGAACAGATCCTTCGATTTTGATGAAACTTGGTTCTCGCGGAGCTAGTAAAGAGCACTTATTATTTGGTTATATGATCGGGTCACGATAAAATGTTTCGATCAAAATCGGCGTAGATGACGTCATACTGTGTCTAGTGTCTGACATCAAAGCGATCGAAACTTTAGAAAAGTGATCCCTGACATCTACCAGCTATTGACTGAAATAATAGCATAGTATTTTGTCAGGGATAATTTAACGTTTAGCAGATACCATAGAATTTTAAATACGGTCAAACCTGGACAAAAATTAACAATAAGCAACACTAGCGCGACGCGCGGACAGGGATGTTAAAAAAGTTTTGTCATCAAATAACAATATTTCTCGTGTTTTCTCATACCTAACGCAATCAGCAGATTGATTTTACAATTTTCTCGAACAGCTAAGAAAAATAATTTAGACAAGATTACAAAGAGAGAAGTTATGTAGTCAAGCCGAGCCCATAGATGGCTCTGCTTTTTTGTACGAAAACTGACAAAAGTTGCATTTGTTTCTATAGTATTTGAGATCAAGTTTCTATCATATTGTTGCGTGCTCCTTGTTGGGACGATTATGTGTTCCATAGAATGTTCTAGACCACGACAACAACAACAATGTTCTAGAAGCATCTCAACCTTTTTTTACATGCATTGCCTTCTCCAGGCAATTAGTGTTGCGTGCTCCCTGTTGGGACGATAATGTGTTCCATAGAATGTTCCAGACCACGACAACAATATCCATCGATATTAAAGTCACCAAAGTCGAGAGTAACTATCGGTTTCATTATTAAATTGAAGTTCGCAACCCTACGGGCACCTGAGATAATAGTTGTGGGGTGAACAGTACAAGATACGAAAACGTAACAAAAAAAATGTTATCTCTACTCTATTGTATTTCATACTAGCCGCTACCCGCGGCTACGCCCGCGATTGAGATGGAAATCGACTTTTGACATGCATATCAGGGGTTGAGGTATTGCACATATTTTGACAAACAATTTTCTTATTTTTCGTAAAAAATTTTTATTTTTTTTTAATAAAAAGTATCCTATGTTACTTCTAATACCTTCAAGAGTGTATGTGCAAAGTTTCATGATGATCGGTTAAGTAGTTTTTGCGTGAAAGCGTAACAAACAAACTTACATTCGCATTTATAATATTTCGTTTTCATAAAATTTGTAAGTCCGGTCCTGTCGGGCCGATTTTAATGAAATTTTAATAGCACATTTTAATCATTACTAAAGGGTTAAATTTCAATTTTGAAACGATTCGGAGAAATTTTTCGGTATTTTTGGGCCCAAAAAATGTTTTCAACCCTTTCTTATTTTTCGTAAAAAATTTTTATTTTTTTTTAATAAAAAGTATCCTATGTTACTTCTAATACCTTCAAGAGTGTATGTGCAAAGTTTCATGATGATCGGTTAAGTAGTTTTTGCGTGAAAGCGTAACAAACAAACTTACATTCGCATTTATAATATTATTAATTAATTAATAATAATAAATAATATGAAAATGATATAGAGCACAAGGGTACAGATAAATTCTTGTACCCGAATTATATATTTATCAGGAAATGGTTGTGCATCGATGATACCGTAATTTCTTATAGAAATGTTTAAAAAGAAGGTTATATAGCAAGCTTTCAATTTCTGTATTTTCTTTTCCCCTGAGTATTTTATAGTACGCGCCACGAATCTAAAAGGCTCGGAAGTTAGATGCGAATGCAAGCTTGCGCTTGTACAGTCTGTTGAAAAACTACAAGCTCGCAACTCAACAAAACTAAAATAGCAATAACAACTTGACAATAGCGTACTCGACTGTACTTTAAAGCAGGAAAGCGACAAGTGACAAAGGCAACGAGCGATCACGGCCAATCACCGACGAGCGCACGTTCCGTGCAGGTGGCTGGGAGGTGGTGGGAGTATCAACGGCTCTAAAATGTGCCTTTGCGACGCTGTTTGTGACTAGCTTCCGAGTCTTTTAGATCCGTGGCGCGTACTATAATACTTAAGGTCAGTTGGATTCACGGAGCATTTTGGAGCTTCCAAAAAGTTTTCACAAATTAATTAATGAAAACGACTCATCTCTATCACACCAGAGATAGGTCCAGCACGGTTAAACAGAAATTGCAGACGACCAACTGACGGTCGGTGCTGGTCTAATGTGCGCTACTCCGTTAAATAACATGGGTGTCTTCACGAACGCGTTGCACTGGTTGTGCAGGTTCGTGCGTGACAAGTGCGCGCGCTCTTTTAGTCTAAAAATGCTGTTTTCCAGTTTATAAAATGCATCAAAAGACAATTAAAAAAAATCAATAATGTACATTTATTGTGAATAACTGATAATTAAATGTTTGAGGTCAGTGATAACTTTTATTTTTACAAAAAAACATTTGTTGTGTCTCTGGCCGTCTTTGGACATGTGATTTGCTAAAAAAAATACAATAACAACTTATTTATATCAAACAGCCTTGACACAAAAATATTGACTGCAAATATAAATTGATCGCTTAGCAAAACATATATTTATTTATAAGTTATTTTTCTGATATAAATTTTAAAAAAATATGTTCCAGAGCAATTCATATTTCTTGTACTGCTCTGACAGTACAAAGTCTACTGGGGAACACTACTAAAATTCTATTATTGAATTAAACATTATAATGGCAGATAAAGGACCCCGCACAAACCTTATAGGATTTGGTTCTCGTAAATTAATCGAAAATTGTTTTATTTTATAGTTTAAAGGTCACCAAGAACAGTGTCCATGCGTCAATAGGCTATAAAAATCAATAGATTTTTAGCTACAGATATGTTTAGCGAGATTTTAGATATAGGGAATCCGCTGAATTCACAATCTTAAAATATCCTAAGTTCTAGAAATATGTTTTCGGGTGCGCTGAATCTGAATATGACATTATTATTTTATACAGGGTGACACCTTTCAATATCACCTAGTTTTCGAATATTTTTTTATTTCTAAAAAAAATCACAAAAGTTGAACAACGGAACATGTTTCTGAATTCAATGAATATCCCTATATCTAAAATCTCGCTAAACATATCTGTAGCCAAAAATCTCTTAGTTTATAGGACACTTTTTCTTAGTGACCTTTAAACTATAAAATAAAACCATTTTCAATCAATTTAATCGAGAGCCAAATCCCATAAGATTTTTCTTACATTTTTTTGGCCGCTAGTATTTAATAAATTCAATAAAAACATATTTCGTACCATATTAATTATTTGGTATCATATTGGCGTGAATTTTTTAAGTAGTTCAGCTGTTATCTACAATGTGCCTGATTAATTATTATTATCTGTGACCACAACAATGCCAAGTGCACATTTAATATTAAATCCATCGATCTTTGAGAGGTGATAATGAAGTAGAAAATATATAGGCCATATGTTTCAGTCTATTCATCGGCCACTTAATTTCTACAACGAGACGGACGAGGAACAGGTGGCACGTGTTTTAACACCACTTCAACCAATTAACTATCAAATAACCCTAACTTTGCAAATAATGACATACAGCGTGGTCGAATTAACTTGAAGTATATGTAATTAGAAGCACATGGTGTCATCCGACATGCATGTTCGCTTGTAACTAGAAAATCTATCAACCGATTTGAATGAAATTTCTTTTGCATACATACAGTGTGTTCACCGATAATGGTAACAGTGAATAAAATTCGTGTATCTTACTAGATACAAAAACTAGTTTAAATAGTTTTTTGTTCAACTCGAAATTTACTATCGAAAACAGCTGAGATATATTTTTTTGTACTTCACACTCAACCGGAAATGTAGATACATTTTTTTTAATGGCAACATGTATTTTTTATATTTTTTAAATGGACTGAATGAGACATCCGATTATCTATACTAATATTATAAAGAGGTAAATAATTATAAATTTGTAAGTTTGGATGTAAGTAGGAGGTAGTCTCCGAAACTACTCATACGATTTCAAAATTGTTTTAATCAATATTT
Organism: Xanthostigma xanthostigma; assembly: GCA_963575645.1. Lineage (NCBI taxonomy): Eukaryota > Metazoa > Arthropoda > Insecta > Raphidioptera > Raphidiidae > Xanthostigma > Xanthostigma xanthostigma. The sequence continues at coordinate 1,975,310 of OY754469.1, read as the reverse complement.
AGAATAGACCCTCAGGATGGATATAAGCTATATAATTATCGCGTTAAAATAAAAGTGCTTTTCATAAGTCGACGAAAAAACGGTGGCAATTTTTAAATTCGAGCGAAGCCAGCTGGAAACACTGCTTGGACTTCTGCTGGCCAGCAGGCTGGGTACGAGCTACGAGGCTGGAAACGACGTCACTGCGGGCTCGCCTGCTAGCTCACAAGATAGATTTTAAAATTAGAACAGAGGCTATTTTTTTAGCTTGATCCTCTGCTTGCTCTGAGCAAGAACCAATCAGAAAACAGTATTTTGTCACGTGGGTGACACGAACAAATGCCCCACAAATCAATCTGGCGTCATTCTGCGCAGAGTCAGACATAGACGTGTGTCGATCGATCATTTCTTGCGACCCGGGTCGATCGCGACCCACAGGTTAAGTGATCGTATCACAATGTTTCGATCGTTTGATCGATCAGCTTGTACCTATTAGACGTGTGTCGATCGAACATTTCCTGCGACCTAGGTCGATCGCAAGCTTCAGGTTAGAGGATAGTATCACAATGATTCGATCGTTCGATCGGCTGTCTGAGTACCTATTTCATTTCTATACGAGTTACCATTAACCTGTTAATGTAATTTTCTGCGCTAGCTTGTTTGTACGAAAGAAAAACTTACCATTGAACAGAACAATGAGGCTTTTATTTAACTCAACTCAAATTACTTATATAAAATAGATAATGAGATACGATAAATTAACACCAAGTAGGTATTTTAAGATTAAATTAATGTTTATATCTATTTTACGACACTATAGGTTATGATTAAGAAATAAAACTTGAGAATTTTTTTCGGGTTTTAAAGAACTTCTTTTTGCACTTATTGTCATTCCAGCTTTGGAAAAAAATCGTTCGCATGGTACAGATGTAGCATTCATTCAAGTGATTGTTGTATGTTATTATGACTCACGAGTCACGACTCTACCATAGAAATTCATCATTCAATCATTCGGTCACGCTCTGTCATCTATTCCCTGTGGCTCTTTGGTTGCTATTGAGCTGACGATCGACTCGAGACCGAACGATTGGATCTTGTGAGATTCAGTGATTCAATCACTCAGTCACGGGTGGTGATCGAATCAAAACGATTCGATCAATCGCGATCGACACACGTCTAGTCAGACAGTCGACATGTTTTACTCTGTGTTTATATTTGAACTGTCCTGCGAGCGCAGCAGGTTCATCCACAAAACAGGCTTGAAAAGACGTCTCGTGTGAAGCGGCCTTAAGAATCCGATTTCGGCCTTCACTAATTTTTCCTCAGCTCTTCATTTGTGGTAGGGGAGAACGGGGTCAATTGTAACACGGGTCAATTGTAACAGTGACTATTTTAGTGACATCTACCAACAAAATGAGAACATGATACTACTGGTGACTGAATGTACATCAATGCAGTAGAATAATTTTCTCATTTTGTTGGTAGATGTGACTATAGTCATTGTTACCCCGTCCTCCCCTATTCGTATAGCCTTATCTTATATGTAATCTAACGACATTGCAGCAGTTAAATGTGTTTAAAATCAACAAGATAATAAAAATCGTCTATCAATTTCGAACCGGTCGTATCCATAACTGATCATTTGAGGAATTACAGTTAATATTCTCGTGTCAGGCGATTATCTCCTCAATCACACACTAGTCGTCATGTTCAACCATTCCACGATGGTAATTAGTCAACACGTCCGCTTTAAATTGGCGGCGATATAACATTTATTGTACGCACATAATTATTTTATCATCAGATAACATCTCAACACAATCCCTAGCAAGGTTACAACGGGCCGCCAGGTGTTAACGTGCATATTAGACCAGTGGCGTCCTTAAAAAAAAAAAGAATCGAGTTCACTAAACAGACCAACATTTGGGAGAGATTTGATTATTACAGGTGAAGAAATTAACAAATTAAAATTCTCCCCCCGTTTTTACCCGAGTGCAAAAGAACGGATGTGGGGGTGGGAACGCGAGTACGAACATCCATCTTAATAGTTTACCGAGATGAATGTTGTGTCCAAATTTCATGATGATCAGAGTTACCGTTCAAAAGTTTTTGTCGGTCCCTTCAATTTCGCTATTATAGTAATTTTGGAGAAACAAATTCAAACTGTTGGCACTTACGCGATTGTTTTTGAGTTTCAAATACTTTGTCTGGTTGATTGTTGAACATACCTGGAACAAAAAATATAACAATTAAAAACTGCACTTTAAAATAAACATTCATAATAACTGATCTCTTATAACAATAGTAATAATGCATTTCTAAACAATAAAAAAATATTGACAGTTCTTGAAGTATGGGAAAGTGACATTCTTAACAATTGAAGATTACTGAAGCTATTAGATCATTGATTCACCACCAGTTCACGTTAAAAGTTTCCCTGAAAATGAACTTAGCAGTTACATCTAAGTTCTTCTAGACTCTAGAGTCTAGATTCTAGAAGTATGGTATAGTGATTATTGCTACATCGAATCACATTTAAAGAATACTGAAGCTATTAGACTAACGACTCATCATCTCTATACACTTTAAAAGTTCCCCTGAAAATTATATGGGAAATTTGTTGCTTTTTCTTGATTGAATCTACCTGGACGAGGCCGGATTGGAAAAGTATTTATTTACACTGTGTGTTAAGTACGCCAGTGAGAATAGTTAATTCAATGATAATGATGATGACATTATAATGACATCGTTTTAGGAGTGGATGAAGTCAAGAGGTCTCTCTGTCTTGATAGTCACAGCTGATTCATGCATGTATATTGAAATTAATTACAATGCTGTTACCAAATATGACACTTCGTGTTTATAGCTATCTCAATCTTCATCAATGGAATGGAATAATCTAGAAACACGCTGCTTTTCAAAAACATGCACATTTTAATAAGTAAACATCCTCTCATGGAGTAATTAAAAATTTAGATGCTGTAAAATGATAAAAAACAGTTTAGAATCGTAAATAGGAATAGTTAAAGACACTTTAGGTATCAGTTAAAAATTTTAATTATGTAGTCAGCAAGTAAGAATGAAGAAATTTGCATTTTACGATTAGTCATTTCCGAAATAAATTGTGATAAATGATCTGAACGACATTAAAAAGTCAATATCTTCAAAGCGGTAAAGCTGGCAGTATTATTTTATTTCTTTAAAAGTAGTTTCAACTGTTTTATTGGATTTTTATTTGGAAATAAAACTATTAAAAATGAATTTCCAACAGCAGCTGTCTCCCGTTTATTGTTATGTAAGTACAAAAAATATTCGTAAAAAAGAAAAAAGCCAATTCACTCGATCCTTGCGATTAGAATATATAAAACCAGTTTCTTTGCTTCACAGTTATTTGATCTTCTACTGTTAAAAATTATTTCTCTTGTCATTAATTTTTTTTAGATTGAACCATTCAGGTCCAAAAACTGTATTCTGCTTCATGATTTTTAAGTGTGCCACGACTAAATAATAGAATGCCTAGTGAAAACAGAGACAATTCACAATTGCTCATACTTAATTAATGTTTGTTTTCATATAAATCTGTAGTAATTGGACTGAACTCCAAGCCATTATTTAAATTTTACAAAGAACCGTAGGACATCAACATTACGCCAACGTAACATACGGTTGCGCAACTAGTTGAAGAGGGTTAAAATAGCTTAAGATGTTTACGAACATTCGAACACTAATCACACAACCAGTAAAGAAAATAAATAATAACAAAAATCAGACAATAGCATCTTTGAATGACGATGCAAACTATAGAATACAGATCAGAATAGCGCAGCCAATGTTCTGCTAGACAATGTTATTTAGTAATAATAACGCTTAAGCAATAATAACATTGATTCTTTTGTTATTTCTATTCATTATTAATGCATTATAATATTAACAGCTTACATACAGATGCATATAAACAATAAGCTGTGTTATACAGCTGTTATGAAATTTGAATAACCAAAAAACAACGCTCCAAACAGAGTTAAATTTCTAGAATGCTATGAAATTACGTCAAGGATCATATTTATAAATTTCACCGAGTGGTGTAGCGTAGTGGTGAAAGAACTAGACTCGCATTTGGGAGGTACCGGATTCGAATCCCGGCGGGGACAGATGTAGCCGGGACTTTTTCCTGCTGCCATTCGCCGAGAAACGGTAATTCCTGTACCGGTCATCTTGTTGAGGTATTCCTCAATCATTCCAGATAAATATCGAGATGGTTCCTTATTCAAGGCCATGGCCGATTACTTGTCAAACTCCTGAGCTCAAAACTTGCCTACCTTATCCTAATTTCCTAAAAATTCGTTCATGCGCCCATTGCTATTAATTAAGTGGCAGTTTAAAAAATGTAGAAAATAACGGGAAGTGTGATAGATGGAAAATAGTAATGGGGCGAATGGCGTCTGTTATGGCATAAAGTCGAGAAACGGATCTTAAACACATTATTATTTATCAATTTATCACGAGAAAATGTTGTGCTTCTATTGGAAATCATCTATTATCACACGCAATCGGACATATTATGGTTAAGAGCATCCAAGTTTTCCAGTTTTGAAGTTATTATTGAGAATGGATGCTGGTAATTCATTTAAATTATAATTGGGGATCAAAATAAAGCATGAGCACTGAACAAATAAGTTTTATCTAAAATATAAATTATACTTTAGTTCTAAAGAATAGAATAGAATAGATTTTTATTGTCAATTGGAAATTACAAAATTTCATCTGACATGTCAGTACAAGTAAATTATAATTTAAAGTTAGTAAATTCATTGATAGAATAGAATCCATTTGAAAGAAGTAAATCCTTAATTTTTTTCTTGAAAGCACTCGAGGTAATAGTGCGATAATTATCAGGAAGTTTTGTTATATAAAGTTGCTCCAAAGTTGTTAGGGTTGAATTTGAAAATATTAATATTAGCCCTTGGGACATCTTAGGACTGTGGCTAGATCAATGTTTGGGTTTCTCCGTGGATTCTCCATTCCTTGATCTCTTATAAACATTATCTCAAAGCGTTGTCTCTTATTAAAGTGATTTATTCTTTGTTTTAACAACTTAAGGAACAGCCTGTATACATAAATATTTGCATACATTATTTTATTTATAATTCACGTGCACATATAACATTTATACTCCACAGGAATCTTGCATGCCATCAGCAATGAATTACTGACCATAATTTAGATTCTCGTAAATGATATCGAATGTTGGTACCACACCACATAAATGTAGGTATTAAAAATATAAAAATGCGGTTTTATTTGACAAAAAAAAACCCGATGTGGTTTTTGTTCAATGACAAAAGTGGAAGAAAAATAACTAAGCGTGACAGAAAAAAAATGTAGATTTAAATGATAACATTTTTTTTATATACAGTTTATCTTTTAGAGATCAACCGAATACATTTTTTTAATAGAAAATCATATTGTAAATTATTATAAACGAACAACATCTCCAGGTTATAAACACAAAAATTTAGTGTTCAAATAAAAAAAAATAGTCAATCGAGCAACATGACCATTCCAACTTCAAAAATATAGGTAAAATTATGTAGGTACTAGCGGCTTCGGCCGAATTTGTAAATTGCCACCGATTAACAAACAGACGACCAGACTTTTCCCAAAAATATATTTTTTGGATTCGGGGGAAAACAAAACAAAAAAAATTGTATTTTGAAATTTGATCTAAGCTAGTATCATTCCCCGCTTTTGGAGTTGGAATGGTAAAATTCAATAAAAGCTGTGTCGCTGTACTTTGAAAGGGATCATTCCTCCAACAAAATCACTTTTCAGAATTAGAAGCCATCGTAACGGATTACCTCTCGCTGGACGATAACTCGTCAAAACTGTTTATATAGACCAGCTAAATAGATGTTGATCTATTTACTTATGGTTCATACAATGAATCATATATTAATCATCTACTTGCCATACACCGCATTTCCCATCATCATTACAATACAAAAAGGGGGAACTCGACTCGACCAAGCCATTGTGATCACAACAGAAGAAGACGCACGCATGGAAGCCATTCAATGTGGATGAATGGCATCGGTGTTCCTCAACATCTGAGGCTAATTGAAGCGCGTGCCCACATCAATACCCTCGATGGCAACAGTGTGACGTGTTCCCGTTATTATTGTGTATCACCCAGACCGCAATTGTAGTCGTTACGGGAGGAAAAGAATGACGTCAGACATGTGCTTGTCTCCGACATGCATCCCTTAAGCGAACGTGAATGGAAGGATGGAGTGCGATTAACATGTTAATAAGAAACTTTATGTTACGAAAAAAGGGTCAAGTTTCCAGTTATGGACGGTTCATTATTTCTTTTGTGAATGGAAGGAAAGAGTTCAACCACATTATCACTGACGGCAGATTTGTTTAATGTAAGATTTTTATTTTTGATGGTGTGTTTGGTTGAGAGTATAAGCGTGTAATTGGCTATGAGAGGACGTTACGTTCGTGTAAACAAAACACGGCTTTAATTGAAGGCAACGTCTAGATAACGGGGCGAAATTTAGTTACTAGTGATGTCAAAGATACAGCCCGCGACAAGAATACACCTGACATCAATAAGCTTATCAAAAACAAGAGACCTTAAGTGTCTGGAATCTCAAGCTCAAGATAATTTACCCTTTTTATTTATATGAAAATTGATTTAAACTAAATAAATGAAGATATAGGAGAAGATTTTAATTAAGTATGTGTTTTAGTTTTTAATTTAGAGTCTGGCCCGCTAAATCTTATAAATGGCCCTTTAGAAAAATCAAAAATTTTAACAATGCTACACCTTATTAAAACCAAGGTTCGAGTAAAAATGTTCTGAAGTCATAAAAGTATAATTATTTTGTGCTCGATATATTATAGCAGCACAAAATATTCAAAAGCAAAGACGGAATTCAAACCCACGACGCGACAGTCTGATCCAAAGACCAGCACTCTAACCATTTACACATTCAAATTCCGTATTTTATTTGTATTTTTTTTCCTCGAAAAAAAAATAGTTACACGGGAGACTGATGAATCGCTCTTCAAATAAACACGACCCAGTTTCCAGTCTTAATATAAATCTGTGGAAATCACACGCAGTCATTAATTTTCAAGAAAAATATTACCTATACACATTTTTGTATGTTTTCATTATAATTATTATTTTCATTTCAGAAATATAAGCAGGTTAATCTAAACACCGATAAATTTACAATAACACAACACTGTTTTAAATGTTGAGATAATAAATCATTTATATAAAATTTTATTATTTAGTTGACGCATGGAATCGAGCTCTTGTGGTGTCGTTTTGCCTGGCACTATGCCAGTTTAGATCGCTTACGTTAAATTTTATTAGAGATGCGAAAAAAATGATAAACGCCACGGAAAAAATAAACATGATAGAAATTAACCCTTTCATGCACAATATTACGAATGTAACGTTCATAACTGTGTGTATGAAGATAGCAGAGGATAACAGGTCAGGGCTCAAAAATTGAATTAATTACATAATATTCAAATCTTTGATTAACGTTTGTTTAGAACTCTTCAATAAATAAAATTATCGACCAATTTTTATAACGATTGAATATCGGAAAAGTTATATGGTTTTATACGTTTGTCTAAAATTGGTATCGCTAAAGAAATCGTTATAAAATCGGTTAGAATTAATTTTTTCCAAAAATTCCAACGGGATATTAAAGTTGAACGGATTTGTGATTTTTCTGGCTTGGTCCGACCAGCGAAACCTGTTTGTGAAAAAAATGGCGCAATTTGCAATTAAGGAAACAAAAAAAAGGTGATAGTTAATTACTCGAGAAGTAATTGACCGATGACGCTAAAATTATTCATGCATGTTTGGGTCAACATAGACATCATTTTTGAGAATTTTCAGCCATCATCAGTCATTTTTTAGTAAAAAAAATACTGAAAAAAACGTGTTTTTTTAACTTTCGGGACAATTTGCAAGTTAACAATTGCACTTAGCGACCTCTGTCAGTGCTCATTTTTTAGGAAATTTCATAAGGAACAACTTTCTCAATGCATATGCTAAACTAAAAGTCAAGAGGAACGGAGATATTAAAGGAAATAGAGAAAAAAGCGCTATTTTCGTCACTAATTGTCAATTATAAAATCAAGCACACCAAAAATTTGTAAGTAAACTTAGGGGGTTGAACTACACCCTAAAACGAAACGATTCCAACAATAATCTCGCCTGTGCCCGAATAATGCACTTTTTAATGTTTTTACCTCCTCGCCGTCTAGGCTATAAGGGCCAAGCTTTTGGGAAACTGATCAATTTAAGTACTCATCTAAATTCCCACAAAAGCACTTCAAATTTAGTTGTTTTTGTATTTTATCGTTATAAAAAACTCCAGTGAAGTAAGGACCGGCAGGAATTCCAAATCGCCTGTATAATGAAATTGAGTATCTGTTAGTTTTTATCAAAATATAAAATGAATAAATTATGCTAACTGAGGGTTAAAATTTCGTAACAACTTCATTGTGTACAGGTAAATCATAAAAAATTCAGAACATGATAAATACATTATGTTTTATTTACAACATTTGCGCAGAGACCTGGTTAATTTGTTGAAAAGCCGACTTTCGTCCTCTAATCTGATGCCGGAAAACTTTATATAAAATAGTAATTACTTAATAAACTTAAAATTTACACCTTTTTTCCCCGTAGCACCCTAATTATTGATGTATTGCGTGTGAAAATTACATTAAAACATTCACACTACCAACGTTTCAAGGCTGGAAAATTTCAATAAAACATAAATGAAATACAAAAAAATGTACAGTCGTAAACACAAAAGAAAGTTCTGGAGTTATAGACATTTTATTACTTTAAATTAACAAACAATAAAAAAATATTTACTTTAAAAATGATCAATTTTCCATGACAATTTCCTATCTCTTTGCGCATTTTTGGATTTTACTTCTTAAGAAACGTTATAAGGCCCGGTACGGAAATGTGTAATAAAATCAATTGGTGAGGCATTACGCTCCACCGCTTCAAGTGTGGGATTACGCTCGTCCGCTTCAAAAGAGACAAACATATATATCTGAAGGATTTAACGTGCGAAAGAATGAGATGGAATACATTACACAGCGTATCTAAGGAGTAAACTCCAGTCGTGCGTCGGAGCTGATACTAACACACAATTTTTTTAAGTTATACTTCTTTTGTGAATTTTTACGATGCGCGCGCACACTGTAACATTAAAATTAACAGTATGAAGTTGGTCGCAGTAAAAGTCTAGCAACAGAATAGAAACTACCAACAGAATTGAGGTTAGGGATCATTTACTTACACTAGTGGAAATGTCTTCTGAACCGCGGGAGATACAATTATGGAGGTATATCTGATTAAAAACAATCCTTTTTAAAATCGTCGGTTTATTAAATACATGTAGGTACGACCTAATTGTGAGGTTAAATATCTTCCAATTCGTTTAAGGGGTTAGGTGGGTTTCAAAGGCTCCAAACAGGTACATTTTTACGATTTTTTTTTATTTAACCAACAAAATATTTCATTCCATCAATTTACCATATAAAAGGTACCTATATATTTCATAAGTAGTTTGTGAAATTTTCATTAAAAAATATTGAAAATTAAGGCGTGGGCACGTCGTTTCCTGTGACCCCTCAAAAAAAAGTTATATCGGCGTGGTCAGGATAACTCATGACAGATTCATCGGAAATGCAAAAACCAATAATTTTCTGTTAGTAGATGCTTAAAGCTTGTGCTTGGACGAAGGAAAAAAAATATAAATAAAATTGCATTTTTGGCGGCGTTGAGAACAAAAAAACCCTTTTTTTGAGTAAAATTTGCAACCTTCATGCCCTTGAAAAATCACTTAAAATAGGAAAAAAAAATCCTTCGTTCAAGCACGAGATAATGTTATTTTGAAGAAGTGTGCAAAATTTCAAAGAGATCGGTTCATAATTTTTTCGAGAAATCGTGACCACCGATTTCAAAAACGTAGTTTCGAGAAAAACGCGATTAAAGATTTACATTCAAATAACATAGCCTGAAGGGTAGAACATCCGAAGGCTATATCTCTTAGAATATTACTCAGATCGTTTTAAAACTTTAAGAGAATATTCTAAACATATTGAATTATAAGATAAGCAAAAAAAAAAAATCGATTTTTTGAAATTTTGAAACCCACCTAACCCCTTAATTGGAATAGTGGTTTACATGTCACAATGTCTAGTCGATGTGAGCACAGACCTTTTATAACTGACCCTTCACCCTCTGTGTTACATGGAGTGGTAGATTCTCGGCTGCGTCACGCACCCCGTGTACCGAATTTGTGTATGTGTTTGTGTGTTATATAATCCGGTTTTTACAGTCCCTCTGTACAGTAGCTGCCAGTTGTTGGGTTTGTGTCAAAAACAAGATATACGATTACATATTCTATTATGAGTACATTATTATTATAATCTGGTTCTTGAATCAAGCACCCCATGACTTCCATCAGTGGCTACGGATTTAGGAAAGATCTGGTGACGACACAATTTTTGATTATCTGTAATTATTTTAAACGATGAACTGGTTTCTTCAATTTTTCCAAAAATGTTGTCGCGCCATCCTGACGAAAGTTCAACATACACACGGGTTTGAAAACTATTCTTGGTCATTTCAGTCTTAAAAATAAATTCTTATTGGATAAGTAAAACAATCTGTTTTGATACCGTAAATGAAATACTGTATAATCTCTTTATAACGAATTTTAGGGACCGAACATTTTTTTCGTTATAAAGAATTTTCGTTATATGGAGGGAAGAAAGAAAAATAACCAATTTTCACAAAATTAACTTATTCCAAACACATATATCTATAGTTTGTTAAATTTGCCTGACGTCTTTCGCTATGCCAATATTTGTTTTGTATTTTAAGTATCTTATGCATGCCTTGGGATGTGGTGGAATAATCTTCATTAAATAATAGGAATTTTTCGATAAGTTTGGCGTCATCAAGTGCTTGTTGAATAGATGGTGATGGTTCAGAATGGTCCTCTTTATGTCTGTAAACATTTGCTGACGCCTAAATATGAACATATTTCTTCGTAATAGAGAATGGCTGTTGCGTTATAAAGAGGGTATTAATGTATAGGTTTTAAGGTAAACCAACCAAATCGTAAAAATTTTACGTTATAGGGAGTTTTTCGTTATAACGAAGGACGTTATAAAGAGTTTACACTGTAATTGGAAACATTTCAAGCATTTTCGATCACTATAAGCGAAGTTTATTTAGAAAAATATTTTATGATTATTAATATTTATATATTAATAATATCAGGAATGTGGACTAGATAAGATGGTAAATAATAATCACTTTATTATTTCTGCAACGTTTCGGTCTTTATTAGACCTTCCTCAGGCATCATAATACGAATTAAAATAATCACCATCCCATAATGCACAGTCGTCCAAGTCATACATCTTTTCACAACATTAACAAAACTGATAAATTAGTTAAAATTAATACCAGAACTTTTTTTATTTCTATATTTAGTTCTGGTATTAATTTTAACTAATTTATCAGTTTTGTTAATGTTGTGAAAAGATGTATGACTTGGACGACTGTGCATTATGGGATGGTGATTATTTTAATTCGTATTATGATGCCTGAGGAAGGTCTAATAAAGACCGAAACGTTGCAGAAATAATAAAGTGATTATTATTTACCATCTTATCTAGTCCACATTCCTGATATTATTAATATATATTTATAATTATGGATGATAATAACAACAACATTATTAATATTATTATTATTATTATTATTATTATCTTTCTATCGATTTTAATAATAGACTTTTTTTAACAAATAATAATAATAATAATAAATTTATTATCCTTTTTTGATCATGAATACATGCATAATTATCTATACAAAACATTTCTAGATTAGGGTATGATATTTGTCAAGTAACGATTTAAATCCGTAAATACGCCATGAACACTACGGAACCCTATCATGTGTGTGCCCAACACGTGCTTGGCTGATTTTTAGGAATTGGTTCCTACTAGTACAAAACAAGACAACTTTTTTTGTCCAAAAAAAAAAACAAGAACGCCGCTGTCGTAATATTCATATCCCTTGCGTATCCCCACTCGGTTCGCTCCTAGCATGTATTGTCCTCCATAGCTACACTATTATTGCAGATTATGCTGCCCTGTTTTTATGTTATAATCCTCCATGATCCTGTGGCTTGGCGTTACGTTTGTTTTGTATATAAAACCGTTAATAATATTATTACAAAAATCTACCTAACATATTTGAAATGAATTTTATTTATGTAAAGCCGTTAACAACCCGATTTCGTTATTTATAGTTTTATACGTTCAGTGCTTTGGGTAGCTATGACTAATTTTTAAAACCGGCTTACAGAGAAGTGTCTGGATAACTGGTAATAGACACAAAAACTGTAAATAAACATACAATAGACGGTGAAGTAGATGCATTTTAAAACTTTTATATTTCAATACGCAACAGCGGAATGCATATTTTAATAGGATTACTAAAAAATCATAATTGCCAATTCATTTGTTGATACAGAACAATGCTACTTATTTTACCATTCCAACCCACGAGAGTGGAACGGTACTAGTTCAGGACAAAATTCACTTTTCAAAATTGTACACTATTTTTTCGTTTTGACGTCCCCCGAATCCAAAAAATTGGTTGTCTGTAAAGTCGGTTTACGGACGATAGTTTTACGTGATAACGTATTCCGCTCGAATATCATATTTAATAATACATAACCTAAATTTTAGTAGCTGTCAAACTATAATATTTTTACCGACTAATAATTTGATCAACCAAAGCAAAATACATATTTTTAAGCAATTATAAAAGACATTTAAAAGAATGTATATATATTATGTATTTGTTAACAAACCGTATAATTTATCTGGCCATCTGTCAGATGTAGCTTTCGCTGGAACAGCCGAAAAAAATGTTGAACGCACACTACTCTCTGACGTCACGCGAGAAGAGAGAGACTATCGCTTATATCGCGCTCTCGCTTGCGGAACGTTACTCTTTTTCGTGCGTGCAGCCGGTGTTTCATCAATATATAAGACGTTATCACGTCAAAAACATATTTTTGGAAAAACTCTGTGCGTCTGTTTGTGATCACGATACAGGTCAAACGGATGAGCTGATTGAAACCAAATTTAGAGACAATGTTTGGTATGCAAATATGAAGAGCTCTATTGTTTTTAAGGAAAATCGACATATGCGCAGAAGACATATTATATATTCCATAACGTTGCTTTTTTTTATAATAATGGTATACTTTTTTATCGACTTTGAGCTGCGTTTACCGTCAGCACATTAGTACAAGTAAAGCATCTATCACTGTCATAATATTATGCTAGAAATGTTCACTGAATATATTTCATTTAGTCAACGATTTTCACTCGGCGATACGTATATCGTACATACATGATATGACACGCGGCTTATGGCGGTAATGACTAGTGTTGCAGTGTTTATTGTAGTTCGTTGTCAACAGTGTCTGAAAAAAGTAACACCATGAACATTGGAAGAGCCAAAAGTTACAATTTACAAAATTTCCCAGTTTTTAAAGAGCCGCTTAACATTTTCGTTTCAGTATTATAGTATTTGCTTATATATATAGGTATAATATATATATCCGAGGACGACACGTCGCGACGGGTGCGGTGCGGGTGAGACGCGAGTGGAAATGGCTGAGAGATAGACATGGTACTCAATCATGGATCGATTGGACGATTTTTAAAGGTTTATATAATAAAATAATCATGTTTTGCGTATGGAACTGGAGAGCCGCAACTTTACATCAAAAGAGCCTCATGCGGCTCGCGAGCCGCAGGTTGCAGACCCCTACCACAGGTTGACCCTGCTGACCACCCATTTAAAATATTCACGCGTCGCCACTGACTCTACGCGACGTAAATGACTCGATTTTTAAAATAAATTTCTTTAAAAGTTTCGTCCGACGCAGATGAATAGAAATCAATCTGACAGAATGAACAAGGGATGTGAACTATCCAATCTATACAGCAATATTACCATAATATTGAATGGCAACAGGAGTCAATGAGGGGTGACAGATCTTGTGTGTCGCATGCCAAATGGGGGGTGTGTTAAATTATGTTTCCTGAACACATAAATAAAGTTTACTTTTATTTCACTTGGCAATATTTTCAACTCCAGCTTACAACGGAGACGGATTGTGGATTGCAGACGCCCGAAACTAAAGGCCGCTGGACACGAGGCTAGTAACCCTGCTAGATTTGCCTACTAGTTTTCTAGCGCTGGTTTTCTTGATTGCTGTTAAGTGCTCGCTTCACACGAGACTATACTTTTCAAGCTTGTTTAGTGGATAGATCTGGTGCGCGCGCAGTGACAGTTCAAATATAAACACAGAGCAAAACGTGTCTGTTGTCTGACTCCGAGCAGAATGACGCTGTGATGGTTTGTGGGCGTTTGTTCAAGTGCCTACGTGACAAGATACTGATTCCTGATTGGTTCTTGCTCATTCTTAGCATTGGACCTAGCAAGGAAAATAGCCCCAGCTCTAATTTTAAAACCTTGTGAGCTAGCAGGCCAGCCCGCAGTGACGTCATTTTTAGCTTCGTACCCAGTCTACCGGCTAGCAGAACTCCTAGCCGCGTTTCTAGCATCGTGTGCAGCGGCCTTAAGCACTATAACAAAAGTTGCTACGCATATAAATTATTTTAACTGTTTTCCAAAAAAAAAAATAAAAATGGTTCAGTTATTAATCTTATCAAGTTTAAAGACGTTAAAAACAGCTGATCATGTTTCGATAAAATTAATATATATTGTTTGTTGTATAAGTTAATACATTGACTTAGCGAATACAACAAACGATTTTTAATCATATCCGGATCAGGAATTCTGATTTATCCATGATCAGTCTTCAGGAAATCTTGATCCGGATCGGACCATATACTGAACAAATTTCCAGTGGGGTATATCTACAAAATCTCGTGTTTTTAGATCAAGTAAGTTCTAGGTGATTACGTTCTGTAGCACTTAACATTATTTTAACGACGCAAAAATTATTTTCAATTACTGGCGTTATTATTATTTTTTTTTTGTTTGTTTGTTGAAGATGCGAGCGTTCTTCTTTTATGTTTTGTAATCTTTATTGCTTTAAGTATTAGCAATTTAAGTGAAGCACCAAAATAAAACAATTTCAAGTGCATGGCATTAAACGTGTCAGCCACAAATTGATTAATAGTCGCATTAAACAGACTTGGAAGCACTTTTTAACTCTTGTACAGACTACTTTTAACAAGACGTGAACCCGTGGCGCTACACGGCCAGGGCTATTAAATAAAATGTTGATTATCACCACTCGCAAACTCAATCATACACTCAATAGGCATATAATGACAGATTTTAAAATCCCGTTCTATAATACCTACATATCTATACTAATATATAAAGTTGAAGAGTTTGTTTGTTTGAACGCGCTAATCTCAGGAGCTACTGGTTCAAATTGAAAAAAATGTTTTTTGTTGGATAGCCCATTTATCGAGGAAGGCTAGAGGCTATATAAAATCAGGCTACGACCATTAGGAGCGGAGCATTAATGAAAAATGTTGCAAAATGTATCTCAAATATAAGCTTCTATTCAGGTGAAATGCACTAACTAAATATACTCATATTAGCGTTGTAAGAATACAACGCCGGATAGCTCAATTGGTAGAGCACACGACTGTCAATATCAGGGTCGTGGGTTCGAGCCCTACGTTGGGCGGATATATTTTTACTTTTTTTTTATTTACTACATTGCTTTCTTCTAATGCTTACATTTAAATTTATTTTTATTTAATTAATTAAAAAAAAAATATTAGTTAAAAAAAGTATAAATACTGCTTTTTATCGACAAAAATTTTTGAACGCTAACTCCGATCATCATGAAATTTGGACACAACATTCATGTCGGTAAACTAAGATGAATGTGTGTACTCATGTGCCTCCCTTCTCCATTCGTTCTTTTACACCCGGGTGAAACCGGGCGGGACCGCTAGTGTAACATATACATGAGTACGCCATTTGCCAAAACCACATCCGCAAACAGACTGATATCAGTATATTACCCAGCAAAATGAGTGGTCATGTTAAAACGATAAAAACATTATCATCGAGGTTGTTTCACAAAATGTTGAAAGATTGAAGAAACGTAAAGGAGCGCATTTTTTTAAGTTAAAGTCGCCGTACACGATGTTGGTTCTGCCACTAGGAGGCGCTTTCAGATATAAAAATATTTTACTTTGTTATTTTCTATATTATAGCTATTCGGCGTATTCGCCATGGGAAGTGATTTTAGTAAACTCTCTGGTGGTAGAAAATGAAATTTAATAATTATTTATTTCAGAATTGGGCTTTTGAATGATTTTTTTTTGCCATAAATGGAAAGATCGTATATAAGTTTTATAACAAAACTATTTTTCTTTTTTTTATTTTCGTTATAATTCAAAAGTTATATCAAATTAAAAATAAGTTTTTGTACCCAGTTCCGAGAACGCGCCGACATTTCCCGAACATAATGTGACGTCATAATGTTAATTTCTATTATCATCACATGCAATTGACAGTGTTTTAACCTCTCATATTAAGATAACAATTGAAAAAATTAGTAACAATGTGACAACAATAAAAATGTTCAAACAATGAAAAAAAATAGTGTATTTCAGTTATATTTTGATGTATACTAAATTTAGGATAGTTTTAGTCAAAGTCAATACACATGTAGAAGCCATTGATAGTATACTGCGTATATACATTTTAACATTAGGTATGACGTCACAATTGTCAAAAACAATTTTAGTGCGTTTGCAGTCACGTGATTTTTTTTATATTTTATCAATTTTAAATTGCTTATAATTAATTTTTTTTGAAAGTTTTTCGCATCGATTATCAATATTATTTATAATAAAAAAATCGATATTTATTTTTTTTTTCAAAAGCCTAATTGGTTTGAAATATTTTTTCTTCTCCAAAAACCCCCGTTTTAAATTTGTATGCGTGGTGTACTATAATTTTACGACCCTGGTCACTTAATTTCTTTTTCAAAGTTTGATCCAGTGTGGGGGCAACCCAAGAAGGAATAAACAGAAGAAACTGCGGTTCCCAACAGGCGTATGTAGGCGCTGTTTTATCGGAAGTCTACTGTAGTTATTATATCTAGCGAAAAACAAAACCCTAGATAGTATTGTTGAAAATAATTGCTTACAAAGGCATGACAATATTCCGGATGAATTCTCACCCACAAATTACTAATTAACAATCAACCAAGCAACTCTACAATGAAGTGATATCGGGAAGGGGGGATTGGACATGCACAGTGGGAGGAGCGGGAACGTAAAAGTGCGGCATCCGATTACAGAGGGATTAACAATCCGCATATTATATGACTCGGTGGACAGATCAACAACAAATGCGGTTTGTGAGCAGATTATGTCAATTTGCCAATCGACTAGATTTGCGTTACATGCATCATGATATTGAACAACATAAATTATGGCATAAATTAAATCCCTCATTGGTTTTTTGAATTTATAACCGTTTTGTCGACAAATAGATAACGAATTCGTAGTTATACCTTACACGAAATCAAAAATAATCTAATACTATAATAATAATTAAAGCTGAAGAGTTTGTTTGTTTGTTTGGTTGAACGCGCTAATCTCAGGAACTACTGGTTCGAACTTCGAATCGAAAATATTTTTTGACGTGATAACGTCTTATAAATTGATGAATCATCAATCTTATAAATTGATAAAACACCGGCTGCATGCACGAAAAAGTGTAACGTTCCTAAATCCTAACGTTCGTAACGCGTAACGTTCCGCCTGACCCTGTGCGTGCTTTTTGCTAATTTCTCGTTCAATTTAAATCAGATCGGTTTGAAACCAGTCTTAAACGAAAGAGGAGAACATTTTACATAGATTTCGTATAACAGAATTTGCCTAAACAGTTTTTTTATACAAATTTATATAGAAAAATAGCTGTATAAATGCAATGTTGTCTAATGCATGGCGCGACGCGGTCGGTCGTCTTTGTTTGCCGTACATGGAAATTAGAAGATAACGTATGTCTTGTCTTAACATGAAAACGGCTGCATTTCTAATGTTTAATTCAATTTTTTGACATTAGTATTTTGTGAAATGCAACGCCTTCTAAGTTAAGTATTGGAATAAATAATTATTATTAGAACATAATACTTTGACAGTTGCAAACGTCACTTTTGACATTTCTTATCATTCCGACACCAAGGATAAGCGGATTGAAACCAAATTTTGGGAGGTTTAGGTTATGTATTACGGAATACGTTATCACGTAAAACTATCGTCCGTAAACCGACTTTACAGACAACCAATTTTTTTGTTGGATACTCCATTTATCGAGGAAAGCTATAGGCTATATAATATAACGCTACTACCAATAAGAATGTTGCAAAATATAACTCAAAATTTGTCCGACCGACAAAAACTTTTGAACGGTAACTCCGATCATCATGAAATTTGGACACAACATTCATCTCGGTAAACTAAGATGAACGTGCGTACTATAGTGCCTCCTCCACATTCGTTCTTTTGCACCCGGGTGAAACCGGGCGGGACCGCTAGTCATTAATAATTAATTTGTAAGTTAGGAGAATTCTGAGTGTAATTTTGTACAAGAAATATGTGGTTAATTTGAAGGCGGCCTGAGAGATTGAAATTTTCATCAAGAATCGCATTTTTGTAAAAAGTCTGTCTAGAAAAATATCACAAAAATCGTAATATATTACGCTGCATCTCTTTTTGTTTAGAAATTACATTAGTTCAAAAAATGTCTCATAGTTTGTCGGGCACTTTAAATGAACGTAATAGGCACTTCACCGTTTTTTGAAAAGTGTTTTAAATGAGTTCTAAAGTGATAAAGAAGCACTAGAATTTTTATAATATTTTATAACCAAATAGTGCCATAATTAATTTGTGATTGTCATTGTGAATTTTCGCGCGAAAACTACAATAATTGTAAATAATAACGATAGTGCACAGAAACTATAGTAACACTTTACAATTAAAAATATTTAAGATTATGCTATGATTATTACGTTACCTAGTGTAAGTAAGTATTTATCCTTGGTAGATTACATTCTGCTTTTACGAAACCGTCTTCCATGATGCGAAATCGATAAAATACGCGACAGACGTCTATAAACGTGATAATAACTCGAAATAACTTCAAAATAACACACAGCACAACATTAATGTAGCTAGTTTACAGACGTAGTGACGTCACGTCGGAATCCAACATGGCGAACAGTGTTTTCGACAGATTAAGACTTAAGGAGGTTGAGCCGTTTTACGAAGATAATGAAAAAAATCTGAAATAAAGTTTTTTTAATAGATTTTTTTTATGACAAAATTTTCTGTAAAAAATCCAAATTCATTAGGAGATTTATAAAGTTAAAAATTAAAAAAAAACTTTTACATGTAGTCTTATGGAAAATATGTCAACCTAGCATGCAAACTGTTCATTTTAATTTTTTGCAAATAACCAAATAATGTCAGCAGTTCCGAAAACTATATATGTAAAGCATCGATGGCTTACGCATATTTTAATATTTTTTCCAATTTAATTAGGAGATTCTTAATCAATAAAAAAAATTATTAAACCTTAGCACTTTTCGATTATGGACTTTTATTCTCGACAGATTTAACAATTTTAACTAAATTTTCAACTTTTTAATGATTTAATTTTAATTTTTATTACTTCTAATTTCATTTTTTAATTATTTACTGCAAAAAATATGTAAAAAAACAGATATTTACATACATTTATTTTTTTAACCTAACTTTGTACAAAAAATACAAAAGTTAGTCCATTAAGTATAAAGTACTGAAATAATTAATTAATATTAAAAAAAAATTATTTATTTATGCCTTTATGACAATAATTTATTGGTATCATCGACTTATAAACTATAAAAGTTTCCATTTAGAATTCGACTTACTTTTGATTGGGACTGTAACGGATCAACCTCCTTAAAATTGAATTATAAAATTTATATTGTATTATTATAAATAGAAATCAACATTTCTCGTTTGCTTTTTACAAAATCTATCAAGAATATGTATTATTAAATTTTTTCATAGATGGTGCAAAACACCAGATTCTTGAGAACGATTTAGCGAATACTATTTTAAACCATAAGTTGTCATTTATTAAAGCAGTGCTGAGCAATGGCGAGGATTCACTGTACATACTTTAAATTTTCACGCAAAAACCGAACAAGTAAATTTCTTATAATGAATAAATCCCATTAAACGCGATTTTACACATAAAATAAAGCAAACGATAAAACTGTTATCATTAAAATCAAATATATATGTCTGTAGGACAGCTAAAATGTCAATATAATATTAATTCGAGTGGATATAATGGCCGTGTAATAAAAGGGACGCGAAACGCCGATGCCTTCCGAGAACAAAGTGACGTTAATATATATTGCGCGTCGCAAAAACGGTGTGTTTAAAATCACTAAAGCGATTTTAACTAACTCGGAGAACACATAAAACTGAGCACACTGCGGCAAATAAAAAAAAAAAAAAACGATAAAGGTGGATGGCGAGAATGTGTGTGTGTGTGTGTCTGCTGTAGATAGGCAACCCACCTGGCTAACACACCTTTGTACTTCGCACGAAACCCAATCGTCTGTAACCGATGTACAGAGTAAAATATCTACATTAAGAGTATTCGTCCCTGCAAATGCCCCCTGCACAATTCATCTCAAATCTTTTCCCCTCGCCTAAAAACGGTTCGCGCTCTCCCGACGCTATTTTTAAAGCTAGAGGGTTCTGGTAAACGCCAAATGAAAGACAAAGAATCAGACTACAGATCCTTCAGGCGAATTTTTTGAAAAACAGTTTCGCGTACGTGTGAAATATTACGTAACTTATTATTTTTTTCAAAAGGTTGTAAGTTTTTTCAGAAATTTTTTTCAAAAAATTCGCCTGAAGGATCTGTAGTCTGATTCTTTGTCTTTCATTTGGCGTTTACCAGAACCCTCTAGCTTTAAAAATAGCGTCAGGAGAGCGCGAACCGTTTTTAGGCGAGGGGAAAAGATTTGAGATGAAGGGTGCAGGGGGTGTTTGCTGGGACGAATACTCTTAAAGAAAAAAAATTCCAAGCTAAATAACAGCTGACGTCAGGGTCGTCTTTGGAACATGCGAGGGCCTGGGCCGAAAACAGCTTAGAGGTCCCTTTAAAGAATTCGTAATGGGTCAAATGTTCATGAATCTTAATTATAAGCTCTTTTCAATGTATCAAAGATATTTTTTCAATGTTTACTGTTGGTTACAATTATTTATTTCTCCATTCAATTTTCGAGGTTTTGAATGTTACGGGTCCAGTCGGCCCATACCTAAATTTTCGATTTTACTTTGAGAATTAGCGTTCCCAGAAACTCGAGCCCGTACCAGTCGGTTTGTGTAAAGATCGCTGCACACGAGGCTAGAAACGCTGCTAAGAGTTCTGCTAGAATTTACCAATCTGTCTGTCTATCTATAAGATACCAAGATTGAGAAAAAATTGCTCCAAACGCCAACATATTGCAAAACAATTATAGACGTGCTTTTGTATTTATCTGAACTTGTCTTTAAACTCTATATAATATAATCTCCTTGTATTATTAAGGTTCGAGAGAAATAAATAAATATTTTATTTCTGTCATAAATATCATTGACTTTTATATTTAGGTTAATGATGGAAGCTAAATGGATATTATACACAAGCTATAAACGGAGAATTTTATTAAGTTATTTAATTTATAACGCGTTTATTATTATGTTTTTAATATTTTTTGTTTTTATGATGTGCACAAATATTACGTGTAATTTTTAGTAAAAATAGTCACCTAACTGGAAACTATGCAATTTCAGTGTCCGCAAAGCGATTCGTTTAAACTTCAAACTTATAGTTAGATCATTTTAGAAGAGATGAAATAAAATCACATTTTTAACTCAAACTTTTTTTTTAGTACGGTAGAGTGAAATGGATTCATATGGCTAAGCGAATAACGAACTAAATTTTGCCCCAACATGTGTGTGGGTGTGTGTCTACAGTCGACGCGATCACAACTTCTGTATAGTGTGCTTTACATGGTCTATTATTAATTTATGTTGTTTGATGTTTCGAACTATTCAACTTAATAAAATATTTTTAACAAAAAAATTGAACCGACTTCATAAAATATGCACTAAAAATTAAAAAATAATAATTATTGTTATTTTTGGAGTCGGTGTCACATCGGAACTCGAAAGTAGCAATTTAAATCTTACATGTCTCTAGTTTTCGGAATAGATTTCATTTTGGCTGACATCGACTCAAAAATAACAATAATTATTATTTTTTACTTTTTAGTGCATACTTTTTGAAGTCGGCTCAATTTTTTTGCTAAAAATATTTTATTTTTCTCTTTTTAGTGTTAGATAAAGTATTGCAATGGGTAGGCCAAGTATGCGTGCCTTTGAAATTTGAGAGTTTCCCTCGATTTCCCCGGATTCCACCATCAGATCCTGACTTGGTTCCGATGGGACCACCTCGGAAGTGCACTCTTTCGAATAAAAAAAAAAAATTTGAAAATCGGTCCATAATTGACGGCGAAATCGGTGAACATACATAAAAAAAATATATATACAGTCGAACATAGAACCTCCTCCTTTTTTTGAAGTCGGCTAAAAAATATGTCGAAAATAGTTTGTTTCTTAAGGGAAAAAACGATCGATATTTTAATACACTTCGCTATAAATACTAAACTTTTTCAAATAGTATAAAACAAAGTCGCTATCCGTCTATTTGTTCGTTTTGTTCCTCTAAACTACACAATGGATTTGGAGCGATTTTAAAAGACACTTTTAGAGTGCTTACAAGGCTTACGCTGACTAAATCAGAAGAGATACTTCAAATTAATGTACTACAGAATTGTAGGTCTTAAAAAGGCCTACAGAAAAGTCCGCAATGCCATATGTCTATCTTCTATGGATAGTCCACAGTAACAATTTTCATCTTTCAAAAACTTGATCAAAAATAATGAAGCTATTTTAAACGACATGATATTAATCCTTATCCAATTGAATATGTTAGTTACCTTAGGCATTTAATTTAGACCATATCATTTATCTTAGAAGATAATATCACAGTTTTAAAAATTAGTCGCAACAAGATAATTATGGTTAAGTTGCTTTGGGAAACTTGCAAAGCTTTTTTGACTGACCCGGTGTTAAAACTTATCCAATTAAACATGATATTTTAATAGGCAACCTACAAATCCAAATGAAGCCGGACCGGGCTGCTAGTTAAACATATATTTAAGAAATTTTACTGTATACATAAATATATATTTTATAGTTATTTAACGATAAATCGTTAAAACTAAAGAGACCAATAAAACAATTTGCGAGGTCACTGAAAAACGTTCTGTATTTATTTATGTTTTATGTACGACAGCGGTTCACCGTTCACGGACATTAAAATATTACGATAAATTAATATTGTTATAAATATTATATAATGAATTCAACACTTTCATGTTTTATTGTAATAATTAGAGACATTCGTATTCCAAGCCTGGAGGAAAAATTAATTATAATTACCGAATGGTTATTCATTATTATATATACCTACTTATCATTATTGTTCCATCTAAGTTAAGAGTCGAGCTACGATTTGCATAAATTATTAAATAAAACACTGGCCGCGCATAGCGGTACAGCAGAAATCCAGTAAAACTAACTGCTAAGAAGTACTCCATACGCAATTTGAAGAAAATATTTTAATCTTTATATATAAAAATTACGTGTCACATGTTTGTCCGCGATGAACTCCTAAACTACTGAACCGATTTTAAATTTGATTTGCACACCGTGTGCAATTCGACCCAACTTGAAAGATAGGATAGCTTACATTTCAATTTATAGTCGCAATATTATTTTATTGCAAATTATTTGTCTATTCCTTGACAGTCATAATTATCTGTTGACTGGATTGAGTGAATATTCAATAGATGGCGCAACGAACTTAACAACCATATATCTAGATCGAGGATGTAAAAAAACTGAATATCGTTTAAAACAAATGCTTTTTTTTCGAGCACGACGGCGCAGCCGGAGTGCTCGAAATAGAGCAAGTGTTTTAAAGACCAGTTATCCACGAATACTTAACGTTATTTTTTTTCGAGCACGACGGCGTAGCCGTAGTGCTCGACATACACACATATACGCCCATGTATATTTTAAAATAGCTAGCAATTAATAAAATAGATAGATAGATAGATAGATAGATGTTCCAATTAAATTGTTTTATTATTTCACTTTATACGTAGCGAAGCACGTACAGGGCCGCTAGTATTATATAAATACGGAAAGGAAAAAGCGATTTTAATGTGTTATTTCGCACATATCGTGATGAAACATATATCGTTCTCGTCGTTTTAATGAGGGGAAGTGCACAATATATGTTTCAACACCTGGTAAAATCGATTCAGGAGAACTCCATATGAGTACCTCAATAACGTTTAAACTTAAAAATTCAATGATTTACGATAGAAATTCGACCACTTGGCGACCACTAGTAGTTATAATGAGGGCGTTCCATGTTTCAAAATTTGAACATTGTTCCGCATACATAAATAGTTTAAAAATTTTGATTATTTATTTAATACGTAGTTTGCACATTATTAACCGCTTTCTTCCTTAATATTTAATTACTAAACTAGAAAAAAAAACTGCTGAGCCGATTTGCATAGAATTTATATAAAACCGCCTTGGGAGGTATG
The DNA here is from genome assembly GCA_963575645.1 of Xanthostigma xanthostigma. Taxonomy (NCBI): domain Eukaryota; kingdom Metazoa; phylum Arthropoda; class Insecta; order Raphidioptera; family Raphidiidae; genus Xanthostigma; species Xanthostigma xanthostigma. The sequence goes on along the minus strand of OY754469.1, from coordinate 1,950,432 downwards.
CCTTATCAAACACAAAAAAAAATAATCGAAGTCGGTTCACAAATTTTAAAAAAATTATATGGATTATTTTGAACAAAATGCTGTCGAATTTTTTTTAATTCGGTTACTCCCTTGAAACGTTACGGCTCGACAAACATAAAAAAATACATTGAGAAGCGATAATCTCTTTATTTAAGTCTGTTAAAATGGGACAACCCTATTAACTCAACCCATTGTCCCATTGGGTATCATGATTTGTTTTAGCTCACATGAAATGGAAAAAAGTATATAAAACACTTACTCAATGAATCGCTTGTATAGGGTTGAAATCGTTGAATAAACGAAGTACTAAAACAGTTTCCACAAAATATCAAAACACGAGCACTTTTTTTCTCGAAGCACGTTTCGTTAATCATGATGATCAAAATTAATTAATTATACGAACACCCCGAAGATTTAAAAAAAGCAAAAGATTTACAAAAAAAAAAAAAAAAAAAATAACAATACATTTTCAACAAAAAAGGCAAGTATTGACACCTTCGACACTATATAGGCGTTTGTTAAACAAAAGTATAACCATGGATTATATACCTAACGTATACATATATGTTATGGACTATGTGATTAATCAGGGAATTATGTATAGTGCCCGGGCAATATGAATAATGACAAGTCAAATCGAACCATATAATTATCATTTAAGACTGATTATCTTAAAAAAAAAACTAATAATCGTTTTATATTTTGAATTTGTTACTAAGTACCTACTATTCGTACCTTCCTACCATAATTATTTTATAATAATAATAATGTATGTCAACATTAAAATAATTTAATAAAAATATTTTTTTTATTCTGCCCAATAGGTGAAGGGCATTATTCATAATGCCCTGTCAATTTAATTATTTGAATAGTTTTTATCATATTTATCTCATATTGGGCATTTTTCAAACTGCCCGGGCATTATGAATAATGCCCTATTTATCACTCGGTCCACAACATATACACTTTTCACTGTAAAATTCTTATCTACACTACATTAAAACACCAAACACACCTATAATAACATAAATTATAGATTTAATTGATTGAAAAAAATTTATTAATAGAAATAAATATTCGAGGAGATTTATTTATGTGACAGAAATGAAGGATCGCGCACGTCTGACTTCAAGAACATGTTTTATCTAAAAAAATATTATAGGTGACCTTAGTATATAACCCCTGTTGAATAAATGAAATACAGGTTATGTAATCTCAGAATAGAGATTTTAATTAGACAGAAGGAATACAAAACTGTTATTGTGTTGCCTACATGCAGGCGAAAAATATTATAAACATCTGATGACGCTATAGCACGGTTATTGGTTAGTCTATAATAATAATCTATGATGAGTATTTGGAAAGAATTCCGTGGCATAAGGATCGAAAATGAAGCAATACTGAGATTTTTTTAAACTTGCATTTAATACTAACGTTTCGATAAGTTTTGTATCATCTTCAGTATCGAAACGTTAGTATTAAATGCAAGTTTAAAAAAATCTCAGTATTGCTTCATTTTCGATCCTTATGCCACGGAATTCTTTCCAAATACTCATCATTAACTTTAACGGATCACAGTTACTCTATTTATTGAATAGAGTCAATCTTCTATAATCTATATAGTAGGTTTGTTCCAAACAGCCAGAGAACGGTAACAGAACCGTCAGTCTGGCTACTGCGCAGTAGCTCAAAAATCGATATAAACAGTTTACTTTCAGCTACTACGCAAGACGTTGACGGTTCTGTTACCCACAAGATTTTCAAAAATTTTGTCGATTCAATTTCGAGCCAAAAAAAAAGCAATACAGATTATCTGTCAGTTTAATATATCTTGGGATTGATGAAATTCATGCGTATTTCTTTTGGTATACCTTCTAACATTATAATGAGGTAAAGTTTGCAGTTTGGACGCAATTTTTTCATCAATATTTAGAATGGACCTTCAAGATGGACATAAGCTATATACAGCGTGTCCACGAAAGTTCTTTACAAATGGAATTTTTTTTTATTAACTATTGGAGCAAAAATTTTTTCTGTGGAAAAGTTCTGCTTCGTCCAAAACCTCTAAAACACCAAAGAAAATTTTAGAAGGAGAACTTTTCTTTGAATGGAGAAAGATGGAGGACATGTTGAATTATGATTTATAATTCTGAATAAATAATTACTTAGAAGTTAGTTATGTTATTATTTTGAATTAAATTTGATTATGTAACTAATTTTGCGAAAATCTTGAATATCACAGATAATTTTTATTTTTAGTAAAATAAAACTTTTTGATTTCGCTCGTATAACTTTAGGCCGAAAAAAATTTTTTTTGGAGTTTTAGAGGTTTTGTATGAAGCAGAATTTTTCCACAGAAAAAAAATTTTGCTCCAATAATTAATAAAAAAAAATTCCATTTGTAAAGAACTTCCGTGGACACGCTATATATTATCGCGTTAAAATAAAAGAGCTTTTCGTGGAGACCAATTTTGCAACATAAATCGACAAAAAAACGATGGCCATTTGCAAATTCGGACGAAGCCGGACCGGGCCACTAGTCCACTACAAATTATTAAAATGAACATGTTTTCAACAAAAGACGGAAAACGCCGCTGTACAACCAGAGCCCAGTCGATTTCTCATTAAATACTGAACTCAAATAATCGGAATTGCAGTGTAGTATTTTATTTGAGCGGATGTCACGATTTTTATCTCCATTAATTGAATATTATCGACAGCAATAATTATTAACAAAGATCATTTTAGTATGTCATAAATATGAATAGACTTCCATTAATATGAAACGACTTGAAACAACTTTTTGTTATTATAAAAGGTGTGGCATTGTAGATCGATTTAAGTATCTGTTGTTAAACAACGGCTAGAAACGTAATTGTAATAAAAAAACAAAACAAGAGACCGTTTGCATCGGAATGTTATGTGCTACTGGTAAGTTAGTTTTGATCTCTATCTTTAACTGCCTGGGCGTTCTAACCGCGTTTAGGTATTACGTCATTCTATTGCTAATAAACTGACGTAGTACTTGCAAATTATCAGCCTCCGGGAAACGCCCTCAGAGCCAACTTATGCATTTTACCATTCCCAACACCACAAGTGGGGAACGGTCTTAATTCAGGTCAAAATTAGTGTCTAATGTCTATATTTGTGAAGTTGGAATATGGTTTCTTCGCCCAATTGGCTGGATTTTTTTTCCGACTTGAAAATCATTAGGTATAAGCAGAACTGGTGTTAAACAAGTAATATATTAGTAACTGGGTGACCGAGCTTTGCTCGGAAAGTTAAATAAAATACTGATCATATGCTGTGGTAAGCTTTTATCGGACTTGTGTCGGCGCGGGGATCAAGGATTAAACACTATCAATTAGTATCAACACGGTATAAGGCAGCATTAATTATATTCATATTATTAATCCTTTAACTTCTTGGTTATATAATTTATGTTCTATTTCTCCTATCTTCTTCTTATAATAATTATAATTCGAATCTATGATATTGCATCTTTCGCTTCAAATTTAGGTTAAAAATTTATTTATTAAAATTACTCACCTATAATAATAATTGTTTTAAACTTTATTTCAAATACGTAGGTATTTTATTTTAAGTCTCACATGGATAGTAATTAAAGATTAACTGTCATAATATTTTGAAAACAATTGTTTCATTGTTTGTATAAAATTCCAAAACCTACACAATATTTAAGTATTTTCATACGTCAAAAAATTGATTTTTATAATGATAAAATTTGTAAGAAAACGATTTTTTCGAGAGATAAGACCTAGCTAAAACGATTTTTTGCCCCCCAAAATCCCTTTTCAGTAAATTTCATCCATATCGTTAGGGCCGTTTTCGAGAAAATATTTAGGGACAGAGGTAGATACAAGATTAGCTCGTTTAATAATATAGGGGATAAAAGAATTCCACATCATCCGTGGCCAAAATTCCCAGACAGACGAATTACTTTTTAACGTATACACATCTCTTTTTAATAGCCTGATTCGTTACTTATATTTCGATATCTAAAACACCTCAAGTCAGCAAATGTAGGTACCTACGCCTGGACTAAAACACTCTTCAAGTTTTTTTGGGTATCTTACCTCAATCATATTTACACCATCGACGGCACCGATTGCAGGCGATGTGGCGACGTCGCCGCCCGCCGAGGACGGCGATCCAGGTTTTTGTTGCGGCGAACCTGTCTTACCGCCGCCGCCTGTCGACGGCGAAGGCGCCGTGACAATAGAGGTCGTCTTCTTACCGACCGATTTAACAACACCGTCCTGCGAAGGATGCGTATGATGGTGATGGGGCGGAGTCCCCGCGCCGCCTCCGCTACTGTCCACATCGCTGCGCGGGGATTCCTGTACGCGCACTATGATCGCTATGGTGGAAGATTTGCGATCACCAACTTATCCAGTTTAAAATTGTAGAAGCACTGAGAATTTGAACTTCACATCAATACGTGAAAAATATTATTTATAATCATATACGCACTCTTTTTTTTCGATTTTTTTTAGCACTGATTCGCTGTGAAATCACTTCCAGGAAACGGAAGTTTATTATTTTTTTCACTAGTCTCACAGACAAAAAGCAAATATCACATCAACATGTTTTAAATATTCACAAAGTTGACAGTTACCAAGAGTTTTGAGTCAAGGAAATTCCGATTTAACAAAAACTTTTCCTCGCTGTTATTCAAAATCACTTAATTTTCAGTAAACGCATTAGCACTGTACAAAGCAGAGCACACTGCAACAAAACATTCAATTTTAAATAAAGATATAATTAAAATATTATTCTCTTAATGCTGTCTTATTTTTCGTTCACGCGTTCGAATTAAGTGATAGTGGAACGTTTTCGAAATTAATATTTGGGGGAAAAAAACTTCATTTTACTGGCTTCGTCAGACACTGTCTGATGAAATCATTGTGCTGTTCGTAACATAAAAAAGTTAAATAAAAACTTATTATAACAATCAAGTTATATAAGTTAGAACCCAGTAGGCCGTGACTTTTTTTTTAAATAAGAGAATGATCTTTACTCTGTTAAGTAATTAATAAGGACTAGTTTTTGACGTGATAACGTCTTATAAATTGATGAAACACCAGCTGCACGCACGAAAAAGTCTAACGTCGTGCCTGTAACATGTATTATTAAATATGATATTCGAGCGGAATACGTTATCACGTTAAACTATCGTCCGTAAACCGGCTTTACAGACAACCAATTTTTATATAAGATTGAATTTGAAATGCAGTTAGGCTGTGACTTCAAACAATATAATCGTCGTTGGTTCTGTAATACCTCCTATGTGCAAAAAGTAAAATTTGCAGGAAAGGCCAAAAAGTGGTTATTTCAGCAATGGATGGTAAGAACTAGCAATTTCAGAGGTATATTACTAATTTATACTTATCTTCACTATTTTAATTAAGATGAAGTATTTTCTTAAAAAATATTTAACGTTAATTTCGGATTTATTGGCACATGGGAGGAATTATTTGATACAACTTTTCACATAAGAGTTATTTCCCCTTGTTGGTTACTGTAAAATTAATTTGGGAGGTATCACTAGTGTATAGAGCTCCGTTTCCTGAATCTTTTCATCTAAAAAACGTAAAATCTGCCAACTATGCACATAGGAGCTATTACAGAACCAACGACGATATATACTAATACAAGAATGACGTCAAATAATTTAACGATGTGTTTTACTTCATTTTAAAACGCAATAGGCATGAGTTATGTCTATATAGTGACGATACTTTTATTTGGCGACGGTAACATCTCGCTCAGTTGCGATTACAAAACACGTTGTCAAAAACAATTATCAACAGCGACGGTAGACTTTTGCTGATAAATTTCACATTCGCACTTTGTTCAATCTATGCATAGTAATTAAAGGTTTGGCAGTGTATGCAAATATTTTATTGCATCTATGAATTATACATAAGTCAAAATGACAAATAGAAATCATTTATTCATACCGTATTCTGTGTTTGCAAATACTATTATGGTAATCGAACACTGTGTACACGAATTTATTTGCAAGACTAATAAACATTTGAAAGTGCAATTTTTACTTCAGTGGGTCAGTCGGGTGATGAATACCTTCTAGGCGTTCAATTTGTTTGACGTAAATATTAGTTCAACGTAATGTGCATTGCAGAAAAGAACGATTCGATGTTCTAAAAAAGAACCGGGTATACAGTACGCGCCACGAATCTAAAAGGCTCGGAAGTTAGATGCGAATGCGGGCTTGCGCTTGTACAGTCCGTTGAAAAACTACAAACTCGCATCTCAACAAAACTAAAGTAGCAATAACAACTTGACAATATCGTACTCGACTGTACTTTAAAGCAGGAAAGCGACAAAGGCAACGAGCGATCACGGCCAATCACCGACGAGCGCACGTTCCGTGCAGGTAGCTGGGAGGTGGTGGGAGTCACGACGGCTCTAAAATGTGCCTTTGCGATTGCAATTAACAGTTTTCGGATTATTTCTTTAAGTTGTGCTATGAGATCTTCCTTTGTGCCAAATTTCAAGATTCTTTGTTAACGAGAAGTATCCTATGGGTTTTGATGAGTGATTTTTGAAGGTCGCTTTTAAGAAAAATGGTCTTAACGAACAACAAAGTGAGTTTAAGAAGGGTTCCGTTTTTATTGTTCAATTTGAGGTTTGGAACTCTAATAACTGATTTTATGCACCACTGGAGTTTACTCCTTAAATACGCTGTGTAATGTATTCCATCTCATTCTTTCGCACGTTAAATCCTACAGATATATATGTTTGTCTCTTTTGAAGCGGACTCGCATAACGTCACACTTGAAGCGGTGGAGCGTAACGCCTCACCAATTGATAATACGGGGCCTTATGACTCAAAATCGTTTCTTAAGAAGTAAATTCCAAAAATAACAATAATTCTAAACAAAAATATAATTATTATAAAGAATAATGCATCATTACAAATTATTCTCAAGTGAAACAATTATTTTAAGAAAACTAAAAAAGAAGAAAAGTCACAAAATAAACAATAGTTCGTGGCAGAAATTATAAAAACACGCCGTCACTTCTTAGAAAAGAAAAAGGTACACCGAACGAAACTATAGTTCTTCACAAAAAAAAAAAAACACATTATCTCGCGCAATCTTTTATTACAAAAGTTTTAATTAAAAACACCAGAAAACAATGTTAAAAGAAATATGTATTTTAAAAAAGTTTGTCGTTTGTCTTGAGGTCTATTAAAATAAAACTTTTCGGTGCATTATTCTTCTATATAACTTTACTAATTATGTTCATAAAAGACAACGGTCGGATTTTGTTTCGGTATACAAATTCGATAAGAACTCAAAGTAATAATAATGTTGTCTTCAACAATGCCTCGGTTTGATGTTAACAATTTAGATTCAAAAGAACAGACTTGTTTAATCATTATATAGGGTGGAAAATAAAGAGGAAATGGAAACAACATAAAACTGACGTGTTTCAGCTTTTATTGGTCCACGTATTCTGAACGTCTCCGGCAGGAATAGGTTTTAATAAACGGCAAATCGATAATGAAACACATTTCACAGATATTAATTTTCATATCGGTTATGTAATAATAAGTCCATATAAATTTATTTGTTCGACATATTATTATACAACGTCCTCTGATGACACGTTGAACCTTTCCAAAGGTTCACATTACTCTATACGCGTCAGATTATAGATATTGTATTTTATTTTTAAAGGGTGTTGGAAGTACACAATCGTAATTCGTAGACAAAAATAATGATGAAATTAACGGGATACAAGGCTAAATATAAAAACAATTTTTATTCACTAGAACTTCATTTAATGTCAACGTTTCGGCAAAAATTATTGTCTTCTTCAGGACCTTAAAAACGTCTAGTAAAATGTCACAACATTAAGGTCCTGAAGAAGACAATAATTTTTGCCGAAAAGTTGACTTTAAGGCTTGTTTTCAACCGTTATTTCAGAATTTTTTTTAATAACAAAATAATGTACAATGTTTTCAATTTTGTTACATGTTTTTACTGACATCGTAAACTAAGAAAAAAAAATTTTTGCTTAATTTTACGCCATTTTATAATTGTTTTTTTAACCTAAAGTAGACAACTTTAAATGGAGGTAGGTGGGTTGCGCGGGTGATAACGTCACGAGTCAACTGAATTATAAAAATTAAATTGGTTATTGTTTCGTAGGCTTGTGGCTCTATCCCGTACTAGAAATAAACATTTTTATTGATAAATAACAAAATGGCGGGTTTTAGGAAAAAAACACCGAGAAAATCGTGATTTTTCGTTGAAAATCGGTTAAAACAAATAGAAATAATTTTTATAATTAAGTAATTCTAGTACCGGACGGAGCTATTGTTGTGTAGAATACCCTGTGCAAAATTGAAAGCAATCGGTTGTATACAATTGTTTCAATCACCCGCGCCGCTTAGAAAAACGTAGTTTTGAAAAAAACGCGTTTAAAGTTTTAATTTCAGATTTCTTACAAAAAAATAAAAATGAATATTTACACTAATCAGCTATGCCTGGTGTATAATAAACCTTCCGTTTCTTCAAAGGCATCGTTTTCTGCTAATTTGTTTGCTCTACTCTGCGAGAGTATAAGGGTAACGTGATAACAATTGAGAGGTAAGAGCAGGTAAGAGTCTTACCGTAAGACCGTTGCTGCTCTCGACTATATGCTATAGCTTTGTAAATATTTTATATTTCGGACTAAAATTTTTACAGTATTTTCTCAATATATTATACTTACTAAAAATGTAAAAAAAAAATAAATTCGTTTTTTCAAAACCCGAACACCAGACTACGTCCTTAAATTAAGTTCTAGTGAATAAAAATTGTTTTTATATTTAGCCTTGTATCCCGTTAACATAAATACCAACGTGTCTTATTTTATTTTATGACAAAAATAATATGTCGCTTGCAGCATATATTATAAGACAGTATAAGCAACGTAGAATGTACCAAAACTTCTGTTCCGGTACAGTTTGTTACACATATTATGAGCGGATAATAAAATACAAAATATCGTGACAGCGTCGCATTCGAACAGCATTTAAATCTATATCAATTTTAATTGGTTAGTTGTCAAAAGTGGGTGCAAGTTAAAATGTTCATAAATGTATTCGTGCGCCAAATAGGTACTCCAATTACAAAAATAACGATTTCGTAAAAACTAGTCACATATTTCATAAATGAAATGAACAGTTTATATACAGTCTTAAAATAGTACTTATGTTATTAATTTCTCCCCTGTTTAGGAATCTGCGTTAAAAATATTTTTATGACTCATTAAATGCATACCCATAAAGCTATTAACAGCCCCCCTACATGATGTAAAACGTGTTTTACATGTATTCAGAACCATGTAAAGCAGATGTATAATAAAAAAAAACACGAATAATAATGTTGAATCAATACGATTACGCACCTAAAATATTAAACTCATTCTGAATATTTGTCTGTATCAGTGACGGTTCCTCTATACGAGTGCTGCATAGCTGCAGAACAATCAATTTTTTTAGAATTAATTATATTTAGCCAATATTTAATGTTAGGAAATAGGAAATCAGTTTAAAATTCATATTTTGTGAATTTTCGGGTGAAAAATAACAAATTATGGCAGGAAGAAGTTTTATTCAACTCATGCGCGTTATTCATATTTTATCATGCCTAAAAACCGAACCCTAAATAGCCATTTACCGACTGGTGACAATTACTTGTCATAACTCAATGAAAATTCCTACTAGCTCGGCCATTGTGGAGTAATGAAAATAAACGTAACTATTTTCTGAGTCGTAACGAAATAGTAGGTAACAACAACTCCCTGTTGTTACCCATTGAGACTAAAATTGAGAGGCCGAATGTTTTCGACATGGAGTTTATTCATAACCGGCTAACCTCAAACCAAAACATTGAATTGTGCTGTTTGGTGCTGTTAGTATTGACAGTTTTTTTTATAAAGAAATAAATAGATATTTACAACATCTCATTATAATTAAAACATAATAACGCGCAATTGTTGAATAAAATTACGGGCGCAACTTGTAGGCTAAGTCATGACCTGTCATGAATGACTTAGACTACTAGTTACGCCAATAACTATTACTTCAGTCGTGTGGTCTAAAGCACACTCGTTTTTTTATTCAAGATGGTTTTATATTAAAAGTAGTTCATTACATTCTGAATTTTTCGTTTTTTCGTCAATCCATCAATATTCTAGATAAAAGTTAGAAAATAAATTAATTCCAAAGCGAATGTGGAAAAGACTTTAATATAACAGAAGAACATCGATAAGATTAATATTCGTGCCGTGACGTTGAAAAAAGACTTGTCTGCGTATCATTGGGCCACGTATGTTATAAAATGATAAAAAACTTCCTTTATTAAAATGGAACATAACATAATGACGAATCGATATTATATATATAAAATGTACCCTATAAAGACAATTATAGAAAGAGTTGACTGTAACTTCTTCGTGATTATTTATTGACGAGGTCGTTGCTCCAACACGTCATAAATCGTTGCATTACAACTTAAAAACGAACCGCTATAAAACGATCTAATCCAATCAAGAAGCATTTAGACCCTATCTAAAAAAAATTGGTTGTCTGTAAAGTCGGTTTACGGACGATAGTTTTACGTGATAACGTCATAATGAAACATTGATGAACTTTTTGACGTCACGCAAGAAGAGAGAGAAATGCGTACAAGCCGACGCTTGGGCCGATCGTGCCTCTCTATCGCTTATACCGCGCTCTCGCTTGCACGCTCAGGCTCAGGCGGAATGTGACACTTTTTCGTGCGTGCAGAGCCGGTGTTTCATCAATTTATAAGACGTTATCACGTCAAAAGTGATAAATAATTTAGATACAAATAATTCGAAGATGTCTTTCCAAAACAATTGCGAAATACGACCACTGTCTTTAAAATAACTTTTCGTGCATATAATTAAGCAGCTGCGCGTCCCAACAAAAAGTCACATTTACACTGGGAAAAATACTTTTGGTATACAAACCGCAATCACGGTCGAAGTTCCAAGATAAAATACGCAAGGCTGTTAGGGTTCAGCGGATTTGGTTTAGAATTACAGGAACCTACATTTAAATTCCCTGTTACAAGTTTGATGCGTTTGTTTCAAAACGGATGAACCGATTTTAATGCATTTTTTTTAAATCGGTGTGGTGTATAATTTCGTGTTTACTTCAACGAAAATTTTTCGACAGATCTATGATTTAAAAAAGTATAAAAGACTAATTTTAATTCGTTAATCATCATTTAGGGGCACCTGAACTTAAAAATATCCCTAGAACTAGTGAAAAAGTGTGGTAGAGCTATACAGCAGTGAACATCTGTTATCGTAATATTGAGGTTATGTCCGTCCGGTATTTCAATGCGGAGGAAACAATGCGGTCGCCTTAAGAAGAATTTTGCAACAGGATATGTGCAATCACGATGCAGAAGAACAATCAATTTTGAAACAGATTGTAAAAAAATAAAAAGGAAAAACGTGTATTTTGTCGCCGTATGTTGCTGCCAATAACGTTTTTTCAAATGTCAAATATACGAATATTCCCGAGGCGACATCACAAATTGAACACAAAAATTAATAAAATGAAAATATAAATAGCCGCAAGGGTTGCTATTTCGCTCGTTACATTAAAAGAAAAATGTAAAAGGGATAAAGTAATAAACTTTATTCGAGGGAGGTTGCATTTTATTCTTCACAACCCCTGTACATAATAAAAGTTCGAAAGTATTAATTTAGACCAGTCTTAATTTTTCTTCACAAATTAATTTCGTGTTAAATTATAAAGTATATAGACTAAAAGAAGCTAATTTTATTCAATTGTGTTATATATGTTAATTACGGTCCCCTGGGGGAGCTTTTAATCGGAATTTGACTGTAAGCTGCTTTAACAGCTTATTACAAAGTCGTTACTAAAGCAAGTTCGACGGCAGTCAATAATCCTTTTACAAAATATAACAATAATTTGGAATTTAGCTGTGCATTCAAAAAGCTATGTCTGACACCTCGAATATGTCGACCATATTCGAGGTGTCAGACATACAAATTATGGCAGGAAGAAGTTTTACTTCAGTCGTGTGGTCTAAAGCACACTCGTTTTTTTTTCGAGCAGTCTCGATTTTAACTGCTTTTCTTACGGATAAACTGCGCAATGTCTTTTCTTTCCGGTCTTACCCTCAAATGTTGCTTAACTTTACACATTCTCGCAGTGTTCAAAGACGACCAATTAAAAGAAGTTTCACTCCAACCGCGCGCTAAGATAACACGCACTAGTGTATATAAATTAATTAGGCACGGATATGGAGAAGCGATACAACTTCATCTTTTACTTGGAACCAAGGTCACGTATCCGTCGGTGAGCACATCGAAGTGGTAATATTAAATTTGGCATTTAACTGTATAGTCGAGGTGGAAAGAGAAGGAACGTATTAATAAACCGATTATTTATACATAATATTATATGCAAACACAATGGCTATAGGCAGGTAGCTGAACGCAATCTACCGCAGAGAACATTAGTGTTCATAAATCAACTTTATAGCGATTAAATCTATATTTCAGAAATATTACAGTTTTATTTATATTACCTAGGCATAAAAAACGTACCGATATCATTATAATATCTACCTATAAGGCTTACGAACTCACGAAGCGAGGCGTCTATGTAAACATTTATGTCTTGGTTTACAAGAAAGGTATCCCCGTCTTCTTTCTTTAATTCACGGTTGGCGGTTTATTTAAAAATAACGCCTGTGATACACAGGATAGAAGATTCAAGTATGTCTAAAAGCCGCTGCACACGAGGCTAGAAACATTGCTTGGACTTCTGCTGGGTACGAAGCTGAAAAAGACGTCACTGCGGGCTCGTCTGCTAGCTCACAAGATACGTTTTAAAATTAGAACAGGGGCTATTTTTCTTGCTAGGTCCGCTGCTACGTATGAGCAAGAACCAATCAGGAAGCAGTATCTTGTCACGTGGGCGACTTGAACAAACACCCACAAACACTTTGCCATAGTGTTCTGTTAAGAGACAATAAATATTCACTTTTGTTACCGTGCAAGCTTGTAAAGACGTCTGGTGTGAAGCGAGCACACAATAGCAATTAAGAAAACCAGCGCTAGAAAACTAGTAGTGAAATCTAGCAAGGAATCTAGCGCCAAATCAAGCCTCGTGTGACTTTAATTGCAAAAATGGATATACAGCAAATTTGTCATATTCAAATTTCATGTGAAACAGGCTTAAAGCCCAAGAGAGTCAGAAAACACACGTGCTTCATTATATATTCAAATGTCATAAAAATTTAATTTTTACTTTAACATGTTTATGTAGGTCCGTTTTTTATTAACGCGATAAATTGAAAAGATATTAATAGTTATCTGATAGGTATTAAAAGGCACTATTACTATACCTACTTTTTTATGTATCCCATGCCAGAAAATCCAGAAAAGATGTTTTACGACGAAATTAATTATAAAAGATGAATAATTTTACATTTAGTTTTTTTTTTCTTCATGAATCGAATCCATTTAAAAATATTTCTATCCAACTGAATTTGGAATTATTATCTTCTTTCTTTCTCAGGAATAGGTTACTTTTACGATTTATGTAGGAAGTAAACAAAATCGATTTTTCTACTTCACAAATCAAAATACAAATAAGGAGGATGACATAAAGACAATTTTATAGATGAATCTTTTTGCGGTTAACTTGAAACTATGTTATATCCATATTTTCCAAAAATGATAAAAGTTCAACTCAAACGATGCGCTGTTGATAAATATTCAATCTAAAATTATCCCAAATCTAACAGTAAAGGAAAATCATTTTCCTCTTACATGTGCTGGGGTCTATAAACTAGAGCCTTACCACAGAGCTATGTTACTGGTTTAACACTTAATAAAACGGTACATCAATTTCAAATGTGAAATTTATAACGATAAGTAATCATGCTAGAATTTTTCAATCCTGACAATTTTCGTTCAATTTACACCTAATTCTCAATGTCCATGATTTTTTCAGATTTTTGTGAGAGATCGCTTAGGAAATATGGATAGGGGACAGCAATTTTTAAATTTGTTCTCCCAAAACTATTGAAAACTGAAAAAATAAAAATACCGCAAATCTATTGTTGAAATCGTGCTTCCACAAGCTTTCATTTGACACCCTACACGATGCCCCTGATATTTTTTTGAAGTGAAAACTTCTTTAGCGGCGCTGTACACTTTTTTTGTAATGGGTAAAAAATGTTAAACTCTCGTCAGGACACGTGACCTGATCGAAAATTCGTAAGACGAAAACTTTTGTACACTTTTTTTGTAATGGGTAAAAAATGTTAAACTCGCGTCAGGACACGTGTCCTGATCGAAAATGCGTAAGACGAAAACTTTTACACGCTTTTACATAAAAATGCAATCTATGATACAAACCACTTTGATCGAAAATTCGTAAGACGTTAATATTCAAGTTTTCACTTCTGCCGGCACTACGGGAGTGCAATTTTTTTTCATTTTACATTTCATCCCCTGAAATTAACCCAAAAAATCAAAATTCGACTTTTTATACTTCACGTCTGTGATTGGGCCAAAATTTAAACAGTTTCAGAGAAAATCGCTTGTGACAGACTGATACCGACGTAACTACGAACAAGTAACTACGAACTGTTATTATCAACAGGTAAATGAAGATATTTAATTAATTCGAATTTTATTAGATCGTTGGGGCATAAAAAACTTTAGACATAGCTTTTATACGACAAGAAAAACTATACATTTTACAAATTGGAAGCTTTTCTCCGCAAACTTTATGCGTATAAAACCGTTTCATTCTTTTAAAAATATTAATCAATCTTCTAAAAGTAAAAAAAAAACGCGACCGGAGAATATAATTCGTCTTTTCAGTTCGTGTAAAAGTAGTTAATGCTTTTCGATTGAATCTGTTCTACATGAAGAGTAAATCCACTCCAAGTTGCGCCGACTACGACCGCTCCCGTTATCAATCACAATCGAGCAGGGATAATATTTCATTATAAGACAATCCATTATCAATGTAAACCTTGCAAACAAACAATTCAATATAACATCGAAACGCTTTGCAAACACAGAACATCAGTAAATATTACATCGGTTATACCAATAAATTTATAATAGTTGAGCTAAGATATATTACGAGGAAACTTTCCTTTTTGGAACAAGATTAAATCTGAGCTCAAAATCAAAGATTACCGATTACTTCATTTAGAATCAGGTAAAACTTCCATCAGATGAAATAAAAACATTTTGGTATACTTGTGAAAGATAACTCTAATAATTTAGAGAGATGATGATCCTGTTCAAATGTTGGAAGATTCTAGATTCTCCGAAGATGGCATAAAGATTGCCGAAACGCCAGACAATAAAATGCAATAAAAACCTTCAGTATTTGCTTTGTTCATCGATCCTATGCCACCAGGATTCTTCCTTTTTAATCTTCCAACATTTTGGTATACTGTTAAATATTTACGTTTTGAGAAATGTCTGTTTTATTATCACTTAAACGAGGGCCATCCCAAAAGATGAATGAAGAACTACAACTCTTCGTCTCGTGGTAGGCCTGCTGACAGGACATTGTGCCCTGAAAGGACACCTCCAAAGAATCGGACTGTTTAACGGGGACGGGGACTTAAACTGCAATAAGGAGACGGAAACAGCGTATCATATTCTGTGTGAATGCGAGGCTTTGGATCGTAGAAGACAGATAATCTATGGGCAATGTAGAATGAGACCGGAAGACTATATCAGTCACCCAGTCCAAAGACTGCACAAGGTAGTGGAAGGAACGAGGATACTGGATCGAGTGATAATAAGAGGTTGGGAAGATAGCACAGTAAGCGGTGTTCCCGGTGACAAACAGACTCCCGTTAAATTAAAAAAAAAATCACTTAAACGAGTTCAAGTATACATTAGAGCTTTAACTCAAGCTTTTTGTTCAAGTAAATAAATTGAAGAGTTCTATTCAGACGTTAATCAAAGATTTCAAGCTTTTTGTATATCGACCTATAACAGAAGTCAATGTGGAATGACCAAGTGTAGTAGAAACAACTCAATTTAAATTTGATTCTTTAAAACAGACAGCTCGCAGCATCAGAGACGTCTCCCGCTGTTTTACGATGAATTTTATGACATCTTTTGAATGTTTCAAATGTCACGACGCAATTTGCATAGAAATAGGTTTTATTACGCCAAAAAAAAAATAATTCAACTTGCAAATGTGAAACAAATGGATAAAATATTTACACTACGTAAAGAAGAAGACATCGCTGAAAAGTCGCGCCACATTTAAACACCCCATGATGATGTGGGTAATGATGATGATGATGATGATGATCCCCGGAGGCAATTGTGAAATCAGGCGACAACTCGATGCCGCTGGGGGGCGGCGTACGCGCGTCGCAACGTACCGTAGTAGTAGATATAAAAACCGTTTCTTTCTTTCATAGTCCGACCTCTAGTGGCGTCGTTTTCTTCCGCATCCGCTCTGATATCCAACAAACGGATAGTATAGCGGGGAATCTCTCCGAAAGAAGAGAGAGGAAGAGAGATGCCGCCGCCGCAGTATTTAAAAAAGTACACTATTGATTTTTCAAGGCGCATTAAAATTTAAATTCTCATTATTACAACACAATACTCACTGCATATAAAATACTCGCACAAAATCTTACACTTTCCGGCGATGGATTTAAAAAGCACACTCGCGTTTAAGCACACATCACAACAATGATTAATAAGAACAAGAAGACCGCGTACGATGAGGATGACACGGCTGTGATATATTTGAGAAGAAATTAAAAAAACCGGCACACGGGGGCAACGGCACACGCGTTCTTCGCCAAAGCACAGCTCAATCTGACGGACGAAAACAGACTTTGGCTACGACCGGATCAAGCAGCCGCGCTCGTTGTGTGAAGACGATGGCCCCTACCTAGGTCGCGGCGTCGGAGTCGCGGGTACGTTAACCGACACTCCGCGCATGCGCACTCGCGATACGCCGCTCGTACTCGCTGCGTATAGTATATAGAAACGAGTTGTGTGTTTTTGTCGATCGCTACCGAACTTTTCTCATTTTGTTTTCAATTGACTCGTAAGCGCGCGAGACAGAGACAGTGGTTTGTATCGTTACCGGGTTTTGCTGGTGAGGAATCGTCGCTTCCGACACCCCCGCTGTTCGTTTTCATGTGCCTCAACGTACCTCTACATATTTGAGTTGTCTTCGCCGCGCACCTTTGCAATAAGAGATAACGAATACGGGATAAAGTGAATGTAAGATAAACTTTGGAATCTTTTTATTTCCCTTTTGATAGTCATTGTGGATGAAAAAAGACAACTTGACACATACTGCGCGAAAAAAGATTTTCCAGAACATTTTAGCGACAAATCAGTTCAACGCGTAGCCACGAAACGCGCGCCACGAATCTAAAAGGCTCGGAAGTTAGATGCGAATGCGGGCTTGCGCTTGTACAGTCTGTATTGAAAAACTACAAAATCACATCTCAACAAAACTAAAATAACAATAACAACTTGACAATAGCGTACTCGACTGTACTTTAAAGCAGGAAAGCGACAAGTGACAAAGGCAACGAGCAATCACGGCCAATCACCGACGAGCGCACGTTCCGTGCAGGTAGCTGGGAGGTGGTGGGGGTATCAACGGCTCTAAAATATGCCTTTGCGACGCTGCTGTGACTAACTTCCGAATTTTTTAGATTCGTGGCACGTATTGTAACAGTGTATTATAGTGCCCGCGGTGAGAGTTGAAGCCATGCACGTCATCAATAAATATGGTAGTACTTGTCCGCAGACAGTGGCGTGTGGAATAAATTCGACATATTTATTTATAGCGTTAGAATGTAAATAAACATCGACGCACATGGATCTCCGAAATAGCCAATAGCAAGCTAGAAGACGGGCGCAATGCGTTCACGTGACTATAACGCGGTGGCTTCATCTTTCGCCGCAGCTATTCTACGCCTCGAGGGCCGAAAGTTTGATAATCATGGCCCTTGTGGTGTATACTATTTTTCTTCATACCTCGGTCGTAAATACGCTTATTAAATACATGGATTAAATAATTACTTATTAATTACATAAAAAACAGATAAACTCCAAGCAATCAGCTTTGAGGTTATACGTAAAAGCACGAATGACAGCTGTTCGAGACTATTAGCTAAAATGTAATACGGTGGCTATGGAAACGACATCTAAACAACAGTTGTTTTTCTTTACTGCCGCCCGAACGCACGTGCTTCCCGCATCAGTGTGTGTAATCCCACCCGTCTTGCAAGTGATGCCGAAAGTATGTACTTTCGATCGAGGTATTTATTTTTTGCACACCGTCTGTAGAATACCCGCTTTCAATGCGTGCATAACGATTAAAATAACACTAGTGCGCAATGTAAAAGAAACGCATGCTATCTAACCAATTCCACTGTGACTTTCATAGACCATCTAAGCTAAAAATCGTCTTCATTACGTCTTTGATAGCCAAAACACCGTTTTGTTACCGCTTTGCAGACTTCAAATACATATTTAAAAAAAAACACTTTCAGAAATTAACTATGAATAAAATATGTGGAGTTATATTAATTTAATAACAAAACAAAGTACTATTATTAAATGCATTAGACATGTACGTTTTTTCAAAGCAGTAATTGCTTTTCACTATTTCCATCGCATGTTTCTATAGATCCGTATCATTTTAAATTTCTATACGTAACTACCACTGAATTTTTAGTTTGAATATTTAATAACAGACTTGTTTTTTATGTAAAAAATAAAACAAACCAGTTTATGCCGGTGGGGAATTAATTTTTTAACAGTATCCCACAGCACTGTCAAATCTTTTTTCTACGGCAGAATGGATCACCGTATATTCTCAAATGGCTATCATTTTCCTTGCATTTTCACAGAGAATAGGTAATGGCGGCCGGTGGCCAAAGAGTGTGGTAGTGCGCAAAATGTGAGTCCCTACAAGTCATATACATATCTTCCCTATACGTAACTCGAAAAAATAAATTGCACCTATGTATCTCGAAACAAGCAACTCAAAATTAGAATGAATTTTAACCTCTACAAGTCGAATATTTTCTTACAAAATCCGCCCAAGTCGAAATCCTTCAAAAGTCGAATTTTTTGGCGTCTCCTTTAAAGTTCAACTTACGGAGGTTCTACTGTAATACAATTTAAAAATATTTGTAGTATCTTAAAATCATGCCTATATATCAACGTACTATTGGGTTAGAAGCGTGGGCCACTTGATAAATTAAATATAGGTAAAGTGATTGTCCCACGCTTTTAAGCGTCATTGAAGAGAAAGAAATTATTTTTCTACTTTTTAGTGAGTGTATTTTTTTAGCTCTATTTAAAACTATAAATTATGTCAACGTTTACGGTACTACTTCATGGTAGGCATTTTGTCTTATTTTCAAATCTTTGATTAACGTCTGATTAGAGCTCTTCAATAAATAAAATTATCGCCTTTTTCAGACAAATATATTAACAAAAAATATATAAATTCAATACATTAACGTTTCGGATTTATTTTATCTTATGTTGTGCCAATATCTTAATATATAAAAATAGTTGGCAAAACCAAAAGTGCACATCCCGCAAGTTTTCCACTGTATGATAAAAAAATAACAATTAAAAAATATTTTTAATAAATTTAAAAAGATTTAAAAATTTAAAGAAATAAATAATTAAAAATTGAAAAAATATTTTTTTTTAAGTTTGCAAAAATAAAAAAAATTAAGTACTATACATAATATAATATATAATTAATATCAAGTGGAATAAAATAAAACAAAATAAAAAGAAAAAAAAAGAAAAAAATCAATGATATCGTAAGGAATCGAACCCAGGACCTTGCCCTTGGCGATCCGACGGCATAACCATTACGCCACGGCTGCCTAATACGTATAGTGGTGTTATCACGGTATACAAGTGTAGCACTTGTTTTATGGATTACACTATGTTTAGCCAGCAATTATTATATTGTTTTTAAACTATTAATTAGCTGTCAAAAATAATAAAAAATAAAAAAAATATATGAGAAATATATTATATATAATATATAAATATTAAGTGGAATAAAATGGAATATAAAAAAAAAAAAATTCTTATGTCAGCGGGAATCGAACCCGGCACCTTGGGATTACATGACTTACGCTTTAACCGTTCGGCCACACCGATGCCGTACAACGCCTTTGTTATTATGGTATAGAAGTGTAGCAGTTATTTTACGTATCATACTACATTAATTGAGTATATTTATTATGTTTTTTGTTTTTTTATTTTAATTAGCTGTCAAAAATAATAAAAAAAAAAACTGTTTATAAAAATTAAACTACTGAACACATTTTAGTGAATTTAAATAGGGTTCTGGTCTGATAGTAAACAAAGTGAATAAAATATAACCCAAGGGGATCCGACCAAAATTGCGATCTGTAGAGTCGTGACGTACGTACATACGTACGTACGTACGTACGTACGTACGTACATACGTACAGACCAACCGACAACTGCTGTTTGTGATTTTCAATTACAATTTTAATAGTATTTATGAACTCGAATTGATTTAAAAATGGTTCTGTTTTATAGATCAGAATCTCCTCTTTTCAAAAAGTTTCATTTTGAATGGATTTCGTGTGAAATTAACTTAGATATAACTTCTTATCTGAACGAAAGTCAGCTCTGATGCACAAAGCGATAATAAAGCACATACCGCTAGTTTAGCGGTATGTGCAATTACGTGTCACATGTTTGTCCGCGATGAACTCCTAAACTACTGAACCGATTTTAAATTTGATTTGCACACCGTGTGCAATTCGACCCAACTTTAAAGATAGGGTGGCTTACATTTCAATTTATAGTCGCAATATTATTTTATAGCAAATTATTTGTCTATTCCTTGACAGTCATAATACAACCATATAAGATGGCGAACCTGTTGACTGGATTGAGTGAATATTCAATAGATGGCGCAACGAACTTAACAACCATATAAGATGGCAATACCTGTTGACTGGATTGAGTGAATATTCAATAGATGGCGCAACGAACTTAACAACCATATATCTAGATCGAGGATGTAAAAAAACTGAATATCGTTTAAAACTGCTCGGCACGACGGCGCAGCCGGAGTGCTCGACATACACACATATACGCCCATGCATATTTTAAAATAGCTAGCAATTAATAAAATAGATAGATAGATGTTCCAATTAAATTGTTTTATTATTTCACTTTATACGTAGCGAAGCACGTACAGGGCCGCTAGTAGTTTATAAATTATCAATTGTGAGTCATTTCAGAGCTTTAGACGATATTTTACTTAACGAACTTGCTTCAAGTATCACCAAGTACTACGCCTAAAAACTGAAGTTCTCCACAGAAATTGACTTGTTATATAACGATACCACACACTGCTGGAAAAGTAATTAACGAGCTCTTCTAGCTTCTTCCTTCCCTGTTAATTAAAAGATTTGCATTGCTTCAGGAGTTTATTTTTTCGACTAGGAAACATAACTTAGTGAAAGGAGACTTTCATTCGATTTTTCGTTACGTAATACAAGTTCCTTTCCAGACGACCGTGTTTCTGACCTCTTGCGTTAGACGTTCCGTTATCTTGATCCTTATATCCTGATGGTCCAATCTTCCCGTCTCCCGGTTTTATACGTCGACTATTTAATTAGACTTATTTTTAAAAAGTTCGCTGAATAAAAGTGTAAAAGTTATAACAAAAACATAATTCCCTCAAATCTTCCAAATTCGATTAGCTTCATTTCAACTCTTGTTAACTTTATTTATTATTTATTTATCAATTGTATTAGCACAAATATGTAACACGTATCCGAGAATCGATGCAACCGAAGTTGATATTTTGTTGTTTGCAGGAATTATTAACTTTCCTGCTAGTGTTGCAGGAAATGTGTTTGCTTGGCAGGAACAGCAATTACGCGCAGGGTCTAACACCATTTAGTTAACGGAGAGAGAGAGGGACAAAGAGAGAAATATGAGGAGACGACGAAGAGAGACAAGATCGCGAGTCTCATCCCGGAGGAAGAGAGAGAGAGAGAGAAAGGATTGAGGCTCATCCAGTACTATAGGTACTATAATATGATAGATGTTAGGCGGTACGCCTGTTTGATTTAGAAGGATTACTTTGCAGAAATCCACGACTGTTTAATGAACTTAATTCGCGCTAGTGCTAGAGATGTGTAATTAAATTAATGCGCTACATATTTGAACAAGCTTTTCCTCGTCCCTCGGCCGCTCACCGTATTTGTGCGCTGAATCATTTATTACCTTTATCATTTATAAATGAAACGTGATATTAAATATGCACACTAATTAAAGGATGAGTAATTCACCCAATAGAAATTCTACATGCGTTCAACTTTTTTTCCACGCCATATTTAATGTTACTTTAATCAAACAAAATATTGATGAACCTACTTATTTTAATAATTTCGTACGGTAGATTTGATTGAAATCTATCAAAAACAATATTAATTTCGAATCGACAACAAAATATATATCTGCGAAATTCTAACACTCACATTATTACAATAATACCGAGCGGGGTGGCGTGAGAGCACTAGACTCGCATTCGAGAGGTACCGGGTTTGAATTCCGGCGGGGGCAGACGTGGCTGGGAGTTTTTCTCACTGCCTGTCGCCGAGAAACGGTAATTCCTGTACCGGCCATCTTGTTGAGATTTTCCATTGTTTCTCTCAACAATTCCAGACAAATATCGAGATGGTTCCTTATTCAAGATCATGGCCGATTACCTGTCAAACTCCTATGCTCACAATTTGCCTACCTTATCCTAATTTCCTAAAAATTCCTTCTTTCGCCCATTGCTATTAAATAAGTTTAAAAATTCTAGAAAATAACGGGAAGTGTGGTAGAAAAATATAGAAATGGTGCGAATGGCGTCTGTTATGACATTAAGTCGAGAAATGGACATTAAACGCATTATTATTATTTTGTGCTTTTTTCTTTAGAAATAGAAAAATAGTCGAAAACTAGATAATGTTGGAAGGTATCAACTCTGTATAAAATAAAAATGTCATATTCGGATTTCAGCGAACTCGAAAACATATTTCTAGAGCTTAGGATTTTTTAAGATTGTGGATTCAATGGATATCCCTATAACTAAAACCTCGCTAAACATATCTGTAGCTAAAAAATCTATTGGTTATGCGCCCATGGACACTTTTTCTTAGTGACCTTTAAACTATAAAATAAAATCATTTTCGATCAATTTAACCGAGAACCAAATCCCATTAGGTTTGTGTGGGGCCCGTTTCTGTCATTAAAACAGTTTACTGTCGAATAAAGCGGTTCATAGATGACGCTTCGGTACGCTAGACTTATTTTAAATCACAAATTGCTATTCTCTTTGTAGTTTAATTATTAAGATTATTGAAATTGTTTAGGTTCGCGGTTATCCGAATGATCCACGGCTTGTTACTAATTTGTATTCGAAAATGAAAAGAGTGTTGATTTTTTTCCCACAAGAATAAACATTTAATATCTTTTCTGTTCGGTTTCTGTTCATGAAATTAATATCAATTATTCAAAATCAAAGTACATTTATTTATTACAAAACGATTTTATCAGAAAATTGCCAATGGCAATAAAATTTATTAGCTCAGGCAATGGATTTGTTCCGATTAAAAATACAGATTATAAACAAATTAATTCTGAGATAAGAATCACATTAAAATGAACACTGAAAGCAAGTGTACCTATATACATATAATAACTGAAAATTATTGTTACGTACACAAAATTTGTTTTTCGAACCACCCAAAATCAAATATTAAACATTATCATAAAACTGAAAGGTCCACTTTAAATATTGGTGAAAATTTTTTTAAAATCGGATGAGTAGTTTCGTTGGTTACCTCCGCTGCACACGAGGCTGAATTTGCTACTAGGTTCCTTACTAGTTTTCTAGTTTTCTTAATTGCTATTATGTGCTCGCTTCACACGAGACGTCTTTACAAGCTTGCTCTGCAGGTAGATTCGGTGCGCGCGCAGTGATATAACGGTAACAAAAGTGCACGTGCATTGTTTCTGAACAGAACTATGGCATAATGTTTGTGGGCGTTTGTTCAAGTCGCTCACGTGACAAGATACTGCGTCCCGATTGGTTCTTGCTCATACCTAGCAGCGGACCTAGCAAGAAAAATAGCCCCTGTTCTAATTTTAAAACCTATCTTGTGAGTGAGCAGGCGAACCTGCAGTGACGTCATTTCCAGCTTCGTACCCAGCCTACCGGCCAGCAGAAGTCCGAGCAGTGTTTCTAGCCTCGTATATGCAGCGGCCTTTACATCCAAATTTACAGATTTTACCTCTTATAATATTAGTAGATTGTACCTATTGTTTTATTTATTTTATGGTCAACTTTTCTTTCGGGTGTGCGGAATCCTCTGCGCACGAAAAATCCCCGATGTTCTGCATGCTATACTACTAATAAAGCTCACGTAGAAGTTCGCAAAAGTCCGATTTACTGAAGTAGGTGCGGACTAAACTGCAGCTATCTATTTAATTAAAGCGAAAATGTTTCAAATTGTGTTATAAATTAGCGCAAACTGTTTTAAAACAGTCCTTGAAATAATTACTACTTATTAAAGCTTATATTGGGGTGAATATAATAATTTACGGACAGTCTAAAAGGACTCTTCTAATAAATATAGTTTCATTTTTGATTAAAATTTGTGAACTTTGATATGTTTAGATGCTTCTAGCATCCGGTTTGAAATATTTACACCCTCAATAAAAAATTCATAATTATTATAAAAACTAAAACAAATTATACAACACAGTAGTGATGTGTTGCTCCTGAGCGAGTCGTTCATAATGAACGACTCCCTTTTCATAGCGGAGCGAGTCGCTCTTTTTTTTGTGAATGACTCACTCCGAGCGCCATTGCTCTGTGCTGAGCTGTTCCGTACTATTGCATTAGCACATTTACAGAGCGCACACAGCACAGGCCACAGAGACACTAGTGAATTTTGCACGTACGGAGTTATCTTTGCTGAGTCATTTAATGTTGAATGACACACTGTAAGTGTCATAGTACTAATCTTAACAGTGACTTAAACCATTCACATTGACGTCGTTGACAAAGATATAATATTGTAACAATAAACGTTATTATTGTTCAGCTTTTATTATACTTTATAGTTTATCCGAAATGCGAATAATATAAGATCAGAATCATATTAAAATGAGCTCAGAGCTGAGTGTGTATATTGTGCTAAGTGACTCCTGAGCATGCATAATGACAGTTCACACCTCTGCAGTCTGCACTCTTGTGTAGTGCGTACTGTCTAGTGTCGACTCGCTCTGAGCGACTCTTTTTAGTGAGCGGAGCGCAAGGAGCCAGCTCCCAATAAAGAGTCATGCCGACACATCACTACAACACAGAGCTCACTAATATAGCATACGATGAAATTTTATCATGAATTATTAATAAGTCAATTGATTTCATCGAAGTTGTCTACAAAAATATTTATAGCAATATTTTATATGGTTTGAATATACTGATACCAAAATAATGGAAATACAAAGAACGCTAGGCAGGTCCGTTGCGAGTTGCGACGTAAAATGCATTGTTTTAAATACCGAATTAGAGTGCTGTGGTTCGTGTGTCGTTTTGCCGATAAATGAAGTAATTTGGCCGTCAACTAGTTAAAAAGAAACGACGACTAACACTTACTTTAACTAGATTGTTGAATCAACTTCCGCCACTACGCTCTCCCTTTATTAGAAACTAGGAACCGGGTCCGGGGCTTCGCCCGAATTTGTAGTTTGCCACCGTGTTTTCGTCGACTTACTTTCAGCCCCGGATCTAGGGAGGGCAAACCGGGGAATCAACCCCGGGTACCAGTTTCAAGGGGCGTTAAAATCATAATATAATATGGTTGAAAACCATATTAGTGGAGTGCCGTAATACACAAAAATCTAAAAACCTCGGAACACGGTTCGACTGAATGGATTTTCGTAAAACCTTTTCGATTGCATTGTTAAAAGGCTTAAACATAAAAGTTTACCCATCAAAATTTGCCGCTTTCGATTTCAACAATATATTGCAACAACTAATAGAAAAATGTGATTTGTGAGTTTTTTTTTAAGTAATTTATCTCAACTGATGGAGAGAGGGGCCCGCCATTTGTTTCTGCCCCGGTTCGAAAAAAACCGTAGATCCGGGGCTGCTTACGTTGCAAAATCGGTCTCCACGAAAAGCGCGTTCACTTTAACGCGATAAAATATAGCTTAGGTCCATCCTGAAGGTTCATTCTATATATCGGTGACAAAAATTTTGAAATCGGATGAGTAGTTCCAGAGATTATACCCTCCGCGTGCACTAAGACTCACAAAATTTGCACTCTCTCTTCATATACGTAAGGTGCACATATAGGGAAATTAACATTGGGAAAAAATGACTGGATCAGAGTGAGCCTTGAAATCTTGTTTTTCAATTTGACAGATAATATTCTTTTGCAAAATCAATGTGTATACTACCGAAGAAAATATTCAAATGATTACAACATAATCGGACTTTTTTTATTAATGGGACATTAAATTCCCAAAAATACTTAAATATGGTGCGAGATCAAATATCTCCGCCTATTCGTGTTGAACCTAAAGACATTGGGTCACTGATTTACCGACGCGCATATGTCATACCATTCAGACAATTTTTTAATGAAATGTTTCAAAACAAATGGAGTTGTTTTTTTGTTTTATTTTTGTACAAAAAAATTACAATAATGATTTATAAGAGCTTTTTTATTATTAAAGAAGCCAAGTAAAATAAAAATAAATCAGAAATCCTCAAGATTACCACGATAATTCAATAGAAATAACAATTAATGCAGTCATGGGCCATGGCTAAGTCTGATGCAAGTATTTTTTTCCCAATGCTAATTTCCCTATGTGGACCTTACGCGTTTACATACTGTAGATATGTCGTCCAGATCGCGAAATTATAAACTTATTACGGATCTGTAACAGAACACTTCCATGCATAAACAGCCAGATTTACCTTACAAATTTTCGCCAAAGTACAGTGAGTTCAATCATTCATGAATTTAATATTATACGCTGTTGGCTCGAGTATATTGTTCGATTGTTCCAATTCGGACATATATCGGTTCTCCGCGGATCGTGTTGGCTGACGTTGTATCGCATGTTAAATTCGCCGTGTAATAAACCACACAGGTTATCGCTGTAGAGGTTGCCTCGCATGTAACGGGCTAAGCTAAGGCTATCGAGGTGGCTTTGTGTATTTATAAAGAATACAATATCGCTTTTCACAGGCCAAAGTGGCTCACGTCGATTTATTAAAGTGAAACTTTTATTCTATCGCCCCGAGTTTTTCTGGCCGTCTGTTGCGTGTCGCATTACAGGCGGCCGCGGAGTAGGGGTAAAGTGAAAGGCGCTCGGAGTAGGCGCTCGGTAGAGCAGCCAAGGCAAATATGGCGGCGCCCATGGTTAGCATCAGCTGACCGTGTAGTATGTATAACACATAGTCAGTCTGTCATGCGGGCAAGTGCTGTACAGTGTTTACATGTTTTTATTCGTGTATTCATGTGAAAATTGTTGTTTATAATTAATCGTGATAAGTGTCTACAATCCAACGGCTACAATCCAATAAAAGTTTCACTTGCGTCGTGGTTTCTTAAAACTACACAACTGTTTTTGATATTTCTGTTTCGCAGAAATGTGTTCTTTAACGTTCGCTTCATACGAGGCTCTTAGAAACATTGCTTGGAATTCTGCTGGGTACGAGGCTGGAATGACGTCACCGCGGGCTCGCCTGCTGGCTCACAAATTTTAAAATAAAAACAGAGGCTATATTTTTGCTAGATTCTCTGCTTGCTCTGAACAAGAACTAGGATCAGGAAACAATATCTTGTCACGTGGACGACTTGAACAAACGCCTACAAACCAACACGGCGTCAATCTGCTCAGAGTCAGACAATTAAATGTATGCAGACAACAGATGCGTTTATATTTGAACTGTCACTGCGCGCGCACCAGATCTATATCCACAAAACAGCTTGAAAAGACGTCTCGTGTGTTCAGAGACAATAAACATGCACTTTTGTCACCGTTCTATCACTGCGCGCGCATCGTATCTACCTGCAGAGCAAGCTTGTAAAGACGTCTCGTGTGAAGCGTGCGCACATGGCAATCAAGAAAACCAGCACTAGAAAACTATAGTAGTGAAATCTAACAAGGAATCTAGCGGCAAATCCGACATAAACCACTTTGTTTTGTGACTACGGATAAACATAATAACATATATACATGCACACTATACGATATATAACCCTTTGCATATAAATCCTGAACACAGCGAACGAGCAAACGAAACGATATAAAAATATGCTCATATCTTATCTAGTCCTTAGAAGAAAATAAAGGCGACCGAATGCTTTCAGTTTGTATAAAATTAGGTAAAACTATATAAACATTTTCTTGGTGGTTTCCACTGTGCTTAAACAATTTCAAGCTCTATTTTAATTATGTATTATTGACTAGCGGTCCCGCCCGGTTTCACCTGGGTGCAAAAGAACGAATGGGGATGGGAGGGACGTGAGTACGCACATTCATCTTACTTTACGGAGATGAATGTTGTGTCTAAATTTCATGATGATTGGAATTACCGTTCAAAAATTTTTGTCGATAAAAAGCAGTATTTATATTTTTTTTTAAGTAATAAATTTATTTTAATAAAATAAATATTTAATTGAAAAAAAAAACTGTAGGAAAATTATTTTTATATAGGTGCCTATAGTTGTAACAGTTTTCAAATGAGCTATTAATTAAATTTATTTAATTTTAATTAGGTAGTTGTAATAAGATTTTAAAAACCTAACCGAATCTCACCCAATCTCACGTGGAGGAGAGGGGGGTCTCGGCAAATATCACGTAATTTTTTTTCCGCAAGAAAACTGAGTTAAATTAAGTACATAATAGTATATTGTGCAACTAGTGCGACAATGCCGCACGAGTTGCACATACTATTTTTTATTACGAAAAAATTAAAATTCCTAGAACAAATGTTAAATTTTAAAATACACATTTTTTGCTGGTACATTCAGTATTGGTAACTATGGTAACTCTGAATTTGCGTGCGGCAAACAATAATTTCAGTGCGACAAATAAAGTTTCCGCACGCAAATGAAAATAGCTACTTTTCAACCGTAACAGCATGCGTAAACATACCACTTTTCCCGCATGAGTAATAAAAAAAATATTTCTCCACTAAAATTACAAATACGCATTTTGAAAAATCTCACGTAAGATTAGAGAGGGGGAGAGCGGGGTCGAAATATCGCCGAATTTGTCTCAAGTAATGTGTGAACGTACCCTTCACTGTTTGTGCAAGGAACGAGAATACAATACTGGATCAGGTGGTACAAGAGATTGGGAAGTGGTACAATAAGCTCAAAATCCTGCTGTTCATCCGACGTTAGGAGGATTCCCGAAGCAAAAAAAATAACACATGTTCTTTTAACTCCCTGATACACTAGTTTTTGTTGGCGTTGATAATAGTATATTGTGCAATTAGATCGACAATGCCGCACGAGTTACACATACTATTTTTTATTACGAAATAAAATAAATTGAAATTAAAATTTTATTACGAATTAAAAAAAGAAATTAGAAGTAATAAAAATTAAATTAAATCATTAAAAAGTTAAAAATTCAGTTAAAATTGTTAAAATTGTCAAGAATAAAAGTCCATAATCGAAAATTTTAAACTCAAATCTGCTTCAAATGACAGTTTGTTTCGTTGACATTAACACCGTTATTATTTTGTTTTTTTCTTTGAATTTGTGTGCGGCAAACAATAATTTCAGTGCGACAAATAAAGTTTCCGCACGCAAATGAAAATAGCTACTTTTCAACCGTAACAGCATGCGTAAAGATACCACTTTTCCCGCATGAGTAATAAAAAAAAATACAAAACACGCTGTGTTCTTGAAGAAAAAACAAGATAAGTAGCAACGTTTGCGATCAGTTGGTACAATTTTAAAGATTGAAAATACGATGAACGAATTTATTCGATGTGTGCAGTTTGCTTCGTCAATGTAAATGAAGCTTTCAATATAGCGTCGATGTGTACCTTTGTTACAAGCAAAGCGGTAGCCCGACTGGTGTCTGCATAAACATATTTTTATCTGATACAAATAAAACAAACAAAAAGAAACTTGAATTAATGTATATGTTGTATAAAATAAAGCACAATGTAATCAACAACAAAAAAATATATATTGTCAAAGCATACCCCGTTTAACGTTGGGGAAACGATCCACAAAACAAGTGCTTAAGTGTTAAAAGTACATTGATATATAGCGACACTCAAGGGACTTGTGCACTTTGTGGTGTTATTGAGAGTTGACGTTAAACGGAGAGAAGAAATAATCCATGAATATTTTTTTACTATAATATGTATTTACTCATCCTAACAAACAACAGACCTTTCTTAGAATCTTCAGTACGCATGGTGCCGACAACAAAGCAACAAAATAACAACCAAGTACTGTTCATTGCTTAATGATGATGTATTGTTGTCGTTATGTAGAGTGGGTGCGTCGTTATTTAGAGTGTATCATTGTATGAGCAACAAGGTAAACCAACTAGAGTTAAGTAATTTCGACGTTTTAAGGAGTTTGTCGTTATATCGAGTGACGTCAAAATAATGGAGTTTACACTGTATAGGTATATTATTTTACCGGTTGAAAGCAAAACAGGAAACAAGATTTTCAAAAAAAAGCTTGATAGCTTGATAGCGGGTGGCTCCGTCTCAAAACTAAGTTTCAAATCAAGTAAAAACGATAAAATATTCGGCTTAGCCGATTTTTATTGAGTTCAATTTTTCATCGCATTGTTACAATGTAGGAATGTTCGTTTTTCTTTTTATATTAAATAGAAATTTGCATTACTTACATTTTCATTTTTTCCGCACATATCATACTGTAATTGTAATGAACGTACCTGAAACAAAAAAAAAATAATATTGTTAGAATATATTAGGCACTTCTAACTTATTTATTAACTTACATATAAACATACGGAATCACAAAATTGCTCTCAGGACAATAAAAAGTAATTGGACAAATACAAATCTTTGATTAACGTCTGAATAGAACTCTTTAAATAAATAAAATTGTCGACCAATTTTTTTTCAATATTGACAAAAATTATATAAAAATATAAATCAAAATAACAAAGGATGACGTTTTCTTTATATTTACGTGCATCGACCTTTATTATTTTGATTTATATTTTTATATAATTTTTGTCAATATATGGTCTGAAAAAAAAAATTGATCGACAATTTTATTTATTTAAAAAGTAATTGGTCGATAATTTTATTTATTGAAGAGGATATCCCTATATATCTAAAATCTCGTAAAACATATCTGTAATTAAAAAAAAGTGATCGATAATTACTCGAGAAGTAATTGACCGATGACGCCAAAATTATTCATGCATGTTTGAGTCAACATAGACATCATTTTTGAGAATTTTCAGCCATCTATGTGCGGTCATTTTTTAGTAAAAAAATGTTTCGGATAAAATTGGTTGTCTGTAAAGTCGGTTTACGCGGACGATAGTTTTACGTGATAACGTATTCCGCTCGAATATCATATTTATAATAATACATAACCTAAATTTTAGTAGCTGTGAAACTATATTTTTACCGACTCTCTATCGCTTATACTGCGCTCTCGCTTGCACGCACAGGGTCAGGCGGAACGCTACACTTTTCGGAACGTTGAACTTTTTCGTGCATGCAGCCGGTGTTTCATCAATTTATAAGACGTTATCACGTCAAAATCTATTGGTTTTTAGTCTATGTGCCCCCATATGGACACTTTTCTTAGTGATCTTTAAACTATAAAATAAAACCATTTTCGATCAATTTAACCGAGAACCAAATCCCATAAGGTTTGTGCGGAATCCCTTGGTGGAATCCGGACCGGGCCGCCAGTGAATAAATAAAATACATTGATGAATGAAAATTCACTCCTTAAAAGTGTAAAAACCAAATCAATGAAATGAAATCCAGTGTTTACAATATATATAAAAAAGAATGCGTGTAGCATAATAAAAAAACCGTCGGTGGAGCCGCGAGACAAGCGTTAAAAAAAAACGCAAAGCCACGATCACCAAAGCTACACGGAGAGCATCGATTGTTGAATTCGGTTACGGTGTTACACGCATATCCATTTATCTTTATTTTAATGGCAGGTTTTTACTGACGCCAGGAGTCTAAAACTCGTAAATAACGCATTAAAATGTTCAATGTGTACAGTTGCCGCCGAATATACACACAAAAAAAAAAACAAAAACGAATCATCGGTTCACAAAACGATGTCAATTTCTTCTGCTCATCAGTTTGTTAAAAAGGTAATTATAATTATTAGATATAGCTTAAAGATGCGACTTTTTCTTGACTAATCGCTGTGTTAGAAAATCGATGTGTAGTGGATACAATCAGTAAGTAGGCTATAATTACGTATATCATTTGAAATGTAGAACTGCAAGATATGTTAATTTAAAGCGGTTAGTAATAATCGTTCTAGTTAATGGCGCGACGTTTGCATTTTGAATGATATAAATATATGTGTATTTGGAAGGAAGGGAGAAGTCTGGTGGTGGACACACGTGGCTATGCCAGCGCGAGCTGGCGTAGGTAGACGTTGGTAAAGTAAATAAAGCATTATTAAATTAAATTCAATAGTTTTACTAATTTAAAAGAACGTGATAACCACCAACACTACAGATGATGACCATAGTTTGTTGTGTTCCGAGTTGTTGCGCTGATGGCGATTTAAGTAAAATAAAGACCATTGGCGCCACAATTTGACGTTCCGCTGTCAGTGTAAACAAATTAATTATTTATATATTGTACGTCATAATTGATAAATAAATAATTCTCACGTACCTTTTATGTTATGCTATTTATATAATGGTTTACAATCTGAATTTTATGGTATATATAAAATTAACCTCAGTTTTCCTTAATACATTTTTTTTGACACATGATGGCCAACTACAGTTTTTGACTTATTACCATAGAAATATGTCGCGATTTCCATTAAAAGTGAGTTCAATAATTCTCTATTACCTACTAGCGGCGCTAGTAGGTTTTGTGCACTCAGCCTATACATGTATTTTGTAAAATTGCAACTTCGAAATAACTACGCAGTTCGATCAAAATTTTTCAGATATTCACGCGTCTTATGGTCCGAAGGTAACATTAAAATATTTTTTTCAATAAATCGTCTCTAAATTTATGTTAACAATAAATAAAAATTATGATCCGAAAATAACATTAAAATATATTTTTTTAAAAATCATCTCATAAATTTAAGATGCGTCTGATAGTCCGAAAAATACGGTAGTATAGTAAAATTATGACAAGTAGTGGTCGAAATTCGACCGTAATTCATTAAATTTTTAAGTTTGAACATACGGATTTCTCTTGAATCGATTTTAATTCATACACATCGTGATGAAACATATATTGTGCACTTCCCCTCATTCAAACGAAGAGAACGATGTATGTTTCATCACGATGTGTACGCAATAACACACTCAAATCGGTACCACACTCTTTTTTCTTCCCGTATTTATTGTGACAATGTGTTACAACTCAGTAATTATACCTATAGTAAGGATTTGTGGGAAAGGGATCACTATTATTATTATTATTCCAGCAGCCAGCAAACGGTAACGAAACCGTCACCGTCATGCGCAGATAGCTAAAACGTGTTCCAAAACCAATACAGTTTCGTTGCAGCTACTGCGCATGCGAGTGACGGTTTCGTTACCGTTTGCTGGCTGCTTGGAACATACCAATTATTTTAAATGTTTCATAAAATATTTTATTAACAAACAATACTTATGTAACTGTTCACAAACAATGAATTACGGATAAATTACCGCAATTATAAATAAATTACCTTGTTCACACTTAATTATAATTGCTCTTTTTTACATAAATAACGACCCTGAAATAGTTTCCAATTTAGTTAATTACCTTTAAAATTGCGCAAAATTCAAAGCATTTAGAATTATCTTGTTTATCAACTGAAAAATGTGTGCCTGTTTAATCCAGCTAACCGAAATTAATCTATTCTTTCTTATGTCCAATAACGCCGCTAGGGTTATTTGGATCCAGCACCAATTCGTATTTTGAATTTAGTATTTTACAATATTAATTAATTGAAATATGTAACAATTATTGTTATTTAATTCAACACATTTATTAACGTAAGTTTGTAACATGAATATTATTTAATTCAACACATTTTTTAAGTTTTTTAACATGAACACTACTTCCTAATTTTGAATTGAACAAAAAACTATTTAAACTTTTTTTGTATCTATAGTAGGTTACACGAATTATTCACTGTTACAAGTTTCGTATTATGTGAGGATAATTTTTTTTAGTACAAAATAATGCCACCGTACACTATATGTATAATAGTTAATATACACTAGTAAGAGACAAATAGACATTAATTAATTATTTTACTACTTAGGTTTCGTTATACTGCCTATAATAAATGTTAAAACTTCTCCTTATATAAAACTGATAATCGTCAGTTAAAATTACTTTTATTATAATGTTTATTACTTTTTAATTAGTCCACGTAGAAATACACTATAAAAATGATTATCTTACACATTTCATTTATACTAGGAGTGTTTGTTGTTAAGTTCTGAACTCACTGTCGGCAATACAGAATTCTTCCGAATC
The DNA here is from genome assembly GCA_963575645.1 of Xanthostigma xanthostigma. NCBI lineage: Eukaryota > Metazoa > Arthropoda > Insecta > Raphidioptera > Raphidiidae > Xanthostigma > Xanthostigma xanthostigma. The sequence goes on along the minus strand of OY754469.1, from coordinate 1,915,526 downwards.
AACTGCGTGTTTATTGGACAAATTTTCGAACTCCTCGAACTGCTTATGTCTGGTTTTGGCAATTCTCAACTTTTTTTCTATAGGTACTACGTTACAACCTCTCTTCGAACGGTAATATTATCGTCACATTCGTGCGCAGCAGCTAAAACTCAAACTGTTTTATATCGGTTGTGTGCGCATGCATCGACGCTTAAGGGACAGTTCTAGAACCGTTCTAATCTCGGTTGGAACACTGTGACTGTGACGATATTACCGTTCGCAGAGAAGCTGGGAACAGAGCTACTAATTTAGCAAATAATATCATCGTTTCGTTATTTTCTGCGGTCGATATTCGTAAATTCTATAACGCGTTAAAAACATTTTTAGTATGTAATATATCCGTAAGGTACTGTTGCAAAAGAGATTATATAATAGTCGGTAGGTGCGTTAAAAGCGTTCAGTTCAGGTGGGCACAAGGAGGAACAAGTCGACGAGGCGGCGGACGATGACGACGACGACGACGAGGCCATAATTTGATCGTAAATAAACACATTAAACGCTTTATATCCGTGTTATCTCGCCGTAATGAACGAGGAACGCCTGTGTAATAACTTCTCCGCCACCTTTATATATGAACGCACGCACTGCTTCTATCCCGTATGCTACACGCTCGAGCGTCTATATTTTACTTCCACACTTCGACTAGAACTAGTGGGGTCTCTAATACAGTTGGCAACATTCGCTAAGAACAGCCTATAAAAGAGTGTAACGGGGATTCAAAATTTGCATGGAGAAGTCATATAAGATAGACTAGAGTGACCTGTGCGAATTATTCGCACTAAATAAGTATAATAATTATCACTTTACAAAATTATTTTTTAAATATGATTGCAGGTATTCAATTCGTTTCTAATTTTGCACACTGCTTATAACGTTCTTCTTTTTGTTGTATTACAATATGAAGCTCAGATGACAGATCGAAGAAATATTTTACTAAAATTGTCATATAGAGGCGCAAGTAGCAAAAGCGTTGAGCTAAGCCGTCAGATGGCATCATGCAGCAATGCTGTGACGTTGTTCAGCGTTGCTCGCTGTTTCAAAATTAAAGCCGTCAGATGGCAGTATGCAGTATTGTGTCTGTTGTATTACAATATGAAGGTCAGATGACAGATCGAAGTGTTGACGTTGTTTCAAAATTAAAGCCGTCAGATGGCAGACGTTGTTCAGCGTTGCTGTATTTTAATTAATTTACAAAAACAAAAGCAATAATAAATTTTTTAGTTGTCGATGTCAGTAGAGCAAGCAATTATCTGTAAAATGATAATATATAATTTATGTGGAGAAATTGTGAGGTTTTTTCTAAAAAGGGAGGCAAACATCTTTAACCTTAGCGTATTAATATATATGATGTATCAATTCGAAAATGCGCGGGATTACTCCTGTCAGCAAATAAATAATAACGTGTTTCGGACTTTTTCAAAAACAACCCCTTCAGAGGGTGAAAATAAGTAAATACTCTAAAAAATCAACATGGTTTTAATTTTCAAAGTTTGTCAGTACGTTGATCACGTGAATGTCATCAATTTTGAAATTTATTAGCGGGGTCTCTGTAGAGAAATGAATAACTATGCCAAATAATGCGAACGCATCCGTGTTTCGTCTCAATCGCGTGCGAAGCCGCGGGGAACGGCTAGTTCATAATATAAAAGACGTATGAAATTTGGAATACTGGGAAGTCGAAACGGGCTCCGATTGGTTCGTGCAAACATGTAGTGCAAAGTGCTCCCGGTGCATTACGATATCTGTGCGATTCCACAGAACATTTTACTGGCTTTTATTTTATGAAGTTAAAGCATTAAAAATAAAATGACACGTCTATTGCTTTTCTACTGAACTGTAATATATTACGCTAGCTATAGGTATATATTCACGGCGAGGTTCACGACGTACTGTCTTAGGTATAAAGTTTTTTTAATGCTCCCCAAAGGTTAATAATTCGTTTACAGCAAAGAACACAAAAAGTACTATCGAATAAAAAAATTGGTTGTCTGTAAAGTCGGTTTACGGCCGATAGTTTTACGTGATAACGTATTCCGTAATACATAACCTAAACCTCCCAAATCCCAAAATTTGGTTTCAATCCGCTTATCCTTGGTGTAAGATAATATATATATATTAGATATCGTGTCCATCGATAATAGTTAATAAGAAAAAATTCGCAGGTTTGTGGACAAAAGTTATATTTATAATTGTACGACGTTTCGTCTATAAATTTAGACTTTTTCAAGTACAAAATTGAAAATTATTTAAAACAATAATTATTGTTTTAAATAATTTTCAATTTTGTACTTGAAAAAGTCTAAATTTATAGACGAAACGTCGTACAATTATAAATATAACTTTTGTCCACAAACCTGCGAATTTTTTCTTATTAGATAATATATATATTATATATTATCTTACCTTGGTGTCGGAATGATAAGAAATGTCAAAAGTGACGTTTGCAACTGTCAAAGTATTATGTTTTAATAATAATTAGTTATTCCAATACTTAACTTAGAAGGCGTTGCATTTCACAAAATACTAATGTCAAAAAATTGAATTAAACATTAGAAATGCAGCCGTTTTCATGTTAAGACAAGACATATGTTATCTTCTAATTTCCATGTACGGCAAACAAAGACGACCGACCGCGTCGCGCCATGCATTAGACAACATTGCATTTATACAGCTATTTTTCTATATAAATTTGTATAAAAAAACTGTTTAGGCAAATTCTGTTATACGAAATCTATGTAAAATGTTCTCCTCTTTCGTTTAAGACTGGTTTCAAACCGATCTGATTTAAATTGAGCGAGAAATTAGCAAAAAGCACGCACAGGGTCAGGCGGAACGTTACGCGTTACGAACGTTAGGATTTAGGAACGTTACACTTTTTCGTGCATGCAGCCGGTGTTTTATCAATTTATAAGATTGGTGATTCATCAATTTATAAGACGTTTCACGTCAAAATGTTTTTCTTTTATGTCATGGGTTCTGATCAGTGGATTCAACAATTAAACAAAATAATAACAATAATAAAGCGTTTTGAGCCTGTTTTATGTCATAACAGACGCCACTCGCTCCATTACTATTTTCCATCTATCACACCTCCCGTTATTTTCTACATTTTTTCAGCTTCGACTAATTATTAGCAATGGGCGAATTTTTGGACATTAGGATAAAGTAAGCTATCAAGTCATGGAAAAAACAGGCCAAAAAGTGAGAATATATATTTTTTTTAATTTCAATTCCCAAAAATCGGAATTTTGTAAAAAGAAAACCGAAGCAGATTTTCTCGAAAATGACGCATTTCCGAGCACCAAGTGATAGAGGTTAAATCATTCCAAATTAGTCATAGTTTCTTATCCCGAGAGGAATACGAGCAATTACCGTTCACCTGTATATAATTTCTGTATAAAAAAAATGACAAAAGTTTCTTCTTATTCATGTACTATTAATTGTTAGTCTACAGTATTTCATTAAGTATAATAGATTTAGTTTGTTTAATTTTTTTTCAAAGCGCAATTTACACATTTGTTAACATTCACGTGTTAAAATAATATTTATAAGAAAGTATTATAATCTGAACAAAATCATCAAATAAAAATAAGTTTGTACATATTTCATTACTTAGATAAACGAACACGTCCTCTTTAAAATTTTAATTAATGAAATTGCATTATAAGTGAGAAACACATAAAACTTCTTCAGCATAAGTACAAAATAAAGTCTGTAAAGTTTATGTGCGATTCAACGGTGCTATTTGTATTTATATACCCACCAAAAACATAATGTGAAAAAGGTCCAAGTTCGATATAAAAAAAAAAAAAAAAATTGAAATCAAGCTCGAAATTCTGTGCCTAAGACGTCGAAAAAAAAATGAATTTTGAGGCAGACAAGGAATTGAAATCCAACTTCGAAATTCTGTGCTTATAAAAGCTATAAGAGCAACAGCAAAAAAAAGTGCACAGACGGCGTTTTTTTAGTGGTAACTAAAGGAGTTATGCGAACACCGTCTTTGCATTTTTTTGCTGTTGCTCTTGTAGCTTTTATAAGCACAGAATTTCGAAGTTGGATTTCAATTCCTTGTCTGCCTCAAATTCATTTTTTTTTCGACGTCTTAGGCACAGAATTTCGAGCTTGATTTCAATTTCTTGTCTGCCTCGAAATTCTTTTTTTTTTTAAATTATAATTCTGAGATTCAGTCGCCTCAAGTTTTTGAATTTAGCACAGAACGAAGTTTTTACTTCTCCGAAGTTTTTTTTTAAGTATACTATACTTCATAATATTATCATTATATGCCATCGACTAGACGCGGGTATTCTTCGGACGACCAGTTGATGCATTCGAGTTGAATGCTCTAAATCGCGATTCTTGAGCACTCGTATCTTGGAAACTATTCCACGTCGGCGTATGAAATTTGGAATACTTCTTCCTTATGATAAGCTTAACACCCCTGAAAAAAACGTAACGTAACGTACGTCTGTAACGTAACTAGTCTTGGAGTTAGAGGGGATGTCCAAAAGGGCTCAAAATGGTTCGTGTAAGTATCACACAGTGCTTTGCGAAAACTTGGCCGCTGCACTCCGTGCCACGCGACCCAAAAAGGTTTATGTCATTTAATAAAAAAGACTAGACTCTACTCAACAATAGCTACCTAAGTTGTGGTCAATAAAATAAACCATTAGAATAATATCATGAGTCGTTTATTTGGCTTCATCACATTGTGATAGTTAAATCCGAGCTTTACTTGATTGCATCCCTACATCTACCAGACTGGATATATAAGAACATATCGCATATTGCGCCGGGGGCGGTTGAGTGTATTTACTGCTAAACACTGTTGTCTTGAATCGCAAATGGAACAACTTTTCGGTGCAAACTTCTTGAGAGGAGACTTTTATGTTCCCTCAATACGTACCAGGCCCGGCTTAAAACACAAGCACCAACTTTAACATGGAACTCAAATACTCGTTTCGCAAAATTCTTTGATATTCATACTTTAAATTTATCAATATTTTTTTACTAATAAACCAAAAAGCCAACGCACACTTATGGCAGTTCTTATAGATATCCATTTTGAAGTGAAACTTTTTTTGTGATGTATAATACGCGCCACGGACCTAAAAGGTTCGGAAGTTAGTCACAAACAGCGTAGCATAGGAACATTTAAGAGCCGTTGTGACTCCCACCATCTCCCAGCTACCTGAACGGGACGTGCGCTCGTCGGTGATTGGCCGTGATCGCTCGTTGCCTTTGTCACTTGTCGCTTTCCTGCTTTAAAATACAGTTGAGTACGCTGTTGTCCAGTTGTTATTGCTATTTTAGTTTCGTTGAGTTGCGAGTTTGTAGTTTTTCAACAGACTGTACAACCGCATGCCCGCATTCACATCTAACTTCCGAGCCTTTTAGATTCGTGGCGAGTATTATATACCTGTTTGAAATGATACATCCGTTTTTGCATTGTGTACAATATCGTACGAATATATGCAATGATTTGACATTATAGGTATTATGTAAGATTTCATTCATAATGACTAGAATTTCAAAATAATTGTATATTTAAGACATTAGCACTCTTTTTGCGAACTTCGGCGGATATTATTTTAAAGCAAAGTAAGTTGTCTACGAATTCTAAAAAAAAAATATTTAACCCAGTTTCAATTTTCCCATCCTTTATAAAAATGTATAGCTTTTAGTTTTGTGTGAGTACTACACATAGCTATATGTATTTTTCCATTTTCTATTTTTCTTTCATTCCGTGTATGTTGTACATACATTTGAGTCGTGTTTGTTTTTCAATTTTACGTTTGAATCTAGAGTTATTTAAACTAACACAAACTCTTTGAGAATATTTTATTTGATTTGATTTCAAATACACACATATAAATAAAAGATTTTACTTAGACATTTTCAAATATTACAAAATTCTAGTTTGATTTCAAATCTAAAATAATGCTCGTAAATACCGACGTACCCAGATATTTTATTTGACTCGCAGGAAGTAGTATCTGTAAATGTAATGTTTTTAATCAAATAATTTATAGAAAAGAAATAGAGATAGCAGATTTAAACTCTCGACAATTATCCACTGTGTAATCAGTTTGTTTTTCTGTAAATATAGACGCTGCTTTCATTTCAAATTATTGCATTGAACTGTCAAAATAATATAAATTTTATATACATAATTTATTTACAGAAAAGAAATAGAGATTGCCGATTTAAACTATCGACAATTATTCACTGTAATCAGTTTTTTTTGTAAATATATTATAGACGCTAATGTCTACATGCTGTTTTCATTTCAAAGTATTGCATTGAACTGTCAAAATAATATAAATTTTATATACATATAATAAAATATGTAAAGCGAGTGGTGACGTATTAATCGATATAAGTAAAAATGCAAATGTTCGTTTCTTCAAAATCTTCGAAAGTTCTTCACCGATTGCTTTGAAATTTTGACACAACATTGCATTCGAATACGCGCGTGTTTTTGGATAACCGTTACAGAGATTCCCACATCTGTGATAGGTGAAAACATTAAACAGAGCCATCTGTTGTACGTTAAAGCAACGCATGCTATACCTATTAAATATTTTACGGCAACGGGGGCGCCATCTGTTGGACGTAACAGCACACGCAAACCAGATTGAGCAACAGCGACGCGTGGCCGGGTATAGCCGGTTAATTATAAGTACGAACGATTGAAATATGATAAAAAAATAGGTTTAAAAGAAAAAATATAGTATTTACCGCGTGTCAAGCTTTTAGTTGCAGAATATATATATTTTCTTCCTTATAGTAGTTGTACAAATGCACTTCTATATAGCGTCGGGGATACTAAAATAAATAAGAATAATTTTATGTTCATATAAAATATGCGATTAAATAATTTTTAATTGTAAAAATGAAGGCTAAATTTTATTGCACGTATTGTTACTTCAAAACATGAAATACTGCATATTGCTTTCAAAAAAAAAAAAAAAGAAAAAACATTGCAATGTTATTTTTTAGATCTCATATATTTATAACAAACAGATTCTATTAGAATTTTTATGGCAGAATTTTATGGTGTTTTGTACACTTAACCGGGAAAAAGGTATTTCTACGGTTCTTATCACTCGAAGACGACCGATTTTAATTAACAACCCGAATGAAATACAATATGGCCGCACACACAGAATATGACAGCTGTCAGATATATTATTATGAAGTGAAAATAAACAATTTTATAGGAGATACGTGTGTAATATGTATCTCGTGCTTGATGCTTTTATGGCTCGTGTGGCTGTTAAAATCTGCCCATAAAATATTGCACTGCAATCTAAAATAAACTTCTAACTGATTTGAGGCATAAAATGATCTATGGATTGTAGATGCACAACTGTGGTAATTAACGTGATAAAAATGTTTATCTGTTGTTTTTAACATAAAACAAGTATAAAAGAACCCTGTCTCTACTCTCTAGTGTGCAGCTTTGACCAGCCCTGCTGCAAACTACGTTAGATATTATAATTCTAATATATAAAAATGAATCCATGTTCATCTGTTCGGGACGTATTTGTCCTATTCATCCGATTACGATAAAAACGCGAAGGTTTCTGACAAAAAAAACATTCAATGTGTATAAAGATTGTTTTCTAAAGTGGTACTGCAACACGGTGCAGAAGTCGTTAAGTTAACGGTATGGTAACGTTATGTTAATGTAACGCTAACGCAATGTTAACGTTATGGTAACGCTATGTTAACGTTATGGTAACGTTATGTTAACGTAATGGTAACGTTATGTTAACGTAACGGTAACGCAATGTTAACGTTAACGTTGTATTTAAAAGTGGTATACTGCAATAAGGTCGAAGGCTCCACTACTGTTGTCGCTGCCCGGTGCCATCTCAATGGCGACTAGTTTTTAATAACTATATAAAATAAGTATAAAATAGCCCTGTCGGTAGCGTGCAACTTTGACCAGCCCTGCTGCAAGCGACGTTATTATAATACACAAGGAGCAGATGAAACTCTTTAGTGCGCATCATAAGAGATGAAAGGATTTTAAAGTCATGTGTTATTTTATTATAAAGACGAGTGGGTTTTTTTATGTATAAAACATTTTATGTTTGTTTTTATATGTTTATGATGATGTTTTCTTTATAAGTTGAAAATATTCACGACTTTTATGTTTCTTCTTTCTCAAGACATTTATTTATGAATGTATAATTACACTATTAAAAAATTTACACGTAATTTATAAACCTGTCTTATAAGTTCATTTTGATACGAGGCACGTTGTGCTTTAATGGACTGATGTGCCCTTTTACGACGATGATAAAATTCATCGGGGCTTATAAATTGTTAACTGCGAGTTCTGCCGTATCTATGTCTTTATAGAGAGCTCGTCAAAGTTCAGGTCAAGTAATAGATGTGTTTTGGTCAGTAAGTTCTTTCTGAACAGATTTTGAACCAAAGCGCATGTTGGCAATACAAACCGGCAAATAATTTCCCAGGCGACTAACAACTTAAGGAAGTACCCTCGGTACGAAGTAAGTCGAAGAATTTCAGTCTTCTACTTGAGTAACGTAGTATATAATTTGGCAACACCGCATGCCTTGCCATAGTTACAAGTGCTTATGTACGCAGCATAAGTCAGCATGCGGTGTCAAATTCGCATTAATTTATGAAAATGCTTTTCTTTATTCTTGTCATTTCGGAAATAATAATATACTATCATTTTCTTGGAATACTATGCTTTTAGCATTTACTCAATTTACGTATGTTTTTACAATATCAAAACTGCTGCAGTTTCGTAACTTACCTTTGAATGACGCGCCACAAACTATAATATTGCGGTGTTGCCATGTTTATGAATTGCTAAAAAGCTCGGCTTTGTTTTAGTTATTTCTATTAACATAAGCAAGCTTTATACGTTTTGGAAAAAGAAAAATGTTCATAGAATATTCGTTTATATTTCCTGAAAATTTTATCAAAATCTGTTTGTCAATTCCAACGTAATAAATGATGGAGTGCGTCAAAATCACATATTCCCATAAGACTCCATGTTAAGTGCAGCGAAATAAAATTATCAATATCTTTTTTCAAAGTCAACCAAAAATCACAAAAATTTAACTGAGTCATTTTTGAAAAGGTTTCGACATATTTGCAAATTTTCGTAATTTTCTGTTTGTTAATTCATTTATCGAGGGTACGGGCAACTATTTGCAACTTAAAAAAACGAGTGTGCTTTAGATCACACGACTGAAGTAAAACTTCTTCCTGCCATATATAATAATGATACAATAATATTCGATAATCTATCACCATATTTTGATTAGACGTCCTGATTTAACGACACAATATAACCTCACTCTGGTAGCACATATCTACAAAGACGAAATGTTTAAAATATAATTTTTGATTAATTAATTTATAATACATTCAAAAGGATTTATTAACTAACCTACATTATTTCCCGTTACAAAATGCAGCAAAATTCGATGAAATGTATTTTTGATACAAAAACAATTTTTTTAATTTTAAACGTCAAATAGTTGTCCAAAAAAAAAAAAGAATTTCGATGAATGCTCCATCTTTGTCGCACTCACTAACTTATATCTCCCTCTCAACTTCCAAAATACGCAAAGTAACTTTCTCTCTTACTATTTTCACTAACATATATCTCCCTCTCAACTACCGTTCGTCTCGAACGATCACGCACCGTTCGCCTCGTCCGATGATGCACTTCCGTAAACGCTTTCGTCAGGCATTTACCAGCTTACTGCCCAAGTCAAACGTGCTTAAAGAAGTTTTACTTCAAAAATAACTTGACAGCGATAAAATATTTTGGCAATAATTATATTAGACGAGCTTCAAACGCAAGGTATTATAACAACTAAATAATGGCTGATATACTTTAAGATAGTTAACATATTAAACAAGTCAATTCAAATCATATGAATGTGTAATCAATATGTTGTCTCATTTCATTTCCATTTTTTGAATTTTTATTTTATAACCGAATAACACCGGACACACAAATATGGATCACTCGATTGGGATTTCAACATCATCGTCAATTCAATCAGGTAGTGAAGATCCTTGGGTAGATATATTGTAGATTATATAGAGGCTCAACAGCTGTGGTCATCCCTGCGGGATAACAAACTTGGCAGAATTATTAACTAATTAACGAACCGATTTCACGTAGTTGAAACAAAACGGTTGTTTCTTGACTTTGATGTGTGCAAAAAAAAATAGCCATAAATGAACGTATCTATCAAACGTAAAAAGTCGTTTCTAGTACATCAGTACTGCTTCTTTAATGGCCAGTTGATATTTATAACTTTTAATGAGAAAGGATAATAATTAAAGTTAATTGATGACAGTCATATAACTTACGCAAATGTCATAATAGGGTACTTGCATTTACTAACAGTTTAAAACACATTTAACCCAAGGCAATAATATCTAACATTAAAAAAACCCAATTTCATTTAGAATCACGACAAGAAAAGTATAAATCAGTTATTTTTCGATATTTTAGTGACGTCACAAATAAGTAAACAGGATTGTTTTGCGATAAAAGGGATTTCTAGTGTAGAAGTCTATTTTTTATACGGAACTTTGCAAATTTTTTATGAGAAAAGTAAGGTTTTGTTACAAAAAAATAATAACAAGAGGGCGCTGCAGCGCGCTGAATCTACTAGATGGAAGATATGAAAATAGTTGGCAAAACCAAAAGTGCACATCCCGCAAGTTTTCCACTGTATGATAAAAAAATAACAATTAAAAAATATTTTTAATAAACTTAAAAAGATTTAAAAATTTATAGAAATAAATAATTAAAAATTGAAAAAATATTTTTTTTTAAGTTTGCAAAAATAAAAAAAATTAAGAACTATACATAATATAATATATAATTAATATCAAGTGGAATAAAATAAAACAAAATAAAAAGAAAAAAAAAAGAAAAAAATCAATGATCTCGTAAGGAATCGAACCCAGGACCTTGCCCTTGGGGATCCAACGGCATAACCATTACGCCACGGCGGCCTAATACGTGTAGTGGTGTTATCACGGTATAGAAGTGTAGCACTTGTTTTATGGATTACACTATATTTACACAGCAATTATTATATTGTTTTTTTAAACTATTAGCTGTCAAAAATATAAAATAAAACTGTATATAAAAATTAAACTACTGAACACATTTTAGTGAATTTAAATAGGGTTCTGGTCTGATAGTAAACAAAGTAAATAAAATATAACCCAAGGCAATCCGACCAAAATTGCGATCTGTAGAGTCGTGACGTACGTACATACGTACGTACATACGTACGTACATACGTACGTACATACGTACAGACCAACCGACAACTGCTGTTTGTGATTTTCAATTACAATTTTAATAGTATTTATGAACTCGAATTGATTTGAAAATGGTTCTGTTTTATAGATTAGAATCTCCTCTTTTCAAAAAGCTTCAATTTGAATGGATTTCGTGTGAAATTAACTTAGATATAACTTCTTATATGAACGAAAGTCAGCTCTGACGCACAAAGCGATAATAAAGCACATACCGCTAGTTTAGCGGTATGTGCAATATTAAGAGTCACGTTAGACTGTAGACACGAATTGCAGCCTGTAACGATCGCTGCAGCGATGACTTCCCGCGGCGCCCCACTCCAGCCAAAAGGCACGGAGTGCACAAAGAAGTTTCACTTCAAGAAATTGAATTCGTTTCCATGGTACTACAGGAATTTATCTATGCGCAAAGTTTTAAGTCTCTGCGATATATTGTGGGAAATGACGAACTAACAACGAAGTTAACTAAAAGAGTGTAACAAATTAGAATGTAAACTTTTTTTTATGATTTAAAAATAGTGGTCTTGATTACATTTTTAATATTAAAACGTGTTAATAAAATTTCTTTCTAAATTAATACAAATTTTTTATATCGCGTGCGGTATATAAACAGCATGTGTTCTGAAAAATATTTGTGTAATTAATTAGTGCTATTATTTTATGTTTACAATACTTAATGACGCTAATCAACATAAACTGACTATTAAATTAACAACAACAAAAAATAAGATCGTTTACAATATATCAACAATTATAAAATATTTTTTTGTTGCACCAAGCACTGTCAATATTTATTAACGCATGATTAGTTGAAGATGTTTTATCAAGTTATTTTTTTCGATTTTTTTTAAGAAATTACAATTTTATTGCTGCCTTGTCTTCAAACCTATGGGATTTGGTTCTCGGATAAATAGTTTTATTTTATAGTTTAAAGGACACTAAGGAAAAGTGTCCATGGGCGCATAGCCTAAAAATCAATAGATTTTTAGCTACAGATATGTTTAGCGAAATTTTAGATATATCCATTGAATTCAAAAACATGTTCCATGTTTAACTTTAATACTTTTTTTTAGAAATAGAAAAATAGTCGAAAACTAGGTAACGTTGGAAGATGTCACCCTGTATACAATAATGTCATATTTGGAATTAGCGCAGTCGAAAACATATTTCTAGAGCTTAGGATTTTTTACGATTGTAAATATCCTTATATCTAAAATCTCGCTAAACATATCTGTAGCTAAAAATCTATTGGTTTTTAGGCTGTGCGCCCATGGACACTTTTACTTAGTGACCTTTAAACTATAAAATAAAACCATTTTCGATCAATTTAACCGAGAACCAAATCCCATAAGGTTTGTGCATGGTCCTTTGCATTCGATTTTCTTGGCTCAGTATCTCTGATGTTGAAATAATCCACAACTGCTAATAGATCGCAATATAAACACACCGTGCGTATTATATTAATGAGGATTTTATTTTTAAAAAAAACTATCACTAGATTGTTCTTAGAAGAAACTTTACGTAAATAATCAATCAAATACATTTGCAAGAGCTGCAATAAAAAATAAACATTCAATTTAAAATTTTCCACCTTCCATTGAAACGATCAAAAAGAATTTTAATGTAAAAATACCATTTTGTTTGCCCACACCTTACATTAGTGTAATCACATAATACAACATAAAAGTCTGTTTGTAAGTATATAAATAAATAATATAATAATGTTATCCAAACATACTTACAGCTGTGTTAAACATACAAAGCACAGCTACTGAACAGGTTTTTATACACACACAACAATACACACTTCAACTGCTAGTTAATATTCAATCATTATGATCGCTCGTTGCAATTGAAGATGACATTTTGTTTTTCGGTTTTGCAAACAACACAATACTAACTGCCACGATAACCATTTTCACTTCCCATGTGAGTGTGTGACATTCATATACTTTTATTATATACTGAGCATAGGAATAAAATCGCAATCGAACCATTAGGGTGCAAACATATACTTCTGTCTTTTTTACGCCGTAAGCACTGGCGTATCCAGGATGGCAACACAAGCACGGGGGACCAGGCTTAAGAAATTTCGAATTTGCCCCCTCCTGGGCCAAAAGCTGAGTACGTCCATGTTAACGTCATAGAAAAAGACAAAGTTTTTGAAACAGAGATACTTTATTCCGATTGAATGCAAGTACATCAACCAATCCTATTATCGGAGAAACCAGGGAATTACATCGAAGAAAGAGACGCTGCAGATATATTTTCGATAAGCTTTGTTGCGTTCACTCACCGCACATTGAGTGGATAGGCAATGATTCATATAGTTAATTAACATGGTGATATTCAAGATTATGCCCGGTTTACATTATTCCAGTCCAGTGCTGGACTGGATCGCTGGACTGGATTCGTTGTCAACATTATTACAGTCATTTAGAAGCCGTTTTCATTGTGAACACTACAGTGACAATGATTTCAAAAAGAGGTCAGTTTCGAAAATGTTTCAAACGTGCTCAATCACTCTTGCTACAAGAAGTTATTAATGAGGTTGATAATGAACTAAGAAAAAAGGAACGGATGTGGGTGAGAAATTGGATCAGCGAAAGAGATCAAAAAGGAGGGTCAGTAATGCTTTTGCAACAACTGAAGGTAGAAGATCCCAATGAATATAGACTGGCACTGGATTGGCCGTCTACATTATTCCAGTTGCACTGGATTGATCGCACTGGATTCAAAAGTAGACCGCGAATCCAGTTACTGGACTGGAATGCTTACTGGATCCAGTGCATTCCAGTGAGGGTTTACATTATTCCAGTTGCAATCCAGCACTGGACTGGATGGCTGGACTGGAATAATGTAAACCGGGCATAGTATCGAGAAGGTGGAATATCACCTATAGTTTTGATCGAAAAAAAATCTACTTAGCAACGCTGATGGTTTCACTAGCGGTCCCGCCCGGTTTCAACCGGGTGCAAAAGAACGAATGGGGGAAGGGATATGAGTACTAACGTTCATCTTAGTTTACCGAGATGAATGTTGTGTCCAAATTTCATGATGATCGGAGTTACCGAATCTAGTCGTGTGCAGCGGCCTTTCGACTTTCTGTCTTAAAATTGTTTCCGAAAGTACGTATACTGTCGACCGAGGTATGACGAAAATTATATTACATCGGCGTTTGGTGTTAAAATTACACTGTGTTTTTGCATGTCCATTAAAAATCGAGTTATTAGTGTGTGAAGTCACACTCGTAAACAATTATTTTATAGACACGTTGTATATATCTCTGAATTCTGTGTACAACGTCTAATTAACAGACAGCCACATTAAAGTGAAAAATATCCTCCGTTCTGTTTGAACTAACAGCTTTTCACTTTAATAAAAACTCTCTTTAATTACAGAGAATCTCAAACAGATTTTTAATATAAACAGAAAGATATATTTGCAATGTTAAGGTGGGCTCCTCGTTTCATTTATTTAAATTCACCATAGGTATTACAAAACACTGTATACTACTGCCGTTACAACCTAAAAAGCGGTAGCAGAGAAGAGAGACTGTATAGAAGTTCAATCCTGACGATCATCCCAAAGCGCCATTCCCACACCAATTGTTATGGCAACGCGGCGCACTCAAGCTTCTGAAACGCAACGCCAGGTGGCGATAATTAATAATTTCAGCTTCACACCTTAATCATTGTAGTTTTCATAATTTTTTTATTAATTAAAAAAAAATCGACAGAAATTGATGAATTTCATATACTTATTTATTTTCTACGGTGTTTTGATAAACGCTCAAATTTACTTCTGAAGATAAAATATGGAAATATACGCCCCCTCTGTACACCGACACTAAACCTCGCTCGTTCTGTCATCTAACAGAAACAAGACAAACTAAAATTTCCGGCCACACTGAAATAAATAAATAAACTTCTGTACAGTATCTCTTCTCTGGCGGTAGGTATACTATCTCACAAATGGTTTTCATGGAGAAAATGTTCTTATTAGGAATAGAAGGTGCACTGCACATCCTCTACTGTTATTTTTTTTCTTTCGTTATTCTAGAAATTTCGAGCTCTGACTGTTTTCTTGCGTTGTAGGATAACAGATATTAAAAAAAAAAACTTCAGGAAGTTGTTTTGAGGAATAATTTTTCAAAGGAATTTTAGGAAACTTCTCTTGATTGTCATTTAATAAAAAACAAATAATATATAAGCCTATTCCGATTAAAATTGATCATCCCAATTTTCAGAAAAACTATATCAAACTTTTGAAATTTTACCATGGGTTCTTATGGTAAATGTACGTTCTCAGTCAAGTTTTTCCGAATAAAATCAAAACACTTCAAAGGAATCTGATATGTTATAAAAACCAAAGTCACAGACCTTAAAACAAAAATATTGTCCTTCTCGTTTTTAAAATAGTGGGAAATATATTCGCGAATGAATTGTTAGCATGTTATGTACGTAAGTTTCTACAGGTCTATTATAGTACAGGCTCAGACAAATGTTTTGCCCCAAAGTAGGTACTCTTGGACCAATTACCTTAACGTAATTTTAACTGTAGAAATCAGGTATGGTACAGAACGTGGGTTTTAATGCCATCAGCATATGCGGATGTCGAAATAACAATAAGAACAATAATTTTTTTAACAAATAACTTCTGATCGCTAAATATTAAATTTTCATGAAATTAAGATTTTTATTAACAAAGCCAATATTTTCATGGCTTGATAAACAAAAATCAGAATTTGTAAAGTTGTCTCGCCAAATAATCGATCTCCATTGGCCGGGTAACCAAAGACATGGATCCGCTCCCGATAATCTTGTCATGACTTGCATCCGCATCCGCTAAAACTCCACAAAGACTGTTACGGATGCGGATGTCCGCAGCACCCCTAATATAAATGGTAAAAAGTGGAGATATTGATTTCTAGGTTCGGGTGGCAGTGCATAGTGTATACAATATACATATATCATCATCTTTATACAAACACAAAACTAAATAATATGTAAATATGTGGACGCTTTATTTACATAACTTGTAAATACGTTTAGCATTTACATTATAAAAATGGGGATGTGTAAACTAAATCTATACTTTTGTTACTTTGTGTATATTATACATGCCTATTAACCCAATTCACTTATAGGAAAAAATCAGATCACGTTTATATTCGTAACCCAGTATAACGTATAAAAGACAATAGATCTTTAAGGAGGTTGATCCGTTACAGTCCCAATCAAAAGTAAGTCGAATTCTAAATTGGAACTTTTCCATAATAAATTTTTACAAAAGGTTATAAGTCGATGATACCAATAAATTATTATTGTCATAAAGGCATAAATAAATTTTTTTTTTAATAAGTATTAATTAATTATTTCTAACTTTTGAATATTTTGTACAAAGTTAGGTTAAAAAAAATAAATTTATGTAAATATCTGTATTTTACATATTTTTTGCAGTAAATAATTAAAAACAGAGATTAGAAGTAATAAAAATTAAAATTAAATCATTAAAAAGTTGAAAATTTAGTTAAAAGTGTCAAGAATAAAAGTCCATAATCGAAAAGTGCTAATGTTTAATAATTTTTTTTATTGATTAAAAGTCTCCTAATTAAATTGAAAAAAATATTAAAATATGCGTAAGACATCGATGCTTTACGTAGTTACTTTTCGGAACTGCTGACATTATTTGGTTATTTGCAAAAAATTAAAATGTACCTACCGTTTGCATGCTAGGTTGACATATTTTCCATTACACTACATGTAAAAGTTTTTTTTTATTTTTAACTTTATAAATCTCCTAATGATTTTGGATTTTTTACAGAAAATTTTGTCATAAAAAAATCTATTAAAAAAACTTTATTTCTGATTTTTTTCATTATCTTCGTAAAACGGCTCAACCTCCGTAAATTGATCACATTTCGTTTGAAAATGATTGCGGTCACTGGAGCTCTAAGAGGCTGCTGTACTTATTTTTGCGATTTTTTATAATAAGCTATTATATACCGTTTTTTTTTTTTTTTGAAAAGTGTTTTAAATGATAAAGAAGCATTATAATTTTCATAACAGTATTTTATAACCGAATAGCGGCATAAAAAAGACTTTTAATAATTTTCCCGTGAAAACGATTCCTGACGTCACTATACGATTTTAAGTAATAACAATAATGTACAGTAACCATAGTGACACTTATATACAGTAAAAAATATTTAAGATTGCTATGATTTTTACGTTACCTGCAGTGTAAGTAAGTTATATGTACAAGTTAGTAAAACTTTATTTATTTATTAAACGTATTTATTTTTGGTAGATTACTACTTTTTGCTTTTACGAAAGCGTCTTCCACGATGCGAAATCATTAAAATACGGGATAGAAGTCTAAAACCGTGATAATAACTTGAAAGAACTTCAAAATAACACACAGCACAAGATACATGTAGTCAGTTTACAGACGAAGTGACGTCACGCCGGAATCCAACATGGCGAACAAAATCAATTCTCGCACCCCTGCTTTATTAATACTGCTTTTTATTATATCAAAGAGAGATACCTGTGTTTAAAGTGTGATGATTCTGCTTGACTTTTTATTATCCAACATATAATACGTACATAATATTATATTAAATAAAAAACGCACGGTTTAACTAGAGAGATAGACGGTTGGGCATCGCAGACTATAGGAATCAGACAAAACAAGGAAAATATATAATAAAACTGGCCTTAAAGTAGTTTCTTTATATATAACTCTGTCGCTAGGTACATCTAGCCGCTCCACTACTAATAAATACTATCCAGAAAAGCTGCCGTGTGTGATATATACATATACCCTGTATACCTATATAATAAATAAATATACATGGTGACTGGCATTCATGGGGTCGTGAAAAATCGATAAATACGACTAGGGCTGACAACGCTGCCAGGGTTCGCGAAATTGTTTTTAAGAAAAATATAACGATTATACGCCGGATACCTATGATAAAAAAGAGGAGAAAATTAAGAGTATTCGTCCCTGCAAACACCCCCTGCACCCTTCATCTCAAATCTTTTCCCCTCGCTTAAAATCGGTTCGCGCTCTCCCGACGCTATTTTTAAAGCTAGAGGGTTCTGGTAAACGCCAAATGAAAGACAAAGAATCAGACTACAGATCCTTCGAGCGAATTTTTTGAAAAACAGTTTCGCCTACGTGTGAAATATTACGTAACTTATTATTTTTTGCAAAAAGTTGTAAGTTTTTTCAGGAATTTTTTTCAAAAAATTCGCCTGAAGGATCTGTTGTCTGATTCTTTGTCTTTCATTTGGCGTTTACCAGAGCCCTCTAGCTTTAAAAATTGCGTCGGGAGAGCGCGAACTGTTTTTAGGCGAGGGGAAAAGATTTGAGATGAAGGGTGCAGGGGGTGTTTGCAGGGACGAATACTCTTAAAAATGAAATATATAGTCTGTACCTATAAAGTGAAATGCCACAGATCACCCGGTACACACTGACAGCGTACGAGAGAAAACTTATTATATTTTCATATTCAATTTGCAAAATGTGCAACATAACAGAGTACCTACAGCTATATTTTTATTTCATTTTATTACGCGTGCACGTAGTACCTACCAAAGCAGGTAACACTATACACAGTACACACCATTTCAGGAATCCTCACCGAATGAGTATGTATTTTATAATTTTAAACAGAACAGTAACACTATTATTACACTAGTTGGTCTGCCCGACTTCGCTCGGAGCTTTATAAATATATAGCGGTCCGTCCCGGTACACCCGGGTGCGATAGATATAATATTGAAAAATGTATTTCGTTTGCTGCCCGTGGCGTCTAAACTAATTGAACAAATACTACCAGATTTGCTTCTGAACTAATAGCTTTGAGCGAATTCTAAAAGATGTCGCGTTTTTTTTTGTTTGTTTCTGAACTAATAGTTTTGAGTACATTCTGCCAGATGTCGTTACATGTTACTAAAACAGTTTTTTTGAGAAAACACCGTATTTTTGTACAATTAATAATAAGCAATGTAACACCACGTCTTAAAAAGCCACGCCACCGCTGGTGTACCCTGGTGGTCATGTAGAGAAACAGATGCAAGATGGCAGCGGAGCGTATGAACTAGGAAGTCGTGTTCATGTTAAAAAAAACTTTAATTAATGAATGTGTTGAATCAAATAATATTCATATTACAAACTTACGTTAATAAATATGTTGAATAAAATAATAATAACTGTTACACCAATTAATTAATCATGACCTCGGGCATCATGGCGCGCAGTGCAAGAAGATCAAACTTTCGACCCTTGTGTGCAATACACTATTTTTTGTCTCTAGGCCTAAATTATGTCGCGGGAGATTTAATTCGGCGAATTCTTCCAAACATATAGTATCGATACTGATTTCTGATACTGTAAGCGGCAAATAAAATTATCACAGAACCGAGCTTCGCTCGATTTATTTACGGCGCTTTTTCATCTCCGCTCATTTTATACATGAAACACAATTCCGTTTTACTACCGTCAAATAAATATGTTAGCATTTTCATAAACGGGACGTTAAAAATAATTTGCGTTCACTTTACGACTTAACAAGAACTAACACTTCGGTGTTATTTCATGGCGTATAGTTTAAGATGCTATTCGGAATAAATAGAGAGAGAGAGGAAGAGAGAAGACATCAACTAACTTAGCTATTCAATGCACGACGAGAAATCTATTAAATTTTATAGGCAATTTAAAAAGTATTCAGAATCGAGATCTAGATGTGTTCCTTCATTGCTTTAAAGTTTTTCACAAAACGAAATCTATTCGAATTTCCATAATTAAAAAAATTACGATTTCACTATTTTTATTGTTGTAAAAGCTATTTTTACCATAATAATAAAAATAATAAATTTTATTGAAGAAGATTTATTTGGTTGAGGAACAATTGGAAAATAAGCTTTACCAGAGTATCGCTCGTGGCCAACGTTATAGTCAGAGTGCCCGTCGGCAAAAATTTTACTCTCCCCAAACTTTGTATATGGCTTCATTAGGCCTAGTCTGACACCTATTTCCACTATGACTTTTTTGATTTTGGGGCGTTTTCCCTCTAAGTTTTCTGAAACATGTCATTTTGACGACAAGTAAAAAATTTATAGATACTGTTTGTTTTTTTTTTAATTGGATAGCTTAAAAACTTCAACCAAAATGTGTCCTTCTAGGCTGCTCTCAGGTAAGGACACTTCGCCCGCTACCACATCGCCTTTGATAATGTCTACCGCAGTTGTAGACGAAACGTCAGGTAGAAATACCAATGGACCACGGCATACACGCCCGGAAACCAAGAAGATTTGGATCAACACCGGCCGTGAAAGCCTACACATAATGCCTTTGGACATCAAAAATTGGGTCCGTCTAAATTCTAAAACGACCTTTTACGTATGCCATAACATATCAAAAGACATAAAGTATCGTTTACAATTTTACGACGGCGCTTTGATGACCGTTAAAAATCGCCAAGCACACAACAGAGATACAGAGATCCAATATGCCAAACTATAAACTTATATAGTAGTGTGACAAAGAGCTTTTAAATATAAGCTGGGTAATAAAAAGCTGGTGTCACGTATCCATGTCTATATGTACATTCGTGTGTGTATTTTGATGTAGTCAAAAGCTTGCATGTTTCATCCAGCCAATAAAAACGAACACTAAATACCGGCCACACAATCGACATGGCGCCCAGACACGTCCCTGAAAAGGAGGCCGCCTCTAAAAAAAAATTTAAAAAAATTGGTTGTCTGTAAAGTCGGTTTACGGACGATAGTTTTACGTGATAACGTCATAAAGAAACATTGATGCGAACTCTCTGACGTCACGCGAGAAGAGAGAGAAATGCGTACAAGCCGACGCTTGGGCCGATCGTGCCTCTCTATCGCTTATACCGCGCTCTCGCTTGCACGCTCAGGCTCAGGCGGAACGTGACACTTTTTCGTGCGTGCAGAGCCGGTGTTTCATCAATTTATAAGACGTTATCACGTCAAATAAAAAAACAAAACGGGGAGTTATCCTTAGTTTTACGTGATAACGTCATAAAGAAACATTGATGCGAACTCTCTGACGTCACGCGAGAAGATAGAGAAATGCGTACAAGCCGACGCTTGGGCCGATCGTGCCTCTCTATCGCTTATACCGCGCTCTCGCTTGCACGCTCAGGCTCAGGCGGAACGTGACACTTTTTCGTGCGTGCAGCCGGTGTTTCATCAGTTTAAAAGACATTATCACGTCAAAAAAAAAAAACAAAACGGGGAGTTATCCGACCCGATTCAATAAGATGACAGTTACATGCAACTTCGATTTTTACAGCTGACCGAGGAGGACTGACAAAGTGGAGCTTTTCTCGTCACTCTGGTAGACGCCTCTGATGATACAACGGCACGCCGTATCTGTATTGTATTATTCTATATATAAATACTATGTAGATATTATGCATGCCACAATAAAAGATTACTGACCTACATAACAAGGTTCTGAAAATTATAGCTTTGTTATTTTTATTAAAAAGTTATTATTATTACGTATTATGCAAGGATTAAAGATGTAGTAAAATATTATATTTTCTGATGAGTACCTATTTGGAAGAAATTCCGTGGCATAAGGATCGAAAATGAAGCAAGACTGAGATTTTTTTAAACTTGCATTTAATACTAATGTTTCGATACGTTTTGTATCATCTTCAGAGTGTTCAAATGCTGTCACATGCTGAACACTCTGAAGATGATACAAAACGTATCGCAACGTTAGTATTAAATGCAAGTTTAAAAAAATCTCAGTATTGCTTCATTTTCGATCCTTATGCCACGGAATTCCTTCCAAATACTCATCATTAACTTCAACGGATCACAGTTACTCTATTTATTGAATAGAGTCAATCTTCATTATATTTTCTGAATAGATTACTAATTTCCCGTCAACAAATCAAATGTATATTTTTCACGATTGAATATTTCACTACGGCTCTTAACGACCGTTTTAGTCAACGGGTAACGGGCCGACGCGAAACAGGTACACGATCCGCTAATATAACGAGAGCGCGTCCGTTGTTATCGATATCAGTTCTATACTCGAAGAGCGAAGAAGTGCAAGTACGTTATGTCGAGTGCAAAGAAAAAGCTTATTCTAGTCTACCTACTATTTATACAAAAAACAGCAGGAGGAAGCTATGGGTTCATCCTATTTTATTATAAAGAGAGTCTTACGGAGTATTCCATACTCTCATGGAGGATTTAAAGAAAGACCATTGCAATATCAATTTTAAACTCCATATTCACAATGAGCAGCACTAGGTAGGTATAGGTAAAAACGTGCGCGCACAGCTGTCGTCGTCAACAGACTTCTATGAAATGACGTGATCCACTGCATCGGACCGACCGCCGTCGCGCCGAGGGACGACGTGCGTGAGTTTAATGCAAAATAATTAAAATAAAACAAGGGGAGCGTTGGCTGTGGTTCATTTGACACCTTAATTAATCCAAAGACAAATCTTGTTTAATTGGACGTTTTGTCAAGAATGTCTTATTTCTTCAAAAAAGAGCTTGTCTCAAGCATATACATATAATATTATGTATAGTACTAAAGAGTAAATGATTCTCCAATGTGTAGTAAGCCAGAGCCTCTCTTCATTTTCACGGACAATTAATTAATGCCTTTCAAGTCCAATTTGCGAAATCTTTACTCGCAAGTAAGAAAACAGGAACGTGCTACGTGTGCTCAACAAGTAGGACTCATTAATTTTAGATAGATACAATGAAAACGAAGATTTTAATGAGTTGTCTTCATTTATAGGCACACGCAAATTCAGCCAAACTATTGCTTCAAGGTCGTTTTGAACTGGATTGCAAGACCTGTATCCGAGGGTCTCTTTCCGCGTGTTTTGAAGCTGCTTTTCGTGCGCGCACAGTGACAGTTCGAATGTTCACAGAAGTGAACGTTTATTGTCTCTGAACAGAACACACGCTATGACGTCATGTTTTTTTTGACGTATGCCCACGTGACGAGAGACTGTTTTTTCTGATTAATTCTTGATCAAAGCCAGCGGAGAATCGAGCCTCGGTTCTAATTTTGAACGCCAGCTTGCAACCACGCAGTGGAGCCCGCAGTGACGTCACTTCCAGTCTCGCAGTCAGCCAAAGTCCAGCGATTCCAACGACAAACGTGGCGGCCAAAGGTTTAAAAAAAGAGTCGAACGACTTTTCAGCTTCGGTTTCGCTCTGTGAGTCGTTTTAAAGAACTGCGGTTGATGAAGTCGTTTCACCGAATTCAAATTAAATTAAAATTCAATTCAACTGCGCCTGTAATATAAAAATACGGATGGTTCCTCGTAGAATGGGAGATACGTAAGTATAGTCACCTACCTATATATATATGTTACGGTCTATACCCGAATTCGGTCAATGACCGAAATAAATGCGTTTTGACTTTTGACCAACGTATATTGCCCAAACCCGAAATCTTACATTTGAGTGTTATAAAACTAGTTTTGCGCATTTTCAATTGGACAAACCTAGTTCTGTCCATTTCTGAACGGACAGTACTAGTATGGCATCGGAATCTTCTTTGCGTTTTTTAATTAACTTTTCCACATCAACGATACTTGTTATATCAAAGTGATTTATTCTTCTGTATTGTTTAGCAGACAGAGGTTTTAATTCAGCTTTCAACAAATTTGCTTTCTTAACCTCACTTAGTGTAGTAAGGTAATTATGTTTCGTCAGAAGCCTCCAATAGCCGAACTAGTTGAGACAACGAATTCACCTTGCATTTTTAGTTAATTACTACACTGAATATCCCACAATTATATTAATTATAACATAAACAAGAACATAACCCTACTTTTGTTCGGGTTCGGACGTTGATTGAATTAAACTAGTATTGTCCGTTCAGAAATAGACAGAACTAGTTTCGTCCAACTGAAAATGCGCAAAACTAGTTTTGCTCATTTTATAACACTCAATAGCCGTTTAAATGTAAGATTTCGGGTTTGGGCGATATTCGTTGGTCAAAACTAGTTTTGCGCATTTATGTCAGTCATTGATCGAATTCGGGTATAGACCGTAACATATATATAAGTGAACGGTGACATACATTGGCCGGTTTGGATAGAGGCTGCTGTTTGGAGTGGCCACTTGAATGAAGTGGCTGTCGTTGGAGTTTACTCGAAACACTTGCGCAGATGCGTACGTCGGTCAAAATTCAAGAACGATCCGTAGAATCGAACGAGAACCATTAACAAACGCACTAATACCGTATCTTGAAATTTCCTGTGAGCTTGTATATCCACGGTGAACACAGTTTTGTTTGTGCACGGTGGTCACAGTTATATCCACGATGAATCCAGTTGCGGCCACGGAGGACAAAGTTGAATCCGTGGTGGATATACAGTTATGTTCACGTTGGACTCAGTTGTTAAAATGTAATTTAATAAAAAAACTTTTGACTTCAAGCACAGGTACAGAACCTCCCCCACGCGCTTGCATGGACACACTTTTACATAATTTTTGCTCCCAGTCAGCGAAAAAATTAGAGGGAACGTTGGTCTTGAGTGTACTTCCCGCTGTAAAACAAAGTTTTTCCAAATTTAAGCGCAAGTTTTTGCTGGTATAGTAAATAAACTACAAACCAGGTTAATGAACAAGTTTCAGATCGCTTGTATGAGAGCATAATGAAATCATATTAGAAAAGAAACAAGTGAACTAGAAAATAAGAATCACAATATCCGTCCCCATTGATACAGTCAACGAAGGATGAAAGATGTGAAAAACGGTACAAAGAGCGAGAGAGAACCAGAAAAAAAAGAAGTCTAGAAAATCTTACATCGCTTTATATAGGGAGGCTTACCGCTGTCGCTTTAGCACGTACACAAAACACTTCTGCGGATGCGTCCTTAAGACCGTTATTATGGGATCGCCGAAAAACGTTAAATATACTGGAAGATTAGATGCACGGGGAATCGAATAAATAGTAAACGTTGATTGGAAAAGGCGGCATAAATGGACTTGCCAATTCTATTTCCAATATACAAAGATACTGGATTAGGAGAAACGTCGATATTGCCCACCTATATCCCAGGAGATACAAAGAACCCGATAAAAATACCCGTCACTCGCCAAATTTCGTTACCCGACTACGGCGAAGCAAAAAGGAGGAGTACGAGTTTGACCGGTATGGATGCGGGTATGTACTAGTGATGTGCCGGATCGTTAAAAATGTATATCAGCGGATACGGATCTGAATACGGATCTCAACTTTGGAAAGAGACTATCTGTTATGGGAAAAAGTTATTGACCTCTTTAAGAGTTAACTCTCATAAAAGATTGTCTCTTTCCAAAGATCGATGTGCAATATCTCATTATAAAGATAGTTGATTTAGTACCTTTGAGTTATGTACTATTAGTATGGTACTCACTACGATAAATGTTTGCAATATAAAGGTGCTAAATACGATTTAAAAAAAATAAAAAATAATCTGAATGGAATTTAACAGGTTTTCACTATTACCTAATCACCTATAGTTTCATCTATGAATTGAAAATTAATAAGGTAAAAATAAGGTAATTGTCAAAGATCCGCCAAAAACTAACGGATATCCGGCACATCACTAGTAGGTTCGTTCCAAGCAGCCAGTGAACGGTTTCGGAACTGCCAGTCGCATGCGCACTAGGTAAAACGTGTTCTAAAATCGCCACTAACAGCTTCGTTTTACCTAGTGCGCATGCGGCTGGCAGTTCCGAAACCTTTCACTGGCTGCTTGGAACGAACCTAGTATGTACGTATGTATGTTCATCTGTTCCCTCAAAACTTCTAAACTACTTATCATAATTTGACAAACGAGGTGGGTCGCTCGGGAAGACTGTAATACGGTGGAGCCTACCGCTCCACTACTGTTATCGCTGCCGTGTTCCATCTCAATGAGGATGGGCTCTGCCAAACTTGACCACTGGAGGCGCCAGCTATATAACCACCTCGATTTGTGAACCATTCATAGTACTGTGTTATACAAAATAAGTTTATTTAAAATAATAAATCATTGTCAAAGCCGTTGTGTTGTGTTTATATCAATGTTCAAATTATAAAGGGTTTGTATTTCCAAAGGATTTGGAACTGAAAAAGCATCAGAAGGGAAAAAACGCGTTTTCCTATATAAAAACCAATCATAACTTAGGTAGCTATCTACCTGCTGCCATCTGCATTACGTGCGGAAGAGTTTTATTTAAATCTGTATCGAATATCGAATAAAAGCCACAAAATCATTTATTTTATTCAGTATTAACGAAGCAAGTTATGAGAGTCAACGGGTTCAGTCAGCTTCTATAGAGAATATGTGTGTACAGACATCGCCAAGTCACTTTACAAAAGCAAGCTATAACAAACATGTAGAGAAACATCTCGTCAGCACAAACTGCTCCTTGATTGCTTGTTACACAGAGTGGCGAGTCCTCGACACAAGGAGTCGCCTCTCTCTCTATTCTGTTCTACGTGTGCAGTCTTCAGATTATGGAGGATACTGGCGGTTAACTAGCGGATGGAATAAATCGGTGAAGCAACTCGACGGCGTTTACTTTATTGCGACCTTTTAAACGGAATGCACCACGGCAAATTACTGGTTGATGTTTGCGCTCTTTTAAAACGGAAGGCATTGTCGTAAGAGATGCAAAATTCCTGGCGGAATTCGAATCTTTAAATGGAAGGCATCGTCGTAAGAGATGCGAAATTCCTGGTGGAATTAGAATCTTTAAATGGAAGGCATCGTCGTAAGAGTTGCTTAATTCCTGGTGGAATTCGAATCTTTAAATGGAAGGCATCATCGTAAGAGATGCGAAATTCCTGGTGGAATTCGAATCTTTAAATGAAAAAAATCGTTGTAAGAGATGCGAAATTCCTGGCGGAATTCGAATCTTTAAATGGAAAAAATCGTCGTAAGAGATGCGAAATTCCTGGTGGAATTCGCATCTTTAAATGGAAGGTAATGTCGTAAGAAATGAGAAATCATGAATGTGTGAAATTAGAAAATTTTTCCTAGTCGTGGGGATGCCGTTAAAGTTTCCAATCCGATTGATTTAAGGATGCTTCGAGATTAAGATTGCATTTCCGCAATTGGAATTGAGATTAATAAAAATACGGTAATCGGGCAATCATATTTCTATTTTACGACAATTTTGTACTTCGCTCCGTGCGTAGACCTTGCCTATTTTAATAACTAACTCGACTAAAAATTGGTCAATTTCGTTACAATTAGTAACTTCTCTCTTCGATAATGTTCGGCGAATATTTGACAATATTTATATAACATCCAGTAGAGTATTGAAATGTATATATAACATTAACAACTCGCAACGTATGTGACGAAAGTATACCATAATATGTAGACTCTTCTACGCTACACCGCAGCCTGTATACGACGCGATGTAAGCGTCCCGACGCTGAGCATCGTCATTATTATATGTGGAAAATGTACACAAAGATGTATACATTTGATAGAAGCTATTTCAGATTATGAGTCCTATATGTGATGTAACCTCATCCTACGTTTTCTCTTTAATAAAATTATAGTATCTTTTAAATAACTACATTTTAATACTTCTTATTTGACTCGAAACTTACACAATGAAAAACGCAGTACAGGACGGTTTATACAAAAAAATTGGTTGTCTGTAAAGTCGGTTTACGGACGATAGTTTTACGTGATAACGTATTCCGCTCGAATATCATATTTAATAATACATTACTGCGCTCTCGCTTGCACGCACAGGGACAGGCGGAACGTTACACTTTTTCGTGCGTGCAGCTGGTGTTTCATCAATTTATAAGACGTTATCACGTCAAAAAAATTGTAATGTTTACTGTCACAATTAGAACTCAAAATTGTTATGGAACAGTTACATTTTTATTGTTTGGAGCTCATTAGTTTTTGTAGGTAGATAAACAAACGTTTTAGGACGTACCAACCGACAATTGCCACTGACGATTTTCAGTTCCAATTTCAGGGATTATTATGAACGCGTGTCAATCTAAAAACGGTGCCATTTTATAGAACAGGAATGCCTTTTCAAAGAGCTATACAAATTGAACGGGTTTTTTAACTTAGCAAAACTATACAGCGAATTTCACTTAAGACGCAACACATACCTGAGTTTTGTTGATACGGTAGCTATGCATTACAGAAAATCGTTCCACGTAAAATGCAACACAGACCGGGCGCCCGAGGGAAGTTCGCACGCATCTTATTCGGAACGATTTTCTGTAATGCATGATTTTACCATATCATCAACACTCATGATATATATTGCATTTTAAATGTAATTCACCTTAAGCAAGATTGAAACTCGAGTCTGATGTACAAAGCGTTAATATACCGTTGGCGGTGTGTGACTTTACGAGCGTCTATACGTTGTCTTGACGACGCTCGTCAGTGACAATATGTAATGTGTTGCATTTGCCGCGAGATAATATACTGCATAAGTATAATTAGATTGTGATCTATATGCACAGCAATCTTAAACCAGTTGCTAGTATAACACACGAGCACAGTCGTGTGTAATTGCACCTCGCGAATGTTGCAATGAAGCGGATGATAGTCCTCGGTGTACGCGTGCATTATTACACTGTTGCAGACGATCACATACTGCCGAGGGTGGTCTGAAAAATTTTGAGCAGTCTTGAGAACGATCGAATGATTCTGGTAATCACAATGTTGCTACTAGAACGATCTTTATAATAGAACTAGCGGCCCCGTCCGGTTTCACCCGGGTGCAAAAGAACGAATGGGGAAGGGAGGGACACGTTTATCTTAGTTTACAAGAGATGAATGTTGTGTCCAAATTTCATGATGATCAGTGTTACCGTTCAAAAGTTTTTGTCGGGCGGACAAATTTTGAGTTACATTTTTCATTGATGCCCCGCTCCTATTGGTCGTATCGTGATATTATTTAGCCTATAGCCTTCCTCGATAAATGGGCTATCCAACAAAAAAAAAATTTCAATTTGAATCAGTATATAGTTCTTGAGATTAGCGCGTTCAACCAAACAAACAAACTCTTCAGCTTTATATATAAGTATAGATAAGAAAAAACACAGAATTTATTATTGGGTGTAATCTAAAGATTGGTGAAATTTTGAATGACACAAAAATTATGCATTGTTTCGTTATAATATCTCAAAGAGGCAGTGTTTTCGACATCAATGATTCTTTTTAGTGATCAAGAGTTCTTACGAAGCAATTACAATCTAACTGAAGATTTGCAACATGATTCTTAGTATAAACTTATTGGAACTAAAGAATGTGCTGTGCTTCCACAAGTTACAGCCCTTATAGGCCCCACTCACAATCCAACTTTATGCCACAGTTCAGTGTTCAAACTTATAGTTCAGTGAAGCATGATAATGTGTGGGACAAATAAACACTGAAACCAACACTGAAGTCAGGCATGAACTCATCAAATTCATCTTGATTTTTGAACGACTTTTAGTTCAGTGTTCAAGTTAACTGCTGTGTGTGTGGGTTTTTTCAGTTCAGTTTTTGGAGTTCTGTGTTTTGTACAACCAGAAGCCAAAAATCTCAATGTTGCTGCAAGTCTTTCTTGTGCAGAAATAGATTTTCGCATATTTGTGTCCTGCTTCTTAATAAATAGGGTAACTAATTCCAGTAAATAATTGTAAGTTAATTCATCCATTCGTAAATAATTATTCCAATCAAGCGGATCAAGATGTAATTCATTAATCAAATAAACATGACTTCTTGAATCACGCATTTCTAACAAATTTTTCACCCATATTCTTCTTTTTAAACGCTTTATATTAGTTTGGGTTGTAACTATGTATGTATGTAACTAACTATGTATGTATGTCCGTAACGGAATCTTTGAGCATAATTTTCACCAATTTCCCGAAGTCTGATTAATTTGAAACTTTGCATACGTATCAAGGACCGATGACAATTCAATAATTTGATAACAGTTTCCCATTATCCTTATTAGGACCCCCAGGATTAATAAATTCTTTTATAGATCCTCTGTAGTAAACGCTTTATTTTCACCAATTTCCCGAAGTCTGATTAATTTGAAACTTTGCATACGTATCAAGGACCGATGACAATGCAATAATTTGATAACAGTTTCCCATTATCCTTATTATTAAACGCTTTATATTAGTTTGGGTTGTAACTATGTATGTATGTCCGTAACGGAATCTTTGAGCATAATTTTCACCAATTTCCTGAAGTCTGATTAATTTGAAACTTTGCATACGTATCAAGGACCGATGACAATGCAATAATTTGATAACAGTTTCCCATTATCCTTATTAGGACCCCCAGGATTAATAAATTCTTTTATAGATCCTCAAACTAAAAAGTGAAAAATAAAATATAGTTTAAAAAAAACTAAAAAACACGCTTTATATCGGACTAAAAAGTAAAAAATAATTGTTTTAAAATAAGCTTAAAAAGCGTTGGGCGCTCGATGTACGAAAATGTGGAACAAAGCGCCCCACGCTTTTTAAGCTTATTTTAAAACAATTATTTTTTACTTTTTAGTCCGATATAAAGCGTGTTTTTTAGTTTTTTTTAAACTATATTTTATTTTTCTTATTTCCCTGTTTTAAATACAATCCCATGAACAGCCAATCCTCATCATTTAAAAAACTTATTTAGTTCTTATTAATTATCTATAGTATAATTTTATAGTATATAATATAATATATAGTATATAGTATATAATATAATATATAGGTACTTTATATATCTCTTTATACTCGACGAGTGTATGCCAACAACTGAACCAAACTGCACACAAAAAATTTTAAAAAATGAGCAGTTTGCATGAACTGTGTGTGGTACCAGTCAATCTTTCGATAATCGGTCCAACTTCACTGAACACTGAACTGTGGCATGTAGTTTGATCGTGAGTGGGGCCTATAAATTGAACGATTTTGGCAAGGTACTTATAGGCAAAGCTGATTCGATAAAACTTTGGTCTTTGATTTTTAGATATTTTCACAACAAACTCAGCATTAGTCAGTGAGTGGGAATGTTGCAACTCTACATGCAACCTCCAACAGTACAGTTTGATACGAGGGTAATTCAATTTCAAGTGACTGAAACGCAATATATACAGTAATTTAATTAGTTTGCAACGGTTAATGTCTAGTCTCTTGTTGTCATGCGCTAACTAAACTAAACATAGCTCAACAATTTGTCCACAGATCAACAAAATTAGATGTATGATAAAATTATGCGGGATACAAGGCTAAATATAAAAACAATTTTTATTCACTAAAACATCATTTAATCGTCAACGTTTCGGCAGAAATTCATGCCTTCTTCACGACCTTAAAAATGTCTAGTAAAAAGTCATAAAAACATAAAATTAACTAGACATTTTTAAGGTCGTGAAGAAAACATGAATTTCTGCCGAAACGTTGACGATTAAATGAGGTTCTAGTGAATAAAAATTGTTTTTATATTTAGTCTTGTATCCCGCATAATTTTATCATACCATAATATCAAGGTGTCTTATTTTATTTTGTTAACAATCAAAATTAGATGGATATATAAAAACATACAGCTTTGTGTTTCAAAACATACGACGTCAATTCTTCGTTTTAAAAGTGAAACTTCTATAGTGCGGGTAAGTTTGTGAGGCGATGAGACGAAAAAACGACATATTAGAAGATAGATCGAGAAGGAAAATCAATAATTGACGTGTTATTTATGAACTGCACAACGCATTTGATTGACCACTGCCATCTATGGGTGAGTAGGCAAAATAGTCAAGAAGTTTCAGGTAAGGTCTTAGCATATTTTTTTATTTATATATTTCACATCAACTCGGTTTGGTTCGAAAAAATGTTTGAAATTCAAAATCAGCTTTGTTTTTGTATGGTGCAGTTGATTTAGGATAATCAATTAAACAAACATTGATGGCTTTTGGAAAATAAATAGCACCAATAAAAAATGTGGATCGTCATAAAAAATATGACATTTAATAATGAAAATTTTTATTAATAGACAATAAGTTAATTTATACGACTTTTTCAAATAGGTATTAGCTTTCACAATAAAAATTAAAACACAGGGTAGAGCGTTCATATCCACCATACATAATACAAAGTATAAAAAACACGAAAACAATTTTATTAAAACACTGAAACAAATTACGTAAATCAAAACAGAAATATAACACGGATTACATTTTATGTACGTGTGTACCTTAGTATAGTCGTCAAACAAATTTAGTACCGGCAAAATAAACCAAAAATTTGTCGAAGCCGCTTAAAATTGGGTATCAGTAAAGATAATAAATTTTAAAGAGTTCGTAGCTACGATTATTCCGCTCACTAAAAAGAGTCGCTCAGAGCGAGTCGTTCAAAGGAGCGACACTAGACAGTACGCACTACACAAGAGTGCAGACTGCAGAGGTGTGAACTGTCATTATACATGCTCAGGAGCAGCATTGCACAATGCACAGCACAATACACACACTCATTTTAATTATTCGCATTTCGGATAAACTATAAAGTATAATAAAAGCTTAACTATAATGATGTTATTGTTGCAATATTATATCTTTGTCAACGACGTCAATGTGAATGGTTTAAGTCACTGTAAACAGCGTGTCGTTCAACATTAAACGACTCGGCAAAGTTAACTCCGCACGTGCAAAATTCACTAGTGTCCTCTGTGGCCTGTGCTGTGTGCGCTCTGCAAATGTGCGAATGCAACAGTACAGAATAGCTCAGCACGGAGCAACAGCGCTCGGAGTGAGTCATTCACAAAAAAAGAGAGGCTCGCTCCGCTCCGAGATAGGAGTCGTTCATTATGAACGACTCGCTCAGGAGCGACACATCACTAACACAAAACCCATAAAACCGTCGCGGCAATTGCACGGTTTTACTCCCAACCAAACGCGCCATTTAAGATGTTTCATACCAACAACGGACTCGCTCGGTTATGTTCTCGCAAGTTATGTGATAAGTGTATGTAAAAGCGGATGCGGGGGAATGGGAAGCGGGGGGGGGGGGACGTTGTGAGCCCCCAGAACGGCAACCCCAATCACACAGTCAGTCAGAACAGTGTGAATTGAACATGCAAATAACGTGACGCCGATTCAATAACAACCCCTATTTAATGCCGTTGCGAGCTGTGCCCTGGCTCCATACACTATCGCGGTGCAGTGGCAATTGGGCGGGATGCCATGGAATGGCGTGGCGGTGTCATGGCATGGCATTATGTTGTATAATGCCACATGTAGGATCCGAAC
The DNA here is from genome assembly GCA_963575645.1 of Xanthostigma xanthostigma. Classification (NCBI taxonomy): domain Eukaryota; kingdom Metazoa; phylum Arthropoda; class Insecta; order Raphidioptera; family Raphidiidae; genus Xanthostigma; species Xanthostigma xanthostigma. The sequence goes on along the minus strand of OY754469.1, from coordinate 1,881,858 downwards.
ACAATATTGCATTAGCGACAACACAGTCTAATCATTGACTACGGGGCCCCATGTACATACAATGATACAATATTATAACATTGTTTATTGAATGTGATATAGTGTTTCACAGAACGGGTCATGGAACGCGATTTTATTACTTTTGGGACCGTAATTATTAGTGATGTAACGAATCGTTGCATCATATATATTAATACGTTAAGGTTAAGATGTTTGCCTCCCTTTTTAGAAAAAACCACACAATTTCTCCACATAAATTATATATCATTTTACAGATAATTGCTTGCTCTACTGACATCGACAACTAAAAAATTTATTATTGCTTTTGTTTTTGTAAATTAATTAATTAACAGCAACGCCGAACAACGTCTGCCATCTGACGGCTTTAATTTTGAAACAACGTCAACACTTCGATCTGTCATCTGACCTTCATATTGTAAATACTGCATACTGCCATCTGACGGCTTTAATTTTGAAACAGCGAGCAACGCTGAACAACGTCACAGCAATGCTGCATAATGCCATCTGACGGCTTAGCTCAACGCTTTTGCTACTTGCGCCTCTATATGACAATTTTAGTAAAATATTTCTTCGATCTGTCATCTGAGCTTCATATTGTAATACAACAAAAAGAAGAGCGTTATAAGCAGTGTGCAAAATTAGAAACGAATTGAATACCTGCAATCATATTTAAAAAATAATTTTGTAAAGTGATAATTATTATACTTATTTAGTGCGAATAATTCGCACAGGTCACTCTAGTATCTTTTAACATTCGTATAATTTATGAGAATTGTTTTTTTTTTTAATGTGCCAATACTAGATATAACATAAGACCAAAAATATTAATTTCTTAACATTTTTATCAGAAAATGTTTTTTCATACTCTTTTTATAAAAGTTTTTTTTGCTAAGGTAATGTTGCAATTATATCTTTTAATCAGTCTTTACTGTAACAGTATAGGTAATAAAGTCTTTGAATTAGTATTATTAATTTATCAACCTAGTACCCTGAACCACTACCAATGTGTGCGTGCGATTTGCGCGGCCAATCAGCTGTCAAATTTTAACATTGAACAAATGACGCCAAATACGAACGTTGATTATTAGCATTCGTATTCCATAATATCAGCGACAGATATTCGCACGTCTAAAAATTGACATTCGTTTCATCACTAGTATTTATCATGATCGATATATTCGAGGGTTAACCAAACTAACACTGCTTTTACTGACGGGAGTATTCGGAAACAAAAACGGAATGTTTTTGATTCAAGTATTTGATAGATTGTAGACCAGGCGTCGGCAACCTATGACCCCCTCGCGGTTCAACAAGTGACCCATTTGATAATTTCAAGTGACCCACTTCTTGAGTTCTTATATACTTATTTAGTAATATTTTTTTTTCAAAGGTTAGAAGCCAGAATTTCGAACAATAGTATTAATCGCGATAAAGTAAACACAAGGTAGTTATATTTTTAAATAAGCACATTTTTTTGTTTGTTCGTTAAAAAACAATAATTAAATATTTTTCAATTAAAATTAATTAAAAGTAAACAACAAAACATAAAATTTTATTGCCGACTTTATAGAAGTCCAATAAAAACAACGTATAAATTATACACATAAAAGTGCATAAAAAGCCAATATCAATTAATTTTATTATGAATAATTCTAAATAAGATTTAAAAAAAAGGGAATGCATAGATGCATATCATATTATATACATTGGGGAAGGTTGCTATGATTGGACCACTTAACTTCCATACTTATTATCTCGTAAATGATAACTTAAAATCATCTGATGATTTTTATGTATGAACCAGCGGTCTCCGTCCCGGTGTCACTCGGGTGCGTTAGATATAATTCTGCAAAATGTATTTCGTTTGCAGCTCGGCATCTGAACTAATAGCTTAGAGCAAATTTTGCTATTTTCGCTTCTGAACTAATAGCTTTGAGTGAATTCTAACAGATATCGCTACTTGGTACTAAAACAGTTTTTTTTTGTTTGCTTCTGAATTAATAGCTTTGAGTAAATTCTATCAGATGTTACTAAAACAGTTATTTTTTCACAAAACACCGTAATTTTGCGCAAAATATAAAAACTATCCTCAGAGTAAGTTGGACCAAGCAAGACACATTTACAAAATTTCATTAAAATCAGTTCAGTGGTTTCGGAGATTAGCCCGGTCAAAATTGTGACACGAGATTTTTTTATAATGTATAGATAACGCTATTATTACGAGCCTTTTTATATTTTCAATAAACTGTAAATGTTTTTGAGATAAATCAAGAATACTGTATCCTTGATTGGACCACTAGGTTGTGATGAATGGATTTCGGCGAATCTAGGTGAAAACACCATTAGAAATATTAAAAAAACACACTCAAATATTTCTTAAAACTACTCACTGAAAATATATTATTCCTCTTTTTTCCCTTTCAAAAAAATAGTTCGCTTTAATGTCGCCTGATTTTTATGTGCCGCGGGCTTTGAGGTTACCGTGGGGCCCGATTGGGGCAGTGACGCTATTTTGTGACTCAAAGAGCCGGTCCAATGATCGCAGCCTTCCCCTAAATGCATAGCAATATAGAAATGCATATTAGTGTAGCTATATAAATTAATTATACATTTATCATTTTAAAATCAGGATTTGCACAAATAAACAGAGACTATTATAGTATCATGTAAGATTAATGGCGTATTATTTCAATATTAATTAGCATTAGGTACGGGAATTGATACCATAATGAAGATCAATGGAAGATATTATGTTAATTATAAGATAATAACATAACATTAAAACCACAACGCGTTGCCAAGAGGCAGTTCAATTAGTAATGTTTTTTGCCATTTATAGCCGAGATGCGAAGAAAATGCAGACAGGAATATTGAAATAATCATTAAATATTATCTGATTTAATTAAAAATAATTGTATAATTGAAAGTGTTATTACTATTATGACAGCAACAGTTAAACTCTCATTAAAAAATACTTTCAATAACGATATTTGTGTAACAAAAGCAGTCACATAACCTCACATACAATCCTGTCCTTGATTTGAGCCGTCGGAATACACAAAATTTAAAATTTTTCTTGAACTCTTACCCGTGTGTGTGTGTTATTTTTTTATTTTTTGAAGTTAAAAAATTGGTTGTCTGTAAAGTCGGTTTACGGACGATAGTTTTACGTGATAACGTATTCCGTAATACATAACCTAAACCTCCCAAAATTTGGTTTCAATCCGCTTATCCTTGGTGTCGGAATGATAAGAAATGTCAAAAGTGACGTTTGCAACTGTCAAAGTATTATGTTCTAATAATAATTAGTTATTCCAATACTTAACTTAGAAGGCGTTGCATTTCACAAAATACTAATGTCAAAAAATTGAATTAAACATTAGAAATGCAGCCGTTTTCATGTTAAGACAAGACATACGTTATCTTCTAATTTCCATGTACGGCAAACAAAGACGACCGACCGCGTCGCGCCATGCATTAGACAACATTGCATTTATATTTTATACAGCTATTTTTCTATATAAATTTGTATAAAAAAACTGTTTAGGCAAATTCTGTTATACGAAATGTATGTAAAATGTTCTCCTCTTTCGTTTAAGACTGGTTTCAAACCGATCTGATTTAAATTGAGCGAGAAATTAGCAAAAAGCACGCACAGGGTCAGGCGGAACGTTACGCGTTACGAACGTTACACTTTTTCGTGCATGCAGCCGGTGTTTTATCAATTTATAAGATTGGTGATTCATCAATTTATAAGACGTTATCACGTCAAAAGTGACAGCGGTAAGAACAAAATCAGAGAAGCTTTACTTCAATAGCACTCATTTGTTTTTAATTTACGGTCTCCGGAAACAATTGCTTATTTACCATGCCAACCCCACGAATGAGAACTTTCCCACTACTATATTTAGGAGAAAATTCACTTTTAACAATTTTATAATATTTTTTCTATTTGAGGCTCCTAAATACAAGAAACGTGTTTCTTGCAAAAAAACCTATTATCGTCTTTTACGCGCTATTCTTGTCAAACGGCTAAGCCGATTAAAGTCAGATTTTGATAGGATGTTTGACACGTAAATAGGATGAGCTCTATTGTTTTATAACGAGCTCCTAAAACGGAGGAGGTTCTTTAATCGAATGTTTCCTGCATTTGTGAACCGATGTTGATGATAATTTTTATATTTAATAGGGCGCTTCAAGTTTTAGTAACTAAATTGCATCGACCTCAAAATTTTATTTTTTTCATTTTTTTAGTGTTTTTTTTAAAGAGGTTTACTTTGCTTTTTGATATATATTTTCAACTGTTCATTTTCCTGTTATTAATTCATTATTTTTATATTTATTATATTGCTCATGTCTCTATTACTAATAAAGTAATAACTATTTCATATCTTTTTTAAATGAAGCAGCCGACATAATGGCAAAAATCTCTTTCAAAAATAATAAATAACGTCACAAATAAATATACAGCCTACCTAAATATTTATTTTTTTTAAACCAGTTCACAAATAACACAAAATCACAGAAACGAATAAAAATGGTGAAACGTCTTTAATAAAAATGTATTTGCAATAAATTTTGGATTTGAATGGCCTACACATTCATGATTATTTCTATCAACACGTGTTACATTTACGTTTGCTTGAATACATTCGAATTTCGGAATATAACATATTTAAGAGGCAATAACTGTCAAGGGATGATAGCGCATGAATCACAAATAGAGCTCCGTTTCTAGTAGCAATTTTCCAAACCGCTACTAAATAATAAAAAAATCTTTCAAAAACACGCTCCTACCAAAATGAGGAAAATAACAATCAAACAAATAAAACCAAAAAGCTTTTCGCGAGTAGTATAATTTATGATCATATCTCGCGACAAGTTTTTAGGTCAAGTCAACAATGATAATAAAATGATTTTTTTTTTGTTTGATTGTTTATTTTCTTCGTTTTAGTCGTTTCAAAAAAAAGTTTGTTTTTAATTTTTATTAGTTCCCTTTTAGTCATCTACTCTATAAGCACATATCATGGGTGTATTAATTATTATTATTGGAATCGTCTGTCGACCAAATCGAACCCAGTCTACCACTAGTCCAAAAGCTCCCATGACAGAAAAAGTTACCCCTACAAACACCTCAAAATTATAAAGTGAAAATGGCTGAAAAACATGTAAGAAACATGTTACGCCCGCCAGACTAGTAAAAATTTGTTAATTGTTATTTTTTATGAATTTTTAAATTAAAAAAAAAAACATGATTTGATAAAAACAATATTTTGATGAAAAATGTATTAAATGTATTGTATGTGAACTTGAAACGACGCCGATTAAAGGTCCTCCTTTCTTGAACACACTGTACGCGTGCATTTGACACGTAACAGACACGTGCCGGTTAATCAAATTTACATACGACTTCCTCCACGGATGTGTCATATATCCTTTGGTAGTTGGTACCTCACCAAACTAACATTTATAAGCATATCGTCCTCGACATATATTATACACGCAGCAAATGTACCAACATTACGAATGAAATATTATGAAGAATATACCATATACACCCCACTTATGCAGATATATTTTTATTTTTGTATAGGCACAAGAAGTGTTGACAAATATCCCCACAAAGCGGATCCTGTATGTTTTCTTTGCTTGATTGCTTTTTCAACTATAGTGCCCGCGGTGAGAGTTGAAGCCAGGCACGTCATCAATAATATGGTAGTGAACGCCTACTTGCCCGCAGACAGTGGCGTGTGGAATAAATTCGACATATCCATTTATAGCGGTAGAATAAAGATAAACACTCGACGCACATGGATCTCCGAAATAGCCAATAGCAAGCTAGAAGGCGGGCGCAATGCGTTCACGTCACTATGACGCGGTGGCCTCATCTTTCGCGGCAGCTATTCTGTATGCAAGGATAAATAAATAAAAGTGTGTGTGTGTCAGCTCCTTAGATACGCTGTGTAATGTATTCCATCTCATTCTTTCGCACGTTAAATCCTACAGATATATCTTGTCTCTACACATAATATATACAAGATCAGTCTAGCAAGCACAAGTGTAATGTATTCCATCTCATTCTTTCGCACGTTAAATCCTGTAACAAATATATATGTTTGTCTCTTTTGAAGCGGACAAGCGTAACGCCACACTTGAAGCGGTGGAGCGTAACGCCTCGCCAATTGATTTTACTACTCATAAAATTTCCGTACTCAAAATCGTTTCTTAAGAGTATTCGTCGCTGCAAATACCCCCTGCACCCTTCATCTCAAATCTTTTCCCCTCGCCTAAAAACGGTTCGCGCTCTCCCGACGCTATTTTTAAAGCTAGAGGGTTCTGGTAAACGCCAAATGAAAGACAAAGAATCGGACTACAGATCCTTCAGGCGAATTTTTTGAAAAAAAATTCCTGAAAAAACTTACAACCTTTTGAAAAAAATAATAAGTTACGTAATATTTCACACGTAGACGAAACATTTTTTAAAAAAATTCGCCTGAAGGATCTGTAGTCCGATTCTTTGTCTTTCATTTGGCGTTTACCAGAACCCTCTAGCTTTAAAAATAGCGTCGGGAGAGCGCGAACTGTTTTTAGGCGAGGGGAAAAGATTTGAGATGAAGGGTTCAGGGGGTGTTTGCAGGGACGAATACTCTTAAGGAGGAAACTCCAAAAATAAAAAAAAAAAAACGCGAAGAATCTTCTACAAAGATAGTCTTCGTTAAGTTTCAACGAAACTATTAATTATAGAGTGCAGATTGTGCGGTCTGCTGCAGAAATCACTACCTCACTTAATTCGTATTACACCTGCATTAAGTACGTACAAATTTATATACTAACCACTGTCAAACACTGTATTAATAATAACTGTAGTTTAATTGATAGCTCATATAATACTATTAAAGGCAGTCGTGGAACCGCCTCTGGCCAGCGAAGTCTACTGCCAATAGATCATTTCGTTTGCGTGGACGCGTGATAAGTTGGAGGCTTGGAGCAGAACGAAAGATGAACAGAATCTCTGTTGAATAATTCTGAGACTGATAGAAATTTATGATATTTACACGCGCATCATAACAAAATTGTTTTCGGGACGTCCATAAAAATAGCGCGAAAGTGTCGCCATCCTACGTGATGATTGTAAACTACATCTGACAGCTCGCCTAGTTTACAACGTCAATTTACAGTGTTTTGTGGGCATTTAATGTTGTTATTTCAATGCACTTGTTACAAAAAAAAATTGGTTGTCTGTAAAGTCGGTTTACGGACGATAGTTTTACGTGATAACGTATTCCGTAATACATAACCTAAATTTTAGTAGCTGTCAAACTTGGGCCGAAGCATACTGCGCTCTCGCTTGCACGCACAGGGTCAGGCGGAACGTTAGGAACGTTACACTTTTTCGTGCGTGCAGCTGGTGTTTCATCAATTTATAAGACGTTATCAAGTCAAAATATTGTGTTACTCGGATGAAATTAGCAATTATGACTCTGCCACCCTCGTTCGCAATCACCAATTTTCTGCCTTAGTAACACGATGTACAATTTTCAAACATTTTATTATTATTTTCTAATTTTCACTCTCTCAAATTAGCTTGTACGAGGACATGTCATTGGAAATATTGCTTTTCAAAAGTCAAAACTATTACGTTTGTCGTTTGTGAATTATAGACGCTCGACAATTGGGATTACTATCTCTTTCAAAAGATTGCGTTCATTTAAATCGTCAACACCAACTTAAGCAACGCGTTGTAGGTATAACGACCGATGTGAATATTATTCGGAGCATAACAGATTTTGCTCAATCTAGTGATGCTCAATAGTCTAAGATTAAGAACCGAGGGAACAAGTAGCTTATCCACATCTGGTTGCTACCAGCCACAGCCACCGCAGTTTGAAGCGCAAAGATCGCTCCAGCAAGACAAGAGCACGAGGTGATAGACGGGGAACCGGGGTTACATCACCATGTATGTCTACTTGCGGTCAACTGACTCGCCAATAAATACATCATTGTTCCGTTGCATCATCATATATATGTTACGGTTAATACAAGAAAGTAGCGAATTAATCGGCTAATTACCCGAAAATTAACCAATCCTTAACGTAGGTTAATTCGGGTATTACCCGGTTAATTCGCGAATAAACTACTTTCTTGTATTAACCGTAACATATATATTAATACGCTAGGCGGGGGCAGATTTGGCTGGGACTTTTACCTGCTGCCTTTCGCCGAGAAACGGTAATTCCTATACCGGCCATCTTGTTCAGGTTTTCCATGGTTTCCCTCAACAATTCCAGATAAATATCGAGATGGTTCCTTATTCAAGGCCATGGCCGATTACCTGTCAAAATTTGCCTACTTTATCCTAATTTCCTAAAAAATTCTTCATTCGCTCATTGCTATTAAGTTGAAGTTTAAAAATTGTAGAAAATAACGGGAAGTGTAGTAGAAAAAATAGTAATGATGCGAATGGCGTCTGTTATGACATAAAGTCGAGAAACGGACGTTAAACGCATTATTATTATTATTATATTAATACGCTAGGGTTTAAGATGTTTGCCTCCCTTTTTAGAAAAAACCTCACAATTTCTCCACATAAATTACCTATATATCATTTTACGGATAATTTCTTGCTCTACTGACATCGACAACTAAAAAAATTATAATTGTTTTTGTTTTTGTAAATTAATTAAAATACAGCAACGCTGAACAACGTCTGCCATCTGACGGCTTTAATTTTGAAACAACGTCAACACTTCGATCTGTCATCTGACCTTCATATTGTAAATACTGCATACTGCCATCTGACGGCTTTAATTTTGATACAGCGAGCAACGTTGAACAACGTCACAACAATGCTGCATGATGCCATCTGACGGCTTAGCTCAACGCTTTTGCTACTTGCGCCTCTATATGACAATTTTAGTAAAATATTTCTTCGATCTGTCATCTGAGCTTCATATTGTAATACAACAAAAAGACGAACGTTATAAGCAGTGTGCAAAATTAGAAACGAATTGAATACCTGCAATCAAATTTAAAAAATAATTTTGTAAAGTGATAATTATTATACTTATTTAGTGCGAATAATTCGCACAGGTCACACTGGTTATTTATTAGTGTTTTGTAAAAACGAATTGCAAAAAGTTAGTCAACGATTTCTTTTTACCTTTTTAAAAATATGTAAGTAATCTTTGTCATGAACCTCCCTCGACAATTATTATTCGGAAATGCAATAAAAATAATTTATCTTCAAAAGTGTTCGTTTCTCTTTGCAGAGCAGACGACGCAGTTTCTTACAAAGATTCTCGCAAGAAGCAAGTACAAAGTAGGCACGACGGTACTATATATACACGTCGAGAGAAGATTATAATTAAGATTTCATCTGCGTATACTACATAGAGAGCGCGTCGTACATTGAGTAGAGAGAGGGAGCGAAAGCCTGAGGAGCTGATGAAGAAGCTCAGGAGTTGTCGGTAGTCGGACTGCCTCAGTGCCTCCGAAGCTCTCAACTCTTCACCGTTTACGCGAGAACATTATCATTATGATATTAATTTATTATTGCAAGTGAACGCAATCTGCTGTGGAATTATAACAAGTCTGTAAGTAACATCAAGAGGGTTTCTCTCTAGCAAATTTATTTAATCTCGAATTAATTTTCTAAGATATAGTGGAGTTTCTTCACACGCCAATTATATCCCTCTCTTATAGCATTATGATGATAACGTTGAAGAGACGGAGAAATGATTAAGATTTGCTAATTTAATAGATTGGTTTTGATAATGAATTTATTGAAATGTAATTGAATACGCAAATAACTTGGCCTCCGTGTAACTCAATCTTGTGCTTCCGTGCAATTGAACACAAATTCGTTTCGAACCGAAATATAGAATACGAAAACGTATTCCTGGGTTTTTCCTGGTCAATATTAGTTCGGTTTTTGTGCTATAATTTTAATTGCTTGTGGAATGATTGCACTGGAAGCATGTTTCGTTTAATGACCGTCTGATGACGAATACAAGGAGAAAGATTTATGGTTTAAAAAAGACAGAAGGGGATCAAAGTTTGTGTAGGGAATCTATGATTTCTCAAGTTGAAAAATCATATTTAGGCTTTTGGTAAGAATTAGAGGATTACATGTTCCAACGTTTTTGGAAAATTATCCCTCAAGGAGGCAAAATGTAATAAATGGTTGGGTTTGATTTAATTAAGGTAGTACGAGCACCAAGGCAACTTTAAATAAAAGGCTTGATTTTTTTTATATTTCGGTAGATGGATGATATGTTTTCATTGATTTCTCCAAAACTAGTCGGTGGAAATAAAAAAAAAAAACTATTTAAATTAAAGTTAAAACTATAATAAATTATTAAAAACAAAAAAAAAAAACATTGTGCCTGACTAATTAAAAAGATATTTAATCTTTTTAATTAAATATCTTTTTAATTAGTCGGGCACAACTGTGTTTTTATGTTTTCAATAATTTATTATGGTTTTAACTTTAATTTAAATAGTTTTTTTTTTTTTTATTTCCACCGACTAGTTTTGGAGAAATCAATGAAAACATATCATCCATCTACCGTTTACCATAAGCCAATGTTAAATATGCCTACATTTGAAGTCATTTATTTATTTAAATAATCGGGCAACCCCCCTAAAATTTTCAGAATTGGTTTAGACTTAGTCCAACTTCATATAAAAAAAATCAAGCCTTTTATTTAAAATTGCCTTGGTGCTCGTACTACCTAAGTTTATTTTCTTCTTTTTAGAGCATATAAAAGCTTGTTTTTAAAAATGTTTTCTTACTATTAATTTAAAATTTTTTAGTTTTCGCTAAAATGCATTGTCATCGGAACTGAACCAAAACGTAAAAATTCAACTCCGTAGGATAAAAGGAGCTTGCAAGATTTGACCCAAACAAACAAACTAACACACATGCATTGCAAGTTAAATAAAAGCTTGTAAAAAGTAGATAATTTAAAAAAAGCTCTTGTGCCTGAACATAAAAGACCGGACAATAATATCTGATTTTATACAATAAACTTTTTCTTTTTTTTTATATAAAATTTTCCGAATCTCAATATTATTAATTCATATCGTGAACGGAGCCAGCGTATATATAGAGTTGAATAAACTAACCTCGTGACACAAATGGCGCATAATAAAAAAAGTCATATCAGATTCATATCATATGATCACGTAGCCTATAACTATTTACAGCCATATAAAAAAAGTTGACTGCGTCGCTACGATACCAAAGACATAAGAAGAACGAACAAGCGAATCTCTCCGACTACTTGATGTCTTCGCGCATACAATTCTGCTGCCTTCTCAAACACAAAATAAAACGGGACATCATTGCTCGTTTACGTTTTAAATAACCTTACAAAAAATGTGCGGCGATTTGCAAATCGCATCTGAAACAGTACTTTTTTCATTCCGTTAAGTGCTGAAGTTTGGCAGTAAACACTAAACGCGCCACTAGTTTGTATACTACAAGAATGACGTCACAATAGGTCAAAACATTGCGGTTCGTTTTTTCGCGTCAATTATATAAATTTGCTACTTTTTCTTATAAAACGAATACATTTAAATGAGAAAAAATAAATTCCGGTGTACAAATACTCGGATATGAACATTTTAAGACAATAGACTATTGCATTAGTATTTGGAAAAATTGTTTTCGAGGTACATTTTAAGGGTTACCTAATATCTAACTCTTAAAGCAATTTTTTCGAAATTCTTCGCCTAAATTTTTTTTAACTCCAAAAATGCAATTCTTAAGACGCCTATTTAAAATTGACTTCGTGCAGGGGGGGGTGTATCCCAAAATATGTATCGTGTACACTAAAAATATATCAATTCTACCTTCGTAGATTGTAATCCGTAAAATCACAATCCTACATCTAACCTGATAATAAAAATAATTCCGTACGCCAAGAATACTACAATAATTAGGGCAATGAATAAAAATTAGAAAAAATGTCTGGTCGATATCGCCGAGTTTTAATTATACCTACAAAATTAAAATCAATATCCATATTTTAATACAATTGATACTAAAATTATTTTATAGTATTCAATGAACCAATAAAACTAAATACGGTTTTCGTATTGAAATTAACTACGCGGAAAATTAATTGGTTAATATATTACTTAGAACCACTTAGATTAAATCAATCGGATCCAGAATGGAATAGAAGTCATCTATTGTTTCGATTTATTAATTAGTTTGATTATAATGATACGTTCACGGGTAATTGATCAGCGTTATTAAACCATAGTTAGTCGTACGGTTTCATTCAAATCTTATTGCATTGTTCGAACCTTGAAGTAGGTACCTATTTAAAGTCAGACATCACCAGTTTGGTTGTTCCACGTATCAAAATATTGTTAATTTTGAACAATGAATTATATTCCTTCTACCCAATCAAACAATGCTAGTCAAATTTTTCGTTGCTTCCTCTTAAAATGAGATAGATAATAATACTAATTTAGTAGTATCTATCTCGCTCGCTTCCCTGCGGTAGCGGAGAGAGAGAGAGCAATATAATTCAATTATTTCGAATCGGTGTTGCCGTCTAATGCGCAAACTACTAAATTAGTAAAATGTTTCGATTATGGAAACCATTCGATTACCAATGTCTCGATTATCGAAATATCTCGACTATTCCCATCATTAATTGTTTCATAACAAGCACGCGGGGAGTTTGACATGTAATGTCAACGGAACAAAGTATAACTTAAAGAATCCGTATTTAGAAGTGAACTTTCAAAGGCGGACGAACAGTACAAGGCTATTCTAAAGTACGTACGTTATAGTATACCCCCATATAATATGTTTGCGACCTCTTGCTGAATAATCAAACCAAATCGTTTCGCATAAAAGAAAATATCAAGCGAGCTGTGGCTATGCAACGGGCGAACCGACGTCGGATCGAGGGAACGGGGGCAGCGAGAGCAGGAGACACATCCTGCTGCTGCTCTCGCATGAACAGAACTGTGAGAGGAGCTCAGAAGCTTCTTGATTCCACAATAAAACGCGTCTTTAAACTTCTTATAGCTGTTCACTCCAATCATCCTCCTCGCCGACTCAACAGATACAAGATGGCTCGTAATATCGGAGGATTTACGTATTAAAAATAATTAAATACTTCCGACCTAGGATAAAACAATTGTTTTTAACTCTATCAAAGAAAAAATAACAAGATAACCGCTAGTTCCCAGGGATGATTTATTGTAAATTAAATGATAGATCACCAGATTTTCAACTGTAAAACCCAAAGAAAATTCGTAATGAAATTAATGAAAAAAGTGGTCGATCACACGACACACAGGAAAAGAATATAAAAAGTACTGGTCCCAATACAGAGCCTTGAGGAACACCTTGCATGACACGTAATAAATAATGTTTTTTTAAGTCAATTAATACTGTTCAATATCAATGTAAATCGGAATTCAGATAATAGGTGGTGTTACCTACTTTTTTCTTTAATTTAGCGTCATTCGAAGTGATCTAAACCTTAGTCTTGATTTGCCTTCGTTCTTTCTAATTCCATACAATAGTAATTTATTTATTTATTTAGTAATTTTCATACAGGCATAGCCCAATTACAGAAAATCAAGAACGTTTACATGCAAGTTTAAGTTCACTGAATGTGCAGTTGAAAATGTCTATACTACTACAATTAATGTTATTTACAAGTCCACACGTCTTGTACAGAGGCGAATTAGCAAAGTAACAGGTTCTTGGGGTTGGTAAATAAAACAATTGGTGATTCCGGCTAAAGTATTTAGGTATATGAAAAGGTAGCATATTTAGAAACTCTTGGTTGTCAATATGATTATGTAATAATTTATATAAGAACGCACAAGCAGCAAATTCCCTACGAAATTTAAGTGATGTACAAGAGTGAATTTGTAATAAGTCAATATAATTCATATATTTGGGATAAATCCCGGTTATTTTAAATGTCAGAAATCTAAGAAATTTACTCTGTACTCTTTTAATATTATTTATGGTGATATCATAATAGGGATCCCAAATCAGGCTTGCAAATTCCAATTTGGATCTGACATATGCATTAAAATTTTTGATTAAGGTATTAGGATCAGAAAAGTATTGACAACTCCTAAAACACTGACACTAATCGCTGAAGTGAATGGAAAATTTTATTTGGAATTAACGTCAAAATAAATGTGTAATTTCGCGAAGCTAATAATCGCGATTTACGAACCAGCCTATAAATTTTTCGATGAAGGGAGAAGATCTGAAGTCAAATGAAACACATTGTATTACTCAAGAAGGAAATGGCGACGTCCTATTCAACCACTACATGTTATCATAATATGGTTACTGAATGTGTCAATAAAATAAGTGTTATTATTGTAAAAAAACGTTATCTGAGCTTCTTGTAATATTATAGATATTACAACTCAGATTCAATAGAGAAAAACTTGACCATGAAAACAATTTAAAATTAGGGAAACATCAAATAAAAGTCGCTGATTTGTTTTTCTCGCAGGTAATTGAAAAATAAGTCATACTCAACTTTGAAAACATTTCCAATCTATTCGGAGCAACGACGATATAACATATTTAAGTATTTTAAGAAAATTTCTAAGAGGTTACAGACCATATTTTTCAAGTTTAATTAGTTGAATTGCAAAAAGAGATTCTCGACTCAATATATTTTAACTGCAATTTTCTCTAATTAAGGGCTTAAAAACTGAAATGTTCATAGATTAAAATTAATGACACATGTAATACATGCATTAAAATATCTATAAATATTCATAATACTAGTTAATTTTCCAATTTACCCGTTCAAAAATGTCATCTATACTAATACTATAAAGAAGTAAAGTTTGTAAGTTTGGATGTAGGAGGTAATCTCCAAAACTACTCAACCGATTTTTATGTTTTCCAACCAATATTTAAATGAACTTTCAGGATTGACATAAGCTATATATTATCGCGTTAATTCATAAAATCGCTCATCGTGGAGACCAATTTTGCAACATAAGTGGCAATCTACAAATTCAAATCGTAAGTTGTTCAAAAATTTTGGAGTTCTTAGGAATCGGGGGTGTCCAAATTGTTAGTGGTTACGACTCTCCATCTCGTTCAATATGAAATCGACGACTCGTTTAAAATATTCTAAAAACCGGTTCTGGTTTCCTTTAAAGTAAAATCATGTCAAATATGATTTAATCGAAAACAGTGAAAATGACACAATAATTATTAAAGTTGTGAAAAGGTTTTATAAATCAATAAGGATTATCTTTATGTACATTTGTTTGAAATATTGTATACACTGTAAAACGTATTACATTGTATTAAAAACAAAGTTGGCAACGCAAAACTTTTATATTTTCCTCTTCTCAAGTTAGTAATTCATTTTTGCATGGTAATTTGATTAGCGAAATTTAACTGTAAACCGCTTGGGAATTCATCAAGTTTTAATGTTTGAAAATAAGAGTATGCATAATAAGTTCGCAATTTTACAAATCAAATTTTATAATATTATAAATGCAAATTAAATAATAAGTTTCCGTCATTCCGAGCTAAAACATTTTAAACAGTAAACGTAACCCCCGTTTCTGAACAAATTAAGTCGGACACCCATTTTCGACCGCATAAAATACAATAATCTCAGGTTAGATTCGAAGAGTCAGTATTTCCATTAAAATTTAATCCGATGGGATTAATTCAGTGTACCTAGTTAAAAAATTAAGCTTTGTATAAAACATTTATGACTTTAAGAGAGCGGTTTAAAAAAAATCTCTTGTTATAAAAAAGGTCCCGAAAAAAACCGATAATAAGGTCTCAAAAAAAAAAAACTCCCGGAAAAAGACCCGTGGGCATAACCAGTAAACGAAGAAGATATAAACTGGCAATCGACCTACGGGCCTCGGACTGGCATTTTACATTGTCAGATTGGCATCAGTGCTTGTCAACCTTGATGCCAAATTGACAATGTAAAATGTTCTAAGCTTTTACATTATATTTATGCTCAATTTTGTAATTTTTGAAACGTTTCAGTATAGAAATAGGTTTTGAAGCGAAATATCACTGTTTACTGTGAGTTTTGTCGTTTTTCTCAATAAAATCGTATTATAAAATAATTAATATTTTTGAATCTCGCGCGCTTTTTGCGGCGTTTTCCACGTACAAAATGGCTTCTAAAAGGTATAGGAAGCGCTAATGTATCCGCAGTCTATTAAATATATATATCTATGATAATATGGCTATTTATTTATTCTTGTGGTAGTATGGTAAAGAAGAATCAACAAAATACAATGTTGAGGTGCATTCTGTAACCCAAACAATACAAGTAGATCCTCATCCTTAGAGAATCGGCTGTATTTATATTTATAAAGAGAACACCTACTACTTAATCCCGCAGCTAAGTTAAAAGCTGATAAAAAATGTGAAAATATTGCGATAAATACGATAATCTGATTTTGTTTGAATTTTCACGATCTCGATTATGACTTAGTTGTTTCTTCTTCCAACCGCCCACCGGCAATGGCGTACAATGATTTTGTTTTGTGGAATATAGGGTCCCCTGTGTGTATTCCACAAACAATATCGTTGTATAGAAAGAAAAGGGGCGAAAAACCGTCGGCGGACTCTTAAGGGAACACAACAGGAGATAAAAGTTGAGAATCTGTACGGTTATACACGTCCTTTCGATCGTGGGACACGACTTCTACTCCACTCTATCTTTATAGAGAGCTTTCGCTGCTCTTACACCGCTCTATCCTACGTACGTACGTACGTACGTACGTTACGCACCTTCGACAATACGCACGCGGACTGCTCAAGCTTCAAGCGTAATAACCATAGATATATATATTTAATAGATTGCGGATACACTAGCGCCTCCTGTACCTTTTAGAAGCCATTTTGTACGTGGAAAACGCCGACAAAAAGCGCGCGAGATTCAAAAATATTAATTATTGTATAATATGATTATATTGAGAAAAACGACAAAACTCACAGTAAACAGTGATATTTCGCTCCAAAACCTACTTTTTCACTGAAACGTTTCAAAAATTACAAAATTGAGCATAAATATACCTAATGTAAAAGCTTAGAACATTTTACATTGTCAATTTGGCATCAAGGTTGACAAGCATCGATGCCAATCTGACAATGTAAAATGTTCTAAGCTTTTATATTATATTTATACTCAGTTTTGTAATTTTTGAAACGTTTCAAAATAAAAATAGGTTTTGGAGCGAAATATCACTGTTTACTGCTGTTTTATTGTTTTTCCATTAACATCATATTATAGAATATTTAATCTTTTTGAATTCCGCGCGCTTTTTTTGCGGCGTTTTCCACGTACAAAATGGCTTCCATATGGCTTCTAATTGTAACCATTCCGCACAATGCTCAAGGATAGGCATCCGCTATCTATTAATATATATATCTATGGTAATAACCAACAAATCATTTACACGTCGGTTCAGCCTCGCGACTTAGGTATTTCCGGACGTGTATAGCTCTACGAACCTATGCACCTTCGACAATATATACATGGACTGCTCAAATTTTAAGTAACCAAGAGTACCTACATTGGCTCAGTCTCGATTTTCGAACCTCTAATCGGCCTATTATTATAGGGTCACTCTTTGAACAAGTGAGAGTATCTTTTAAAAAATACGACTTTGAGCAGTCCACGAGTGAAAAGTCGAAGTTATGTACCACCGACCGCCATCTCATCTCACTTCTGCAACCTCGCGAAAAAGGATCACATCTTGCGGTTGCCATGGCAACGCCCCATTTGTAGTTACACTCCGACTGTTATACGTATCTCTATCTATATACTTCTGCCGTCGTTATGCCCGCCCGTACACGCGCGGAAAAAATAAAAATAACACAACTAATACAATATTATATAATGCGATAAGGTGCATTCCTGATATTGAATTTTTATTCAACTTTTATGCAAATTGTTATTTTAATACGCACTGTGAACAGACTTGTTGATTAAAACGCGATTTTAACATCTCCTTACAACCTGCCATTACTCGTGATGATCTTAATTAACAGTAAACTTTATGCCGGGTTGTATAGAAAGCATTGTCAAAAAAATTGATCTTGAAATGACCTTAGATTGTGATCGTATTCGGGAATAACATCGTTATGAAACTCTCTGTCATATATAGAACACTAGATTGTAAAAACAAATTATTGGTCCTTAATTGAAAAAGATCACTTTTGATGCAAAATTTTAATCAAAAAACGTAGCAAAATGTTATTTCGAATGGAAATTGTACAAAAAAAAAATGATGTTAAAACCACATAGAAAAGAAAATATCGTTTCAATAGATCAATTATTTTTCGAGCAAGATCGATTTAAATTTCTACTACATTTTTCTTGTGAAGACAGAATGTTAACCAAAATATTACGGTGTAAACTCTATATAGCGAACTTCTATTTAATGAAAAACTCCTTAAAACGTAGAAATCGCTAAGGATTGTTTGGTTTATATTGTTGCCCATATATAGAAACCACTCTATATAGCGTAACAACCACTCTCAATAGCGAAACAATACGTCATTATTTAGATCCCAACAATGGGATTCAATGAGGAAAAGGCGATGAAGAAGACGAAGCGAATGATCTTGAGCCAGCATTAAAAAAGCTCTGCATGCCACAAAATTATCAGAAAAATAGTATATTGTGCGACTAGTGAGAGAAGGAGAAGATTCTATGAGCGTGAAATTTGCCGCACGAGCTTAGCGAGTGCGGTAACACGCGAGTGGAATATTCTCCTTCGATCAATGGTCGCACATAATATTACTAGCACGAGTAATATGTAATCGGGGCCCTGATAAAAGAGGGAAAAATAATAAATCACTTCATTGATTGACGTACCCACCGCCCTCGATGCACACAAGATGGCCCTGACTTTCGCTGAATTGCGATGATGTTTTCCTATATACAAATCGCTAACGCGCTCCTATTGGTCCAGAAACTATGCAGTTATTATTCATTATTGTACGCTTCCGCTCGCTACTGCGTTCCTACTGATCCAGAAAATTTATTATCGTACAGTACGGCTCATTATTAGCACTCTACGCGTCAACATGAAGTAATTTATTATTTCTTCCGAATTTAGCAGGGCCCCGAAATTATATATTACTCACGCGTGTTGAATAAATATTTTTATTTAATGAAGATGATCCCAATATATCCCAAGACATGAATAAATTACAACTAAAGATACAATTAAAATACTGACATAGTAAAAAACGACAAACAAAGTTAACAGACTATAATTTTGTTATGCAATTAAATTAGTCAAAATTAAAGCCACTTATTCGTAAAATTATATTGTTTTCTTTTACTATCCGTTTAATAAAAAAACTCTTTATAACGTAATAAAATACCCGGTTCCTTCAATTTCGCTACTGTATCCATTTAATCAATGGCAAGGTTACTTTGTCCAAAGGTTTCAATTTCATTTTTTACCCATCCCTTAAGAAGTTCTATTCACTATTCAAATACGGACTCGGCATCCGTTTCTGTGGGTTTTATTATGTTTACACATCGATGTCAAAGTCAATATTATATATACAGAAACTATAACTTATTTAAACAGATTCTGCAGTTTTTCCACGCGTAGATGTTTGAGCCCTTCGGATTTCTGATAACAGCACGCGCCGCAAAAGCACCGACTTAGGGCGTCAGAATGTACGAAGATATCGACGTCATGATGACGGAATTTGACCGACGCCGTCAAATATCCACCGAGTATATCGACATAATATCCGAAACGGATTCGGCATCATCTAACGAGACAACCTATCTCCGTCCGGATTTATTTATGTCAATCTTACTACCTATACGAGGAATAGAAATAAAATGACGGAAACTAAGAAATTATCATAGAAACCGAATTCTTGGCATCAAGAACTAATAAATAAAATTATCGACCAATTTTATTTATTGAAGAGTGTAAACAGACATTAATCAAAGATTTGAATCAAGAAATAATGACGGAGTCCAAAAGTTTCGTAAAGGAAATTTTTACATAATATAGTATTATATAAATAAATATATAAAAATAATTAATTTAATAATTAATAATTGATTAATTTTTCATTAATTTGTTTGATTCTTTCAAATATCATCATTCGTGCAATTAGATAATAATTAATAATTTAATACTAATTAATTTTTATATTTTTAGATTTTTCTGAAGAAGATCCAAAGCCGGATCGAAACGTCATCTTGTGTTGTATTGATTTGTTATTTTTTATTTTTTGTTAATATATTGGTCTGAGAAAAATTGGTCGACAATTTTATTTATTTGAATAAATATATAAATATAATAAATATTTAATTGAAAACAGTGTAGGAAAATTATTTTTATATAGGTGCCCATAGTTGTAACAGTTTTCAAATGAGCTATTAATTAGATTTATTTAATTTTAATCAGTCATTATAGAATTTTAAAAAATTGAAATGTAAGCCTTATAGAAGAAAGCAATGTAGAAAAAAAAAATAAAAATATATTTGCCGACGTGGGGCTTGAACCCTAGACCCTGGCATTATGAGTCTTACGCTCTACCAATTGAGTTATCCGGTCTTGTATACTTGGCGCGCTAATATTGCAATATTTAGTTAAGGCATTTCACCTGATAATATTTGTCGGACAGACTAATTTTGAGTTGCATTTTGCAACATTTTTCACTGATGCTCCGCTCCTAATGGTCGTAGCGTAATATTATATAGCCTATAGCCTTCCTCGATAAATGGGCTATTCAACAATTTTTTTTTAATTCGAACCAGTAGTTTCTGCGATTAGCGCGTTCAAACAAACAAACTGCAGCTTTATATATTAAGTATAGAGTATAGAAGTATTTGTTTTACTTCAGTAAAAACCGCTAATGATCTCGTAAATAACTCTATTGATGCGACGATAGGTATAGCATCTATGAAAATTGTACTATATACAATTGTGGTAATGGATTTAAAATACAATTAATTATTGAGGAAATTAATTACCGGAAATCGAATCGTACATTTTGCATACGATTGTTTTGATTTGTAATTGGAAATATTTGAAGCATTACCGGCGATATATCAATTATTTGATATCAATAATTATGTGCATACAGCGCAGCAATGATTTATTTAACAACTGCAGTATTATTAGTTACAATTTAATTGATGTACTACCGACGAAATAATGTTTTTTTTTTCTATATACGTAATTAGTTTGTTTTTGTGTGATACAAAAATTGCCATCAGATTTTTCAATCAAAATTAATAGCTATAAACAATACTAGAGAGACCTGTGCGAATTATTCGCACTAAATAAGTATAATAATTATCACTTTACAAAATTATTTTTTAAATATGATTGCAGGTATTCAATTCGTTTCTAATTTTGCACACTGCTTATAACGTTCTTCTTTTTGTTGTATTACAATATGAAGCTCAGATGACAGATCGAAGAAATATTTTACTAAAATTGTCATATATAGAGGCGCAAGTAGTAAAAGCGTTGAGCTAAGCCGTCAGATGGCATCATGCAGCATTGCTGTGACGTTGTTCAGCGTTGCTCGCTGTTTCAAAATTAAAGCCGTCAGATGTCAGTATGCAGTATTTACAATATGAAGGTCAGATGACAGATCGAAGTGTTGACGTTGTTTCAAAATTAAAGCCGTCAGATGGCAGACGTTGTTCAGCGTTGCTGTTAATTAATTAATTTACAAAAACAAAAGCAATAATAATTTTTTTAGTTGTCGATGTCAGTAGAGCAAGCAATTATCTGTAAAATGATATATAATTTATGTGGAGAAATTGTGAGGTTCTTTCTAAAAAGGGAGACAAACATCTTAACCTTAACGTATTAATATATATGATGGTACTAAACTGTGAAATATAAGTGTATTTAGTCACTATCTATAGAATGAACGAACCGTACTATAGTAAGCGACGGTTTTTTTTACACCGTTCAAAGACGTCGACACTGTGGATGGCAGAAAATGAGGACGGCGCATTTAGTGAATTTGTCAAAAGAAAAAAAAATCATTTCCAACGGCAGCACGCTGTGTCTATTATATAAGGTGAATGCGGTGCATTTTACCGCGGAGCAGTACGGGATAAAGTTTAAGCAATATAGAAACATCGACTGCCGTTCGAAACAACTGTATGTCTCTTTAGCATTATTACAAGAAATTGGCGATAATTCCGAAATAATAACCCTTCTAAATATGTGAGGTTATCGTTCTCACGAATTTTAGTAGTAATTCAAATATTGATACTCACGAAAGATGCCAAAATACAACAACAACAAAAAGTCGGTGACTCACCTGAAACAAAAAGAAAAAATATTTAGAATGATAAGAAAAGTTGATGCTAAATAATTATTTAAAAATGTATGTTTGTCAACCGTTAAACGCATAGGCTGCATTTGCATATTGGTGGGATTACACGAGGAACGATGGACCGATTTTGATTCAATAATAGTTTACGGGTATCCGAACGGCACATTATTAGGATCAGGTTAGAGTAAGGTTTTTGTTAAAATCGACAACGGTTGCGATATCGATGGTAAAGCTTAGTATTTTATAAATAAAAAATATATTAGTGATTATGATGACCGGTTATTGCTCATATTTCTCTTGGGAGAAGAAACTATGACTAAGGCATGATTTAATTAAACCTTACCACTTGAGGATCGGAAATGCGTCATTTTTTTGTGGTAATGACACTTCTGTAAAGAATTTTTTATTTATTGTAAATTTTAACACACAACATAAAACCTAACAGTAAATTTCGCTGTTTTTAGTTTTAGGAAAGTTTGCCAATTAGTAAGCTATCAGACCATTGACAAATTCAGGCTAAAAAGTGAGAACTTTTTTTTAGGTACTCCTAAAATTCGGAATTTTATAAAAAGAAAACCGAAGTAGATTTTCTCGAAAATGACGCATTTACGACCCCCAAGTGACAGAGGTTAAATCATTCTAAATTAGTCATAGTTTCTCCCGAGAGGAATACGAGCAATTACCGGCCACCTTGTATAATACCACTCAATAAAACCGCGCGTTATAGAAACATTACTTAAAGCGCAGGTTTCTATATTTTTGTCATGATTTAACGACAAAATATAAGGGGAAAATATAAAGAACGAAGACGGTGAGGGAGTTATTCAACAAAAAATGCCGTTTAGAATCTAGATGACATAATTGAGTGTGTAAGCTAGGAAATCTAAAAGAAAATTTCAGTCACTCTAAATAAATCAATTTAATTTATTATAAAATATTCAACTCAATCGGATATAATATTATGTGCCTCAAAATCGATTTGTAAGATTTGTAACAGATGGACAAAGCAAGTAAAATAAAAGCCTATAATTATTTATTATTTTTTGATTACTTAATTCTCATAAAATCGTTACAGTGTATTGTCACCGGAACTACACGTGTATGCAAAATTTCAACTCAATCGGAAAACCGTAGGTGGGTCAAAATGGACTTGCAAGATTTGTAGCAGAGTCAGACAAAACAAATCTATACTAATTTTATAAAGAGGTAAACTTTGTAAGTTTGGATGTAGTAGGTAATCTTCGAAACTACTTATCCGATTTCAAAAATTTTTCCACCAATATTTAGAACGGACCTTCAGGATGGATATAGGCTATGTATGATTGCGTTAAAATAAACAAAACAAAATCCTAATAATATGAGATCATTGTGTTGTCCGTCTGTTTGTCAGTCAAGGCTTTTTTTCTTAGGAACGATTAGAATTATCAAGTTGAAATTAACATCAAATATTAAGACCCACAACCTCAACGTCCTGTAAAAAATTTAAGCTTTTAGCTCCACGCAATAAAAAGTATCTGTGCTTAACGATGAATCACAGTACCGGGAAATACATTGCGGTGTTCCACAAGGATCCATACTTGGACCACTGTTATTCATTATTTATATCAATGATTTACCTAATAAAATTACAAATTCACAATTATATCTATATGCAGATGACACATCTTTTATTACTGTTCATAATGATATAAATAAATTACAAGAAATGTCTGCAAAAACTCTTGAAAATGCGTCGGATTGGTTTTCGAGTAACAAGTTACTACTTAACAAAGAAAAAACGCAACAATGTATTTTCCGTTACTGTGGTTCAAGTACTAGTACAAATTATGTCAAATTTCTGGGTTTGAATATTAACAATGACATGAAGTGGAAGGAACATATTAACTATGTAAGTAACAGACTTACAACTGTAATTTTTTTACTCAGAAAGATATCCTTATGTTGTTCAGAATCTGTCATTAAAAATGTATACTATGGCTTATTTCATTCAGTTTTATCCTATGGAATACTACTATGGGGAGCAGCTCCTGATGCTGTGAGAATTTTTAAATTGCAAAAACGAGCGATTCGCATTATTGCCAAAAAGAAGTCAACCGAGCATTGTGCTCCTCTATTTAAACATTTTAACATATTAACATTGCATTCGCTATACGTATTTGAAAACCTAATGTATGTAAAACAAAATTTGGATATTTATGAAACTGTAAATCAAATACATTCTCACAGCACCAGAAGCTGTTCTGACATAAGAGTACCTTTTTATAATAACAATAAATTAATCAATGGTCCCAACTTTTGGGCACCCAAATTTTATAATCACCTTCCAAATAGTGTAAAGGCCTTACCACTGAACATTATCAGAAACAAAATTAAAAATATGCTGCAAAATATGTGCTTATACAAATATACTGATTTTTTATGTACTTAGTAACTGGTTAAACAAATTTTACGTAATTACTTTTAAGATGTATTTTTGTATTCTTCTTGACGTTTTTATACCAATATGGTCACTAAATATATATATCTATCTATCTATCTATGGCCTTTTAAAAATCCTGTCGACGTAGAATCGTGAAATTTGACTCGAAGCATAAGTAAAGGGAATAAACCCGAAAATCATTCATTTCTAATCCGATGCAGAATTACCATCACGTAACAAGCCCGTGTTTAGATTAATAATTTAGTACCAAACCAGTCGTTAAAACCAGAATACTTATGTAACTTTAATTCGAAAATAACAGTCATAAAACAATCAAGAAACGAAATATGCTAATAGAAAATTAAAAAAAAAAATATATTTTAACGTCACAAATTATATAGTGTTAACATAATAATTTCAATATTTGCAAGTTCTCAAGCTCACATGGCATATATTTTTCTCGAAATTAATAAATTATTACGTTATCTGGCGTTCGTATTGTAAAATGTAGCCATTTTCCATAAATCAAGAAATAAAAAAAAAGCAGTTATACTGAAAAGTAAGACACACGAATCGCGTGTCAACGTGCCGTTAGACTTAGTGCTTTGCCCTCAGTGTGTGCGGAGCGACATTTCACGACAGGATTAAATATTTATACGCGAACACAAGTGTGACACGAGCCTTTAAACTGCACGCAAATATGGTTTTATCAGCTTACTTTGATATCTGCGTATAGCTTTCTTTCGAATAAATAAAAAAACATGAGACGATTTGTACAGAAATCATTTTATCTTTTGTGCCACGTATAAGCCTGGTCAGGGCCGGATTTAGTCTAAGTGCCGCCCTGGGGCAGCGTAAACAATGCCGCCCCATTACCTAAATCCTACATATAAAATGGAGTAAAGGTTCGGTATACAATTTTCAAATAAATAAAATGATTCATTTATGTGAAAAGTCTTTTTTTTTACTAATGGGATAATTAAACAAAAAACATTCTTTTTCGTATTAAAAATCATAAATTGACAAAAAAAACGATTGGTCATCAATTGCGAGATATTTTCAGAGGCAAACGCGTGTGACTGAAAAACAATTATTTATGAATGTTTTCTACACGATCACACTTTCCGAAGAATTTTCTGTAACGCAAAACATTTTTTTCTTACGCTCCAAATTTTGCCGCTCCGGGCACTAGCCCCTACTGCCCCTAGTATAAATCCAGCGCTGAGCCTGGATATATCGTTGAAATATCTACACTAATCTATACTAATTGTAGAAAGCTGAAGAGATTGTTTACAATATATATATAATATTGTATGGTTGTCCGGTGTCTGTATATATAGTAACGGATTACAAAATCCACATACTGTGAGAGTTGTTTTTTTAATGAATTATACAGACGCTAGCTCAATTAATTCAAATAAATAAAATCGTAACTAAGTCTGTAATTGAACAGTTTTAAAGATTCCTTGAGCGAATTTTCAGTTTTCATCACTTTTTTCTGTTTATATTTTTTTGTACCAAATCTATACTAACATGTAAAGCTGAAGCGTTTGTTTGTTTGGTTGATTGAACGCGCTAATCTCAGGAACTACTGGTTCGAATTGACAAAATGTTTTTTGCTGGATAGTCCATTTATCGAGGAAGGCTATAGGCTATATAATATCACGCTACGACCAATAGGAGCAAAATTTAACTCAAAATTTGTCCGTCCGACAAAAACTTTTGAACGGTAACTCCGATCATCATGAAATTTGGACACAACATTCATCTCGGTAAACTAAGATGAATGTGCGTACTCATGTTAATTGGTGAGAATTACGATGAAAGATTCCATTACATGCATACATAGGCCAAGCTAATATAAGCCTGTGAAAAAAAACGGGATATTTGAAATTAATTGTAACAACGACTTTTTTGCGGCGACTAGATTGGTACAAATAAACACAAGCCTATACAAAATAACAATGAAAAAAAACCCTTCCTCACGGAAAATATCGACATTTTTCAGGCAGATTTGCGACGGCACAGCGAACATCGTCACCCGTACGTGTAGAATGTAAACGTGCAAGGTCCAATAGTAAGGGGTTTGTATCCCACAAGCAGAACGCTACACTACCGTACTTAGGGGTAGTTACGGACATTGGTACAAATATTCACCGTCTCAGAGCTCTTGTTAACGACCATTTTAGTCAACGCGAAACGGTTACCTTTGTACACGATCCGCTAATAAAACGTGAGCGCGTCCATTGTTATCGATATCAGTTCTATACTTGAAGGCCGAAGAAGTGCAAGTACGTTGTGTCTTGCTTGTTTATTTTTGTAATTTTCTAGTCTTGTCCCAACACTGGCCTATTATGAGCAAGGCTAATTAATAAATCCATATCAATATCAATTTTAAATGAAGATTGACTCTACTCAATAAATAGAGTAACTGTGATCCATTGAAGTTAATGATGAGTATTTGGAAATATAATTACAGAACACTCTGAAGATGATACAAAACGTATCGAAACGTTAGTATTAAATGCAAGTTTAAAAAAATCTCAGTATTGCTTCATTTTCGATCCTTATGCCACGGAATTCTTTCCAAATACTCATCATCAATTTTAAACTCCATATTCACAATGAGCAGCACAAGGTAGGTATAGGCAAAAACGTGCGCGCACATCTGTCGTCGTCAACAGACTTCTATGAAATTACGTGGTCCACTGCATCGGGCCGACCGCCGTCGCGCCGAGGGGCGACGTGCGGGTTGGATTTTCTTTCAACGGTTACCCCCCATCTTGTTCCTAGCCCGTGCTAGGGGCAGTATCTCCGGTTGACCCAATCAAAATGTTCGATTTATCTTAGAAGAGTTGAGGAGGATATTTTGGGCGTCGCAAATTGTCCCCCGTAAGTCAAAAATCCAAAGATATTTGTCTTGTCTATCGTCATCATTGCCGATCGGTTTTATTATATAGTGTGTCTTTTTATTACGGTTGATCCAATGATGGCCGATCCTTTCTAATTCACTTTTCGTCCACAAAAGAAGACTTCGCGGCGGTAGTGTAGAGGTGTGCGCTCGACATGTCGATAGTCATCACACATCACTTTATCGTTTTTCATCAGAAGTGTTGTCTCGCTCACTCAGCGCCATCAAACTGACATCTAGCCATCTCGGTTTTGTACACAGGACCCGTAAACCCGTGCGGCACGTACATCGAATCGCATACATATACACATATCTACGGCCGAAAGGCAAAACCGCGTATGCCCAGTTCGTGGAAAATTAGATCGATAAACGACTGAATTATTCAGATCATTTTGATGACACGAGGACTAAAGGACCCCGAACAAACCTGATGGGAATTGATTCTCGGTTAAATTGATCGAAAATGGTTTTATTTTGTAGTTTAAAGGTCACTAAGAAAAAGTGTCCATGGGCGCATAGCCTAAAAACCAAAGGATTTTTAGCTACAAATAATATGTTTAGCGAGGTTTTAGAAATAGGGATTATTCATTGCATTCACAAACATGTTCCATGTTCAACTTTTGTGCTTTTTTTTAGAAATAGAAAAATAGTTGAAAACTAGATAATGTTGGAAGGTGCCACCCTGTATAAAATAATAATGTCATATTTGGATTCAGCGCACTCGAAAACATATTTCTAGAGCTTATGATTTTTTAAGATTGTGAATTCAATGGATACTTATCCCTGTATCTAAAATCTCGCTAAACATTATCTGTAGCTAAAAATCTATAGACACTTTTTCTTAGTGACCTTTTAAACTACAAAATAAAACCATTTACGATCAATTTAACCGAGAACCAAATCCCATCAGGTTAGTGCGAGGTCCTTTGTTGCACTCGAAACTGGCTATTTTGTGTGGTTTTCGCTATTTCGACTGACAGATGGCGGCATCAAAACGCATGCTTAGAAACCATCTTGAACGAATTGTGAAACATAGCAACGGACGCAACCCAATTTTGTGATCGGTTTTCGGTATATTTAAAGGCATCGACTGACAAATGGCGACATCAAAACGCATCCGTAGAAACCATCTTGAACTAAATGTGAAACATAGCAACTGACGCAACCCAATTTTGTGATCGGTTTTCGGTATATTTAAAGGCATCGACTGACAGATGGCGGCATCAAAATGCATGATTAGAAACCATCTTGATCGAACTGTGAAACATAGCAACGGACGCAACCCAATGCTGTGATCGGTTATATTTAAAGGCATCGACAGATGGCGGCATCAAAACGCATCCATAGAAACCATCTTGGACGAAAGGTGAAACATGGCTACAGACGCAAACGAATAAGTATAACCAAAGTAATTTAATTTCCGAGTGAATATTTCTCAAAAAATGAAAGTTTAAAGGAACACATGCTTTTTTAAGTGGATTAAAAATCTGAGAATTCGAACAAAATGCCACTTGAGCGGTTTTGTCTTTTGACCAACAGACGTATATATACGGCGGTCGTAGACTTCGGGCGAACGGAGCATGGGAAACGCTCAGTATGCGGAACGGGTACCTTTTGGCATATTCTCACTCGTACGCAACTGGAATCGTTAAGCTGTGACAATGTGCTCATTGTACGGGCGGTCCTCCTATATACGCAATGTTCATTTAACATCGCGTTAACTGACATAGATGCGTCAGTCACTTGATTCAAAATTTAAATTAATTTCGAAATAAACTCTTACTTTACGACATTAAAATGGGCCGTCAAACATTTCAGGGACAAATACTCTCGAAATCGTTTCTCACGAGCAACAGAGATCGATAGCTAGTGTCCGATCAAAGTTTCGGCCACCTTCGGCGAAACCCGAAGCCGGAGGTTTCTATAGCTATAGATACATATATTAATAGATAGCGGATAGCCTATCCTTAAGCATTGTGCGGAATGGTTCCAATTAGAAGCCATTTTGTATGTGGAATACGCCGTAAAAAGCGCGCGAGACTGAAAAAGATTAAATATTCTATAATATGATGTTAATGGGAAAAACAATAACTCGCAGTAAACAGTGATATTTCGCTCCAAAACCGATTTTTATATTGAAACGTTTCAAAAATTACAAAACTGAGCATAAATATAATATAAAAACTTAGAACATTTTAGGTACATTGTCAATTTGGTATCAAGGTTGACAAGCATCGTATATGCTTGTCAACCTTGATGCCAAATTGACAATGTAAAATGTTCTAAGCTTTTGTATTAGGGTCGAAGCCAAGTATCAGCATATGTTCATTGTGCGAGAGTTAAGTTTGTCCGCTGTAGTAAAATGTTTGTCATGCGTTCCATTAAGAAACTTCTTAACGGTCTATTATTATTGTTATGTTTTATGACGACTCTTGTCCAATCTTGCAGGTAATAGGGGTATTTTAAAACAAAGGACTATTCTTCATTTGCCGACGTTTCGTCCATTTATTTGGACATCTTCATACGTTCCATACAGAAACATTTAATACTGCATTTACATTAAATCAATTACATTTTTGTAAAACAATAACAACGAATATAAAGTTATAACCTCTTATATTAACATATTTTTTTATTAATTAAGCATTATTTTTAATTAAAATCATTATCGTTAAATTAAAAAAAAAATATAGAAGACCTCTAAAATCTAGCTTTCAACTGCAACGATTTTATAGAGACGAGATATTTGGTGAAATTTACAAAGTGTAAAATGCGGTATAGTTTTTCATGTCAAAATATTTTTTTTGTGTTTCGTTCCGCAGATGAATTGCACACGAGTGACGTGCAATTATGCAAAAGTTCTGTTTTTGAATTGTGAAATTGACGTTTGCAATATTTTACACACAACTCAATAATTGTTCAGCTGTATGCATAGAATAAATATTTGAAATCAATTCATTCCACTGGGTACGGTTATACAAGCGACAAAAATGGCCTTTGGAACGAAAGGACATTTGTTATTTCATTATTAATAATATAGCCTTCATATGTATGCATTTGTCTTCGAATGCAAATATCTAAAATTGTAACATGTTCTGCAAATTATAGTTTTCTGGCCATTTTTTTCAGGGTTTTCAGGTGCCTACTGGTAGATATTTAAATGAGACATAACATTTTCAACATTTCTGTTTATACTGGCACTAGCTGTCGGGCCCGGCTTCGCCCGAGCCGATTTTGATTTGACAACGAAATGATCTAGAGCAACAAATTTCTCATACGTCATACTTGTAGGTATCTTTAGTTTCGCCAAATTAGCTCAAAGATCGCGTGCGAGATTTCCGACTTCGCTCATTGCCCCTTTGTCTTAGCATAATTTCAAGGCCGCTGCACACGAGGCTTGATTTACCGCTAAATTCCGTGCTAGAAGTGACTACTAGTTTTCTAGTGCTGGTTTTCTTGATTCCTCGCTTCACACGAGACGTCTTTTTAAGCCCATTGTTTTGGGAATAGATCTGATGCGCGCGCAGTGACAGTTCAAATATAAACACAGAGCACAACGTGTCTGTTGTCTGACTCTGAGCAGAATGAGACCATGTTGGTTTGTGGGTGTTTGTTCATGTCACCCACGTGACAAGATCCTGTTTTGTAATTGGTTCTTGCCCAGAGCAAGCAGAGGACCTAGCAAAAAAAATAGCCCCTGTTCTAATTTTGAAATATATCTTGTGAGCTAGCAGGCGAGTCCGCAGTGAAGTCGTTTCCAGCCTCGTACCCAGCCCACCGGCCAACAGAAGTCCAAATAGTCTCGTGTGCAGCGGCCTTTACACGGGAACAAGTAGGCTTTTAAGCAATGAATGCATTTTTCAAATCGGGTCAGTAGTTCGTGAGACTTCCAGCGACAAACAAACTTTTTCTCTTTATAATATTAAGTATAGATAACTCGAAACGTCTAAATCGATTTTGTTCAAGGTTGGTGCAATATCAATTCGGTTAAGATAGGCTGTCGTGAATGAACTTTTCCATACATTCGTCAGAAAGTTTTTCAACAAAAAAAAAAAATGGTTGTCTGTAAAGTCGGTTTACGGACGATAGTTTTACGTGATAACGTATTCCGTAATACACTAAATTCTACATATAATAATTATAATAATTCGAATCTATGATATTGCATCTTTCGCTTCAAATTTAGGTTAATTTTATGTATTAAAAGACTCACCACCTATAATAATAATTGTTTTTTTTTTTAACTTTCTTTCTTTCGTATTTATTTTAAGTCTCAAAGATTAATTGTCATAACATTTTGAAAACAATTGTTTCACTGTTTATATAAAATTCCAAAACCTACTTACAATATTTAAGTATTTTCATACGTCAAAAAATTGATTTTTATAATGATAAAATTTGTATGAAAACGATTTTTTCGAGAGATGACACCTAGCTAAAACGATTTTTTGCCCCCCAAAATCCCTTTTCAGTAAATGTCATCCAAATCGTTAGGGCCGTTTTCGAGAAAAGTACGCACAGGGTCAGGCGGAACGTTAGGAACGTTACACTTTTTCGTGCATGCAGCCGGTGTTTCATCAATTTATAAGACGTTATCACGTCAAAAAATATCTTCAATATAAAATATATACATCACTTATTTCTCTTAGTAAATAAGTAGGTAGCGTTAATAAATTATGTAAACATCTACACTGTAAAAATAAAGATTGCAATTCTTTACAGGAAGAGCAAGTTTAAGTTCACAAACTCTCAACTCAACTGAGAATAAACTAGCTATACTAGCTAACCACATAGCTTTTAGCATGCATAGACAAACTATGTGTTCAGATCAGAAAAAAAGAAACTCTCAAGTACCAACTGTCGGGTACTTTCAGATATTTTTAGGGTTCCGTACCTCAAAAGGAACCCTTATAGGATCACTTTCTTGTCCGTCTGTCTGTCAAGACTCTTGGGAATCAAAAGCTATACAGAGCATTTCCCGTTGACCTAGAATCATGAAATTTGGCAAGAAGCAATATCTTATAGCACAAGTAAAGGGAAAAATCCGAAAACCGTAAAAAAAAAATTTTAAACCGTAACAACATGCTACGTACGTACACAGTAACGCTTCTAAGACGAAACAAGCGTCTGCTTCCGGTGCGGTTATACGGCACAATATGAGAACTCTCGCATACAACACGGTACGACAACTAGTCTATCAGATACAGCCACGAGGTACAATATTACAGTTCAGTAGTCCATCTAAACGCATTGGCAAACTGACCGCAACCTTTGTCGATGTACGGGGACAACAGTTTTCCAACGGCAAAGCGAGAAAAATCTTCGAGACTCGATTACCGTGATGGACGAACTATTTACATACCTACAAGTTTGTACGGAGCCCTCGGGGCGCGAGTCCGACTCGCACTTGACCGGTTTTTTACGTCGACCTTTATTTTTGCTCTTCACTTGAAAAGTTACACTTGTAAAAAGAACGAAACGTCAACTTAAAAAAAATTACAAGTGATAATAAAAAACCATCTTCTTCTCCCCTTTAGTGACGCCCCTGACTAGCGGCCCAGAAACTAGTACTAAAAAAAAAAATAACATACAAAATTTGATCCAGTTCTCAAAAAGCATTCCTAGATTTATTCTGACTTATCCAGGTTCCTGGAATCGCTGACTTTCCCTGACCAATCTGAGCTTTTCGATGACTTTCGCTGATTTAAGGAGGTTGAGCCATTTTACGAAGATAATGAAAAAAATCTGAAATAAAGTTTTTTTTAATAGATTTTTTATGACAAAATTTTCTGTAAAAAATCCAAAATCATTAGGAGATTTATAAAGTTAAAAATTAAAAAAAAAAACTTTTACATGTAGTCTTATGGAAAATATGTCAACCTAGCATGCAAACGGTACATTTTAATTTTTTGCAAATAACCAAATGTCAGTAGTTCCGAAAACTAACTATGTAAAGCATCGATGTCTTACGCATATTTTAATATTTTTTCCAATTTAATTAAGAGACTTTTAATCAATAAAAAAAAATATTAAACCTTAGCACTTTTCGATTATGGACTTTTATTTTTGACAATTTTAACTGAATTTTCAACTTTTTAATGATTTAATTTTAATTCCTATTACTTCTAATTTCTTTTCTTAATTATTTACTGCAAAAATATGTAAAATACAGATATATACATAAATTTATTTTTTCTAACCTAACTTTGTACAAAAAATTCAAAAGTTAGTCCATTAAGTAAAGTACTGAAATAATTAATTAATATTAAAAAAAATATATTTATTTATGCCTTTATGACAATAATTGATTGGTACCATCGACTTATAATCTTTTGTAAAAATTTATTATGGAAAAGTTCCCATTTAGAATTCGACTTACTTTTGATTGGGACTGTAACGCATCAACCTCCTTAAGAGAAAATCGACAAACTTCGCATCTAAGTACATAAAAAGTTTCATCTATGGATTGTACACAATATGTAGTACAGTGTGTTATAGTGCAGGGTGGGTAGTGGTATAGTGAGCGTTATTTATTCCAGAACAGAAAACATAATAAATAATTCAGGTTTCAATCCGTCCCTTTACAGCTATAGTGCGCGCACGTTGTTTGTGCAATAGCTTGAATGAAGTTACGAGTTGAATGTTAAGTAATAATTGCTGCCTCCGTCGCATACAGACTGTTGGGAAAAAAGTGTACGTGACGCTCTTTATAATTGTTAATCAATAAAACAACAACAAAAAATGTGTTATAGTCCAAGCGGCAGGTGTAAACACTCAAATCCAATTTATTATAAGATGAAATTATGTGGCAAGTTAGTATTTATCGTGATGAAATCAAAAGACAGGATATTAATATTATTTGCAATAAATTGAGAATATTTTTAAATTATTTTGCCAACAAAGAATAAACAATAAATAAAAATATCGATAATTTTATTTATTCAAGAGTTATGATCAGACGTTAATCAAAGACTTAAATAACTCAACATAAAAAAGAAGAAACTAAAGTAAAAAAGAAGGAAAAAGATTTGAAA
Organism: Xanthostigma xanthostigma; assembly: GCA_963575645.1. Classification (NCBI taxonomy): domain Eukaryota; kingdom Metazoa; phylum Arthropoda; class Insecta; order Raphidioptera; family Raphidiidae; genus Xanthostigma; species Xanthostigma xanthostigma. Next base: position 1,847,128 of record OY754469.1, on the reverse strand, counting down.
CAAAAGGCAGAAAAAAAATTAAAAATAGTTTATTAACAAAGTCTACCGTTTTTTGCGCATTATTAAATTTTTTTTGTTTATAGAAATATTATTAAAACCTAAATTTTGTAAAAAAAAAGTGACGTCACACTACGACGCACTACCCTATATTTTAATAAACTTAGGAGGTTGGAAATGATTCCATCGTACTTGAAATGTTCGCTTGCAAATTGAACGCACAAACCAGCATATATTCGTATACAGTATGTAAACACGTAAGGTGCACATAGGGAAATTAACATTGGGAAAAAATGACTGGATCAGAGTGAGCCTTGAAATCTTGTTTTTCAATTTGACAGATAATATTCTTTTGCAAAATGAATGTGTATACTACCGAAGAAAATATTCAAATGATTACAACATAATTGGACTTTTTTTATTAATGGGACATTAAATTCCCAAAAATACTTAAATATGGTGCGAGATCAAATATCTCCGCCTATTCGTGTTGAACCTAAAGACATTGGGTCACTGATTTACCGACGCGCATACGTCATACCAGTCAGACAATTTTTAAATGAAATGTTTCCAAACAGATGGAGTTGTTTTTTTGTTTTATTTTTGTACAAAAAAATTAAAATAATGATTTATAAGAGCTTTTTATTATTAAAAAAGCCAAGTAAAATAAAAATAAATCTAAATAAAATAGAAATCCTCAAGATTACAACGACAATTCAATAGAAATAACAATTAATGCAGTCATGGCTAACTCTTTTCCCAATGCTAATTTCCCTATGTGCACCTTACGCGTTTACATACTGTATACGCATTAATTAATGTAATTAATCCGACTGTAGGTACACGAATATTATATACTTAACGTTTAAAGTACCGCGTTAATCCGGTTTCGTCCTGCCCTCCACTTCCCCACACGGAAATGTCATTTGCCAGGACCTTCTTTTATAGCGGGCTAGTATTACACAATATTATACACTTGTTCAGAATACAAGGCATCTTACAAACAAATAATGAGGAAACACGAACGCTAATGTGTATACACGCGTAATAATAAATTTATAACGTTGCCGCACCGTTTTCTCTCCTCGCAGGCCACGGGAGAGATTATAATACACGGGCCCGCGCCACCACAAACTAATACAAATATACATTATAGGATTAGTGAGGTAACTGTGATGGATTAACAGTGGCGGCGCACAGTAGGTACCTGATTAACCTATAAGCAAAATAAGCAATCGCTTAAGGTATCGCGTCTCAGGGGGCACCAAATATTACAACTCAGAAATGAAAAGTACCTCACCCAGATCGTGTCAACAATTTTTTTTTTCTTTTTGTTCTCAATTTGATCTGGTGATATAAAACTGTCTTTAGAAGTACAGAAGTTAGAAATAAATAATACAGTAGAGCCTCTGTAAGTCGAACTTTAAAGGAGACGCCAAAAAATTCGAATTATAGAGTTTTCGACTTATGAAGGACTAGCGGTCCCGTCCGGTTTCACCCGGGTGTAAAAGAACGAATGCGGGCAAGGGAGGAACATGAGTACACACATTCATCTTAGTTTACCGAGATGAATGTTGTGTTCAAATTTCATGATGATCGGAGTTACCGTTCAAAAGTTTTTGTCGATAAAAATCAGTATTTAAACTTTTTTAACTAATTTTTTTTTTAATTAATTAAAATAAATTTAAATGTAAGTCTTAGAAGAAAGCAATGTAAAAAATAAAAATATATTCGCCCAACGTGGGGCTCGAACCCACGACCCTGATATTGACAGTCGCATGCTCTACCGATTGATCCACCTGAGGTTGTGTTCTTACATCGCTAATATGAGTATATCTAGTTAGTGCATTTCACATGAATAGAAGCTTATTTTTGAGATACATTTTGCAACATTTTTCATTAAAGCTCCGCTCCTAATGGTCGTAACGTAATATTATATACCCTATAGCCTTTCTCGATAAATGGGCCATCCAACAAAAAATTTTTTTTTCAATTTGAACCTGTAGTTGCTTAGATTAGCGGGTTCAAACAAACAAACTCTTCAGCTTTATATATTAGTATAGATTTCGATTCAGCCCAAGTCCCAGCAGTGTTTCTAGCCTCGTGCGCAGCAGCGGTTAATTCGGCGCAACGCCAATTTCCTATTTTTTAATTTATTACCCTTAGTCCATATTGATCACGTTTCAAGCGTTGGTACTTGGTATCCCACTTCTGATACTCGAATACAAGTAAACTCCTCCCATAATATGTCAGATCCTCAATTCGCGAGATCATCTTGTTCGCATTATGCACAAATCAAATTGAAATTGTATTAAAGTGGCGTAGAAACGAGAAACGTTCCTAGAATTCATACGCAAATGAATAAGAATTTATTATTAAATGAAGCGTGAAATGGTAAATGTGAACGGAGCTTTCGAAGCAGCGTGTGCGCGTGTGACAGAGAGAGAACGAGTTACGCCAGTCGAATACAAAGTAAGGATGATGTAGACACATATTATATATAGCAGACGAGAGCAAAAACGTTAGTTAAAAGAGCGAGTCGAAGAGCAAAAAAAAAAAAAAAAAGCAGGACGCTCACAAAAACTTTTAAACATAAAACAAGATTAATATTATGTTTTTTAACAAGAGATTTAACTTTTTTAAAAGCTGGATAGAAAGTTTATATACCAATTACGTTTTTTTTTCATCTCTCTTCAACATTATATTCGGTGAAAAAAGTTTAGCATGCACATTTTATGGTGAATTCATCCAGTTTTTTTAGCCCAAGTCGAACTTCGAGTTTTCGAAGCCGAAGATATTGTAGATAATGCTAAAAAAGCGAGGGAAAATACTTATTATTTTAAACTGAAGTTAAGAAGTATTTTTTTTGCATTATCCCCTGCAAAATAGCTGCTTTAAATTTACAGGCACGTAAAGTGATGGATTACGCACCAGTCACGCGAAGTAAAGAAAAACAAAACTGGTCGCATTATACTAATTCCACAGGAAATCATTGTCTGGTTTTTCATGATCTACCATTCGATGTAGATTTTGTGCAAAACCTTACTGTCAAACAGTTTGAAAATGAAGTGTAAACCAACTCTTCTTGGTTTCCAGGGCTTGTAGGCCGTGGTCCATTGGCATTTCTATCTGACGTTGCGTCTACAACTGCGGCGGTAGACATTTATAAAGTCTATCGCCGCAGTTGTGGATGCAACGTCAGATAGAAATGCCAATGGACCACGGCCTACAAGCCCTGGAAACCAAGATATAGATATAGTTTTTATTCATGCTCCTTGATCAGTATAATACTAGGCATGGTACAGCTATCAGAGCTCCCAAATGTAATACTGTGAACTTTCAAAGAAGTCCTATGAATTTTATCATAGCAGTATTTAACAATTTGCCATCTCATATAAAAAATATTCCAACAAATTCTAAATTCGAAATAGCGCTCAAAAAAAGTTTTTAATTTCAAAGTCTTTTATTAAAATTAGCGAATTTTTCTAAAACCGATTTTTTTATGACAATCCAAGCATTTTTTGGAAATAAATTATTATTATTATTCGTAACTTTTTGTGATCATTCTGTCATTTTATATAAAGCTCTTGTTCGGTAAATAACTGGGATTAAATTACATGTTGACGTATAATTTTCTGTGATTATAGATGCCTTTAAAATAACAGAAAGATGTTTACAGACATCAGATAGCAAAAGAAGAAATAAAGAAAACACAACTTTGTACAAACAAAAATGGGAAGAAGAGTAAATTTGTCCCGTTATGTTGACATGTTTTAAAACAAACTAAACACATCCGCGCTTTATACATTCATTAATGGGGGAAGGATATTCTTTATTTATTATGTGCATAAAATTGTTATTTTCAACGTTATTCAAAACATAGTTTTTGTCTGCACTTCTTTGATTTGTATATGCAATCTCTTCATATAATTTTTTTGAAGAGATTTATCTTGCTTTCATAAGATCGTGGACGTGGGGCAGCGGGAGGGGGGCGAGCGAATAAATTAGATGGAAGGATATACTGCCATATTATATAACTAGCGGTCCCACCCGGTTTCACCCGACTGCAAAAGAACGAATGGGAGGAGGGACATGAGCACGCACGTTCATCTTCGTTTACCGAGATGACTGTTGTGTCCAAATTTCATGATGATCGGAGTTAGCTTTCAAAAGTTTTTGTCGGACGGACAGATTTTGATTTATATTTTGCTTCATTGATGCTCCGCACCTATTGGTCGTAGCGTGATATTATTATAGCCTATAGCCTTCCTCGATAAATAGGCTATCCAAAAAAAAAAATTTCAATTCTAAACCAGTTGTTCCTGTGATTAGCGCGTTCAAACAAACAAACAAACAGCTTTTAGTATTAGTAGAGGTTCAATATCGCGCGGCAATCGCTTAGAACCGCGTAGAATATGTCTTTACTTCTTTTAAATAAACAGGAAAATAAAACAAGGTGTCTCGGCGTAACTGACTTATAACCTCACCTTGCAGACAAATTTTGAGTCACGTAAAGCCAATTGGCACACGAAAAAATCGCAGAAAAAAGGTCATCTTCAACTTTTTAAACGGGTCCATCGTGGAAAGAAATTAATTTATGTGGTTGAAAAAATCTGACAATAAAAAAATATAAAACGCTTACCTTATCATCCTCCCCTTCGCTATCACACTGAAAATAAAAAAAAAGATAAATTAATTGAAATAAAAGAATGTTTTACAAAAAATTAAATTTGAAAAAGAATCATTAAAATGTTTGTTTTTTTTTTGTTTTGAAAATTCAAAGTAGATTGCTTTTTTCAATTTTTTTTAACGTTTCCAGCAATTTGAACGTTCAACGGCAACAAACATGTCAAACTTTAAAATGTCGTCTCGATAAGTACACTTCGTGCCATCTTTCGTTGGAAAAAGTACTAAACATATTTCCATTATGTAACTAACATTATTTACGAAAACCCAATGACTTAATTTTAATCGCTTTTATTTCAGCATGCGCTGAAAGCTCGCAATTATAACTTGGTTTACTTTATGCTAACGAAGTTCACGTTTAACTTTTTAATCTTCAGTTAATTATTCTACAATCAAAAAGTTTTTAATGCGCAACGTAAGAATCTATGTATATATTTTGCATCGAGGGATTTACGTGCAATTAAGAATTAAGTTAATTCACACAGCCAGATATATTATGGAAAATTGATTTAAAAAGTAATTTGAACTTTTCTTTTCAAAGTCGAACGGAACACTGCATTTACTCTTGCATTTCTGTCGGTTAACAAATGAAAGTATTTCGCGATAACATCTCGTCTTATAAACACTTTTATTAAAAAACTATTAGTTAAGATTCCGATTTTTACCCATCGAGTTTTCTAATGAAATTTGAATTTTTATAATATAATGTATTAATAAAGAAAAATTGATTTGGTTGCCATTCAATTTCTTGGCATAGCTATTTTTAATAAAAAGTTAAAGCTGTTACTTTAATTTTATTTGTTTAGTATGAAATATTATGATATTCGTTATTCGTTGATATTGTTGCCTACATTATAATATGTTCCGCGTGTTCGCAATAAAATTATCTAATATTTTTATATCTGACAAACCCTATAACTGCAAAATACTCATTCGAAGGTGTCTGTCTACCTTTTTTTATGCCAGGAATCAAAATGTACACCACACTTTGGCATTATATACCTACATATTTTACTTCCGATTGGGAATAAAATTATCTGAAAACACGATAACTACATTTCAGAAATAAAATTATCAACTTTATTTTTATTCAAAAATAGCTGTGCCAAGAAATTGAATGGCAACAAAATCAATTTTTCTTTATTAATAGGTACATATTATAAAAATGCAAATTTCATTAGAAAACTCGATGAATGAAGATCGAGCTAAATCGGGATCTTGTATTATAATAGTTTATTCGTTTCATTAATTTTAAAACGGAGACTTTTAAAAATTTTACTGCCTAACCAAAAAAAATTTTTCAATTGAACTTTTTTTAAAAAGTCACTAAAAAGCGAAAAATAATAAAGTTTTGAAGTCGGCGCCAATTTTACTTTTTATGAAAATTTGACAGTGGGCCAAACAATTTCTTTTTCTAATTTTAAGTATAGTTTTTTTGAAACAACAATTTCAAGTTTTTAAACACCATTTACTATTTTTCTAAAATTCTTTTTATGCGCCAATTTATATTGGCAAACAGTATTATTTTTGCTTTTAATAATCACTTATAAAATGCTTCGCGGGCCGCCATTTGTCCAGGCCTGAGCTATAATGACCTCAGTTGTCAAACGTCTATAATACATCTCTCTCCCTCTCTCTCAATTTATAGTCCAGGCGAACGAAGTGAGAAATCATTTTTATAAAACATAATATAAAAATCGCACTTGCATTTATGGACAAATCGACAAAGGAATATTAAAAATATAAATTCAAAATAACACTTTAAAAGTATGAGCGGAATATAAAACGATCCATTCTATTTCATTGTTGGATTTTAAAATTATATAAACAGCAATAAAAAAGACAATTTGAAAATCATCAAACAGTTAGGGAAATTACTAAAGCCAAACCAGTCGTAATATTGTACACACGAATGTGGCTGAAAACAGAGGACATAAAAGAATATAATTACTTGTAAAAAGATTAAATTCAAAACCATGAACGAGAAGCTCTCGCCGTTAGGTCGTTATTGTGGTACTGTATGCGAGACTGTCTGTGGCTGTATAGACTATACGAGCAGCCGTTCTCGAACTGTACAATCGAAGACGTTCTAAACTCACTATTATATATTTAATACTATATTTAATTGCTAGCAAAGATCGGGAGAAAGATTTAAACACTACGGTGCAGACTGTCTCACTTGTCCTTGAGGCATTATTTAATTTAAAAAAAATTGGTTGTCTGTAAAGTCGGTTTACGGACGATAGTTTTACGTGATAACGTATTCCGTAATACATAACCTAAATTTATATAATAATTATAATAATTCGAATCTATGATATTGCATCTTTTGCTTCAAATTTAGGTTAACTTTATTTATTAAAATTACTCACCACCTATAATATAATTGTTTTTTTTAACTTTCTTTCTTTCGTATTTATTTTAAGTCTCAAAGATTAACTGTCATAATATTTTGAAAACAATTGTTTCATTGTACAAAATTCCAAAACCTACTTACAATATTTAAGTATTTTCATACGTCAAAAAATTGATTTTTATAATGATAAAATTTGTATGAAAACGATTTTTTCGAGAGATGAGACCTAGCTAAAACGATTTTTTGCCCCCCAAAATCCCTTTTCAGTAAATTTCATCCAAATCGTTAGGGCCGTTTTCGAGATAAGCACGCACAGGGTCAGGCGGAACGTTAGGAACGTTACACTTTTTCGTGCATGCAGCCGGTGTTTTATCAATTTATAAGATTGGTGATTCATCAATTTATAAGACGTTATCAAAATTGTTTTTATAATTTACATGATTTTATCTCATAGTAATTTTATCTCTACACTGACGCTATTATGTTCTTTGGAATTTAAAATAAAGAATTATTATTATTATACTCCGAGTCTCATGCGCATGTCCGTGAATGGATGCGCGTCAGTTTGCACATGGAACTAAGCTGCGAGCGGAAGGTAGCTCTCTATTCCACTTATTAATTGCCCCACTACAGACGCGACACATGCGCACAACGGGTCAAGTAAAAAGAAAGAGATAGAAAACAGTCATTTGCCACGCTTCCACTTGCAACCGCTAGCAATATAGAAGTTATTAAATATATGGAAAAATTAATCAAAAACGCGATTGATTCATACAGAAAAGGCAAAACAGATTTGATTCACGCTTTAATTACAGATGTTTTCAAACTTGACAAATTATTATAAGGGCACTTCCCGAAGTAGAATCACAACAATAAAAAACTGTCAATTCATCCAAAACTTTGTCAAAATTCGTCCAAAAAATGTCAAAATTCACCTGTGATAATTTAATATCAACTATTTTTTTACACTTTGAGCCAAGGTCTTCAGCCCTATTAGTTTCTATGTAGATCAGCACGTGGCTATACTAGTGATGTGCCAGATATCCGTATCCGCGGATATCCGAGGGAGAAGAAAGATCCGTATCCGTATCCGTTAGTTTTTGGCGGATCTTTTACCTTATTAATTTTCATATCATAGATGAAATTTTATATATTAGGTAATTAGGTAATAATGAAAAACTGCTAAATTCCATTCAGATTATTTTTTATTATTTAAAATCGTATTTGGCACCTTTATATTGCAAACATTTATCGTAGTGAGTACCATACTAATAGTAGGTACATAACTCAAAGATACTAAATCAACTATCTTTATAATGAGATATTGCACATCGATCTTTGGAAAGAGACAATCTGTTATGAGAGTTAACTCTTAAAGAGGTCAATAACTTTTTCCCATAACAGATAGTCTCTTTCCAAAGGTCGATGTGCAATAATTACCGCCGCGTTTTCTAAGAAAGTTTAGATCCGTATCCGCGGAGCTTGAAACCAAATATCAGTATTCAGATCCGTATATGCGGATATACATTTTTAACGATCCGGCACATCACTAGGCTAGACATCTTTTAAACGTGAATTTTATTAAAAATGCAAGGCGGCCAGAGTTTGCGAGCCACTGACACAGATCCCCGCCTCACTGTCTGTGTAGAACAGAAAATCCCTTTTGATGTTAAATTCCACATATATTATATCATTTAACGACCAGCGGAATTTCTGTTAAACTAAAGCCGTATATTATATAACAGTATATCACTTTCAGTAGGACAATAAATATATCAATATATAGCTCTACAGCCTGTTTTTAAATAAGGTAGCATTATTAAATGATCCTGAAAAAAATCACCTTAGCAAAATGTCCAACTTTTCGGAGATACAGCCCAAATTTCAAGGTTTCTCTTTTACCTTTTCAACTTCACAATTGGGGGAATGGTACTAATTTAAGTCAAAATTCACATTTAAATTTTTTTCGTTTAGAAGTTCCCCGAGTTCAAAAAATATATTTTCGTTTGTTTGACACCGCACACATGGTTACATGAAATTTAAAAAAATAGATTTTGTCTCTTATACAGAGTGTCCCACGACACTGCCTTAGCCTGGGACTGTGTTGCTGGGGTGATTTCAAGTAAAAAATGTCTAATGAACATATACCCGGAATGCTATCCTAACTGAGCTAGAAGCATTTTAGATAAGTAGTAGTAGGAATTCCCTACTAATTTAAAAACCATTTAAAAAGAAATCGCTTTATTGAATTAGTTGCTCAAAATGTCCACCCAGTTGCTGTATACATAGTCTACCTCTTCTTAGAATTGAAGTGGTAGCTCTGCGAAGAGTCTCAGGATCAGCACGAATAAACACTAATGATGATTCACAGCCACCTGGTCTTTTTAATAATAACAAAACCAACAGCCGTACCTAATACCTGCATTAGTGGGCTTACTTATTTAAAATTTCAAATGCTTCTAGCTCAGTTAGGATAGCGTTCCGGGTATATGTTCATTAGACATTTTTGACTTGAAATCACCCCAGCAACACAGTCCCAGGCTATGGCAGTCATGTCGTGGGACACCCTGTATAATTTTTACGAAGACATTTTACGAAGCGGACTGCAGAACGTTGTGCTACTTTATTGAAAAAAAAAAAAACACTCTATATACACTTATTTAATAAAGTACTGTGCAAAAGATACGTGGAATAAGCTTATTATCGTGTTTCGTTTAAATTGGAACGCATTTCTTTGATCTATCAAATACGTGTGGATGTTTTAATTAAGCTCTTTCCTATTACATTAATTGACGTAAACAATGTTCACAGACATGAGACGAGCTTAAAATATCAGTTCTATCAGTCTATAACACTTTATCAATCAGTTTATTACCAACTAGCTGTGCCCCGCGGTTTCGTCCGCGTTACATTTAAATTTCATTTACACATTATTAGTATAGTTAAGTTTCTTCTCGCACGCCTCGGGACCGGAAGTCAACTGGGAAAAAAACGAGCGAGCGACATGTGACATCGTCACTAAACAAAAGCACACGCGCGCGCGTTTGTGTTCAGACCCGAGCTTTAGACAAGGAAAGGACCATGGAAACAAAACGCACATACGTCGTTGACATACACTTTTGTGTTTAGACCGGTCTATTCTATCCGTCGGAGACGTCTAGCTGTAAAAATTAGAACTGCATTTAGGACGCCAACTGGTAGCCGTGCTGGTTAGGTCCTCTGTTTACAAAAAATCTCTCAGGTTAAACCCCAAATTAGCATAGTTTTTTTTTTACTAACGACAATTTTTCTTTATATGTTTTTATTAATAAACAAAAACATTAAAAATTAATTATTTATCGATAATAATAATTTTGCTATTTTACGTAAATTTAAAACATCAGTACAAAATACGTAAGAAGCTTATTTTCCGTCGTGTGTCCACGAAACGACGTACCTCTTTTTTAATTTAGAATAATGTTTAATCTTCTTTTACCCACGACGGAACGGAGAAGGCATATGTGTTTAGGGTGAGAGATTGTTTGTTTACTAATACATTAAAGGATTACAAGTTTCTATTATCTAAGAACAAAAATGCTTACTTCAAAGTTAAGCCAACATTCTAGAAAAACGTATTTAATCTGAACACATTATTTTAATCGTTGAATAATAAAATAAATCTTAAAAAAATAAATCCAATACCAAAGTTGTAGAAGTTCGAAAGAACATAACACAGATCAGTGATTCTGTGATATTATTAGAGCGAAATCGTAAAGCCAGACGTAAGTCATATATATATATTCACGTAGAATCAGGCCCGGACTGACATTAAAATATTTTTTGAAGAATAACAATTCAATGTTGTTAAAACAATTTTTCAAAGATTTCAACCGCAACCGTTAAAAACTGTAACGTTTCAGAAACCGAAATCACTATTTTAGTAGGAAAAAAAAAACGAAACCATAATTCAATTATCAAAATTTAAATACATATCTGCTAGTTTTGTTATATAAAAATCTGTCTATTAGTGCAATCAAATAAGCTAAAAAAAGGGGACAACCTCGGAATGAAATGGAATGAGCTGAATATTTATATAAACCTTTATTTTGGCATTCTAAATGTCTTAAAAGTCTCATAAGGTCACGTGTGAACGTTCATAAATATTCAAGGTCAAAGCTCACGAAAATCAGTTTTTTGCAAATATCTTGCTTCCTTTGCCTCAAATCATATTTGTATTTATTATAAAATTTGTAGAGTATAAAATTCTCTGCAAATTTTGTCTTAAACAATTTTTTATACGTTAAACCGTTTTTGAGATAGGTATTAATATCATAAAGAGATCAAGTTTGTAAATTTGGATGTTGGAGGTAATCTTCGAAACTACTCATCCGATTTCAAATTTTTTTCCACCAATATTTAGAATTGGCCTTCAGGATGGACATATAGGCTATATATATTATCGCATTAAAATAAAAGCGTGAACACCAATTTCACAACGTAAGCCGACGAAAAAAACGGTGACAATCTACAAATTCGGACGAAACTTGGCCGGGTCGATAGTTATTATAATAAAGGCATGTCAAAATTAGTATTTACGAAACCGTCTTCCATGATGCGAAATCAACAAAATACGGGATAGTAGTCTATAAACGTGATAATAACTTGAACGAACTTCAAAATAACACACAGCACAGCACAAACGTGGCTGGTTTACAGACGAAGTGACGTCACATCGGAATGCAACATGACGAACAACGTTTTACACGTCTTTTGAAAATCAGATTAAAAAATACAATTCTGATCTTATGTTTACGCATATAGCCTTAGTTGTTGAGCGTTTTATATTTAAATTAAAAAAAAAATAGTATTCTAAAATTGAATTATAAAATTTATAGTGCATTATTATGAACAGAAATTAACATTTTTCGTTTGCTTTTTACAAAATCTATCAAGAATATGTATTATAAGATTTTTTTTCACATGGTGCAAAATACCGTATTCTGTTGACATTTATTTTGCACGACAACCATTGTTAAGCTTCGGCAATCAATTTGACATTTTCTAGTGTGCAGTACGGCCCTGCATATAAGGAGATATAAATTATCCGCTGTAGCAATGTGACAGGAGCCGACGTAAACTCTACACTTTGTTCTAATGTGTTACAAACTCGTTCTTCAGCTAATCGATCGGAAAAGTCATTTATCTGTTTACGGTGCTCAACGGTTATATGAGAGACTGGACGCCGCACGACGCCAGCGTCTCGACGTCGACACACTTGCGGTAGAGTGGAATTTTTTTTGACGTGATAACGTCTTATAAATTGATTAAACACCAGCTGCACGCACGAAAAAGTGTAATGCCGTAACGTTCCGCCTGACCCTGTGCGTGCAAGCGAGAGCGCAGTATAAGCGATAGAGAAGCACGATCGGCCCAAGTTTGACAGCTACTAAAATTTAGGTTATGTATTATTAAATATGATATTCAAGCGGAATACGTTATCACGTAAAACTATCGTCCGTAAACCGACTTTACAGACAACCAATTTTTTAATCAATTGAAATTCGGTTTGTGCCGTTCACAGGTTTGATCTGGGAAGCTGAATATTTGGGAGATTTTTTTTAGGTCCAATGCTAAAACATTCGCCAATGGGATCGGAAAAAAAACACCCTAGTCCACATGTGCTACGTTACTTCCACCATAAAATCAATAAGAATTAAAGTATTTTTTAATTTAATAATTCATATCTGACACGTTGCTTCCACCATATAATAATTTTGTATTTATTTATTTAATCATTCAAAAGACTACAAAGAGTCGAATTTGTCGTAAGTACTTAACATCAATAATTGGATGTTTTTCAGCTTAATAATTAAGTGAAATTCTGCGTATGTGCTATACGTTAATAAGAATTAATAAGTTTTGAATTTGATAATTCACATATGCTACGTTGCTTCCACCATATAATAGAATCAATAAGAATTAATAAGTTCTGAATTTGATAATTCACATATGCTACGTTGCTTCCACCATATAATAGAAAAATAGGAATTAATAAGTTCTGAATTTGATAATTCACATATGTTACGTTGCTTCCACCATATAATAGAATCAATAAGAATTAATAAGTTCTGAATTTGATAATTCACATATGTTACGTTGCTTCCACCATATAATAGAATCAATAAGAATTAATAAGTTCTAAATTTGATATTTCACATATGCTACGTTGCTTCCACCATATAATAGAATCAATAAGAATTCATCTTTTGAAAAACGTTCTTGTATGTGCTACGTTACTTCCACCATATATTAAAATCAATAAGGATTGGGTATCCGTAGTTGAGTCTCTTAATTAACGGTCTAAAAGCCGCTGCACACGAGGTTAGAAACGCCGCTTGGAGTTTTGCTGGCCGGTAGGTTGGGTACGAAGCTGGAAATGACGTCACTGCAGGCTCGCCTGCTAGTTCACAACATAGATTTTAAAATTAGAACAGGGGATATTTTCTATACTAGGTATGAGCAAGAAACAATCAGGAAGCATTATCTTGTCACGTGGACGACTTGAACAAACGCCCACAAACCAACACGGCGTCATTCTGATGAGAGACAGACACGTTTTCCTCTGTGTTTAAATTTGAACTGTCACTGGGCGCGCGCGCCACATCTAACCACAAAACAAACTTGAAAACACGTCTCGTGTGAAGCGAGCACATAACAGCAATCAAGAAAACGAGCGCTAGAAAACTAGTGTGGTAAATCTAGCAGCGTTTCTAGCCTTGTGTGCAGTGGGGAGAAGTTTGAAGACGAGAAAACGCGAACAAACGCTCTCCCAACAGCAGGTCTACGTAGACGCACGTCACTTACACCACACCACGCGCTAGTAATCACTCTTTCTTTCCAACTATTATAGAATTGTTTTTACTATAACAGGCAGTTGAGCTCAAGTCGATGTGTTTTTCGCCGTAACAAAGTTTTCGAAGCGCGGATGATATAATGTGTCCAAATTAATTTTTTCGCGCAATATATTGCTATACGCACACGCCATGAGAAAAACAATAAAAAAAATTCCAATGCGAATTTTCGAAGAAAATCTTGTTCATTTTGACAAAAAAGCAATACCGATGATTTGATTAATTTAGCAGATTATAGACGGTTGACAACACAACCGATGTTTGGAATTTGCATTTACAATACGCGCCACGAATCTAAAAGGCTCGGAAGTTAGATGCGAATGCGGGCTTGCGCTTGTATGGACAGTTGAAAAACTACAAACTCGCAACTCAACAAAACTAACATAGCAATAACAACTTGACAATAGCGTAGACTGATGACATTCACGTGATCAGCGTCCTGAAAAGCCTGGAAAATGACACCTATGTTGATTTTTAGACTATTTACTTCTTTTCAACCTCTGAAGGGGCTGTTTTTGAAAAAGCATGAAACACGTGTTTATTTATTTGTTGACAGGAGTAATCCTGGGCATTTTCGAATTAATACATCTATCTTATACGATAGCTCAAAGCAAAATTTGAACCCTTTTAGAGATTGAATTTCCAAAAATCTGTTCTGAGCGGATGCCTACGTCATAATAACTATCTGTGTGCCAAATTTCAGCCCAATCCGTTCAGTGGTTTGAGCTGTGCGTTGATAGATCAGTCAGTCAATCAGTCACGGTTTCCTTTTATATATTTAGATTTAAAATTTACGCATACACAAAAATTATACTAAATTGAACAGCTTTTGATTATTAGTAAGCAACATAAAAAATTGCCATTAGTAAAAAAAGAGAAAAAAAAACAATACTGACGTTGCCGGGGGTCGAATCAGTTTTGTACCTGCAAGGCAGGCGCACTAAATCGCTCGGCCACATAACGCGCTTCGTTTAGGTATGTTATTCAGTACGTTAAAACAAAAACGGTTCAACCGTTCTGTTTTTGTTTTCTAAAATAACGATAATGTAATTTTCGATAGTCATATTAATATCTACATAAACGGTATCTAATAGTTGAGAAAAAAACTTGACGCATTTTTGGTTATACTGTATAACTCTCCCCTATGTAATATCGGTTACTCCGTTAAAATAAATCCCTCAAACCGCAGAGAGTTGAACCGATGCCCGATGCGCGCACGGGACGGACAAGGACGGTCGGCGCCGCAACAGAGACAGACAGACAGATAGAGAGAGAGAGAGACGGACGCGACGGTCGGCATCGGGAGACAGGAACGTGCTGCCATCTAGCGACAGAGCCGCGAGCCACGTACGAACGCTATAAGTTGACATGATAAATGAATTCTTCGTCGAATCGTGAAAACTGCCTCAGCTTCAGTATGCTTGTCCTTCTGTGTTTGGTGTCTACATCTCTACGGCATTAATATAGAAAAAGTAGTTATGTTGTACTCTGTTCAGAGGAAAACGCACTGAAAATCCGTACACACAAATGATTTATTTATCCATATAATATATAAAAGAGTTCCGTGACTGATTGACTGACAGACAACGCACCGGCCAAACCACTGAACGGATTGGGCTGAAATTTGGCACACACACAGTTATTACGACGTAGGCATCCGCTAAGAACGGATTTTTGAAAATTCAACCCCTAAAAGGGTGTAACGAGGGTTTAAAATTTGCATGGAGAAATCATATAAGATACATAATATATCAATTCGAAAATGCGCAGAATTACTCCTGTCAACAAATAAAAAAGCACGTGTTTCGTGCTTTCTCAAAACAACCCCTTCAGAGGGTAAAAAAGAGGTAAATAGTCTAAAGATCAACATGTGTGTCATTTTTAAGGTTTTCCAGGACGTTGATCACGTGAATGTCATCAATTTTTAAATTTGTTAGAGGAGTTTACGTCGAGAAAGGAGTATCTATGCCAAATAATATGGGAATGCATCCATGTTTCGTCTCAATCGCGTGCGAAGCCGCGGGTAACGGCTAGTTTTATTTATAAATCATTTGTGTGTACGGATTTTTATTTAGATATTCAAAAATTCTCGATAAATAATCATGCTATCAGGATGAAGTTTTAAGATGAATGTGCGTACTCATGTCCCTCCTCCATTCGTTCTTTTGCACCCGGGTGAAACCGGGCGGGACCGCTAGTAATGTATATAGCCGGAAGCTCCACTACTTTTGTCGCTACCGTGTTTCATCACAATCGCGTGCGGAGCCGCGGGAAGCAGCTAGTTTTTTAGTAAATAACTACTTGAAAACAAGATGTTCAGCTTTTTATTAAAAAAATTGGTTGTCTGTAAAGTCGGTTTACGGACGATAGTTTTACGTGATAACGTATTCCGTAATACATAACCTAAACCTCCCAAAATTTGGTTTCAATCCGCTTATCCTTGGTGTCGGAATGATAAGAAATGTCAAAAGTGACGTTTGCAACTGTCAAAGTATTATGTTCTAATAATAATTAGTTATTCCAATACTTAGCTTAGAAGGCGTTGCATTTCACAAAATACTAATGTCAAAAAATTGAATTAAACATTAGAAATGCAGCCGTTTTCATGTTAAGACAAGACGACCGACCGCGTCGCGCCATGCATTAGACAACATTGCATTTATACAGCTATTTTTCTATATAAATTTGTATAAAAAAACTGTTTAGGCAAATTCTGTTATACGAAATCTATGTAAAATGTTCTCCTCTTTCGTTTAAGACTGGTTTCAAACCGATCTGATTTAAATTGAGCGAGAAATTAGCAAAAAGCACGCACAGGGTCAGGCGGAACGTTACGCGTTACGAACGTTAGGATTTAGGAACGTTACACTTTTTCGTGGATGCAGCCGGTGTTTTATCAATTTATAAGATTGGTGATTCATCAATTTATAAGACGTTATCATGTCAAAAAAGTTTAATGTATGAGAAGTCCAAAGAGAACATACTAAAATTTAAGATTTTTATTTGGACATTGTTCTAACAGTCATAATCTTAAGATAAACGGTTTTTGAAGCAACAATTTCAAATGAACGAAGTATACTATCCGAAGTATTTTTGTTAAAGTGTTTCCGACAAGAGTTTATTGAGTATGAAATATTCTGATGACTTTATAACTTAGAGAGTTAAAACATTTCTGACTTGAGAACACACAAAAAAAAACAAGAGCTAATAATAATATCACACGTTTCCGATGGATGAACTTAACGACTCACTTTTAACTATTTCTAAATGGCTTTAGTCAACAAGTTTACTAAGGGTATTACTTATAAAACGTTTCGACTACTTTATTACTTACAGCTAAGAGTCTAATGAACAAAGTATACAAGCAAGTGAATAAAAACATTGTACATATCTATATAATATATCAACGCTTATATTATCTCTATCTTGCTCTTTGGCAATGTTGACTCATTTGAAAGAGATTTATGTATTTGGTGGAATCTGTTAAAATAAAGGATCGCGAAGACAAGCAATTTGCATGATGATTTATACAGATTACCAGCATTGAATAAAATTATTATTATCGTGAATTGATTTAACTGGATTACCTATATTATATAAAAGCAATTGACCTCTGTTTCTTAACCGTTCTCTTGTGCTTTTATGAATTGTAAAAATTACAAATCATTGACTCACTTGTTTCTACAGTGTGTTCACCGATAGTTGTAACAGTGAATAATTCTTGTAGTATTTTATTCGACATTTACTATCAGAACCGGCTTAGATATATTTTTCTGTACTCTCAACTGGAAGTGTTCATGCAGTTTTTTTTTCAAATGGCAACATACATTTTTGAAATCTCTTATTTTTTCTCCATAAATTCATATAAAATTTCAGTAAGGTTACATAAGAAAATATTCGCGACACACTGGATGGATATATTAATTAAACAAACAGTAATAAATTATTATTATTATTATTTACACATGAGCGGACTGCTATGAAAAATAATTAATTATTAAAAATTGATAACGTTTTTTTAAAAATATTTTCTTATGTAACCTTATGAAAGTTTTAAATGAATTTATAGAGAAATATAGAGATTTCGAAAATGTAAAAAAAGTATGAATATATATATTTTAACACTAGCTGTAACCCGCGACATCGTCCGCGTGGAATTTATTTTTTGGGCTTATTCTTTTTCTAAAATAAAAGTAGCCCAAGTGACTCCTTATAACATCAGCGATCTGCCAGTGAAAGATCCGTCAAAATCGGTCCAGTCGTTTCGAAGATTAGCCGGAACAGACAGACAGGCATTTTATTTATATTTATATAGACAGATAAGTACAAAAACATAAACAGAAAAAAAGATGAAAATTGGATATTCGCTCTATGAATCTTTAAAACTGTTTCATTACAGAGTAAGCTACGATTTTATTTATTTGTATTAATTGAGCTAACGTCTGTATAATTCATTGAAAAACAACTCTCGCAGTATGTGGATTGTGTAAACCGTTACTATATTATATACAGACACAGGAGAATCCTACTATATTATTATATCTATATACAGGGTGTCCCATTAAGAATGGGGACATAGAACAACCGCAGATTCTCCAATTCAAAATAAAACGATTAAGCGAAACACATGTGATAAAATGTTACTCGCTCTACCAGTGGTGTACGGCAGGAGCAAGTAATGCTTGTACCCCTTCTAAATATTACGCCGCTGTCTAAATTTTAATTTTGACTATAATTTTATTTTTTTGATATTTTCTAAGTCAATAATGTACACTTGTTAGTTTGTTGTAAAGTCATTGGTTTTCGAGATATTCGCAGTTAAAGATAGATAGACATGTACTTTTTATTTGTATTATTATTAATAATATTCATTTTTACAATTTTACCTTAAAAAAACTGCGAATATCTCGAAAACCAATGACTTTACAACAAACTAACAAGTGTACATTATTGACATAGAAAATATTAAAAAAATTAAAACTATAGCCAAAATTAAAATTTAGACAGCGGCGTAACATTTAGAAGGGGTACAAGCATTACTTACTCCTGCCGTACGCCACTGGTAGAGCGTACTGAACTAATTTTTTTATTGTTAGGTGCATTTTATGATATTTAACAAGTGTGCCGATTTGAGTAAAATTATACGGTGTATTAAAAAAATTATGGACATTAATAATTTTTCAGTTTTCAACTTCAACACCCCGTATTTCGGAAACGAGTAACATTTTATCTAAGCATATTTCGCTTAATCGTTTTATTTTGAATTGGAGAATCTGCGGTTGTTCTATGTCCCATTCTTAATGGGACACCCTGTATATACAGACACAGGAGAATCCTACTATATTATTATATCTATATATATATAAAATTCTCGTGTTACAATTTTGGCCGCGCAAATCTCCGAAACCGCAGAACCGATTTTAATGACATTTTGTAAAGGTGTTTTGCTTGGTGCCACTTACGACATAGAGTAGTTTTTATTAAATATTTTGTACAAGAAATTACGGTGTTTTGTGAAAATAAACTGTTTTAGTAACATGTAGAGACATCTCACAGAATTTACTCAAAGCTATTAGTTCAGAAGCAAATCTGGTAGAACTATTACTTTAGACGCCGGGCCGCAAACGAAATACTTTTTGCAAAATTATATCTATCGAACCCGGGTGAAACCGGGACGAACCGCTATAGTATGTAATATATTCCAATTTTATTGTATAGATATAGATGGATGATATCAAAAACAAATTGTAAACAAGTTTTTCAAATCTCTGAAGTGAAATTTCACATTTTACCAAACACAGAAAATGTTGAACGAATCATATGAATTTATTTTTACCTACACGCGAGACTATGAACATAAAGTTGTACAGGAAAAAAATATGTATAGTAGTGTTTTGCAAATTTATGATAAAAACACTTTCAAATAGGCTTCTTGACATCATGAAAGCTCAACTTCAACACAAACAAAAAAAGTTTTTTCTATTTATTTTTATAGTCAAACAAAACACACGACACACATATATATCGTTCGTTTTTCTCTTATACAACCAAAGGTTTTTCTTCTCCTTCATCTTATGCTTTTCCTCCAGAGAAATAATAGCAATGTTGTTTTTTTTTTCCTCCTTTATATATATCTAGAGCTGCAGTTGTCTGTTTATAGTTGTCAGCTCATTTTTAGTAGATAGACGAAAAAATGATGAGCGAAAATTAACACGTTCAACTTTTTTATGATTTATAGTGTTTACGAAAATGAAACGATTATTTTTTCGCGTTACTTAAGTTAATAGAATTTTGAACCAACCCCCGGTCGGATGTTACAAAAATTGTCGAGTTATTAGACGGAGAGCTGGCTACTACGGAGAAAATGGGTGACTCGGTGCAGAGCTGAAAATTTGCAGAATAATAGGAGATAGTACAAGTAAGTAGGGAAAAAATTGCCAGAAGGCTAGGCGGAAGATAAAGAGCCGCCAGAAGGCGCTAATGTTGCGAAAAATCAGTGCACTTCTGGCAATTTCTGTACTTATTCTGTAATTCAAAACTAGATTATATATTATATATATTATACATTATATAGTTATAAGGGCATACTGAAAATTCAAACAAGATATAATAATTACATTCGACAAATATTCAAAATTATTAATGTCATTTTGATAGAAATAAAATTAATCGTCATATTATATTTTCATTAATAAAATTACGTTGTTATAACAACGTAATTTTTTTAATGAAAATATATGCCAGCTTTGAGTCCATATGGCCATACTAACCGAACGTAAGTAGTTATTTGTTCGGTGTTCATTTGTTCTTCAGCTAACTATTCTCCGAATAAATAGCGATAATTCAATTCACCTAGCATAACTATGTTCACTGCAGGTATAAATCTATTCTGTCTCACTTCTGGGGTATAAATATTCATTCGCCTGAGAAAATAATAATGGCCGCTTCTCGGATCATAACACCTAACCTATAAACGTGGAATATTATATCGACAGTTTGCTCTTGTGAATTTATTTGCGTGTTCTTTATTAACCTTTTGTGAAGTGTACAGTTGTAAAACATTAAAGTTAGCGAAAGTTTTGTGTGCGCAATTCGGTTTGGATAAAACATTATTATTTTGTGAATTTTTTTTTGACGTTTCCACTAACGCCATCGGTCGTGAACGTCAAAAAGAGCAAGAAGAATAGTACCTACAGTGTATTTATTCTTCACCTAACTATTTCACCTGGTAATTTGGTTGGTGAATTGAAAGTAAATTTTATTGTAACGAATAAATTTGTTCCAAGATTTTCTATCTTTAATAGTGTTCGGTGGGCATTAAAAAAAAAAAAAAACAATTATAACAGCAAAACGCGGAATTAAAATGCCCTCGGGTTTGTTTAGCAAATATGAAAAAACTGGGTGTTTTATTTCGCGTTTTGTCAACTAATGAAACATTTTAATTTCGATTTTCTGTTTATTTACTAATCTAAACAACAGTAACTTTCGATTCGTTAAACGAAAAATTCAGTGATGTCGATTGTAATCGCCAATTGTTTTGAAAGAATTATAGGTTAGGAAAACTGTCAGATATAATTTAAAATCCACGCGTAGGATGATGCCACTTTCGTTTTCTTTCGATCAGCAAATTATTTCCCAGCGGAAAATAACTTTCCTTAATCACTGGCACGCAAAATCCAACTTTCGACACCGAAAATAAGTATGTAGTACTGTACTTAGCGCAATATTGACAACAACAAAATATAAATCGCTGTATCTCAACGGGCACTTTATTAAAAATGTAGCAGAACGTCAAATTTAAAACGTGATTTTTTTTAGTTAAAACAGTAAAACAAAATTTACAAGAAGCGTCTAGACAAGTTTCTGTTTCTATTGCTAGACAACAAAGAATATGTTCTCACAATAAAGAAGTTGGTTTACATATTCTGTAATAAAAATGGACATAAAACTATAAAGTCTGCAATCCACATAAAAAATCCATTTCTGTAAAATAATAATACTAAAAGCAAATCTCCACAGATAATGCACATAGCTCCCTGTCAAAACAAAAAAAAAATGTATTTTGTATCTAACAATTTATAATTCTGCTTGTCTATTTTCAAATTCAGAAAAAAATAAAATATTATGTTCCGGAATATTTTTATTCTCGTATTTTATTTACATATACCTACCCCGGCGTTGCCCGTTTTAAATTATGGCATAAAGAGGTAAAGTTCGTAAGTTTGGATGTAGGAGGCAATCTCCGAAACTACTCATCCGATTTCAAAAAAATTTCATCAATATTTAGAGCGGACCTTCAAAAAGAACACAGGCTATATATTATCGCGTTAAAATAAGACGAATTTTTTCAACGTGTCGACGAAAAAACGGTGGTAATCTACAAATTCAGGAGGAACTATAGGACCCGAATTCCTGAGGTTTCAAGAAACACGTTGGTGTAGATTTTATCATAATCGGTTCAGCGGTTTACAAGTTAATAACGTTCAAACATACACCGTAAGAATTATAGATGAAGTGTTTCAAATACTTTGTAAAAATGAGCCATTACTATAGTTAGCTATATATTGATTATTTTCTACACATTTAGAATTAATAGATTTATTAATAATGAAGCTGAAAGTACCTACACGAAAGCTTTTAGGTTAATAACTATAATACGGATAACACGTCTATTATTTATTGATGTACAAAATCGAATAGGTGACATTTGTCATTAAATTTAATTTGTATATTTTGTTCTGAACAAAAAAAAAAAAAAAATTGGTTGTCTGTAAAGTCGGTTTACGGACGATAGTTTTACGTGAAACGTATTCCGTAATACATAACCTAAATTCTACATATAATAATTATAATAATTCGAATCTATGATATTGCATCTTTCGCTTCAAATTTAGATTAATTTTATGTATTAAAATACTCACCACCTATAATAATAATTGTTTTTTTTTTAACTTTCTTTCTTTCGTATTTGTCTCAAAGATTAATTGTCATAATATTTTGAAAACAATTGTTTCACTGTTTATATAAAATTCCAAAACCTACTTACAATATTTATTTAAGTATTTTCATACGTCAAAAAATTGATTTTTATAATGATAAAATTTGTATGAAAACGATTTTTTCGAGAGATGAGACCTAGCTAAAACGATTTTTTGCCCCCCAAAATCCCTTTTCAGTAAATTTCATCCAAATCGTTAGGGCCGTTTTCGAGAAAAGCACGCACAGGGTCAGGCGGAACGTTAGAAACGTTACACTTTTTCGTGCATGCAGCCGGTGTTTCATCAATTTATAAGATTGGTGATTTATCAATTTATAAGACGTTATCACGTCAAAAACAAACAAGAAAAACAACGATTTACATTAAAATAATGACAAACGCTAAGACTGGCTCGTATACGTTTTTTGACGTGATAACGTCTTATAAATTGATGAACACCAGCTGCACGCACGAAAAAGTGTAACGTTCCGCCTGACCCTGTGCGTGCAAGCGAGAGCGCAGTAGGCTTCGGCCCAAGTTTGACAGCTACTAAAATTTAGGTTATGTATTACGGAATACTTTATCACGTAAAACTATCGTCCGTAAACCGACTTTACAGACAACCAATTTTTTTTTATATTTAACTAGGCCTAAAGTGTCAATGTTCTTAAAAATAATTTTAAAAAACTATACTTTTGTTTAAAACATACAAATTTCAAGTATCAGATCCTAAATAGAAATTATTTGTATAAATATATTATTTATAAAGAATATAAAGAATTTTGCGCTCTGAATTTATAAAGGTAGATATTTATTATAGACGCTCGACAGCTGAGGTATTGAAATAAATTTACATTTTGTAACATCAATTTCAAGGGAATAACAATATGGGGTTACCATAAAGCATGTATTTTAAATGCTTAAACCATTTTAAGGAGGTTGAGCCGTTTTACGAAGATAGTGAAAAAAATCTGAAATAAAGTTTTTTTAATAGATTTTTTTATGACAAAATTTTCTGTAAAAAATCCAAAACCATTAGGAGATTTATAAAATCAAAAATTAAAATAAACTTTTTCAAGTAGTCTTATGGAAAATATGTCAATCTAGCTTGCAAACGGTACATTTTATTTTTTTACAAATAACTAAATAATGTCAGCAGTTCCGAAAACTAACTGTAAAGCATCGATGCCTTACAAATATTTTAATATTTTTTCCAATTTAATTAGGAGACTTTAAATCATAAAAAAAATTATTAAACCTTAACACTTTTCGATTATGGACTTTTATTCTTGACAATTTTAACTGAATTTTCAACTTATTAATGATTTAATTTTAATTTTTATTACTTCTAATTTCTTTTTTTATTTATTTACGGCAAAAAATATGTAAAATACAGATATTTACATAAATTTCTTTTTTCCAACCCAACTTTGTACAAAAAATTCAAAAGTTAGTCCATTAAGTAAAATACTGAAATAATTAATTAGTATTAAAAAAATTAATTATTTATGCCTTTATGACAATAATTTATTAGTATCATCGACTTATAACCTTTTGTAAAAATGTATTATGGAAAAGTTCCCATTTAGAATTCGACTTACTTTTAATTGGGACTATAACGCATCAACCTCCTTAAGCTCTAACAACCTGGATCTTAACCCAGTGGAGCTGTTTACAAAAAAAATCAGCTAAATTCTACAATAAAGGTACAATAAGAAATATATTCCTTACTTTATGATAACCTTGTGTAAAAATATAAATAAGTCACGTGATGTGTCCCATATTTAAAAAATGACAAATACCGCGTATTAAAAATTAACAGTTTTGCAAATTTCTATTGCAAATATTAGGAGACCTTGAGAATTAACACAATACGTATTTTGTTATTTAGGTGTTTAGCACATAATTTATTTTAAAACAATTTCTAAGAATACAACGAGCTAATGTAGATTGAAATAGCAGGTATTACTGTTTAATTAATTAATTAATGGCCATATTCATCAAACACTATTAAAGATAGAAATTACTTGGAACAAATTTCGTTACAATAAAATTTACTTTTAATTCACCAACCAAATTATCAGGTAAAATAGTTAAAGAATAAATACACACTGCACTATACTCCTTGGTATTTTTGTTGAATATCATGACGTTCACCCAAAAATCCGACCGATGGCGTTAGTGTAAACGTCAAAAAAAAGTTTCATTAAAATAACGAAGTTTATCCTAACCCAAATGCACATAAAACTGCCACTAACTTTAATGTTTTACAACTATATTCTTCACAAAAGGTTAATAAACAACATAAATAAATTCACAAGAGCAAACTGTCGATATAATACTCCACGTTTATAGGTTAGGTATGTATGATCTATGTGGCGGCCAATATTATTTTTTCAGGCGAATAAATATTTATACACGAGAATTTCACCTGCAGTAAATCATATTTATTCGGAGGAATGAAACAAATGAACCGAATAAATAACTACTTACGTTCGGTGAATATGGCCATAAATCAAATTAATATTGCACATTCAAATTTGATCTAAATTAGTACCATTCCTCAGTTATGGCGTTGAAATGGTAAAAGACAGATGTACCGAATTTATATAAAGGCGTAAACAACTGAATTGTCTCAAATAATTCAAGATGCTATTTTGCGTGAACGTATACATAAATCTCTGTTCTCGCGCATGCACAGGGGTAAATTTTAAAATTTCAACGTGACTTTTATTTGAAAACAAATGTCCCCTCTCCCTATATTTCAACATGAAAAAAAAAGAGAAACGGAAACAAAAATACTTACGATATATCCCTTTCCGGAACTGCACCGACTACTCGCCTGTAACAAAAAAGAAACACAAAAACTGGTTAGTGTTTTGTTATACTAATGCTTTCTCTCTATCCTATATGTATTTATTTGTGTACAAAGAGCTTCGTTTTGTGCTTGCATTTGCATTAAGGCCGCTGCACACAAGGCTTGTTTTGTCGCTGGAATCACTGCCGGCTGCCGCGTTGGCTACGAGGATGGAAATTACGTCACTGTTTGCTCACATGCGAGGTTACAAGATGGATTTCAAAATTACAGCCGGGGATATTTTTTTTTTTTTGAGCAAGAACGAATCAGGAAACAGTATCTTGTCACGTGGGCGACATGGAAAAACGTCCACAAACATCGCGTCGTGGTGTGTTCTGTTCATAAAGTTGCCTGAAGAAGGCGATACATGTAAAGGAAGGATATCTAGGCTTCTAGAAAATTCTACCAGGCGGGGGACGAAGCTATAAAATGCGATCGGAGTGGTTGGCAAGGCGGTCACTCAGTTGGTCTGTTGCAACGCGTACGTACAGTGGATTACAGACAACTGTGAAATAAATTGTTCAGTGTCGGTACAGCAAGACCGATGTAGCTGCTAAGATAGAAGATAAACGAGCTGTGTAAACCATTGAGTGCAATTATATAAATCTTGTTCTACATAAATAGCTTCTGTGTTGTAAATAATCGTGTAAATATAGTTAATAGACAAGTGCGAATAAGTGTAGTAGATAAACTTCGGTGTGTTTGTGTGTTGTAAATATTTTGTGTACATAATTAGGACTTATATTCTTCTGTTACTTAGTTTTCTATTTTATTATTTAGAACTGTCGTTATTTTGTTTCTGTTAACGTTATTATTACTGTTTGTTAAAGAAGTACGCTTTCGTCGTGTGTTTAACTGTTTTGTTAAACGTTATTATTGTAAATAAATAATTTCCACTACGGACTAGAACAGTTTTGTTACAATATCATTTTTTCCTAGATTTGAAAATGTTTCTTTGAGTTAATATTATAATCAATTCAAGTTGAATTTCACGTAAAAAGACCTAAAATTCCTACGTTTTTGTGACAGCTCAGTTAGAGCAGAAAATCGATGTAAGCTTCAAATTAGTTTTTTTGCATGTAAATAAAGAGATTAAAACCATTTCCAGCTTTCCACAAATTAATTGATGGCAAAAGTCTAATTTTTCTCGCCCACATGCCGGCAGAAATGAAATAATTAACACTCGGAACCTCATCAACAAAAAAATGTAAAATAATGAGCGAAAAACAATAAACGTTTTTATGTTAAAATCACACCAGTTGCAGTTAAAACTGTTGAATGCACATTGATAGGAAGTGTCAAAACGAACTAACATAAAATGAAATATGAAAACTGTACAATTTCGACATATTATTGTCGTCACAATGTCTGGCACTGCATATAATGGAGGTGTAATGTGGTGGTTGTCAGTGCCAATGAAACTCGGAGACAGAAGTGTGTCGACGCAACACGACTGTCGTTTGTTTGATTTATTGTGTCGCGGTGATTTGCAACGCCTGCTTGACGCGATGAAGTGTCGACTAGTTTACCTCCCGAAAATGACATCTATTAATGTTTCCAACAAAACACTGCACGGCTAGTTTCGTTTTGCAAACGTTGATTTAAAAAAAAAATTGGTTGTCTGTAAAGTCGGTTTACAGACGATAGTTTTACGTGATAACGTATTCCGCTCGAATATCATATTTAATAATACATAACCTAAATTTTAGTAGCTGTCAAACTATATTTTTACCGACTTTCTATCGCTTATACTGCGCTCTCGCTTGCACGCACAGGGTCAGGCGGAACGTGACACTTTTCGGAACGTTACACTTTTTCGTGCATGCAGCCGGTGTTTCATAAATTTATAAGACGTTATCACGTCAAAAAAAAAAATAAAGAAGAAATCCGACTGCACCAGAAATTAAATTACTAACTACAAAGAGGAAAACGTGTCGGAAAATCTCAACATTCAGCAGGTGGAGACCTATATTTGTCTCTTTCTTTTGTTTTTGAAGGGGTCTCTTCCTGCAGCTGCATGTTTAACTAACTTCAAAAAAGGAGGTTATCAATTCGATTGTTTTTTGTTTTTTTTGGTATGTCTGTCCGTCGATATCTTCGCCAGCTGTGAATCGATTTCGATGTTTCTTCTTTTACTCGATAGAGTATGTCTCAAAGCTGATCCCATATAAATTTTAGCAAAATCGGTTCAGCAGCTTTTCAGGAAAAAAATATTTTTCACAAAACAACAAAAACCGACTTCAATACTTTGCCTTAAACTAACAAGTTAAAAATAAAAAAAGTTAAGAAAAAAATTAAACCTCCTTTAAAAAAGGGTCACTAAAAAGTATAAAATAACATAGTTTTGAGGTCGGCGCCTGTCAATTGCCATCAAAAGTCAGTAAATTTACACTTTTTAGTGACCATTTTTTGAAGGAAATTGAATTTTTTTAAAAGTTTTTATAGTTATCTATAAATTTCATTTTTGAGCAGTGGGATTTCTTGTTTTTTTTTTTTAATATGAATTGTTATGATTATTAGTGAAAAAAAGCACACTTCTAACGACATAAAATTTAAAAATGGTACCCCCTTCAGCAAATGTATTTTGATACGAATTGAAATACTGTCAACCTCTATAAAGTTCATGAGTAACACACACCGGTGAAACATATGAAGAACGTGCAGAACAAAACACGGCGAGAAAAAGAACAAGATCTATAAAATAACATTTTCCCAACAGAACTCGTTAAAATAAAGTAGATATCACAAATTGTAGGATCCGTTACAAACAAACATACATACATACATATTATGTATATAAGTCATATTTTATGTATGTTATAAAATATCTACACAACTGTAATACATGTATGACTTGTGCTGTTTGACTTATTATTTTGTGTTGTTGTTATTCTTAAACATTTGTTATATTATTTCAACAACTTACGGAGCACTACAAAACGCCACCAGTGGAACGAATTGCTAGATTGCAATTACTTTTCGAGTCGTTTCTTACAATAAACGGATTATGTACACAGACGTGAGTTACCAGTGTTTTTTTTTTCTATGTACATGGTATAATGTCACAAACACTATTGACAGTGGTCGCATGGCGAGAAGATAAGATAAGATAAGATTTATTTTGCACTAATACAGATAATTATGAATAGTGACGTCATATAAAGTTACTATATATGTTAAAAATAGATTTAAAAAACAAATTTTAGGAATTCATCAGTGGCATAAAAACAATTACAGGTTAAAAACATTTTCAGTTTTTTTTTAAATTTTTCCATAGGCAAGCTTTGCATATGATTAGGAAGCTTATTAAAAAATTTTATTGCTAAATAATTATAGCTATGTTGTACCGAATTTAATCTGTGCAGCGGCAAGGCTAGGCAATCTTTATTCCTAGTGTTGTAAGTGTGAAAAGTGGAATTAGTTTCTAGACTATTGTAGTTTTTCTTAGCATATATTAAACAATGGTATATGTAAATATTTGGTAAGGTCATTATTTTATGTTCTATGAATAGTGGCCGGCAATGTTCATGTAAGAGCTCTGACTTTAAAATTATGAACCACTTCGCACCATTTTTGATAATCTATACTAATACTATAAAGGGAAAACGCCCCAAAATCAAGAAAAGTCATAGAGGAAATATAGGTGTCAGACTAGGCCTAATGAAGCCATATACAACGTTAGAGGAGAGTATGTGTCAATCAAATTTTTGCCGACGGGCACTCTGACTATAATAAAGCAAACTAAAAAAATTAATAGTGAAAAAACATCTTTAAAAACAAGCTTTTATTGAAATGCCTAAAAAGAGGAAAATAAACCCAACCAATTTATTACATTGTACCATTTACATGATATAAAAGCTTGTCACGAGATCTTCCCGTATAAATAAACAAGAATACAATATGTACCAGCTAACTTGATCTTGACACAAGTAATTCTAAGAAAAAAATTATGTATTTCATAAAATAAATTTACACAGGAAAAGCTTTTGTATCATATAAATTGTACAATGTAATGAATAATTGGGTTTGATTTAATTTAAGTTTATTTTCTTCTTTTTAGTGCATTTAAATAACTTAAAAAAAAATATTTATTAGGTACTATTAATTTTATTAAATTTTTGAAAATCTATATAAATAAAAATCACTGATTGGTCCACGAGTTTGTGAAACGTGTCTAAAGTAAATAAACCTCAACTAATTGTTATTTTAAGAAAATTAATATTATAATATAAATATCTATTATTCAACACGCGTGAGTAATATATAATTTCGGGGCCCTGCTAAATTCGGGAGAAATAATAAATTACTTCATGCTGACGCGTAGAGTGCTAATAATGAGCCTAAACTGTACGATAATGTATTACTGCCTAGTTTCTGGACCAATAGGAACGCGGTAGCGATTTGTATATTTGAAAACAGCATCGCAATTCAGCGAAAGTCAGGGCCATCTTGTGTGCATCGAGGGCGGTGGGTACGTCAATCAATGAAGTGATTTATTATTTTTCCCTCTTTTATCAGGGCCCCGATTACATATTACTCGTGCTAGTTGAATAAAATATTATGTGCGACCATTGATCGAAGGAGAATATTCCACTCGCGTGTTACATATTACTCGTGCTAGTTGAATAAAATATTATGTGCGACCATTGATCGAAGGAGAATATTCCACTCGCGAGTTACCGCACTCGCTACGCTCGTGCGGCAAATTTCACGCTCATGGAATCTTCTCCTTCTCTCACTAGTCGCACAATATACTATTATGATACCTATGTGGATAATGATACTTACATCGCTGAGCCTGTCTCTCGAACTGTCGGGGTCCCGCGGGGCGACCGACGACCCGGTGAGACGCTCAGACGCGCGCCCGCTGTCGTCGCTGGTGCCGGCGTCCCCGCCATGACTGTGGCTTACTAACAAACTCTGAAACAACAAGTTATTAATTAATATACAGATAATGCACGACACCCAATTAATATCATAATATATATACAGGGTCCGTCAAATCAAGCCGTCTAATTTTATTGGAGACTATTAATAATTTCATCGAGGAACAGAAGTTTTACTTCGAAAATAATTTCGAATCGACAAAATGTATATCCGCAAAAAATTGAATATTTACGTTATATACATCAAAAACATAGATGTGAAAAAAGGGAGCTAAGTTCAATATTAGGAATATTATTTTCATACTGTGAAAAATGGGGCCATGCCTCAATACAAAAAGAATTGAGATCTAAAAGGGTGCCAAGTTTTCACTGTTTACAATACGCGCCACGAATCTAAAAGGCTCGGAAGTTAGATGCGAATGCGGGCTTGCGCTTGTACAGTCTGTTGCAAAAACTACAAACTCGCAACTCAACAAAACTAAAATAACAATAACAACTTGACAATGGCGTACTCGACTGTACTTTACTGCTGATACTCGTCAACATCGAGCTACTCTACTACGACATTTCCATTGTTCATCTATTACAAAATCTCAGATTCTAGCCTGAGAACTAACAGTATAAGTACGCGCCACGAATCTAAAAGGCTCGGAAGTTAGATGCGAATGCGGGCTTGCGCTTGTACAGTCTGTTGCAAAAACTACAAGCTCGCAACTCAACAAAACTAAAATAACAATAACAACTTGACAATAGCGTACTCGACTGTATTTTAAAGCAGGAAAGCGACAAATGACAAAGACAACGAGCGATCACGGCCAATCACTGACGAGCGCGCGTTCTGTGCAGGTAGTTGGGTAGGTGGGAGCCTCAACGGCTCTAAAATGTGCCTTTGCGACGCTGTTTGTGACTAACTTCCGAACCTTTTAGATCCG
This sequence comes from Xanthostigma xanthostigma, assembly GCA_963575645.1. Classification (NCBI taxonomy): domain Eukaryota; kingdom Metazoa; phylum Arthropoda; class Insecta; order Raphidioptera; family Raphidiidae; genus Xanthostigma; species Xanthostigma xanthostigma. The sequence goes on along the minus strand of OY754469.1, from coordinate 1,815,547 downwards.
TGGCGCGTATTATACTGGCGAATGCTGTTTTATCGGCTTAAGTCGTTATAACGTATATAACGTTCGATGACGCTTCGCTATGATAAAGATTCGATTGACCATTCTATCACAAATTACCATTCTCTTTGTCATCAAATACTTACTTAAATATCTATTAAATTAAAATAAATTAGTTATCAGTATTAGTGTATAATATTAAATTAAATTACTATTCTCTTAAAAAAATACTTTTGCCAATTTTCAGGCCACTCTTCGTATCGAGTGAAAATAAAAAAAAAGCGTACCCTACGCATTCATCGATATAACGCTCCTTCATCAAATATTCCTCGAGTCCCAACACAAGCTATTAATCTAAGCACGGAGTATTATAGTATTAGAGAGGGGCCTTCCATCCTCTCATTAAACAGAACCCTAGAGTACTGCTCAAGTGAGCAGACAATAATACACGCCCGTCAACAGAGATTATCGATTGAAATCTGTGAAATTGCACGCTGTCAAAATACATACACATTATGACATGAGACATGTTATGTAAAATACGGTAGAACTCGAGTTCGACTCGTGTAAACTATTGATTTCTCCTTTATCTTGTTACTAGCGGTCCCGCCCGGTTTCACCCGGGTGCAAAAGAACGAATGGAGAAGGAAGGAACATGAGTACGCACATTGATCTTAGTTTACCGAGATGAATGTTGTGTCCAAACTTCATAATGATCGGCGTTACCGTTCAAAAATTTTTGTCGTTAAAAAGGAAAGTAATATATTTTTAATATAACAAATATTTTATTGAAAACACTATAGGAAAATTATTTTTATATAATTGTAGGCGCCTATAGTTGTAACAGTTTTCAAATGAGCTATTAATTAGATTTATTTAATTTTAATTAGTCGTAATAAAATTTAAAAGAATTGAAATGTAAACCTTAGAAGAAAGCAATGTAGAAAATTAAAAATAAATAAAAATATATTCGCCGACGTGGGGCTTGAACCCTAGACCCTGGCATTAAGAGTCTTACACTTTACCGACTGAGCTATCCGGGCTTGTATTTCTGAAGCGCTAATATTGCAATATTAGTTAAGGCATTTCACCTGATAACATTTGTCGGACGGACTAATTTTGAGATACATCATGCAACATTTTTCATTTATGTTCCGCTCCAATTGGTCGTAGCGTAATATTATATAGCCTATAGCCTTCCTCGATAAATGTGCTATCCAACAAAAAATTTTTTTTTTAATTCGAACCAGTAGTTTCTGAGATTAACGCGTTCAAACAAACAAACAAACTCTTCAGCTTTATATATTAGTATAGATTTGTAAAGAGAACAATTCATTTTCTAGAGTGGGCCAGGCCCACCTGACCTCCCGTCTTGCTACGCCAATGACAAGGACTTATTGGATAATTGCATTAAAAATAATTCTTCGCACGGGTTTAACTAATATTAGACATGTGCAATTGCAAAAAGAACGTCGTAATCAGCGCTGTATAGGCGGCGACGCCAGTGGCGTGTGGAAAACCCGCCGATTAGCGTCGCATTAACGCGAACTCTTGACACGCTACACACGGTCCTATAGCGGGATTAGAAGCAAAGACCTTTGTGTTGAATTGCCAGACATCGTCGTCGCATAGCCAACAACACACTACAAACACTATAACGTCATATCCTCTTTATTCTGAAAGGGCTTTTCTGGATATAGAGCCAATGTCTGCTGTGTTTATTGTATTGTTATTTGAGTGTCTAACTCCTTAATGGTTCCATTACATAACATTTCCTAAGGAGGGTAGATGTTATACTAGTACCTTGTACATGCAGAGGATTTTATCTTTGATGTTTTAGGAGCAATGGCGTTAATTCGACATCTTTAGAGTTTGGAGACATTTTTTAAGATGCAAAAAAAAATTAAAAATAATATTGGTTTGTTCAAATAACTTATGTATAAGGGGAAGTCCATAATTTACGTGAGACAGTTTTTAGGATTATAATAATGGTATACTTTTCATAACGGCTTATTATTCTATTTATTTTTTCAAAGAAAGTTGTGTTAAAATTTTTTTTTGTAACCTTTATAGTTTCGGAAATATTTCGCAAAATAAAAAAATCAGCTGTTCTTTTGTTTTGTAGATCTGTCAGAAATAAAACTAGTTTGCTTTGATTAATTTTTACATGATGTGGAACATATTATGTAGGTAACCATGGCAACGAATAGCAGATATCATATTGAATACTATAGTTATTACCCGCGTCACCTCACGCAATATTGGAAATTTTATTTAACTTATTTATACTATATCAAATGTCAATATTTTTTAAGTTGGAATTGTTCCGTTGCCCAATTGGCTGAAATTTTTTATTCTGAAACAAACATTTCACTATCAAAACGCATGCAGTACAAATTCATTATTTTGTCGGCACGGTTCTCGAGTTTTTCTTTATACTAGTGTGACCTGTGCGAATTATTCGCACTTAATAAGTACTTATAATAATTATCACTTTACAAAATTATTTTTTAAATATGATTGCAGGTATTCAATTCGTTTCTAATTTTGCACACTGCTTATAACGTTCTTCTTTTTGTTGTATGTATTACAATATGAAGCTCAGATGACAGATCGAAGAAATATTTTACTAAAATTGTCATATAGAGGCGCAAGTAGGAAAAGCGTTGAGCTAAGCCGTCAGATGGCATCATGCAGCATTGCTGTGACGTTGTTCAGCGTTGCTCGCTGTTTCAAAATTAAAGCTGTCAGATGGCAGTATGCAGTATTTACAATATGAAGGTCAGATGACAGATCGAAGCGTTGACGTTGTTTCAAAATTAAAGCCGTCAGATGGCAGACGTTGTTCAGCGTTGCTGTATTTCAATTAATTTACAAAAACAAAAGCAATAATAATTTTTTTAGTTGTAGATGTCAGTAGAGCATCTGTAAAATGATATATAATTTATGTGGAGAAATTGTGAGGTTTTTTCTAAAAAGGGAGGCAAACATTCTTAATCTTAGCGTATTTATATAATATGATTCCGAATAGGCAACTTCACTTTCCGTTGCAGCTACCGGTCGTTTCGGGCTCATTTAAAACTCGATCACATCACGATGCCATGCGAACAGTGTCCGACAGTGCGTCGGCGGCGGTAACCGGGCAATATATAGGCATTATACGCTATATATATAAGTAGAGTGAGGTGAGCGGTAGCCCCGGGCGGCAACAGGCGGTGCGGGCGAGCGAGAAGAGAGTTCGCTGCTGCAAGATTATAGCGTTCGCGCACGTAATTACATGTAATCATTCCATTACACGGCCGGTCGTTTGTAATCGACCCAAGGCGACGACTGCATTTCACCGTACACAGTCCCAGAGCCGACCGTCGGATTTCCGAACACTCAGACCTCTGTGTGTGAATTAGCATTAGACAATTTTTTTTGTCCCAAATTCAAAAAAACCGACCAAGCACGTGTGGGGCACACGCATGAGTCCATATAGTGTTCGTATGACGTATTTATACAGCGTGTCCACGGAAGTTCTTTACAAATGGAATTTTTTTTTGTTAATTATAGAAGCAAAAATTTTTTTCTGTGGAAAAGTTCTGCTTCGTCCAAAACCTCTAAAACACCAAAGAAAATTTTCTTCGGCCTAAAGTTATACGAGGGAAATCAAAAAGTTTCATTTGACTAAAAATGAAATATATCTGTGATATTCAAGATTTTCGTACAATTAGTTACATAATCAAATTTAATTCAAAATAGTAACATAACTAACTTCTCAGTAATTATTTATTCATAATTATAAATCAGAATTCAACATATCCTTCATCTCTCTCCATACAAAGAACGGTTCTCCTTCCAAAATCCGTCACTGACTCACTGAATTTCGAATCATTGTAGAAGGAATTTGATGGATTTTTTCGGTGATAGTTTTTCTTTAGATAGTCCCAGAGGAAATAATCTAGGGGTGTCAAATCGGGTGATCTGGCTTTAGTAAAATAAAACTTTGATTTCCCTCGTATAACTTTAGGCCGACAAAAATTTTCTTTGGTGTTTTAGAGGATTTGGACGAAGCAGAACTTTTCCACAGAAAAAAATTTTTGCTTCTATAATTAACAAAAAAAAATTCCATTTGTAAAGAACTTGCGTGGACACGCTGTATAGGCTATTCATTGGTCGCAGTCTTTGCTTGACAAATATCATACCATAACCCAGAAATGCGTCTTTGCAATACGATGATACTGTTTTGTAGATTATTAATTAATAAGAAGTCGAGTATCAGTGAATTAATTATTATTTGTTTGTTTCAAGCAGCCAGCGCAGTAGCTACAACGAAACTGTTTGTATCGGTTTTGGAACACGTTTAAGCTACCTGCGCATGACGGTGACGGGTTCGTTACCGTTTGCTGGCTGCCTGAAACATACCTAATAAAATCACTTTGGAGCCTTTCAAAAACTAAATATGGACATGTAATTAAAGAAAATCCGTCGGTGGCTGCCATTCGCTGCCCTGAATTAAGAATAGGAAAATATCAATTGAAGACTACAATTAAAATCTTTGATTAACGTCTGAATAGAACTCTTCAAATAAATAAAATTGTCGACCAATTTTTCTCCGACCAATATATTGACAAAATAAAAAATAACAAATCAATACAACATAAGATGACGTTTCGATCCGGCTTTGGATCTTCTTCAGAAAAATCTAAAAATACAAAAGTTAATTAGTATTAAATTATTAATTATTTTCTAATTACACGAATGATGATGTTTGAAAGAATTAAAAAAATTAATGAAAAATGTTGTATTGATTTGTTATTTTTTATTTTGTCAATATATTGGTCTGAGAAAAATTGGTCGACAATTTTATTTATTTGAAGACTACAATTATTTACGTACCCAACGTGATTTGAGAGTTGTAATATTTTAGTTAATTTCAGGGCAGCGGATGGCAGCCACCGACGGATTTTCTTTGATTTCTTACCTTCTTTTAGTTGGGGATTTCAAAATTTTATTTAATCCTTTTTCAATTACAACGTTTAGGTACATCCGTCGTGGGTTTTTTCAAAATTTTCAATTTTGTTTTAAACTTTTTAGAGGTTTCTTGCGCTAAGAACCATCGCAGATGAATTACAAACATTTTACAGAAAACCGCATCTGAATTGATCAAGCCGTTTTCGAGATAAATGGCGATATTCGAGTGCACAAACAAACAAACACACAAACAAACAATCTCTCACCCTAAACGCATATACCTGTTCCGTTCCGTCGTGGGTAAAAATATAACATAAGCCATATAGCCTAATGACAACCCACGTACCGCGGAAAGCTATACGAGACAAATAAATAACCAAAGTGAATTCATAAATAAACAAACACAAAAAATAAGCATATTATCTATGATTCAACAGTTGTCCATATTTATCAGCTTAAAAATAATCTTAATGTCTTAAGACGTATCTTTATGTCTTATAATTTAATTAGCGAGATAATAAAACTATTATTTGACGACTAAAAGAAACTAAGCGCCATTAATTCCATAAAAAACTTATCTACAAAAGATCTCATAAATAATAATATATTTTCAATTAAGAGATTAAAAGTAAGACGTGACCCACTTTTTATATCGATATTTAAAGCATTATTATGTAAATCGTTTTATAATGTGCGTTAAAACTCTCTTGTCTGGTATTTAAGGAGACACAAAAACTAGTTTCATCTTTGAATCAACTATTTTTGTACTAGATGATAAAAAAACTGTTAATTTCGGGATTTTTTAAACTTTGTAAATAAATCATATATATTAATACGCTCAGGTTTAAGATGTTTGCCTCCCTTTTTAGAAAAAACACACAATTTCTCCACATAAATTATATATCATTTTACAGATAATTGCTTGCTCTACTGACATCGACAACTAAAAAATTTATTATTGCTTTTGTTTTTGTAAATTAATTAATTATTAAACTTATATGTATAGATATACATTAAGACACAATACAGCAACGCTGAACAACGTCTGGCATCTGACGGCTTTAATTTTGAAACGTCAACACTTCGATCTGTCATCTGACCTTCATATTGTAATTTTGAAACAGCGAGCAACGCTGAACAACGTCACAGCAATGCTGCATGATGCCACCTGACGGCTTAGCTCAACGCTCTTGCTACTTGCGCCTCTATATGACAATTTTAGTATTTTGTAAAGGGATAATTATTATACTTATTTAGTGCGAATAATTCGCACAGGTCACTCTAGTTTTTATTATTATTAAATCTCCATTGATAGATTTAGCCTATACAAATGTTTGTCGTCTTCTATCAATTACTTCCCAGGATGAACTAATAGATAGCGCTAAAACTCGCTATACCGCGCTTTTTTAAACATCGGCTCTTCTCTCTAATCTTCTTTGATCCACACTAATCTAATTATTTTCTTGTGCCTTCTAACATCAACATTAAGAGAACAAGTCACATTATAACGAAAACAGCTCGAGTCGCGTTATTAGCGAGGGTCGGGGTATGCGAAGTACGTTTTCGAAAACACCCCCAGTTATAGCGTGCAAGTAAACGCTATAAAGTGAAAACATCGGTAAGCCTTTTAAATAATAAAATAATTGAATAATAATTATTATATTCTGCATAATTACACCATATATATAATTACGAACAATGCGCATTGAATATGCATTAGTTCTATAAATATGTTTATAACGACAACTGGAAAATTAGCTGGATTTTTTATACGAAAAAAAAAACAGGTCGGTAATAAACAACACAAATTTTTAAACGACAAGTACACCTGCTGCTGTTCAGCTGTAAATAAATTAATATTCTTTTTCTGCAAAATATGTATTACCCGCGGTTTGAATGTTTCACAACACAGTGTCGTTTAGAGAAGATAGTAGCAAGATAGGAAATATACGTAGTAAGAAGAATGAAAGTAGCGGCGTGATCCGTAATTTCAGGGGCGGATCTGAATTGTCAATGGGGCGTTTCGACCAGCGACGAGCAACCAAACGGCCATACTCATAGGACCACCCCTTGTTATAGAAAACATAGACTCGTCCGACCTGAAACTTGAAACTTAATTCTGCGCAGAAATGACGTTACAATCTTCTCTAAACGATTCTACTCTAACATTGTAAATTTACTGTCGCGATTTTGTCCACACTAATTGCTGCGATAGGACGACGTTAATATTCGACGTTATAATACGTGCCACGAATCTAAAAGGCTCGGAAGTTGGATGCGAATGCGGGCTTGCGCTTGTACAGTCTGTTGAAAAACTACAAACTCGCAATTCAACAAAACTAAAATAACAATAACAACTTGACAATAGCGTACTCGACTGTACTTTAAACTTACAGTCGAGTACGCTATTGTTAAGTTTAAAGCAGGAACGCCGAGCAACGTCACATCAATGCTGCATGATGTCATCTGACGGCTTAGCTCAACGCTTTTGCTACTTGCGCCTCTATATGACAATTTTAGTAAAATATTTCTTCGATCTGTCATCTGAGCTTCATATTGTAATACAACAAAAAGAAGAACGTTATAAGCAGTGTGCAAAATTAGAAACGAATTGAATACCTGCAATCATATTTAAAAAATAATTTTATAAAGTGATAATTATTATACTTATTTAGTGCGAATAATTCGCACAGGTCTCTCTAGTATAAAGATAATAACAGAAAACAATATTTCAAAATGACATATAGATACTAATTTAGATTAAATATTTTCATGTTCAACAGCGATATATCTATAATTTTCATATAATAAATATTGACACAAGTCAAAACTAATTTTAATCGTTGCTGTATTATTTATATAAAACTTCTGAAACAGTTTCTCATAACTTTATTCAAATATATTCACATAAATTATACTAATAACACTGTGTGATTGTTTTAAAAAAAAGTTGTTTCATCCAAATTATTACTTTAATGTACAAGTGTTAAATTTCGTGAATCGTTCCATTTATGGTGTTGGGAAGATATTAATCAAAATGATATAAAGACAAAACGACAACAAAAAAGAGAGATGCAAGTCACTTGTACACATTTTGTATAAATGCATAATAAATACATTTCACGACATATTAGCGGTGAAGCGTCCAAATACACACTCGAAACAATGTCTACCCAACAAAAACATCAATTCTTGCTTCGTAGACGTAGCACGAAACGGGAGAATTGTAATATACTAGCGTGACCTGTGCGAATTATTCGCACTAAATAAGTATAATAATTATCACTTTACAAAATTATTTTTTAAATATGATTGCAGGTATTCAATTCGTTTCTAATTTTGCACACTGCTTATAACGTTCTTCTTTTTGTTGTAAAAGAAATATTTTACTAAAATTGTCATATAGAGGCTCAAGTAGCAAAAGCGTTGTTCAGCGTTGCCCGTCAGATGGCAGTATTTACAATATGAAGGTCAGATGACAGATCGAAGTGTTAACGTTACGCCGTCAGATGGCAGACGTTGTTCAGAGTTTAATTAATTTACAAAAAAAATAGCAATAATAAATTTTTTAGTTGTCGATGTCAGTAGAGCAAGCAATTATCTGTAAAATGATATATAATTTATGTGGAGAAATTGTGTGGTTTTTTCTAAAAAGGGAGGCAAACATCTTAAACCTTAGCGTATTAATATATATGATTCTGTGTTTCCACGCCCTCCAGAAGTTCCCAAACGACAGAACTGATTTTCTGATGTTATGCTCAGAAGCAAAAATATGGAGAGAGTCAAAAAATCCAAATTAACGCTATGACGGACACTTAAAAACTCAGTTTTGTTCCAATTTTGACACTATAGTTTTTTTCATATGTTTGAATTACTTTTAAAAGTTGTGACAATATTGCCTTAGTAGATATTTGTACGGCGACACAAAGCACACAGGGTATGTATTTTACACTGGAAAATAGACTCCTACATCCGTCTGGCTATAAAACGTTCCGTAGTATACGACGGCTTCAGCCGTCGTGTCAAACTTTTGAAGTTTTGTTTATGACGGTCTAAGCCGGCTTGTCCGTCAAAGTGTTAACATCAATAAATATTTTTAGGGCATTGATGGAGAACCCATGACTTTTTAAATGACTCACGCGTTGATTTTTACAAAGCTATTTTTTAATCATAAAAGAGGGAACAGACAATCAAAAATATTAAAAAAATAAAACACGTAAATATTGGCTAGCTGATTTTCTATCGTATCACGGCACCTGTGTATGACGTACATGGTCGTAAAACGTATAACCGCATCAAACGAGTCGAACTGACATGGATACGACAGATGCGAGAAACGAAATGAATTTGTAAGTAACGATTCGTTACTTCGAGTCAGACGATGTACCCGTTACTCAGTAACGAACACATACGGTTTGTTACAGCTCTAATGGTAAATTAAAAATGTATTAAATTTACAAGTTAGTGGGAAGAAGCTTCTATTGTCACGCTTCGCTGCTGCGCTGTTCTGCAAGCAGACGCTCAAAACACCTGTCTGTTCAATTCACGTAGGCAGATCATAACATAATAATCCAAATAATTACTACCCAATTAAACATAAACTAATAATTAATATAATAGACCTGTGCGAGCAAACAACTGCAACATCACAACAGAGCGCGGTATGTAAAAAGCACCAGCATTTAATGGGTAGGTGGTGAATAATGTAAGACATAATTACTCTTCTGTCAGCTGGACACGCTATAAATAATTATATACTGCATTAAAGCATTCAAAAATTGCTACTTAAATACCGTATATATTATGTTCATACAGATGTCTGTTTGAATAATATGCATGTATGTAAAATAAGCGCATTAATGATGACGGTTGCCACTTGTTGGAATGAAATATTGAACCATTAAGTCCAGGAGTCACCGGCGACCGATAATGAATGGCTTGCTGGACTGGTCATCAGAGCGTAAAACTGTTCTAATTAGAAAAAATTGCCACGAAAGTCATTGAATCAATTGGAATCACCATCAATATTGCACATATAGATTAAAAAACAAGGCAGTGAAATATTAAATCATTAAGTTGAGGAGTCGCTGGCACCCCATAATGAATGGCCTGCTGGACATTTCATCAACGCGTAAATCTGTTCTAATTAGAAAAAATTGCCACGAAAGTCATTGAATCAATTGGAATCACCATCAATATTGCACATATAGATTAAAAAACAAGGCAGTGAAATATTAAATCATTAAGTCCAAAAGTCATTAGTAACCGATAATGAATGGCTTCCTGAACTGTCCATCAAAGCGTAAAACTGTTCTAATCAAAGAAATCTGCCACGAAATTCATTGATTCAATTATAATCACCATCAACCTCTCACAGGTGGATAAAAAAACAATCATTAGCAACCCATAATAATTGGTTTGCTGGACTATTCCAAATCGTAAAACTATTCAAATTAGAGAAATCTGCCACGAAATTCATCAAATAAATTGTAATCACCTTCAACCTTGCATAAAAAAAATATCGATGAAATATTAAATCATTAAGTTCAAGTCATTAGCAACCGGTAACGAATCGCTTCCTGGACTGTTCTTATTGTAGAAATATGCCACAAAATGCACCGAATCAATTGGAATCACCATGGACCTTGGACACGTGCATAAAAAACAACGCGCAATCAAATATTAAAAATCAGTAAGTATACAAAAGTCATTGTTATCCATGGTAATCGATAATGAATAGCTTACAGAGTTGTTCATCAAAGCGTGAAACGGCTCTAATTACAGAAATATGCCATGAAATCCATCGGAGTCATTATCAACCTACTGATGCATTCAAAAACATTTCTACGAAATATTAAATTATAAAGTTGAACATAAATCTTGATTTGGTCACGGTAGCCGATAACTGAATTACTGTAGTATTCATTAAAACATAAACTGTTTTAGGTAGAAGAATTTAGCACAAATAGCTCAATCATACAACAACAAAAAGAGAGTAGATATGAGCTTATGCCTGAAAAATTTTCGAACCCTCTCTCGTTCACGCATGCATGTCCTAAGCTTTTAAGTAATTGCTATTTAAAACTTTATTGGAACAGTGAAATGCCCATCATTTCAATTTTTTGCCATCTATTGGCGCGAGTTAATACTAATAAGTGCTTGTTTCCCTTACCCTCAAAACTACGTTTTTTCCATACAACGTCGCGACGCGTCGATCGAAATCGAGCCCAATTAAGTTCCACTTCAAAAATGACCGAACATAATGTTAAACGGAACGTCGCTCGTAACTCTTGGTCGTTAAACAACTAAAAAATTCTGAAGAAAAGAAAATTGTTGAGCAGATTCGTCGGTGCTAGATTTACAATCCTGTTATATTATTTTTTGTCGATCGAGCAGAGTGGCGTAGTGGTTAGAGCACTAGACTCGCATTCAGGAGGTACCGGGTTCGAATCCTGGCGGGGGCAGATGTGGCTGGGACTTTTTCCTGCTGCCTCTCGCTAGTCGCCGAGAAATGGTAATTCCTGTACAGGCCATCTTGTTGAAGTTTTCCATGGTTTCCCTCAATAATTTCAGATAAATATCGAGATGGTTCCTTATTCAAAGCCATTACCTGTGCTCAAAATTTGTCTACCTTATCCTAATGTCCTAAAATTCCTTCATTCATTGCTATTAATTAAGTGGAAATTTAAAAACGCAGAAAATAACGGGAAGTGTGGTAAATAGTAACGGTGCGAATGGCGTCCGTCATGACTTAAAGTCGAGAAACGGACGTTAAACGCATTATTATTATTATTATATTATTCTTGTCTCAATAATGCAGGAAGTAAAAAAAAAATGAAAAATTAGCAGCACTGTAAATTCTTGCATTGACCGTACAGAATTGGGCTATTGTTTGGCCAACCCTACACAACACGTGTAAGTGCAACCACTTTACATCGGTACCTTTTCATTCAACATATGTATAAAATGGCCGTACAACTAATGTACATACATCTATATACTGCTGCATGATTATGCAGATGTATGCATTTATGCATTACGTCAAAGGATTATTTAACATGTTTCTGCATTTATCATAATAATATAGATTAGTTCTGCTTGCAAAACATGCACGCCTATTACTTCTTTTCTCTTTTGTACACTTTATAATATGTTACAATATGTTCCGTAAACGGTACCAACAAGCCAATTCTATCAAAATAGTATAACAATATTGTAACAGAGTTTTTCGCATGTGAAACATCTAATGGCGCGTTTGCTTGGGACTAAAACCGTTTCATTTGCGCTTGCTGTGTGTATGCGTTGGACAGCTGTGTCCACGGTGGATACAGTTATGTCCACGGTGAACACATCATTTTCACGGTCTTGTTTATATAAGATAATATAAGATATCTGGTTTATAAATGATTCTAGAATTTTACAAAATTGTACAATTCTTAATTATTATAATAATCTAATAATATATATAATATAATAATCTTAAAGACAGTGATAGTCTACGATCCGGTATTAGAAATATATACCGTCATCTGTTATTTGATGGTGACAAAGATTATATGTTAGATAATGTTATACATTGATAAATCGCACATGGGTTGTCTAGAAAATCGCGTACCGATGCTGTTAAATTAAATAAATTATAATTGACTTTTTTTAATCAACTTCACCGATTTGTTAATCATAAAAATCGAGTCTAAAATGAGAGAATATGACACACCATTGATTCTATACATAAATATATATCATCCACATAAACATATCTTGTAAATAGTTGTGTTCTCTGTGTACTTTGAGTTTGTTTTGTTAACATTTTATTTGTGTCATATTCTCTCATCTTAGGCTCGATTTTTATGATTACTAAATCGGGGAAGTTGATCCAAAAAGTCAATTAGAATTTATTTAATTCAACAGAATCGGTATGCGATTTATCAATGTATTTATTATTTAATATATAATCTTTGTCATCATCAAATAGCAGATGAGGGTATGTATTTCTAATACCGGATCTCGCACTAGCCTTTGCAAAATTCCTGAAATTTTTGACCACGATCTTGGAGTCTAGGTGCAAACCAACGGCTATTCGCAGTCTCAAAGCGTAATTTCTATACAATACGCGCGCGCGGTATAATACTTGTCAGTAGCACTTCGCTACATTAAAACGTAAATGAAATTCAGACTACAAACAACCTCTTTCAGGTTGAAATTGCTGCGCAAAAGTTGGCTAACGGGCTGCTAAAGTTGATTAAATAAAAGACTCACACAAAAATGAGTAAATGCACACACAAAACAGACAGACAAAGAATTGCAAGTGCAATTTTAAAATGCAAGGAACTGGAAACAACTGCACATTATATGCAGACATGCATTTATCAAGTAACTTATAGGCGATTTGTAAGTTACGATATCGCATCGTCGTCCTGTATCATGTTCTGTATCGATTCACACTTTATGTACGGTGCGATTATTTTTGGTGCCATTCTGAATTAGTAGGAGAGCTGTCAAACATTTTTGGCTAGGTATTTGAGGCAGTGTGAAAAATAGTATACACCACACTGGCCGAAAGTGTGATATCTTGCCCTGCGCGCCATAATGCCTCAGGCGAAGATGAGGGCATCATGAAGAGCAGGGCAAGGTTATTAATTCATTCATCTTTTGTACTTATCTGTTTTCTTATTTTATTTTCTAGCTGAAGTTGGTCCATTAAACGAATTTGTGATTTTTTTATATATAGAACGAATGGGGAAGGGAGGAATATGAGTACACACATTCATCTTAGTTTACCGAGGTCCGAGATGAATGTTGTGTCCAAATTTCATGATGATCGGAATTACCGTTCAAAAGCTTTTGTCGATAAAAAGCAGTATTTATACTTTTTTAAACTAATAATTTTTTTTAATTAATTAAATAAAATTAAACTAAATTTAAATGTAATCCTTAGAAGAAAGCAATGTAGAAAATAAAAAAAAAAATAAAAATATTTTCGCCCAACGCGGGGCTCGAACCCACGACCCTGATATTGACAGTCGCATGCTCTACCGATTGAGCCATACGACGTTGTGTACTCACACCGCTAATATGAGTATATTTAGTTAGTGCAGTTCACCTGAATAGAAGCTTATTTTTGAGATACATTTTGCAACATTTTTCATTAATGCTGCGCTCCTAATGGTCGTAGCGTGATATTATATAGCCTCCTCGATAAATGGGCTATCCAACAAAAAAATTTTTTTTTCAATTTGAACCAGTAGATCCTGAGATTAGCGCGTTCAAACAAACAAACTCTTCAGCTTTATATATTAGTATAGATTCTGTTTTGCTGTCCCCTTTATAACATTGGTAATTTTGGAATTATCAGGTTTGTAGTCTGGGTCAATAGAAAAATCGAGCGGTGCTTTAATGCTGACCGGGAGTGTATAAGCCACTTCAAAAATCATGTAGATTCCCTATTGGGAAATACAAAGTATTCAATAAATAAACTATGGAGTCAAAAAGCAATCAAGTTAACATTATTCAACAAGATTACAAAACGAACAAAAAGTTTAAACGAATATGAAATATTTTATATACACAAACAATATGTAAATATTTTTGTGCAAAAAAGAAAGAGAATAATAAAAAAAAAAAACAAAACACAATCCGTTCAACATTTAACTTGCGGGACAATAAACTGCAAGTGTAAAGATAAAAAAGAGAAATAAATAAAAAATAAAGTTATATTACGCCTATATGGAGGTACTTGAAAGTATTATGAGAAGTTACACGCGATATAGTCTATGTTTATTAGTTACACATGGGGACGTGGCTCAGTTGTAATGCCGTGTTCATAACGACATCAGTACACGAACACGTAAGCCGAAATCGGCCGATTTTAAGCTCAAAGCGTAGTATACAATTGGGTATCGTCTTATTTTTCACTGATTAAGGAAGTACGAGCACGATAACAACTTGAAAAAAAAATTGGTTGTCTGTAAAGTCGGTTTACGGACGATAGTTTTACGTGATAACGTATTCCGTAATACATAACCTAAATTCTACATATAATAATTATAATAATTCGAATCTATGATATTGCATCTTTCGCTTCAAATTTAGGTTAATTTTATTTATTAAATTACTCACCACCTATAAAAATAATTTTTTTTATTAACTTTCTTTCTTCCGTATTTATTTAAGTCTCAAAGATTAACTGTCATAATATTTAGAAAACAATTGTTTTATTGTTTAAGTATATAAAATTCCAAAACCTACTTACAATATTTAAGTATTTTCATACGTCAAAAAATTGATTTTTATAATGATAAAATTTGTAAGAAAACGATTTTTTCGAGAGATGAGACCTAGCTAAAACGATTTTTTGCCCCCCAAAATCCCTTTTCAGTAAATTTCATCCAAATCGTTAGGGCCGTTTTCGAGAAAAGCACGCACAGGGTCAGGCGGACGTTACGCGTTACGAACGTTACACTTTTTCGTGCATGCAGTCGGTGTTTTATCAATTTATAAGATTGGTGATTCATCAATTTATAAGACGTTATCACGTCAAAAGAATTGATTCTTTTTTTACATGAAGTTTAAATACGTCTAAACTAATTCTGAAAATTTGAGGGAGGTTGACCGATTATTTAAATAAATAATTGACTTCAAAAGTAAGCATATAATATAACATCAAGTCTTATGGCAAAGCGACGGATTGGCGACACGTTTTAATAATTTTCACTCAAATTTGTCGAAGAAAATGAAAAAAAAATTATCTAACTAAAAGTTAAAGACAATAAAAGTGTTGTGTGTCAGCTCCGAATTTACTCCTTAGATACGCTATGTAATGTATTCCATCTCATTCTTTCGCACGATAAATCCTACAGATAGATATAATATATGTTTGTCTCTTTTGAAGCGGACGAGCGTAACACCGCACTTGAAGCGGTGGAGCGTAACGCCTCACCAATTGATTTGACTACACATAAAATTTTCGTACCGGGCCTTATAACTCAAAATCGTTGAATAAACTCCAAAAAACCGAAGAAAATTAAATTCTTTTTTTTGAGGGTTGGTAATTACTAGTATCCAACCGAAGCTTCGGCTTCGGCCGTTTTCGGCCAAAAAACCCACCTTCGGCTTCGGCCAAAATGGGCGTAAACCTTTAATTTAAAAGTCTTAAAATTATCATATATATTAATACGCTAAGGTTAAGAATGTTTGCCTCCCTTTTTAGAAAAAACCTCACAATTTCTTTACATAAATTATATAATATCATTTTACAGATAATTGCTTGCTCTACTGACATCGACAACTAAAAAATTTATTATTGCTTTTGTTTTTGTAAATTAATTAAAATACAGCAACGCTGAACAACGTCTGCCATCTGACGGCTATAATTTTGAAACAACGTCAACACTTCGATCATATTGTAATACAACAGACACAATACTGCATACAACCATCTAACGGCTTTAATTTTGAAACAGCGAGCGACGCTGAACAACGTCACAGCAATGCTGCATGATGCCATCTGACGGCTTAGCTCAACGCTTTTGCTACTTGCGCCTCTATATGACAATTTTAGTAAAATATTTCTTCGATCTGTCATCTGAGCTTCATATTGTAATACAACAAAAAGAAGAACGTTATAAGCAGTGTGCAAAATTAGAAACGAATTGAATACCTGCAATTTTAAAAAATAATGTTTTAAAGTGATAATTATTATACTTATTTAGTGCGAATAATTCGCACAGGTCACACTAGTTACTAATTAGTATAGATTTTATAGATGACATACGGAATCATTTCCTCATGACGTGACATTCCTCACATTATAATTCGACTCTGCAACGTTCGTGTACAACTACATTTACACATTTTCTTGTTCGCACACAAAGCACACACACACACACACAAACACAGCGCTTTTATATATAAACAAATCCATAATTCGTTTTGTTTTGAGTTGTCGATTTGTGAACCACAGTATGCACTTAACGTCGCTTTTATGATGAACGACCTGTGCCATATTACATCCACTTTACACATATGCGCATGTTACACTGCATACCGACTGCACACGACAAAAATAGTAAAATAAATTTAACACACCACGTTTTTAAAACGAACTAAAAAGTATAAAATATATTTTTTTAACTTGTAGGATTTGAAACCAAAAAACGTTTATTTCATTGGCAGTTACCCTCTACACTTCTTATATAACTGTCGCATGCGCCCCACGTTTTTCGTTTCAAATTGTTTTATACTTTTTAGTTCGTTTTAAAAACGTGGAATTTACATTAAATTTTTAAAATTCATTTTATTATTTACTTTTTTTTTTAGTTGGTAAAAACAAAAATACGTCGTAAAAATATAAAAATTCTATATGGCCCTTGGGAGGGTCGAACCCGCGACCTTCGCGTGCGAGGCTCTAACCAACTGAGTTACGACTGCTGATTGCAAGCTATCGTATAAGGGTAAATAAGTAAGAATGAATTATATGTATTTATTGAAATTTCTTTTATTATTTTCTTCTTTATGTTAGTATTTTCTCGTATTGTCACCTATTTCTGAGTTATGTTAAAAATTTCAAATCTCTATGTCGTTAGGAAATTAGTTTAAGGAGGTTGATCCGTTACAGTCCCAATCAAAAGCAAGTCGAATTCTAAATGGGAACTTTTCCATAATAAATTTTTACAAAAGGTTATAAGTCGATGATACCAATAAACTATTGTCATAAAGGCATAAATAAATAATTTTTTAATATTAATTAATTATTTGAGTATTTTACTTAATGGACTAACTTTTGGATTTTTTGTACAAAGTTAGGTTAGAAAAATTAAATTTATGTAGGTAAATATCTGTATTTTACATATTTTTTTACAGTAAATAATTAAAAAAAGAAATTAGAAGTAATAAAAATTAAAATTAAATAATTAAAAAGTTAAAAATTCAGTTAAAATTGTCAAGAATAAAAGTCCATAATCGAAACGTGTTAAGGTTTAATAATTTTTTTTATGATTTAAAGTCTCCTAATTAAATTGGAAAAAATATTAAAATATGCGTAAGACATCGATGCTTTACATAGTTAGTTTTCGGAACTGCTGACATTATTTGGTTATTTGCAAAAAATTAAAATGTACCGTTTGCATGCTAGGTTGACATATTTTCCATAAGACTACATGTAAATTTTTTTTTAAATTTTTAACTTTATAAATCTCCTAATGATTTTGGATTTTTTACAGAAAATTTTGTCATAAAAAATCTATTAAAAAAACTTTATTTCAGATTTTTTTCATTATCTTTGTAAAACGGCTCAACCTCCTTAAAATCAAGTTCCACCCGACATACACGAAAAGCAAATTGATTGGTAAAATAGGTAAATTAGGACGCCTGGGAGATGCGAAACGTGAATTTAAGCTTTTAAGTTACAAAACCTTATGGACAGTTGTGGCAACTGGTTCGTTTCGTTTCTTTTTTTTTCCATTATTTAACAGATAAGTGTATAAGTAAGTATTCCCAAACCAGTTGAATTATTTTGTGATCATAAATTCACAAGATCAAATAACACAGACATAACTATGAATTAGTGTGTCGCTTTCAAATGACTGCCGTACAACGTTATTATTACCTCGTGAAACATTTACGGCTCAATATAAATGCGCTCTACTATTTATTTTAGAGAACCAATTAAATGTCGTATTAACAATATAATGATACGTCAGCTACTAGAAATCATAATAATTCATTATAAAGGTGGCACAGAATCGGTTTGTTCGGGAAAATACAAAAAAAGCATGTGTGAGAATCTCGCGACGTTAGAAGTGAAACTTCTTATGGCCATATTAATCTATTACAGATAGAAATTAAACAAAGTTATTCGTTACAATAAAATTTACTTTCAATTCACCAACCAAATTATCCGGTAAAATAGTTAGTTGAAGAATAAATACACACTGCACTATACTCCTTGACATTTTTGTTGAATATTGTGACGTTCACCCAAAAATCCGACCGATGGCGTTAGTGTAAACGTCAAAAAAAGTTTCATTAAAATAATGTTTCAGTCTAACCAAATTGCACACAAAACTTCCACTAACTTGAATGTTTTACAACTATACACTCCACAAAAGGTTAATAAACAACACATAAATAAATTCACAGGAGCAACTGCAGATATAATACGTTTATAGGTTAGGTATTATGATTTATGTGGCGGCCATTATTATTTTATCAGGCGAATAAATATTTATAACCTCAAAGTAAGACATTATACCTGCAGTAAACATAATTATTCAATAAATAAAATTATCGATCAATTTTTCAGACAATATATTAACAAAAAAAATAAGATTTAAACATAATTATGTTTGGTGAATTAAATTATCGCTATTTATTCGGAGGAATGAAACAAATGAACCGAATAAATAACTATACTTACGTTCGGCGAATAATATATGGCCGTTAGTCAATGAAACTACCAATTTTGTTTCTTTCCTAAACAAATGAGTAGCGGGCCATTATGACGTATATGTTTCAATTTATGAACACGACAAAAAACCGTTAGAGCCGTTTTCGAATTTCGTTCTTCAGTGAACCACAATTGTTTGATAGAGTATAAGAATTAAGTAAAACGTTAGAAATTCATAATAAAGTACGATTTCTGTCTACTGATTTATTGTGCAAGATTATTTACGATTGCACATTGCTTAGAATAATTTATGAAAGTGTCACCTGCTTTAATTGCGAAAAACTATTCTCAGTGACGCAGTACACGGGTCCAATTAATTGGTGTCACACTGTATACTATCTTTCACTTAATCATTACTATTATATTGGCAGGTTGCAGTAAACAAAACTATTTGCCAGCTGAACAATATCATGTAAAGCCATTGAATCATCTAATATATATTGCCGGTTATATAGATTGAAAGATAGATATGTATTTTAGTGATGTGCCGCATATCCGCGGATACGGATCTGAATACGGATATTTGGTTTCAAGATCCGCGGATACGGATACAGATCTTAACTTTCTTAGAGTACGCAGCGGTAAATATTGCACATCGACCTTTGGAAAGAGACTATCTGTTATGGGAAAAAGTTATTGACCTCTTTAAGAGTTAACTCTCATAGCAGATTGTCTCTTTCCAAAGATCGATGTGCAATATCTCATTATAAAGATAGTTGATTTAGTACCTTTGAGTTATGTACTATTAGTATGGTACTCACTACGATAAATGTTTGCAATATAAAGGTGCCAAATACGATTTAAAAAAATAATCTGAATGGAATTTAACAGGTTTTCATTATTACCTAATCACCTATATATATATAAAATTTCATCTATGAATTGAAAATTAATAAGGTAACAGATCCGCCAAAAAACTAACGGATACGGATCTTTATTCTCCCTCGGATATCCGGAACATCACTAATATGTAGCAACTCTTTTTTAGGGCAATAGTGTCCAACAGGACCCTATTACTAAGCCTCCTCTGTCCCCGTCTGCCAGCGGGGCTGTATCTTATGAACCGCAATAGGTAGACAGTTGAAATTTTCACAGAGTGAGTATTTCTATTGCCGCTATAACAACAAATAATGAAAAACCAATTTTTTTTATACACAATGCATTCTATACTATACATACACAAACCGCAACAACGTGCTACGCATGTACACAGTAAGAGCTCTAATACAAAACAAGCCCCGCTAACGGTGCGTTTATACAGCAGTATACTCGAACAGTGATTAAAATACAGTTATGAGAACTGTTTTGGAAACTGACGTTAAAATAAATGTGTAAGGTGATTTTAATTTATTACCAATTTTAATCGTACAAAATTCTGATACCGATAATTTTTAATATATATTTTAATAGTATAAAAAAAAGAAATTTTTTTGATTGATATAACTTGATTATTATTTGACAATATGACAATTAAAAACTTTAATTACAAATCAAATAATTCTAATATATAATATGTAAGCCCTGAGGAAGGAAATATATTTTCCGAAACGTCGGCAACATATAGGTACCATTAGAAATCATTTATAGCCTTCTCCGAAATAATTCATCCTTTCTTGTTAAAATGAATGTCAGAATTTTTACAAAATAGGTCCGCAATCAATTTTGTACAAAAATTGATTTTAATAGTTGCACAATTGTTTGTTATAATAAATGAAATATAATATTAATGATAAATGCTCAGGAAGCATTTGTAGATGACTTTATTGCAGTTGTTTTTTTTTTAAAGTTTATATATGAAAGATAAAACATTGTAACATTCGTCTTAACAATTTATGTTAAGTTTTTGTGTAACTTAAAAGTTAGAATAACAGTTGGAGGATAAAGATGGGGAGAATAATTTGCATTTTAAAATGATAAAGTCATACATGGATATGGGATATTAAGAGTATCCGACACGCTATTTAAGAGAACAGAATTTACATTATAAACAAGATTAAATTTACAACCGATGTAGCGTTTACAATGTATATTGTATTTTCTCTATTATAAATAATAATAGTGTTTCGAAAGTAATCTTTTCCTTATTTAGGTCGGACGATAATCTGGTCTGAATGGACAATAAGAACAAAATGTTACACCAAAGAGGCTTGAATAGAGAAGAAACCTGCGTCGTATCAAGCATCACAGACCTCTGTTCGTCTACTAATGCTGGGTTTCAGAAAGCAAATCTTATTTGACAATGACTTTAGATCAGTGATTCCCAAAGTGGTCTATATCGACCCCCAGGGGTCGACGACAACTTGCAAGAGGTCCATGTCAGCAGGGAAAAAAATGGGGGTCAACGATAGTGAATCTCCTAACAAAAAAAGAAACAAACTGGACATCGTTAACCGAAGAGATTTAAGATTAAATCTAACTAAATTGATGCCAAATGTTGAAAATTTATTATTAAAGCATCAGGTTCATCACTCACACTAAAAGCATTTATTTTTTGTTTAGTTATTTTATGTAACAGAAATTAAATTTTAATTTGAATCTAATTAATAAATGTACAAAACTAAACATTTCACACTACATTTCAGTACCGTTATAAATTTAAATCGTTCAAAGTGAGTAGCACAATACCGGTTGTCAAAAATACATTTGAAATTAATGAATTTGCAAAAAATCAATATCAGATAAGCAGGGGGTCTACCCAAAATCGAAAAACATGGCAAGTGGTCTACGAGACAAAAAAGTTTGGGAGCCTCTGGTCTAGATAGACGACGAAGTGATATGTAAAATCAGAGAAGATGCACTAAGTGACACATGGGAACTGCATAACTTAATGTCATGTACTGTGCGATCGGCGAAAGAAGACCGGTGGGGAAAGGGCAAGTAGTCGCTGATGTGTTCCCAAATTATCGCAATTCATAGGCGGCGCATAGCAAGGCATGCAAACAATGTACATATATATAGCTTTAACTTTTAAGGCATTATTTTGAGCCTCTAACTCGCACATTTTAATTACATTCGCTATGACCTCCATAGCGCCACTTCTAACTGTTTTTCCCTTTTTACTTTCCATTTTGATGATATTCAGACAACATCCCTCAACTTAGTCCGTGGACGCACGCCTATGTACTGTTTTTTTGTACTGTTAGCAAGTGTCGCTGTATAGTTGTGCGGCTATAGCAAGTGTACAATTATCGCGATACCACAATTGTGATACGATTGGTCGACTGGACTCCCCTATTGCATAGAAGCGGTTCCAGGATCATAACCTTTTACTAATATAAAATACATGTGCGCTCTTCTGCAATAAGGTCATAGGGCTACATTCCATAGACCAGTCTTCTTTTAAAAATCCTACACTAGCACGTTGTGTGTCGGTTAACCTATAATACGTTGCACATGTGGGTGTTCAACACCTTCAACTTTTATAATGTGTCTGGGATGTTGTGTATTATATTCCGACTACAATGCCTGCCAGAAGTCTACAAAAAAAAACTAAACGAAAAACGATTTTACAGCCCAGCACCCGGTTTGCGGAGTAGCTGTTAAAGATCGGCACAATATGCCGTCGTGATCTGTTTTATAGAATAATATTTTATTCACTGCATTGGTCCGATAACTGTCTTCCAGATATCTGGCAGATAACTTCTAATTCGTTTTCTTCACTGAGACCTCTAATTAATAAGTAATCTCTTGAATATAGGAATAAAGTCGTTGATGTAAAAAAATTATATCTTCGCTAATCATTTTACCACCAATAGAAGATGACGTTAGCGGCTGGTATTTTGTATTCTATTCAAAAATATAAAACATGGTATTTTTGACGTGATAACGTCTTATAAATTGATGAAACACCGGCTGCACACACGAAAAAGTGTAACGTTCCGCCTGAGCCTGAGAGTGCAAGCGAGAGCGCGATATAAGCGATAGAGAGGCACGATCGGCCCAAGCGTCGGCTTGTACGCATATCTTCTCGCGTGACGTCAGAGAGTTCATCAAACTATTTGACGTTTGTTCTGACAAAGTGTGCGTTCAACATTTTTTTCGGCTGTTCCAGCGAAAGCTACATCTGACAGATGGCCTTTGTTTTATAAACCGTGGAAATTAAGACTTAAAATCAAGATATCTAATAAAAATGTCATAAATTATCGAATTTTTAAAGCAATTTTTCAGATAATACATCGTTATTTGTTCGTTTTTGACACGGATATTTTTTGTGTCATATAATTATTACCGATTCATGATCCAAGCCAAAGTTTAACTGAACGCACTCTCATCCAATAGCGATAATGGCAATATGGCGCTAATAATAATTAATAAATGTCATTTTATTTTGTTAAAAATAACTGATCGCCGTCATTATGGATAAAATATAATATTATTCACAACGAATGGAAATGCATTGATCAATTGATAGTTTGTACACAAACGCAGCTACATTTTGCATCAAAAACAAATCTTGGGAGATATCTGCATTTCATAACAGCAGATAAATTATACGGTTTGTTAACAAATATATAATATATATACATTCTTTTAAATGTCTTTTATAATTGCTTAAAAATATGTATTTTGCTTTGGTTGATCAAATTATTAGTCGGTAAAAATATAGTTTGACAGCTACTAAAATTTAGGTTATGTATTATTAAATATGATATTCGAGCGGAATACGTTATCACGTAAAACTATCGTCCGTAAACCGACTTTACAGACAACTATTTTTTTTTTTTATTTAACAACGTAACATCGTAATGGAATCTAACTTATTTAATAGCAAATTTCGTAATTTTCTGTCCAGTACTATATATAGTATATAGCCATATTATGAATGTATATCAATAGGACATATGTATCAACATAGATGTTTTGTTTACACTTTATATTATAGCCATGAGTGACGTTTCGTCACAACACTCACAACCCACATCAATTTAAGGAGAGTTGTTAATACACAAACACTTATCACGGAATTGATCTGTTGCCTCCTGTTTACCCGGAAACGCGTGGGTTTTTAACTGTCGACTTCATACCGACAGTGGCTCCTCTCGCCGATTATTAGGAATCAAAATACATCTCAATTGTTACCCGTCAATTTATAGATTTGACACTCTTCTTCAACAAAAAATACGTGTATTCTCAAACTCAAATATTTGACGGCTTCTCGATTAAAATGGATATTTAGAAAATAAATTGCTGTCTTTTTAAAGTGTGGGACACTCACTGTACCTAACACTTGATTCAATGAATGTCCCACGCTTTTAAGCGCTATAAAAGAGAAAATAAATGTTTTCTATTTTTTTGATGCTTTAATTGTATCATTAAAATGAAATATAGCAACAACGCGGGCCCCACGTTTTTACACGTTATAGAAGAGAAATATACATTCATTTATGAATTAAACGTGTTTTTTACTTTATGAAAAATATAAAATATTTTAGTTCAAATAAATATTTTTCATAAAGATTTGTATATATATTTTATATTAAAATATTGAACGCTTTCTTACCATCATCACCGTCATTTCCACCGCGTGTTTTTTTTTTCATTTTATTTTGTTATTATGGCCAATATATCAGAGTAATTGTATTACAATTTCCAATCACAACTGCATACATCTGGCAAAGTTGCAACGTCAACTGGACATTTGGAAGGGGGTGAAACTCGAGATGCACGATTTTTTTTGTACCACCATACAAGTGAAGCGTGTTAAATCAGAAAACTATTGATCATTATTCCTGGGATAACAAAAATTGAACTCTTCTTCTGAACCGAAGCTATTCTGTTCGAATTAATTATTTCATTTATTTAGTCAACGAACATGATTCACAATTATCACTGCATATCATTAAGGAGCGCGAGTACTTAAGAAAAAAAGGGGAAATACCGATAATTTACGAAAGATTCTTTTTCATTAATTGACTAAAACTGACTGAAACTGTTTTACCTGTTGGGCGACGATCTACACAAAACAGTAAGTCAATGAATGCACTATACAGGACGTGAAAAGGGTTCTTTCCGGCATTCTCTTCTTTACTCTCCATTTAGCTATAGCTGACACCCGTCGTGTAAATATAGGGTTACAAAATGTTATTCTACAATTTACAACTGTCGCAGGTGACCCAGATTGTGTTCATTTCATATATATAGTACACAGTACTACTGTATAGTACATAAGTATTATATGCATAGTATGTTTGCACTGTTCATATTATATAGTATTTCTTATTATCAGCACGATATACCGTCACCGTCAAATATGATTTTTAAAATAATAATATTGTAGCGGATCACCCTGCACATAAGGCACATCCTGTACTGTTCATATAGTATTTCTTATATTATCAGCACGATATACCGTCAGCGTCAAACAATAAGCATATGGTTTTTAAAATAATAATATTGTAGCGGATCACCCTGCACATAAGGTACATCCTGTACTGTTCATATAGTATTTCTTATATTATCAGCACGATATACCGTCAGCGTCAAACAATAAGCATATGATTTTTAAAATAATAATATTGTAGCGGATCACCCTGCACATAAGGCACATCCTGTACTGTTCATATAGTATTTCTTATTATCAGCACGATATACCGTCAGCGTCAAACAATAAGCATATGATTTTTAAAATAATAATATTGTAGCGGATCACCCTGCACATAAGGTAGGTACATCCTGTACTGTTCATATAGTATTTGTTATATTATCAGCACGATATACCGTCAGCGTCAAACAATAAGCATATGATTTTTTAAATAATAATATTGTAGCGGATCACCCTGCACATAAGGCACATCATGTACTGTTCATATAGTATTTCTTATTATCAGCACGATATACCGTCAGCGTCAAACAATAAGCATATGATTTTTAAAATAATAATATTGTAGCGGATCACCCTGCACATAAGGCACATCCTGTACTGTTCATATAGTATTTCTTATTATCAGCATGATATACCGTCAGCGTCAAACAAGAAGCATATGATTTTTAAAATAATATTATTGTAGCGGATCACCCTGCACATAAGGCACATCCTGTACTGTTCATATAGTATTTCTTCTTATCAACACGATATACCGTCACCGTCAAAAAATAAGCATATGATTTTTAAAATAATAATATTGTAGCGGATCAGCCTGCACATAAGGCACATCCTGTATATACAATGTTCTCGACAATAGCAACACACTTTAAGCAATATAAAAGTTAATGCTGAATCTACTTTCAAAGTCGTATCAAAAATCAAGTACCTATTGTTTAAACGGACAGAAAGGATTACTCAACAAAAATACAAAAAAATTTGAGGAAAGGATCCGATGTAACTATAAATCCTTCAAGAATATCGCAAACTGGGATAAAGTAACAATCTGTCTTCACCTCAGACGAAGGATTCAAATAAAGTAATTAAAAACTTTGAAAGTCTCTTTAAACACAATCAAAATTTCGTTTGATGACATACAAAACGAATGTTTAGTAAGTATAAACGTTCAACATAAAATCCGGAAAGTTTGTAGGTTAGGTCACCTATTAATATAAAATTTCAACTTGTTTAATTCATAACATATTCCCGACTCTTGGCCAGGCAGCCAGCCAGCCAAGCAACGAGCACGAGTTATAACAGCAGTTCACTTCGACGGCATTACGGCGCGACGATGTCGGCGACTGTATGTACTACTATAGTATAGGTGTACACATGGGGTTGAAAACGGAGGTGGAAGCGATAGGTAAATACAGGGAGAGGCAAAACATTTTTCCCCTGAATATGGAACGATATCCACTCAAACGAGCGAAGCTATGTATCAATAGACCTTTTTAAAGTTGAAATTTTTGTGCGCATGTCACAGCTTGCGCCATATTTTTCGGGCACTTTTCGTTTTAACAGGTGAAACGTCATATTAATAACTATCTGTGTGCCAAATTTCAGACCGATTCGTCCAGTGATTTGAGCTGTGCGTTGATTCTTCACACGAATTTCGAACCCCGGTTTGTGCAAGAGAAAGTAATTTATGTACTTTTTGGAAAGTTTTTTAATCTATCGTTTTTTCTTAATCTATCGCTTTTTAAAATACCAGGTAACATTGACTATGTGCACGTGCGGGCGACAAGACTGCTATGTTTTTATTTTGTCAAAACGAGACATTTTTATGTATTTTGGGGACAGCGGGACACTTAGCTTAAAAGCGGGACGTATGGACACGTTTAGTGATTTGTCCCTCCTGAGCGAGTAGTTCATAATGAACGACTGCTTTCCCGGAGCGGAGCGAATCGCTCTTTTTTGTGAATGACTCACTCCGAGCGCCATTTCTCTGTGCTGAGCTATATAATTCTATACTGCTGTATTCGCACATTTGCAGAGCGCACACAGCACAGGCCACAGAGGCACTAGTGAATTTTGCACGTACGGAGTTATCTTTGCTGAGTCGTTTAATGTTGAATGACACACTGTTTACAGTGACTTAAACCATTCACATTGACGTCGTTGACAAAGATATAATATTGTAACAATAAACATTATTATTGTTAAGCTTTTATTATACTTTATAGTTTATCCCAAATGCGAATAATATAAGATCCGTATCATATTAAAATGAGCTCAGAGCTGAGTGTGTATTGTGCTGTGCAATGCTTCGTGACTCCTGAGTAATAGCATGCACGATGAAAGTTCACACCTCTTGTGTAGTGCGTATTGTCTAGTGTCGCTCCTTTGAGCGACTCTTTTTAGTGAGCCGAGCGTACGGAGCCAGCTCCCAATAAAGAGTCATGTGGACACAATATCTCTAGTCATATACGTTGTTGAGAACAATAGTCAATAAGGTAAACGTTTTTTGGCCATTCAGTATATTAAGGAAGTATAGAACAGAAAAGGCGGTTGACGAAAGGCGCGGACCGCATACAAGGAGGATAAGGTCGACGGGAAAACTGATATTACAGTGGAATCAGTGACGTCACGTGCTTCACATGCACAATGAACATCTAAACGGATCATCTTTATAAATTGGCATTTTATAGATGTTACTTTTGTATAACGTGCACCGGGAACACTAACATTAACGTTTTGTTCCCTTCCCTTCAAGCCTCAAAACATCCATTACTCGAAATCTCTACCCTCTACAGGTCGAAATAATTAGTGAGTTCCTATACAAGCCATTTCGGTACATATTTTCTCTCCATAACTCGAATAAATAAATTGGACCTCTGTATCTCCAACATAGCAACTCAAAATTAGAATGAATCTTAACCTCTACAAGTCGAATATTTCCTTACAAAATCCGCCTCAGTCAAAATCCTTCATAAGTCGAAAACTCTATAACTCGAATTTTTGGCGTCTCCCTTAAAATCCGACTTACAGTATACAGTGTGGTCACTTAAGTGTGCAACATATGGGAAAATTTTTAATTAAATGCACAACCAAAATACAAATATTGCCAAAAGTTGGTGCATGTCCGATAATCATTTTAGGTGCTCTTAGAATTGTTGAAACTCAAACAGCATACAGGATGGGTCAAAAAATATAAAAATTGTACAAGAGTAAAGTGCCCTTATTTCAAAAAATTCAGCGAAATGTTATAAGAAAAAGTTGTTTAGAATTAAAAGTTATGCCCAAATACCAAAACATGGCCTTCTAAGAAAAATTTTTTTTTTTTTTTGAAAAACCAAAATTATAATTTTTTGAAATTTTTTTTTATACTTACTTTAAACACACTAATAAATTATTCAAAATCAAATCAATTTCGCATAACTTTCTTCAAATTCAGGCATATTTGTAAAATTAACTTAGATTTTTAATTTTTTATGGAATCACAAACTTTATGTTTGTTGCAACGATATTAAACATCCTGTATGCTGTTTGAGTTTTAACTATTCTAAAAGCACCTTAAATGATTATCGGACATGCACCAACTTTTGGCAATACCTATTTGTATTTTGGTTGTGCATTTAATTAAAAATTTTCCCAGATGTTGCACACCGTATATAATAATTATAATAATAATATAATAATTATATAATTAATAATAATTATCATAAGTAGTACGAGAAGGGCTCTTCTTTCGATTTTTTTTTTTTGAGTTCGCTGACAATAAGAGTAACCTAACCCATCAAGCACGCTGGTGGCAATTATTGTGCTGGAATTTTACTGACCCTATCATCTATCTAACAGGATACCAATTACCAATTTTTAAAAACCACTCTAAATCACCAATCTTGAAGAACTACCATTAATTACCTCAGTTGTCGAGCGTCTATAATCTACCTCTGTTAAAGATCCGCTGAGCCGATTCGGTTATATATGCACTCATATGAATTTCAGTAAAAAAACTGATCAACGATCGCTTGAAGATTTTGCAAGCTTATCAACGTCTTTCCACTTAGCGTTGTCCGCAACACAAGCAACGACGCAGTCGGACAGACAGATAGACAGACGGTCAGATGTTATACAACGATGTGAAGAATGGACCTGTCGGTCATCAATCTGTGTAAACACAACCCTTGACCGCAAGTGTTGTTAACTTGCTACACGTTCAATGCGTCTCATCGAGCTCAGAGCTGTGTCGTCGCCTTCCTTCCTACGCGGATGCAACGCGAATTTTATACCACATCTATTATATTTCACTTATAACACCTGCCTAAACTTAAGTGGATACAGTAGTAGACGAACAGTTTGTGCTTGCGAGACACGGGAAAGGAGGGAATAATAAACAAAAATGTTTTTGAAAAACTTACATGTGTAGTGGTGTGAGCGGTGATGGCATTGTTACGCTGTCCCGTATCCAATTTGGGTCGGTCCTCGGCCGCAGTGATGGTGGAGTTGGCCGAGTTTTTCTCGGTCCGCGCCTTAGCCACCGGTTTGCCCCCGCCGGCCGACAGTGCTATCACATTCTGCAATAATAGAAGAGACCGTCGCGTTATTGCATTACCGTACGTGACTACATCATATTGCGTTATATATACAGCATGTAAACACGTAAGGTGCACATAGGGAAATTGACATTGGGAAAAAATGACTGGATCAGAGTGAGCCTTGAAATCTTGTTTTTCAATTTGACAGATAATATTCTTTTTCAAAATGAATGTGTATACTACCGAAGAAAATGTTCGAATGATTACAACATAATCGGACTTTTTTTATTAATGGGACATTAAATTCCCAAAAATACTTAAATATGGTGCGAGATCAAATATCTCCGCCTATTAGTGTTGAACCTAAAGACATTGAGTCACTGATTTACCAACGCGCATACGTCATACCACTCAGACAATTTTTGAATGAAATGTTTCAAAACAGATGGAGTTGTTTTTTTGTTTTATTTTTGTACAAAAAAATTAAAATAATGATTTATAAGAGCTTTTTATTATTAAAAAAGGCAAGTAAAATAAAAATAAATCAAAATAAAATAGAAATCCAGAAGATTACCACGATAATTAAATAGAAATAACAATTAATGCAGTCATGGCTAACTCTGATCCAAGTATTTTTTCCCAATGCTAATTTCCCTATGTGCACCTTACGTGTTTACATACTGTATATAACATCGTCTATATAGCATTAGCATCACACTGCATACAGTAGCCTGGTTCGGGGGTTACCGCAGCGGAAATGCTAACAAAATGACAAGGTTAAAAGGTCGCGACACTTGATGTGATCATCTGATTTGTAGCCATTTATATTAAACTAGCGGTCCCGTCCGGTTTCACCCGGGTGTAAAAGAACGAATGGGGAAGGGAGGGACATGAGTACGCACATCTTAGTTTACCGAGATGAATGTTGTGTCCAAATGTCATGATGATCTAAGTTACCGTTCATAAAAAGCAGTATATTTATACTTTTTTTAAGTACCTAATAAATTTCGTTTAAATCAATAATTACTGTAATTAATAAAATATAATAAATATTTAATTGAAAACACTGTACGAAAATTATTTTTATATAGGTACCTATAGTTGTAACAGTTTTCAAATTAGCTATTCATTAGATTTATTAAATTTTAATATGTCGTAAATAAAATTAAAATAAACTTAAATGTAAGAAATCAATGTAGAAAATAACAAAAAAATTAAAAATATATTCGCCCAACGTGGGGCTCGAACCCACGACCCTGATGTTAACAGTCGCATGCTCTACCGACTGACCCAGTCGGGCTTGTGAATGTACGACCTAATACTGATATGTAGTTACGGCATTTCACCTGAATAGAAGCTATTTTTGAGATACATTTTGCAACATTTTTCATTGATGTTCCGCTCCTATTGGTCGTGGCGTGATATTATATAGCCTTCCTCGATAAATGGGCTATCCAACATTTTTTTTCCCATTCATACCAGTAGTTTCTGAGATTAGCGCGTTCAACCAAACAAACAAACTCTTCAGCTTTATAATATATTAGTTAAGATAATGACCGTTCGCTTTTAGTACAATACGAAACATCAAATTACAACAATATGACCTACATTTATCTTTATAGTAAGAATGATTAGGTTTCAAAGCTTTTCATTCTTTAAGGAATGTTAAAACACGAGAACAAAAAAAATAAATAAAAAAACAAAAACAAATGAAACACGAAGTACGTAAGAGATGAACAATCAAAGCGTAAGCAGCAGAAAGTTTAATCAAAATAAGAGTGCTCTGTCTTGTAACAAAACCACCCAGAAATAATTCCACTGCCTTGGAGCGGTTATCACTCATGGCACAGTAACAAAGCATTTTCGAGCGACAATAATAATATCCTGTTTTGGTCGACTCTATAAAACAGGTCGCTGCACACGAGACTATGGTTTTCCTTGCTAGATTTGGTTGTCATAGGCTGTGCGCACGAAGCCTACTAGCGCCGCTAGTGGGCAATCGAGAATTATTTAACTCACTTTTTATGGAAATCGCGACATGTTGCTATGGCATTTTAGTTGGCCATGAAATGTAATAAGGAAAACTTCTGTTAATTTTTATATAAAATAAAATTCAGATTGTAACGATTATACAAATAGCATAACATAAAATGTACGTATAAGAACTATTTATTTATCATTATTATGACGTACATATCTATGCCCTTGGGCTACCACCTTGTAACTATAAATGCGCCTAAATCATATATTTAATAATTTACTATCTACTCAATGTGCGGTGAGCGAAAGCAACAAAGCGTATCGAAAATATATCTGCGTCTCTTTCTTCGATGTAATTCCCTGATTTCTCCGATGATAGGATTGGTTGATGTAGTTGTATTCAGTCTGAATAAAGTATCTCTGTTTCAAAAACTTTTTCTATGACGTATACCCAGTTTTTGGCCCAGGAGGGAGCAAATTAGAAATTTCTTAAGCCGGATCTCCCTTCCTGGATACACCAGTGCTTACGGCGTAAAAAAAGACAGACGTATATGTTTTCACCATTATGGTTCGATTGCGATTTTATTCCTATGCTCAGTATAGAATAAAAGTATATGGCCAAAATAGCATTTCAAAAACTTACGTTGTTTTTCTTTAAATGGTTTTAAGAGAACGTTATTATTGGTGCTAGCTCCAATAAAAATAAGATGCTTTGTAAACACTCAGTGTACTCTCCCACTAAGCTAAAAGTAAGTACCGATTTTAAATAACTGCATCCAGCATCTTCCGAAATAAGCAAGTATATCATTTATTAACTGTACAAGAGATCTCAGTTATACATGTAACATAAGACATATTATAATATGATGGCATCCACACCACACCAGCACAAATATTTGTGCTGTAATGTGTGCTACACAACGACAAACCACAAAACAATCCGCAACATTTGTACTTAAACTTTATATATATCGTATAACATACACATACAATTGTGGAGAAGTTCAAAAGCCACTGCACAATATCATAAGTCGTGGTCATTCTATTTATCTATATGCAATTCAAAATGTAATATTAATATCTAATTACCAGGTGTGTGCTAGTAGTACAAGATCCCGATTTGGCTCGATCATCATCCATCGAGTTTTCTAATGAAATTTGAATTTTGATAATATAAATTAATAAAGAAAAATTGATTTGGTTGCCATTCAATTTCTTGGCACAGCTATTTTTAATAAAAATTGTAAGTTGTTAATTTTATTTCTGAAATGTAGTTATCGAGTTTTCAGATAAATTTATTACCAATATTTAAAATTAAATATACATCGAATGCTTTGCTTCGATGTATAAAATGGAGTAGGTATAAGAAAAAATGCTAAGATGTAAGACATTAATATGTTTTGTGCTATTTAATATTTTCATATTTAAAATAAAAATATGATTTTACATCGCGCGATAGCTACCTTCCAGATAACTTTTAATCTGTTTTTCCAGTTACGTAATGAGCCTTTTTCATGAAGTACGAAAAATCACTCATTAGTAGCGCTAGTAGTTCGGTAGGGACAAACACTGTCAAATCCCCATATAAACACACATTAAAGTGTACTTGAAAAAAAATGTTTTTAACAGAAGATGATGTTCCTGGAGCAAAACTAAAATTTGCAACTGTAAAAGATAACAATGTAGTAACATTAAACGTTGGCTTGCGTGTCGTAATTTAAAAGTATCTGGAAAAAAAATGAATTAATAGACAGGTTAGTATGCAGACTCTAGTAAAATATTAGCGATAAATTCAAACTGTAATAAGAGAAATTGAAAATAATTATGAATTTCAGATTTATTTCCAAATGAAATATGAATAAAAAATATATGGTAATAAAATAAATTTAATTAAATATAATAAATGAATATAATTTAATAAAAGATTGAGGTTATGTCTCATTCTAATCAATGGTAATAAACTGTCAAAAATTTACTATTCATTTTTTATTCATTTAATTAATTTCGCTGCACTATTCTCAGGAAAAAGGCTCATTGAAGGTTTATTATTCCTGAGACATTCACGGATTTAAAGAAATTTGACCACAACTGTATCCATGCAATATACATAAGATGAAAACCGAGTAAGTGCAAAGAGCCAAAGAAATGACAAGATGCTGTGATGAGAATAAACAAACTAACAAACATCCGACAGTGGCGTACGTTTTAAGTGTCAT
Source organism: Xanthostigma xanthostigma (assembly GCA_963575645.1). NCBI lineage: Eukaryota > Metazoa > Arthropoda > Insecta > Raphidioptera > Raphidiidae > Xanthostigma > Xanthostigma xanthostigma. The sequence continues at coordinate 1,781,113 of OY754469.1, read as the reverse complement.
ACTCGCATGAAGCAAAAAAAAATATTTATTATAAAATTACCAACTAGATATGAGCGCCGCGCCGGCGCGCCGTCGCCGCCGACGATAACCCCACGCCGCCGCCGCCGTGAAAATGTAACGGCGCGCCAAGCGAAAAGGCATGTGCTTAAACGAAAGCTAAAAATGTTGAAAACATATTTTTAAAGACTACTTTATATTTTTTTATGACTTAAAAGAAACATCTTTGTTTTCTCTAAGATTTATTTTCTTGTTAATTGTTATTAGAACTTTATGACAACGTTGATTTTTTTCTGCCAATCGAAGTGCCAAAAATATTTTAGCTCTAGGCTAGGAACCATTTCCTTATAAAAATAATTTGTGTTAAATAAATAATAATTCTGATTGTTAAACTACATGTTTTGTTTTATTGTATCCTGCCCGTCATTAAAAAATGCTCCTAAGGTCACGCCGCCGACTACGCCGCCGCCGCCGCCCTCAAAAAGTCGGCGCGCCGCCGCCGCTCCTTTACCTATCGGCGCTCATATCTATTACCAACTAGACAAAATTATATGAATTTTAGATGAAAATTTTACGAATTTAATCCTCCTTTGGTTCAAACAGGATTCTTACTCTGGAGTCCCGCACACGTCCAGAGGCCCCAGCTCAGCGCAAATAACCCAAGATTTGAACTAGTTTTTTTATGATGATTTAAAACAATGTGAAGATTTCAATTCTTTTATAATTGAAATAAACAAAAAAAAACATGTTAATTAAAATGGTAACATTTAAATATAAAAAATTATTTATTTTTGACGTTATTACGGCTGGTATTTGTACTATAGAATTAAATAAATATTGGAAAAATATATTTTATAAAAAAAAATTGTTTTAATCTTTCAATTTGCAAAGTATCAAAATACAAAGTTTCAAATATAATTTTCTCCATTTCATTTTTAAGAAAAACTAAACTATATATATTATAAAAAAAATGTAACAACTTTTCAAAAGAAAAAACTTCGTCTACGATTGCAAGTTTTTGTTTCGATTTTTTTCATTTAGCCTTACAAATAAAAACTACCATAATTTATCATGTTTTAATATAAAATTGCAGATACTGATGATGCTTTACGCAAAACGTTTATATTTTTATCATAAAACAAAAATTATAAAATATATTTTTTATTAATGTGAAAAAAACAATACTATAGGTATATTGTGGCTGCCCCATCCAATATTTATTTAATCAAAAATTATATTTAATTTATTTGTATAAATCACCCCGCTTCTGTATAGTCCCAGGGCTACCCAAACTACAAAGACGGCACTGCTAGAGTGATTGTTCATCAAACCAAACTTGTGTTCTTGTTTTTCACATTTGTGACGCCACTGTAAAATAATTAGAAGTATGTATGTTTGGATACACAGTCGAGTATCACTATAACCACAATCTGAAAGCGACGCTGTTGGTATTTTGTCGTAACATTTCTCTAAATTTATAACAAAATTAACTTTTCATTTATTTCAAATTACTGCGCACAATAGTAATAAATTATTTGATCCCTGCTAAAAGTTGTGCTCTCCACTAATTAAAAGTGGTGTAGTTTTGTTTCATAAACAAAACTAATAATATCCGTATATGTATTGCTATTTGAGTGATGTATGGCAACTTTTTAATTTTCAACAATTTAAATCCTGCTCGTACCTATACAGACGGTAATCAAATGTCAGTTGTAATGATTTTATTTTTTAATTTAATCTTCTTTTTTTCATACAAATGACAACCGATTTCAATAAATGATACAGAACACCACAAAACAATATTTCCCTTAATTTCACAATCACCCTTCGTCTAGATCAGTGATTCCCAAAGTGGTCTATATCGACCCCCAGGGGTCGACGACAACTTACAAGGGGTCCATGTCAGCGAGAAAAAAAATTGGGGGTCCATGAAATGAAAATGGGGACAACGATAGTGAATCTCCTAACAAAAAAAAGAAACAAACTGGAACATCGTTAACCGTAGAGATTTAAGATTAAATCTAACTAAATTGATGCCAAATGTTGAAAATTTATTATTAAAGCATCAGGTTCATCCCTCACACTAAAAGCATTTAATTTTTGCTTAGTTATTTTATGTAACAAAAAGTAAATTTTAATTTGATTCGTTTAATTTGAATCTAATTAATAAATGTATAAAACTAAACATTTCACACTACACTTCACTCCCGTTATAAATTTAAATCGTTCAAAGTGAGTAGCATTATACCGGTTGTCAAAAATACATTTGAAATTAATGAATTTGCAAAAAATCAATATCAGATAAGCAGGGGGTCTACCCAAAACCGAAAACATGGCAAGTGGTCAACGACACAAAAAAGTTTGGGAACCTCTGGTCTAGATATATTCAATTAAAATTTGACGCACTTATTTATTTACAAGCTGCGAATCCGGCTTCGCTCGAGCCTTGTCAGAAATACTTACACTGCATCGAGTACATGTTTATTTAAAGAGACGGATATATCCTACTCCAAGGACCAACTTAATGAATTACAGTCGATATAAATACAGATATTTAATTTCAATTTGAACGTATAGTGAGAAGGTGGCTATAAAAATAAAGTTATTTTATCCTCTCTTAACCGAGAAAGGGTTAAAGACGTTCGTGTCAGTGAAAAAAAGCATTGAAAATGTTTATACAAAAGTGATCATACAAACATAAAAGAGATAAGTGCGTCAGAAATATTGTTTATTGTGAAGTGTTGAAATTTATTTGTTTGCGGTTTAACAGATTTATCCCTTTATGTAGTTTATATAATAGATAGATGTCGTGTCGTCTCCACTGTTTGTCCCCCGTTCCCGTGTATAGCGTCGCGACGCCCGGTTCCAACCCCACAGCAGCGCCGACGTAAACCTATAACGGCGCACTGTATTAGCGTCTGTGCACACACACACACACACACACACACACTTACACACAACAGTGTTCCCTAGTCTGGCACAGGGTACTGAACTATACTCCTAGTCGACACCCCCACCTCCCGCTTTCCCGAGGGGAATTCCCGACGGCTATAGCGATTAGCGATGCGAGTCCTTGAACACTTTTGGAATTATAATATCTTCAAATTCAGCATGCGATTAAATAAAAAAGTCAAATCATTTAGTGGGATCTAAATGTCTGCCAGGCGGTTACAAAACCGTTTATTATACGCAAGTGCGAGTAAGACGCTACGGGTACGTTGAAGTGTGAGAGAGAGCTGAATTGAAGCGTGCTGCTACCATAATTTAATACCCTCTATATTGCTAGCAAAGATCGGGAGAAAGACTTAAACACTACGGTGCAGACATTTATACGTCTGTCTCACTTATTATGCGCGTCAGTTTGCACATGTTTTTTCTATTCCACTTATTAATTGCCCCAATACAGACGCGACACTTGCGCACAACGGGTCGAGTAAAAAGAAAGAGATAGAAAATAGTCATTTGCTGTCTCACCTCATGGGCCACGCTTCCACTTACGGCCACTAGCAATATAGAAGTTATTAACTATAAATGTAAATATACGCAGTACTAACAATAGAATGACACATACTTGGCGCCATCAGGTGGCCGAAAATATAAGCAGTACTCTTCACTTGCCAGTGACAACGTTGCAACGTATTACTTTTGTTTTCATTATCTTTATGTAATATTCTACGTTTAAAGTGAAAAAAATTGTAAATTCATTTTAAAGTTCATATTTTGTGAATTTTCGGGTGAATATTAACAAATTATGGCCGGAAGAAGTTTTACTTCAGTCGTGTGGTCTAAAGCACACTCGTCTTTTTGACGTGATAACGTCTTATAAATTGATGAAACACCAGCTGCACGCACGAAAAAGTGTAACGTTCCATTCCGCCTGACCCTGTGCGTGCAAGCGAGAGCGCAGTATAAGCGATAGAGAGTCGGTAAAAATATAGTTTGACAGCTACTAAAATTTAGGCTATGTATTATTAAATATGATATTCGAGCGGAATACGTTATCACGTAAAACTATCGTCCGTAAACCGACTTTACAGACAACCAATTTTTTTTTCTTATAATTTATTTTTGACTAAGAATAATTCCATACCAGACGCTACAAATTCTATTGCATGTGATTTTCTCCCCCTTTTTCTCTTTCATCTATACGTCTTTTATAAACGAGATACGGAACCACCGGGTATATATATATAGTCGTGTATAACCATGAATATAAGAACTCAATCAGGATAATGAGCGCTTTGTGAATTTTAACATTTGATGTGAAAATAATAGGTAGCTAGCCGGGGAATAATGTTAGGGATTATTTTTATTTGTTTACTTTGATTACATTTTAAATATTCAACAAAGACACTATCGCTAATTTCTAAATTAGTAGCAACTCTACATTGTAGAGCTGTATAACAAACCGTATGTATTCGTTATTGAGTAACGGGTACATCGTCTGACTCGAAGTAACGAAACGTTACTTGTTACTCGCATTTGTCGTATCCATGTCAGTTCGACTCGTTTGATGCGGTTATACGTTATACGAACGAAGTCATACCGTATCACGTATGCGACGCGCCTCGATGCGATGGTACATGCTTGATGCTGTTAGTACACGATTGTATGTCGTATGAAAAGTAACGAGTAACGCAACGATACGAAAGTAACGGGTACTGGTTCTTTAAGTAACGAATACATACGGGTACACAATTTGTCGTTACTTTTACAGCTCTACTACATTGTAATAGATGCTCATTTAGGAGTAAAAACACTTAATCGACTTTTCTTATTTCAATAAGTCGGTTATATAAACAAAACAGTGAGTATTAGGCTAGATGCACACATGCGTGAATTAACGTGCGGTGCCGCTGCGACACCGCTGCGTGGCCGCAGCAACTCGTGCACATGTCCGTTGTTTTAACGTGCGGCACCGCTGCGAGTCAGACGTTTCTGTGTTTTTGTTGGCGATGGAGGTGTATACAAAAAAACGTGCGATTTTCGCTTACATTGTATACAAAAAATTTGTTTAAAAAAAAAAAAAGACGTTACTGGGTACATCCCTACACCGATGATAGGCTAACGAGAGGTGTTTTTGTAACTTTGTTTTCGGATCTGCGAGAAAATCCAGACAAGTTTTTCAACTATTTTCGTATGAGTGTTCAATCATTTGACGACCTTGCATACAAACCACTCTACAAATATCAACCCACGCTCCTCTTTTTTGGTTCGATCGTGGTAGCTCTCTTCCGCTGTATTCCATATTTCAGGATGAAGTTTAACTTCACCTAGAAACTGCTCCATATCTATTTCATCGATATTGAATTGAATGATTTTGGTTGCCATTATTGTCAAGAAAATTATTTCGAAACGTGGGTGATTTTTCTAATAGTAATTTCACAACAATTTTAAACGCGTTTGCGGCAAAATGACGGTAGTGTGCACTGACCAATATGTCGCAATGTTATGATAGACGGCGCGTGCACGCGCGGTGCTCTTGCGGCGTGAGAGGACCCTGCGGTATTTCTTGCACGCAAGTTGGACGTGCGGCGCCGCGGCGTTGCCACTGTTATGTGTGCACTACCACATAAGTTTGTGGGTACTTCACGCCGCTTTCGCGGCGCCGCAGCGTTGCCGCGCGTTAAAAAACCGCATGTGTGCATCAGGCCATACATAACAATATAATTTCTAGAATCAACATCAGAAAATAATACAGTCATATCTCCATTTTAACTTTTTGATGGTATGGTGAAGAAGGGAATCATTTTGAACAGCGGGTGAAGAATTAACTACCTTAGGTTTGGTCCAAGCAGCCAGAAAACGCTAAAAGAACTGTAACCGTCTTGCGCAGTAGCTAAAACGAAACTGTTTATATTTAGTTTTTTGACCTACTGAGTGCAGTAGCAAGACTTGACGGTTCTGTTACCGTTTTGGCTGCTTGGAACAAACTTCTTATAGTAGGAAAAACATTTTTGGATCGGTATTCGAGGCAGCGTGAAAATTTATGTAATACTTCTTTTGTAATGTCTGAAGAACACAAAATCGAAGGTCTGACTGAAAAGTAGTGGGGTTTTAGCCAAGTCTTGAATTTTTAATTTGCAAAAACGTTCTTTAGGAATTTTGAGATTTCAATATCTTCCACTTTAATTAAAATAAAGAAATAAATCAGTCAGATTATTTAGTCGAGTCCTAAATGTTTGCCGGGCGGTTTCTTCGATTTTGTGTTCATACATTAGAAAAGAAGCCTTACACACATTCGGTGCCTCAAATACCTACCCAAAAAATGTTTGACCGCTCTTCGACTATTAAGGGAATAAAGTCCTACGTGCCATATCACCAATATTCCTTTATTCACGAATCACGGTTATAGTTGTATGCAATTCTAAACATGGGGGGCGGGGGGCAGAACAAACTTTCGTCGAACTTATTGGAGAAGAAACAGTCTTGAAGGAGGGATGCAACGTAAGTATAAGGATGGCTCCGAGGGTGAATAAAAGACATATATATTTTATACTTTCCGTCTATTCTGTAGTTTCTGCTTTTAGACTTGGGAATAATCGATAGGTTGCTATCCGAACGACTTTTATAATCGAATGATTCATTAGAAAGCACGATGTATCATAATAATAGATGGGTTGGTATTATGCATGAATGTTTCAAACTCTCGAATGAATCTTGCTCTAGGTTTCGATTGTCAATCTTGAGAGAGTCTTCTGCTTCATAGAACAGACGCAGATAAAAAACGTAACTAATAAAATACTTAAAATTAATTCGCACTAAATAAATATAATACTAATCATCACTTTACAAAATTATTTTTTAAATATGATTGCAGGTATTCAATTCGTTTTTAATTTTGCACACTGCTTATAACGTTTTTCTTTTTGTTGTATTACCTACAATATGAAGGTCAATTGACAGATCGCAGAAATATTTTACTAAAATTGTCATATAGAGGCGCAAGTGGCAAAAGCGTTGAGCTAAGCCGTCAGATGGCATCATATGCAGCATTGCTGTGACGTTGTTCAGCGTTGCTCGCTGTTTCAAAATTAAAGCCGTCAGATGGTAGTATGCAGTATTGTGTCTGTTATGAAGGTCAGATGACAGATCGAAGTGTTGACGTTGTTTCAAAATTAAAGCCGTCAGATGGCAGACGTTGTTCAGCGTTGCTGTATTTTAATTAATTTACAAAAACAAAAGCAATAATAAATTTTTTAGTTGTCAATGTCAGTAGAGCAAGCAATTATCTGTAAAATGATATATAATAATTTATATGGAGAAATTGTGAGGTTTTTTCTAAAAAGGGAGGCAAACATCTTTAACCTTAGCGTATTAATATATATGATAACCTCTCGAGATATTTTAACAATCGATTATATTCACTCGAAATATCCCATCACTAAGTATTTCTGTAGAGAGGAGCAGGGGGACTTGCCTGCTTGGTGATTTGTAATGAATTGTCTTATAACAATATACTGTAATCTACTTTGTTCGCGAAATAGTAGGTAAAGCGAACTGTAATATGATTTATTCAATATAATAAATCATGTATAACACACAAAACGTTATTTAATTTTGAAACGAACAGTAAAACTTATATCTCTCATGTTTCCCATCCAGAAAAGTTTACTTGAGAAGAAAAACATTCAAGAAATACATCGTATTATCAGACATTCTCATTATAATACCTACACTAGAATTGCAATATAACGGGGTGCGAAGGTATACATTTTAAGCATTAATGATTACTAGCTACAAACCCGGCTTCGCTCGGGTTAAAGTAGGTGGCATACGACCACGATTGTTCTCTTGTTTCATACTTTTTAGAGCGTTATTTTGCCGCAGTCGGGTTTTATTTTTTGGAACTTAATTTTTCCAATCCAAGTAAGGTAACGTTTCGATCTTTTTCTTTACTAATATATAAAGCTGTAGAGTTTGTTTGGATGAACGAGCTAATCTCAACTGGTTCGAATTGAAAATTGTTTTGTTGGATAGTCCATTTATCGAGGAAGGCTATAGGCTATATAATATCACGCTACGACCAATAGGAGCGGAGCATCAATGAAAAATGTTGCAAAATATGACTCAAAATTTGTCCGTCCGACAAAAACATTTGAACGGTAACTCCGATCATCATGAAATTTGGACACAACATTCATCTCGGTAAACTGAGATGATCGTGCGTACTCATGTACTTTCTTTTGCACCCGGGTGAAACCGGGACAGGGCCGCTAGTAAAAAAATAAATTTCCATTTATAACCATATATCAACGGACCATAAAATTTCAGAATCAAAATTTATTTGTGCTGCGTGTACGAAAGAATGTACCTATAAAAAGTTCCCCAAGATTACGATCAAATCATTCCCATATAAGCCGCATACCAAAAACACAACTATACTCTATATAATATCCATAAAAACTTGACTCATTTGTTGAAAGTTAATTTGCAACTCATTAATATAGTAAAGTCACGTTTAATGAATATAAATTAATGTTATGTTGAATAACATATTTTTTTCTTTTAACAGAATGTTGTCACGTTATTTTAAAACATGTCTAAAATTAATTTTATTATAATTCGTGTAAAATTAATGTGGTATTTATGTATATAATAATGTGAAGCACATTGTTATTTTGAGCGTGTGAAGTTTACGATTGTATTTGTGCTTATTGAATTTATATGGCGTGTCAGGGAACAAATAATATTGCTAATAGATATTAAATTGCCGATTTGTTTTGAATATTAATATTTGCAAATTCAGAAAGCGTTTGAATTAAATAACAACACTACGATGTTCAGAGATGCGTTACAATTTATGTTTAACTATAAAGCTACCGGTGATGTGCCGGATCGTTAAAAATGTATATCCGCGGATACGGATCTTATAAATTTCTTAGAGTACGCGGCGGTAAATATTGCACATCGACCTTTGGAAAGAGACTATCTGTTATGGGAAAAAGTTATTGACCTCTTTAAGAGTTAACTCTCATAACAGTATGTCTCTTTCCAAAGATCGATGTGCAATATCTCATTATAAAGATAGTTTTTTAGTACCTTTGAGTTATGTACTATTGGTATGGTACTCACTACGATAAATGTTTGCAATATAAAGGTGCCAAATACGATTTTAAAAAATAAAAAATAATCTGAATGGAATTTAACAGTTTTTCATTATTATCTAATCACCTATATATATGTCACCGTAAAATTGTAAATATCGTTAGGTTGTAATCTGTCTCGCGAGATTGTGAACTGTCGAAAGATTGTGAACCTCAACGTACTGCTTACAATTTAATGTATTATTATTACGTTGAGGTTCACAATCTTTCGACATTTCACAATCTCGCGAGACAGATTACAACCTAACGGTATTTACAATTTTACGGTGACATATATAAAATTTCATCTATGAATTGAAAATTAATAAGGTAAAAGATCCGTACAAAAACTAACGGACACGGATCTTTCTTCTCCCTCGGATATCCGCGGATACGGATATCCGGCACATCACTAATAGCTACACGATTTGCAATATGAATAAATTGTATAAAAACTCAAAGTTTCAAAACTGTAGTACCTACCTATTCGGATCGGAATCTATACCTACCGATTTTATTTTATCGGTATTATAATATCTACAACTAGCGGTCCGTCCCGGTTTCACCCGGGTGAGATAGATATATTCTGTGGCCCGGCCTCTGAACTAGCTTTAAAGAAATTCTAGCAGACATGCTTCTCTGAACTAATAACTTTGAGCGAATTATAACAGATGTCGCTGCTTCGTACTAAAACACTAAAACCGTTTTATTTTTGTTTGCTTCTGAACTAATAGCTTTGAGCGAATTATAACAGATGTCGCTGCTTCGTACTAAAACACTAAAACCGTTTTATTTTTGTTTGCTTCTGAACTAATAGCTTTGAGCGAATTATAACAGATGTCGCTGCTTCGTAATAAAACACTAAAACCGTTTTATTTTTGTTTGCTTCTGAACTAATAGCTTTGAGCGAATTATAACAGATGTCGCTGCTTCGTACTAAAACACTAAAACCGTTTTATTTTTGTTTGTTTCTGAACTAATAGCTTTGAGCGAATTATAACAGATGTCGCTGCTTCGTACTAAAACACTAAAACCGTTTTATTTTTGTTTGCTTCTGAACTAATAGCTTTGAGCGAATTATAACAGATGTCGTTGCTTCGTACAAAAACAGTTTTTTTTTGTTTGCTTCTGAACAAAATAGTTCAGAAGGCGTTTTGATTAGCAATAAAACATAACGCAACCACTTTAGCGCCCAGATATGAAACGACAACATTGCGTCAGCATAAGCGCGGGGCGCGTCGCTTATATTATGTCCATATAAAAAAGCAGCGGTGGTATAAGCGATACGCCTAAATAAGGTGTCGTGATGTTTATCGGCTTGTTTGCGTTTATTGCAATCTGTTTTAATCTCTCTTAAATACTGGAATACTGCGACTATCGTGCAAGAATGTCGTTCTCTATACAAACTCCACCATTTACACGGGCGGGTAAAGTACTACATACACACATTATACGCAAAACAAATGAATACCGGGTGTCAGTGGCGGGTCGATATCAACGGAACGTTGCAAACAACAGTCGAATTCGATGTGGGAGGACGCAACGTTTGTCAGTTATAGTACTTACGCGCCACGAATCTAAAAGGCTCGGAAGTTAGATGCGAATGCGGCCTTGCGCTTGTACAGTCCGTTGAAAAACTACAAACTCGCAACTCAACACAACTAAAATAACAATAACAACTTGACAATAGCGTACTCGACTGTAGGTACTTTAAAGCAGGAAAGCGACAAGTGACAAAGGCAACGAGCGATCACGGTCAATCACCGACGAGCGCATGTTCCGTGCAGGTAGCTGAAAGGTGGCTCTAAAATGTGCCTTTGCGACGCTGTTCGTGATTAACTTCAGAACCTTTTAGATCCGTGGCGCGTATATTATACTATGTGTACCGTTAGATAACTTGGCTTTTGTTGACAGCGATTTATTAGTTACTAGAATGGTCACTAAGGTGGCGCTGCTAGTAACCTAAAGTTGCAAGGAAAGCTGGCGAGGAAAGGATCGTCAACTCCATGCATTGGCCCAGAACCTGCCCTGGTAGTGTCTCAAAACACAGTACGGGGTCAAATAAGGGAATGGATCAAAAATCCGCACAACACATACTGGGAAACAAATTTCCGGGTATAGCAGCATGGCAAGACTTTTATTAAAGGGCCATCCCGAAAGGTGAATGAAGAACTACTACAACTCAGTAGGAACAATCTTCGTCTCGCCGTAGGTCTCCTGACAGGACATTGTGCCCCGAAAGGACACCTCCAAAGAATCGGACTGTTTAACGGGGAATTAAAGTGTAGATAATTTATGGACAATGTAGAATGAGTCCACGGACTGCACAAGCTAGTGCAAGGAACGAGGATACTGAACCGAGTGATATAAGAGATTGGGAGATAGCACAATAAACCCAAGAGGCTGTGGTGTTCCCGGTAAAAAGCTGACTCCTGTTAAATTAAAATTGCAGTGCCCAATGGGCTTTAGAAAGTATCCCCAGAGTGTCCATTGTAATTAAAGTTGCATTTGGCAAGCTTAAGGCCTAGTTTATATGAGAGGCGTTCAACGCGCGTTGGTGGCGCGTTGAACGCGCGTTATCATGTAAACAGTTATATACAATTGTATAGAAATTGTAAACGCGCGTTGGGCCAACGCGCGTTGAACGCTCTTCATGTGTGCTAGGCCTTAATCTATATGTTTTACATCTGCCGGGCGTTCCACAACGGCTCCTAATTTTTTTGTTCTACATTAACTTGTTTTCACAAACACACTGTATACCAAAAGCAACCGGTCTAAAAAGGCCCGTACCTATAAGGTTTAAGCTAGGATAATGTGCGATTATTATTATTGCCACTAATAGCTACTTGCAATCTAAAGCAAAGTTTACACGCTGCAATAACATTTGTATTCAAAAACTACTTCCCTTCCAAAAACGTCACTAGTTTTTAACCGACTTCAACAAAAAGGGGGAGGTTCTGTGTTCGTCTGTATATATATATTTTTTTTATGTATGTTCACCGATTTCTCCGTCAATTATGGACCGATTTTCATTTTTTTTTTTTATTCGAAAGAGTGCACCTCAGAGGTGGTCCCATCGGAACCAAGTCAGGATCTGATGGTGGAATCCGGAGAAATCGAGGGAAACTCTCAAATTTCAAAGAAACGCATAATGTTTTTTATGTATGTTCACCGATTTTTAGTGTTAGATTAACACTAAAAAGAGAAAAATAAAATATTTTTAACAAAAAAATTGAACCGACTTCACACTAAAAAGTAAAAAATAATTGCGTATTGAAATGTTTTGGAGTCGGTGTAGTTCTCGGAATAGATTTCATTTTGGCTGACACCGACTCCAAAACATTTCAATACGCAATTATTTTTTACTTTTTAGTGTGAAGTCGGTTCAATTTTTTTGTTAAAAATATTTTATTTAACACGGTTATTCATATAAAACACTAACGGAAACGCTGTTTGTAATTTCGTTCTCTGGCAGGTTCTCAACTTAATCTTTTTGCGTATTCTATGACATCTAAACAGAAAATATTTGACATGAATATATATTTATTAACTTCTATATTGCTATACTGCCCGTAAGTGGAAGCGTGGCCCATGAAGTGAGACAGCAAATGACTGTTTTTCTATCTCTTTCTTTTTACTTGACCCGCTGCCAAGTGTCGCGTCTGTAGTGGGGCAATTAGTAAGTGGAATAGAGCAAGCCACCTCCCTTTCACAGCTTGTTCCATGTGCAAAGCTGCAACTGACGCGCATCAATTCACGGACATGCGCATGAGACTCAGATTATAAGTGAGACCCAGACGTCTGCACCGTAGTGTTTAAGTCTTTCTCCCGATCTTTGCTAGCAATATAAAAGGGTCTCAAATACATAAGTACAACAAAGTCAATGAGTTAGTTAATTATAATTACGCAGTCGACAAAATCAGAAAACTAAGATTAATTCAATCAGTAGCGATTATATAAGCGGTTAATTACTGAATATTTGAATGGTAGCAATACAAATCGAATTATATAATAATTAAGTTTAGCTTCACGTGTTTAGGAATAAGTGATTTCCCTCAAAGGAAAACCGCTACAAAGTAAACAACTAATTATTTTAAATTAATGGCTTTCACAGTCAACTCTATCTAATTTGAAGCAAAAGCATTTACAACTTTTGGTTCTTCTCTAATTAGAACTTTAAACTGACTTTCAAGATATTTATTACATCTAAATGAATCGGCGTATCCATCATATTAATTTAATTCGTGAGGAAAAAATTAATTAACAAACAAAATACGTGTCAAATATAATATTTGTGAAACATCAAAACAACTAACTAGGCCAGGGGTCGGCTACCTGCGGCTCTTTTGATGTAAAGTTGCGGCTCTCCAGTTCCATACGCAAAAAAAAAGGAGTATTATATCTACAGTCGGCTCTTGTGAATTTATTTATGTGTTGTTTATTAACCTTTTGTATACCATTAAAGTTAGTGGAAGTTTTGTGTCCAATTGGGTTAGGATAAAACATTATTTTGTAACTTTTCTTTTGACGTGCACACTAACGCCATCGGTCGGATTTTTGGATGAACGTAAAAATATTCAACAAAAAGAGCAAGGAGTATAGTGCCATGTATATAATATTGATTCTTCAACTAACTCTTCTACCTGAAATTTTACTTGGTGAATTGAAAGTAAATTATATTCTAAATTTGAAATGTAAGGTGAATATGGACATATGAATAAGTTTTAAGAATTTAAAATTTCAAATGTTTATAACGAAATAATTTCATCAAACTGCTTCCGAAATGTTACCAAAATTTATCACCTAGATATCATAAAAGAGGACAGAAGTCAAAAGAACAGCTGTAAATGAACGGTGCATTTGACAAAAAAAGTATAGAAATAGTTAATTCAGAAACTGGTTTTTAAAACGTACAATTTTTTTTAACTATAATAAGTCAAATCAAACATTTATGCGGCTTAACCCACTCCAGACCCCTCTTCCGCTGCCAATGCATCCATACAATAAAAATTTAAAAAAATGAACTATAACTGTGACAAAATAGTAGGTAATGTGTTAATATAGGGGGTCACGCAAAAAATATTTTCCTCAATGCAATCATTTTATAATGAATTTTAAAATATTACATGTTATAATAACTTTGGACAACAATTATTTAATGCAAAAACAACAAATATTAGTTATTGGCGTAACTAGTAGTCTAAGTCATTCATCGCGCTGACAGGTCATGACTTAGCCTACAAGTTGCGCCCATAATTTTATTCAACAATTGCGCGTTATTCATGTTTTAATTATAATGAGATGTTGTAAATATCTATTTATTTCTTTATAAAAAAACTGTCAATACTAACAGCACCAAACAGCACGATTCAATGTTTTGGTTTGAGGTTAGCCGGTTATGAATAAACTCCATGTCGAAAACATTCGGCCTCTCAATTTTAGCCTCAATGGGTAACAACAGGGAGTTGTTGTTACCTGCTATTTCGTTACGACTCAGAAAATAGTTACGTTTATTTTCATTACTCCACAATGGCCGAGCTAGTAGGAATCTTCATTGAGTTATGACAAGTAATTGTCACCAGTCGGTAAATGGCTATTTAGGGTTCGGTTTTTAGGCATGATAAAACATGAATAACGCGCATGAGTTGAATAAAAATTTTTATCTATAGATCTAGATATATATATTTTTAACTATACTTAAAACAAGTTTGCAAGAGTGATTTCTGCAAGTTCAATAAAATAATAAATTTTAATAAGCCAATTTATCGATTAGTATTACGTCACAGCGGTTTACTATTCGATATTAATGTGAATACTACAAAACAAATAGAGATAACAGTTAAATGATTGGACTTATGGACGTTAGATGAGTACTGGTCGCGAAAAACAGCTACAGAAAAAAAGAGTCTGGTTTGTTTTTTTCCAAATTTTATATGTTAGCGATAATCTCAAAATTCTATAGGAAATGTATAGTCACAAATAAACACCAAACTATAATTGCTAAATACGGCTATAAGAAAATTACTAGCTGAATAATAAAGCTTGTCATTATTTAGAAGTGTAATTAGTTTTACAATCGAACTGTCAAAAATGTTACAAACATACTGAACGTGTAGTGAAAATCAGCTAAAATTCATGTTTGTTTAAACTAGATAGCGCTCGTTTTTTACACAATGTCAATTGTCACGGCTCGTCGTAATATCATTGCGCAACTAGATACAGTCGGACACATGTATTTTCAACACCACCAGTTTTCAACCCGCGTATTTTCAAGTTTTTAGTTCCTACTTTCCACGCAACGCGTCCCTTTCTATGCTCAGCCAATGGAAAAATGCGTTAGTCAACGTGTAACCTCAAATCAATAAAAAAAGTAAAATATATTTTGTCACGTTGGGGTAAAATTGATTCTCGAGATTGAAAATAGTTGTAGAACAACGAGCTAAGGTGGCGCCTAGTAATCTAAAAGTCGTAGGTTCGATCCCCGCGGCAGTCATTATTCTTTTCTTTTTTTGTTACAATTACACCAGTTTTACTTCTGTAGTGTGTAGTGTAGTATTTATGACAGCTAAGAAGTCAGGATGATGACCAAGTTGGAAATAAAGGAGTCGATTAGTACCGACAGCCTGAAAAAACACGGGTTCTGTTGCCGGCAACATATATACAAAATAGGTATAGCTATAGTGAGTACATAAAAACAAGTTCAAATACCTGACTCCCGACCCGCAGAGTCCGACTAGCGCATGAATGCGTTGTGTACCCGTCTTTATATTGTGCTGTTTACCTTGGGGCTCGCCGCTTACCACGTCGGAGGTTAGCCACCCCGGGTCTCTGGCTTACACGACTCTCCAAGGATGTCCAAACATACCTAACACCGGTGAATCAATAGAACATACTATTTGCACTTTCAACACAACTCTAATAATTTATTCTACTCCAAAGAAGTTTAGATATACTCAATAATCTGGATGTATATAGACTATCGAGGAAGGTTCTTCAGGTCCGGATTCACCAGAGTACAAGTCAAATTGACTCTAAAGTCACGGCCGGTGTTGTTCCAAATCTTCTAGGTTTCCGGGCTTTGAGGTTGTGTGGTATTTCTACCTGACATTTCGTCTACAACTGCGGTAGACATTATCAAAGGCGATGTGGCAGCGGGCAGAAGTGTTCTTCTAGGCGGCTCATAGGTAAATAACTACGACCGAGCAGAAAACATAACGCTGAGGATAAAAGAGAGAACAGCAGTCGTTGACACTCTTACCTGCGAGCAACTTAGAAGGACACTTCGCCCGCTGCCATATCGCCTTTGATAATGTCTACAGATAATGTCAAGCAGAAATACCAATGGACCACGTCTACAAGTCCGATAACCAACATCAAGATTTGGAATTACATGATAATGAATTTGAACGAAGCGAGTGCGTTAGGTATTACCTCGATTGAACGAAAAAAGTGAATTAAAAATCTTTAAAGAACATTTGTGAATAACAAAATTTGATCGACACGTACAAAGCCGGATCGGGGCAGCCTGTACTTTATATTTTTAGAATACTTCCCTGCTTTATTCAAACCGAAAATAAATCCAATTGAAAGAAGTACCCAAATGCAACTAATCCCGCTTTTGATTACTTTCCGTAATCAAACCTGTTTCAAAGCGCTTCTAAATTTTCTTAAGGATGAATTCGTCTGCATCTTTTTCAGCATCGATACGACCCCTTCATCATGTCGTGGTAGATTTCATGAACGATCATTACAGTAATGCAGCTTTCAGAACACGATTATTGAGTTAAAGACAAAAAGGTTGCCTATAACGGTGTAAAATTGTATTGGGTTACCATAAGAACTTGGTAGCTAGCACAATAAGTCAAAAAGACTACAGTGCTTCCGGCGGAAAGAACGGATCCCAAAACAAAAAAAAAACAGATTGCCCAAATTCCTGAAATGTATTCTCAGGTAGGCAAATTCCGAAGAACTAGCTAGAAAACGGAAGTATTTGTATTTTCGTTTGCAACAAAACGCTTTTAAATCGTCTATTACACAAGTACTGCGGTTGTTAATTGCACGAAGAGATTCTAAACTAAAAAAAAAGAGTTGTCCCTTTAATAATCGTGCGCGCATTTTTAATTAAATAACTCGTCAATTACAATTCAGTAGGGAATTTACCAATAATTTGTTTTTGAACAAATTACGATCGTTTTGCTTTTATATTTTATTCCGTTTTTAGTATGAATCACTTAATAGTTATTGGCGTAACTAGTAGTCTAAGTCATTCATGGCGTGTCATGACTTAGCCTACAAGTTGTGCCGATAATTTTATTCAACAATTGCGCGTTATTCATGTTTTAATTATAATGAGATGTTGTAAATATCTATTTATTTCTTTATAAAAAACACTGTCAATACTAACAGCACCAAACAGCACGATTCAATGTTTTGGTTTGAGGTTAGCCGGTTATGAATAAACTCCATGTCGAAAACATTCGGCCTCTCAATTTTAGCCTCAATGGGTAACAACAGGGAGTTGTTGTTACCTGCTATTTCGTTACGACTCAGAAAATAGTTACGTTTATTTTCATTACTCCACAATGGCCGAGCTAGTAGGAATCTTCATTGAGTTATGACAAGTAATTGTCACCAGTCGGTAAATGGCTATTTAGGGTTCGGTTTTTAGGCATGATAAAACATGAATAACGCGCATGAGTTGAATAAACAGAATATATTCAAACAGTTTTGTGAGTCTTAATTATTCATTAGAATTGTATATCACTACACTTCTTTGTTTGGGTTGAACTTGTAAGTTTGTTGCTTGACGTAAACTTTGCGCTAAGAACAGATTCCGTGTCACGGCATTAGAAATAATAATTAGTCGATATGATAATTCAACTGGCATCCAAATCTAAATCAGTTCTGAGTCTTGGAAGATCTGTAATTCATTTGGTTACCAACACTATATTTGCTGCAGGTCATCCAGAACAGGCCTTACTGAAACCCAACTGCAGAACAAAACCCATGCAGAATTCTTACCGAACCATTTTTCCGCAAAACTAGATTAATACTCCTATATCACACCATTTTCGAATGACTTACGACCACCAGGCCTTTAAAACCGAACGATATAAACAGCTTCCAATTGGATCGATCTCACTTTTTCACGAAGACTATTTCAAAGATAAACAACACAGTGCTTGCTTGATTTCTCCAGATCCTACTCATTATTGGAAAGCCTTGTCCGAGTCCGTGTAAGCTTTATTAAAAAAGAATTATCGAACCAAAAAATCAACAGCCCTGTCACTCGAGTTTCTCGTCCAATGTTTATCGTACACACAAGTTGACTGTGTCCAATGGATCCGAGTGTGATGGTGGATCGAGAGGTTTCTTTCCCAACACTGGACTTCTGATGTCGAGTACCGTGCGGCCGGTGTAGATGACCGCTAGCGGTGGATCAGATTCCCACAAATTACAACAGCAACAGGCGCTGTGTGCAACATTTAAAGACTTTAACTATTCCACAGAAGTCTATAGAACGCAACCCTCATTACACATCATATATATTAATACGCTAAGGTTAAAGATGTTTGCGCCTCCCTTTTTAGAAAAAATCTCACAATTTCTCCACATAAATTATATATCATTTTACAGATAATTGCTTGCTCTACTGACATCGACAACTAAAAAATTTATTATTGCTTTTGTTTTTGTAAATTAATTAAAATACAGCAACGCTGAACAACGTCTGCCATCTGACGGCTTTAATTTTGAAACAACGTCAACACTTCGATCTGTCATCTGACCTTCATATTGTAATACAACAGACACAATACTGCATACTGCCCATCTGACAGCTTTAATTTTGAAACAGCGAGCAACGCTGAACAACGTCACAGCAATGCTGCATGATGCCATCTGACGGCTTAGCTCAACGCGTTTGCTACTTGCGCCTCTATATGACAATTTTAGTAAAATATTTCTTCGATCTGTCATCTGAGCTTCATATTGTAATACAACAAAAAGAAGAACGTTATAAGCAGTGTGCAAAATTAGAAACGAATTGAATACATGCAATCATATTTAAAAAATAATTTTGTAAAGTATTATACTTATTTAGTGCGAATAATTCGCACAGGTCACACTAGTCATACTTAATTAACTCCAGAATATCATACTTATAGTAGAAGAGCTATCAAACATTTTTGGGTAGGCGTTTGAGGCGCCGTGAAACACTTCTTTTATAATGTCGAAACACAAAATCGAAGATCTCTTTGGAGAGAGTGTATGCTGCACCGCAGCACGCTTCAATTCAGCCTCCGTCTCACACACTTCAACCTACCAGTTGCGTCTTACTCGCGCTCACGTATATAATAGACAGTTTTATAATCGCCTCGCAGATATTTAGACACGACTAAATTGATCTCGCTTAAATGTTTTCTTTTTATTTTATTAAATACTAAATGTGAAGGTATTAAAATCAAAATGCCTTTTTTTTTCAAACAAAATTTCGCAAAGTTAAAAATTCACGGCTTGGCTAGACCCCACTATCCTTCAGCCAGGTTACACACGCTGCCTTTCTACCCAAAAATATTTGATAGCTAGTTCTTGAACTAGTTATGTTCCACGGCGGCTCATAGTTTTCTTTAATAGTTAAACCTCTTTCTATAGAACTTCAAGCTCTGAGACAATTGATATAATGGTGTAGTGTAGATAACTCGGTGTAATTTCCATTGAAAAGTGTACGATGGTTACACTTTTGTATACAACAAACGGAACAGTGTCAAAAGTGTCAACACCTTTACACTGGAGCACGATATCATATACACCTAATATTACATTTTTGCGAACACGATTTTTTTTTAGTAAACAAATAGTTCACATAAAATAAATGGCCATTATTCTTGACTTTTCATAACAGTTGATTATTTCAAGTCCATTTATCGAAGTACTTTAAACGTTAAAAAAAACACTTTTCCAGGAAACAATCCATCTATTCCACGTTTATGAACACGCTTGTGAATTTAACTTGCATGCAAAATTCATAAAATTAGAAGACGAAAATAAATATATATATGTACATTAATGCAGAATTGTTATTTTGAGAGTATATATATATTCCCGCAAGTATGCCAACCGTTTCATATTATGTCTAGGACCAACGGATTGTACCAAATCAGACTTTAAATATAAATCCACTAGGAGGCCGGTCCGGCTTCGCTCACTGCTCATCTCCATTACAAAATATTGTACGTTTCATCAAAATAGGTACAGCCATTTACGCTGACCAAACATTCTAAAAAAACATTCTTTCGTTACGAAAACGAAATTACAAACATCCTGTTAGTTTTTTTTAAGGCAGTGTTTAGGCCTAGCACCGATTCATATTTTCTACGTGTTATTTTTATTTATATCTATGTATTATTTGCCCCAGCTTTTCTTTACAATTTCACTAGAATTCCGTTCAGCTTCACTCGAATTTGTAGATTGCCTATTAAAGAATAAAGATAGACATATTACGCTGCAGCGAACTTTCTTATAGAATAATAGCCGTATTTGCCCGACGTAGTTTATTTATCAATAACTAATTAACTATACAGTAATTATTATATCAGTAGTAAATGAATTACTAATTTATTAATAGACAATTTTAATTTTGTTATTAATTATAATAAATTAGTAGCACATAAATTAATAATTATTTCCCGAAATAATATAATTTTCTTTAAATTACATTGGAAATTCCCACAAAGAAAAATCTCGCATTCATAGAAAAGGTCCGCAAAAGATGCCCGTTCACATTGTATGTATGTCCGCGCGACCGCAGCTGCATTACAGACGTAGCTCCGCTTTTCCAATTTATTACCATACCCCCTCCGACGAATAACCTTGATCCCACTACAGGTGATCATAATATCATTCTTAGTGACGGCTGAAGTAATAAGAAACCCGCAAAAATACAATAAATTTTTCTGGAATAATAAGAAGCATTTCACCAAAATTAGTGAAATAGTTATTAAGTTAAATCCGCTCAAACATACATACAAAGAATTTTAATGAATAGTGTAATATAAGTCATAGATAAATATTTAAGTATCTCCGCCGGTACAATTTTTGAGTGGCGCCGATCAACAGGTTTAACTTATTATTCAAGTGTTGAATAATTAATGTTTACAAATATAGATTATTGGCTGTCACAGAGCTATCAGCACGTGTCAACTATTACAACCCACGGCAATAGTAACACGGTGGAAGTAGCCCGCCGATGGCAGATCGTGACGCCACCAGAAGCTCTACTCGTGAATCCCGCTCGTGCAAGCAGTACAGCTAACGTGAACACTGTTCTATAGCGAAGTGCCAAAATAATGGACAGTGATTCACATAAGCGACGCAGTTTTTTTGAAATAAAACTTCATTACGCACGCTTGACTTGGGGAGTAAGCTGGTGAATGCGTGACGAGAGATTTACGGAAGTGTGATCGCGCGAGGCGAACGGAAGTTGAGAGGAAGATATAAGTTAGCGAAGACAGAAATATGACGACAAATACTTCACTGGCTAGTGGCGCCATCAGGTGTCCGAAGCAGTTACTTCACTGGCTAGTGGAGTCATCAGGTGGCCGAAAATATAAGTAGTACTAACAATAGAATAATGAATACTTTACTTGCCAGTGGCGCTATCGGGTGACAGAAAAAAGTTTTGTAAACCTACTTTAAATAATATTTCATAAAGATTTACGCTTAAAATCCAACGAGAGCTAAGTAATTGCAATGTATTACTTTTGTTTTCATTATCTTTATGTTTATATTTCTTTCTTCTTACATTAGACTATGTTCATTTCGTTCTTGAACAATTTTATAAATTAATATTTTGTTCAATACATTAAATATTCTACGTTTAAAGTGAATAAAATTGTAAATTAATTTTGAAGTTCATATTTTGTGAATTTTCGGGAGAATAATAACAAATTATGGCACACTCTTAGCTCTCGGCCTGGGCAATAATTTTGTGCATGCAGCGGAAATGCGGTAAGAAAGTGAGAGAAGCGCGCACTATTCAATTCACTATAATAGGATTCTTTGGTGCGGCCTACAGTTGGCGCATGTGCTGCAGCGTATCGAAACATCAAGCGTTGAAAGCTTCTGCTTCGTATGGTAAGTATCGTGGAGAATCGGAAACTTTCGGGATTGATGGCTACGCTATCGGCTGGGCGCGTATAGAAGAAAATGTTTGCAACGTTTCGAGCGCGCGTGTTCGGGTGTAAAATTCGTGCAGGCAGAACAGCGTCGAGCCAGAAGTACAGAAGGTATGCGAAGACAACATCCGGCCGCGCGCGTTCTGGTCTTCTGGTCGAGCCAACGTGAAGCACGAAGAACTGGTGCGAGACCCAACCGCATTCCGCACGACACACACACACACACACACACACCAATAAGCATCACTACTATGGTCTGCTTCGAGTTCACCGCCGGACCGAGCATCTTTCAATTTCACTTTCTATTTGTCTGGCAGCGATCGCGTCATCGGTGCATGAAACAGTCTATTTTCGATAGAAATGCATATTTAAATAGGCATGATGACAGATTTTGAAATCCAGTTTCGCGTAATGTAGGACGTAGGTACCCTATTTTCGAAAACAACATTATTTACAGCAATAAATTACATCTTAAGGCAAATTATTGCATTTTTATCTTTCTATTTTGAAGTAATCGCGAAAACGCTTGTGACGTCACGCCTCAGTGCCAGCTGACATTAGATTTTGTATTTATGGGTGTAGAACTGTGGTGCAGAGGTATTTCTTAGAAAGGTATGCAAATTTACTTAAAGATATGATTTATGATGAGTATTTGTAAAGAATTCCGTGGCATAAGGATCGAAAATGAAGCAATATTGAGATTTTTTTAAACTTGCATTTAATACTAACGTTTCGATACGTTTTGTATCATCTGCAGAGTGTTCAAATGCTGTCACATGTTATCAGTATATTGTTGTTGATGGATTGAGAACATGGTGTCACTCAACTTGTTAATTGTTATTTTTTATATTTTTAATGTGGATACTGGTTAATGTTAATGTTTTTAAAAATCGAAACGTTAGTATTAAATGCAAGTTTAAAAAAATCTCAGTATTGCTTCAATTTCGATCCTTATGCCACGGAATTCTTTCCAAATACTCATCATTAACTTCAACGGATCACAGTTACTCTATTTATTGAATAGAGTCAATGTTGATATGATTTATATTTATATCTTTATAGTTGCAAGTTAACTAACCTCAAAAATAACCTATGACATAAGTGTTATAAAATATCACAAAAAAAAAACGATTAACTAACAAATCAACTAATTAAATGATGCAGAAGTGAATGATCGCAACACAAATTCAAGAGACACGGTGATTATTTATTTCAAGTGTTTAAATTTTCTTGATTTAAGAAGGCGTGACGTCATTCGATGTTTCGGCCAACATGGCCGATTGCAGTATTTTGTACTTTTATTTTATTAAAAATCTTATTACTTATTAGTCTCAATGTTTATATTACCACTGTGTCATTTTTTCTATAAATATTTTGAGCATCTCAAAACTTTGACCGCTACTGTATTGTGTTGTACACAAACCACACTCCAAATCTGCTATCCGTTGGCAAGGTCTACAAATATACCTACAAGATGTCATCTGTTTGTAAGAACAAGTCAACCGAAAATTATCTTCTAAACAGGGCGTATCAACAACTGTTTACAAATTATTTAACAAAATTTAGTATCTACTTGAAACAGCGCAGCGGCAATTAAACAGAACTTAAAAATGGCCGAGATCATCGATACATCATTGTATAATATATAACGTACTAGCGGTACCGTCCGGTTTCACCCGGGTGTAGAAGAACGAATGGGGAAGAGAGGAACATGAGTACACACATTCATATTAGTTTACCGAGATGAATGCTGTGTCCAAATTTCATGATGATCGGAGTTACCGTTCAAAATTTTTTGTCGATAAAAAGCAGTATAAAATTAAAATAAATTTTAATGTACGCCTTAGAAGAAAGCAATGTAGAAAATAAAAAAAAAATAAAAATGCATTCGCCCAACGTAGGGCTCGAGCCCACGACGCTGGTATTGACATCCTTGTGCTCTACCGATTGCGCTAGCCGGCGTTGTATTCTTAAATCGCTAATATGAGTATACTTAGTTAGTGCATTTCACCTGAATAGAAGCTTATTTTTTAGATACATTTGGAACATTTTTCATTACTGCTCCGCTCCTAATGGTCGTAGCCTGATTTTATATAGCCTATAGCCTTCCTCGATAAATGGGCTATCCAACAAAAAATTTTTTTTTCAATTTGAACCAGTAGTTCCTGAGATTAGCGCGTTCAAACAAACAAACAAACAAACAAACAAACTCTTCAGCTTTATATATTAGTATAGATATAGATTATAACGGTCGTTTATAGAAGGTGGGAAATCTGCGCAGTAAGAAGAGTGGGCAAAGCGATCAGTAGCGACGTGATATGTAATTTCAGGCGATATCTGCACTGCTAATGGTGCGTCTCGACTAGCGACGAACAATTGAATGACCATTATTCATATAGGACCACCCTTTGTTAGAAAACAGACCCGTCCGACCCGAAACTCGTTTGGGCGCAGAAATGACGCTACTATCTTTTCTAAACGAGACTGTTTCATATCTTACAGCATACTTTCAGTATTCTGATCGATGAACTAGTCAAAATAGGTATACCGTTTAATTATTGAAATAACAACTCGAAAATATTGAACTGATCCAAGATTTCGATAGGTATTTCTTAGAATGTTTACCACCCTATTTCAATCTCCGAGCTCCGAAGCGCTTTCTCGTGCTTTTAGTTAACCGAATCTCCCGAGCACAATGTGAATCTGTGATCACAAGGCAAAAAGGCTTAAGTACGGTAATATAGTAGTTTGTATGTCTAGGGTTAAATGAATTATATTACACGAGAATCGTTGCACTCGTATGGTTGACCCTGGCAAAACAGATTAAAAAAAAATTGGTTGTCTGTAAAGTCGGTTTACGGACGATAGTTTTACGTGATAACGTATTCCGTAATACATAACCTAAATTTATATAATAATTATAATAATTCGAATCTATGATATTGCATCTTTTGCTTCAAATTTAGGTTAATTTTATTTATTAAAATTACTTACCACCTATAATATAATTGTTTTTTTTTTAACTTTCTTTCTTTCGTATTTATTTTAAGTCTCAAAGATTAATTGTCATAATATTTTGAAAACAATTGTTTCACTGTTTATATAAAATTCCAAAACCTATTTACAATATTTAAGTATTTTCATACGTCAAAAAATTGATTTTTATAATGATAAAATTTGTATGAAAACGATTGTTTCGAGAGATGAGACCTAGCTAAAACGATTTTTTGCCCCCCAAAATCCCTTTTCAGTAAATTTCATCCAAATCGTTAGGGCCGTTTTCGAGAAAAGCACGCACAGGGTCAGGCGGAACGTTAGGAACGTTACTGCACTTTTTCGTGCATGCAGCCGGTGTTTTATCAATTTATAAGATTGGTGATTCATCAATTTATAAGACGTTATCACGTCAAAAAGTCACGTGCGAACCAGACTCGCGCACTCAGGATTCCGCACTATTATTTTAGATGTATACTTACTATCAGCTTTTAAAAAATGCCGTCCGATGTCGCTAGTAATTATTTATATATGTATAAATTATTATGTAGGTTTGTACATACTTGATATTTAAATACAGAACATGTTTTGTTATTCACAAATTTTGTATTGTTTTCGCGATAGAGCCATAAAAAAGCGACCAAAATTTGGCAGCTTTTAACGATCTCTTACATCGTTATATTTTATCTAAAAAAATTAAAAATACGGTCGTTTCTACATAACGAACTCGACACAATGGTATCCACCTTGTCTAAGTAGAAAAAAACATGTTTTGCATCCTCCTTTTTTACATGTATGTAATTTTTCCCAAAATAAAATTCTCGAAAGTTTAAAGATGATTTTAAATTTTGGGTCACAAAAATACATAATCCGTGAAAATATCAGCTAACATATCTCGTATACGAGCTAAAAGACTTTGACAGACGGACGGACAGATAAACGGACAACGATTGCCACAACAACAGAGTTCCGTTTAGATGCCTTTGACATGGAACACTAAAAAATTGATCCACAGATATCCGAAAAAAATTAGCATAGGCGATTTTGCGTAGCGGCCAATGATATATGCCTACAGAAAGACGTTTTAAATTTATAGTTACAGTACAGCGCGTGCCCAAAATTACTGACATCTGACGGACAACATTGTACAAATTGGTCAATTACTTATGGTAAAGCTTCGAACATACAACAAAACAAATTGGTTATGTGTTATATATCAAACGACATAAATATTTACCTCGACAGGTTATACACACCAACCTACGCCTGCGATTTGACATTACCAGTGGCGGCTCCTCAAGGAGCACTGCAGAGCCACAAGAATAAATAATAATAGTTGGCAAAACCAAAAGTGCACATCCCGCAAGTTTTCCACTGTATGATAAAAAAATAACAATTAAAAAATATTTTTAATAAATTTAAAAAGATTTAAAAATTTAAAGAAATAAATAATTAAAAATTGAAAAAATATTTTTTTTAAGTTTGCAAAAATAAAAAAAATTAAGAACTATACATAATATAATATATAATTAATATCAAGTGGAATAAAATAAAACAAAATAAAAAGAAAAAAAAAAGAAAAAAATCAATTATTTCGTAAGGAATCGAACCCAGGACCTTGCCCTTGGGATCCAACGGCATAACCATTACGCCACGAAGCCTACTACGTATAGTGGTGTTATCACGGTTTAGAAGTGTAGCACTTGTTTTATGGATTACACTATATTTACACAGCAATTATTATATTGTTTTTTTAAACTATAATAGCTGTCAAAAATAATAAAATAAAACTGTTTATAAAAATTAAACTACTGAACACATTTATGTGAATTTAAATAGGGTTCTGGTCTGATACTAAACAAAGTGAATAAAACACTTCAATAAATAAAATTATCGATAATTTTATTTATTGAAGAGTTCTAATCAGACGTTAATCAAAGATTTGAAAAGTGAATAAAATATAACCCAAGGCAATCCGACCAAAATTGCGATCTGTAGAGTCGTGACGTACATACGTTCATACGTACAGACCAACCGACAACTGCTGTTTGTGATTTTCAATTACAATTTTAATAGTATTTATGAACTCGAATTGATTTAAAAATGGTTCTGTTTTATAGATTAGAATCTCCTCTTTTCAAAAAGCTTCAATTTGAATGGATTTCGTGTGAAATTAGCTTAGATATAACTTCTTATATGAACGAAAGTCAGCTCTGCAGAGAACAATCAAAATCTTAGGTACCTACTTCATAATTTCAGAATGAATTATGTTATATGTCCAGTTATTTCAAAACACGCCGGAGAAGCTCAATTTTCGAGATGCGCTTCGTTTTCAGGTTCTGTTAGAAAGTGGATTTATGATCGTAAATTCACTGTCTTATAGGAGTGACTTGGGGAGGGTGCAATTGTTCAAAAATTTCTGCCGCTGGTATTTCCCGGTCATTTGGCTCTAACAGAACTTAAAAACGAAGCGGCAGAAACTTTTTTAAATTTTAACCCTTTTTTACCACCTTTGAAATTTTGTATCACCCCTATCTTAAAATGGGTCCAGATTCCGCCTGTATATCATATAAGAAAAAAAAATGCTCTAAATTACTTAAATAGCTTATATGTACCAAGCGGCATAAGGTTGGGACGACATGGTTTTGCGCGTTAGCTTCTAATAGTCGGAGAGCTGGCTACGGAGAAAATGGGTGACTCGGTGCGAAGCTGAAAATTTGCAGAATAATAGGAGATAGTACAAGTAAGTAGGGAAAAAATTGCCAGAAGGCTAGGCGGAAGATAAAGAGCCGCCAGAAGGCGCTAATGTTGCGAAAAATCAGTGCACTTCTGGCAATTTCTATACTTATTCTGTAATTCAAAACTAGATTATATATTATACATTACCTATATAGTTATAAGGGCATACTGAAAATTCAAATATGATATAATAATTTATTACATTCGACAAATATTCAAAATTATTAATGACATTTTGATAGCAATAAAATTAATCGTCATATATTTTCATTAATAAAATTACGTTGTTATAACAACGTAACTTTATTTATTTATTTAATTTTATTTCTATCAAAATGTCATTAATAATTTTAAATATTTGTCGAATGTAATTATTATATCATGTTTGAATTTTCAGTATGCCCTTATAACTATATAATGTATAATATATAATCTAGTTTTGAATTACAGAATAAGTATAGAAATTGCCAGAAGTGCACTGATTTTTCGCAACATTAGCGCCTTCTGGCGGCTCTTTATCTTCCGCCAAGCCTTCTGGCAATTTTTTCCTTACTTACTTATACTATCTCCTATTATTCTGCAAATTTTCAGCTCTGCACCGAGTCACCCATTTTCTCAGTAGCCAGCTCTTATACATTATGTTTTGATAGCCAAACGTTATACCTTTATAATTATGTCGGCAGTAACTATAGAGTAATAACAATTTAATAACTAAAAACAACTGAATTAAATATGTCATTAGTACATTCCAAAGATATAAACCGATTAACAATAAATTCCAGTCGACATGAAATGATTCAACCAATAAAATCACAATATGACAGTAGATATAAAAACTTTAATAAACTAAAAAAAGACAAAGAAAAAAGTCGTTTATGATTCTATCTCACGCGATCTGCTATAGACAAGATATGAGTGTGTTAAAGAATTCAAACTTATCGACTCGGAGGTATCTCTGTGTTTTGTATAACGTTTTTATGTTCGCGCTTTTACGTTGTCTACACGTCTTTGTCGGTTCAAATTACCTTCAACCAGGTACGGCAAGCTTTGAATTTTTATGCTGAAAACAAAACGCAGATGAAAAACAGGATAATGAAGTCACTTTCTCTGGAATTTTTAAATACTACCTACTTGATTATTACGCGTAATATGTTCATGGAATCTATACTATAATTAAAATTCTTCGCATGTAGGTATGAATGTTTGAACGGGTTTGACTTAAAAACTATCTGACGAATTGAGATGCATTTTTTGTGAAATGCTTCTAATTATTCCAGAAATGCCACCGACTCTATTTACTTTAACTATTTTATCGCAAAATGAATTTATTTAATATTTTTTTCGGCGCATTTCAGTGCAAATAAAATCGTAACGCGGTGCAGTATTTTCACAGCAGACTTCTCCCACTACCTCTGCAGTCAAAGCAGACGGGTATTCCCTCTTCTTCCGCGACTGAACATAAACCGTGAAACATATAGCCGTAGAAAACTGGTGCTTTTTTTTAAACATTTTTACCAGCTATAGAAAAAAACGTCAGCAAAACACAAGAGAAAGTAATTGCAAAACAGAGCTCAGATCGGATATCAATGACCACTGCAAGTTACGGAAGGCCGGTATCCCCTCTTCCCCCACGACTGTTATCTATATATATAAAACTCAAAATCTAAATTTGTCCGTTCGACAAAAACTTTTGAACGGTAATTCCGATCATCACGAAATTTGGACACTGCAACATTCATTTCGGTAAACTAAGATCCATATACTTTTATTCTATACTGAGCATAGGAATAAAATCACAATCGAATCATTAGGGTGCAAACATATTATATACTTTTGTCTTTTTTTAAGCCGTAAGCACTGGCGTATCCAGGAGGGCAAAACAAGCACGGGGGGCCCGGCTTAAGAAATTTCTAATTTGCCCCCTCCTGGACCAAAATCTGGGTACGCCCATGTCATAGAAAAAGACAAAGTTTTTGAAACAGAGATACTTTATTCAGATTGAATGCAAGTACATCAACCAATCCTATCATCGGAGAAATCAGAGAATTACATCGAAGAAAGAACGCTTTGTTGCCTTCACTCACCGCATATTGAGTAGGTACATAGACAATGATTCATATAGTAAATTATTAAATATATGACTAAAGATGAATGTATGTTCCCCACATCTGTTCTTTTGCACTCGGATAAAACCGGGCCGGACTGCTAGCCGTAGAAATCTGGTACTTTTATTTAAGCATTTTTACAAGCTATAGGAAAAACGTCAGCAAAACACAACAACAGTAAGTAATTGCAAAGCAGAGCTTAGATCGGATATCAATGTTCGTATACGAACATGACGCGTAATGAGATTACTCGAATGCATCTGAAGATATACAATAAACAGTAAGAGGCATTAGTTGTTTGGCTCTGGCGTTATGTTCTCGTGAACATCATTGCGCAATAATCTCATAATCCCCATCGGAACTAACATGTACTGTAAAACCACTTGCGTTTTGATTGGCACCGCCATCATATCCTATCAACAAAATGCCACAACTATGAAATAAATTTAATCATTTTTATATGCGACTGCAAGAAAACAATCATACCCGTAGACTTTAGACGAAGAAAACTCGATTGCTAGTACCGAATACAATCCCGGCCGTTTTCTGGCCCCGAAAATCCCGGGATCGTACTTGGCTAATCTCGGGATTTTCGGGATTGGCACAAACACATCTAGTTTGCATTCCGTAATCCGTTGCGCCTTGACAATTACCTTGCCTAGATTATATTAATATTATTTATTACATAACGATAAAAATCAATCCTTAAATACGCGGTACGATAATATGTAAGAATATGAAATCTCCATATCCTGAAGTACAAGTACAAAATGAATCGGGGTTGGCAAATAGTATTAGACGTGAAATAAGCCTGTTCGAAAATGGAGGAGCTCGTGGATATCATTTAGAAACAGCATATAAGTATCTATTGTCTATTCCTCCAACCAGCGTCGAACCTGAGCGAGCGTTTTCAGCTGCTGCTTATGTTGGCAATAAACTACGAACCAGGCTTGGAAGTCAAAAATTGGATGCTTTGATATTTCTGCGATTGTATTTTCGAAATTCTAAATAGTTTTTTTGTGTTTTCTTTTAGATTTCTTGCAAAATTAAAGTTTTTTTTTTGTTTTGTCTATTTTCTTTTCTTACTATATTGTGATTTGTTGTGCAACGATATTAAAAACATTTATTAAGAAATTACCCAAGTTTTTTTCATTTGAGCCCAATTAGAAACCACATAGTCTAATCCCGGGATTACGCATTAAAAATCCCGTAATCCCGGGATTGAAAAATATGCTCGGGATTGTATTCTCTAGTTGCTAGGTTTGTCAGTGCGTTGTGCTTAGAAAGAAATGAGCAATGCAGTTTTCAAATTTTTATTATTGGCTCCTAAGTATCAGCACATCTACGTCTTGTTGGACGAAGATGGAATGTGCGCTTCGACTTTATCGCCATCTCTGTCTGCATCATTTGGCAAGCGCTGCCCAGACTAGTAATGTAATGACTTTTTGACTATGCATAAGCTTAAAGCTTTATTCAATAAATAAAATTATCGACCAATTTTTCAGACAAAGATTTGACTAAAGCTTTATTAGTACCTAATGTTAAAGTAGACTGATAAAAGATATAATTGCAAGGTTACCTTTTTAAAATATGAGTACAAAAAAAAGTTTACTAAGAAATTAATATTTTTCGTCGTATTTAATATTATTTCACATTTAAAAAAATTAAATATTCGCAACATATTGGCATGAATTTTGCAAATGTGAATGCTAACGTCAAAAAATATGCGAATATTCTTACATCATTAGCCCAGACCAGCCGGTTAAATTTTCTTTAAATTCAAAACGTCGTGAGACGCCTAGCAGATGTGAAACATAGGTGTGTGTATACAAGCGGTAAACGTGTCAAGTATAGGCTGAAGTCGGATGGCAAGGCACACGCAGTACACAGCTCACGCAGAGAAGCAACGAAGTGATAGTAAACTCGCGCGCAAACACAAGTGAGTCGAGAGTGGTGACGTTATGCCATTCGGCGCGCCAGCAGACGTTTCAAAAGTCTGGAAAATACAAGTGAACAATGAAAAAAATGTCCATATTCCAAAATAAAATAACGGACAGCGATGTGACAGTTCGCTTTAAATAGTTTTGATGTTCAATAAACAATTTAATTAACAGTTCGGCTACTGCTGCAACATGACGATACATTGATTTCACAAAGCTTTCAACTTTGTAAAGCCTCAAACAGTCAATTTTTTAATCTCGCAAAACGAAAACCCATATTGTAATAAAAAAAGCGTAGGTACATATTTACTACCTATATGTTGATGTTTTGTTTTTTTTTTTAATATGGTAGCGGTTAAACATCGCTACTGCAGTAAACAGAAAATATAAACCATATATATGAAAGTTTCATATTCCGTGGATAACAATCTGGATGGAGTTTTAATATATTGACATTTTTATGCAGTGGCGACTCGTCATTAAGTACACCCATGCACTGCACTGCTAATTGAAAAATGAAACAAATTTTAAATAAGGGGTTTATAAAACACTGATATTTTATTAACCATGGTCCATGACCAATTATAATACCTACACAAAATCAAATATAATAATCGGTTAATCATGAGCGCACTGGCCTAGTATGATGTTATGTGCGCTTTTGAGAACGCACGAACGCATTTCTCAATGTTAAATTGGAAATGAATAATGAGAGCTTAAATGAGATATATTTACGTGCTTTTTAAAAAAGAGGCAACTGTGCCCAGATCATAATAATAAATCTTCTTTATAAAGAAAATTTGTTCTTTTCACCACATTTTTAATGAAAAAATATGGTATAATCGTTGCTAACTAGAAAAAAAAAAATTTTTTTTTATTCTAAATAAATACGGTAGATCCCTTTTATATACTTTAATACATTTTTCATCAAAATATTGTTTTTTACCATGCCAGATTCAATTTTTAAGCGCCGTGACAGCGTTTTTTTTATAAACAAATTAGCTTTTACAAGGGCCGTGTCAAAACAACACCTTAATTTTTTTCTGAAAGAAGGTTTCACATCTATTTTATGCATAAAAATTGGTCTGTCAGCGAAAAAATGTTTTTTACTATGACAGACTTCATAAACAAAAAATTTTATAACAAATGAAGTCTGACCAATTTATTAACAAAAATTGTCAGCCAGACCAGTTGTATTAGATAGAAGAGATCTTAAACTTAATTTAAAAAAAAATTCAAGGAGGTGTTATGAAATGTATTTTCATAAAAAAAATAGTTTATAACAAATGAAGTCTGGCTAATTTATTAACAAAAATTGTCAGTCAGACCAATTTTTTCAAAAATGGTACATTATTTACTACAAATTGTATAAATTTCAAGCAGGTGTTTTGGAAAGTAAAATCATGTTTTTTTTTTTAAATTCAAAAATTCATAAAAAATAAAAATTAACAAATTTTTACTTGTCTGGCGGGCGTAACATGTTTCTGACATGTTTTTCAGCCATTTTCACTTTATAATTTTGAGGTGTTCTTTGGGGTAACTTTTTCTGTCATGGGAGCTTAAACTATGAGTCATTATTTAACGTAATCGCCGTGGATCGGCATCGTTAACAACTCTCTCAGCTATACTTCGTATGATTGATATGTAATAAAACTAAATTCCTTGTTGCATTTATGCTGCACGTTCGACTGTAGCTGCAGTTTAATAAACGTGATTAACTCAATACGTGAGTGAGAATTGGATTTTTATTGCATTCGACAGAGCTGTTTATTTATTGTGCCGCGTTTATAATCTCTCGCATTTTTGTATCGATTAAATATTATCGACGATAATTTCAGAAAATTAATTGCACGTCATTAAAAATCAATTTTATAATTGGACTGCAATTGCAGTATACATTTTGTTCGCTTTTATAGACTATAAAGAGTGAAAGAATAATTAATAAAAAATCATCATCATATATATTAATACGCTAAGGTTAAGATGTTTGCCTCTCTTTTTAGAAAAAACCTCACAATTACTTCACATAAATTATATATCATTTTACAGATAATTGCTTGCTCTACTGACATCGACAACTAAAAAAATTATTATTGCTTTTGTTTTTGTAAATTGATTAAAATACATCAACGCTGAACAACGTCTGCCATCTAACGGCTTTAATTTTGAAACAATGTCAACACTTCGATCTGTCATCTGACCTTCATATTGTAATACAACAGACACAATACTGCATACTGCCATCTGACGGCTTTAATTTTGAAACAGCGAGCAACGCTAAACAACGTCACAGCAATGCTGCACGATGCCATCTGACGGTTTAGCTCAACGCTTTTGCTACTTGCGCCTCTATATGACAATTTTAGTAAAATATTTCCTCGATCTGTCATCTGAGCTTCATATTGTAATATAACAAAAAGAAGCACGTTATAAGCAGTGTGCAAAATTAGAAACGAATTGAATACCTGCAATCATATTTAAAAAATAATTTTGTAAAGTGATAATTATTATTTTTATTTAGTGCGAATAATTCGCACAGGTCACTCTAGTATATTTTAAAACACACGTCCCGGCCTTGGCTTCCGTCTCGATGTCGGTCTAACAATAGCACACAGAACGGTTTGTTGTACAAGCAGGAAGCCAAACTTCTTTGTATTGCCTGAAGAACTAGATGCCGGGCAACGGCGGGTTTGCAACACAAAGGAAGCCGGCAGAACGCACCTCTACAGTGAGTACGGGAGACGCGATTTGAACGCGGTGTAGTGAAGACGTGGATTACGATTACGAAATAAATAAAGCATTGCGTATACCTACTACCACTGCAACAGTGATTGATTGTTAGATTATAGACGCTCCACAACAAAACTGCGACCGTAATCATTAGAAAAAAGTCGAAATCTAACTTATTAATGGAAAAGGTCCATGGCCATTTAAATAAACTAATATTAGTGACCGTAACAAAATATACTCGTATAAAACAAAAAGGAACATTTTAATCTATTAGAATATCTTCGTAGCTAATATTTCAAACGTCAAACATATGAGGAAAGCATTAATTTTATCTTATTTGAAATGAATGTCGTTTAGATAAAAAAAGATTAGTGTCATTTGTTAGCAGTGCTTAACTACATCACATAACAAATTTAAATAAGTAACATGAAATCTTTAAATCCCATTGAAACATATATCTAATTATTTATTTAAAATATAAGGACGGAAATCGGTAGCCGAAATCGACAAGCGATATACCCTCAGATAAATAATAGAAAGGGATATTTTTGCTGCCCGTAACTAAATCACATTTAAATAAACTCGGTGGAAACAAATCTATACCAATGTTGCCAAACTGAGCATTGAATTATGTAATAGAAAATATAGTTTAAAAAAAACTAAAAAACACGCTTTATATCGGACTAAAAAGTAAAAAATAATTGTTTTAAAATAAGCTTAAAAAGCGTTGGGCGCTCGATGTACGAAAATGTGGAACAAAGCGCCCAACGCTTTTTAAGCTTATTTTAAAACAATTATTTTTTACTTTTTAGTCCGATATAAAGCGTGTTTTTTAGTTTTTTTTAAACTATATTTTATTTTTCACTTTTTAGTTTGAGGATCTATAAAAGAATTTATTAATCCTGGGGGTCCTAATAAGGATAATGGGAAACTGTTATCAAATTATTGCATTGTCATCGGTCCTTGATACGTATGCAAAGTTTCAAATTAATCAGACTTCGGGAAAAGAATTTATTAATCCTGGGGGTCCTAATAAGGATAATGGGAAACTGTTATCAAATTATTGCATTGTCATCGGTCCTTGATACGTATGCAAAGTTTCAAATTAATCAGACTTCGGGAAATTGGTGAAAATAAAGCGTTTACTACAGAGGATCTATAAAAGAATTTATTAATCCTGGGGGTCCTAATAAGGATAACAAATTATTGCATTGTCATCGGTCCTTGATACGTATGCAAAGTTTCAAATTAATCAGACTTCGGGAAATTGGTGAAAATAAAGCGTTTACTACAGAGGATCTATAAAAGAATTTATTAATCCTGGGGGTCCTAATAAGGATAATGGGAAACTGTTATCAAATTATTGCATTGTCATCGGTCCTTGATACGTATGCAAAGTTTCAAATTAATCAGACTTCGGGAAATTGGTGAAAATTATGCTCAAAGATTTAAAAGAATTTATTAATCCTGGGGGTCCTAATAAGGATAATGGGAAACTGTTATCAAATTATTGCATTGTCATCGGTCCTTGATACGTATGCAAAGTTTCAAATTAATCAGACTTCGGGAAATTGGTGAAAATTATGCTCAAAGATTCCGTTACACATAGTTACATACATAGTTAGATACATACAACATACATATTTACAACCCAAACTAATATAAAGCGTTTAAAACCCAAACTAATATAAAGCGTTTAAAAAAGCGTAGATTAATAGAAATAATACATTTTAGGTCAGTTGTAATTGATGAAATAAGCGGAGTCAGTTTGCACCTTTTTCTCAGAGCCGACGTTTGGTAGCGTTTGATCACAGCGATCTGTAGCAGCCAAATTACCATTTTAAAATTTTGAAAGTCAGCTTCGGGGAAGTATTTTGATATAAAACGGAAATTTGATCAGATATACGTTTTTGATTACTGACCTGACGCTAATGAGCTCAGTTGTTAGACGTCTATAATCAATAATCTCAATCGGACTGATTCAAATTATATAATGAAAGAAGTTATTGAAATTTCGCCCACTCCTGAGCGAATCGACAAGCGTCACGCTATGTGGGTATGTGAGTCGTATTACGAGTAATATATACACAGTATGTAAACACGTAAGGTGCACATAGGGAAATTAACATTGGGAAAAAATGACTGGATCAGAGTGAGTCTTGAAATCTTGTTTTTCAATTTGACAGACAATATTCTTTTGCAAAATGAATGTGTGTAACTACCGAAGAAAATATCCAAATGATTACAGCATAATCGGACTTTTTTTATTAACGGGACATTAAATTCCCAAAAATACTTAAATATGGTGCGAGATCAAATATCTCCGCCTATTCGTGTTGACCCTAAAGACATTGGGTCACTGATTTACCAACGCGCATACGTCATACCAGTCAGACAATTTTTGAATGAAATGTTTCCAAACAGATGGAGTTGTTTTTTTGTTTTATTTTTGTACAAAAAAAATAAAATAATGATTTATAAGAGCTTTTTATTATTAAAAAAGCCAAGTAAAATAAAAATAAATCAAAATAAAATAGAAATCCTCAAGACTACCACGATAGTTCAATAGAAATAACAATTAATGCAGTCATGTCCAAGTATTTTTTCCCAATGCTAATTTCCCTATGTGCACCTTACGCATTTACATACTGTATCACATCAAAGAAGTCTTAATGATTTCCTTTTTTGGCTTCTGGTGATAGAAATGTCGATGCATTCATTTAATTTGTATATATTCAGAATTAACAAACTAAATTTAAATATACCTATTAGATTTTAACAAAAACCTGGTCATTAAAATAAAGTCTATACGTGCTCCCTAAAAGAAAAAACGAATATTCCATAATTATTTATGATGTTTAAAACTGGCTTCACGTGACGGAAGCATTGCGGTTAAGATTTAAAAATAACACCCAACAAAAATTAAACACAAATCAACTACACGAACTTTTTTCCTTGATGTACAAAATATCAAGTTTGCTTTTTAAAAAGAATCACTCTACCTTTGACAATGATGTAATTAAAGCAATCTTGTACATTTATAGAAATTGGTATAAAAACAATCAAAGCAACCGCAGGACCGCGGCGTAATTGCAATTATTAAATCGATTGCACGAAAGCAAAAAGACGGTTCTAGTCCGAGCACTGACCGTACAAAAATCCACTATTTTATTATTGCCGCAAATCCCCACTGCTTGACAGTAAAACTTTTACAAAATTCTTGCAATTTTTGAGCCCGATCTCTTGGACTATAAGAGTTGATTTATAGCATTTTAAAATAATGTTTTGCACAATTTTTATAAACCGACATTGAATATAGAGTGTAATCTCCATTTAACGTCACTCGATATAACGACAAACTCCTTAAAACGTCGAAATTACTTAACTCCAGTTGGTTTACCTTGTTGCTCAATAATACACTCTAAATAACGACAACAATACGTCCTCATCAAGCAATAAACAGTACTTGTTTGTTATTTTGTTGCTTTGTTGTCGGCATCATACGTACAGAAGATTCTAAGAAATTCGTTCTTTTGTTTGTTGGTATTATCTTTCATATGTTTAGCTCACCTGGAATTTGTGATAGTATGAATGTTTGTTGGTCAGTTGTAAATATAATATATTATGAGTAAATACATATTATAAAAAAAAAATGTTTCTTCTCTCCGTGTAACGACAACTCTCAATAAAGCCACAAAGTGCATAGTCCCTTGAGTGTCGCTGTATATAAAATTAATTAATAAAAATAAACTAAGTTTTTTTGTATAAACGTTTAAATTGGCAATTTTGTTCAGCGGAAATAATTGTCGTGACTGTATACGCTCACTCTTGTGTATTGTACTTTTTTTTTGTTGACGTTTAATTTATGAATGAACGATCTTTTCAACTTTTTGCTTTTTTGATTCTCAATGCATATTACAAGATTTAATTCGATCAAGAGTCCATTCATGTTTTTATTATTTTTATATTACGGTTTTTTAATACACTTTGACTATTTTTATTGCCGATAAAATGTAATCTGTGTGGAAATCGTGTCGTTTTAAAATACATTGCATAATTGCGTAATGAGTTATATTACGACGAGTAATGATATTATATAAAAACGAAGGATAGCGATTTTTAGCTGTCACATATTATAGGTATATTTCATTAACTAGTATCAAGACATCAGCTATCCCCTAATTTACACGGAAGACAGGTTCTGCACAAAACCGTGTAAATTGAAATTTTGTAACACCGCGTCTTAAAAAGCCACGCTGCCACTGGTGTACTCTGGTGGCCATGTACAGAAACAGAGGCAAGATGGCAGCGGAGCGTATGAACTAGGAAGCAGTATTCATGTTAAAAAAAAAACTTAAATTAAGTAATAAATATTTTGAATTAAATAATATTCATGTTACAAACTTACGTTAATAAATATGTTGAATTAAATAATATTCATGTTACAAACTTACGTTAATAAATATGTTGAATAAAATATAAATTAATTGTTACAAACTGGCGCCCAACGTGTGGCGCCAGTTTGTAACAATTATTATTTTATGTGAAGTTGAAGTGTATGACTCACTCCTTAAATTTTGAATTAAAAAAATTGATTTTGAGAAGCAATTACAAGCGGCACAGTCGACAGCGCATGACCCGGACGAGTAAGCATGAACACATTATAATAGATATATATAGGTATATATATAGTAATATTATTAATGAAGCGGTCAGTCTACGGTCAATTAACCATCTGGACAATGAATGATTACTGTTGACAGTTTAGAAAGAGACGCACCACATAATGAGGCCATTATTCATCAACGACTGATATTAAAATCAACGTAATAAACCATTAATATGCATTTCAGCTTGCTACTATCTTCTCTAAACGATACTGCTCTGATCCAATTTCGAAACAAGCTTATTTCAAAATATTCAATGTGGCCGCCCTGTGTGGATGTTTCATTTAAAATGTATAATTTCGAGGAAGAAAGCTGTTGGGGTGATATAATAATAATCCTTCAAAACGTAGGGGAAAAAATTGCGAGTGCTGGTCACATTGATGCAAGCTGTAGTGATAAGGTTAACGTTGTTGCTTTCAGTATGCAAACGTTAAAATGAGCATAATAACCTCAAAAACACTTGCCAGATAAAAATAGTCATCGGCTTCAAAATTCTACGGCTGAGAAGAGGGTTATACGAACATTGGTCATTTTTTTCCAATAATTGCCAAAATATTTTTTTTACATTTGCGTTTGATCTGCAAAGTGAATTAAGTACTACACAACGCATATCTTGCTTCTTCTTCGATTTTTCGATAAATGTGTAATTTCCATAATTGAAAACAATATTTACAAAAATACGTAGCGCCAATGCTTTATTTGGTGCGAAGCTTCGCATAGAGTAGTGCACTAAAATGCTGAGTAGATGGCGTATGATTGAGGTAAAATCACAATAAATGCAATTCTCGTCTTTGGTTCTTTCATATTTTACAGGAAAAGTCATATTATTCCATATTCCGTCTATAACATTATTTATAGCCTCAAGTCGTTTTCGTATCATTCTGTATTAAATGCATTCAAGCAATTAATTTTAAACCGTTGAAACCAATTCGTGCCGATTATTACGTTTACAAAAAAAAAAAAACACACAATTTCATGATATAGTAATGAAAGAGTACTGAAATACCGGCGTGGAATAGCAGCACAAATCATAACAATAAGCGTGTATTCATGGTACAATTACTGATAAATTTGTTCTGTTGAAAATTTATTTTAAATAATTGCTATTTACTACTAGCCGCTTCCCGTGGTTGCGTACGCGATTGAGATGAAACAAGGGCAGCGACAGTTGTATAGTGGGGCCTTCGACTCCACCGTATTACAGACATGCTTCACGGGGTTTCTGATGCGTGAGAGTCTCACGCATTTTTTTTATTTATTGTAGATTAGAGGTCCGGTCCGACTTCGCTCGAAATTTGCAGATTGCCACCGTTTTTTCGTCGACTTACGTTGCAAAATTGATATCCACGAAAAGCGCTTAACATTAAAATGGGTATAGTAAGCTATCCTTAAAAGATAGAGATATGCCATCGCGGACTTTTCTGTAGACCTATAAAAGAGGAACAATTCCACCATACATTGTCTTTGTTATATCTCAAAGGGATTAGGCAGAGTTTTAGATGAAAGCTTCCAGTCGGTTTGATTTTTTCCGACATCTTCAACAATCATCGTCATATTTCAACCAATTTACACAAAACATTAATTAATTATACGCATAAACCTTTCACATGAATCAACTCCGTCCATTGGTGAAAACCGTACGAAAATCCGTTCAGTAGTTTTTGAGTTTATCGCGTTCAGACAGACACACATACTTTGTTTTATAATACGTAATGACTAGAGTAACCTGTGCGAATTATTCGCACTAAATAAGTATAATAATTATCACTTTACAAAATTATTTTTTAAATATGATTGCAGGTATTCAATTCGTTTCTAATTTTGCACACTGCTTATAACGTTCTTCTTTTTGTTGTATTACAATATGAAGCTCAGATGACAGATCGAAGAAATATTTTACTAAAATTGTCATATAGAGGCGCAAGTAGCAAAAGCGCTGAGCTAAGCCGTCAGATGGCATCATGCAGCATTGCTGTGACGTTGTTCAGCGTTGCTCGCTGTTTCAAAATTAAAGCCGTCAGATGGCAGTATGCAGTATTGTGTCTGTTATATTACAATATGAAGGTCAGATGACAGATCGAAGTGTTGACGTTGTTTCAAAATTAAAGCCGTCAGATGGCAGACGTTGTTCAGCGTTGCTGTATAATAATTAATTTACAAAAACAAAAGCAATAATAAATTTTTTAGTTGTCGATGTCAGTAGAGCAAGCAATTATCTGTAAAATGATATACAATTTATGTGGAGAAATTGTGAGGTTTTTTCTAAAAAGGGAGGCAAACATCTTTAACCTTAGCGTATTAATATATATGATGATTATAGACGCTCTACAACTAAGAGATCATTAGCGTCCCATTACATCAACTTAAATTAAACGACAAGACATCACAAAATATCCACGGGCGGAGGTGGGAATCGAGCTCACGACAATTTAATTCAAAGGCCAGTACGCTAACCGTTACACCAAGCTGTTCTCAAAAGAAAATTAAACAGGCGTCGAGTTGTAATGCCGCAACGCTTTGGTGTAGAAATCACAAAATTGTCATCGATTTAGCTGCCATGCCAAGTCTGCTATATTTTTATAACATGTTCAAAGAGGGAATATAAACTTTGTACGTATTCACATATGTCTCTCTGTAGGGCACGCGTACTAATTCTCGCATCAATAAATTGAAATAAAATCGGAGTAACACGTATTTCATTGCAAATTATTCGGTTTATTATCAAGAAGACTACTGTATTGCAGGCTACGAAGCATTTAATAAAATTTGCAAAATTTTATAAAAATTAAAAAAAAATTAAATTTTTAAATTTTAAGTTTATGTTTAGATGTGTAGAGTTTTATTTATTTGTTATAGGTCCTGAAGAAGTCAATAATTTTTGCCGAAACGTTGACATTAAATGAAGTTCTAGTAAATAAAAATTGTTTTTATATTTAGCCTTGTATCCCGTTAATTTCATCATAACATAATACCAAGGTGTCTTATTTTATTTTATAAAATTTGTAAAGTAATTTGAAATACAATATTTATGGGCTAACAAATCCCTATTTTTGTGCACTACACTCCTTGTTCTTTTTGTTGAATATTGTGACGTTCACCCAAAAATCCGACCGATGGCGTTAGTGTAGACGTCAAAACAAAACATTTCATAAAATAATAATGTTTTATCCTAAACCAATTGCACACAAAACTTCCACTAACTTTAATGTTTTACAACTATACACTTCACAAAAAGTTAATAAACTCACAAGAGCAACTGTAGATATAATATTCCATGTTTATAGGTTCGGTATTATGATCTATGTGACGGCCATTATTATTTCAGTAAGACAGCATAGATTTATACCTGCAGTAAACATAATTATGGTTGGTGAATTGAATTATCGCTATTTATTCGGGGGAATAGTTACCTGAAGAACAAATGAACCGAATAAATAACTACTTACGTT
Source organism: Xanthostigma xanthostigma (assembly GCA_963575645.1). Lineage (NCBI taxonomy): Eukaryota > Metazoa > Arthropoda > Insecta > Raphidioptera > Raphidiidae > Xanthostigma > Xanthostigma xanthostigma. The sequence goes on along the minus strand of OY754469.1, from coordinate 1,738,231 downwards.
TGGTGAATATGGCCAATAGTAAGCTATACTCGATCGAGATTGTCGGCAATGACACCAAAAAACATATACGGGATTTTTGCTTATGTTCTCGAAAATGTACTTTACAGAAAATAATCAAAAATCTTGTAACACCCGCAACAACAATATCACTATAAAACACAATACGACTTTTTTTGAAAAAAGTCCGTTATATACATATAGGTTACAAAATTTTCTATAAATTGCCTGATTCAATAAAAAATATAAAAAAATTAAAACATTTTAAATATAAATTAAAACAATATTTTTGCAACACTGTGCCTTATGATTTGAAGGATCTTTTTTAATATTTGATGTATTTTTTTGACGTTTGTATCCACATCAGTGGCATCTCAATAAAAATATTATTATTATTATACCTACAAAATTTAGTGATACACAATTTGTGTTCCCTGTACAAAAACCGGCCATCACCGTTTCCATATTTTGTTTTTAATTTTATATAACTTCCGACTGGACATATTGGCCAACAGCTGTAGCATTTGCCCAACATATATTGTAATAAACGACCTTCTTCAAAGGAGATTGCAGAAAAGTATGTTTTTGTGCATATTGCAAGGAGCACGTCCAATTTTAAATACACACACACAAAACTCAATACATTGCTCGGGATGCATTGTGGAAACTTTCAAGTCGATATACGTTACACATATTGTCAGTGCACCAAAAGTTAGCGTTAAGAATGTTATAGCTATCTAGTATATACTTTAGTGATGTAATCATCTTGCGGAACGATATATGAAGAGGGGAATCTACTTTTTTTAAAACTATATTTTTGATAACACAGAATAAAATAGTTTTGCTTTAACCATGTTCGATTTTCGTATATTTTTTTATATCTGTTAAACTATATGCATTTAAAAATTATAAAAAAATATATTTTGTATTTCTCATAACGAGTGCTTTCATTTGATACGTCAAAATCGGAATTCATTTATTTACGATATACATCCGTGATTGGGTCATCTAACTCTATACATGTACCAAATTTCAGTTTTTTTCGTCCAGTAGTTTCGGAGAAAATATAAACTGTGACGGACATACAGACACGGGAGTCATCTAATAAGGGTTCTGTTTCTGAAGTAAAACTTCTTTAGGCACGTTTGACTTGGGAAGTAAGCTGACGAAAGCGTTTACGGAAATCGGACGAGGCGAACAGAAGTTGAGAGGGAGATATAAGTTAGTGAAGATAGAAAGAGAGAGAGAGTTACGTTTCGTATATTACTACAGGGGCAAGAGAGAGAGAGAGAGAGAGAGGTGCGCGCGCCCATTTTCTTTCTCTCTTCCTCAACAAATACTTCACTGGCTAGTGGCGCCATCAGGTGGCCGAAAATATAAGCCGTACTGACAATAGAATGGCACATACTTGGCGCCATCAGGTGGCCGAAAATATAAGCAGTACTATTTACTTGCCAGTCGGGATCTTTATGTAATATTCTACGTTTACAGTGAATAAAATTGTAAATTCATTTTTAAGTTCATATTTTTCGGGTGAATAATAACAAATTATGGCAGGAAGAAGTTTTACTTCAGTCGTGTGGTCTAAAGCACTGTAGCACAGTCGCTGTTTTTCATTGGATGTACCGAATCCTAAAAATGAATTTAATGATGAGTCCTATATTATAAGTTAACTTTAATAAAAAAGTACCACTTCTTTATGTGTGAAGCGTTAGGTCTAAAATTTTAATCACGCATACGATGAAGCATGTAAGTACGTTCACGCTCGACTGTTTTTTACTGTACTGACAATATCTGCGCCAGACAGTATTAATACCGTGAGAGGAAATTTTCCTGTCAATACTTTTTCTCTGAGGACATTCTTTGCTTGAAAATTCTTTAACTTTTAAACGCAAAACGATTATTAAAAACTTCGAAATAAGTATATCCTTTTATTATCTGCTTCACTTAATTCAAAAAAATAAAATGAAGATTACGGTGAGCTTTAACTGAACTTCAAAGAATCGTTTAATCTATATATCTATTAATTAACTATATGAATCATTACCTATCTACTCAATGTGCGGTGAGTGAACGCAACAAAGCGTATCGAAAATATATCTGCGTCTCTTTTTTCGATGTAATTCCCTGATTTCTCCGATGTTAGGATTGGTTTGTGTACTTGCATTCAATCTGAATAAAGTATCTCTGTTTCAAAAACTTTGTCTTTTTCTATGACGCTAACATAGGCGTACCCAGCTTTTGGCCCAGGAGGGAGCAAATTGGAAATTCCTTAAGCCGGGTTTCCCGTGCTTATTTTGCCCTCCTGGATACGCCAGTGCTTACGGCGTAAAAAAAGACAGAAGTATATGTTTGCACTCTAATAGTTCGATTGCGATTTTATTCCTATGCTCAGCATAATATAAAAATATATGGGTTAACCGGGTTAATCGAACATGATCGAATTAAGCCGATATTTGCATTTTTTTTGCGAAGCCGTGTCTACTGTAATCCTGTAGATTTTACGTCATTAAATAGCTGTATACGAATTAAAAAAATATAGTTTAAAAAAAACTAAAAAACACGCTTTATATCGAACTAAAAAGTAAAAAATAATTGTTTTAAAATAAGCTTAAAAAGCGTTGGGCGCTCGATGTACGAAAATGTGGAACAAAGCGCCCAACGCTTTTTAAGCTTATTTTAAAACAATTATTTTTTACTTTTTAGTTCGATATAAAGCGTGTTTTTTAGTTTTTTTTAAACTATATTTTATTTTTCACTTTTTAGTTTGAGGATCTATAAAAGAATTTATTAATCCTGGGGGTCCTAATAAGGATAATGGGAAACTGTTATCAAATTATTGCATTGTCATCGGTCCTTGATACGTATGCAAAGTTTCAAATTAATCAGACTTCGGGAAATTGGTGAAAATAAAGCGTTTACTACAGAGGATCTATAAAAGAATTTATTAATCCTGGGGGTCCTAATAAGGATAATGGGAAACTGTTATCAAATTATTGCATTGTCATCGGTCCTTGATACGTATGCAAAGTTTCAAATTAATCAGACTTCGGGAAATTGGTGAAAATTATGCTCAAAGATTCCGTTACATGCATACATACATACATAATACATACATACATACATACATAGTTAGTTACAACCCAAACTAATATAAAGCGTTTAAAAAGATGTGCTTCTCTCATATTTATTAAAAAAAACGAAACAAATTCTGATTCTCATAAATAATGCATTAAAACACTTATTACATTTGCATAATTATACAGAAAAAACGGAAAACGAAAATTAAAGTAGGTACCTACGTTGTCGAAAAAATCATTATACACATGAAACCACTGTACAATAAATATGGCACTACACGGTTTTTAGAATGTCACAGCATTTTTGAATTTTGAAATTACAGAAAAAATATGCCTATATTGGCGTCTACAATTTTACAAATTTTTGATTAACGTCTGATTAGAACTCTTCAATAAATAAAATTATCGACCAATTTTTCAGACAATTATATTAACAAAAATGTTTAACAATAATTCAATACATTAACGTTTCGGTCCGCATTTGGATCTTCTTCAGAATTGATCTAAAATATATAAAAAAATACTTAATAATTAGTTTCTAATAAAATTTGCATTAAGTTTTTTTATAATATCGAAATTTTATTAGTACTATAATTATTAAGTATTTTTTATATTTTTTAGATCAACTCTGAAGAAGATCAAAATCCGGATTACGTGCTGAACATAACCACTGAAAAATAATGATTATGATAAAAGAAATTGTTCAAAATTATTATGAAAAGCGATTGTGCACTAAAATGCATCAAAATAAATTGGGAAACCTTCTACTAATATTTAGTTACTTTTAGTTAGCTTATCCAACTAATTTCAGTTGGTAATACTAGAGTTTGTCGAATACGGTTCCTAGCTTGAATGTCAACCCGCTGGACCGAACAAAGACATTAAATCGCTCTGTTTTTCACACGCGCCGGTTATATCCTGGGACCTAGCCGCGCAATATAAAAATAAATCTACTAAGTACAAATTAACACATTTAATAAAACAGGTAAACGTTCAATTAACACAGTGCTACCAGAGACGCAGAGCGGAAATTACTACACTCTAATCTACTTTTTACGGTGCACGTGTGCATGTATATGTGTACAGATATATTATAGAGGTAGGTGTACACTGTACATACACGAAACACAAATCAGTAATTAGTATGTATAGACAGTAATCAATTAGACAGACGATAAGTCAATAATTAGCCGCTTGTGTGTGAATCCCCCCCGCTTTACCCTTAATGCAACAACCTACATTGAATGCCTGGTCCACAATCTATAACAAACCGACAATTGACTTTTTTTTAAGTAAAACTTCTTTACGCACGCTTGACTTGGGAAGTAATGATCGGGCGAAGCGAACGGAAGTTGAGAGGGAGATATAAGTTAGTGAAGATAGAAAGAGGATGACAAATACTTCACTGGCTAGTGGCGCCATCAGGTGGCAGAAAATATAAGCAGTACTAACAATAGAACGACACATATTTTACTTGCCAGCGGCGCTATCAGTGAATACTATAAGATGTTTTCGTAAACAACCCAAACAGATTGCAAATGGCTGCACATATTTATAAAATTAGAATTATAATGAAAATATAGTAGGTAATTGGCACCTCAACTATAGGTAATTGAATTATTTTGTTGATAATTATTTTCTAATTTTTAGCTCGGTTTGCTATTAAAGCGTGTTTTTTAGTTTTTTTAATCTATATCTAATTTATTTACTTAGTTTTTAGTCTCAAAACATCAAAAGTAATTTTTTTCAAAATTTTCAAATTCAAATTTTTTTTTCAAAATTTTTAAATTCAAACTTATTTTTATGAAATAATTGCATTGTCATCGGCCCTTGACACGTATGCAATTTTTAAGTTATTCAGACTTCCTGAAATTGGTGAAAATCACGCTGAAAAATTCCTTCCATTATACATACATACAGGTCAAGCTAATAAAAGCGTGTTGAAAACAAAACACAGTATCGAGCAGGCATTAGTAAATGTGTAGGCAACATGCAATACGTATTTATAACAGCCGTTGTGTGTTTAAATTAAGCTTCACTAAAACATCCCCCTTCACCCTAAGGTAAATCGGAACACAGCAACCCCCTAGGGGAAAAAACCGTACACACAATCTATACAAATGTACCTATGTTATGTATGTAATATATTATATTATATACACGGTATATAACAAGGGGGAAGATGCAGCGTTGGTGTCAAATCAACATATAGGTAGGCGCACCCTTTACACTGCGATGACGCAAATATGGATCATATAGATGCTTTTGATATGGCCACAAATCAATTAATTGTCTACATGAAAGCATTTATACTTTTGATTATTTTAACGTCAACGATGTTTTTAATTTTAATAAATCGCGTTTAGACACTTTATACAACCGAAATATTTTACATTTAGAATCTGGCTAGTCATTTTATAAAACGAGAAAATTACACTGACATTAGCGAATAACAAATCACTAATCGTACGATTACGATCATGAATTAATTAATTCATTGCATAATTAATTAACAAATCAATATACAAAAAATAATTAATAAAAATTCAAAACATAAAACTCAAATCAATTCTACAAATAACAAAAAAAAGACCAAGTGCGAGTTGAACGGTTGACAATAATAGAAAAACAATCGTAGATTACGATTAATCGTACAATTGCAATAATCATGAATTAATCGCCATCGTAATCGTTGCATCACTAGATTTGAATCAATCAAAACAGCCGTTTTCGAACGCCGTCGGTGCAGACAAAAATTCTGGAAAAGCATTTTCCAATCCAGATACCATACAAGATGTCCAAAAACACCGTAAATAAAAAATAAGTTCAAAAACTAAAGCCCGACTACTGAAAAGTATGAAACAAGAAAATATTCTCATCTGAGGATAGCCGTGGTCATATGCCACCTACAATAAATAAAATTATCGACCAATTTTTCAGACAATATATTAACAAAAACATGTATTAATTATAAATTTTTGTTAATATATGTAAGTTTGAACGTCCCGCCAAACTATGTTGTTTTGTCAGTAAGGATCGGTGGTGGCTTGGTCTGAAAAATGTCAATTATAAAAAAGACAGTTGAATCTTAAAATTAAGATTAGAATAATTTAATTTTCGACAATTGTATTGAATCAGTTATATTTTCATATTATATTAGTATTCAAAATATATATTTTACTGCTTCAATTTGACTTTGATTTCAAGTCTTACAATTCAATACAATGGAGAACAAAGCTAAGTTCCAGTTTGTATCTGAGGCTGGTTCAGATATCAAGAGCACTATAGTAAAGGTAAAAACTATACAACTTATGAATCAACCAGAAATTTTTCAGTTTCCAAATGATAAACAAAACAGCACACAGCATAAAGAACTTTTTGATACTACGGTGGTTAAAAATGTCGTAAAAAGCTTGAAAATTAGAAATAAATTTCGTAACGTGATGATCACTCTGGATGCAGAATTACAAGATATTTACTTGGATGAAGAGGGAAATGTTGCATTCAACAATGAATATTTAGAAGAGGCTTTACCATTACAAAAACCAACTAACACAGATATTCAAGAAAAATCTACTAGATCTTTAGCAAAAGATATGATTATAGAAAATTTTAATGGAGAAAATTTCAAGGCCAGTACTTGGATTAGATTATTCGTTCAGGAATGTATGAGAGTAGGAATCACACAAAATAAATATGCAGAAACTTTGAGGTTATTTTTGACAGATTCTGCTGTAAATTGGTTCAATGTTTGTATGAAACTAAATTCTTTAAACAATTGGGAATTATGGAATAATTCTTTTGTAGAAACTTTCTCAGTACAGTCCTGGACTGAAATAGCATACGCATATAATTTTAAATATTTAAATGGATCTTTATTAGATTTTGCCCTTAAGAAAAGAAATTTATTAATGGAAGTAGATGAAAATATCTCTATAAATTCTCAAATAAACTTAATTGTTATCAGCTTACCAAATTTTATACAAAATAAGATAGAAAGAAGAACAATAGGAACAATAGAGGACTTAATGTCAAAATTAAAACAATTTGGGCACTTGAATGATAAGAAAAAAGAAAACAATAAAACAGTACCTTCACATAAACCATGTTCAAGTTGTGAAAAATTAGGATTTCCAAATAGATTCCACTCAGAAAATATGTGTAGATTAAAAGAGCAACAATCAAGTAATAAAAAAAATAATAATATTAAAGTAGTAAATAATGTAGATTTGGAAGATGCTATAGCAAAATCAGAGGAAGCAAAAAACGAATAGTTCTCCCACTTATTAGAATAAACGTGTTGGTGGATGATAAATCCGCTGTGGGCCTTTACGACTCAGGGTCTAACATTTCACTAATAAATTATGAATTTTTAAACAAAATGAAAATGTTAAAAAATATAATAAGTGGGAATGAAAATATAAAAGGAGTAGCAGGAATAGCCAAAGCAGAAGGCACTGTTACACTTAAAATAAAAATTTGCAATATAGAAAGTAATTTTTCATTTTTCATAATAAAAAGCAAAACTTTTAAAGATGATTTATTATTAGGTCTGGATTTAATAAAGAAATTTAGGTTATGTCAAAATGAGAATTTAAAAATTACTCAAAAAGACGAAATAAAAAAAGATAAACAAGTAAATATAAATGTATTACAAAATAATAAAAAACTACCCAATAATATACAAATAATTTTGCAAAAATTTGATAAAGTATTTGCAAAAACAAAATTTGATATTGGAATAATAAAGGGGTATGAAGCAAATATAAAACTAAAAGAGGTTAAATACATTTCAAGAAAACCATACAGATGCTCATTTCAAGATAAGATTGAAATTGAAAAGCAAATTAAAGAATTATTAAAAGCAGATTTGATTGAAGAGTCATGCAGCCCTTATGCAGCTCCAGTGACAATGGTTTATAAAAAAGAAGATGGAAAAAAATCTCGTTTGTGCATAGATTTTACAGGTTTAAACAAAATACTTGTTCCTGAAAGTCAACCGTTTCCTAGGATTGACGATTTAAAAATATGTGCTAGAAATTGTAAATATTTCACAAAACTAGATGTAAACTCGGCGTTTTGGTCGATACCAGTACGTGAAAAGGACAAGTACAAATTAGCTTTTGTAACCCATCAAGGCCATTGGCAGTGGAAATGCTTACCATTTGGTTTAAAAACCTCACCAGCGATTTTCCAAAGAATATTATCAAGTGTTTTAAGAAAGAATAATCTAACGGAATTTGCTGTGAATTATATAGATGATATTTTAATTCATTCACTGAACTATGAGGATCATTTAAAACATGTAAAATTAACTTTACAGGCACTTCAAGACCAAGGTTTTAAATTAAATTTATCAAAATGTGTATTTGCCAGCAACAAAGTGATTTACCTAGGTCATGAGATAAGTGATAACTATATAAAACCAATGAATGATAACCTCATTGCTATAAAAGAATTTCCTGTACCACAAACTAGAAAACACGTCAGACAATTTTTAGGGAAGATAAATTTTTATGTAGAATATATACCTAATCATGCTATACTGCTAGAACCTTTATATAATTTATTAAGGAAAAACATAGAGTTCAAGTGGTCAGAAAAATGCCAGAATAGTTTTCAAAAAGTAAAAGAATATTTATGCGCGGGTCCGGCTTTAGCTATATTTGATCCAGAAGCCCCAATCTATATTTTTACCGATGCAAGTATAGAAGGAGTTGGAGCAATATTAAAACAAACTCAAGAAAATGAGATGTTAAAACCAGTATTTTTCTTCTCAAGAAAATTAAATAATTCACAAAAAACAAAAAAAGCAATATATATTGAATGTCTAGCTATCAAAGAAGCCATCTTATATTGGCAATATTATTTAATAGGAAAGAAATTTGTTATATTTACAGATCACAAACCTTTAGAAAATTTTAATATTAAGAAAAGTAAAGATCCAGAACTAATTCACATATTAAATTATATATCACAATTTGAATTTGACATAGTATATAATCCAGGAACAGAAAATCTAGAAGCAGACTGCTTATCTAGGAATCCGGTACTAGAACCAAGAAAAGAATGTGATGAAAATTCAATAATTAGAATAACAAATTTTTTACAATTAGAAGAGATAAAAAATAACCAAAGAAGTTTGCAACTAGATGACAAGTGCAATATTAAAAATGATATCATATATAAAACCCTGAATAGAAGAGAAAAAATATGGTTAACAGAAGACTTTGGAAAATCTCTGGTACAAAAAGTACATGAAAAACAAGGACATATTGGAACCAAACAATTAATTCTAATGATATGTCATAAAATTTATTTTAAAAACATGTATAAACACATCAAGTTGACATGTCGTTCTTGTGAAGTTTGTAACAAAAATAAAACTAGAATTGGATGTTTCAAAGCACCTTTGTCTCAATTAGGTCCGGCAAAGGAACCTTTTGAAATTGTCTCATTGGACACAATAGGAGGCTTAAAAGGAAAAAGTACTAAAAGATATATACATTTAATAGTTGATCATTTCACGAGATTCGCTTATATAAGCACATCAAAAACTCAAGTTGCTAAGGATTTTATAAATTTAATTAAAAAAGTAGAACAACAGGGGAAAATTAAAACAATATTAACAGACCAATACTCTGGCATAAATTCTACACAATTTAAGAATTATGTTAATGATCAAGAAATAAATTTAATATTTACAGCAAGTGACTGTGCATTTTCTAACGGTCTAAATGAAAGAACAAACCAAACTTTAATTAATAGAATGAGATGCAAGATATTTGAAAATAGAAATAAATCTTGGCCAGTAATAGCAGAGGAATGTGTAAAAGATTATAATAACACAATCCACAGTTCTACAGGTTATACCCCAAATTACTTGATAACTGGAAAAGAAAGTTCTATTCTACCTGAGATATTAGAAATAAATAATAAAGAGAATTGGGAAATTAATAAGAAAATAGCGTATGAAAATTCAAAGAAAATACATGCACAAAACAAAAAATACTATGATGAAAATACAAGGAAAATAGAATATAAAGTAGGAGACTTAATATATGTTCAGAACAAAAACAAACTGAACAGGGATAAACTAGATACTATCAGAACAGGACCATTCAGAATTAAGAAAAAAATATCAGATGTAATATATAGTATTGCTAGTAGATCTCGAAAAAATGATAGTTTATTTCATGCAAGTAAGTTAGTGCCATACGCTGGGTGAGTGACTCCCTTGCCGAAAAGGGGGGATGTAAGTTTGAACGTCCCGCCAAACTATGTTGTTTTGTCAGTAAGGATCGGTGGTGGCTTGGTCTGAAAAATGTCAATTATAAAAAAGACAGTTGAATCTTAAAATTAAGATTAGAATAATTTAATTTTCGACAATTGTATTGAATCAGTTATATTTTCATATTATATTAGTATTCAAAATATATATTTTACTGCTTCAATTTGACTTTGATTTCAAGTCTTACATATATTGTCTGAAAAATCGGTCGATAATTTTATTTATTGAAGAGTTCTAATCAGATGTTAATCAAAGATTTGCATATGCCACCTACCCTAACAAAACATTACATTTTAACAGTATAGTACGCGATAATTTGCTCTAGGGCAAAATGCATCACACTATACATCTAGAGGGGCCTCATATTATGAGATGGCACACGACCACGGATATCCTCAGATGAGAATATTTTCTTGTTTCAGACTTTTCAGTAGTCAGGATTTAGTTTTTGAAATTATTTTTTATTTTAAATATTTTTTGTTTTCAGTTTGCTCCCCTCTGGGACCAAAATTCAAAAATAAATGTACCCTATGTTACCCGGGCCATAATACCGAATCGATTGACACCTTATTTATCAAAATCGGATGAATAGTTTAGGCGCTACGGTGGAACATCCGTAAATACAAACATACATATAGACTGCTAAACTCATAACCCTTCCTTTTGGCTTCGCCGCAGTCGGGTAAAAAAACAGTTTGCAGGGATCCCGTTACAATTTCATATACGTCACTATGATAATACGTATAATTTATACATAACTCGTAAGTCTTACAGAAAATAACTGCTGCACAATGGCATTTATCTTTTGCTCGTGTTCGCTGACTAGATGCTAATTATGCAGTCATGCTGACAGCAGCAAAAACACGACGCGAATTACTCACAGACAAAAGCCTGCTCTGCAAAAGGAATGAAGTTCCACACTGCATGTGCATTATTAGGCGCATCTTCCAACCTTGACGAGTACCGACTGATTATTTAGGTTATTACATTGGGATTTTATTCCGACCATGAGCCATCTACTCAACATTTCAGTGAACTATCCCATATACTAAAGCACCCATATAGTAAAGCATTGCGCGCTATCCGTAAATATTACTTACAATTATGAAAGTTTCACACGTCATTCAAAAATCGAAGAAGGAGCACGATATGTGCAGTACCTTTTATTCCGTCCATGAGCCATCTACTCAACATTTCAGTGAACTATCCCATATAGTAAAGCACCCATATAGTAAAGCACCCATATAGTAAAGCATCACGCGCTATCCGTAAATATTACTTACAATTATAAAAATTTCAGACGTCATTCAAAAATCGAAGAAGAAGCACGGTATGTGCAGTACCTTTTATTTCGTCCATGAGCCATCTACTCAACATTTCAGTGAACTCACGATGAAGTCACGGTAATTCTGCCGAAACGTTGATTAATATATACCTATTTTGATTTGCAAATAGAATGAAAAATTCAGATTTAACAGCAATCAAGTATAATTATAAATGATAATTTAACAGCGTAAATAGTATTTTTATGGAGATTATTAAATTAATCCAATTTCAAGCACAATAAAGCAAATTACAATAAAACTAAAATCTTATCTTACATAAATTGCAATTTATTACTTTTAAGTATTAGATCGCATTTAAAACTCATTCGATGCAATTTCCAATATCAAATTAAAAAGCAAAGCAATTGTGAATATTTCTCGGTTATTATCTTAATCAATGAACCATACAAAAACGCATGTTAGCACTCTGTTATTGTAATTGTATTTATTTATATTTACGTATAGTCTTTTTAATTGATATACATACCTATAACAGTGAATTTCGTTTTATTGATATGGTAGCTATGGACATCATTAATGCATTACAGAAAATCGTTTCACATTTTATAATGCTGTTGTATCTATACCAGGGGTCGGCAACCTTTTGAGACGGAAGAGTCAAAAGTTACAATTTACAAAATTTCCCAGTTTTTAAAGAGCTTTTAAACATTTTCGTTTCAGTATTATAGGTATAATATATATTTATATATATATATTCGAGGACGACACGTCGCTACGGGTGCGGTGCGGGTGAGACGCGAGTGGAAATGGCTGAGAGATGGACATGGTGCTCAATCATGGATCGATTGGACGGTTTTTAAAGGGTTTATATAATAAAATAATTATTTTTTGCGTATTGAACAAGAGAGCCGCAACTTTACATCAAAAGAGCTGCATTCGGCTCGCGAGCCGCAGGTTTCCGACCCCTGATCTATACTAAAGCTGTTGATAAAATGGTTCATAGACGATAGACTATAGGATAGTAATTTTGCAAAAAATTAGGGTGCTTTGTAAAAAAAAAAACTGTTTTAGTAACGTGTAGCGACATCAGATAGAATTTTCTCAAAGCTATCAGTTCAGAAGCAAACAAAAAAAGCTGTTTTCGTACCGAGTAGCGACATCTGTTAGAATTCGCTCAAAGCTATAAGTTCAGAAGCAAATCTGGAAGAATTTGCTCAAAACAATTAGTTCAGACGCCGGGCCGCAAACGAAATACATTTTGCAGAATTATAGCTATCGCACCCGGATGGAATCGGGATGAACCGCTAGTATGTAGATTAAAGTTCAAACCATTCTTCGAGAGAAACTATATCCAGTGAAAGATTTTGACAAAATATGATAAAATATTTCCCCCGACTTGAGTTTGTCTAAACTTACAAAACTTTCCTCACGATACCACATATTTTCTTTTACAAGTTTCGCCTTTAGCATGACAATTATATGGTTGTAAAAGCAGTTAAAATTGTTTCCTTGTTTGAAAGATTCGCGTGAAAACTTTTAAAAGTCGACGACGATGTTTGAAAAATCAATAGTTCGGGTGTTTTGCATTACAAATGGTTTTATAATATTTGTTGCAAGAAAGTGGAACGGTTTGTACAATATTGTAATATTTAATAAAACCGCTTGTCAAACCTTTATCAACAACACTTGTTAATCAGATCTAATGTAGGAACGAAAAGGTTGACATGTAATAGATTATACATGCAATATAACAACCCGACCACAATACATGATTATGGCACAAGTTGTGAAACATGTTACTATAGATATGCCGGTTTTCACTGGAAAATCGGAACCAGAAACTATTTACATACGTATATAGTGCATAATATACTTAGTTTCAAATCAACAACGCCGCACTGACAAGGAAAAAAATACAGCTACTTTATAAAAACAAAAATACGAAATGAAGTTTACTAAATTAAAATATTACTAGTGTGACCTGTGCGAATTATTCGCACTAAATAAGTATAATAATTATCACTTTACAAAATTATTTTTTAAATATGATTGCAGGTATTCAATTCGTTTCTAATTTTGCACACTGCTTATATTGTTCTTCTTTTTGTTGTATTATAATATGAAGCTCAGATGACAGATCGAAGAAATATTTTACTAAAATTGTCATATAAAGGCGCAAGTAGCAAAAGCGTTGAGCTAAGCCGTCAGATGGCATCATGCAGCATTGCTGTAACATTGTTCAGCGTTGCTCGCCGTTTCAAAATTAAAGCCGTTAGATGGCAGTATGCAGTATTGTGTCTGTTGTATTACAATATGGTCAGATGCAAGACGTTGTTCAGCGTTGCTGTATTTTAATTAATTTACAAAAACAAAAGCAATAATAAATTTTTTAGTTGTCGATGTCAGTTAGAGCAAGCAATTAAATGTAAAATGATATATAATTTATGTGGAGAAATTGTGAGGTTTTTTCTAAAAAGGGAGGCAAACATCTTTAACCTTAGCGTATTAATATATATGATTAACTAAATTAAAATAGAATTTAAAAAAAAAACACTCTTTTATAGCAATGAGAACCAACAAGTAAAAAATACTTTTTTTTAATAAAAAGAGTGTTTAACAGCGATAGAAAGTCCTCCTATATCGAATTGGGGGAGGGAACATTCTGTTGAAAAAAAATCTTTATATTCAATAATTATTTTTTACTTTTATAAAAGAGTGTTTTTTAAGTTTTTTTTACACTCTATTTTAATTATAACCCTAAAAACCAACACTCAACTAACTATGTTCATATGTTATAAATTATTTAAATATTTATATAAATTTTTGTATTGTGACGGGTTGTGCAAAATTTCACATTATTCAAACGTCTGGAAGTGATTGAAAATTAAATTGAAAGATTCCATTAATACATACATACAAGTGAAGTTGTTAAAAGAGTGTTCATAATAAAAAAAATAATTTAAAACTTTACACAAAGCTAATTATCCATGCGCCGACAATCGTGCGACGACGTCAGACAAAACTAATCCTGCGCGACGAACTCGTACTGACATGTACTACTCCTTGTGGGTTCAACCGTTGTTAACTCATTATTAGTCTCGTATTTATTAGCGAGTCAAATCTGACGGTATAATCTAACAAGAAAGTTCGACAACAAACGCACAACCGTTCACGTCAAAAAATCGAGTTGGTTTAACCTGTGTTAATAAATAGGATGACATTTAAGCCTTTTGACATTTTTACGCGTAAACGAAATTGCGATTTGTAATAAATGTGAAAACATTATCAGTTTCACAAAGCCTCTGGGCACTCTAAGACATATTTACGACCAATAAAACAATTTTAGACAGTATATCTCGTTCATATATCCATTCTCGGTTAAGAGGTTTTGCTCTTAACATGGTGAATGATGATATCCAAACTTTAAGAGGTTTGTAGCACGCAATCTCGATCATATTTACAAACACCGCAATAGTAATTTTCTGTTTACAAAAAGGGGAGTAAAAAATTCAAAAAAAAAAAAAAAACAAACAAGTATAAAATTATAGATCATAGACACTTTATGATTTGGTTTCTACTTTTATTTTAAACAAATGAAAATATGATTTATTTTTAGTAAATATGCATTTCAATTTTTAAAACTTGAAGAGAACCGGAAAACAACTTATCTGTTTACTTTCAAGGAATAATATGTACGGTTGGAAGTTATATACGGAGCTGTTTTTAAAACTTCATACTTCTACGAGTTGTCGTATGTAATTGAAACTTTTAAAACTTTGCTGAAAAACTTCAACTCTATAATAAAGAACACAAATAATTTATCAACGTACCGTCAAATTACTGATAATAATCTAGAATTACATTCAAATCAACCCGTATACTTATAGATTCATAAACATATGTCATAATATGCATACAATGTATAGGTACCGAAATAATAACATAAACTTTCCTAAAAAAGAAAAATATTCTTTTTAATTATATTGTTAAGTTTTAGAAACATAAACACTACAAAGTAAAGAAATAAACACATCTCAAAGAAAGCTGTAAAACAGGGTGTAAGGGCTTGCGCTTGTACAGTCTGTTGAAAAACTACAAACTCGCAACTCAGAAAAAATAAAATAGCAATAACAACTTGACAATAGCGTACTCGACTGTACTTTAAAGCAGGAAAGCGACAAATGACAAAGGCAACGAGCGATCACCAGAGATATTTAATATAAGCAGATCCAACTGTTTACATTTTAACCTGATCATACACCGTTTCTATCAGAATTCAACGTTGACAAACTTCGGCGAGCTGAAGACGAAGGGTATATAACTTATATTAAATGCATCTGTTGGAAAATACATGTGACAACACTGCATGAACGCATGATTCACTTTTCATTCAATGCATTCCTTTTATTGTCATTACGGAAGTTGCAGTGTTGCTATGTGCTTTGTGTGACATTTTGCGAAAATCAAGTATTTTTCATTTTTTTTTATTAGTATTGACAATTTACAATGGTTCGGCAGTGCGTAGTTTGCAAAAAAATGGATTATTCTAATCCCGGATTGATATTTCGGCGGTAAGTAAGATTATGTTTTTTTTTAAGTTAAGCAGTGGTGTAGACGTAGTTAAAAATTATTTTTATTAAATTATTGCAAAAACAATTTTACATGTGCACTTCTTTAAAAAATATCTTGATGGAGGATTAAAAAAATGATTGTTAAATTCTAGATTGATTTCCCAACTTTAAGCTGAATAGATAATTTTGTTGGACTTATTTACTGAACCTAGATTTTTCGAAGGTAAACATTTCGTTTACCTTTTACAGCACATTTTAGTATACTTTAATGTTTATTTATATTGTTGTAGCTTTCCAGTAAATCATGAGCGCAGACAAAGATGGATGATATTTTGGATTTACGAAAACAGCATGTCAAAAAGTTTGCTCAAATTTGTTCAGATTATTTTGATCGGAGCGATATTATGACTACTCAACTAACTGGACGAAGGCAAATAAGACCAGATGCTGATCCCCAATTTAATACCACAGTTTTTACTGATCGTTTATCTTACAGGTAAAACAAATAAACTCAACTTATTTGCAGTAGTCTTTAATTATGCCATTAATAATTATTATATTTAAGACTGATTATTGTCTAAAAAATTCTTGTGATAATATGTAATAAATAATATAAGAAAAATCCGATGTTGTCTTTTATTACCTACTCAAAATAACTAAAAAATATATAGATACGGAAATTGCCCTACCTTAGCGGTCAGGTACAAAAGAAAGAATAAATATTTAATATGTACCGAAATCCTTCACTCCAAAACTACTGAGTCTAAAATTTGGAAAAATAGCGAATATAGGGCCCCCTCTTATAGTTTACAGGAAAACTAAAACGAAAATCTTAAGTATTAAAGTTTTCACAAAAAACGGAATGGTACATACCCTCTCCTCGCAAGTTCTACTCGCACGTGGCCAGTTTATTATTCTCATTTGTTAGTAAAGGCACATTATTGCATTTAAAATCGTTTAGTAAAATGCCACTTTACTACACAGTGACGTTTGGCAATTAAAATGCTTTGACCACCAGATTATATGCGATAAAACAAATCACGTTAAAATCTTTATGATTCAAATTACATACCAAATTTTATCTTCTAGAGTAAATTATTTTAATAAAACGTAAAATCAGTTTCTATTGCGTCTAGAACCTCTCCAGTATTAATTACTTCTAACTGATATTCAAGTAAATTTTGCTCCTTTTATTAAATAAATATTGTAAAACCTGGCTTTACAATTGTTAGGTATGTTCTAATGTTATATGAATATTCCATTAACACAAAATATATTTTTAATTTACGTTAAAAATTCTTGTTTTTAATAATCCCGAAAAAACCATACGCCCCTGGTTAAGATAATGCTGAAGAAGCTTCCGTTACAACGTTGCCTTTTTAAAGCCATCTCTTTCCAACTTATTTAAAACTGTGAAACTATGTATGATTATAAACAAATCGTGTTTTATGAATGGGATGTTGTGTCTCCTTATATTAAATGTCTCTGGCGATCACCGACGAGCGCACGTTCCGTGCAAGTAGCTGAGAGGTGGTGGGAGTCTTAACGACTCTAAAATGTGCCTTTGCGACGCTGTTTGTAACTAACTTCCGAACCTTTTAGATCCGTGGCGCGTATTATGCGTTGATAGATCAGTCAGTCAGTCACTGTCTCCTTTTATATATTTAGACTAGCCGTTACCGGCGCCTTCGCACGCGATTGAAACGAAACGCGGATGTATTCCCATTATTTGGCATAGTTACTCCTTTCTCGACGTAGATCCCCCTAATAAGTTTCAAAATTGATGACGTTTACCTGATCAACCTTGAAAATGACACCCATGTTGATTTTTAGACTATTTACCTCTTTTCACCCTCTGAAGAGTTTGTTTTTGAAAAAGCACGAAACACGTGTTTATTTATTTGTTGACAGGAGCAATCCTGCGCATTTTCGAATTGGTACATATCTATCTTATATAATTTTATTATTATTTCTCCAGGCAAATTTTGAATTCCCGTTACACCCTTTTACGGGGTTGAATTTTCATGAATCTTTTCTTGGCATCTGTGAGCCAAATTTCAGCAACACACGCAAACCACACTGAGCCACAGCAATGCGTGGCCGCGGGTACAGCTAGTTAATCATAAAAATCGTGCCGTCAGGGGCAAACATAGAAAAGTATCTTTCTTAGTCGAAACGAAATATAGAAGACGTAAACAAACGAACAAACTGTACAACACGAAGTAGGCAACGCAACGTACATAGCTGTACGGCTTGTTAGCAGCTTACAGTAATTTTTCAAGTTTATTTATATACCTAAATCACTGTGTTGGCACGCGTTCATAATACGTGTGCAAATTCTAAATTATTCAGATGTTCGGGAGTGGGGGTGACAATCAATTTGAAATAATCCTAACACAGATACATACTCACATACAGCCACAGGTAAAGTTAATAAAAACGTGTTTTAAAACAAAACGTTTCATCAACAATTAAGTCAAAACAAGATATAGAATATGCAAACAAACGGACAGACTGTAAAAAACCACTGTCGCTTTTAACATAACTGTTAAATACATTATATTACTCTTCCTTTTTTATTTGTACGTTATATCTGTCACATTTATAGCATATCGAACTTGTTTTAATAATTTTACTTTCAGTTATTTAGACATGGCAATTTGATTGCAAATTTCTTTCACGTGTAGGTCGTCAATAATTATTTTAGCTGCTTATCTACGTCAATTTTTGACGTGATAACGTCTTATAAATTGATGAATCACCAATATTATAAATTGATAAAACACCGGCTGCATGTACGAAAAAGTGTAACGTAACGTTCCTAACGCGTAACGCATAACGCGTAACGTTCCGCCTGACCCTGTGCGTGCTTTTTGCTAATTTCTCGCTCAATTTAAATCAGATCGGTTTGAAACCAGTCTTAAACGAAAGAGGAGAACATTTTACATAGATTTCGTATAACAGAATTTGCCTAAACAGTTTTTTTATACAAATTTATATAGAAAAATATTTTATACAAATTTATATAGAAAAATAGCTGTATAAATGCAATGTTGTGTAATGCATGACGCGACGCGGTCGGTTGTCTTTGTTTGCCGTACATGGAAATTAGAAGCAAACGTATGTCTTGTCTTAACATGAAAACAGCTGCATTTCTAATGTTTAATTCAATTTTTTGACATTAGTATATTGTGAAATGCAAAGCCTGCTAAGTTAAGTATTGGAATAACTAATTATTATTAGAACATAATACTTTGTAAGTTGCAAACGTCACTTTTGACATTTCTTATCATTCCGACACCAAGGATAAGCGGATTGAAACCAAATTTTGGGAGGTTTAGGTTATGTATTACGGAATACGTTATCACGTAAAACTATCGTCCGTAAACCGACTTTACAGACAACCATTTTTTATTTAACCTTAGTTTCAGCATAACATTAAAGAATTTATTGTGTTAGCTAATTATTTCTGCATTATCAAAATATTTATGTTTTGTTTACCTAGATCTGTTTCAATATATAAACGATTTCATTGTGAAGAAAAACACGTGTTTATAAAAACTTTTGAATTATGTAACTCTAGATTTCAAATAGAACTTATATACTACACTGCCGCCCTAACCTAAAAAGCATTATCTCAATTTTTCCCCATTTTTAGTTAATCCACTGTCTAGGTTTATTATGGGAATATTTGTTATTTTACAAGGCTAGAAAGCAAGCACTGGCATCGCAAGTTCATAAACTAAGGTTTTATAGGTATAAACACATTTTTTTACGAAAATAGCAGTTTGTAGATACTGCTTTTTAGGTTAGGATGGCAGTATTTTATATAGAAAGAGATTGTGGATTACGCTCGACAACACAAAAAAAAAAGAAGAAAAACATTAAAATGCATGCAGAATAAATACTAGAAAACACCTAGCAGCGCAAACCAAATAACTTTAAATCTTATTAGAATTCTAAGATTTCTGTGTAAATAGAATTTCGATGGCTAAATATAGACAGGTATTATGAAAATGTCTAAATTATATGCCACAGGGCTAAAGGTAATCACTGCATACGTAACGGTTGTTATTATAAGAAAACTTTTACAAAGTAGGTACATTCTGAATTACAAACATGCTGTAGCTATATATCAGATTAAATTTTCTTTAGTAAATAAAGAATTAAGTTTACCATGCCAAATGAAATACCTATATAGCGATTATCGAAAGATTTGGACTCTATACTAATAATATTATAACAAAGAGGTAAAGTCTGTAAGTTTGGATGTAGGAGGTAATCTCCAAAACTACTCATCCGATTTCAAAAAAATGTTTCACCAATATTTAGAATGGACCTTCAAGATTAACATAGGCTATGGATTATCGCGTTAAAATAAAATCGTTTTTCGTGGAGACCAATTTTGCAACGTAAGTCAACGAAAAACGGTGGGAATCTACAAATTCGGGCGAAGCCGGACCGGGCCGCTAGTATATCATAATATAGTGATACTGATTAATATAGATTAGCATCGAAAGATTTAGTAACTAATAATTTTAATGATGATAAAACTTTAAGCACTCAACACGTACTGCCGAAAAGTTTCTTTAGATTTAAAATAGATATATTTGCCACTACGAAAAAACATTTTAATATCTCCTCGTAATTTGTTGTTGACGTGAAAATTATCAGTTTAAAAAACACGTTAAATCAACAAATCTGTGTTTAGTGGACAGCCTATAACATTAAGTTCATATGCATTAAACCACTTCAATTAGCATGTACCTTTTAATAGCCGTTAAGCTACTGTAAATTACTAATTACACAACCTCACTTTCGACAAAATATTTAGGCTACTATTACTACCTACTCTTTATACATTTATAAACATCACGACCTTCTTTTGCGAACAAAAATTGATCATGCATACAGGAAAAGTTCAGACAAATCAATTTGTTTCTAATCAAAAATACCGAAATACAAAATTAGTTTTCTAAATCAGCATTGAAATCGAATTCAGCTGCATACACTTTGTAAAACCCAAAATTACTGTAACTAGCGAATAAAAAAAGTGAGTTTATTGAAATGTTCAGCAAATATGTGATAACACTACCCATTTTAATAAAAAATAAATTATAAAACGAGTAACCGCAAAAGATAAACACGTACTATTCATAAATTCTTTAAAGGTTATGTTAATTAAATATAAATTACGAAGTTAAATGACCTACACATCTTTCTGACATCTGAAAAATTTAACTATAAATACATTTTCAAGTCCAAAGCTGTAATCTGAATGAGTGCTGTTAGCATTTAGACGACTGGTAAACAAAAGCGAGGTATACAATAAACAATAACAGAAACGATACTGCATAATCAATCCATTAATCGGTAAACACATGGCAGGTTGGTAAATAAAAATCTGAAGACACAACATTTAACAGATAACAAACAGACGCAGGGATCGAGACATGAAATTGCATGAAGCGTTAACAAAGACTACACAAACACCGAGCCGGCCGACGGGGCAACGGCAGTCGCGGACTGTCTTATGTCAGCGTACACTTTCTCCGGGAGAATAGATCATTGAACTCGTCGTACCGAGCGTTGGTGATGATCGTCTACGAGAGCGAGTCATAGTTTAGCATGAAAGAAACAACGAACTTACCTCCAGGTCTTCGTAAGTGCGGAACCCTAATATGGCAAAGCCGTCGATAATGTCCTCTTCGACGAGAGGTTCCTTTGACTTTTTACGACGATTCGGGGGCCGTACGGGCTTCTCCCTCGCGGGGGACTCGTCTTCGCCGCTGTCTCCGTCCCTAACAGTTTTGTTTGCCCTTTGCGCTTGCATGCGCTGAGCCCGTTTCCTTCTGCGATTTCTCTGCTTCACTTCGTTATCCATCGTTCACACATTATTTACCGATTTATGACACTGACACCACACTCGACACTTGAGGTACGTTCATTATCAATATTCACACCGTTCACGGCAACCACACATCACCACTGAAAGCTAACCGAACACTCGACGATCCGCGTCGAGTACGCGTTATTTCCATTCGAAAATGTATTCAATTCAGCTACGGAAAGACAAATACTTGCACCTGGTAAAAGATACTGATTGTTTCGAATGGCGGAACATGCACGGTTGACGCATTGCAAGAAGGAAAATGGCCGCATATTTGTACAACGGCTGACTTTACGAGCTTACATCGCGGCACGATAAACACTAGCACATATATCACACTTACATTTAATGTAATTGGTGATTACAATCGCCACAAATGATAAGAATTTGTTTACAGCGTCATGGACAGCGTACACAACCAGTCAATACATTGAAAGATGTCGCGTCGCCGAGCGCTCGCCCTGGTGGCAATAGACTGCACTAATCTCACAAACGCCATTTTTCAGATTAGCCAACCTCGTATAGAGAAACGATACTATTCGAACGGGCGTCGCCACTTCCATTTCTTTGTTCTCTACAGGTATTGTAAGTAAAATCAAATCCCTACATTGAAATTAGAAATTTATTTTGATTATTTTTAAGTCTTCTCTAACCGATAACCATTTATTCTCAAAACAATCAATTATTATTAATTCATTGTTTGATCCTCCTTTAAAAAATATTTTATAAACAAATGAATGCTAATAAATTGTCGGTTTGAAGTGTACTGACATTCAAAGTTTATGAAAATTATAATAAATATTAATTAATGTGACATTGTTGAATGTTGGGAATCAAACGATATTATCTAATCTTGGAATTATCTACGTTATTTTTTTTAACTAAAATTTGACAATTATATTTGCTGTTATTTTTTTCCAAAAATAAAAATTCATCAAGTACACAATAACATCAGGCGCGGTCCGAAGGGGGGGGTCACAGGGGACATGACCCCCCCCCAAAATCTAAGGTCAAATTGAAAAATCTCAAAAATTTGCCAAATAATAAAAGGAAATTTTATTCCAAATACCTATTTTTTATTAGTGTAGTGAGTGACCCCCCCCAAAATTTCAGGCTGCGACCGCGCCTGAATAACATGCTCTATCATTGAAATAAAAGTTTGTTATCGATGCGATTTTTGCGTTTCCAAATCACAACAATAACGCTTAAATTTTGATAATAAGAACTACACAGCTTCATATAACAGTTATTTCTAAACACAAAATGCCGTTGTATATATCCTTAAAATAAGTATATGGCTCAAAACAAATCTATAATAAAAAAATGCAATTTAAACCTTTGGCAAAAAATAATGAAATTAAAAGTTTGATTGTAGAACCTTGAAACCGCTAAAATGAGAGACGCATGTTTAAAAATGCGCATGTCACTTTTCCGTCAAAACGATTATACAAAAACATGAACCCACTGCTGACTACCCAATCTAAAGTTCAAATATTGTTGTTTCTCTTATATTCACAGGGTTTGGGAACACCTTCTTTGTCATTTTCAAAAGCGTTCAAGTGTAAAACGAATTATGATAATTAATCCCTGTGGTATATAAATAAAACTGTGGATTGATTTTATGTAAAAAAGTGTCAGACGAATCAGGTTTGCAAAAATGCTTGGTGTAAATAATGTATTAAACAAGGGTATAGTTTTAACATGTTCGATTGGAATAATTCTATCAATTTATGCCCTTTTTGTGGAAATGAAAATAGAACATGACAACGATTATGTTGCTTTGTGTGATATCAGTGAACATATGAGCTGTACTAAAGCGTTTGGTTCACCGTAAGTTATTCAAAAATTGATTCCAAAATTCGAAAAAAAAGTGTTACCCTCAACGAACTGCATTCATAAAGACGCTTATGGTCTCTATTTCCGAGCGTCTATAATCTGTACTCACGCTTGTTTTAATTTACAACTTTGATAAATCACAAATTAATAAAATATTTTTAACAAAAAAAATTGAACCGACTTCAAAAAATATGCACTAAAAAGTAAAAAAATAATAATTATTGTTATTTTTGGAGTCAGTGTCACATCGGAATTCTAAAGTAGCAATTTAAATCTTACATGTCTCTAGTTCTCGGAATAGATTTCATTTTGGCTGACACCGACTCCAAAAATAACAATATTTATTATTTTTTACTTTTTAGTGCATATTTTTTGAAGTCGGTTCAATTTTTTTGTTAAAAATATTTAATTTTTCTCTTTTTAGTATTAGATAAAGTATTGCAATGGGTAGGCTAAGTATGCGTGCCTTTGAAATTTGAGAGTTTCCCTCGATTTCTCCGGATTCCACCATCAGATCCTGACTTGGTTCCGATGGGACCACCTCGGAAGTGCACTCTTTCAAATAAAAAAAGAATTTTGCAAATCGGTCCATAATTGACGGAGAAATCGGTGAACATACATTAAAAAAAATATACAGTCGAACATAGAACCTCCTCCTTTTTTGAAGTCGGTTAATAAAATCGAAAAAAAGACAATGTTCTGACTTTCACAATGGAATATATTTTATTGTTATATTGGAAGTTTTTCCAGTTTTAAAAACTGCTTGCGCTAGTACTTATTTCCAGGTTCATTCTTTAGTCACAAATTCATAAATTGTCTCTATTTACCATTGATTGCTAGATCGTTTATCAACTCGCATCTTCAACGTTTGTAAAATATCTTTGTAGATATGGTAGGGGATTCGGAATACTGGGAAAATATTTCGGTGAAGAATCTCCGCTTAATGCACCCAATAGCTTGATTGGAATTTGCTTTTATTCTACTGTCGCATTTCTGTGTAAGTTGATCTATTTTTCAAGTGAAACTTTAGCTCGCAGTAAATCAGAATTTTCCGTTACGGAAAGGTGAGTAATCGGTACTCGCTCGAGCTCCTACCCCAAGGACCAGGTTTGAGATACACTGCCAAAACATTTATTATTTTTTAATTTACGAGCCTGTTTATGAATTTATGAAATAATAAAAAATATTTTTTTCTTTTAGCATTATTCAACTGCAGGCAAATTACGAAAGTTGTGATTGTTTTAAACATTTTGTCAAACATAGGGTCGGTCTATTTGGCTTACATTTTGTATTTTATTTTATACGATTTCTGTGTAGTCTGTGTTTCAACATATGTTGTGAATCTTGTTAACTTGGTACTTTCTATAGTCAAGTTTAAAATGTTGTCGAAGCCTAAATCAGATTAAGTAAAATAAAAATATGTGTGGATTAGTGATGTGCCGGATCGTTAAAAATGTATATCCGCGGATACGGATCTGAATACAGATATTTGGTTTCAAGATTCGCGGATACGAATCTTAACTTTCTTAGAGTACGCGGCGGTAAATATTGCACATCGACCTTTGGAAAGAGACTATCTGTTATGGGAAAAAGTTATTGACCTCTTTAAGAGTTAACTCTCATAACAGATTGTCTCTTTCCAAAGATCGATGTGCAATATCTCATTATAAAGATAGTTTTTTAGTACCTTTGAGTTATGTACTATTGGTATGGTACTCACTACGATAAATGTTGGCAATATAAAGGTGCCAAATACGATTTTAAAAAATAAAAAATAATCTGAAAGGAATTTAACAGTTTTTCATTATTACCTAATCATCTATATATTATATAAAATTTCATCTATGAATTCAAAATTAATAAGGTAAAAGATCCGCCAAAAACTAACGGATGCGGATCTTTTTTCTCCCTCGGATATCCGCGGGTACGAATATCTGGCACATCACTAGTGTGGATTACTGTATTAATTGAAATCGACTTTATAATTAGGAATTTAACGAAATTCCTCAATTTTTAAAAATAATCAGTTCTATGTACTCAAAATGAAAATTGAAAAAGAAAAATGAACCTTTTTATACATCTCTGATTACTCTAGTCATGTACTCCACTGTTTGCGTCTGGTACCTCAAAACTTAGAAACCGTTGAACCGATTTGAAAAATTATTTTACTGTGCCGACGAAATGGGGATGCAAATAATCAGACGGTGCTTGAAGCTTTAATGTAGAAACTACATCACAATTAATTTTCCTGTTTTTTGAAAACATGACAGGGTTTGGCAAAAAAAAGCCAACAATGTTTTCAGCAGCTATTGGATTATAAAAATATTTTTTTACATATTTTTACATAAAACAACTATTTTTGTAACAGTTGATATTCATTATTTATTTGTAATAATTTTAAAATACAAAAATAAACATTCGCTAAGAAACAACAATATTCTTTAATAGCTCAACACTAAACAGTAGGCCCTCTATATCCACCTACCTAAAATCGTGAACTATTTAAGCCCTAAAGTTTTGCATATACTCAACTGAATTTAAACGTATTTTTTTATTGTAATGACAAAATGAAAATTAAAACATATGTACGCACCTATCAAAATGAGTGTGTTTCATAAATTCAAATCTTTGATTAACATCTGATTAGAACTCTTCAATAAATAAAATTATCGACAAATTTTTCAGACAATATTATATTAACAAAAAATAATTAATACATTAACGTTTCAATCCGGATTTGGACCTTTTTCAGAACTGATCTAAAAAATATAAAAAATAATTAATATTTAATTTCTAATTCGCTTTATATAAATAATAGTATAAAAATATTTTGATACTATTAATAATTTTGAAAGAATTTTTATATAAAGCGAATTAGAAATTAAATATTAATTATTTTTTATATTTTTTAGATCAGTTCTGAAGAAGGTCCAAATCCGGATTGAAACGTTAATGTATTAATTATTTTTTGTTAATATAATATTGTCTGAAAAATTGGTCGATAATTTTATTTATTGAAGTGTTTCATAAATGTTTACGCGTGTTTCAACCGGCGCGACGGACGTCAAATTCCGCAGATACGGGGGTCTACTGTATATATTATTTTACATTTTACTAGTTTCAAACAAACGGTTGTAGCTCGTCATGTCTGTCAGCTTGAAAACTTCTTTTAATGGCAACGCACGGATATTGTTGTCTCCAAATACTGACCTAAGTAATGATCAAACAGTTTAGTTAAATTAAACGTTTTAATTTGGCAACCATGGTTCCACAGCATAGCTAATTTTCGAAAGTGAAGGACAACATCGCGCTACTCTACTACGACATTTCCATTGTTCATCTATTACAAATTCTAAGATTCTAATCTGAAAAATAACAGTATAGTACGCGCCACGAATCTAAAAGGCTCGGAAGTTAGATGCGAATGCGGGCTTGCGCTTGTATGGACAGTTGAAAAACTACAAACTCGCAACTCAACAAAACTAACATAGCAATAACAACTTGACAATAGCGTACTCGATTGTACTTTAAAGTAGGAAAGTGACAAAGGCAACGAGCGATTACGGCCAATCACCGACGAGCGCACGTTCCGTGCAGGTAGCTGAGTTGTGGTGGGAGTATCAACGGCTCTAAAATGTGCCTTTGCGACGCTGTTTGTGACTAACTTCCGAACCTTTACGATCCGTGGCGCGTACTATACTACTGAATTCCGCGCATGGAGAGGGAGATTCCGCTAATCTCCTTTTGGACATTTCGAAGTTTTTCACTTTTGAAGCAAAGTATTCATTTAAGGAAGTACCCTCGATAAATGAATTAACAAACAGAAAATTACGAAAATTTACAAATATGTCAAAACCTTTTCAAAAATGACTCAGTAAAATTTTTGTGATTTTTGGTTGACTTTGAAAAAAGATATTGACAATTTTATTTCGCTGCACTTAACATGGAGTCTTATGGAAATCTGTGATTTTGACGCACTCCATCATTTATTACGTTGGAATTGACAAACAGATTTTGATAAAATTTTCAGGAAATATAAACGAATATTCTATGAACATTTTTCTTTTTTCAAAACGTATAAAGCTTGCTTATGTTAATAGAAATAACTAAAACAAAGCCGAGCTTTTTAGCAATTCATAAACATGGCTACACCGCAATATTATAGTTTGTGGCGCGTCATTCAAAGGTAAGTTACGAAACTGCAGCAGTTTTGATATCGTAAAAACATACGTAAATTAAGTAAATGCTAAAGGCATAGTATTCCAAAAAAATGATAGTATATTATTATATCCAAAATGACAGGAAAAAAGAAAAGCATTTTCATAAATTAATGCGAATTTGACACCGCGTGCTGACTTATGCTGCGTACATAAGCACTTGTAACTATGGCAAGGCATGCGGTATTGCCAAATTATATACTACTTTATTCAAGTAGAAGACTGAAATTCTTTGACTTACTGCGTACCGAAGGTACTTCCTTAATATTACTATGGAAAAAGTATCATAAAGTGTAACATCTGATCAGATAACTCACATGTTCATCAGATATTTGATCACAAAAACTGATATCAAGTAATTTAAGATTTTTGCACATCTGTAACGCCTTCTCACAAGCCACTGAAGTTATTCCCTGAAGACCCAATAAATCCAGCTGTTCAAGTTTGGTGCAGTAATCCAATACTGGTAACACATCAAAATCCGTCAACCCTCTCAATGCTGCAAGTACCAATTTACGAACATTCAAACAATTCTTTGCAAAGTGAAGCAAACAATCTGCTGGTATACCGACTCCAAGACTAAAAGAAAATACATTTAATTGAACACAGAAGATAAACAGCTATGATATAGTGTCCTCAGAGGACACTTGTATATCGTAATTACCACCATCCAATATCCAATTCTTCGATCTGGTGACATTTCGCTAATGCATGCAGACCCAACGGACTTAACGAATAAGATTTCCAAAAATCAACCGAAATTATATTAGGATTGTTTACAGACAATGCATAAGCGACATCGTCCATTGCAGCGATATGTCCACAAGCACCTAAATTAAATGATGATATAAATAAAATGAAAAACAAAATGATTCATCAATTTTTTTAAACAATATATCATACCTACACTGAGATGTTTAATATTCGTATTTGACCTAAGAATGTTTATTAAGGGTGGACCTTCAATAGTTGCTCTATATAAATCTAACCTTTCTAATTCAGTCAACAGAGATAAACTGTTGAAACCAATTTCAGACGCAGTGTTGCAATTTCTTAAACACAATTCTGAAATTAATTAAAATTTTTATGAAATACCATTCGAACAATTCCTATGGTAACAGCGCTAGTATCATCATATACAGATTGTATCAAATCAAAACAGTCCATAGAACTTCTGTGTGTAAGACAGAGACGATATTATATAAAGCACTAAAGCAGTAAGTAAGAATGAGATAAATGATCGCTAATAGCTAGTTACTGTGGTTATACAATCTGATAGTATCGCCCTTGTTTTCTATACAGTAAAAATCACAATTTTATCAAATGTCAGTATTCACTAGTGAAATTATTGATAAAATGGCTATTTATACTGTTCGGGAAAAAATCCAAATAATTAAATGGTTTTATGGTGGTAATTCAACCGCCAACATAATAAATTTATTTGTAGTTGTTTTAATTGATAAATTGGTAAAAAGATTTACAGTGTACGTAATTATTTATTTACGTAACCACAGTAACTATATTAGCGATCATTTATCTCGCTCTTACTTACTGCTTTTATAGATCTTTATATATCGTCTCTGTCTTACACACAGAATGTCCTATGGACCGTTTTGATTTGATACAATCTGTATATTAATACGCTAAGGTTTAAGATGTTTGCCTCCCTTTTTAGAAAAAACCACACAATTTCTCCACATAAATTATGTATCATTTTACAGATAATTGCTTGCTCTACTGACATTGACAACTAAACAATTTATTATTGCTATTGTTTTTGTAAATTAATTAAACTCTGAACAAAGTCTGCCATCTGACGGCGTAACGTTATCACTTCGATCTGTCATCTGACTTTCATATTGTGAATACTGCATACTGCCATCTGACGGGCAACGCTGAACAACGCTTTTGCTACTTGCGCCTCTATATAACAATTTTGGTACAATATTTCTTTTACAACAAAAAGTAGAACGTTATAAGCAGTGTGCAAAATTAGAAACGAATTGAATACCTGCAATCATATTTAAAAAATAATTTTGTAAAGTGATAATTATTATACTTATTTAGTGCAAATAATTCGCACAGGTCACGCTAGTAACTTAAATTATGTTTATTTTCAAACAGTTCGAGATAGAAGATGTCTGTTCGTGAGTGTTTACGGTAGCGGTACTTAAAAAATAGTCACCTTTTAATCTGAAACAGTGTCTTGAAATATCTTTTAAACATTGATTATTTATAAATCTACAACAATTTAATTTCAGATGAGTCATATGTGCCCCGCAATTACGAATAAATCTACAACAGAAACAATAATTATCATTTCATATCGATTTGTTTTTTAGAATCATTTTCAATAAAAGAAAAATTACTGTGAAAAATCACTTGGTGAGATTTTATCTTGAACTCCACACCACGACAAATCCAATTTTTGCAAATATCGGCATCGATTTGTGAATGATTTTAGTGTGTTCCTGCTCACTCGGTACCAGTATGGTTGTAAGCTTATACTCGTAAATAATAAAGAATCGGTAGCTACATCATAAAATCTTTTATTTACCAAAGCACAACGTGCTAACGATAAGATATCTAAATAACCGAGAATCTTTATTATTGTTTCATCCTAAAAATGTTTCAGAATTGTACTAGATTTTCACTAAAATGTTTCTATTAATGATGTAACGAATATTCGCATATCTTTTGGCATTCTCAAAATTCATGTGAATGTTAATATAATTTTTTTTTTGACGTGATAACGTCTTATAAATTGATGAATCACCAATATTATAAATTGATAAAACACCGGCTGCATGTACGAAACAGTGTAACGCGTAACGTTCCGCCTGACCCTGTGCGTGCTTTTCTCGAAAACGGCCCTAACGATTTGGATGAAATTTACTGAAAAGGGATTTTGGGGGGCAAAAAATCGTTTTAGCTAGGTCTCATCTCTCGAAAAAATCGTTTTCTTACAAATTTTATCATTATAAAAATCAATTTTTTGACGTATGAAAATACTTAAATATTGTAAGTAGGTTTTGGAATTTTATATAAACATTGAAACAATTGTTTTCAAAATATTATGACAGTTAATCTTTGAGACTTAAAATAAATACGAAAGAAAGAAAGTTAAAAAAAAAACAATTATATTATAGGTGGTGAGTAATTTTAATAAATAGAATTACCTAACCTAAATTTGAAGCAAAAGATGCAATATCATAGATTCGAATTATTATAATTATTATATAAATTTAGGTTATGTATTACGGAATACGTTATCACGTAAAACTATCGTCCGTAAACCGACTTTACAGACAACCAATTTTTTTTATTAGGTCTTTTCATACTCGTTTAAAAAAAAAATAACACGTATTTTTCGCAAATATATCTTGTCAGCCTTTACTTTAACACTAGGTGATAAAACTTTAGATTTAGTATTAATGGTCAACCTAGTACCCAGAACCACTATAAATGCGTGCGTGCGACTTGCGCAGCCAAGCAGCTGCCAAATTTTAAGCTTGGACAAATGACGCTAGATTTGAAAACTGAATATTCGCGTTCGCGAATATCTAAAAATTGACATTCGTTACATCACTAGTTTCTATTGTAATACTTACAGGAAGAACAGAAAATGAGCCCGACGGTGGTGAATTCAATTCTTCCTCTATTCGTTTTTTACTTTCATTAAATAAATTATCTAAATACTTAGGATCTAATGTCGACGGTTCTGGTGATACCGTAGCGGTAATACCAAGACTTAGCAGTCTTTTCGATAACGGACAGTTAGTGAAGTTATCGTGTAATAATGGAACTGGCCGCAAAGTGCCAACTAACATTACGGCATCGATTTCTGTATGATAGTTTAGTAAACTTTGATTGAACTCGAGCCGAATCCAACTAAAATAATAATTATTTATAAATCTATATTCTCTTAAGGTTATACGCCCGATAGAGCAATGTATAGATAATACGCTGAAATTTTAATATGTTAATTATGGATATCTCATACATTCAACTGCATTTTTTAAAAAACATTGACCGTCTAGTTTTCAAGTTATTAATTATTAAAAATGCGATTTTTAACACAGTGATAAATGAGAAGACTGACCGGAAGTGTATATAAAAATAAGATTAAACCAAATTGGCTATAGACAAATTTTTAAAAAACTGATTATTCGAAAGTTTGACTCCTTTAGATAACGTAAAAATTTAAAAAACTATACTTTTCCGTGCAGTTTTGGAGAAATATTAAATAAAAATTTTCGAAACAACTCTCAAAATCTCTATTTTCTAGATTTGAATTATGTCACCATGAAAACCAGATTACACGAAAAGTTTTTCATAAATTTTGTTTTTATTAAATAATTTTTTTGACGTAGCTAATAACTAAAACTTGAAAATTGGATATTTTCTCATTTACCAAGTATTAAAAACTGCATTTAATATCCAATAACTCAAAAACTATACGTCTAACGGTTCAAAGGTTTTTAAAACCAAAACGTAAGATAAAATCATTCGTGTACACTGGACTTAATTAAATATACTGTTTAAGTCACAACTTTATGATATTATGTCAAATGTTTAAATATTATTTCTTAAATATAAAAAAATAAAGCTATGATCAACAGGATATAATATTTCCATAAGAAATAATAAATTTACCAAGTCATATAACATTTTTTTGTAACAACAAAATACGGACGCAGTTTTTACTAATCGGTCGAGAGCGTATAACCTAAATTGACAGAATACAGTAATAAAACTGAATATACTTAGTTGGGAAATTTGTTGGATTTATGTCCGGACAAAATTCTCTCGCAGCCGGGCTCGTTTTCATCGGTGCTTTTTCCCATAATGGTATCCAGACTCCTTTGTCTGACGTACACCAAATTCGAACAACAGCGCCAGGATTATAAGTCTCGTAAATATAGATTTGAAACGGGTACACGGAGTGTTCAAATACTAAATCTAAGAAAAAAGTATCGAAACAAAAACTGCATTTTAAAAATGTTACGTTAACAACATACCGATATAGTCTTCGCCGATAACTTCCTGTTCATTTTGGGGCATATATTCCGTTTGTCGTGACGGTGCCTCATTCCACCAATTACCATAAGTTCTCTACGCGAATATTAAACCAATTGTAAAAATTGTTACACAATGCAACATGAAAATAAATACTTACTAGAACAAATGTTTGTGGAAAGTCTCCATAGTTAGGAAATTTACTTGGTTTTCCGATAATATTATAAGCCGTATAAGATATGCTAATATCACTTCCATACTGTGAACTAAAATCCAAAACATCCCTGACATATTGCTTTATTAAATAAAGATTTGGCTGTTCTAAGATTTTATTTTTATTGTTAAGAATATCATCATATTCTATTTGTTCACCCATTGCGGACTCCGCTGACTGCCAAATCCTAATTGATTGCATTACAAATTCTTAATTAAATTTAAGGATTATCAGGTTATTTTATACAAATTTGACATTTGTATTTCCCTTGTTACGAATAATTTTCAAATTTCAAGGTTGTCAACAGCTGGAACTTAAAACTTTTAAATAAAAGTAAAATTTGTGAAACCCAGTTTCCGAATTATCTTTTCATAAAATGGAGTGCATTTCGACGAAGAATTTAGACAAACTGAGTTTTTTATTTTTATAATTTCAAAATTATTCTTGGATTTTTTTATAAAAAATAGAGAAAAAGTTAGACACATTTCTTACAGATGGGAACACTGTTAAACAGCTGTGTTTGGTAATAGATAACCTTAATTTGCAATGTCAGCAAATAAAAATGACGCATTTGACATTTGAATAACAAAAATGCGTATTTCTTGCTTTAAAGTTATTTAAATATTGTGACTGTGAAAAAATGAGTGATGTAAATAATTTTGTAGAAGATGCGTTACAGGCATCAACTTTAGCGATACAGTTTGATACAAAAGGCAACCAGGAAGCTGCTGCTGCTTATTATTATCGTGCCGCTGCTAGTTGTTTAGAAAAAGCGGCTCAAAATACTGATAATCCACAGAATTCAGCTGCATGGCTTGAAAAAGTTGATGAATACAGATCAAGAGCCACAAAACTAGAAGCTGTCCACGATGCTCGACATCAAAGCGTGTCACAAAATGAAAATGAAAAAATCTTATCGAAAATATTCTTTTTATTTACCCAAGGCTTGGATGCCGACGAAGCCGGATCGAAGGAAGAAGCTATTGAATTTTATTCTCAAGCTGTTGAAATGTGTTTGACATTTAGAGGTGACGACATTCAAACAAAATCCAAGATCAGTAAAGTGGCGAATAAAGCTTTAACTAGAGCTGAAGAATTGAAAGGAATAACTGCGACTATGGAAGATGTTGTCGATGACATTTCAAAGATGTCTGTGCAGCCTGGTTCATCGAATCAAACTCAGCAAACAGTTAACGGTAAGACAAGTAAAATTTTCTGTAAGAGGATGACGATGTGCTGTGTTATTTTTTAATTTTTATTACCGATAGCGGTCCCGCCCGGTTTCACCCGGGTGTAAAAGAACGAATGGGGAAGGGAGGAACATGAGTACACACATTCATCTTAGTTTACCGAGATGAATGTTGTGTCCAAATTTCATGATGATCGGAGTTACCGTTCAAAAGTTTTTGTCGATAATAAGCAGTATTTATACTTTTTTTAACTAATAATTTTTTTTTAATTAATTAAATAAAAATGAAATAAATTTAAATGTAAGCCTTAGAAGAAAGCAATGTAGAAAATAAAAAAAATAAATAAAATTATATTCGCCCAACGTAGGGCTCAAACCCACGACCCTGATATTGACAGTCGTGTGCTCTACCGATCGAACTAGCCGGCGTTGTATTCTTACAACGCTAATATGAGTATATTTAGTTAGTGCATTTCACCTGAATAGAAGCTTATTTTTGAGATACATTTGGAACATTTTTCATCAATGCTCCGCTCCTAATGGTCGTAGCCTGATTTTATATAGCCTATAGCCTTCCTCGATAAATGGGCTATCCAACAAAAAAAAATTTTTCAATTTGAACCAGTAGTTCCTGAGATTAGCGCGTTCAAACAAACAAACAAACTCTTCAGCTTTATATATTAGTATAGATATCGTTATTATTTGCCGGTAACCAATAATTATTGGCTATGTGGTATCAGCTACGTTCCAACCTCTCTGCAAACTGTAATATTATCGTCACAGTCATGCGCACTAGCTAAAATGCGTTCCAACTGAGATATGGACGGTTATCGAACCGTCCTTTAAGCATTCCAACCCAATTTGTGACGGTTTCAAAACTATAATTTCGGTACTTGTTAGTTATCGTCGTCTATGAAGTCTGTTTTTACAGTGAAAAATGTGAGACCGGCGTTACATCGCGGATCGAGCGCACATTTACAAGTAACAGGTGGTCAAGAAACGTACACGGAAGAAGAGAAACGCGTGCTGTTAACAACTTCGTGTATAAACGCGAGAGAATATGTGCCTTTTATGGCAGTTGATCTATCGGAAAAATTTCAATTTGCCATATCGTTCACCGACAAAAGTGGGCCTTTACAATTAGCTCCAAAACAAAAAAGAAATTTCGTAAAGTGGGTTCGACCGGATGAAATATGCTTAGAACCAAAAATGATCTCGGGTCAATTTGTCGATTGCTTTAGTATTAAACAAACCGTAAGTGAAATGGGTAATTATACACTTTCACGGTCACCTGGTTTCTAGAAAATCGAAAAATAGATGGATTTCAATGATTTCGGTCTCAAAAAGTTCCATATTACGGCAGATTTATGAAAAAAATTAGTTCACCCCGGAATTACAATTCGCATACCCATTTATCGTTCACCCCGGAATTGTTTTTTTAAAAACTCCACATTTGCCCCTTTATCGTTCACCCCGGAATTACAATTCGCATACCCCTTTATCGTTCACCCCGGAATTACAATTCGCATACCCGTTTATCGTTCACCCCGGAATTGTTTTTTTAAAAACTCCACATTTGCCCCTTCCCGTTTCACTGCGAGACAATTCGCATACCCCTTTATCGTTCACTCCGGAATTACAATTCGCATACCCGTTTATCGTTCACCCCGGAATTGACGTCAGAAACAGTTATAAAGAATTATATGTAGAAAGTCAATTTTTTTTGCATTTAAAGTCATGAAACTGTGAGAAATATTGATTTTTTCAATTTTCGTATTTTTTTCCATAAATCCGCCTTAAAAACGAAGATTTTAAAAAAAAATTCATCGAAATCGGATGACCGCGAAAGTGTATAATTACCGTGAAATGATTTCAGCTCTTATCGTACCCACAAAACAAAAGCGAGCTTTGATGATTTGTTTTTTAGGTTATATCGGATTGTTCTTTTGTGGCTTCGTTAGCAGTAAGTGCTTTGTATGAAAAGCGTTTTGGCAGACATCTTATAACTTCCATTATATACCCTCAAAATCGTAATCGAGAACCGGTGTATAATCCGTACGGGAAATACATGATAAAATTACATCTTAATGGCGTGCCCCGTAAAGTGATAATCGATGATTTATTGCCACTTGGAAGAGATAATCGGCTGTTATGCTCGTACTCAAGCAAACGCGACGAATTTTGGGTTTCGTTCTTAGAAAAAGCGTACATGAAAGTTATGGGCGGCTACGATTTTCCAGGATCGAATAGTGTAAGCCGAATAATTTAAAATTAAAACTGGTACAAAACAAATATTTTCTTAAATATAAAATTTTTAGAACATAGACTTACACGCGTTGACAGGCTGGATACCCGAACGGATAGCGATAAGTACGAATACAGAAATCTTCAATGCCAACTTGTTCTTTGATATGCTAGAAAGCCGGTTAGCAAAGGGCGATGTACTCGTTACTGTTGCAACTGGTGACTTATCCGATGCAGAAGCTGATCGAACCGGGCTTGTTTCGACACACGCATATGCGGTGTTTGATGTTAAAAATATTGATGTGAGTTTGATGTGATTTTTTTTATAATTCGAATGAGTAATCAGTGTCTGAGAACATTCCATTTCGGTTTAGAAGGTACTGAATGCAGGGCCGGATTTCCCATAAGGCAATGTAGGCTCGCGCCTAGGGCGGCAAATTTTTTAGGGGCGGCAAAAATCAGAGTTGATTAAAATATATGTGTTTGAAAAAATATAAAATCAAGTCAAATTTTTTTTTTGCAAACACGTAATTCAATAACTAAATTTTTTCAAGCTAATATTGATTTTTTTCCAATTTTCAATTTGAATTTCCCGCTGAGAATTAGCTTAATACCAACCTCCATGCAACTGACATGAAAAAAAAAACTCAGTGAGACCTCAATTAGGCTTTTGAAAAAAAAATAATTATCGATTTTTTTATTGTATTTTAAAATTTTATTATAAATAATATTGATAATCGATGCGAAAAACTTTCAAAAAACTTTTTTTAAATTAATTATAAGCAATTTAAAATTGATAAAATATTAAAAAAAATCACGTGACTGCAAACGCACTAAAAATTATTGTTTTTGACAGTTGTGACGTCATAATGGTAAAATGTATATACGCAGTATACTATCAATGGCTTCTACATGTGTATTGACTAAAACATTATGACGTCACATTATGTTCGGGAAATGTCGGCGCGTTCTCGGAACTGGGTACAAAAATTTATTTTTAATTTGATATAACTTTTGAATTATAACGAAAATAAAAAAAAGAAAAATAGTTTTGTTATAAAACTTATATACGATCTTTCCATTTTTGACAAAAAAAAATTTCATTCAAAAGCCCAATTAGAAGGGCGGCACAATTTACTCTGTCTAGGGGCGGCCAAATTGTAAATCCGGCCCTGACTGAATATTAAACGAATCTTTATATCAGACTGTTCTGTTAGCAAACTAAAAATGTAAAATAATAGCTCGATATTCTTTGTTTTTGTCGCTCTCAAGAGCTTCAGGGTCGCACTGTTAATATTTTTTTAAGAATACTATACTACTAAAGGCTGTTTTAGTTATTATTCAATAAATAATTATTTATTTTAAGGGTTTGCGCTTACTTTTGATAAAAAATCCTTGGTCGCATTTGCGTTGGAAAGGCAATTATTCCGAACTGGATACTCAACATTGGACCCCAGAACTCAAACATAAACTTAATTACGATCCCAAAAGTGCAGCACAATTTGATAACGGAGTGTTTTGGATCGATTATGCCAGCGTATTACGTTTTTATGATGTTTTCTATTTGAATTGGAATCCTGAACTTTTTAATCACACATACGCTATACATCAGTAAGTTATAGTGTCGAATTTTGAAATGTTATTTTTTGAAGTGAAAACTTCTTTAGCGGCGTTGTACACTTTTTTTTGTAATGGGTAAAAAATGTTAAACTCGCGTCAGGACACGTGACCTGATCGAAAATTCGTAAGACGAAAACTTTTGTACACTTTTTTTGTAATGGGTAAAAAATGTTAAACTCGCGTCAGGACACGTGACCTGATCGAAAATTCGTAAGACGTTAATATTGAAGTTTTCACTTGTGCCGGCACTCCCGGAGTGCAATTTTTTTTTTAAGTTTGCGTGTTCAATATTTACGATTTTAGGTCATGGCATGCAAGAACGGGGCCTATTAAAGACGCCTACACCATAGGGGATAATCCTCAATTTTCTCTTGAAGTGGAATCATCGACAGGAGCCATTTGGATTTTATTGACGAGGCATATCACTCAAATTGAAGATTTTAAAGAAAATAGAGAATATATTACAGTGCTCGTGTACAGAAATAATGGTCACAGAGTTTATTATCCATGTATGTTTTTGTTAAACTATTCAATTAATTTGTGCTCTTTGTTAAATTAGTTTAGGTGCTTGGGGCGACTAATTTTCTGTAACATCGGGACCCTTTTTAATTAGGATCTTAATATCACGTATTTACTTAAATATTTGAAAGATATATATTAGATATCGTGTCCATCGAGATAATTATAAATAAAAAAATCGCAGGATTGTGGACAAATATTAGATTTATTAATTTATTAACTCTACCAAGATGTATGTTAGATTTCCATTCGTCAAGAATTTATCCTACAAGATCAACAGACTATTTTCTAACACAAATATCAAGTTGGTGTTTTATAACTTAAATAAATTAGACAGGTTATTCACAAGTCTTAAAGATAAAACACCTATTTTACATCAATCTAATATCATTTACAAAATACCTTGTGAATGTAGTAAGTGTTATGTGGGGCAAACAAGACAGTTACTGAAACATAGAATTTACCAACACAAAATGGACTGTAGAAACATAAATTTATTAAGTGATAATAAGACCGCGTTGTCATCTCATCATTTCGACACTGGACATAAATTTCTATTTAACGAAGTTCAAATACTAGATAAAGAGTCAAATTGGAAGAAACGTAATATCAGTGAAATGTGTTTTATTAGAAAAAACAATTCTATTAATTATAGAACAGACACTCAAAATTTAAGTGGTCAGTACAACTATATTATGAAACTGAACTAACTTTCGAATTTTTAATTTATTTTTATTTTTATTGTTTAAAAAAATTTATACATTACTTGTTGCCATATTTTTGTC
This sequence comes from Xanthostigma xanthostigma, assembly GCA_963575645.1. Lineage (NCBI taxonomy): Eukaryota > Metazoa > Arthropoda > Insecta > Raphidioptera > Raphidiidae > Xanthostigma > Xanthostigma xanthostigma. The sequence continues at coordinate 1,698,473 of OY754469.1, read as the reverse complement.
TTATGTACCTTAACTTTTGTTAATTGCTATGGTTAGTAATTAATGTTTATTTTCATAATTATTGTTTTAATAATTTTCAACTTGTACTTGAAAAAGTCTAAATTTTATAGACGAAACGTCGTACAATTAATAAATCTAATATTTGTCCACAATCCTGCGATTTTTTATTTATAATTTGAAAGATAGGTACTCGAAGATGTCCCAAAAGTAAGGAAATAATTTTGAGGGCATATAACTTAAACAATTAGGCCAAGCTATAGGGATTTAAAACAGCGTTCTCGTGACATAAAGACTAGTAGCAAACCGATTGTGCGATGATATAAAAGATAATAAGCAGATGAATAGGTATGTGTTTTTCAGTCTAGTTTCCGGTCCATTTGTTAGTTATCAACAATTTATTGCAAAAAAAAAACGCGAGTTTTGTCTTTTTTTGCTTGACGGAGCTATGAATTTTCGAAAAAAACACCTAATTTTCCGGTTTTTCCTAAATTTTTCAGGACCTAATTATCCGATTGAGACGTTCAACCTCTCATTCTGTAGATATTTCAATTCTCTACAAACCATTTCATTGGGGCATTCCGATTGCTCCATTAGTTTCAAAGTTACAAGCAAAAAAAGACAAAAATCGCGTTTTTTTTGCAATAAATTGTTGATAACTAGCAAATGGACCGGAAACTCGAGTGAAAAACACATACCTATTCATCTGCTTATTATCTTTTATATCATCGCACAATCGGTTTGCTACTAGTCTTTATGTCAAGCAAAAATGCTCTACAGCTTGGCCTAAATTAGTAACTTGGTATAGTGCGTTCACCAATAGTGGTGGTATAAATGAACACACTGTACATTTCCGAGACAAATACGGCATAATTATTTTTAGTAGGTTGTATATTATACAGGTGAGTCAGACCACCCGTATCAGTCGTTTTTTTCGAAAACGGTTAGTCGTAGAGAGTTGTGTCAAAAATCTGTATTATAAAAGCCTTAATGAAGAATCGAATGGTGATATTTTTTCCCCCCGGAAAGGTCGGCTTCCCTGTTAGTTTGCTCTGAAATGTTCAGAACTCCGGAATATTAAATGGCACTATAGGTCGAAAGTAGTATTGTTGAAAAGATCTTTAAAAAATAAGCAAGTTTTGTAGGACATTTTTTTTTTGTTACTGCCACCCCTATTAAGTATTATTCGTTTGAAATTATTAAATTAACATGTAAGAATAACAAACTTAATTGTAAAAGTTGGCATTTAAAATCTAGTTACCTAATTAAACAATGTCACAAATGTTCAAACTGTCTTCAATTTACTTCTAAACACTGCAGAGCTCTTCTAGATATGTTATGAGTACCTGGAAGTATTTTCCGACAAAAAAAAAACAATTGCAATTATTGAAAACTTATTGTGACATTGTTTAATTAGGTAACTAGATTTTAAATGCCGACTTTTTTGTTATTCTGACATGTTAATTTAATAATTTCAAACGAATATTACTTAACAGGGGTGGCAGTAACAAAAAAAAATGTCCCACAAAACTTGCTTATTTTTTAAAAATCTTTTCAACAATACTACTTTCTACCTATCGTGCCATTTAATATTCCGGAGTTCTGAACATTTCAGAGCAAACTAACAGGGAAGCCGACCTTTCCGGGGGGAAAAAATATCACCATTCGATTCTTCATTAAGGCTTTTATAATACAGATTTTTGAGACAACTCTCTACGACTAACCGTTTTCGAAAAAAACGACTGATACGGGTGGTCTGACTCACCCTGTATATTTGAAAATTGTCTTTCAGATGATCCGTCACCTTATATTGATGGAATTAAAATAAATAGTCCACACTATTTATGTAAAATCATATTGAGTCCGACTGCACCAAAAAAGTATACTCTGGTGGTATCTCAATATGAGAAAATGAATACAATAAATTATACATTAAGAGCTTACGGCACTTGTCCGTTCGTATTGAATAAAATATCTAATCCATACGTGCATGTTAAAGAAGTTACCGAGGAATGGACCGATGAGAATGCTGGAGGCTGTCGGAATCACGGCACATTTGTTAAAAATCCAAGATTCAGAGTTAATTTGGAAGGTCCGCAGAACGATAACAAAGTTTATCTTGAACTAAAAGGACCGAAGCAATATTCCGTTGGAATGGATATAACAATAACAAAAGTTAACGATGAAGGCATTACAGCACCGTTTAATACAAAATCAACTGGGTCTTATAGGTAAGCAGAATTTATCGATTTGAATTTCCTACTTACAGCTTTGTAAAGTTGTAAATTATCTGTTTTTTTAGACCTGGCTTCGTTTACATTGAATTGGAAAACATACCAGCAGGCAGTTTGGATGTTATACCGTCTACGTATTTACCAGGCCAGAAGAGTCCATTCTTTTTGAAAATAAAGTCGTCGTGCAAATTTAATTTAGCTAAAGTACAGTAAAATTTTGTTATTTTGCTAATCCGTCCTGCCGAAATTTTATTTCAGGAAAAATAATAGCATTAAAACCTTTGCAGTTATGTTGCCATAACTGCAAAGGTTTTAATGCTATTATTTTTCGTGAAATAAAATTTCGTTTTGTGTACATACCAGTGGCGGATTTACAGATTTGCCGCCTGTAGGCTTTTCAATTTTTGCCGCCTCTGAATCAATAAAATTCCAACTTTATGATTTGTTCTCCATCATCCTCGTTACATCAACTTTTCCCGTATGGTTAGTATCATTGAGAACAAGGTACCGTGTCAGATCCTTGATTATTTTAGTGAGTATTTTTTACGCATAAGAAATAATTTTCTGAAATTGAATTTGACAATTTTGCTGCAGCAATCATGATTAGACCATCGATATTATATCAAGATCGAGTTGTGTAAGCAGATCTCATAATAATTAGGTAGGTACATGGAGAAAAAATTATAGTAAATATCAGTGAAGAAAATATGTAAAAATAACTAAATTTCGATTATAATATCGAATCGCTATTGCAATATTCTAAAAATTCATGATGATCATTAAAGTATATTTTAAAAAGCGTTTGGCAATTGTTCATGTAGAGATGCTGAAATATTTAGTATTTACCAGTGTATATAGGACTATATTTCGATTTTTGTTAAATATTTTAATTTCTCTTCAATTTTCAAAATTCGTATTTTGTGTGTATAATAATTCTTTTTTTAATTTTGTAAATCGAAATAAAAAAATGTATAAACTAAATCTGCCGCCCCTTAAAATTTGCCGCCCTAGGCTTCAGCCTACTCAGCCTGCTGGTAAATCCGCCACTGGTACATACTTTTATCATTTTAAGTGATAAAAGTTTCTAGTCTATTGATATTTTGATAGTTCTGCACCGTTGTTTTTAAAGTTTTATTTAATGTTTTAAAAAGTTGAATACAGAATAAATATATTGATCGTTTAAAAGTATTTTTTGTCAGTTTAAATATTTTATATTTTTTTATATAATATTTATTGTATATATATAATAAATAATTATACATAATAAACACGTTAAGTATATTGAAATTATTTATTCATAAATTAGTTTCTACTATTATTCAAATTTGACGAGACACGGCACAATTTTTATATTACCTTTCCCAACATCGGGAACTTAAAAAGTATCTTTGTGAAAAATATAATGAAAAAAAAATACGATCTCCTCCAAAGTGTAATCTTAATATATAAAAATTACGTGTCACATGTTTGTCCGCGATGAACTCCTAAGCTACTGAACCGATTTTAAATTTGATTTGCACACCGTGTGCAATTCGACCCAACTTGAAAGATAGGATAGCTTACATTTCAATTTATAGTCGCAATATTATTTTATTGCAAATTATTTGTCTATTCCTTGACAGTCATAATACAACCATATAAGATGGCGAACCTGTTGACTGGATTGAGTGAATATTCAATAGATGGCGCAACGAACTTAACAACCATATAAGATGGCAATACCTGTTGACTGGATTGAGTGAATATTCAATAGATGGCGCAACGAACTTAACAACCATATATCTAGATCGAGGATGTAAAAAAACTGAATATCGTTTAAAACTGCTCGGCATGACGGCGCAGCCGGAGTGCTCGAAATAGAGCAAGTGTTTTAAAGACCAGTTATCCACGAATACTTTACGCTATTTTTTTTCGAGTACCACGGCGCAGCCGGAGTGCTCGACATACACACATATACGCCCATGTATATTTTAAAATAGCTAGCAATTAATAAAATAGATAGATAGATGTTCCAATTAAATTGTTTTATTATTTCACTTTATACGTAGCGAAGCACGTACAGGGCCGCTAGTATTATTTAAAAATTTATTTTTAGTTAAAATAAAGTTTAAAAAAAAAATAAAGTTGCATTTCATATTTCAAAAATTACTATATTATGTATAACAATATAAAGACAAGAATACAAAGATAATAGTCAATACAAAATATGACTTTTATTACAAATAAATTAAGCATAATTATTTTAAAATCACAAATCAATTTTAAGAAGCTTCCACGGCGATTTTCTTTGGTTTTATCCGTTCTTTTTTCGGAGACGTTCCTGGAACTAGAAAAATTATTTTAATAGCAAATTGTACGTAAAATTGGGAATATTTTTGTTTAGTCGTTTGGTTACCTTCAGTTTCAGCAGGTTCGTCTGTGGTTACTTCAGGCATGTCGATTGGCTCACTTGCAGCAATCGGCGTTTCTGGTAGTAAATCAGCCACGAGGGCAGCATATTCAGCATCGACGGCATCTTCATCCTCTGCAGTTAGTGCTCCTGATATTACTGCATCGATTTCCTACAAAAAAAAATTAGTTGTCTGTAAAGTCAGTTTACGGACGATAATTTTACGTGATAACGTATTCCGCTCGAATATCATATTTAATAATACATAACCTAAATTTTAGTAGCTGTCAAACTATATTTTTACCGACTCTATCGCTTATACTGCGCTCTCGCTTGCACGCACAGGGTCAGGCGGAACGTGACACTTTTTCGTGCATGCAGCCGGTGTTTCATCAATTTATAAGACGTTATCACGTCAAAAGCATTTAAAAACGTTAACCCACCAAAGAAAATCAACACACATAGTATCTACCCATGTCTTCAAACTCTTCAAAGAAAGAATAATAACACAAATAAAAAACTAACCTGTTGTTTTTCAACACCTTCTCTAGTTTCATCCATAATTCGTTCAATATCTTCTATATCAAGCACTTCATGAACTTTTTTCAGAGCAGCATTACCAGTTTTCAAACCTTCTAGCACTTCTATTTCAATTTGAGCAAATTCAATATCGTGCGTCAACTTTTCAAGATTTTCCAATTGATTATCGGTATTTTGTAATAATTGTTCTTGGTAACGTTTCTTTCGAAGAAGTAATTTTGCTCGTCTGTAACAAAGAAATCATATTTTAATCGTATTTACTTTTCGTTTATTGTATGTTACAAATTTAACACCTACTCTTTTTTACCATCATTAAGCAACTTTCTTGCTAATTGACGATCGCGTTCTAAGGTCAATTCAATTTTTTTCTGATACTGCTTAAGCTTGTCTCTTTGCTGTTTTAATTGCTACAAAATAAAAACAATATTTAACAATTTGAACATAACCTGTACTTTTATTTACGTTAATGTATACCAAAACTGCTTTGTCTTGCTCTGTTATTCGAGACGCCTTCTTGCTTTTGCCAAATATTCCACCCATTTTTCTACTAATATCATTTAATTATTAAAAATTTTACTAATCACTTCAAGAATTATGATCACTTGACATTTCCAGGAAATACGTCTGACAAGCTGTCACTTGCTCCACTAGAAAGATAACCTCCTTGACAAATATAAAATCCCCGATTCAAAATCTATGGGCAGTCTGATGAAGAGAACAACAATGGATAACAACAATTAAAATTTATTTTTAATAATAAATATAAATATGAATGCGTATTTGTATTTATAATATAGTGTAACAATGTACATTATACTTCATCAGGATCTGCCAGTTCACTTTGTTGGCTGTAAAAGGCTGCAGCTTGAGTTAAGGCTGTATCACTCAGTGGTCCAACAGATTCTTTTGGTAAGAGCCTATTTAAGTTATCTGCTACAGTTAATACTTCATCGTTAATGTCACCAATTTCATCAACAATTTTCCGAAAACTGGTCATCATTTTAGCTGCCTCGGCTTGTCTACCTGCCTCATACAAACAGACGGAACCGTTGGTAAGAATTACTGGATCTTTTGGGGACAACTCCACAGCTTGCATGAATGCTTTCAATGCATTTTCTGGATCTTCCAACTGTCGTAAGGCAACTGCGAAATTAGAAATTTGTAATTTATTTTATGAACAGTTTAACGGTAGTTATTTACTGGTATAGTGAGTCTTGATTTTGCTAGAAGAATATCATTTGAACCAATATCTATACTAATATATAAAGCTGAAGAGTTTGTTTGTTTGTTTGTTTGAACGCGCTAATCTCAGGAACTACTGGATCAAATTGAATAAAGTTTTTTTTGTTGGATAGCCCATTTACAGAGGAAGGCTATAGGCTATATAATATTACGCTACGACCATTAGGAGCGGAGCTTTAATGAAAAATGTTGCAAAAAGTATCTCAAAAATAAGCTTCTATTCATGTGAAATGCACTAACTAGATATACTCATATTAGTGATGAAAGAACACAACCTCAGGTAGATCAATCGGTAGCGCATGCGACTGTCAATATCAGGGTCGTGGGTTCGAGCCCCACGTTGGGTGAATATATTTTTATTTTTTTTTTATTAGTTAAAAAAAGTTTAAATACTGCTCTTTATCGACAAAAACTTTTGAACGGTAACTCCGATCATCATGAAATTTGGACACAACATTCATCTCGGTAAATTAAGATGAATGTGTGTACTCATGTCCCTTCCTTCCCCATTCATTCTTTTGCACCCGGGTGAAACCGGGCGGGACCGCTAGTTCTTTATAAACTTACTTCCTAATAACATAAATGACGGTCCATAGTCTGGACGCAAATTTACAGCAGCGCACAAGAAATGAAATGCTGATGCAGGTTGTTGAGTTTTCAGGCTTACAAGGCCTAAATTATATAAGATGCGCCAATTTAAAGGCGACAGCCATATAGCATGTAGTAAACAACTTATTGCCTAAAAATAGAAATTCTAGTTTTATTAATATAAACAGTAAACACTATTTTTCAAAATGTTACCAACCCCAATATGTTTTTGTTTCGCGTACAAACACATGCCGATGTTGCTCCAAAGAGCGGCGGATTCTGGTGCAAATTGAGCAGCTATACGATATTTGGATAATGCTACGTCGAAATCACAATGATTCTAAAAATTCAGTTTTCATAACTTATCTGTAATTACTTAAAATATCCAGAAACATCTGTATACATATATCTAGTTTGGGTTATGAGTTATGACTGATAGGGATAACATGAAATAAGTAAAAAAATCATAAAATCATCTCATTTTTTGAAGTGAAAACTTTTTTAGCGGCGTTGTACACTTTTTTTGTAATGGGTAAAAAATGTTAAACTCGCGTCAGGAAAAGTAAGAACTGGGTGAGACACTCTAAGTGATAGTAATTGCCAGATACTTTTTATACAACGTTAGACATCTAGCGTTGAAATATCGTACATAAAAATGCAATCTATGATACAAACCATTATATTTTTTATACATCGTTAGACATCTAGCGTTGAAATATTCGTACATAAAAATGCAATCTATGATACAAACCATTTTATTTTTTATACATCGTTAGACATCTAGCGTTGAAATATCGTACATAAAAATGCAATCTATGATACAAACCATTTTATTTTTTATACATCGTTAGACATCTAGCGTTGAAATATCGTACATAAAAATGCAATCTATGATACAAACCATTTTATTTTTTTATACAACGTTAGACATCTAGCGTTGAAATATCGTACATAAAAATGCAATCTATGATACAAACCATTTTATTTACAAGTGTTGCCAATAAATAAACAATGCTTCTAAATGCAAAAAATTAAGACGTTAATATTCAAGTTTTCAGTTCTGCCGGCACTCCCGGAGTGCAACCCGTCTTTTTTTTGTGTTTTAGATACCTGCATTATGCATCCAACAGCAAGAAGGGCTTTATCACTTGATGGTTTCAATGCTAAAGCAGATCCGAGTCGTTCAAAAGCGAGTTGGGATTGTCCGACTCGAATATGTAGGAGTCCTAGCTCTGTTAATAAGTCTGTACTTTCAGGACATGCCCTATAAGGTAAAAATTCATTATAATCAATTTTAATTAAAGACAGTCAGATACGTTGATTAATATTAACGTACTCGAGTGCCGCGTTACACACGTTAATGGCGGAAGTATAGTCACCAGCCGTAATTAGCATTTTGGTTAGCAACTTGAAAGGACGCTCTTGGTGCCCCACTTGAGTAGCTCGACGAACATATTCTAGAGCTTTGGCTGGCTCACGCAATTTTAATAAACATTCACCTACAAAGCAACCAAACAGAAATTCGTATCTAATAAAAAATTGGTTGTCTGTAAAGTCGGTTTACGGACGATAGTTTTACGTGATAACGTATTCCGTAATACATAACCTAAATTTATATAATAATTATAATAATTCGAATCTATGATATTGCATCTTTTGCTTCAAATTTAGGTTAATTTTATTTATTAAAATTACTCACCACCTATAATATAATTGTTTTTTTTTTTAACTTTCTTTCTTTCGTATTTATTTTAAGTCTCAAAGATTAACTGTCATAATATTTTGAAAACAATTGTTTCATTGTTTATATAAAATTCCAAAACCTACTTACAATATTTAAGTATTTTCATACGTCAAAAAATTGATTTTTATAATGATAAAATTTGTATGAAAACGATTTTTTCGAGAGATGAGACCTAGCTAAAACGATTTTTTGCCCCCCAAAATCCCTTTTCAGTAAATTTCATCCAAATCGTTAGGGCCGTTTTCGAGAAAAGCACGCACAGGGTCAGGCGGAACGTTAGGTACGTTACACTTTTTCGTACATGCAGCCGGTGTTTTATCAATTTATAAGATTGGTGATTCATCAATTTATAAGACGTTATCACGTCAAAAACATAATGTAGGTATTCTAGAATATCCGTAAGCTGATTGGATGATAATTTTTGGATAGACGCTAATGACCTCAGCTGTTTGTCGTCTATAATCTACAATCAATCTATGATTTTTGGGAAGTAAAATATAATTATTTTCACCTAAATGATAATATATTTCCCAATCCGGCTTAGTTGCTAGCCCTTCCGCTTCCAAATATGCTTCTAAGGCCAATCGATACCGTCTCAAAAGATATCTTGAAAATAAGAATCGGTATTCAGTAGCAGAACTTATTGTTATTAAAAAATTGAAAAGCAAATTATTAAAACACTTACAAACAATTTGCCACCTGTTTTATGTTGTCTATGTTTTTAGGATTAAGCTTATAACACACTTGAAAGGCGTCAAGTGATTCTTGAATTCTTCCTTCATCTTTTAACATGGTCCCCTGAAAATTATTCAATATTAATTTTTTGCATAAATAACAATTTGAATCAAGTTAGTTGCTTACTTTTATAAAATAAGCATATTCGTGTCTTCCTTTAGTTCTTTCTAATTCTTTTTCCACTATTTTTTTGCACAAACCATAATCACCTCGCACATAATGTAAATATATTAACCAATTTCTACGCTCCAAAGGCGCCGGTTCACCTGAAAAATGGAAATTAAAAAGAAAAATAAGTTTGGCTAAGCTTTTCATAGTAACTGTTTGAACCTTTATTGTTATTTCCGCTACTCGTTCTTTGTATTTTAGCCTGCGTCGATATATTCTGTTTTCCATTTATAATAAACGAGGTCATAATCGTCGTTTGTTTAATAAAAGACAGTAGTTTATTTATATTTTCTTAATACTACTTTCTTTTGGAAGCTTTATTTACGATTTTCACATAAATGGTATGTTTGCAGTGTGTGTATTGTGTTGCCTAGCTACCGGGATATTTTAGCATGGGTCAATGAAGTTATAACATGCTTGCGATTTGCGTACACTTGTGGGAAATAAAAACAGATTTGTAGCTTCGAACTTTCTTTTTGAGAAATTTGTGAAATAAATGTTGCAGTCCAAAGTTCGCTTCTCCTGTATTGACTATGTGATGATACAAAATTTTGTTCAGTCATTCGGTAAACCACGACATTATTTCATTATTTACATTTCCATATTCGTTACCTGCAATATTCATTATGTAAAAAAATGATATATTTTTACAAAAATGCGTATTCGTCATCACTAAACTTACATAAATAAAATTATCAACGCAACAGGAATGCGGTTTATTTTAGATAACATGATTTTTAATTTGCATTCGAAATTCGAAATGTTGCTAAAAATATGAAGAATTTTTGTGTGATTACGCAATACAGACTTAAAATTTTATAATCAATTCATAAATCTTTACTAAAAATCACTTAGACGCTTTTTTACTGAATACATTGCTTCAGTTTCAATTTTTAAGGAAATAAAATTATATAAAAAATCCGAAACATTGCTACTTTAGAGGTCAACCAAGTATTATGATAATGTTTTCTTTAAAAAAACATACTTCCTAAATCATAGCTCAAAGGTCGGTTGACTTAAGACTTTTGTGCTAATCATTTTAAAAATTGCAAAGTCATTCCCGCGTCAAAAGCGCTTGGACAACTTGCGGAAAGATTGTTTTAAATACCGCATCTTTTAATTTTATTAATAAATTGCAATAAATTGGTCGTATTCTACATCTACAGACATATTAAAAAGTATCATTAAAACAGTTAATCAAAAATTGTTTTGAAAAGATTATTTTACATTTTTGTGTGATGTAATTTTTGAAATCACTCTTCTATTGCATGATTTCATGACTTATATCAATGTCAAATATTTTAATTTTTATGCTATACCTACGTGTGTAAAGTTTATAACGGAATAGTGTAATTAAATATAATAATAATAATAATGAAAACAAATTAAAATAATAATTATTGTGACGTGTAATTGTGCGCAGGTTGAGTAATTAGTAACTAGGTAACAGCGTTGGTGACAGTGCATTGCGATTTGTAAAGTTGCAAACGATCTGTGAAGTGTCAAATTGGTTTGCGTACCAAAACTTGAAAGATTTAATTAAAACGGCGATATTTTTTTTTAAATTTATTTTGTTACGAACGAAATTTTGACTATGGCAAATAACGTGGCTGCTACAATACACCGTAAGTAATATTTGTTACTGTGAACATAACCTGTTCTAATTTGAACATTTTATGTCTAAGCAATGATTTAATTTGGTTTTAGAAAACGGACTTAGTCGTGTCGCAAATGGTGCTGATGATGATAAATTCGAGGAAATAGAAATTCCTGTACCGTGGGGCCATATTAGCGGTAAGTATTTTATTATTTAGGTCATAAATAATTTAAAAATAATTAAAATTTAGTCTATGTATTGTATTTTGTTTCGTAGGCAAATGGTGGGGTTGTCGTAAAAAGCAACCTATTCTTGCAATTCACGGCTGGCAAGACAACTCCGGGACATTTGACCGATTAGCTCCGTTGCTGGTTAACGCCGGACATTCGCTGCTGTGTATCGATTTACCCGGACACGGTTTATCTTCCCATTATCCGTCCGGAATGTTTTATTATATATTTTGGGACGGAATTATTGTTGTTCGCAGAATTGTAAATTATTTTAATTGGAAAAAAATCACTATGCTGGGACATTCGCTAGGAGGTGCTATAGCTTTTCTGTACGCTGCATCGTTTCCGGAAGACATCGATAGATATATCTCGATCGATATCGCTAGTCCTTCTGTACGAGAACCTTCTAAGATTGTTAGTTTAATTGGAAACAGTATAGACAAAATGTTACACTATGAAAAATTAAAGCCTGAAAATATGCCTTGTTATCAGTATGACGAAATGATAAAAATTGTCGTAAATGCTTACGCGGGGTCGGTGGATAACGAAGCGTGTGAAATTATGATGAAGCGTGGCATGTATCTCGCATCGAAAGATAGTTCGGAAAACAATTATTATTTTGCTCGTGACCCGAGACTTAAGATTGCTTCGCTCGGTTTTTTCACTCTCGATCAAGTTTTAGAGTTTGCGTCTAAAATTCGATGCAAAGTGATGAATATACGTGCAGATCCGGGCATGAAATTTGATAATCCGGAACATTATAAGATTGTTTTAGATAAAATTAGCGAAACTGCTGAAAAATTAATTTGTCATGAAATTAAAGGCACGCATCACTTACACTTGAACGATCCAAACTCAGTATTTGGAGTGATAGTAGAATTCCTAGAAAATTAATAATCGCTATTAGATTCCATTGAACAAACTCACTTTAGTTGAATATTTCTAATTTATGTTTTTCATTTCATTCGGAATGCAGTGGAGCAGCGCGTTCAGGGTAATCTATTGGGATTTTGTTTTAACTGTGAGACATCTACCCAGCATTTCAGCGAACTGTCCTATGCAGAGCGTATCCTATAGTAAAGCATTGCACGATACATATTTTTGTAAATGTTGTTTACAATATTATTATGGAAGCTACACACGTCCTTGAAAAATCGAAGAAGAAGCACGATATGTGTTGTGCAGTACCTAATTGTGTTAGTAGATCAAGTGTAAATGTTGTTATAAAATTATTGAATATAAAGTGACAGCTATCAACTAACTATACACAGTTGATTTCATGCGGTTTTTTTTTACGACGTTTGCGACAAACTTGGCTTACATCAACGGTGTACACGCGTTTTTTCCTTTAAATATAATTTATATTTTAAAGAATTACTATCACCTCAACGACGGTTTTCTTCCTCAGAAATTTTTAATAAAACATCGCAAATTTTTGGTAATTATACACTTTCACGGTCACCTGGTTTTTTGGCTCTAGAAAATCGAAAAATCATCCGATTTCGATGAATTTTTTTTTTAAATCTTCGTTTTTATGGCGGATTTATGGAAAAAAATACGAAAATTGAAAAAATCAATATATCTCAGTTTCATGACTTTAAATGCAAAAAAAAATTGACTTTCTACATATAATTCTTTATAACTGTTTCTGACGTCAATTCCGGGGTGAACGATAAACGGGTATGCGAATTGTAATTCCGGGGTGAACGATAAACGGGTATGCGAATTGTAATTCCGGAGTGAACGATAAAGGGGTATGCGAATTGTCTCGCAGTGAAACGGGAAGGAGCAAATGTGGAGTTTTTAAAAAAACAATTCCGGGGTGAACGATAAACGGGTATGTGAATTGTAATTTCGGGGTGAACGATAAAGGGGTATGCGAATTGTAATTCCGGAGTGGACGATAAAGGGGTATGCGAATTGTCTCGCAGTGAAACGGGAAGGGGCAAATGTGGAGATTTAAAAAAAACAATTCCGCGGTGAACGATAAACGGGTATGCGAATTGTAATTCCGGGGTAAACTAATTTTTTTCATAAATCCGCCGTAAAATGGAACTTTTTGAGACCGAGATCATTGAAATCCATCTATTTTTCGATTTTCTAGAGCCAAAAAACCAGGTGACCGTGAAAGTGTATAATTACCAAATTTTTATACTGTCGATGCAAACGCTTCGCATAGGGCGACCATTTTGAATATTTTGAAATCCTGATAAGTGTAGTAAATTTTTTTGATTGGCATGAATTATTATTGTAAAATCGCCCTGGGGCAAAATCATATAAGAAATATGAACGTTTTTACCGTGAAATAATGCCGTGATCGATCTTTAGATCGTCATCGATCGGTATATCGTTATCGATGTGTTAGTCATCAAGGGATGCATAATAAAAGTGCTGTTAATATATAAATATGACAACTGAATGAGCCAATAATCACCAAAGAAGGCAAAGTTACGCAGTGTCGAATGTACACCAACTTTGACGTGCACGGAGAATAGGTCATATGCATGATTTTTTTTTATATTTTTAATAGATTATTTAGTCAACCATAATACGGAAAAAAATTGATAATCATTTAAAAATGTAATATTATCATAAGAAAAAAAATATTAAATTCCACATTCAAAAATAGACAGTTTAAACAATCGGCCATGTTCGCGGGCTTATGTGACGTCATGATATACGATGCATGCCAAACTTGACGTCAAATTGTCAATGTTCTAAATGAAGTTTATTTGTTGTTTTCTCTAAATACTGACATAATCTTACTGTGAGACGACACAGTCGTCATGAAAACTGTTGTTGATATATACTCTGACGTCACAATGCGTTTTGAAAATTCAAAATAGCGCTTATTTTCTACATTTCTTTTTTATTATTTGTATTTTTTTCAGTGATTAGATTAATAAAATAACCATTACGTTATGATCAAGAACTAAAATATATTTCGAAATAAAAATTTTAACCAATTTGGAGTTTTATGCATATGACCTATTGATGTTTGGATATTTGAAGCTCTACTGTATGTGTTAAAAAGTCATTAACAATCATATTTTTTATATATTTTTTTTATATTATGTTAGTAAATAATAATACAATTTTTTTTTGATTGCGTAAATTGCCAGTTTAACAGCACAAATCGCTTACAGTTACACAAAAGGAAACACTAGCATTTTCGCTAGAAAATGCTAATTATTTGCAGATTTATTAATTGTTAAATATTGTGTAGAACTTAAAATACCTATACTGTTATCTGAAAAATTCGCACAATGAAAAATATTGAGGCATATGTATTATTTTATGTCTTCTTTGTGCGTTTTACATATCTACATAAATATTATGTATTATTAAAAAAGTATTATATGATACTTAAAAGAGCATTGACAAAATTTACTATCAGTTAAAGGCCGCTCCACACGACGTTAAAAATGCTGCTAGATTTTCCTACTAGTTTTCTAGCGCTGGTTTTCTTGATTGCTGTTACGTGCTCGCTTCACACGAGACGTCGTTCTAAGCTTGTTTTGTCGATAGATCTGGCGCGCGCGCAGTGACAGTTCAAATATAAACACTGAGCAAAACGGGTCTGTTGTCTGAACAGAATGACGCCATGTTGGTTTGTGGGCGTCTGTTCAAGTCGCCCACGTGACAAGATACTGCTTCCTGATTGGTTCTTGCTCATATCTAGCAGCGGACCTAGCAGGGAAAATAGCCCCTGTTCTAATTTTAAAACCTATCTTGTGAGCTAGCAAGCGAGCCCGCAGTGACGTCATTTCCAGCTTCGTACCCAGCCTCTACCGGCCAGCAGAACTCCGTGCAGTGTTTCTAGCCTCGTGTGCAGCGGTCTCAAAGACTGAGCTACTGGCGTGCGAGTGCTCAGTGGCAGCAGCTGTGTACTGACAGTAACCAAGCCTTAAATTTTGAATTTTAAAAAGATTTAATTTAAATTGAACTAATGTGGCAGCGTTGGTTCATTACGTAATTATAAATTATCACAGTTTACGTAAAAGTCAATTTATTACTATACAAGAAACAACAATATCTTGTACTGAGTTTATTATGCCTTGTCAATTAGTGTACGTCAATTTTGTAGTAAATTACAATGCAAATATGTTGCTTTTGTTGAAGTATGACTCCTAATATTAAATGGTGATATTTAATTGTGGTTTCATGCCAAAAACCATGGAATGATGGTATAAAACGCCCATGCTCTGTATATGTTTGTCTGTTAGTCTTAATTGCTGTTTTTTTCCCTTGTAGGATTATCTGGTAAAGTTTTAGGCTATGTTTGATTAAAAAGTAGTTCTCAATTTATAAGTTTCCCAGCCTGGCCCAATATGTTCCAAGGTTGGTCATGGGCCGCTCGACCATTGACAATGATCGTCAAGTGCTGGAAGGTATTGGAAGGCTGGTCGAAAAGAACGATCAGGACCTTCCGAGCTCCATTCCCAAGTCAAAGGAGCCGCCCTCCTTCAACAAGGAATATTGGGCCAGTGTGTGTAGGCAATCAATGTCGCAGGTTGAGGCAAACGTTGGAAGCAAATATTTGCGAATGATTGTTTGGCCAGGCTGTACATGAGTGTGGTAATACGAATATCAGAATTTTCGACATACTTGTCGGCTGTCGCATTTTCTTAAAATTGGTGCAGTATTTTTGAAGTTATATTAAATAAATGAAGCGGGTCGTGTAGTCTCCCCGCAAGTGGAACCAAGGGCAAAAGCTATTTGTATTACGGTAGCCAAATTGAAATGTAGATATCTTATATCAAAGTTTTTTTTCCATGGGAATTTAAATAAACCTGTTTAGATATGCTGTACGTATCACACTTCGACTATCAAAAAAAGGGTATTTATAATTTTTATTAATTAACTCGGCTAATGGAACATTATATTCAAATACTGTATGTCGCTTTTTTGAGTCCAGTTGTTCCGTGTTGCAAAATGTATTTTTTTGTCTGGAAAAATATCAAAAGTGAAAAACGGAGTGGTTATGGCATGGAATCATATATTTAAAATTTAAAATATTGTGATGTGTTTCCAAAATATAAATATTTATAAGGTTTGGAAACAACGGCGTAGATATTTTTTTCTGAGGGGGGTAAAGCAAAAAATCAATATTTTTTTTAAAGATTTATTAACACGAATGACCTTTTTATCGTCTGTTGTGGCTGGGTGCCTGCGGTCCTGATGGATAATTACCCTCTCTACCCCCCATATCTACGCCTTTGTTTGGAAAGTTCGTTCCCGAATTCGAAAATTTAGATGTAAGTAATTTAGTTCACAAAATTTGATCACCTTTTTTAAATAAGTCGGAAACAGTTTTGCGCATAGAAATATTTTTATTATTTATGAAATTGTTTTGAAAAATATTATTTTAAATTAGGGAACTATTTATATTATTTATTTATTTAGTTATTATTTTATAAAGGAGCAGGCTCTATAAAGAACAAGTTGTTAAAATAAAACGTTATTAAAAATAAACTGTTTTTCTATTAAGTATTTTTGATTAATTTTTTAGGTTAAGTATATCCTTATTACCTATGCCTAAATAATTTCCTAATTTTATAAAATATAGTGCCCTTAAAAAACACGGAATGTGTAACTGCGGTAGACATTATCAAAGGCGATGTGGTAGCTAGCGAAGTGTCCTTCTAGGCTGCTCACATTAAAAAAAACATTTTTTTCTAGTTAGCAACGATTATGCCATATTTTTTCTTCATTAAAAACTGTGGTCGCATTTAATGAAAAAATATGGTATAATCGTTGCTAACTAGAAATTTTTTTTTTTTAATTCTAAATTAATACGGTAGATCTCTTTTATATATCTACTTTAATACATTTTTCATCAAAATATTGTTTTTTACCATGCCAGATTCAATTTTTAAGCGCCGTGACAGCGTTTTTTCATAAACAAATCAGCTTTTACAAGGGCCGTGTGACGTGTCAAAACACCACCTTAATTTTTTTCTGAAAAAAGGTTTGACATCTATTTTCTGCATAAAAATTGGTCTGTCAGCGAAAAAATGTTTTTTACTATGACAGACTTCATAAAAAAAAAAAATTATAACAAATGAAGTCTGACAAATTTATTAACAAAAATTGTCAGCCAGACAAATTTTTTCAAAAATGGTACATTATTTACTACAAATTCTATAAATTTCAAGCAGGTGTTTTGGAAAGTAAAATAATGCTTTCTTTTTAATTCAAAAATTCCTAAAAAATAACAATTACCAAATTTTTACTAGTCTGGCGGGCGTAACATGTTTCTTACATGTTTTTCAGCCATTTTCACTTTATAATTTTGAGGTGTTCGTAGGGGTAACTTTTTCTGTCATGGGAGCTTAAGATAAGATAAGATAAGATAAGATAGTTTATTGGTGTTAAAACTTAAGTTTACACAAGTCGTACAGTTACAAAATTTAAAGTTTAATATTAAAAAACTCTTCAATTGAATAAAAGCTATTCTTAATAAGAAGAGTTTTTATTTGTTTTTTGAATTGGTGTTCCGGCAAATCTCTAACAGACTGTGGAAGGAAGTTAAATAATTTAGGGCCATAATAGTTTATGCCAGTTTTTATTTTATTGATACGATAAAAATTAATATGGATGTCCCTATTGGACCTGGTATTATATGAATGCAGATTACTGTTATTATTAAATTCAGTTAGGTGTACTTTAACGTACATAAGGCAGTGCAGGATGTAAATGGACGGCACAGTCAAAATTTTAGAGATTGCATAATACTCTTTACAGTCCTGTCTATAAGGTAATGAATTAATTATTCGCAGCGCTTTCCTTTGTAGACCAAATACTCTATTTGCATGTGGTGAATGACCCCAAATCAAAATAGCATATGATATCACTGATTGGATAAGTAAAGTCTATAAAGTCTATAATGTCTACCGCAGTTGTAAACGAAACGTCAGGTAGAAATACCAATGGACCACGGCATACAAGCCCGGAAACCAAGAAGATTTGGAAAAGAAGAACTATTCGGTAAGACAAATTGTTAAGCGGCACATTGCCATGCTGTTACAGGTAACGCCGGCGTGTCCTTGTAACGTTGCATTATTGAACACCACATCATTTCTCCTGGGTTGTAGATGGCTCTGGATCGCAATCGTGCTTTACTTGTTTCCAAATTCTAAAAAAAAAAAATATCAGTGCGTTTGCGTGGGGCGGGCACGATTTACATTGTTTCATTGCTTCGCCGCTCCATTCAGTGAACCGCACTATAATGATGACTCACTCTCTGCTATATCAGAACCGTAGTATAGACTATAAGCATTTGCTAGCATCAGGGACGAATCTATATGTTTTATTATAAGGTGGTCGAGGAGGATTTTAGGGTGGGCCAGAAAAAAGACCTTTTTGTTGCGGAAATGAAAGGACCTTTTTTTTTGCTCTCCAAATTTTTGGCCAACGGTCAAATTTTCATCAGCAATGTGGCCCGACAATCAAAAGATTTGCCCACCCCTGTTATAAATAACTTCAGACTCTTTTCTGTCGCATAACAACCTGAATATTTTTTTATTAAAAGTTCTAATGTTTCGAATTTGTTTGAATTAGTTAAATTTTAAGAAATATACAAACGATCAAGGCTATATACAGAAAAAGTGACATAACTCGTTTCATAACCGATTTTGTGATAGGTTTTGCGGCAGTAAATAGCATAATAAAACAGTGAAACTTTTGAACGCGTAACGATTCGCTGCGTTGTCCTACTCCCTCTTGATATAGAGTAGTACAATGATAAGGCATCGTTGCAACGATTGTTACAGGCAGTGTCAATACGTGTCACGGTGTTCGCGTGAGTTTGTGTGTCTACAGTCTGCGGCGACTAGAAGTATCACTGTTGCAGTGTGGAGTGTGAAATACAAGGTTTGATTTTTTTAAGTATTCATTTTAAATAATTTTAAAATCTATTCTAAATTACCTTTAATAGATTTCTATTACGTACGATTGCTTCATCAAAATTGGGTATTTCTTTGGAGTGGTAAATGTTGCTTTTCGAGAAATTCTTGCGAATATTCATTTCGTTCAATTGTTTTTCGCTAAAAGTAAAAATAACAATAACAACTTGACAATAGCGTACTCGACTACTTTAAAGCAGGAAAGCGACAAGTGACAAAGGCGACGAGCGATCACGGCCAATCACCGACGAGCGCACGTTCCGTGTAGGTAACTGGGAGGTGGTGGGAGTCTCAACGGCTCTAAAATGTGCCTTTGCGACGCTGTTTGTGACTAGCTTCCGAACCTTTCAGATCCGTGACGCGTATTGTACCATATCAACTTTCTGTTCCGTTGTGTCTATTGTTTTTTTAAATAAATAAATAAATATATAGAGGTTCCGTTACAGCTAGCGCTAATAATTCTCATCTAACATTTGAAGGGTACACGGGAAGAAGGCGGTTTGTCAAAAAATGTAAATTGTGCAGGAGAGCATTTTGAAGTGTTTAAGATCGTAGGTACCATTTACTTGCTGATGTATTTCTTTCAACGCTTATAACTTTTGACCTAGCGTATTCTTGTCTAAAATGAATACACCAACAGAAAGGTACGACTTTTGGCTACAAGATAGCATAAAAAAAAATTCGAATTTTTACTAACAAATCGCCTTCTTCTCGTGTACCCTTAATTTCATTTCATATTTAAGAACGGTTACTTTCTGCGAGTATTTATATTCTTTTATTACGTGTCAGTGCTGCAACATTTCGATATCATGAGGCATGAATTGGAAACATAACATATTTACATAGGTGGTACCTACATACAATAATGCTTTCACATCTACGTCAACAATATAAAAGAATGGGATATGTTGGTTTTTGTTATAAGAATAATGCGTTAGTTAGAAAAAAATAATGTATTATTCAAAAGTATAGCCGAACTAAATTTTCCCGTAGCTAAGTATTTTTGAAGTGAATTTTTTTAGGCGGGCAAAAAGTGAAACGCTTCCCCTTCTTCGACTTCAACCGGCAGTTGAATGTTCCAAATCTTCGCGGTTGCCGAACTTGTAGGCCGTGATCCATTGGTATTTCTACCTGACGTCTCGTCTACAACTTTACTGCGGTAGACATTGCCAAGGGCGAAATGCCCTTCTAGAATCTAGGCGGCTCACTTACGTGAAGACACTACGCCCGCTACCACATCGTCTTTGATAATGTCTACCGCAGTTGTAGACGAAACGTCAGGTAGAAATACCAGTGGACCGCAGCCTACAAGCCAGTAAACAATGAAGATTTGGAATGCAAGTGATTGTTTTCTTTTACTGACTAGCTATTATTACTTGAACAAAATATTATTAGTTACCTATTCCAATAAGAAAATAAAAATCTTTTTTAAATGGAACAAATCGATGGTATCATGTAAGGCTACGGCCCTGAATCACTATAGTGTTATTTATTTATTAATAATTATTAATTGCTATATAATAACTCAGTATAAAAACGAAATAACAAAAAATATAATATAAAAAAATAAACTTACATTTCTTCTAACTTTTTATTTAAATACATTTCCTCAGTTTCATACTTTTGGTAAATTTCTTCAACAAACTTAGTTACACTGTCCATTGTTGTGTGTTTTTACTTTTTACATATTTGAATGTTCAACTGTGGGAAATGTGACCGATTTTCCTTGCCCACGTTTATACAGACTGGCTTGTTTAATTTTCTCTCAAGAATCAAGATAGAAAATCTGTCCACTCATAATTTGTTTTGTAAAATGTTTTTACTCATTTTTTCTTATTCAAATACATTCAGAACCCAAAAGAATGGTGAGACATCTGTTGATAATAATACTGGCCACGGATCTAAAAGGTTCGGAAGTTAGTCACAAACAGCGTCGCAAAGGCACATCTTAGAGCCACCTCCCAACTACCTGCACGGAACATGCGCTCGTCGGTGATTGACCGTGATCGCTCGTTGCCTTTGTCACTTGTCGCTTTCCTGCTTTAAAGTACAGCCGAGTACGCTATTGTCAAGTTGTTATTGCTGTTTTAGTTTTGTTGAGTTGCGAGTTTGTAGTTTTTCAACAGACTGTACAAGCGCAAGCCCGCATTTGCATCTAACTTCTGAGCCTTTTAGATTCGTGACGCGTATTATATCCATGGTATAATAAAAAGGATCGATGACATAGCAAGTAAAAAGGAAAACCAACCCTATAAATAGCGGTTTGCACAGCACCAGTTGGAAATGCAGTATATTTTTATATCATAATATTTGGATTTGTAAAAAAATGATTGATTTTATCCTTTTCTTTGAATTTAGAAATGCCCTGGTTTTTTTCTACACATTGTATTAATTGTGCCAGGTACAGGTATGTCTGAATTTCCAGTGTTGAAAAATCAATATTACATTTGAATTTGTTACACACGTACGAAATGAAGGTTAATCTTTTGTACTTGCACACTGCAAGTGTAGGTAAAGAAAGCTTCGTAGAATAAGTATAGTTTTGGAGATTATATAACAGATTCCTGCAATACAATAAATATGGGTACATTAATAATACAGCCAATTCAACCGTACATTTTGGGTAGGTATTTTATTTTTCTGGAGAGGGGGGGGGTTAAAGCAAAAAAAATCAATGTTTTTTTAAGTTTTTTTTTAATATCACACAAAAATACTCACAAAAATATTAGTTTCCGAACCGATTTTACAATTTTTTTTCAAGAAGTGTTTCTTAATTTTATTTTTTTAGCCAGGTATTCGTATTATTTTCAATTTTATTTCTTATAATTATGATCCTGGGGGGCCATTACAACCCCTTATCCCCCCCATCTACGCCCTTGAGTGAAGTCGCGAGTAACAGTGATCGTTTTTATAAATACGGTCCTTGATAGCGTTAATTTCGTATTGTATAACGATGTACAATAATTATTATCTATTACTGCATTCATTTACATACATATGTTTAAACAAAAGCCGAAGAACTTCACTTGTTTTAACACAAGTGTTCTTCACTTGTTTTGCTAGTTTTTAGTGTCATATGACGAGTCGTTCTTCGAGCATGTAACAGAAAGTGGTCTGTAAATTTTGATCAAGAAAAATAAATTTTCACATTTTCCAGTGTTGTTTACTTGATCCGTGCGTTTAAACTGTTACTAAGTACGTCATCAAGTTTGTTCGTGCGGCTCGAGTTAACAAAACTGGATTTTAACAACGTTTTGGAAAAATAAATGTGAGTTCATTTGAAGGTACTGATTTTTTTATATTGAAATTGAGTATAGTCGTGTTTCTATACGGGGAATTATAAAACGGTTGAATAAAAAAAAATTTGGTGACTGATGATGAGATACTGTTTTAATAACTTGAGATATTAAAATAATAGTTGGGTGACTAAATTACTAAGTGAGCGACTAAATTACTAAGTGAGCTACTCAATTACTAAGTGAGCGACTAGAATGCCTTCAGTAATTTTGAAGAAGATATCTTCTTTTATTTTTACTTTTTATTTTTTTTTTCACTTTGAGACTACAACTTAAAACTCACATTTTTATGAAGATTGAAACCACCGCTTTTTTTGATAAAGGGGTATGCGAATTGTCTCGCAGTGAAACGGGAAGGGGCAAATGTGGAGTTTTTAAAAAAAACAATTCCGGGGTGAACGATAACGGGGTATGCGAATTAAATAGTTAATTGTTTGAATAGAACTGCGTTTTCTAAAAAATGTGTATTTAATTGACAGTCAATTAAATATATATTTTTTAGAAAACGCAATTCTATTCAAACAATTAACTATTAACAACTTAGTAATTTAGTCGCTCACTTAGTAATTTAGTCACCTAACTATTATTTTCTCGTCACGCGCAGTCAGTCGCTCACTTAGTAATACAGTAACCCAAATTGATCATTTTTGTCGCCTAAAATTGTAATTTACAGTCACTCGTTTAAATACTACCCTTTCTATACTAGTATCGGGAACTGTTTTGTCAAATTCGTGTTTTTGTTGTGGCTATATAATAGTCAAGAAAGTCATGACCTTAAATTATTAAATGAGGAAATGTTAGTTAAGTTTCTGTCTATACCTACACGGATTTAACCAAAAAAATTTGACGAAATTTGTTGAAAGAATTTTTGAAATGTTTCTTATATTCTCAATCGAACCATTAGAGTGTAAACATATACTTCTGTCTTTTTTTACGCCTTAAGCACTGGTTTATCCAGGAGGGTAAAACAAGCACGGGAGACCCGGCTTAAGAAATTTCTAATTTGCCCCCTCCTGGGCCAAAAGCTGGGTACGTCCATGTTAACATCATAGAAAAAGACAAAGTTTTTGAAACAGAGATACTTTATTCAGATTGAATGCAAGTACATCCACCAATCCTATTATCGGAGAAATCAGGGAATTACATCGAAGAAAGAGACGCATATTATATATTATCGATAAGTTTTATTGCGTTCACTCACCGCACATTGAGTAGATAGGCGATGATTCATATAGTTAATTAATAGATGTATGGTTTTATTTCACATTACACAAATTTAATAATTTTTTCGGCATATACCATAAAAGCAAACTATACCTATCTAGATTAAAAAGGACTTAAAAAAATTGGTTGTCTGTAAAGTCGGTTTACGGACGATAGTTTTACGTGATAACGTCATAAAGAAACATTGAACCATACTCGTAAAGTGTTGAAAAATAACTTTTTTATTTTTCACATTATACGTATACGTTTCCAAACATTTATTTTTACATATTTAAATAGTAAAATTGGAGTTCTAACCAACTGTAGAAACGGTTTTTAAATATAATGAACCGTTTTCAAAATACACGCAGTTTTAATAAACGGACGGTCGGGTGGTGTGGATTTTTCACTCTCTGTAAGTATATATACGAGCGAACTGTGACAGCTTATTGGAAGTTTGTGTCTTGTGATCTTTAATAAATAGATTTTTGTAGCTGTCAAACTTGGGCCGATCGTGCTTCTATATCGCTTATACTGCGCTCTCACTTGCAACGCACAGGGTCAGGCGGAACGTGACACTTTTTCGTACATGCAGCCGGTGTTTCATCAATTTATAAGATTGGTGTTTCATCATCAATTTATAAGACGTTGTCACGTCAAAAAATAAAGAAAAACATACCTATGAAGTTTTTTATTTTTAATTTATTTATATTTAATAATATCATTTCTTATACAATAATACACACAGCGTTTACATTGTTATATAATACAAACATTCTTATAAGTTCAAGAAATTTTTTTATAAAAATATATAAACAGTGATTCTCCATGGATTTATTTTTTCTAGTGGGGGAAAAAGGAACAAGCGAGACTGTTAAAATTATAAATTAAAATTAAAAAAATGGATATTATACGTAATAAATTATTTTTACACAATCTGCTAAATTTAATTATGCAGACTTAATGGTTAAAAATTAATATCATTTTTATCAACTGAAAACAAACTTAATTCAGTGAAGTTGTTTTTCTTTGAATTCTTTTTTTGTCAACAATTCTAGAAATCGCAATTTTCGTCTCGTTCATAAACCTTGGAAATAATTAAGTTACAGGCCGGTATTAAACTAGATTTCAAATAACAGACAAGTATTTTTCGTCAACTATAAATATTTAAATAGGAAATATTACCGGACTCCTATTAATCAGAGTTCGACGCGAGGCCTAGTTTTTTTTATCTGAAGCCGTTGTCGAACTTTCGAGTAAATAATATATTGGCGGGCGAGGCGCAAGAGCGTAAATTTTCTGGGGGGGGGGGGGGGGGGGGGGGGGTGGTTAATAAAGCAAAGAAATCAATATTTTTAAGTTTTATTAATATCACACAAGAATACTCACGAAGGAAGGTGTCAAGTAAAATAATAATTCCCAAACTAATTCTACAAATTCCTTTTCAAAAAGTATTTCTAAATTTTATTTTTTAGCCAGGTATTGGTATTTGGTATTATTTTTACTTTTATTTTTTCATTATCATGATCCTTGGGGGGTTATTACCTTCTTTACCCTCCGTCCATATCTACGCCCTTCTGTCCCCACGGCCAAGTTTTCTTACTACGGTATTGGATTATGCGACAAGATTCAATAAAAATAATAACAATAAATTTTGATATGTACATTTAATTATATAAGCTTAACAATAGTATTTATACGATTGGAATAGCTAATTAAAGAGTAAAAAAAATGTATAAACATTCATAATTTCAACGCTTGTTTAGGTTCTTTTCAGATTTGGATCAGTTTTCAGATGACGAATAATTTTAATTTCATGCACTGGCTATGAAGGAAGAGAGAAAGAAAATGTGCGCGCGCACTGCTCTCTCTTGCTCCTACAGTGTGATACAGACAATAGGCCTGCACTGTGTCTTTGATATACGAAACGTAACTGGCTACGATCACACTTTTCGTAACGCTCTCGTCACGCATTCACCAGCTTACTCCCCAAGTCAAGCGTGCGTAAAGAAGTTTTACTTAAAAAAAACTCACAAATATATGCTTGGCATTTTTCAACGATATTATATTATGATTTTGGTGCCCCCTGAAACTGCCATCCGGATGGGTGCCCCGGTTTGTTCCCCGTAGATCCGGTGCTGCTCTAGTCAAGCTTCAAACAACTCAAAAAAAAACCTAAACACGCTAATAGTTATATGTACAGAGTGTTCCGAAATGTACATACTAGGTAATTGATAATGATCTCTTCGGGCGAAACAATTATTATCGAGCTCGCACGCCTTTGACGGATTCGCTCGATAGTTAATTTTTTTTGACAGTTGAAACAAGGATATTTTTGTAAAAAAGTGGGTTTCAAGTTGAATTATTTAATCTAACCTAAAAACTGGCCAGTATTTCATTTCGGAACAATTTGTATTGATTGTAATTCAGTTATAATCAGTCTTTCTGAATATATTTCTCAATAATATCTATAGTTTGCATGACGTCTGTTTAATTAGCACTTCCACTCATAATTATTAGATCAATAGTTAACATTTTGCTCCATAGTTAACATTTTGCTTTAAACGGTCCGTAATAACTTATTATGTTTGTTCACTACTAGCGGCCATTTTTAGACGTACTATAAAAGGTTTGAGTATTATGATTTTCTTGTAATTTATACATATATATATATATATATATATATATATATATATATATATATATATATATATATTATTACGTAGGTATATTCTGAAGGTAATATCTACAGTTTTTACATTTCTCGGTTATATCAGATAAATATCGTTAAGTTGTTATTTATTGCTTTAGAAGCAGTTAGACTATATTATTATATCTGCATTTTGGACGATTTTTTGTCTAAATAAAGTATATTTTTTCATTATCCCATTTTCGTTATAGGTTAATCATAAGGTTCGGGTTATAATCGGCTGTTGATATCTCCGTGACAAAAAATGCCGATTTGTTTATTTTTTTGTAGGTATACTAAATAACTTTCTATATTATTTTTTTTTGTTCATTACGTTTATAATAAAATTATATTGAGGCCATTTGGCATTTCATTTAAATTATAGTAACATATAGATTTTAAAAACTATCTAATGTCGATAGGCCACTTTTTCATTTTAAACTTTTAAAATTTATTTTTCATTTCCTAATGAAATTAAGTAGATTAGGAATATTTTTTGACATTTAATAATAAAGTATGTCAGCTGTTATAAATAACGAATTTAATTTGGGTAATCATTTTTAACATAATGTTATAGTCTAAGAGTTATCAAACATTTTTGGGTAGGGTATTTGAGACATCGTAAAAATTTGTAATATATTATGTCTGAATACAAAATTTAAGACTTTGCTGACGGCTAATGGGGCGTAGCCAAGTTTTGATTTTTTATCTTTGAGAAATTTTATTTACAAAAAAAGTTTTCGAGACATTTTTATACCATCAAATTTAATAAGCCAGATTATTTAGTCGAGTCTAAATGTTTAGCGGGTGGTTTTAAAAACTCGGAATATTATACGCAAGTGCGAGTAAGACGCTGTGGCTAGGTTGAAATGTGAGAGAGAGAGCGGTCGGCTGAGTTGAAGCATGCCGCGATGCGATTGACTATTGCAAGCCTCAGCTGGACGCCGATATACGCTCTCTCTCTCTCATTTCAACGTAGCCATAGCGTCTTACTCGCACTTACGTATAATATTCCCGGATCACCTGGCAGGTAAAAAGTCTCATGGCCAGTCTTAACAGTCTTTTTTTTGGTACAATCCCAGCATGCCTCAAATATATTTTATCGATATTTTTGATTTATGATCGCCTGGCAAATATTTAGAGCCGACTAATTAATCTGGCTTATTTATTTTTTATTTTATTAAATACCAAATTTAAAGGTGTTGAAATTTCAAAATGCTTCAAGGATATGTTTTGATTACGCAAAGTTAAAAATTTAAGGGTTGGCTAGAAAAAATTGGTTGTCTGTAAAGTCGGTTTACGGACGATAGTTTTACGTGATAACGTATTCCGCTCGAATATCATATTTAATAATACATAACCTAAATTTTAGTAGCTGTCAAACTATATTTTTACCGACTAATAATTTGATCAGCCAAAGCAAAATACATGTTTTTAAGCAATTATAAAAGACATTTAAAAGAATGTATATATATTATATATTTGTTAACAAACCGTATAATTTATCTGCTGTTATGAAATGCAGATATCTCCCAAGATTTGTTTTTGATACAAAATGTAGCTGCGTTTGTGTACAAACTATCAATTGACAAATAACGATGTATTATCTGAAAAATTGCTTTAAAAATTCGATAATTTATGACATTTTTATTAGATATCTTGATTTTAAGTCGTAATTTCCACGGTTTATAAAACAAAGGCCATCTGTCAGATGTAGCTTTCGCTGGAACAGCCGAAAAAAATGTTGAACGCACACTACTCTCTGACGTCACGCGAGAAGAGGGAGAAATGCGCACAAGCCGACGCGCTTGGGCCGATCGTGCATCTCTATCGCTTATATCGCGCTCTCGCTTGCGGAACGTTACTCTTTTTCGTGTGTGCTGGCGGTGTTTCATCAATTTATAAGACGTTATCACGTCAAAATTTACACAAATTTTCACGCCTACTCAAATATACTTACCTAAAAATATTTGGAGCTCTTGGACTATTATAATAATTTCAGGATGATACTTAATTATAAATTGACAAATATTTTAACAATACAAATCGAAGACAGTTGATATGTTACAAAATAAAATAATAAAATACATTTGAAAGGAAGATCTCTACAGTTTCTTAAAAGCTAAAACTATATACAATAGAAATTTAAATGAGCATTTATTATTTTTTTTATTGTTATAATAATTTCATAAAATAAATCGTTGTTACAAAATCTAAAAATTAATGAAAATGGCACTGACTTTTTCGTAAATTCTACTACCAGGACTGGACTCGAACATACGGACATTCGATTTACTGCTAATATTATTAGCCCTTTGTATATCTTATTTCTAAAATGTTAAGTCTTGTCCACCCCTGTGACTACAGACGTAACTATAGCATTATTGTTTCTTAATCTATCAATAAAAATGTAGAAAACACAGAAATGCACGAGTTATGTAGACGTTTATTAGATTTTTGGAAGTAATTATTTTTATTTTTCAATTGAATGAAAATAAAAAATTTCAAATCAATTTTAATTTTATTCCTAATCATAGGTAAAACCTAAGTCATTTCATATTTTTTAATCAGAAAAAACTTGTTTTTCATTGGCTGAGCAGCGTAGTGAGAAATAGAAACTAAAAATAAACCCCTTTGCACTCGAGGAGTGCCGGTGGAAGTGAAAACTTGAATATTAACGTCTTACGAATTTTCGATCAAAATGGTTTGTATCATAGATTGCATTTTTATGTACGATATTTCAACGCTAGATGTCTAACGTTGTATAAAAAGTATCTGGCAATTACTATCACTTAGAGAGTCTCACCCAGTTCTTACTTGTCCTGACGCGAGTTTAACATTTTTTACCCATTACAAAAAAAGTGTACAACGCCGCTAAAGAAGTTTTCACTTCAAAAACTTGAAAATACATGAGTAAAACCAGTTGAAAATAGATGATGTTGAAAGTACACGAAATTTCATCAAAATGGAACTGAATATCATTTTTCTGTGTTTCCTTTGAGAAAATAATGAAACATCTACATAAAATTCAATATTTAAGATCACATTTATTTCATATCGCTTATTATAATTACAAAATGGCCGTTTTATCATATTATAAAATGGTTGCGCCCGGTTCACTTCTAGTAGACGGATGATATAAGTTATTCTGTTGTTTTGGACTGGCAAAACTGCTTAGGCTAGGACCTTTATTATGCGGTGCACCCCACGTTTTATCACCACTCGTTCCAGGATCTCTAGTCGAGGACCATGGCACTCCTCCGGGACCTATTCTGGCGTACACAGGTTGCGTTTGAGGCAGTTGGGGAGCATTACCGCAGCCGCTCAACCTGCGTGGTGCTATTCCTGATGACGGAGCCATACCACGAAAATATGATTCGGAATATACGTTGCGATTGTAGTAACCGCCATTTATTGACGGATAAACTGGTTCTTCTTCAACGTCGCCGTTCGATTTCTGTTGCCAGTTCTGTGAAACAAAAGATTTCGGTTTTCAAATTTGTATTTCAATATAGCTAGAAGATCCTGTGTTTACAGATTGTGAGACTATTTTAATGCACACATATTTTTTTATACTTCAACAGAAAAAAACTGAATTTTTAATTAGTCTTCGTTTTCATTACTCAGTTGGCTACGGTGTAAAAAACTAGAAATCACCTTCTAGTGACTTATTGCCAAATAATACGAATCTGTAGACAGCCAATCAAAAAAAAAAAAAAAGACGGGTTGCACTCCGGGAGTGCCGGCAGAAGTGAAAACTTGAATATTAACGTCTTAATTTTTTGCATTTAGAAGCATTGTTTATTTATTGGCAACACTTGTAAATAAAATGGTTGCATTTTTATGTACGATATTTCAACGCTAGATGTCTAACGTTGGCAATTACTATCACTTAGAGAGTCTCACCCAGTTCTTACTGACCTAACGCGAGTTTAACATTTTTTACCTATTACAAAAAAAGTGTACAACGCCGCTAAAGAAGTTTTGTAAATAAAATGGTTTGTATCATAAATTGCATTTTGATGTACGATATTTCAACGCTAGATGTCTAACGTTGTATAAAAAGTATCTGGCAATTACTATCACTTAGAGAGTCTCACCCAGTTCTTACTTATCCTGACGCGAGTTTAACATTTTTTACCCATTACAAAAAAAGTGTACAACGCCGCTAAAGAAGTTTTGTAAATAAAATGGTTTGTATCATAGATTGCATTTTTATGTACGATATTTCAACGCTAGATGTCTAGCGTTGTAAAAAGTATCTGGCAATTACTATCACTTAGAGAGTCTCACCCAGTTCTTACTGACCTGACGCGAGTTTAACATTTTTTACCCATTACAAAAAAAGTGTACAACGCCACTAAAGAAGTTTTGTAAATAAAATGGTTTGTATCATAAATTGCATTTTGATGTACGATATTTCAACGCTAGATGTCTAACGTTGTATAAAAAGTATCTGGCAATTACTATCACTTAGAGAGTCTCACCCAGTTCTGACTGACGTGACGCGAGTTTAACATTTTTTACCCATTACAAAAAAAGTGTACAGCGCCGCTAAAGAAGTTTTCACTTCAAAAATGTTTACGATCAAAATAATGTAAACTAGAAAATATATTTGACTTTAAGCATTAACTAGACGTTTGAGATAGATATAAATGTTCTTGTTGTCTGGACCAGACGTTTGTACATACCATTGATCCAATATTAAATTTCTGCCCGCTTCCGAACAAGGTGGTTGTAGCATAAGGTGCTGGTGACGTGGCATCATCGCTCTTCACCATTTTAGTTCCAAATCCAAGCGCATCGACTTCGGCATAATCCGGCATTGGGTTCGGTGTCAGTCTCGCGTAATCAGGCACGCTTGCCGGCGCGTACGTCAATTGTTCTTTATCGAGCCACAACGGCGGCGCATCACAAGAGCTCGTTAGAGGATGCGGAAGACCGATTGCCGCCTTTAGACTCATTGGTGTGCTCAAGACGGCACTATTCGAACGACCGTTCGGCAAGGATTTCTTAGCGAGGAGATGTCGTCGACGGACGTAGATCATTGCAGCGAAAAGCAAAACCATGACGGCGACCATACTGCCCAGGAGAGCCATGAACCAGGTTTCTGTCAGAAAGTCGGCGGAGGCGTCGGCGCGGATGTCGTGTGTTCCCATTGGATGTCTAGAAAACAATACATTTTTGAAGTTAAACTCGACGGGGTAAAATAGGATCATCAGATTGAAAGTGTTACGAAACTCTGCAAAGAAGAAGGGTCCAAGAATGACACCATGAGGTACTCCGTTCATGCTTGTATACCGTATACTATAAAAACCGACTCTATGGCAGAGGTAAAGGTATTGTTAAAGACTGTTACTGCACAATAAATATTATAATAACATCTGAAACTAACATGCCAGAAATATACCTATGATGATGTTGATCAAGTACTCGAGACGATGCAGGATCCAATCTAAGTGTAGCTGGTGTGCAAAATGGACCTACGCCAGGTTTGGTAGCGGCGGCCACGCGTACTGTGTACGTGACGCCCGCTGTAAGATTAGTCAACAGAAGAGTTGGCGTTGATGCGTCAACAGTCACGTTCGTCAAATGACGCATTGGGCCTGTGCCGTCTGCTCCTGATGCGCGATGAACGATTACCTGAAAAGAATATAATATTTAATTATATTTGTGACTGACGCATGAAACAACGAACCTTTATTGATGTTGAAACTGTCTTTTAGTTATGTCTGTTTTTAAATTTTACCTGATAGCTTCTTAAAATTCCGTTAATGGCTGTTTGTTGAGGAGGCCTCCATTTTAAGTAGACTGCAGTTACGTTGAGTAAAAGAGCTTCCATGTGAGACGGTGGTTCACTCGGTACTGCAAAAAATATCAATATTTAATAACCGAATAAACTAATAGGTTTATTAGTTTTAATTGAAAACGACAATCAATTAATAAAATTAATAAAAAGAAACACACCTCCTTCATGGGTTCTGGCTATTCGTGAATTAGATGGTCTTCCGTCGATAGTTTTATAAAATGGAACAAGAAAAAATTCATAACGTGTATAAGGGCGAAGTCCTGATACTGTGAATTGAGACGCCGCTCCGGAATGTAATACAGTTTGCATGGAAAACGTAGCACCTTGAGCTCCAACACCTGTTACTGCATTGTCGCGTGGGCGATGATAGATGTAAAATCCTTCCACATATTCACTGCTGATGATCTAAAAGAAAATTATTAGTTTTAAAGAAATGTTATCTTTTTAATACATTTTTAGTAAGTTTTTTTAGTAAGTCATTCAAATAGAGGTAAATGATACGCGGAAAACATTGACCTCTTGATAAAATTAATGGAGGAAACTTGACAAATTACATGGTAAAGAAATTTTTAGTTAAGCTAGATTGAATCTAAAATCTGTTGCAATGCAGAGTTAAGAATGGTTTTTAAACAATATGAAAATGTATTTAATTGAGTTATTAATTACCTCCCAAACAAGTTTCACAGCCGTACTTTGTACTGCAATGGCTTCGCTCAAAAGAACAACATTTCCGGATAGTAGTTGAGCTCTTGCCTCACTCATTTCAGTTACTAGACCGCCAGGATAAACACCACTTCCTGAAGCTACTCCCCAAGGAACTGTGTCAGTACTGAGTGAAATCGGTTCACTCGGAGGCGATGGTGGTGAGAATCCATGGGAATTTTCCGCTCGTACTATAAATATGTAATTAATTCCGGGCGACATTAAGAAATGCGTGTAGATTGGCTCTTGTATTCTACTGGCAGCCACTTCCCAGCCGTTGGATCGGGTAAATATTTCAACTTGATAGCCAAGAAGACTAGAAGAACCGATTTTGTTATTCCTGTTCCAACCAATCGTAACGGTGCTGTCTGATTGATTCAACATATGAGGTTTGGTTGGCGGTCCAGGCAAGGTTGTCGGTTCTGCAGCACGGAAGAAGTTAATATTTGGATTTGTTGCGCTTTCTACTAACAACCTCGATGTCCAAGTGGCTTTCCCACTTCGAGAAGAAGCGACGCAGGTGTACGCGCCACTGTCTGATTTCTGTAAGTCGCTTATTTCAAGGGCACCGTCGTCGCCGACGGTGTGTCGAATGTCGCTGACAATCGGCTTTTCACCTTTGTACCACGTAATCACTGGAATAGGATGACCTTCAGCTTTGCATGGAAAGGTCACCACGGAATGAAGTGGTAAGGTTTGATCGGAAGGGTTTTGGATTATTATTGGTGGAAGACGGTCTTCTTCTGAAGTGACGGTTAAGCGAGCTCTCGCAGTGGCAGAACCTAGAAAATACAAATTTTAATATTATAGAGAAATTAGTTGAAAAATATCAAGGTGAGACAATTTCTTACCTGCAGTGCTGACTGCAGTACAGACGACAACAACTCCGTTGTCACTTTTTTCAGCATTTTTCCAAGTAAGCACAGTTCGATCTCCTCCACTGCTAATGCTACTGCTTGTTTGCTGCGTTGTCTGGGAAGCGGTAACTGACAGTCGTCCGTGTGTTGCTCCTGGCAGCAGCAAGTGACGACTTCCTTCAGTAGTCCAGAATACACTCGGCTTTGGATTACCGACTGCTGAACATTCAAATCTTGCATCGGCGCCCAGTTCTACTGAAATAGGTGCTGGTCGGACGACCAATTTCGGTGGAGCTGGCGAATAATTTATTTGTTAATAATCATTCAAAGATTTCATCACGTTTTTTTCTGAGCACTATTGAATCCTGGTTGGATTTTATTTAGAAAATCATATAGATTCTGATAGCGGAATTTTTTGGTCAGTAATTGATCAGTAATTCTTAGATAGATTCGTAGGTAAAAATACGATTTATTTTGGGTGGATTGCCGTGAACTTCAGGGCGAATTCTCGTTGGATTATTATTGATTATGAGTAACTTTTAATGCATTAACATGATCTTCTTATGTGGATTTGCACAATTCCTAAAGACTGGTCTTAAATAACACCATCAACCGATTTTTGTGATATGTTTTTCAGTAGATAACTGTTCAAGTTATAAAAAATGTTGATATAAACTAGAACAAAACTCACATAGAACCGTAAGTGTCCCAGATGCTGTAACTGCTCCAACGACGTTATCGGCAAGGCAGCTATACTCTCCTTCATCTTCCAGTTGGACGTCGTCTAGCCTTAGACTCCTGTCCTCCAGGATGTGAACCCTGCCGAGAGGCATGTTCCCGCCACCCGCCGTCCGTCTCCAGAGCACGTCGGGAGTTGGATCGCCGCCCACATGGCACGTGAATTCGACACTGTCGCCTTCCAACGCAGAAACGTCCTGTGGTCCGCGGATCAAAAACGGTTTCACGTGTACCCACAGTTGCGCAGTGGCCGATTCTCGAACTCCGACCACATTGCGGGCGATGCACTGGTATTTACCATCGTCAGACTGGCGTACATCGGTGATTGCCAAGTTACCACCGTCGACCATACGAATTCTGTAACGAATTTCAGGATTTTTTAAGCCCGAGGTTATCTCAGCAATTGATATAGGGAATGAATTATGCAATAGATAGTGTCCGACTGAAGCCTAAGCCGATTAATCTCCTACTCTTCCTAATGAGTAATCCGGCACTGGGGATAGTTGTGTATTATAAGTAGAACACTGACAAAAAAAAAACTGACGCAGGATTATTCAATACTGCTTGAAATCTGAGTTGTAGATAAGACGCTTTATATTAGTTTCACTTGTAAGTTAGTATGTATGTTTGTTTGTAACCTCGTTTGGACTACAGCAAGTGGTTTATTACTGTTAGTATGTTATGCCACTACTGTAAGAGCAATCGTTGACCGAGCGGTCTAAGGCGCTAGTCTTCGCTGACGTCAAGTCTCGGATTCACCGATCGTGGGTTCTAATCCCGTCCACGCCGAAATAAAAAATTTGTTTTTTTTCGGCAAATTTTTGACAATAAATCGAACTAAAAAGTGGAAAATAAATATAGTTTAAAAAAAACTAAAAAACACGCTTTATATCAAACTAAAAAGTAAAAAATAAATATAGTTTAAAAAAACTAAAAAACACGCTTTATATCGAACTAAAAAGTAAAAAATATTTTTTTAAAAATAAGCTTAAAACAATAATGAATAAAAAATACTAGTATTATTGTGAAAAAAGCGTGGGGCGCTTGATGTACGAAAATGTGGAACAAAGCGCCCCACGCTTTTTTCACAATAATACTAGTATTTTTTATTCATTATTGTTTTAAGCTTATTTTAAAAAAAATATTTTTTACTTTTTAGTTTGATATAAAGCGTGTTTTTTAGTTTTTTTAAACTATATTTATTTTTCACTTTAAGTTTGATATAAAGCGTGTTTTTTAGTTTTTTTTAAACTATATTTTTTATTATCTTTATGAGATAGGAAACCTCATTTTGTGCTAATCTATTGTGTAATAAAATTAATTCGGTGATTTGGAGACGTTCTTTTTATTTCGTTTTATTTTATTATAGCATCAGTTGGTCAATAAAATAAGCAATAAATATTCACAATAAAATGGTTACCTTTTTGTGTTATCAATATCTAATATGTGTCCGTTTTTCTTCCAAGTAACTGTAGGTTCAGGAGACCCTTTGGGCGGTCCACACTCAAGAACGACAGGATCGCCTTGAGCCACTTGTGTATTTTGAGGTTCCAGTCTGAACTCATCCCTCAGAACTGTAACAAAACAGACGCAATTGTTAAAAAAACATTTCCAAAACTATACATATATATAAAACAAAGTCTGTCTGAACGCGATAAACTCAAAAAACTATCGAATCTTTGATTAATGTCTGATTAGAATTCTTCAATAAATAAAATTATCGACCAATTTTTCAGACAAATATATTAACAAAAAATAATAATTAATACATTAACGTTTCGGTCCGGATTTGTCTTCTTCAGAACTGATCTAAAAAATATAAAAATAATTTCTAATTCGTATTTAAAAATATTCGCTTTAAGTTTTTAAATACGAATTAGAAATTAATTATTTTTATATTTTTTAGATCAGTTCTGAAGAAAGTCCAAATCCGGACCGAAACGTCAATGTATTAATTATTATTTTTTTGTTAATATATTTTTCTGAAAAATTGGTCGATAATTTTGTTTATTCAAAAACTATCGAGCTGATTTTCATGCGGTTTTCACTAATAGAAAGAGCGATAAACGAGGAAGGTTTCTGTATATAATTTGTAAATATTTTGCACAAAATGGCTGAACTATGACGGCGTTTCGTCAAAAAAAAACTGTTTTCGTACGCTTACATGGCCAGCTTGTAGATATGGATTTACTTAGTGAAGGGTGAATTTAATTTGGTAAAATAAAGAAAAAAACATTTTTTTTATTACTCATGCGGGAAAAGTGGTATGTTTACGCACGCTGTTACTATTTTCATTTGCGTGCGGAAACTTTATTTGTCGCACTGAAATTATTGTTTGCCGCACGCAAATTCCGAGTTACCATAGTTACCAATACAATAACAATTTTAACTGAATTTTCAACTTTTTAATGATTTAATTTTAATTTTTATAACTTCTAATTTCTTTTTTTAATTCGTAATAAAATTTTAATTTCAATTTAATTTAATTCGTAATAAAAAATAGTATGTGCAACTCGTGCGACAATGCCGCACGAGTTGCACAATATACTATTAAGGGACGTATTAACAGGTTAAATTTTGTATTTTGTCCAAAAACAAAAGAGTTAAGTTCACATAATAAACCCACACAGCCTGTATTAGCAAATACACTATATTGTCGGTAGGGTTTCGCACTGCGACCCAAGTTTTTTTTTTAGTCGATGTAGATTTAGCAAAGACAACGAGATATAAAATAACAGATATAAAGAACAAAAGCTCATTTATAAAATAAAGTCTGGACGGCGAAGAACATCACATATCAGTTTTATTTGAGAATATCGAAGCTTAAGGGTAAAGAGAGTATTAAAGTTGGCGAAGAAGTGGCCATGTAAGATAGGGAACAGGACGCTATATGGAAGGGGGTGGGTCCTTCGTCTTGTTAAGCACCGTTCCATCACTGTCTCAACTGGCCTGTCGCTCTGACTTGTCCTTCGTCCCTTCACGTACGTCTTACAAAAGAAGAATGTGTGTTTGGGTGTGTGTATGTATGTATGTCTAATAGTAATAATACACCAGTCGTAATTTGTGCCGGAAGATATACGGAAATTGCCGAATAATGGTTTTGGCAGATTTATCTCATTTCAAACAGTGATTCTATAGGTATATAAGGTGTGTGAAATTTACATAGGGCGTTAAAGCAACACACGCTATATCTATCTTTATATATAAAAATTACGTGTCACGTTGTTTGTCCGCGCTGAACTCCTAAACTACTGAACCGATTTTAAATTTGATTTGCACACCGTGTGCAATTCGACCCAACTTGAAAGATAGGATAGCTTACATTTCAATTTATAGTCGCAATATTATTTTATTGCAAATTATTTGTCTATATTTATATATAAAAATTACGTGTCACGTTGTTTGTCCGCGATGAACTCCTAAACTACTGAACCGATTTTAAATTTGATTTGCACACCATGTGCAATTCGACCCAACTTGAAAGATAGGATAGCTTACATTTCAATTTATAGTCGCAATATTATTTTATTGCAAATTATTTGTCTATTCCTTGACAGTCATAATTATCTGTTAGCTCCAAAGGATTCTAACAGATGGCGATACCTGTTGACTGGATTGAGAGAATATTCAATAGATGGCGCAACGTTTCATATAAGCTACAATTCAATAACATTCGAGCACGACGGCGCAGCCGGAGTGCTCGAAATAGAGCAAGTGTTTTAAAGACCAGTTATCCACGAATACTTTACGCTATTTTTTTTCGAGCACGACGGCGCAGCCGGAGTGCTAAACATACACACATATACGCCCATGTATATTTTAAAATAGCTAGCAATTAATAAAATAGATAGATAGATAGATAGATGTTCCAATTAAATTGTTTTATTATTTCACTTTATACGTAGCGAAGCACGTACAGGGCCGCTAGTACTAATATATAAAGCTGAAGAGTTTGTTTGTTTGTTTGGTTGAACGCGTTAATCTCAGAAACTACTGGTTTGAATTGAAATAATGTTTTTTTGTTGGATATCCCATTTATCAAGGAAGGCTATAGGCTATATATATCACGCTACGACCATTAGGAGCGGAGCATCAATGAAAAATTTTGCAAAATGTAACTCAAAATTTGTTCGTCCGATAAAAACTTTTGAACAGTAACTCCGATCATCATGTTTGGGCACAACATTCATCTCGGCAAACGAAGATGAACGTGCGTACTCATTCGTTCTTTTGCACCCGGGTGAAACCGGGCGGGAGAGTGCCGCGTCTGTTGAACGTAACAGCAACACACGCAAACCAGACTGAACCACAGAAACGCGTTGCCGGGTACAGCTAGTAGATATATTGTCACAGTTACATCGTTAGCGTTAAATATTTAACGCAAATGTTTGAAGATCCGAACTCATCTGATATATGTACTTATATAAAAACATACTGTACATTTTTTAATATATTATGCAATTTTTCTTTTTTCTTGATTTTATTTAACAATAAGAACAAAGTTAAGAAAAAATGTAAAAGATTTCACAAAGATTTTTTTTATAAGGTAGTAAAAGCAGAGACTAAAAAAGTTAAATTGTAAAATTTTATCTTGGTATTCTGTAAGGTTGGTGTAATTTTTAAAAGTTTCTTCAAATTGTTATGTCCTATTCATCATATAATTTTCTTTGAAATATGCTTGCATAGGATGTACAATTTTTTTTATTATAAAAGAAACAAACGTGAGGAATTTCAGTGTAAGCATTACTTCTTTTAAAACAAAGTGAAAATCGTTTTGCTTAGAGATCTTTTCTTAAGGAGGTTGATCCGTTACAGTCCCAATCAAAAGTAAGTCGAATTCTAAATGGAAACTTTTATAGTTTATAAGTCGATGATACCAATAAATTATTGTCATAAAGGCATAAATAAATGTTTTTTTTTAATATTAATTAATTATTTCAGTACTTTATACTTAATGGACTAACTTTTGTATTTTTTGTTAGGTTTAAAAAAATAAATTTATGTAAATATCTGTATTTTACATATTTTTTGCAGTAAATAATTAAAAAATTGTTAAATCTGTCAAGAATAAAAGTCCATAATCGAAAAGTGCTAAGGTTTAATAATTTTTTTTATTGATTAAAAGTCTCCTAATTAAATTGGATAAAAAATTAAAATATGCGTAAGACATCGATGCTTTACATAGATAGTTTTCGAAACTGCTGACATTATTTGGTTATTTGCAAAAAAATAAAATTAACAGTTTGCATGCTAGCTTGACATATTTTCCATAAGACTACATGTAAAAGTTTTTTTTTAATTTTTAACTTTATAAATCTCCTAATGATTTTGGATTTTTTACAGAAAATGTTGTCATAAATAAATCTATTAAAAAAACTTTATTCCAGATTTTTTTCATTATCTTCGTAAAACGGCTCAACCTCCTTAACAATGCTTTGTATAAAATATGTAGCCACAATAACAGAAGGAGTAGTTTGGTGCTCATTAGATATTGGTAACAATTAAACATTTTAAGGTTTAAAAAAAGCGAGTGTGCTTTAGACCACACGACTGAAATAAAACTTTTTCCTGCCATATATAATAATATATAATAATGATACAATAACATTCGATAATCTATCACCGTATTTTGATTAGACATCCTGATTTAACGACACAATATAACCTCACTCTGTAGCACATATCTACAAAGACGAAATGTTTAAAATATAATTTTTGATTAATTATAATAGACAAAATATGTATATATATTTATTCAACACGCGTGAATAATATATAATTTCGGGGCTCTGCTAAATTCGGGAGAAATAATAAATTACTTCATGTTGACGCGTAGAGTGCGAATAATGAGCCGAAACTGCACGGTAATATATTACTGCATAGTTTCTGGACCAATAGGAACGCGGCAAACTCAAAATTTAATGAAACTTTAACAGTCCGTTTCTCTTTCATTTTTGAGTTTAGATAAAACAGTTACTTGAAATATTTGTTCGTCTATTTGATTTCCACAGGCTGTTAAAAAAAATAACTTAAAAATCATTCTGTATACCGAGGTATAATTTATAACAGATGCTTTATCAAAACGTATCAAAATGATAAAAATTGAAACAGACTGGAAGATTAGCGTTTAATTTAATCAATCATTGAAAAAACATCAGTCAAATTAGTGGCTATATTTGTATTACAGAGTGAGCTCACAATGTCACTGAAAGAGATATGGATTATGAATGAAAATAAATTATAATTTATTATCTCAATTCTTGTTTTGAATCATTTTCCAAGAAACTGGTTCAGGTTTACAGTAAATAAGCTGCATGCATGTTGTCAAAATTTTTCAGATTTTTTACTCACGACGGAACGATGAAGGTATATGCGTTTAGCCTGAGAGATTGTTCGTTTGTTTGTTTGTGCACTCGAATGTCGCCATTTATCTGGAAAACGGTTTGATCAATTCATATGCGGTTTTTATTTAATTTTTTTCTATTACATTCGTCGTGGGTTTTTTCAAAATTTTTAATTTTGTTTTATTTTAAAATTTTTAGAGATTTTTTAAAAGTGTGTTCATATACAGTATGTAAACGCGTAAGGTGCACATAGGGAAATTAGCATTGGGAAAAAATACTTGGATCAGAGTTAGCCATGACTGCATTAATTGTTATTTCTATTGAATTATGGTGGTAATCTTGAGGATTTCTATTTTATTTTGATTTATTTTTATTTTACTTGGCTTTTTTAATAATAAAAAGCTCTTATAAATCATTATTTTAATTTTTTTGTACAAAAATAAAACAAAAAAAACAACTTCATCTGTTTGGAAACATTTC
Organism: Xanthostigma xanthostigma; assembly: GCA_963575645.1. Classification (NCBI taxonomy): domain Eukaryota; kingdom Metazoa; phylum Arthropoda; class Insecta; order Raphidioptera; family Raphidiidae; genus Xanthostigma; species Xanthostigma xanthostigma. The sequence goes on along the minus strand of OY754469.1, from coordinate 1,656,984 downwards.
ATTCAAAAATTGTCTGACTGGTAAGACGTATGCGCGTTGGTAAATCAGTGACCCAAATGTCTTTAGGTTCAACACGAATAGGCGGAGATATTTGATCTCGCACCATATTTAAGTATTTTTGGGAATTTAATGTCCCATTAATAAAAAAAGTCCGATTATGTTGTAATCATTTGAATATTTTCTTCGGTAGTATACACATTCATTTTGCAAAAGAACATTATCTGTCAAATTGAAAAACACGATTTCAAAGCTTACTCTGATCCAGTCATTTTTTCCCAATGTTAATTTCCCTATGCGCACCTTACGTGTTTACATACTATATAACATAATGCCACTTATTCACTAATCAACAAATTTCGGAACCTGCATTCGCGACATCACTTTGTGTTTTTATTTGAAATGTCTCGTGGTAATAGATGAGGCCGTGCGGCCTCTGATCATCATCGTAGGTCTGTTTGCGTCTCCTGGGGGCAACCGGGAAGGATTTCCACAGCAATATGTCACAAGTGGGAGAAGAGCGCCTTATGTATCGTCCCCTCGTGCCAGTTAGGCCGGCTACCGATCCATCTGAACCGTAATTATAGTTCATCTAAAGAGAGCAGCATCAAGCAGGTGGCCCGGTTTGCTGTTAGGGTATATAGATCTTACATAATTTGATTAATTGGAGAGTCGTAATTAGCTATTAGCAGACGACGGCGGTGAATTTTAATTATAGCTTTTCATTAAGTAATTAATAACGCGACGATGGCTTTTTTAAGTATCTTATGTCTTATCTTGTTATTCGTTTCAAGCGAACAACATTTTTCACACTGCCAATATTTAAACAATGTGTAAAAAATAGGTCAAAGTTTCAAGTTTCATAGACCTTATAAAATTATTCATCGCGTGTTGATGTTTGTTGACAAATTTACAATGGATTATTAATTACTAACGACGCTCAGAGATCGGCTATGTAGAGCTAGATATGAAATTAAGGAAAACTGCTTTAAACGTCATTTGATACATCTATACTAATATATAAAGCTGAAGAGTTTGTTTGTTTGGTTGAACGCGCTAATCTCAGAAACTACTGGTTCGAATTGAAAAACTTTTTTTTGTTGGATAGCCCATTTATCGAGGAAGACTATAGGCTATATAATATCACGCTACGACCAATTGGAGCGTAACATCAATGAAAAATGTTGCAAGATGTATCTCAAAATTAGTCCGTCCGACAAATATTATCAGATGAAATGCCTTAGCTAAATATTGCAATATTAGCGCGTCACGTTCACAAGCCCGGATAGCTCAGTCGGTAGAGTGTAAGACTCTTAATGCCAGGGTCTTGAGTTCAAGCCCCACGTCGACGAATATATTTTTATTTATTTTTTATTTTCTACATTGCCTTTTTCTAAGACTTACATTTCAATTTTTTAAAATTTTATTACGACTAATTAAAATTAAATAAATCTAATTAATAGCTCATTTGAAAACTGTTACAACTATAGATACCTATATAAAAATAATTTTCTTACAGTGTTTTCAATTAAATATTTATTATATTAAAAGAAATTTACTACTTAAAAAAAGTATAAATACTGCTTTTTAACGACAAAAACTTTTGAACGGTAGCTCCGATCATTATGAGGTTTGGACACAACATTCATCTCGGTAAACTAAGATGCGTACTCATGTCCCTTCCTTCCACATTCGTTCTTTTGCACCCGAGTGAAACCGGGCGGGACCGCTAGTTTATTATAAATTCACGACTGATTTATTAAACTTACAAAATATTACAGAAAAATAACGTTACAGCGCATACCTTTTCTGCGTATGCGCCGATTTTTCCTCAAAAGCAACAGGACTTTTTCTTTTTTTATGTTAAATGTCCTGCCAAAATTTGGTTTCGATTCGTTCAGCCGTTACAAAACAGTTTCCAAACTGAAAAACATTTGTGGTGGGAGTACAGGTATTATATGGTGGAAGCGCCGTGAAACCTTTCTTACGTTAACATTCTTCGTATCAATATCAAAACATTTGATTTCAGTTCGCTCAGCCGTTCGATCTGTATCGTGTGCACAGACGGACAGACTTTTTCCAAAAATATGTTTTTTTTGAACTCGTGGACTTTAAGGAGGTTGAGCCGTTTTACGAAGATAATGAAAAAAATCTGAAATAAAGTTTTTTTAATAGATTCTTTTATGACAAAATTTTCTGTAAAAAATCCATAATCATTAGGAGATTTATAAAGTTAAAAATTAAAAAAAACTTTTACATGTAGTCTTATGGAAAATATGTCAACCTAGCATGCAAACGGTACATTTTAATTTTTTGCAAATAACCAAATAATGTCAGCAGTTACGAAAACTATGTAAAGCATCGATGTCTTACGCATATTTTCATATTTTTTCCAATTTAATTAGGAGACTTTTAATCAATAAAAAAAATTATTAAACCTTAGCACTTTTCGATTATGAACTTTTATTCTTGACAGTTTTAACAATTTTAACTGCATTTTCAACTTTTTAATGATTTAATTTTAATTTATATTACTTCTAATTTCTTTTTTTAATTATTTACTGCAAAAAATATGTAAAATACAGATATTTACATAAATTTATTTTTTTTAACCTAACTTTGTACAAAAAATTCAAAAGTTAGTCCATTAAGTAAAATACTGAAATAATTAATATTAAAAAAAAATTATTTATTTATACCTTTATGACAATAATTTATTGGTATCATCGACTTATAACCTTTTGTAAAAATTTATTAAGAAAAAGTTCCCTTTTAGAATTCGACTTACTTTTGGTTGGGACTGTAACGAATCAACCTCCTTAAAATGAAAAAAATTTGTAAATTTTTGAAAAGTGAAATTTAAGCTAAATTAGTAGGTATCATTCCCCGCTTGTGGAGTTGAGATGGTAAAAGTGTTTATAATAAGTACCTACTTTTCATATTAAACAACTATGTTGTCATTAACGTTACAAGGCAATCAAAATGTTATATCCGTGGATGGAATCCGAAACTCGGATTCTCTGAGACTTTAGAGTCCCGACAGCGACACTAAAAATTTTTGTCTTGTCGGCTGTTGCTCAGTAAAATTGTCTATAACTCTATACTAATATTATAAGAGAGAATGCGAATTTTATGAGTTTGTGTATATGAGGAGGGTAATCTCCGAAACTACTAATCCGATTTCAACATTTTTTTCACCAATATTTAAAAGGAACTTTCAGGATGGACATTGGGCGTGTTTGGCCGAAGTAAGTACTTACTAAGCTTAGTAAGCCAGTTAGCATAAAAAAATTAAAATCTTACAAGCTGACTGTAGCGCTTTTCGGCCAGGACAGACTTACTGGCTTGACATAACTCAAAACACTGGTTTACGTTATATCCCGTACATAACCTCATAGACAGAATATAATTGACAGTACTAAATTTATCATTATAATTTAATTCATGTAAATAGTTGCAAATGGAGAAATGACAGGCCTGTTCCTTTCTGTTTTGTTTACATCAACAATAAGCAAAATGGCGTCTTATATTAAGCCATGCTTACTGCGTTAGCACTTATTTTGTGTTCCGGCTGAAAATTTTGTAAGTATAGTGAGTGACTTACTAAATTTAGTAAGTACTTACTTCGGCCAAACACGCCCATTGAAATAAAATAATAATAATAATAATAAATGTTTATTTGTTGCGCCATTAAAAAATCGCTTTTCATGGACACCAATTTTGCAACGTAAGTCGACGACAAAACACGGTTGCAATCTACAAACTCGGGCGAAGCCGGACCGGGCCGCTAGTGTTTAATTAAATGAATATGCAGCCGAATAAAAAAATATACGAAAGCAATTACATCAAAATAATGTATTAATTGCATCTTCTTACAATTCGCGTTATTAGATAAGAAAAGAAAAATATTTTAGGAAGACCATAAAAGTTAATTTGTCACATCTTTTATAACAAGCTGTTTAACTGCCATCATTTCACGGTCAAAGACTATCCAGATGTCTAAGAGATAAAATACTTATTTATGAGTTTTGGCAGTTAATTCAATGTAAGTTTATTGGCTAATAAAAGAGTGAGACAGTGAGAGAGAATCAGAACTAAACCAAATATCATATGTGAACATAAAGGGATAGATGCAGACTTAGGTATATATACGGGGTGTAGAATTAAGTTTATTCTTACCGAGCTACTAGGGGCAGCTCAAGCGCTTAAGGAGGTTGAGCCGTTTTACGAAGATAATGAAAAAAATCTGAAATAAAGTTTGTTTAATAGATTTTTTTGTGACAAAATTTTCTGTAAAAAATCCAAAATCATTAGGAGATTTATAAAGTCAAAAATTAAAAAAAACTTTTTCATGTAGTCTTATGGAAAATATGTCAACCTAGCATGCAAACGGTACATTTTAATTTTTTGCAAATAACCAAATAATGTCAGCAGTTCCGAAAACTAACTATGTAAAGCATCGATGTCTTACGCATATTTTAATATTTTTTCCAATTTAATTAGGAGACTTTTAATCAATAAAAAAAATTATTAAACCTTAGCACTTTTCGATTATGGACTTTTATTCTTGACAAATTTGACAATTTTAAATGAATTTTCAACTTTTTAATGATTTAATTTTAATTTTTATTACTTCTGTACGTAGGTAGGAATTTTATTTTGTGATTCACACACTGTATATACCTATCTGGATAAATCTGTCTTGTAAGACATACAGTGGTACACACGCAACTTCACGATTAAGGAAAGGAAGTTTCGTAAAAAAAACTATTTGATTCAAAGCCTATGTTTTTCAGGTTTCCATTACATAGGTAAATTGCCTTAATCACAGTAATGCCTTTCCAATAGTAAAATAACTAGAAACATAATCTATACTACCTATTAAAATCCTTGGTATGTAAATGATGTATGTATGTTTGAGCTATTTGGCGAATTTTGATGAAGTTCATTTTTGTGATTTCAGAAATGCTATAGACTATGCAGTTTTATTTTACTATTTTATCGTAAAATTGATATTTTTTCTATACAAACCCAGACGAAACAGGACCGGATTGTTAGTATTTGTATATACTTTTTTAACTTTAAATTGTATCAAATTTAACAAAATTGGATTCAAATACTTAATTTTTTACAAAAAAAATCTAGTACGCATGATAGATAAATAGAAAGACTTTGATACGATATAGATAGAAAATTTTAAATGTTTCGAATCAAATGGAAGTCAGTTGAAATAAAAACGAACGAAAATATTAGATTAGGGGAGTAGGTAATCTTATTGAAAAAAAGAAGATTTCTTGAGGATATTTTAAGCCCTACGAAATCAGTGTGTGAAAAAAAATTTGTCGAAATTTTTTCCAATGTTTGTACATTCATCCGACTTGGTCCCTGGCCCATAAAACAAGAATAGTTGATATCCAATTTTTTATGCTTCTGAAATGCACAGTTACATGTTTATTGCTGTATGTACATAGAAACAAGTTTGATGTTTGTGGTAAAACAAGGATAAAAACAACATTATCTCTAACAGACACAAAGCTCTCTATAATATTACAGTCAATAGACAATGTCAACAACAAACGCGTAGCTTTCTGCAACGACGTGTCAAAATTCCGCGTTTCATTTCATGCTTATACAAAATGAAACTGAAGAATATTTTATGTTTTCAAAGTTAATACTCAGCTCAAAATTTTATAGTTTTACAACGCACCGAGCGGTGTAGCGTAGTGGTGAGAGCACTAGACTCACATTCTGGAGGTTGGGTTCGAATCCTGGCGGGGGCAAATGTAGCTAGGGTTTTTTCCTGCTGTCTCTCGTCGAGAAACGGTAATTATTGTACCGGTCATCTTGTTGAGGTTTTCCATGGTTTCTCTCAATAATTCCAGTTAGATATGTTATATTAGATATCGTGTCCATCGATAATAATTAATAAGAAAAAATTCGCAGGTTTGTGGACAAAAGTTACATTTATAATTGTACGACGTTTCGTCTATAAATTTAGACTTTTTCAAGTACAAATTGAAAATTATTTAAAACAATAATTGTTAAGTCTAAATTTATAGACGAAACGTCGTACATTTATAAATATAACTTTTGTCCACAAACCTGCGAATTTTTTCTTATTAATTCCAGTTAGATATCGAGATGGTTCCTTATTCAAGGCTATATGGTCGATTATCTGTCAAACTCCTGTGCTCAAAACTTGCCTACTTTATCCTAATGTCCTAAAATTCCTTTATTCGCCCATTGCTATTAATTAAGTGGAAGTTTAAAAATGTAGAATATAACAGGAAGTGGTGTGATGGATGGAAAATAGTAATGGTGCAGAATGGCGTCTGTTGTGACATAAAGTCAAGAAACGGACGTTAAAGGCATTATTATTATTATTATTAGTTGTTTGCTTTTCTGTATCATTTTTGTATACCATTTTAGTGAATGTTATTACCTCATCGTAAAGGAATGGTGAATATGTTACGGTCTATACCCGAATTCGGTCAATGACCGAAATAAATGCGCAAAAACTAGTTTTTACCAACGAATATTTCTCAAACCCAAAATATTTAAACGGGTATTGAGTGTTATAAAATGAGCAAAACTAGTTTTACAATTTACAATTTACCATCTCAACTTGCATTGAGGCCCTGAAGATGAAAATATATTTTTCTAAACTATGGCCACAAGCGATACTCTGGTAAAGCTTATTTTTCAATTGTTCAACTAAATAAATCACCTTCAATACATATATTTGGAACAAAACTTCTACAAGTAAGTGACATTTGTTGAAAAATGAGTTCATACTGAAACCAACGACAGCAGTAAGTGCTGCAGCAATAATTTTATTGTCTTTAAAAAATGTTTCCCCCATGTTTTGGTTTCCATAATCTAAAATTCTGGACGGTCAATACATTTTTAGTAAATCTTGATTTACTCAAATTCATAAGTTTGCCTTTTTACGACAGTATAGATATTCACGACATGTGTTTCAGGAGATCAATTTGGCCAAAGGAAGTTTTTATAGCATTAAATTAGCTGTACTATAGCTCATGTCAAGTATATAATATTAGTTATTTGTTTTTCCGCGAATTGTACTCTCCATAACTGCAGAGATCATTTCTAGATAAGCTTGTTTTTGTAGCCACCGCGACTCCGTTGTTTAACATATGCTACCAGTAGTTGAATAACGCCGTATTTTATGAACACAATATCATGGGATATCATCAGATAGCGGATAATAAACTGAATTGCTCGATGCATACTAATGCTATTCAGGGAACATTCTTACATTCATAAATAGGTTTGTTCCTGCAAACAACTACGCTTGGCAACTTATGGTAATTTTTATTCTGACGACTATAAGTTTGTTCCAAACAGCCAGAAAACGGTAACGAAACCGTTGTACCGGTTTTAGAACACACCTTAGCTATCTGCACATGACGGTGACGGTTTTATGATCGTTTGATGGCTGCTTGAAACGAAAAGTTTAGATCAAAAGTGAGCAAAATCAAGTTGTCTTAAACTCAAAGACGTATTTGTAAAATGATACAATTTTATTGTCTCTCGTAATTTTGCCATTGCGATCTGAATCTTTACCGTTCTATTAAACAGATATTCTTCTCGCTAGTATAAGAAATCAAAAATATTTTTCACAATTTCATATTCCAAATTGGTTGGAGTAAGTTTTAAAAAACAGTGCAGTGCGTGTTGATGTAAACAGGTACCGGGTTCGAATCGCGGTGGGGACAGATGTGGCTGGGATTTTTCCCTGCAGCCTCTCGCCGAGAAACGGTAGTTCCTGTATCGGCCGTCTTGTTGAGGTTTTCCATGGTTTCCGTCAATAATTCCAGATAAATATCGAGATGGTTCTTTATTCAAGGCCAAGGCCGATTACCTGTCAAACTCCTATGCTCAAAATTTGCCTACCTTATTCTAATGTCTTAAAATTCCTTCATTCGTCCATTGCTATTAATTAAGTGGAAGTTTAAAAATGTAGAAAATAATGGGAAGTGTTATAGATGGAAAATAGTAATGGTTTGCAAAGTGAGCATTTGACACCTCCGATATTCGCCGCATTAAAAAAATACAGCTTACAGTTGTAAAGACAAAAAAGCATTATTAATTTTGCCTTAGAATTATATCTGTTAACCAATATCTTAATATTTCAAAGTAAAAATCAAATAATTTTAGTAAAAAAAATTTGAAAAGTAGTTTGACCCTGCAGGCCATCCCTGTAACTTCCCGCTATTTTCGAGTTCAAAACGCTCAAAAATATGTCAAATATAGCAAGAAGTTTATTTTTTAGCTCTTCGAGCTCAAAAAAAAACACTTTGTTACGAAATTTTCGTTCACGATATCTCATGAACAAATGAAGCGATTTTGATGCGATTTGCGGCAGTCGACGCAATTTTTTAACCTTAAAAAGTAATTTTATACAGAAAAATCGATCTCATAGGAATTTTACGAGAAATTTAAAAAAAAACACTTTTTAAAAATTTTTCGTTCACGATATCTCGTGAACAAATGAGCCGATTTTGATGCGGTTTGCTGCAATCGACGCAGTTTTTTTAACCTAAGAAAGTAAATTATTACAAAAAAATCGATTTGATAAGAATTTTACGAGTAATTTTAAAAAATTACTTTTTTCCTAATTTTTCGTTCACGTTATCTCATGAACAAATGAACCAATTTTGATATGGTTTGCGGCGATCGACGCAGTTTTTTTAGCTTAAGAAAGTAATTTATTACAAAAAAATCAATCTGATAACAATTTTAAGAGTCATTTTAAAAAAACACTTTTTTACGATTTTTTCGTTCACGGTTTCTCGTGAACAAATGAACCGATTTTGATGCGGTTTGCGGAAATCGACGCAGTTTGTTAAGGAGAAGAGCTGATTAGTTTTTGGAATTAATCGGTTTAGTAGTTTAGAAAATTTTTTACAAAAACAAATTTTTAAAAATTTTTGAAACTTGTTTTTTTAAGATTTCTCAAAATTTTTTGGGCCGAATCGTTTCAAATTTTCAGGAAGTCTAAGTTCACCAAGATCACGTCAGATGCCGCAAACCACGTTTCAGTCGGACACTCCGTTCAAAAGATATAAAAGGTTTACATACATACATACACACACACACACACATCCATACATACAGCCCTACGGACATCATCGCCAAAATAGTTTCAATAGCTTCCTAGGACCCCAAAACGTCGAGATCTGGCGAAAACTCGATTTTCGAAAATCGGGGTGAAACCAATAACTTCCCGATTTTTGAAAAAAAAAAATTTTTTTTTTTTTTTTTTTTAAAGCGGGAAGTTAAAAAGACATAAACTAATACCGAATTCAGAGGGCCCCGGCCTATCGGGAAAACTCCCAAAATCCCCGTGGGCTCATCCGCCCGTGGTGGACATAACTGTACCCACCGTGGACATAACCGTGTCATCGTGGACATAACTGTTTCCATCGTGTCACTAAGTTACCCCCCGCGAAATTCACTAAAGAAGTTTTTAACTTCCCGCTTTAAAAAAAAAATTTTTTTTTTCAAAAATCGGGAAGTTATTGGTTTCACCCCGATTTTCGAAAACCGAGTTTTCGCCAGATCTCAACGTTTTGAGGTCCTAGGAAGCTATTGAAACTATTTTGGCGATGATGTCCGTAGGGCTGTGTGTGTGTGTGTGTATATGTATGTAAACCTTTTATATCTTTTGAACGGAGTGTCTGACTGAAACGCGGTTTACGGCATCTGACGTGATCTTGGTGAACTTAGACTTCCTGAAAATTTGAAACGATTCGGCCCAAAAAATTTTGAGAAATCTTAAAAAAACAAGTTTCAAAAATTTTTAAAAATTTGTTTTTGTAAAAAATTTTTTAAACTACTAAACCGATTAATTCCAAAAACTAATCAGCTCTTCTCCTTAACAAACTGCGTCGATTTCCGCAAACCGCATCAAAATTGGTTCATTTGTTCACGAGATACCGTGAACGAAAAAATCGTAAAAAAGTGTTTTTTTAAAATGACTCTTAAAATTGTTATCAGATTGATTTTTTTGTAATAAATTACTTTCTTAGGCTAAAAAAACCGCGTCGATCGCCGCAAACCATATCAAAATTGGTTCATTTGTTCATGAGATAACGTGAACGAAAAATTAGGAAAAAAGTAATTTTTTAAAATTACTCGTAAAATTCTTATCAAATCGACTTTTTTGTAATAATTTACTTTCTTAGGTTAAAAAAACTGCGTCTATTGCAGCAAACCGCATCAAAATCGGCTCATTTGTATATTTTATATATTTTTGAACTCGAAAATAGCGGGAAGTTACAGGGATGGCCTGCAAGGTCAAACTTCTTTTCAAATTTTTTTTAAAGTAAAACACCTTGTACTAAACAATAGTCAGAAGAAAAATATTATAGTGCTGTAATGCGTATATATATCTAAAAAAAGAAAAACGTCAGTCTTTTATTTCCAATCAAATAAACACTCCTTAGTTGTAGAGCGTCATTCGTTTCTTCCACCACCTACCCGGCCCCTCCACCGCATTTATACTCTACGCAATAGCTGCAAGGACACCAACCTACTTTTAAAACGCGCGAATAGGTGATAGAATAGTATATTGAACAAAAGAAGTGGGATACCTTAGTTCACAGTTGACGCGCGTCTTTTATCTGAATCTTATGATAAGATACTCATCTGTTTGTTATACTATTGCTGAATGACGCCAGAGGCACTACGCACACAACAGCTAACACTACCGTAGCAGCTAAGTGATTGATGTTGGACACTTAGTGTTATTGCTCTCCGCCAGAGGTACAAAGTGTTCTCGAAATGTATTTTTATGACAACACTGTCTTTCATTCTTCCTTTCTTTTCGTCGTGTTGTTGAACTTTTTACATGCTTTTTAACTGAAAGCAAAACTCGTATTTTTTTGGATGAAAAGGGGAAATCTAACATAAAGGTTTATAGGTGTTGTCCGCCTTATGCGCGTTTTGCTTCCATTCTATGCCAGTATACAATAAATACTTACCGGCCTACCTTTTTCCCTACATTTACTCAAGCAATGATATCATTTCCAAGTGGATACTGTGTAAATGTAAAACAATGTTTTATATATGAAAAAGGATTTCGATAAAAAGCCTTCGCGTACAGGAAATCTCAGTGAACGTTGCTTTAACAACATAAACTTGTTTAATAATTTGTTTGATTAATTTTTAATGATATTCTTTATCAACTAACAGAGCTATTTGAATCCAAAATTTATAGTTTAATAACAAAATACGGTTCAATTTATACTATTGTAACAAAACTATTTTAGTCCGTGGTGGAAATTATTTATTTACAACAATAAACGTTTAACAAAACAGTTAAACACACAAACGAAAGCGTACTTCTTTAACTTAACAGAAATAAAACTAATAGTTCTAAATAATAAAATAGGAAACTAAGTAACAGAAGAATATAAAGTCTTAATTATGTACACAAAATATTTACAACACACAAACACAACAACGTTTATCTAGTACACTTATTCACACTTGTATACACGACTATTTACAAAAAGTTATTTATGTAAAATCAGTTTTATATAATTGCACTCAATGGTTTACACACACAAATGTTTATTTATCTTCGCAGTATAATTGAATGATTTATGTCGCAACGCCAGAGCACATGAACAACTCACGAATAACTAACCAACTGACTGACTTGCCAACCACTCCGCTCGCATTTTATAGCCTCGTCCCTCTCTTATCGAAGGTTCTGGAAGCATCTCAACCTTTCTTCACATGCATTGCATTCTAAGATGGTCGGATTTTTACCTGCTTTCGATTGTTATTGTTGTCGTGGTCTGGAACATTCTACGGAGTCCATAGTCGTCCCAACAGGGGCGCGCAACATTATTACTAGCGGTCCGTCCCGGTTTCACCCGAGTACGATATATATAATTCTGCAAAATGTATTTCGTTTGCGGCCCGGCGTCTGAACTAATAGCTTTGAGCAAATTCTACCAGATTTGCTTCTAAACTAATAGCTTTGAATACATTCTATCAGATGTCGGTACATGTTACTAAAACTGTTTTTTTGAGAAAACACTGTCATTTTGTATACCAAATATTTAATAAAAACTATCTTATAGCGTAAGTCGGCCCAAGCAAGACACATTTACAAAATTTCATTAAAATGAGATCAGTGGTTTCGGAGATTCAAAATTGTAACACGAGCATTTTATATAGTATATAGATATTTATTTTTACGATTTGTAGAGCTCTGAAGCAATTAATAGTATTTAACGAAACGTTGGTAATAAAGAAAAAATATAAATTTTCAGTTTCCCATTTAACAAAATAAGATGGACGTTAACAATGCAAAATACGAGTGATTTTTTTTATATTAGAAAAACAAAATAACCGAATCAGCAACTAAGGCCATTATCGCAAAAACAAATACATAATACGATAAGTATAAATATTAAATAAATACATATTCAGTAATTGCAGATTTCAGGTAAGTACAATTTATATGTGGGTATGTATATTAATTTATTATTTTATCTACACGAGTGATTTGAATGTCGCGTTGTTTCTTGAAATCAATTGTACTTTTATCTTTAATGATTTTCTTTAAGATTGTATGCAAAAATCCAAATAAAGTACACATGAATATGATCGCTTGCGTCTATAAAAACACAAATATATTGTTTTAGATAATAGATTTCAGATAGAATATGAAATTTCGTTGGGTTTCTATTTACCAACCGATCCCCTAAAGTTATGTTTTTGATTTTACGTCATAATATAAAATGTAGAAGATTCGAATCATATAAAATATAATCCCGGATTATATAAATTCAAAAGAATACGGCGAGCTTGTTCACTGAGTTTAATTTTGATAATAGTTTAAATAGGATAGCTCTTTTTACAAAGTACGTACAGAAATATTTTTTTAAAACACACAAATTGCGTTTGTATAACGTCAAAACATTTTAAAAATTAAACCGAGTGGGGTGGCGTAGTGGCATTCGGGAGGTATCGGGTTCGAATCCCGGCGGATGCAGAGGTGGCTGGGACTTTTTCCTGCTGCCTCTCGCCGAGAAACGGTAAATCCTGTACCGGTCATGGTCCATGGTTTCCCTCAATAACTCCAGATAAATATCGAAATGGTTCCTTATTCAAGGCATGGCCGATTACCTGTCAAACCCCTATGCTCAAAATTTGCCTACCTTAACCTAATGTTTAAAAATTCCTTCATTCGCCCATTGTTATTAATTAAGCGGAAGTTTAAAAATGTAGAAAATAACGGGAAGTGTGATAGTAATGGTGCGAATGGCGTCTGTTGTGACATAAAGTCGAGAAGCGGACGTTAAACGCATTGTTATTATTTTTATTTTCAAAATTATATTGCATTTTGCAAACATTTAAACGTTACAGTTAAAAATGTATCACTGCACCTCCACCATATAATACCCGTACTTCCACCACAAACGTCTTTCAGTTTGGAAACTGTTTTGGAACGGCTGAACGAATCGAAATCAAATTTTAATGGGATGTTTAATATTTAAATAGAAAGAATCCTGTTGTTTTTCGGAGAAAATCTGCGCATGCGCAGAGAAGATATGCGTTGTAACGTTGTCTTTTTGTAATAATTGTATATTACTGATATTGGTTTTTTATTCTATTTATCTTTTCAAGAAAGTTTTGTAAAAAAATATATCTAATTCTTATAGTTTCGTAATTATTTTAGAAATTAAAAAAAAAAACAGTTTTTATGAAGTTATTGATCTGTCAAACAGAAATGAACTAGCTGATAAGTAAGCTTTGGTTAGTTTTTACATGCGAAACCATAAGTAGTGGTGGAACCAAAAATCATGATGTAAATGTTTATTACTAGTCGTTACCCGCGTCATCGCACCCGTTAACAGAAACTTTATATCATCATCTGCTACCGCGGTCAAATTGCATGAGTTAGAATGATCCCGTTGTCTAGTTGGCATGATATTTTCCTATGTTATTTCTGTTTTCGTTAAAGTAAATTATTAAAACTTCAAAAGCTGCATGCATGCTCTGCCGTCGCAACAAACCCCAAAGTCCCAAATGCAGTGGTGCATTGTTGGTCCCTGTCTTCATTGGATAGTACGTAGGTATAGGTTTTTGTTTTTATTCCTATTCAACTTCCTTTTCCGGTGCTCTTATAAAAACACTTGACACTCGCCCTTGTCTAGTCTTACGGGTGCTGTAGCTCTCTATACGACATCTTATATGCACTGAGAAGATTTGACGGACTTGTCCCTTAGGTATTGACGGATTTTCCGTTTAGATATTGACGCATGTCCATGCATTGCACAGGGTCGCATTTCTAACAAATAGATCCTATTTTCTGCAATTTCAGCAGACACCACTCCAGACACCACTGGAGGCGGCGGCAGTGCTTCATTGTTAGAGTCGCGTAGACAACAATGCGAGCATTGTTGTCCAAAGTGCTCAGGATTGTGGTCGGGACCGCACAGACAAAAATGCGTGTATTGTTACGCTCATTGTCATCGGAACCATTCATGAATGCCGAAGAATGTTTCACGATGCGGCTGAACAACTTATATAAACAGCGCCAGCGTGAAAGGCAAGGCAGTCAGTTAGTGACAATGAACAGTGCGCGACATAAATAAATAAGTGCTCGAAATAAATATAGAGGTAAATAGACATCTGTGAGATATAAATATTCTGCGTACAGTGTTCATAGCAGTTTAATGTTGTTATTGTTGTTTTAGAATTCGTTTGTTTTTCTTTATTTATTTTATTATTTTATTTTTCATTATTATTAGAGTACTTTTTAGTTTATTTTCTTTTTTGTAAATAAATATTTTTAACCACCAAGAAGAAAACTTTTGTTACAGTATCTTAGTTTGAGATTATAATTATACAGTTTAAAAGATTCCTGGAGCGAATGTGTCATTTCACGTTCCCTATACAAGCATGAAAAGAGGCTATTTTTATAAAAGGGTGTGCAAAAAGTTCGTTTTGTACGTAAAAAAATCGGCTCGTTGCCCATATGCAGGAAATTTTCAAGCCCGTTAGTTTATCTTCCTCTATAGTCTTATAACATATTTCACCAGTCGGTTCATTAAGAAATATTAAGCACTTGACAAATAATAAATTGCAGTACATCACTGGCTGCTTAACGTTTCGGTTGTACACATCATAAACCTGTATTACATATTTTTCTATCCCGTTACATGCTCACCGCTGAAGTATCTACGCTCTAAACGCGCGTTCACACCGAAAATGTTTCCTTTGGAGTGTTGAAGAATGCACAAAAAATAACGCTATACTCTGAACCGAATGAAATATCAATGAATTAACTTTCCGACATCAATGATACTTATTACTTATATCAAAGCGATTTATTCTTCTGTATTGTTTAGCACACAGAGGTTTTAATTCAGCTTTCAACAAATTTGCTTTCTTAATCTCACTTAGTGTAGTAAGGTAATTATGTTTCGTCATAAAATTATGTTTCAGAAGCCACTAGTTGAGACTCGAATTAATCTTGTATTTTTACTTAATTATTACACTGAATATCCCACAATTATATTAATTATAACATTCAGGAGAACAATTCAACAGATAGGTACATAAACAAGAACATAACCCTACTTTTGTTCGGGTTCGGACGTTGATTGAATTAAACAAGCAGAACTAGTACTGTCCGTTCAAAAATGGACTGAACTAATTTTGTCCAACTGAAAACGCGCAAAACTAGTTTTACTCATTTTATAACACTCAATACCCGTTTAAATGTAACATTTCGGGTTTGGGAAATATTCGTTGGTCAAAACTAGTTTGGCGCATTTATTTCGGTCATTGAACGAATTCAGGTTTAGACCGTAACATATATGCGCTCTATCTCACACTTCAACCTACCCTTGCAAACATTTAGCCACGACTTAATAATCTGGCTTATTTATTATTTTATTATTTATTATTTTATTTTTATTAAATACTAAATTTTAAAGTACTAAAATTTCAAAATGCTTCGAGAACTTTATTGCAAATAAATCGCAAAGTTAAAAATTCACGGCTTGGCTAGGCGACACTATTTTGTATTCATGTCATTACAAAAGAAGGGTTAGACAAATTTTCACGATGCCTGAAATATATCCACCCAAAAAAGCTCTTGGACTATAAGAATTATTCACTTCAAAAGCTGTATCATTCGCTTCATGCGATTCTTTACGCTCAAAGCGTAAAATGTTCGGTCTGAACGCGCCCTGAGTTGCATTTTCTACGGCGGCATTGCATTGTGTAAGATAGTTGAAGGTTAAACAGGGGTGGAGAGGCGGTTGATTGGGGGCGGCTGTGTGCTGGAATCTCACTACATCAATTTATTATAAGCTTTCACACAAATTCACACGCAGAGAGAGGGCCGGAGGAGCGGGTCTCTGGTTCGCGGAGGGCGGTCGTCTATAACAACATTAGACACTGCAAGCGGTGAAGAAAACCAGAAGACATTGATAGGTACAGTTGTGTTCTAAGCAAATAAAACATCTGCTGCTGCTTTACGTAATTTCAGTGCCGGAGTTGCAATTTTACCATCTACAGTATGTAAACACGTAAGGTGCACTTATGGAAATTAACATTGGGAAAAAATGACTGGATCAGAGTGAGCCTTGAAATCTTGTTTTTTCAATTTGACAGATAATATTCTTTTGCAAAATGAATGTCTATACTACCGAAGAAAAAATTCAAATGATTACAACATAATCGGACTTTTTTTATTAATGGGACATTAAATTCCCAAAAATACTTAAATATGGTGCGAGATCAAATATCTCCGCCTATTCGTGTTGAACCTAAAGACATTGGGTCACTGATTTACCAACGCGCATACGTTATACCGGTCAGACAATTTTTGAATGAAATGTTTCCAAACAGATGGAGTTGTTTTTTTGTTTTATTTTTGTACAAAAAAATTAAAATAATGATTTATAAGAGCTTTTTATTATTAAAAAAGTCAAGTAAAATAAAAATAAATCAAAATAAAATAGAAATCGTCAAGATTACCACGATAATTCAATAGAAATAACAATTAATGCAGTCATGGCTAACTCTGATCCAAGTATTTTTTCCCAATGCTAATTTCCCTATGTGCGCCTTACGCGTTTACATACTGTATAGTACCTACCTATATTAAGGAGTTCACTCGCGACAGTCATTAAATACATTATAATTAATTACTTATTAATTTTATAAAAAAAAGATAAATTTCAAGGAAGCAGCTTTGAGGTTATGCGTATAAACACAAATGACAGCTGGTCGCGACTATTAGCTAAAATTTAATAGGGTTGCTATGGAAACGACATCTAAACAACAGTTAATAGGTTGTTTTTCCTTTATTGCCGCCCGAATGTTCGTACTTACCGCATAAGTGAATCACCAATGCTTAAATGTTAAACTTTCTGCCTTACAATTGATGCCGAAAGTATGAAGAAAAATTAATTGATGCCAAATCAAATTATCCTTTGCGTGTTCACTTTTTTTTCTTGTAAAAATATAAAATAGCTATTTCCGTCATTCGTATAAAAATTAGATTCGTATTTTTATTATTCGAGGCAAATAAATGAGCTGTCAGAAATAGACAATTATTTTATTCTATGGTTTTGTTTTGAATTACGTTAAAGCATTGGAAATATGACAGGCGAAGAAATCAACTGCACGCAGACGGAGTTATTATTTCTGCGTCATCTATTACCTAGAGTTAAATGCTTATTTTTCTCAATCGTTCAATTATACGCGCATTTCTGAATAGATACATAATTATGAGTTAACCCAACTACTTTTTTTCAGTCATTAACAACGTTACGAAAATTCTATTGATTTATTTCAACACTGTTAGTTTCAAGGACTTATGTGATATCAGTTTATCCTGGATGAAGATATAATATATTGTGACAAGTTAAACAACAGTTTAACGAGGAAAACAAAACTTTGCTGTTGCTCGGATGGATCGAAGTGGTCTTGAAAATAGACGGAAACTATACATATATTGATGTATTGTATCACAAAACTTTAGTCTCTCCAGGATTAGTTACAAAATATTAACCCCAGTTTATCGTATTTATCTGGATATATTTGTTCTGAAAGAAAACTTTCAGCTTGAAAACATTTATTTACTTTTAATCACAGTTACATTAAGAATTTTATCACAACCTAACATAGCACTCGACATATTATTATGTGTAAATTATTAATAAATTGTTAACTTTATTCCCGAATATTTTTTTATGTAACCTTATGAAAATTATATACAGTATGTAAACGCGTAAGGCGCACATAGGGAAATTAGCATTGGGAAAAAATACTTGGATCAGAGTTAGCCTTGACTGCATTAATTGTTATTTCTATTGAATTATCGTGCTAATCTTGAGGATTTTTATTTTATTTTTATTTTACTTGGCTTTTTTAATAATAAAAAGCTCTTATAAATTATTATTTTAATTTTTTTGTAGAAAAATAAAACAAAAAAAACAACTCCATCTGTTTGGAAACGTTTTATTCAAAAATTGTCTGACTGGTATGACGTATGCGCGTTGGTAAATCAGTGACCCAAACGTCTTTAGGTTCAACACGAATAGGCGGAGATATTTAATCTCGCACCATATTTAAGTATTTTTGGGAATTTAATGTCCCATTAATAAAAAAAGTCCCATTATGTTGTAATCATTTGAATATTTTCTTCGGTAGTATACATATTCATTTTGCAAAAGAATATTATCCGTCAAATTGAAAAACAAGATTTCAAGGCTTACTCTGATCCAGTCATTTTTTCCCAATGTTAATTTCCCTATGTGCACCTTACGTGTTTACATACTGTATAAAAAAATGGGTATTTCGAAAATGTAAAAATAATATGTTGCCATTTTAATTGACTTGAAATTTGGCGTATTTACTCTTTTCTCAACGTAGAACAGATTTTTAGATGGGAAGATCAACACAATATTTCCAGAGAGAGAATTGTGTTTTGGTAGGTGAAAAATTCGTTTTGGATAGGATTTGAATATAATCCGTTCTTGTTCTACGTCGAGAAAGGAGTAACTATGCCAAATAATAAGAACGCATCCGCGTTTCGTCTCAATCGCGTGCAAAGGCGCGGGTAACGGCTAGTTAAATTTTTTTTCTAGTGCTCAGAAGACTTATGTACGCTGGGAGCTTGTGCTATGGTTTTTGTTCTTTCAACAATAATAGTATAAAAAAATTGATTATATTTTTAACTGTCATATTATTATTTCCCCGTTTCAATAAAATTTATCTCCATATTGACAGACATCGTATGTTAAATGAAACGATCATAATATCCAATTATAAGACATTTTTCCACTCAGTTTCGTTCTTTAAGTGCATTTTCTTTGGACACAGATCACATCGTAAATAGCATTATATTTTTTTATGACACAATGCAACAATGGAGGATGGTGTGTGAAATGAAAAAAATAAAGAGAGAAGGGTGTAAATAACAAAACCGCAACGAAATATATAAAAGAATAGACATTGTCTTCTTACGAAAAAGCCTTGTTGAATGTACACGGACTGAAAAGAAAACAAACGCGAAACACTGGAAAAATTACGATTGTCGTAAAAAGTACCTACGTTTCCCCTTCAACTGTCTGCCGAACACATTTCTTATACTAGTGGCCTATGATGATTCCACTGTTTATTGTCGAAATAAAAAAACAGAATCTTAAACGTTTATTACATTTTTTCCAAATTTTATGAGCGTCGACTTATTCAAATTTTTAGCTATATCTTATACTATTATATTATGTACTAGCCGTTACCCGCGGCTTCGCACGCAATTGAGACGAGACACGGATGTTTTCTCATTATTTGAAATAGTTACTTACATATTACATACATATCTATACTAATATATAAAGCAGAAGAGTTTGTTTGTTTGTTTGTTTGAACGCGCTAATTTCAGGAACTACTGGTTCGAATTGAAAAACATTTTTTTTGTTGGATAGCCCATTTATCGAGGAAGGCTATAGGCTATATAATATCACGTTACGACTAATAGGAGCGGAAAATCAATGAAAAATGTCAGTCAACATTTTTCACCATATATGTACTTATATTCAGGTGAAATGCTCTAATAGAATATCCCAATATTAGC
Organism: Xanthostigma xanthostigma; assembly: GCA_963575645.1. NCBI lineage: Eukaryota > Metazoa > Arthropoda > Insecta > Raphidioptera > Raphidiidae > Xanthostigma > Xanthostigma xanthostigma. Next base: position 1,636,844 of record OY754469.1, on the reverse strand, counting down.
GGCGCACGTACCGAATCTCGATTAGTTCAGTCGGTAGAGCGCTCGACTCTTAACCTCAGGGTCGTTTGTTCGAGCCCCACCTCGACGAATATGTTTTTAATGTTTTTTTTTTTATTTTCTACATTGCTTTTTTCTAAGGCTATCGTTTAAATTTATTTTAGTTTTATTTACAACTAATTAAAATTAAATAAATCTAAATAATAGCTCATTTAAAAACTATTACAGTACCTATATATAAAAATAATTTTCCTACAGTGTTTTCAATTAAATATTTATTAATTATACAGTAATTATTGATTTAAAAGAAATAATTAATTATTACTTAAAAAAAATATTTTCATCAAAAATGGAGGTTTGAGTTTAAAATAAGTAATAAAGCAGGGAACTGCCGAAAACTGCAAAAAATTTGGACCCAACATTCATCTCGGTAAAACTAAGTTGAATGTGCGTACTCATGTCCCTCCCTTCCCCATTCGTTCTTTTGCACCCGGGTGAAACCGAACGGGACCGCTAGTATGATTATAAACCGTGAAACAGCTGCAAGTCATTCGACATCCGAGTTCTGATTTCGCATGAAGCTTCGAATATGTGCGATGGCTTATGCTACATCTCATTATGTATGACCTTGGGCTGATTTTTGGTCGAAGTCGAATGTTTGGTGACAAAATTAGAAGCTGTCGCCATATTTATTATTCCATTTATAAAATCACGACGATCATAACCTCAATGTTTGTTATTCAATTTTTCCTACATAGTATATTATATTTATTCACCCTACATACGTAATATATGAGTGTACAGAAAGATTCGTCTTTTGTTAACAAAATAAGAAGAAACAGTTAACACTGGCATGCTTTTGTTTGCATTTAGATAGTCACAGCGGCAAGAGAGAGAGAGAGATGAGTTGGAAGCAGCAACTAAGTCGCGTTGTTGCGCTTTCTCAGCAACCAAAAGTAAACAGCCAATGCAAATATACATAATATACCAGATTGCTGTGTGCACTTGTTCCCGGTTCCCGGTTCCTGTGTTCTTTACTCTTTGTCGACAACTCAACTAAAAATATCTTTACCAATACGTTATGGTTCATAATTTTACACGCTTTATATTAGTTTCACTTGTAAGTTTGTATGTATGCAAGTATGTATGTATGTTTGTTTGTAACCTCGTTTGGACTACAGCAAGTGGTTTATTACGGTTAGTATCTTATGCCACTACTGTAAGAGCAATCGTTGACTGAGCGGTCTAAGGCGCTAGTCTTCGCTGACGTCAACTCTCGGATTCACCGGTCGTGGGTTCTAATCCCGTCCACGCCGAAATAAAACATTTGTTTTTTTTCAGCAAATTTTTAACAATAAATCGAACTAAAAAGTGGAAAATAAATATAGTTTTAAAAAAACTAAAAAACACGCTTTATATCAAACTAAAAAGTGAAAAATAAATACATATAGTTTAAAAAAAAAACACGCTTTATATCGAACTAAAAAGTAAAAAATATTTTTTTAAAATAAGCTTAAAACAATAATGAATAAAAAATACTAGTATTATTGTGAAAAAGCGTGGGGCGCTCGATGTACGAAAATGTGGAACAAAGCGCCCCACGCTTTTTTCACAATAATACTAGTATTTTTTATTCATTATTGTTTTAAGCTTATTTTTAAAAAATTATTATTTATCGATACTAATACACAAACGCGGTTCCTCTATGAACACTGCAGAACAATCAGAATCTTAGGTATTTCATATTTTACTAAAATGAGCTATATTTTTCATATTTACGAAGGTTAGAGTACAATAATTCGATGTGCAAAATATCCAGTGGAACTACACAATTATTATTTTATATAACACTAGCGGTCCCGCCCGGTTTCACCCGGGTGCAAAAGAACGAATGGGGGAAAGACACGAGTACGCACATTAATCTTAGTTTACCGAGATGAATGTTGTGTCCAATTTTCATAATGATCGGAGTTACCGTTCAAAAGTTTTTGTCGGACGTACAAATTTTGAGTTATATTTTGCAACATTTTTCATTGATGCTCCGCTCCTATTGGTCGTAGCATGATATTATATAGCCTATAGCCTTCCTCGATAAATGGGCTACCAAACAAAACAAATTTCAATTCGAACCAGTAGTTCCTGAGATATTTTATTTCTATTCCGCCATTTGACCAAGTAAATTCAAAATGAATTTAAACTCATATCGGTAATCTTGATAGCATTTGTCTGTGACATAAACATTGCTGTGCTTTCTCTACACGAGTATGTAAATATCCGATACGCGACTAAAACTTTTCTATTTTCACAGACTCCTTGACTCTTCTTATATCGTCCTTCTCTTCTCCTCCCCGGATCTTGCCCGTTAACTGGTTGTTTGTGTATCAGATGCAAGACTCTTGCAGTAATAAAATGGGTGTTTATTGAGAAAGATCAAAACGAATGTTTTGAATTAAGTTGAATTATCAATAGATGGCTTGCATGTCAATTCGGTGGATTATAAAGGCAGATAGTGCAAAAAGTGATAAATATAATTTTTAGACTTCATCGTAGTCTAAAAATAACTTCTTTCTGAAATTATTATTGCTAGCAAAGATCGGGAGAAAGACTTAAACACTACGGTGCATACATATATACGTCTGTCTCACTTATTATGCTCTGAGTCTCATGCGCATGTCCGTGAATGGATGCGCATCGTGTTTGCACAAAGAACTAAGCTGTGAAAGGAGGTGGTTTGCTCTATTCCACTTACTAATTGCCCCACTACAGACGCGACACATGCGCACAACGGGTCAAGTAAAAAGAAAGAGATAGAAAACAGTTATTTGCTGTCTCACTTCATGGGCTACGCTTCCACTTACGGCCACTAGCAATATAGAAGTTATTAGATATATGGGTAAAACTGAATTTTTGATGCTCTTGTATAATTTTGAAAACGTTTTGTTCACATTGTATAAATCAATATGAAAGTTCACGTACACCGTATATTGTATTACTGTGTGTATTTTATATATTTTGTTGTCATTCTATCTACAATTTGCCTGAGGTCATACTTGCTACAATATGTGTTTAGTTTACATACATATTATAGATATGAGATCCTGTACTTCAAATTTAACTACAGTGTGAACTCTATATAGCGACATTCTATACTATAATTTGTATTTACTCATCTATACTAATATATAAAGCTGAAGGGTTTGTTTGTTTGTTTGAACGCGCTAATCTCAGGAACTACTGGTTCAAATTGAAAAATTTGTTTTTTGTTGGATAGCCCATTTATCGAGGAAGGCTATAGGTTATATAAAATCAGACTACGACCATTAGGAGCGGAGCATTAATGAAAAATGTTGCAAAATGTATCTCAAAAATAAGCTTCTATTCAGGTGAAATGCACTAACTAAATATACTCAGCGTTGTCAGAATACAACGCCGGCTAGCTCAATCGGTAGAGCACACGACTGTCAATATCATGGTCGTGGGTTCGAGCCCTACGTTGGGCGAATACATTTTTATTTTTTTTTTATTTTCTACATTGCTTTCTTCTAAGGCTTACATTTAAATTTATTTTAATTTTATTTAATTAATTAAAAAAAAATTATTATTTAAAAAAAGTATAAATACTGCTTTTTATCGACAAAAAATTTTTGAACGGTAACTCCGATCATCATGAAATTTGGACACAACATTCATCTCGGTAAACTAAGATGAATGTGTGTACTCATGTTATTCCCTTCCCCATTCGTTCTTTTACACCCGGGTGAAACCGGGCGGGACCGCTAGTAATATATACAATATTCAACTGACCAACAAACATTCATACTATCACAAAGCAGCTTAGCTAAGCGTATGAAAGATAACCCCAACAAACAAAAGAACGATTTTCTTAGAATCTTCGGTACGCATGATGCCGACAACAAGGCAACAAAATAACAAACAAGTACTGTTTATTGTTTAAAGATGACGTATTGTTGTCGTTATGTAGAGTGGGTGTGTCGTTATCATTGTATGAGCAACAAGGTTAACCAACTAGAGTAATTTCGACGTTTTAAGGAGTTTGTCGTTATATCGAGTGCCGTTAAGTGGAGTTTACATTGTATTACTAAATCGTCTCGTATTAATATTTTTTTTCAAAGCACATACATGCTTCAAAATGTAACAAAATGTTAGAACCGAAGAAACTCTAATAAGCAAGATTAAATAATGTTGGTAACTTTATAAATCTTGAAAATCGCCAGGCAATTGGAGAAAATAAAAAAGACAATATTTAGATTTAGGTTGATCGTGAGTATAGGATTCAATTTACGTAACTTTCGTTCTGAAAAATTGTATGTCGTATTCTCCTTTGTCTAAAACCTAAACCCAAAAAATATAATGTAATCATTTGTTTCCATGGCCTCAGCGATCCTTTGAGATACGACAAAATAAATATGGAACAACGCAAACAAAAGAATATACACAGACTCACGCGGTGTCCGCGTAGTTGCACGAGATAAATTATCGGATAAATAAAAACAAACAAGATTTTTTTCTGTTACAAATGAAAAGTGGCCTCTAAAGCTTGTGCATTTTTTATTTGTATTTTTAAGGATGAAATGTAATAAATCCGTTGTCGTTTTTCATTTTGAAATGGTAATTTAGTTATTACAATTTTTATTTTATATTTGCATTTTAAATTTAACATTTTTTTTGTTATTTTTAATGTCAGAAAATTCATCTGATGATAATAGCTTTTGTTTGTTGGAGTTATATAATAAACAAACAAAAGCATGGGTATTTATTACTAACTGATATGCTTTTATCTGGTGTCACATATTCGTAATTACATGAAAATTTACGAAATAAATCTCGTGTAACAAAAGAATTTGTTTTCAGTTTTTTTTACATTTATTTGCTGAAGATGTTTTTATTTCCGCGTAGAAAGTTACCTTCACGTTTATCGTGATTGTAAAATGGCGGACAAAAAATAATTTTTGCAGCATGGTGGTAATTTAACCAAAAAAATGAAAAGCACAGCTATTTTCATGGAAGAAAGTTGGCTTTTTCATGCCAATGACGTTGGAAAATCCTTTTCTTATTGAAAGTAAACGAAAGTGGCGCAGTCCTACGCGATAACCTTTAACTATAATATATCTGATAGTTCGCCCAACCTATAAGATCCATTTACGGTGTTTTTGTAACTATTTAATATTGTTCTAAAAATATAAAATTGGCAATTGTTGTAACACAATCTATAGAAATATTAAAAAGAGGTAAAGTTTGTAAGTTTGGATGTAAGAGGTAATCACCGAAACTACTCATCCGATTTCAAAAATGTTTTCCCCAATATTTAGAATGGACCTTCAGAATGGATATAGGCTATATATAAATTTAAAATTAAAGCGCTTTTCATGGAGACACATTTTGAAAAATAAAATAAATAGTTCACAATAAAATTGATTGGGTAGTATTTAAACGAGTGACTGTAAATTACAATTTTGTGTGACAAAAATAATCAATTTGGGTTACTGTATTACTAAGTGAGCGACTGACTGCGCGTGACGAGAAAATAATAGTTGGGTGACTAAATTACTAAGTGAGCGACTAAATTACTAAGTTGTTAATAGTTAATTGTTTGAATAGAACTGCGTTTTCTAAAAAATATATATTTAATTGACTGTCAATTAAATATACATTTTTTAGAAAACGCAGTTCTATTCAAGCAATTAACTATTTAATTCGCATACCCCGTTATCGTTCACCCCGGAATTGTTTTTTTAAAAACTCAACATTTATCCCTTCCCGTTTCACCCCGGAATTACAATTCGCATACCCCTTTATCGTTCACCCCGGAATAATTTTTTTAAAAACTCCACATTTGCCCCTTCCTGTTTCACTGCGAGACAATTCGCATACCCCTTTATCAAAAATAGCGGTGGTTTTCAATCTTCATGAAAATGTGAGTTTTAAGTTGTAGTCTCAAAGTGAAAAAAAAAATAAAAAGTAAAAACAAAAGAAGACATCTGCTTCAAAATTACCGAAGGCATTCTAGTCGCTCACTTAGTAATTTAGTCACCCAACTATTATTTTAATATCTCAAGTTAGTAAAACAGTATCTCATCATCAGTCACCAAATTTTTTTTTATTCGACCGTTTTATAATTCCCCAAATTGATTTAATCAAAACGAGTCTAAATATTTGTCTAATCACAGCAAAATTAAATTAAACTGAGCAATATGTTCTGCTATTGTTGTCTCAAAAAGATTCAACAGTACAAATTCATAAAGCTTTTATATATTAATCATAACATCTCGCTACAATATTATTATTTTGTTTTAGTTACGTATTAATTTAGAAGTTTTGTTGCGCTTGATGACAATCGAAAAACTTTCTAATTTAAACCAACTTCCCAGAACGCAGTGAAATCCAACAATTTCTATAAATTATTAAGTTTTTTTTTGTATCTACTTACAATCGCTGACAACTACAATAAATATAAAAATAGTATAAAACTGAGACATTTTCTGTTCTTGTGTGTCGGTCCCATAGGAATCAAATGACAAGGTACGGAAAAAACATGAACGTATTTTAGTGACAAAGATAACGTTAACTCCAAAGTTGGGTTGTTTGTATAATCTTCCTTCTTTGCTAAACAAAACTTTTAATCTACGCCGAGTGGTTAGTGGTTACACTACCTAAGCTAGAGAAAACTTACAGTTTAATGTATTGTCTATACTCCTTAGTCTTAACTTACAGCTACTATGCAGTTTTATTTTGATGTAGGGATGTCCAGGCTAGGGGCGGTGCAACCAAAAGTCATAATCAGTTCAAAGCTGGTATGGGAGTGCCATTGTTCACTCAATATAACCTGGGAACTACGAACAAAGTGTGTTTAATGTGGGTATCAGGTTATGAAGGAATCTGGGGCAATGAAATGGCTGATAGCCTTGCTCGACAAGGAGCCTCTGCGAAGTTCATTGGACCAGAACCGGTTTGCGGAATTACTTACACCAATATTCAACAAACTGATGAGTATTTGGAAGGAATTCCGTGGCATAAGGATCGAAAATGAAGCAATACTGAGATTTTTTTAAACTTGCATTTAATACTAACGTTTCGACACGTTTTGTATCATCTTCAGAGTGTTCAAAGACGATACAGAAGATGATACAAAACGTAAAAAAAAACAAAACTAAACGTTAGTATTAAATGCAAGTTTAAAAAAATCTCAGTATTGCTTCATTTTCGATCCTTATGCCACGAAATTCCTTCCAAATACTCATCATTAACTTCAACGGATCACAGTTACTCTATTTATTGAATAGAGTCAATCTTCATTCAACAAACTGTTAAAAGCTGGACCCGCAATCAGCAAACCGCTGACTGGAGCTCGAATCCAGGAAACTTACATGGGAAAAGAATGTTTGTGGGCCCTTCAAAAAAGGCTTATAGAGGGTCTGATCAAACTCAGTAGACCTAAACCCAGGAAAGTGGTTGGGCTCTTAACCGGTCATGCACCCCTGAGAAAACATCGATGGGGATACGTCAGGAATCGACACAATGTAGATATTGCGAAATGGAGGAGTGAGGACGAAACAGCCAACCATCTACTGTTCGAATGCTAGGCTCTAGAACAACCATCTTTGGATACATTGATGGGAGTGGAATAATTCCTCAGGACAATCTAGTCACCAACCGTCTGGAGTTCATGAAAAGATCCAAATTATTGGAGGACTAGATCCAGGACCGTTCACTTATTACTATGAAATTGGCGTAGGTAGTGTGACCTCTCGAACAAGTTACTATACCCCACTAGTTCGTAATGGGTCATTTTACATATCTGTATACATGCATGTAAAGCATATAGGGATGGTGCAAAAATTATTATTATTAAAGCTTCATTGAAACATGTATTGATGTTAGACCTGGATTGCTTTGGCAGTTCGTAACCTTAAAGAATAATAATAATAACTAGTGTGACCTGTGCGAATTATTCGCACTAAATAAGTATAATAATTATCACTCTACAAAATTATTTTTTAAATATGATTGCAGGTATTCAATTCGTTTCTAATTTTGCACACTGCTTATAACGTTCTTCTTTTTGTTGTATTACAATATGAAGCTCAGATGACAGATCGAAGAAATATTTTACTAAAATTGTCATATAGATGCGCAAGTAGCAAAAGCGTTGAGCTAAGCCGTCAGATGGCATCATGCAGCATTGCTGTGACGTTGTTCAGCGTTGCTCGCCGTTTCAAAATTAAAGCCGTCAGATGGCAGTATGCAGTATTGTGTCTGTTGTATTACAATATGAAGGTCAGATGACAGATCGAAGTGTTGACGTCAGATGGCAGACGTTGTTCAGCGTTGCTGTATTTTAATTAATTTACAAAAACAAAAGCAATAATACATTTTTTAGTTGTCGATGTCAGTAGAGTACCTAAGCAATTATCTGTAAAATGATATATAATTTATGTGGAGAAATTGTGAGGTTTTTTTCTAAAAAGGGAGGCAAACATCTTTATAACCTTAGCGTATTAATATATATGATTTATTTTGGACAGTCATGTTCAAAAGTATTGCGGAACTTCCTGTCAGCTAGATAAACAAAGTTTTTAAACACGTATAGTTCACGTGCAGAGACTGTAATTGTTATGTAAGACGTTATACGCCGGACTCTTCTTATGTAATGCAGTTAGCTTGCTACCGTGGTACGGTTTTCCTTGATTAACTTCTTGATGTGATTACTTTTCTCTCTAAAGAAAATATTTTATATCTTTAATGGATAGGTAATGACAAAGTACTTGGTACCATCTAATTTCACGCTTAAATGAAAATAAAGGCTGCATCTACATTCGAATTTCTCCCGATCCCGCGATATCGGCCGACATCGGACGACATCGGAAGAAAAGCAAACACCCAAATTATAATGTATAATACGCGCCACGAATCTAAAAGGCTCGGAAGTTAGATGCTACTCAACAAAACTAAAATAGCAATAACAACTTGACAATAGCGTACTCGACTGTACTTTAAAGCAGGAAAGCGACAAGTGTCAAAGAAATTGTGTACCCGTATGTATTCGTTACTTTCGAATCGTTACGTTACTCGTTACTTTTCATACGACATACAATCGTGTACTAACAGCATCAAGCATGTACCATCGCATCGAGGCGCGTCGCATACGTGATACGGTATGACTTCGTTCGTATAACGTATAACCGCATGAAACGAGTCGAACTGACACGGATACGACAAATGCGAGTAACGAAATGAATTTGTAAGTAACGATTCGTTACTTCGAGTCAGACGATGTACCCGTTACTCAGTAACGTTTGTTACAAGTTTACTAAGGAGTCGAAAAACCTTAGTTTCACTTCGGGCCTGGTTTAACAGAATGTGAAATTAGAAGAATAAAAAAATGATTTTAAGGTTCAGTAAACACGAGTAGGTAAATAAAAAATAATATAGTTTTCAAGATCGCCCGTTCAGTTTGGTTTCCATTACAAAATTAACTATCAGATGTAATGGATAATGCACAGTGTAATGTAATGTGAGAGAGATCGTAACAGAGGGTGTATAAATGTTGGTTTGTTTTAGTTTTTGACGGTTCACAGATGAAAGACGAGATAATGTCAATATATACATTTAAGATCACAGAACGCTCTGAGTTCCGGATTATTTATTTAACGTTAGAAATAGTTTATTTATGCACTGTTCTCTGTTAAAATGCGCAGCTAGGGCTGTGTAAATGTTGTAAAAAATAGCCCTATTTTACTTGGAGTTTATTTTTCACGGAAATAGTATAAAGATTACCTAGTGTCGAAATAGATTATAGACGCTCAACAACTGAGCTCATCACCGTATTAGAAAATCCGCCAGCCTATTTGTTCAAGTGAGAGGTGTTTTTTTTACGCTGAGAAGAATGAAAACTTTTCAGTAGTCGGGTTTTAGTTTTTGAACTTACTTTTTATTTAAATTATTTTGGGGTTATAATTTCGTGATTATTCCCAATTATCGGGTGCATGCAATCAAAGCCGCGAGCAACATTTTTGAAATGTGCTAATTAAGCCCTTTCATTTGATACCCAACACGGCAATTTTTTTAGTCCATGACTTTATGTCTTCTAGAGGGCGCCATATTTAATTTAATGTGACGTCACATAGCCTGTAACTAGCGGACGATGAAAACGTTTCTAACGATACCTTATTTGTCAAATTATGATAACTAGTTTAGGAGCTATGAGAGAACACATGAACATACATACACACAATATAACCACATACTCGTCAAACTCATAACCCTCCTTTTTGCTTCGCGGTAGTCGGGTAAAAAATGATATTCGATACATATATTCTGTTCACTATCACAATCTCTGACTACCGGCTGCCACTGATTGGTTGTACTCTGATTATATCAGTCAATAAACCAAATTTCATCCATCCCTGTTTTGACGTTACGTGGGAAGTCAGCGATGGAATGACAAGGTTAGTTAATATTAAACATGCATTCACCGCTAACTTCCTGAATATCACAGATGATGGATAATGGATGCGAGCGTACGGTGCATATTCATATCGAGTGCATTTTCACTGCATCCAACCAACGTCGGTAGCCGTCCGCGTCGATCGCATTCATAGAACTTTTACAACTGGAATAGGAAACAGGCTGCTCACATCTATCTCTTCAAATATAGGGCTTAAGATTGTAACAATAACATCGGGAATGGCAAGACAGCACCGCCTATACCTTGACCCAATAACAGTATCTTCTTGATTTCCGGGCTTGTAGGCTGTTGTCCATTGGTATTTTTACCTGAAGTTTCGTTTGTAACTGCGGTAGACATATGAGAAACGAGCTGCTCAAATTGCAGCCCACATCTATCTCTTCATATAGGGCTTAAGATTCTAACTATAAAATCGGGAATGGTAAGATAGCATCGCCTATATCTGACCCAATAACAGTATCTTCTTGATTTCCGGGCTTGTAGGCTGTTGTCCATTGGTATTTCCACCTGACGTTTCGTCTACAACTGCGGTAGACATTATCAAAGGCGGTGTGGTTAGCTGAGCGTGGTGTTCTTCTAGACGGCTCACAGGTAAGTAACTGCGACCGAGCAGAAAACACTAACACGCTGAGTATAAAAGAAAGGACAACACCTCGAAGGACACTTAGTCTGCTGCCACATCTCCTTTAATAATGTCTACCGCAGTTGTAGACGAAACTTCCAATAGACCACGGTCAGCAAACTAGGAAACCAGGAATATTTGGAATTAATTATAAATGTGAGCGAAGGTATTACTTCGGTTGAACTAAAGAAGTGAATTAAACAAACTCTAGGCGTCTAGACGTCAGGTAGAAATACCAATGAACCACGGCCTACAAGCCCGGAAACCAAGAAGATTTGGAATGGCACCGGCTGTTATTGCCAACACTTGGATAGTCAGATGATAGCACATGTTTAGACTTGACAGTAATCGAAAAGTTGCCATTCGAAAGATTTTTTAATCGAATGCTTCATTCGAAATGATACCTTCGCATGATGTATCGTGATACTATGTCGGTACTATGCATAAATGAATGGATGTTTCACATCTCGAATGAATTTTGCTCTCGGTTTCCATTGCCATGTCTTGAGAGAGTCGCCTGCATACAGTGCTTCACAGAACAAACGCAAACAAAAGACATGAGTAATCGCACTCAATACTGTGCAATATCTCGAGTATATATATATTATGCGGATACAAAAAATAAATAAAACAAGCTGCGTCTCGGCCAATGGGAAGGTGTTGGCAATTCCTGTTCCATACTTCAAAGTTTCATGGTCGTACCAGACTTTATGCATGCCCCATCGCCCCCTTTGTGCACCAACCCTACCACGGACGCGTTGGACGGATGGATTCCGTCATATTATTATTGTTTCTTAGAACAGTACTCGCATTTCGTTTATATTTATATTTAGGCGACAGATTCTTGGAATGATAATAATTAACAACACACAGAATCATATATATTAATACGCTAAGGTTAAAGATGTTTGCCTCTCTTTTTAGAAAAAACCTCACAATTTCTCCACATAAATTAATATATATCATTTTACAGATAATTGCTTGCTCTACTGACATCGACAACTAAAAAAATTATTAATGCTTTTGTTTTTGTAAATTAATTAAAATACAGCAACGTGTGCCATCTGACGGCTTTAATTTTGAAACAACGTCAACACTTCGATCTGTCATCTGACCTTCATAATGTAATACAACAGACACAATACTGCATACTGCCATCTGACGGATTTACGTTTAAAACAGCGAGCAACTCTGAACAACGTCACAGAAATGCTGCATGATGCCATCTGACGGCTTAGCTCAACGCTTTTGCTACTTGCGCTTCTATATGACAATTTTAGTAAAATATTTCTTCGATCTGTCATCTGAGCTTCATATTGTAATACAACAAAAAGAAGAACGTTATAAGCAGTGTGCAAAATTAGAAACGAATTGAATACCTGCAATCATATTTAAAAAATAGTTTTGTAAAGTGATAATTATTATACAAATCTTTTTATTGGATAATTATTATACTTATTTAGTGCGAATAATTCGCACAGGTCACACTAGTTTATAACAATAATACGCTAGAATCTAAAAATAAAATGATATAAAATATGGAAATGATGTACAGTAAATGAAAATGAAATACGGTATTTCTGACATATATAACGAAGTTTATTGGCTTCCTGAAAAACGAGCGGTAAGGAAGACAGTAAGCAATGCAACTGTATGCAAAAATGGAAATATGTTCTATGTCGATCAATCAAATGTTTTTCTATGACACACGTTGCCCGTGAAGTGATTAGATTTTTTTTTTAGTAATAGATGAGTCTGTCATTTCGTATTAGATTGTAAAATGTCGTACTGGAACTAAAAGTTTCAAAACTTTTCATAAAAGTGAAAGGATACCGCGAAGGGGATATAAAATCAAGGGTCTAAAAACTAGTAGATTTTTAGCTGCAGATATGATTAGCGAGATTTTAGATATAGGAATATCCATTGTGACTTTTGTATTTTTTTTTAGTCGAAAAGTAGGTAATGCTGGAAGGTGTCACCCTGTATAAAATAATGATGTCATATTCGGATTCAGCGCACTCGAAAACATATTTCTAGAACTTAACATTTTTTTAAGATTGTGAATGGATTATCCCTATATCTAAAATCTCTCTAGACATGTCTGTAGCTAAAAATCTATTGGTTTTAGACTATGCACCCATGAACACTTTTTCTTAGTGACCTTTAAACTATAAAATAAAACCACTTTTCGTCAATTAAATCGAGAACCAAATCCCATAAGGTTTGCGCGGGGTCCTTTGTACAGTAAATAATAATAATAAGTAATAATGCGTTTCGCTGTAAACCGGATAGTTACAACCGTAAAAAATGTCAGCCATTTTCAATATTAGCTTAAAATAGTTCAATAAATAATATATTAAAATGGCAGACGCCGTAAAATACTTTAAAAATTTACTTAACTTTCCTACCTGCCTCACCTGAGGGACCCCAAACCTACCGCGGCCGGGCTTAGCTAGTACCTATTGCTTGTTTACTGGGTATAGAAGTCTCACTGGACGAAATTTCAGATACCGTAAAAAATGTGTTGTCAGATTTATGCTGGCTCTTAGGCTATAACACTTCCCGTTATTTTTTACATTTATAAACTTCCACTTAATTAATAGCAATGTGCGAATGAAGGAATTTTAGGACATTAGGATAAGGTATAGGCAAATTTTGAACACAAGAGGTAATCGGCCTTGGCCTTGAATAAGGGACCATCTCGATATTTATCTGGAATTATTGAGTCCTTTGTGCAGTACACAAATTAATTTTTTCCAAATTAAATCAGAGTTCAATATCAAAGATAAAATCTATATAAAAGGCGGTATTTCGACACAGGCTAAATGAAAACTGTGGATCTTTTACGATTCATTTTCCGTACTTGTTAATTACCTGCCTTTGCGGAAAAGGACAGGACGACAAGGGACCTGTACGCCGCGCGTACTTACCATTTCAGAGAGCTGTAACATTGCGACTTCAAAGTAATTAGTTAATTTAATTTAATCTTGTAGTTAATCTGAGTAATCAATTCTATGCGAGCGCATTGCTGTCGTACTGGGTTCGGTTTATTTGTGGCGGGCGCACGGAGCGTCCCTAACTCATTCCCGTACCTGAGCGAATACGTGTAACATGTGAAAATACACACATCCACACACACACACACATAATGGAATATTATACCTCGGTACCACTGTGCCACAACCGGAAAGGGAAGCGACGATTTGTATATCAACTAAAATTCGATGAATTCTCGCTTTTATAAATAAACTAGCGGCCCGGTCCGATTTCACCCGGATCCTAGACTGTTCTTTTTATATACCGGGTGTTTCAAAAGTTCCAGAACAGAGAGATTAAGTTTTTTTTAAAAATGTTGCGAATTAAAGCTACTCAACTTGTTGTAATGTATTTTTGGTCACAAAAAATCCTTCCAAGGGGGTGCCCTCGTGCGGGAGGCAGTTTGTAAAGTGGAATTTGCACAAAATGAAATGAGGGGGTGAGGATAGAGGATAAGTAAATTTTTCCCCGCGATCTGTAGCTTGAACAAAAAAAAGTTTGGGACAAAAGATGTCTTTTTTTTGCCCGAAGAACTCGACCCAATAAAAAAAATTGCGGTTGCTATTAAAAATTTCTGAGTTACCTTAGCTTTGCGCGAATTCCAAAAGATGTCGCTACTTGGTACCACAACAGTTGTTTTTGTTTGCTTCTGAACTAATAGCTTTGAGTAAATTCTATCAGATGTCGTTACATGTTACTAAAACAGTTTTTTTAAGAAAACACCGTAATTTTGTACAAAATATTTAATAAAAACTATCCTATAGCGTAAGTTGCACCAAGCAAGACACATTTACAAAATTTTATTAAAATCGGTTTAGTGGTTTCGGAGATTAGCGCGGCCAAAATTGTGACACGGGAATTTTATATATATAGATAGATGTTTACAGATAATATATTATATTAGATATCGTGTCCATCGAGATAATTAATAATAAAAATCGCAGGATTGTGGACAAAAAGTTATTTATTTAGTGTACGACGTTTCGTCTATAAATTTAGACTTTTTCAAGTACAATTAATGTGAAAACTTAAAACAATAATAATTATGAAAATAAACATTAATTACTTACAGATAATGTTACAATAATTAAGTAGCGACTTTCGAAGTGATTTTTTTTCTACGCCAAAACAAAGAAGCTTTTTTTTCGAACCTCAGTATTAGACGAGTCGCCGCTGTATTTTCTTACGCACGGATTACGTAACTGTTATTCCTGCCGATGTCGGTCCCCAACGTGAATCAGAGAAAGTTGGGAACGTCCCCGGGTGGCCTTTAATTTGTATATCAGTGTCTCGAATGACATCTCTCTACTTGAAATCTAACCCTCTTTTCTGCTACGACGAAACGATCACAGAAATCTCAATTCAATTGAAAGACGGCTCTCTAATTGCGTAATTAAAAATTCAAACAGAAATGACATAGGTATTTTTTAGGGACTTATAAAATCAACGTGATATATCCGTATCTAATAAGATATAATTTCAAATCTTTGATTAACGTCTGAATAGAACTCTTCAAGTAAATAAAATTGTCGACCAATTTTTCTCAGACCGAACGATTGTTTGTAATTTTATCATTTTTTGTCAATATATCGTTCGGTCTGAGAAAAATTGGTCGACAATTTTATTTACTTGAAGATATAATTTCAATCAAAACTAAGCACTTTCAGGCGTACTTAGACCTGTCTAATTAGCCGCCAAAATAAATTTAAATATTTATATGACGCGACGTGACATTGTTAAGTATATATGTAAAAAGGGCTCCATGAAGCAAACAATTTATAGGAAACTTATTTAAGCACTTTTTGTTGTTTTCAATGGAGATGGTTTTTCGAAAAAAAAAATTTAGTTAACAATAGCCTCACTGTTTTAAAAATAAATTTAAACATTCTGTTTCAATGGAACTTTATTCTTTCAAGTGTTAAGATGACACCATAATTTATTCAGATTTTTTAATCATATATATTAATACTCTAAGGTTAAGATGTTTGCCTCCCTTTTTAGAAAAAACCACACAATTTCTCCACATAAATTATATATCATTTTACAGATAATTGCTTGCTGTACTGACATCGACAACTAAAAAATTTATTATTGCTTTTGTTTTTTGTAAATTAATTAAAATACAGCAACGCTGAACAACGTCTGCCATCTGACGGTTTTAATTTTGAAACAACGTCAACACTTCGATCTGTCATCTGACCTTCATATTGTAATACAACAGACGCAATACTGCATACTGCCATCTGACGGCTCTAATTTTGAAACAGCGAGCAACGCTGAACAACGTCACAGCAATGCTGCATGATGCCAACTGGCTTAGCTCAACGCTTTTGCTACTTGCGCCTCTATATGACAATTTTAGTAAAATATTTCTTCGATCTGTCATCTGAGCTTCATATTGTAATACAACAAAAAGAAGAACGTTATAAGCAGTGTGCAAAATTAGAAACGAATTGAATACCTGCAATCATATTTAAAAAATAATTTTGTAAAGTGATAATTATTATACTTATTTAGTGCGAATAATTCGCACAGGTCACTCTAGTTGTTATTTAATACTATAAAAAAAATATTTTATGTGTTGTACTCACTCAACAGCGCTCGAGCGGGCCGCGCGGAACCCTATTTTCAACGTTAAATTAAACATATAAATAATATAGAGATACAGTTACTGGAGTGGGACTTTATTGTTGTAAATTTTCTCCTCTTTAAGAATTTAAATTTCCATCTCTTTATATATAAAAATTACGTGTCACATGTTTGTCCGCGATGAACTCCTAAACTACTGAACCGATTTTAAATTTGATTTGCACACCGTGTGCAATTCGGCCTAACTTGAAAGATAGGATAGCTTACATTTCAATTTATAGTCGCAATATTATTTTATTGCAAATTATTTGTCTATTCCTTGACAGTCATAATACAACCATATAAGATGGCGATCCTGTTGACTGGATTGAGTGAATATTCAATAGATGGCGCAACGAACTTAACAACCATATAAGATGGCGATCCTGTTGACTGGATTGAGTGAATATTCAATAGATGGCGCAACGAACTTAACAACCATATAAGATAGCGATACCTGTTGACTGGATTGAGTGAATATTCAATAGATGGCGCAACGAACTTAACAACCATATATCTAGATCGAGGATGTAACTAAAAACTGAATATCGTTTAAAACTGCTCGGCACGACGGCGCAGCCGGAGTGCACGAAATAGAGCAAGTGTTTTAAAGACCAGTTATCCACGAATACTTTACGCTATTTTTTTTCGAGCACTTCGGCTGCGCCGTCGTGCTCGACATACACACATATACGCCCATGTATATTTTAAAATAGCTAGCAATTAATAAAATAGATAGATAGATAGATAGATGTTCCAATTAAATTGTTTTATTATTTCACTTTATACGTAGCGAAGCACGTACAGGGCCGCTAGTCGCTTATAGTTTTTGAGTAATTGCCAAAAATCTGCGGGGCGTTTTTTGTCTTTTCGTTTTTTGTTAACAACAAGTAACAACTGCAATTTTTGTCGGCGAAAAAAAAAGTCTTTTCTGGAATATTTTTCCGAATCGATTAAGCTATTGCTCATATTTTTTGGAGACTTGGGTCTATTTTTCTCATTATCTCACTCCTTGACTAGGCTATAAGACGTCTGTTTATTCATGAAGAAGGTAAAAACGGACTCGATTAATTAAAACAATTGCGACGACGCAATTATATTGATAAAACGCTAATTCACTTAGTTTGAATAAGGATTTAATATTCAAATTATATCCACTTCTGTGAAGATTATTGACAAAGCGCACTGTTATTGATTCAACCTTTAACATGTTAATTCTGCTGCTGAAAACATTTTACCTTTTTTAATTAATACTTAATCAGCAATATTTGAACGCGCTTTTTGCGCATTCATTAAATTTAATAGATAATGGTTCAACTTGCCCCCTAAAATAAACTCCGAGTAACTTTTTGATGCCCTTTTGTGATACTGGCACACACACACACACTTATAAAGAGCGCACCCCATGTTCTGTTAATGTTTAATCACTGTATGCAGAATCTAATTGCTCCTTTTACAACCGAAAAAGGGAAATGATAGTAAATATTCACAATATTACTTTATTTGTAAGTGCAATTTTATTATCGAAAAACGGGGTTGAATTTTGTAACATTCAATTAGTGGGTACTTTTTTTGGTTTTCAAATATTGACCAGCCTAATGGATTTGGTTTTGTTAAAAGCTGATCGTTATCTTCTCAATTGAGTACATGCATGTCGCTTTTTTGAGGTGAGACTTTTTCAGGCGCGCTTGGGAGGTTGTGGCGACAGGAAATTAAGTGTTAACAGTGATCATATTTTTTTATTTATAGTAATTAAGCAATTGGAATGAAACAAAGTAAAGCATATACATTAGAGGGTGAATTTTTGATTTTTTGTGTTCGGTCCTATTGGCTAATGTTTTTGCGCATTGGACTAACAAAAATTGTTCCAAAATTTCAGCTTCCTAGATCAAGCCTGTGAACGGCGCAAACCGAGTTTGTTTCCCATTTAATTAACATGGGAAAAACGACGTTTTTCCTCAAACATGGATAGCTAGTAGATTTTTTCTTATTTTTGATAGCAGCATTTTGTATATAGGATTCAATTCCCACAAAAAAGGTAAATCCGTGAATTAACTAAATTAAAATCTTTGATTAAAGTCTGATTAGAACTCTTCAATAAATAAAATTATTATTTTTTCAATATTTTGATACTAATTAATTATTTTGAAAGAATTTTACATAAAGCGAATTAGAAATTAATTATTAATTATTTTTTATATTTTTTAGATCCGTTCTGAAGAAGATCCAAATCCGGATAGAAACGTTAATGTATTAATTATATTTTTTGTTAATATATTGTCTGAAAAATTGGTCGATAATTTTATTTATTATCTAAATTAAAGCCGATTTTTATGACAATGTTTAAACGAACATATCTTTGAAAATAATGAATTCACGGATTTAGTACTAAGGAACTTTTTAATGGGAAATTTAATTCTATACAAAATACTGTTATCAAAAATTAAAGAAAAATCTTTTCTATCAACTATCCATGTTTGAATCTTTGAAAATAATGAATGACTCACTCCTTAAATTTTGAATATAGATTATAGTAATGTATAAAAAAAATCATGAACAATTCAAGGCGTCAAACATATTGTTTCATTCAATGATTTATTGATCGGCGATAGCGAAATATAATAAAAAATAAACATTTCAATGGAATTAATTAGAACCATGTGAAAATAAAAAACACAATACATCATCGTACACCTACATAAAAACTTTATTATAGGAGCTTATTTTGCTCTCTTTTTTACATTATTGAAACAAAAAGCTTTGATATTTGAAGCACATATTTTATATACATCGTGTAGCATTGAAATTGGCATGTAGTATCCTGCAGTATTGGAAAAAAAATCCGCCAATCGGGCGACGGGACCATTCCAACTTCAAAAATATTAGCATTTGACATATATTATAATAAAGAAAATAAAATTTCTGTTAACGCGTGCTGTGACACGGACAACGGCTAGTATTAAATATTATGATATAATATGTTATGTAGCTGACAAGCATGCTTTGGTTAATTTTTACACGTGACACCATATTATGTGTATGAATAGCAAACATCATAATATAATACTAGTCCTTACCCGCGTCATCGTATGCGTTAACAGACAGACGGACAACAATGTGATCGTAGGAGGTTGAACCTTAGAAAGGACTGATTTTTATTCAAAAGCAACAAACAAATTAAATCCATATACAGGATTATTATTAAAGAAATTGAAATCTGTTCCATAAATTAATTATTAATATAGTTTAAAAAAAACTAAAAAACACGCTTTATATCGAAATAAAAAGTAAAAAATATTTTTTTAAAAATAAGCTTAAAAAGCGTAGGGCGCTTTGTTCCACATTTTCGTACATCGAGCGCCCCACGCTTTTTAAGCTTATTTTAAAAAAAATATTTTTTACTTTTTAGTTCGATATAAAGCGTGTTTTTTAGTTTTTTTTAAACTATATTTATTTTTCACTTTTTAGTTCGATATAAAGCGTGTTTTTTAGTTTTTTTTAAACTATATTTATTTTCCACTTTTTAGTTCGATTTATTATCAAAAATTTGCCGAAACAAAACATTTTTTTTTCGGCGTGGACGGGATTAGAACCCACGACCGGTGTGTATCCGAGAGTTGACGTTAGCGAAGACTAGCGCCTTAGACCGCTCGGTCAACGCTCTTACAGTAGTGGCATAACATACTAACTGTAATAAACCACTTGCTGTAGTTCAAACGAGGTTACAAACAAACATACATACTTACATACAAACTTGCAAGTGAAACTAATATAAAGCGTGTAAAAACGTTATTCTGTTTTATAAAATTGTTAATTGAGCGAGGTTCGTTCTTTTGCAACCGTTTTTCAGACTATCTTTTTTAGAAGACAGTTTTTATTCAGCGCCCTCTAACTACGAGTTTCATACTGTACATATGACGCAAAAATATAAGTACCTATACCTATACTGTCATATTATATAGGGTAGGCTGTTCATTCATATATCATTATGAACTAAAAAGAGAAAATATATTTGCAAACATATTTCTGACAAAAGAGAAGTTTGCACATTATCTATACTACGATGAAGGAAGGTTTTGGTTGAGGATCATAAATAAATAAGCTTTACCAATGTTTCGCTAGTGGCCAACGTTTCGAAAAAATTATTTTCATCTTCAGGGCGTCAAGCTGGTCTATACTGGGCAACTTGAAAAGAGCTGATTGCATTGCCTAGGGGCCCGGATAGGGTTAATCCGGCCGTGAGCATCAAGCTCTATAAGAATAGCCAAAAACACATTTGGATCTATATACAAATATTATAAAGAGGTAAAGTTTGTAAGTTTGAATGTGTAGAAGGTAATCGTCGAAACTACTCATCCGATTTCAAAAATGTTTTCATAAATACTTAGAATGGACTTTCAGGATGGACATAGGCTATATATTATCGCGGTTTTCGTGTAGACAAATTTTGCAACGTGGGTCGACGGAAAAATGGTTGCAATCTACAAATTCGGGCGAAGCCGGATGCGGATCAGCCCGCTAGTAAAACAATATTTTTCTGGTTTCACGTCCATTATACTGACACCTTATTTAGCTGTGTACAACGTTTCGCTGGTGATCCCAGCTTCTTCAGATACTGAAAATATAGCGAAACGTTATACACAGCTAAATAAGGTGTTTGATTTGTGTACCTGTCCACTTTCCCGCTATCATTTGCCAACGTAAAAAAATATTTTAAGTAGTTTTTATGACACATGAAAAATTGTTTTAAAATTGTTTATTTTCCGTCGACATTCAAACCCGAATCTTTCTACTATCGCGGCGTAATGAGTTATCAATTACTCAACGGTGACATATCCAAACAGTCAAATGTAATGCACATTTGTAACTATAATTTCACATCATGCGAGAGCAAATTCTTAATAGATAACGCTAGACATGAACTTTCACATTTATTTCACACATATTTTTGAAAAGGAAACTCGTGAAAATCCATCAATGAAACAAAATGGTACGTATTGTGTTACGAATTACTGATTAAAACACAGTGGCTGATGACAGTGCGGCAGCGTATGTGCGGTTTCACTTCTGCTCTCGCTTGCGGAGACCGGAACAAAGAACGCGGCATGAGTTTCCGGTATCCCTGTACCGCTGTTTTCTCACGGTCAGTACCTACGGTACAATGTACAGTTTGTTCAAGATAAATTTGTCAGAGTCTATAATTTTCTTATTTTTAGAATTGATATCCATTTTACTGCACGGAAACGTTTGTCAAAAGTTAGTAAAGTATAAAAACCTCTGCACACGATCTGGATTAGCCGCTAGATTCGTTGCTAGCGCTGGTTTTCTTAACTGCTTTTATGTGCTCGCTTCACCCGAGACATCTTTTCAAGCTTGTTTTGAGGATGGATTTGATGCGAGCGCAGTGAAAGTTCAAATATAAACACAGAGCAAAACGTGTCTGTTGTCTGATTCTGAGCAGAACGACGCCCTGTTGGTTTGTGGGCGTTTGTTCATGTTGCCCACGTGACAAGATACTGTTTCTTGATTGGTTCTTGCTAAGAGCAAGCAAAAGACCTAGCAAGAAAAATAGCCTCTGTTCTAATTTTTAAATCTATCTTGTTAGCTAGCAGGCGAACCCACAGTGACGTCATTTCCAGCCTCGTAGCCAGCCTGCCGCCCAGTAAAAGTCCAAGCAATGTTTCTAGCAGTGTTTTCAGCCTCGTGTGCAGCGGCTTTAAGAAAACTTAGAACAGCATATTATGATCGTTTATAATGAAATTTTGTATATACTACTACTACTACAAGAATGACGTCACGGCATACGCGCCATTAGATGTTTCACATCAAGAAACCCTCAAACCGACTCTTTAGGCCTTCAATGAGAGATGGCGCGTAGGGAAATCAAAAAAAATCCTTAATATTATTTAGTTAGTAGAAATATTTCAGTTGTATGTTTTATATGTATGAAAAGACAAAATGGGGAATAGAAATTTTCGAGCGAACGTGAACGATTTTTATGAAAAGCAAATCCTTGTGTATTACAAAAGCATTTCTGTCATTAAGTATTAATCCTATTCGATGCTTTTTGTTTTTCATAATACGCGATGTCCATTTGTTATTTTTCATTTGTTTAATTGATGTTTGTTTTTTAATATCAATGACCAGTTCAGTATCAAATACTACGGATATATACGAATGGTTTTATTTATCAATTCTGAATGAATTCTGAGTACGTCATAGATTATAAAATAAACAAAGCCTTGTTTTTAACGTTTTAAAAATAACGCCAAACTTTTGATATTTCATTAATTGATATCTAAATATCATAATAGATAGATAGATAGAATAGATATATATTTTGTCAGTCGAGATATACAAAATCTGTTTGACACGTCAACAAAATATTAAACATTATAAATTACAACGTATAAATTACACGATATAAAATATTACAGAATAAAATTATTGGCAATATAAAAATTCATCTACGCTGTAAAAGACCCGTTCTAATAAAAATGTTTTTACATTCCTTTTAAAAATGGAATATGTATTATTTTTACACCTTTCAGGTAGTCTATTGTATACATAGGCTGCGTAATTTTCTGGGCAATACTTAAAAACGTCTTTCGTCGCTAGGGGAATTTTAATTGATTTTTTTCTTCGAGTATTATGACCATGTCCATCCTCTGCCAAGGCATAGTTTGCCATATTTTTGTGAGCGTAAAGCAACAAGCAAAAGATATAAATGCATGGAACTGTCATGATTTTTTTTTCGAGAAAAATAGCCCTACAAGATTGGTTTCTTTTCAGTTTGAACATTGCGCGTACTATACTCTTTTGCTTGATGAAAACACTCACAAAAGAGGCATTATGACCCCAGGCTGCAATACCATACCTTAACACAGGATAGACATGGCCATAATAAATTGTTTTTACTATGTCTGGACTCGCTAAAACATTGGCCCTTTTCATCACGTACACAAACTTTGACAAGCTTTTACATAAATTACAGATGTGCTGATCCCATTTTAAATTGTTTTGTAAAAATATGCCCAGAAATTTACTCACCTCAGTCTCTTTTATTTTTATATTATTGACTACAATATCTATGTTATCCTGGACTGAACATTCCTGAAAAACATTAATTTAGTTTTATTTTCATTAAGCACAAGTTTGTTAAATAGACACCATTCTCTTATTTCACTTAATGCTAAAGCTGTTTTTATTTTGAGTTGTTCGATACTAGATGCTGCAGTTATGATATTGGTGTCATCAGCATATATTATTATTTCCGAAGCAGTTTTAATATTCTGAGGTAGATCATTTATATATAAGAGAAATAATATCGGACCTAACACGGACCCTTGAGGAACTCCAGTATTAATTTGATAATAATAATGATAATGCGTCTAACGTCCGTTTCTCGACTTTATGTCATTACAGACGCCATTCGCACCATTACTATTTTCCATCTATCACGCTTCCCGTTATTTTTTACAATTTTTAAATTTCAACTAATCGGCGAATGAAGGAATTTTAGGACATTAGAATAAGGTAGGCAATTTTGAGCATAGGAGTTTGACAGGTAATCGGCCTTGGCCTTGAATAAGGAACCATCTCGATATTTATCCGGAATTATTGAAGGAAAACCATGGAAAACCTCAACAAGACGGCCGGTACAGGAACTACCGTTTCTCGGCGAGAGGCAGCAGCGAAAAGTCCCAGCCACATCTGCCTCCGCCGTGATTCGGACCCGGTACCTCCCGAATGCGAGTTTAGTGCTCTCACCACCACGATACACCGCTCGGTCAAATATCGTAATAAAAAATTGGTTGTCTGTAAAGTCGGTTTACGGACGATAGTTTTACGTGATAACGTATTCCGCTCGAATATCATATTTAATAATACATAACCTAAATTTTAGTAGCTGTCAAACTTGGGCCGATCGTGCGCGGAACGTGACACATTTCGGAACGTGACACTTTTTCGTGCGTGCAGCCGGTGTTTCATCAATTTATAAGACGTTATCACGTCAAAACTTTATATTTCATTATTTTATCCATTTGATTTACCGATATCGATTGTGTTTTCCCGATATTGATTGTGTTTTCTGGAGCGCGAAAAATCGATAATGTTTTGAGACGCACAGGAAAAATATTTGGAGACTACTGTGTTAAGATGTACTCATTTTTGAAGTGAAAACTTCTTTAGCGGCGTTGTACACTTTTTTTTGTAATGTGTAAAAAATGTTAAACTTGCGTCAGGAAAAATAAGAACTGGGTGAGACTCTCTAAGTGATAGTAATTGCCAGATACTTTTTATACAAGGTTAGACATCTAGCGTTGAAATATCGTACATAAAAATGCAATCTATGATACAAACCATTTTATTTACAAAACTTCTTTAGCGGCGTTGTACACTTTTTTTGTAATGGGTAAAAAATGTTAAACTCGCGTCAGGTCAGTAAGAACTGGGTGAGACTCTCTAAGTGATAGTAATTGGCAGATACTTTTTATACAACGTTAGACATCTAGCGTTGAAATATCGTACATAAAAATGCAATCTATGATACAAACCATTTTATTTACAAGTGTTGCCAATAAATAAACAATGCTTCTAAATGCAAAAAATTAAGACGTTAATATTCAAGTTTTCACTTCTACCGGCACTCCCGGAGTGCAACCCGTCTTTTTTAAATCAGGAACGTATGATTTATATTTGCAGCTCTACACTTATAACTAGGTAAGCTTTCTAAAATAAGAAGTAAAAAAAAACATCACACAGATTTAATATGTAAAAAAGAAACATGTGGAACAAAACAAATTATAGAATTTCAAACAAAAAAAAAGGAAGAAATGTTAGTTAAATTGGATAAAAGAATATAGATTTTGTTAGCTATAGGGGAAAGAATAATAAGGAACGGTTCTTTCCTGTTCTTTTGAGTATGTATTATAGAAATATTTATGTATTGCACACCCCACCCGAAAGAAAATCTCTAGCTTCAAATAACAGACAAAATTCGCATTACATATAAGTTAACGTTATCAGATCATTAAATATTAAGTTTTGATTCATGGAAGATATTTGTGTTATATGAAACGTTGCAAAATAAGCTTTTATATTCAAATTTTTACAAAATATGAGTCCGTAGTATTTTTTATACCATTGGGATATAAG
Organism: Xanthostigma xanthostigma; assembly: GCA_963575645.1. Classification (NCBI taxonomy): domain Eukaryota; kingdom Metazoa; phylum Arthropoda; class Insecta; order Raphidioptera; family Raphidiidae; genus Xanthostigma; species Xanthostigma xanthostigma. The sequence goes on along the minus strand of OY754469.1, from coordinate 1,610,916 downwards.
GATATTATAATTTTAAGAATACAAAGTGTTTAAACAATTAGGTACTAGGTATATTAATTTCATGTTTATTAATTAATTATTATTGTTTTATAAATGTTTATAAGATTAAAAAAATGAACTAAATAAATAAAGGTGGTTCTACATTAGCCCAAATAGGGCACCTAGTTCAATAAAGACATGTTTTTATTTAAAAATTTTGAGTGATGATGATCCTGTTTCAATGTTGGAAGATTAAAATTGGTTGTCTGTAAAGTCGGTTTACGGACGATAGTTTACGTGATAACGTATTCCGCTCGAATATCATATTTAATAATCACGCACAGGGTCAGGCGGAACGTTAGGAACGTTACACTTTTTCGTGCATGCAGCCGGTGTTTCATCTTTTTATATTGACGTGATTCATCAATTTATAAGACGTCAAAAAACTAGCCGGGCTTGTGAATGTACAACGCTAATATTGAAATATTTAGTTAGGGCATGTCACCTGAATAGAAGCTTATGACGGACAAACTTTGAGATACACTTTGCAACATTTTTCATTGATGCACTGCTCCTATTGGTCGTAGCGTGATATTATATAGCCTATAACCTTCCTCGATAAATGGGCTATACAACAAAAAATTTTTTTTTCAATTCGAACCAGTAGTTCCTGAGATTAGCGCGTTCAATCAAACAAACAAACAAACTCTTCAGCTTTATATATTAGTATAGATAAACATAAAAGAAAAATAAATATTCTTTTTAACATAACAAAAATTGATATAAAAAATTGATAATCTAATTAGAAAATTTTAGTACATATTGAAATATATATAAAATAACTTATTAAGCAGGAAATTCCTGTTAAACTGTGTTCATATTTGAACCCACCAATTTCGTACATGACGTCAAAAGTTTACGATACTGTGCTTCCATAGCGGCATGATACATAATGCTTTTCTTTATCTTTCCAAATCTGTATCTGTCATTTTAAATTTATAAAAATTCAGTAGTTAAGTACCAAATTTGCTTTGATAGGTGAATGTCTTATTGTTGCTTGTACGTTGACTGCATACGCATGGTTCGATAGGTGGCCAATTTTTAATTAATTATAACTTTCTTATTTACTTATATTTTTGAAAACGAAAAAAATACGGATGAATCCCCTCCCCCCTAATCTGTTCTAAAAATCACTGAAAATGGGACAATACCTGATTTAAGATTATAATAAAAATTCAATTACTCTATAATTCAAAAAGGTACATTAGTAAAAAAATACTAGGTATACTGTTCATTTGTTCACAGTGAAAGCAAGAAAAATGAAAAAATAGGAGCACTACAATAAAAGTACCTTTCATTCAGGTAATGTTCTGCTTACACAAGAAAAGCAAGAATTTGAATAGGGAACACGAAATATAATAACATATTTTTAACTAGTGTGACCTGTGCGAATTATTCGCACTAAATAAGTATAATAATTATCACTTTACAAAATTATTTTTTAAATATGATTGCAGCTATTCAATTCGTTTCTAATTTTGCACACTGCTTATAACGTTCTTCTTTTTGTTGTATTACAATATGAAGCTCAGATGACAGATCGAAGAAATATTTTACTAAAATTGTCATATAGAGGCGCAAGTAGCAAAAGCGTTGAGCTAATTCGTCAGATGGCATCATGCAGCATTGCTGTAACGTTGTTCAGCGTTGCTCGCTGTTTCAAAATTAAAGCCGTCAGATGGCAGTATGCAGTATTGTATGAAGGTCAGATGACAGATTGAAGTGTTGACGTTGATTCAAAATTAAAGCCGTCAGATGGCAGACGTTGTTCAGCGTTGCTGTATTTTAATTAGTTTACAAAAACAAAAGCAATAATAAATTTTTTAGTTGTCGATGTCAGTAGGGCAAGCAATTATCTGTAAAATGATATATAATTTATGTGGAGAAATTGTGAGGTTTTTTCTAAAAAGGGAGGCAAACATCTTTAACCTTAGCGTATTAATATATATGATTCAATCCGATAATAGCTAGTTAAAGACTGTATTTTTCAGAAATTAGTTAAAATTTAAGTGCAGGGATTCAGTCGGGCCATTGAATTTTATAAGACATATTCTGAAAATATATAATATGGTAGTTGCATGCAGTTTAATGATATACTTATCGAAGTATGGATAAAAAAGAATGAGAGAATGAAAGAAAGAATGGAAGTTTTCTTTATTTATGTCTTATGCACCAGGGCTAAACAAACATCATCGAAAATATTGGAACTATTTATTTTCCTTAACTTTTGTTATCAATATTATTTGCGTTGCGATTTTAGGAATGTTTTGACAATTCTCTAACTTCCCTACTGGCTAAAATATTTAAATTGAAGGAGACTTATTTGGTTGAGGAACAATTGAAAAATAAGCTTCACCAGAGTATCGTTTGTGGCCAACGTTTCGAAAATTATATTTTCATCTTCAGGGCCTCAATGCAAGTTGAGATGGTAAATTGTGCAAATTATTGAAGCCCTGAAGATGAAAATGTATTTTTCGAAACGTTGACCACAAACGATACTCTGGTAATAGTCAGAGTGCCCGTCGGCAAAAATTTTATTGATACATATACTCTCCCCAAACTTTGTATATGGCTTCATTAGGCCTAGTCTGACACCTATTTCCTCTATGACTTTTCTTGATTTTGGGGCGTTTTCCTTCTAAACTTTCCGAAAGATGTCGTTTTGACGACATGTAAAAATTTATAGATATTGTTTGTATTTTTAATTGGGTAGCTTAAAAACTTCAAGCAAAACGCTAAAATAATGTTCTCTGACAAATAACATGAACCATTTAAAATGTCTGACACCTCGAATATGGTCGACATATTCGAGGTGTTAATGCTCTACGCGTATCGGTTACATAAATAATATTAATATTGTGAAACTAGCGTGACCTGTGCGAATTATTCGCACTAAATAAGTATAATAATTATCACTTTACAAAATTATTTTTTAAATATGATTGCAGGTATTCAATTCGTTTCTAATTTTGCACACTGCTTATAACGTTCTTCTTTTTGTTGTAAAAGAAATATTTTACTAATATTGTCATATAGAGGCGCAAGTAGCAAAAGCGTTGTTCAGCGTTGCCCGTCAGATGACAGTATGCAGTATTTACAATATAAGGGTCAGATGACAGATCGAAGTGTTAACGTTACGCCGTCAGATGGCAGACGTTGTTCAGAGTTTAATTAATTTACAAAAACAAAAGCAATAATAAATTGTTTAGTTGTCGATGTCAGTAGAGCAAGCAATTATCTGTAAAATGATATATATAATTTATGTGGAGAAATTGTGTGGTTTTTTCTAAAAAGGGAGGCAAACATCTTAAACCTTAGCGTATTAATATACTTATATGATTGCTGATTATTACGAAAGTTTTCCCCATTCTTGGAATGCATCGTGTACACGCGCTTTATAATAGTGACTCGGTTGAACAGCAGCAGGTTCTTTTTTCTCCGCAGTTCGCTCCACCGTCGTCTCAGATGTATACACAAATCACTTGAGATCGGAGAACAGAAATTACATTATCGGCAGAGAATTTGAGAGATGAAAAACTCACAGAGAGAGAATATTTATAGCTAGAGCAGCAGTCCCCAAATTACCATGTAATTGAATTAATCCAGTCGGCGCCTATGAATGCAATTTTCCTTAGCGGCCATTTTATGTATTCACTTGGGAAGGTTGAGTGAAGTGACCTTGGAATACTTATGCTGTACTTCTCTTCCAATTAAATTTACTTATGAGGTGTAAGTTAAGTGAGAAACTACAATAGGGTATGATTTGCCTACTCTGTCAAAAAACAAATTTTTGTTCAAGTGTTTCTTGTAGACCTCTTTTTACAAGATTTTATTTAACTTTTGTCCGTCAGTCAATCAGTTTGGTTCAAATCTTGCAATTTTGACTAAGATCTAGGTATTTAAACTGGGGCTTTGAAATTTTGCACACGTGTACAAGTCTGGTGACAATGCATACATTCAATATGGCGCCCGTTCCAAAATGGCGGATGGCCTTTTATTGACATGAATATCAAATGAAAGAGTTTGACGAAAAGAATACGATGAGCTCTGTGACGTCATTGTAAACTCAATATCCGATCGATTTGAAATTTTGTACAGATATGTACTCCCAATGAAATTCGTTTTTAGAATTAAATAATCAATTAATTTTAATAAATTAATGTTTTATTAGTAAAAAATTGAAAAACTAAAAAAACAATATAAATATTAGTAACAATGAAAACTTTGAAAAGATAAGCTTTTATTGAAATATACTAAAAAGGGGAACATCATTTTTAAGAATTTATGTTCATCTTTATAAAAGCGTGGGTTGTGATTAACAAATGATCATAGCATTTACAGCCCACGCTTTTATAATTTCGAATATAATTCAAATAAAAATAATTTTTCTTTTTTAGTACCTATACATTTCAATAAAAGCTTGTCTTTGAAAAGTATTTTTTACTAATATTTTGTTCCGTTATTAATTATATTACAAAGTACGCTATATTTAATATAACTTGAATATAGAGTTCTACGCTCTAGTAGATATCTAAGAACTCTATTTTTATGCAAGTAACTTTAAAATACTCAATTTTTAAAACATTTCCCTTGTGGAAGTCAGTATATTGTCGCTATTAGAACGTGGGAAGGGGGCTGAAACGGTGTATGACGACATAATTTATGTCAGAAAGACATTTTATATTTTAATGAACTGAAAGAAATTAATGTCACAGGCAAACCCTTAAATGAAATGAACATATTTCAGAGTTCTGAATTTTTTGTTCTTTCTAATGGACTGTAATACTTCATAATAATTTTATCGTTCGATTTTTTAACTTTCAAAAATTTTATAAGAACATAAATGGCCAAATATAAAGATAAATCGATTCCGACAATCCGCAAGCATGTATCACTTTATAAGTTTTAGAGACACGAGCATCTATTAAGAGTATTCGTCCCTGCAAATACCTCCTGCACCCTTCATCTTAAATCTTTTCCCCTCGCCTAAAAACGGTTCGCGCTCTCCCGACGCTATTTTTAAAGCTAAAGGGTTCTGGTAAACGCCTAATGAAAGGCAAAGAATCAGACTACAGATCCTTCAGGCGAATTTTTTGAAAAACAGTTTCGCCTACGTGTGAAATATTACGTAACTTATTATTTTTTTCAAAAGGTTGCGAGTTTTTTCAGGAATTTTTTTTCAAAAAATTCGCCTGAAGGATCTGTAGTCTGATTCTTTTTCTTTCATTTGGCGTTTACCAGAACCCTCTAGCTTTAAAAATAGCGTCGGGAGAGCGCGAACTGTTTTTAGGCCAGGGGAAAAGATTTTAGATGAAGGGTGCAGGGGGTATTTGCAGGGACGAATACTCTTAGCTTAAAAACTTAAAAACGCCATAACTTCTAAACGTCTATTTTTCAAGTAGTTTTTATCAATGTAAATTAATTAAGGAGATTGATCTGTTAGAGTCCCAATCAAAAGTAAGTCGAATTCTAACTGGGAACTATTCCATAATAAATTTTTACAAAAGGTTATAAGTCGATGATACCAATAAATTATTGTCATAAAGGCATAAATAAATATTTTTTTTGATATTAATTAATTTTTTTTGTATTTTACTTAATGGATTAACTTTTGATTTTTTTGTACAAAGTTAGGTTAGAAAAAATAAATTTATTTAAATATCTGTATTTTACATATTTTTTGCAGTAAATAATTAAAAAAAGAAATTAGAAGTAATAAAAATTAAAATTAAATCATTAAAAAGTTGAAAATTCAGTTAAAATTGTCAAGAATAAAAGTCCATAATCGAAAAGTGCTAAGGTTTCATATTTTTTTTTTATTGATTAAAAGTCTCGTAATTAAATTGGAAAAAATATTAAAATATGCATAAGACATCGATGCTTTACACACATAGTTAGTTTTCGGAACTGTTGACATTATTTGGTTATTTGCAAAAAATTAAAATGAACCGTTTGCATGCTAGGTTGACATATTTTCCATAAGACTACATGTAAAAGTTTTTTTTTTAATTTTTAACTAATCTCCTAATGATTTTGGATTTTTTACAGAAAATTTTGTCATAAAAAAATCTATTAAAGAAACTTTATTTCAGATTTTTTTCATTATCTTCGTAAAACGGCTCAACCTCCTTAATGAAAACGACTAGACAGAAATTGCAGGCGACCGACTGATGTTCGTACATTCACGAACAAGCTTTTTAAGGTACGTGCGGTGCAGGTCGTGCAGGATTATGCTTAATAAGTGTCTTGAAAAACGACAGGAAAAATTATTAAATCATCGGCAAACTAATAATCACGACGTTTCAGAGAATTGGAATGTGCAAATTATATATTTTCTAAATCACTGCTTACTAATCAACAATTTCACTTTGTAATATGGAACTGCAATTAGAGATTTGGCATATTAAAAAAAGTCATTGAATGGAATCCCTTAAACGTCGTGACTGGGAGAGATTAAAGTTCTTTCAAATTATTACTGAGTTGGCAGCCTGGATGGCACGCCGATTCAGTGTTGCCACATTGCTAAATTGTTTCGTAAACCAAATCTATTTGGTAAATGTGTGTCATTATCGATCGCTTGTTTCTGTTAAGCATGCAGGTTGTTTTTGAATTTTTGACGTGATAACGTCTTATAAATTGATGAAACACCAGCTGCACGCACGAAAAAGTGTAACGTTCTTAACGTTCCGCCTGACCCTGTACGTGCAAGCGAGAGCGCAGTAGGCTTCGGCCCAAGTTTGACAGCTACTAAAATTTAGGTTATGTATTACGGAATACGTTATCACGTAAAACTATCGTCCGTAAACCGATTTTACAGACAACCAATTTTTTTTTAGTGTATCTGCCATAAGGCACTTACAATATTGGCGTCGGTCGGATGGCGGGACCTAGGGGTCGGGCCAAAATTTCTCGACGTTTCATAGCCTCCTAAGAAGAAAATTTAAATGTTCAGATAAAAAATTGATTCAGCTAATTTTTGATTTTAAGATTTACATTTTTACATCATCCAATAAAAAAATAAATGCTTTTAATTCGAACAATTATTTACTTTTAGAATTGATCTTCCTGTATATTTATCTTAAATAGTGTATTCATGTATTTAGCACCGTTTTTTGCACGGTTTCCACTTCGAAAAAAACATTTTTCTACGTATTTTGATCAAAATTTTGCCAGAAAAGCAGTCTTTTTTTATACAACAATCATTTGCTTTTTTGTGAATACAATCTATTGTTTTAGATGAAGGGAGTTTGAATACGACATTAGACTGCTGCTTATGTGTGAAAATTGTAATTTTATAATCACAATCTAAGATTTTTTGACAATTCTTTTTGCAACCCAGGATAACAGTTGAAGTTAAGTAAAAACTCGTAAAAATAAGCGAAAATAGTTACGTAGTTGCTGATATGGCAACGCTGCAATACCGTTAACGTTCCTGACATCGAGAAAAATTCATTAAGATGAGAGATAATTTTTTACCAGCAATAGAGTCATATCGTCCTCCGGAGGCGTTTTTTTTAATTGGTTAGCAGTTTGTGTGACTGATTTATTATGAGAGAATTCGTAACTTATTTTCAAACTCGACTTTTCACATGTTTTTCGTGCGCCGAGCGTATAAATTCAAGACTTTGACTGCAAATTTTTATACGCGTATAATTAATTACTTTTATTGTAAATTATTAACCTCATAGGTCCTACTAATGTAACAATTAACTGTGAATTACACTGTGTTGAATTAATAATAATAATAATAATGATGATGATGATGATGATGCTGATGATGATGATTATGCCGATGATGCTGCTGATGATTATGATGATGATGATGATATTGATGATGATAATGATAATGATGATGATGATGATGGGCTTGAATAAGGAACCATCTCATAATATTTATCTGGAATTATGGAAGGAAACCATGGAAAACCTCAACAAAACGGCCGGTACAGGAATTACCGTTTCTCGGCGAGAGGCAGCAGAAAATTGTCCCAGTCACATCTGCCCTCGCCGGGATTCGAATCCGGTACCTCCCGAATGCGAGTCTAGTGCTTTTATCACTACGCTACACCGCTTGGTTGTTGAATGAATAATATTTTTCGATCATTTTCGGGATATTTATTTTAATTATTGACGAGTACTTGAATGATAATTTCGCCCTGGCTCAAAACTGATTCGCAACAGTCGTAGAGAAAAGTAGACCGTAACAGTAAGTACTAGAGATTCCTGTGCATTTTTGTAAGAGACTGTATCTAACACATCTAAGCTTTAATATAGGTACAGTGTAAACTCTTTATAACGAAACTCAAGGGACCGAGCATTTTTTATCGTTATAGAGAGTTACCGTTATATGGAGTGAAGAAAGAAAAACAACCAAATTAACAATAATCTTTAATGTACTGTATAATCTCTTTAAAACGAATTTTAAGGGACCGAACATTTTTTTCGTTATAAAGAATTTTCGTTATATGGAGGGAAGAAAGAAAAATAACCAATTTTCACAAAATTAATTTATTCCAAACACATATACCTATAGTTTGTTAAATTTGCCTGACGTCTTTCGCTATGCCAATATTTGTTTTGTATTTTAAGTATCTTATGCATGCCTTGGGATGTGGTGGAATAATCTTCATTAAATAATAGGAATTTTTCGATAAGTTTGGCGTCATCAAGTGCTTGTTGAATAGATGGTGATGGTTCAGAATGGTCCTCTTTATGTCTGTAAACATTTGCTGACGCCTAAATATGAACATATTTCTTCGTAATAGAGAATGGCTGTTGCGTTATAAAGAGGGTATTAATGTAGGTATAGGTTTTAAGGTAAACCAACCAAATCGTAAAAATTTCGACGTTATAGGGAGTTTTTCGTTATAACGAAGGACGTTATAAAGAGTTTACACTGTATTTACAAAGAATAAAAAAAATAAGTCGTTAGTTTAATTTCAAACGTATTATCAAGCTGCGTTGTTTGCGTGTCGTTTTTATTGGTGCATCCTAAATTAGATAATTAGTCATTTATTTGTCAGTTAAAAGTGTATAATGCGGTTATAAATTCAGTGCAGCTGTCAACGCCCGAACTTAACTACAGTCACATTTAATTAATTTACAGCAGTCGTAATGTCTTATTTGTAAATCTACTTGAGACCTTTTTCCACTTGTGCGCTACATTAGCTTGCATATTATAATATATTGTCAACGCGAAATTCGATATAAATGCAAACATAGACCAAACTAAGTTCTTTGTAGACAATAATAGATACGTCATACACTTGTTGAATACCATTTGACCTCCTTGAGACAGTGAAAGTAAAAAGTCTATTATAATAAATGATGTAGGTATTCTATACATTTTGAAAAATGAATGGGCATTTATCGGTCTTTTTACACGCTTTATTATTAGTTTCACTTGTAAGTTTGTATGTATGTATGTATATAAGTATGTATGTTTGTAAACTCGTTTGGATTACAGCAAGTGGTTTATATAGTGTTATAATATGCCACCTCTGTAAGTACACTGGCTAGCCGTGCGGTCTAAACTCTAAGGCACGGGCCTTCGCTGACGTCAACTCTCGGCATCACGGGTTCTAATCTCGTCCACGCAGAAATTCGGCAAATTTTTGACAATAAATCGAACTAAAAAGTGGAAAATAAATATAGTTTAAAAAAACTAAAAAACACGCTTTATATCCAACTAAAAAGTGAAAAATAAATATAGTTTAAAAAAAACTAAAAAACACGCTTTATATCGAACTAAAAAGTAAAAAATATTTTTTTTAAATAAGCTTAAAAAGCGTGGGTTGCTCGATGTACGAAATGTGGAACAAAACGCCCCACGCTTTTTAAGCTTATTTAAAAAAAAATATTTTTTACTTTTTAGTTCGATATAAAGCGTGTTTTTTAGTTTTTTTTAAACTATATTTTTATATTTCTTACTAGCAGCCCGGCCCGATTTCATCCGGGTATAGTTCGCGCCACGGATCTAAAAGGTTCGGAAGCTAGTCACAAACAGCGTCGCAAAGGCGCATTTTAGAGCCGTTGATACTCCCATCACCTCCCAGCTACCTGCACGGAACGTGCGCTCGCCGGTGATTGGCCGTGATCGCTCGTTGCCTTTGTCACTTTCCTGCTTTAAAGTACAGTCGAGTACGCTATTGTCAAGTTGTTATTGCTATTTTAGTTTTGCTGAGTTGCGTGTTTGTAGTTTTTCAACAGAATGTACAAACGCAAGCCCGCATTCGCATCTAACTTCCGAGCCTTTTAGATTCGTGGCGCGTATTATACAAAAGTGTTATCAGAAAATTCTGCAAAATTATTGACTACAGCGCAGAAATGTCTGTCTTGAGCAAAGTCTATCTGATGTCGCTATATGGTACGAAAACAATTTTTTTTTTGTACTAAATTTTTACTAGCGGCCCGACCCGGTTTTACCCGGTTCTGGAAATATTATATTGACCATCCCATCGACACAGCAGAACTAACAAAGTACCTACTTTTTTTATGTATCTCTAAAGATTTGGCCAGCGTTAGGCTGGTAGCCATGTAAGCGTAGGAAAACAGTTTTTTCAACAAAACCCCTAGTTCAGCAATTTTGTACAAATTATTTACAAGTTATATACAGAAACCATCCTCGTTTATCGCTACTTCTATTAGTGAAAACCGCATGAAAATCCGTTCGGTATAGTTTTTGAGTTTATCGCACAGACAGACAGACATACGCGGCTGGGGGACTTTGTTTTATATATACGAGTACATAGATGATCTATTCTATACATCTTGAAAAATAAAACAACTGGAATTTTGGTTCGACTGTTTCCCATTTTTAATAAAAAATCAAGCTAAAATGTTAAAAATAAATGGACGATGTTCTCACTCTTTCCTCTCAACTGCCTGTTGAGGTCGAAGAAGGGAAAGTTTTTCACTTTTAGTCTGATTCAGGTCAATTTATCCTCCTAGCGCTCCTAAAAAGTTTCACCACAAAAATGTTTTTTTAAAGGATAATAGGTTGTTGTTACATTTAAAAGTGTACGAAGTGTATCCGAACTGACCAATTGAATTTTCTAGTCTTTTTTGGGGTACAAAAAATTAAATGCTTTCGTTCTAATAGGACATACAGTAAAAGGTTGGCAATAGAGGGATACAAACGATAGATGTCATTGATTGATCAGCGTTTGTTTTGTTTGAGTGAAAACAGAAGAGAAGAGACGATCGTGTTTTGTTATTACAAAGTGACATGTTCTCTCCACTCAGTCGCATCACTATTCCAGAAAATAAAAGGACAGTACAAAGTAACGAAATTGTAGTGTTGTGAGATGAGATGATATACTTGTATACATTATACAGGATGAATCAAAAGCATAGGTCTTATTTTGTCGAATATAGTCAGGTAAAAATACGTAATACGGTTGATTTATATATTGTTCACACACACCATCAGTAAATAAAATATTACAGAAACGCTGATTTATTTTTTCAATTTAAAATTATTTTCGAAAATATAATGTTTTTACACAACTTTCATGGAGAAATAATTAGAATAATAAATCATTATGAAAAGTACACCCTCATAAGAGAAAAACAACTTTAAGATTGACACAACTAACAACTAAGTCGATATTCTTTCTAAATTTAATAAAAATTGGCATAATTATCGTTGCGTCGTTGTAGCACTGTGGAGCAACTAACTCTTCCCACTCCTCGTGAGCAACTGGCCAATCAGGCGTTGTCTTCACATCGACCCTATTGCCATCTAGCAACATTAGCTGTTATTATCATGAGAATCAATGTTGCTTTTGATAGTTTCTCACTTTGTAAGGTGTTTGTCATACTCAACTCAATATTGCATTCCTTTGCACTTATGTCATTGTAATCCTAAATGTGTGACATGTTGACTGATATAATACGCGCCACGAATCTAAAAGGCTCGGAAGTTAGAAGCGAATGCAGGCTTGCGCTTGTACAGTCTGTTGAAAAACTACAAACTTGCAACTCAACAAAACTAAAATAACTTGACAATAGCGTACTCAACTGTACTTTAAAGCAGGAAAGCGACAAAGGCAACGAGCGATCACGGCCAGTCACCGACGAGCGCACGTTCCGTGCAGGTAGCTGGGATGTGATGGGAGTAAAATGTGCCTTTGCGACGCTGTTTGTGACTAACTTCCGAATCTTTTAGATCCGTGGCGCGTATTATAACTTGTTTGATTTGGAGCCGATCCTGTATGTTTTCAGTTCATAGTATATAACGTGTTGTTTTTATTTTACGTCACGTATGATGTGATTGGAGGGTTTATAAATGGATAAGCGAAATGTCAAATAGAATACTGCGCTCTTCATTCCGCTTCGTTGTAAACTGGGAGATATATCTATCAAGTTTTTTTAGAACATATACAGATTGTATCAAATCAAAACAGTCCATAGAACATTCTGTGTGTAAGACAGAGACGATATTATATAAAGCACTAAAGCAGTAAGTAAGAATGAGATATAAATGATCACTAATAGTTACTGTGGTTATACAATCTGATAGTATCGTCTTTGTTTTCTACAGTAAAAATCACAATTTTATCAAATGTCAGTATTCACTAGTGAAATTATTGATAAAATGGCTATTTATACTGTTCGGGAAAAAGTCCAAATAATTAAATGGTTTTATGGCGGTAATTCAACCGCCAGCATAATAAATTTATTTGTAGTTGTTTTAATTGATAAATTGGTAAAAAGATTTACAGTGTACGTAATTATTTATTTACGTAACCACAGTAACTATATTAGCGATCATTTATCTCATTCTTACTTACTGCTTTAGATCTTTATATATCATCTCTGTCTTACACATAGAATGTTCTATGGACCGTTTTGATTTGATACAATCTGTATAAAGTAAATAGACGGCCAGGTTACAGCGGTTGACATTTTGTTCTTTGATGCCCCCAGTTCTCTATTACCGATGAACTTTGAGTTTTACGTACCTGTGAACTTCTTTTGTTAGCGTGGTATTTCTGCAGGAACCGCAATTAGACCTTAATTATGTTTTTATTATACGCGCTAAATCTCTTTCACCTTTATTTCGTAATGGTTGTGCTGATTTATAATTTTTCTTCATACCTCGATCGAAAGTACATAGGGGAGGAAGGGGGAATGGCGCTCACTGGGTAATGGCGCTCACCTCTGTAACTCTGTCAAAAAGGAAAGTAGCAACACGTCACGTCGCGTGAAGCGCGAGGGGAGGGGGCCTCTAATAGACAGCGATGCAAACGGACAGTCAGCTCGCGTCATGCGACCGTGAAGAGCGTTTCTTTGTTTGCGGCCGCGCTGATCTAATTTTTAATTAGGTGCTGAACAAGTTAAGTTGCTGGGCTCGCTATACTATGGACTCAGTGTTGCAGATTTGCGTAAACTTGTTTATAAATTTGCTGAGCGCAACAATATCAAAAACAATTATGATCAAAGCAGTAAAACAGCCGGATTGGATTGGGGACACTACTTTATGAGACCCTGAGCGGCATTACCCAAAGTCAGGGGCAATGCCGCTCAAACATGTTTTTTAATAATGTTTTCCTACTACTAGTAGGTGAAAGATATATGCTTTTGTTGTTAAATTGTTGATTACTAGATAATTAAAGACTTTGTTACTCTTCTTAATTTTGATTTATAATAAATAATTTAAAAAATACACCATGTTTTCCTTAAGTGAACGCCATTCCCCCGTCCTACCCTACTTTCGGTATCAATTGTGGAGCAGAAAGTCTAGCATTCGCGCATTGGTGGGATTACACGCACTGATGCGGGAAGTACGTACGTTCGGGCGACAGTAAAGAAAAAATAGTCTATCAATTGTTGTTTAGATGTCGTTTCCACAGCAACCTTATTGCATTTTAGTTAATAGTCGCGAACATGCTTACGTATACCTAACCTCAAAGCTGCTTGCTTGGAATTTATCTGTTTTTACACGCTTTACATTAGTTTCACTTGTAAGTTTGTTTGTATGTATGTAAGTATGTATGTTTGTAAACTCGTTTGGACTACTGCAAGTGGTTTATAATATGCCAGCACTGTAAGTACACTGGCTAGCCGTGCGGTCTAAGGCACGGGCCTTCGCTGACGTCAACTCTCGGAATGACGGGTCGTGGGTTCTAATCCCGTCCACGCCGAAAAAAAATTGTCTGTTTTTCGGCAAATTTTTGACAATAAATCGAACTAAAAAGGGAAAATAAATATAGTTTATAAAAAACTAAAAAACACGCTTTATATCGAACTAAAAAGTAAAAAATATTTTTTTTTTAAAATAAGCTTAAAACAATAATGAATAAAAAATACTAGTATTATTGTGAAAAAAGCGTGGGGCGCTCGATATACGAAAATGTGGAATAAAGCGCCCCACGCTTTTTTGACAATAATACTTGTATTTTTTATTCATTGTTGTTTTAAGCTTATTTAAAAAAAATATTTTTTACTTTTTAGTTCGATATAAAGCGTGTTTTTTAGTTTTTTTTAAACTATATTTTATATAATTAATAAGTAATTATTGTATTTAATATTCCTAGCCTGTATTAAATGTTTAAAATATTCACGCGCCGCCACTGGGCCTATAAATAATTGTTGTATTAATAAACCGTTCCTAATTCGGTTTATCGATTTAATTTCGTAATAAGATTAACAAAGGTGCCCATTGTAAAATAATATAGAAATGAAACTCTTTTCATGTGACAGAAAAGCCACCCTAAATCCTCGCAGTTTCCATTCATTCTGGCTCGCTCTGCAGTATAGTGAATGAAGAAGACTTATAGTTTATATAGGTTTCCAAATGCTCTAGTCAGCAAAATAATACCTTTTATTAATTACAGAAATACCCCGATTAGAACGGTTTACTATTTCACGTGGTTTATAATTTGATACTAAAGCCCGTTTATTGCGTTTAATAAATCGAATTGTTGCGACATTTATATAATTGGATACAAATGTTTAAATATTGGGTCGCTACAGGCCAAATTAATCACGGGACAAAGCACCCTTTTGAAAATTAGATGATTTTACATGAGCTATACTAAAAAAGCTTTTTTATACAGGTCGAACGTTAACAAAAGTGGACGTTTATTCTCTCTGAACAGAACACACGCTATGACGTCATGTTTGGGACGTTTGCCCATCTCGTCCACGTGACAAAATACTGTTATCTGATTGGCTCTTGCTAAGAGTTAGCACAGAAACATAAAATTAAAAAAATAGCTCTGATTCTAATTTTGAAATCCAGCTTGAAACCATCACGCATGTCAGTCCGCGGTGACGTCATTTCCATCCTTGTAGCCAGCACTAGTCCTAGCAGTGATTACACCGACAAAAACCAGCCTCGTGCAGCGAGCATATAAGCAACGAAATTTTGTAATAATAGTGTTTTTATTTTGTTGTAATACTTTTAGCACGTTGCAGTTGAACAAATTTAGATTCACCGGCCAAGTGCGAGTCGGACTCGCGCACTGAGGGTTCCGTACAAACTTGCAGGTATGTAAATAATTCGTCCATCACCGCGGGAATAGAGTCTCGAAGATTTTTCCTGCTTAGCCGTTGGAAAAATGATGTCCCCATACATCGACAAACGTTGCGGGCAGTTTGCCAACTAAGCACGTAAATGAATTCAGATGGACTACTGATCTGTATTGTAACTCGTGGCTATATCTGATAGCCTTGTTGTTGTACCGTGTTGTATGCAAGAGTTCTCATATTGGGCTGTATAAACGCACCGTTAGTGGATGCTTGTTTTGTATTGGAACTGTTACTGTTTACATGCGTTTAAAAATATTATTTTTTTATGTCCTAACTACAAATTTACGGTTTTCTGATTTTTCCCTTTACTTGTGCTATAGATAGATAGATAGATAGATTTATTAACAGCTAAAAACATTACTATAAACGTGTGAGCTTATGTCATAAAATAAAGACATTGCTTCTTGCCGATTCTATGTCAACGGGAGTCTTAACAGACAGACGGACAGCAAAGCGATCCTATAAGGGTTCCTTTTTTCCTTTTGAGGTACGGAACCCTAAAAATGGCGACTCAAACATTATACAAGGTATTTAGTGTAGTGTTATCTGTGAGCCAACTGTTCTTTGAATGCATTAAGCAAAGTATAAATGCGTGGATATTTTTCATTTTATTTAATCTGAGTAAAACAATGAATGGCTGTGTGCAGCTTCTGTATCCCTCCCGAACCGACTTATAGACGAGCTTTAGGTGAACAAAAGCTTTGTGAAATGAGCTTGTGCTTTCTCCATACCTACACAATATATCGTAGAGTACATACCAACAGTGCAGGAGTATTATCTCTCCTAGCTTTTGGTTTGTGATCAAAGCTGGATGGCCTTTACAATAATAGTATATAGTTAGTTGCAATGCATCTCTGCAGACAGTTAAACCGTCAAACTAACAAGGGGTTGGAAATTTGAGGGTGAACACGTGGAGGTAAAATAGGACGATGCGTCTCCAAAATTTGTTAGAAGTTGAAAATCTACCGGCCACTACCAACAAGACGATGCTAGCAAAAGAATACTTGAATTAAATGTATAGGGTAACTATTATATCTAATTGCATAAGGATTAACGCTAAAAACTTACTATTTTTTATCAAACTTTTGAAAGATAAAAATGGTTATTTTAGGTCATCTTTAGAAGATAGACATATGCTATCGCGAACTTTTCTGTAGACCTTTTTAAGACCTACAATTATGTAATACATTAATTTGATGTATCTCTTATGGTTTAGTCAGCGTAAGCCCCTGAAAGCGCCTTTTTATGGCTTGATTACGAAATATCGAGATTCTTTACTATCTTTAAAACCTTCCGAAAGAAAGTCTCTAAGTTATGGTGAAAACCGTATCAAAACCAATTGTGCCGCTTAGAAAAACTAAGCGAAAACACAGAAACACAAAAATAACGACTTTGTGTTATAATATTTAAAGAAGATTAGAGTTTTTGAAAATATTTTAGATTCCGAAAATGAAAAAGTACTTACATTTAGATTCATCGAAAAAAACGAGTGTGGTACTCACCTTAAACAAAAGAAAAATTAAACATTAATAATATTCATTTACTAATTTATTTATTTATGAACCTAAAAATCATAACGCCACAATATCTGAAAAATTATGTGTTACAATAAACGTTTTCTTAACTGTTCGAACTGTTCAAATATTGTACACTTTAGTATTAAAAAAAAATACCGACTTTTCTCTATAATTGTTTCATAAAGATAATCCTTTTTTTGCAGTTTTTTATCTGATATACGTATAACTTTTATATATTAGAGTGATTTTTTAATTATAAAAATAAATTAAAAATAACGTAGAGAGCTATCTTGCACTGTCCGTAGCCTGTCATCCATTAGCTGCGTTCGTTAAGTAAAAAGGACATTGCATTATCCTTCATATATTCCACAGTCACTGAGGTTACAATGTGTGTATAATCTTATCTCTTTAACCTAATTTAATGTTGAATGAGTGACGGTTTTTAAACACACAAAACCGTTTTTTGTCAGTATTATCAAAAGCAGTAGGTACCTACATAATAGACATTACATATTATATACATAATACATATACCGGGTGTTTTTTGGAAAACTTTGGACGTTTTTCTTTAAAAAACAACAGATTGAATAAAAAAAAATTTCGAACGAAAGTTGTTGGGTTTAGAGGGGAAAATCGTTTGGACACAATAACCATCCCCATCACCTCACCCCTTAACAAGGGGAGAGGGTGACTTTTGTTTTTTAAATGGGAATCCCCTATTTTTATCATTGAATTTTTTTGACGTGATAACGTCTTATAAATTCAGTATTCAGTATTCAGTATTCATTTTTTTTTTTTTTTTTTTTTTTGATGAATCACCAATCTTATAAATTGATAAAACACCGACTGCATGCACGAAAAAGTGTAACGTTCCTAACGTTCGTAACGCGTAACGCGTAACGTTCCGCCTGACCCTGTGCGTGCTTTTCTCGAAAACGGCCCTAACGATTTGGATGAAATTTACTGAAAAGGGATTTTTGGGGGCAAAAAATCGTTTTAGCTAGGTCTCATCTCTCGAAAAAATCGTTTTCTTACAAATTTTATCATTATAAAAATCAATTTTTTGACGTATGAAAATACTTAAATATTGTAAGTAGGTTTTGGAATTTTATATTATAAACAGTGAAACAATTGTTTTATAAATATTATGACAGCTAATCTTTGAGACTTAAAATAAATACGAATAAAAAAGAAAGTTAAAAAAACAATTATATTATATGGTGAGTAATTTAATAAATAAAATTAACCTAAATTTGAAGCGAAAGATACAATATCATAGATTCGAATTATTATAATTATTATATGTAGAATTTAGGTTATGTATTACGGAATACGTTATCACGTAAAACTATCGTCCGTAAACCGACTTTACAGACAACCAATTTTTTTTTTGATTAAAAATCATTGGATCGTTTATTTTATAAAATGTTCACATCAAAAGTTTTCACTATGTAAAGATCACTTAAATTTTTCTACATAATCCAGCAAGAATGTAATAAAGCGAAAACAGTATTAATCTATCAGTTTTATAAACCAAATTATTTTTTATAAAGTTAAGAAAGTGTGCCAATTTAAAGTTGTGGAACTTTTTTATATTCCGCAGATATTCTCGTTGCGAGGATCACATATATTATGAAGTTACACATTCTGTGGTACTTAGATCATTGAGATATAGAATGCTTTTATGATGATACTACTGGTTAAGCTTGTTTTCGCCAGGCGATATTTTGAAGTTCAAAAATTCAAAATAATTTATTGTTTTACATAGAAGTTAACATATTTTATATGGGGGTGTGCAAAAATAATTTTAAAATGACTAAACACTCAACAAAAAACATATATTAGGTAAAGTTGGCCGGAAGCGGCACAGATTTATCGTGTTTCTATCAAAATACTACTTTTCTCAAAAACGAATGAACCGATCTCACTGAAATTTTGCACGTTTCTTTAAAATACAATCGACTAGTGATTGAACGAAGGTTTTTTTATTTTTTTCGATTACAACTAATTTTACAAGGCTATATGTAGTGTAAATTGTACAAAAAAAAATGAGACTATTTTGCATGCAACAAAAATATTTATTTTTTTTTTAAATCCTTCATTCAATCACGAGCTATACTATTTTTACACGCTTTATATTAACTTCACTTGTAAGTTTGTATGTATGTATGTATGTTTGTTTGTAACCTTCGTTTGGACTACAGCAAGTGGATTATTACTGTGGTATAATATGCCAGCACTATAACTACAGTGGTTAGCCGTGCGGTCTAAGGCACGGGTTTTCGCTGACGTCAACTCTCGGAATCACGGGTCGTGGGTTCTAATCCCGTCTACTACGAAAAAAAAATGTTTTTTTTTCGGCAAATTTTTGACAATAAATCGAACTAAAAAGTGGAAAATAATTATAGTTTAAAAAAACTAAAAAACACGCTTTATATCGAACTAAAAAGTAAAAAATATTTTTTTTTAAATAAGCTTAAAACAATAACGAATAAAAAAAAAGTATTATTGTGAAAAAAGCGTGGGGCTCTTTGTTCCACATTTTCGTACATCGAGCGCCCCACGCTTTTTTCACAATAATAATTTTATTTTTGACGTGATAACGTCTTATAAATTGATGAAACACCGGCTGCATGCACGAAAAAGTGTAACGTTCCGAAATGTGTCACGTTCCGCCTGACAGCTAGTAAAATTTAGGTTATGTACCTATTATTAAATATGATATTCGAGCGGAATACGTTATCACATAAAACTATCGTCCGTAAACCGACTTTACAGACAACCAATTTTTTTACCATTTTGGTGCAGCTCAACATTTCAGTCCAGGTGGAATTCCAACCTCTATGATCTAAAATCTTGTAGGTAAATCGTTACGGTTTAGGGCCACGTTAATGCAGGGGGCCTCGTATTCATGAAGGATTTCGCCGATAGCACATCAGGAGGATATATACTGTTGAAAGTTGACGGGCGCATAGCAGAGGGTGGGGGTGGGGGGTACATGTTGGAAGAGTATAGTTGAAGGCAGCCAAGTTTTGTTTAACCATCGTCAGTCAAGGCGATAAGTGTCTTGCTCATCAAAAAATTCACTAAACCTTGCATCGCTCTCTATGCTCACATAAATTGTGTTGTGTGTGCCGCCATTTTATTTTTGTATGACGATTTTATGTAGGGTAGAGGTGAGGAGGACTATCTTATATGGGAGATAAATTGAAAAGGTGTCCATCTAAATGCTGTAAATAACAGTTCCAAAATCGTCCGAAATGGCGCTAGCGCTGCATCCGAGTATAAAATGAATTTAGCAGTTGTTTACCCTCCATATAGCAGTTATAAACGAATTGAAGTGCGCAGCGTTGGAAAATTTAGTATTTTTAATGATTAGAGAGAAAATCTTAACTGTTTACGTAGTCCAAAATAATTTAATAAATATAACCTAAAAACCTGCTGTGAGATAAAGTATCGAGAGTGATTTAATTTTTGTTAGCTTTTACTAATATTTTTTAGTCATTTTATAGTTTATTCATATCAGTATAATCGTTAATTTACTACTAAATGCATAATAGCACGTTTAAAAATGACATTTAAATCAAAAATTAATTTTATATCATATTGTTTTTTTTTTATTTTTTGTTTTACTTTCGAAAAGTGCGCCATAAAAAAGCGGAAATTCTTCTTTCTTCGTTTACGTTTCTATCCTACTCTAATAATTTTTGCCCTTCATACGCTTGCTTTAAAATTTACCCTTTTGCGACAGTGGCGGTCCCCTAATTTAACGTTTTTTGATGGACACTTTTTCGAACACAGAGATGGTTCTCCTTAACCTCTACCCTCCATAGACGATTTATAAATGCCATATAGACTCGTCTGTGGCTTCGTAGGTGTTGTTTATATAATAATGGTATACTTTTCTATATTATTCTATTTATTTTTTAAGAAAGTTTCGTTAAAAAATATTTTTTCTAAACTTTAAGCCGGTAACGGACTGAGAGCGATAATATAATATATATTATATCTTACATATTACAAAAATATCGCTTGTGATTAAAAAGTACAAAACGCCGCGCATTGACGCTATAATATATATCTATATCCAAGCGGTATATTTCATGAAAGTACAAATATGCTTTCCGAGCGATATTTTGCATTATATCTCACCTTCCTCTTGCGTCTTGTCGCCCGCAGATGTCCTGCTGCCGTCGGTCACTTTGTTGTCTATAGACTACGTATGCTTTTTGGCAGTTTTGTTTTATTAATGACTAGTTTTCTATTTCAAATCACCGATATACAAACCTTAAAGTAATTGCTAGTCGCTCTAAAGAACTAATGCTTTCCCGAAAATTTGTATTTTTCTTCTTTATATAATCTTTAATTAAATCATGAAGTTCAAAAAATGTTTTTCTCTCCATTCGAAAATAATTTGTGAATTTTTCGTCACTTCAGTCATTAAAAAGCGTAAATTCAACCCGTTCTTTTCTAAATTTTATATGCTCAGAAATCCAAAATCTTGGTTTTTCATTTTGGACAGTAGCAATCATTAAAATATCATCACATGCGGCATTTGATTCACCCTCCGATGAGCTATCGATGGTATCCAGCAATAGCATGCTATTAAGAACCATTTTGAAAAAAAAATATGCACACACACTAGGAAATAAAAAGTTTAAACTTGCAAAATATAAAAAAATAGTCCGCAGCACTCAACATATAATATTATATTATATCTCATTACAGAGCTATAATATATATTATATTATCGCTCTCAGTCCGTTACCGGCTTTATAGTTTCGGAAATATTTTAAAAATAAAAAAAATCGGTCGCTCTTTTGTTTTATGGATCTGTCAGAAGTAAACTAGTTCGGCCTGCTTTGATTAATTTTTACATGACGTGGAACATATTCTGTAGGTAACCGCATGACACAGAATAGTTAATATCATATTGAATACTAGCCATTACCCGCGTCACCTCACGCGATATCAGAAATTTTATTTTCTTTATTATAGTCAAATGTTGGAATGGTCCCGTCGCCCAATTGGCTGGAATTTTTTCCATTTTCCAGGAGAAAAGCAGATTCGCTCGAACAAAAATTTTCGGAAAAATAATTACGCAACCTATCACAATGACACTTGACTTACGTTTAAATAAAGAATCAAGCTATCGAATGAGTAGATAAATTTATTTACATACTACCCTCAAATATCGGTTAGGCCGAGAACTTTTCAAACCGCCCTTAATGATCAACTGATTTTTTCCTTTACTTGTACTAAGAGATTTTTCTCAGTGTTAAACTTCAAGATTCTAGAGGTCAACGGGAAGTTCAATATAGCCTCGGTCTGTTTATATAATTTATATAAATATAATTTTCTTAGCATCTGCGTTTTAAATAAATTTCAATTCAGTTTATCGACTTCTTTTAAAATTTAATGAGATCGCCATTACGTTTTATAATGTCGTTTCCCATTCTATTCACAAGACGTAGATATCATTGACAATTTACATTATTTGTGCACTTTAACCTACGCCTCGTTTAAACGTTGCATGTACTACATCCTCCATATCTATTATGCGTTCAAGTCCTTCCTCAGGGCTGATCAATACATATTTAGGCAGATTTTTTTAAATTTCTTTATTTTCCATCTAAACATCTATATCTATCTTCTATTTACACAAAATGATTTTTTATTTCATTCTTCGTTTTTAACAGCGTATAGAAATCAAATAGCCAAACAAATATGTTAAGTGACTTTCTTATCAAAACTCAAAAATAAGAGGAAACAGCTTTTCATAGTTAAATTAAAATTTTCAAATTTTATTTAATTAATTCACACGCGAAGAAATGATAGCACGAATCGGAAATGCATCCCAAATAATTCGCGGAAGGCCCTTATGTACAGAAACAAAGATACGCATGCTTGTGTCCAACAAAACGGGACCAACTCGAACAATTTCTGTGAATATTGATAATGACATAACATATTTCCATAGTGACATAACATAACGCCAGGACCGACCACAAAATTTATTAAAATTTAATAAAACTTCGAAAGCCTGTTCCTTTTTCATTTTTGAGTTTTGATAAAAAAGTTACTTGAAATATTTGTTCGTCTATTTCATTTCAACACGCTGTTGAAAAAAGAATAAACTTAAAAATCATCTGTATATAATAATAATAAAATTTTTGAAAAAAACATTGTATTTTTCTCTAAGAACAGAATTTTTTAATTCTTTGAATTTTAGCTAAATAAAGTTTAATGGATGGGTCACAGTTAATAATAGATTACAATGAAACAAATTCATTTTTGGAATAAGTAATCATCCTTAAATAAATAGTTTATGACATAATATTATATGGCCCATTGCACAGTGAACAAAATAGAAAAAAAATTGTTTGTCTGTAAAGTCGGTTTACTGACGATAGTTTTACGTGATAACGTATTCCGTAATACATAACATAAATTTATATAATAATTATAATAATTCGAATCTATGATATTGCATCTTTCGCTTCAAATTTAGGTTAATTTTATTTATTTAAATTACTCACCATATAATATAATTGTTTTTTTAACTTTCTTTCTTTCGTATTTATTTTAAGTCTGAAAGATTAGCTGTCATAATATTTATAAAACAATTGTTTCACTGTTTATATAAAATTCCAAAACCTACTTACAATATTTAAGTATTTTCATACGTCAAAAAATTGATTTTTATAATGATAAAATTTGTAAGAAAACGATTTTTTCGAGAGATGAGACCTAGCTAAAACGATTTTTTGCCCCCCAAAATCCCTTTTCAGTAAATTTCATCCAAATCGTTAGGGCCGTTTTCGAGAAAAGCACGCACAGGGTCAGGCGGAACGTTACGAACGTTACGTTAGGAACGTTACACTTTTTCGTGCATGCAGCCGGTGTTTTATCAATTTATAAGATTGGTGATTCATCAATTTATAAGACGTTATCACGTCAAAAATGTATGAAAATTTTGAATGGTCATCCCTGCGGGCTGTACGTATCTGTTTGTATGTAGGGGAGATCGGGGTCGAAGCGTACCGTACACACAGAATGCAGTATCAGCAGTGGTAAAGCCGTTGTATAATATACGGACGCATCTACACGCAATTCAATAAAGCCGACCATCTCTTGTACCTTTTGCTTCATTGCATACGCATACTAACTTTGTCTCACTCTTACACACAGGCTTATCAAATGATTTGTCCTTTTCTATTGTCAAAGTAAAATACATTGCGTATAACTAACATTGCCAGTAGCTATTTTTCTCGAGAAACAACAATGCTTGTTTTTTTGTAAGGATTTTAAGAAAAGACGCACTTTTAAAGGATTACAAGTTTTTAGTTCGGTTGTAGTATTAAATTTAGAGGAAGGCGTGACCAAGGGCGTAGATATGGGGAGTAAAGGGGGTAATTACCCCCCCTGGACCATAATAATGAAAAATAAAACTGAAATTATCACGAATACCTATTTAAAAAACAAAATTTAGACAAGATTGCAACAGCCTATTTTGTAACATAATTATTTTGGAATTAATAATTTACTTGACACCTTCCTTCGTGAGTATTCTTGTTTGACACTAATTAAACTTAAAAAAAAATTTTTTTTTTACTTTAGCAAACCCCCTTCCAAAAAATATATATCTACGCCCTTGGGCGTGGTGATGTCTCGCATCTGCACTAAAAAATGTAGCTAAGCACACGGAATATTAACTGAAGGAAATTTATTTGGTTGAGTAACAATTGAAAGAAGAAGCTTTGCCAACGTATCGCTTGTGGCCGCGCGACGTTGCGAAAAATATATTTTTATCCTCAGGGCCTCAATATAAAATATGAAAATATATTTTTCGAAACTTGGGCCACAAGCGACACATTATGGTAAAGGTTCTTCTTTCAACTGTTCCTCAACCAAATAAGTTGCCTTTAAACATATTATTTGGAACAAAACCAATACTAACAATTATAACTGTTACTAAAAGAATAGATTACGATGGATCACAACATTTACAAAGCGGTAAAAAAATCTTCTTGGAAATTTTATTCAACGCTATATTGCGGACTGTTTGACCCATGCTTCTCTTATTTTCAAAATTTGTCAACCCGAACTCACTCGAAATGTACAAATTTCAGTACTAGGACCAGACACAAATTATAGATTTAATTTCGATTTTAGAAATTTCTTTTACAATATTTCGAGATCGCCTATACTGTAGTTCGTTTTCATCATCTCGTTCTGCTATACAGATTTATAAAACTCGTCATCTTTGTCTAACGAGTGATTAGTCCATTGTTATGTGTGTGCAGGAATGCAATATTTCGTTCCCCTCATTTAGTTTTCACAATGTGCGTAAAACATTTCGATCAGACCGACTTACATAATATATACAACACGCACGTGAACTACCGTATGTCCAAATTAATAAAAAAAAATTGGTTGTCTGTAAAGTCGGTTTACGGACGATAGTTTTACGTGATAACGTATTCCGTAATACATAACCTAAATTTATATAATAATTATAATAATTCGAATCTATGATATTGCATCTTTCGCTTCAAATTTAGGTTAATTTTATTTATTAAAATTACTCACCACCTATAATATAATTGTTTTTTTTAACTTTCTTTCTTTCGTATTTATTTTAAGTCTAATTAAAATTATGTTTCACATCTGCCAGGCGTCCCGCGAAGGCTCACATTTTTTTTGACGTGATAACGTCTTATAAATTGATGAATCACCAATCTTATAAATTGATAAAACACCGGCTGCATGCACGAAAAAGTGTAACGTTCCTAACGTTCCGCCTGACCCTGTGCGTGCTTTTCTCGAAAACGGCCCTAACGATTTGGATGAAATTTGCTGAAAAGGGATTTTGGGGGGCAAAAAATCGTTTTAGCTAGGTCTCATCTCTCGAAAAAATCGTTTTCATACAAATTTTATCATTATAAAAATCAATTTTTTGACGTATGAAAATACTTAAATATTGTAAGTAGGTTTTGGAATTTTATATAAACAGTGAAACAATTGTTTTCAAAATATTATGACAGCTAATCTTTGAGACTTAAAATAAATACGAAAGAAAGAAAGTTAAAAAAAACAATTATATTATAGGTGGTGAGTAATTTAAATAAATAAAATTAACCTAAATTTGAAGCGAAAGATGCAATATCATAGATTCGAATTATTATAATTATTATATAAATTTAGGTTATGTATTACGGAATACGTTATCACGTAAAACTATCGTCCGTAAACCGACTTTACAGACAACCAATTTTTTTAAATTTCGATAGACGATAGTTCGACAGCATGCAGGTTTATAAACATGTGAGCGTCGATCCTGCGGTGTGTTGTTTTTTGTTCCTGCTGAATGGATAACGTCGGAGTAGGCGCGCACGCACAAACAGAGCAGGAATTAGGTAATTGTAATGCAATGTAAACTAACGCTTCAATAATATGTAGTCCTGCGGTGGCGTATTCTGTTGTTTTATTTAGTCGACTGATCATCGGAAGATAGGGGAACATTTTATGTTAGAATTGGATGTTTGAGCTCTGCTGTTCGACTGAAACTTATTCCATTTCGATTTGCTATGTTTTCATTATTTTGTTTGCACTATAAAAATAGAATGGCATTCGTTAATTTCGATGACGCACACGATGCTCGGATATTTAAAAATTAGCCAAATATTGAACTTGTACAGCTGACCACAAATATTTAAAAAAAATCCTTAATTTAACAAGCTTTCGAGTATCTAAAATTCAATTTTTATTATGTAATATTTATATATCTGATAGTCCGGCCATATTAGAAATTAGGATTGTTTATACGAAGACAAAGTCCTGTTGCTCATACTGTCCTTTGAAAAAAATTCTGACATACATCAGCATAATACTAGAGGTAAGGACAGCATACACAGTGAAAAGCACAGGCTTAGCCTATTTAAAAAAAGTCCGAAGTATGTTTGCGGTATTATTTATAATAAAATACCTATTTTAATTAAGGATACTAAAACCTTAACAAATCTTAAAAATAAATTGAAATGTTTTTATAGTGTTGATGAGTTTTTATCCTTTAAATTTTAATGTGTGTATGATTGTATTTTAAATGTTGTACCTATTGCACAAACCGCTAAACTAGCGGTATGTGCTTTATTATCGCTTTGTGCGTCAGAGCTGACTTTCGTTCATATAAGAAGTTATATCTAAGTTAATTTCACACGAAATCCATTCAAATTGAAGCTTTTTGAAAAGAGGAGATTCTAATCTATAAAATAGAACCATTTTTAAATCAATTCGAGTTCATAAATAGATACTATTAAAATTGTAATTGAAAATCACAAACAGCAGTTGTCGGTTGGTCTGTACGTATGTACGTACGTATGTACGTACGTACGTCACGACTCTACAGATCGCAATTTTGGTCGGATTGCCTTGGGTTATATTTTATTCACTTTGTTTACTATCAGACCAGAACCCTATTTAAATTCACTAAAATGTGTTCAGTAGTTTAATTTTTATAAACAGTTTTATTTTTTATTATTTTTGACAGCTAATAGTTTAAAAACAATATAATGATTGCTGTCTAAATATAGTGTAATCCATAAAACAAGTGCTACACTTCTATACCGTGATAACACCACTACACGTATTAGGCCGCCGTGGCGTAATGGTTATGCCGTTGGATCCCCAAGGGTAAGGTCCTGGGTTCGATTCCTTACGAAATCATTGATTTTTTTCTTTTTTTTTTGTTTTATTTTATTCCACTTGATATATTAATTATATATTATATTATGTATAGTTCTTAATTTTTTTTATTTTTGCAAACTTAAAAAAAAATTTTTTTTCAATTTTTAATTATTTATTTCTTTAAATTTTTAAATCTTTTTAAATTTATTAAAAATATTTTTTAATTGTTATTTTTTTATCATACAGTGGAAAACTTGCGGGATGTGCACTTTTGGTTTTGCCAACTATTTTGTGTTTATTGACAATGTCAAATAGACTTTTTTTTGTAAATTCTCGACTGTAAATAAATATCAATATCAATATATAGATTTAAATGGCAACTGGTAAAGACTGGATTGGTAAAACCGCATTACTTTTGTTATATACTTTACGCACTAGTTCGAGAAAGTATTATTTTACTACCGCGCTATACAAACGTAAAAAGCAGTTATTTTATAGAGGGTCGTGCAAAAAATGGATTTATTTTCATGTATTATTTTCATGTATTATTTTCATATTATATCTATAATATAATATGTGTAAAATTCTCGTGTTACAATTTTGGTCGCGCTAATCTCCGAAACCACTGAACAGATTTTAATGAAATATTGTAAATGCGTCTTTCTTGGTGCAACTTACGCTATAGAACATAGTTTTTTATTAAATGTTTTGTACAAAATTACGGTGTTTTCTCAAAAAAACTGTTTTAGTAACATGTAACGACATCTGATAGAATTTACTCAAAGCTATTAGTTCAGAAGCAAAGAAAAAAACTGTTTTAATAGCAAGTAGCGACATCTGATAGAATTCGCTCAAAGCTATTAGTTCAGACACCGGGCCGCAAACGTAATACCTACATTTTGCAGTATTACCTATATCTATCGCACCCGGGTGAAACCGGAACGGACCGCTATTGTACATAATTATAAGTGGCCATTTTTAAATTAATTCTCTGACTTTCTTAAGTTTGTGGCTAGCCTCTTCTAATTTCGAGGAAAATATAAAATCATTTCAGTTTGTATAAACAAAAGTTTCAAACGCTGCGCCTTCAATAGAAAAAGTTTTGATAAAGTATTTCTAATTATCAAAATACTTTTTTAAGTAAAAACACGCAAATCGGATTAATAAAATAAAAGCTTTCATATTCATATCATTGGTGAATTTTGTATTAATATAATACAACGATATCCGATTAAAATTCGAATATGTATATAATATTTCAGTATTATAAATATAATGAATTATTAATATGATAACCGTATGGGAACATGCAGATATCCCGTATTATTTGATAGCTTTTAGCAATATTATTATTATGTAATTAATATATTGTGGTAATAAAATACGGTTATTATCGTTCACGTGGCGATATTATATTGTATTTACATAAAAAACTTGTTTCAAATTATCCCATTTTAGGTTTATGTATCTATTCTAATATATATCGCACGTTGAAAACAAAAGTGGCATTATGTAAAAAATGACATTTTACAGTAGAGCATTTTTTAGTTTTAATATTATTGTTTTGTCCTAAAAAAGTTACTATTAAAATACTGCTTATAGAGATTCTTTTGTTAATAATGAGACAATTTATTAGTGTTTTAATTTATTTTTTGACCACAATGTTAAAAATAAAGTTATTAAAAAAAAGACCTTTTTACAATAATTTTTTGTTTAGTGTCATTGTTGTCATAACCTATAATCAGTAAATTGGAGACTTCAACTGCAAAAAGTGCCACTAAACAAAATGTGTCATTTTATGTATTTACTTACTTGCATTAATTTTTGTAGCAACTGTAATCGCAGTAAACTGTCGTTTAACAAAATGTGTCACTTTTTCACTTACAGCGACGTGCGTTCCAAACAACTGCTTTGACACAATCAAAATAGTGTCAAAATATAAGTGACACTAGCTCAGTCTAGCGGAAGTAAGTGGGTTTACGAAAATTTTCGTATAGTGACACTCTTGCAGTAAAACATGAATCTTACAAAAGGTGAAAAGTCAACTTTTTTATATAGTGTCACTATTGTTTTCAACGTGCGATATTTATGTCAAATAAATAAACAAAAGTACGCATTCTAACCAAATCAACAGTAATTTTCATAAACTACCTATCAGTTACCGTTAGAAGTATATGTTAAATAACAGCGGGCGCGAATAATTTTCATAAACAACTTATCAAGACGAAAGAAAAGTTTGTTGTTTCACAATCTATCAAAAATGTTAAAAATATACTGAATATTAAGTGAAAACCCGCTATTTTATAGGGAGTACGTACAAAAATACTGTATATATCTCGTGCGTAATGATTTTACGACTCGTGTAACTCTTAAAATTCGCTGGCGTTTGTTTTTAACATAATGTCACAGCGTGTTATAAATTGTATATGATTTAAGTTATAACATTCATTTTACAGATAAACTCGTGTATTTTCAATTAGTCGGAACTAATCGACTGCTGTGTTTTCAACTTCTTCTTTTTTCTCGCTTTGTGGCAGTCATAAATCAATATAAACTTGGAAATCCTCGAGGAAAAAATCAATTGAAAATACACGAGTTCAAACAAACATTTAATTCAGATTTGTAATATTGTACAATAATGTTTATTGTGCTGCTTTCTTCTGCAATGTACTGTACTTAATGTCAAGATCAATAACATAATGTGTGCATAATTTGTCCGCATCTGTAGCGTTAAGTGCCAATCTGTAAGGCATACCGAATCTAAAAATAAACAACGTGAAACAAGAAACAAGCCAGTTTGCAAAGTTAAATTAAGTTATATTTTATTGTAACGAGCCACCTCTCTCTATCTCTGTCCCTCAGCAGACTGCGTATCATTGAAACAGAGACTGTGGTTTTATGCAGGGAATAGGGGTGCCCATTATCGGACTATAGTACGGCACGAAAATTATCGTCAGTGAGATTACACGGAGAATTTTTTTAAAGTGAAACTTTTATTCTATCGCCTCGAATTTTTCTGGCCGTCTATTGCATGTCGCATTACAGGCGGCCGCGGAGTAGGGGTAAAGTGAAAGGCGTTCGGAGTAGGCGCTCGGTAGAGCAGCCAAGGCCAATATGGCGGCGCCCATGGTTAGCATCAGCTGACCGTGTAGTATGTATAACACACAGTCAGTCTGTCATGCGGGCAAGTGCTGTACAGTGTTTACATGTTTTTATTCGTGTATTCATATGAATATTGTTGTTTATAATTAATCGTGATGGATAAGTGTCTACAATCCAATAAAAGTTTCACTTGCGTCGTGGTTTCTTAAAACCACACAACTGTTTTTTTTATATAAGATATCAATTTTTCTTTTGATAATGTCTACCGCAGTTGTCGACAAAAAATACGGATAGAAATATCAATGGATAACAGCTTACAAGCCCGGAAACCAGGAAGATTTGAAACTCACAAAAACTTTGTGTATTCTATACGAAGGATATTTGACGGGGGTAATGAAATAATTGTTAGTACCTACGCTCTTTTTAACTGTGTAGAATATTATACAGAAATATTTTGAGAATAATGTTTATTTAAAAAAAAAACAGTTGTGTGGTTTTAAAAAACCTCGACGCAAGTGAAACTTTTATTGGATTGTAGGCGTTGGATTTTAGACACTTATCCATCACGATTAATTATAAATAACAATATTCACATGAATACACGAATAAAAACATGTAAACACTGTACAGCACTTGCCCGCATGACAGGCTGACTATGTGTTATACATACTACACGGTCAGCTGATGCTAACCATGGGCGCCGCCATATTGGCCTTGGCTGCTCTACCGAGCGCCTACTCCGAACGCCTTTCACTTTACCCCTACTCCGCGGCCGCCTGTAATGCGACATGTAACAGACGGCCAGAAAATTCGGGGCGATAGAATAAAAGTTTCACTTTAAAAATGCGTGTTATAAAAATAAGAAGAAAATGATAATTCCCTTATGTGCTACAGTGTTGCAATTTTAGTCATTTTAGCAATAATTTAAGGAAAGATCAAAGAAATTAAATAACATCCAATTCTGACAGCCGCATAATTTTTGCTACAGATTAGCTTTGAGAAATGGTAAAATAGCTGTGTAAAATAGGCTTAATGTGAAATAAATCGATGAAAGCAATAAGTTTCAATTAAATTAAAACCGATCCGATTGTTCACGTTGGCATCCCTGAAAGGAAGGTAAGGGAGGAGAAAGTACATACAGGCTGAAGAATCAACTTTGGCATATATGGAAATAAATTCGTTTTTTGTAGATTTTATTCGTATTTAGATTAAAAAAAGTTGTGTTGAAAAATTTGTGTAAATTTTTTTTTGTCTAAACTTAAATAACAGGCTTTTTTGCACCGTGAAAATAGTTATAATTTTATGAAGTTTTTTAATTACAAAGAAAACATGGGCAAAACTAAGCGATCTGGAAATGCTTTTTGTGTTCCGGGCTTTTGAGTTGATGACGATTTAAGCAAAATAAAGACTATGGACGCCATAATTTGACGTTACGCTGTCAGTGTAAACAAATTAATTGTTTATATATTGTTCGTCATAATTGATAAATGAATAATTTCAAACGTACCTTTTATGTTATGCTATTTATATAATGGTTCAAAATCTAAATTTTATGGTATATAAAATTAACATCGGTTTTCCTTATTACATTTTTTTTTGACACATCATGGCCAACTAAAGTCAATAGAAACATGTAGCGATTTCCATAAAAAGTGAGTTCAATAATTTTCTATTACCCACTAGCGGCGCTAGTAGGCTTCGTGCACACAGCCTGTAAAGATCACTGCAGCGATACATTCCCAGCGTCCCGCGCTAACTCAACGACGCAAATTAGTGGGAGTGCAGAGTTTCATTACACCGTCAGCCGCATGAATCCGATTGACTCTACCGTGCGGAAATTCCCATGCATTGAAAACGATTCTGCACCCTGTATATATAAACTCAGCGGGCGGGGAACTGTGTCTCTTTTGGAGAGATGAAACAGTCGAGTGGCGCGTTTACTCATCTGTTTTGAGTTAACAGGAGAAAATCAACTGTACTGAAACAGTCCACAGTCGTGTAAATAGAGAAGTCGGCGTTTGGTACCTTCTGTGGCCATCAGAGGCGCTCATTCATATTGCTTCGCATTTATTGTGAGCTTCTGTTTTGTAAATTGCCGTGTTTATATGTATAAATAATTGAATTAAAATGACTTAAAAGACGCTACATTGCAATGTATTAAATAATAATGACTTTAGATCCGCAAAAGGGACCTTTGATGCTTTCTTTTATACAAAGATATTTTAAATAAAACATATTACTAATTGATTTATCTTTAAGCCTCTTTCCACAAATTTATTCGAATTTGAAAGCTTTCTGTTTTTTCATATTGAAGTGAATTGAAAACCATTCAGTCAATTTAATTTATTAAAATTATTTGTTAGTTCAAAATTCAACCCTGATATTTTTTAAGTTTATACCAGTGCAGTCGTGAACTCGTGGCGTTCACACTACACCAGCATAAACCAACACAAACTACCAGGTGTCAACGGTCTTTTAAGGGGTGAGGTTTTCCACATATATTTAATACCCTCTATATTGCCAGCAAAGATCGAGAGAAAGACTTAAACATTACGGTGCAGACATATGTACGTCTGTCTCACTTATTATACTCCGAGTCTCGTGCGCATGTCCGTGAATGGATGCGCGTCAGTTTGCGCATGGAACTAAGCTGTGAAAGGGAGGTGGCTTTCTCTATTCCACTTACTAATTGCCCCACTACAGACGCGACACTTGCGCACAAAGCGTCAAGTAAAAAGAGAGAGAAAGAAAACAGTCATATGCTGTCTCACTTCATGGGCTACGGTTCCACTTACGGCCACTAGCAATACAATGCAAATCTAGGCGTGTTACAAACTGTATTATTTAAACGCATGCAAGTGTGTTTATTCTTTTTACCGTGTTAAAAAATATTATTTTAGTACACGACGTGTAATATGCAATATTAACACAGTTATGTGTGTTATGTGACACAGCACGAAAATAACACACTACAAATGCATAGATAGGTGTGTTGAAAGAACACGTGTAAGATCATTTTACACTCTTAAGTGTGGCTTTAAAATGGAGAAACTCGAAGTAACACGTGTTCAAGACAGCATAAATATAGTATTTGAAAAATAAATATTTTTTTTTGACGTGATAACGTCTTATAAATTGATGAAACACCGGCTGCACGCACGAAAAAGAGTAACGTTCCGCAAGCGAGAGCGCGATATAAGCGATAGTCTCTCTCTTCTCGCGTGACGTCAGAGAGTAGTGTGCGTTCAACATTTTTTTCGGCTGTTCCAGCGAAAGCTACATCTGACAGATGGCCAGATAAATTATACGGTTTGTTAACAAATATATCATATATATACATTCTTTTAAATGTCGTTTATAATTGCTTAAAAATATGTATTTTGCTTTGGTTGATCAAATTATTAGTCGGTAAAAATATAGTTTGACAGCTACTAAAATTTAAGTTATGTATTATTAAATATGATATTCGAGCGGAATATACGTTATCACGTAAAACTATCGTCCGTAAACCGACTTTACAGACAACCATTTTTTTTTTATTTTTAAGATGAAACAAATTTAATAAATAATTAATACTACTTTTACCCTTGTAGTTTTTCAACAGACTGTACAAGCGCAAGCCCGCACTCGCATCTAACGTCCAGCCTTTTAGATTCTCGGCGCGTATTATACCATGAAGGTGTAAAATGGAAGGGACTCCTAGCCACATAATTTTCTGTGGTGCAGTCGATGCCACTGTCTGTATGCAGAATACAGAAGTACAAATATGTGCATATTTCTCACTATAGAAGCTATGCGGTAGAGTTAATGCAATTATCTAATAGCGGTCTGAAAGAGAGCAGTGCAAACAGCGAACATAAAGTTTTTAATTAGTCTTCTGTACAATTTCACTTTACATCTAAGCGTAGCATAGACTATAGACTCAATTCTCGGGTTAGTTACACTGGTTACAATGTATGAAAGGAGTTCAAAAATCATAGTGGAAAACCATAATATATTTAATAACTTCTATACACTGCAAATCGGAAGTGTGTTAAATTGACACGCCACAGCGTGTTTTAAACACACAAACAGGCGTGTTAATTCCTTAACACACTTACGCATGTTTCAATCCGTTTGACCTGTATCGTATTCACAGACGCACAGAGTTTTTTCAAAAATATGTTTTTTTGATTCGGGGGACCTCAAAACGAAAATATATTGCAAAATTTTGAAAAGTGATTTTTGATCTAAACTAGTACTATTCTCCACTTGTGGGTTGGATAAAGTATAATTCTTAAATGAATTATACTTTAATTATTAATAAAATTTTAGGCAAATTTTATTTTGATTGTTATATTTTCTCGAAATGCTCCGCCTAACTCCGGAGCAGGGATTCAAGGCTAATCGGGAAATGGTTAAAAAAAATCACCCGTATAA
The DNA here is from genome assembly GCA_963575645.1 of Xanthostigma xanthostigma. Lineage (NCBI taxonomy): Eukaryota > Metazoa > Arthropoda > Insecta > Raphidioptera > Raphidiidae > Xanthostigma > Xanthostigma xanthostigma. Next base: position 1,575,616 of record OY754469.1, on the reverse strand, counting down.
AATTGATGTTCTGGCAAATAAACAGCGCGTATATACAATATACATGTACTACCTACGTCTCTTATATACAGAGTGTCCCATTAAGAATGGGACATAGAACAACCGCAGATTCTCCAATTCAAAATAAAACGATTAAGCGAAATATGCTTAGATAAAATGCTACTCGCTCTACCAGTGGCGTACGGCAGGAGTAAGTAATGCTTGTACCCCTTCTAAATGTTACGCCGCTGTCTAAATTTTAATTTTGACTTTAATTTTATTTTTTTGATATTTTCTAAGTCAATAATGTACACTTGTTAGTTTGTTGTAAAGTCATTGGTTTTCGAGATATTCGCAGTTAAAGATAGATAGACATGTACTTTTTATTTGTATTATTATAAATAATATTCATTTTTACAATTTTGTCTTAAAAAAACTGCGAATATCTCGAAAACCAATGACTTTACAACAAACTAACAAGTGTACATTATTGACTTAGAAAATATCAAAAAAATTAAAATTATAGTTAAAATTAAAATTTAGACAGCGGCGTAACAGTTAGAAGGGGTACAAACTACAAGCATTACTTACTCCTGCCGTACGCCACTGGTAGAGCGTACTGAACTAATTTTTTTATTGTTAGGTGCATTTTATGATATTTAACAAGTGTGCCGATTTGAGTAAAATTATACGGTGTATTAAAAAAATTATGGACATTAATAATTTTTCAGTTTTCAACTTCAACACCCCGTATTTCGGAAACGAGTAACATTTTATCTAAGCATATTTCGCTTAATCGTTTTATTTTGAATTGGAGAATCTGCGGTTGTTCTATGTCCCATTCTTAATGGGACACCCTGTATATGGCATCTATCTATAATATTCTCTATTTCCGTATATATTCGGTAGTTATGTTTTACTTGTAGAACTGTTCGTAGCTTGTTATGTGCTCATTTACCTATTTCTAATTGAGGGAAATGTCTGTTTGTAGCTACGTTTAAAATTTTATATATCTACTTTGCTTGCTTTAAGTTTATTTTACCGTCTGTATATTTCCCGTGGAAATTGTTTTATTTGTGTCGTACAAAATATGAACTGTAATAAATGCAACATATTATACACAACTCTAATATACTAGACAGTACCCGCGTTTTTCTAAAATTAATCCCGAATTTATGGACATCTACAGCTGGGCTGTTGTTAATATACAATTCTACGAGCAAATTCCACTCAGCAACGGAAATACTAATCCGGCACTTCAGTAGTCCGGTACGTCCAATAATCCGGCACCCTTCGCTCACGCCTCCATACCCCTAAATAATAAATGTCACTGTTATATTCTTATGAAATGCTTTATTTTATTTACGTATTATGAATTTTTCTCTACAATACAATAATCCAAACATTCCAATAATCCGACACCCGCTAGTTTTTAATAGTGCCGGATTAGTGAGACTCTATTGTATTCCATGTTTGTCTTTGGAACTGTTTTGTGTCTAGATTTTTCTGCAAGCGAAACATCTAGCACTAGCCTCTCCCAATTTTATAGACGACTATAGTTTCATCTGAATGTATAGAGCGGTTGGTGTGTGCTTACAGCCGTGATATTGCACACTATGTTGACGTTTAATCGCTCGTTTGTTACATTGTATATAATTCTATGCACCGTTACCATATTGTTCCAGTTTACTATCTATCTATATTCGCTGCGTGCGTGACGGTAGCACCACCCACCGTCTGCGGTTTTTCATGCTTTTATAACATTATTATTATAACAAATGAGCATTTTTGAAGTGAAACTTCTTTACGCACGCTTGACTTGGGGAGTAAGCTGGTGAATGCGTGACGAGAGCGTTACGAAAAGTGTGATCGGGCGAGGCAGTTACGTTTCCTATATCTAAGACACAGTGCAGGCCTATTGTCTGTATCACACTGTAGGAGCAAGAGAGAGCAGTACGCGCGCACATTTTTTTCTCTCTTCCTCTCATAGCCAGTGCATGAAATATATATAAATATCTCAGTCAGTAGTTCGTTGGCGAGTTTGCTAGCGGTGATTTCTTGGTTATTTCTTAATTTAATTTCGTTCTTGAACAATTTTATATATTTTAATTTTATATACATATGTATATACAATTTTAGAGGGAAAACGCCCCAAAATCAAGAAAAGTCATAGAGGAAATAGGTGTCAGACTAGGCCTAATGAAGCCATATACAAAGTTTGGGGAGAGTATTTGTCAATAAAATTGACTAATACACTTAATAATTCATTTTTGTTTTTTGTACAGATATTTTTTTTATTAAGCAGCTGTTTGTGCACCTATTATATTTCAAAAAATAATAATTCGCAGTCCGTGACTAAAAAAAAACAACAAAATTTTTGTTCTCTGCAAAGGGCGAATATTTTGTATATGGTTTTGTTCAGGTTCAGTTGGCAGACGTGTTTATTATTGCGTGGTAATATATTGTTGAGCGATTTTTTGCTTTTTTCAATCACGTATTAACTTATAAATCATTACTGTAATATCAGAGAGCGCCAGAGCTGGTGAGAAGATTTATATGCACGGAATGAATAGATTATAGATAGTTCTTTCTGTCGCTTTTTATCTGTCTTGTTCTCTCTTTTTCTCTCATGCTTGAACACTAAATATAGGCTGAATGGAGGAGATACAGAACATGAGCGTTTTCAATTACTTTAAGAGGCTCCGATTTTCTGTACTTTTGCAGACTGAAATTTTATAGATTTCAAATGTGTTTTAAAAGAAGCCTTGACAAATATAGTAGGTATGTGGTATACCAAATATTCAACAAACTGTCAAAAGCTGAACCCGCATTCAGCAAACCACTGACTGGAGATTGAATCCAGGAAACTAACCTGGGAAAATGATGCTTGTGGGCCTTTCAAACAGGCGTACAGAGGACTTGATCAAACTCAGTAGACCTAAGCTCAGGAAAGTGGTTGGGCTCTTAACCGGCCATGTACCCCTGAGAAAACATCTACACACAAGGGGGATACGTCAGGAATCGACACAGTTTAGATTTTGCGAAATGGAGGATGAAACAGCCAACCAGTTAGGAGAACAACCATCTTTGGATACATTGATGAGAACGGCATAATTCGTCATGACAATCTAGTCGCCAATCTTCTGGAGTTCCATGAGTAGATCCAAGCTATTGGAGGACTAGATCCAGGACAAGGGGGAGATCGCCAGTGTCGCCAAGCAGTTGCGAGAATCTGTGGTTGCGAGCGATTTTTTATTATCAAAGCACGTTGACTTGACATCGCGACAACTCGCATGAGACTGGGCAAGCTACTCGAATTATGTGGACAGCACAGGAGCTGAGCTACTGGCGTGCGAGTACACAATGCGAGCAGCTGCCTACTGTCAAGTCACAACGTGTAAGCCAGCCATTAATCAAAGCACGTTGACTCGACATCGCGACAACTCTCATGAGACTGGACAGCTACTCGAATTACGTGGACAGCAGAGGCGAGCCGAGCTACTGGCGTGCGAGTACACAATGCGAGCAGCTTCCTACTGTCAGGTCAGCAGCTCGCAACGTGTAAACCAGCCATTAATCAAAGCACGTTGACTCGACATCGCGACAACTCGAATAATGTGGACAGCACAGGCGAGCCGAGCTACTGGCGTGCGAGTAGACAATGCCAGCAGCTGCCTACTGTCAGGTCACAACGTGTAAGCCAGCCATTAATCAAAGCAAGTTGACTCGACATCGCGACAACTCGAATAATGTGAACAGCACAGGCGAGCCGAGCTACTGGCGTGCGGGTAGACAATGCCAGCAGCTGCCTACTGTCAGGTCACAACGTGTAAGCCAGCCATTAATCAAAGCACGTTGACTCGACATCGCGACAACTCGAATAATGTGAACAGCACAGGCGAGCCGAGCTACTGGCGTGCGAGTAGACAATGCCAGCAGCTGCCTACTGTCAGGTCAGCAGCTCGCAACGTGTAAGCCAGCCATTAATCAAAGCACGTTGACTCGACATCGCAACAACTCGCACGAGACTGGACAGCTACTCGAATTACGTGGACAGCATAGGTGAGCCGAGCTACTGGCGTGCGAGTACACAATGCGAGCAGCTGCCTACTGTCAGGTCAGCAGCTCGCAACGTGTAAGCCAGCCTTTAATCAAAGCACGTTGACTCGACATCGCAACAACTCGCACGAGACTGGACAGCTACTCGAATTACGTGGACAGCATAGGTGAGCCGAGCTACTGGCGTGCGAGTACACAATGCGAGCAGCTGCCTACTGTCAGGTCAGCAGCTCGCAGCGTGTAAACCAGCCAATTTACAACAGTTCACTCTGTATATGCGCATTATCTGGATAATGCATGCCTATACATTGTATTGACGTATGTAATTTAACAATGTTTAGAGAAACAATGGTCTGACGTATTTTCAAGCCTGAATAAAATTAATTAACGACACCGCTTCGACATTATTCAGTGAATAAAGAGACACTTAACGATCATTATGTAACAACCTACCGCTATCTATCAGCAAACATTGCGAGATTTCATTTTGGAAATTTCTTCGCAAAATTTTAGGTTAACATTTGAATATTTTTTTATTTATTTGTAACTAATAATGAAAAAAATTACGGATTCACATGTTTAATTATTGCGTTTCATTTCAAAATATAATAATCATTAAATTTTTGCAAAAAATACGTAGTTACAAAAGATTGAAATAATATAGTTCAAACTTTGGTTCATACTCTCTTTAAGATAATATATAAGAAGGTATTCCAATCCTGCAATGCATCATGGGAAATGTGTCAAGCGGTCGCGCCACCACGAGTGTGTCAGATACACTAGCCATCCAATCCTGCAATGCATCATTAGCGCCTAAAAAATTTTTTAGGCGCTAATTAATTAATAAACAATATTTATTATTATTTCAAGAGTTAGGATGAAAATACTTTAGTTACTGGCTAGTGTATCTGACACACTCGTGGTGGCGCGACCGCTTGACACATTTCCCATGATGCATTGCAGGATTGGAATACCTTCTTATATATTATCTTAACTCTCTTATAATAAAGATTTTAATTTTTGAATAAAAAAACAAAAAATTTGGACTTTATATCAAGTTACAATAACAACATCATTTGCATTTAGCATCTTAAATTCAGCGTAATTTTGACAAAAACACTAATCAAATATGTATAATTAAAGAAAAAAAAAGTTTGTAGCCTCATGCCGAAAACTTTGTTTTAAATTAGTATTATTTCTTGTACGAAATTTTAAAGAAATATTGTAAAATTAACATGACGATGTTAAAAATATTGTTTTGCCTAATATTTAAGATTTATAATCGATTTGTTTTACAACTGTCAGAGTTAAAATTAGTTAATGTTTACAGAAATTAGTATAATCCTTAAAGAAAACTTTACTTTGTCAAAATATGAATACTAATTTAAATAATTCGTAAAGATTAGCAAAGCTCTCTACGATAAGCAAAGAAGAATTTATTGTGTAGTATTTTTGATGTCAGATCACAGATGTTAAAAACTTGTGATCCTCAAGTGTATTGCAATTTGCAATTAGTAGAAGAAATTCCTCGTAGCATAAATCACATTTATTGCACTAACGTTTCGACATTTTTTTATGTGAAACGTCTACTGACGCTCACGAAGCATTGCACAGCACAATACACACTTAGCTCTGAGCTCATTTTAATATGATTCTGATCTTATATTATTCGCTTTTCGGATAAACTATAAAGTATAATAAAAGCTTAACAATAATAATGTTTATTGTTACAATATTATATCTTGTTAGTACTATTGCACTTGCAGTGTGTCATTCAACATTAAATGACTCCGTACGTGCAAAATTCACTAGTGCCTCTGTGGCCTGTGCTGTGCGCGCTCTGTAAATGTGCGAATGCAACAGTACAGAACAGCTCAACACAGAGCAATGGCGCTCGGAGTGAGTCATTCACAAAAAAAGAGCTATTCGCTCCACTCCGAGAAAGGAGTCGTTCATTATGAACGACTCGCTCAGGAGCGACACATCACTAAAGGACAAGTTCCAGCCATGATTCAAACAGCGAAATCAGCCTCGTCTGCAGCCGCCTTAACTTGGCACGTTTTGCCCCACCTGGGTCTGTTCTCTCTCTCTCTCTTTCTTGCTCCGTGTGGATTAACAATACCTAATTACCTACCTGTTTAGATTGAATTGTGAAACGCGAATCTTCTTTATGTATTTTCTCAGCAATTAAACTAATTGTGTTAAGCCTTGTCATTAGTCTTATCCGACCGTCATCACAATATTTATTCCTATCTGTTGACAGTTGTGTTTTATAAATTGCTCAGTAAATTGATTAGGGAAAATTTATTGTTGTAATTATTACAAATGTTCGTAATATTTAATTATTTTATTTTATCTTCTATTTATTGAAACTTTTGATGAGTAGGTAGACCAATAGTAGACAACTAGTTTAAACATTTTAACTGCTAACTTTTATTGTAGAAAATTATAAAGTGCAGAAAACAAATCGTTGATTTTTATGTAATACAGTGTAAATAGCGACACTCAAGGGACTGTGCACTTCGTGGCGTTATTGAGAATTGTCGTTAAACGGAGAGAAGAAATTATGCATTAATATTTTTGGCGTGATAACGTCTTATAAATTGATGAAACACCGACATATGCACGAAAAAGTGTCACGTTCCGAAATGTGTCACGTTCCGCGCACGATCGGCCCAATTTTGACAGCTACTAAAATTTAAGTTATGTATTATTAAATATGATATTCGAGCGGAATACGTTATCACGTAAAACTATCGTCCGTAAACCGACTTTACAGACAACCATTTTTTTACTATAATATGTATTTAGTCTTCCAACATCATTTATTTTTTCTCCTGCCTCTATTGCGCGTATTAATAAAACTTTTTCGTCAAACACAAAGATTTTCTTTTACTCGCCATGTTCACAGTTTGCAAATTTGTGGGCAACTAAAAATATGATAACTTATCGATAAGCAGCTGAGCTAAACATATGAAAGATAATACCAACAAACAAAAGAACGAATTTCTTAGTATATTCGGTACGCATGATGCCGACAACAAAGCAACAAAATAACAAACAAGTACCTACTGTTTTTTTGTTTAATAATGACGTGTTGTTGTCGTTATTTAGAGTGTATCATTGTATGAGCGACAAGGTAAACCAACTAGAGTTAAGTAATTTCGACGTCTTAAGGAGTTTGTCGTTATATCGAGTGACGTTAAATGGAGTTTAGACTGTATCTTTAACATCTTTTCTGTGACACTATTTCTGTATGTTATACCTATACATAATTAAAATTATTATTATTAATGACTCGAATGTATTATAATCTCGAAGATAGTAAATAAGCGTCCAAGAGTATTATCTCAAATTTTACTATTATTTGGCAGAATAATGTGAAATAAGTATAAAAGCTAGACTTATAAAATCAGACCGTAAACGAAAGCAAAAAAAGTAATCTGCACTTTTTATATATTCTGAACAAAGCCAAGTATGAATATATTTAGAGCATTTTATGTTATCCTATAAAATTGCTCCTTTACAGAATCCAATAAACAAGAAGGAAAATTTATTGTGCATTATTATATTTGACATTTTCAGCACGTATCAAAGTCTGTAGCTCATTTCAGTTTTGAAACACGAAATATTTTTTCATGAATTACGAATCACGGTCGAACATCGATATATATGTACACACATATTGGGAAACTATATAACTTCCTAAAAAAAAAACGAATCTCTCTAAATAGTCTAAGATCCCGATTTGGTTCAACCTTCATCCATCGAGTTTTCTAATGAAATTTGAATTTTGATAATATAATGTATTAACAAAGAAAAATTGATTTATGCAATTTCTTTGGCTCAGCTATTTTGAAAAAGTTGTAATTTAATGTGAATTTTTAATACGGTATAGTGCGTACTACTATTTAATAATTTTAAAGAATAGCTTCTGCTGCTACATTGTTAAAACACCCATTGTTACATGTCTATATTAGAAAAAGGCCGTTTCAACTATATGAACGCAAAAGTTTTCGCTGTTATCTTTCCTAATGAAATAGATATTGTCTTGATTTAGAATCAGATTAATAAATGAAAACACTTTCATCGTTGATTCACCCACAGCTCTCACTTCTGTGAAGGTTCATATCTGACGTTATCTAAGATAAAAATTAGCTCTCGCATGATGTGAAATATACAGTTATAAATGGCTATATATTAGAATGATGAATATTACTGTGTCACTGTGGAGTAATGTAACTCAGTCCGCCGCGATAGTGGAAAGATTCGGGGTTCGTATCCCGATGGTGACATTGTTTGAGAAATAAATTTTTCTAATATAGACATGTAACAATGGGTGTTTTAACAATGTAGCAACAGAAGCTATTCTTTAAAGTTGTAATTTAATTTTATTTATATAGTATTAAATATTATGATATTTGTTATTCGTTGTTAACTTACAAGTGACCAACTTATGAATTTGAGTAAATCAAGATTTACTAAAAATGTATTGACCGTCCAGAATTTTAGATTATGGAAACCAAAACGTGGTGGAAACATTTTTTAAAGACAATAAAATTATTGCTGCAGCACTTACTGCTGTCGTTGGTTTCAGTATGAATTCATTTTTCAACAAATGTCACTGCCCTTTGCCTTTTTAGGGCAGAATATGTTCCACGTGTTCGCAATAAAATTAACTACATTTTCATATATTATGACAGTATAGAAAACCCTATCATTGCAAAATACTAATTCGAAGGTGCCTGTCTACCTGGTTTTATGCCAGGAATCAAAATGTCGACCAAACTTTGGCATTTTATATACATATTTTTTACTTTCGATTGGTATTTTTATCTGAAAACTCGATAACTACATTTCAGAATTAATGAATTAGTTACTTAAATTTTTTATTAAAAATAGCCGTGTCAATAAGTTGAATGGCAACCAAATCAATTTTTCTTTATTAATACATTATATTATCAAAATTCAAATTTCATTAGAAAACTCGATGGATGAAGATCGAGCCAAATCGGGATCTTATACTAAAAAGAACGGATAATCTGTATGAACATTTTACATAAGCATGTCGTTTAAATTCTTTACGTAGCTGTTCCCCTTCCCGCCCCGCAAAGAAACGGCCTTTTATATTACTACAATCTCGGTATCATCAACTCAAATATATATTTGATATCTGATTTTCATTCGACTCTTTTACTTTCTCTGATTTCCTTCGTCTTTCACTTGTTATAACTACACTCCTAAACTGTTCCTGCATCGTGCAGACCCGAATTTGGTAAAATTTAACGTAAGGTAGCAAGTATTGTTTTGTGATATTAACTCTCTCTCTTGTAATAAATGTCAAAATTAGTTTTTCTTAGCTACGCAGGAAAAATGAATGCTGTTATCAATTTCGAAAATATTAATTTATCAATCAGATCTTGACAAAACAGTTAGAGACTTTTTATTTATTTGAAGTAAGAATTTTTTTTTCTTTCTTTTTAGGTATTCACAATTATTTCCATGACTACTTATTACTTAATAAAATATTGTTTGTTATTATTTTTGTTGAGCCGTTTTACGAAGATAATGAAAAAAATCTGAAATAAAGTTTTTTTAATAGATTTTTATATGATAAAATTTTCTGTAAAAAATCCAAAATCATTAGGAGATTTATAAAGTTAAAAATTAAACAAAATAGACCAAGAGCCAGTGACCAATTTGAGGTGGTCATTTCAAAAGTCATGAAACTTTTCCTAGTAAATCCTCTATACCTACTGTAAATCAAAAGCCACTTCTGGCAGCCCTCTGTGGCCGGGGTAGACTACCCTAAAATTTTAAAGAGGGTAAGAAATAAAATTCATTTTGGTCAAAGTATCAGTCCTGAAATTTCAGGAAATTACTTTCGACAGTATTTTATCTTCATAAAATTTTTGCCAGAACATTTACATCCCTCCTAATTGTTGACAGAACACTTTAAATATTTATAAAAAAAAAATTCATTTTTGTCATTTTATCAGTCTTCAAATTTTAACAGAATATATAAAATAGATGAAAAATAAAAAATATACAATGCCAGAACGAAATTCCATCACCAACAATCTGCCAGAGCGAAAAACATGTTCGTGTGAGTGCAAGTAAGACAGGAATATAGAAACCTGCGGGTAAGAAAGAGATAGCTAATTGGAGAGTAAAATATGTAGAAGTTAAATGTATACCGTATAAAAAAAAATTTATTATACTAATTAAGAAGTACAAAATGCATATTGTTTGAAAAATTAATGAGTTGCTTAATAGTCGTCTTCATCCTCGTGTGCACTATCGTATTGGTCACCGTGATTCTCAATGAATACAGAATCATTTGAATCTTCTATAAATTCAATTTGATGCTCTAATATCCCATCATCTGTGAACAAGATTAATAATAATTAATATTTCACGACTTAATGTATATATATATACATATATATATACATATATATATACATATATATATATATATATATACATTAAGTCGTGAAATATTAATAATAATTAATATTTCACGACTTAATGTATATATATATACATATATATATATATATATATATATATATATATATATATATATATATATATATATATATATATATATATATATATATATATATATATATATATATATACATTAAGTCGTGAAATATTAATTATTATTAATCTTGTTCACAGATGATGGGATATTAGAGCATCAAATTGAATTTATAGAAGATTCAAATGATTCTGTATTCATTGAGAATCACGGTGACCAATACGATAGTGCACACGAGGATGAAGACGACTATTAAGCAACTCATTAATTTTTCAAACAATATGCATTTTGTACTTCTTAATTAGTATAATAAATTTTTTTTTATACGGTATACATTTAACTTCTACATATTTTACTCTCCAATTAGCTATCTCTTTCTTACCCGCAGGTTTCTATATTCCTGTCTTACTTGCACTCACACGAACATGTTTTTCGCTCTGGCAGATTGTTGGTGATGGAATTTCGTTCTGGCATTGTATATTTTTTATTTTTCATCTATTTTATATATTCTGTTAAAATTTGAAGACTGATAAAATGACAAAAATGAATTTTTTTTTTATAAATATTTAAAGTGTTCTGTCAACAATTAGGAGGGATGTAAATGTTCTGGCAAAAATTTTATGAAGATAAAATACTGTCGAAAGTAATTTCCTGAAATTTCAGGACTGATACTTTGACCAAAATGAATTTTATTTCTTACCCTCTTTAAAATTTTAGGGTAGTCTACCCCGGCCACAGAGGGCTGCCAGAAGTGGCTTTTGATTTACAGTAGGTATAGAGGATTTACTAGGAAAAGTTTCATGACTTTTGAAATGACCACCTCAAATTGGTCACTGGCTCTTCCTCTAAAACTTTTACATGTAGTCTTATGGAAAATATGTCAACCTAGCATGCAGACGGTACATTTTAATTTTTTGCAAATAACCAAATAATGTCAGCAGTTCCGAAAACTAACTATGTAAAGCATCGATGTCTTACGCATATTTTAATATTTTTTCCAATTAAATTAGGAGACTTTTAATCAATAAAAAAAATTATTAAACCTTAGCACTTTTCGATTATGGACTTTTATTCTTGACAATTTTAACAATTTTAACTGAATTTTCAATTTTTTAATGATTTAATTTTGATTTTTATTACTTCTGATTACTTTTTTTAATTGTTTACTGCAAAAAATATATAAAATACAGATATTTACATAAATTTATTTTTTCTAACCTAACTTTGTACAAAAAATTCAAAAGTTAGTTCATTGAGTAAAATACTGAAATAATTAATTAATATTAAAAAAATTATTTATTTATGCCTTTATAACAATAATTTATTGGTATCATCGACTTATAACCTTTTGTAAAAATTTATTATTTAAAAGTTCCCATTTAGAATTCGACTTACTTTTGATTGGGACTGTAACGGATCAACCTCCTTAATAATTTTGAAAGAATTTTATATAAAGCGAATTAGAAATTAAACATTAATTATTTTTTATATTTTTTAGATCAGTTCTGAAGAAGGTCCAAATCCGGATCGAAACGTTATTGTATTAATTATATTTTTTGTTAATATATTGTCTGAAAAATTGGTCGATAACTTTATTTATTAAATAAATAAAGATTTTAACTTAGTGTGTGTTTTAGTTTTTAATTTAGAGTCTGGCCCGCTAACACAGCTTATAAATTTTATAAATATCCTTTTATAAAAATCAGTCTGACACCCCTGTCGTAGAGCAACCGCCACTGGTTTATAACGTGTCTCTATTGTTACAATGTCATTCAGATGTTTTTCTACGTTCGACTGTTTCGCGGCATTGTTTAGTTTTGAATTCGGTTTCTGTTAAATAAGTTCTAGATCAGATCTTTCGATCAAACAGGAGCGCGTGTCTTTGAGAGAGAGATCACGCACGGGACATAGAGATGCGTGACTCTGTCTGTAGTATTGGCGTCACGTACGAGATTGCGTTCATAAAGAATGCATGTTCGTCGGTTGGAAAAGCATTCGCGTCGACTGTTTTTCCTCCCAGAACACACACACGCTGCACGTGGCTATACTAACAGCAAAAGTTTTCCGTGTTATTCTCAGAAATTTACACACGTACGTACACACACACATGCGGGTTTGAATTTATCTTTGCTCTATAGAAGAAACGCTTTTAACGGGAAAAAAATATTCGAACATTTGATTTGAATCGCCTTTTGTTTTTTGGCGAACGCTCAACTGTTTTTGTAACAATAATAGAAATGGTCTGAACAATTTAAATGCGTAATATAGCCCTGTTTATCCGTATTTACAAACTTAACATGGTTGCAGAGACAGATAATATTAGATTGTACTAGCGGTCCCGCCCGGTTTCGCCCGAGTGCAAAAGAACGAATGGGGAAGGGAGGGACATGAGTACGTACATTCATCTTAGTTTACCGAGATAAATGTTGTGTCCAAATTTTAAGATGATCGGAGTTACCGTTCAAAAGTTTTTGTCGATAAAAAGCAGTATTTATACTTTTTATAAGTACTTATAGATATTCTTTTAAATCAATAATTACTGGAATTAATAAAACATAATAAATATTTAATTGAAAACACTGTAGAAAAATTATTTTTATATATAGGTACCTATAGTTGTAACAGTTTTCAAATGAGCTATTAATTAGATTTATTTAATTTTAATTAGTCGTAAGTAAAATTAAAATAAATTTAAATGTAAAAAAATAATGTATAGAAAATAAAAAAAAAAAAATAAAAATATATTCGCCCAACGCGGGGTTTGAACCCACGACCCAGATATTAAGAGTCGCGTGCTCTACCGACTGAGCTAGCCGGGCTTGTGAATGTACTACGTTAATATTGGAATATTAAGTTAGGGCATTTCACCTGAATAGACGCTAATTTTGAGGTACATTTTGCAACATTTTTTATTGATGCTCTGCTTCTATTGGTCGAAGCGTGATATTATATAGCCTATAGCCTTCCTCGATAAATGGGCTATCCAACAAAAATTTTTTTTTTTTCAATTCGAACCAATAGTTCCTGAGATTAGCGCGTTCAACCAAATAAACAAACAAACTCTTCAGCTTTATATATTAGTATAGATTTAGACTGCAGTTAGAGTACCCACAGACAAAAACAGTTGTGTGGTTTTAAGAAACCACGACGCAAGTGAAACTTATTGGATTGTAGGCACTTATCCATCATGATTAATTATAAACAACAATATTCACATGAATACACAAATAAAAGATGTAAACACTGTACAGCACTTGCCCGCATGACAGACTATGTGTTATACATACTACACGGTCAGCTGATGCTAACCATGGGCGCCGCCATATTGGCCTTGGCTGCTCTACCAAGCGCCTACTCTGAACGCCTTTCACTTTACCCCTACTCCGCGGCCGCCTGTAATGCGACAAGCAACAGACGGCCAGAAAAATTCGAGGCGATAGAATAAAAGTTTCACTTTAAAAATGCTTAGGGCTTCAAGGAGTCCTAATCCGGCACTGACTGCCGGCCATTTTAAAGCCCGAAAATACATAAAATCTGTTTCTAACTTTATTTGGGTATGTAGCGTTGCGCAGGTAAATTAAAAAAAAAATGATTATGTTGTATAACCATTTTATGAGCTCTATGTACCTAAATTGTCTACCTGTTTGTCGTGGGTTTGTACGCTCGATAAAATACTGAAACCTTTTCATATATTTAAAATTAAATGTGTAACATTATCACTTCTGCGGCACACACAGAATACATTAATGTAGACTGAATAATATTCTGAACAATTTTCAGTTATCTGTTCACATGCAGCTTTTTTAATCTGCCCGTCCATTGTCCCCATCGCACCCCGTCGGCATTATCAAGAACTAAAAAAAAATGATACATAATAACCACTGCTTACGTGACGTGACGGTCCACCAATTTTTTATATCAGCCCTTTTGCATTACGTCACAACTGTTATATTCACATTTTTCGTCACACAAAGACATCATCTGTCAGACAAGATAAAGAGATGTCACTTGTTTTACCCGTTCGTTTGTTGAGACCTTTTGTCTGTACTTCGCTAGAATAGATGAGTGCTTTGAATCCAGTGGCTCGTGTAGATTATCTGTCAGTTGGATATGTATACATTAGTGATGTGCCGGATCGTTAAAAATGTATATCCGCGGATACGGATCTGAATACGGATTTTTGGTTTCAAGATCCGCGGATACGGATCTTAACTTTCTTAGAGTACGTGGCGGTAAATATTGCACATCAACCTTTGGAAAGAGACTATCTGTTATAGGAAAAAGTTATTGACCTCTTTAAGAGTTAACTCTCATAATAGATTGTCTCTTTCCAAAGATCGATGTGCAATATCTCATTATAAAGATAGTTGATTTAGTACCTTTGAGCTATGTACAATTAGTATGGTACTCACTACGATAAATGTTTGCAATATAAAGGTGCCAAATACGATTTTAAAAAATAAAAAATAATCTGAATGGAATTTAACGGGTTTTCATTATCACCTATATACATAAAATTTCATCTATGAATTGAAAATTAATAAGGTAAAAGATCCGCCAAAAATTAACGGATACGGAAACGAATACGGATCTTTCTTCTCCCTCGGATATCACTAGTATACATGTATACTAGCGGTCTCTCCCAGTTTCACCCGGGTGCAAAAGAACGAATGGGGAAGAGAGGGACATGAGTACACACATTCATCTTAGTTTACCGAGATGAATGTTGTGTCCAAATTTCATGATGATCGGAGTTACCCTTTAAAAGTTTTTGTCGATAAAAAGCAGTACTTATAGTTTTTTTAAGCAATAAATTTCTTTTAAATCAATAATTACTGTAATTAATAAAATATAATAAATATTTAATTGAAAACTCTGTAGGAAAATAATTTTTATATAGGTACCTATAGTTATAACAGTTTTCCAATGAGCTATTAATTAGATTTATTAAATTTTAATTAGTCGTAATTAAAATTAAAATAAATTTAAATGTAAGTCTTAGAATAAAGTAATGTAGAAAATAAAAAAAAAATAAAAATATTTTCGCCCAACGTGGGGCTCGAAACCACGACCCTGATATTAACAGACGCATGCGCTATAGACTGAGCCAGCCGGGTTTGTTAACGTACAACGCTAATATTGGTATATATTTAGTTAGGGCATTTCACCTGAATAGAAGCTTATTTTTGAGATACATTTTGCAACATTTTTCATTGATGCTCCGCTCCTATTGGTTGTAGCGTGATATTACTTATATAGCCTAGAGTCTTCCTCAATAAATGGGCTATCCAACAAAAAAAAAATTCAATTTGAACCAGTAGTTCCTGAAATTAGCGCGTCCAACCAACCAAACAAACAAACAAACTCTTCAGCTTTGTATATTAGCATAGAAGTATAGATATATAGTACTAACGGTCCGTCCCGGTTTCACCCGGGTGCGATAGATATTATCCAGCAAAATGTATTTCGTTTACCATCCGGTGTCTGAACTAATGGCTTTGAGCAAATTCTACCAGCTTTGCTTCTGAACTAATAGCTTTGAGCGAATTTTAACAGATGCCGCTACTTGGTACTAAACAGTTTTTTTTTTGTTTGCTTCTGAACTAATAGTTTCGAGTAAATTCTATCAGATGTCGTTATATGATACTAAAACAGTTTTTTTTCCAAAAAACACCGTAATTTTGTACAAAATATTTAATAAAAACTATCCTATAGTGTAAGTAGGACCAAGCAAGACACATTTACAAAATTTAATTTAAATCGGTTCCGAGGTTTCGGTGATTAGCGCGGCTAAAATTGTGACACTAGAATTTTATATAATATACAGATTAGTGCCGTTTTTTATTTCTCGTCTGTACACCACTGACAGCTCTCCCGATGGTCCATTGACCATAGCCCACAAAACAGATGAATATCGGCCACAAGTCCGACTGCACTGCCCAGCCTCCTAGATGCAACTTGCGGCTAACATCGGACAGTCGAGTGATATTTCGTGTTTGGATGACCTCCGTACTCTGCTTGGGCGATTTGAATAAAGGGAGAAATTAAAAAACCTTTGTGTTTTAAAAGGGGTCTTTAAAATGTCTTTTATTTATTTTATTACTTAGCATTAAAATTAGGTTTTGTATTTAATGAAAAAGATCGTTTAAACTTTTCATTGTGCGTTCCGACAGATTTTATTGTTGTTTAAAAGTGATAAACGCCATGCTATAAAGATCACACTATAAACTATATACGTCATGCGACGAGAAAAGATCAAAATTATCGCCTCCTCTTTACATATATTAATTACTAGCGGTCCCGCCCGGTTTCACCCGGGTGCAAAAGAACGAATAAGGAGAGAGACATTAGTACGAACGTTTATCTTAGTTTACCGAGATGAATATTGTGTCCAAATTTCATGATGATCGGAGTTACCGTTCAAAAGTTTTTGTCGGACGGACAAATTTTGAGTTATATTTTGCAACATTTTTTATTGATGCTCCGCTCCTATTGGCCGTAGCGTGATATTATATAGCCTATAGCTTTCCTCGATAAGTGGACTATCCAACAAAAAAAATCAATTCGAACCAGTAGTTCCTGAGATAAGCGCGTTCAACCAAACAAATAAACAAATTCTTCAGCTTTATATAAAGTATAGATTAATCATTTCCACATAATTGCCGTTTGCGTGACGGCAGCACGGGCTAACGTCCAGAATTTTTCATGCTCTTGTAGCATTGTGTCAAATAAGCATTTTTCAAATATCTGTACCTTAATAATTAAACGAAAGCTCGGAGATATAGTGTTTGTTTTTGTTACAATGAAAAAAACATATTGAGTATAATTATTATTTGAAAAAACTGTAAAAAAAATATATATTATTCGACGTTTACTTCCACAAAGGCTACTAACGCCACTAGCGGCCAATAGAGCGGAATTGAGATGCCTTAATATATAAAAGCAAATCATGACTGACTGACTGATTTACTGATCTATCAACGCACAGCCCAAACCACTGGACGGATTGGGCTGAAATTTGGCACACAGATAATTGTTATGACGTAGGCATCCGCTAAGAACACATTTTTGAAAATTGAACCCCTAAAAAGGTGCAAAGGGGGTTCAAAAATCAGATAAAGATGGATCAATTCGAAAATACGCAGGATTACTCCTGCCAATAAATAAATAAACACGTGTTTCATGCTTTTTCAAAAACAACCCCTTCAGAGGGTGAAAAGAGGTAAACAGTCAAAAATCAACATGGGTGTTATGTCATCAATTTTTAAATTATCTACGTCGAGAAAGGAGTACCTATGCCAAATAATGGGAATGCATCCGTGTTTCGTCTCAATCGCGTGAGAAGCCGCAGGTAACGGCTAGTATTGTATAAGCCGCGTAAAAACGTCACATTTGTTCGTAACGCCAACTAACAGTTTTACTAAAAAAAAACATTTTTGAGAATGACATTTTAAATTTTGCATGTACCTATTTTTATTGTCAAGTGTAATCATTTGAACACAAAAGACAAGAATTCATAAGACATTGCATGTGCGATTTTTGCATCAACGCGGCCCACTGTGCGCGTTTTCTACTTTCAGAAAGTCCCAAATTTTGAGTTTATATATTCGCGTTTGTAGACAGAGAGTTTTAAATTGTCACATTAACATGTAAAATTACTGTTAACGCGGGCAGACATTTAATGGAAGAACAGTGGCGCCACGCGTTGGTAGCGGAGAGAATTATAAAAACAGTTGAACAGAGGGAAATAAAAACAGTTGCCGGCTATGAATAACAATTAACACTGCCCACAAGGGATTATCAAATGTAACTACAACACAAAATATACCTCTCTTTATATTCTTGTATCCCGAATGCATTTAAATTTTCTGTTTATCCTGTTTTTATAAATCACAATTTGGGTACGTATTTTTATTGCAGAGTTTTTGGGGAAATTACTGTGTATAAAGCTGTTAATTTAAGTCAGAACCAGTTTAAAACGTTAATTACCTTTATTTTATGAGTTTTATAATTAAGATTTGTAAAACAGAAAATTACTATGGTATAATATGAAAAAAACGATGTTTAAATGCAATGAAGTTTGCGAATCATAATTATATATGTACAAAATATTTCTTCCAATAAATATTTATTTTATAAAATAATTTTGAAGTCTGTTTGTGCCGTTTTGTGTATTTGATAAAAGCTGAAGACAATGGTTAATTTAAAAATTATAACCTAAAATTAAATAGTAAAGTATCATTTAAAAAGTGTACCCTTTTTGTATACACGTAAGGTGCGCATAAGGAAATTAACATTGGGAAAAAATGACTGGATCAGAGTGAGCCTTGAAATCTTGTTTTTCAATTTGACAGATAATATTCTTTTGCAAAATGAATGTGTATACTACCAAAGAAAATATTCAAATGATTACAACATAATCGGACTTGTTTTATTATTGGGACATTAAATTCCCAAAAATACTTAAATATGGTGCGAGATTAAATATCTCCGCCTATTCGTGTTGAACCTAAAGACATTGTGTCACTGATTTACCAACGCGGTCATACCAGTCAGACAATTTTTGAATGAAATGTTTCCAAAGAGATGGAGTTGTTTTTTTGTTTTATTTTTGTACAAAAAAATTAAGATAATGATTTATAAGTGTTTTTTATTATTAAAAAAGCCAAGTAAAATAAAAATAAATCAAAATAAAATAGAAATCCTCAAGATTACCACGATAATTCAATAGAAATAACAATTAATGCAGTCATGGCTAACTCTGATCCAAGTATTTTTTCCCAATGCTAATTTCCCTATGTGCACCTTACGCGTTTACATACTGTATATTTAAATCACATAAAAATCTCATTTCGTCCCCAAATGATCAGGAATGCATCTTACGGGCTCTTCGAACGTTTTTATGTGTGTATTAGACATACGACACTAACTGACTATAGTTCACTCGTAGCTGGCAGACGCTGGTCGTTCCGTAGGGTGTAATCCGGTGCTCCACTGGGACTGCTCCGGGGTTATCGTTTCTATTTGCCGGATTACGGCCCGGAAAATTCTCACGACGTCGTCTCGGATCTGCTTTTGGCGGTGTTTGTATGTCGTTTCAGATGTTCTCACAATGATAGTACGCGTCCCTTTTGAAAACGACTTACACAAACGTTTACATTTATCACTGTAATATCCATGTCCGCAAGGCAGACTGGATTATTATGTCGAATTTTTGACAGTATTTTACGCACTCACCTTTGTCGAGAGTAGAATGCCGCGTATTAGTAGAGGGAGAATATAGACAAGGAAAATGGAACGCTGCATATGACGCTACTACTAGTATGAGAAAGAAAATGTGCGAGCGCACCTCTCTCTCTTGCCCCTACAGTAATATACGAAGCGTAACTATCTTCACTAATATATATCTCCCTCTCAATTTCCGTTCGCCTTGCCCGATCACACTTTTCGTAACGCTTTCCGTTCGCCTCGCTCGATCACACTTTTCGTTACGGTCTCGTCACGAATTCACCAGCTTACTCCCCAAGTCACGCGTGCTTAAAGAAGTTTTACTTCAATAAAATCGAAGTGTCTGTAATATATCACATAGGTATAATATAGTACTTGTCTCCTGTGTCTGTACTCTGTATATATAGTAACCGATTACAAAATCCACATACTGCGAGAGTTGTTTTTTTAATGAATTATACAGATCTTAGCTCAATTAATACAAATAAATAAAATCGTAACTTAGTCTATATTTGAGCAGTTTTAAAGATTCCTAGAGCGAATTTTCAGTTTTCATCACTTTTTTCTGTTTATGTTTTTGTATCTATCTATCTATCTATATATATAGGTAAATAAAATGTCTGTCAGTTTATTCCGCCTAATTTCCGAAACGATTAGTTTAAATAAAAAATTTAAAAATGAATTATTAAAAAAAAAAAAATCAAGAAACTGACTGCAAAAAAAAATAATAACTAAAATGAGGAAATCAAGTCGGAAAATCTCAACATGCAGTCATTGGCTCTTTCTTTTGTTTTCGAACGGGTCTCCACCCGTTGCATGTTGAGATTTTCCGATTTTCCCCCTCTTTTTAGTTATTAATTTCATTTTTGTACTGTCGAGATTTTTGTTTAAAAAATTATTTTTATTTTATTCCTTTTAGCTAGTCATTTTTCCAGATTCGAGTTTTTTTTTTACTTTTTTTGTGTTTTGTGTGAAAATGGTAGCATAAAAATTTTATATTATTTATTTTAAGTTGTGCAAAAGTCTTTAAATTTTTAACACGAAAAAATCGTTTGAGTAACAATGGTTTTAGAATAAATTATTTTATTCAATTATCGCATTTATCATGACTGCAATCGAAAAATTTTTAGTAGATTATGTAACTTATTTATATATCTACCTACTTTTGTATTTTGTTGCAACAATTGCAATTAAAATTCGGTTTCATGTCGTGGCTATATAATTATTGTCAAATCTGCAGATATTTGAATGATTACTTTTCAGTAGCTCTTAGTCGGGTTTAGAAAGGGTTTCTGTCAGGACGATGCGAGGGTCAACGACTAGTAAAATAATAAAAAGTGGTTGAAACTATTGGCCGCACCTGATTAGATTGAATCCCCCCCTCTATTACTCGGGTCAATGATTTCGTACATTAAGTTGCGTAACGTTGCAATGTCAAAAAATTGAAAAATAAAATACTTTTGTAGTGTAGCCTTATAGTACTAACAGACGGTCGTACTTGGTTCGAAGCGGACAGCGGATCTGGTCCGCTCCGTACCAAATCTGTTCGTCTGTACAGTAGTCTGCTTGTCCGCCCGGTTCGATGGGAACAGATTCGGTCGTCTGTTGCAAGATCCGCCGTACCATGTCCGTTGTCGGACCGGATCAAGTTCGACCGTGTGTTAGCACTTTTACAGTTAAATATATTATGAACATTGTGTCGACATTATTTTTATTTGATTAATAAATTATTAATTTCAATACGTTTCTGAACTAAGACAATTTTAGAAAACATAATGTCATTTTATCAGACGGCGCGCGCGTGAATTATTGTGAATTAGTGTTAGATTATTTAAATTAATAAAACAAGTTTGTTTTTTTAAATTGTGCTAATGTTTGTGATTTCATGATATTTTTTGAAAATTGATATTTTAATTTTAAATTGATTAACGCAGAAATAAACAGGACGAGGCTCGAATCGTCTAAGAACTTTCAAAATGGTGACACAAAGTTTTAACAGTTTGGACGTTACTCAAAGGTGAGTTTTTTTTATCAATTTAATATTATATATTGCGGTTAGAGTACGATAACTCGATGTGCAAAACATCCATTGGAAATACACAATTATTTTTTATACAGGCTGTCCCTAAAAGGTCTTTACAAAAGCCTACCACATATTCTTCAGGCCAAAACAACTCGATTCAAGCAAACTTACCTCAGTACAAAGTTGCTTAGTTTGGGCGCTAGACGGCTCGTTGCAATTTTCAAATCGTTTTTGCTTTATAATTTTGAAACGGCTTATGAGATTTTACTCAAATTTGGTACGTTGTCATAGCTTTATTGGGCAATAAAACCCATATCATAATAATGATGAATATCATTCCATGGGCGTAGAACTTGATTTTTTCGATAATTAAACATCTAAAACTTCTACGCCAATGGAAAAAAATCAGTTTGAGTATGAAATCTGGATCACGCGACTCATTTACTACAAAAAAGGTATACTCTTGATAAAATTCGATTACTCTCATAGTTTCGACAAAATTTTAATTTTAGTAATTTAGAGCATAATTAAATATTAAAACTCAACTGCCGCAAAGGTTGGGTGGCTGGGTACGCGACAGTGATATTCATACCCAACCTTTGCTGCAGTTGAGAGGCGTCTTCGGGAGACCGGTCATTTTGCTCCTAGAACTGGTGATTATGGAAGATAGCGTTTTGTGAGGATTCCTGAAGTCGAAGAAGATATTTTAGACCGTGTTGAAGAAAATCCAGAATTGAGTACTAGAGTTTTAATATTTAATTATGCTCGAATCACACTTTTTTTAATTTAAACTGAAATAGGTAGGTACACTTATAACGTGACTAAAAATGTTTCACTTTAAAAGGAAGTTTGAACGTTTCTGAAATGAATGAGCCATGAACCGATGTTGGTTCTATCGTGCCACTTTTGCCTCACTCTCCCAGACGACATGAAAATGGATTTTTCTCCTCCTAGTTGACGGAGGTAAGAAGAAACATTTGCAGTTCTCGTCTTCAAGGTGAAATGCAGGAAAAGTTTTCTCAGTTTGATTATTATGTTTATTTTCGTTTCTCTATAAAAAGATAGCGGCGTATACTAACTAGAATGTAACTAGACTTTTTTTATTTGGAAACTGTTTTTTCTTTCCTTCGTTAATTTTTGATGGAAGCTAATAAGTTTATTTTAGATTCTTTTCTGTAATGGACAATCTCCGTAAATGAACATTATTTGAGCTAAATAAACTTAAAAAAAACGCGTACTTGAAAGTTGTAAGGCTTTATTATCCATAGAGATTTTTTTCAAAGACATGTAGCTATTTATATCGGGTGTTCATTCGAAAACTGAACGCCAGAAAAAAAATATTTCGATCAAAAGTTGTACAGTTTCAAAGGAAAAAGATTACGAAGTGATTCTAATATTATAAATGCAAATGTAACTCTGTCTGTCTGTCTGTTACCTTTTTACGCCTAAATTGCTGAACAGATTTCAATAAAATTCGGCAAGATTTGATGTTCGAAGGTGATTAGTATGGAAGGATTAGTCCGAACAAAAAGAAAGTTTCGGACAATAGATGTTTATAATAAAAAATAGGGGTTGCTATTTGAAATTTTCAAGTAACCCCTAGCCACCGCGAGCTGGTGAAGGGGTGAGGGAAGATTTTGTGTGCAAACGATCCTTCCTTCAAAACCAAACAACTTTTGTACCGCAAAAAAAAATTTTATTCGAGGCAAAGATAAAGAGTTATTTCCGGGTACCGGGACTTTTTCAACAATAGGCTTCTGGCAAAAAAAAACAAATTGTACCTATATAAATATTGTGTTGGCGCCGTGTTTCATCTCAATCGCGTGCGGAGCCGCGAGCAGCGGCGATAATAAATGAATAAATTAATATAAGAAATGAAAAACAACGCACAGTAAATATGGCTTTTATTCTATAAGAAAGTCCGCTGCCAGTGGCGTAACTATAGGGTGGCTGAAGGTGAAAAATGCCACGGGCCCCCGACCCAAGAGGCCGTTAAGAACCTAACATTTATAACATTTGGTAAAAACTATTAATTTTGTATTTAATCAATTTAAGTTAGATATTAATTCAAGAACATACACGAATTATACAAATATCTACTTTATTTCGTGATTTTTAAAGATGAACTGTCCGCTTCAGCATAATTTATGTTGAAGCCGGATCGAACAGCTTAGTTTTTTTATAAGTGGACATAATTTTACTTTACTTTATTAAATAGCAGTTCGTATTTTTAAATCAAATTCAACATGAAATAATACTTTTTCGACTTTTCGAATTAATTAATAGTTATTGGCGTAACTAGTAGTCTAAGTCATTCATCGCGCTGACAGGTCATGACTTAGTCTACAAGTTGCGCCCATAATTTTTTTCAACAATTGCGCGTTATTCATGTTTTAATTATAATGAGATATTGTAATTAATATCTATTTATTTCTTTATAAAAAAAACTGTCAATACTAACAGCACCAAACAGCACGATTCAATGT
Organism: Xanthostigma xanthostigma; assembly: GCA_963575645.1. Classification (NCBI taxonomy): domain Eukaryota; kingdom Metazoa; phylum Arthropoda; class Insecta; order Raphidioptera; family Raphidiidae; genus Xanthostigma; species Xanthostigma xanthostigma. The sequence continues at coordinate 1,551,294 of OY754469.1, read as the reverse complement.
TTTGGTTTGAGGTTAGCCGGTTATGAATAAACTCCATGTCGAAAACATTCGGCCTCTCAATTTTAGCCTCAATGGGTAACAACGGAGTTGTTGTTACCTACTATTTCGTTACGACTCAGAAAATAGTTATACGTTTATTTTCATTACTCCACAATGGCCGAGCTAGTAGAAATCTTCATTGAGTTATGACAAGTAATTGTCACCAGTCGGTAAATGGCTATTTAGGGTTCGGTTTTTAGGCATGATAAAACATGAATAACCGCGACGTTTGTCGATGTATGGGGACAAGTTTTCCGACGTCTAAGCGGGAAAAATCTTCGAGACTCGATTTCCGTGACGGACGAATTATTTACATACCTACACGTTTGTACGGAACCCTCGGTGCGCGAGTCCAACTCGAAGTTTTTGAAGTAAAACTTCTTTACGCACGCTTGACTTGGGGGAATGCGTGACGAGAGATTTACGGAAGTGTGATCGGGCGAGGCGAACGGAAGTTGAGAGGGAGATATAAGTTAGTGAAGATAGAAAGAGGATGACAAATACTTTACTGGCTAGTGGCGCCATAAGGTGGCCGAAAATATAAGCAGTACTAACAATAGAATGACACATACTTTACTTGTTAGTGGCGCTATCGGGTGACAGAAAAAAGTTTTGCAAATCTACTTAACTTGCAGAGCTAAATAATATTTCATAAAGATTAACGCTTAAAATCCAACGAGAGCTAAGTAATTGCAATGTATTACCTACTTTTGTTTTCATTATCTTTATGTTTATATTTCTTTCATCTTACAGTAGACTGTTCATTTCGTTCTTGAACAATTTTATAAATTAATTTTTTGTTCAATACATTAAATATTCTACGTTTAAAGTGAATAAAATTGTAAATTCATTTTAAAATTCATATTTTGTGAATAATAACAAATTATGGCAGGAAGAAGTTTTTACTTTAGTCGTGTGGTCTAAAGCACACTCGTTTTTTTAAGAGTGGATTTTATTTCTTGAAAGTTGCTTTATTTGAGAAACAGTCTGTGCATTATAATTCGTACTAAGATATCAGTAGTTGGTAAACCATTCGTGGTTGTTTGCACATCTACATATTAAATAGTGGTAATTTAAGGTTTGCTTAGTTTTACCCCAGCTGCTGCTAGTTCACTTGTTCTCGTACTAGTATAGTCTACAAACAATTCACATGACGTAGGTAATATGTAAGTGTTTGTGTCCGTTAGTGTACCTATTTAGTGTTTAGTGTTAACCTAAGGCTGAATCGTACAATGCTTACCGCACGCTCCGTATTAGTGCTGACTCCATTTGCTTAGAATTATGTACATTAAGCTGTAATATGTAACTAAGAACTAAATTACAGTCAGTCGTTTTATTAACGAATAGATATTAATTTTGGAAGAAGAATAAATAAAAAGATGATAAAAGATGACATTTTATTGATATTTAGTAGGCGTAGGGGAGAACGGGGTCAACTGTAACACGGGTCAATTGTAACTGACTATTTTAGTGACATCTATCAACAAAATGAGAACATGATAGTACTGCATTCAGTCGCTGGTGACTAAATGTAGAATCATTTTTTCATTTTGTTGGTAGATGTCACTAAAATAGTCAGTTACAATGGATCCGTGTTACAATTGACCCCGTTCTCCCCTACCTAATTAATTTATATATATGCGATTTTGTCAAAAAAAACATGTGTTCTACTATCATACCAAGCCCAATTTTTAAATGTAATAAGTATCTAGATAAAATAACTAAGTAAAATGTCTTATTAAAGATAACAACTCGTTGTAAATCTTCCAATACTCGAGACGGTACAGCACTGGCCATTTCAGGATTGAATCTCAGGTTTGTCGGTCAGAAGAATGAGTAAAAGGCTGCTGATTTTGCAACAAGATTCCTTGTTATTTAGAGATCCTAGCGTGCGGAAATTTACCTTTTTTTGACCTAGGACGCTCCTTCTCACTAAACTCCTACTTAGATCGATGTAAAGAAAAGGCACTTACATTTTCCGAGTTGGGTAGCACATAATATTTGGTTTGTTTCTTTGGAATTATCAGTTACTCACCTGAAACAAGAAGAGAAGAAAATTAATTCGATTGAAAATCACACTTTTTAATGAAATTTCCCAAAAAAGAAATAGTGATAACACATCTGTAGACTAAAGGCTTCAGTTTAAAAAAAAATTGTGTCAATCGGTTGAGTAAGGATTGCTGGCGGATTGGCTAGAGAAATAGGGCTTGTGTTTTAAATACAGATATAGATAGATAGATATATTTAGTGATCATATTGGTATAAAAACGTCAAAAAATAATACAAAAAATTCATTTTAGAAAGTAATTACGTAAAAATTTTTACAAGTTACTAAGTACATAAGAAATCAGTAAATTTGTATAAGCACATATTCTGCAGCAAGTTTTTAATTTCATTTCTGAAAATGTTCACTGGTAAGGCCTTTATACTATCTGGAAGATGATTCTAAAAATTGGGTGCCCAAAAGTTGGGACCATTGATTAATTTATTGTTCTTATAAAAAAGTACTCTTATGTCAGATGCCGAGCAAATATAATGCTGAACCTATTATAATAACCCGGTACTGTTTGTCGGATTTATGTTGTTGTACAATAAATAGTCGGCACGTATAGAAATTATGGAAGATCAAACCTGACGAAATGAAATTGTGCGTTAAGAACTTTTTGCTACCAAGTTTGCAGTCTAACAGTAATTAGCCTCGAGGGTCAAAGTACACTCGGAGGAGGTTTTAGGCCGCACGTTCATTTGTTATGTTAGGCCAAGGATAACAACTCATTAATGCTATCAAAACAATACTTGCCTCCACAACACAATATTGTACACGCATCTTGTTTCGTGCTTGTTCATTGCTTCTTCTACAAACAGAACTGCGCTATAACTCGTACAAGCTTTAGTGCTTATCGTCGTCGTTATTATTTATGAACTTTGCATGTATTTCAAGCGTATTTATAACCGTTGATTGCTAATAGATAGTTTCCATGTAATCCAAGACACTAATAATATCAATAAATAAAACTATCGAACAATTTTTCAGACAATATATTACAAAAAAAAAATTGGTTGTCTGTAAAGTCGGTTTACGGACGATAGTTTTACGTGATAACGTATTCCGTAATACATAACCTAAATTTATATAATAATTATAATAATTCGAATCTATGATATTGCATCCTTCGCTTCAAATTTAGGTAAATTTTATTAAGTAGAATAATAAAACACTATAAAAAGTACACTATTATTATATAAAAAACAACTATGGCATGTATCTCTTTTGCGCATGCGCCGATTTTCCTCAAAAAATTTACAAAAATTTCTAGTAAAAATAGATAGAGTAAAAATCGTTTTAAAAACTATATTATTATTATATAAAACATCATTATAAGAGATATATTCTTTTACGCATGCGCCGATGTTCCCCAAAAACAATAGGCCACTTCATATTTGCATATCAAACATCTTCCCAAAATTTGGTTTCAATCCGCTTATCCTTGGTGTCGGAATGATAAGAAATGTCAAAGTGACGTTTGCAACTGTCAAAGTATTATGTTCTAATAATAATTAGTTATTCCAATAGTTAACTTAGAAGGCGTTGCATTTCACAAAATACTAATGTCAAAAAATTGAATTAAACATTAGAAATGCAGCCGTTTTCATGTTAAGACAAGACATACGTTATTTTCTAATTTCCATGTACGGCAAACAAAGACGACCGACCGCGTCGCGCCATGCATTAGACAACATTGCATTTATACAGCTATTTTTCTATATAAATTTGTATAAAAAACTGTTTAGGCAAATTCTGTTATACGAAATCTATGTAAAATGTTCTCCTCTTTCGTTTAAGACTGGTTTCAAACCGATCTGATTTAAATTGAGCGAGAAATTAGCAAAAAGCACGCACAGGGTCAGGCGGAACGTTACGCGTTACGAACGTTACGTTACACTTTTTCGTGCATGCAGTCGGTGTTTTATCAATTTATAAGATTGGTGATTCATCAATTTATAAGACGTTATCACGTCAAAAAAAAAAATAAGTTTAAAAACTAAAACCCGACTACTGAAAAGTATGAAACAGGACAATATTCTCATCTGAGGATAGCCGTGGTCATATGCCACCTATCTTAACAAAACATTACATTTTAACAGTAGTAAGCGATCATAAGCTCTAGGGCAAAGTGCATCACGCTATACATTTAGAGGGGCCTCATATATATTCGCACGTTGAAAACAATAGTGACACTATACAAAAAAGTTAACTTTTCACCTTTTGTAAGATTCATGTTTTACTGCAAGAGTGTCACTATACGAAAATTTCCGTTTGCTCATAAGTCCACTTATTTCCGCTAGCTTGAGCTAGTGTCACTTTATATTTTGGAAGAATTGCCCATGGTCGTGTATGATATAACGACACTATTTTAATTGTGTCAAAGCAGTTGTTTGGTACGTACGTCGCTGTAAGTGAAAAAGTGACACATTTTGTTAAATAACAGTTTACTGATTACAGTTGCTACAAAAATTAATGCAAGTAAGTAAATACATAAAATGACACATTTTGTTTAGTGACACTTTTTGCAGTTGAAGTCTCCAATTTACTGGTTATAGGTTATGACAACAATGACACTAAACAACAAATTATTGTTGAAACGTCTTTTTTTAGTAACTTTATTTTTAACATTGTGGTCAACAAATAAATTAAAACAATAATAAATTGTCTCATTATTAACAAAAGAATATCTATAAGCAGTATTTAAATAGTAACTTTTTTTGGACAAAACAATATTATTAAAACTAAAAAGTGCTCTACTGTAAAATGTAATTTTTTGCTTAATGTCACTTTTGTTTTCAACGTGCAATATGAGATGGCATATCCTCAGATGAGAATATTTTCTTGTTTCATAGTTTTTAGTAGTCGGGTTTTAGTTTTTAAACTTATTTTTTATTTGTTTTTTGTTTTCAATTTGCTCCCCTCTAGAACCAAAATTCAAAAATAAATGTAGCCTATGTTACCCGAGCCATAATAACGAATCGATTGACACCTTATTTATCAAAATCGGATGAATAGTTTAGGCGAAACGGTGGAACATCCATAAATACAAACATGCTAAACTCATAACCCTTCCTTTTGGCTTCACCGTAGTCGGGTAAAAATATATATCAATGACGTTTCGATCCGGATGTGGAACTTCTTCAGGATTGAGCTAAAAATATATATATAAAATATAAAAATTATTTAACAATTAGATTGTAATAAAATTATTAATTAATTTTTATATATTTTTTTAGCTCAATCCTGAAGAAGAACTAAATCCGGATCAAAACGTCATTGATATATAATAGAATTATAATTAAATATTTTTGTAATATATTGTCAGAACAAATTCTTTCACAGTACAGTTCAAGAATCACAATCTACTCCAAATTAATTTTAGAGTTAATTAAAATCAATATTTATCATTAGGTATATTTTAAAATTACTCAATTATCGACAGCTGATTTAAAAGTCGGAATAGTTGAAAATAAATGCACTTCGGATGGGTAATGGGAACTTTATGTACAGCTAAACACATTTTTGTTGGGTAACTGGGTAACTAATTGAATTATAAAGTAATTTTAAAAATTGTATTTAGGTACAGTGTAAAATGACTATTTATATACTATGTCATACATACTATTATGTACATGTGTACATCCAAAGCTTACTCCCTGTTGAACAATATTGATAGCACTTACTAGATCCTGATAAACGGAACGAGTGCACAATTATAATAGTTAATTTTTGGTAGACGTATGTAATGTGTGTATAAATAATATTAGACTGTGTTCTTTGATCTAGCGATTTTTTAGGGCTGCGTATCCAAGGTATATTACATATAATATAATTATGTGTATTAATCACCTGATTTTTGAAAATTTTATACAGTGTGTTCACTAAAAATGGTAACAGTGAATGTATGTATCCTACTAGATACAAGAAGCCACTATTTAAAAATAAATAAAATAAAACCTTCTTATAAAGTCATAAAAAGCGAAAAATTAAAGTAGTTTAATTTTTTTAAAACGTTTTTATATAAATCATATTTATACGATTTTCAAATTAAAATTAAAAAGCTTGGCATCCAAAATTACATATACATATTAAGGCCGCTGCGCACGAGGCTAAAAACGCTGCTAGGAGTTCTGCTAGCCGGTAGGCTGGGTACGAAGCTGAAAATGACGTCACTGCGGGCTGCCTTGCTAGCTCAGAAGATAGGTTTTAAAATTAGAACAGGGGCTATTTTCCCCGCTAGCTCTGCTGCTAGGTATGAGCAAAAGAACCTATCAGAAAGCAGTATCTTGTCACGTGGGCACTTGAACAATCGCCCACAAACCAACATTGAGTCATTCTATTCAGAGTCAGACAACAGACACGTTTTGCTCTGTGTTTATATTCGAACGGTCACTACGCGTGCACCAGATCTATCCACGAAACAAGCTTGAAAAATAGTCTCGTGTGAAGCGAGCACTTAACAACAATCAAGAAAACCAGCGCTAGAAAACTAGTAGGAAAATCTAGCAGTGTTTCTAGCCTCGTGTGAAGCGGCCTTTACTGACACATGTTGAAAATAGCGTGAATGTTTTGCGCGTTCGTTTGTTTTAATGAGATTAGCAATGCACACGAAAATATGCCATGTCACTGGGTACTTTTGCACCTACGCTCATAATTTCATCACCCCTGTTGAATCCCGCGAAAGCTGCGAGCTTTTAATTCTCCCTATATTTTGCCAAATGGCGACTATACGATATAAATCGCTACAATTCAGTCAAAACGGCATTTTTTATTCACATATATAATGTGCGTCCAGAATAGTTTTTTTTATAATTTTTGAAGTGAAATTTCTTTAGCCGCGTTTTATCAATTTCGCGGAGTAACAGTATTGATGCATTGATACTAGTGATGTGCCGGATCGTTAAAAATGTATAACTGCGGATACGGATCTGAATACGGATTTTTGGTTTCAAGATCCGCGGATACGGATCTTAACTTTCTTAGAGTACGCGGCGGTAAATATTGCACATCGACCTTTGGAAAGAGACTATCTGTTATGGGAAAAGTTATTGACCTCTTTAAGAGTTAACTCTCATAACAGATTGTCTCTTTCCAAAGATCGATGTGCTATATCTCATTATAAAGACAGTTGATTTAGTACCTTTGAGTTATGTACTGTTGGTATGGTACTCACTACGATAAATGTTTGCAATATAAAGGTGCCAAATACGATTTTAAAAAATAAAAAATAATCTGAATGGAATTTAACAGTTTTTCATTATTACCTAACCACCTATATATATATATAAAATTTCATCTATGAATTGAAAATTAATAAGGTAATAGATCCGCCAAAAACTAACGGATACGGATCTTTCTTCTCCCTCGGATATCCGCGGATACGGATACGGATATCCGGCACATCACTAATTGATACCTATTGTAAAAATATATTATTTAGTTTGCGAGCGATTCGTCTTGAAACCGATAAACCTTGTGACTTCAGGGCGTTTCAAGTCACCCATCCATCAATATTTAAAACGTTTTTCAGTTGCAAAATGACTGAAAATATTTTACAAAAAAAATTGTCATATGGGTGAAAAAAAACTACTGATTATGTAAACAAGATATCAATAGACATTCTTTGAACTGGTAATCAATGGACAACGGTCGTTAACTGTTTTTGATGTATTATTCATAACACACTCTATCCCTGCGGATATTATACAGGCTGCCGTTGAAAATGACAAAAACATAATTTTTATTGTGTCCGTAATGTCACAGTTGATTTTCTCAGCAAAATTATGCGATCAAACTGAAATCTGGTATTAGTTTAAGCTCCCATGACACAAAAAGTTACCCCAAAGAACACCTCAAAATTATAAAGTGAAAATGGCTGAAAAACATGTCAGAAACATGTTACGCTCGCCAGACAAGTAAAAATTTGTTAATTGTTATTTTTTATGAATTTTTGAATTTAAAAAAAAACATGATTTTACTTTCCAAAACACCTGCTTGAAATTTATACAATTTGTAGTAAATAGTGTACCATTTTTGAAAAAATTGGTCTGGCTGACAATTTTTGTTAATAAATTAGCCAAACTTCATTTGTTATAAACTATTTTTTTTATGAAAATACATTTCATAACACCTCCTTGATTTTTTTTTTTAAATTAAGTTTAAGATCTCTTCTATCTAATACAAAACTTGTCTGGCTGACAATTTTTGTTAATAAATTGGTCAGACTTCATTTGTTATAAAATTTTTTGTTTATGAAGTCTGTCATAGTAAAAAACATTTTTTCGCTGACAGACCAATTTTTATGCATAAAATAGATGTCAAACCTTCTTTTAGAAAAAAATTAAGATGGTGTTTCGACACGGCCCTTGTAAAAGCTAATTTGTTTATAAAAAAACGCTGTCACGGCGCTTAAAAATTGAGTCTGGTAAAAACAATATTTTGATGAAAAATGTATTAAAGTAGGTATATAAAAGGGATCTACCGTATTAATTTAGAATAAAAAAAAAATTTTTTCTAGTTAGCAACGATTATACCATATTTTTTCATTAAAAAATGTGGTCGTGAGCATGCATGATGACAGTTCACACCTCTACAGTCTGCACTCTTGTGTAGTGCGTACTGTCTAGTGTCGCTCCTTTGAACGACTCGCTCTGAGCGACTGTTTTTAGTGAGCGGAGCGCACGGAGCCAGCTCCCAATAAAGGGTCTTGAGGCACATCACTACTCATGACTGCGTTGCATACGCCTCTCACTCGGCTGTATATTTACTCTTCAATCAGGAAATGGAGATGAATGTGATCGAGTCGGCTGTGCACAGGCATCGCGCGCGTCACGCTCCGTGATTGGCTGACGGGGTACCATCACGGTGCCGCTTCGCGCCGTGTTCATTTCCTGAGACAGAACTCTGTTTTGTATTAATGGCTTTAGTGTGGCACTTCTATAATAGCGAAAGTGATTTACTGTAAATAAGGTAAATACGGTTTTAAACAAAACTATACAACGGTCCAAACGGTTATTGAATGTGAAACGCGACACTAATGGTTTATTTAGGACGCCGAAATGTGCCCACAGACGCCCGTAGCTTATAAACGGTTTGTTGTTTGACAGTTTCTAAACTGAACTTTCGCAATCCAACTCTGACAAGTTGAAATATTTTATTTAAAAAAGTATTTTGTTACCAGCTTCGATTTTGAAGTGTAGTCGTTGATAATTTAAAAAATATTAGCTACTAGCTTTCAGAGCTATACATAAAAATATTGAGACCAATTCAAAATTATGTTTAGATGGCACTACAGCTTGTTTCCTAAATTCGAATTAGAGAGTTGATGAAGTTGCTAATGCGACTTTCTTTTTGTCAACGACTACCAACAGTCAAAGTTATTAGAGCCTAGCATGAATTCATATTTTCGGTGTATTATTTTTTAATAATAAATGGAAAATCTAATCGAACGGAACCCATGCATGAGTTGGAGTCTTGAAAGAGAGGAGCTACGGTAACGCTAGGAAAAAACCGGAATTATCCTATTGTCAAGCCCGATGGGATTTGAAATTTAATATCTAAATGGATGAGAATTAAAATAACGTAATAGTCCTATAAAATAAATCACTGATTATATAGCATATCTGGACAAGTTATTGCGTCAGGTCGTTTTTTTACCAAAATTCTAGCTTGTAATAAAGTTGAGATGTAGCTGGAACTTCAACTCTTACAGTACCTATGCTGCAATTTCAAGAATATCCATGCGGCTTTTTTAAAGTTTAAATAAATGAAAAACAGTTTATTTATTTTCAATTTAAGTTGTTTTTTGTGTTCCGTACCTCAGAATAAAAATGTTGATTCATTTTGTCTGTCCTTTATTTTTCTGAGGAATGGCTAACGCTATCAAGTTAAAATTAATATCAATTACTAAGAACTACAACCGGATAAACCTGTAAAAAATAAACACTTCTAACTCAACGCAATAAAAAGATACGGCCTTTGACTACATATTTAGTTTTTGTAATACAAGCATCGTCAGGAAGCAAAAGTGGCGACATCCTACGTGATTATTGCAAACTATATTAAATTGTTATAACGTGGTACGGAAACTTGAAGGAACGAGTTCAACTCGCATTTGTCTGTCTTTTTTATATTAAATTGAACAATACTACAGATTCAGTGTGCATATTCATAAACGCCTTGCTACCAAATAGTTCAATTTAAGACGCAAAACAGTTGCATCGTCACTGTATTTAAATATTCTCTCTAATTCAGTGGGATTTATAGGCCATTTGCTTAATAAAATACACGTTTGCATTCAGGTGGGTGTACAAGATTAGAATCAAAAGTGGCGTGCCTTTGTATAGTGAAAACAGACGGGAATCTATATTATGGAGGGCACAGGGCGAAGAGGTCTGTGTCAGATTTTTGTGTACTACAAGGCGAATAAGTAGGGACTCAATTAGATCATAAAATCATATATATTAATACGCTAAGGTTTAAGATGTTTGCCTCCCTTTTTAGAAAAAACCACACAATTTCTCCACATAAATTATATATCATTTTACAGATAATTGCTTGCTCTACTGACATCGAAAACTAAAAAATGTATTATTGCTTTAGTTTTTGTAAATTAATTAATTAACAGTAACGCTGAACAACGTCTGCCATCTGACGGCTATAATTTTGAAACAACGTCAACGCTTCGATCTGTCATCTGACCTACATATTGTAAATACTGCATACTGCCATCTGACGGCTTTAATTTTGAAACAGCGAACAACGCTGAACAACGTTACAGCAATGCTGCATGATGCCATCTGACGGCTTAGCTCAACGCGTTTGCTGCTTGCGCTTCTATATGACAATTTTAGTAAAATATTTCTTCGATCTGTCATCTGAGCTTCATATTGTAATAAAACAAAAAGAAGAACGTTATAAGCAGTGTGCAAAATTAGAAACGAATTGAATACCTGCAATCATATTTAAAAAATAATTTTGTAAAGTGATAATTATTATACTTATTTAGTGCGAATAATTCGCACAGGTCACGCTAGTTCTACATATTTTGGTAAATTTTTAGACGAACTAACTGTACTCATTGCTATAGAACAGGGGTGTTAGACTGATTTTTCTAAAGGGCCATTTATAATATTATGTGTTAACGGGCCAGACCATAAATTAAAAACTAAAGCACATACTAAATTCAAAACTATTATTTTATTTATTATTAAAATCAATTTTCGTATAAAGGTAATATAAAAAGGGTAAATTATCATGCGCACGGGGAATCAGACACCTGAGGTCACTTGTTTTTAATAAGCTTGATGTCACTCACTGGATAGATTCTGGTCGCGGGCCGTATTGAGATGGTTTGAGGGCCGCATGTGGCCCGCGAGCCGTATCTTTGACACCACTCCTATAGAATAGTTAAAACTGAATCCACTTTGAGTTTAAAGAAAATTTTTAATTAAAAAAGAACTTCCAAAAATCTAGGTGTGTAATAAGTAGAATTTTGAAAAATTGAGTATTAACCTTTGTGGAGTAATTTTGTTGCAACTGTGTCCAGTCGAATAATTAAAAAAATCGTTTCGAAAATTTGGTTCATTGGAAGAGTTTTTTTCAAAAGTATTCACGCAGCACGGAAAAAATTACGTTTAAAATAGTTATTGGCGTAACTAGTAGTCTAAGTCAAACATCGCGCTGACAGGTCATGACTTAGCCTACAAGTTACGCCCATAATTTTATTCAACAATTGCGCGTTATTCATGTTTTATTTATTGTTATTAATGAGATGTTGTAAATATCTATTTATTTCTTTATAAAAAAAAACTGTCAATACTAACAGCACCAAACAGCACGATTCAATGTTTTGGTTTGAGGTTAGCCGGTTATGAATAAACTCCATGTCGAAAACATTCGGCCTCTCAATTTTAGCCTCAATGGGTAACAACGGAGTTGTTGTTACCGACTATTTCGTTACGACTCAGAAAATAGTTACGTTTATTTTCATTACTCCACAATGGCCGAGCTAGTAGGAATCTTCATTGAGTTATGACAAGCAATTGTCACCAGTCGGTAAATGGCTATTTAGGGTTCGGTTTTTAGGCATGATAAAACATGAATAACGCGCATGAGTTGAATAAATGAATATCAAAAACTTGACACAGGCCACTTTGCCATGTCGTCGTAGAATTGTGTATTGGCGTTATCGTCGATCGTTTATTTTACTTATGCCGCCATGTAAATGGGCTTTAGGAAGACGATTAAATTGCCGTTTATTGTCCTCTAAATGATTGTTTACAGCTGCGTTTATTGGCTTTTCTATTGATTACGAAATATGGACATATTATTCGAAATGCACTGCGCATCGTAGTCTAGAGAAAATAATTACGTAAGATGGAATAACAATTCTTCAAAAAATTCTCGAAAACATATTACAGACCGTATATGTAAAACAGGTCGAATATAAAAGAACGAGTCCGCATATAACCGGACCGAAGATTTTTGTCCGTCTGTTTAAGGAGGTTGATCCGTTATAGCCCCAATCAAAAGTAAGCCGAATTCTAAATGGGAACTTTTATAGTTTATAAGTCGATGATACCAATAAATTATTGTCATAAAGGCATAAATAAATATTTTTTTTTTATATTAATTAATTATTTCAGTACTTTATACTTAATGGACTAACTTTTGTATTTTTTGTACAAAGTTAGGTTAAAAAAATAAATTTATGTAAATATCTGTATTTTACATATTTTTTGCAGTAAATAATTGAAAAATAAAATTAGAAGTAATAAAAATTAAAATTAAATTATTAAAAAGTTGAAAATTCAGTTATCAATCTGTTAAATCTGTCAAGAATAAAAATCCTTAATCGAAAAGTGCTAAGGTTTAATAATTTTTTTTTTGATTAAGTCTCCTAATTAAATTAGAAAAAATATTAAAATATGCGTAAGACATCGATGCTTTACATAGATAGTTTTCGGAACTGCTGACATTATTTGATTATTTGCAAAAAATTAAAATGAACAGTTTGCATGCTAGCTTGACATATTTTCCATAAGACTACATGTAAAAGTTTATTTTAATTTTTAACTTTATAAATCTCCTAATGATTTTTGATTTTTTACAGAAAATTGTGTCATAAAAATCTATTAAAAAAACTTTATTTCAGATGTTTTTCATTATCTTCGTAAAACGGCTCAACCCCCTTAAGAAGCATGCATTTTACAATCGGTCTAGTCAGTTTATAAAAGGTCTAGTAAATTTATATACAGCCTTAACTGCACCTAGATCGTATATTAATTTAATATTTGGACCATGTTGAATTTAAATACTGCTTGAATGTCTGGATTTTTGGATGGGTTTAACCACCGTTATTTCATCGTTTTAAGTTTTCACATTTTGTTGAATGCCGTCATTTTTAGGGTTCCGTGTCCGAAGTGTACCCAACGGGACCCTATTACTAAGCCACCGCTGTACCTCCATCCGTCCGTCTGTCTGTCAGCGGGCTGTATCTCATGAACCGTAATAGATAGAAAGTTGAAATTTTCACAGAGTGTGTGAATTTAACTTGCCGCCAACAAATAATGAAAAACCAAGATGGCGAATTTCAAAATGGCCGCCATGCAAATTACAAAAAATCTTCGATTAAGCTGATGTTAATCATGCGTGTTCAGTACTATTAACAATATACGAAAATGAAAGAATTAAAAATGGCGAATTTCAAAATGGCCGCCTCACCAATTTAAGAAAAATTCTCCGATTTAGCTTATTAAAATTACATGAGAATGTAAAATAAAACTAAGACGGTAAATTTCAAAATGGTCGCCATGCAAGTTAACAAAAAATAAACCGATTAAGTTGTTTTTTGTCGTCCGTGTAAAAAGTAGGTACATAGTTGGTAGGTATATCCTGCACGATGGTACGGAACCTTTCGTGTGCGAGTCCGACTCGCACTTGACCGGCTTTTTTATCACTGATTGTCATATTTCATAATACAACATGAATTTCAAAAAGTTATTGAGTGAAAACAAGACTGGAAAATTTCTTGAAGATATCAGAATTGATTATGCCGTTGTATCATCCGGTATATTATGTTAATACCTATATAGAGAACCGTACGTTCAATAATTTAAGTACTTAACGTGGTTTATGTTGTAATTTGTTCACTGAACAATAATTTCTTTTGTAGCAACTTAGAACAAAGAAATTAGTTTCTATTAATTATTAAAATTTGGTTCACTCGTCGCGTCAAAAGGCATGTCACACTGTCAAAGCAACTAGTAGTGTAATAATATTCAGACTGCGTCGAATTCTTGTTACAAAATGCACTTTTTTCAAAAAGCTCACACGTTGCAATATTTGTTTTGTCACCTCGCGGCTTTAGAATTTACCGACGATAATTTGAAAATTAAAAATGTAAAGTATTATATGCTGAAATCGTATTTTTTAGCGGTTGACCTTTTTTCGGTAACATTTTTGTCTTTATGTTTCGTTGGATTTTTTTATTTGGAAGATTACAAGCTTAAAATAATTAATTCTACAACGTTTTTTATAAATTTAGAAGCGATTGTTGACGTTATTTGTATAAAAATATATAAAACAAAATGTGAAGAAATTGTGAATTTGTTGAATGAAATTGTGCAAGAAAATTTTGATGAAGATGCTAAGATTACCACACATTCTTTAAACAATTATAAAAGAAAGCACAGTTTTTATAGCAAAGTTGGCAAATTTGGATTTGTTAGTTCGTTGCTTGCATGTTTGGTTTTTTTCGGTAGTCATTACGTGTACAATACACTTTCTGGAAAACGACCCCCAGTACTTTATATATGGTATCCATTCGACAAAACTGCATTATTCTATTTCGAATTATCAATGATTATAGAATTTACTGCAACCGTTTATTCTTGCGTGAGAATTTTAGCCATTCAGAATATGACACTTTGTTTGACGACTGTAATTTCCACTCAATATCAGATCCTCGACAGAATGTTAAAAGACATTTGCGATAGATTCAATAAAAATGATCTAAATGCTGAGAAAAAACTGAAAAAATGGTTGACACTGAGTGACAAACTGGAAAGGTATGATTGTTCAAAAATAATTAAGGAGGTAATATTGCCCATTGTTTATTGTGATTTTTTTTAGATTGGTTCATATGCTGAAAAACTTTACTGCGCAAATTTTAAATATACAAATTAGCCATTGTGTACTAGTTACTTCTACAATGGTATACATATCATTCTTTGTAAGTACTAGATATAGAGTAGAAGTAATATGAAATAATACACTATTTAATACTTTACCAACACAAAACCAAAACTAAAATACTTAACATAATATTTAGAAATAACTTTAAAGAATAGCTTCTGTTGCTACATTGTTGAAACACCCATTGTTACATGTCTATATTAGAAAAATTTATTTCTTAAACAATGTCACCATCGGGATACGAACCCCGAATCTTTCCACTATCGCGGCGGACTGAGTAACAATGGGTGTTTCAACAATGTAGCAAAAGAAGCTTTTCTTTAAAGTTATTAAATAGTAGTACGCACTATACCGTATTAAAATTCACATTATTTAGAAATATTTAGAAAAACGGTTTAATTCTTTTAGCACTGTATGTTAAGTTTTTCGAAAATTTTAACGGTGGCCGCCATTATTAAGTTATACTTTTTAATAATTTATAGGTTTTCAAAAAATTGTCGGAGGTGGTTCCGGTTCTTTTTGTAGGATTCAATAAATTCATACTATTATATTTGCAATGCTACGCAATTGATAATTTATCAAGCTCAGTAAGTAAACATTTTATTTACATACAATAAATATAAATGTATTTTTAAAATGAAATACCATAAAAGTTTAGAAAAATATGCAACATCCAAAAACAGCATTAATTAAGTTGAAACTTTGACACTATTCATCTCAAAACGATGTTTTTGGATGTTTTACATCCAGTTCTTAATTTTGATAACTTTACCGTAACTTGGACAACCCTTAAAATAAAGATTTTATATTTTAGAGAAATCAAATTTTTAGAACCGCCTTCACAGATGCATGGACGAAACATTCTTCACAATTGGGAAAAAGTTTTCTTTTTATAATGAAAAATTTTAGACATTTTAATGGTGTGAAAACTTTCAACATATTGCAAATTTCGTCCGGTTTATTCATAAAAGTTAGTAAAAACGAATTTAAGTCTGCAATCTGTACAAAGTGCAGCTCAATAATATTAATTTAAACGAATTATCTGTCTGCACTTCTGTGTTCTCCGAAGTAGTTATCAATGGAGTCGTTCTGCAATTTTGTTTGCTGTGATTTACTTTATACGCTAGGAAAGTATCTTTGACACGCGACCTTCGCACCATCTCGTGTTTGATTTTTTCAAAAGTGGTTCACCCAAAACTTACATAGAAATTATAAATTACAAAAAAATATTCACGCAAAATGTCAGTAAAAAAACTACGTAAATGATATACATTTTTAATTTCTAAATTTTTTAAATCTTATTTTTGTTAACAAAATAACAATTATGATATTTTTCATGTATTTAATAATGATTACAGACGTAAAATAAAATTTAATTACCCTTGACGACGTACTGCTGCAGTCCATTTTTTTCCTCTCTAATTCATAAGAAAATCCAGGAAAACGGTGGAATTGTAATTCTGGAACTTTAGATGGTGTATCTTTACAATCAACAGCACAGCACTTCCGTTTTGATAGCTTTTCCCCATTTTATTCGGCAATTAATCCTTATTAAAATGCACGAATAACATATGACACTAATAAGGTTTTGACTGAACCATATTTAAAAAAAAAATACGAGAGGACGCATAAGTCACCTGTCAAAAGATACTTTCCTAGCGTATAGATATATTATGAGACAATGCTTTTAAGACTTTTTGAATGTTTTTTTTTTTTTATATAATAAAAGAATACGGCCAAGTGCGTATTAGATTTCCGTAGTCATTTTCATGAAGATCAATTTTAGTTATTTCTAAATTTTGCATAAAACATTTTGTCTGCAGTGGTCGTTATAAGTTTCATTGAAAGTACCTGTTAACTAAAGGCGACATTCGGGAATTTTTTTTAATAGGGGTCGCTTGGAAAACGATTTTAAGAGCAAATGTATGCAAAACAAAATTTATATAACTAATATATGAAGCAGCAAATCAATACATGTTCACTGCACCAGAAACTGTTCTGACATGAGTGTCTTTTGTTTATACAAAAGGCACTTTTATTTGTTCTTATGAACAACGAGTTATTCAATGGTCTCAACTTTTGGGCACTCAAATTCTATAATCATCTTTCAGACAGTATAAAGGCCTTACCGTTGAACATTTTCAAAAACGAAATTAAAAATTTGCTGCTGCAGAATATGTATTCGTACAATTTCACCGATTTCTTATATAACAATGTGTAAAACTATCCCATTTTTGTGTACCTAATTACTTTGACGTTTTTTATACCAATATTGGTCACTAAATAAATGTAAAAAAAAATCTCGTGTACAAAAAGTAAAAATCAAAATGTATTAAAACATTTTTGTTGCATTTAAGGAGATCTATCTAAAGGCAGTACATAAATTTCGTAACACATTTATGAAGCACTTTTTATACCTTCCTCTCTCCCCCCTTTCCGTGATAACTTGTAACAAATTATCAGATATGAATAATTTATTATACAACATAGGTAGATAATTTTTGCAACATAAAAACTTAAAACGGTGTATAAAGTATTGATGCTAAATATACACGTAATAGATTGCGTGATTTCACCTTCCCCTTAAAGTGCGGTACGAAAATTATGGATGGCCCTTAAACAATTTGGCTATTTTTGGAAAACAGAAGAGTGTGACAGATAAGTTTTTTTTTTTAATTTAACTAAAATGGAATGACAAATTATTTTTTTTTTAATGCATACCTATTTCTTTATTAGTTTTATTTTTACGGATTCTTCCATTTTTTCCAGATTAATACTATATTTACTTCCATTACGGTTGTGTTTTTATTTTTAGGTATTGCGAATTTTTTATGCAGTTGTGACACTACTTTTGCAGATGGAAAGGACCTGATTTTTTAATAATCGTGTTATAGTAATTTAAGAATAAGTTTTAAACTTTAATATAATAATGTTTTTCAATATATATTTGTTTAGATATTTATTTAATTATGTTTTTACCTTAAACCAAAAATGGAATTTATTGTACTATAATAGTTTTTAATAATTGTTATCTGTGACAAATATTCCAGTCAAAAACAACTTTAAAAATACACAACAATCTACCAGCTAAAATATCCCTGCCTCGTTTCAAGGAAGTTCTAAAGAATGAACTGATAAGCAAAGAATTTTACAAACTAGATGATTTTATAGTGTAAACAGTAGTAAAAGACATGTTACAAACTTATTGTCAATTGTAACGAAATATAGTATTACTAGAGTGACCTGTGCTAATTATTCGCACTAAATAAGTATAATAATTATCACTTTACAAAATTATTTTTTAAATATGATTGCAGGTATTCAATTCGTTTCTAATTTTGTACACTGCTTATAACGTTCTTCTTTTTGTTGTATTACAAGCTCAGATGACAGATCGAAGAAATATTTTACTAAAATTGTCATATAGAGGCGCAAGTAGCAAAAGCGTTGAGCTAAGCCGTCAGATGGCATCATGCAGCATTGCTGTGACGTTGTTCAGCGTTGCTCGCTGTTTCAAAATTAAAGCCGTCAGATGGCAGTATGCAGTATTGTGTCTGTTGTATTACAATATGAAGGTCAGATGACAGATCGAAGTGTTGGCGTTGTTTCAAAATTAAAGCCGTCAGTTGACCATGCTGGGAAGTTAGTCGTGTGGACCTCAAGGGTCCCAATAAACGACCCCACCTCACGGCTTATTTAGATCTGACTCGTTAATTAAGATAGATATTACGATTTTTCACTCCATACCTGGTTACGGTTAAAATGGTATTTTCAATAATTTAAGTAGCTATCTCAATTTATATCATAATTTATGCATTTTATAATGACTATCATTTTTCTGCATTAAGTCGGAATAAAAAAAATAGTTTATATTTATTATTAAAATTTAAATCGTTATAAAAGGCATGTTAAAGTGCAGTTTTACGAATAGTGTAATATCTCTTACAAAATGCAGTTTTTTCAAAAAACCCACGCGCTGCAATATTTGCTTTGTACCATGGCGGCTTTAGAATTCACTGACGATAGTTTAAAAACACGAAACGTAAAGTATTATATGCTGAAATCATATTTTTTAGCGGTTGACCTTTTTTCGGTAACATTTTTGTCTTTATGTTTTGTTGGATTTTTTTATTTGGAAGATTATAAGCTTCAAATATTTAATTCCACGACGTTTTTTATAAATTTGGAAGCGCTTGCGAACGTTATTTGTATAAAAATATATAAAACAAAATGTGAAGAAATTGTGAATTTGTTGAATGAAATTGTGGAAGAAAATTTTGATGAAGATGATGAGATTACCGTTTATTCTCTAAACAATTATAAAAGACTGCACAGTTTCTATAGTAAAGTTGGCAAGTTTGGATTTATTAGTTCGTTAGTTGCAGGTTTAATCTTTTTCGGTAGCCATTTTGTTTCTGGAAAACGACACCCAGTACTCTATATATGGTATCCATTCGACAAAACTGCGCCGTTTTATTTCGAATTATCGATGATTATAGAATTTATTGCAACATTTTATTCTTGTGTGAGAATTTTAGCCATTCAGAATATGACACTTTGTTTGACGACTGCAATTTCCACTCAATATCAGATCCTCGACGGAATGTTGGAAGACATTTGCGATCGATTCAATAAAAATGATCTAAATGCTGAGATAAAACTCAAAAAATGGTTGACACAGAGTAACAAACTGGAAAGGTAAGATTGTTCAAAAATAATTATGGGGCAAATACTGCTTTTTATCTCTATCTACACCCTTGAGTTAAACAAGCTTTCTTCTAGCATTTCATCAAACTTAGAACCTACAAGTCGCCACTGCTAAAAGGTCCGAACCGAACGGAATCCTACTGTTCTCGGTTTTCAGTCTGTCTGTCTATCCATCTATTAGCTTTGTAGTTACAAAAATATTACAATAATGAAATTTAGATACGTTTACCTATGCATTTTGTCAGCAAATCAGAACTGTTGCAGAAATTGGAAGAAATAACTACTCATTATTTATTGTGACTTTTTTTTAGATTGGTTATTTTATTGACGAACTTTATTGCGCAAATTTTAAATATACAAATTAGTCATTGTGTAATAGTGACTTCTACAATGGTATACATATCATTCTTCGTAAGTACCAGAAATACTCGTAGAGTAAAAGTTATATGAAATAATATAGTGTACGCTTTCATTTAACCTTAAATTATACTAAAGCGGCCCATAGACGCTCAATATTATTGTGCAATGTGGGTTGCACAATATTTTGACGGCGGCCCCTAGACGGTCAATATTATTGTACAATATTTTGGTTTGTGCAAAAAAAATGTACCAGTTCTCACTCACTCAAGTTTGACTCTATGTATATGGTTGAAAATGACTAGGTCCTATGCAAAAAATCATGCTGAATCGAATGAGCGTATCTAGAAGTTTGTAGCTATTGTAGTTTTCAAATTATAGCGTTTTTAATTTTTTCAAGAAAAATTTATACAAACGCGGCTAACTCCTAAACCAAAGGAGATACAGAGCTGCGCCTGTACTCATTGGATTCAGCGAGTCAAAATCTACCGAGTAACCTTAATATCGACCCGTTCTGGGAGACTTCGATTTTGAAAATTTTTACTGGGGGGCGCCGACGATTAATTTTTCATTTTAAATAAAGTGCAGTATCAACCGGAAATTTATATAATACGTATGTGCATCGTGTATGAGTTTTTTAAATTCGTTGCTCAGCGTTGAATTTAGAAAAAAAAACAGTTTAACGCTTTTAAAAAAATTCTTTGAAAAAATAGTAATTTATTTATATGGTGACCGCCATTATAAAGTTATTTTTTTTATTATTTGTAGGTTTTTAAAAGTTTGTCAGAAGCGATTCCGGTTCTTTTTGTAGGATTAAATAAATTTATACTATTATATTTGCAATGCTATACGATTGACAATTTATCAAGTTCTGTAAGTAAACATTTAATTTACATAAATTATTATTGTTAAAACCATATTTCATGGAAGTTAAAAAATATGCAACAACCAGAAATAACACTAATCATTATTATTCTGGACTTTTTTCATGTAGTTCTTGATTTTGATAATTTTACCGTAATTTGGACAGATCTTAAAATAAAGATTTTATATTTTAGAGAAATCAAATATTTAGAACCACCTTCACAGATGTATGGACGAAACATTCTTCACAATTGGGAAAAAGTTTTCTATTTATAATGAAAAATTTTGGAAATTTTAATGGTGTAAAAACGTTCAACGTATTACAAGTCTCTTCTGATTTATTTATAAAAGTTAGTAAAAACGAAATGAAGTCTACAATTTGTATAGAGTGCAGTTTAATAATATTAATAAAAACGAATTATCCGTCTGCACTTCTGTGTTTTTGAAAGTATTTATCAATTCATCCTACATTTTTTTTTTGTTGACATTTGTGTCTATATTTTTAGGTATTGAGATTTTTTTATGCAGTTGTCACACTACTTTTACAAATGGAAAGAACCTAATTTTTTTTAATAAACGTGTTATAGTAATTTAAATAAAAGTAGCTATTTGTTTGATTTAAGTACACTATAATAAATATTGCACAGTGATGCTTACAATTATCCTAGTTTAAATTTTCCGGTAAATATTGTAACATATTTAAATGTAAGAAAAATATATTAAAGAATTTTTTGAAAAATATTTCTCAGGTCTAATTTGTTAAATACCCACATTTTTAATATTTAGTGTTGATCATACTGGGGAAGTTGGTGCTGTGGACCTCAAAGATCGCAATAAACGACCCACCTCACGTCTTGTATTTTACTAGCGGTCCCGCCCGGTTGGGGGGAGGGACATAAATTCGCACGTTCATCTTCGTTTACCTAGATGAATGTTGTGTCCAAATTTCATGATGATAGGAGTTACCGTTCAAAAGTTTTTGTCTGACGGACAAATTTTGAGTTACATTTTGCAACATTTTTCATTGATGCTCCGCTCCTATTGGTCGTAGCGTGATAATATTATATAGCCTATAGCCTTCCTCGATAAATGGGCTATCCAACAAACAATACATTTTTCAATTCGAACCAGTAGTTCCTGAGATTAGCACGTTCAACCAAACAAACAAACTCTTCAGCTCTATATATTAGTATAGATATCTGAATCGTTAATTAATAATACATGGTTATAATTAAAATCGTATTTTCAATAATTTAAGTAGCTAACTTAGTTTATATTTTAACTTATGCGCTGTATAATAATTATCATTTTTCTTCATTGTTCTGTAGCAAGTTGGAATAAAGTTATTATTTCAAATTAATTATTAAAATTTAGTTCACTATAAAAGGCATGTTAAAGTGCAGTTTAACGAATAGTGTAACATATATCTTACAAAATGCAGTTTTTTCAAAAAGCTCACGCGCTGCAATATTTGCTTTGTAACATGGCGGCTTTAGAATTTACTGAAGATAATTTAAAAATAAAAAATGTAAAGTATTATATGCTGAAATCATATTTTTTAGCGGTTGACCTTTTTTCGGTAACATTTTTGTTTTTATGTTTCGTTGGTTTTTTTTATTTGGAAGATTATAAGCTGCAAATATTTAACTCCACAACATTTTTCATCCATTTAGAAACAATTGTTAACGTTGTTTGTATAAAAATATATAAAAAGAAGTGTGAAGAAATTGTGAATTTGTTGAATGAAATTGTGGAAGAAAATTTCGATGAAGATGATGAGATTACCGTTAATTTTTTAAACAATTATAAAAGACGGCACAGTTTTTATAGTAAAGTTGGTAAATTTGGATTCATAAGTTCGTTAGTTGCATGTTTGATCTTTTTCGGTGGTCATTATATTTACAATATACTTTCTGGAAAACGACAACCAGTACTCTATATATGGTATCCATTCGACAAAACTGCACCGTTATTTTTCGAATTATCGATGATTATAGAATTTACTGCAACATTTTATTCTTGCGTGAGAACTTTAGCCATTCAGAATATGACACTTTGTTTGACGACTGTAATTTCCATTCAATACCAAATCTTCGATGGAATGTTAAAAGACATTTGCGATAGATTCAATAAAAATGATCTAAATGCTGAGATAAAACTAAAAAAATGGATAACACAGAATAGCGAACTGGAAAGGTATGTTTGTACAAAATTAAGTAGATTCAGGACTAAAAATTACCTATTGAAAACGGTGATATGAGCGATAAAAATATATATCTATTTCAAATAAATAAAATTATCGACCAATTTTTTTCAGACTATATATTGACAAAAATAATGAAATTATAAATCAATATTTCACTGGATATGACGTTTCGATCCGGATCTTCTTCAGAAATAATCTAAAAAATATAAAAATTAACTAGTATATCTACTTATTTTCTAATAGAATGGAGTTTGAATTATCGAAATATTAATGAAAAATTAATAACAAACAATTTTTTAATAAGTAGTCATGGATTTCTATGTACCTAAAAAGAAAGAAAAATTCATTAAAAACAAAATATTATTTCAAAATAATATCATAACTGTTACTTAAATTTTCCGTATCTAATTGAGCATTAAGAGAATTTTTATTAGGTTTTATATGTAAAATTTCCGAAATACCTTTTTTAAAGAAATATTTTGTTTCATTATCTAAAATTTGTATATATATCCCAATTAATTTTGTCGTCGTTTTCGAATTTGTGTTTAGTTACGACATTATGCTTATCGGGGAGTAATTTATGATTGTATTGGTGCTCTTTTATTCTTGTATTAAGAGCTCTTTTAGTTTGCCCAATATAATTCATATCATAATTTGATTTATAATTTTATTTTTTTTGTCAATATATAGTTTGAAAAAAATTGGTCGATAATTTTATTTATTTGAAAGATTTGAATATATATATTACTCTTAACCTACTGTAAATTTCTTTTTAGATTGGTTCACTTGCTGAAAAGTTTTATTACTCAAATTTTAAATATCAAAATTAGCTTTTCTGTTATTGTCGCCTCTATAATGGTTTACTTAATTTTTTATGTAAGTGTTTTTTTTTTTTTAATTTATTGCAACTTTCTGTATACAGTATGTTCACTTATATTGGTAACTGTGAATTATTCTTGTATCATACTAGACGAAAAAAGTTTGAATACTTTTTATTCAACTCGAAATTACTAACAGAAACTGGTGAGGTATTATTTCATTCTTAGCACGAAGTGTACATGCATTTTTTTACATTTTTGAAATCTCCATTTCTTCTCTATAAATTTATATAAAATTTTCATCACGTTACATAAGAAAATATTCGAGAAAAACGTTTTGAATTTATTAATTAAATACACAGTAATAATTATTTTTCATTGCATTCCACACATGTGTAAGTATTAATATTAATAATTATTACTGTCTGTTTAATTAATAAATTGATACCGTTTTTCTCAAATATTTTCTTATGTAACCTTATGGATATTTTATATGAACTTATAGAGACAAAAATAGAGCCCACGAGCCGCCTAGCTCTATCCAGTCCCTAACCTTTAGCCTCCCAGCCCTCAACCCACAGCTCCTGGCTACTAGCTCCAAACTTTAACATCCAACCCTAGCTCCAACCAAAGGGTTTCAGGCTTTTAAATTGAAATTTCTAATAATAATAAATTTATAGGTTCTTCAAGGAATGTCGGAGGTGATCCCTGCTTCTTTTATAATTTGCAATGAGTTTATGCAATTATATTTGCAATGTTATGCAATTGATAATTTATCAAGTTCTGTAAGTAAACATTTTATTCAAATGTTTTACTGATTTTACAGTTATATGAATGTCCCTTAAAATAAATATTTAATGTTTCAGAGAAGTGAAATATTTAGAACAGCCTTCTCAGATTGTTGGATGAAACATTCTTCACAATTGGGAAAGAATTTTCTCTTTATAATGAAAAATTTTAGAAATTTTGATAGTGTGAAAACTTTTAATACATACGAAGTATCTTCTGGTTTCTTCATAAATGTGAGTGAAGAATGAATCGTGATTTAGTATCCAAAATCGTTTTTTTTTAAGTGAAAACTTCTTTAGCGGCGTTGTACACTTTTTTTGAATGGGTAAAAAATGTTAAACTCGCGTCAGGAAAAGTAAGAACTGAGTGAGACTCTCTAAGTGATAGTAATTGCCAGATACTTTTTATACAACGTTAGACATCTAGCGCTAAAATATCGTACATAAAAATGCAATCTATGATACAAACCATTTTATTTTTTATACAACGTTAGACATCTAGCGTTGAAATATCGTACATAAAAATGCAATCTATGATACAAACCATCTTATTTACAAGTGTTGCCAATAAATAAACAATGCTTCTAAATGCAAAAAATTAAGACGTTAATATTCAAGTTTTCACTTCTGCCGGCACTCCCGGAGTGCAACCCGACTTTTTTTTAATTTAATACATTGATTCCTCAAATTTTAATACGAAGGATTTTCTGTCCAACTTGGAGAACCAATGCTAAGGCAAGAGATTATACTATATTATTTAGTTACTTTGGGTATATATAGAAGGGAGAGACTGAAAAGTAATTTTCTCTTTGTTACAAACTTGACAAATTATATTTTTGAAAAAAAAATTCTTTATTCGATTTTCATGTTATTTTTAGGTACTGCGAGTTTTTTATTCAATGGTTACGTTGCTTTTGAACATGGAAACGACCTAATTTTTATTGATAAACTCGTTGTAGTCGTTCAAAAATAGCTTTTAAAACTTTCATATAACACTTTTCTGCAATTCATTTTATGAATTTCTGCTTTATAATCTGCTTTTATAGATATCTGTTTGATTTACGTAGACCAAAGTTGTGTGTTTATGATTTGCAGTGTTTTTTTTTTTTTGTTTTATTTTTGTTTACTTATACAGTACGTAAACGCGTAAGGTGCACATAGGGAAATTAGCATTGGGAAAAAATACTTGGATCAGAGTTAGCCATAAATGCATTAATTGTTATTTTTATTGAATTATCGTGGTAATCTTGAGGATTTCTATTTTATTTTTATTTTACTTGGCTTTTTTTAATAATAAAAAGCTCTTATAAATCATTATTTTAATTTTTTTTGTACAAAAATAAAACCAAAAAAACAACTCCATCTGTTTGGAAACATTTCATTCAAAAATTGTCTGACTGGTATGACATATGCGCGTTGGTAAATCAGTGACCCAAATGTCTTTAGGATCAACACGAATAGGCGGAGATATTTGATCTCGCACCATATTTAAGTATTTTTGGGAATTTAATGTCCCATTAATAAAAAAAAGTCCGATTATGTTGTAATCATTTGAATATTTTCTTCGGTAGTATACACATTCATTTTGCAAAAGAATATTATCTGTCAAATTGAAAAACAAGATTTCAAGGTTCACTCTGATCCAGTCATTTTTTCCCAATGTTAATTTCCCTATGTGCACCTTACGTGTTTACATACTGTATAGTGTCTTCTAAGGTAAACTTAACTATCCGTAAACTGTAATTTCATAATGCAAGTGAATTTATATTGTGATCATTTATTATTATCAAACAAATATTTCTTTTTAGAGAGTACCTATGTTTCGCTTTATAACTAGCTAATTTTTTTATTGTACTTGCAAAACAAATATAAATTTACTGTTTTTTGTCCGAACTTAGTTCTTTTTTTCTTACATATGTGTATATAAGTAACGTTAACATTTTAAAGCAAGAAACACATGTTACAAAAATCCATATAAATTAATCAACACTATAAGCAAGACAGTGTTGTAGTGAAATAGCACATTTGGCGCTGAGGTCAGCTGGAGAGACCACAAAACCTGAAACAGTTGTAGCAAAAACGTCAACAATGCAGTAGCGCATAGAGTAAAATAATGGTATAACCGAGGAACGAACCCTTCGTCATTGTATACAAACTGTTCAAGAAATAATGACGATAGTTTTGAGGAGATTCTTATAAAAACTAGTTATATAAGTTTTACTAGTGTGACCTGTGCGAATTATTCGCACTAAATAAGTATAATAATTATCACTTTACAAAATTATTTTTTAAATATGATTGCAGGTATTCAATTCGTTTCTAATTTTGCACACTGCTTATAACGTTCTTCTTTTTGTTGTATTACAATATGAAATATATGAAATATTTTACTAAAATTGTCATATAGAGGCGCAAGTAGCAAAAGCGTTGAGCTAAGCCGTCAGATGCGTCATGCAGCATTGCTGTGACGTTGTTCAGCGTTGCTCGCTGTTTCAAAATTAAAGCTGTCAGATGGCAGTATGCAGTATTGTGTCTGTTGTAATACAATATGAAGGTCAGATGACAGATCGAAGTGTTGACGTTGCTTCAAAATTAAAGCCGTCAGATGGCAGACGTTGTTCAGCGTTGCTGTATTTTAATAAATTTACAAAAAAACAAGAGCAATAATAAATTTTTTAATTATCGATGTCAGTAGAGCATGCAATTATCTGTAAAATTGTATAATTTATGTGGAGAAATTGTGAGGTTATTTCTAAAAAGGGAGGCAAACATCTTTAACCTTAGCGTATTAATATATATGATTTCTTTATCTAATATCTATGCTATTTATGTAAAATAAATGTTTTCATAAGATATTCATTCAAAACTTATAAAAATATGTATTTATAAGTTTTGAATAAATATCGTATGAAAACATTTTACATAAATAGCATAGATATTGTTTAAAGGGTTAGGGATAGTCAAGATTTAAAAAAAATGATTTCTTTTTTTGCATTTTCTTGTAGTATGATGTTTTGAAAATATTCCCTGAAAATTTCAAGTGAATTGAATAAATAGTTTCCGAGATAATTATTATATGGCCTAGGATTAGCTAACTCGGTATAGGTAATAGACCGGCAGCTCGTGACAGATTTTATCGACCAATCGTATCACGTATATGCCCTTCGAGTTGATGATTATATAGAAGGTTTAACTAAAAAATGGATCTAAGCAAGATCGTGTGAGCGGGACATGTAGCGTGCAATGTCATCTGAAATCGCAAAAAAAAATGATAATTTTTAATCAATCGAATCACGTATGCCATTTATGCCTTGATAAAATTTATAAAAAATAAATCCAGCGGACAAGCATCGGCATACGTGTAGGTCGGGTCCCTGTGGTTTTAAAATAATAATGGTGTATTTCCAATGGATATTTTGCACATCGAGTTATCGTATTTTTATTCAAAATTTCACATGGAATATGCTTTCAAAAACTTCGGCGCTTGTTTAGAAACTCCGTGTATATTTCATCTAGTGATCGCGGTAGAAGGGTTGTCTGTGGCGCAATGGTCGCGGGGAGGGGGGAGTAAAAGCCACGGAGGACCTCGTCATACTAAACTGTCACCAGAGAATAGCGCGAGGCACTCCTGATGTATAATACGCGATATATTATGACATACAAACTATGCCACACTAAATCATATCTCTAGAAAGTTAAGTGACACGTACAGGACCGTAATCGTTAGAAATGTTTCTATAGTCAACAAACTTGTTGAACTAAAGAGCGCGCTTGTATATTTCATCAAAAGAATTAATTGGTCAGATTTTACGAAATCAAAAATCATTTATTTTCAAATTCATGTAAAATAAAAATCGTAGAAATTTTGATGTGAAACATCTATTGGCGCGCCTTGGCAGTAAAACGTCACGGCAGGTCACGGCACGACGCTCTCCCACTCTACGCCACCGCTCTCGACTCCCTCGCGTGTGCGTGTATAATACGCGCTACGAATCTAAAAGGCTCGTAAGTTAAATGTTAATGCGGGCTTGCGCTTGTACAGTCTGTTGAAAAACTACAAACTCGCAACTCAACAAAACTAAAATAACAATAACAACTTGACAATCGCGTACTCGAATGTACTTTAAAGCAGGAAAGCGACAAGTCACAAAGGCAACTAGCGATCACGGCCAATCATCGACGAGCGCACGTTCCGTGCAGGTAGCTGGGAGGTGGTGGGAGTCTCAACGGCTCTAAAATGTACCTTTGCGACTTTCCGAACCTTTTTAGATCCGTGGCGCGCATTATACCTATTCACGGGATGACCGTTTTTCGTCAATTATGCGAGTAGGTATTTAGTTGTCGGTTCGGTCCCTTCCCCCTGGCGGAGTATCGGTGAACCCGCAGCGTCAGCGTGACGGCGACGTAGGACGTAAATTTGATCCATTAGTTATTCCTGCAATGTGCATACGTTGCGCTATACAAACTGTGGATACATTAGCTGTACATATTATGATGACGTGTTCAAACAGCGAAGCTAACTATTTAGAACTTGGAAATCGTACGATGTGTATAATACGCGCCACGGATCTAAAAGGTTAGGAAGTTAGTCACAAAGGCACATTTTAGAGCCGTTGAGACTCCCACCACCTCCCAGCTACCTGAACGGAACGTGCGCTCGTCGGTGATTGGCCGTGATCGCTCGTTGCCTTTGTCACTTGTCGGTTTCCTGCTTTAAAGTACAGTCGAGTACGCTATTGTCAAGTTGTTATTGCTAGTTTAGTTTTATTAAGTTGCGAGTTTGTAGTTTTTCAACAGACGGTACAAGCGCAAGCCAGCATCCGCATCTAACTTCCAAGCCTTTTAAATTCGTGGCAGGTATTATACTGGTCTGATTATTTTTGAAGCTATAACTAACAATGATTTCTCTAATTATTTATTTTGTAATCAATTTTTAATCGATTTGTAAAAGTATAAAAATTTATACTAGTGAAAGTAACGAATTAATAAAGATTTAAAAAAATCTGTAATCAAAGAATTGTTGATGTCAGATAACAATAAATGGTCACTTATAAAATTAGTGAATATTTATATTCACTTATATAATTATTGAATTTTTATGTTCACTTATATAATTAGTGAATTTTCATATTCACTTATATAATTAGTGAATTTTTATATTCACTTACATAATTAGTGAATTTTTATATTCACTTATATAATTAGTGATTTTTTATATTCACTTATATAATTAATGAATTTTTATATTCACTTATATAATTAGTGATTTTTTATATTCACTAATTCCTATTGTGAGTATTCACTACTTCTGCGTGGTACGATTCTAGCATTGACAAATAGTGTATATGCACTTGTGATTAGTGAAATCTAAGATCATTGTCAAACAAATTTTTCTGACAGCGCGTTCTGAAATCGTGTTCCCGTTATAATGTGAGCATATGAAATTGATTGTTTTGTAAACCAGGCTTAACACTGCAGTCCGTTTACGGAAAGGGAAAGTATAGCTATACGTACGTACACACGTAGTATATCAGTAAAGAGCAATACAACAGAACTGCAGCGTTGAGCATAGATTGTAACGGCGAACATAACATTGTTGTGCGGTGCGGTTATGTGTTAACTGGAACATTTGTCTTGGTCACATTAGCACGGCGCCAAGTGTCGCTCTTGCGTGAGGTGTCGCCATGTCGCTCTCGGTTTCGCCTCTTTAAAGCTCCGCTTGCACGTACACTTATACGTAAAGCAACCAGTTCCTACTTGCACCGAAAATAATGAAATACTTTTTTTTCAATGATTTACAATATATATGTTACGCTCAAAGATCGAAACCGCTCAGTAAAACATCCACATCGCGAAATTCGTGTTATGGCTCTAATAAAAACGCGCACGACGCGTTGTGGCAATCACAGAAAGACCAAATAGCGAAATTCGTGTCGTGGCTGACATGCTATTCGATCTCAACGCGTTGTGGCAATGAAGAAAAGCCATGACGCGTTCTGAGCATTCATTGTTTTAACCATATCACGACGGACAGAATCAGAACTATGATTTTAAGGGTATACACAGAGAAAAGGTTACCGGTATCAATATCCAGTACCAAGATATCCAGTACCAAGATATAAATAATGATTAATATTTTGTGTTCAGTAATTTATTACTTAATACGTTGATTTTTTTAAATATAAAATAATCTCAATAAATAACAAATATCAGGGCCGTACCCAGGGGGGGGATTCTTTATTTTGTATTCAATTTTTAATAGATTTGTAAAATTACTAGTGGAAGTGACGAATGAAAGATTTTAAAAATTTGTAATCAAAAAATTGTGGATGCTACAGATGAAATTTAATGGTCACTTATATAATTAGTGAATTTTTATATTCACTAATTCATATTGTGAGTATTCACTAATTCTGCGTGGTACGATTCTAGAGTATTGACAAATAGTGAATATACTGTAATTAGAGCAAAATCACTTATTCATGTTTAGAGACTATACAGAATGTTAAAAAAGTCCCCGGAATAACTCTTTTACTTTGCCTCGAATAAAAAAATGTTTGGGACAAAAGGTGTTTGATTTTGAAGGAAGGATCGTTCGCCAACAAAACCATACCTTCACCTCCTCGCAGGGGTTAGGGGTAACTTGAAAATTTCAAATGGCAACCTCTATTTTTCATTAGCTTAATGACTTCTCCGATGAAAAATAAACATCTTTTGTCCGAAACTTTCTTTTGTTCGCGCTAATCGGTCCCCACTAATCAGCTTCGAACATCAGATTACCTCTTTCTATTGGTATAGATAATAAGAGCAGACCCAAATATTGTTGGAAGTTGGTGACTTATAATAAATTAAAAAAGAATAGATACGCGATGAAATGAAATTGAACAGTATTTATCAATAACGAGGTGACATAAAACCATTGACCAGTTTACCCTCCATAATATCGCAGTGTATACGCACAGTGACTTTCTATAGGGGTGAATATGTTTTTAAACTCATCCAACTGGAAAAAAGTTTTTTTAGCCAGCAGGAATAACGTTGTTGATATCAGGAATATCCGTCTCGTTGACGTTGCTTGATACAGTTTATGTACGTTTACTCCTGCTAGTACCAGAAACACTCCTGCTGTACCCGTGATTGATAAGTGAAGGGAAATGCGATGATGATAGCACAAAATGTTATCTGACTTGCCAGAATATTACAAGTAATATGATTGATAATTTGCACAGACGAGTAGAAGTTCAATTTGTGGTTTCAGAAAGCAGTTTAAGCGATTTTCACGTTTTGGTGTTAACGGAGTGACATGATGGATTTAAATTTATGAATAGTTTCAAAAATTTCTTCAAAAAGTTACGATTCCGCATAAACCTTATAGGATTTGGATCTCGGTTAAATTAATCGAAAATTGTTTTATTTTATAATTTAAAGGTCACTAAGAAAATGTGTCCATAGCCTAAAAACCAATAGATTTTTAGCTACAGATATGTTTAGCAAGATTTTAGATATAGGGATATCCATTGAATTCACAAAAATGTACCATGTTCAACTTTTGTGCTTTTTTTAGAAATAGAAAAATAGTCGAAAACTAGGTAATGCTGGAAGGTGTCACTCTGTATAAAATAATAATGTTATATTCGAATTTAGCGCACTCGAAAACATATTTCTAGAGCTTAGGATTTTTTAAGATTGTGAATTCAATGGATATATAGGTACCTATATCTTAAATATATCTGTAGCTAAAAATCTATTGGTTTTTAGGCTATGCGCTTATGGACACTTTTTCTTAGTGACCTTTAAACTATTAAATAAAACCATTTTGGATCAATTTAACCGAGAACCAAATCCCATAAGGCTTGCGCGGGGTTCTTCCCTCAAAACTTTTAAAAAATTTTTTAAACAAAAAGGCTTACAGACGAAGGTTTGTGCTTTTTGAATTAAATTTATTGTTTTCTATAACCATTTTGTAAAAGTGTATTGATTTTTATTTCTTGCGATTTTTTCTTTCAGAACTTTTTTAAACTTAGGTACTTTGTTTACAGAAAAAGATTTCATCCGAAAACAAACATTTACATTTTTAAATCTTTGATTAACGTCTGAATAGAACTCTTCAGTAAATAAAATTATCGATCAATTTTTCAGACAATAATATATTAACAAAAAATAACGATGACACATTTTTAATGTATTGAATTTATATATTTTTTGTTAATAAATTTGACTGAAAAATTGGTCGATAATTTTATTTATTTACATCTTTGATTAACGTCTGATTAGAACTCTTCAATAATAATTAAAAAAAAAATATTGAATTTATTTATTTACCATTTTTATTTATATAGATTTATACAATCTTGGTCTTTTATGCACGAAAAGTACTAACAAAATATACTGTCGAGGATTTATCTTTTAAAAACTTGCGCTTTGAAATTTAAATTAATGAGTTATAAATATTCGGAGTGCGTACTTTACGTTCACAAATAACATGTGATTGTGAAACATACATATTTTTTCGCGCAGACATAAGCGAATTTTGGACTGACGTTGTAGCATGGCTAAAGACCTTTCACGAACATACGATTGAAGCAAGTTGGCAGCTTGGAAACCGCATTATTTTCCACACGGTGCATATAGTTATTCCGCACGACGTGCTTTCAGACTAGACAAGCACAGTGTGCGTGTACATAATGTCGCTCTCGGGTTTGTAACACTCGAGCACTTTAAGTGCTAAAACAGTGATGTTTGTACAGGCATGCTTTCAGATTAAGCTGAATCAACAATACAAGAAGCTATCTGATCACCCCAGTTGTATGCGACAATTGTCATCCATATATTTAATACCCTCTATATTGCTGGCTAAGATCGGGAGAAAGACTTAAACACTACGGTGCAAATATAAGTACCTTCACGAACACGCTTTTTTGTTCCGTGCTATGCTGGTTGTGCAGATTCATGCACAAGTGTGAGCGGCTTTTAAGTGGTGAGGTTTTCCACATATATTTAATACCCTCTATATTGCTAGCAAAGATCGGGAGAAAGACTTAAACACTACGGTGCAGACATAAGTATCTTCACGAACAAGCTTTTTTGTTCCGTGCTGTGCTGGTTGTGCAGATTCATGCACAAGTGTGAGCGGCTTTTAAGCGGTGAGGTTTTCCACATATATTTGAAACTCTCTATATTGCTAGCGAAGATCGGGAGAAAGACTTAAACACTACGATGCAAACATAATATGTCCGTCTTTCTCACTTATTATACTCTGAGTCTTATGCGCATGTCCGTTAATGGATGCGCGTCAGTTTGCACATGGAACTAAGCTGTGAAAGGGAGGTGGCTTGCTCTATCCCACTTACTAATTGCCCCACTACAGACGCGACACTTGCGCACAACAGGCCAAGTAAAAAGAAAGAGATAGGAAACAGTCTTTTGCTGTCTCACTTCATGGGCGACAGTTCTACTTACAGCCACTAGCAATATAGAAGTTATTAAATATATGCATTTAGTAAAATACCAGTTTAGGGGTTTTGTATTGATTTTAGAAGCTTTTGAGGTCACTTTTAGGGGGAAAATCGAATTGTTGGCGACACTGCTCAAAGTGTTTCGAGTACTCTAGCAGAGATTTACAAACAAACAATATTTAGTGAGGTTAAGATGCCGCAGTTTATCAAATTTTACCTTATTGCAAACAAATATACCAAACGATGTACACGTCACGGTGTATAGATAAAGTCGCAGTATGCATAATTATAATGTTGAGGTTTGTAACACTGTATGTTTTCAAGCGCTCGAGCAGATATTCACTCTGCTGTTATATTTTTTTTCAAATCACTGTAGTTTTCAAGCTTGTCGATTAAAAATTGAAGATAGACAGACACAATATGTTGTGCAGCGTTATGTCATCAAGATGCGTTACATAATCGAAGGGGAAACACGTGGCTGCCAGCAACAGTCTTATGGATCGTTACAGACGCTGACGGCGCTAAGCAAGAGAGGAATTTGTAATTTTCGTCGATTTAACATAAAAATGGAACGAGCAGTAAGCGAAAATAATGCTTTGCAACCAGCGAACCTGATAGATAGAATAAGAAAATACAGGTAGTCCCACTAATCCGGCACAATTAAAAATGTCGGATTATTGGATTGTTTTACGATTATTTTTATTTTTCAATTTAAACAGTCCTACCCTAGCACTGACTTAAGTCAAGTTGGGTAGGAAAATTCCATAACTTAAGATTTATAATTTGTTTTTGTTTTGTAAAGATATTTGTGGGATTAAATTTATTATTATTATATTATTATTGGAGTGTATAGAAAATTCATAATATATAAATAAAAAGATAACAGTAGGGAAGGGCGAGGAGGCGTGAGCGGAGGGTGCTAAACTGATCTAAAAAACATAAAAATTAATTAATAATTAGTTTCTAATTGGTTTTTAAAAATTTGCTTTAAGTTTTTAAATATTGTTAATATATTAGTCTGAAAAATTGGTCGATAATTTTATTTATTGAATAAATTACTTTAAGCTAAGTATTTGCTTTCGATTTCTAAATATTTCTAACCCCATTGTAAATAAGTCGAAAGGGATAAGAAACCTAAAATCACACAATCGTTTTCAGGTCAGTAAAGCTGAAACTGAAACTTTTCGATTGTAAAAAAGATTAAATATTAAAGTATTTTATCGAGTTTAGTATAAAGTATGATCAGATAAGTTGAACGAAAGTTTTCATTGTGTGTACAAAGAATACGTTTCCAGATTATGAACTGTGAATCCCAAGGGAAAGTTTAAAATATTCCACGCCCCAACATTGATTCGGATTTAAATTCACTTTCTTTGCTCCTTCTGTCCAGGCTAGGCTTAGGCTTTATATTTTTATTTTGCAACGAACAGTGTAGCAAGTACCGGGTTAGAATCCCGGCGGAGGCAGATGTGGCTGGGACTTTTTCCTGCTGCCACTCGCCGAGAAACGGTAATTCCTGTACCGACCATCTTGTTGAGGACGCTTTCCCATTTTCACTGCGCAAAAAAAAACGCCATCGCATCGACACGACCCCGTAATTGTTTTTTAAAGAACTCCCCCCAGACACCTCCCCTTTTTCACTGCGCCAAAAAAAAAACGCCATCGCATCGACACGGCCCCGTAATTGTTTTTTAAAAGAACTCCCCCCAAAAACCTCCCCTTTTTCACTGCGCAAAAAAAAACGCCATCGCATCGACACGACCCCGTAATTGTTTTTTAAAAGAACTCTCCCCAAAAACCTCCCCTTTTTCACTGCGCAAAAAAAACGCCATCGCATCGACACGACCCCGTAATTTTTTTTTAAAGAACTCTCCCCAAAAACCTCCCTTTTTTTACTGCGCTAAAAAAAAAAGTCATCGCATCGACACGACCCCGTAATTGTTTTTAAAGAACTCCCCCCAAAAAGCTCCCCTTTTTCACTGCGCAAAAAAATCATTATTATTAATTAAATCAATTTTCCATACTTAAAACGACTAACAGTGTTATGTGTTATATAAAATAATAATTGTGTATTTCCAATGGGTATTTTGCACATCGAGTTATCGTACTCTAACTGCTGTTTTTTTTAAAGCCGGTTCTGTTTAAGTACACTTGAGAATTTCGAAATACATTTTTTCCTATGTTTAAAACATAGAAAGAATAATTAAGTGGTTTTATGTAAGCGCGAGACACATCTTATAAATATGCATTTTTATACAAATTTTGTGTTTGTTATCCGTTGTGCTTGTTCATAATTATTGTGTAACGGATACATTTTATGTAACGAGCTTTTTAACGCCATTCTTTGTAACAACTTTATTGAAAAAAGAAAACAAAAATGATTTACTTTAAATGAATTAGCCTAATAAAGACTGCAGCGTTTATGAATAATAAATTAATTTGTGTTTATTTTGGAATAAAAAAACGTTAAAATTTTATACTTTTTTTAAAGGCTGTATTGCATGGAATTTTTTGTTGTTTTACCACCAAGTTAACCGATTTGAAAAATTTCAGGACGATTTTGGACGTAGCGTGATATTATATAGCCTATAGCCTTCTTCATTAAATGGGCTGTCCAACAAAAAATTTTTTCAATTTGAACCAGTAGTTCCTGAGATTAGCGCGTTCAACCATATAAACAAACAAACAAACTCTTCAGCTTTATATATTAGTATAGATTATGAAGTTATTGAATTTTAGAGAACTAATATAATATGTTTTTCAATTACCTGAAAGGGAAAACAGATGAGCTTTTTTATGTCTTTTGTGATATTTAAAATGCTTGCATGCATCCATTTAACATATTGTGTTCTAGCTAATTTGTTTTATGTAATTTACCTATACAATTGGATATTTCCATAATTTATTGTACGAATTTAATGTGGCATTATTATGATACATCTGTCAAATGCAGTGAAAAATAATAAACTGGCTGTTCACTGTATCCCATTAATTAAAAGTGTGGGTTTGTACCTTTAGAAATTAAAAAAAAAACTTCAGTAACATAAACGGGAGACAGCAATTTCTAGAGGTCAATATAATTTCAAACATTTGTAGAACTATGTTACTTGAACCGTGATCGTAAGGAAAATATTGTTCTTTTTAACATTTTCTATGCGCAAATAATTGCAATTAAACTTTACATATACTTAGGATCTCGTTTTTATAGAGTGATAGCGGTCTGTCCCGGTTTCACCCGAGTGCGATAGATATAATTCTGCAAAATGTATTTCGTTTGCGGCCCGGCGTCAGAACTAATAGCTTGGAGCCAATTTTACCAGATTTGCTTCTGAACTAATAGCCTTGGGCGAATTCTAACAGATGTCGCTACTTGGTATTAAACAGTTTTTTTTGTTTGCTTCTAAACTAATAGCTTTGAGTAAATTCGTTCAGATGTCGTTATATGTCAGTAAAACAGTTTTTTTGAGAAAACACCGTAATTTTGTGCAAAATATTTAATAAAAACTATAATCCTACAGCGTAAGTTGCACCACATTTTCAAAATTTCATTAATATTGGTTCAGTGGTTTTGGAGATTAGCGCGGCCAAAATTTGTAACACGAGCATTTTGTATATGTAGATATTTTTTTCTTCCTCCTACCACTATTTATACAACTTAAAATAATGGATAACTATAATAGTGTCTATATAAGCTCTCTGAAAACGATAATAATATCCGTCATGCGCAGTAGCTGAAACGTATTCTAACCGAGATTAGAACGGTTTTAGAACTGTCCTTTAAGCCACAAAACAGTGCAAATTCGATGCATGCGCAGGACACCGATCCAAAACAGTTTCGTTTTAACTACTGTGCATGACCGTGATGACAATAGTACGTACCATTCGCAGAGAGGTAGTATCATTCGACCAATACACTAAAAATATTAAAACAGTTGATAGCGTTGGAAGCCATTCTTTACAGCTTAAAATATAGCTTGTAAACAACACATTCTAAAATGCACGCCACCACTCGTGTTCTTACAGGAAAGAGAGAGATACGTGAGGCGTTGGATGCAAGTCAGACAATAGTCCATTTACTGAACACATTTTATGCTGTATGTATACAGTTATATAATTTTATTATTATTTTGTAACGATTTTAGTAATTCATGTTTTCAATAAATTATATCGATACCAATTTAATAGATGTGTTACAAGCTTTTATTTACTAACGTACAAAAACTACTATAGTAATCGGTTTTAAAATGTTTCGTTTTAATTGAAACAGGCATTTCTAATTTATAGATATTTCTGAATTCCAGCTTTTTTGTAATTATATATTTTTCCATTAAAATACAAATGAATAAATGATAAAAAAAGTTAATGTTGTAAATTTGTGTTTCGAGGAAAATTTAAATGTTTCAAATATGCATCAGCAACACGAAATGAAGGAATTTAATTTGTAAATTTGGCACACACAAACAATTGGAACAAAATAATTATCAATCAATTCATTACCATTCTATAAACAAACAAAATCCCTACAGAATTGGTACATGGATACATTTAGTATTTAGATACGCCATGTTTGGTTGGTAACTGTGCTTATTTTGGTTATTTTTTTTTTAACTGGATAAAATTTTCTGTGAAGTCTGTTTTTTATTTGAATTTGATTTTGTTAAAATAAGCTTTTCCTCAAAGCCGTGGAAAAAATTATCCTTAATTTTAAGTGGCCGTTGTTTGAAATAAATAATATAGTACTTCAGTCGGTAGCTGCAAGACGTCAGGAATAATGTAACGTTTGAATATTTAGATACTTTAAAGTTTAAACTAAATAGATATACTCCTATATCTACCTGCAAATACCTCCTGCACTGTTAAATCATATCCGATTGCTTGTTCACAGCTCCCCCGACGCTATTTTGACAGCTAAATGGTTTGGGTAAACGTCAAATTAAAAACCAAGAATCACAATATACCTAGACCCTACAAAATTGAAAAATGTTCCTGAAAAATTTAAATCTAAATATTTACGAATTGAGCAGACGTAGACGTCAAAAATACTAAGAAAATTTACAAGATAACCTCAAAAAATTAAAAATTGTGAGAAATACAAATTTACAAAAGTTTTTAAACCGAAACATGTTTGTGGTGGGAGTACGGATATTATATGGTGGAGGCGCAGTGATAAATTGTTTACGTTAACATTTAAATGTGCTTGCAAAACGCTGTGTAAATTAAGCACAATTTTATTCAATCAAGGTAAGGTTTAAAATAGTATACGTCCGATCAAATTCGATTTGATATCGAAATAAACTTGTTTCTTAAGCGGATTTCTTAAGACAACTTCATCTCAAATTTTTTCTCCTCGTCTGAAAACAGTCCCGACGCTAGTTTTTCTTAAAGCTAAAGGGTTCGGGTAAAGATCAAATAAAAGGTCAAGAATCGCACTAGAGATCCTTACTATCTGTAAAAAATTACGAATTTAATAATTTTTTTAATTTCCAGGAATTTCAATTTTTCGTTTAAAGGATCTGTAATGCGATTCTTCATCTTGGTCCTTCAGTTTTAAAAATAGCGTCGGGAGAGTTGTAACCGTTTTAGGCAAGAGGAAAGGAATATTTGTACACAGTCGTTTTCTAGATGTCATCGCAAAGCGAATCATGATTGCATAGAGAACTCAGTTTTCGTGATCAGAAAAGAGCACCTAATCACGCTTTGCGCAGTTGAAAAACTAAAATGCGCAGTTGTAAATGAGATCTTGTGCAGTATAAAAAATCTCGATAACCTACTTAAAAACCAAGTACATACTCCAGTTGCCTCCCACAAAATCATACTGCGTAGTTGTCAAATTTACTTAGAATTAGTGATGTGCCGGATCGTTAAAAATGTATATCCGCGGATACGGATCTGAATACGGATATTTGGTTTCAAGTTCCGCGAATACGGATACGGATCTTAACTTTCTTAGAGTACGCGGCGGTAAATATTGCACATGGTCCTTTGGAAAGAGACAATCTGTTATGGGAAAAAGTTATTGACCTCTTTAAGAGTTAACTCTCATAACAGATTGTCTCTTTCCAAAGATCGATGTGCAATATCTCATAATAAAGATAGTTGATTTAGTACCTTTGAGTTATGTACTATTAGTATGGTACTCACTACGATAAATGTTTGCAATATAAAGGTGCCAAATGCGATTTTAAAAATTAAAAAATAATCTGAATGGAATTTAACAGTTTTTCATTATTACCTAATCTACTATATATATAAAATTTCATCTATGAATTGAAAATTTATAAGGTAAAAGATCCGTTTAAGATCCGCCAAAAACTGACGGATACGGATACTTAGAATACGCTCTGTCCGTGAAACGACGATTGGCTGTCGTTTTCAATTTTTCTGATGTATATTTCTATCCAGTTTCTAAAGTCACGCGACTAAATTGATTTGTGAGTCTACTGCGTTTTTGGTTTCTAATATCTGTTAGTTCAGAACCAAACCGCGTCGCATGTAGGTAAATGCCCGCTACCAAATATAAAATAACAACTGAATAACTGTGTGTATATATTGCGACGTGTACTCGTTGGGTATTCAGAGCACTCACTAATAATTATTCCAAATATGCATACAGTCGATAAGAGTGTTCTCTGTATTACCTACTGAGTTATCCGCTGTATTATTTGTGTGAGCTGCAAATACATGCATTGAATGAATGAATGAAACATGCACCCGGATAAATGTATGCACTATCAGTGGTACTCAATTGGTGGTGGAAATTAAATAACGATTTAGGACTTGGATTTTAAGTTCTTGAAAGGACTAAAGAACCCCGCACAAACTTTATGGGCTGTGGTTCTTGGTTAAATTGATCGAAAATGACTTTATTTTGTAGTTTAAAGGTCACTAAGTAAAAATGTCCATGGGCGCATAGCCTAAAAACCAATAGATTTTTAGCTACAGATATGTTTAGCGAGATTTTAGATATAGGGATATCCATTGAATTCACAAACATGTTCCATGTTCAACTCTTATATTTTTTTTTAGAAATAGAAAATTAGTCAAAACTAGGTAATGTTGGAAGGTGTCACTCTGTATAAAATAATAATGTCATATTCGGATTCAGCGCACTAGAAAACATATTTCTAGAGCTTAGAATTTTTTAAGATTCTGAATTCAATGGATATCCCAATATCTAAAATCTCGCTAAACATATCTGTGTCTATTGGTTTCTAGGCTATGCGCCCATGGACACTTTTACTTAGTGGCCT
Organism: Xanthostigma xanthostigma; assembly: GCA_963575645.1. Lineage (NCBI taxonomy): Eukaryota > Metazoa > Arthropoda > Insecta > Raphidioptera > Raphidiidae > Xanthostigma > Xanthostigma xanthostigma. The sequence continues at coordinate 1,509,566 of OY754469.1, read as the reverse complement.
TTAAACTAAAAAATAAAATCATTTTCGATCAATTTAACCAAGAACCAAATCTCATACCTAAGGTTTGTGCGGAGTCCTTTGTATACTGTTTCATTTAGGTATGTAGGAAACGGCTGGGCAAGTTAAACTCGTCTGAAACCCTAAAATTAATTATTTCAATGAGTATCCTAACACGGAATGATTCAGTGTGTATAAATGGTCTGAAAATTTCGAATTTTATGTTACGAAGTTATCCTGCAAACACATCTAGAAAACAGATTGACACCTCTATTTTCAAAACTAGTAGCTACAACTACAAATCACTACAACTATAGTTTTAGAAATATAGTTAGATTGTACGGAATCTTTGGCGTAGGTACTTCCCCGGATTATTTTAAATAATTAAATGTTTGTAATTTCTATTCTTATAAACAAATTGAACAACCTATTAATGCCGTTCTGGTTTGTAATTTGTGTACATTTGAATGACTTTGAAACTAATAAAAATCAAATTAAAAATTCATCCGACTTTAAAGACGCTGTCGGAATAATCTGATGGCGGAAGGATGTCTGATATGGTGGATGTGCAGTGTCTTAAGTGGAAATTAAAGACCCTTTGACGAGCGTCTGTCCGCGATTACCTTAAGAACTATTGAACCAATTTAGATGAAACTTTGACCACGTTGTTTAGGATTGTACGAGGAAGGGTAAAAAGGGAAAAAAGCTGTAAAAAGGAAAATAATAATTTTGATATGAAACATCCAATTCCGCGTTTGGTTGGGAGTAAAACCATGCAATTAGCGCGACTCTTTTATGGGAAAGTTTTGTTAAAAAATTTTTTTACTAAACTTTATAGTTTCGGAAATATTTTAAAAATAAAAAAAAAATCAGCCGCTCTTTTGTTTTATGGATCTGTCAGAAATTAACTAGTTAGGCATGCTTTGATTAATTTTTACATGACGTGGAACATATTATGTAGGCAACCACGGCGACGAATAGCAAATATCATATTGAATACTAGCCATTACCCGCGTCACCTCACGCGATATCAGAAATTTTATTATAATCAAATGTCAACATTTTTGAAGTTGGAATGGTCCCGTCGCCCAATTGGCTGGAATTTTTAATTTAATACTTTGTTATAAAGAAATTGTAGTCGGCTCAATTGAAAATTAATGTGAATAGCGTTTTATTGCACCGATTTCTTTAGAAATGGGTAAATATTAATCTTGGTTTAAAACTTTAAATTGAACTGCGTTCAGTGATAAATTAACTGTCTATGGTGATTTATTGGCGTTATAAATTTTGAATCACGTTATAAAAAAAGTTGCCCAGCGCTGAATTCGAACATAATGTAATGGATATTCAGTACGTATGGTGGAATTCTGCATACGAATTGATCGTTAACGTTTTGTTATTTTGTTTTCATTAGAAAAATGTTCAGTTGCATAGCTTCATTCGACTGAACATAAAAGCTTAATTGTAAACGAGAACAGATCGAAGATTACAACGAAACCTACTCCAAATTGTGCAAAACGGTCGCCATATTCAAACGAAAAAAATTGTTGAATATTGAGAATTAGAGTCTTATATGTAATGAAGAATTATATCTCATGTTTCGCTCTCAAAATCACTAGGTAGTACATGTCTTTGTACACTAAATAACGCCCGTGCCATCTCTCGTCAAGTTATGTCATAATGTTCTTTGTGCGCTCACAGTTCAGCCGCGGTACATGTCTTTGTACACTAAATAACGCCTGTGTCATCTCTCGTCAAGTTATGTCATAATGTTCTTTGTGCGCTCACAGTTCAGCCGCGGTACATGTCTTTGTACACTAAATAACGCCTGTGCCATCTCTCGTCAAGTTATGTCATAATGTTCTTTGTGCGCTCACAGTTCAGCCGCGGTACATGTCTTTGTACACTAAATAACGCCCGTGCCATCTCTCGTCAAGTTATGTCATAATGTTCTTTGTGCGCTCACAGTTCAGCCGCGGTACATGTCTTTGTACACTAAATAACGCCTGTGCCATCTCTCGTCAAGTTATGTCATAATGTTCTTTGTGCGCTCACTGTTCACCCGCGTTGTATGTATATAAGTAAAGTTAAATTGTCTACGCTTATTTAATAGTTTTAAGTTTTCACTTCCGTCGGTAGTCCTCAATGACTGCCTATTTTTGGAACGAAGTTCTTTATGGGACGTTATAGATATGAATGAAGAGGGCTAGAAAAAAACTAATTACCTATTGTATGTCTGTCTGTAGACATAGACAGTTGAAATTTGGCACACTTATAATATAGGACATGAAACAGATTCTAACGGAGTTGAATTTTTGAATTTTAGTCCCGGAGGGGAGAAAATTGAAAACAAAAAATTGTTTCGCTTATAATTCGCTCGATTTAAATCAGATCGGTTCAAAACCTGTCTTAAACGAAAGAGGAGAACATTTTACATAGATTTCGTATAACAGAATTCGCGCAAATAGTTTTTTATACATAAAAAAGCAGAAATAAACACTATAAATTCGATTTTGCTTAATACATCGCGCACGTGGATCGGTTATCCTTTTCTCTTACACGGTGTGTTATGGACATTTAAAGATTGCGTATGTTCTGTCTTAAAATAAAAAGATTGCATTTGTTCAAAAACGGATGCCATTTCAAATATTAGTTAGGCTTTTGACATTACATCTGCGATGCGGGTGTCCCGGGTTCTATTCCCGACAGATGCGCAACAAATGTTATTTTTGTTTTTTTAGAGTTGCAAATCACACGATTTTCGTTTAATAATCATATTATAGTTTTCGAATAATTTATAGACAATTTAGTAAAAAAAAAATATATGATACATAATAAATAGCGAAAAGAACTTCGTTCCAACCGGGTGTTCACGGACACCTATCGTTTTTTATTTTAAATATTTTTAAAGTGAAACTTTTATTCCATCGCCCCGAATTTTTCTGACCGTCTGTTGCATGTCGCATTACAGGCGGCCGCGGAGTAGGGGTAAAGTGAAAGGCGTTCGGAATAGGCGCTCGGTAGAGCAGCCAAGGCCATTATGGCGGCGCCCATGGTTAGCATCAGCTGACCGTGTAGTATGTATAACACATAGTCAGTCTGTCATGCGGGCAAGTGCTGTACAGTGTTTACATGTTTTTATTCGTGTATTTATGTGAATATTGTTGTTTATAATTAATCGTGATGGATAAGTGTCTACAATCCAACGCCTACAATCCAATAAAAGTTTCACTTGCGTCGTGGTTTCTTATTTTACGCGTCAACTTGCTTATGCAAGTGGAGGAGTGAATATAAGAGTTTGATCAATTGGTCACGACTTAGTGTCGAGAAACGGATGTTATAAAGTTATTTTGAGACAACATTTTTACAGTGCTAACATTGATCATATATAGAAGAGCGCCGCAAGTCTCATAACTCGTTTGTTTACAAATGTACGAGCGGACATGTCGCGCGTGTATCGAAGCAACACCAACACAGGGCTGCCAGATGAACGGATTTTTCCGTTCCAAACGGATTTTTCGAGTAGAAATAAATTTGAACGGATAATGGAACGGATTTCATGATCTGAACGGATTTCAACGGATTTTCTAACTTTTCCGAATTTTTTACCTTTTTTACTACATATAAATTCAAACTTCACTCGATAATCGATAATTTGGGGACATTCGGGTATTTTTAGCACATTCGAGCATATCTGAGCACGTTTCTTTCACTACCTCTGTCCTACTCCTCTCTCTATTTGGGTAGAAAAAGATAAGAGAGTGTATGAAACAATGTGTTCGCGAAACACAAACCTATATCGATGAATATATATGTAAGCCAAATCGCAGTTTTTGTAATAAAAAATCCAGTACACTTGCAATAATTGTATTTCATTTTTGACTGCATGGAAACCTGGTTTTTTTATGTTGTAGCGAATAAAAACATGTGAAAAATCTACGAAATAATCGATTCATTGGATGTGAAAAAATGAATCATTTCTATTCAATTTAAAGTCTGTTTGTAAGTAAAAGTAAATTCAACGTCTTACACGAAATTCATTTAATAATGTTAATAATAAAGCCATAATGAAGGTGGAAACACGTCGATGTGTCGTTTATGGTAGGTACCGCATACTTCACTTTACTCTCTATCTCTCTCACACTCATTGCATTAATGGGTGAACCGGGCGAACGGATGGAAACGGATTTTTCAGACCACTTCCCCCACCACTTTTCGCCTTACCGATGGATTTCTGAGGAGAGAAATCTGGCAGCCCTGCACCAACAGCGGCGAATGTAACGTATGCGTTACATATCGGTTTTAATTAGTCAGATATGTTGCATTGTTTACGCGGACACACACACACACACACACACACACACCTGCTCAATGTCCACCAAGCGAGATGAATGTTTTCACTATACTCTGTGGTTTAACAATATAGTCGACCTCACCGGGCTATTATCAAAGAGGGTAATACACTATGAATGCTGTCACATGATTTCAAATTAGCGTTGGCATGTCGTCATTTTCAAACTTATGCTCAGTTGCAGAAAGCGGGTTCAGAAAATCTGATTTGACAATGATCTTAGACGCATTTTTGCGAATGGAATATGCATCTTTTATGCCTGCAGTACTAGAGGTGGTACAAACTGTTATTTTTTAATAACAGTTCCATTCTGTTCCTGTTCCGCTTACGGAACAGTTACAAAAACCTGTTACTTTTTAACAGTTCCAACGTTGGAACCTTGACATTCTCGGAATAGCTTGTTACATGCAACGTATAAAAATTTCAAATTATGAAATGTGTATTATTTGTATTTTTTCGTGAATTAATTCTATTATTCAAGATTAATAATTTAAGGTACCTAATTATTAAAAATTGGTTGTCTGTAAAGTCGGTTTACGGACGATAGTTTTACGTGATAACGCATTTCGCTTGAATATCATATTTAATAATACATAACCTAAATTTTAGTAGCTGTCAAACTATATTTTTACCGACTAATAATTTGATCAACCAAAGCAAAATACATATTTTTAAGCAATTATAAAAGACATTTAAAAGAATGTATATATATTATATATTTGTTAACAAACCGTATAATTTATCTGCTGTTATGAAATGCAGATATCTCCCAAGATTTGTTTTTGATACAAAATGTAGCTTCGTTTGTGTACAAACTATCAATTGACAAATAACGATGTATTATCTGAAAAATTGCTTTAAAAATTCGATAATTTATGACATTTTTATTAGATATCTTGATTTTAAGTCTTAATTTCCACGGTTTATAAAACAAAGGCCATCTGTCAGATGTAGCTTTCGCTAGAACAGCCGAAAAAAATGTTGAACGCACACTACTCTCTCACGTCACGCGATAAGAGGGAAAAATGCGCACAAGCCGACGCTTGCAAGTAGCAAAACGTTGAGCTAAGCCGTCAGATGGCATCATGCAGCATTGCTGTGACGTTGTTGAGCGTTGCTCGCTGTTTCAAAATTAAAGCCGTCAGATGGCAGTATGTAGTATTGTGTCTGTTGTATTACAAAATGAAGGTCAGATGACAGATCGAAGTGTTGACGTTGTTTCAAAATTAAAGCCGTCAGATGGCAGACGTTGTTCAGCGTTGCTGTATTTTAATTAATTTACAAAAACAAAAGCAATAATAATTTTTTTAGTTGTCGATGTCAGTAGAGCAAGCAATTATCTGTAAAATATGATATATAATTTATGTGGAGAAATTGTGAGGTTTTTTCTAAAAAGGGAGGCAAACATCTTTAACCTTAGCGTATTAATATATATGATATTGTAACGACGATGTTGCAAGCGTCTTAGGATTTTATTAATTACAGTCAAAAATTAAATTAGTGCATTTTAAATAACGTCAGATTTCTGCTGCAGTGCTCTGAAGGTGTTTGAGTTTTGAAACATCGTTTAATAATACAACACAACAAGCTGTCAACGATATACCGTGTCATGTTGTATTCTCTAAATGTATAGTTGCTATTTGCTAATTACTTAGAATTGGTGTAATGTATACATGTACGCATGTCTATGCCTAGATGCTTTTAGTGCATCTGTGCGGTACTTAATTGTAACACTATAGTGTACTATGGACTGCACTTGAAATGGGTGAACACTAAGCATAGTGCAGGAGTCAGAAAGCACTGAAGACACGTTCAACGTGCAGAAGTGGGATAATTTATGCATTAACTAGCCTTCCTCTGTTGCTCAAAAATAGTGGTATTTAGGAGGTTGAGCCGTTTTACGAAGATAATGAAAAAAATCTGAAATAAAGTTTTTTTAAAAGGTTTTTTTATGACACAAATTTCTGTAAAAAATCCAAAATCATTAGAAGATTTATAAAGTTACAAATTTAAATAAACTTTTACATGTAGTCTTATGGAAAATATGTCATCCTAGCATGCAAACGGTACATTTTAAATTTTTGTAAATAACCAAATAATGCCAGCAGTTCCGAAAACTAACTATGTAAAGCATCGATGTCTTACGCATATTTTAATATTTTTTCCAATTTAATTAGAAGACTTTTAATCAATTAAAAAAAACTATTAAACCTTCGCACTTTACGATTATGGACTTTTATTCTTGACAATTTGAACTGAATTTTCAACTTTTTATTGATTTAATTTTAATTTTTATTACTTTTAATTTCTTTTTTTAATTATTTACTGCAAAAAATATATAAAATACAGATATTTACATACATTTATTTTTTCTAACATAACTTTGTACAAAAAATTAAAAAGTTAGTCCATAATTAATTATAAAAGTATGCCCCTAAATTGTCAAATTACAGTAACCAACTAATTTTCTTAGAATATTTACATTTTTCAACAAACAGTAAAAATTATCTAACATTATGGGTGATTGATAATTACTAGTAAATTCATTCAAATCTGTAAATATTTTTTTTTACCAAAAATAAAAATTCATTGTTTTGAAATCTTAGCTAAGAATAATGATTAGCTAAGATTTCAAAAACAATATTTACAGATTTGAATGAACAAACTGTAAAAATTATCTATTAAATAAATAGAAATTATAATAATTAATCAACCATAATGTTAGATAATCTAACATTATGGTTATTTAATAGATAATTTTTACAGTTTGTTCATTCAAATCTGTAAATATTGTTTTTGAAATCTTAGCTAATCATTATTCTTAGCTAAGATTTCAAAACAATAAATTTTTATTTTTGGTAAAAAAAAATATTTACAGATTTGAATGAATTTACTACTAAAAACATAAAAGAAATCTATGTGGAAAAAATACATTTCTCATTTTTGTTCAGTCATTTAAATCTATATTTTATGAAGCGCTGAAAACTCTTATCAACTGTTTTTTCCAAGTCATCAAATAATTTTTTCGTCAGTTTTTAGGCGCGAATAGCGTAAGCTAAAGCGCCTATATGTACTCGCTTTGTCTGTACGTCTGTGAATCTGTGAATCTGTGAATCTGTGAATCTGTACGTCCCACTTTTTTGTGTCACGCGTACAGCCCAAACGCCTTAACCGATTTTAAAAAACTTTTTTTTGATCGATTCGTCTCCGGGTAACTTAGATCCTAACGTCGCCCGATTTTTTAATTTTGGCCCCAGAGGGGAGAAATTTAGGAAAAACGAAGTTTTTTGCTTATAGCTCGCTCATTTTAAATCCGATCGGCTCGAAACCTGTCTTAAACGAAAGAGGAGAAAATTTTACATAAGTTTCGTACAACAGAAAATGCCCAAACAGTTTTTAGGCGCGAATAGCGTAAGCTAAAGCGCCTATATGTACTCGCTTTGTCTGTGAATCTGTGAATCTGTGAGTCACGCTTTTTGTATCCAGCGTACAGCCCAAACGCCTTAACCGATTTTAAAAAACTTTTTTTTGTTCGATTCGTCTCCGGGTAACTTAAATCCTAACGTCGCCCGATTTTTGAATTTTTGTCCCAGAGGGGAGAAAATTAGGAAAAAAAAAGTTTTTTGCTTATTTCTCGCTCAATTTAAATCAGATCGGTTTGAAACCAGTCTTAAACGAAAGAGGAGAACATTTTACATATATTTCGTGTAACAGAATTTGCCCAAACAGTTTTTTTATCCCGATTTATATAGAAATAAATTTATTTTATACATAATTATATAGAAATGAATTCAATTTAATTGTTGCACGGTTTAACATGACAATTTAAAATACGAGCACCAAGGTAATTTGAAATAGAAAGGATTGATTTTTTTTAAGTTGGACTAAGTCTAAACCAATTCTGAAAATTTTAGGGGGGGTTGCCCGATTATTTATATAAATAAATGACTTCAAAAGTAGGCATATTTAACATTGGCTTTATGGTAAAACGGTAGATGGATGATATGTTTTCATTGATTTCTCCAAAACTAGTCGGTGGAAATTAAAAAAAAACTATTTAAATTAAAATTAAAACATTAATAAATTATTGAAAACAAAAAAACCCGTTGTGCCCGACTAATTAAAAAGATATTTAATTAAATAAATATCTTTTTAATTATAAATAAATATTAAAAAAAGGCAAGCCTTTCATTTAAAATTGCCTTGGTAGTACTAAAATAAAAAGTTTGCATTTGTTCAAAAACGAATGCCATTATAAATATTGGTAAAATGCAACGCCTTCTGAGTTAACAATTTGAATAACTAATTTAGAACATAAAACTTTGACAGTTGCAAACGTCATTTTTGACATTTCTTACCATTCCGACACAACGGATGATCGGATTGTAACCAAATTTTGGGAGGATGTTTGATATGCAAATATAAAGTGATTTATTGTTTTTTGGGGAACATCGGCGCATGCGCAAAAGAGTATATCTTTTATAATGTTGTTTTATAAAATAATAATATAGTTTTTATAACGGCTTATTATTCTGCATATTTTACTAGAAATTTTTGTAATTTTTTTTGGGGATAATCGGCGCATGCGCAAAAGATATTATATGCTATGATGTTTTTTATATAATAATAGTAAACTTTTCATAACGGATTATTATTCTATATGTTTTACAAGAAAGTTTTGTAATTTATTTTTCGGGAAAATCGGCGCATGCGCAACAGAGAAAGAAGTACCTACCTTTCAATGTTGTTTTTTTTTATAATTATGATATACTTACATGTCATAACAGTTTATTAGCCTGTATATTTTTACAAGATAGTCATGAAAAAATGTGTTTTTCTAAATTTGTACTTAGTTTCAGAAATATTTTGAAAATAAAAAAATCTAATGTTAGTTTGTTCCGTAGATGTTAGTTAGGTATTTGACAAGCATTCTTTGTTTATTTTTAACATCATAACGTGATAACATATAGAAAACCATGAACACGAACAGCAAATTTTATAATATTTAGTGGTAACTATATACGCGTTACTATACGCGTTAACGGAAATTTTATTTTCTTTGTTATTATATGTCAAATGTCAATATTATAATTTATTAGTTGGAAAGGCCCCATAATCTAATTGCTGCAATTTGTTCGACTAGATTAAATTAACTAAAGCTTTGAAATTTCACACACAGCAAGTCTGGTGACAATGTATATATCCAATATGGCGGATGCCCCAAGATGACGGAATACCTTTTCCTTCTCAACCATCTTGAATAAAATAATCAAATAATTTTTATAATTTAATGTCATAATAGTTAAAATTTTGAAAGACTATAAAAACAAGAAAAATAAAATACTAATAAAAAGAAAGTTTTTATTGAAATGTACCAAAAAGAAAATATAATTTTTATAATTTAGGGTCACAATTATATTATTGATTGTGACTAATAAACGATCATAGAGTTTACAGCTAACGCTTTTATATTTATGAACCTAAATTAATTATTAATAAATTATTAAAATGATTTTTTCCTTTCTGTGTTTCAATACTTTCAACTGTTATTTTTTTATTAGATTAAGTTAATTAAATTATATTATTAAGCTCAAAGTGTCGTTAAAAATATACATCAATTTTCGAACATAACGTTGGGGTATATTATGTAAAATTCGCGACTTGTAATTCTTGAATTACTTGTGTCTTCAGACAATATTTTTTTATACACATTTATATAGAAATAAATTCAATTTGATATAACCGATGGCAAACATCTTTCGGTTATCTCTCTCTGTTGCACGGTTTAACATGGCAATTTAAAAATTGCGTATGTTCTGTCTTCAAATAAAATTGGTCGATAATATTATTTATTACAATAATGAAATTAAAAGATAGCATTTGTTCAAAAACGGATGCCGTTTCGAAATGCAACGCCTTCTGAGTTAACAATTTGAATAACTAATTATTAGAACATAGGTAATACCTACTTTGACAGATGCAAACGTCACTTTTGACATTTTTTACCATTTTGACACCACGGATGATCGGATTAAAACCAAATTTTGGGAGGATGTTTGATATGCAAATATGAAGTGGCCTATTGTTTTTGGGGAACATCGGCGCATGCGTAAAAGAATATATCTCTTATAATGTTGTTTTATATAATAATAATATAGTTTTTAAAACGGTTTATTCTTCTATCTATTTTTAATAGAAATTTTTGTAAATTTTTTGGGGAAAATCGGCGCATGCGCAAGAGATAAATGCCGTCGTTGTTTTTTTTTTAATAATAGCGGTGTACTTTTAATAATAGTTTTTTATTCTATTTTACAAGAAAGTTTTGTAAAATGTTTTTTTTTGAGGGAAAGTCGGCGCATGCGCAGAAGAAGTATAAGTTATAAAGTTGTTTGTATATAAGAATGGTATACTTTTCATAACGGTTTTTTATTCGATCTATTTTTTCAAGAGTTTTGTATAATTTTTGGGAAAAATCGGGGCATGCGCAAAAGAGATAGGTACATGCCATAGTTGTTTTTTATAGGAGAATTATAAAACGATATAACAAAAAAAAAACTTGGTGACTGATGATGAGATACTGTTTCAATAATTTGAGATATTAAAATAATAGTTGGGTGACTAAATTAATAAGTGAGCGCATGAATTACTATGTGACTGACTAGAATGCCTTCGGTAATTTTGAAGCAGATATCTTCAACCGATTGAAATGAAGATTTGTATACACATTTAGTTTGGATGACAATGCATGGTTAGCTCTGTGACGTCACTCTAAATCCAATATGGCGGACTTCTAAATATGGCGGACTAATTTTATTATGCTTTCCTACAATATGGGTATCAAATGAAAAGGCTTGCTGAGAATAACTCGAAAAATAAAGTGACGTCACTCTAAATTCAATATGGCGGACTTCTAAAGATGGCGGATTAAGTTTTTTATGCTTTCCTACAATATGGGTATCAAATGAAAGGGCTTACTGAAACTAACTCAAAAAAAAGTGACGTCACTCTAAATCAAATATGGCGGACTTCTAAAGATGGCGGACTAAGTTTTTTATGCTTTCCTACAATATGGGTATCAAATGAAAGGGCTTACTGAAACTAACTCAAAAAATAAAGTGACGTCACTCTAAATCAAATATGGTGGACTTCTAAAGATGGCGGACTAATTTTATTATGCTTTCCTACAATATGGGTATCAAATGAAAGAGCTTGCTGAGAATAACTCGAGTCTCGAAAAATAAAGTGACGTCACTCTAAATCCAATATGGCGGACTTCTAAAGATGGCGGGCTAATTTTATTATGCTTTCCTACAATATGGGTATAAATGAAAGGGCTTGCTGAGAATAACTCGAAAAATAAAGTGACGTCAGTCTAAATCTAATATGGCGGACTTCTAAAGATGGCGGATTAAGTTTTTTATGCTTTCCTACAATATGGGTATCAAATAAAAGGGCTAACTGAAAACAACTCGAAATAAAAGTGACGTTACTCTAAATTCAATATGGCGGACTAAGTTTTTTATGCTTTCCTACAATATGGGTATCAAATGAAAGGGCTTGCTGAGAACAACTCGAAAAATACAGTGACGTCATTCTAAATTCAATATGGCGGACTTCTAAAGATGGTGGACTTATTATTTTACCCCGGAATTGTTTTTTTAAAAACTCCACATTTGCCCCTTCCCGTTTCACTGCGAGACAATTCGCATACCCCTTTATCGTTCACCCCGGAATTACAATTCGCATACCCGTTTATCGGTCACCCCGGAATTATTTTTTTAAAAACCCCACCTTTGCCCCACCGCGTTTCACTGCATATATTATGCTTTAACGTTGTTTTTATATAATAATTGGGTAGTTTTCATAACTGTTTATTTTTCTATCTGTTTTTACAAGAAAGTTATGAATTTTTTTTTCTAAACTCATAATTTCAGAAATATTTAAAAAAAAAATCTGTTGTTCTTTTGTTCTGAAGATGTTAGTTAGGTAGTTCTTTGTTTAATTTTTGCATGACATAATAACATATTACATAGAGAACCAAAAATTATTAAAATTATTTTTTTCCTTTCTGTGTTTCATTATTTTCAACTGTTATTTTTTTCTTAGATTAAGTAAATTAAGTTATATTATTAAGCTCCAAGTGTCGTTAAATATATACACCGATTTTCAAACAAAACCCCGGGGTATATGCTGTAAAATTTCGCGCCTTGTAATTCTTGAATTACTTGGGCATATACTCCCACTGGTTTATATATACAGTAAAAATTCAACAGCAGCTCCAGGGCTCCGCAATATCTTCGGTGTTCTTGAAGAAAAAAACGTATAAAATATTCCAGTCAACCATTCAAATATTATGTTAGACCTATTATGAAAATAACCTTCATTTAGTTAAAGTTAAGGTTAATTATTTTTGTAGTGCATAATTTAGCGGTACACTATGCGAAGTTTTAATTAAAACATGTGTGTGTAATGTTTCCATGTATTTTTTATATTTTCTACAAATTGCCCGAATGTTGACAATATTACTTTCCGTAGGGGTATGTTCGTTAGATTATGAGTATATACAGGGTGTTGAAAATCCTGCGTCCATTGCGTGTTATTTTACCAAATTCATAAATAACGATTCGTTCATGTTTATTTGTTGCAGGTAATCTCAGAAATTTACTTCTTCCCGTATAACAGAGGCAACATATACACACGCTAAGACAAAAAGGGGGATGACCAGTGAACGAAAATGTAAGGCAAGTAAAGGATCCGCATTTCTGATCATTTTATTAATTAAAAAAAAAGGTGCGTTCGTTTGTGGACACCTGACGGAAGTTATGCTTCTTACGCGTTTTACATTAATCATTAATGTTTAAAATTTAAGTATACTAAAATATAAAGCTCAAGAGTTTGTTTGGTTGAACGCGCTAATCTCATTAACTACTGGTTCGAATTGAATTTTAAGCTATTGCATAGCTTCTATCGCGGGTTTTGAGCGCGGCGACCGAATCAAGAAATTCAGTAACGAAAAAAAACCTAACACCCATTCCGTAACGAAAAAAACCTAACACCCCCCACTCCGACCGGCACAGCGGTGCGGCGTTGACAGCCGTACATCGTCTAACGTCGTTTCAGTTCGGCAGACTTCGGCACGGTGTTTGTGTGCTCATAACTGCATAACTGCTCATAACTGATTCTATCTTTATTTGTGTATAAATGAATTTATATATAATACTGCTATAAAAATAACCTAAATTATTTAGGTTATGTGCAGAGAAAGTATATATGATATTATATCTATATAAATGTACATCGCGCGAAATTCTATGATCAAACTCTTAATATCGTTCTTTTTGTTCAAATTTTTTGAATGAATAATTGTTTTGGTGTGTAATTACACTATTTATACCTTATTATTTACACCTAGCTATTTTCGTTTTATAGAGAAGAAAAACTTAAAGACCTAAAAAGAATATGCAATAGCTTTACCGCGGCAGTCCCCGAGTGCCACACGTATTTTTTTTAAATTAAATATGTCATATTTCTCCCTAAATTTAGAAAAAAAAATTATATTCAGGAATTTTTTTATGAACTATTTAAGTTCATAAAAAATTCCCTGAATAGAATTTTTTTTCTAAATTTACGGAAAAATATCCTAAGGTGGAAACGCTGGTTTTTAGAATTAACTAAATTTATACGAACAGAACCCAATATTAAACGCAGCACTGACCATTTTTACCACGAATGGGTAGAGCAGCTTGAGCACGCACGCATACGTGACGATAAAAGTTTGCAACGAATGCAGACAGCGCGAATGGATTGAGCACGAACGCACATGCGTAGCTTCTCACCGCATGCTGGTCTGTACGCAGCTTAAGAAATACACCTTTAAGTTATGTCACATTGTCAATCGCGTTGCGGGACACCCTGTATAGTTTGCATATACATATGTACAGGTACAAACGACGTGCATACTATGAACAAATGTCCCGTGGGATGTCTGACACTGCCGCTGTCGTTAAGTTAAGCTCCTCTTAGACGATCACATATTATTCCCATCATTCTGTAAGGAAACTTTTGTACTCTCCTTTTATTAATGTCGATGTTCTTATGAGATACAGATAGCCTAGTCAAGAACTGAGGTTTATGAGAAAAATAGATCCAAGTCTTCAAAAAATATGAGCAATAGCTTATCTTATTCGATTCGGAAAAATATTCTGAAAAAACGTTTTATAATTTTTTTCGCATTTTTGATTTTTTGCATTTGTTAATAACAAAAAACGAAAAGAAAAAAAAAGCCCCTTTGATTTTTGGAAATTACTCAAAAACTATAAGTGATACTGGAAATTGAAAAAAAGATTCTTAAAGAGGAGAAAATTTCCAAATAAAAAAGTTCCACCTCGCGCACTCTATCACTATTATTTATAGTTTTAATTTAGCGTTGAAAATAGGGTTCCGCGCGGCCGTTACAGCTCGAGTGCTCCGCCTGTTGAGAGAGTACAATACATAATTTTTTTAAAGTATTAAATAACAATTAAAAAATCTGAATAAATTATGGTGTCATCTTAGCACTTGAAAGAATAAAGTTCCGTTGAAAAAAAATGTTTAAATTTATTTTTAAAAAAGTGGTGATATTGTTAACTATTTTTTTTCGAAAAATGTCTCCATTGAAAACAACAAAAATTTTTTAAATAATTGGCCTATAATTTTCTTGCTTCATGGAGTCCTTTTTAGATTACGTCATATAAATATTTAAAAATTATTTATTTTGTTTATTATACATTTTTAAAATTAACAAATAATGATAAATTTGTCATTTTTGTTAACCTAAAAAAATTATAATTTTATATGAATTTATGTATACAAAATGTTTCGTTTAGGAGTTCTGCTAGCCAGTAGGCTGGGTACGAGGCTGGAAATGACGTCACTGCGAACTGGCCTGCTAGATCACAATATAGGTTTTAAAATTAGAACTGCTATTAGAGCTGCTGCTAAGTATGAGCAAGAACCAATCAGGAAGCGGCATCTTGTCACGTGGGCGAGCCGAACAAACGCCCACAAACAAACGTGGCGTCATTCTGCTTAGAGTCAGTCAACAGACACGTTTTGCTCTGTGTTTATATTCGAACTGTCACTGCGCGTGCACAAGATCAATCCACAAAACAAGCTTGAAAAATAGTCTTGTGTGAAGCGAGCACTTAACAGCAATCAAGAAAACCAGCGCCAGAAAACTGGTAGGCAAATCTAGCAGCGTCTCTAGCCTCGTGTGCAGCGGCCTTTATACTGGTGCTCTGGAGTACGTGGTGTTGTTCGTAGTGTGTTGTATTATGGTTGTATTTAATTTGTACCCGTTGTAGGGATCTTTTTTTTTTGTTAAACTGATACACGTAGTATCTACATCTACATATTCACTATGCATGAGACATGGTACGCTCGTATCAGAAGATTAAAACCAACAAAAAATTATTATTATTATAACGCAACTTCCCAGACTAAATCTATAACGATATTTTGCAATTTGTAATTTTTGCAACGTGTCGCCATTTTTTATGATCGTTTTTGTTGAAAATATTTTTGTATATATACGTTATCAATTATGCCATTCTCTTTCGAGACTAGTTAAAACTATATATCGTCGTTGGTTCTGTAATAGCTCTTAATATGTGCATAATTGGCAGATTTTACGTGTTTTAAATGAAAAGATTCAGGAAACGGAGCTCTATACACTAGTAATACCTCCCAAATTAATTTTAAAGTAACTCTTATGTGAAAAATTGTATCAAATAATTCCTCCCATGTGCCAATAAATCCGAAATTAACGTTAAATATTTTTTAAGAAAATACTTCGTCTTAATTACACACGTATAGTAAAAATAAGTATGCATTAGTAATATATCTCTGAAATTGCTAGTTCTTACCATCCATTGCTGAAATAACCACTTTTTGGCTTTTCCTGCAAATTTTCCTTTTTGCACATAAGAGGTATTACAGAACCAACGACGATATATCAAAAATAAAAAACTCGGGTCGCAGTGCGAAACCCTGCCGACAATATAGTGTATTTGCATTTATAAGTAGTGGGCTCTATTGTATGAACTTAGGTATGTTTTTGGAAAAAATAAAAAAAAATTCCTTAATACACCCCTTAAAGCATCATTTTTTTACTTAATTTCAATACTATATACCAATTCAACATCTGTACCAAATTTTATACACCTTTCAGTATGTAAATCCATATCAGTAAACTTGCGTTTTCATAAAATTTGTAAGTCCGGTCCTGTCGGGCCGATTTTATTAAAATTTTAGCAGCACACTTCAATAATTAAAAAAGGGTTAAATTTCAAATTTGAAACGATTCTGAGAATTTTTTCGGTGTTTTTGGGCCCAAAAACATTTTTCAACCCCTGAATACCCCCCTTAAAATGGCCCGATCGGGCCCATTTTAAATAGGCTTCTTGCGATGATGGATTCCAACATGTGGACCAAATTTCATTTAAATCGATTTAGTCTGTCGAGAGTTATCGTGGTCACACATATATATATATATAAATATATATATATATATATATATATATATATATATATATATACATATATATATAAACATTTCCAAAAATGGTGCCAAACTTCTTAGAAAGTCATGAAACGTCGAGAAATTTTGGTCCGACCCCTAGGTCCCGCCATCCGACCGACGCCAATAGTGTAAGTGCCTTATGGCAAATACACTAATAAGAATATTCGACCAATAAACGTCAAGTAATGAAAAAAGAATTAAACATATTGAATCTCCTTCAAAAGAGGCCACTAAAAACGTAAAATAATAAAATTGTGAGATCGGCACCAATTTATTTCTGTAACTTTTTATGAACCTATGTAGTCAGTGCCGTGTTTAAAGTTTGGGTGGCCCTGGATCAATTATAGCGGGGGGGGGGGGGGCTAATAAATTTGATTTACACCGATATTCAATTTATACAAATAAATAACATGTCCTTTTTGATTTTTTTATGCTTAAAAAAATGTTATCAACTCTTGATAAAAAAAAATTTAACATCAACATTTCCTAATATAGAAGTCAGCCTTAGAATATTTTTGTGTCTAATGATTACTAATGCTATCGATGGACGGTCGTTTTCAGGTCTGTAATTGATTAAAAACGTCCATGAGCGAGTGCTGGGCCCTGGTTTCATCCGGGTGCAAAAGAACGAATGGGAGGAGAGACATGAGTACGCACGTTCATCTTAGTTTACCGAGATGAATGTTGTGTCCAAATTTCATGATGATCGGAGTTACCGTTCAAAAGTTTTTCACAAATTTTGAGTTATATTTTGCAACATTTTTAGGGTTCCGTACCCGAAGGGTGCTCAAACGGGACCCTATTACTAAGCCTCCGCTGTCCGTCTGTCTGTCTGTCTGTCTGTCTGTCCGTCTGTCTGTCAGCGGGCTGTATCTCAAGAACCGTAATAGGTAGAGAGTTGAAATTTTCACAGAGTGTGTATTTCTATTGCCGCTAGAACAACAAATAATTAAAAACCCCCCAAAACTCCCAAAAGAGGAGCAAACTAAGTTTTTTGCTTATAATTCGCTCAATTTAAATCAGATCGTTTCGAGACCTGTCTTAAACGAAAGAGGAGAAAATTTTACATAGCTTTTGTATAACAGAATTCGTCGAAACACTTTTTTTGTACAGCTTTATATAGAAATATAATGTATAAATTCAATTTTATCTAATCCATAGCATACACGGAGATCGTCTGTCTTCGTTTGTTGCATAGTGTACTATGGGAATTTAAATATTGCGTATGTTTTGTCTTAAAAAAAAAGATTGCATTTGTTCAAAAACGAATGTCATTTCAAATATTAGTCAGTCTTTTGACATTAGTATTTTTATGCAACGCCTTCTGAGTTAACGATTTGAATAACTAATTTTAATTATTAGAACATATTGCTTTGACAGATCCAAACGTCATTTTTGACATTTTTTACCATTCCAACACCATGGATGAGCGGAATGAAACCAAATTTTGGGAGGATGTTTGATATGCAAATATGAAGAGGCCTATTGTTTTTCAGAGACGTCGGCGCAAGTGCAAAAGAAATATATATTAAATGTTGTTTTTATAAGATAATAGTATACTTTTCATAAAGGCGTATTATTTTGTTTTACAGGAGTTTTGTAAAATAAATTTTTGAAAAAAATCGGCGCATGCGTAGAAGAAATATATGCTATAAGGCTGTTTTTTATATAATAACGGTATACTTTTCATTACGGTTTATTATTCTATCTATGTTTACAAAAGTTTTGTAATTTTTTTGGGAAAAATTGGCGCATGCGCAAAAGAAATATATGCAATAACGTTGTTTTATATAATAATAGTATATAGGTATTTCATAATGGTTTATTATTCTATTTTAAAAGAAAGTTTTGTAAAAAGTTTTAGGGGGAAAGGCGGCGCATGCGCAGAAGAGATATGTGCTATAACATTGTTTTTATATAATAATGGTATACGTTTCATAATGGTTTAATATTCTAAAGTTTTGTATTTTTTTTTTTTTGGGGGAAATCGGCGCATGCGCAACAGAGATATTTGCCATAACGTTGTTATTTGATATAATGGTATATTTATCAAAACCTTGTATTATTTTATTCTACAAGAAACTTTTGTAAAAAAAGTGTATAATATAAAAACGCCGGAGTGAATTATGTAAAATTTCACGCCTTGAAATTCTTGAACTACTTGCATACTCCCACTGGTTACATATTGTTATAGCGCCTCTCTTGTTTCTTTTACAAAAGTATTTAAAAAGTACATAGTGTACGGAACCCTTCGTGTGCGAGTCCGACTCGCACTTGACCGGTTTTTCATTGATGCTCCGCTCGTAGTAGCGCGTCGTAGCGCGATATTATATAGCCTATAGCCTTCCTCGATAAATGGACTATCCAACAAAAAAAAAAATTCAATTCGAACCAGTAGTTCCTGAGATACTGTTATGTAACTGCCTCATTCATGTTATATTCTTTATTTGACTTTATGATATTAGCTAGTTTATATAATTAATTATAAATCAAAATAAAATTTATTTTTCATATATTTACAAAACACAATACATTATCTTATTTTGACAAATGTGCGTTGTTATTAGTTTTGAATCAGAAGATTAATTCTACAATATATATTTAAGCAAAACATGATAGTAAAGTTCTACAAATTTGCATATTCAACATGTTTCAATATTTCTTTGTATATGTATAAATATCTATAAACAAGGGCTGCGATTATTTTATAGGTAAATGTCGTAATTTTATATTAGTCAATATAATTTACGATATTATTATCAATTAGTATTTGTTCTGAACACCGAAAACCCTCTACATTTGGCCCTGTATAATAATCATAAATATTATAAAAGTTTACGCCAAGATCTTTCAGGATAAGTTGCAGCTCTGCGATTTGATTGCAGGGTATATTGTCGTTGTAGTAAATATGAAACTTAATTAATTTGGAGAAATATCTCAAAAAGTGAATTTCCTTTATTTCGATTAAATTATTTGAATTTAAATATAGTTTTTGTAACGCATGCAGTCCGGCAAAAACTTTCAAATTAATCCTCAGTAATTTATTTTCATAAAGATCTAGAATTGTTAAATTTTTCAAACCTGAAAAAATGCCAAAACCTAAACTTGTTAATTCATTATAACTTAATGCTAAGTATGTTAAATTCAATAAATTGTGAAAAATTCCTGGTTGGAGAGATTTTATATGATTGCTCCGTAAAACTAGATTTTTTAATGGCATCTGTTTCGAAAAGACATCCATTTCAATGACGCTTATGTTAGTTCCGTCTAGATCTATTGATGTTGTTTCGTTGTAGCTATCAAAATCGAAGAAATCCGAAGGCAACGTCGAAAAGTTACAGCTATTAAATGATGCTTCATTTATTTTATAATTCTGAGCACTTAAATTCTTCGCAAAAGTTTTGTATTCAGTGATATTCATAAATTGACAGTAAAGTCGACCAGTTGAAACGGTGTAATTACAGAACCTGTAAGAGTCGATCACGTCTCGATTTTTTATTGTCAATCCAAGACACAACAATAACTGCGCGGTGTAAAATAGATACATTATTTTAATCTAAAACAAGAAAATTAAACAAAGTATGATTAGACAAATCTTTGATTAACGTCTGAATAGAACTCTTCAATAAATAAAATTATCGACCAATTTTTCAGACAATATATTAACAAAAAAAAAAAAAATGGTCGTTAATTTTATTTATTGAAAATATGATTGGATTAAATTTATTTGGGGTGATAAGACAATCTATATCTCACAAACACTGCGACCTAGAAGATCTTTTGTGCATCCCCTAATAGTTAATAGTAAACAAAATATAAATCTTTGATTAACGTCTGAATAGAACTCTTCAAGTAAATAAAATTGTCCACCAATTTTTCTCAGACCAAACGATATATTGACAAAAATGATAAAAATACAAATCAATATAACACAAGATGACGTTTCGATCCGGATTTGGATCTTCTTCAGAAATATCTAAAAAATATAAAAATTAATTAGTATTAAGTAATAGATTTCACGCAGGATTGAAACTTTGAAAGATTAAAAAAATAATGAAAAATTAATAACAAACAAAACTTATAAACCGTAGTCATGGATATCAAAGTACCAATAAAGAAAAAATTATTTGAAAAAACAAAATATTATTTCAAAATAATATCATAAATATTACTTAAATTTTCCGTATCTAATTGAGCATTAAGAGAGTTTTTATTAGATTTTATATATAACTTTTCCGAAATACTTCTTTTAAAATAATTACTTTCATTACTTATCTAAAATTTTAACACTATTCCAATTAATTTTATGGTCGTAATCAATTTTATGCTTAGTTACGACATTATGTTTATCAGGGAGTAGTTTATAATTCTTTTGATGCTCTTTAACACGTGTTTTAAGCGCTCTTTTTTTTTGCCCAATATAATTCATATTGCAATCTTCACAACTAATTTTGTAAACAACATTATGTTTTTGTAATTTGTTTAGTTTATCCTTTCCCTTTTTAATAATTTTGTCTAGTTTGTTATTTACATTATAAACTGTTTTTATATTTAAATTTTTAAGATATGAATTAAATTACTGAGAAATATTTTTTTAGATATTTCTGAAGAAGATCCAAATCCGTATCGAAACGTCATCTTGTGTTATATTGATTTGTATTTTTATCATTTCTGTCAATATATCGTTTGGTCTGAGAAAAATTGGTCGACAATTTTATTTACTTGAAAAATGTAAACAAAATATGATAAGCGGGAGTTAATTGGAAAAACAACTTTTAGACCAGGTAAAATTGGCGCGTGACGATAAGAAATTAATTGCTGACAATGATCCTAAATCTTTATTTCGTAATTCAATATAGGTAATATACTATTTTTATTCAACTACATTTGCAGTTGTAATTCGTATTTTTCTTGCTTTAAAAAAAATATTTTTTGAACAATACAGACTAGGCCATCGCCTAGTAACATTGGTTTTCATAATCAGTACGAGCTCTTGAACTGAATCTAGCAAAAAAAAAATTGAATCCGAATTTAATTTTCACGTGGTCTATCTTATACGTCTCGTGGTATAACAAATACTTTATTGTGTCTTTGAAAATAAATTATATTAAAATTTCAAATCTCAAAACTAACTTATACATTATATAAGTAGTACAGTTAATTTGTTCAAAGGAAAAAAAATTCTTACCACTCCCATATTTTAATATATAAAAAATACTTTACTGTTTATCTATGAAGCTAACAAAATTTAGTTGATGACAAATAATCTGCTGTTCAAGTGACGCCCACATTTTGGTCTTGATATAGAACACTGATGACATCTGTGTGATGTCATTTAACTACTTAATAATTAATAATTCGTGATAACTGTGTTATCTGCATATTATAATTTTCAATTTTTATTTTGGACTCGCAAATTTTATTCAACGATTTTAACACTATGGAATCATATAAAGAGCGATTTAAAATACACCCTTTTTGAAGCGTCATAGACGTAACTAAAGAGGGGTTGCATGGATGTTTGAATACTTAATTCTCTGTTGTGTTAGAAAACCTTGCAAAAAAACGAGTGTGCTTTAGACCACACGACTGAAGTAAAACTTCTTCCTGCCATAATTTGTTATTATTTACCCGAAAATTCACAGAATGTGAAATTTAAAATGAATTTACACTTTTATTCACTTTAAACGTAGAATATTTAATGTATTGAACAAAATATTCATTTATAAAATTGTTCAAGAACGAAATGAACAGTCTAATGTAAGAAGAAAGAAATATAAACGTAAAGATAATGAAAAAAAAGTAATACATTGCAATTACTTAGCTCTCGTTGGATTTTAAGCGTAAATCTTTATGAAATATTATTTAGCTCTGCAAGCTAAGTAGGTTTACAAAACTTTTTTTTTGTCACCCGATAGCGCCACTGGCAAGTAAAGTATGTACGCAGGCGCACTAATTTTCGCAGTTTCGCAGGAAGTAAGATTAGTGTATGGAGACCCTTGTGAGTTTCTAGCGGCAAAACTAGCCTCGCTTGCAGCGGCCTTTAGTAGTGCTTCTCCTTTAAACCGCCAACGCATACAATAAATGAACATTGAATATTGTTACTGAATAGGTACCTACTTCAGGTAAATGGAATATTATACCTATGCTTATATTATGACTGTTTGCTGTTTATTCAGTCTAAAGTAAACATTCATTCATTTAATAAGTTAATTTGTTAAAGTGTATTTATGTAACTAAACGCCGTCTGTATGTGTGTCTGTTTTTAATTTAATTTATCCCAGCATGTCTGCTGCAAATCAGATTTATTTTACAGTGCATGCAAACCACAATATTTTAATTTTCTTGTTTATGTAATGGAGCGACGGTGGAATGGAGACTATTATTTATGCAGTTGGTATTATTATACCGTTTTCTGGATTTGTGATATTTTATAAACAGTTTTGCCTACGGATCCCTCAGAGATCAGCAAAATTGTCTCGAACCACAATTAATATCTATAAAATAGGTAAACGAGCTTTTTAGCCCTTAAATGCATTATTTTTATTTATATTTTAAAAAATATGTATGTATGTCAGGATAATGGGAATTACTGGAAAAATAATTAAGAAAATATTTTTAAGTTTTTAAGTCTATAGTACTATAGTAATTTTTTTAAGGCAAAGGCGCATGATATTCAGCCATTAGGATATTATGTAGGCTGCATCCTACAATATGAATTTAAAAGTTAAGTTAAACGGTTTTACCTCTGGTACAATAGATGATATTAATTTATGAATTATTTTCTAGTTTTGGTACATCAATGATTGTGCAATAAAACCGTTTAGCTTAAAGAGCTTTATTACTTATTTTATTTTTAAGTCTTTAGTGTGCTTTATTAAAAGTGCGATTTGCATCCGGACGTAAGCCGGACCGGTCAGTTAGTTATTATAATATTGTATTGTCGTCGGAACTACGTACGTATGCAAAATTTCAACTCAATCGGATAACGGGAAGTAGTTGAAAAAGCTGTCGATTCATTTAGAATGTAGATCGTTTTATAGCAAGTTTCTTGTAAACCATATAGAGCTATAAGTAACTGGAGCAAGCTAATTGGTATGCTTGCAATAAGTGAGAATCCTCAGTTGAGAGAGAGAAAGCTGCAGAAAGCCCAGAAAACCATATACACCCATCCCCCGATTTACACGGTACTTGTTTTACACGTTTTCGCTTTTACACGGTTTTCCAAATAAGTTTTTTTTTTTTACTCTACTAAATGCTACTGTGATTGAACACGTGCGCTGTGTACACATCTCACGGGGAATCCCGAGCTTATGTGCTGACTTGCTGCACACGCACACTATGTCTGTATTTCTTCGCATAAAATTAAAGTTTTATCTACGGAAAATTGTATTTGAGTGAAAGTTTCACAGTTTCAGAACCTGTCAATGCATTTTATTTTTATTTCTGTGTACACCTAAAAATATTCAAAAAAATCACAAATGTTAAATAGCAAAATTATGCATTTTCTGCAAGATTTTCGATTTACACGGTTTTGACTTGAAAATTTTTAATTTTCGATTTACACGTTTTTCTCAGGAACGTATCTACCGTGTAAATCGGAGGATAGGTGTATTTGTTTACTCAAATCAGCATTGTTTTGTATCATTAGTTACCATAGAGATAAGAAACTGTTCTCTCTCTGAATTGCAGACACTTTCACGGGTCACTCCCGTACTCTAGTCTAATATCTCTATGTTGTAAACCGATAAACAAACAAATAATAGAATTTATCAGGTAAGTTAATTAGATTATTTTAATTCCATTTTCATAGATTCAGAGTAAAGCATTACGTGTATACTATTGTTTTTTACCGATTTTAAATTTTAGTCAAGGACATAGGATAACTAACAATGAATTAGGGTTATGTTTTTTTTTGACGCGAATTCTCTAATTCTTTATTTTGTATTCAATTTTTGACTTGTAAAAATATAAAAGTTAAATATACTAGTGAAAGTAACGAATGAATAAAGATTTAAAAAATCTGTAGTCAAAAAATTGTTGATGTCAGATGACATTGAATGGTCACTTATATAATTAGTGAATTTTTATATTCACTTATATAATTAGTGAATTTTTATATTCACTAATTAATATTGTGAGTATTCACTAATAATGCGTGGTACCATTCTAGCATTGACAAGTAGTGAATATGCACTTGTAATTAGTGAAAAATCACTGATTCATGTTTAGAGAGAGAAAGAGATTGTGAATTATAGACGCTCAACAGCTAAGGTCATCAGCGTCTTCATGTTTAGAGTAGTGTGTAGTTTAAATGTGTCACTTTTTGTTGAGCGGCGTTCATCGACATTATATGCAAACGTCAATAAATTAATTGAAAATGAGACATCCTGTATTATCTTGTGGGATCAGGTGAATGGAACGGCCTTGTATATAACGAATGCGTGTTCCTTATATATATGCATAATCAGACGCGGGGAAACCTTTCGATTATACCCACGCCCTGTGTATGAATGTATGTTATATAAACCGGAATTTCTTATTTAAGATTCTCAGACAGATAAGGTATTTCAGATTTAGCTGATGCTAGAAGCTAGAACACACAAATATGTCAGTTAGACACACTTTACCTTACGCAATACTGGGTGTACCATAGTTTTCTTTAGAAAATCATATGCAGTCCAACCTGGATAAGCAAGAGTGCAATTGACCGCGATCTTTTTTTCGCTTACTCCATCGGATAACGGGGCGTTGTTTAAAAAGCTGCTATTGGTCGTAGCGTGATATTATATAGCCTATAGCCTTCTTCGAAAAATGGGCTATCCAACAAATTTTTTTTTTCAATTTGAACCAGTAGTTCCTGAGATTAGCGCGTTCAAACAAATAAACAAACAAACTCTTCAGCTATATATATTAGTATAGATATAGATATTGTTCAAAAGAATTGTTCTTAAAGGTGGCACTTCACATGGTTATTTGTGTTCGCTATTGGGTGTTTGTTGTATTTGGCAAAATATATGACGTTCAAGACAAACATGCAAATAGAGGCAAATACGACCGTCCACACATGGCAGTCAAATAGCAAACACACAAACAATTGGCAGCAGAACGCAAGGTTCAAAATTCCAGGAATTTTAGCACTGTTTCATTGTCCCAATTCATTTTCAATAGTAATTGTTCCAGTTCTCGCTCACAGCACAGACACAAAATACTGCACGTCCGTACAGGTTCACGGCGCGTGTGCTTCTGAATATAGCCATTGTGTGGACGGTTTATTTGTCTGTTTGACTCCTTTGATGTGCCTCGAAAAACCGACAAGCGCACGGTAACGCGTATTTGGTATTGGCCTTATTTGTCAAATAGGCAAATAAGGCCAACACTTTGTCAAATAGACCCTCCATACTTGGTAATTGTTTGCCAAATATGCCAAATACAAATAGCCATGTGAAGTGCCGGCATAAGAAGTAATTTGTTTCGGGACCAGACTGTATAGTTTCGGAATGGCAATATGAGTGTCATCAGTTACTATAAAGCATTGTGCAGTTGTTTCCGACACCGTAATGTTACATAATATATCCATTACTGCTATTTAGTTACGGTAAGTTATGCAATATTGTCTTACCAACTAGAGAATTATGTATAGCTACATTCTACATATTATTATTCTATTTCATATTTCGTTTTTTGTTTGTTTATACACACAGCGTTTTATGTAAATGAAAAGTAGTATTTATAATACAGATGCTTCCTTTTCTCAAATATATGTAAGCGATAAACTGTTTTTCATGCTTATTTGCGTATAACGCTTACATTTTAAACTTCATTGAATTGGAAGATTAAGAAACACTATACCGGATAGACCTTTATATTCGATTCTTTTATTTTATTTACTGTTAAAACCACGCCTAGCTTTTTTACTTTAATTCGCTAATGTTTTGTGTAATTTGGTTGAAATGTGGCGATGATTGTTGAAGATGTCGGAAAAAATCAAGCCGACTGGAAGCTTTCATCGAAAACGCTGTCTAATCCTTTTGAGATATAACAAAACAATGTATGGTGGAATTGTTCCTCTTTTTTAGGTCTACAGTAAAGTCTGCAATGGAACATGTCTATCTTTTAAGGATAGCTTACTATACCCATTTTAATGTTAAGCGCTTTTCGTGGATATCAATTTTGCAACGTAAATCGACAATATACGAATTTGAGCGAGGCCGAACCGGACCGCTAGTAGTAAATACGGATAACGCCGTAATGTCATTCTATAGTTTTTTTCATTTTTACGACTATAGCAGCTACCGCGCTAATAAATAAAAGCTTTGAATAATTTTCATCTGGAATTTCGTTCGTGGACGATTCTCAAGATTTCAATTGTATCTATGTATAAAATATTTTTAACAAAAAAATTGAACCGACTTCAAAATATATGCACTAAAAAGTAAAAAATAATAGTTATTGTTATTTTTGGAGTCGGCGTCACATCGGAATTCGAAAGTAGCAATTTAAATCTTACATGTCTCTAGTTCTCGGAATAGATTTCATTTTGACTGACACCGACTCCAAAAATAACAATAATTATTATTTTTTACTTTTTAGTGCATATTTTTTGAAGTCGGTTCAATTTTTTTGTTAAAAATATTTTATTTTTCTCTTTTTAGTGTTAGATAAAGTATTGCAATGGGTAGGCCAAGTATGCGTGCCTTTGATATTTGAGAGTTTCCCTCGATTTCTTCGGATTCCACCATCAGATCCTGACTTGGTTCCGATGGGACCACCTAGGAAGTGCACTCTTTCGAATAAAAAAAAATTGAAAATCAGTCCATAATTGACGGAGAAATCGGTGAACATACATAAAAAAAATATACAGTCGAACATAGAACCTCCTCCTTTTTTGAAGTCGGTTAAAAATCGATATGTTCGGCTTACGAAAAGGCAAAAACAATCAATTGTTTGTTATGTGTAGATATTTATTTATTTCCCATTAAAAACATATTCTATATTGCGTCAACTATCAGACATGTTTAGACTATTCAATTTTCTGTTATTATGTGTCGATTCATAATACGAAACGCAGTCTAGGACGTCGCGACGGTTTTATTTGCCAAGACTGGTAAATGTCATGCCGTTGGCCCATTATTATACCTGTTTATATATAGACGAATATCAGTGGTTACAAGACAAAACAGTCTAGGTCTTTCATATACGAAATAATGTAGATAGGAAGTGTATTTTGATCGTGCAAAAATTCGATTGTTAGTTTTTGATAATAATTAACAAGTTTTAAGCCGGCTGTCTGTGGTCATGTATCTAGAGCTCAAACCACTGAGCCGATTTACTCAATATTGAAGACATGTTCAGAACGGTCACACCTCACGATGAAATCGTGAAATCGATTCTATCTCAAATGTGAGAGAAGCACGTTTTCAAAAACTGGAAAATATGTCCTTCTCGAAAACGATTTTGATCAAACTTTTACACTTGAATATTCATTTAGTATCATCATGTCCTCATACCAATTTTTCCTAGAAAATGGTGTGAAGAAGAAAGGTTGAATTTACCCATAAACAAAACAAGCAGTTGCTTTAGGTTCCAATTTAGTGCCCCCGTCCTTTCGATTCATCAAAAATTTTAAGTCTAAATTCAACTTTTTTTTTATTACGAGGCTTCGGCAGCAAGGCCATTAGCTCTAAGTATGAAATAGGTTGCTGTTAATAACGAGGTTTAATCGAGGCAAATTCAACTTTTTAATGTAGAAAAAAATTCTAATAAGCTGAAGAAGGACAGATGATATAATGTATAGAATAAAAGTATTAAATACAGGGTGACGTTAGAAAGTACAATTAAAAAACAAATTAAAAAAAATGCATTGGTATCATAAAAGCAATTCAGCAACTAAAAAACAATGTCAATTATGTTTTAAACTCTTTCGTAGAGAAGCTTTGCATATAGCTAGAAAGCTTTATTTTTAAATTGTGAAAAAAAAGACTCTAATAATTTATAGAGATGATGATCCTGTTCAAATGTTAGAAGATTAAGAAGGACGAATCCTGGTGGCATAGGATCGATGAATAAAGCAAATACTGAAGGTTTTTATTGCATTTTTATTATCTGACGTTTCGGCACACTTTATGCCATCTTCGGAGAATCAATGCTGTCAATTTTTTCAGTATTATTGTTATGTATAAAGTAAATTAAAATTATTTATTTTTAAACATATTGCTACGTGAGCAAGCTAGTTGGAAGAAGTGTTGAAATATAAACAAACCGCTTATAAGATAGTGGTAGTTTAAATTTATCTAAAGATGGCTCACAAAAAATAGAGCAATTTTTTTAATCTGAACGTATAAGATATTAGTGGCCCGGTTCGAATTTGTAGACTGCTACTGTTTTTTTCGTCGAGTTACGTTGCAAAATTGGTCTCCACTAAAAGCGCTTTTATTTTAATGCGATAATATATAGCCTATATGCTAATCCTGAAGGTCTGTTCTAAATATTGGTGAAAAAATTTCTGAAATCGGATGATTACGAAACTTACAAGCTTTACCTCTTTATATATTAGTACTAGCGGCCCTGTACGTGCTTCGCTACGTATAAAGTGAAATAATAAAACAATTTAATTGGAACATCTATCTATCTATCTATCTATTTTATTAATTGCTAGCTATTTTAAAATATACATGGGCGTATATGTGTGTATGTCGAGCACTCCGGCTGCGCCGTCGTGCTCGAAAGAAAATAGCGTAAAGTATTCGTGGATAACTGGTCTTTAAAACACTTGCTCTATTTCGAGCACTCCGGCTGCGCCGTCGTGCTCGAATGCTATTGAATTGTAGCTTATATGAAACGTTGCGCCATCTATTGAATATTCACTCAATCCAGTCAACAGGTATCGCCATCTGTTAGAATCCTTTGGAGCTAACAGATAATTATGACCGTCAAGGAATAGACAAACAATTTGCAATAAAATAATATTGCGACTATAAATTGAAATGTAAGCTATCCTATCTTTCAAGTTGGGTCGAATTGCACACGGTGTGCAAATCAAATTTAAAATCGGTTCAGTAGTTTAGGAGTTCAGCGCGGACAAACACGTGACACGTAATTTTTATATATAAAGATATAGATTAAAATTCGACATGCGCTACTTTGCTTCGTGGATAGAGGTTTGTCAATACGTGCTATGCCACATAGATTGGTATACATGTAAACTGAGGGAAATTTGCAATTACTAAAGCCGTGGCTGTTCCATCAGATCGCGGCATCCTGTGTCAGACACGGACGTTCCTTGTTTCAGGTTATACACAATACGCCTCACAATACAATACTGATTCATGCAATATGTTTACGTGTATACATTCTGTGTGATTTTTGAAGTTCACCCTTCATAAAAATATACAGGGTGTCTCATAAAAAACGCCGAAAACTTGTAAACATATTTTTTATGAATATTCCTTCTATGTGATATTTTGTGCAATCGGATTGACATGTTCCACACTTTTTTGTAAGTTTTTTATGGAATAAATTTATTATTAATTATTATTTATTAAATTTTTATTTGAAAAACTAAAAGGCGCAGCTACCAATTCTAAAAAACAAATTAATTAAACTCAAAAAAAGATATGTTCCACACTTTTTTGTAAGTTTTTTATGGAATAAATTTATTATTAATTATTATTTATGAAATTCTTATTTGAAAAACTAAAAGGCGCAGCTACCCATTCTAAAAAACAAACTTATTAAACTCAAAAGAAGATCTTCTTCATGTTCTTCTTCTTTCTTAAGTATTGCCAGCAAAAATGTACGGCTATTGTTATCATATAAAAAAATTTTGCCAATCAATATAATAAATATTTTTTACACCTACCAGTATACAATCTCTATTATAACAATTAACACCCTCTCTTCAAAACCGGTAAAGTCGTACGGTGCCGATTTTGCCGTACGTGTATGCCGTCCGTGATCGGACAGTTCTAAAAACCGTGGCTTAACGCGCTTAACCCACTTTTTTATTAAAAAAATTGGTTGTCTGTAAAGTCGGTTTACGGACGATAGTTTTACGTGATAACGTATTCCGTAATACATAACCTAAATTTATATAATAATTATAATAATTCGAATCTTATGATATTGCCTCTTTCGCTTCAAATTTAGGTTAATTTTATTTATTTAAATTACTCACCATATAATATAATAGTGTTTTTTTAACTTTCTTTCTTTCGTATTTATTTTAAGTCTCAAAGATTAGCTGTCATAATATTTATAAAACAATTGTTTCACTGTTTATAATATAAAATTCCAAAACCTACTTACAATATTTAAGTATTTTCATACGTCAAAAAATTGATTTTTATAATGATAAAATTTGTATGAAAACGATTTTTTCGAGAGATGAGACCTAGCTAAAACGATTTTTTGCCCCCCAAAATCCCTTTTCAGTAAATTTCATCCAAATCGTTAGGGCAGTTTTCGAGAAAAGCACGCACAGGGTCAGGCGGAACGTTAGGAACGTTACACTTTTTCGTGCATGCAGCCGGTGTTTTATCAATTTATAAGATTGGTGATTCATCAATTTATAAGACGTTATCACGTCAAAATGAAACAGAAACGAAAAAATCGCAAAAAATGTTTATCACCCCCTTTCATTCTCTAACAAAACTATGTAAATATGGCATAGATGGGACTTTTTTATTTATTATATCATTTAGACATACGTACACAAATTCAGTGGGGTGAAAAACATTTTTTGACGTGATAACGTCTTATAAATTGATGAAACATCGGCTGCATGCACGAAAAAGTGTAACGTTCCGAAAAGTGTCACGTTCCGCCTGACCCTGTGCGTGCAAGCGCGCAGTATAAGCGATAGAGAGTCGGTAAAAATATAGTTTGACAGCTACTAAAATTTAGGTTATGTATTATTAAATATGATATTCGAGCGGAATATGTTATCACGTAAAACTATCGTCCGTAAACCGACTTTACAGACAACCAAGGCTAAAATGTATTTTATTATCATAAAAAAATTCGTTCATAAATTAATAAACTGATAGATTACTGGTGTTCTTACGATTTGACCCCTAAATACGCCACTGAAAATGGCTTTTATTTTTGCAAAAGCCTTTAAAGCTAAACTTTATTGCATAAAATTTTATGATCAACAATTTCAATTCAAATTTACCTCAACCTGAAAACTGTTGCAATAATATTTTGCAAGACATGTAAAGATCATGTTTTTTTTTGTACCAATTTCCGGTTTGTACTTCTGTATTAGTAACGTGTCTTGCAGTTATTGCGCAAACAGATCTGCTGCGATTGCACTATCAGCAAGCAAACAATTGAATGTAAGGTAGAGAGAAACTCACACTGTAATGGCATTTGGAAAACTATGCCAATTTGTTGTCTCTGCGGGTACGCTTATGCGCTCTTTACACGTTCGAAACATCAGGTTTCCAAAACCATAGCGTCGTAATGCTGGATGCAATAGGCATGATGCCAGTATAAAAGAATCAAAGAATAAATGGTTTTATAAAAAATATATGTTGAAAAGATTCTAAAAAAATGACCCAGTCTTAATATAAAAATTGAGATTAATAAGTTTTTTAATAAAATAACTGCAATCGACCATGTTGGCTGAAACACTGAATGACGTCACGCCTTCTTAAATCAAAGAGAATATAAACACTTATCACCGTGTCGCTTAAATTCTTGTTGCGATCATTGCATCATTTAATTAGTTGATTTGTTGTTTATTCGTTTACTTGCGATATTTTATAACACTTATGTCAGAGGTTATTTTTTAAGCTAGTTAACTTTTAACTAAAGAACTCGTTTTACTACTAGTACCTACTTTTAAAAAATTGGTTGTCTGTAAAGTCGGTTTACGGACGATAGTTTTACGTGATAACGTATTCCGTAATACATAACCTAAATTTATATAATAATTATAATAATTCGAATCTATGATATTGCATCTTTCGCTTCAAATTTAGGTAAATTTTATTAAGTAGAATAGTAAAACACTATAAAAAGTACACTATTATTATATAAAAAACAACTATGGCATGTATCTCTTTTGCGCATGCGCCGATTTTCCCCAAAAAATTTACAAAAATTTCTAGTAAAAATAGATAGAGTAAAAACCGTTTTAAAAACTATATTATTATTATATAAAACATCATTATAAGAGATATATTCTTTTACGCATGCGCCGATGTTCCCCAAAAACAATAGGCCACTTCATATTTGCATATCAAACATCCTCCCAAAATTTGGTTTCAATCCGCTTATCCTTGGTGTCGGAATGATAAGAAATGTCAAAAGTGACGTTTGCAACTGTCAAAGTATTATGTTCTAATAATAATTAGTTATTCCAATACTTAACTTAGAAGGCGTTGCATTTCACAAAATACTAATGTCAAAAAATTGAATTAAACATTAGAAATGCAGCCGTTTTCATGTTAAGACAAGACATACGTTCTCTTCTAATTTCCATGTACGGCAAACAAAGACGACCGACCGCGTCGCGCCATGCATTAGACAACATTGCATTTATACAGCTATTTTTCTATATAAATTTGTATAAAAAAACTGTTCAGGCAAATTCTGTTATACGAAATCTATGTAAAATGTTCTCCATTTTCGTTTAAGACTGGTTTCAAACCGATCTGATTTAAATTGAGCGAGAAATTAGCAAAAAGCACGCACAGGGTCAGGCGGAACGTTACGCGTTAGGAACGTTACGTTACACTTTTTCGTGCATGCAGCCGGTGTTTTATCAATTTATAAGATTGGCGATTCATCAATTTATAAGACGTTATCACGTCAAAAAATACGTACTATAAATCATATCTTTAACTAAATTTACATACCTTTCTAAGAAATACCTCTGCACCACGGTTCAACACCCATAAATAAATAATTCTAATGTCAGCTGTCACTGGTGCATTCAAATTGTGTCTAGCTCATTTTTGATTGCTTCTTTTTCTGTTCTTAAAATAACATTGCTAATGAAGTTATTGTCTTTTCAATTTGTCAAAAACACAACAACCTGGCGACGAGAATGCGATGTAATCATTTAGTTTCGATTGTAATGCGATTAGATTTTGCTGTGTTTGTGCTTAGGTTGTGCAACTGCTGTAATTCGATTGGCGCGCTTATTCTCCAAGTTGGAAGTCTCGATTTGAAATAGCTCGGAAATGCTGTGTAATTTTTGTTGATTATACCAATATCTTCCAACATATAAATACCAAGAACAACTCCATACATAGTTGCCATATTATATTGTATTGCACAATTCTGGCTTACAACAGAACTGCCACGTTAATGGCCGGGTGACTGGTAAAGACTTGTGAACACGAATATGATGCCATTATCTATAGGACGAGCATAAAGTTATCGTCCGTCAACACTCAACGATACATTAATTTCAAAACATTGGTATTAATCCAAGTGTGTAGGCTTTCACGGCCGGTGTTGATCCAAATCTTCTTGGTTTCCGGTTCATTGGTATTTTTAACCGACTTCAACAAAAAGGAAGAGGTTCTATGTTCGTCTGTATATTTTTTTTTTATGTATGTTCACCGATTTCTCCGTCAATTATGGACCGATTTTCAAAAAAATTTTTTATTCGAAAGAGTGCACCTCAGAGGTGGTCCCATCGGAACCAAGTCAGGATCTGATGGTGGAATCCGGAGAAATCGAGGGAAACTCTCAAATTTCAAAGGCACGCATAATGTTTTTTATATATGTTCACCGATTTCTAGTGTTAGATTAACACTAAAAAGAGAAAAATAAAATATTTTTAACAAAAAAATTGGACCGACTTCACACTAAAAAGTAAAAAATAATTGCGTATTGAAATGTTTGGGAGTCGGTGTAGTTCTCGGAATAGATTTCATTTTGGCTGACACCGACTCCAAAACATTTCAATACGCAATTATTTTTTACTTTTTAGTGTGAAGTCGGTTCAATTTTTTTGTTAAAAATATTTTATCTACCTGACGTTTTGTCTACAACTGCGGTAGACATTATCAAACGTCAGGTAGAAATACCAATGGACCACGGCATACAAGCCCGGAAACCAAGAAGATTTGGATTGGAATATTAATTTCCATTACACCAACATCGAATAAAAATTTAATTATATAGTATCCTAAAGTTTTACTTTGAAAAATCAGAAAATTATTATTCCATTTAACTGAATTCAGAGTTTGCATTTAAGCAAATTATTATTTGTAGAAAGCCTGCGATATTTAGAGTAATTCTGTTCTGTTTTTTTAGTTATTAACTAATGTTTTCAATATAAATTTTCATTATCAGACGTGTTATAAATTGGCGCCCAACGTGGGGCTTCAATTTACAACACGTCTGTTAATTAATTCACGAATAATTTTTAATAAATGTTGTCTATTCAATATTTGTATTTAATTATACTACTTAGGATCTCTTGTTGTTTGAAACATTTTATTATAATCAACCTGTGAATGCATTTTGAACTATTTGAGTTTAAGGTTATTTGCAAATTCATACACGGATATATTTAATGCATTCTGAAAGTTTATTTTAACGACGTCTCAACTAGGTTAATTGTTATCGTAGCCGGTAAATTATATTGTGTGTTTATTTTTGCAAATTCATGTTGTTGATTTCTGATGTGAGTTAAAATTAATTACTGCATGATTTACTATAAAAAATAAGTTCAAAAACTAAAACCCGACTACTGAAAAGTATGAAACAAGAAAATATTCTCTGGTTGTATGCCACATACTCTAACAAAACATTACATTTTAATAGTACTAGTAAGCGATAATAAGCTCTAGGGCAAAATGCATCACGCTATACATCTAGAGGGACCTCATATATATAAGATGGCATACGACTACGGCTATCCTCAGATGAGAATATTTTCTTGTTTCATACTTTTCAGTAGTCGGGTTTTAGTTTTGGAACTTATTTTTTATTTAAATATATTTTTTTAACTTATTTTTTATTTGATTTCAATTTGCCTACCCCTAGGACCAAAATTCAAAAATAAATGTAGCCATAATAACGAATCGATTGACACCTTATTTATCAAAATCGGATGAATAGTTTACACGCTACGGTGGAACATCCGTAAATACAAACATACATACATAGACTCCTAAACTCATAACCCTTCCTTTTGGCTTCGTCGCAGTCGGGTAAAAGAAAACAAACGATACTAAATCCTTTTCGGTATTTTTTAAAATAAATATGTTATCAAACAAGTCGTAATGATCGAAGGAGTATTAATTATTATAAAACGCGTTGTTCTAAATACAATTTTTGTTTACATATGGTGGAAGAGCCGGGTAGATACATAACGGGTATTTTGTTAACATTTACTATATTTTATTAAATTATATCGAATACATTTATTTATGGAGATATTTATAACTCTTTAAATGTTATAATTATATAACTTATAAACTGTTAACATCTCAACTCATATAAAAAATAAACTACTTAAAGTATTTATCTGGTGTGAGTAACGGGTAGATGTGAAATAATAATATTTTATTTTTGACGTGATAACGTCTTATAAATTGATGAATCACCAATATTATAAATTGATAAAACACCGGCTGCATGTACGAAAAAGTGTAACGTAACGTTCGTAACGCGTAACGCATAACGCATAACGCGTAACGTTCCGCCTGACCCTGTGCGTGCTTTTTGCTAATTTCTCGCTCAATTTAAATCAGATCGGTTTGAAACCAGTCTTAAACGAAAGAGGAGAACATTTTACATAGATTTCGTATAACAGAATTTGCCTAAACAGTTTTTTTATACAAATTTATATAGAAAAATATTTTATACAAATTTATATAGAAAAATAGCTGTATAAATGCAATGTTGTCTAATGCATGGCGCGACGCGGTCGGTTGTCTTTGTTTGCCGTACATGGAAATTAGAAGCAAACGTATGTCTTGTCTTAACATGAAAACGGCTGCATTTCTAATGTTTAATTCAATTTTTTGACATTAGTATTTTGTGAAATGCAACGCCTTCTAAGTTAAGTATTGGAATAACTAATTATTATTAGAACATAATACTTTGACAGTTGCAAACGTCACTTTTGACATTTCTTATCATTCCGACACCAAGGATAAGCGGATTGAAACCAAATTTTGGGAGGTTTAGGTTATGTATTACGGAATACGTTATCACGTAAAACTATCGTCCGTAAACCGACTTTACAGACAACCAATTTTTTATGTTTAATTATATATTCAAGCCTATGCCTGGACGGCTTCAAGTTGTAAATTTTATGTGTAACAATATTTCACAATTTTAATAAAAAAATATTCAAGATTTTCCTTTTTCTCGCTGACATTTTTTT
The DNA here is from genome assembly GCA_963575645.1 of Xanthostigma xanthostigma. NCBI lineage: Eukaryota > Metazoa > Arthropoda > Insecta > Raphidioptera > Raphidiidae > Xanthostigma > Xanthostigma xanthostigma. Next base: position 1,472,300 of record OY754469.1, on the reverse strand, counting down.
AAATGCATGTTTTTCCCCGACGTAAAAAATCTTATTAAAATTCAATTGCGCGTAAAAGTAAGAAAGAGGAACGGTATTGCATTTACCTGTATTGGATAGACAGAGAAATAAATCAAACATCTGTCTAAATATTATATTTATAGCTTCTGCACCCTCGAACACACATTAATATAGGTTTTGAATATATTAAATTTATTGAATCCAAATGAATATATTTTTTCGAGCCGTTCAAAAAAAAAAAGAAAAGAAGAAAGTACAATCGGCGTGTGTAAAAGCGTATTCTCTAGCGGCAATAATGAAATGTTGGCGCCAAAATCGATAAAACTAATTTAGTGGGTGCGGTTGGTAGCCATGCGAGGTGAAGGCGGCAGCGGTAACCAGCTTCTCACTGTACGTAGTGCCACTCGAAACACACTCAGCAGTGATTTATCTGAGTAGGCTATGGAGGCACATGAACACTTTAGCGAATGAAGTAGTCGCGATTCTACGAGGTTTTGAAACCTCTTAGCCTATAGTCTGTATCAATTTTTGTGCGAGCTTCCGGATTTAATCAGTTTGAAATTATTATTAGGGGAGGGAGGGGGAATGGCGCTCACTGGGTAATGGCGCTCACCTCTGTAACTCTGTCAAAAAGGAACGTAGCAACACGTCACATCGAGTGAAGCGCGAGGGGAGGGGGCCTCTAATAGACAGCGATGCAAACGGACAGTCAGCTCGCGTCATGCGACCGTGAAGAGCGTTTCTTCGTTTGCGGCCGCGCTGATCTAATTTTTAATTAGGTGCTGAACAAGTTAAGTTGCTGGGCTCGCTATACTATGAACTCAGTGTTGCAGATTTGCGTAAACTTGTTTATAAATTTGCTGAGCGCAACAATATCAAAAACAATTTTGATCAAAGCAGCAAAACGGACGGATTGGATTGGGTACACTTCTTTATGAGACTCTGAGCGGCATTACCCAAAGTCAGGGGCAATGCCGCTCAAACATGTTTTTTTAATAATGTTTTCCTACTACTATTAGGTGAAAGATATATGCTTTTGTTGTTAAATTGTTGATTACTCGATAATTAAAGACTTTGTTACTCTTCTTAATTTTGATTTATAATAAATAATTTAAAAAATACACCATGTTTTCCTTAAGTGAACGCCATTCCCCCGTTCTACCCTAAACTATCGGCCCGGTTCGGCTTCGCTTGAATTTACAGATTGTTACCATTTGTTCGTTGATTTGCGTTGCAAAATTGGTTTCCACGAAAAGCGCTTTTATTTTAACGCGATAATATATAGCCTATGTCCATCCTGAAGAACCATTTTAAATATTGGTGGAAAATTTTTGAAATTGGATGTGTAGTTTCGGTAACTACTTCCTACATCCAAATTTATAAACTTTACGTCTTTATAATATTAGTAGTGTAAAAGTGTGGGACACACTCAATGAATTAAATGAACTTTAGCAGACCCGGCAAGAATGATACACAAAAAATAAACACATGCGTTGTTTGTCTATGAAACACATGTGACAGAATTAATAATACCAGATTTGCTTCTGAACTAATAGCTTTGAGCAAATTGCAACAGATGTCGCTATTTGGTACTAAAACAGGTTTGTTTGTTTGCTTTTGAACGAATATTAGTCCAGAAGCAAACAAACAAGTTATACTGTAATTTTGTACAAAATATTTCAAAAAAACTATCCTATAGCGTAAGTTGCACCAAGCAAGACACATTTACAAAATTTCATTAAAATCTGTTAAGTGGTTTCGTAGATAAGCGCGGCCAAAATTGTGACACGGGAATTTTATATATGTATCATATATATTAATACGCTAAGGTTAAGATGTTTGCCTCCCTTTTTAGAAAAAACCTCACAATTTCTCCACATAAATTATATATCATTTTACAGATAATTGCTTGCTCTACTGACATCGACAACTAAAAAATTTATTATTGCTTTTGTTTCTGTAAATTAATTAAAATACAGCAACGCTGAACAATGTCTGCCATCTGACGGCTTTAATTTTGAAACAACGTCAACACTTCGATCTGTCATCTGACATTCATATTGTAATACAACAGACACAATACTGCATACTGCCATCTAACGGCTTTAATTTTGAAACAGCCAGCAACACTGAACAACGTCACAGCAATGCTGCATGATGCCATCTGACGGCTTAGCTCAACGCTTTTGCTACTTGCGCCTCTATATGACAATTTTAGTAAAATATTTCTTCGATCTGTCATCTGAGCTTCATATTGTAATACAACAAAAAGAAGAACGTTATAAGCAGTGTGCAGAATTAGAAACGAATTGAATACCTGCAATCATATTTAAAAAATAATTTTGTAAAGTGATAATTATTATATTTATTTAGTGCGAATAATTCGCACAGGTCATGTTTTGATAACTATTCTCTAAATCTGAATGAGTAAAAAGTCACTATTTGGCAGTGAATTTTCACAATATAACTGCGAGTACCAAATATGAAAATCGGTTGTAAAATTGAGAATTGCCCGATATAGTGAAGATCGTAGTTCCTCTACAAAGTAATTTAAATGTGACATTTTATTGTGTTAGATATTTTGAAACTGTCGTTGTGGTCAGAGCAGTCACGCTTCTGCATCGGGGGGCAAGAAAATAGCGGCTTTTATGCACGTCCGTTCTTCGAGCCAGCGACCGGCGCTCGACTGTATAAGCCAAGACCTATACCGACAGTCATTTGATTGTGTGCACGCTTGGAAGACCCAGCCCTCTAGATTCAACGGTGCGAAAGACATTTCATTTCCCGTATAAATTAATTCATAGCGCCGTTGTATATGAGTTGTGTCCTACCCTCGGCATTGCAAGGTACTACTCATAATAATGCGGATCAGTGGCTCTCAAACTCTTTTAAAAGCTTGCGATAAAAATATAGATTCTATAAACAATGAAGTATGCCAGGCATGCAAAAAAAATGTGCAAGGCAGACGATGATAATCTATACTTCTATACTAATATATAAAGCTGAAGAGTTGGTTTGTTTGTTTGTTTGATTGAACGCGCTTATCTCAGAAACTACTGGTTCGAATTAAAAAAAAAATTTTTGCTGGTTAGCCCATTTTATCGAGGAAGGCTATAGGCTATATAATATCACGCTACGACCAATTGGAGCGGAACATCAATGAAAAATGTTGCAAGATGTATCTCAAAATTAGTCCGTTCGAAATATATTATCAGGTGAAATGCCTTAACTAAACATTGCAATATTATAGTGCGTCACGTTTACAAGCCCAGATAGCTCAGTCGGTAGAGCGTAAGACTCTTAATGCCAAGGTCTTGGGTTCAAGCCCCACGTCGGCGAATATATTTTTATTTTATTTTTGATTTTCTACATTGATTTCTTCTAAGACTTACATTTCAATTTTTTTAAATTTTATTACGACTAAATAAAATAAAATAAATCTAACTAATAGCTCATTTGAAAACTGTTACAACTATAGGTACCTATATAAAAATAATTATCCTACAGTCATGTTTTCAATTAAATATTTATTATATTTTATTAATTACAGTAATTATTGATTTAAAAGAAATTATGACTTAAAAAAAGTATAAATATTGCTTTTTATCGACAAAAACTTTTAAACGGTTACCCCGATCATCATGAAATTTCATCTCGGTAAACTAAGATGAATGTGCGTACTCATGTCCCTCCCTTCCTCATTCGTTCTTTTGCACCCGGGTGAAACCGGACGAGACCGCTAGTTTTAAATATAATTGATGCTTTTCTATTAGCTGCACACGTATATGCAAAATTTCAGCTCAATCGGATAACGGAAAGTGGGTCAAATTTAATTTGTAAGATTTGATTTCAGACAGACAGACCCCGGGACAGGTGAAACTAAATAAAAGCTTGTAAAAAGAACAGTTTTGAACCCGGGTGAAACCGGGCCGGGCCGCTAATTCAATAATAAAATGTTAGTTGCGTTGTCCAGTAGATTTTTGTACGGTCTGCAGTTTGAACTATTTAGGATGCGCTGATATTAGTGTAAGAAGTCTGAACACACTATATTGGAATGTGCTAACTTGATCACAGAGGGTTGTGGCCCGTGGTACATCCTCACACTTCCCGATTCCCAGTACATAAATTCAGGATGTCGTCCGTCGATATCATATAGTAAACGCAGGAAAGGTGAATTTTTCACGTTGAAACGAGCGCGCTGAGAATTTGTATGTTTTATTAAATTATTATGGTTTCATTCAAAGTACATCGGAATTTCGATTAAAATTCGCGGTATTCCCGGTGCGGTTTCTTCATATATAATAAGCTTACACTGAAATGTTATTAATTTAAAAATTTCACGTGATATTACATTTTTTTGTAGTTGGTTTTGAATAGCTGATTTATTTAATATCTCACAAAATATTCAGCACTCATTAATAAAAATATTTTTTACGTGATAACGTCTTATAAATTGTAACGTTCCGCCTGTGTAACGTTCCGCCTGTGTATCGTTCCGCCTGACCCTGTGCGTGCAAGCGAGAGCGCAGTATAAGCGATAGAGAGTCGGTAAAAATATAGTTTGACAGCTACTAAAATTTAGGTTATGTATTATTAAATATGATATTCGAGCGGAATACGTTATCACGTAAAACTATCGTCCGTAAACCGACTTTACAGACAACCAATTTTTTTTATTAATAATTTGGGGTATAATATTTACAGGCAGGTTTTTTTAGAGAAGTTTTCTCTTGAAATTCATGAATAATGTTTATCGTAGGCAGTGCCGGATTAACCTATAAGCAAATTAAGCAATTGCTTAGGGCATCACGTCTCAGGGGGCATCAAGAAGCACAACTCAGAAATGAAAAGTAACTCACTAAACCGTGTCAACAATTTTTTTTTGTCATGTTTTCATAAATTTTATCTATGCTGGTATGTCTTCAGAAGTATAAAAGTTAAAAATAAATTTTGTCCGGTTAAATATAAGTAATGCCGAGTCCGGATTTTCTATTTTTGTGGGATACAATATACATGCTCTTTCCTACAAAACTTAAAACGTGTATATACAGGGTGTCCCATTAAGAATGGGACATAGAACAACCGCAGATGCTCCAATTCAAAATAAAACGATTAAGCGAAATATGCTTAGATAAAATGTTACTCGCTCTACCAGTGGCGTACGGCAGGAGTAAGTAATGCTTGTACCCCTTCTAAATGTTACGCCGCTGTCTAAATTTTAATTTTGCCTATAATTTTAATTTTTTTGATATTTTCTAAGTCAATAATGTACACTTGTTAGTTTGTTGTAAAGTCATTGGTTTTCGAGATATTCGCAGTTTTTTTAAGACAAAATTGTAAAAATGAATATTATTAATAATAATACAAATAAAAAGTACATGTCTATCTATCTTTAACTGCGAATATCTCGAAAACCAATGACTTTACAACAAACTAACAAGTGTACATTATTGACTTAGAAAATATCAAAAAAAATAAAATTATAGTCAGAATTAAAATTTAGACAGCGGCGCAACATTTAGAAGGGGTACAAGCATTATTTACTCTTGCCGTACGCCACTGGTAGAGCGTACTGAACTAATTTTTTTATTGTTAGGTGCATTTTATGATATTTAACAAGTGTGCCGATTTGAGTAAAATTATACGGTGTATTAAAAAAATTATGGACATTAATAATTTTTCAGTTTTCAACTTCAACACCCCGTATTTCGGAAACGAGTAACATTTTATCTAAACATATTTTGCTTAATCGTTTTATTTTGAATTGGAGAATCTGCGGTTGTTCTATGTCCCATTCTTAATGGGACACCCTGTATACTAAAATGTTTATAATATATTCACTTTTATTTATTGCTGCAGGCGAAATATTGTTATTTTATTAGTTGTTCTGAACTTTCGCCGCCATAAATATTGACGATGTATTAAAATTATTTGTCTGTCACATAAGTTCTGTGAATATTATTATTTACGTGTATTTCTTTTTTTTATTTTCTCTATAAAGTATGCAACACATTTTCATTCTTTGGCGAAACAGCTACCAATTCTGTTATTAATAACTTGAGTACAGGGCTGTCTAAAATATTTTATTAAATTGAAAAATACATTGAAACAGCGAGCAACGCTGAACAACGTCACAGCAATGCTGCATGATGCCATCTGACGGCTTAGCTCAACGCTTTTGCTACTTGCGCCTCTATATGACAATTTTAGTAAAATATTTCTTCGATCTGTCATCTGAGCTTCATATTGTAATACAACAAAAAGAAGAACGTTATAAGCAGTGTGCAAAATAAGAAACGAATTGAATACCTGCAATCATATTCAAAAAATAAATTTGTAAAGTGTTAATTATTTTACTTATTTAGTGCGAATAATTCGCACAGGTCACACTAGTAAAAAATAATTTGTTTTTATATTATTCTCTTGATAGTTCGGAGATTTAAAATCAAAATGTACGCAACACAACAAAACTAATAAGCCTATAAATACATGTGTTTCGCACGACGCGGCTCTGGGGGGTGGGTATCTTCACAACCATTCAGAGACAGACATATGTACAATGGATTGGTATAAACAGAATGTATGTACCGGCTGTAAAAATAATAGGTCGTACATAAATTTATACAGCGTTCATAAATCAACTCCAAATGAGGCCAGCACCACCGCGCTTAAAGGAACTGCACGCGATTCTTTACACTTGTACCGGGTGTAGTTGTAGATTCAGACCGTATTGCGGTTTTATGCTCCATTTTTCATACGAGTTCTGGTAAGACTTCCAAGCCTAAATCTACTTTTAAAGTAGACAAAGGGCGTAGATAGGAGAGAATCTTAATTACTCTTCGATCTATCTATCTATCTGGGGGTAAATACCCTCTTGGGTATTTACCCCCAGGATCATAATAATAAAAAAATAAAACTGAAAATAATACGAACACATAGCTAAAAAATAAAATTAGAAATTGTAATATTGGTTAGGGAATTAATATTTTGCGACACCTTCCTTCGTGACTATTTTTGTATGGCACGCCGTTTTACTGTTTAATAGTAAAATATTTTTCCAAAAATTTTAAAAATATTTAACAATTTTAATTCAGAAAAAAATTTGAGTGAATTTTTTTTATGTGGTGACATAATAAAAATACAATATTATTATGTCATGACATAATAAAAATACAATATTATTATGTCATGACATAATAAAAATACAATATTATTATGTCATGACATAATAAAAATACAATATTATTATGTCATGACATAAAATTAAATGCTTATACATAGGAAGAGATAGGAAAAACGACGAATTATAATTATGTCAACACATAAAAATAATGTATTTTTATTGTCACAAAAAGTAAAAAAATTTGCATTTATTTTTTCTAGTGAATTAACTGATTTATTATTATGTTTTATTATTTTTCGTCAGGATGTTTTTATTTAAAAAATATTTATTATCTCTACACATAATTTATAATTATTTTTATGTCGCAAGATAATAAAAATACATTATTATTATGTCATGACATAATAAAAATACATTATTATTATATCATGACATAATTATAATTCGTCGCTTTTCCTATCTCTTCCTATGTATAAGCATTTAATTTTATGTCATGACATAATAATATTGTATTTTTATTATGTCACCAAATAAAAAAAATTCACTCAAAATTTTTTTTCTAAAATTAAAATTGTTAAATATTTTTATAATTTTTGGAAAAATATTTTACCATTTTAAAAATAAATTGAAGCAATTCCTAATAAAAAACGCATACTATCTTGTGAGAGACTTTTGCCCAATTTTAATTTAACTTTTAATGTAACTTTTATTATATGTATTCCTTTTTAGATGTGACTATGTATGGCTCTTGTACCGATTATACAATAAATATATGTATGTATGTATTAAATAGTAAAACGGCGTGCCATAATTCTTGTGTGATATTAATAAAATATCCCACAAAAAATATCTACGCCTCTGAAGTAGGCACGGTTTAGTATAACTAAATTATTGTAGGAACCGTTGTAAAATCAGTGCTAAACAAATTGTCAAAGTAGATTAACCCTTTCCCGATGACCTCGAATCGCTACTCTGGAGTTGGGCGGAGCATTGCGATATAGTGACAGCACGGAATATCGCGGCGAAATCAAAGTCGTTTTTTGACGAACACTTCGTATGACTTCAAAGTGATCCACACCCACTCTCACATATACAATCGTGTTATAACGTATGGCTTTTGCTGTCCACGCTGTACAATTATATGTCTAGGCTCTATAACTGTATTCTTTAGAATATACAGGTTGTCTCAATTTATCAAGTCAAAGTTGTGAGTTTACACATTATGTAACAGCTAGCGGTCCCGCCCGGTTTCACCCGGGTGCAAAAGAACGAATGGGGAAGGAAGGGACATGAGTACGCTATTCATCTTAGTTTACCGAGATGAATGTTGTGTCCAAACTTCATAATGATCGGCGTTACCGTTCAAAAGTTTTTGTCGTTAAAAAGCAGTATTTATACTTTTTTTAAGTTATAAATTTCTTTACATATCTAATAAATATTTAATTGAAAACACTGTAGGAAAATTATTTTTATATAGGTGGCTTATATGTAGTTGTAACAGTTTTCAAATGAGCTATTAATTAGATTTATTTAATTTTAATTATTCGTAATGTGACAGTTCGAATATAAACAAAGAGCAAAACGTGTTTGTTGTCTGACTCTGAACAGAATGCGACACCATGTTGGTTTGTGGGTGTTTGTTCCAGTGCCCACGTGACAAGATATTGCTTCCTGATTGGTTCTTGCTCATACCTAACAGCAGATCTAGCAGGGAACAAGACCACCTCTAATAACCTTGGAATATAAAGATCTGTTATTCTATTATATCTGGTGATGGGAAAGACTATAGAAATATGCATGATCACAATTAAAAATTGTTTTTTGATAATGCGTTCTGCAAGCCTGCATTAAAAAAATCGATGTAGGTGAAAAAAATAAAAATCGCGCAATAAAATTTATATTTTGTTTCATTTCATAGATATGTATATTGTGTATGTTACAAATCACCCAAATATATATACACTTCACGAGTCATAACTCTTAAATACGCAGTAGTGTCGTAAACTACAAATTAATTGTACAAATTTGGTGGAGATTTAACAATATTTATGCACACAATGCACCAACTGTTTTTTATTGCATTTCTGAATACCTACTTTAAGAAAACCATATACTTTTATTCTATACTGAGCATAGTGTTGCGCGCTCCCTGTTGGGACGACTATGCTTTCTGTGGAATATTCTCGCAACAACAACAATGGAAAGCAGGTAGTCAAAACCCGACCTTCATAAAGTTGCCAGAAGAAGGCGATACATGTAAAGGAAGTATCTCGTTTTTATTTAACTGCAAATGGCCTAAAGTGTCAAGCGTCTATAATCTACTGATATGCGTCGCAATGCTATTGTAATTTGAATTGAGTAACCTATTAAAATTGGTCACTCAGTAGGTAGGGGAGAACGGGGTCAATTGTAACAGTGACTATTTTAGTGACATCTACTAACAAAATGAGAACATGATACTACTGTATTGATTTAAATTCAGTCAATGCAGTAGAATCATTTTCTCATTTTGTTGGTAGATGTCACTAAAATAGTCACTGTTACAATTGACCCGTGTTACAATTGACCCCGTCCTCCCCTAAGCTATAATTATTTGCATGAAATCGAATTTTTAAAATTCAAAATTTAAAACAACAAAATACGTTTATATTGATGGGATGTCGTACTCGATTTAAAAAGTCGACTGTCATTTTTAATTTTTTTTTTGTTGAATTCTGTAACTGGATTATCAACAATGTATACACTGGCAAGAAAATAACTGTGGTACTTATACTTGCAACACAGATTCTTATCAACTATACAAACTTTTAACTGATTTACCTGTTCCCGGTGTCCGTATAATTGAGCTTTAGTTGAGAACCGATTTGTGTAGCTGTTTTTATGTTTGTTAAGGTGGATATCTAATAATAATTATATTTCATCTGAATAGTAAATGTGATCCGCATTCTTATTAATTATTTAAGGCTTACTAGTTTCAGTGGCGGCCGCTGCAGAGCTGCATAACAATTAAAATCCTAGGCACTTAATAATTTTAGAATGAATTATAATATCCAATATTTAATGTTAGGAAATAGTGTAATAGTTATCTCCACGAAGTCTGTAACCAGGAGACCCAGCTCGAGCGTAGCGGCGGACCAGTATCTGGCGCATGATCCACTATGGCGTCAGCTACTGGGTAACGTTCATGGCTTACATGTGTGTAGTGTCTGTGAAGCTAAACAACTTTAATAACTATGGCGAAAACAGGCGGAAAGAACCGAAGTAGTGATAACAGCGCCATCTCGCGTGCGCCAGAAAATGGTCAGTATACTGGCCAGTGTTAATGACGTCATGAATCGACGCCATACTGTTGATTCGTTTCGAAATATACTGGCCAGCGCGTTAACATATTATTATTTCCCTCGTCCACCAAAAGTAATTGTTTATATTTTGTTGAGAAGACATTATCGAAAATAACAAATGAATAAAAAAAAATTCCACAAAATCTGATGCACACACGCCCGGTTAAATATGTATGCTATGTCACACCTGTCTCACCAGTACAATTATGGCGTCGGATTCATGACGTCATTAGCACTGGCCAGTGTATATTTCGGAATATACCTCTTATAACACAAGAAAATTGAGCGAATAGATGTTTTCACGTTAAAAATAGTGTGGATCCGTCTTTATTAATATGTTATCGCATGAATCACAATAACACGTTACAGTGAACCGAGGTTAACACCGGTTGCTAGTTTGGCTACTGATTAGAATAGCGTGCGACGCTAATATGTTAAATAAAAGTAATGTATTATTATGCTGAACGTAATTGATTGTAATATATTAAATACTACAATCAGAAGTTGAAATTTTAGGATAAACGTTGAAAATTATAGACGCTCAACAATTACAGTCACACAATTTAACGAAAATAATCATAACATCACTGAAATATTTTTATATTACCTATTTGTAATCAAAACTTTAGCGTTGATTATGTAACTCTTACATTATTTCCTAACAATAAATATGAAAAATAATAATAATAATAATGCAAATAACGCGACTTTATGTCATAACAAACGTCATTCGCACCATTACTATTTTCCATCTATCATACTTCCCGTTATTTTCTACATTTTTAAACTTAATGAAGGAATTTTGGGACATTAGGATAAGGTAGGTAAATTTTGAGCATAGGAGTTTGACAGGTAATCGGCCATGGCCTTGAATAAGGAACCATCTCGATATTTATCTGGAATTATTGAGGGAAACCACGGAAAACCTCAACAAGATAGCCGATACAGAAATTACCGTTTCTCTACGGGAGTAGTTCCTGAGATTAGCGCGTTTAACCAAAAAAAAACTCTTCAGCTTTATATATTAGTATAAATTCTGAAATTATTAAATGTCTAAGATTTTGGTTGTTCTGCAGCGTTTATGTCATGTCAAATAAGTATTGTCGCTTTCCATAAACTCTTAATCTCAAATGAGTTATAAAATTGAAGTTATATGCGATAAGTTTAATTTGATTCTTCCCTTGTCGTACATATAAATGCAAATAATATTATCGCACTATAAATGAAGAATTTTTATTTGCTCGTTTTTTGTAGTATTTTACAGATAAACAAGTACTGAGTTCGTATTTAATTAATTTAATTAAAATGACACGCGACGACAGGGAAAAACTAAGCACACAGAAAAATCGTCGAGAACAATAATAAATCACATTAGAAACGGAACCATCTTTCAGAGCGAAATTAAAAACTTCCCCTGTTGAAAAAATGTTTGATAAAAAAGATAAAGCGTACGACACTCTCTACAAGTTCTCATAACTGTCATAGACTGCGACAAAACGTTCTTTATATTATATAATCCATTCTATTATTGCGGCCAAGCTAACTGTAAAACTTAATCTATATGTTGTGGACCATATAACTAATCAGGGCATGTAATAAAATAAAAATTAAAAATTAAAATTAAAAAATAAAAAATAAAATCGTATAGTTTTTATTGAGGAAATAAATAAATAAAATCATTTAAACTCCATAATTTATCATAGTGCCCAGTCATTATGAATATTGTTGATAATAGGTCATATGCATGAGACTCCAAATTGGTTTAAATTTTTATTTCGAAATATATTTTAGTTCCTGATTCTATCGTAATGGATATTTTATTAATCTAATAACTGAAAAAAACTACAAATAATAAAAAAGAAATGTAGAAAATATGCGCTATTTTCGAATTTTCAAAACGCAGCGTGACGTCAGAGTATATATCAACAACAGTTTCCATGACGACTGTGTCGTCTCACAGTAAGATTATGTCAGTATTCAGAGAAAACAGCAAATAAACTTAATTTAGAACATTAACAATTTGACATCAAGGTTGACATGCATCATATACTATGATCATATATAATGACGTCACATAAGCCCGCCAACAGCCGATTGTTTAAACTGTCTAATTTTGAATGTGAAATTTAATATTTTTTTTCTTATGATAATATTACATTTTTAAACGATTATCAATTTTTTTCCGTATTATGGTTGACTAAATAATCTATTAAAAATATAAAAAAAATACATGCATATGACCTATTTAGGTACATTTGTCATTAGTAACAAATTAAAAATATATAAAACGAATATTCGTTTTTTTACCTACCTACCATATAATATTATGTGTAATGATTTTACAATAATAATGTCAACAATAAAATAATTTAATAAAACATATCTTTTTATTATTCTGCCCAATAGGTGAAGGGAATTATTCATAATGCCCGGTAAATACTATATTTACTAAAATAAATTTATTATTATTATTAATTTAATTATTTGAGTAATTTTTGTCACATTGCCTTCTCGTATTGGGCATTTTTCAAACTGCCCGGGCATTATGAATAATGTCGTATTTATCACATGGTCCATAACATATAAATAAAATTGAAGTGTCTGTTTGTAATGTCAAAATAACAGCTTTTTACTAAATACATATAACAAAAAAAAAATTTTTTTTTTAATTTTTTTGTCTGTCTGTTTGTTCTGACTAATCTCTGAAACGTCTGGACCGATTTTCTCGAGACTTTAACTGGCAGATAGTTGATGTTTTAAGGAGTGACTTAGGCTACTTTTATTTTAGAAAAAGAATTAGGGTTTCGCGCAAAAAATCCATGCAATTGTGAACAAAATCGGATTCAAATAGTAGGTATTGTTACTTACGCCCAGCCAAGCGGGCGAGTATCAGCTAGTTTATTAGTAAAATTCATTCATAATATCTCTAAATATATATTAACGTTCTATATATTATAAATATGTAAATATTTTATGCAAATAGAACGGAACTAAAATAATTATTATTCAAACGGGAGTTTAAAATAATTTCATGATACGCAAATTATAATTAGTTTGATATCATATATACAAGCAAAAATCGTGATTTTAGGGCAAACTAAATATCTTAATTTGCGAACGCTGTCAAAATTGTTAAACTGCATACTTGATATGCACCCTCTATAGACCTGCACGAGTCATCATAAACTGTCTTGAAATTCAGGAAAGCTCTCATGTCTACACTGTCACTAACTACAGGTTGATTCATAATTATTTGTATATATTCCAAATATTCGTGGTGTCCAGGCTTGTAGGCCGTGGTCTATTAGTATCTCTATCTGACGTTCCGTCTACAACTGCGGTAGAGATCATCAAAGACGATGTGGTAGCGGGCGAAGTGTCCTTCTAGGCGACTCACAGATATAAAAAAAATAGTGAAACTGAGGTGAATAGATTGACAGCTCCATGTATCTTTCTCTTTTGCTTGTTGCTTTTCGCTCATAAAAATATGGCAAGATATGCCTTGATGGAGGATGGGCACGGTCATGATACTCGAGGTAAAAAAACAATAAAACTACCGTTGGCAACAAAAGACATTTATAAGTATTGTCCAGAAACTGGTCATGTTTTTGATTTTGACCAAGTGAGGATTCTGGACAGGGAAGGAAATTGGTTTAAAAGAAATATCAGCGAAATGGTTCATATATGTTTGACAGACACTGTTAATTTGAGAACAGACACAGACCATCTAAGCAAGGTATATTTAGGTTTGATTGAGAAATATAAGTATAATAATAATAATAATAAGACTTAGGTTATTTTGAATTTGCCGCGCGAGTTTAGTTGTCATTGTCGCCATGAGCGTATGTGTGTTCTGTAACTGACAGCTGTTTACAGTTGAGAATGTACAGGCAAGATATGAGGTTGTTATTTGTGACTTATTAATAATTTTCTACTTATTAATAATTGACAAATATTATTAAATCATTGAAGATTTCATCTGCTATTTTAATTATTTATAATATGATTGATGTTGGACTATATTTGGACGTATGATTTTTGTAAAATTTGTATGTCAAACCTGATTTGTAATGATCAGAGTATTGACAATGTTTTGACAGACTGTTCAAGGTATTATTTATTTATTAATTTTGTAATATTATTTTATCTTGATAATTTAAATGTATAATTTGTGTCTGTTTTGTTAGATACCTGAAGAAGTCGGAATAAAACCGACGAAACGTCGTGTATATATGAATAAATAGTCAAAACAAATTGGCTGTGGTCTTTTCACCTGATAAAATTTCCTATTTATTGTCCAGAAAATTATTCAGCCTATATTTATAATAAATTACCTGAAAGGCTGAAAAACAATACCTTTCCACTTTTTAAGACAAATATTAAACATTTTTTAGTGGAATAGGCCTTTTTATAGTATTAATGAATTTTTATGTTGCCGATAGCTTTATAATTTTATCTTGTATTTCGTTGACGTGTCAAATAGACGTATGTCTCAACTGACCAAATATCTATCTATCTATCTATTTTACATCTCGCTCAATGGCTGAGTGGAGGATCAGTTTCAGCTGAGCTCTGTCAGCGTCTAATGAAAGAATCATCCTGTATAGTCTAGTATACGTAAGGTAGTTCATACTGCATCTTAGGTTAGTTCCCGCATAGCTGTGCGCGCTTCAAGATACACAGATATGACATCTGGCGTTGTTCCCTTAAGAATATGCTCATTTTCTGCCCACTTTCCCCCGTCTTTATTGCCTGTGTGTTCACTTTAGACACACATTCTCATATCTGCCCGCATGTGCCCGCTAGACAGATACAAATACCATCAACGGTCTTATGACGCCGAAATAACCAAAATATTCACGCACTGTGCCCTCTACAAATATACGTTTTAAACGCGACTGAGGCAGGGTTAGGTATAATAGTTCAAGAGCTATATCAAACATTTTTGGGTAGGTATTTAAGGCAGCGTAAAAATTTGTGTAACACTTTTTTTGTAGTGTTTGAAAATCGAAGACCTGGCTGAAGGTCAAGAATTTTTAACCTTGCGAAATATTTGCCTACCTTATCCTAATGTCCCAAAATTCCTTCATTGGGCGAATGAAGGAATTTAATTAGCTGAAGTTAAAAAAATGTAGAAAATAACGGGAAGTGTGATAGATGGAAAATAGTAATGGTGCGAATGGCGTCTGTAATGACATAAAGTCGAGAAACGGGCATTTAACGTATTAATTAGTACTAGAGTGACCTGTGCGAATTATTCGCACTAAATAAGTATAATTATTATCACTTTACAAAATTATTTTTTAAATATGATTGCAGGTATTCAATTCGTTTCTAATTTTGCACACTGCTTATAACGTTCTTCCTTTTGTTGTATTACAATATGAAGCTCCGATGACAGATCGAAGAAATATTTTACTAGAATTGTCATATAAAGACACAAGTAGCAAAAGCGTTGAGCTAAGCCGTCAGATGGCATCAAGCAGCATTGCTGTGACGTGGTTCAGCGTTGCTCGCTGTTTCAAAATTAAAGCCGTCAGATGGCAGTATGCAGTATTGTGTCTGTTGTATTACAATATGAAGGTCAGATGACAGATCGAAGTGTTGACGTTGTTTCAAAATTAAAGCCATCAGATGGCAGACGTTGTTCAGCGTTGCTATATTTTAATTAATTTACAAAAACAAAAGCAATAATAAATTTTTTAGTTGTCGATGTCAGTAGAGCAAGCAATTATCTGTAAAATGATATATAATTTATGTGGAGAAATTGTGATGTTTTTTCTAAAAAGGGAGGCAAACATCTTTAACCTTAGCGTATTAATATATATGATTATTATTGATAGAAAACAATAATAAATAAATGCAGTCCGGAATACGAGAAAGAAATCACCTAAATGCGGTCAGTGGGAGGCGGCCAACGTCGAGTATTCCGGGGCGCCACTGAACTTAAATAAGTCATTATTTCGTCAGAATTTTTCAAGTGCTAATCAATAAATACAGTCCGAATGTTCGTATTTTTTTGGTAGGGCAGTCATTATGCGTTTGTAAGCATGCCCTGAAACATGCAAAGCACCAGCCCCACAGATAACAAGTACTCCAGACGTGAAGTGTATCCCCACAGCTCATCATTGCTCGCATATGTACCACCCCACATATCCTGGAGGCATGAATAGAGCCAACTTCCCGCTGCTATTTATATATTATGGCGTCGTGTTCAACAGCACAAGTCATGTTGAGTATATATTATAAAATAAACGCAATATTAACTTAAGCAAACTTCAACTGAATATTTGTTGTTACAATTTTACACCTGCATAATTAATGTAGGAGCTGTTAATTATTATTCAGAGAATTTAATATTTGACTTTTCAAAATTCACATAACATTATAAGATGTACCAACATGATCCAGATTATGGTTCCAAATTAATTAACCGACTTCAAAAAAAGGTTGGATTGTAGTTTTTAAAAAAAAAATTTGAAGTAAAACTTCTTTAGGCACACTTGACGTGGGGAGTAAGCTGGCAAATGTGTGACGAAAGCGTTTATGGAAGTGCATCATCGGACGAGCGTTTACGGAAGTGCATCATCGGACGAGGCGAACGGTAGTTGAGAGAGAGATATAAGTAATTTTAAGAAAATCATCAGTTTAAATATGGTTTTTTTTCTTTAGGCACGCTTTACTCGGGAAATAAGTTGGTAAATGCCTGACTAAAGCGTTTACGGAAGTGCATCATCGGACGAGCGTTTACGGAAGTGCATCATCGGACGAGGCGAACGGTAGTTGAAAGGGAGATATAAGTAATTTTAAGAAAATCATCAGTTTAAATATGTTTTTTTTTGTGGATTATAACAATGTCTGTAAGCTTATTAAAGTTTGAACAATATTAAGTTTTTAGACGACAAGTGGAATAAAACCATGGGATGGATAGAATGTCTTAACTAATGCTGTTCTATTTTTCATCCAAGCTTAAAGTGGCAATTGAATGAAGCTTTATGCGGAACTTAAATAAGTCAGATAAAATAGGGTAGGCAAAGACATTTGACTGCATTGTAAGACCGTATATATTGCATTGCAATACTGTAAGAACGTTTCTGTAATGCATTATTTGGTTTTCTTTGCATAATGACTGTCTTAAGTCTTCAGATGTAAATTGAAATATATATAGAGTCGACTCTTTCGATAAATAAATATTTTTCTCTTTTTGAATAAGGTGTGTTTGCTATCGTGTAAAAAATGACACTTTTTACACTATTGCGTTTGTTATACAGAAGTTTAACCAGAGATTATATACCTGACGTACACTTTTCAGTGTAAATTTCACTGAATTAATATACACCTATTAACGTTATTATTTTCGTAAAAATAATAAACTAATACACACTATATTTTAGTTTAGTTTTAAATACATATTATATCAAATCTTTGATGGTAGCTACATATTTTCTAAAATGATTAGAGCCGCGGGGAATAAAAGAACAAGGTAACATCCTTGAATTTAAAAATATCCCTAGTCTTAATTTTTCACATTAAAAACGATTTGTTGTTTCTGTTTTGTTTTTTTTTGCGGAAAATAGCAAAATACTTTCATTTTAAAAGGTTACATCTTTACGTGTATCATATATTATTAGGAGGTATAGTGTAGTAACTTGTTTAATTGCCAATAAAATTTGTCATATAAAATGGTAATGAGCGTTGAAAATAGTTGTTCAATAAATAAAATTATCGACCAATTTTTCAGACAATATATTAACAAAAAATATAATTAATACATTAACGTTTCGATCCGGATTTGGATCTTCTTCAGAACGGATCTATAGTTTTGGAAATGTTACATAATATAAAATCAAATAATAATTCTCTCAATGCTCAATTAGATACGGAAAATTTAAGTAATATATATAATATTATTTTGAAATAATATTTTGTTTTTAATAATTTTTTCTTTCTTTTTAGGTTTCAAAATTATTTCCATGACTGCTTAAAAAAAAATTGTTTGTTATTATTTTTTCAATATTTTGATATTAATTATTTTGAATTAATTTTATTTAAAGCGAATTAGAAATTAAATATTAATTATTTTTTATATTTTTTAGATCCGTTCTGAAGAAGATCAAAATCCGGATCGAAACGTTAATGTATTAATTATATTTTTTGTTAATATATTGTCTGAAAAATTGGTCGTAATTTTATTTATTGAAGAGTTCTAATCAGACGTTAATCAAAGATCTGAAAATAGTTGTTTACACCCGGGTGAAACTGCATTGGACAGCTAGTAAGTATCTCAGAATAAAAAATGTGCATAACTATTATTGTCCTCATTTTTTATTACTGGTATATGTTTGGTATATTACAAATAACTGAGCTATAAATGGTTTTAAAATAACTTTCTAGTCGAACAGAAAATTTCTACGAGTTTAAAATACACATTTTACGTATATAAGAATTCAGTGACGCCTTCAGCACCAGTGTTCATTACAGCGTCTGGAAGACGTCCTTGATTCCCACTTTTTGTTCTCGCACAACTGAAATCCCCGGAACATTCAGTCGTCTGTATAGTGCTATTATTACGTACGTACGTACGTACGTACATACGTATACTCGCGTGTTTATAGAAGTAGGCCGTCAGTCAGGCTGCTCTGTTTGTTGTTCCCCCGATACCGTTTTCTCACTCGTGATGCTTGACTGTTTTATAAGATAGGGTCGTCTCATTGGCTGATAACACATTCTCCGATGTTATGTTGTGTTTCACTCGACTTGTCTCTTTATATTACGTACTTACTCTCTTTTCGGTGCAGATTTATAGTCCAACAAACGCATGACTGATTATTAGAAAAAATCATAACCTTAAAAATCAACACTCGACTGTGGAGCAGATAATGCAATGTACGGTTTGTTAGCGTGCTTACAGTGATTTTTCAAGTTAAATAATTTATATAATTTTTTTATCATTCTCTTTATATAAATTATTGTATTGTCATGGATTCTTAACACTTGTGCAAAATTACAAACGATTCAGAAGTCTGGAAGTGTGTGAAAATTACTTTGAAAAATTCTGTCAAGCTAATAAAAGAGTGTTAATAAAAAGTATTTTTTTTTGACGTGATAACGTCTTTTATAAATTTTATAAATTGATTAAACACCGGCTGCATGCACGAAAAAGTGTAACGTTCCGAAAAGTGTAGCGTTCCGCCTGACCCTGTGCGTGCAAGCGAGAGCGTAGTATAAGCGATAGAGAGTCGGTAAAAATATAGTTTGACAGCTACTAAAACTTAGGTTATGTATTATTATAAATATGATATTCGAGCGGAATACGTTATCACGTAAAACTATCGTCCGTAAACCGACTTTACAGACAACCAATTTTTTATATTTAATTTCGTTTTTTTGCGGATATTATGTGGAACACCTAAAGTTACTAGATTTGACAAAGTATCGCAATTACCCGCCATTTTGAGACGTTAGATTCAATGAAAGTAAATAATAGGTTTCGTAACCAAGGACAAAAAAAATAACAATTTAAAAAATAAGCAGCGATTTGACTGGTAATCATTTTCAGGGTAGCCGTGGAGGCACCTAGCTATTTGAAAAAATATGAGCCATCGTGGGACGCCTGGCAGATGTGGAAAATAAATTTAAGCGAAATTCTAGCAACTAAATATCGCCCTGTAACTACATTTTCCCCTGTCTACTAGTTGTCGCCTTTAACAAAAGCCAAGTTATAATCCAACGCAAACGCAAAGCAAGCGTCACGCGCTGTCATCCAACGAAACACTAGTAACTAAATTTCGCCCTGTTATTTAGATGTCGCCCTTAACAAAAGCTAAGTAGCTAAGTTATAATCCAACGCATACACAAAGCAAACGTCACGCGC
This sequence comes from Xanthostigma xanthostigma, assembly GCA_963575645.1. NCBI lineage: Eukaryota > Metazoa > Arthropoda > Insecta > Raphidioptera > Raphidiidae > Xanthostigma > Xanthostigma xanthostigma. The sequence continues at coordinate 1,451,962 of OY754469.1, read as the reverse complement.
TGTCATCTCACGAAATACTAGTAACTAAATTTCCCCCTGTTATTTAGATGTCGCCTTTAACAAAAACTAAGTAGCTAAGTTATAATCCAACGCATACACAAAGCAAGCGTCACGCGCTGTCATCTAACGAAATACTAGTAACTAAATTTCACCCTATTATCTATATGTCGCCTTCAACTAAAGCCATGTTTAATACAACGCACATAAACTCCAATTGCACGGTTTTACTCCCAGCCACACGCGCCATTAGATGTTTCGCATTAAAAAAATTAAAATAACTTAAAACATTACTTTTTATTCAGTTTAGTATGTTGAATATTAATACCGAATTCAACAGTTAGATTTCCAAAAAAGTGCAATTTTTCTCTTGCCGGTTGTTAAACTGTACCTACGTTTTACATTATAAAACGTATGCTTTAGTTTTTATGACGGGGATGATTTTATAAGTCCCAGTGAAGTCAGGTTATGTTCGTCGGATGCTTCTGCAGTTCTACCCCTCCCCCCTCTCCACGCAAACTGACTTTGTGTTGAGTTTATAATATATTCCAGCTACTTATATCGATTTAAATTTTTAATACGAATAAAGACTGTCGACATTTCGGGACGGGAGGATAGAGGCGGGAGAGTATCATCAGGTGGTCACAAGACAGATTGGCTCATGTAGAATTTCAACATTCAAGTGTTTTAACTCATGTTATTTATGTGAAACATCTAATTGTGCGTTTGGTCGGGAGTAGAAACTATTACTTACATCGTTTTTTTAAAAGTGTTTTAAATGAATCCTAAAGTTTATAAAGAAGCACTACAATTTTCATAATATTTTATAATCGTATAGTGCCATTAAAAACGCTTTTAATTTATCATTATCAATTTTCCCGCGAAAACAAATCGTGACGTCACTGTGATCGTAAATAATAACGATAAGCATAGTAGCACTTTACAATTAAAAATATTTAAGATTTTCTATGATTATTACGTTACCAGTGTAAGTATACAAAGTTAGTAAAACTTTATTTATTTATTAAACGTATTTATCCTTGGTAGATTAGTACTTTTTGCTTTTACAAAACCGTCTTCCATGATGCGAAATCAATAAAATACGGGATAGAAGCCTATAAACGTGATAATAACTTCAAAATAACACACAGCACAACATAAACGTAACTAGATTACAGACAAAGTGACGTCACGCCGGAATCCAACATGGCGAGTAGGTAGCGTTTTAGACTTTTGAAGATCAGATTAAAAAATTAATTCTTAAAATTGAATTATAAAATTTATAGTGCATTATTATGAATCGAAATCAACATTTCTCGTTCGCTTTCTACAAAATCTATCACGAATAGGTATTATTAGATTTTTGTAAAAAATATTCCATAGGTAACCATATACCACTTTGTCTTGTGGCAAGAAATATTGCGTATACGCTGTCCCTTACAAACGACTTACTCTATTTTCTTCTTGCTTCTGTATACAAGCGATTTTACATAATTGTAATGGGGATTATTTTTCTAAAGTATAATATTTTTAGTCATGGAGACTTTTAAGGCTTCTGAAGTAATCGACGTGAGATTAAGCTTTATTTTATCTTATGTTGGTGCCATTTGATGAGTTTTTTTTAATATATAATATACTACAAAGCTCTGTTATATGAAAACATTTTTTGAAAGCCATATAAATAATTCACAGATCATTTATATCACAGTATTTTAAAAATGAAATTTCGCTAATGATTTGAAAAAAAGATAACTGCGATCATAGATATTTCGAAGTTTTGTTGCATAAAAGATTTAGTTGGCGTTTCGTGTAATATTGTGTTTATTTCTATTTTTTTTAATTACTTTCACAGTACCAGTTAAGTAAATAGATTAAATGTTTCCAAACTAAAAGAGATTCAGACGTTTGCTAACGCTCATTGAATTCAGCGTATTTTTTTCTGTAAGCATTCTCAATTTCAAAAGGATATTAAAGAATTCGATTTTTCCAAGGCAGACTGACAGATAACTGTGTGACATAAATCGTTCAGTGTCGGTACAGCAAGATAGAAGATATATGAGCTGTGTAAACCATTGAGTGCAATTATATAAATCTGGTTCTACATAAATAGCTTCTGTGTTGTAAATAATCATGTGAATATAGTTAATAGACAAGTGTGAATAAGATAAACTTCAGTATGTTTTGTGTGTTGTAAATATTTTGTGTACATAATTAGGACTTTATATTCTTCTGTTACTTATTTAGAACTAATAGTTTTGTTTCAGTTAACGTTATTATTACTGTTTGTTAAAGAAGTACTCTTTCGTTGTGTGTTCAACTGTTTTGTTAAACGTTTATTACTGTAAATAAATAATTTGCGCCACGGACTAGAACAGTTTTGTTACAATACCATCAAATATTAGTAATTTAAAGTGAATAAACTATAAATATTTAATAAGAGTGCTTACCAGCAACTTGTAGAGTAGCATTTCTACTCCTCGCCTGTCCGTGGGCGTTAGTAGCGACGCACCAGTAGGTACCGGCGTCGGACTCGCGTCGCCCGTGCGCTACTCGCAGAAAGAACAGCGATCCGGCCGGCAACAGCATGCGGTGTTCCGAGCCACGAACCGGAGCGCCGTCCTTGAACCAGGCGACTCTTGGCTCCGGGCGGCCGGCCGCCTTGCAGTTAAGTGTCGCCGGCTCGTGTCGTGGCACAGTCGTATCCACGGGATGTTCCGTTATGCGCGGCGGGGAACCACCGCTATCGACGCCGCCGCCGCCGATCAAGTCTTGGCGAGCGCTCGATGATGGACTGTCGTCGTCGTCGTAGCGATATCCTGCGGACAAATTAACTTTACATGTTAATCAAATAATAAACGACATTGCATGAAAGTATTGTTCTTATGTTGACAATTTATTTTACGCGCAGTTGAAGTAAAACATGTATACAATACATATTTATAAATTGTAAATAGTGGTGTCATGAATCATGATTAATGATACACTTAAATGGGACTATCACGTCAATAACTTATGCTCTAAGCTTTCTAAATCGCTTTTTGCTTCACGAAAAATCCACATTAGTTGCCATGATACAATTTTAGATCTAAATGTATATTTTGCGTTAAATATGGTATTATTTTCTTCAGGTTTTCACTGGGTTCTTCTATTGAAAAAGAAGGCAATACGTATCTATACTAATATATAAAGCTGAAGAGTTTGTTTGTTTGTTTGAACGCGCTAATCTCAGGAACTACTGGTTCGAATTGAAATTTTTTTTGTTGGATAGATCATTTATCGAGGAAAGCTATAGGCTATATAATATTACGCTACGACTAAATTATTAGAGCGGAACATAAATGAAAAATGTTGCAAGATGTATCTCAAAATTAGTCCGTCCGACAAATATTATCAGGTGAAATGCCTTAACTAAATACTGCAATATTAGCGTTCAAGAGTACAAACCCGGATAGCTCAGTCGGTAGAGTGTAAGACTTTTAATGCCAGGGTCTTGGGTTCAAGCCCCACGTCGGCGAATATATTTTTATTTTTTTTTTATTTTCTACATTGCTTTCTTCTAAGGTTTACATTTCAATTTTTTAAAATTTTATTACGACTAATTAAAATTAAATAAATCTAATTAATAGCTCATTTGAAAACTGTTACAACTATATATAAAAATAATTTTCCTACAGTGTTTTCAATTAAATATTTATTATATTAAAAGAAATTTATTACTTAAAAAAAGTATAAATACTGCTTTTTAACGACAAAAACTTTTGAACGGTAACGCCGATCATTATAAAGTTTGGACACAAGATTCACCTCGGTAAACTAAGATGAATGTGCGTACTCATGTCCCTTCCTTCCCCATTCGTTCTTTTGCACCCGGGTGAAACCGGGCGAGACCGCTAGTAATATATAATCTTGGTCAACATGAGAGCTGCAAAGATATCTTACAAAACAAAATTCTTACAGTTCCCGCCATATACATTTCTCATTTGCTCTGCTATATAAAAAAACACATTGACAAATACGATTTTTTAAGTTTACAGCATAATTATAACACACGAAATAATAATAAACTTTTACAGTCAAAAATCAACGTGTCGCTTTATTATAATAGTATGGAACCTATACTGCTTTGCGACTTTTCAACAAATTACCCGATGATATTGCCATTTTGCCTTTTATAAAACTTAAATGTTAAATAAAACAGTACCTTTCTGAACTTTGCTTGTACTCTGTTGATGATTTTTAATATTAATTTTATTACTGTGACGACACCTACTGTATCTAGGTTATGGTTAATAAAGATTGATTGATTGATTGTAGTTATAATAATGCGTTTAACATCCGTTTCTCGACTTTGTGTCTGAACAGACGCCGTTCTTACCACTACTATTTTCCATCTACCACACTTCCCGGTATTTTTCTACATTTAGAACTTCAACTTGCAATAGCAATGGGCCAATAAGGGATTTTTTTACGAAATTAGAGTAAGGTAGGCAAGTTTTGAGCATAGGTCATTGCTTCTTGCCAAATTTCATGATTCTAGGTCAACGGGAAGTATCCTATAGGTTTTGATTCCCAAGAATCTTGACTGAGTGATCTATTTTCCTTTTGAGATACGGAACTCTAAAAAAGACCAAACAATTATTGTGTTTATTTTTGAACATTTTTAGATACTCGGGGATTCAATAACAATATCTATAATAATTGATACAGTTTTAGCGATGCCATGAATAATTGTACTTTCCTTTATCAAAGAGTATTCAATACGAACCCTTTTACCCCACAAAACATCGTTCAATTCATCACACCACTGTATTTGTTTATAGCACTGGTACACATATACAGACTGTTTTACGAAATGGTACCCGAAATAAGTGTATTTTACTAATAAAAAGTATTGTTGAACATGTTTATCTTGTGTTCGAAGTGCGTCAGAAGTGAAATAATTAATCGATAAAAAAAACATGACGTCACTGCGGGCTTGCCTGCTAGCTCACATAATAGGTTTTAAAATTAGAACACGGGCTATTTTTCTTGCTAGTTCATCATGTCACGTGGGCGACTTGAACAAAAGCCAACAAACAAACATTTTGCCGTAGTGTGTGTTCTGTTCAGAGACAATAAACATGTTACCGTTCTATCACTGCGCGCGTACCGAATCTATCTGCAGAGCAAGCTTGTAATGGCGTCTCGTGTGAAGCGAGCGCACAATATCAATTAAAGGCCGCTGCACACGCCGCTAGGAGTTCTGCTAGCCGGTAGGCTGGGTACGAAGCTAGAAATGACGTCACTGCGGGCTGGCCTGCTAGCTCACAAGATAGGTTTTAAAATTAGACTGCGAGATTTGCTGCTAGGTATGATCAAGAACCAATCAGGAAGCAGTGTCTTGTCACGTGGGCACTTGAACAAACACCCACAAACCAACATGGTGTCGCATTCTGTTCAGAGTCAGACAACAGACACGTTTTTCTCTGTGTTTATATTGAAACTGTCACTGCGCGCGCACCAGATCTATCCACAAATCAAGCTTGAAAAATAGTCTCGTGTGAAGCAATCAAGAAAATCAGCGCTAGAAAATTAGTAGGCAAATCTAGCAGCGTTTCTAGCGTCGTGTGCAGCGGCCTTATAAGAAAACCAGCTCTAGAAAACTGGTAGTGAAATCTAGCAAGGAACCTAGCGGAAAATCCAGCCTCGTGTGCAGCGAACTTAATGCCATCACCCGGTATAATAATTGTTGGACACATTTGTATAAATTTACGTACCGACACACGAGTGAAGTTCAATTCTGTTTCTCTATCTGGTATTACAATATTATATATACGTACATCTGTACGTCTGAAGATTCTATTCACTATGTCTGCTGGTCTATAAATTGATATCGGTTATCATGATTCAAATATTTGACTAGTACGTGAAAATTTGATTAGTGCAACTTATACACGAATTCTAGAATATAATAAACTACAGCTGACCCGGTCACCCGGCGTACTTCGTACCGCCTAACAGTCAAAGAATGTCGTGTTAAGGAGGTTGAGCCGTTTTACGAAGATAATGAAAAAAATCTGAAATAAAGTTTTTTTAATAGATTTTTTTATGACAAAATTTTCTGTAAAAATCCAAAATCATTAGGAGATTTATAAAGTTAAAAATTAAAAAAAACTTTTACATGTAGTCTTATGGAAAATATGTCAAGCTAGCATGCAAACTGTTCATTTTAATTTTTTGCAAATAACCAAATAATGTCAGCAGTTCCAAAAACTATCTATGTAAAGCATCGATGTCTTACGCATATTTTAATATTTTTTCCAATTTAATTAGGAGACTTTTAATCAATAAAAAAAATTATTAAACCTTAGCACTTTTCGATTATGGACTTTTATTCTTGACAGATTTAACAATTTTAACTGAATTTTCAATTTTTTAATGATTTAATTTTAATTTTTATTACTTCTAATTTCTTTTTTCAAATATTTACTGCAAAAAATATGTAAAATACAGATATTTACATAAATTTATTTTTTTTAACCTAACTTTGTACAAAAAATACAAAAGCTAGTCCATTAAGTATTAAGTACTGAAATAATTAATTAATATTAAACAAAAATATTTATTTATGCCTTTATGACAATAATTTATTGGTATCATCGACTTTAAACTATAAAAGTTCCCATTTAGAATTCGACTTACTTTTGATTGGGACTGTAACGGATCAACCTCCTTAACTTTTAGCTAAACTAAACTTACTTTAGGATTTTATTAACGTAATTTGTTTTTTTTCTCAAATCGAATTAACAATTGAAAAAATTTGTAACAATGTGCCAACAAATAGAAAAATTCCAAACAATGAAAAAAATAATGTTAATGTATTTCAGTTACAGTTTGATGATACCAGAATTTTTTGAGCGATAACTCGCATACATGATAGGTAAGTACACGTGACAAAAATGGTGTGTGATTTAACTGTGCGTGAACCAAAAAAATTCAATGGCGTTATAAAAGAAGTTGCAATCAAAAAACAGTTTCATTTTTTTTTAAAAGCGTTACATATTTTAGGACAGGGGTCGGCAACCTTTTGAAACGGAAGAGCCAATAGTTACAATTTACAACATTTCCCAGTTTTTAAAGAGCCACTAAACATTTTCGTTTAAGTATATAGGTAGGTATAAAATTGTTGCGCCCCCCAGTTGGGACGACTATGAACTCTAAAGAATTATGTTGCGCATTTCCCCCCCCAGTGATGCGCCTATGGAGTTTCTAGAATAAAGTAGCAAAGTCTATATAATACTCGAAGGTCAACCAACAACAATGGAAACAGGTAACGAACACCCGACCTTGGAGACCCACACGCATGTAAAGGAAATGATCTCGATGCGTGGAGAACATTTTAGAGATTGGACCGAAAAACTATAAAAGGCGGGCAGAGTGAGCAAGTCAGGTCAGTCAGTATTCGAGCTGTTCGTGATACAGTGCTCTGGCATTACGACATATAATTTATTTCCACAGTATAATTTATGTCGTAATGCCAGAGCACTGTAGTGAGTGGTTTTAAATAAATTAACTCTAGTGAGTGCAATTGTAAATCCGGTTTTAAATAAATGACTTATAGTTAATAGACAAGTGTGCTGATAAACTTTGTGTTGTGTTCCTGTGTGTGTTATAAATATTTCTTTGTACATAATTTATTTATATTTATTCTCTGTTACTTAGTCTTTTATTTTATAATTTAGAACTACAAGTTTTGTTTCTGTTAACGTTATACGCTTTCGTTTGTGTGTTTAACCGTTTTGTTAAACATTTATTCTTGTCAATAAATAATTTCCGCCGCACGGACTACAGCAGTTTTGTTACAATATATATATATCCGAGGACGACACGTCGCGACGGGGGCGTGCGGGTGAGACGCGAGTGGAAATGGCTGAGAAATAGACATGGTACTCAATCATGGATCGATTGGACGATTTTTAAGGGTTTATAATTTTTTGCGTATGGAAGAGGAGAGCCGCAACTTTACATCAAAAGAGCTCTCTAACTGTTGGTGCTTACACTTTTGTCTATGATTGTCGCGAGTGAACTACCTTAAAGGAAATATACGACGGACTTCGAACTATTTGTACTATGAAATTGCTGTAATACAGTTGATGGCTGGCTGTAGTCTTGTTTGGAGATTGGAGTGTATAACAGACGTTTTAACTAAAACCACAGAGCAATATTAGGTTTATGCACCAAGTTTCGTAACTCAGTTATGGTCGTATTTACCCAAACTCGATATAGTATGCTCGCACACGTCATACCACCTACGCGCGTATCGGTGTGTGTGTGTTAGTTTGTACATTTACGGGCTATGAACAGGCTATTAATATCGTTCTGGTTTGTAATTTGTGTACATTTGAACGACTTCGAAACTAATAAAAATCAATTTAAAAATAGGGTTTAAAAAAAAACTAAAAAACACGCTTTATATCGATCTAAAAATAAAAATGATTTTTTTTATAATAAGCTTGAAACAATAATGAATAAAAAATACTAGTATTATTGTGAAAAAAAGCGTGGGGCGCTTTGTTCCACATTTTCGTACATCGAGCGCCCCATGCTTTTTTCACAATAGTACTAGTATTTTTTATTCATTATTGTTTTAAGCTTATTTTAAAAAAAATATTTTTTACTTTTTAGTTTGATATACAAAGCGTGTTTTTTAGTTTTTTTTAAACTATATTGATTTTCCACTTTTTAGTTCGATTTATTGTCAAAAATTTGCCGAAAAAAAACCATTTTTTTTTCGGCGTGGACGGGATTAGAACCCACGACCCGTGATTCCGAGAGTTGACGTCAGCGAAGACCCGTGCCTTAAACCGCACGGCTAACCACTGTAGTTACAGTGCTGGCATATTATATTACATTAACAAACCACTTGCTGTAGTCCAAACGAAGGTTACAAACAAACATACAACCTTACAAGTGAAGTTAATAAATATAGATAATAAGTCCACAGTCGAAAAAAAATCGACAAACTAAACTGCAGCTACAAAAGTGCATTGTTGTTCCACACATTGTAACATAACAGCCCTTGCAAAAACAATCATATCGCGATGGTGGAGTGATATGCGACATTAATCGAATAATACACTAAAAATAATAACACAGTAACTCTATTAAATGCGTCCGTGTCCTGGGTATATGTCGGAAACGCCTGGGTCTCTAATGGCGGGAAGCGTAAATGCATTATTCGTGGATACGCGTGCATCAAACGGCAATGCATGAATGCTGCACGACCGACGCATCTTTGCTATTACACGACAATAGAAACATATACAGTCGAGAGGTGACCGGGCTATTTTAGTAACAAACTATAGCCGTACTATATTGCATTTTGTCTACCATGATAGGGTAGTGTAATAGTGTTTATTACATGTATAGAGGCAAGCGACTCTTATCCGCGCAGCGAGATTATCCGTGGAACGTTTTCTTTGTCGAGCGGACATGTTTCCGAGGAACGATCTCGTCTCATTGGCACCTTTGCCTTGGAGGAAATAGATTATAATTCTCTTTGGTCGGGACAATAACCGCGAAATTGGCGCGACGCATTCATTGGACGACGTGGCGTCAAAACATATAAAAATATGTAAACATTCCTAGTAGATTATAGAATCTTTTTTAAAATTTATAGTTAAAAAATTCATCAATTCAACAGTTTGCGGTTAAAAATGATTTCAGTTTTTTTTTTAATTTTTCCATTTTTAAAATTTTGAAATCAAGAGAGTTTAAGGTAGATAGTTGTTCACTTTAGAAGGCTAAAAAACATCAAATTTAAAATTTTGTTTTTTTAATTTTCATTTTTTAAATAATAAATTAAAGTCGAGGCCTTAAAAAAATGTTGTTCCATGGCCGACAGTTAATCTCAGGATCGGCAAGTCCGAAAAAAAATCAAATGGTATCTTAAAAAGAAAGGTTTTTTACGTGCCCATTCACTTCATTTAATAAAAAATCTTAAAAAAGAAAAAAATGGCGAATGTTTGAAAAAAAAACGTAAAAATCGGCCTATTTTTCCACTATATTTTTCTTGCTAAAAGTTTATATTTTCATTCTTTGGCCAAATTGAGGTGAATTGGAATACAAAACATGTCAATAGACAAAACGCGCCAAGATTTATTAAAATCGATTTAGTAGTTCCGGAGATTAACTGTCGGCCATTTGAAAAAAAGTAGTTTTGAGAAAAATGCGTTAAAAGTTTTTTTCTCATATTTATTAAATATTTAAAAAAAAACAAGTTTTATCACTTACAATTAATTAATTTGTTATCCCGGAACCATATAACAGTAGACCATTGTCATTGAATGCCTCCTCCTCCCTTTATTGGATACTTATAAACTAAAAAACGATATTTTGGAGAGAGACTGACAGTTGCGTGAGCAACTGTGTACAGTTGGGAGTCGCGCACATTTTGAGTTATTCTATACTGTTATAACTCGAATTTCTTAAAAATATTTTAGGTGGTGATTTTCAAAGGTCTAAGGAGATAAGAAATGCAAAAAGAAATAAATAGATTTTTTGAAAATTCTTAAGTGGAAAATTATCTTAAGGGAAACATGTAATTTTTTTTGTACAATGGCCAATTTCGAGTCGCAAACCTGTTGTGTTTGTAAAAGGGTCAGTTTTATTAATTTAATTTTGTAGTTGCGCATATGTGAAGTTTTACTAAATGCATTAAAACAGCTTGCATGAGGGATTTGCATATGTGTGAACAGGTTGATAAATTGTTTTACTCAGCAGGCTAACATAACTCTAATAATAAGCATTAAGTATAATATAGTTATGTACATACAAATTGGATGAAAAAGGGCTGCTAAATAGCGTTGTAATGAAGTAAAATTTACTGGAATTGTTGCCTTGAGGGAAAACTATAATAATATTCTATTAATATTTAATCAAAACCTGCTAAGAATTCGAAATGGAATATTTAAACGAAACTATTATGCCATTTGTTCCTGTCTTTTTCTACCGGAACTTGGTTCGACTAGTAATCGTTGGTTTTGACGATAGAGCTACTCTCTAGCGAAAAAACATGACCATGGATTGATTATAATCGATTTAAACTCCTTCGGACCTAAATTTTATATTTTCGAGACACTAAATATTTTTTAGGGTTTTGGACTTATTTAAGGTGTAATTAAGGTATCTTAAGTGAAAAATTAAATTTAACATTTACAGAATTTTGGAAAATCCTATGTCTATTGAAATGGATAACAGGTCAAAAAATATATTTTACGGTAATCACTACTTCTAATGTACAATTAGTAAAATTAACGTTTGGATAGAACTCTTCAAATAAATAAAATTATCGACCAATTTTTTTTCAGACTATTGACAAAAATAATAAAATTATAAATCAATATTTCACTAGATGACGTTTCGATCCGGATTTGGGTTTTCTTCAGACACAATCTAAAAAATATATAGTCTGAAAAAAAATTGGTCGATAATTTTATTTATTTGTATAATTAGTAAAGTTAACATCATAAAAATAAAATAAATATCCGCACGAGAAAAATAGATTACATCATAAAAATGCGTAAGTTATGCTAAGTAATACATAATCAGAATGTACCTACACTTTTACCAGCTTTGCGTGAATCCATGACACTTGACTCGATATTTCTACCTACACACATAGTATTTCATTGTTTTGCTTGGCATGCCTACATCTCAGATAAGCCCCAAGCACAATGAAATGTTTATATTTGATATTTAATTACTCTGGCTCAAATTACACGCGTTAGAATAGTATGTCCATTAAAATGACCGCCAGGATCGAAGGGGATAAATTATGTTATTAATTATTTTCAAAGTAGTTTACACTACAAATTTCCGTACTACTAAGTAAAAGTTTTTGCTATTTTTATCGTTTTCTGAATGTTGCATTATCTTTATTTTTCTTGTCCAGTTGGTAGATTTCGTATGGCAGATATGTCACTCAAAACTCCAGAATATGTCCCTTGATACCTTTGAAATCTTTCCCTGACGAAATAATCACTGAAACTTACTACGCCTATCAAAAAGTTTGATAAATAGTGACCAAAAAACTTTTCACTACACATTTTTATTCATTCGTATAAACTTTGAAAACTTTAGCAGACTCATTCCCAACTGTGCTACGTACTACTTCCAAAAATAATGTTTCGGTCACTTTGCAAATTTACGAAAATTTTCAATAAAGCATGTTTTTCATTTCTTCGTTAACTAAGTTTGTTGATGAATCATTGTTATTAATTGTTCTTGGTCTTTAACAATTAAACTGTCATCAATATTAGCATTTGATTAAATTACAATATTTATTTATTATATATTTATTAGAAGTATAAATAAAAACAGGTAAAAACTTTTTAAGTTAAACGCTTTAATTGTACAATCGAAAATATACTAAAAACTAAAAAATAAATATGAGTCACCATTGGGAGCTTTGATTAAACTAAAAAAAAAAAATCGTGGGGGGCATATAATAGAAAAATTTCATTTGTTTGAGATTGAAAATCATATTTAGCTTTGGACTGTCTTCTTCGACCATAATGTAACTATAAATGCCCCCAACGATTTTATTTTAGTTTAATTAAAGCCCCAATGGTGACTCATATTTATATTCTAGTTTTTAGTACATTATCGATTGTACAATAAAAGCGTTTGACTTAAAAGTTTTTTTACCTCTTTTTATTTTTAATTTTTTAGTGTGCTTTATTAAAAGTGCGATTTGCAACCGGGTGAAATCCGAAATGGTCAGTTGTTATTATAATATTGTATTGTCATCGGAACTAAAAACCGTTTAACTTAAAAAGCTTTTTTACCTAATTCGCATTTTTAAGTTTTTAGTGTGCTTTATAAAAACTGCGATTTTCAACCGGGCGAAAGCCGGAATAGTCAGTGGTTATTATAATATTGTATTGTTATCGGAACTACATACCTGTGCAAAATTTCAACTCAATCGGATAACGGGAAGTAGTTGAAAAAGCTGTCCCAATATTTGAAACAAGATATAAAAAAATATACGGAGTCAAACTAAATAAAGGCGTTTAATAAAAACATGATTGCTTGTAATCTTTACGCGCGGTAGAAGTAAATCTTCTTTTAATTTTTTTTTACCACTCTCACTTTTTGGGAAATATTCACTCGTAAATTAAATTACGTTAGCTATCCTTATTGGTTTACGTCCGTAGTTATGTTTCACATTTCGTCCAAGATAGTTTCTACAGATGCCGACATCTGTCAGTCGATGGCTTTAAATAGCGGGAACCGATCACAAAATTGGTTTGCGTCCGTAGTTATATTTTACCAACTCGTTCAAGATGGTTTCTACAGATGCGATGTGATGTCGGCATCTGTCAGTCGATGCCTAGAAATAGCGGGAACCGATCACAAAATTGGTTTGCGTCCGTAGTTATATTTCACCTCTTGTTCAAAATGGTTTCTACAGATGTGATGTGATGTCGCCATCTGTGAGTCGATGCCTTTAAATAGCGGAAACTGCGTAAACACGTTACTTCCGTTCGAAAAAAGATCTGAGTTACTTTCAAGTCGCGCCTGAAGAGTTTTACTTCAAAAATATTTTTTCGAAATCGATCTAGAAGAAAGGTGAAGATACTGCTGAGAGTATCGGAAACCGAGCGTCTGTGTTGAGGGAAATAGTTTAATTATTAAAGTTTGGATTGTCATTTAGAAACACGTTGTATATGGGGTATTATAATGCACACAACATTTCTTTTGATGTGCTTATCATTGTATTTCAACATCAATATCGCGGCGGTAGTACGGCGTCGCCGACTTGGTGAGCGAGTGCAATAAAAGAAAATACATTTATCTTGTAAGACGAGCCTTTCTTCGAGAACAAATCTCATACATTGATATTTTCTTGACCACCCGCCGAGCATATGCAATATATTATTCTCTTATATTTTTATTAAACTACGTTCACTGAAATATTATCTTTACTGTGCTTCGAATAAAATTTTTCCTCTTTTATAATATAAAAAGACACAGATAGACAGATCTTTTATTACCAATATAAAAAGAGGTAAGATAGATGGATAGATACATAGATTTTTGTCACGTACTGAATTTACTGCGTCCTCGGAAAAAACACGAAATATGTACATTGGCAGCGTAAAGATATTGCGTTGAATTGTATTCAATTTTGTTTTAAACAATTTGGTTGCACGCATTTCAGCTGTTCAGGATTATAAAATAACTATTGCAAACCATGACAATCATATATATTAATACGCCAAGGTTTAAAATGTTTGCCTCCCTTTTTAGAAAAAAACTCACAATTTCTCCACATAAATTATATATCATTTTACAGATAATGACATCGACAACTAAAAAATTTATTATTGCTTTTGTTTTTGTAAATTAATTAAAATACAGCAACGCTGAACAACGTCTGCCATCTGACGGCTTTAATTTAAAAACAACGTCAACACTTCAATCTGTCATCTGACCTTCATATTGTAATACAACAGACAAAATACTGCACACTGCCATCTGACGACTTTAATTTTTAAACAGCGAGCAACGCTGAACAACGTCACAGCAATGCTGCATGATGCCATCTGACGGCTTAGCTCAACGCTTTTGCTACTTGCGCCTCTATATGACAATTTTAGTAAAATAATTCTTCGATCTGTCATCTGAGTTTCATATTGTAATACAACAAAAAGAAGAACGTTATAAGCAGTGTGTAAAATTAGAAACGAATTGACTACCTGCAATCATATTTAAAACATAATTTTGTAAAATGATAATTATTATACTTATTTAGTGCGAATAATTCGCACAGGTCACACTAGTTTATGAATATTTTGTTTTTTTTTTATATATACATATTTTGGTTTTTGTCTCATCAAAAAAGCTTTGGCAGGAAAATAGTGAGGTACCTATAACTTTTAATAGTAATATATTTTGTATATTAATTATTTATTCTTTAAATCGTATATGTTACGCCTCTTATGATTTCATTTATCGTTTTTTTATATATATTTTTTATAACGTTTCTGGTAAAATATTTGAAGGCATGTGTTAAAAATTCAGAAAGTTGCGTTTAGCTTAGTTTAAAAATATATGACTTGTGTAACTTTTACACTTTTTTTTATAAACAGTGTTAGTGAGACAAATTTGCGACCGTTCTTGGGTCAAACACATAAAGTTTAAAGTTTATATTTAAAAGCGTTGGGGCGAAGTGGAGAAGGAAGATTGAACGTTACACTATAGTTGAAAACTTTTAATAATATACGCATTGGTTCAAAATATCGGAAGCAAAGATATTTTTAAATAAAAAAATCAGTAGAAATTTATAATCAATTATTAATAAAAATCGCAGGATTGTGAGTGTACGACGTTTCGTCTATAGATTTAGACTTTTTCAAGTACAAATGTGAAAATTTAAAACAATTATTATTATTGTTTTAAATTTTCACATTCCGACAAAAAAAAGGGTGGCAATCTACAAATTAGTATGAAGCCGGACCGGCCCACTAGTATTAAATTATTTTTCTGTGTAAAAACTGAACAAAAGTTCTTTAGAATTAAATTTCGAATGATTGATTTCCAATTCCAACAAAACTTTAAAAAAAACACAGCTCTGCATTTTGTACGATTTAAAAACACCACTTAATGAAAAATTCACGCTTTAAAAACATACATGTTGTTTTCGTTTCCTACGATATTTTCTCAGCGCAGTTCCTGTGAGAATAAATAACAGACTCTGTGACGTACACTGTCGTTGGAAAACGATACAAAGAATCTCTCTCTGCTGCAGCTTCTTCAACGGCACTTCCCGGCAGAAAAACTGGAGTAGAAAACAGTGCGAGAATGGGGGGTGGTGACGTTGGCAACCCTTTTCTTTAATTTCCTCTTTGGACGTTCAGAACGGTCGACGGCAGGCAAAGAGACGGTGCGCGTGTCGACATCTTGACAGACGGATAGACGGCAAGACAGACATACAGGCTGGATGGAAGACTTCGTTCTGAGGCTAACGGAATGAAAAAAGGATTGCATGGGTTACTAGGCTGTCGCGCTTATTGGCTCTTCCATTGCTGTGCTACTTTTGAGGGTGAAACCAAAACTAATATAATTATTTTAACGGTAAAGTCTGTCGTTTTTTTTATCCGAAAAAAAGTATTTATTAAAAAATTGGTTGTCTGTAAAGTCGGTTTACGGACGATAGTTTTACGTGATAACGTATTCCGTAATACATAACCTAAATTTATATCATAATTATAATAATTCGAATCTATGATATTGCATCTTTCGCTTCAAATTTAAGTAAATTTTATTAAGTAGAATAATAAAACACTATAAAAAGTACACTATTATTATATAAAAAACAACTATGGCATGTATCTCTTTTGCGCATGCGCCGATTTTCCCCAAAAATTTACACAAATTTCTAGTAAAAATAGATAGAGTGAAAACCGTTTTAAAAACTATATTATTATTATATAAAACATCATTATAAGAGATATATTCTTTTACGCATGCGCCGATGTTCCCCAAAAACAATAGGCCACTTCATATTTGCATATCAAACGTCCTCCCAAAATTTGGTTTCAATCCGCTTATCCTTTGTGTCGGAATGATAAGAAATGTCAAAAGTGACGTTTGCAACTGTCAAAGTATTATGTTCTAATAATAATTGGTTATTCCAATACTTAACTTAGAAGGCGTTGCATTTCACAAAATACTAATGTCAAAAAATTGAATTAAACATTAGAAATGCAGCCGTTTTCATGTTAAGACAAGACATACGTTATTTTCTAATTTCCATGTACGGCAAACAAAGACGACCGACCGCGTCGCGCCATGCATTAGACAACATTGCATTTATACAACTATTTTTCTATATAAATTTGTATAAAAAAACTGTTTAGGCAAATTCTGTTATACGAAATCTATGTAAAATGTTCTCCTCTTTCGTTTAAGACTGGTTTCAAACCGATCTGATTTAAATTGAGCGAGAAATTAGCAAAAAGCACGCACAGGGTCAGGCGGAACGTTACGCGTTAGGAACGTTACGCGTTAGGAACGTTACGACCGTTAGGAACGTTACACTTTTTCGTGCATGCAGCCGGTGTTTTATCAATTTATAAGATTGGTGATTCATCAATTTATAAGACGTTATCACGTCAAAAAATTTAGAACTAGATAGCAGATAAAACAAATATGCTAAAAAGTGAAACTTCGGTAATTAATAGTTTTTAGAAAAAAATAATATTATGTTAGAACTCTTCAATAAATAAAATTATCGACCAATTTTTCAGACAATATATTAACAAAATATATAATTAATACATTAACGTTTCGATCCGGATTTGGAGCTTCTTCAGAACTGATCTAAAAAATATAATTATTTTTTATATTTTTTAGATCAGTTCTGAAGAAGATCTAAATCCGGATCGAAACGTTAATTAATGATATATTTATTTAATATATTGTCTGAAAATATGGTCGATAATTTTATTTTTTGAATATTATGTTAAACAGTTAAACTATTAGTATGGTGGAGGGACGTGTGATGTGGTGGAGGTGCAGTGTCTGAGATAGCTATTATAGGTCTTTATGACGAGCGTCTGTTCGCGACTGTACCGATTTGTATGAAACGTTTATTATAACGGAATAAATAAATTCCAGGCAATTGGGCGACGGGACCTTTCCAACTTCAAAAATATTGACATTTGATATAGTATGTATAATGAAGAAAAGAAAATTTCTGATACTGCGTGAGACGACGCGGCTAATGTCTAGTTTTAAATATGATATTTGCTATTCGTTGCCATGTTCCACGTCATGTAAAAATTAATCAAAGCATGCTTAACTAGTTTATTTTTGACCCTATTGTTTTCGGGGAAAATCGGTGCATGCGCAAAAGAGATATATGCTATAACGTTGTTTTTAATGTAATAATGGTATGCTTTTCATAACGGTTTATTATTTTATTTAATTTTTCAAGAAAGGTTTGTTAACATTTTTTTCTAAACTTGATAGTTTCATGAATATTTGGAAAATACAAATAATCAGCTGTTCTTTTGATCTGTAGATCTACCAGATTAAATTTTATACGACGTGGAACATATTATATGTAGGTAACTATGCCAACGAGTAGCAAATATCATATTTAAAACTAGCCATTACCCGCGTCACGATATCAGAAATTTTATTTTCTATATTACAGAGTAGCTACTGTTTGCTACAATTGTTAAGAAACACCCATTGTTACAACGCTATCAACATAGAAAAATTAATAAAAAATAGAGAATAGTTACTTCTTACCACAACAAGTTGTTGTGGTAAGAAGTAACTATTCTCTATTTTTTATTAGATTCAAACCACAGTGCTCCTAATATTTTTGTTATAGAAAAATTAGTTTATTTTTTTCAAACAATGTCACCGTCGGGATACGAACCCCGAATCTTTCCACTCTTTTCTATATTATACTATATCAAATGTCAATATTATTGGAGTGGGAATGGTCCCGTCGCCCAATTGGCTAGAATTTTTGTTCATTGACGGGCCGCTACTGCTACCGAGAAGACATGGAAAGGATTAAATGTAACTGTTTAAGATGCGTTTGACTGCGGGCCGAGACTTATTTTGCTTGTCTAGGGGAAGATGATGGATTTGTATGGACGCCAGTCGGTGAACAAGATTTGTGTAACACTTGGAGCGACAGTTCATTTTTCTTTACACTAATTTCGATTTTTCCCACTCTATTTCCATGCTGCAAATGTAATTTAATTAGTTTCTTTAAATATCACTTCTTGAAAGTTTTCAAACGGAGAAAAAACACGAAATGAAAAATACATAATCGTGATTGTTTATTATTTATGAAGTTTGCTTCGTGTCAATCTAAAAGTTTGTGCAAGCGAGTTGGAAAAAAAACTGCGGATTTGTTTAAAATAAAAAAAATTGGTTGTCTGTAAAGTCGGTTTACGGACGATAGTTTTACGTGATAACGTATTCCGTAATACATAACCTAAATTTATATAATAATTATAATAATTCGAATCTATGATATTGCATCTTTCGCTTCAAATTTAGGTTAATTTTATTTATTTAAATTACTTACCACCTATAATTGTTTTATTTTAACTTTCTTTCTTTCGTATTTATTTTAAGTCTCAAAGATTAGCTGTCATAATATTTTGAAAACAATTGTTTCACTGTTTACATAAAATTCCAAAACCTACTTACAATATTTAAGTATTTTCATACGTCAAAAAATTGATTTTTATAATGATAAAATTTGTATGAAAACGATTTTTTCGAGAGATGAGACCTAGCTAAAACGATTTTTTGCCCCCCAAAATCCCTTTTCAGTAAATTTCATAGGAACGTTACGAACGTTACACTTTTTCGTGCATGCAGCCGGTGTTTTATCAATTTATAAGATTGGTGATTCATCAATTTATAAGACGTTATCACGTCAAAAAAAGAAAAACTAGAAATATAATATAATTATATAATATAATTTTAAAATAACTTGTTTCATAATAAGGATATTTTAGAAATAAGTACAAACAAAGTAATGCAGTATTTTAAGAATTTACTTGTATAGATAAGGTCATGATTGGAAAAAGAATGTAATGAAATAATTATAAGAATTATGTGAAGCACTATTACGCATTTAAATACAGTAAATAACAGAAATGAATAGCTCAGGACTTCATTGATTTATCTTTAAAGTTTAGAATAATTTTAATATGAATATTATAACTCAAGATTCTGAGGCGATAACTAAGTTTATCTTAATAGACTTTAGACACATTAGTTTAATTCCATCAAAATTTACAACACCTACACCATTATAATGTTGTACACTCAACAACAGTACACTACTGTGAAAATAAAAAAGACACTTGCGATCACACGTATTTCTCCCCACGAGATTCTTCTCAAAAAATAATCAACCAAACGATATTTTTTTTTAAATTGTGCATACGTTTCTTTAACAACATAGTTTTTTTTTTACTTCGAAACAACATTTTTCAGTACTGATGTGAACGTTAAAAGATCAACATCCGCAGATGTCAGTAAAACCCAAAGATCTGTAACATTTCTAGTATGTACTTCCTAACTGAACAGATCGCATTTCTTGACGGACCACTTTCGTTTATTTTTTATTCGTTTTGTTTACCAACTATCAAAACAGACCCCCATTTTCTTTCGTACAGTAGTTGTGCTGATGAAATTGATTCAAACCGTAGCCTTTTGAAAAGGGGAGATTTTGTTCTCTAAAATGGAACCATTGTCCATTTTTAGATTGATTCGTGGCCATAATAACTCCTAAAAATGTAACTGAAAATCACGAACAGCAGTTGTCGATTGGTCCGTACGTACGTCCGAGCTGTACAGATGGCACTTCTTGACGTATCGTTTTAGTTTGTTTGTTATTCGCTTTGTTTACGGTTAAAATAGAACCCCATTTTCTTTCGTACAGTAGTTGTGCTGATGAAATTGATTCAAATCCTAACCTTTTGAAAAGGGGAGATTTAGTTCTCTAAAATGGAACCATTTTTAGATTGAGTCGAGTCCATAATAACTCCTGAAACTGTAACTGAAAATCGCGAACAGCAGTTGTCGATTGGTCCGTACGTACGTCCGAGCTGTACAGATGGCACTTCTTGACGGATCGTCTTAGTTTATTGTCAAAACAGAACCCAATTTTCTTTCGTACAGTAGTTATGCCGGTTTGTAAGGATCGCGAGCACAGAATGTACAGCCGCACACCGCTTTCTCACTACAGAACAGGTATGTCTTAAAACGTACGTCAACCCTTGTACACATAAATTAATGTAATATGTTAACGTTGGTAGTGACGAGAGTGAGTGAGAGAAAGTGTGCTTGTGAATCCCCGACTGCTACGGTCTTGTTTATAAACAGATAAACATCGCGCCCGTTACGTGTGTTCGCTTATAGCGCAGAGCTGGGTGTAGTTAGGTACGTCACGCCTTAAAAATTAATGTTACGGCGCTGAAATTGAAAACTTATAATATACAGGTGCTTAGAGATTTATGAAACGTTGCTTTATTCATGCTAAAAACGTGCGTTTCTGAAAAAGCAGTCCTTGAAAGCGAATTGTAGTCGAAATTTGACCGTAATTATGTGAGCGTTATTGAGATGGATTTCTCCTGAATCGATTTCGTCTGTGTTAATTCGTGCACATCCTGATGAAACATATATTGTGCACTTTCCCTCATAAAAACTAAGAGAACGATGTATGTACTCAAATCGGTTCCCCAACTTTTTTCCTCCCGATATTTACATTATATTTTTATTTGAAGCCGTATTTTTGTTAAACGAAGAAAAAAACTGTGTATTAATAGAATTTCTTACTAAAGGCGTTTCTATTGCAGATAAAAATAATGTCAAAAATTGACACCTCGGTCAATGAAGATCAAATATTTGAGAATGAATAAAATAAATATGTTTGACTAATATGATGGTGGAAGAGCGTGTGATGTGGTGGAGGTGCCGTGTCTTGTGTAGAAGTTCAAGTTATAAACCCTTGTGACGAGCGTGTGTTCGCGATTTATTCAAAAAATCTTGAACCGATTTAGATTAAAAAAATTACCACCTTGTTTAGGGTTGTATGATAAAGAGCGTTAAACCAATTAGGTACTCGGTTTTAACCTGACAGCCCTACACTAAAAAATTAAATAACGAAAAAATTTTTTTTAAAACAAGCTTTTATTAGTTGTTAATAAAAAAGAACCAAAAAGTTAAAAATTATTTTATTCCGTAAAAAAATAATCCATTTTTTACGTACTTATCACAGTCTCATGTTTTTAAATACAAGCGTGTTACACTCTCTTTTTTTCTCTCTTGCTATTAAAATGTTTCACGCTTTTATTTGAAAACTTGAAAACTGTGAAAATTACGTATAAAATGGCTTATTTCTAATCGGAATAAAATTATTTCTTTTAAGTTCTCTTTTATTAACAACCAATAAAAGCTTGTTTCTTGATATTTATCTGGAATTATTGAGAGAAATCGTGGAACGCCTCAACGAGAAGTAGCAGGAAAAAGCTTCAGCCACATCTGCCCCCGTTGGGATACGAACCCGGTAGTTCCCGAATGCGAGGTAGTTTGTGTAATATTATAAACTAGCGTTGCCGCCCGGTTTCACCCGGGTGCAAAAAAACGAATGGGGGGGGGGGGACATGAGTACGCACGTTCATCTTAGTTCACGCAGACGAATGTTAACTTTCATGATGATCGGAGTTACCGTTCAAAAGTTTTTGTCAGACGGACAAATTGTGAGTTACATTTTTCATTGATGCTCCGCTCCTATTGGTCGTAGCGTGATATTATATAATAAATAAAATTATCGACCAATTTTTCAGGCAAATATATTAACAAAAAATAAATAAATTCAATACTCTAAACGAATTTTATTAAAAACTAATTAGAAACTAAATATTAATTAATTCCAAATCCGGACCGAAACGTTAATGTATTGAATTTATTTATTTTTTGTTAATATATTTGTCTGAAAATTGGTCGATAATTTTATTTATTGAAGAGTTCTAATCAGACGTTAATCAAATATTTGTGATATTATATAGCCTATAGCCTTCCTCGATAAATGGACTATCCACAAATTATTTTTTTTACAATTCGAACCAGTAGTTCCTCAGATAAGCGCGTTCAAACAAACAAACAAACTCTTCAGCTTTATATATTAGTATAGATAATGTGTCCAATTTTATCATTTCTAATCAGACGTTAATCAAAGATTTGTGATATTATATAGCCTATAGCCTTCCTCGATAAATGGACTATCCACAAATTATTTTTTTTACAATTCGAACAAATAGTTCCTGGGATTAGCGCGTTCAAACAAACAAACAAACTCTTCAGCTTTATATATTAGTATAGATAATGTGTCCAATTTTATCATTTCTAATCAGACGTTAATCAAAGATTTGTGATATTATATAGCCTATAGCCTTCTTCGATAAATAGACTATCCACAATTTTTTTTTTCAATTCGAACCAGTAGTTCCTGAGATTAGCGCGTTCAAACAAACAAACAAACTCTTCAGCTTTATATATTAGTATAGATAAAGTGTCCAATTTTATCATGTCTTGTTAAGTGAGAATATTTTTAACGTATATAAATAAAAAGTAGCGACGCAACGCAATTCTGTTGAATAACGCCGCACGGAACAATCTTTACGCACCTTACTGGTTGTAGAGACAGAGACGGCTAGAAACACAGTGCCATATAGTGTGCGGTGCGAGCGGCATATACCCGTCAGGGCATATTGTCGAAATAATAGCATTAGTGCCGGTTCTATTATATCCGGGAATTGCCAACTATGTTCATATATTACACATCCTTCTGCTGTATAATGGGCCTGATATGGCTCAGTACGGTACATAATACATACACAGTAGCTTGCTACTAACTTCAGGATTATGTAATTACCAGTGACCTATTTTATAATAATTGTATTTTAATGCCACGATTAAAAATTAATTTGTATAGAAATTGTTTGTGCAACAACCAAAGTTTCAGAAACCTCTATACTCTATAGTGTTGTTTAAAATCATTTTCTGTTGTCCGTTTTCAAAATAGTGTTGCTAATTGCTATTGTTAACAGTCAGTAAAACTTTTTCTTATAACTCGTTAATAGTATATTACACCACAAGGGCCGAAAGTGTGATATTCTTGCCCTGTGCGCTATGATGCCTGAAGCGAGAGGCACGTTATCACACTTTCGGCCAGTGTGGTGTATACTATTTTTCTTCATACCTCGGTCGTAAGAACGCTTATTAAATACATTAATTAGTTACATAAAAACACAGATAAATTCCAAGCAAGAAGCTTTGAGGTTATACGTAAAAACAAGAATGACAGTTGTTCGCGACTATTAGCTAAAATGTAATAGGGTTGCTAGGGAAACAACAGTTTATTGGTTGTTTATGCTTTACTATACCGCACGAATTTCCCAATTGTAGCGTGTAATCCCTCAAAGAAGTAAATGTTAGGCTTTCTGACTTACAATTGGTGCCGAAAGTATGCACTTTCGATCGAGGTATAAAGAAAATTTTTTTTCTCAATTTTTATATTTGTTTTTGTCAAGATAATTTATTGCTTCTTCGAACCGGATATACGCTTATATTATAAAGAGGTGAGGTTTGTAAGTTTGGATGTATGAGGTAATCTCAAAAACTACTCATCCGATTTCCACCAATATTTAGAACGAACTTCCAAGATGAACATAGGCTACATATTATCACGTTAAAATAAAAGCGCTTTTCGTGGAGACCAATATTTCAACGTAAGAAAACGGTGGCAACAAAAACTACTGAACGGATTTGAATGCAGTTTTTACCATTCGATAGCGTAACAAAAATTAGCAACTTTAAATACATAAATCATTAATTAATCAATGTAGTCGGCTCATTCTGATCCATTCATTAGGTAGTTCACTTATCAAATGGCTTTTCTTAGGAATTTAATAAAAAGTATAATTCGCAGCCCTAGATATGATTTTTATCTCACCTAGTAAATTTTTTTTTCATTGTTTATTTTAAACTTATCTAATTCATCTATGATTTAGAATGTATCAGCCTCAATTGTCGAGCGTTTGCAATCTACAATTTCTCTCTCTAGAATGGGTCATCTGATGACCGTTGTAACATTTAATATTGAAGGTAAATGGCGGCTAGCGAGAGAGAGAGAGACTCCGCTAGGGAGGCGGAGGAGACGGCGGTCGGAGCCGGCGGATTGTGGGCCATCAACGAGGCGATATTATTGTAGGTAGGATACATTGTAGAGGAGTGTGGGAACACAATATATATGCAATGTGCACGGCTATAATACGGTTTAATAGTTTTGTTACGTGCAGTCAGTTGCCCCGGTCTCCCCGTATCTGCATCATCATGTACCTGCATGGACTGCATGTAATATTATGTGATATCACTAATATACAGGGTGTAACTAAAAAAGTACAGAGGCATTACAAATTGCACAAGTTTTTATTAAAAACTTATGCAACACACCACATTTTCCTTCGCATCCAAATATATCAAGAACATTAAAAACTTTTTAATGTTCTTGATATTGGTTAAATGAAAATATATTTATTAGTACTTAATTCACGTTTACTTAAGGTAGTTCACTCGTGTAACGGTTTTTCTTAGGAAATAAAAGTGTCTTAATATACCTATGTATTTAACTTCAAAAAATGAAATTTTTCCACCGACTGTAAAACGATATATTAACAATCAAAATATGCTTAATTAACATGCTGGAGGTATAATATCACGTATAAAGAAAATGAGTACATTGCGGAATATCTCGAAAACGGTTTTTAGTATATTTCTTAACAACGAATGCATTGAAAAATTCCAAAATTACAGATTTTTGAAAAAAAAAATAGTTGTCTGTAAAGTCGGTTTACGGACGATAGTTTTACGTGATAACGTATTCCGTAATACGTAATTTATGTTCTATTTCTCCTATCTTCTACATATAATAATTATAATAATTCGAATCTATGATATTGCATCTTTCGCTTCAAATTTAGGTTAATTTTATTTATTAAAATTACTCACCACCTATAATAACAATTGTTTTTTTTTAACTTTCTTTCTTTCGTATTTATTTTAAGTCTCAAAGATTAACTGTCATAATATTTTGAAAACAATTGTTTCATTGTTTATATAAAATTCCAAAACCTACTTACAATATTTAAGTATTTTCATACGT
Source organism: Xanthostigma xanthostigma (assembly GCA_963575645.1). NCBI lineage: Eukaryota > Metazoa > Arthropoda > Insecta > Raphidioptera > Raphidiidae > Xanthostigma > Xanthostigma xanthostigma. The sequence goes on along the minus strand of OY754469.1, from coordinate 1,426,212 downwards.
CAAAAAATTTGTTTTTATAATGATAAAATTTGTATGAAAACGATTTTTTCGAGAGATGAGACCTAGCTAAAACGATTTTTTGCCCCCCAAAATCCCTTTTCAGTAAATTTCATCAAAATCGTTAGGGCCGTTTTCGAGAAAAGCACGCATAGGGTCAGGCGGAACGTTACACTTTTTCGTGCATGCAGCCGGTGTTTCATCAATTTATAAGATTGGTGATTCATCAATTTATAAGACGTTATCACGTCAAAAAACTAGTGTTAGAAGTTCAAGAAATTTGTCCACAAATACCCAAAAAATTCTCTGAAATGCTAAAAATTTAAAACTTAACCGTTTAGTAAAGTTTAAAACAAGTCGCTAAAATTTTAATAAAATCGGCAGGATCGAACCGGACTTCCAAACACTAGTTTGCGGTTATGAATTTACTTACTGAATAATAAATTTACAATTCAGAAAAAATATTTTTAAGGAGTGTATTAAAGGATTAAAATTTTGTCCAAAAACATAATAAAGCCATACTGCCTATGTTAGCAAATACACTATATTGCCGGCAGGGTTTTTTTTTTCTTTTTGCTACAGCCTGTAGTAATATAGAGCAGAGACACTAACTTTGTGCGGATCACTGTATTAACTGATTAACCGTTACAATATTAATTCCTCACTATGTGTTCGGTTGCCATTTCGTTGGAATTATTTGTAAGTCGACGGATTATACTCCTGTTGTGCATTAGTTGAATTAATTTATCAAACTCAATTATTAATAGATTTGATGAAAGCGTAATCATGCTGATAATCAATTGACTTATTGATACCTAATTAGTGGAATGTCAAATATTAATTTTCAATTATACACTTGAAATGTGTGATGCGCGTCAAAACATTGTAACACCACGTCTTAAAAAGTCACGCCGCCACTGGTGCACCCTGGTGGTCATGTAGAGAAACAGAGGCAAGATGGCAGCTGAGCGTATGAACTAGGAAGTAGTGTTCATGTTAAAAAATTGGTTGTCTGTAAAGTCGGTTTACGGACGATAGTTTTACGTGATAACGTATTCCGTAATACATAACCTAAATTTATATAATAATTCGAATCTATGATATTGCATCTTTCGCTTCAAATTTAGGTTAATTTTATTTATTTAAATTACTCACCATATAATATAATTGTTTTTTTTAACTTTCTTTCTTTCGTATTTATTTTAAGTCTCAAAGATTAGCTGTCTTAATATTTATAAAACAATTGTTTCACTGTTTATATAAAATTCCAAAACCTACTTACAATATTTAAGTATTTTCATACGTCAAAAAATTGATTTTTGTAGTGATAAAATTTGTAAGAAAACGATTTTTTCGAGAGATGAGACCTAGCTAAAACGATTTTTTGCCCCCCAAAATCCCTTTTCAGTAAATTTCATCCAAATCGTTAGGGCCGTTTTCGAGAAAAGCACGCACAGGGTCAGGCGGAACGTTACGAACGTTAGGAACGTTACGACCGTTAGGAACGTTACACTTTTTCGTACATGCAGCCGGTGTTTTATCAATTTATAAGATTGGTGATTCATCAATTTATAAGAAGTTATCACGTCAAAAAAACTTAAATTAATAAATGTGTTGAATTAAATAATATTCATGTTACAAAATTACGTTAGTAAATATGTTGAATTAAGTAATATTCATGTTACAAACTTACGTTAATAAATATGTTGAATTAAATAATACTCATGTTACAAACCGGCGTCCAATTGTTACAACTTTAATTTCATTTATATCCAGCACCATCCGCGTGGACATCGAATTTAAAAAAAATGTTTTACCTAAGGCTTCACTGTATTGCATTATACTAGATTGTGTATCTAGAGCGTAAAGAAGTATATGTTTTTACACGCTTTATATTAGTTTCACTTGTAAGTTTGTATGTATGTTTGTTTGTTACCTCGTTTGGACTACAGCAAGTGGTTTATTACTGTTAGTATGTTATGCCACTACTGTAAGAGCAATCGTTGACCGAGCGGTCTAAGGCGCTAGTCTTCGCTGACGTCAACTCTCGGATTCACCGGTCGTGGGTTCTAATCTCGTCCACGCCGAAATAAAAAATTTGTTTTTTTTCGGCAAATTTTTGACAATAAATCGAACTAAAAAGTGGAAAATAAATATAGTTTCAAAAAAGCTAAAAAACACGCTTTATATCAAACTAAAAAGTGAAAAATAAATATAGTTTAAAAAAAACTAAAAAACACGCTTTATATCGAACTAAAAAGTAAAAAAATGAATAAAAAATACTAGTATTATTGTGAAAAAAGCGTGATGCGCTTTGTTCCACATTTTCGTACATCGAGCGCCCCAAGCTTTTTTCACAATAATACTAGTATTTTTTATTCATTGTTGTTTTAAGCTTATTTAAAAAAAATATTTTTTACTTTTTAGTTCGATATAAAGCGTGTTTTTAAGTCTTTTTTAAACTATATTTATTTAACTGACATTGTGCGTAAATATTTTTTTATGGTTAAGAATAAAGCTGGTTTCCATGTGTTTGCTAGTTTTGACTGAACCAGATTTTAAAAAATCAAACACAAGATGGCGCAAAGATCGCATGTCAAAGATACTTTCCTAGCGTATACATTATCGCGTTAAAATAAAATTCCTTTTCGTGGAGACCAATATTCCAACGTAAGTCGGTGGAAATCTACAAATTAGGGCGAAGCTGAACCGGGCCACTAGTTAAAATTTATTTTGGTAGTTAACGGGTTAACACGTTACGTATTTCATACGCATCGTTATCCGTTTGACTTACTACCCTAATGAAATACTAACAGCGCATACATACCAACCTACGAAAAATGTAACTGTTTGATATAGCCTCTGGCAGAGTAATTTCCTTTCTTTAACGAAATTGTAACCCACAATTTATATCAGTTTGCTATATATGAAATACATTAACCGAAAATCAGACAATTTCCGGACATTAAAGTCATTATTTTGACTATGCTATGTAGCGACAGGATTCTGTGAACTAATAGCGAAATGTCAACACTAAAATTTAACATGTAACAATTATTATTATTTTATTCAACATATTTATTAACGCATAACATGAATATTATTTAATTTAACATGTTTATTAACGTAAGTTTGTTACATGAATATTATTTAATTGAACATATTTATTAATTTAAGTTTTTTAACATGAACACTACTTCCTAGTTCATACGCTCCGCTGCCATATTGTCTCTGTTATTCTACATGACCACCAGAGTATATCAGTGGAGGCGTGGCTTTTTAAGACGTGGTGTTATACAAACAGCAATCATATAGGTAGTAGCAGGGCCGTCTCTAGCCTATTGGAGGCCCTGGACACATTATGATAATGGGGCCCCTATGACCTTTTTGTTAGAAAAGACAAAGAAAGTAGATAAGCAAGGTTTTAAATTTATTTTTACTTCTTTACAGTCACATATGAATAGATTATAGTAAGTAAGTAAGTAAGTAAGTAAGTTTATTTGGTCATTAATTGAGATACATATTATCTATATGACATGTCATACAATTTAAAAATACAATTTAAAATACAATTCTAAAATACAATTTAAAATACAATTTAAAAATACAAGTTTAAAAACACATTTTATCAAATTCACTGATTTCATACAGGCACGCTTCAGTTAGGATTTTTTTAATTTTCTTTTTAAAAATTGTCTCATTTAGATTGTGGTAATTTGTTGAAAAATTTTTGGGCCAGGTAGTGAAAACTGTTCTGGGTTCTAGTTAGATGGCACATAGGCAGTCGTAAAGCTTCCTTATTCCGCGTGTTATAATTATTATATCTATTGAAAGATATATAATACAATCCACAAAAGTAACTCTTTTAGCAATCACAGGTTATTTGTTTTCCATTAATTTGAGATCTTTATTTAAATGAAAACAATTGACATTCTTAAATCTAGATTTAAACCTGAAAGATGTATTAGAAACTGAGCCTAAATAAATGAAACTCAATACCTCCTCTGTTTCTTTTCGTTTATGAGTTAAAACTACGTAGTGAGTTGAACTATATAAAAAATTGGTGCCGAAGGCGGTCGCCGCCTCTTCTTCATTTTGTGCACAACCCTAGTTATTACATGGACGTTTGATATTTTATAGAAGTCATCATTTGTCTATTTTCAAAAATATTTCGACTGGTGCTTATGTATTTTTTATTTTATTCGTCCAAAGCTAATATAAAACACTGGTCGCAGAGTAAAATATTGCCGATAAAATAGTGCATTATTTTTTACTACGTTTATATTTTATATTAATTTATATTAAGTAAATATATTCGGGGGGGTCAGGTCATACTTTAAAACTGACAAAATAGTGTGGGATTTTTATTTCTGGATAATATATAAATACTAAAATAAAAGACCTAAAACATATATTTTTAGTTTATTTTTTTGCAAATGTCATATAATAGCCTTTATTAGGGGCGGAGTTCAGCTAAGCTGTTCGTCCACTCAACCATTAAAAATTCAAACATAACAAAAACAAATAATATACAAAGTAATTAAAGGAGATTTATTTGGTTGAGGAACAATAATTGAAAAATAAGCTTTATCAGAATATCGCTTGTGGCCAACGTTTCGAAAAATATTTTTTCAACTTGCATTGAGGCTCTGAAGATAAAAATAAATTTTTCGAAACGCTGGCCACAAGCGATACTTTGGTATAAAGCTTATTTTTCAATTGTTCCTAAACCAAATAAATCTTCTACTATAAAAAAACTAAAACTTCTACTATACACAGTAAAATTAGAACAAAAAAATATTTACACTAGTATCTCAACAATTTAACTTCTCCGACATATTTTTTAGTGACAAGACATATTCCCTGGCACGGCGTTTAAATGCAGGTGGCGATGTAACCATTTTTAATTTAACTGGCAGTTTGTTGTATAATTTAGAAGCCGTGAACGAGAAAGAAATAACCGCAAACGCTCTGCCAGACTCGCGATTCCAGATTCAACCATTGATAAAATACTGTTTTAAAACTTTGATTAACGTCTGAATAGAACTCTTCAAATAAATAAAATTGTCGAACAATTTTTTTCAGACCATAATTATATTGACAAAAAATAATATTTTTTGTCATTATTTTTTGTCAATATATGGTCTGAAAAAAATTGGTCGACAATTTTATTTATTTAAAATACTGTTTGTTTATTATTTCAACTTGCCTAAAATACCCTAAATCTAAATTCGTTGTCAGCTTTCCGGCTATAAGGTAATACTTATACGTAATAAAAAAAATCTCTCGGTTCGAATACATTTTGTAAGTAAAGTAAAAAAAGAGAAACTGAATCTTTAATTAATTATTCTTCTCATTTTATGTAACGAAGCCGTTTTAATAGCGCGTATTCAAATTGGAAACAAATTTAATTCCGTTATAATGAGCTGTGCGAGTTAAATAAACCCTGTGATAAAATAAACATTATAGAATGAATGAACGGATTGTCTGTTTGTGTGGCATATTATATAAGGGGGTCTGTCTGCTGTACACCTATGTATACATACGTAAGTTTTACATAATGTGCCTTCCAACCGACTTTGTTAAATTACAAATATCAAGTCAACCACAAGACGACAATATTATTAAAAGCTACTCTAGTCTCTCTGTGCTCCTATATCAAAATTATGCGTATTTCACATAGCTGACTCGTCAGCACGGAATTAATTTTTTTTTTGCTGCACTACCTCTTAGAAAATAGCTGCTTTAACATGCATCACGTACAGTGACTCATTACGCACTAGTGCGTAAATGTAGAATAAAATTGATGGCGCTATAGCAATCTCATAGTCTGTCACAGTTGTTTTTTTTTTTTGAAGTCAAACTTCTATAACGATCATCGCAAAGTAGGTATATCGTATAAAAAACTGTCCGTAGAACATTACACTAAGTTGAGGTAGACTGCTTACCTCGTAACTTAAAGCATAGTATAAAGAATATATTTTTTAAACGACGCCTAAAGGTCGTAGGTTCGATCCCGGCTGCCATTATCACTTTTTTTTGGAATTATACCAATTTTACTTCTGTAGTGCATAGTGTAAAATACACAGTCTACCTTTTTTATAACCTACTCTTAGAAGTGACGTTTGTTCACAAGTGAACTGCCAAAAATTTTGAAAATTAAGTGAAAACCATGTATTTTATAGAGGTGGGTGCACAAAAAAACATATATGCTTCGTACAAACAATCTGTTATTTTTTACTTCACTCGACGATCAAACATTTTGATGTGCAATATCTACTGGCACGTTTTGATGTGAGTAAAAACATGCAAATGCCGTGACGCTCGACGCGAAAATGCGTGTTAGCGCTTGGTGTGTGTGTATATGCGTTGGATTATAGCATGGCGTTTGTTGATGACGACATCTAACCTCCCATTTAGGTATTAACTACTAAAATAGTCATTTAGGCGACGCTGCTTGTAACTTAAAGTTGCACACGGTGAAAATGGCGTTTGTTGATGGCGACATCTAGCTTAGGCTTATTAGTTACTAGAAGTCATATAAGTGGATCTGACTTAAAGTTGTATTTGGCAAGTTTAAATTTATGTTTCACATTTTTTTTACGTTGATCGAATATTTTTACTACTAGTTACTCGATTTTTCGAATACTCTCACACTTTTATTATTTGATTTCAGAATATCAAGACATATGTTTCGTTCATCCGTCGTTTGGGACCGTCACTGCCCTGTGAAATATTTCCGCGAATCTTGTAAGTCTTGTTCTATCTATTCTCTATTCAATAATAACGATATCGTTAACCTATATTAATGCACTTCGTACGAGTATAGCTATGCGAACGATAAAGCTTTTTAGAATCCCAGCATTATTTATGTAATGTTTCTCAATCGGTGGAAAGGAAAATTATTTAAGAAACGCGTCATGTCAGATTTGTTGCTTGAGTTCAATTATTTTAGAATTAGACGTTTTAAGTCGAAATATTTAGGCATTTACTTTGCAAATGAGAGAAAGAGGCTCATGAAACCGGATGTTGAAAAATCGGAACATTTTCTAGGCTGTAATTTTTTAGTTTTTATAAATCACCTTTTATTGCAAATTAAGGTACTTATACAAAAAAAAAAGTGTAAGAAGGATACTTTCCCTCACTAGAGCAAACTCTGTATAACTATTTTTAGCTTAATTATTAATTTTTGATGTGAACCATCTAATGGCGCGTTTGGATGGGATTAAAAACGTGATGATCGACGTTCGACGTGATGGCAAGTGTTAGTTTAATAATAATGCGTTTAACGTCCCATTCTCGACCTTATGTCATAACAGACACCATTCGCACCATCACTATTTTCCATCTATCACACTTCCTGTTATTTTCTACATTTTTAAACTTCCACTTAATTAATAGCAATGGGCTAATGAAGGAATTTTAAGGACATTAAGATAAGGTAGGCACATTTTGAGCATATGAGTTTGACAGATAATCGACCAGGGCCTTGAATAAGGAACCATCTCGATATTTATCTGGAATTATTGAGGGAAACCTCAGCAAGACGGCCGGTACAGGAATTACCGTTTCTCGGCGAGAGGCAGCAAGAAAAAGTCCCAGTCACATCTGTCCCCGCCGGGATTCGAACCCGATACCTATCGAATGCGAGTCACTCAGCTCGGTATTTTACATCTGCCAGACTCACATTTTTTTTTCTTTCAAAATTTATGACGCCCAATGTTCGAAAAAAAGTTGCTGACAGTCGTTTAGTATTGCTACCAGATGCAACCAGCTATCCATTTCTAAAAAGTCAAAGGTTGAATCGCATCAAAAGTTGTCATTTCAAAAATGTTGAGGAACCCTGTTTTGTACAATATAAGTTTGTATATGGGGAGGAGAGTAGAGACATCTACACAAAACGTGCACAAGTGGGCCTTAAAGTGTAATGACTTACAAGTGCCCCATCGGTCGTATCTCCGGGAGAGACTAAAATATTGTACTCGGCAGACAGTTCATGCTAGCGCATAGTCACGCTCAAGACTTTGATCTGTGCACCAAATATGCTAATGTTCCGAGGTACCTCAAGTTTACTGTATAGTGCGTACAGTATTAAGTACCTAAGATTATTATGTACAGCTCGTTCAGTTTTAATTTTGCATAAGCTGAAAGTAAATTTAATGATTATATTTTAAATAACATGAATTCTGCAACCGATAGTCTCTAGAGAAGGTTAATTTTGTTAGTTAGACGTCCGCAGAGCTTTTTTCTTATTTTTGATCGGTTGGCGATTTTAGCGTGAAAATAATAATCAGTTACTATCTCAAATTTGGATTTTTTAAACTCGACAACCCTTTTATTTTATAGGGGAAGTATTTTCGAAAAAAAAATTTCCGACGTAGTAGGGAATCAAGGGGGAAGTTTTTGACGTGATAACGTCTTATAAATTGATGAATCACCAATCTTATAAATTGATGAAACACCGGCTGCATGCACGAAAAAGTGTAACGTTCCTAACATTCCGCCTGACCCTGTGCGTGCTTTTCTCGAAAACGGCCCTAACGATTTGGATGAAATTTACTGAAAAGGGATTTTGGGGGGCAAAAAATCGTTTTAGCTAGGTCTCATCTCTCGAAAAAATCGTTTTCATACAAATTTTATCATTATAAAAATCAATTTTTTGACGTATGAAAATACTTAAATATTGTAAGTAGGTTTTGGAATTTTATATAAACAGTGAAACAATTGTTTTCAAAATATTATGACAATTAATCTTTGAGACTTAAAATAAATACGAAAGAAAGAAAGTTAAAAAAAACAATTATTATTATAGATGGTGAGTATTTTAATACATAAAATTAACCTAAATTTGAAGCGAAAGATGCAATATCATAGATTCGAATTATTATAATTATTATATGTAGAATTTAGGTTATGTATTACGGAATACGTTATCACGTAAAACTATCGTCTGTAAACCGACTTTACAGACATCCAATTTTTTTTATCATGTGGTGAAGGCGCCTCAGAAATATTAGTCACCTGCCCTTTTTTATATAAAAACCCGTATTTTTTTATCTCGAATTATCGTTCTTTGGATCAAAGAAATAATTTTTGTAGGTACCAAATATTGTTCGATTCGATGCAATCGTCAACCGCAGTTTGCTTTTTAATTCATTCCGTTTCCTATATTTTAGTGGATTGTTGTGAGTCAAAAACCCTGCAAAACGCGACTATACATCGTTCGCATGCGCACACGCGCTCGCATAAACAAAACACGGCAGCTCAGCCTATGCGAGGCAGAACCAGGAAACATTGCATCATTGGATGAATTCTGAACCAAACAGCCGTTCAGGATTGCATCAAATCGAAGAATGTTTGATACAAAAGTTATTTTCTTTGACCCAAAGAAGAATAAAACCGAGATAAAAAATATGGGTTTCCATTTAAAAAAAGTTGAGGTGACTTTATTGCGGAGCAGCCTCTACCAAATGAAAAAAAAACTACACCAATGTACGTATTTCTTGATTTTCTGCAAGTTTTGTCCGAAACTCTTTTCCGAAAACCCTTCCTCTACGAATTGAAACGGTGTTCGAGTTTTAGAAATTCATTCTGTGCATAAACATAGGGGAATTGTATTTTCTTATACCGGGTGAGGCAAAAGTCCCGGAACGGTTGAATATCTCGCATACTACGCATCATATCAAAAAAAAAAATAAAAATACGTGTCAAATATTTTTCGCGAAACTATTTTTTGATACCACACATGACTCCCCACCCCCCACCCAGTTGGAGGGGAGGGGCAAATTTAAAATTTTAAATAGGAACCCCTATTTTTTATTGCAGATTCGGATTCTACGGGAAAAATTACATACAATTGATGTAATTTTTCCCGTGGGTTTTAGGGGTTGAAAAATATTTTTGGGCCCGAAAATACCAAAAAATTTCTCCGAATCGTTCCAAAATTGAAATTTAACCCTTTAGTAATGATTAAAATGTGCTACCAAAATTTTATTAAAATCGGCCCGACAGGACCAGACTTAAAAATTTTATGAAAACGTTAGTTTGTAGATATGGATTTATTTAGTGAAGGGTGAATTTAATTTGTTGTAATGATAGTAATATTAAAATAAAAAAAAAATTACATACAATTGATGTAATTTTTCCCGTAGAATCCGAATCTGCAATAAAAAATAGGGGTTGCTATTTAAAATTTTAAAGTTGCTCCTCCCCCCACCAACTGGGTGGGGGGTGGGGAGTCATGTGTGGTTTCAAAAAATAGTTTTGCGAAAAATATTTGACACGTATTTTTTTTTTATATGATATGATGCGTAGTATGCGAGATATTCAACCGTTCCGGGACTTTTGCCTCACCTGGTATATATAAGTCGCGTAAAAACGTTACATTTGTTCGTAACGGCTAAGCATCGAGTTGCCCCTTTCGCGAAATTCACACAACGTGTCGAAAGAAGTTTAACTTTTTATTTTAATAAAAAAAAAAACAGAATATCATTTTCTTGAACGTTGAAAGTATCAACATACAAACTATGATGAAGCTCAAAAACGATAACGGAAATGGCAAAAATATTATATTAAATGAAAGAATAAAGATCTATAGATGTTGGTAATAGTTTTGTACTGACAGTTTTCGAGTAAAATAAAGTCTTAACAAAAAATAACAGAAGTTTTCCGTGTTAGTTGTTGAACTTTGTCTATCAGTTTTTCATGAAACATGTTTTTTTTTTCTTTACAGCACAAACTTATCTAAACGATCATAACTGTCGTAATTGTTATTACTATCGTCGTTTTGTCGATTCCTATCGAACTTTGTCCCAAAGTTATTACATACACACAGCAGAGATTGTGTAAGTACCGTCTCTTAAGGTGAATTTACACGCAGTAATAGCATAGAATATCACGTTTTTATTTTGTAGCGCGAAAATATACGCCAATTTCAACCAAGCTTTAAAATCTGAGAAACATTGAACAATCCGTAACGTATTAATTTAATAATGTAGTGGATACATCAGTAAGTAGGATATAGTTACGTATATCATTTGAAATGTAGAACTGCAAGATATGTTATTTTAAAACGGTTAGCAATAATCGTTCTAGTTAATAACGCGACGTTTGCATTTTGAATGATATATGTGTATTAAGAAGTCAAGTGGTGGATGCACGTGGCTATGCCAGCGCGAGCTGGCGTAGATCGACGTTGGTATTGTAAATAAATGATTATTAAATCAAATTCAATAGTTTTACTAATTTAAAAGAACCTGATTAACCACCAACACTACATGGCGATCCTGCCAGTTAACGGCAACACTACATGGCGATCCTGCCAGTTAACGGCAACACTACATGGCGATCCTGCCAGTTAACGGCAACACTACATAAAGAACATAAAGAAACTATACATCGACTCTGGTTTCTGTATTTAGATACATGACTTGCACAGTTTACATGGGTACAATATAGTATTTTTCAACAGTACGTATGTCCTGCCCATGAGATATAAGTAACTAGAGTACGCTAGTTCGTATGCGAGCCATAAATGAAAGTGTCCTCAGTTGAGAGAGAGAACGCTGCAGAAAACCAGATATTTGTTTACTCAAATCAGCATTGTTTTTGTATCATTAGTTACCATAGAGACAAGTAAATGATCTCTCTCTGAATTGCAGACACTTTCACACGGCTCACTCGCGTACTCTAGTCTAATATCTCTATGGTCCTGCTTTTATACGTCCATACGTCACAAAAAATATTTTTTACAGGCAGGTGTCTTTTTTTGTGCCAATTGCACGGCTTTAATCCCAACCAAACGCGCCATTAGATGTTTCACATCAAAATAATTTATGAGTAAAGATCCTATAGTCAATATATTTCGATATTTTGAGTAATTTATTTAGTCATGATACGGTATTTTTAATTCGAAAAAAAAAGCAGTAGTTGCGACACGGTGTGGTATGAATTCGCCTTAAGTGGGGTACGACGCAGGGGAGTTATTACGGTGGATGCAGCAGTGCCTGAGCCGGGAGGTGTATGTGAGGGCACGCTAGATGTACCACGAGGACGCCCTTCAGTCATTAAGTTAGAGGGCTCTCTTTACGACAAGGCTCCGGAATGTGTTGTTCGCGCCAACTTACTACAGTCTTCGTTCATACTCCACAGTTACTGGCCAATGCTCGGTTTCTATAGACAGTGGTTACCTATTGGTTATTTTGTAGCAAACACCGTAGAAACATTTGTTAACACTGAATTTGGTTTGGATTGAAAACCAGCTTTAAACTGAATTCACGCCTTTTGATAAAACTCTGTTTTTTCATCAATAAAGACATTATTATTATTATTATTATTATTATTATTATTATTATTATTATTATTATTATTATTATTATTATTATTACAGAGTAGCTACTGTTTGCTACAATTGTTAAGAAACACTCATTGTTACAACGCTATCAACATAGAAAAATTAGTTTATTTTTTTAAACAATGTCACCGTCGAGATAAAAAAAAATTATTATTATTATTATTAATTGGAGTTGTTAGTAGTAGTTTTGTTTCAAAAATATGTTTCGATAGAGATTTAGTTTGGTTGAAGGCCAACAATAATAATAATAGTAATGCGTTTAACGTCCGTTTCTCGACTTTATGTCATAACAGACGCCATTCGCACCAATACTATTTTCCATCTATCATACTTCCCGTTATTTCCTAAATTTTTAAACTTCCACTTAATTAATAGCAATGGGCGAAATAAAGGAATTTTAGGACATTAGGATACGGTAGGCAAATTTCGAGCAAACGAGTTTGACAGGTAATCGGCCATGGCCTTGAATAAGGAACCATCTCGATATTGATCTGTAATTATTGAGGGAAACCACGGAACAACAAGATGGCCGATACCGGAATTACTGATTCTCGGCGAGAGGCAGCAGGAGTTCCAGCCACAGTTGCCCCCGCCGGGATTCGAACCCGGTACCTCCCGAATGCGAGTCTAGCGCTCTCATCACTACGCCACCCCGTTCGGTCATGGCTGAGGGACAATTGAAAAATAAGCTTTCCCCGAGTATCGCTTGTGGCCAACGTTTCGAAAATTATATTTTCATCCTCAAGGCCTCAATGCAAGTTGAGACGGTAACTTGAGCAAATTATTTTAACTTGCATTGAGGCTCTGAGGATGAATATTATAATTTTCGAAACGTTGGCTTCTGGTAAAGCTTATTTTTCAATTGTTCCTCAACCAAATTAAATCTCCATCAATACTAAATTGGAGTGTCTTATGCTTCAGATAATTTCAAAGAAATTAATCGAACCACGCAATTTTCTTCAGCTGCTCTATAGCCATGGTTTCTAATCAAAGCTTCGACTTCGGCCACCTTCGGCAAAACGTTCGGCTTCATTCCAAATCAGACCGAAAGTTTTGCCGAAGACGAATGTTGAATTTACTTCGGCTTTGACTTCAACCGAAGGTGAGAAAAGTTCGGCATGATTTCTATAATATTATGGCGTGTCACATTCTCTATGGTGTTTGACACCTAATAGAAGAAGTTTTGATACTCTGCTACTATTAAAAAAAATCTTTTTAATTTTATACCTACTTTACCGTCATAATAATAATAATAATAATTCTTTATTGCTCCAAAGACAAAAAAAAATTGTATAGGAGAAGTCAAAATACATATTAGTTACAAGTTAAAAAAATTCATTAATATTATAAAAACATTTAGCAGCTAAGAAGGCCTTAAGTCTTTTCTTAAACTGTCGACAATTATTTACATTTTTTATTTCTTCGGGGAGAAGATTGTATATTTTAGTACTGCAGTATAATGGACTTTTTTGATATAATGATAAATTAGGTCTGATGCTGGTCAAATTGTCCCTATTTCTTGTATTGTATTGATGACCAAGCGTAACAAAACTGTTATAATTGTTCCAAACAAATATGGCGGATTTATATATGTACACAGATGGAACTGTCAATAGCTGTTGATTAATAAAAATATTACGGCAGGTATCACGCGACTTAATTTTAAAAATGATCCTTAAAGCCTTCTTCTGCAGAATAAAAATTCGTTCTGAATACCGTAGGGAAATGACAAAACCATATGTATTCAAGGTAATAAAGATTTGAAATTGATTATTGAACAAAAACGCATTTAGAACTATTTTTCGTGGTTAACCAGTTTGTAGGTAACTGTTTGTGTAAAGAAACCGGCCATATCTCGTACTTTGCCTTGCTCTGCTATTGCTTGGCGTTAGCTCATTACGACTTTACAACACATAAATACGAGGTTCCATTCAAATCTTATCCTGTCATAAAAATAAACTCCTTTACATAAGTGCGCCATTCAAAAGAATGCAGCAGAAAAGGATTCATGGTTTTGATTACTTTTTGACACTAACCAATTTAATTAACCAATTTGAATAAAGATTCAAGACTAAGATATAAGTTATGTTCTGCATTATAAAAAGTTTGACGACATTATACTGATATACAATAGTTATTGGCGTAACTAGTAGTCCAAGTCATTCATGGCGCTGACAGGTCATGACTTAGCCTACAAGTTGCGCCCATAATTTTATTCAACAATTGCGCGTTATTCATGTTTTAATTATAATGAGATGTTGTAAATATCTATTTATTTCTTTATAAAAAAAACTGTCAATACTAACAGCACCAAACAGCACGATTCAATGTTTTGGTTTGAGGTTAGCCGGTTATGAATAAACTCCATGTCGAAAACATTCGGCCTCTCAATTTTAGTCTCAATGGGTAACAACAGGGAGTTGTTGTTACCTACTATTTCGTTACGACTCAGAAAATAGTTACGTTTATTTTCATTACTCCACAATGGCCGAGCTAGTAGGAATCTTCATTGAGCTATGACAAGTAATTGTCACCAGTCGGTAAATGGCTATTTAGGGTTCGGTTTTTAGGCATGATAAAACATGAATAACGCGCATGAGTTGAATAAAAACTTATATGATCACAATCATTTTCTAAAGATTGTGTGATAAATCCACTTTCTTGCAGAGGGTGCAATTGATCAAAAAATTCTGTCGCTGGTATTTCCCGGTAATTTGGCTCTAACAGAACCTAAAAATACAGCAACAGAAGTTTTTTTAAACTTTAGCAATTTTTTTAACATCTTCGACGTTTTTTAGCTGCCTTATCTTAAAATTGGTCCAGATTCCGTCTATATACCATAATAATAAAAAATGCTCTAAATTATTTAAATAGCTTATGCACCAGGCGGCAGAAAGTTGGGACATGTTTTTTTTTGATGAGTGAATTTGTATCAAAATGCCTGATTTTTAAAAAGCTGATTCTTTTTATTGCATCGCGTTAGAACCTCGATTTTTTTACAGGACTCTGGTGTCGTATTTGAAATTAATTTCAACTTGATGCCTCCAACCGTTCTTGAGAAAAAGTAATCCTAAAAGCGTTCCGTTCTTTTTCATTCTGTCGCACGAAACCCTAAGAATATTTTCCGAAGGATTCTGACACGGGATACTGTGTTTCCATATAATCACAAAAACCTAAGGATATCTTGATTTTCCGAAGGATGATGACACGGGATACTGTGTTTCCATAAAGTCCTAAGGATATATTGATTTTCCGAAGGATGATGACACGGGATACTGTGTTTCCATAAAGTCCTAAGGATATCTTGATTTTCCGAAGGATGATGACACGGGATACTGTGTTTCCATAAAGCCCTAAGGATATCTTGATTTTCCGAAGGATGATGACATGGGATACTGTGTTTCCATAAAGCCCTAAGGATATCTTGATTTTCCGAAGGATGATGACACGGGATACTGTGTTTCCATAAAGTCCTAAGGATATACTGATTTTCCGAAGGATGATGACATGGGATACTGTGTTTCCATAAAGCCCTAAAGATATCTTGATTTTCCGAAGGTTGATGATATGGGATACTGTGATTCCAATTCTTTATAATTAATAAACACATCTGACAGTTTTACTTTGATTCAAACTTCAGCTGCGCATATACGGGCATACACAATAGTATGAATAGTGTTAGTTATCTTAAGGAAGTTTTGTGAAGCTGCGATCTTAGATGGCTTTCATTGTACGGGGAGGCAGGCCGTGCTGTAAGAGCATTGTTATGGCTGCATATTTGCGTTACAAGAGAATGTGCGAACCGGAACAACGAACAGGATTTGGTTTCACAACTGTCCTCTGTCCAAATGTTGAATTCGCGTTTACTTTGCACGAAATTCTATTGTTCTCAATGAATTTTGCACATTTATTCTCGGATAAAGACCACTCAATCACTAGAACTTTGTAAAAAAAATTGCTTGTCTGTAAAGTCGGTTTACGGACGATAGTTTTACGTGATAACGTCATAAAGAAACATTGATGAACTCTCTGACAGTGACGTCACGCGAGAAGAGAGAGAAATACGTACAAGCCGACGCTTGGGCCGATCGTGCCTCTCTATCGCTTATACGCTCAGGCTCAGGCGAAACGTGACACTTTTTCGTGCGTGCAGCCGGTGTTTCATCAATTTATAAGATGTTATCACGTCAAAAATAAAGATATCGCGTTTAAGGTGTTTCTTGAAATCTCAAGAATTTCCATTCAATTATATTAAAAACATAGAAAAAAACTATATAACCACTTAATTTCGTATATATGTTGATATTATATTGATTACTAGCTGCCACCTGCGGCTTCGCACGCGACTGAGTTGAAACATTGGTATAGTATAGCCTTTCCCGCGACCTTTTAATTTTGCTAATATAATATTATTTTTAAATTAGGAATTTAATAAAATTGAAGTAGGTATAAGGTTTATAAAAGCGACTTATATTTAATTTAAAAAAAATGAAATTTTACGCGGTGCGAGTAAGACGCGAGTGGAAATGGTTATGAGATAGACATGGTGCTCAATTATGGATTTAATGACAATTCAATATGATTCCACGTTTAATGTTTGTATATTTCATTTAATTCGGGCACGTATTAGTTCCGAACCATGCAATTCGTGTGCGGGAATGCATGTGGATTAGTTGTCGCAGAACATACATTACATCAACATACGTGGCTAGCATTGTTTGTTTCCTCTGCCGTTATTGGAAACTATTTTTAATTAAAATGTCAAATTAATTATCCGTCTAATTAGTTGTTATGGAATTATTTAATTAGCCGTTTATTATTTAGGTAGGTATAGTCTTTTATTGGGTAATTAAAGCGAAAATAAAATGTCTAGAACGACCCGACAATCTGAAATAATTTGTGAACAAGTTTGGACAACAAAGTTTGTTGGACAAATTTTGATGAAATCTTCACCGGTGTGTTAATCCGTTAATATATAGGCTACTGTTTGACCCGGATTCGCCCGGGTGAAAATATGATTTAATCTGATTTACTAAATAGATATATTTAACACAAAGATACTACAATACGTACATATGTGACGTCAAATTTACATATTAAAATCTGTAATTAAAAAAAAAACCCCTTTGCACTCCGGGAGTGCCGCAGAAGTGAAAACTTGAATATTAACGTCTTACGAATTTTCGATCAAAATTTTCCGTAATCATTGTAAGTTTAAGTGAGTCATTTGGATTTTCGTCAAAAATCTGCGACTTTTTAAGGTGCTTAAAAAATCTCAAAAATTGAAATTTTTAATATAATTTTGAAATTGAGAATTATAGGGAAAAATAGATTAAATTTAGTGAGAAGTTTTTTTGGAAAACTTTGAAAAGATATAACTTCTGTACCCTGGGCTCAATTTAAGCGTTTGAAACCGTTCTGAGAGATTTCGAAATTCGTCAAAAATTTTTAAGGTGTAGGCGTGTCTTAAAAATGATAAAAAAAATCGATGCGAGCGGTTTTTTTGACTACAGAATTATTTATATGTGGTTCACAACAAATACAGCGAAACATCATACAAAAAAAAGCAGAAAAAGAAAACGTCTTTCCCATAAATATATTCAATATTTATTTTGATTTGAGATTGGTTTGAATCAGATAAAAGAGCGTAGGGAATATAAAGAAACGTGCCCCTGACGAGAATCGAAGTGTGCGTGGCCCCCGAGTGGATATCGATTTCCATTACATTCCACCCACACCCAGACAACGGCCAAAGAGTGAAAGTCACACCTGCTACTGCATAAGCTGATGCATTTTACAGAGCGCGTATCAAGAGCCGACTGCACCAGAGCCTGTGGAGCTACTAAAGCTGCAATAATATTGATCATTGGCTCCTCACGATTTTGTATAAATCAGCACATTTCAAGCGCATGTATAACGCATTAAAGTGGTGACAATGAATAATTATTTCATACAATTCTACTACAGTTATGTCAAAGATACGGCCCGCGACCAGAATCTATCCAGTGAGGATTTTAGACGGCATTCGATGTCACTACGTATTTTCAAAATTGCTGGGTCCTCAAGCTCAAGATAATTTACCCTTTTTATTACCTTTATATGAAAATTGATTTGAACTAAATAAACAAAGATTTTAATTTAGTATTGTAACAATTATTATTATTTTATTCAACATATTTATTAACGTAAGTTTGTAACATGAATATTATTTAATTCAACATATTTATTAACGTAAGTTTGTAACATGAATATTATTTGATTCAACGTATTTATTAACGTAAGTCTGTAACATGAATATTATTTAATACAACATATTTATTAGCGTAAGTTTGTAACATGAATATTATTTGATTCAACGTATTTATTAACGTAAGTCTGTAACATGAATATTATTTAATACAACATATTTATTAGCGTAAGTTTGTAACATGAATATTATTTGATTCAACGTATTTATTAACGTAAGTCTGTAACATGAATATTATTTAATACAACGTATTTATTAACGTAAGTTTGTAACATGAATATTATTTGATTCAACGTATTTATTAACGTAAGTCTGTAACATGAATATTATTTAATACAACATATTTATTAACGTAAGTTTGTAACATGAATATTATTTGATTCAACGTATTTATAAACGTAAGTCTGTAACATGAATATTATTTAATACAACATATTTATTAGCGTAAGTTTGTAACATGAATATTATTTGATTCAACGTATTTATTAACGTAAGTCTGTAACATGAATATTATTTAATACAACATATTTATTAGCGTAAGTTTGTAACATGAATATTATTTGATTCAACGTATTTATTAACGTAAGTCTGTAACATGAATATTATTTAATACAACGTATTTATTAACGTAAGTTTGTAACATGAATATTATTTGATTCAACGTATTTATTAACGTAAGTCTGTAACATGAATATTATTTAATACAACATATTTATTAGCGTAAGTTTGTAACATGAATATTATTTGATTCAACGTATTTATTAACGTAAGTCTGTAACATGAATATTATTTAATACAACGTATTTATTAACGTAAGTTTGTAACATGAATATTATTTGATTCAACGTATTTATTAACGTAAGTCTGTAACATGAATATTATTTAATACAACGTATTTATTAACGTAAGTCTGTAACATGAATATTATTTAATTCAACATATTTATTAACGTTAGTTTGTAACATGAATATTATTTAATTCAACATATTTATTAACGTAAGTTTGTAACATGAATATTATTTGATTCAACGTATTTATTAACGTAAGTCTGTAACATGAATATTATTTAATACAACGTATTTATTAACGTAAGTCTGTAACATGAATATTATTTAATTCAACATATTTATTAACGTAAGTTTGTAACATGAATATTATTTAATTTAACGTATTTATTAACGTAAGTCTAACATGAATATTATTTGATTCAACGTATTTATTAACGTAAGTCTGTAACATGAATATTATTTAATTCAACATATTTATTAACGTAAGTTTGTAACATGAATATTATTTAATTTAACGTATTTATTAACGTAAGTCTGTAACATGAATATTATTTGATTCAACGTATTTATTAACGTAAGTCTGTAACATGAATATTATTTAATTCAACATATTTATTAACGTAAGTTTGTAACATGAATATTATTTAATTCAACATATTTATTAATTTTAGTTTTTTAACATGAACACTACTTCCTATAGTTCATACGCTCCGCTGCCATCTTGCCTCTGTTTCTCTACAGTCTACATGACCACCAGAGTACAGTATGTGTTTTTAATTTATAGTCTGGCCCGGTAACACAACTTCAATCTTGTAAATGGCCCTTTAGAAAAATCAGTCTGACAGCCCTGTAATCTACTAGATACAAAAAGTGTTTAAATAGTTTTTTGTTCAGCTCGAGATTTACTGTCGGAAACTGTTGAGGTATATTTTTTTTGTATTTCAAAATCAACCGAAAGTGTATATGCATTTTTTTTCAAATGGCAATATATATTTTTTTACAGTTTCAAAATCTCTATTTTATTCTCTATAAATTCATATAAAATTTTCATAAGCCTACATAAGAAAATATTCGAGAAAAACGTTGCCAATTTATTAATTAAATACACAGTAATAATTATTAATAATTTACGGATGTGTGAAGTGCTATGAAAAGTAAATATTTCTGTGTATTTCATTGATCCAGAATATTTCCTTATGTAACCTTAAAAATAATACCTTAGCAGTTCCGATAGTAAGCCTAGAGTTGAACAAAAAATTATTTAAACTTTTTTTATATCTGATTCACTGTTACCACTTTCGATGAACACACTGTATAGTATATATTTTGATGACTACAAATTACTATATTCGCTGTAACTAAAAAATATCATAAGATAACTTTCGTCT
Organism: Xanthostigma xanthostigma; assembly: GCA_963575645.1. Taxonomy (NCBI): domain Eukaryota; kingdom Metazoa; phylum Arthropoda; class Insecta; order Raphidioptera; family Raphidiidae; genus Xanthostigma; species Xanthostigma xanthostigma. The sequence continues at coordinate 1,405,440 of OY754469.1, read as the reverse complement.
CATAGATGGCACTATTACTGTATTTTGCTAGAAGGCATTCATATTACAAGTTGGAGACAGTAATTATGCAACTGATTAATTCGTGATTGTAAGAGGTAAACCGACATTCATTCTAAAAAAAGATTTACGCTGTACATGTGCAAAGTGTATTAATGCAAAAACGTATATTTTCTTACAAAATACTTAGTTTTGATTTAAAAAATAAATCAACTCGTTATAGTTAAGTGATGTGATTTTATATTTTGTTGGTGTTTGCAAAATTTGAACTGAATTTTTCCTGTTTTCCAAAGTGAAGCAGCCGTTCAATTTAAAGTAAGTAGAGATTAAAAATAACACTTTAAATTATGGTGTAGTTTTCAATTTCATAAATGTCTTCAAACTCTATCCAAAAAATATTTTTTAAGTTCATTGAACTAAGGTAGAAGAGTTTGCTTTGAAAAATAAAATTAAATCGAAAAAGTTTTTTTGGTTTTCGTACCTCAAAAGGAAAAACCTTTATGAGACCATTTATTTGTCCGCCCGTCAGTATGTCTTTCACAATAGAATTTCTCTGGTTGAAATTAAGGTATAAGCTTGAAATTTGGCTAGTTATAAAGCTTAATAACCCGCATATATTCCGTTAGAACTTAAAAATAATTTCCACTTAATTAGGAGAGCCAAAGTTGGTCACAAAAAATATGTAATTATATTACAATCTTTTTCAGAATTGAAAATTTTCGAAAATGCATGTCAAAATCTATTTCTCTCCTCTATTTACAAAACGTTTATTTTACAAAGTAAACCACCTGTATGGTTTTCGAAACTCAACGGCAAATAATTGCTTAATCTTACGGAACCCTCGGCGCAGGAATCGGGTTTTTTATTTATTTACGGTGTGCACAAAAGTGTGATTATGACACATGCTTTTTTCAACAGTTAATCGATTTATTATAACAATGCACGTATACATGTTTTTGTACAAAGATGTCCGCTAATCCGATAATCCTTGCTTCGTAATTAGTTGAAATTGTTCCTCACCGAGATAGACTTAATACTAAAGTTTCGTTAAACTTTTCGAACTCGGCATTGTATTACTCGATACAGTGGCGTTCATTGTGTATCTTACGTACACAAATTATAGTCGATATTTTTTTTTTATACATACAAAAGTTAATACAAGAAATAAGATATAATTTTAAAATTATTTATATTTATGCTTAAAAAAAATCATATTTCAATATTTTTACGAATAATGATAAAAAACGTTTAAAAAACTCAAAAAAATACACTCTTTTGTAGCAATGTGGACTAAATAATAAAAAAATTGTTAAGGTACCTATTTGTTCAACAGCAATAGGAAGAACCCCAAATCCTTATAATTTAATTTTTTTAATAAACTTAAAATAAGAATTGCTTTTTCAAAAAATTGACTGATATCGAGTTTTGGGGAGTTTCTAACTTTGTTGAACAAATACCTTATACTAGAGTGACCTGTGCGAATTATTCGCGCTAAATAAGTATAATAATTATCACTTTCCAAAATTATTTTTTAAATATGATTGCAGTTATTCAATTCGTTTCTAATTTTGCACACTGCTTATAACGTTCTTCTTTTTGTTGTATTACAATATGAAGCTCAGATGACAGATCGAAGAAATATTTTACTAAAATTGTCATATAGAGACGCAAGTAGCAAAAGCGTTGAGTTAAGCCGTCAGATGGCATCATGCAGCATTGCTGTGACGTTGTTCAGCGTTGCTCGCTGTTTCAAAATTAAAGCCGTCAGATGGCAGTATGCAGTATTGTGTCTGTTGTATTACAATATGAAGGTCAGATGACAGATCGAAGTGTTGACGTTGTTTCAAAATTAAAGCCGTCAGATGGCAGACGTTGTTCAGCGTTGCTGTATTTTAATTAATTTACAAAAACAAAAGCAATAGTAAATTTTTTAGTTGTTGATGTCAGTAGAGCAAGCAATTATCTGTAAAATGATATATAATTTATGTGGAGAAATTGTGAGGTTTTTTCTAAAAAAGGAGTCTTTAACCTTAGCGTATTAATATATATGATAAAAAAATATTTTAATTTTTAGTACACATCGCTATTTAAAAGACTGTTTTTTAAAGGAACTTTTTTCATTTCATGTAAGTTATTAAACATTTTCAATAAAACATCCCAAATTTATATATTTTTTTTCATCGGCTTAGTGCATAAACATAAACTTCGTAAATGCACTTTGAAAAAAAAAAAATAATACAGAAATCGTTTAAACAATATACGCCACTGGTAATCCCTTAAGTAGAAGTGCCCTGACCGCGGGGGATGTTCCGCCAAACCTTCCCGGCGCGTCAGTATGTTTGTCCTTGGCTCAGTATGCAGGTCACGTTCACCTGGGGGAGCCTTTGGCCGCGATGAGGGTGTCGTCTGTCCGTAGTTAGATGGCTAGGATCAACTTACAATGATATTAAACCCATTCGCTGCACTGTATTCGGCATAGGTATTGTGCTTACCGGCACGGAATCGTTTGCTTTAACCCACTCTAGTAGGTACCGATATTGTCTATACGCACATTACACCACGTAAACGGGCTGATTTAATGACACAATGCGAATCTAACATTTAACATTCAATAAATAATAATAAACATACATATATTACATCAATGATTCGGTAGTGCTCGAGCGATCTCGATATGTTTCGTTGATCTTAAAGTGACTGTTCAGTAGATATTTAATACGACCTCCTTCTTCACCCGCATAGCTTTATTTTACCAGTATTTTAATATGTGTGTGCATACTAGTTATGTGCCGGATATCTGTATCCGCGGATATCCGAGAGAGAAGAAAGATCCGTATCCGTTAGTTTTTGGCGGATCTTTTACCTTATTAATTTTCAATTCATAGATGAAATTTTATATATATATAGGTGATTAGGTAATAATGAAAACCTGTTAAATTCCATTCAGATTATTTTTTATTTTTTTAAATCGTATTTGGCACCTTTATATTGCAAACATGTATCGTAGTGAGTACCATACTAATAGTACATAACTCAAAGATATTAAATCAACTATCTTTATAATGAGATATTGCACATCGATCTTTGGAAAGAGACAATCTGTTATGAGAGTTAACTCTTAAAGAGGTCAATAACATTTTCCCATGACAGATAGTCTCTTTCCAAAGGTCGATGTGCAATATTTACCGCCGCGTACTCTAAGAAAGTTAAGCTCCGTGTCCGTATCCGCGGATCTTGAAACCAAAAATCCGTATTCAGATCCATATTTGCGGATATACATTTTTAACGATCCGGCAAATCACTAGTGCATACAATATACATGAAAAAGCAGTCCCGGAAATCTCTAAACCATAATCTTTAGCCATTCCCTGTTGTAGATTATAAACACTGTTGCAATAAGGTTTCATGAAATGCCTTCAACAAATATTTGTAGACAGATAATTAATTAAAACAGGGCGTTTGTTAATCTATTTTAAAAACAATTTTAATTGAATTGTTTCGTTTTCTATAAAGACTTCATTGTAACACTAAAATTGTCTACTTCAAAAGATTGTAACCAAAGAAAGTAGACAATTTTTTATGTTTTAAAATAAACCGATTGTATATATTTAGATTTCGGTGTTATTTTAACATCAATAATTAAAGTTGAAGTTTAAAAATTGTAGAAAATAACGGGAAGTGTAGTAAAAAAATAGTAATGGTGCGAATGGCGTCTGTTATGGCATAAAGTTGAGAAACGGACGTTAAATGCATTATTATTATTATTATTATTATTATTATTAAATAAAAGTGAAAAAATTAATGATTTTAATTTCCACATTAAAATGTTTTTGTCGTAAGTTTAAAAGTAATAAAACCGTTCCATTAGGATAATTTATTAAAATTATAAATTACAATAGATTTTTTATTAATGCAGATGTAAAATGTTCACTTAGAGTTTATCCGCTTTTTTTATGTAGATACCAAGTGTGAAAAAAATATTCAAAACTTTTAAATTTAACTTTTTAAAAAGGGCTATAAAGCAGTTTTACAAAATAACACGTGGCTTGAGGAATGCCACTACAATACCTTACACGTGCGGTTATTGTGAGGGGGTCACTTTTTTAATACAAACCCTAAGTGAAGTGTTAAGTGCTCTTTTTACTGGAAAATATATATTTTATATTTGATAATAGCGTTTTAACTTTTATTGTACATTTTATTGCTGCCATGAAAAGTGTGATGAAAAAAATTACAATACATTTTATGTACCTACGTACTGCATTATTTCGTGGGGCTACAGAAGCTGGAACTGCTATGCAGCAAAAATATTGTAATGCTAGCAATTCTGAAATTATTAGATTACGTACATTTTTTTCAACACAATTAAATTGTCCGGCGTTACGATTTGAACAAGTACCGATTTTGAATTTGTCATATCGTCGTTGGTTCTGTAATACCTCTTATGTGCAAAAAGTAAAATTTGCAGGAAAGGCCAAAAAGTGGTTATTTCAGCAATGGATGGTATAAGAACTAGCAATTTCAGAGGTATATTACTAATTCATACTTATCTTCACTATACGTGCTTAATTAAGACGAAGTATTTTCTCAAAAAATTTTTAACGTTAATTTCGGATTTATTGGTACATGCGAGGAATTATTTGATACAACTTTTCACATAAGAGTTACTACCCCTTGTTGGTTACTGTAAAATTAATTTGGAGGTATTCATCTTAGTTTACCGAGATGAATTTTGTGTCCAAATTTCATGATGATCGGAGTTACCGTTCAAAAGTTTTTGTCGATAAAAAGCAGTATTTATACTTTTTTAATTAATTAAATAAAGTTAAAATAAATTTAAATGTAAGCCTTAGAAGAAAGCAATGTAGAAAATTAAAAAAATAAAATAAAAATATATTCGCCCAACGTAGGGCTCGAATCCACGACCCTGATATTGACAGTCGTGTGCTCTACCGATTGAGCTAGCCGGTGCTGTATTCTGACAACGCTTATATGAGTATATTTAGTTAGTGCATTTCACCTGAATAGAAGCTAATTTTTGAGATACATTTTGCAACATTTTTCATAAATGCTCCGCTCCTAATGGGCGTAGCCTGATTTTATATAGCCTATAGCCTTCCTCGATAAATGGGCTATCCAACAAAAAAATTTCAATTTGAACCAGTAGTTCCTGAGATTAGCGCGTTCAAACAAACAAACAAACTCTTCAGCTTTATATATTAGTATAGATTAAAAACAGTTCATATCAAAATCTCGGATTCGTTGTGAGCTTTAAGGAAAGGTCTGTCATAAATCTTGATAATTTAGAGTTTAATTTACATAATTAACATGATTTGTAAAACAGTACAATTGTGTTTCAACAACACCTCTTTGTACCGTTACAATGTTACCGTCGTTAAACGGGTTGCGCGCTACTCTTTCTCCGTACAACTAATTACCGTCATACATTTCTGTCGCCATTTTGACAGAGTGCAGTATGCAACTGAATTGTGATTTACCGCATACAGACTTAGTCATAATTCAGAATGCACTTCGACATTCGGTATCGTTTATATTAGCAGCCATTTTGAATTTAAAATAAAATCGGTAAAAAAGCTGTTTGGCAGCAAAACCATATTCTATTGTACTGTACATACAGTATGTAGGTTAAGTTTCCTATATCAGTTGCAATGTAGACTGCAAACGTAGTATTTCACTATAATACTTACTTAAGTGGTCTAGTTAAATGCGCATGAGTTTGCATTTCAAATTGATATAAATATATGTAGGTATATTTGGAAGGAAGAGAGGTCTGGTAGTGGACAAGAGGACAGGAGGTGACTATGCCAGCGTAATGCTGGCATACGTTCACGTTAGTGTTGTAAATAAATCATTATTAAATCAAATTCAAGAGTACTACTAATTTAAAAGAACCTGATCAACACCAACACTACATGGCGATCCTGCCAGCTAACAGCAATAATACATGGCGATCATGCCAGCTCAAGGCAACAATACACTATGTGCATGCAACTCACGGCGTTTCCCCTTCGCTAAACTCACCAAACGCGCCCAAAGAAGTTTTACTTCAACAGACAAACATGATCTTAGTATATTCCACTTCTAGCTTTTAGTACGTTGTACAATAAAACCGTTTAACGTAAAAAAAATTATAACAGATATTTACACTTAAAAATTATAAAGAATAACATTCTTGCTAATACTTTTTGAATTCTTTACGGGTTAGATTGGTTATTATTAAATTCCATAATGTAATCTTTTTTTATTTCATGCATAACCCAGACTGACAATGGCTTTGTGTGTGGGTGATCTATGGCCGCTGGAAGAGGTTCGAAGTTTGAGCGGCAGGGGTCTACTTCCGCTTGTATTAAGTTCAAAGACTTGTCTGAATTCAGAAATTTAGATGAATTTAAGAGTTGATACTAATTTATTAAAATTTAATGTGTCCAGGTCTGCGACCACCCTGATTAATGCTTATTAGTTTTCAAATAAATAAAATTGTCGATCAATTTTTTTCAGACCATATATTGACAAAAATTATATAATTATATATTTCAATAATTTTTTTGATTCTTTCAAATATTCAATCATCCACATTCCATTAGATAATATTAAATTCCTAATACTAATAATTTTTATATTTTTTAGATTTTTCTGAAGAAGATCCAAACCCGTATCGAAACGTCATTCTTTGTTATTTTGATTTATTTTTTTATATATTTTTTTTATATATAATTTTTGTCAATATAATATGGTCTGAAAAAAATAAGTCGACAATTTTATTTAGGTATTTGAAGAGTTCTATTCAGACGTTTATCAATGATTTGACTTATTAGTTTTAATATTCATTCGTATTTATTAGCAGTCTTTTTGTGTGCAAATTTCTGACTCGTTTAAAAAAAACATGTTACTTCTACAATTTTCAAATACCTAATTTCGCGAATTTTTCTGGGAAAAATAAGTTAAGTACAATTAACACAGTTTTGGCGTCTTTTTATTAAAGATAGAAGGTACAAAAATCATTTTTTTCCATAAAAACATAAGGGCGCTGAATCTCTTCAAGCTATCTAAAATCTCGAAATTAACATATTTTACATTTTTTTCATCTTTAAGGAGCCGGTACTATGTCCTTAATATCATGAAAAATCTAATTCAGATCAGGACAGTAGCCAGAAGCCTCTACTGTTCGATTTCAAGATTTTACATAACTGGAAGGAATCATATACTGTCTGCCGTGGTTTTTCGTGGTAGGGTTCGATCTAGCGCTCTCATGTGGGATTTTCTTTGAAAAAAAAAAAAACGATTTTTTGTACCATCAATCTTTATTAAGAAGACGCCAAAACTCTCTTTATTGTATTTATCTTACTTTTCCCAGAAAAAATTCGCGAAATAAGAACAAAAAAAAACTAAAAAACCGAACTTATTCAAAAGCGGTCACTGAAAAGCATAAAATAACAAAGTTTTGAGATGTTGTAAGACAACTCTGAAGGAATTCCCTATTAAATAGAAAAAGAATCATCAAAATTGATTCACAAATGTTGGGGATAGATAAAAAAATACCTTTTTTGAACCGATTTTTATAAAAATTGTGTGGTACTAATCCGGAAACATTCTGAACAAATTGGCGTCGAAATTCTTCAAATCGGTTAACCCATCAAAAAGTTACGGCTGAACATACATAAAAAATATACGTTTTCGAACACATAACCTCCTCTTTTTTTCAGTCGGTTAATTAAAAATAAGCTTGTACAGCAGCTCTTCTTTAGTTGACATGAAACTGCAGTAATGTTGTTTTGATCAAAATAGGTATGACATTATGATATTGCTACTCGTATTAGTAGAAATAGGAGAAGAGTTTTTCTGGAAGCAGGTAGCACAGTCCCGAACATTCTAGAAATTGTGGTTATATAGACCGCGCCTGCAGTTCACATCTCAGAACACAGTTGGACAGTCAGTCAGTCAGACTAGACACCGTGAGTCGAACGCAAACGTGTAGCAACAGTGGCTAGACATAAATAATTGAGTTCGGATATAAATTCCTAGAGCGCTTACATAAATATTTCTGTGTATATAGTGACTTTGTATTATTTTTAATACTTAAAAGCCCGCACGTATAGATCAGTGAACACACTATTCACCTATCCGCGCTGAATGCCTCTATACAGCTGAGCTGTTCAAGAGCAGACTCTCGCGGGTGCTTGATCTGAATATCATGCACACATACACACAATGTTTATATTATATGTGTAAATTGTGTGCTAGTGGCTTTGTGAATTATGATTAAAAGCTCTTTAGCGTTTGAGTTATTATTATTTGCAGTTTACCTTCTCTATCTCTATATGTACGAATACACACAGGGCATTATTAATGCTGTACGTTGCAGTCTTACAGCGTGATTTTTTTTTATTTTTGCTACATTTATAAATTATAAAACCGACACCGTAACCCGTTACTTCTTATTGAAGTAATTGTACATTGTGGAATTTAATTATATGGTTGGCGGAATACGGTTCTCTATTTCCCTTCGAAGGAGTTTATAATAAAAATTAGCTTGCTTTGTTTATGAAAGTATGTTTATGAAATGTGATCATATTATATTTCACATCTTTGCAAATTTTATCCTCTGAGCACAAAAATGTAAGAAAATGTTCAGGAAAATGATTACGAAATGCTTGGAGAAAAGAAGGTATAGGTACAAGGGCAGGCGGGAGGCAATTTTTGTGTGATTTTCCAGAAAAATTCCAGCCAATTGGGCGACGGGACCATTCCTACTTCAATGACATTTGATATAGTAGTATAATAAAGAAAACAAAATTTCTGCTATCGCGTTCGGTAACGCGAGTAATTGCTAGTATTAAATACGATATTTGCTATTCATTGACATGGTTATCTACATATGTTCCACGTCATGTAAAAATTAACTGATTTCTTTCTAACAGATCTACAGAACAAAAGAACACCTTTTATTTTCAAAATATTTTCGAAACTATAAAATTTAGAAAATCACATTTTCATCAAAACTTTCTTGCAAAAATAGAATAATAAGCCGTTATGAAAAGTATACCATTATTATAAAATATACAACGTTACAGCATATATCTCTTTCGCGCATAGGGCTCTTCATATTGGCATATCAAACATCCTTCCAAAATTTGGTTTCAATCCGCTCATCTGTTTGACCTGTAGGTGCCGTGTATACAGACTAGAGCTGTAACAAACCGTATGTATTCGTTACTGAGTAACGGGTACATCGTCTGACTCGAAGTAACGAATCGTTACTTATAAATTCATTTCGTTACTCGTATCTGTCGTATCCATAGCCGCTTCAAACGAGTGGAACTGACTCCATGTCAGTTCGACTCGTTTGATGCGGTTATACGTTATACGAACGAAGTCATACCGTATCACGCATGCGACGCGCCTCGATGCGATGGTACATGCTTGATGCTGTTAGTAGGTACACGATTGTATGTCGTATGAAAAGTAACGAGTAACGTAACGATACGAAAGGAACGGGTACTGGTTCTTTAAGTAACGAATACATACGGGTACACAATTTCTCGTTACTTTTACAGCTTCAATACAGACAAACCGACGCACAGATTTTTTAAAAAAATATGTTTTTTTGGATTCCAGGGACCTCAAAATGAAAAAAATATTGTAAAATTTTGAAAAATGACTTTTTACCTAAATTAGTACCATTCCCCATTTATGGTACTGGAATGGTAACATTTGATAAAATTTTAGTTTGTTATTCATGTAATAGTGCTACGTGCTTGAGTCAGGAGGAAAAATGCCCCCGTATCGGCACCTGTTCGTATAAGGTTGAAAGTCGTATCAGAAACGGAGCACCATAAGTTTAACCGGGACATACCTACAGCAACGTACATTATGTAGAACATTGGTACATACCTGCCTGTTCGCGTACATATCCTATGCACATGAAGTTAGGCAAATGTAGGTACTAGGTAGGTATGTAGGTAGGTGGCGGTAGCATGGCATGGTGATGTTCACATCGGAGTGAAAGGGAGGTTTTGTGAAGGGGCCCTCCAATCGCATTTAATTAATCTCATAATTCAGTCATAGAGAGGATCCATACGCTACCCATAGTGTTCTACAACTGCACTGTTAGCATAACAAAACACGGTGTCTATGTAGGTAATGTATTTTCTAAAAGCGCGTCTGCACTACCAGTGTCTGTAATTTGAGTTGGAGTTATCTTACAAAGCGACTGTGTATTTTACACTGACCACTGCAGAAGTGAAACTTTACGTCGCGACGACTACAAACACACTGAGAAAAACAATCTATACTAATATATAAAGCAGAAGAGTTTGTTTGTTTGTTTGAACGCGCTAATCTCAGGAACTACTGGTTTGAATTGAAAAAAAATTTTTTTTGTTGGATAGCCCATTTATCGAGGAAGACTATAGGCTATATAATATCACGCTACGACTAATAGGAGCGGAAAATCAATGAAAAATGTTGCAGAATGTCAGTTGAAATTTTTAACAATATACTTATATTCAGGTGAAATGAATATCCCAATATTAGCGGCACACGTACGAAGCTCGGTTAGCTCAGTCGGTAGAGCGCTCGATTCTTAATCTCAGGGTCGTGGGTTCGAGCCCCACCTTGGACGAATATGTTTTTAATGATTTTATTTTTATTGTCTACATTGCTTTCTTCTAAGGCTATCATTTAAATTTATTTTAGTTTTATTTACGACTAATTAAAATTAAATAAATCTAAATAATAGCTCATTTGAAAACTATTACAGTACCTATATATAAAAATAATTTTCCTACAGTGTTTTCAATTAAATATTTATTATATTTTATTAATAATACAGTAATTATTGATTTAAAAGAAATAATTATGACTAAAAAAATATATTTTCATCGAAAATGGAGGTTTGAGTTTAAAATAAGTAATAAAGCATGGAACTGCCGAAAATCGCAAAAAATTTGAACCCAACATTCATCTCGGTAAACTAAGATGAATGTGCTTACTCATGTCGCTCCCTTCCCCATTCGTTCTTTTGCACCCGGGTGAAACCGGACGGGACCGCTAGTATTATATAAAGAGAGAGTGTGGATTTGTGTATATGCGGAGGGTAATCTCCGAAACTACTCATTCGATTTCAATTTTTTTTTTCACCAATATTTAGAATGAACCTTCAGGATAGACGCAGGCTATTCGTGGAAACCAATTTTCAGCTATTGTTATTAATCAAAGACTTAATCCTATAACTAATTTTATAAATTTTTTAATTAAAATTTTTTTTATTTTGTATATACTAGCCATCTATTTATAGTTAAGTTCACATAATAAAGCCACACTGCCTGTGTTAGCAAATACACTATATTGTCGGCAGGATTTGGCACTGCGACCCGAGTTTTATTTATTTATCCGAGGTATTAATAATTAACACATTAAAAGAGCTTATTTGCGGGCAACGTTGAGCCAAATTGAATAGATGAATAATAGAGGCAGAAGAAATACGGGTTACGTTTTATCTTTGTTCTATTATGTAAAAGCGCGACAATGTCAAACAATTTCATAAAGATTTATATTTCCATTTTTTAAATAAATAAAATTGTCGACCAATTTTTTTCAGACTATATATTGACATAAAAATAAAATTATAAATCAACCTTTTTTTTTTTTTTTTTTCTCGTGCTAATGAGTCTACAGTCGATGCACACATTTATTTATTTTTTTTTTTGTATTTTTCTTTTTATTTGTACACATTTCTCTTAAAATAATAAAAAAAAAAAAATTATAAATCAATATTACAAAAGATGACGTTTCGATCCGGATTTGGATCTTCCTCAGATTTCAGAAATAATCTAAAAAATATAAAATAACAAAAAAATTTTTTCAAATAAGTATAGACATGGATATCTAAATCCGGATCGAAACTCCATGTTTTGTAATATTGATTTATAATTTTATTTTTTATGTCAATATAATATTATAGTCTGAAAAAAATTGGTCGACAATTTTATTAATTTGAAGACGTTAATCAAAGATTTGAATTTTTATTCTTTGAATTTTGATCGGTATCAATTGAAAAAACGAAATGCTTATCAGTTTGACACATATAATTTGTGAAATGTAACACGTTTTTATTAAATCTGTCATTTAAAGATTCAACGTGTAGCGAATTTTCAAATAAATTATTCCGTGAAACTCAAAGTGTTGCATGATAAATGCATATTATTTTTCAATTCGACATGAAACCGTAGACGGAGGATATAAATTGAAGATATATCAAATAAACAGACGATTTCATTTTGCTCGGTTCAATAAAGAATTTCTTCGGAATATTTCCTTGAGTTCCGCGAACATGTTAAGTTAGCAGTCAATATCGCGTCAGTGTCGTTGCAAATTGCATTAGGTGGCTAGCAAAAAGCGTATACAAAACAAGAACTGTCTGACAGTTTAGTCTGAAAATGCCTTAACACAGCACGAAACAATGAATTGTTCCACCTATATACCTTGTATTTACAGTGGAATCTCAATTAAAACGTTATATGCCATGCATACAATTGTAAGCACTATTAAGTTCTTACTTAAAAAAAATGGTTGTCTGTACAGTCGGTTTACGGACGATAGTTTTACGTGATAACGTATTCCGCTCGAATATCATATTTAGGGTCAGGCGGAACGTTACACTGTTTCGTGCGTCAAGCTGGTGTTTCATCAATTTATAAGACGTTATCACGTCAAAAATAAAAAGAAGAAATTAATTAATTAAGTTTTTCCAAAATAATTACAACATTCATTTTTCCAGCGTAGCTAAGGAAATCGTATATTATGCAACTAGTGCGACAATGCCGCACGAGTTGCACATAATATTTTTTATTACGAATTAAATTAAATTGAAATTAAAATTTTATTACGAATTAAAAAAAGAAATTAGAAGTAATAAAAATTAAAATTAAATCATTAAAAAGTTGAAAAATCAGTTAAAATTGTCAAGAATAAAAGTCCATAATCGAAAATTTTAACCTCAAATCTGCTTCAAATGACAATTTGTTTCGTTGACATTAACACCGTTATTATTTTGTTTTTTTCTCTGAATTTGCGTGCGGCAAACAATAATTTCAGTGCGACAAATAAAGTTTCCGCACGCAAATGAAAATAGCTACTTTTCAACCATAACAGCATGAGTAATAAAAACTAATTTTTGACATCACTGGCGTAGGGTATCAAAAACAAAAAATAGTTGTTTAAAAAACAAAACTCAGACTACGAAACAGTAGAAAACAAGCTTCCAATATGAAAAGTACTTGGGTAGTCATTTAATTCGTTATATCACTAAATTGAAACATCTGTTAATAGTTATTGGCGTAACTAGTAGTCTAAGTCATTCATCGCGCTGACAGGTCATGACTTAGCCTACAAGTTGCGCCCATAATTTTATTCAACAATTGCGCGTTATTCATGTTTTAATTACAATGAGATATTGTAAATATCTATTTATTTTTTTATAAAAAAAACTGTCAATACTAACAGCACCAAACAGCACGATTCAATGTTTTGGTTTGAGGTTAGCCGGTTATGAATAAACTCCATGTCGAAAACATTCGGCCTCTCAATTTTAGTCTCAATGGGTAACAACGGAGTTGTTGTTACCTACTATTTCGTTACGACTCAGAAAATAGTTACGTTTATTTTCATTACTCCACAATGGCCGAGCTAGTAGGAATCTTCATTGAGTTATGACAAGTAATTATCACCAGTCGGTAAATGGCTATTTAGGGTTCGGTTTTTAGGCATGATAAAACATGAATAACGCGCATGAGTTGAATAAAAGATATTTTTGTGCGATTTGTGTGAAAGTGACTCTTTTCAGAATGCTTGCTGACACGTTTAAGAGGTTTCACAGTACAGTATTATGTCTAGCGCACATGTCTGTATGTGTATCCCAGCATAGCTGATTGCTCTTGGATCCTGATTGAGCGGCGGGTAACGACTGTCATGAAGGGTCCTTCAAACGTCCTACATACAGACCTTCTGTTGATCCCTACTACATCCCCATAACACATAATAATATATATACACATATATATTTGTACGGTATTCTTGTATCGCCTATATATTTATAATAGGATCTGTGTGCCTGTTTTGTTTCATTAGATGGAATGAAAAAATTAATGAAACTAATTATGAGTACTTAAAAAGTCATTACAGAAACGTTAAGAGCCGCTATTTTAATTTTTGTGCCGTTTTGATGCTTTTTGTTTGGATATGGTAATGGAGTATATAAGTAGGTTAGGTATGTTAAGTTGATATGAAAGTGTGATTTTTTTTTAATTTGTAAGACGTGTTAATGAGTTTATTTTCTGGTTCAATCTAGGTATGTATATGTCACCGTAAAATTGTAAATACCGTTAGGTTGTAATCTGTCTCGCGAGATTGTGAACTGTCGAAAGATTGTGAACCTCAACGTAATAATAATACGTTTAATTGTAAGCAGTACGTTAAGGTTCACAATCTTTCGACAGTTCACAATCTCGCGAGACAGATTACAACCTAACGGTATTTACAATTTTACGGTGACATATATAATTTATAACTATACTAATAGCCCGTTTCGGCTTCGCCCGAATTTAAAGATTACCTATCTATACTAATATTATGAAGAGGTTATGTTTCTATGTTTGGATTTGGGAGGTAAACTCCGAAACTATTCATCCGATTCTCAAAAAAAAAATTCACCAATATTTATAATGGACCTTCAGGATGAGCGTATACTATATATTATTTCATAAAAAAGCGCTTTTTGTGGAGGCCAAATTTGCAACTTACGTCAACGAAAAAATTCCAGCCAATTGGGCGACGGGACTATTCCAACCGCAAAAATATTGACATTTGATATAATAAAGAAAATAAAATTTCTGATATCGCGTGAGGTGACGCGGGTAATGACTAGTATTCAATATGAAATTTGCTATTTGTTGCCATGGTTGCCTATACATAATATGTTCCACGTCATGTAAAAATTAATTAAAGCATGCTTAATTAGTTTATTTCTGACAGATCTACAGAATAGAAGAACAACTGATTTTTTTTTATTTCCAAATATTTTCACAACTATAAAGCTTAGAGAAAAAAATGTTTAACGAAACTTTCTTGAAAAAATAAATGGAATAATAAGTCGTTATGAAAAGTATATAATTAGTTATTAAAAAAAACACCGTTATAGCATATAACTCTTCTGCGCATGCGCCGATTTTTCCCAAAAACAATAGGGCTCTTCATATTAGCATATTGAACGTCCTTCCAAAATTTGGTTTCAGTCCGTTTGACCTTGTATCGTGTTCACAGACTAACAGTTTTTCCAAAAATATTTTTTTTTTATTTTTATAAATCTCTTTTTATTGCAAATTAGTTTTTTGGATTCGGGAGACCTCAAAACGAAAAAATATAGTAAAATTTTTAAAAATTGAATTTTGACCTAAATTAGTAGGTACCATTCCACATTTACGATGGTGGAAATCTACAAATTCGAGCTAAATCGAACCGGGTCGGTAGTAATCTATAAAAATTATTATTAATCGTGTTTTTGATATATAAACAGTTGATTGATTTCTCAAAGATATTGTAAATGCATTATAAAAATGAAAACGTCTAAAAATAGAAAAATGCAGCTGATTGTAATTCTGGTCGGTTATTTGAAAAGGGAATCTGTGAAACATATAAGTTGCTAACTCTTTCAGAGGCTTTGCACGTGAATATTTTTTATACAATCTAATAATAAAAATCTTATCGTACCAATATCATCACACTTATCTCGTAGAAAACTGCAAAAAGCTTGTAGATTTAACATCATCTGTCTATTTTCTCCATACATTTCTTACATGTAGGTTACATTGTACATAATACACTATGCGTTTCAAAAATTCTACCTAATGGCTGGTTTTCACTGATTTGAACAAACAATTTTTTAATTTACGTGTATTTTATTTGTTCTTTGACCATTCGAACCCACAAGTGGGGAATGGTACTAGTTTAGGTCAAAAATCACTTTTCAAAAATTTTACAATACCTTTCCGTTTTGAGGTCCCCTGAATCAAAAAAACATATTTTTAGAAAAAATCTGTGCGTCTGTTAGTCTGTGAACACGATGCAGGTCAAACGGATGAGCGGATTGAAACCAAATTTTGGGAGGATGCTTGGTATGCAAATATGACGAGCCCTATTAGTTTTGGGGAAAATCGACGCATGCGCAGAAGAGATATATGCTATAACGGTGTTTTTTATATAATAATGGTATACTTTTCATAACGACTTATTATTCTATTTATTTTTTCAAGAAAGTTTCGTTAAAAAAATTTTTTTCTAAACTTTATAGTTTCGGAAATATTTTGAAAATAAAAAAATCAGCCGCTCTTGTGTTTTATGGATCTGTCAGAAATAAGCAAGTTATGCTTTGATTAATTTTTACATGACGTGGAACATATTTTGTAGATAACCATGGCAACGAATAGCAAATATCATATTGAATACTAGCCATTACCCGCGTCACCTCACAAGATATCAGAAATTTTATTTTCTTTATTATAATAATCAAATGCCAACATTTTTGAAGTTGAAATGGTCCCGTCGCCCAATTGGCTGGAATTTTTTTAGTTATTATGATATTAGGACAGTAGTAGATAGGGGGAGATGGAGTAGAATTTTTGGACGGGTTCCCAAAAAGTTCTTAAATATAATGCGAATTTTTTCGATCTTTCTGAGGCCCTATTCCATCCCATGCTTTTTTAACCGACTTCAACAAAAAGGAGGAGGTTCTGTGTTCGTCTGTATATTTTTTTTTTATGTATGTTCACCGATTTCTCCGTCAATTATGGACCGATTTTCAATTTTTTTTTTTTATTCGAAAGAGTGCACCTCAGAGGTGGTCCCATCGGAACCAAGTCAGGATCTGATGGTGGAATCCGGAGAAATCGAGGGAAACTCTCAAATTTCAAAGAAACGCATAATGTTTTTTATGTATGTTCACCAATTTTTAGTGTTAGATTAACACTAAAAAGAGAAAAATATAAATATTTTTAACAAAAAAATTGAACCGACTTCACACTAAAAAGTAAAAAATAATTGCGTATTGAAATGTTTGGAGTCGGTGTAGTTCTCGGAATACATTTCATTTTGGCTGACACCGACTCCAAAACATTTCAATACGCAATTATTTATTACTTTTTAGTGTGAAGTCGGTTCAATTTTTTTGTTAAAAATATTTTATTATATGAAAGCTAATTTTGTTGTCGCATAAAAATGTGTTGTCTGAGTTTTTTTTTAAACTCTAATTTTATTTCTGAAAAATTAATTCAATAAATCTTTTATTGGATTAATAAATCTCTGTAAGCCGTCAAAAGTCGCATACCGTATAATATTTGGAACTCAGCATGTGCAAGCCACGTTGCGACGCAGGGTGGGGGGGGGGCAGCGGGCAAAGCATCGTGTATAGAGAAAGAAGGATCGTTTTGAAAACTCGTTTAGTATTCATGTCGAGGCCACTTTTTTATCCCGCTTTTGCTTATGTATTGGTTTTTCCTTTCGCCGTTCATACGAATCGCATACAACTTTCGTTCTTCATCACTCGATATACCACATTTCTTTCTTTCTTTCTTTCTTCTTTACCACGCTCCCTTCATCTAACACCTCCCGCACCATCTATATGTACACAAACCACGTTCAAATCTTGCTTTACTTAACAGCGATCAAAGAAATTGTACCGTGGATTTTTTCATACAATGACGAAGAACTTCGCTGAGCTATCTTTAATCTTTCATACATGAAACATGTCGTGACGGACGTCTTTCGATTATGTTTTGTCGAGCGTCTATAATTTACAATATCTATCTTGGATTATATTTTTAATCAGCTTACTGATTTAGGTGTTATATTTGACTTTGAGAATACTTTATCGGTCAATTCACATATTTATCATATTGTACAGAATATTTATAATTAAATATATAAATAATTTATATTAATTAATTAATTAACTTGAAAAATTACTGCAAGCAGTTAGAAACTGTTGTATTATAGTTATTTGAGTGTTGTTTATTTAGGAAAATTAGAGTTTAAAAAAACTCTTTTATGGCACTGTGAACTAAAAAGTAAAAAATACATCTTTAAAAATAAAGGTTTTGTTCAGACTCGCAATCACTAACAAAAAATTGGTTGTCTGTAAAGTCGGTTTACGGACGATAGTTTTACGTGATAACGTTTTCCGCTCGAATATCATATTTAATAATACATAACCTAAATTTTAGTAGCTGTCAAACTATATTTTTACCGACTAATAATTTGATCAACCAAAGCAAAATACATATTGTTAAGCAATTATAAAAGACATTTAAAAGAATGTATATATATTATACCTATATTTGTTAACAAACCGTATAATTTATCTGCTGTTATGAAATGCAGATATCTCGCAAGATTTGTTTTTGATACAAAATGTAGCTGCGTTTGTGTACAAACTATCAATTGATCAATACATTTCCATTCGTTGTGAATATTATCATATTTTATCCATAATGACGGCGATCAGTTATTTTTAACAAAATGAAATGACATTTATTAATTATTATTAGCGCCATATTGCCATTATCGTGCGTTCAGTAATATACTTTGGCTTAGATGAATCGGTAATAATTATATGACACAAAAAATATCCGTGTAAAAACGAACAAATAACGATGTATTATCTGAAAAATTGCTTTAAAAATTCGATAATTTGTGACATTTTTATTAGATATCTTGATTTTAAGTCTTAATTTCCACGGTTTATAAAACAAAGGCCATCTGTCAGATGTAGCTTTCGCTGGAACAGCCGAAAAAAATGTTGAACGCACACTACTCTCTGACGTCACGCGAGAAGAAATGCGTACATTCCGACGCCGATCGTGCTTCTCTATCGCTAATACTGCGCTCTCGCTTGCACGCACAGGGTCAGGCGGAAAGCAACACTTTTGGAACGTTACACTTTTTCGTGCGTGCAGCTGGTGTTTCATCAATTTATAAGACGTCATCACGTCAAAAATTAACCAAATCTATCCAGCCGTTCTCAAGTGATGTGCATTTCATTTTTATGCATAGAGATAGACACAAGTAAAGTGATGTATTAAAATATTTCTAAATTTTTATGTCTCAAACATTTTGTTTTTTTATGATGGTAATTTATTTATGTGTACCTACATGGAAATATTGTTATCATTATGTTTAAATTTATATGATTAACAACAAAAAATAATGAAAAACTCATCTGAAACTTAAGTTTATCAAAATATGAACATGTAAAATATAATCTCCATTTTTATAAGACTCATAAATCCTATATTATTATAAAATACTTTTATGTAATCTTGTTTTTCACTAAGAATTTGACATAAGTAGCATTTGAGTTATGTTTTTCCAGTTTTTAATAAAAAATGAATGTATACCAATTTCACGCGGTTCTTGTGTCACGTAGCCAAAGATGCATTTTCCACGAACTCCCATGCTTTGCATGCGTGCATGTTGCGAGTTGGTACGCTGCACCAGGATGGGGCTTTCTGAGATTTTCATCTTAATATATACTATTTTTCATGCCCTTTGTGTCACATACATGGACGGTACTCCTTGAACAGGACATTTCTGTGTCCTTGTCATGTGGATGGATGTTATACTGTGCAGCAGGGGTCGGCAAACTGTGGCTCGCGAGCCGCATGCGGCTCTTTTGATGTAAAGTTGCGGCCCTCCAGTTTCACACGCAAAAAATAATTATTTTATTATATAAACCCTTAAAAATCGTCCAATCGATCCATGATTGAGCATCATGTCTATCTATCAGCCATTTCCACTCGCGTCTCACCCGCACCGCCCCCGTCGCGACGTGTTGTCCTCGGATATATATATTATATCTATTATACTATAATACTGAAACGAAAATATTTAGTGGCTCTTTAAAAACTGGGAAATTTTGTAAATTGTAACTTTTGGCTCTTCAGTCTCAAAAGGTTGCCGACCCCTGCTTTACAGTATACAGTATATATTTATGATGGGCACGTCACTGAACTATTTAATAACCAGTTGCGAACCCGGCTTCGCTCGGGTCAAGTTCTCTGCAGATACAATCTTCAAATTGCAGTCAGAGTGTGTCTATACCTATACCGGTTTATTATTTCTTATCGATTAAGTCGGACTAAAAATGTATTATTTCATAACTTTTTCTTGTCTATCGAATGACATAATTAGGTTGTTATTGACGACAAAGTTTTATTAATACGCGCAATAGAGGCAGGAAAATAGATAGTAAAAAAACCACACGACTGAAGGAAAACTTCTTCCTGCCATGACTTGTTATTCACCCGAAAATTCACAAAATATGAACTTAAAATTTATAATTTTATACACTTTAAACGTAGAATATTGAATGTATTGAACAAAATATTAATTTATAAAATTATTCAAGAACGAAATGAACAGTCTAATGTAAGAAGAAAGAAATATAAACATAAAGATAATGAAAACAAAAGTAATGCATTGCAATTACTTAGCTCTCGTTGGATTTTAAGCGTAAATCTGTATGAAATATTATTTAGCTCTGCAAGTTAAGTAGGTTTACAAAACTTTTTTCTGTCACCCGATAGCGCCACAGGCAAGTAAAGTATGTATCATTCTATTGCTAGTACTGCTTATATTTTCGGCCATCTGACGGCGCCACTATCCAGTGAAGTATTTGTCATCCTCTTTCTATCTTCACTAACTTATATCTCCCTCTCAACTTCCGTTCGCCTCGCCCGATCACACTTCCGTAAATCTCTCGTCACACATTCACCAGCTTACTAACCAAGTCAAGCGTGCGTAAAGAAGTTTTACTTCAAAAATATTAATTGATTATTTCTTCTCTCCGTTTAACGGTAAATCTCAAGAACGCCACAAAGTGCACAGACCCTTGGGTGTCGCTATATAGAGTTAACACTGTATTTTGATCCTTCATAAGTTTTAACAATGTTAATCCTGACATCCTTTAGGAATTTTTATTTTTATTTATTTATTACTCAAAACATATGTTACAAAGTTCCAAATATTGTAAATAAGGATTTCCTGCCCAACTATATCTATTGAATACAACAATTGTGTCGTACTTTGTGATCAGACTATTATATCAAATAAATTTTGATTCAATTCGGATAGACGCTAGTTAAGTTCCAGACAAACGATATGAGAGTTTATGTGCTTTACATGTCCTCTTTCTCAAAGTTATGTGGTACAACGCTGCAGTGAATCTTAACATAAATTTGCAGTTCTACTTACAGCAGCACAAACCCCAATGTAACACGCGTGAAACCTAGCAGCCCAATTTAGAAATCTGGCGGCAAAATCAGCCTCGTGTACAGCGGCCTTTAATTTTGGAAAAGGAAGAAATGTCAAAGTTTTAAGGAAGGTTTTTTTGTTTAAAATGCTTTCTAAGTAAAAAAAATATTATTTAACACTTTGACGGACAAACCGGCTTAGACCGTCATAAACAAAACTTCAAAAGTTTGACACGACGGCTGAAGCCGTCGTATACTACGGAACGTTTTATAGCCAGACGGGTGTAGCAGTCTATTTTCCAGTGTAATATACATACCCTGTGTGCTTTGTGTCGCCGTACAAATATCTACAAAGACAATATTGTCACAACATAACAACTTATAAAAGTAATGAAAAAAACTATAGTGTCAAAATTGGAACAAAACTGAATTTTTAAGTGTCCGTCAAAGTGTTAAGTGGCGTACGTTAATCAACATTAATATTTCAGACTATTTTGCTGTTTATGAATTATATCAAAATTATTTGGCGAGAGCGAAACATAGATATCAGCCGATTCAAGCAAGGGACCCCGCACAAACCTTGTGGGATTTGGTTCTCGGTTAAATTGATCGAAAATGGTTTTATTTTATAGTTTAAACGGTCACTAAGAAAAAGTGTCCATAAGCGCATAGCCTAAAAACCAATAAATTTTTAGCTACAGATATGTCTAGCGAGATTTTAGATATAGGGATATCCATTGAATTCACAATCTTAAAAGTTCTAGAAATATGTTTTCGAGTGCGCTGAATCCGAAAATGACATTATTATTTTATACAGAGGGACACCTTCCAACATTACCTAGTTTTCAACTATTTTTCTATTTCTTAAAAAAGCACAAAAGTTGAACATGGAACATGTTTGTGAATTCAATGGATATTCCTATATCTAAAATCTAGCTAAACATATATGTAGCTAAAAAATTGGTTGTCTGTAAAGTCGGTTTACGGACGATAGTTTTACGTGATAACGTATTCCGTAATACATAACCTAAATTTATATAATAATTATAATAATTCTAATATATGATATTGCATCTTTCGCTTCAAATTTAGGTAAATTTTATTAAGTAGAATAATAAAACACTATAAAAAGTATACTATTATTATATAAAAAACAACTATGGCATGTATCTCTTTTGCGCATGCGCCGATTTTCCCCAAAAAATTTACAAAAATTTCTAGTAAAAATAGATAGAGTAAAAACCGTTTTAAAAACTATATTATTATTATATAAAACATCATTATAAGAGATATATTCTTTTACGAATGCGCCGATGTTCCCCAAAAACAATAGGCCACTTCATATTTGCATATCAAACATCCTCCCAAAATTTGGATTCAATCCGCTTATCCTTGGTGTCGGAATGATAAGAAATGTCAAAAGTGACGTTTGCAACTGTCAAAGTATTATGTTCTAATAATAATTAGTTATTCCAATACTTAACTTAGAAGGCGTTGCATTTCACAAAATACTAATGTCAAAAAATTGAATTAAACATTAGAAATGCAGCCGTTTTCATGTTAAGACAAGACATACGTTCTCTTCTAATTTCCATGTACGGCAAACAAAGACGACCGACCGCGTCGCGCCATGCATTAGACAACATTGCATTTATACAGCTATTTTTCTATATAAATTTGTATAAAAAAACTGTTTAGGCAAATTCTGTTATACGAAATCTATGTAAAATGTTCTCCTCTTTCGTTTAAAACTGGTTTCAAACCGATCTGATTTAAATTGAGCGAGAAAATAGCAAAAAGCACGCACAGGGTCAGGTGGAACGTTACGCGTTAAGAACGTTAGGAACGTTACGCGTTACGAACGTTAGGAACGTTACGCGTTAGGAACGTTACACTTTTTCGTGCATGCAGCCGGTGTTTTATCAATTTATAAGATTGGTGATTCATCAATTTATAAGACGTTATCACGTCAAAATCTATTGGTTTTTAGGCGATGCTCTCATGGACACTTTTTCTTAGTGACCTTTAAACTATAAAATAAATCCATTTTCGATTAATTTAACCCGAGAACCAAATCCCATAAGGTTTGTGCGGGGTTCTTTGAACGTGTGGTAGCTCACTAGCTTCTTCATGTTATGTAAATCTCGTTGGTTATAATTGTACGCTGTTTTGTGGACCACTGTTTGAAGACCACTGTTTTAAGCTTCACATATACGTACGTATGTGTGCATGAATACAGAATTTTACACTTCTCTCTAGTTTTCACGGTGAGTGCTTTTGTTTACATAAATTATGATTTATGACAAGATTTTCGGCCTTTTCAACATTAGATAACAACTTTTTGAAAAGTTTATTTTACGAGTAAAAGATTAATAATATGCATTGCCACTATGACGTATGAATATGTGTGAAATATAGTTAGTTTTTTGTGTGACTGTTTTTGAGTTATATTTTTAGTTCTTGCAATAAAAACGTGCAATATGCTAAAAAGGTTTCGCTCTGAAACAGAAATGTTTTTGACGAAGCAGATTTTCTATTTGTTTATACTTAAATGCCCCGTCCTTATACAGAAAACATACTAGTCAGAGTGCCCGTCGGCAAAAATTTTACTGATACATACTCTCCCCAAACTTTGTATATGGCTTCATTAGGCCTATAGTCTGACACCTATTTCCTCTATGACTTTTTGACGTGATAACGTCTTATAAATTGATGAATCACCAATCTTATAAATTGATGAAACACCGGCTGCATGCACGAAAAAGTGTAACGTTCCTAACGTTCCGCCTGACCCTGTGCGTGCTTTTCTCGAAAACTGCCGTAACGATTTGGATGAAATTTACTGAAAAGGGATTTTGGGGGGCAAAAAATCGTTTTAGCTAGGTCTCATCTCTCGAAAAAATCGTTTTCATACAAATTTTATCATTATAAAAATCAATTTTTTGACGTATGAAAATACTTAAATATTGTAAGTAGGTTTTGGAATTTTATATAAACAGTGAAACAATTGTTTTCAAAATATTATGACAATTAATCTTTGAGACTTAAAATAAATACGAAAGAAAGAAAGTTAAAAAAACAATTATATTATAGGTGGTGAGTAATTTAAATAAATAAAATTAACCTAAATTTGAAGCGAAAGATGCAATATCATAGATTAGAATTATTATAATTATTATAGGTATGTAGAATTTAGGTTATGTATTACGGAATAAGTTATCACGTAAAACTATCGTCCGTAAATCGACTTTACAGACAACCATTTTTTTTGATTTTGGGGCGTTTTCCCTCTAAATTTTCCGAAAGTGTAAAAAATTTATAGATACTGTTTGTTTTTTAATTGAATAGCTTAAAAACTTCAACCAGAACGCTAAATTAATGTTCTCTGACAAATAACATGAACCATTTAAAATGTCTGACACCTCGAATATGTTCGACATATTCGAGGTGTCACACATTTTAAATGGTTCATGTTATTTGTCAGAGAGCATTATTTTAGCGTTTTGGTTGATCTGACCATACCCAGCGGAAAAATATTTGATTCTATATATACAGTTGCGTATAATTGGATTTATAACGACGATGTGTTAAAAACGAGTGCCAGCAAGTTTTAAAGTCACACGACTCAGTTACGCACGAGAAATATATATAAAAAACTAATGGGTGTTCCATTAGGGATTTTTTTTTGACAGCTGTCAATTCAGCCATATTGACCTCCATTTTTGTCTGTTTATAATAAATAACATTTCCATAAATCAAATTGTATGATTTTTCTATAAAACTTTGGCAGGTATTTCATTGAATAAATTATAAATTATTTGCGAACAAGGAATAAATTATCGTATTTTTTGAACACGTGTTTACCCGCAGGCTACACCCAGAGGTAAAAAAAAATACTGTTTTCTGAAATGCCATATCGTATTGTATATATGTTAGCTAGCCAATATTTGTTGTCTACTTTTATACATAAAAATGTATTTTCAAAATACATTCACCCCTTTTTTACCTTACCTACCCGTTGCTTCCGCCGTGTATCAATATTGAAATATTTAGTATTCCACAGAGGGGGCTGTGATCGGTTTCAAATACCTTTTCTACATACAGATTGTCTTTATTGGTCTGATGAAATTACAAACATGATATGTGTACATAGTAGTTTCTTCAAAATCGTGCCAAATTTTATTACCTACATATATTTTTGGAGTGAAACACTTCTTTAGACGCGCTTTGGGAATCGAAGGCGCTAATTCTGACACGCTACAATGGACCAATCATGTTTCAAACTTATGTTCCAAACTTTCTAAATCTCTATTCGCTCTGAGAAAAATTCATTACAGCTGTCACGACTCGAATCTTTGCCTCACAACTTATTATGCATACTTCTATCAGCATGTTAAATACGGAATCATGTTTTGGGGTAGCAGTGCATCCGATCTCCATAGAGTATTTTTAATGCAGAAAAAAGCTATAAGAATTGTTTTCAATCTAGGCTTTCGTGACAGTTGTAAAAATTGCTTTAAGGCAAATCAAATATTAACAGTTCCATCTATTTACATTTATCACTCTCTATGTCATTTGCAGAAATTTGTTACTAAATATCCAACTCACAGTACAATACATAGCTACCAAACGCGTAATAAGAACTCAATTATTCTTCCGAAACCAAATCTTAGTCTTTATCAAAATAGCCCCGAATACTCTGCCCTAAATTTCTATAACTGCCTTCCTATAGAACTGAAGAATTTACCTTTTCTTAAATTTAAAAGGGAGCTTAGATCATTTTTAATTAAAGCTTGTCTATATTCAGTAGGTACAAGATTTTTTTAAAATTAATTTTAATTAAGAAATTTATGACGAACTCCTGCTGTATAGCTATTATGGACAATAAATTTATCTATCTACTCTTTTAGTTGTTACGAATTATGAATTTCTAGAGATTTTTTAATTTAAAAATATTTTGAAATTAAAAAATTCTGTAGAAGTTTATAATTTATAGATCATGTATGTACCTATATTAAAATAATTTGCACAATTTACCATCTAACTTGAATCGAGGCCCTGAGAATGAAAATATAATTTTCGAAACGTTGACCACAAGCGATAGTCTAATAAAGCTTATTTTTTCAATTGTTCCTCAACCTAATTAAATCTCCTTCAAGAAATATTTTTTTAAACAAGACTACTCCTAACAAATCTGTTATATGTGTAGCGTAGTGGTGAGAGCACTAGACTTGCATTCGGGAGGCACAGGGTTCGAATCCCGGCGGGGGCAGATGTGGCTGGGAATTTTTTCCTGCTGCCCTTCGCCGAGAAACTGTAATTCCTGTACCGTCCATCTTGTTGAGGTTTGCCATGGTTTCCTTCAATGATTAACGAGATGGTGCCCTTATTCAAGGACATGGCCGATTATTACCTGGTAGTCTCCTATGCTCAAAATTTGCCTACCTTATCCTAATGTCCTAAAATTCCTTCACTCGTCCATTGCTACTAATTAGTAGAACTGTAAAAGTAACGAGAAATTGTGTACCCGTATGTATTCGTTACTTAAAGAACCAGTACCCGTTACTTTCGTATCGTTACGTTACTCGTTACTTTTCATACGACATACAATCGTGTACTAACAGCATCAAGCATGTACCATCGCATCGAGGCGCGTCGCATACGTGATACGGTATGACTTCGTTCGTATAACGTATAACCGCATCAAACGAGTAGAACTGACATGGATACGACAAATGCGAGTAACTAAATGAATTTGTAAGTAACGATTCGTTACTTCGAGTCAGACGATGTACCCGTTACTCAGTAACGAATACATACGGTTTGTTACAGCTCTATTAATTAGTTGAAGTTGAGAAAATGTAGAAAATAACGGGAAGTGTGATAAATGGAAAATAGTAATTGAGCGAATGGCGTCTGTTATGACATAAAGTCGAGAAACGGACATTAAACGCATTAATATTATGATTATTATTATTATTACTATTATTATAATTATATTATTATACCTATAAATTAATAATTTCGCAAAACATTCGAATGACGAAAACAATAAAATGACATTTTAATGGAATAATACGTCAGGAGTATTGTGAAAGCTGCATTGAATGAACCCAGCAGGACATCCGCTATGGTGTGCAGGAGGGATGCTGCTAACACTATGACGTCCGTTCCTTGAATGTACGCATATCGTTTGCATGTAGGTACAGTAGGTATCTATTATATGTATCCTCGATGATCGTCACACATGTACGTACGTACGTACGTACGTACGTACGTACGTACGTACATAGTACAGACGCGATCGCCACATAACCCACCTGCATTCCGGGTGTTTTCCATGGCGGAAACTTTCCAGAATGTGTTGTAGTTAGATGGAAAATCAAATTCGTACATATCTAAAATATCCGCCATATGCATCGACATGATTTATATCTATTACGAAAGTGTATAAAAAAAATATGCGTGTTAAAAAATAGTTAGGTTAACCTGACTGATGAATTTGGCCACTGCTGATGATATGAGATTTTTAAACAAGGCGGCGTTCACAAATAACGTGAGGCGTTTAGGGGAGCAGGGGGTCAAGCCGAACCTTATCCAATCTCACGTGGGGGAGAGGGGGGATCTCGGCAACTACCACGTATTTTTTCTCGCAAGAAACAGTGTAAAATTGCAAGAAAACTGGGTTATAAGTAAAATCTAGTTAAAGGATTAAGGGAATTATGTTTTTTTAAATAAATCTAACGCAATCAAGCACAGATTAACGTATTTACATTGAAAATACGCATTTTGAAAAATCTCACGTGAGATCAGGGGAGGGGGTCGAGTAAAATTTCACATCACAGCAAGAGGAAGGGGGGTCGAAAAATCGCCAAATTTGCCTCACGTAATTTGTGTTCAACACCAAACGTGAAATTATTATTATTATTTCTAGTGATGTGGCGGATATCCGTATCCGTTATCCGTATCCGCGGATATCCGAGGGAGAAGAAAGATCCGGATCCGTATCCGTTAGTTTAATGGCGGATCTTTTACGGATCTTCTACCTTATTAATTTTCAATTCATAGATGAAATTATATATATATAGGTGATTAGATAATAATGAAAAACTGTTAAATTCCATTCAGATTATTTTTTATTTCTTAAAATCGTATTTGGCACCTTTATAATGCAAACATTTATCGTAGTGAGTACCATACCAATAGTACATAACTCAAAGGTACTAATAAAAAACTATCTTTATAATGAGATATTGCACATCTATCTCTGGAAAGAGACAATCTGTTATGAGAGTGAACTCTTAAAGAAGTCAATAACTTTTTCCCATAACAGTCTCTTTCCAAAGGTCGATGTGCAATATTTACTGCCGCGTACTCTAAGAAAGTTAAGATCCGTATCCGTATCCGCTGATCTTGAAACCAAATATCCGTATCCGTATCTGTATCCGCGGATCTTGAAACCAAATATCCGTATTCAGATCCGGATCCGCGGATCTGCATTTTTAACGATCCGGCACATCACTAATTATTTCTTTGTCGAAATAAATAATCGGATTATTTCGACATAATTTCTTTATCCCTGGAAACTGCACTCGTAAAGCTGTAGTATACGAAATATGAAACTTTTTCCTTATCTTGGGAATCGCAGATCTCTGGTTGACGGTCGTCATAAAAAGCAAAACGAAACGCTCTACATATGTATTATGTACATCGTATGTCGATAGTATACATTGAACACGTTGTATATATATGCCCGCATACAAACATGTGTAGAGTATGCAGAAAAGGGAACATCAAATATCGGTTTTTATGGAATTTTATAAATCACATCAGATATAATGCGATATCGCCTACATCATACATCGTGCAGGTTAGTTCAAACTATTGCAGTGTTACCTAATAGAAATAGAATAGAATATATTTGCACACTAGTTGCTCCCCGCGGCTCTGCACGCGATTCTTATATAGAGGAACAAATAAAAAATACCTAAGCAGAGAAAAAGTGTGATATAACTGCTAGAAAACAATTTTTTAAAACGCGCGTTGAGACACAACCATCCGCAATAGCCCGTTCGCGCGTTCTTGGCCCGCGCGACAGACCGCCTTTGTGATATTAAGTAGTTGGAAGAGGAAGCGGTGACTGGAAGTTTCGGGTTAGAGTTCCGATAGTGACATTGTTGGAAAGTAATTTTTTCTTATATAGTATTGTAACTGTAATGTGAAATATAATTATTGACATCAATTTTTTTTTCAATGCAAATGTATTTTGACTAACTACAGTTTTAATAGCCTAAGTTACTCCTTATAACATTAGCTAACTGCCAGTGAAAGTCCCGTCAAAATCGGTCCGGTCGTTTAGGAGATTAACCGGAACAAACAGACAAAAACACTCCAGAACATACTTCTAGAGCTTAGGATTTTTTAAGATTGTGAATTCCTATATCTAAAATCTCGCTAAACATATCTGTAGCTAAAAAATCTATTGGTTTTTAGGCTACGCGCATATTGACACTTTTTCTTAGTGACCTTTAAACTATAAAATAAATATAGTTTTAAAAAAAAACTAAAAAACACGCTTTATATCGAAATAAAAAGTAAAAAATATTTTTTTAAAAATAAGCTTAAAAAGCGTGGGGCGCTTTGTTCCACATTTTCATACATCGAGCGCCCCACGCTTTTTAAGCTTTTTTTTAGTTCGATATAAAGCGTGTTTTTTAGTTTTTTTTAAACTATATTTATTTTTCACTTTTTAGTTTGATATAAAGCGTGTTTTTTAGTTTTTTTAAACTATATTTATTTTCCACTTTTTAGTTCGATTTATTGTCAAAAATTTGCCGAAAAAAAAAAAACAATTTTTTTCTCAGCGTGGACGGGATTAGAACCCACGACCCGTGATGCCGAAAGTTGACGTCAGCGAAGACTCGTGCCTTAGACCGCACGGCTTCCAGTGTACTTACTGGGCTGGCATATTATATCGCTATATAAACGACTTGCTGTAGTCCAAATCAAAGTTACAAACATACATACATACATACATACATACATACATATATACATGCATACAAACTTACAAGTGAAGTTAATATAAAGCGTGTAATAAAACCATTTTCGATCAATTTAACCGAGAACCAAATCCAATCAGGTTGTCTTTTCTGACAGTGCGTTAAGTTTTCCCACACCGAGCGTAGCATTATTCCCGCTGATGCGTTGCAGCGAGAGATGCTTTCGTGCTCTTTTCCGCTTCCGGAACGTATCCCCTGCCAATCCCCATCATATATGAGACTGGTGTGTTGCATATTAAAAGTTGGTACTACTGCACATCGTTGACATTCAAATTTCTTCTTAGTTTTTCATGTAGTGCTAGCACGTCGTTTCATAGTATTTGAGGATTTTCTTGGATTTTCGATCTTGAATAATATGTTTTTGATCGTGAATATTTCTTGCATTATGGAAATATGGAAAATATTCTGAATTTTTATAAATCTTGTCGACAGGCAAAACATTTTTTTTTCATTTTTATTCAATGTAAAATATTCATTTATTTTCTTTTTGTTTTAAAATCCTCAAAGAAACGAAGTTCAGAAAAGATTTTGTCGAAAGAGATTTTTTTGCTAAAATATACGCTTTGTCGGAGGTAGATAACCTTATGATTTTTTAAATATCAAAACTGCTGTATTTTTGTTTTAAAGTAATTGTTTTGTCAACAAGAAACGAGTTATTGCCGACAAGCAAGCTTTGGTTAATTTTTTACATGTGAAACCACATGGAAATGAAAAATGACTGTCATGAAGCTACAATATCCGTATAAATGTATCCGGATTAATTTTTACAAAATATTACATACCTACCGTGTATAAGTATGTAGTAGATCAGCAATTTCCAAACTTTAAATTATATCCGAGAGAGTTCGCAGTTTCGTCCTGGTGCAAGTGAGCATAACTATTGAGAATTTCGTCGAGCGGTAGATAGACTTGATTGAAATGTATCAAAAATTATTAGGCACTAGCGGTCCGGGCCGGCTTCGCCCGAATTTGTAGTTTGCCACAGTTTTTTTTTTTTTTTTTTGTCTCCACGAAAAGCGCTTTTATTTTAACGCTATAATGTATAGCCTATGTCCATCCTGAAGGTCCATTCTAAATATTGGTGAAAAAATGTTTGAAATCGGATGAGTAGTTTCTATATCCAAACTTACAAACTTTACTTCTTTATAATATAAAGGCCGCTGCACACGAGGCTAGAAACACTGTTCGGACTTCTGCTATGGCCGGTAGGCTGAGTACAAAGCTAGAAATGACGTCACTGAGGGCTCGCCCGCTAGCTCACAAGATAGATTTTAAAATTAGAACAAGGAATATTTTTCTTGCTAGATCCGCTGCTAGGTATGATCAATCAGGAAGCAGTATCTTGTCACGTGGGCTGACTTGAACAAACAAACACTATGCCATAGTGTGAGTTCTGTTTAGAGACAATAAACATGCACTTAATCTACCTGCCGAGCAAGCTTGTAAAGACGTCTCGTGTGAAGCGAGCACAAAATAGCAATTAAGAAAACCAGCGCTAGAAAACTAGTTGTGAAATCTAGCAAGGAACCTAGCGGCAAATCCAGCCTCGTGTGCAACGATAAAAAAATATCAATTTGGAATCGACAACATACATTCGTAAAAGAGACCGTACACAAAACAGTTTAGCAAAGGCTGCAATATATGATACGTATTGCAACGTCAGGTATTTCAGATTGGAATTTTTCATTACGTTATGAAAAATTGTGTTTTGTTTTTAGTTTACGTTGGCTGTTTTGGTGTGTGTGTGTGTGTGCGGAATTCGGTGAAGTTATTTGATTTTTAACGAAAGGAATTATTAATTTAATATCAAAGATGTGTACATTATTTTATTACGCATTTTCAAAAAATATATACACTATGTAAACACGTAAGGTGCACATAGGGAAACTAACATTGGGAAAAAATGACTGGATCAGAGTGAGCCTTGAAATCTTGTTTTTCAATTTGACAGATAATATTCTTTTGCAAAATGAATGTGTATACTACCGAAGAAAATATTCAAATGATTACAACATAATCGGACTTTTTTTATTAATGGGACATTAAATTCCCAAAAATACTTAAATATGGTGCGAGATCAAATATATCCGCCTATTCGTGTTGAACCTAAAGACAGTGGGTCACTGATTTATCAACGCGCATACGTCATACCAGTGAGACAATTTTTGAATGAAATGTTTCCAAACAGATGGAGTTGTTTTTTTGTGATACATCCTGTATATAAAATATAAATGCACCTGCCTCAAGGAGTGAATTGTCAGCGAGAATGCACTAAAAATTATAAAGCGCAGTGTGCTTTTACGTTGTCCTAGTTTAAAGAAATATAGTCTTTTGAAATAAAACACATAGAAGAGCATTTCACAACTTAATTAAACGTTAGACGAAACTCTTAGTTATATAGTTTTCATTAAAGGGAATTAGAAGTATTATGTTTAACTGAAGTAATTGAATGAAGACATTTCCTTCGAGAGACTCGAGTACTTCTTACATAAATGAAGTTTATCTTGTTTTAAAATATCCTGAACGTACAGAAATGTTACTTTCAAATAAAATATTTATTACACCACATTTATTGCTATTTTTATCGGACTACGGCGAAGCAAAAAGGAGGGTTATGAGTTTGAACGGCATGTATGTT
The DNA here is from genome assembly GCA_963575645.1 of Xanthostigma xanthostigma. Lineage (NCBI taxonomy): Eukaryota > Metazoa > Arthropoda > Insecta > Raphidioptera > Raphidiidae > Xanthostigma > Xanthostigma xanthostigma. Next base: position 1,372,423 of record OY754469.1, on the reverse strand, counting down.
TGTATGTTTATTTGTTCCCTCATAACTTCTAAACTAGTAATCATAATTTGACAAATGAGGTATCGTTGGAAGCGTTTTGATCGTCCGCTGGTTATAGGCTATGTGACGTCACATTAAATTAAATATGGCGCCCTCTAGAGTCTAGAGGACAAAAAGTCATGAGCTAAAAAAAATTAGAATGCCGTGTTGGGTATCAAATAAAAGGGTTTAAATAGTACATTTCAAAAATATATAATATATTGTTAGCTGCATGCGTCTGATAATTGGGAATAATCACCCAAATTATAGCCCCACTGCCACTGGGACACTGTGTCGCTAAGGGTCCTGACAACAAGTGTGAAGTTAGCTTTGCTTGTCTACATGTTAATAGTCAAAGAGTGAGTTCTGTTCAGAGACAATAAACATGCACTTTTGTTACCGTTCTGCGCGCGCACCGAATCTACCTGCAGAGCAAGCTTGTAAAGACGTCTCGTGTGCAGCGAGTACATAATAGCAATAAAGAAAACCAGCGCTAGAAAATTAGTAGTAAAATCTAGCAAGAAACCTAGCGGCAAATCCAGCCCCGTGTGCAGTGGACTTTAGAGAAGGTTAGGTAGGTGTAGCTTAGTAATGAGAAGGTTCTGGCCACAGGTGCAGATTCGGTTATAGTAAGTTACACACAGAAATAGCGTGGCACGATCACCTCTGGCACGTGCTATCTTGCACCTTTGGCTCTATGCGGATATAATGTAGATGACATCTTCGTACGTGCCCTGTTTGTTCCGCTATAGCAGTCTCTTGCAAATGGAGATTTCGTTAACTCGTTAATGATAATATATCTTTACGTTTCAAGACTAGTAGAATACGAATTAAGATAAAATAATGTTTCGTTCAGTTATTGAAGTAAAAACTACTTTAGGCGCGTTTTGTTAATATCTGTTACGAAAAGCTTGTGACACGTTTTTGCGTAGTCTACTAAGATCATTTATGCAATATAGTGATGGAGAACCTTTTTGAGAAGTGGGTCAAATTTTGTTAATTATTTTTTTAGTACTAGTCGTGGGCCACTAAGTCAGTGGCATTACTTGGGAAAGGAGAGGGGGGATTGTTAAATACTACTTTTTTTAGTTCGAAACTTTTTTTGGACGACACACGACTTTTTACGACCATGCTGGATTCAGCGTGTTTTTTTCTATAAGCATGATTATTTTGCCAAAGTTCCGAAAGATTTCGGTATTTGTCATAAATCGCATTTTTTTAAAGGGGTATGCCGTGAAAAAATTGTAGAAATCAAGATCTTTAATATACTTTTGAAATTGAGAATGCTTACAGAAGAAAATATGCTGAATTCAGTGGGCGTAAGCAAACGTCTGTATCTCTTTTAGTTTGAAAGCTACGGCCATTCGAAGGTTTTATATGATTTTATGAAAACTATAAACGTAAACAAAAAGACATACAGACATTTGTTTGTGCACATTGGATTCAGCGTGTTTTTTTTCATAAGCATGATGATTTTGCCAAAGTTTCGAAAGATTTCGGTTTTCGTCATAAATCGCATTTTTTAAAGGGGTAAATTGCAAAATTCGAATTATTTTATATACTTTTGCAATTGAGAATGCTTACAGAAAAAATTACGCTAAATTCAATTAGCGTAAGCCAACGTCTGTATCTCTTTTAGTTTGGAAACTACGGCCATTCGAAGGTTTTATATGATTTTCTGAAAACTATAAACGCAAATAACAAAATAAAGATGTCTACAGTGAATATTTCTATTTTGTTAATAACAAGTTTATATTCTTGAAATAAATAAAATTGTCGACCAATTTTTTTCAGAGTAAATATTGACAAAAATAAAATTATAAATCAATATTACAAAAGATGACGTTTAGATCCGGATTTGGATCTTCTTCAGAAATAATCTAAAAAATATAAAAATTAATTAGTATATATCTAATATCTATACTTATTTTATAATAGAATTAAGTTAATTAATTATGAAAAATTAATAACAAACAATTTTTTTATCGACAATTTTATTTATTTGAAGAGTTCTATTCAGACGTTAATCATAGATTTGACGTTTATATTCTGTTAGTTTAAAACGGGTTAATGATGATCCGGTAATATAAAATATTTGAAAGGTCTCGTTAAGTCAAAACAGAACGGCAGCTGGTAAATGAAGCTTCATAAGGAAGACGTTGTTGGAAGGCAACAAACTCTCTAAGTATCCTAAAGCAATTATACGTACACACTACGACCGAAGACCACTAATTACACCTATTTAGTAATGTCGTTAGTAAGTTGGCTACTCGTCGCATGTGTGTGGGTTTCAGTGTATTGGCAATACTTACGAGAATATGCGGACTTTCATACAGTCAAGGCAATATCGGTTAGGCTCTTAAATTACGTTGTGAATTATAGAATAATTAAATTCAATTTTAGTATAAAATCTCGGATTAATTAAAACCAAAACAACTTTTTTTAAATGCGTACAAATATTTCAGATAATAACCGAGCGGGGTGGCGTAGCGGTGCGAGCACTAGGGGAGGAACCGGGTTCGAATCCCGGCGGGGGCAGATGTGGCTGGGACTTTTTCCTGCTGCCTCTCGTCGAGAAACTGTAATTAGGCTTTTGAAAAAAAAATAATTATCGATTTTTTTATTGTATTTTAAAACTTTATTATAAATAATATTGATAATCGATGCGAAAAACTTTCAAAAAACTTTTTTTAAATTAATTATAAGCAATTTAAAATTGATAAAATATTTAAAAAAATCACGTGACTGCAAACGCACTAAAATTGTTTTTGACAGTTGTGACGTCATAATGGTAAAATGTATATACGCAGTATACTATCAATGGCTTCTACATGTGTATTGACTAAAACATTATGACGTCACATTATGTTCGGGAAATGTCGGCGCGTTCTCGGAACTGGGTACAAAAATTTATTTTTAATTTGATGTAACTTTTGAATTATAACGAAAATAAAAAATAGAAAAATAGTTTTGTTATTCTTTCCATTTTTGACAAAAAAAAGTTTCATTCAAAAGCCCAATTCCTGTACCGGCCATCTTGTTGAGGTTTTCCATGGTTTCTCTCAATAATTCTAGAAAAATATCGAGATGGTTCCTTATTCGAGGGCCATGGCCGACTACCTGTCGAACTTCTATGCTTAAAATTCCTTCATTCGGCCATTGCTATTAATTAAGTGGACGATTTTAATATCAACGAAACGATACCGTAGCCTGTGCTACGTCAACTAGTAAAAAGTTGATTTCGTAAACACACATCTTATTAATAAATGATTTTTTTTGTCGTTTTCAGTTTAACAGTTTCTTAAAAATCTTAGAAAATCCTCGCAAAGACGTAAACCGGGGGGGGGGGGGGTAAAGGGGGTAATTACCCCCCCAGGATCATAATAATAAAAAAAAATAAACCTGAAAATAATACGAATATCTGGCTAAAAAATAAATTTTAAAAATTATTCTTGAAAAAAAAATTGTAAAATTAGTTTGATTAATATTTTGCTTGACACCTTCCTTCGTGAGTATTCTTGTGCGATATTAAAAAAAATGATTTTTTTACTTTACCCCGTCCCAGAAAAAAATATCTACGCCCTTGAATCCTCTGGGCAACCCGTGGCATAAATAGTTATTATGGTGGAAGCTACGGTTGATATGTGGTGGGAGATAAGTATCTTATTTTTGTATTTCTGTATCTTGTACAAAAAAAAAAAATAGTTATAGCCTAAACACGACGGTGATAGAAAAGAGACGATGTATTCTACACTAGCCACTACAGAAGTGAAACTTCTAGACGCTCGTGAATCAAAACTTGCCATGCCGTGCGTCAATTTTGTATTTTGTTGTAGCTTGATTATACTATATTTTGTCTGTTTGTGGCTTGTTCTGTTCTACTTAGTAAAAAGTTTCATTCAGCACAGTTCAATACTAATGAAATCTTCTGGGGTCGTTAGAACACGTGTTTCGACAGTCGACAGCATCTTGTTAAGTGTAATATGGCTTGTTAACTTGCCTGTTAGTAGTGTGTTATGGTAGCTGTTGTAGGGACTTTCGACATGTTGTGTAATGTCAGTTGGCGACACTAGTTTGTGCCAAATACACAACTCTCTTCAACACAAGAGAAACTCTTCTGAAGAAACATATTTAATCTTAATATATACTAGTGTACCCGTGCAAAACTTTTTGAATGTATGTTCATATATTGTTTTAAGAAATCGATATTTTGACACAGACCTACGACAATAATTTTTTTCCTCTTGCATTAGTTTCCATTTACAGTTATTTTTCTTTTTTGATTTTTTATATTTTTTAAAAAGAAACAAATTCAGTGTAAACTCTGTATAGCGACACTCAAGGGACTGTGCACTTTGTGGCGTTATTGAGAGTTGTCGTTAAACGGAGAGAAGAAATAATACATTAATATTTTTTTACTATAATATGTATATGTCGCCGGGATATTGTCAAATCCGTGATTTTGTAATTTCACTAGTGAAATTACTATATCACGATTGACAAAGATTCGTGATATTATAATTTCACTAAGTGAAATTATAATATCACGGGTTTGACAATATCCCGGCGACATATATAATCATAATATATAAAATTTACAACTGGCCAACATACATTCATACTATTACAAATTACAGCTGAGCTAAACATAATATGAAAGACAATAGATCATATGCATGAGTCTCCAAATTGGTTTAAATTTTTATTTTGAAATATATTTTAGTTCCTGATCATATCGTAATGGTTATTTTATTAATCTAATCACTGAAAAAAAATACAAATAATAAAAAAGAACAAACATAAGAACGAATTTCTTAGAATCTTCGGTACGCATGATGCCGACAACAAAATAACAAACAAGTACTGTTTATTTCTTAATGATAACGTACTGTTGTCGTTATTTGGAGTGACTGTGTCGTTATTTAGAGTGTATCATTGTGTGAGCAACAAAATAAACCAACTAGAGTTAAGTAATTTCGACGTTTTAAGGAGTTTATCGTTATATCGAGTGACGTTAACGGTTAATGGAGTTTACACTGTAGTAGAAGAAGCAAAAAAATTAATCAAAGTTGTCAGTTTTATAAGTGAAATTATTGTGCAAAACTTTTGCTTGTAAAAAATAATCAAATTAATCACCGTATAACTAATATAATTTAAAATTCAGTGCGGGATTACAATTAAAAAGATGCTGCTGTATTAGTACTGACATTAACGATAATCGTTTATTGAGTTATTAAATAAAAGATATTTTATTCGTTCCGCGGAACACTTTTATTACTTCTATTCAAAATTAAATTTCAATTGAGTGCACAATAAAAGAAATAATAAAAATTCTTCTAGTTATTTATTGCATTTCATTTTGTTTAATATTTATGTTTGAGTTTAACAGAGTTTTAACTTTTTAAGATTTCGTACTTCAGAATGAAAAACAAAACGAAACCCTTAAATATAAGTACCACCACTTTGCTGTCCCTCACGACTCTTTTTCTTTGGAGCAACTAGACTTAAACATTTAATATTAATCATATATATTTAATACGCTAAGGTTAAAGATGTTTGCCTCGCTTTTTAGAAAAAACCTCACAATTTCTCCACATAAATTATATATCATTTTACAGATAATTGCTTGCTTTACTGACATCGACAACTAAAAAATGTATTATTGCTTTTGTTTTTGTAAATTAATTAAAATACAGCAACGCAGAACAACGTCTGCCATCTGACGGCTTTAATTTTGAAACAACGTCAACACTTCGATCTGTTGTCTTACCTTCATATTGTAATACAACAGACACAATACTGCATACTGCCATCTGACGGCTTAGCTCAACGCTTTTGCTACTTGCGCCTCTATATGACAATTTTAGTAAAATATTTCTTCGATCTGTCATCTGAACTTCATATTGTAATACAACAAAAAGAAGAACGTTATAAGCAGTGTGCAAAATTAGAAACGAATTGAATACCTGCAATCATATTTAAAAAATAATTTTGTAAAGTGATAATTATTATACCTACTTATTTAGTGCGAATAATTCGCACAGGTCACTCTAGTATTAATTAATAATATTAATATTAGACTCTTAAAAGGCACAAAGGGAGGTTTCATAACTCAAGTAAAGGAAAAAGTCGGAATACGAATAATTTTTAACTCTAAGTGACAAATTTATTTTTTATTAAAGTTCTACTTCTCATTTGTCCGTCTTCTTTGTGAATTTTTTAATAATTCTTTAAAGAACTAAGAGGAAAAAAAAAACGAAATCAAAATATGGATTTAAGTAATCGATAGTAATTATTTTTGGAATCTTTATTAGATGTTTATGTCTTTCCTGTATAAAACACTGTTTTTCCTTTTTGTCTTAAAAATACTATAAATATATATATTTTGTGAGTGATAAAAATACAATTTTACTACGGTATTTTACTATAAGTTGGCAGGCAAATAAGTGTCAAGTAATACCACCTTAAATATTTATTATAAAATTATGACAAATCAAATATAAAAATATAATAAAAACTGCTATAGAATTGAGGTCATTTCACAATAAAAAAGATAATAAATACAAATACTTTTCAGTAAATACGTTAGCAGTAAATAGCAAGGCCGTAGACAGGAATTCTTTTCGGGGGGGGGGGGTCGAGCTCTAGACCAGAGACAATAGGTAACAATTATATTTATGTAAAATTATAAAATATGCTTATTATAGTAAAATTTAACATAAATAAAAAATGTAATTAAAAGGCAACCGACGCGGATTGTCACCAGAAATCAAGACTAATTCAGTCAATCGTGACTGTCCCATGCTGTTTTTCAAAGAGTTTTTAGCCCCCTCGACGAGGAAAAAGTTTTTCCGACTCACACAATCCACTAAAATAGGAAACGGGATGAATTGAGAATCAAACAGCGGTTCACGATGGCATCAAATCCAAAAATGTTTGGTACAAGAGTTGATCTCTTTGACCCAAAGAACAATAATCCGAGATAAAAAATACAGGGTCGTATTTAAGAAAGTGTAGGTGACCTTGATATTTTGGAGACACCTCCCCCAAACGAAAAAAAACTACATCACTGTTCTTCCCCCTTGATTCCCTGTAACTTTTGTCCGAAAACCCTTCCTCTAAGAAATAAAAGGGTGTTCGGTTTTTAAAAAAACCATACCTACTGTATATATACCTACTTATATGCAAACTGACTTCAGGTGGTTTCCTTCATGTAAGAGAGCTTAGTATAGAAACAATGCATATAAACTTTTACAGCCCGTATGCTTTTGAATTTTAATGTTCGCAATTTTATGTGCGCACATATAATGTGCTACCGGAACACGTACCAAAGCTTATCTATCTAATATATATGTGCTCATATGTAGAAAAATACTGTATTATGTATTTTATTATGTACCTTGCTTACATAATCAAATGCAGAAATATTTTAAAGGGTGACACTTTTTGAAGTTAAATTCAGCGTTAAATATACTCGTTATAGGGTCTATTCCTTAATTCTAACAGTGATTCGTCACTATGTAATAAAACAATGTTCCCGAGCGCGTCTGTTTTTCTGTGTGTTCGCTAATATCACGAGAACTACTGAACGGATTTGAATGCGGTTTTAACTGTTCGATAGCTTATTTCTTAGAGAAGGTTTAGGGCTATAACAACTGCCTGTCCCGACGTTGCCTAGGTGATTTGAATGCGGTTCTTATCATTCGATAGTTTATTTCTTGAGGAAGGTTTAGGTTTATAGGTCCGGCTTCGCCCGAGTACAAATATAACTGAATCTAAGTTGGATAAACGCACGGATGACTGTGGAAAGTAATTAAGCCGTTTAAGTGAGTGAGATTCAGCAATTAAAGAACTTTATTTAAGCGTGTTTTCAGTCAGCTAAATTAAATCTACACGGACGCAGTCGTGCCGGATAGCTAGTTAGTATTTTTTTGGCATTAAAACTATGAATTAGGTACTTACATTACATAATGTCTTAAAGATTGAAGAGTTCAGTAATGCTTACCTGAAAAAAAACATATAGTAATTAATTAAATGTACAGTAATATGCTAAAGTAAATTATATAATATACAAAGCTCAATGAAATAATTCGTTGTGATTTTTCAAATACAGTGTAACCTCTTTATAACGTCCTTCGTTATAACGAAAAACTCCCTATAACGTAGAAAATTTTACAGTTTGGTTGGTTTACCTTAAAACCCATACATTAATACCCTCTTTATAGCGTAACAACCATTCTCTATTACGATGAAATATGTTCATATTTAGGCGTATTTAACAGTGTACCTAATTGTTTTTATACAACAAAATGAAAATGAAGAAAATGATAAAGAGGATGATTTTTAACCATCATCAACTATTCAACAAGCACTTGATGCCGCTAAACTTATCGAAACATTCCTATTGTTTAATGAAGGTGATTCCACCACATCCCAAGAGTCAATTGGCATGCATAATACTTAATAAAATACAAAACAAATATTGGCATAGCAAAAACGCCAAGCAAAGTTAACAGACTACATGGAATAAATTAATTAGGTGAAATTTGGTTATTTTTCTTTCTTCCCTCCATATAACGAAAACTCTTTATAACGAAAAAAAATGCTCGGTCCCTTGAGATTCGTTATAAAGAGGTTACACTGTATATTTACATAAGTTAAGCCCTGGTTTCCTAAGATAGCGACCGTAATATAACGTTGAATGAAGCCACCAAAAAATGTATGCATAAAATGCATGTCGATTTTCTACGTTACAGGGGTCTCGCCGCTACCGAGGACACCACATCCATTTACTTCTATGTACACATTTTTTGGTGACGTCTTTCATTGTCGTATTACGGCATAGGAATTAGCGCTAAGGGAACCAAAGCTTTAGTTAACTATAGTTAAGCGGCGATATCGAAGACTGGAGGTATAATCGAAAATTTTGAAACTTTAGAAATTTGTAGTTCGATGTTCTGAACGAAATGAGACAAAATGCAAAATTTTGTCGCAAAAGCCGGGGCTGTTATATTGGCATATTGAAATGTCTCGTTTCGGGCACCTCATACGATAAAAAATGTTATCATGAAAATAAAATTAGAATTAAATTTTAGTAACAACGTTAATATTTTAGATACGGGTCTGTACAAAATTCACATGCATTTTTATTTTCGTTATGTTTCATTTTTATGAGATTATTTTGCATATACGATTCACTATCTAGCTGCACGAATCTGCTTTTAGCGGAAGTATTTACAAATCAGGTACATAACTTTCAACCAAGTCAGAAAAAAATGTTTATTTTACTAAAACCGCAACTGTATTGTTTTTACAGCTGTGCAACTCTTGAATATTTTAATTGATAGTCTATCACAACGTTATCCTTGAAATGCAAAAAATAAAAAAATCTATAAAATTTACGTGTCACAATTTTGGCCGTGCTGATCTCCGAAACCACTGAACCAATTTAATGAAATGTTGTAAATGTGTCTTGCTTACGCTATAGGATAGTTTTTATTAAATATTTTGTACAAAATTACGGTGTTTTCTCAACAAAAACTGTTTCAGTAACATGTAACGACATCTGATAGAATTTACTCAAAGCTATTAGTTCAGAAGCAAACAAAAAAAAACTGTTTTAGTACCAAGCAGCGACATCTATTAGAATTTTTTTACTGATATTGACAGTCGTGTGCTCTACCGATTGAGCTAGCCGGCGCCGTATTCTGACAACGCTAATATGAGTATATTTCGTTATTGCATTTCACCTATGAATAGAAGCTTATTTTTGAGATACATTTTGCAACATTTTTCATTAATGCTCCGCTCCTAATGGTCGTAGCCTGATTTTATATAGCCTATAGGCTTCCTCGATTAATGGGCTATCCAACAAAAAAAAAATTCAATTTAAAAAGTAGTTCCTGAGATTAGCGCGTTCAAACAAACAAACAAACTCTTCAGCTTTATATATTAGTATAGATATAAAATAGGAAGTGAATGAATGCATTAAACGTTTGCCATAATGACACACTATTAACTAAGCTGCAGCTCGCCCGCTGCGTATTTTCGCACGCTTTCCACACAAACAATCTCATATAAATGCATTGACATCAGTGTCACGCTAGTACTGATACGGAGTGGAACAAACAAATCGGTTTGACTCAATGTTTCTCAGTCTTTTTGATGTTAAACTTACAGTGGCGCGTTTGGTGTTGCAATTGGCGCGACACTTTTATGGGACGACGTTACGTTTGTGTGCGTTAGATTAAGTTGAAGGTGACATCTAGATCGGAGGTGTCAGACTGATTTTTCTAAAGGGCCGTTTATAAGATTTAGGATGTGTTAGCGGGCCAGACTCTAAGTTAAAAACTTAAGCACATACTAAATTAAAATCTTTATTTATTTAGTTTAAATCAATTTTCATATAAAGGTATAACTAAAAAGGGTAAAATATCTTGAGCTTGAGTATCCAGCAATTTTAAAAATAGATGCGTAGTGGCATCGAATGCCGTCTTTTGTTATTTATCAATAAAAATGTTTATTTCTAGTACGGGATAGAGCCACAAGCTTAAAAACAATAACCAATTTAATTTATATAATTCAGATGACTCCAAGTGAGTTTCTTACCCGCGCTACCTTACCTACTTCCATTTAAAGTTGTCTACTTTAGGTTAAAAAAACAATATTAAAATGGCGTAAAATTATGCAAAAAAATTTTTTTTTCTTAGTTTACGATGTCAGTAACAACATGTAACAAAATTGAAATTATTGTACATTAGTTTGTTATTTAAAAAAATTCTGAAAACGAGCCTGAACATAGGACTACGTCCTTAAATTAATTAATAAAAACCTTTACCGTTCGTTATGCAAGTATAATATATATTAATACGCTAAGGTTAAAGATGTTTGCCTCCCTTTTTAGAAAAAACCTTACAATTTCTCCTCATAAATTATATATCATTTTACAGATAATTTGCTTGCTCTACGACATCGACAACTAAAAAATTTACTATGTCTTTTGTTTTTGTAAATTAATTAATTAATTAACAGCAACGCTGAACAACGTCTGCCATCTGACGGCTATAATTTTGAAAGAACGTCAACCCTTCGATCTGTCATCTGACCTTCATATTGTAATACAACAGACACAATACTGCATACTGCCATCTGACGGCTTTAATTTTGAAACAGCGAGCAACGCTGAACAACGTCACAGCAATGCTGCATGATGCCATCTGACGGCTTAGCTCAACGCTTTTGCTACTTGCGTCTCTATATGACAATTTTAGTAAAATATTTCTTCGATCTGTCATCTGAGCTTCATATTGTAATACAACAAAAAGAAGAACGTTATAAGCAGTGTGCAAAATTAGAAACGAATTGAATACCTAGCATCATATTTAAAAAATAATTTTGTAAAGTGATAATTATTATACTTATTTAGTGCGAATAATTCGCACAGGTCACTCTAGTTTTTATTATTTTGTAAGAATGTTTTGTTCCAATTTGTGTTTGTACATATAAAGAAAAAAAAACGCGTAACCTGGCCAGTAGAGCGGTGGCGGGTTGCCGACGGGATTCCCCGACCCGCACACCCATTTCTGTACCCATCCCATCTGTACACGCCACTAACGCTAATGGTGTTTTTTGCTGGGCGTTTCTCACTACAAAGTTGCTAACCACCGACTATAGTCTTGTATCAGAGGCGACCCATTAACAATACTTGCGGTCGCACCATTAGCGTTCTTATTTTGTTATATTTTTACACAATAATGTCAATGTTAAGTAAACACGTCAACATTAACGTTTTTATCAGAGTATCAAACAACTATTTGCACCGTCCGTGTAGATTTTACTTAATAAATAATAATTTTACACTTCACGTTATCTTTTTATTTCAATAATTGAAAGCTATTAACAATGACATTTAAAAATAATATCAAATAAATTCTTATTTATTAGCAAAACGTGAAAGTACTTAGAGCCATATTTGGACGGTTAAGTTGTGTTGTTTATTCTACTACCTATTCGACACTAGATGACACATACATGTAAATATTTTCATCAAAAATGGAGGTTTGAGTTTAAAATAAGTAACAAAGCCGAAAACTGCAAATTTGGACACAACATTCATCTCGGTAAACTAAGATGAATGTGCGTACTCATGTCCCTCCCTTCCCCATTCGTTCTTTTGCACCCGGGTGAAACCGGGCAGGACCGCTAGTCTTAAATACTGAAGATGATCCGCTACTGGTTAGTTAGTAGCAAGCAGCCACGAATAACGACCGCATTCTTAGAGAGTCGAGTTTTGATATATTGTCTCTATTTGATTTACGTCTAGTTTGTGGTCACGAAACTATCCAAAACTAAGGTCCCGGGCTTGCTTGGCTGGGCTCCTCGCGTATCATAAATTCTGTGTACAACAGATGTTGCGTCCGTGTCATTACGTTACACAAAAACATTTACGGCGCTTGACGGCGGTGGGGCGAAGGCTCTTATATATAAGCGGCGAGACCAGCTCCGGCGGCGTTGTATTATCGCCGGTACGGCCACAAAGTACATGTGAGTTACGGGGTACTCACGGTACTCGTCTAGCTTTCCCGACGTATCAAATGTGTGGAAAAAAAACAATTTGATTGTATGATGTGCAATCGAAGCTGTCTGTTTATTGGTTGATGTTCATCACGCCTTAAAATACAAAAGCCAGACTCGGCGCTGTATTGGCCGGACATTTTGCCCTAAAAGCCGAACATATCTTTTTTAAAAGCCAAACATACCTTTTTAAAGCCGTAAATTAAAAAAAAAACTATTTAAATTTCCACCGACTAGTTTTGGAGAAATATAAAAAAAAATCAAAACTTTTATTTAAGGACGTAGTCCTATGTTCAAGCTCGTTTTCAACCCTTTTTTCAGAATTTTTTTTTAATAACAAAATACTGTACAATCATTTCAATTTTGTTACATGTTTTTACTGACATCGTAAACTAAGAAAAAAAAATTTTTTTTGCTTCATTTTACGCCATTTTATATATATTTTTTTAACCTAAAGTAGACAACTTTAAATAAAGGTAGGTGGGTAGTGCGGGTGATAACGTCACTTGAAGGTCTGAATTATAAAAATTAAATTGTTTATTGTTTCGTAGATTTGTGGCTCTATCCCGTACTAGAAATAAACATTTTAATTGATAAATAACAAAATGGCGGGTTTTTTTAAAAAAAAAACAACGAGAAAATTGTGATTTTGTCATTGAAAATCGGTTAAAAAAATAGAAATAATTTTTATAATTAAGTAATTCTAGTACCGGACGGAGATATTGTTGTGTAGAATACCCTGTGCAAAATTGAAAGCAATCGGTTGTATGCAATTGTTTCAATCACCCGCGCCGATTACAAAAACGTAGTTTTGAGAAAAACGCGTTTAAAGTTTTGATTTCAACTTTCTTACAAAAAAATAAAAATGAATATTTACCCTAATTAGCTATGCCGGATCTATAGTAAACCTTCCGTTTCTTCAAAAGCATCGTCTTCTGCTAATTTTTTTGCTTTACTCTGCGAGAGTAAGGGTAAGGTGATAAAAATTGAGAGGTAAGACCGTTGCTTTTCTCGACTATATGCGAAAACTTTGTAAATATTTAATATTTCGGTCTAAAATTTTTACAGTATTTTCTCAATATAGTATACTTACCTACTAAAAATGTAAAAAAAATAAATTCGATTTTCCGAAACCCGAACACCAGACTACGTCCTTAAAGTTGCCTTGGTGCTCATACTACCTTAAACTAAATATCGTTAGGTTCTTAATAAAACGCTTTTAACTATTCAAGCACATTAAAATATATTAGGGATTATAGTTTGTTAAAAAGTTATACGCAAATAATAATTATTATCGTTTAAAATTTTATAGTGTAACAACTTTGAGTATGAATAGGGTCTGTTAAACATAACCCTACCTATAATAGCGGCTCAGTCGTATACCTGCTTACAATTTATTGGCTTTTTAATGTTTGTCGTATTTTAGTTTCAATTTAATGTTCTTATTTTTGTGTCTGTTAAGTTGTTAACTTACAAAGTTGACTGCCTTCAAAGAAAGTAGAGAAATTAATGGTATTCATGGTATGTATTGTTTAAAAGTTCCCTAAAATTTTATTTAAATGAATTATTTGGAAATATCTTTTATTCAACACGCGAGAGTAATATATAATTTCGGGGCCCTGCTAAATTCGGGAAAAATAATAAATTACTTCATGTTGACGCGTAGAGTGCTAATAATGAGCCGAAACTGTACGATAATGTATTACTGCCATAGTTTCTGAACCAATAGGAACGCGGAAGCGAGCCGAACCTGTACGGTAATGAATTATATTACTGCATAGTTTCTGGACCAATAGGAACGCGGTAGCGATTTGTATATATGAAAACAGCATCGCAATTCAGCGAAAGTAAGGGCCATCTTGTGTGCATCGAGGGCGGTGGGTACGTCAATCAATGAAGTGATTTATTATTTTTCCCTCTTTTATCAGGGCTCAGATTACATATTACTCGTTAGAGATGTTATATTATGGTCACTTTGTAGTAATCCTAATATTGAATATATCGGTTTACTGATATTAGGTAGCTTACCTATTACCTGGTATTAGTCAAGTAATAGTAACGAAGTTCACCGTCCGTTTCATCAGATCGTATTAATATAATATAATAGCGTTACCGATCAACATGCGTAACTGTGTTAATACTAATATTCTGATATTCGTTTCATGTGGTACCTAATACGCTATGCATACCAAGATATTGGTTTGTGTTGTTTTCGTCTAAAATAATAGGATAGCTTTAGAAAAGGAGACGTGCATATTACTGCAGTAAAGAAGCTAGGTGAGAGAACAAGACAGATGAGGCATGGCAAGTACGTATTCGGTATTAGGTACACGCTTGCAGTGCGAGTGCGGCAGCTCGGCGAGATCTGCAAAGTGCAACTTAAACGTGCGAAAGAGAAGAGAAGATAATTATTACTATTATTACTAATATATTAATACAAAACGACGGTAAAATGACAACGTTGCTTGCATGGTAGTATGTACGTTCAAACGTTGAGTAGAAAAATAATACGAATATCCGATAACCTAATCCACAATATCATGGTAATCATATTCCAATAAACTTGCTCATATTAGGTTACGTCTACCTATTATGAATATATTAGGCACACCACTATTACTCGTGCTAGTTGAATAAAGTATTACGTGCGACCATTGATCGAAGGAGAATATTCCACTCGCGTGTTACCGCACTCGCTACGCTCGTGCGGCAAATTTCACGTTCATGGAATCTTCTCCTTCTCTCACTAGTCGCACAATATACTATTAACCAATTATTGACACTACTTGATATGTTTTGGTATAATCAATAAAGAGATACCTATTATTAACCCAGAATGACCTTTTCTAAAAAAAGTCAACACTACAACAAAAAACCCAATACTTTTAAGTTTTATTATAAATTATAGACGCTTGATTAGCGTCTAAAATTAGATCAACTAAGCGTTAGACAATACCCCAACAAAAAATCTAAAATTAAATAAAATGTTACACATTTTATCACAAATATAAATGATAACAAAAGAGTTATTAATATACAAATAATTAATTTATAAACCTATCATTTTAGTTTTAATTTTACAAAAGCTATTTCGCATAAAATGGTTCTTTTCAACTTTATTTATTTTCATAATAGGATTTTCCGTACGCGTAATGAACATTTTACTATCCCGGTATGAAGTTCTGGATGAAAATTATTGAATTAAAATAGCTGAAAATACTAATAACTTTCATAATTGTATTGTTGAAATATGAAACAGTATATCACAAAAACATTGTTACTTTCCATGGAAAAATGAAATATAAAAAAAGAAAGCATATGCAAAATAAACGAGTGTTTAAATAGAATTAATGACTAGTTACAACGTTGTTTTATACTATCAGGGTTATCCAAAGTTTAGTTGATTGATTTTCGGATCAGTACTGCAACTAAAAGTTGAAGAACCCGTGGAAAAAATTGTTGAGATCAATAGTTTATAAACTGTATTTTCACGATATTTTTCAAATTTTGTTATATTTTGTTTTTGATTTTTGAAGTGAAACTTTGTAGCGACGTATCTGTGTGGAATTTTCTGTAATTTTGAAGGGAAATTATTCAACCACACATCACTGGTTGAAATAGTATTATCAAAGTTATTGGAAATTAGAATTATTATATTGACAATATTATTGAAATAATTGTCACATCGTAACATTAATTTTCTGTTAGATTGACAGTAACTTTTTGGTAAATAATTTTGCCAATTGTACACGCAATTATATTGGAATCACAGAAATCAGCATGTTTGATTATTGTTACATTAAAAAATATAGTTTAAAAAAAACTAAAAAACACGCTTTATATCGGACTAAAAAGTAAAAATAATTGTTTTAAAATAAGCTTAAAAAGCGTGGGGCGCTTTGTTCCACATTTTCGTACATCGAGCGCCCAACGCTTTTTAAGCTTATTTTAAAACAATTATTTTTACTTTTTAGTCCGATATAAAGCGTGTTTTTTAGTTTTTTTTAAACTATATTTTATTTTTCACTTTTTAGTTTGAGGATCTATAAAAGAATTTATTAATCCTGGGGGTCCTAATAAGGATAATGGGAAACTGTTATCAAATTATTGCATTGTCATCGGTCCTTGATACGTATGCAAAGTTTCAAATTAATCAGACTTCGGGAAATTGGTGAAAATTATGCTCAAAGATTCCGTTACGGACATACATACATAGTTAGTTACATACATACATAGTTAGTTACAACCCAAACTAATATAAAGCGTTTAATATAGAATTATATTCGTATTTTAATTGGAATGCTTTAATTTTTTTTTTTTTTAAATTATTCAAATTTGTTATTTTTTAAAGTTTTGTAATTTATTAAATAAACTCATGTTTACTAAAATTTTTTTGCAACATTTTTTATCGGTCAGAATTAATGTCCTGGGGGTCCTAATAAGGATAATGGGAAACTGTTATCAAATTATTGCATTGTCATCGGTCCTTGATACGTATGCAAAGTTTCAAATTAATCAGACTTCGGGAAATTGGTGAAAATTATGCTCAAAGATTCCGTTACGGACATACATACATAGTTATTATTATTAATTATAACTATGTATGTATGTCCGTAACGGAATCTTTGAGCATAATTTTCACCAATTTCCCGAAGTCTGATTAATTTGAAACTTTGCATACGTATCAAGGACCGATGACAATGCAATAATTTGATAACAGTTTCCCATTATCCTTATTAGGACCCCCAGGATTAAAAACTAATATAAAGCGTTTAATTATTAATCCTGGGGGTCCTAATAAGGATAATGGGAAACTGTTATCAAATTATTGCATTGTCATCGGTCCTTGATACGTATGCAAAGTTTCAAATTAATCAGACTTCGGGAAATTGGTGAAAATTATGCTCAAAGATTCCGTTACGGACATACATACATAGTTACAACCCAAACTAATTAATCCTGGGGGTCCTAATAAGGATAATGGGAAACTGTTATCAAATTATTGCATTGTCATCGGTCCTTGATACGTATGCAAAGTTTCAAATTAATCAGACTTCGGGAAATTGGTGAAAATTATGCTCAAAGATTCCGTTAGTACATACATACATAGTTACAACCCAAACTAATATAAAGCGTTTAAAAATGACGAGTTGTATCGACGTTTTTAGTGTTATGGTTGAAAACACGCATTTTTTATTCAAACTGAGATTTTCTCATTAAATCTCTTTCCGTCAACATAAACAAAGGGTTGGTCACCCCTTTCGTGTAATAACACATTTATCTCGACAGGAGCCTATATAACATATACACGGGCTGTTTGTAAAAACTACCGACAACTTTTTTACGGTAGACTCAATATTAGACCGATTGAGACGACTATCTGCATCCTTCTTTAGTTTTTAACTGATAAATTAGCGGGGCGCGAATACAAAGTCACTATTTATGTACACGAAAACACTATACATCTATATACACAAGATTGTTTATTTATATCAGCAGTTACCTCAGCACTGTTCACGGTACTGACTGTTAATTTATTTGTCACAACACTCTGTTGGTCGCAGTGTTGCCAGATGACAAATTGAAAAATCTGTAAAGCAAGGTCTAAAAATCTGTACAAAATCTGTATCGAAAGTTTATGCAAAATTATGCATAAAAACATCTGAATCTGACAAAATAAAATCAGCGAAATAGCGAGCTTGGACTACTTAGGTTATAAAAAAAAAGTTTTTGTATCAAATTTATATTTCTTAATTTTTATAAAATATGTCTTTATTAATTTTTTTAATCATACTATTGTCGACTAAGAGTTTGTAGCAAGGTTTATTGTTAAGTAACTGCTTTGTTAACAGCAAACCCTCTTTGTGCTTGTAGATAAAGAATTTCTAGTTTTTGTTTTGATCAAATTAATTGATGAGAAAATTCTTTCTATGTAGCAGTAGAGTGAGGAAGGCCTAATATAGCAGATACCCATTCTTTAAGTTTTGGATATAGTCCCATCTGTGTCTTCCGCGCAGAAAACTTGGTACCAAAAAAATGTATTCATTCATTCAAACATCAATTGTTCGTTGCATTCGCGCTATCTCGTTCTTTAAATAAAAATTTCGGGCGGGGAATCCCAGCTACAGTGTTGCCAACTCACCCATATACCATTAACTACCTACGCAATAAATCAGTAAAACATACCGATTCATCTCAATTCTCAAAAATTTCTTCCATTTATGCGTACCATTTAAAAATCTGTATAAAAGTAGAATAAAATCTGGTATCTGTGACGATCGCTCAAAATCTGTATAAATACAGATAAATCTGTATATATGGCAGCACTGGTTGGTCGATGAAGCGAAATGTATCACTGCCTCAGTATGACCCCTCTATCCCGCTGGATAGTTTTTTCTTTTCTTGCTTTCATTGTTGTCTGGAATTTGGCAACAAAGCCCTTTTTACCTATACGCATTTTGTTAGAACAACAATCCGATTGTCGCCCCACAACAATCTGTGTATCATTGTTAGAACGACAACCGATTGTTGATTCGCGAAATCCTTTGTCCTCGCAACGGGGAGTGTCTAACAATACTTTGTTCTTAGTTCTTGGGTTATTGAGTGAACGATGGCAATCCCGTGATTTGATAGCCGCCTGGCCACCCTGCTTTTTACCGTCCGCAAAGAAGTTTCACTTCAAAATTTGATATACAAGTCACTTAGCGAAGTGATCACAGATAATTTAGCTGCAGCGCATGTAAACAAAACAACATGTTAATCGAGTGTTTGGATGTAAGACCGATATTTCACCGGCGGCAGCACTGACATCTTGCACTTTAAGTTCACCTCACACCCTTTTGCCATATAATAAGATATAGTAATCCACTTGTGTCCTTTGCCTCTTCCATAACAGCAGCTACGCTTTTTGTCACAAACAGTGGCGTGTCCCGGTATCAGAACTTTTAACTCTTACAACTAGTGATGTGCCGGATCGTTAAAAATGTATATCCTCGGATACGGATCTGAATACGGATATTTGGTTTCAAGATCCGCGGATACGGATACGGATCTTAACTTTCTTAGAGTCCGCGGCGGTAAATATTGCACATCGACCTTTGGAAAGAGACTATCTGTTATGGGAAAAAGTTATTGACCTCTTTAAGAGTTAACTCTCATAACAGATTGTCTCTTTTCAAAGATCGATCATTATAAAGATAGTTTTTAGTACCTTTTAGTTATGTACTATTGGTATGGTACTCACTACGATAAATGTTTGCAATATAAAGATGCCAAATACGATTTTAAAAAATAAAAAATAATCTAAATGGAATTTACAGTTTTTCATTATTACCTAATCACCTATATATATAAAATTTCATCTATGAATTGAAAATTAATAAGGTAAAAATTCCGTAAAAAATCCGCCAAAAACTAACGGATACGGATCTTTCTTCTCTTCATCAGGCCCTGATGATGAAAATATATTTCAATACATATTTTTGGAACAAAACTTCTATTAACTTTTTCATGATATTTATTGCTCAGTTGTGAAACGATTCAATATAAAAATAGGTTTTGGAGCAAATATCATTGTTTATAAATAACATTATATTATAGAACTAGTGTGACCTGTGCGAATTATTCGCACTGAATAAGTATAATAATTATCACTTTACAAAATTATTTTTTAAATATGATTGCAGGTATTCAATTCGTTTCTAATTTTGCACACTGCTTATAACGTTCTTCTTTTTGTTGTATTACAATATGAAGCTCAGATGACACATCGAAGAAATATTTTACTAAAATTGTCATATAGAGGCGCAGGTAGCAAAAGTGTTGAGCTAAGCCGTTAGATGGCATCATGCAGCATTGCTGTGACGTTGTTCAGCGTTGCTCGCTGTTTCAAAATTAAAGCCGTTAGATGGCAGTATGCAGTACTGTGTCTGTTGTATTACAATATGAAGGTCAGACGACAAATCGAAGTGTTGACGTTGTTTCAAAATAAAGCCGTCAGATGGCAGACGTTGTTCAGCGTTGCTGTATTTTAATTAATTTACAAAAACAAAAGCAATAATAATTTTTTTAGTTGTCGACGTCAGTAGAGCAAGCAATTATCTGTAAAATGATATATAATTTATGTGGAGAAATTGTGAGATTTTTTCTAAAAAGGGAGGCAAACATCTTTAACCTTAGCGTATTAATATATATGATATTTATTCTTTTTGAATCTCGCGCGCATTTTACGGCGTTTCCCACAATAAAAATGGCTTCTAATTGGCACTATTCCGCACAATGCTCAAGGATAGGCATCCGCTATCTATTAATATATATTTCTATGGGCCAGGTACAGCTATAGTAAGCGTATTATAAACCTGATACGATATCTTAATTGCAAGATAAAATAGTTGGCAAAACCAAAAGTGCACATCCCGCAAGTTTTCCACTGTACATTATATTATAATGAAAAAAATTGAGAAAATAGATTAAAACAAATAAAAAAAAAATAAAAGTATACGAGAAACATTAGTAAAATAAGAAATTTTTTTTAGCAATTATGCACGGGTTTTGCTCTCAAAAATCCCGATTTTTTGAGTTTCTTGTCCTAGTTTATTGACTTTCTAGTTTATCGAAGAACGCATTTTATAGACACAATATCCCAAAACACTATTTTTCAAGAATATCCCACCGCTACACTAGCGGTATGTGCAATAGATTAAAAAAAACAATTAAAAAATTAAAATGAAAAAAATAAAATAAAAAAAAAAAATAATAATAAAAAAAATATATGAGAAATATATTATATATAATATATAAATATTAAGTGGAATTAAGTGGAATAAATGGGAATATAAAAAAAAAAAAAATTCTTATGTCAGCGGGAATCGAACCCGGCACCTTGGGATTACAGGACTTACGCTTTAACCGTTCGGCCACACCGATGCCGTACAACGCCTTTGTTATTATGGTATAGAAGTGTAGCAGTTATTTTACGTATCATACTACATTAATTGAGTATATTTATTATGTTTTTTGTTTTTTTATTTTAATTAGCTGTCAAAAATAATAAAAAAAAAACTGTTTATAAAAATTAAACTACTGAACACATTTTAGTGAATTTAAATAGGGTTCTGGTCTGATAGTAAACAAAGTGAATAAAATATAACCCAAGGGGATCCGACCAAAATTGCGATCTGTAGAGTCGTGACGTACGTACATACGTACGTACGTACGTACGTACGTACGTACATACGTACAGACCAACCGACAACTGCTGTTTGTGATTTTCAATTACAATTTTAATAGTATTTATGAACTCGAATTGATTTAAAAATGGTTCTGTTTTATAGATCAGAATCTCCTCTTTTCAAAAAGTTTCATTTTGAATGGATTTCGTGTGAAATTAACTTAGATATAACTTCTTATCTGAACGAAAGTCAGCTCTGATGCACAAAGCGATAATAAAGCACATACCGCTAGTTTAGCGGTATGTGCAATTGCGGTTTCTAAGCGTTTATGAAGTCATTTAGTACGCTACTGTTCGTTTTCAGTTCGTTTGCGAATTGTTATCCAGCAGTGCAACTTGCATAGAACCTACTTTATACAGTTGCCGTTTGCTCGGTGTCTGGTGGTAATTTATAGCTGTTGGCAATGAATATCCGGTTAGGTGTATGTATTGTAGCGTTAAGTAAGATACATGGAGAGAGGGAGACCCGCACATGCTACTTATAAGACCTCTCTGTGGAGTCTGTAACAGAAAGGTCCTCCGCCCTCCATAATCAATGAATACTTACCTCCATTGTCCTGATATATCTGCCTTTCATGCTAATTTGTTCGTTATAATATCACATCGTTGGACTGTTTATATTTTGTGGTCAGTGATGGGCATTTATTCGTAATTTTCTTTTGTCTTAATGTATTATCTACATGCAAACCATAGTCTTCACTCAGGTTCTTTAATATGAACCACGAACGTTCGAATAGATAGATAGATATTTATTTGGCCAGTTGAGACATACATCTATTTGACATGTCAACGAAATACACCTATCCCCCGATTTACACGGTAGATACGTTCCTGAGAAAAACGTGTAAATCGAAAATTAAAAATTTTCAAGTCAAAACCGTGTAAATCGAAAAGCTTGCAGATTAGTTTAGATTCTAAATACTACCCGACGACGGTTGTAACTTGTGTGGCATATTGCACATACCGCTAAACTAGCGGTATGTGCATTATTATCGCTTTGTGCGTCAGAGCTGACTTTCGTTCATATAAGAAGTTATATCTAAGTTAATTTCACACGAAATCCATTCAAATTGAAGCTTTTTGAAAAGAGGAGACTCTGATCTATAAAACAGAACCATTTTTAAATCAATTCGAGTTCATAAATACTATTAAAATTGTAATTGAAAATCACAAACAGCAGTTGTCGGTTGGTCTGTACGTACGTACGTATGTACGTCACGACTCTACAGATCGCAATTTTGGTCGGATTGCCTTGGGTTATATTTTATCCACGTTGTTTACTATCAGACCAGAACCCTATTTAAATTCGCTAAAATGTGTTCAGTAGTTTAATTTTTATAAACAGTTTTTTTTATTATTTTTGACAGCTAATAGTTAAAAAAAAACAAAATAAATATTATTGTAAATGTAGTATATTACATACAATAACTGCTACACTTCTATTCCACAATAACAACGACTATTACGACATCGGTATGGCCGAGCGGTTAAAGCGTAAGTCCAGTAATGGCAAGGTCCCGGGTTCCATTCCCGCCGACAAGTTATCGTTATTTTTCTATTTTTTTAAATTTTTGTTTTTTTTTTTTCAATTTTTTTTCTATTTTTTAATATTGTTGTTTTTTAATCATTTTTCTCAATTTTTTCATTATAATACGTACAGTGGAAAACTTGCGATATGTGCACTTTTGGTTTTGCCAACTATTGCACATACCGCTAAACTAGCGGTATGTGCTTTATTATCGCTTTGTGCGTCAGAGCTGACTTTCGTTCATATAAGAAGTTATATCTAAGTTAATTTCACACGAAATCCATTCAAATTGAAGCTTTTTGAAAAGAGGATATTCTAATCTATAAAATAGAACCATTTTTAAATCAATTCGAGTTCATAAATACTATTAAAATTGTAATTGAAAATCACAAACAGCAGTTGTCGGTTGGTCTGTACGTATGTACGTATGTACGTACGTCACGACTCTACAGATCGCAATTTTGGTCGGATTGCCTTGGGTTATATTTTAATCACTTTGTTTACTATCAGACCAGAACCCTATTTAAATTCACTAAAATGTGTTCAGTAGTTTAATTTTTATAAACAGTTTTATTTTTTATTATTTTTGACAGCTAATAGTTTAAAAACAATATAATAATTGCTGTGTAAATATAGTGTAATCCATAAAACAAGTGCTACACTTCTGTACCGTGATAACACCACTACACGTATTAGGCCGCCGTGGCGTAATGGTTATGCCGTTGGATCCCCAAGGGCAAGGTCCTGGGTTCGATTCCTTACGAAATCATTGATTTTTTCTTTTTTTTTCTTTTTATTTTGTTTTATTTTATTCCACTTGATATTAATTATATATTATATTATGTATAGTTCTTAATTTTTTTTATTTTTGCAAACTTAAAAAAAAAATATTTTTTCAATTTTTAATTATTTATTTCTTTAAATTTTTAAATCTTTTTAAATTTATTAAAAATATTTTTTAATTGTTTTTTTTTTATCATACAGTGGAAAACTTGCGGGATGTGCACTTTTGGTTTTGCCAACTATCTTATTTTGTTATACATTTCGTTAAACAAAACAACGCACATAAAAATATGTGTAATACGTTGTTTTTCGCCCGAATATTTTTATGAGTGAAAACGGTAAACGCAATAAGCAATGTGCGGTTTAAGGGTGGTTGGCGTTGTTTTGCTAAGTGTGAGGCGGCACTGTTCTCTATATAGAGACCCTAGCTACTTCACAAGGACCCACTTGACAGGCTCAAGGACCCTCCTTACGCCAGCTTTAGCTCTATGAAATACACACATATAGTATATGAGTGTGCTCCCGTGCAAGCAAATACCGAACTCCCGTAGGTATTACTGTTTCTAAAACATCGACGACCCCAAAGCGATTTATTCTCTGTACATTTCGTAAGGAATTGAAATGTTTCAATATTTAAAAGTAAATACAGGAAATACACAATTATTATTTTAAATAACATATAGGTAACGGTATAAATAGCTGTTTTAATTACGGAAAATTTATTTTTTTTAAATACATTTTTTTGCGCAGTGAAAAGGCGAAAGCGTTTGGAGGGAGTTCTTTAAAAAAACAATTACGGGGTCGTGTTCACAAAGTGAGATAGTAATACAGTAATTCTACACCAATTGCTATGACGTGTGTATTATGTGGATTCTGATTGGTTAGATTAAAAAAATGACGGTGAAAGACGAAAAGTTTTCACGTATTTTTGAGAACATTTTTGAATAAGTTTTTTTTTTGGAACTTCAAAATTTTGCGTTTTCTATGACTTAAAAAAAGTCAAAATTTGGGTACATCGAGTTATCGAACTGAACCCTAAATATTGTTTACAATTATTGGAGTTACCCGCGTCATTGAAAAATCGAAGCAGTAGCATGAAAATAATTAAACTCACTGCGAAAGTATGGGACCTAAATGAGATAACAGACTTTCAGAATTTTTATTTATTTGTTATTCGAGAATAGTAATAACAATTTTCAGAAATTATCAATTAGTAAGGTTCAGAACCAGAAATACAATTAAGCTATTCCTCTGAATAATTTAACTATGTTACCAATTATAATACTAGAGTGACCTGTGCGAATTATTCGCACTAAATAAGTATAATAATTATCACTTTGCAAAATTATTTTTTAAATATGATTGCAGGTATTCATTTCGTTTCTAATTTTGCACACTGCTTATAACGTTCTTCTTTTTGTTGTATTACAATATGAAGCTCAGATGACAGATCAAAGAAATATTTTACTAAAATTGTCATATAGAGGCGCAAGTAGCAAAAGCGTTGAGCTAAGCCGTCAGATGGCATCATGCAGCATTGCTGTGACGTTGTTCAGCGTTGCTCGCTGTTTCAAAATTAAAGCCGTCAGATGGCAGTATGCAGTATTGTGTCTGTTGTATTACAATATGAAGGTCAGATGACAGATCGAAGTATTGACGTTGTTTCAAAATTAAAGCCGTCAGATGGCAGACGTTGTTCAGCGTTGCTGTATTTTAATTAATTTATACAAAAACAAAAGCAATAATAATTTTTTTAGTTGTCGATATCAGTAGAGCAAGCAATTATCTATAAAATGATATATAATTTATGGGGAGAAATTTTGAGGGTTTTTCTAAAACGGGAGGCAAACATCTTTAACCTTAGCGTATTAATATATATGATATAGGGTGCTTTTTATCCGGTTACGACCGGGTTGGGACAAGATGTCATCAACGCGAGCGAAGCCGCAGGCAAGAAGCTTGTTAAAACGTTTTCCAAACCCGCAGCGAAGTTGACGCAAACGGAGGCACGTTACCTACACTTACAATATATGTATGCGCTTAAATTCACACTTGGGCACGTCTGTAATATACGTGTGTATGAGGCGTTAACGTGGGGGGAACGCTGCACGAAATGACCGGTCTTCACTTCGTTCAATCACACGTACACACACACAAACACGCTGGAGGAAGATCATCCTTCAACTTCAGTGTCGCACCTAGAAGAATCGATACCCGCTTTACCGACCCGACTGATATTGGACACTGTTTGTGTAAGCAAAGCAAAATATTTGCATAGCCGACAGGTGTTTATATTTTCAGATTACCTCGGAATAAAACTGGAGACTCTATTTTAAAAATATGCACAAGATGATGACCGCACCGCATTGTTGAATTATGGAGGTTGGAAGTTTAAAGTTTAGAAATAAATTAAAATGCAAGACTAAAGTTAGTTCTGACATTTTTGAATTATTATTGAAGTGATATTTTTGATAGTGTGTAATAAAAGAAAGATCATATATTATATTAATACGTTAAGGTTAAGATGTTTGCCTCCCTTTTTAGAAAAAACCACACAATTTCTCCACATAAATTATATATCATTTTACAGATAATTGCTTGCTCTACTGACATCGACAACTAAAAAATTTATTATTGCTTTTGTTTTTGTAAATTTATTAATTAACAGCAACGCTGAACAACGTCACAGCATGATGGCATCTGACGGCTTAGCTCAACACTTTTGCTACTTGCGCCTCTATATGACAATTTTAGTAAAATATTTCTTCGATCTGTCATCTGAGCTTCATATTCTAATACAACAAAAAGAAGAACGTTATAAGCAGTGTGCAAAATTAGAAACGAATTTAATACCTGCAATCATATTTAAAAAACAATTTTGTAAAGTGATAATTATTATACTTATTTAGTGCGAATAATTCGCACAGGTCACTCTAGTAAATTCTTAATATGCTAGTTCAAAATCTGAAATGAATTACTTAGTGTTTAGCTTTGGCGAGTCATATTCACTTCACAGTCCAAATCCCGAAGCATAAAATTATTTCGTAGGACGATTGTTTCATTTTTTTAATTGGGAGCAGCTATAAAATATATAAAATACCTGTGGTCCATCCCGGTTTCACCCGGGTGCGATAGATATAATTCTGCTAAATGTATTTCGTTTGCGGCCCGGCGTCTGAAATAATAGCTTTGAGCAAATTCTAGCGGATTTGCTTCTGAACTAATAGCTTTTAGTAAATTCTATCAGATGTCGTTACATGTTACTAAAATATATTTTTTTGAGAAAACACCGTAATTTTGTACAAAATATTAATTAATGAAAACTATCCTATAGCCTATAGGATAGTTTTTATTAATTTATTTTATTAATTAATAAAAACTATCCTATAGCGGCTATAGGATAGTTTTTATTAATTTATAAAATAAATTAATAATAATTAATTTATAATTTAATTTAATTAATTTATAAAATAAATTACTAAAAACTATCCTATAGGCTGGAATATAGTATAGTTGGAATAATTCCAACGGTTTTAGATATTAACTTTGTTAGTAGCTGTGAAATATGGTACTGGATGACACTTTACGAAAATAATATTTGGCACGCCTGACGCCACTGACTTGCACGTTATTGGTAATGATGGCAAGACATGAAGCAAATCCATCTACTTTCAGTGCATCTAGCAGAACAGTTTATTACTGAAAATCCAGTTGGCTATAATAGTTAAAGAAAAACAGATGCTCGCGCTAAAACCAATCATGGTTTCATGGCTTACTACATTTTTAATGGCTCATCAGATTTTTATAGCAAGCGCTATATGAAATGGGTACCTATTCGTTTTCCATATTTTTGCAGTAGAAAATTTTGTTTAAATCGAGTTTTTTTAATGTTTGGCGTTTTTTTCAGTAGGTATATCTCATATAAAACGTGTTTTAAATAATGGAAAATTTGTTGGTATATTTTTCAGAAAATTAAAATTATTAATTTGTAACAATTATTATTATTTAATTCAACATATTTATTAACGTAAGTTTGTAACATGAATATTATTTAATTCAACGTATTTATTAATGTAAGTTTGTTACATGAATATTATTTAATTCAATACATTTATTAATTTGAGTTTTTTAACATGAACACTATTTCCTAGTTCATACGCTCCGCTGCCATTTTGCCTCTGTTTCTCTACATGACCACCAGGGTACACCAGTAGCGGCGTGGCTTTTTAAGACGTGGTGTTACAAATTATATTAATTTTGCAGAAAACAACACATATTTCCAGAAACATGAAATACTTAATATCAAGAATAGTAGTATTTTGCTAAAATATTTTATTTTATTCAACTCATGCGCGTTATTCATGTTTTATCAAGCCTAAAAACCGAACCCTAAATAGCCATTTACCGACTGGTGACAATTACTTGTCATAACTCAATGAAGATTCCTACTAGCTCGGCCATTGTGGAGTAATGAAAATAAACGTAACTATTTTCTGAGTCGTAACGAAATAGTAGGTAACAACAACTCCGTTGTTACCCATTGAGGCTAAAATTGAGAGGCCGAATGTTTTCGACGTGGAGTTTATTCATAACCGGCTAACCTCAAACCAAAACATTGAATCGTGCTGTTTGGTGCTGTTAGTATTGGCAGTTTTTTTTATAAAGAAATAAATAGATATTTACAACATCTCATTATAATTAAAACATGAATAACGCGCAATTGTTGAATAAAATTATGGGCGCAACTTGTTGGCTAAGTCATGACCTGTCAGCGCGATGTTTTCAGCACTCGTCTCCGGTGCGCAGTATGCACTCGGTTCGGTCGTGCCTGCGCACCTACGACTCGTGCTGAAAACATCGCGCTGACAGGTCATGAATGACTTAGACTACTAGTTACGCCAATAACTATTACTAAGCATGTAAATCCCAAAATATTTGACAAAATGTATCTTTAGATTCGTTATAGTTGTGCTTTTCAAATAAGTAAAACATAATATTTTTTCCACAGTCCTGTGATTTTTCTTAATATTATGATCACGATAGACACGATATCTTATATAAATAGTAAATTAATATCATTCTAAAGTAGACAGTGAAATTGAATGGAATTCAGTTATCTTAGAGAAAAAAGTATATTGTTAAAAGTATAATAACTTTCATTCTTTTAAAATCTGTTAAATTGTCTCGATGACAAATAATATCCTTGGTTTTTTTTGTTTGTTTGTATTATGTTTAACTTTACTTGGAGACATTAGGTCTCAGAGCAGCAGAGCAGTAAATATGTCTCACTGTTTAATTTTTCTTCTTTACATTTTCTATAGCGTATGCTTTATTACTTTGCAGCTACATCACAATTTCCATTCGTTGTCATAGTTTTCCTTTCCTTGAGCAGCAATTTGTTATTCCAGCAAATTGCAACTTCTTGCATACAGCTCCTTTCAACGGGGTCATATTTTAATACATATTTTAATGTGAGTAATTATTTTTGACTGAATGCGACCTTGAAATTGCAAAAAAATGGAAAACATGAAGATTGGCATATTTTCATAAAATTAGTTTTTTAACATTTTAGTCAGACCGAAAGGTAGTCACTTTTCTACATTTGCAACTTTTAAATATAAAATAATAGGAAATAAATAAAGATATAATATCATTTTTAAAAAAGTTATTAATACAAAGTATAATACGCGCCACGGATCTAAAAGATTCAGCATCGCAAAGGCACATTTTAGAGCCGTTGTGACTCCCACCACCTCCCAGCTACCCGCACGGAACGTGCGCTCGTGATTGGCCGTGATCGCTCGTTGCCTTTGCCACTTGTCGCTTTCCTGCTTTAAAGTACAGTCGAGTACGCTATTGTCAAGTTGTTATTGTTATTTTAGTTTTGTTGAGTTGCGAGTTTGTAGTGTTTCAACCGACTGTTCAAGCGCAAGCCCGCATTCGCATCTAACTTCCGAGCCTTTTAGTTTCGTGGCGCGTATTATATGGATAAAATGTAATCGTCGTTTTACACCGTGTTCGCTGAGAGTGGTAACAGTAAATAATTCGTGTATCTTACTAGATACAAAAAACAGTTTAAATAGTTTTTTGTTCAACTCGAAATTTATTCTCGGAAACAGCTGAGGTATATTTTTTTGTACTTCAAATTCAACCGGAACTGTACATGATTTTTTTTCAAATGGCAACATATTTTTTTACATTTTCGAAATCTTCATTTTTTTCTCTATAAATTCATATAAAATTTTCATAAGGTTACATAAGAAAATATTCGAGAAAACGTTATCAATCTTTTAATTAAATACATGGTAATAAATAATTATTAATAATAATAATAATAAATGTGTATTTAATTAATAAATTGAATTTTTTTTCGAATATTTTCTTTCGATGAACGCATTGTATATTTAGTAAACTTACAGTTTAGAGTAAAATAAATAACTTATAAACGATGTTTTCTTTATTCAATAACATATTATATACTTATTAAAAGTAGCAAGTTAAAAGAAGTTCTTTTAATTTTTGTAACAAAAAGGTACTCTTAATCAGAATATACTATGTCCTTTTTTCATTAGCCGGCGCAAGGGAAAAATATTAAATAAAATAATATTCCCTGGCTATATTAACAGGAAGTCTTCCGCGACATAATTGTTTTGTTATTCTTTTTTTTTGTTTTGTTTATACAAAAATTATCAACAACTAGGTAAAAAATAACGTTCCTGTAAAATATTCATATATTAACGTTTTTGGTAGACAATTATTATAAAAATCGTAGCGATAAACAATTAAACGACTTTTTGAGGACACGAAAGTCCGATACCAAATGTAATAATGAAAGTATTTTATTTATTCTTACTCCATTTGTGCACTAATTTGATATCGTCTTTCTTTTTAACCGTGAATAAAATACTAAAATTTAAAAATATCATTCATGAATCTTTGTGACATGGTCGAACATTAGAATAATTTTTAACATTTTTATTGTCTGCGAAATGAGATGCAATGCTACAAATTTTTATTCAGGAAATAAAACAAAAATTTAAACGATGCTCGAAACAGTGATAATCCATGTTTAAAATTGTGTGACATTAGTTTAAAAACAGTGCGAATATGAATTGTCAAAATTATAAAGAAAACACAATAAATTCGCCACGTTTTTATCAACGTTTCGCTACACGGTGTAAGAGAGCGTTTCATTATCATAAGAGGAATAGGTATAACATAATTTATATTAAAATTTTCAACATTTTTTTGCGTATGTCACTAAAAATTATTATTCCCAGGGCATTGCAACACGGCGTATTTTTCCTGCTATAGGTACACAAACATCTCGCAGGAATATCATTGACGGGGCTCTTGCCTACTCGTCGTTGCAGGAATAACACAAACACATCCTGTTGCCTCCTGCTGCCGACTAGAGTGTTATACGAAAATAAAATTGGCTATTATTCCCCTAGCAGGAATATAATGCTCAAACATCAGCTGTAAGGTGCGATAGAGGCAGACATAGTCAATAATACACAATATGTGGAGGTAAAAGAGAGATGTAAAAACGAACTTAATGCGGCAGGATTAGCATTGGGATTACGTAGAGTCAACGTAGGTGTAGGTGGGTACAAGTGACCGACCGTTTCGCTCGTTCGGTCGGTAAGTTAGAGCAGCTATTAGCCGGTCGGGACACAAATAATTGCTAACGGACGTTGGTGGTGAACTCCGCGAAAAATATTGCCAACTCTAAACTTGCCACTGACCGCTTGTTTCCATCTTATTTTCGATCTTTTGTATTATTTAGTGACGTATTTGTTAACTTGACAAAATTATCTTTAATTCACGTTTAATCAATTATATTCTTTTTTTATGGAATGGTTCTAGAGCTCATTTTGGATAAAATACTGCAACTATAACTATGGGTGATTCTTTTATTTTTGAGTTACTCTGTTATTAATATGATGAAATTAACGGGATACAAGGCTAAATTTTAAAACAATTTTTATTTAATAGAACTTCATTTAATAGTCAACGTTTCGGCAAGCAATTATTGCCTTCTTCAGAACCTTAAAAATGTCTATTATCTTTTTTATTAACTTCCCGATTGTATGTATGTATGAATTAAGGGAATCTTTCAATTTGATTTTCATCGACTTCCAAACGTCTGAATAATTTGAAATTTTGCACACATATATTAAGAACCCATGACAATCTGTTACCAGATGATATGATACATATTGAACAAAAATTGTATGTTTTCAAACTTTTTTTCCATATATTATTAAAGACCATGTCATATTTTATAGTACTTATAATAAAAAAAAAAACTAGTAGAGTATAAGTTGTGCTTACATATTATATCTATTTTCAATACCAGTTGATTTAAAATTCACACTTTTTACGTCAAATAAATTAACAAATCATTGTTTTTGAAAAAAATATTAATGTTTGGAAAATATGCGTTTTTTTAAAAAAATTGCATTGAAACGGATTGTGAGCAAAAAAAAAATTGGTTGTCTGTAAAGTCGGTTTACGGACGATAGTTTTACGTGATAACGTATTCCGCTCGAATATCATATTTAATAATACATAACCTAAATTTTAGTAGCTGTCAAACTTGGGCCGATCGTGCTTCTCTATCTCTTATACTGCGCTCTCGCTTGCACGCACAGGGTCAGGCGGAACGTTACACTTTTTCGTGCGTGCAGCTGGTGTTTCAAAGAAAAAAAAATCTCCAAGTGATTGAAAAGATAAAAATTTATTAAAACCTTTTGTGAATACAAAAACGATTTGCTGCATTTCTCTACACATGTCAACGGCAGAGATAGTAAAAGTTTTGCTAGTTAAAAATTCAGGAGCGTTTCAGCATTTAGGTACATGTATCAACGTGTGCCGCTGAAATTATACAGCTTGTTATATCACAATTGTAATTATTTGCACGCATGAGAAAGCGAACAAAGCTGATTTAATCTGACTTGAAAACTTTACAAATTATATTTTATTTAATGGAAATTGTTTTCAACTAGAAAGTGAAAACGATTACAGTGTACAGCAGTTATAATTAAATCTATTTTATCAAACTGGTTCAGCGAACTTGGCTGTCATCTGTTTGAAATGTTCCTTCCATTAATTTTAAATTACAGAAAAATTCAGTGCTGAGAAAATCGAAGATTTTAATAATCAATAGGTTGCCTTTAATGATTAATTGAAAATGATTTCTTTGCATGATTAATAGAAGATATCAGGGTCAGTCTGGGTGCTGGGACCAAAAAAAATACCGGCAAAATTGTAAAACAAATGAACTCTCATGACCGCGTAAATAATGTTACAAACTCCCCGTTGAGACGACAAACAAGTTCATGAGACAATAATCGACTTGTCATTCTAACAAAGACACACCGATTGTTGTGGGGGACAACAATCGGCTTGATTGTTGTTCCAACAATAGACGTAGGTAAAAAGAACTTTGTTGCCAAATTCCAGACAACAACGAAAGCAACAAAGGAAAGTTCTGGGTTTATATTTGAACTGTCACTGCGCGCGAACTAGATCCATCCACAAAACAAGCTTGAAAAGACGTCTCGTGTGAAGCGAGCACTTAAAAGCTATTAAGAAAACCAGCCTTAGAAAACTAGTAGTCAAATCTAGCAAGGAATCTAGCGGCAAATCCAGCTGCTGGGTTGCAGAAAGCATTTAGTTTGACATTGCTCCTCAGATCTGTGGCCGTTTATTGAAAAGAATCGTGGAATTTTAAGTGGGTCTCGCTAGAAAAATAACTGATCGAATGAAACGACCATAGTAAACAGTTTTACTCGGCTTTAGTGCTTTGGAATGAATCTTTATTTACAAAATTTTGTTGGTGTTTAATCTGCGACAAAATTATAAAATTTGTACAAAGGCTTAACTTTTAAATACTTTAACGATCTCAAATATAAACAAGGGAATGTCGTAAAATATATATATTGGGCAAACGGGCTTAAAACATTATATAGCCACATAAAATTTTTATTAATCTTTTCGCGCAATACTTATTTTTTGACCGGATTCAAGATGCAGGAACTGAGATCAAATAATGCAGTAAAAAGATAAATTATACATAACATGTCGCCTGTTTTGTATCAAAGTTTCAGACATTTTAATGAGGCTATCCGTGTCGCAGTTTACGGAAGTGGCGTTAATTTTTAAAACTCCCGGCAGATGACACTAGAGATGCAACGTCTTGAAATCTAACAACGCGACATGCATTATAGAAATGTTTTCAAATAAAATTTTTAATAGTGTCGCCGTTTTTAATGTGTTTTAAAACAGGTCTATGCATTTTTACTATGAATTTTCAAGTAGTCTGTTTCGGAAATAGTCAATTATGAAAAAAGGTGTGCGGGCAATCTTTACGCGCTGTTGAAGCAAAACATGTAAACAATACATAGGTATATCGTTAGCGACAAGGTGTATCCATAGTTGAGATACCGAAAAGATTTAGTTTGATTAGTTCAGGCTCTTAGTCTCCCCGAAAAGTGCTTTTATTTTAATTCAATAAAATATAGCAGCTATGTCCATCCTGAAGATTCGTTCTAAATTATAGTTGTGAAAGAATTTTTCAAATAGGTACAGTGGTTCTGGAGATTGGACGTGCATGAACTGCGCACTTTCTTAATCTTTTAATGAGGATTCGTTTTATAATCTACATGAATTCCGCAGTAGTCCAATTGCAGGTATTTACAAAAATAATTATTAATCCCTTTTCTTAATCGATTTATCTTCGCATTGCCAGGTAGATGTGCATTAACTTTTGATGGAAATGTTCATTTTCCAATTGTTCTTCAGATTTGTTTTGTGGAGGTGCTTGTAGTGAAGTCTTGCTAAAGTTACTCTAGCGTCTGATATTCATTATGAATCCCGTTTTTGAGTATAGTGAAAGAGGAAACAAAGTTTTGGTTTTGAAAGGTGTAAAGTTTTCCTTTTCGAAGGTTTTAAAAAATGGTGAGTCGTTTTGGCGCTGTGCTTTTAAAACTTTTCAGAGCTGTTAAGTTTTATTTTTCTTTCCTTTGATCATACATAAATTAATATTATAATTGCCTGGTGCGCACTTCGTGCACTGTGAATTTTTATGGTCTTTTGTACAGTGCGCAGTTCGTGTAATAAAGATTAGGAGCCAGGTATTAGTATAGATAATCTTTGATGTATAATCGCTAGAGTGACGTTTTTAGATTATCAGAAAAATACATTGAGTCTGATCATTTTTTTTTTGTGAGTGCAGAACGTTAGACAGGCAAACGGCCTCATTCCTATTCAAATTTCGACTGTTTGTTGAAGTGGGTGGTACATATCAAGTGCGTGGATATGGCTTTCTAGCCGCATTGTACAGCTTTACTTTACTTTCTGTCTATGTACTGGCAGCCATAACGTTAAAACCGATACTATTCCAACAGACATCATTCTTCAACATAAAATCAAACAGGGCCGGAACTAGAACAAATTTAGTGATATAGAAAATTCTAACATTTCTTATTTTTTTGTAAAGATTTTTGTCGATTGTGATTAGTGATGTGCCGGATATCCGTATCCGAGAATATCCGAGGGAGAAGAAAGATCCGTATCCGTATCCGTTAGTTTTTGGCGGATATTTTACCTTATTAATTTTCAAATCATAGATGAAATTTTATATATATAGGTGATTAGGTAATAATGAAAAACTGTTAAATTCCATTCAGATTATTTTTTATTTTTTAAAATCGTATTTGGCACCTTTATATTGCCAACATTTATCGTAGTGAGTACCATACCAATAGTACATAACTCAAAGGTACTAAAAAACTATCTTTATAATGAGATATTGCACATCGATCTTTGGAAAGAGACTATCTGTTATGGGAGTTAACTCTTAAAGAAGTCAATAACTTTTTCCCATAACAGATAATCTCTTTTCAAAGGTCGATGTGCAATATTTACCGCCGCGTACTCTAAGAAAGTTAAGATCCGTATCCGTATCCGCAATCTTGAAATCAAATATCCGTATTCAGATCCGTATCCGCGGATATATATTTTTAACGATCCGGTACATCACTAATTGTGATCCTTTGAATCACCTGTCAATTTTATTTTTTAATAAATTTCGACACTCGTACGCAATGTTCCCTCTGAGTGTGTGTATTGTGCTGTGCATTGTGCAATGCTACATGACTCCTGAGCATGTATGATGACAGTTCACACCTCTGCAGTCTGCACTCTTGGGTAGTGCGTACTGTCTAGTGTCACTCCTTTGAACGACTCGCTCTGAGTGACTCTTTTTAGTGAGCGGAGCCAGCTCCCAATAAAGAGTCATATTGATTGTTACTCGAATCGTGGTTAGTGCGGTCCTGTAGCGAAAAATAAAATAGGTGTGCATGTGAATGTAGGCATACTCTGAACTGAAGTCTATTCGGGTTGCCACGCCGGGATTTTCACGTAAATCCCACCTAAACTCGTAACGGTAAGTAAAGAGGGATCCTATGGGTGGTTGGGGATGAGATTTAGATCGCCTAAAGTCACACCATAACCCTTATAGGTAGTAAGAGGGATGCCCATTTCACACTTCTATTGTATATCGGATTAAACATCTCCTCCGATCGTGACTGTAAGGTTTTCTTATACGGTATAGCAAAAGTTTACTTGGATTTAAATAGAACTATACTGATGGTGAACTTTGATAAGGATTCTTTTTTTCGCTAAGGGATTTTTATATATGCGCCGACTCAAGATTAAGATCTTGCACAGAGTTCATTTCTTTTAATCAGTTTTAAATTAATTTAATTTAGTAATAATAATAATGCGTTTAACGTCCGTTCCTCAACTTTATGTCATAACAAACGCCATTACTATTTTCCATCTATCACACTTTCCGTTATTTTCTTCATTTTTAAACTTCCACTTAATTAATGGCAATGGGCGAATGAAGGAATTTTAAGACATTAGGATAAGGTAGGCAAATTTTGAGCACAGGAGTTTGGCAGGTAATCGGACATGCCCTCGAATAAAGAACCATCTCGATATTTATTTGGAATTATTGAGGGAAACCATTGGAAAACCTCAGAAAGATGGCCGGTACAGGAATTACCGTTTCTCGGCGAGAGGCAACAGGAAAAAGTCCCAGCCACATCTGCCCCCGCCGGGATTCGAACCCGGTACCTCCCGAATGCGAGAGTAGTGCTCTCACCACTACGCCACCTTGGTCGGTTAATTTAATTGAGTATTAAGCCTGTTTTAAAACAAAACAAAACTCGATGACGATGATTAAAAATAAGCATATATAATTATATTTCATAAGTCAAATTAGTTTTATCGAAAAGATACAAAAAAAGATTCAAAGATTCAATTTTTTTTAAGTTTTTTATTTTTTAGTGAAAAAAATTTTTTTTTCTAAAAAGTTGCTTACCCGATTTTGCTAAAATTTATTTTTTTATTTATATAGATAGATTGCTAATATTATAAAAGCATAAGATGCAGGATTTGAACATATTATGTTTTGTCTTCCATCTGTCTATTTACCTACTTAAAAATTAATTAGCCTAATCAGGGGGATTGTATGCTGAATTTCTTTCTTGTAGGATGGTGTCTAAAAATTTGTCCAACTATATTTTACATATGAGTACATATGTGAAGTTAATACTGTTAGCCCCATAGTATTTTATTTCAAAGACTTAAATCTAGCAATTTGTCTTGTTTTAATATTTTTAAAGACGATCCCTAATGGATTGTACCCATTTACAAATCGTGCCATCTATTCATTTTATAACTCCCGCAACTGTTTCATTCCCCTTCAACACTCACCCTTTCATTGTCTATGTGTTCGTGGCACCGCAAAATAAAAGAGTTTATGTAGAATTTTTATTATTTCTTTACAGTTTCGAAAAGATTTTTTAATTTTTTTAAAATTATTTTCTTTCGTTGTTTATTGTAATTTATTGCATTCAACAAGATAAAATTTAAAATAACTACGTCACGTCTCATTTCTCTTTCCTGACCCATCAAAAAACCTGGATCATCAATTATCTATAACCTATATTTATTAAGACCATTTCGATAAAGCTAACGAGTCAGGTAAGGCGATGCTGCAGCATCTAGTCAAAATAATCATGTTGTTACAATATCACATAAGACATTGAAGTAACAGGATGCCTGGAGCCCGATAATCTGGAAGTTACTCACATCCCTTCATCAACTTGAAAAGACCTGATTGCATTGCCTAGGGGCCCGGACAGGGTTAATCCGGCCCTGTGTATGAATACGTGTCATCTTTGCATTAACTAAAAATAAACTGTGCTTTGTAAATTATAGAATTCGTTGGTTTTGATAAACAAACAAAAACGGTGACACCGTTTTGAATTTATTTAGAAAAAGTGTACATTGGCGTATCAATTCAATTCTAATACAGAATCATACTTTTTTTTAACAGGGTGTACAAATCAAATAGACGAACAAA
The DNA here is from genome assembly GCA_963575645.1 of Xanthostigma xanthostigma. Classification (NCBI taxonomy): domain Eukaryota; kingdom Metazoa; phylum Arthropoda; class Insecta; order Raphidioptera; family Raphidiidae; genus Xanthostigma; species Xanthostigma xanthostigma. The sequence continues at coordinate 1,333,849 of OY754469.1, read as the reverse complement.
TATTTCAAGTTACTTTTTGACGTGATAACGTCTTATAAATTGATGAATCACCAATCTTATAAATTGATAAAACACCGGCTGCATGCTCGAAAAAGTGTAACGTTCCTAAAATCCTAACGTTCGTAACGCGTAACGTTCCGCCTGACCCTGTGCGTGCTTTTTGCTAATTTCTCGCTCAATTTAAATCAGATCGGTTTGAAACCAGTCTTAAACGAAAGAGGAGAACATTTTACATAGATTTCGTATAACAGAATTTGCCTAAACAGTTTTTTTATATATAAATATAATTATTATATTTTTTTATAGAAAAATAGCTGTATAAATGCAATGTTGTCTAATGCTTGGCGCGACGCGGTCGGTCGTCTTTGTTTGCCGTACATGGAAATTAGAAGATAACGTATGTCTTGTCTTAACATGAAAACGGCTGCATTTCTAATGTTTAATTCAATTTTTTGACATTCGTATTTTGTGAAATGCAACGCCTTCTAAGTTAAGTATTGGAATAACTAATTATTACTAGAACATAATACTTTGACAGTTGCAAACGTCACTTTTGACATTTCTTATCATTCCGACACCAAGGATAAGCGGATTGAAACCAAATTTTGGGAGGTTTAGGTTATGTATTACGGAATACGTTATCACGTAAAACTATCGTCCGTAAACCGACTTTACAGACAACCAATTTTTTTTATCAAAACTTAAGAATGAAAGAAGAATGGGCTTTTAAAGTTTTATTAAATTTTATCAAACTTTGAGTTCGGTCCTGGCGTTATGTTATGTCACTATGGAAATATGTTATGTCATTATCAAGTATTCACAAAAATTGTTCGAAGTTGTCCCCGTTTTGTTGGCCACAAAGATGCGTGCGTCGTAGCCATGCTTCTGTACATGCTTGTAGTAGCGATAAAGGCCTTCCGCGAATTATTTGGGATGCATTTCTGATTCGTGCTATCATTCGCGTGTGTTAACCGGGCTTTTGAAATAATTAAATATTTAATTAAACACTGAAAGGCTGTTTCTTACTTTTGAATTTTGATAAAAAAGTTACTTAAAATATTTGTTCGTCTATTTGATTTCTACACGCTGTCAAGAAGAATAACTTAAAAATCACCTGTATACGTAATAGTTTAATTTTAATTAAACTTTAAAAGGCTGTTTCTCTCTTATTTTTGAGTTTTGATAAAAAAGTTATCCTTAAAATATTTGTTCGTCTATTATTAAAAAAGAAAAATCAACTTAAAGCTACCTATATGTTAACCTAATTATTGTACAATATGCTTATTGCATAATATGCCTTACGGCAGAAGTGCTAATGACCTCAGAAGTCGAAGCACATCTTTGTTTTTTGTTTTCCTAAATAAAAAAAAAAAAAAAACTTAAAGCTGTATATTTGATTATTCACAGTATTCGTGTAGCAGAAAAGGCACACGAGCTCGTTGTGCTTGCACACGGAAGATGAAACTTCTAATTTCAATTGATCAGAGATTTTTAGAACGTATCCCTTAGTTCTTCCTTAATGTAAATTATTAATGTCGATAAGTTTTATCATTATTCAAATATGTATGACGATGTAAGCAGACCAGTTGTCTGATGTTATTTTTCAAAAAAATATCGCATACGCCACTTTGGACTGCGACCGGTGATATTATAACACGTGACCAAAATCATTCATCCACGTGTAATGTGCACCGAGTATTGTCATAAAACTTCCCCTAGTAATTTGTATTGAAGCTCAGGTGCAACGTTCGATCCCGCGCTAAACATTGACAGAACTGTACCAACATAAACAAATTAAATACCCAACGACAGTGTATGATGGTTCATTATAAAACCCTACGTGCCCCTTTAATATCAAATAATGTTGCCACTCATTGTTAATTTTCCTTAGCTAATATGCCAGTCACCGACATCTGGAATTTTCAGAAAGAACAATCGTTCAAGATTTTCTTTTAAATTATAACAAAAAAATTGATCGCTCCTGTTATACCAAAAATACAGCTCATAATAATAATAATTTATTGATTCATATAGCTGTATATACAGATATGAACAGTCAAAAATATAACATCAATCAGTTATAAAATTCATTTATACCATAAAAACATTTTTCCAATAAAAATACTTTAAGCGTTTTGATAAACAATTTTAGGTCATTAATTTCACGTAGCTGGGTAGGCAAATTGTTGAACAGAATAGGTCCAGCGCATTTAGGAGATTTAGAATAGGTCAATAGGGTCATCCCACGTAACAAAATTTGATAATTTTGTTCAGGGGCCGCATATGATTATTTTTAAATCTTATAAATGAATAAATTCTATTGTGATTTATAAAAAACATTACGACATCTGGTGAGAGAAATTTAAACCATAATAGTACAAGATCTCGATTTAGCTCTATCTTTATACATCGAGTTTTCTAATGAATTTTGATAATATAATGTATTAATAAACATTCATTTGGTAGACAGTTTTTAATTTTATTTCTGAAATGTAGTTATCGAGTTTTCAGATAAATTTGTTACCAATCGAAAGTAAAATATGTATATAAAATGTCAAAGTTTGGTCGACATTTTGATTCCTGGCATAAAACCCGGTAGACATGCACCTTCGAATTAGTATTTTGCAGTTATAGGCTTTCTATATTGTCCTATTATATGAAAATGTTAATTTTATTGCGAACACGTGGAGCATATTATATGTAGGTAACCATGGCGACGAATAACATAAATAAAATTAAATTAACAACTTCGATCTTTTATTAAAAATATCTGTGCCAAGAAATTGAATGTCAACCAAATCAATTTTTCTTTATTAATACATTATATTATCTAAATTCAAATTTCATTAAAAAACTCGATCGATGAAGAGCCAAATCGAGATCTTATTGTGCATTTTATATGCTGTTAGTATAAAAATGGCAGATTCGACATTACATTTTGCCTAAACTGCGCCCGTATGTCCAATCCCAATAAGAATTCGTACCAAATTGAGGAATAATAATAATGTACAGTTCAGTTTGAAAATTGTGGTCAGTAAAATTGATACGCGGCACATTATTCTAAGAAATAGATATGCTTTATATTGTTTCATTGCTTTGCCGCTCCGTTAAACTTGTTAGTAACTATAAATATTTGACTCTATTTCAAAAGTAAACATACATGTTATAAAAAAAATTCTTAAAATTATACAACTGAATAAACTCCATGGTGATTATATAGTTTTATATACACGTGAGTATAACAAAGAAATATATTTTTTGAAAACTTATTACCAATTCCAATCAAAGATTCAATTAAAACCAAACAGTATTTACATACCGCATTCATTACCTTGTCTCCATTATTCAATACAATGTTTTTTCAACAGAACGTGTCCCAAAGGTAAATGTCCGCAATATACAGTAGTCAAAATAATTTACAAACAAAAAATTGATTATATTTATTCATTTATTTCAGTGATAATGCCTAAAAGAATATTTATGTTATCTATATTCATAACTAACGGCCGAATTTATAGATTGCCACCGTTTTTTCGTCGACTTACGTTGCAAAATTGGTCTCCACGAAAAGCGCTTTTAATTTAATGCGATAATATAATAATCTATGCCCATCCTGAAGGTTCATTCTAAATAGTGGTGAAAGAATTTTTTAAATAGGTGCAGTGGTTCCGGAGATTACCCTCTACATACATATAAACAGCGTCCGTCTGGCCTCAGGGAAAACCGGGGTCGGTCCGGATTTTTTTCTTCTTAGTTACACGGTCTTGTAGAGACGTTTGACAATTTTCCCGGTAATTTTTTAGGTCCTAAACCGACCTTGGACAGAAAGTCACACTCCCTTGATAAGATTGGTATAGATTTTGTCCAGGGGTACGGTAAGCTTGATTGAAATCTAGGAGCATTTATTAAGGATAAAAAAATATTAATTTAACTTTTGCAAAATTTGATTATCCACATTATTACAATAAATAATCACAAATGCAATCTTTTTTTTTAAGACAGAACATACGCAATCTTTAAATGTACATAACACACTGTGTAAGAGAAAAGGATAGCCGATCCACGTGCGCGATGTATTAGCAAAATCGAATTTATATACAGTGTTTATTTCTGTTTTTTCTTGTTATACGAAATTTATGTAAAATGTTTTCCTCTTTCGTTTAAGACAGATTTTGAACCAATCTGATTTAAATTAAACGAATTATAAGAGAAAAACTTTATTGTTTTCAATTTGCTCCCCTCTGGGACCAAAATTCAAAAAATCCGACTCCGTTAGAATCTGTCCCATGTGCTATATTATAAGTGTGCCAAATTTCAACTTTCTATTTCTACGAAAAGACATACAATAGGTAATTGGATTATATTTTCGTTACAGATTTTCTTTACGCCTTTTCTTTACGCCTTTTCTTTACGCCTTTTCTTTACGCTTTTTTCTTACTTTTTTTCCAGCCCTCTCCATTCGTATCTATAACGTCCCATAAGGAACTTCGTTCCAAAAATTGCAGAGTGCTATTAAATTAGAGGATGGAAATCTATACTAATTTATAAAGCTGAAGAGTTTGTTTGTTTGTTTGAACGCGCTAATCTCAGAAACTACTGGTTTAAATTGAAAAAAAAAAATTCTTGGGTAGCTCATATTTTATCGAGGAAGGCTATAGGCTATATAATATCACGCTACGACCATTAGGAGCGGAGCATTAATGAAAAATGTTGCAAAATCTATCTCAAAAATAAGCTTCTATTCAGGTGAAATGCACTAACTAAATATACTCATATTAGCGTTGTCAGTACACGACTCCGGCTGGCTCAATCGATAGAGCATGCGACTGTCAATATCAGGGTCGTGGGTTCGAGCCCCACGTTGGGCGAATATATTTTTATTTTCTACATTGCTTTCTTCTAAAGCTTACATTTAAATTTGTTTTAATTTTATTTAATTAATAAAAAAATTTATTGGTTAAAAAAAGTATAAATACTGCTTTTTATCGACAAAAACTTTTGAACGGTAACTCCGATCATCATGAAATTTGGACACAACATTCATCTCGGTAAACTAAGATGAATGTGTGTACTCATGTTCCTCCCTTCCCCATTCGTTCTTTTACACCCGGGTGAAACCGGACGGGACCGCTAGTTGTAGATAAGAACGCCTGTGCAAAATTTCATGTTTCTAGACTGGCTGTGCGTTATCTGTCAGTCAGTCAGTGTTAGAGTTTTATTAAGTAGATTTTGAAAATTTCCATTTTAAAAGCATGAATAATTTTCATCGCCAGGCGTCATACAGCACTCAACTTGTTTTGAACATTTTATTGATTTACATCAGACTGGATGTGCTTCAATATAATTTACATACAGGTAAAGATGTATCACGTATTGTTCTGTTAGATATGCACATAATATCTAAAAATATGCATGTATTATATTTGTAAAAGTACAGTATTGTTTACTCAAATGTAAATCCGTTATGACAACTGCGGTGGTATTGTTGTTTCGAAGAAAAATTTAAACCATAAATATGCTACCTTTGTAACAATTACATATTTGAAATCTTTGATTAACGTCTGAATAGAACTCTTCAAGTAAATAAAATTGTCGACCAATTTTTCTCAGACCATACGATATATTGACAAAAAATAATAAAAATACAAATCAATATAACAAAAAGATTGACACGATTTTAGAGCTCAGTACATCCTATGGAAAAACGGAATCGTTATATATAGATAGATAGTAATTTAGGATCTCTCTCGTGTCTGTCTGTCCGTCTATCTGTCACAGCTTCTTTTCTCCGAATATACTAGACGAAAAAAGTTGAAATTTAGGACATATAAGTAGGTATAGAAAAGGGCTGGTTATGAGAAACACAAATATATACATTTTTTATGATTTTAAAATGCATCGTTTTTAAAGATATTAAAGGACTAGATATAACCTTACTAAAAATATTAAAAATAAATATAGTTTAAATAAAAAACACGTTTTATATCGAACTAAAAAGTAAAAAATATTTTTTTAAAATAAGCTTAAAACAATAATGAATAAAAAATACTAGTATTATTGTGAAAAAAGCGTGGGGCGCTTTGTTCCACATTTTCGTACATCGAGCGCCCCACGCTTTTTTCACAATAATACTAATATTTTTTATTCATTATTGTTTTATGCTTAAAAAAAATATTTTTTACTTTTGACGTGATAACGTCTTATAAATTGATGAATCACCAATCTTATAAATTGATAAAACACCGGCTGCATGCACGAAAAAGTGTAACGTTCCTAACGTTCGTAACGCGTAACGTTCCGCCTGACCCTGTGCGTGCTTTTCTCGAAAACGGCCCTAACGATTTGGATGAAATTTACTGAAAAGGGATTTTGGGGGGCAAAAAATCGTTTTAGCTAGGTCTCATCTCTCGAAAAAATCGTTTTCTTACAAATTTTATCATTATAAAAATCAATTTTTTGACGTATGAAAATACTTAAATATTGTAAGTAGGTTTTGGAATTTTATATTATAAACAGTGAAACAATTGTTTTATAAATATTATGACAGCTAATCTTTGAGACTTAAAATAAATACGAAAGAAAGAAAGTTAAAAAAAAAACAATTATATTATATGGTGAGTAATTTAAATAAATAAAATTAACCTAAATTTGAAGCGAAAGATGCAATATCATAGATTCGAATTATTATAATTATTATATAAATTTAGGTAATGTATTACGGAATACGTTATCACGTAAAACTATCGTCCGTAAACCGACTTTACAGACTGAGACAACCAATTTTTTATTTCGATATAAAGCGTGTTTTTTAGTTTTTTTTAAACTATATTTATTTTTATTAAGGTTAAAAGCTTACAATAATGAAACAAAATTTAGCGTGTTCGATAAACATTAAAAATCTCTCTTTTGAACAAAATCATGCATTTGAATTGTTAGTTTATTGGAAATAAACGTTTAAAACAAAATAAAAACAAACAAACATTAAAACCATGATCAAATCCATAATACATTCACATAGATGAAACTGATCCATTATAGAAAACTACTCGGTCTGACATTATATGAAAAATTGCTTATTGACATGGCATGAATAAAACGCAATCTGACATCCATTTCTTCCGTGCGGTTATTTTCATCTCACAGTAAAACAACCGCGCGCTGTGTTATCTATTTATGTATATCAAACAAAAAAGACAGGAGTCCAAGCTGGTTGATATACTCATCCATAAAAAATATCTGAAAAGTATTAATAGGTCATATGCATGAGATTCCAAATTGGTTTAAATTTTTATTTCGAAATATATTTTAGTTCCTGATTCTATCGTAATGGATATTTTATTAATCTAATAACTGAAAAACACTACAAATAATAAAAAAGAAATGTAGAAAATATGCGCTATTTTCGAATTTTCAAAACGCAGCGTGACGTCAGAGTATATATCAACAACAGTTTCCATGACGACTGTGTCGTCTCACAGTAAGATTATGTCAGTATTCAGAGAAAACAACAAATAAACTTCATTTAGAACATTAACAATTTGACATCAAGGTTGACATGCATCATATATCATGACGTCACATAAGCCCGCCAACATGGCCGATTGTTTAAACTGTCTAATTTTGAATGTGAAATTTAATATTTTTTTTATGATAATATTACATTTTTAAATGATTACCAATTTTTTTCCGTATTATGGTTGACTAAATAATCTATTAAAAATATAAAAAAAATACATGCATATGACCTATTGTAGTATAAGCTATCATAAAAGAAATGGTTCTTCTCTTAATTCTTGTGGATATATGTAGATATCAAAATATTTTAATTATTCCTTACACAAGATAGTTTGAAAAAAAAAATTTATTTAAAATAATTCATATGTTTCAACAAACCCAGTTATGTCATCATCAGGTGTAAAAATGAATATTTAAAAAAATTGTCGATATATGTTAGAAAATTACAGAATGTTAACAGCACACTAAAAATTATAAGTGTATTTTAAAAAGAACAAAAAACAAACCAAGTTAAAATAAGAATTATGGTCCTAAATCAATTGTAAAAACTTTTTTTTTGAATTTTCCCAATTGTTTTAGGACCATCATTCTTATTTTAACTTGGTTTGTTTTTTGTTCTTTTTAAAATACACTTATAATTTTTAATGTGCTAACATTCTATAATTTTTTAACATATATATCGACAATTTTTTTAATATTCATAGAACCACCCCTCGTTAGACAACACATAGACCCGTCCGAATCGGGCCTCGTTTGAAATGAAGCAACTATCTTCTCTAATCGACACAACTCTAGATATTGCTCAAACAGAAACATTTATCATCGGATGTCAAAATTTCTGGCTTGCAGTCTGCGAGTTGTCGATGTCCGTGTACAAGGGAATATCGCGTCGCACGCGCCTATAGCGAGCGCGCGACGGTGGAGAGAGGTGAAATCGCGGTGAAGAAACCCTTTTGGACACATCTAATCAACTAGAAAGCTCTTATATATGCAGGATACGTCAGAGATATTATACTGTATAAACAGTATAAACACATGGTACCTGATTCACGTTGTTGTTGTTATTAACTTTAGCTACGTGGGCTGAGAGGGGCTGCAGACATCGCACGAAAGTACGTACGCTAATTACAGTTAGCGAAATACAGCTTCGTACGCGCTGTAACGAGACGCCACTGGATGCGGCAGCGGTGTATTGTTGTCAGAGCCGCGTAGACAACAATACTAGCATTGTTGTCGGAAGCGCACAAACAACAATGCGCGTATTGTTAGACTCATTGTCGTCGGAATCTTGTAGAATGTCGTAGAATGTTCCAGAACGCGTAGCGAGTCAGGCGGGGCAGTCAATTTTAGTGATATAACTAAATATAGTGACATAAATAACCATTACAAAATAAATAGAGGACCGTGATATAAATATTGTGTACATTGTAGTTTGGTGTTATTATATAGTTGTTTTAGAATTCGTTTGTTTTTCGTTATTTATTTTATTACTAGCGGTCCCGCCCGGTTTCACCCGGGTGCAAAAGAATGAATGGGGAAGGAAGGGACATGAGTACACACATTCATCTTAGTTTACCGAGATGAATGTTGTGTCCAAATTTCATGATAATCGGAGTTACCGTTCAAAAGTTTTTGTCGATAAAAAGCAGTAATTAAAATTTTTTTAATTAATATTTTTTTTAAATGAATTAAATAAAATTAAAATAAATTTAAATGTAAACCTTAGAAGAAAGAAATGTAAAAAATAAAAAAAAAAAAAATAAAAATATATTCACCCAACGTGGGGCTCGAACCCACGACCCTGATATTGACAGTCGCATGCGCTACCGATTGATCTACTTGAGGTTGTGTTCTTTCATCACTAATATGAGTATATCTAGTTAGTGCATTTCACATGAATAGAAGCTTATTTTTGAGATACTTTTTGCAACATTTTTCATTAAAGCTCCGCTCCTAATGGTCGTAGCGTAATATTATATAGCCTATAGCCTTCCTCGGTAAATGAGCTATCAAACAAAAAAAAAATTTATTCAATTTGAACCAGTAGTTCAAACAAACAAACAAACAAACAAACAAACTCTTCAGCTTTATATATTAGTATAGATTTCATTTTTGTATTATAAAGAAGTACTTTTTAATTTGTTATTTTGTTAATGTTGCTTTTTGTAAATAAATATTTTAACTACCAACAAAAAACAGTTTTGTTACAATACCTTACCGTTGTAGTATATGTAAACCAGACCGTCTAAACAGGTATGCGGGTGTACCTTACGAATCTTAATATCGTTTGAGATAATATTATGCACAGCATAAAAAATCTCGAAAATTTTACGAATGTAAAATTTCTTACTGGAATTAGTTTTTCACCTGTTATTTTTAAACGTGTTACTCCCAATTGGTGGGGTTTATAAGAAAAAGTAGCTGTATTTACCTGGCGTTCTCGGAAATGACAGCTCGGTGCTATGTTGGTTTATGCTCAGTTTGTTTTAAATCTCGAGTTGAAAAAAAATGACATTCTTTATTCTGAAAGTCGTATCAGAAACCGAACATAAATAGGTGTCTCATGGGGAGTTTCCTTCTCACTCCAGTTGAAAGGTTTATATATCTATACTAATATTATAAAGATGTAAAGTTTGTAAGGTAATCTCCGAAACTACTCATTCGATTTTAAAATTGTTTGCACCAGTATTTAGAATGGACCTTCAGGATGGACATTAAACTATATATTATAGCGTTAAAATAAAAGCGCTTTTCGTGGAGACCAATTTTGCAACGACAGTCGACGAAAAAACGGCATGGCACTCGATAAATTTGGGCGAGACCGGATCGGGTCGCTAGTTATGAATAATTGTATTGATTAGTTTAAGCTCTGCCTTTATTTTTTCCCATTATAAAAATTCTTTTCAATGGACAGCGTAATTAAATATCAAATATAAACATTTCATTGTGCTTGGGGCTTATTGCTTATATCTGAGATGTATAGGCATGCCAAACAAAACAAAGAAATACTATGTGTGTAGGGAGAAATATCGAGTCAAGTGTTGACCGCAGTCATGGATTCACGCAAAGCTGGTAAAAGTGTATATGTCACCGGGATATTGTCAAATCCGTGATATTGTAATTTCACTAGTGAAATTACAATATCACGATTGACAAAGAGTCGTGATATTGTAATTTCACTAAGAGAAATTATAATATCACGGGTTTGACAATATCCCGGTGACATATACATTCTGATTATGTATAACTTACACATTTTCATGATGTAATCTATTTTTCTTGTGCGAATATTTATTTTAATTTTATGTTAACTTTACTAATTATACTTAAAAAGTAATTAAACGTCCTATAGTGACTGCCGTAAAAAATATTTTTTTTTGACCTGTGATCCATTTCAATGGACATTGGATTTTCCAAAATTCTGTAAATGTTAAATTTAGTTTTTTACTGAATATACCTTAGTTACACTCTAAATAAGCCCAACACCCTAAAAATATTTTTAGTTTCAAAAATATAAAATTCAGGTTCGAAGGCGTTAAGGTAGTGAAGTCTTACCTCAAATTCTCTTAGACGGAGAAATAAGATGAAAAAGATGAGATTAAACATTTATAAAGATTGAAACGTGTCTAAAACCTTATATTTTGACAGGTGTGTACGTTTTTGACATTTACAATGCAAAAGAGAAAAAGCTTCGGTGATAAATATGTACATTTGGCGTGTATTCATGTCTATATATTATAGTGTGTACAAAGTGGCTCATAAAACGCAGAAACACCTCTGACTTCATAAATCGAGACACCCATAAAGAACTTATTGTCATCAAAAACTAGCGTCTCTAGAGCGTAATTAAGATGAATTTGACCATTTAACACGTAATAACTTGTGAGTCAGGAACTGCACGGTATATACATCGGGGGTATATGATGATGACGTGTCATGTGCTGCTTCGGAATGCAGAACAGCGCCTGAACGCAAGAAAGTCTGCCACACAGAACACACGAGCCTTGCGATATGCCAGCGGTCGTTAAGCGCGGGTAACACTAGGCTGGTTGCCAGTCGCGAGCTGTGGAAGCCACTACTGTCAGCCATCAATCAGCTTGGTATTTATCAGCGGCTGGTGAAATTGGACTTGTTCTATTTTGGTAGCCGGGCAGCGGCGACTAGCAGGTCACATGACTCACTCGAACCCGCTACCACCAGCGAGCAGCGCAGTCTGATCGAAGCAGTGCATCATATAGGCGAGTAAACCATCACGTACCACGTGGTTTATGTTCGATGATGTAGTGACCGGACTGGCAGCCACTACTCGCGGTAGACTAGCGAGTAGCAGCCGTAGTGTGACCGGGCTGCCCGCCGCTGCTTACTGGTGCTACTGTCCGCCGCTGATCAGCAGCCTAGTGTGACCCGCGCTTTAGACGTTAGCATTGATTGTGTAAATATTTCCTAACATTAAATGTTGGTTGAATATGGAAAATGTAATTAATTCTAAAATTATGAAGTGCTTAGGATTTTGGAGGATTTATTTATCCACTGTTTTGAGTAGCATAATGTGTTTGTTTAATGTATATTAAAATCTGGGGTACAAAATAGTAACGTTTACGGTAGGCGAACAAAGTATAGAATAGAAATCAGTGCACCTGTCAGCGGTAAGTTTGACAGACACGCGTCTCACGAAGAGAATGAATGTGTTTCGATCGAACATCACAGCGGGGTGGTTAATACCTCAGAGGTGCAAGGTGGAAGGTGGCAGGCCGCTAGAGCAGCCCGGATTTATGTGACCACAATGCAAAGTTAGTTACGGTAGATTTTTCATTGAGTTTTATCATCATCATATAAGTATATTAATACGCTAAGGTTAAAGATGTTTGCCTACCTTTTTAGAAAAAACCTCACAATTTCTCCACATAAATTATATATCATTTTACAGATAATTGCTTGCTTTAGTGACATCGACAACTAAAAAATGTATTATTGCTTTTGTTGTTGTAAATTAATTAAAATACAGCAACGCTGAACAATGTCTGCCATCTGACGGCTTTAATTTTGAAACAACGTCAACACTTCGATCTGTCATCTGACCTTCATATTGTAATACAACAGACACAATACTGAATACTGCCATCTGACGACTGTAAAAAAGTTACTTGAAATATTTGTTCGTCTATTTGATTTCTATACGCTGTTAAAAAAAAGAATCAACTTAAAAAATTCTGTATAATTTACTATTTTTCTATAAATATCAGATTTTCACTCAATTATTAAAATTTTCGACATTAAAATTTTGAATAAGATTTTTTGTAATCATAGGCCCCGCGCATTTAATTTTCAAGATTTTTGAAAGTACAATTTCAAAAAGGTCTCTTCTTATTATAGGCTGCGTTCAATTTTCATGCGGTTGGACAGTGATGACTTGTGCGGAATCCGGAACGTTACTAAAAAAATTCGCCCTAATCCACTTTTAACTGTAGCCACAGATTTGTGGTCTCGCTCGCTCTTTACTTGCTAGTCCTTCTACTACGCCCAGAACACTTTGAATACATAAAAAATATGTCATACATTGACAGTTGAGTAACGATGTTATATTTCTCTTCTGCGTATCCCACACATATGTGGGTATATGAGAGATACAGAACTGTTTTTGTTTGAATTGAGGAGTTCTGAGATGAACGGGTGTGAAATAAATAGCAAAATATGGATAAACGATACGGGATATTTTTCAAGAACATTTAGATAGACGTAAAATCATATATATTAATACGTTAAGGTTAAGATGTTTGACTCCCTTTTTTGAAAAAAACCACACAATTTCTCCACATAAATTATATATCATTTTACAGATAATTGCTTGCTCTACTGACGTCGACAACTAAAAAATTTATTATTGCTTTTGTTTTTGTAAATTAATTACCTAACAGCAACGCTGAACAACGTCTGCCATCTGACGGCTTTAATTTTGGAAAAACGTCAACACTTCGATCTGTCATCTGACCTTCATATTGTAAATACTACATACTGCCATTTGACGGCTTTAATTTTGAAACAGCGAGCAACGCTGAACAACGTCACAGCAATGCTGCATGATGCCATCTGACGGCTTAGCTCAACGCTTTTGCTACTTGCGCCTCTATATGACAATTTTAGTAAAATATTTCTTCAATCTGTCATCTTAACTGTAATGTAATGTAATACAATAAAAAGAAGAACGTTATAGGCAGTGTGCAAAATTAGAAACGAATTGAATACCTGCAATCATATTTAAAAAATAATTTTGTAAAGTGATAATTATTATACTTATTTAGTGCGAATAATTCGCACAGGTCACTCTAGTCTTCTAAAATATAGAGTAGCTCTTCGAAAAATAAAAATCTAGGTAGGTACGTACTTGTTTCGTATTTTCATAGCTAAATGATTTCATAATATATTATTTTTTATAATTTTTATATATATTTATTATACAATAGATCCCTACAATTCAATATAATATTTATTTGAGGTTTCCTACCCAACTTGGCAATGCCAGTTCTAGGGTAGAGATTCTTATGAGCAAATTTATTATTGTGCTGTCTGGTAAGAAATGAAAAAATTATAATAATAATAGTAAATCAAACATTTTATGGATGTTATAATGTGCAGAATGTTAATAGCCAGTCAATTAGTCCAGTCAGATTAGTTGAGGATGTTGTACTATATAATTTTTGATTCCTGGTCATGGAACAGCCAGTTGAACATTTTTTTATTGAATAATTCGTCCCATTGTTTGTGTCTAAATCCCGATTTGGTAAAATTATTATCTGATAACGCTCCCATCTGACTCAAGTTTTATGCAAACTTTTTTTTAAGGGGCATAAAAGAAAATTATTCCATAATGAAAAAAAGAAATTAAATTGAGAGATTAAAATAATTATATTTTATATTACTTGTTATTAAAAACTGGGTTATTTTATTTGAATTGCATTTTTTATGAAAAATTTTTAACCGTCTAAAGCGACACGAATTTGCGAGTAATGTTTGAGAGTAGTCAGTCTTGCCTCGCGGGGTTGCACAACCCGTACCCGTTCTTCCGCCATGAAATTCCATCTACTCAATTAATGTGGGCAATTTATTTCGAATTTTTATCAAATGAAAATATAGTCTATATAGTGTAGCTTTTTATTTGTGAAATAATATTTTATAGTAGTTCCAGAGATTATTCTTCTAATGAAAACTAACAAAAACTCTTTATATAATATAGTACTGGGGGCCCGGTCCGGCTTCACTCGAATTTATAGATTGCCACCGTTTTTTCGTCGACTTACGTTGCAAAATTGGTATCCACGAAAAGCGCTTAACATTAAAACGGATATAGTAAGTTATCCTTAAAAGATAGATATAATGCCATCGCGGACTTTTATGTAGACCTATAAAAGAGGAACAATTCCACCATACATTGTTTTGGTGTATCTCAAAGGGATTAGGCAGCGTTTTCGATGAAAGTTCGGCTTGATTTTTTCCGACGTCTTCAATAATCATCGTCATATTTCAACCAATTTACAAAAAACATTAATGAATTATACACATAAACCTTTCTCTTGAATCACTCCGTTCATTGGTGAAAAACGTGTGAAAATCCGCTCGGTAATTTTTGAGTTTATCGCGTTCAGACAGGCGCGGCGGGGGGACTTTGTTTTATATACCTATATTATAGGACAGATATATTTCTGTATTTATACGGACATAGCATTGTTCTGTACCAAACTATCTTTGTGTTTATACACACGAGAAAACGACAGAAAACTCTTTGGATTTGAAAAATGACAAAATATATTTGAAACGTACAAGCATAATATTTTTGAGTAAATTCATATTTTCTTTTTTTTTTTGAATGCGTATACCAAACATCTGTCATTTGAGTACTAATTTCTTGTACGATAAAAAGACCCCGTAGATAATAAAGGTCGCAGATATTGAGCATCAATATTTCCGCTGATATTTTAAAAACATTTTATCACTAGCATTCCGATTTTATGTACTTTTTTTTTGTATAGTTTGCAGTATTTTTATATAAATCTGTTTGATACATAAACTTTGCCCCTTTAATATTTGTATTTATATTGTGTCTTTCGAAACTAATGACCCATCATGATGAAAAAATAAATGTGCATAATCAGAGACAGGTTTTGGCCAAAAATTTATATGACTTTTAAAAGCAAAGTTACGAATCTTCAAAGATCAGTGTGAAGCCGCTTAACTTATGTTGAAATTTTCTCCAATGAACTGGCTGAAAATCTATATTTACGAATGTAATTTATTTTCAATTGAGATCCACATTTAGTTAAAATTCAAACAAACAAACTCTTCAGCTTTATAATGTTGCGCATTTCCCCCCCAGTGATGCGCCTATGGAAGTTTCTAGAAAAGTCTATACAATACTCGAAGGTCAGCCAACAACAATGGATGCAGGTAACGGGCGCCCGACCTTGGAGACCCACACGCATGTAAAGGAAAGGAACTCGAATCGTCCCGAACATTCTAGAAAATGGACCGAGAAACTATATAAGGCAAAACAGAGTGAGCAAGTCGGTCAGTCAGTTATTGGAGCTGTTCGTTGTGTTGACACAGTGCTCTGGCATTACGACATAAATTCAGTTAATCTGTGGAAATAAATTAACGCTAGTGAGTGCAAATATAAATCCGGTTTTAAACAAATGACTTATAGTGAATAGACAAGTGTGCTGATAAACTTTGTGTTGTGTGTGTTGTAAATATTTCTTTGTACATAATTTAGTGACTCTTTATTCTCTGTTACTTAGTCTTTTATTTTATAAATTAAAACTATTAGATTTGTTAACGTTATTATTCGTTTTAGTTAAAGAAGTACGCTTTTTTTGTTAAACAATTATTCTTGTAAATAAATAATTTCCGCCACGGACTACAGCAGTTTTTTGTTACAATATATTAGTAGTGTAGATGTAAGCAAAATGCCGCTGTTACTTAAAACCTCGTTGTTATATAGCTAACGGGCTATTGAAAATAGTCGATTAATGTAAACAAGAAAATTTTCACTAAACAGTATCAAATTAACCAATTTCCATAACACTTAACGTTTTTGTGTCAGGTCTCAAAGTGGATCGTAGCTGCCTGTGTGCGTTCGTGTTGGTGTGTGTGTGTGTGTACAGGAAACCGCTTACAGCGCTGCGGTCGTCTCGTGACACATTATTCATCTGAAAGCTAATAGCTGAAGCGCTCGTAAAGTTTCGAACTCTTTGGTTGAGCATTGCTTTTTAACTTGTTCGATATGGACAAACACCGGTTAATGTGATTCAGCAGAGACCGTCTTTATCGGTGAATAAACAGTTAACGCACGATCCTTGGAATTCACAAGATAATACTTAAAAAGTAGAAAAGTAAAAATAATGTAGATATCCCAGAAAAATTATTATACAGTTCGTTCACCGAAATAACTCGTGTATCCTACTAGATACAAAATAAAGTTTAAATAGTTTTTTGCTCAACTTGAGATTTACTATCGGAAACTGCTGAAGTGTAGTGTTTTGTACTGAAATATTTGAGAAAAACGTTGTCAATGTATTAATTAAATACACACTAATAATAATAAGAAAAAAATTTGGTTGTCTGTAAAAAGTCGGTTTACGGACGATAGTTTTACGTGATAACGTATTCCGTAATACATAACCTAAATTTTAGTAGCTGTCAAACTTGGGCCGAAGCCTACTGCGCTCTCGCTTGCAGGCACAGGGTCAGGCGGAACGTTAGGAACGTTACACTTTTTCGTGCGTGCAGCTGGTGTTTCATCAATTTATAAGACGTTATCACGTCAAAAAAAATGGATGAAACGCAATATCGGTGAAATGTGTTTTATTAGAATTCTATTAAAGAACAGACACTCAAAATTTAAGTTGTTAGTGCAACTATGTTATGAAATTGAGCTAACTTTTGAGTTTTTTATTTACTATTTTTTATTGTAAAAAAACTTATAGTCAACATAAATTTCTTGCCATGGTTTTGTCTTATGTACCTCAACTTATGTTAATTGCTATGGTTAGTAATTAATGTTGATTTTCATGATTATTGTTTTGAATTTTTTTTGAAAAAGTCTAAATCTATAGACTAACCGTGGTACACTAAATAAATCTAATATTTTTGTCCACAATCCTGCGATTTTTCTTGTTATTATATATCACGATGGACACGATATCTATAATATATACGTTTTTCTCGAATATTTTCTTATATAACATTATGAATATTTTATATAAATTCATAGAGAAAGAAATCGGGATTTCGAAAATGTAAAATAATGTATGCACTACCATTTGAAAAAAATGATTGTACACTTTCGGTTGAGTTTGAAGTACAAAAAATATACCTCATCAGTTTCTGATAGTAAATCTCGAGTTGAACAAAAAACGAAACTTTTTTTGTATCTATATAAACGAATTATTCACTGTTACCACTTTCGGTGAACACACTGTGTATGGTAAAAATCAACTTCAGACTAATATTGAAGTATTTTTTAAGAAATAGTGTACAAAATTATAGTTATTTTTATATTTTGACAGCGTTGTGGTTTTTAATAATAAAGAATTCATTTTCTTTAATTTTTTGTTCTTTTTTTTCCCTTTTGTTCCTTTTTCCTTTGATCCTTTCCCTGTGCGCTAATAACCACAGTAGTTGATGCACACATTTTTATTTTTATTTCAACCTTAATTATATATATTTAATAATTTATTTGTTTATTTTTTCTTGTATTATTTTCTAAATAAAAAAAAAAAAGAATTCATAGAAAATAATTTTATACTTGCGTTAAAATCCATTGTAATCGTTTAAAATTTGAGTTCTCTGAATCGTGTGTAGAAACTTACCTGTAAAAACATACAAAAAGCATTAATAACAACATATAAAAAATAACAATGTGACAGAAAATTTAAGAGAATGTAACATCACGTCTTAAAAAGCCATGCCGCCACTGGTGTACTCTGGTGGTCATGTAGAAAAACAGAGGCAAGATGGCAGCGAAGCGTATGAACTAGGAAGTAGTGTTCATGTTAAAAAAAAACTAAAATTAATAAATGTATTGAATTAAATAATATTCATGTTACAAACTTACGTTAATAAATATATTAAATTAACTAATATTCATGTTATAAACTTACGTTAATAAATATGTTGAATTAAATAATAATTGTTACAAACTGGCGCCCAACGTGGGGCGCCAGTTTGTAACAATTATTTATTCAACATAATATTTGGCAACGTAAGTTTGTAACATGAATATTAGTTAATTCAACATATTTATTAACGTAAGTTTGTAGCATGAATATTATTTAATTCAATACATTTATAATTTAAGTTTTTTTAACATGGATACTACTTCCTAGTTCATACGCTCCGCTGCCATCTTGCCTCTGTTTCTCCACATGACCACCAGGGTACACCAGTAGCGGCGTGGTTTTTTAAGACGTTAAATTCGATGAAAAAATGATAAATCAAAAATAAGAATTAGTGCTTTAAAAAATGCAGTGATAAATATAATCTTCTCTAATGTCCTCAGTTGTGGAACGTCTATAATCCAGAATCTAAAAATAATCATGTAAAATACAATCTAAAAATATGTCTGTGTTTGTCATATTATGAAAGCCGTGGTGTGTGTAAAAAATATACATTATATAGACTTGATGAAAGGATAAAAGCAATCCCGAACGGGAGTTCAGACATATTAAAGCTGTCAACGTGACAGTTTTCAATGAAATATAATCAGGACCGTAACGGTTATCAAATTGATTGATAGATGGCTGATGATTTTTTTAAAGCCTTTGTGTCTACACCGAATAAAAATTATCACTTTTTCAATAGCAATATTCCAAGTTTTAATTGATATCGATGGGTTTGTTTTCTATACAAATTGAAATATAATTCGAGGAAAGATTTATTTAAAATTAAAAACAGAACTATTTTAAGACTTTAAACAACTTAGATGAATTTATTACTTCGTTATAGGTCGAAATTAGAGCTGTAAAAGTAACGTGAAATTGTGTACCCGTATGTATTCGTTACTTAAAGAACCAGTACCCGTTACTTTCGTATCGTTACGTTACTCGTTACTTTTCATACGGCATACAATCGTGTACTAACAGCATCAAGCATGTATCATCGCATCGAGGCGCGTCGCATACGTGATACGGCATGACTTCGTTCGTATAACGTATAACCGCATCAAACGAGTCAAACTGACATGTATACGACAAATCCGAGTAACGAAATGAATTTGTAAGTAACCATTCGTTACTTCGAGTCAGACGATGTACCCGTTACTATGTTGCAAAATTGGTCTCCACGAAAAGCGCTTTTATTTAAACGCGATAATATATAGCCTGTATCCATCCTGAAGGTCCATTCTAAATATTGCTGAAAACATTTTTGAAATCGGATGAGTAGTTTTGGAGATGAAACAAACTCAAAAAATTCGCACTACCTCTTTATAATATTACTGTAGATTTGATTCTCAAAATTTGTACCCATTTATGAGTGTCGTTGAATAGCAAGTAGCGAAAATAAAAACAGTTTAATCGTAAATACGACTTTTGTAGTATATAAAAAAAATTCATAATTTGAAACTTTATTATTTTTCAAAAAATATCTTTTAATGTTCTGCATATTTTTCGCATTTCCATATTTTATTACAAAATAGAATTTTATTAGTAATTTTGGTTCAAATGTACTTTTAATATTTCACAGCGTAAATATTTTCAACTTCTCAGTAGCGCACCTAATTTAAAAGTATAATATTTTTACCATTTCAAGCCACATGGCACTAGTTTAGGCCAAAATTCACGTTTCAAAATTTTATAATATTTTTTTCGTTTTGAGATCCCCTGATCCAAAAAAAACATATTTTTGGAAAAACTCTGTTCGTCTGTTAGTCTATTTGTCTGTTAGTCTGCGCAAAGGAGATATATGCTATAACGGTGCGTCGGTGCTTTTTTTATATAATAATGGTATACTTTTCATAACGGCTCATTATTCTATTTATTTTTTCAAGAAAGTTTCGTTAATAAAATTGTTTTCTAAACTTTATAGTTTCGGAAATATTTTGAAAATAAAAAAAATCAGCTGTTTTGTTTTGTAGATCTGTCAGAAATATACTAGTTAAGCATGCTTTGATTATTTTTTCCATGACGTGGAAATACAACCTTAGCAAAATGAGTAGACGTTTTCAACTCTATACTTGTGCATATTTATAGGTTGATTACCCCTAAAAACGAATGGACTTGGTGATGCAAAATGTCTTTATCGTTTGCACTGATTAAACCACATCTATACTAATATATAAAGCTGAAGAGCTTGTTTGTTTGTTTGTTTGAACGCGCTAATCTCAGGAACTACTGGTTCAAATTGAAAAAAAAATTTTTTGTTGGATACATTAAAATTTATTTTAATTTTATTTAATTAATTAAAAAAATTATTAGTTAAAAAAAGTATAAATACTGCTTTTTATCGACAAAAAATTTTGAACGGTAACTCCGATCATCATGAAATTTGGACACAACATTCATCTCGGTAAACTAATATGAATGTGTGTACTCATGTTTCTCTCTTCCCCATTTGTTCTTTTACACCCGGGTGAAACCGGACGGGACCGCTAGTATAAAATATGTCACTGCCATGCCTACATCAGCTTCCAAAAAGTTCACTAGCTCTCGGTCTATTAGTGATTACAAAAAGTGCTTATAAATTTTGTAATCACTGTGGTTACGTAATAACGCAGTGATTAGAATACAAATAGGACTTAATATATCTAATCAATTTATAACCTATAACCTCTTGAATCACTATAAATGAAATACGTAATTAGAGAATCAGTAGCCCTAAATTTGCCTGTTCTAATAATAAAAGATTAATATAAGACTTGTGTTATTAGAAGTGGCACGCATAAAGGAAGGATTATAAAGAATTAAAACCTGTTATGCAGACGCTACTGCTTTTGCTTTAATATAAAATACCATAAAGCTTCCCCGCGATATGAATGTTAAAAAGGGAAAGTTGAAGCCTGTTGTTTTTCAGACGTACTAAAATTTTTAAAATTGCTGAGCTTATAACATATGTAAAATATATACCTACTAGCATCTATTTTATTGAGTTATAGTCTCCGAAATGGCCGTACAAAAGTCTGCTGGACAATACTATTAAAATTGTGTTATTGAATTTAACAATGAAAACATCAAATCGTTGGGTGATTAAATCAATTTTTGAAGTGAAAACTTCTTTAGCGGCGTTGTACACTTTTTTTGTAATGGGTAAAAAATGTTAAACTCGCGTCAGGTAAAGTAAGAACTGGGTGAGACTCTCTAAGTGATAGTAATTGCCAGATACTTTTTATACAACGTTAGACATCTAGCGTTGAAATATCGTACATAAAAATGCAATCTATGATACAAACCAAGTGAAAACTTCTTTAGCGGCGTTGTACACTTTTTTTGTAATGGGTAAAAAATGTTAAACTCGCGTCAGGTAAAGTAAGAACTGGGTGAGACTCTCTAAGTGATAGTAATTGCCAGATACTTTTTATACGACGTTAGACATCTAGCGTTGAAATATTGTACATAAAAATGCAATCTATGATACAAACCAAGTGAAAACTTCTTTAGCAGCGTTGTACACTTTTTTTGTAATGGGTAAAAAATGTTAAACTCGCGTCAGGTAAAGTAAGAACTGGGTGTGCACTCTCTAAGTGATCGTCAGGTCACGTGTCCTGATCGAAAATCTTTTATTTATACAACGTTAGACATCTAGCGTTGAAAAATCGTACATAAAAATGCAATCTATGATACAAACCTTCTTATTTACAAGTGTTGCCAATAAATAAACAATGCTTCTAAATGCAAAAAATTAAGACGTTATTATTCAAGTTTTTACTTCTGCCGGCACTCCCGGAGTGCAACCCGTCTTTTTTTTTACAGTTATTTTTTGTTGTCAATATCTCAAACATGGCTCTATATTTGGTGAAATTAACAAAAACTATTTAAATTAAAGTTAAAACCTTAATAAATTATTGAAAACAAAAAAAACCGTTGTGCTCGACTAATTAAAAAGGTTAAATATCTTTTTAATTAGTCGGGCTCAACGGGTTTTTTTTTTCAATAATTTATTAAGGTTTTAACTTTAATTTAAATAGTTTTTTTTTAATTTCCACCGACTAGTTTTGAAGAAATCAATGAAAACATATCATCCATCTACCGAAATATAAAAAAAATCAAGCCTTTTAATTAAAGTTGCCTTGGTGCTCGTACTACCTTAAGTAACTGTAAACTTAAATACTGTTTTTTATTTGTGTTTCTGTAACTTTAAATTTTTAAATACATAAAATGGAATAACTTGTAAGTTAGTTTAAAGTTGTCGGCGCAGTTTTAAACATTAAACGTATATATTCTTAATAAGGGAGCCAAGACATCAGCATAACGAACGTTCAGAGTGCTGTGGAAAAACAAGTGACGAACACGAGAAAAAGATGAAGCACGTGCGCTCCTCAACTTGCAGACAGATAGACGTATTACAAGCGGAAAAGGAAACAGCTAAGAGGTTGATCGGAGCAACAGAGAATACCGGGGGGAGGGGGGTTGAATATCCGCTTTATATTGGATATTAGGGTGCTGAAGAAAAGTTTAATTTTAAATTAGATTAAGAAATCGATGAGGCTGTTGCTAAAAGATATGAATAAGTCGTGCTGTAATATAACTTAACTGTTTTTTTTTCTTTTTTACATATAAATGTCAATCTTAGAAGGCGACGTCTTTATTGATATCTATAAGTTTAATCGTTTTATAATTTATCTTTTTATTCAGTTTTATTGTATTGGTTTGGTAGTAGCAAATATAAAATTCTTGCTCTTTAATCTGTATTAATAATTTTTAAATTGAATTCTATCAAAAGTTATTTAAACATAAAAGAATACCTATTAATAATTAAACTCATTGTTTTTTTTTTTCAGTACAACAACATACAAACTATATCTCCTTTAAGGTAGTACGAGCACCAAGGCAATTTTAAATAAAAGGCTTGATTTTTTTATATTTCGGTACATGGATGATATGTTTTCATTGATTTCTCCAAAACTAGTCGGTGGAAATTTAAAAAAAAACTATTTAAATTAAAGTTAAAACCTTAATAAATTATTGAAAACAAAAAAAAAACCCGTTGTGCCCGACTAATTAAAAAGATATTTGATCTTTTTAATTAAATATGTTTTTAATTAGTCGGACACAACGGTTTTTTTATTTTCAATAATTTATTAAGGTTTTAACTTTAATTTAAATAGTTTTTTTTTAATTTCCACCGACTAGTTTTGGAGAAATCAATGAAAACATATCATCCATCTACCGTTTTACCATAAAGCCAATGTTAAATATGCGTACTTTTGAAGTCATTTATTTAAATAATCGGGCAACCCCCCCTAAAATTTTCAGAATCGGTTTAGACTTAGTCCAACTTCATATTAAAAAAAAAATCAAGCCTTTTATTTAAAATTGCCTTGGTGCTCGTACTACCTTAACTGGGTATAAAATCCGAAAGTAATAATAATAATAATAATAATAATAAAATTTTTTATTGTTAGGTTTCCAGAAGAAACATAATAGCGTCAGAATAAAATGAAATATTACAGGTGATCTATATTATACAAATTTAATGTTAGTAGTCTTTCTTTAAGTTTTTGTTTAAATTTGATCGGTTGTTCAATATGTTTAATATCTGCCGGAATTTTGTTATGCGCATTGCCATATTGCGAACACTGTCTCTTGTTACGCTCAAATGAGCCTGATCGATCTTCAAATTGCCTTTATGCCGTGTTTTATAATCATGATTGTAGACGTTTGTTTTAAATAAATTAGGATTGTTTCTTACGAAACAGGCTAAATTCAACACATATTGGTCCTGTACTGTTAGTATTTTAAGTGTTTCGAAGATATGCTTACAATGTTCACGATATGCTGCTCCTACTATTATTCGTACACATTTTTTGACGTGATAACGTCTTATAAATTGATGAATCACCAATATTATAAATTGATAAAACACCGGCTGCATGTACGAAAAAGTGTAACGTAACGTTCCTAACGTTCGTAACGCGTAACGTTCCGCCTGACCCTGTGCGTGCTTTTTGCTAATTTCTCGCTCAATTTAAATCAGATCGGTTTGAAACCAGTCTTAAACGAAAGAGGAGAACATTTTACATAGATTTCGTATAACAGAATTTGCCTAAACAGTTTTTTTATACAAATTTATATAGAAAAATATTTTATACAAATTTATATAGAAAAATAGCTGTATAAATGCAATGTTGTCTAATGCATGGCGCGACGCGGTCTGTTGTCTTTGTTTGCCGTACATGGAAATTAGAAGCAAACGTATGTCTTGTCTTAACATGAAAACGGCTGCATTTCTAATGTTTAATTCAATTTTTTGACATTAGTATATTGTGAAATGCAACGCCTTCTAAGTTAAGTATTGGAATAACTAATTATTATTAGAACATAATACTTTGTAAGTTGCAAACGTCACTTTTGACATTTCTTATCATTCCGACACCAAGGATAAGCGGATTGAAACCAAATTTTGGGAGGTTTAGGTTATGTATTACGGAATACGTTATCACGTAAAACTATCGTCCGTAAACCGACTTTACAGACAACCAATTTTTTTGCAATCTAAACACTTTACCTGCAAGAGTGCTGTTACCCCAGAATATTAGACCATATTGCAAAACACTATGGAATACTGCGTGATATACTTGTATATAAAAATATATTTTTCTAAAAATCATCTTGTAAATTTGGGGTGCGTTTTATAGTCCGAAAAATACGGTAATTAAAAACGGTTTTATGTATCGAATACTAGTATGTTTACGACAGACTTTATTATACATATATAATTCCCGTTAACTCCACACCTTGTCTGTGTAACTTGTACTAATTGCCACACGCAGATCCTAATTAAGCGCAGGAAATTAAAATAAAAAACAGTGTCCTCCCCGCCCTCTCTTGCCAGCCCAATTAGCAAACAACCCTCCGCACTTTGATTAGAAAAACGTTTGCAACATACTAACTCCTTGTTTGTTTTATTGCATCTACTTTTAATCCGCTAATTTTAAACAACTTTACAAAATTATTTTTGTCAAAAACTTAGCTATAATTAACTATAAATTAAAATTGTTTTTTTACCCGACTACGGCGAAGCCAAAAGGAAGGGTTATGAGTTTAGCAGTCTATGTGTATGTATGTTTGTATTTAAGGATGTTCCACCGTAGCGCCTAAACTATTCATCCGATTTTGATACATAAGGTGTCAATCGATTCATTATTATAGCCCGGGTAACATAGTGTTGCGTGCTCTTTGTTGGGACAACTATGAAATTTGTAGAATCTACTGGAAACAACAACAATGGAAAATAGGTTAAGACCCGACCTTCCTTGCAATAGCTTGGAGAAACCAATACATTTAAACGAGAACATTCTAGAGGCGTGGGATGAAGCTATAAAATGCGAGCGGAGTGGTTGAGTCAGACAGTTATTCGTGTTTATCATGTGTTAATACAGTGCTCTGGCATTACGACATAATTATTCAGTTATACTGTGAAAATAAATAAACTTTAGTGAGTGCAATTATATATAAATCTGGTTTTACATAAATGACCTATAGTTAATAGACAAGTGTGCTGATAAACTTTGTGTTGTGTTCCTGTGTTGTAAATATTTTGTGTACATAATTGAGTGACTCTATATTCTCTGTTACTTAGTCTTTTATTTTATTATTTAGAACTATTAGTTTTGTTTCTGTTAACGTTATTATTTTACAACAGTTTTGTTACAGTAGGCTACATTAATTTTTGAATTTTGGTCCCAGAGGAGATCAAATTGAAAACAAATGAAAAATAAGTTCAAAAACTAAAATTACTAAAAAGTATGAAACAAGAAAATATTCTCATCTGAGAATAGCCGTGGTCGTATGCCATCTCATATATATGAGGCCCCTCTAGATGTTATAGGTATAGCGTGATGCACTTTGCCCTAGAGCTTATGATCGCTTACTACTGTTAAAATGTAATGTTTTGTTAGGGTATAGGTGGCATATGACCACGGCTATCCTCAGTCGGGTTTTAGTTTTTGAACTTATTTTTTATTATTGGGAATATATTTTGCTATATCAGTTGAAGAATCATAATAATTAGTTATTAATTATTTAGTTAATATTAATGTTTACCTGGTTTAATCAAGATTAATTTTATTTAATAGCTTTACTTGTAACATATATAACTGTTACGTACATCACGAACATTTTTAGAAACGGCAAACGTCAAAACAATCCACGTTTCTTTTCAAAACATCAAAATATCGTATCGGATAAAATGTCCGTATCAATTTGCGTGGAAATGCAAGATCATATGAACATTGAGAAGAGTAGATAATTCTAAAAGCGTAGCTTTACTAAATGATATACTCATATCAAAATCACGTAAGTATAGCTTTATGTAATATAATATATATAACCGCGATACGAAGAGTAATAGAATTGATATTG
Organism: Xanthostigma xanthostigma; assembly: GCA_963575645.1. Taxonomy (NCBI): domain Eukaryota; kingdom Metazoa; phylum Arthropoda; class Insecta; order Raphidioptera; family Raphidiidae; genus Xanthostigma; species Xanthostigma xanthostigma. The sequence continues at coordinate 1,306,766 of OY754469.1, read as the reverse complement.
ACAAGACAACCAGAATTCCATACATCTGCCAGCTTCCGTTAGTTGGCTGGACGGATATCCAATCGTAGTTTAAGGCAATTTCTTTTAAAGTATAAGGCTACGTGTAATTTCGAATTTGTCTAATAGTACAAGATCCCGGCTAATATCGATCACCACTCATCTGTTTTTCTAATAAAAGGTATTTTTATCAAACACTAGCGGCCCGGTCCGGCTTCGCCCGAATTGTAGATTTCCTTCGTTTTTTCGTCGACTTACGTTGTAAAATTGGTCTCCACGAAACGCGATAATATATAGCCTATGCCCATCCCTAACGTCTATTATAAATATTGGTGAAATTTTTTTTTAAATAGGTTGAGTAGTTTGGGCAATTATCTGCTACATCCAATCTTTACCTCTTTATAATATTTTTAGGTATTAGGTAATTCTTAGATTTTTTAGACTTTAGAGTAAATAATACGTCAAAATTTTTTTTTTCTCTTGAAATCAAAAACTCATTTTTACTATTAATTTAAAAATTAGTGGGCCACCTCATAATATTGAGAAAACAATTTTTTTTGTCTAAAAATTTCTTTTTTTATAAGCTATACTAATTGTACCCTAAGCTAAGAAAAAAATAAAACAATATTTTTTCGACCTACACTACTGTCCATAGTTTTTGAAAAATGTGTTTTACTGTACCCTAAATTCGCAGTTACATGTGCATCACTGTATACGTAGTTCATTGTATAATATGAATTTGACATTTATAAATACGGTTCCATTTTGCTAGCGAACTGGTCATAATTTTATCTTCGCTAACACTTTCTATAACACGACGGACTGATGTTTTTATGGATTGGACACGGCAGCAACAAAAGCTGACATAGAGGTAGGGATGAACACAATCATACTTACAAGCTGTTCCATTTAACGACTTAAATATAAGTACTTTTAGTAAATAGAAATTTCGCATGCTATTTGAAAGACGGTTTAGTTTTTGGTGTGTAAATATCATTAATATCTTTTTAACAAACTTAAAAATAGACATTATCAATATATACAGTCGAACCTTGATAAGCAAGAGTTCAAGAGACTGCGATCGCTTTTTCGCTTATGGAGATTTTTCACTAACCCGAGTTTCTATACCTTATAGAGGTACAGAAATGGCCTTTCTCACTTATAGATGTCTATAAAAACTATACAAAAACAATGTTAGTATGACTCATTCTTAAATTTCGTAGAACTATTAATACGTTCGACTATCGCTTATAGGGGCAGGCAAGTAGTAGTCTTAGTTATAGAGGTCGATGAAATTAACGAATTAAAACCTTTGTCTGCTAAACAATACAGAAGAATAAATCACGTTGATATAATAAGTATCGTTGATGTGGAAAAGTTAATTAAAAAACGCAAAGAAGATTCCGTTGCCATACTAGTATTGTCCGTTCAGAAATGGGCAGAACTAGTTCTGTTCATTTCATAACACTCAATACCTGTTTAAATGTAAGATTTCGGGTTTGGGCAATATTCGTTGGTCAAAACTAGTTTTGCGCATTTTTTTCGGTCATATCCGAGGGAGAAGAAAGATCCGTATCCGTTAGTTTTTGGCGGATCTTTTACCTTATTAATTTTCAACTCATAGATGAAATTTTATATATGTATACTTATAGGTGATTACGTAATAATGAAACCTGTTAAATTCCATTCAGATTATTTTTTATTTTTTTAAATCGTATTTGGCACCTTTATATTGCAAACATTTATCGTAGTGAGTACCATACTAATAGTACATAACTCAAAGGTACTAAATCAACTATCTTTATAATGAGATATTGCACATCGATCTTTGAAAAGAGACAATCTGTTATGAGAGTTAACTCTTAAAGAGGTCAATAACTTTTTCCCATAACAGATAGTCTCTTTCCAAAGGTCGATGTGCAATATTTACCGCCGCGTACTCTAAGAAAGTTAAGATCCGTAACCGTATCCGCGGACTTGAAACCAAAAATCCCGTATTCATATCCGTATCCGCGGTTATACATTTTTAACGATCCGGCACATCACTAATATATACCTACAAACAAATCGACGATGATCACCTCAGTTGTTGAGCGTCTATAAACTATAATCTTCTACAAACAAAATCGATATGCTCTCTATTTTAACAGACGCTCTGTATATCTATACGAGTATATCAGTTTACTACAAGGCTCTGTATTTGTGCCCACGTCAACACACACAGTCATATATGGCCACGTGTACCGACCGACAGAGACATCTATCTTTGACGTCGGGGCGGCTGTGAGGCGCGTTGTTAAATAACGCTCGTCAATCGGTAGAGCGGACAGACGGACGCGTGTATGTGTTAGTGCGTCGGGTAAAACCCCTAATATGTAGTGGACACCCCTAGGGACGCTGTCTCGCGTACCGCCAGTCTGTCTCTTATTCTACGCCTCGCTTTAGAACCTCGTTTTGCTGCTACAAAGTGTTGGTTAGTTTACAATGGGATCGACCATAAGTGGCAGATTGAATCTTTTGACGTGATAACGTCTTATAAATTGATGAAACACCGGCTGAACGCACGAAAAAGAGTAACGTTCCGCAAGCGAGAGCGCGATATAAGCGATAGTGTCTCTCTCTTCTCGCGTGACGTCAGAGAGTAGTGTGCGTTCAACATCTTTTTCGGCTGTTCCAGCGAAAGCTACATCTGACAGATGGCCAGATAAATTATACGGTTTGTTAACAAATATATAATATATATACATTCTTTTAAATGTCTTTTATAATTGCTTAAAAATATGTATTTTGCTTTGGTTGATCAAATTATTAGTCGGTAAAGATATAGTTTGACAGCTACTAAAATGTAGGTTATGTATTATTAAATATGATATTCGAGCGGAATACGTTATCACGTAAAACTATCGTCCGTAAACTGACTTTACAGACAACCAATTTTTTTTTATTTAATTATTAAATGGAAAAATATTCATCAAAATTGATTCGCAAATGCCGGAGATATGACCTTACATATATTAAAATAGTATATTACACCACAAGGGCCGAAAGTTTGATATTCTTGCACTGCGCGCCTCGGGCATCATGACGCGCAGTAGCAAGAATATCAAACTAAGTATGTTTATTAATTACATTAATTAATTAATGACTTATTGATTATATAAATAACAAAGATAAATTCCAAGCAAGCAGCTTTGAGGTTATACGTAAAAACACGAATGCCAGTTGTTCGCGACTATTAGCTAAAATGTAATAGGGTTGCTATGGAAACAACAGTTGATAGGTGATTTTTTCTTTACTGCCGCCCGAACGTACATACTTCCCGCATCAGTGCGTGTAATCCCACCAATGCGTAAATGTTAGACTTTCTGCCTTACAATCGATGCCGAAAGTATGTACTTTCGATCGAGGTATACAGAAAAAATCTTTTTTGATGTCAGTTAAAAACGGCTCAACCGATTTTTATAAAAAAAAAAACCCTTTGCACTCCGGGAACGCCGGCGGAAGTGAAAACTTGAATATTAACGTCTTACGAATTTTCGATCAAAATGGTTTGTATCATAGATTGCATTTTTAAGTACGATATTTCAACGCTAGATGTCTAATGTTGTATAAAAAGTATCTGGCAATTACTATCACTTAGAGAGTCTCACCCAGTTCTTACTTGTCCTGACGCGAGTTTAACATTTTTTACCCATTACAAAAAAAGTGTACAATGCCGCTAAAGAAGTTTTCACTTGGTTTGTATCATAGATTGCATTTTTATGTACTATATTTCAACGCTAGATGTCTAACGTTGTATAAAAAGTATCTGGCAATTACTATCACTTAGAGAGTCTCACTCAGTTCTTACTTGTCCTCACGCGAGTTTAACATTTTTTACCCATTACAAAAAAAGTGTACAATGCCGCTAAAGAAGTTTTCACTTGGTTTGTATCATAGATTGCATTTTTATGTACGATATTTCAACGCTAGATGTCTAACGTTGTATAAAAAGTATCTGGCAATTACTATCACTTAGAGAGTCTCACCCAGTTCTTACTTTACCTGACGCGAGTTTAACATTTTTTACCCATTACAAAAAAAGTGTACAACGCCGCTAAAGAAGTTTTCACTTCAAAAATATGGTACCAATCGGCAAACTTCTGAACAAAATGGCGTCAAAATTAATCAAATCGGTTAACCCCTCGAAAAGTTCTGGTTGAAGTAAGTTAAAAACGACTGAACCGATTTTTATAAAAATTGTATGGTACCAATCGATAAACATTGTGAACAAAATGGCGTCGAAATTTTTTAAATCGGTTAGCTCCACGAAAAGTTACGGTTGAACATACATAAAAAAAACATGATATAACCTCCTCTGTTTTCAAGTCGGTTAAAAAACATTAACTCGTGCCCAGCCGCGAGTAAAAATAAACCAGTGCACGTCACTGAAGTGAACATAACCAAACCGGAGGGTATATAAGCGCATCTCTGCATGCTGACCATGGCACTGCAGAACCATCGTCGATCGAACCGATCAGATATATATATATTCTATAATGCATGTACCAATCACTGTCCGTCTCCGTCGCACCTATACATCGAAACTGCATGTGTCTGTTTCACTCACACCACCTACCTACAACGGCGGTCAATCTTGTTGACCTCTCATAAATATTGTCCTCCTGACTAGACAGCTACATGTTCCACGTACATTTGTACGTTTATGTAACTGGTTTGCGTTCGTCGGGTATTGTCCGTGACACCCCCCTCCCCTTCCCAACCGCCACTAAATGTTAATGTCGAAATACATAATGTTTCCGGAAAAGTAACATACATACAATGTTTATGTAAGTGGATACTGGATTCATCGGATATTGTCCATTGCCAGTTCTGTCTCACCTCTTCCACTATTATAATATTATGGTGGATATACAGGACGTTAACGTAATGTTTCCGGTAAAATCGTTTGTTTTAGTCAAAGTGTGAGTACTGTCCGGTTTATTGCGTCCCGGCGCTTCCACCGTTATGTTATGGTGGGTTTGCAATAACTTTTTCGTAATATTTCCGAACCCGTTGTAAATATTTTATTGACATTTCCGTCCCGGCGCTTCCACCACTATGCTACGGTTGGTATTGTAGCAAGTTTTCTTACATTAATTATCTTTCTCTCTTTTCTAATATTATGTCAAAATTAGTTTTCCTTAGCTACGCTGGAAAAATGAATGTTGTTATTATTTTGGAAAAATTTAATTGATTAATTTCTTCTCTAGAGAAAACATCATTTTACGAATTATTTATAATTCAATTAAAGTGTTTTATTTTTTTGAAGTAAGAACTTTACAGTGTTTACAGTATAATTATTAACGTTGGCATAATATTTTATTGATATTCTCGTCCCGACACTTCCACCATTATGCTACGTTGGGTATATATAATAACGTTAACACAATATTTCCGGTAACGTAAATATTTTATTGATATTCTCGTCCCGGCTCTTCCACCATTATGCTACGCTGGGTATATTTAGGGAGTGTTCCCAAATATAACCCAGTATACTGGCCAGTGCTAATGACGTCATGAATCCGACTCCATATTGTACTAGTGTGCCGCCATATTGTACTGGTGAGACAGGTGTGACGTAGCATAAATATTTAACCGGGCGTGTGTGCATCAGAATTTGTGGAATTTTTTATTTTATTGTTTGTTATTTGTCAACAAATTATGCAATTATTTTTGATGGATGAGGGAAATAACAATATGTCAACGGGCTGACCAGTTTATTTCGGAACGAATCAACAGTATGACGTCATTAGCACTGGCCAGTATAGTGCGTTATATTTCGGAACACACCTTCAATAACGTTAATATAATATTTTTTTATTACTCATGCGGGAAAAGTGGTATCTTTACGCATGCTGTTACGGTTGAAAAGTAGCTATTTTCATTTGCGTGCGGAAACTTTATTTGTCGCACTGAAATTATTGTTTGCCGCACGCAAATTCAGAGAAATAAACAAAATAATAACGGTGTTAATGTCAACGAAACAAACTGTCATTTGAAGCAGATGTGAGGTTAAAATTTTCGATTATGGACTTTTATTCTTGACAATTTTAACAATTTTAACTGAATTTTCAACTTTTTAATGATTTAATTTTAATTTTTATTACTTCTAATTTCTTTTTTTAATTCGTAATAAAATTTTAATTTTAATTTAATTTAATTCGTAATAAAAAAGTATGTGCAACTCGTGCGGTATTGGCGCACTAGTTGCACAATATACTATTATAATATTCTTTTAATCTCGTCCCGGCGCTCCCACCATTATGCCGTATTGGGTATACAATGGCGTTAATATTTCTGGTGATCCACTAATTCCAAACATTGTGAGCAATTATTCTGCATAGTCCATCTGGTTCCATTTCATTACAGTGGGTGTTTACTGTTCCAATAGTCACCTTCGAGTGATCAAGCTTTGTGAATACCTGGTTATTGAGTCTGGTGTTCAAGCTTCAATTTGGTATGTTTTTGTTTGCTAGGCGACTATTTTAAGTAAAAAGTAATCTTTGCTTTTTTACCATCGATATCTCTAACTAATGATCGTACAGTAAAAAGGTTTACTGTGCCAACATTGGTTTAAGAGATAAAGTTTTGTATGGTTGAAAAAATGCGAAAAAATTGTTTTGATGCTCAATTTAGATTTGAATAAGTACAAAAAAAATGATTCAAATCTTTTATTAACGTCTGATAACTCTTCAATAAATATATTTTTATTTGTATGATCGAGATTTTTAAAGCTTTATTAAAGTCCTTTTTTTTATAAATAAAATTATCGACCAATTTTTCAAACAAATATATTAGGTAACAAAAATATAAAAATTAATACATTGACGTTTCGGTCCGGATTTGGACTTTCTTCAGAAATATGTAATAAAAAAACTTCTTAAGAAAATCCGGACCGAAACGTCAATCTACTAATTTTTATATTTTTGTTATTATATTTGTCTCAAAAATTGGCGATAGTTTTATTTATACAAACAAATGACTTTTATAAAGGTTTAAAAATTTCGATCATACAAATAAGATATTCAAATCATGGAAAAGTATAATAAATAAAATTGTCGACCAATATATTGACAAAAAATAATAAAAATACAAATCAATAAAACACATTTATTTATTTGAAGAGTTCTATTCAGACGTTAATCAAAGATTTGAAAAGTATAATAAATTCCGTGCAGGAAAGCCTCGAATGATCAGGGAAATTTGAAATCACCCTGATTATGGATCAATGCTAATTGGTTGAGACGAAAGACGATTTATTTATGGAGTAGTGACCGGTAAACGTCGATAATCAGCGTAACATAAGGCATCGTTACCATTACACGGTCGTTGCATTGTGCTATCCGTCTAGCGCAGAGGTTCACAAACTGTTTTGTCTCGTAGACCACTTGCTAAGTTTTTCGGTTTTGGGTAGACCCCCTGCTTATCTGATATTGATTTTTTGCAAATTCATTAATTTCAAATGTATTTTTGACAACCGGTATAGTGCTACTCACTTTGAACGATTTAAATTTAAAACGGTAGTGAAATGTTTAGTTTTATACATTTATTAATTAGATTCAAAATAAACGAATCAAATTAAAATTTACTTTCTGTTACATGAAATAACTAAGCAAAAAATAAATGCTTTTAGTGTGAGGGATGAACCTGATGCTTTAATAATAAATTATCAACATTTGGCATCAATTTAGTTAGATTTAATCTTAAATCTCTCGGGTTAACGATGTCCAGTTTGTTTCTTTTTTTGTTAGGAAATTCACTATCGTTGACCCCCATTTTCATTTCATGGACCTCCAATTTTTTTTTCCCGCTGACATGGATCCCTTGCAAGTTGTTGTCGACCCCTGGATTATACGCACTGATGCGGGAAGTATGTACGTTCGGGCGGCAGTAAAGAAAAAATCACCTATCAACTGTTGTTTCCATAGCAACCCTATTACATTTTAGCTAATAGTCGCGAACAGCTGTCATTCGTGTTTTTACGTATAACCTCAAACCTTGCTTGCTTGGAATTTGTCTGTGTTTTTTATGTAATAAATAATTAATTAATTGATATATTTAATAAGCGTACTTACGACCGAGGTATGAAGAAAAATAGTATACACCACACGGGCCGAAAGTTTGATATCCTTGCACTGTACGTCATGACGCCCTCGGCTAGCCTCGGGTAACATGGCGAGTAGTGCAAGAATTTCAAAACTTTCAGCCCTTGTGGTGTAATATACTATTCTCCCTTTACTAATCACAGAACATGTTTTGATGTGATCTCGTCGTATAAGGTACGTCAGAAACATATTTAGTTTTAATTTCGCTTCGCAATGCTCCGCAATTTATATCCGGGTAGCTACACATGCGTATATAAAGTTGAACCCAGGAATTTCTCAATAAGAAAGACACACAGTTTCTGCGTACAAATAATTTATAAGATTCCGGGTTGTATATTGTGTTCAGGGGAGAGACTATATAGGGCCTACCTAGATCAGATCCTTTCACTGTCTGTTTAGGGACAGAAGACACACACACATACAAAGGGGCTTGCAGGAAATAGTTAGGTATGCTAAGGCTGTGTGTAGACAGAGCACCTTTTTCGCTATAAACTGATCAGACGAATAGGCATGATGACACATTTTGAAATCCAGTTCTATAATGTATAGGTCTACTATTTCCGAAAAAAAAACTTTATTTCAGCAATAAATTAAACTTTAACGCACATTATTGTATTTTTATCTTTCTAATTTGAATTAATCGCAAAAACGCTTGTGACGTCACGCCTTAGTGAAAGCTGACATTAGATGTTGTATTTATTGGCGTAGAGCTGTCGTGCAGAGGTATTTCGTAGAAAGGTAACTTAGTGATATGATTTATATTAAGTATTTTACGATGAAGGAAGGCTGAGGATCATAAATAAATAAGATTTACCAATGTTTCGCTAGTGGCCAACGTTTCGAAAAATTTATTTTTATCTTCAGGGCCTATGAACATGTATATATGTTTATAATTTAGACCTTCTTTCATCGTAATATTCTATTGGATCAACACTACTTTAAGTATTTTCTTAAAAGTAGGTACTTAGTAGTAAAAATACTATGGCTTTCTTTAGTTGTGAGGTAACTAACCTCAAAAATAACCTGACATAAGTGTTATAAAATATCACAAAAGAACGACTAAACAACAAATCAACTAATTAAATGATGCAATGATCGCAACAAAAATTAGAGCGACAGGGTGATTATTTACTTCAAGTGTTTATATTCTCTTTGATTTAAGAAGGCGTGACGTCATTCGGTGTTTCAGTCAACATGGCCGATTGCAGTATTTTATACTTTTATTTTATTAAAAATTTTATTAATCTCAATGTTTAACACTAGGTCGTCTTATAGAATATTTTCAATAGGTATATATTTTTCTCTAAAACCATTTATTCTTTGATTTTTTAATACTGTCATTAAAAAAATGAAAAAAACGGCCAAAATAAAAATCTACAAATTTTATTTAAACAATTTTTTTTCAATATAACAACCTGCTTTTGGTAAACAAATTTCTTAACAAACACTTTTATTTTTGTGAAAAAAAAATAGTTTAGAGTGATGATAATCCTGTTTAAATATTAGAAGATTAAAGGATGAAACCTGGTGGCATAGGATCAATGAACTTTGCAAATACTGAAGGTTTTTTATTTTTATTTTACCCCCCAAATGTCGTATAAGAAGTTAAACTCGCTAGTGCTCGTGCAACACTTGTCGACAATATGCCATTACGCCCTAGATACACAATCTACTATTTCACACCGTTCACTCTATCAAATCAATTATATTTTTTGCACCGTCAAATCCCACTTCAGGAAAAAAGCTGGACGTAACACAGACAAAAGTACAGGAAATGGAAAATATATTTTCTATTGCAAGAAAGAATAAAAAAAAAACGTACAAATCCCAGTGCAGACATCAAACTGTTCATTATAAATAAGCTTCAACTTCGACGTCAGAAATATCAAAAATAGAAAGTTAAAAATAAAAACGTTTCAGAGTCTGGATACGAAACTATGCAACTTTAACTGCAACTAGGGAATTAGACAATGTCTGATTATACATCTAGCGTATCGTTAACGGAATGAGTATCGACAAATGTTAACTATAAAATATTTAATATTACTAGCGGTCCGTCCCGGTTTCACCCGGGCGCGATAGATATAGTTCTGCAAAATGTATTGTTAGTTCTGCAAAATGTTCTGGAATAATAGCCTTGACCAAATTCGACCAGATTTGCTTCTGAATTGTTAGCTTTAAGCTAATTCTAACAGATGACGTTACTTGGTACTAAAACAGTTTTTTTTTGTTTGCTTCTGAACTAATATCTTTGAGTAAATTCTATCAGATGTCATTACATGTTACTAAAACAGTTTTTTTGAGAAAACAAAATATTTAATAAAAACTATCCTACAGCATAAATTGCACTAAGCAAGACACATTTACAAAATTTCATTAAAATCAGTTCAGTGGTTTCGGAGATTAACGCGGCCAAAATTGTGACACAAGAAAAAGCATGGCTACGGCGCACGCATCTTTGTATCCATGAAAACGGGTACAACTTCGAACAATTTCTGTGAATACTTCATAATGACATAACATATTTCCATAGTGACATAACATAACGCCAGGACCGAGCTCAAAATTTGATAAAATTTAATAAAACTTGTTCCTCTTTCATTTTTGAGTTTTAAGAAAAGTTACTTGAAATATTTGATTTCTACAAGCTGTTAAAAATGAATCAACTTAAAAATCAGCCTACTAGCGCCGCTAGTGGGTAATAGAGAATTATTGAACTCACTTTTTATGGAAATCTTGACATGTTTCTATGGTGATAAGCCATGATGTGTCAAAAAAATGTAATAAGGACAACTGATGTTAATTTTATATAGATACCATAAAATTCAGATTTTAAGCCATTATATAAATAGCATAACATAAAAGGTATGCAAAAATTATTTATTTATCAATTATGACGTACAATATATAAATAATTAATTTATTTACACTGACAGCGGAACGTCAAATTATGGCGCTAATGGTCTTTATTTTACTTAATTCGCCATCAGCGCAACAGCCCGGAACACATCAAGCATTTCCGGATCGCTTAGTTTTGCCCATGTTTTCTTTGTAATTAAAAAACTTCATAAAATTATAACTATCATCATTTTTAATAAACATTGCATACGGAAAATTTGAGTTTGAAGTTTCCCCTAGTGCTCACCACAAACGCTCGCATCGAAAAATTTGTATCTCCGCCTCCTTGCACATATCCCATAAGCTACTGTTTTCCTCTACAAATAAAATTTAGAATTGTAGTAGCCTTGTACACGAACGTCCCTGTTATTTTCGACAGACATTAAGTATTAATGAATGTTTGACTGCTAATTCAGAACTGACAGCGTCGGTCTAACGTCAGCCTAACCTTTAACAGCAAAGCGACGACCAGCAATGGGCTGACAGGCTAGTCAGCTCATATAATATGCTTCCTGCTTTTATTTCCTGCTTCTGTTCCCGCACTTCGCTCATGGCCTTCTCACTACGACGCCTGTATTATTCAATATGGCTACTTACGCTTATTACGTCAGAATGCGCGGTGTTTATCTATGTATGTATGTATCTACAAAATGATAATTAGGGTCGGATAAAGGCACTGGTCTAAGAGCTGGCTACGGAGAAAATGGGTGACTCGGCGCAGAGCTGAAAATTTGCAGAATAATAGGAGATAGTACAAGTAAGTAGGGAAAAAATTGCCAGAAGGCTAGACGGAACATAAAGAGCCGCCAGAAGGCGCTAATGTTGCGAAAAATCAGTGCACTTCTGGCAATTTCTATACTTATTCTGTAATTCAAAACTAGATTATATATTATACATTATATAGTTATAAGGGCATACTGAAAATTCAAACATGATATAATAATTACATTCGACAAATATTCCAAATTATTAATGTCATTTTGATAGAAATAAAATTAAATAAATTAATAAAATTACGTTGTTTGAATTTTCAGTATGCTCTTATATAATATATAATCTAGTTTTGAATTACAGAATAAGTATAGAAATTGCCAGAAGTGCACTGTTTTTTCGCAACATTAGCGCCTTCTGGCGGCTCTTTATCTTCCGCCTAGCCTTCTGGCAATTTTTTCCCTACTTACTTGTACTCCTATTATTCTGCAAATTTTCAGCTCTGCACCGAGTCACCCATTTTCTCCGTAGCCAGCTCTCCTTCTATACCTTCCGATACCCAACTACCGACCTGTGATCGAATGCTTTTAGATTTTTAATTGACAGAATAGATAATTACACAAGATGTGTATTAATGAACATTTTAATGTTAATTTCAATTGTTAGTAGAAGTTTTTTTCCAAAAATATGTATTGAAGGAGATTTATTTGGTTGAGGAACAATTGAAAAATAAGCTTTACCAGAGTATCGCTTGTGGCCAACGTTTCGAAAAATATATTTTCTTCTTCAAGGCCTATGAACATTGAATGATTGAACATGTATAGTATTCAATACATTCAATATTATTTTGATTTCTAAATTACAAATATATACATTAAAGATCAGATAAAACTAAACATTATAACATACCTCAATGCAAGTTAAGATGGTAAATTGTGCAAATTATTGTATTCAATATTCCATATCGAAAGTTTGCTTGCAAAATATATAAGTAAAGTAAGTTATGTTTATACGCAAATAAGGAGTACATACTTGAAAGCTCACTTCTTCAGGTATAATTCATATTAATTACGGCCTTAATAGAAGCTTTCCAAGTCTTTTTGTTTCATAAATAAAACAATAAGCGAGTAATAGAACTAAGAAATGTTAGTTCGCAGCTTTTTAATTTAAATTAAAATCTATTTTAAATAGATGGCTATTTACTAACCGTTCAATACTCAGATTTTTTTTAACTGTAAAAAAATTACCAAATCAATTGAAAAAAGACTTTTTCTTCATACCTCGGTCGAAAGTACTTACTTCCGGAATCAATTTTAAAGCAGAAAGTCTGGGATTACACGCACTAATGTCGGAAGTACGTACTTTCGACCGGCAGTAAAAAAATAGTAATTATTTACACCGCTCAATGAGACTGTCGCTACTGCCTCCATCCAAAAGTTGCGAACAGCTGTCATTCGTGTTTTTACGTACAACCTCAAAGCTGCTTGCTTGGAATTTATGTGTATTTTTATGTAATTAGTAAGTAATTAATTAATTAATGTAATTAATAAGCGTATTTTCGACCGAGCTATGAAGAAAAATAGTATACACCACACGGGCAGAGAGTTTGTGGGAGTCGTGAACTGCGCGTCATGATACCTTCGTCTCACCTCGAGCATCATGACGCGCAGTTCAAATCTCATACTTTCTGCCCTTGTGGTGTAATATACTAATTATAAAAACGTACAGCTTTTTTGAAAATTTGTAACGAACAAATTATTAAATCAGTTGAACCCACATCAAAGTCTCGGAGCATTTGACGCTTGTACATTTTAAATACTTGTACATAGGTACATAGTGAGTGTACCACATGTGGCACACCGTATCTCAGTCAATTTTCCTGTTAAAAATCCGATATAAGCAGTATAACAAGGTTACCCTCTGGCTTTTTAAAGCTTGCGCGCCCCCTTCACACATGTCCAATAACGTTCACGCTTTGGAGACTTTCAACCATAGCGTATCCAAAGAGCTATTTTCGAACTGACAAAAATTTCAATTTTTACGGAAAGTATTATTTTTACTAGAATTTTAGGTATATCATTCAAATTTTTTTTTTGCTAAATAAATCGTAATAGACATTTATCATGAAGTAAAAAGTCACCGATTCAATTAGGAACAGTTGAATTACATTTTACGGATTTTTAAATTACGTCCAACTTTTAAAATCATATTATTTGGACAATATTTCAAGTGATAGCAATGCCTTAATTCTAGTTATTGAGGGTCTTTTGTCATTATTCGGATTTCTCCTGATTTGAAATTTACCTGTGTTAATCCTACACCGTGAAGAAACAAATATTGTGCACTTCCTCTCATTAAAACGAAGAGAACGATTAACGAATTAGCACATTCAAATCGGTTCCAGATTGTTTTTTTCCTTCCCTTATAATTGATTTATATTTGTTTTTGCACGAGGTGAAAACTTCGCAGGTTCCATAATAAATCATTTATTAATTTGTCAACGTTTTTTTATTATTATTATAAAAAAAATCACAATTAACAGTATTAATTGACAGTACGATTCATATACTTGTTTCTCACATGTTAGTTAGTAAGTTTCGCCGCCAGATAGAGTAGTTCATATCGTGGATTCCCATACAGTCTGAAAAAATTGGTCGATAATCATATATATTAATACGTTAAGGTTAATATGTTTGCCTCCCTTTTTAGAAAAAAACACACAATTTCTCCACATAAATTATATATCATTTTACAGATAATTGCTTGCTCTACTGACATCAACAACTAAAAAATTTATTATTGCTTTTGTTATCGTAAATTAATTAAAATACAGCAACGCTGAACATCGTCTGCCATCTGACGGCTTTAATTTTGAAACAACATCAACACTTCGATCTGTCATCTGACCTTCATATTGTAATACAACAGACACAATACTGCATACTGCCATCTGACGGCATTAATTTTGAAACAGCGAGCAACGCTGAACAACGTCACAGCAATGCTGCATGATGCCATCTGACGGCTTAGCTCAACGCTTTTGCTACTTGCGCCTCTATATGACAATTTTAGTAAAATATTTCTTCGATCTGTCATCTGAGCTTCATATTGTAATACAACAAAAAGAAGAACGTTATAAGCAGTGTGCAAAATTAGAAACGAATTGAATACCTGCAATCATATTTAAAAAATAATTTTGTAAAGTGATAATTATTATACTTATTTAGTGCAAATAATTCGCACAATAAATTCATATTAAATTTAAAGACAGTATAGAAATTTCAATGGTAATAAAATCTCATAGAACAGAGTATATTTTCATGGTTTGTTACGTCAAAGAATTGGAATGTCGAATCTGTATTTCCGTTTAAGCACACATTTTTCATCCTTCTTTGGTCGTGTATAATTCGAATATAAATCGAGAGAGAGAAGAATACAGTGCGGAAATGGAAAGTCTGCCGTATACACATGTAGATATTGGATGTGTGGAACTAAGTTAAGTCTTAAAATTGGGTTGACAGATTCTGCAACAGCCTGATTGAATTTTCTTCTCCTTCTCCCGATTCGATATCTTCACTTTCGGGTATGTTTGCTGCATACAGTTGGCGGGTCGAAGCCGATATTTAGTTACTGAAGTGGAAAAAAACTCTTGCCCTCGATAAACAGGGGGTGTTTACTATACCATTCTTTTAGATTTGATTTAGTTTTTTTTTCAAATGAAAAATACGCGGCGTGCTACTTCGTATATACGAAAAGCCAATTGACGTAATCTGATAACGCTGTACACTGATGACTTGTTAATTGTTAAATTATTACATCGGGGCAATGTTGAATCCAATCTCATTTCGTTCATTTTAATTGATCTGTTAAATTTCATGGCCCGTCCGTAAACGCCCTCACTTAATGTTAATAGTTGTAGATTGGTTTTGATTCATTTGAAAACGGCATCATAACTGAACCAATTCAATTTAGAGATATGATTGTTTATGACTAGTAGGTAACGGTTTTAACTGCAGATAAATTTCGAGATGGTTCCTTATTCAAGGCCATGTCCGATTACCTGTCAAACTCCTATGCTTAAAATTTACCTACTTTATCCTAAGGTCCTAAAATGTCTTCATTCGCCCATTGCTATTAAATAAGTGGAAGTTTAAAAAATATAGAAAATAACGGGAAGTGTGATCGATGGAAAATAGTAATGGTGCGAATGGCGTCTGTTATGAAATAAAGTCGAGAAACGGACGTTAAACGCATTATTTTTATTATTATAGCTTGAGATGTTTTTTTTTTTGTTAATTTGATAAGTCAAGAAAGGCAGCACACTATACCTATATAAAAAGAAGTAAAAAAACATATTCCGTCTAATATTGGTGTAATACATTATATCTGAAGCCATTACGTAACATTATCACTTAACATCGCAGGCACAATGTGTCTAAAAGTGTAGTGAAGCTCGGAGCCCGTCTGCATCATGTCGCCATTTTAAAATTAATGACCTGCCACATGGCCTTTGCAAAACCAATCTTCCTCGCCCTACATACATTACCGCGCATTACCGCATTGCCCCGGCGACGTCGTCTCCAAACATGGAAATCGAATTCACTTAAAGTCAAATAAGCATAAAACGTAATTCGCCTCAAATTTGCTTTATGTCTCACATGCTACTTTAACAGTAAGATTGTATGCAACCAACCCTACGGGGTCAGCCTGCATTAGTCACTGTCAAAGTGATACATCGTAATAATCTAGGTATACTTTATTAACATACAATTCGACATTTTATAGTAGGTACGCGCCACTGATCTAAAAGGTTCGGAAGTTAGTCACAAAAATAGGGTTACCAGATGGTCTGAATGAAAAAACGGGACAATTTAGAGAACCCGCCCCCCCCTATTGATAATTGAAGAATGAAAAAATATTTTTGAAATTTCTGAAATCTAAAAAAATTTGTTGTAAAAAAATTATTTTTTTTATTCCTATCTATCAGTTCCCAATTTTTACACTTCTATCTCAGTACCGAGCAACTGTCAGGAACGAAAAATCCTCCGACCCTAATAATAACACCCTTCTTCAGACAAAAATTGATGAAACATCTGAAGTGTGCTGTGTGTATCAATCCACAATCGATATCTATCGAAATCGTGTAATTTAATATGAGGCGAACACGATTTTGAATAATTTGAGGATAGAAATATAGTGAAAAAAGAGACTTAATTATAGTGGTCAGTATGTTTATTTGTTCATAACACATCAATCATGAATATATGCATGTGTAAAATATACTTCGAGACACAAATTTCAATCGGGTCGATTAACAATATTTTTTCGAGTCACTGATTTTTTACAATAGTTTCGAATGTTCAGGCTCGAGTAGATATTTGTAAAACTGTTTATAATTCATGTCATTGAAATTGAAGGTGATCATCATAAGGTCGCAAATCGTTTTGACTGAGAGTCGGTTGCGTTCATCGCTCCATTGGGATTTTATTAAAAACCGGGACATTTGCATAGATTTTGAAAAAATTCGGGGACACCGGGACAGGAGGGCGAAAACGGGACATGTCCCGGAAAACCGGGACGTCTGGTAACCCTAACAAACAGCGTCGCAAAGGCACATTTTAGAGCTGTTGATACTCCCACCTGCACGGAACGTGTGCTCGTCGGTGATTGGCCGTGATCGCTCGTTGCCTTTGTCACTTGTCGCTTTCCTGCTTTGAAGTACAGTCGAGTACGCTATTGTCAAGTTGTTATTGCTATGTTAGTTTAGTTGAGTTGCGAGTTTGTAGTTTTTAAACAACTGTACAAGCGCAAGCCCGCATTCGCATCTAACTTCCGAGCCTTTTAGATTCGTGACGCGTACTATACTTCGGTTTTAAGCGACTCTAGTCCAGCTTTACGCAGGGTTGCCAATTCCTAAAAATCTTTCCCCCAAACAAAAAGTTGAAATATCCCCTAAAGAATATAATTGTTTTACTTTGAAATTTTTTTTATTTCTATTAATTTGTATTAATATTTAAGGAGACCGAGCGCGGTCTATCGTATTACGGTGGACCACGCTCGGTTTCCTTATATAGTAGAATAGTGAATACCATCGTCAAAGCGACCAGGTTTATCGAAGATAAGTTAACAATAAAAAATTATTGTTCTACAGTTACAATAATCCGAATTCATTGTTAACTCATCTTCAACAAAGTTTGCCGCTTTGACGGCGGTATTCTGCTATTAAAGGAGACCGAGCGCCACATATTATTAGGACTTAGGTTACGGTTATAGTAAACAGATATTTAACAATGAGTCGGTTTTGTAATTCATCTAATGTCATAGAAAAATTTTAAGTTATTTTTGTGTCCCTATAATCACCCCTAAAAATAGTAGGGCTCTAAAAAATCCAATTCTATACATTTCATTCCATTAAATTTAGGGAAAAAAAAAGTTGGCAACTTTGGCTCTACGTAGATAATAATATTTTTTATTACTCATGCGGGAAAAGTGGTATGTTTACGCATGCTGTTACGGTTGAAAAGTAGCTATTTTCATCTGCGTGCGGAAACTTTATTTGTCGCACTGAAATTATTGTTTGCCGCACGCAAATTCAGAGAAATAAACAAAATAATAACGGTGTTAATGTCAACGAAACAAACTGTCATTTGAAGCAGATTTGAGGTTAAAATTTTCGATTATGGACTTTTATTCTTGACAATTTAACTGAATTTTCAACTTTTTAATGATTTAATTTTAATTTTTATTACTTCTAATTTCTTTTTTTAATTCGTTATAAAATTTTAATTTAATTTAATTCGTAATAAAAAATAGTATGTGCAATAATATACTATTTTTAAAATAATATGGGTAGAGGTACCTTCACCAACAGACTTTTTTACTCCGTGCTGTGCAGGTTTATGCCTAACAAGTATGCGCGGTCTATTAATGTTGGCTGACACTGTATATATTGTAAATAGTAACTTCATAGCTAACTATGTGTATATTATACTCGTATGAATACATACAATACTTATTTATTAGTCATTGTGTAAAATGACTGTTACTTAATAAGTTTATGGCTTTTTATCCTTTATAATAGTACAATCACATAATGCACATAAGTGGGTTGCAGCATACAATGTGTTCTTTGTGACGAGTTTTTCTCGTTTTTTTTAAGTTGATATTTTCGTCTGTTTATGCATTGCTTAACTACTCTTCTTTATTTATTAAAATGTGTCTCATTAAATAAAAAATATGCAGCGTTACAGACAAAACACACTCTCAGAAATAACAATAATAATAACTTTTGAAGTTTCTCTCCCACTCATTTACGCCCACATTACGTAAGAAAATGGAAGCCAGTTATGGTGATATAAACGAAAAATATTGTCCGAGTTAAGGTCAGATTTCGATGGTACAAAAACCCTCAAAAAAACAAATCATATATATTAATACGCTAAGGTTAAAGATGTTTGCCTCCCTTTTTAGAAAAAACCTCACAATTTCTCCACATAAATTATATATCATTTTACAGATAATTGCTTGCTCTACTGACATCGACAACTAAAATATTTATTATTGCTTTTGTTTTTGCAAATTAATTAAAATACAGCAACGCTGAACAACGTCTGCCATCTGACGGCTTTAATTTTGAAACAACGTCAACACTTCGATCTGTCATCTGACCTTCATATTGTAATACAACAGACACAATACTGCATACTGCCATCTGACGGCTTTAATTTTGAAACAGCGAGCAACGCTGAACAACGTCACAGCAATGCTGCATGATGCCGTCTGACGGCTTAGCTCAACGCTTTTGCTACTTGCGCCTCTATATGACAATTTTAGTAAAATATTTCTTCGATCTGTCATCTGAGCTTCATATTGTAATACAACAAAAAGAAGAACGTTATAAGCAGTGTGCAAAATTAGAAACGAATTGAATACCTGCAATCATATTTAAAAAATAATTTTATAAAGTGATAATTATTATACTTATTTAGTGCGAATAATTCGCACAATAAATTCATTTTAAATTTAAAGACAGTATAGAAATTTCAATGGTAATAAAATCTCATAGAACAGAGTATATTTTCATGGTTTGTTACGAAGAGCAATGTTCACGTCGACAACAATTACTTGAAAACTTGAACAGATTAAAAAAAATATATACGTAAGAATAAAAGGGAGGGGGGGGTCATAAATTACTAAATTTCTGCTTACGTAATACGGAATCCACATTTAATTATTGTTTATTTTATTTTTTTATGACTGGACAGTTTAAATGAAAATTCGATGACTGTTTCCAACCACTTATTTTAAAGTTTGATCCAACATTTTATAAACATACTGTATGTTCACAATGTCAATAGGTATCTTATATAATATATCAACATTTGGATATAATGTTTTAATATACCGTCGTACGTTTTGGTTGAAGTTTTGGGGATGGGGGTTGTTGTATTCATTCGATGTTCACCGAAGTTCGACAGCACGGGGTTGGTTTTGGTTGGACGCGGTTCGTTAACTCCTCACTTCATTAGTGGCCATTGTATCTCGGGCCATCACACGATAGGGGGTCGATGTGATCCGACTACCTAGGGGGCTGGTTGTTGTTGTTGGCGGCGGCGGCGGCAGCACCGGAGACGGCTGAGACGGTGCCACGTGACTATTGTGAGAATGTATAGACATCTTTTGCTATTTTCTCGCCAACTTTAAGAGGAATTCTGCCGTCTTCAAGTTTTCAGATGAATGAATGAACCTTAGACCAGAGGTCCCCAGACTTGTGTGTCTTGTAGACCATTTGCAATGTTTTTCGGTTTTGGGTAGACCTGATATTGATTTTTTGCAAATTCATCTTCAAATGTAATCGAATATTCTCAATACCTACATAGTATATGGAATAAACTTAATATATTATATACAGGGTGAATCACAGGAAAAGTACACAGTACAAATTAGTTAAGATTAGAGATCGCCTTGCCCTCTATTCAGAGGTCGTTACCATGGTTTACATAATGAAATCTATTTGGGATGAACTTAATGAGGTTGATCCGTTACAGTCCCAATCAAAAGTACTAAGTCGAATTCTAAATGGTTTATAAGTCGATGATACCAATAAATTATTGTCATAAAGGCACAAATAATATTTTTTTTTTAAATTATTTAATTATTTCTGTACTTTATACTTAATGGACTAACTTTTGTATTTTTTGTACAAAGTTAGGTTAAAAAAAATAAATTTATGTAAATATCTGTATTTTACATATTTTTTGCAGTAAATAATTGAAAAAAGAAATTAGAAGTAATAAAAATTAAAATTAAATCATTAAAAAGTTGAAAATTCAGTTAAAATTGTTAAATCTGTCAAGAATAAAAGTCCATAATCGAAAAGTGCTAAGGTTTAATAATTTTTTTTATTGATTAAAAGTCTCCTAATTAAATTGGAAAAAATATTAAAATATGCGTAAGACATCGATGCTTTACATAGATAGTTTTCGAAACTGCTGACATTATTTGGTTATTTGCAAAAAATTAAAATGAACAGTTTGCATGCTTAGCTTGACATATTTTCCATAAGACTACACGTAAAAGTTTTTTTTAATTTTTAACTTTATAAATCTCCTAATGATTTTGGATTTTTTACAGAAAATTTTGTCGTAAATAAATCTATTAAAAACACTTTACTTCAGATTTTTTTCATTATCTTCGTAAAACGGCTTAACCTCCTTAAAGACAAAATCGCCGAAGCTGCCGAAGTATGTTTCAATGTGACTCCTGTAATGTTAGACAAAGTTTTTATAACCGATTAAGCCACTGCTTAATTCAAAATCGAGGTTTATTTGAACATTTGCTTTAATTTTTTATTTTAACTGTTTGGTTTAATTATTAATTAAAAAAATATTTTTTTAAATAAACAATTGTTTCATTAATAAAAATAAATTAATTTAATACCGAAGAATTTATTTTAACTGCTTTTTCTAATTATTCATTATTAGCAATTACATATTATTGTTATTAAATAATGGTTAATCAGCGTTGCCATGGTACCCATTCTCATATGTAGCCAAAGTAATCGTTGATCCTAATTTGCACAATGGAGTTTTCCCTATATTCGGTTTTCTGTAATACACCCTGTATACAGTAATGTTGTTCTATTTAATTGTTATTTTGATAATTTACTCATTTCAGTAACTATTCTATTGCCCGACAGATGCCTGTTACGCCTATTTATAAAAGTTACGTAATAATCATCCGATTTCGTAAATTCCTGTTCTGTTCAATTTAGAATTTTTTCGTCGAGTTTTGATTCAGACGCTCTAAACACAACTTGTAAATTCATATGCCAGTGCGTTTTGGCTTATTTGACTCGTTAATTTTAATTAAATTAATTTTTTGTAATTATCTTAAAATTATTATTGAGCGGTATTTTATTTCGGAATTCAAAACACGTGGTTTTGCAATTTTTTCTTGTGTCGAAACTATTTTGTCTTGTGTATAGTTTATTTTGTGAAATAAACGTGAAAACTTTTGACATTCCAGTGGACTCTATCTACAGTCATATAAACATTTTTGGTTCCAGCCACGAATTATAAGTGCATTATACAATGACGTCATCTCTGACGTAGCTCTTCCTGTCTGTTTGGATCACCGGTATTATTTTGGGTCGTCGTTTGGTTTGGATTGCCTCTACACCAAGGTAAAAAAAATCATTAAAAAAATATTATTTTTCATCATAATTTTTTTTATCAATCGGGGATTTAAACAGTCAATTATAATCATCGCGCCTCTAATAAAAAATATGAAATTAACGCGAGTGAAGCCACGGGCTATACAACTGTACCGATAAATTTAGAAACAAAGATAAATATTTTAGAACACTAATAATCTCAGTTGTAGAAAGTTTTTAATCTATTTTCAATCTCTCTCTCTACGACATAGATAAAGGCAAAATCAAAAGTATTTTTGTTCCAAGTTAAAGATATTTTAGAAATCCTATAGAGTGCAACAAATCGAGATATTTCTCACTACTGATTTTTTTTTTATTTTGAAGTATTTATTGGTGTAAATATTGTATGTTATTTACTTAATGAATATTTACGAAAATATTTTCTGTATGTAAAGAAAATTATCTGATTCTATACAGTAAATATGAAAACTCTTGCCAAGAGTGGAAAAGTTTTTTACTCAATTATACGAAAATCGTTAGCATCAAGACTCTTTCAAAGAAAGTAAATCAGTTAATTTCATTCGTTATTATTATTATTTTTCTTTATGTGTGCTTCCGCGAATCAAATAAGTGCAAGGTTGATTTCAGTACTTAAAAGAACAAGCAATTGATCTATCCATCTTCTATATATCAGCCTTTCCCAACCTTTTCCAAATTATTTAAATTATTCAAAACAAAATTAAAAACGCATTATTTTTGGATTGTTATTTTTGCGACCTTACCCAGATAGAACAATATAAAAGAAGGTCACCGTAGTTAGTGCCTTTTATCAAAAACAGTAATTCCACATTCATCAAAAACTGTTCGTGTGTTTTGGACTAAACTTAATCTAAGCATGCAATCGTTGCATAAAAAAATCAGCACGGAAAATCTGACAAGCATAATAATCTTCGATGTCACAAGTTCATGATTTGTACACTGATATGATTGAATATCAAGCACGTTTGGATAAAAATCTAAACATAAACGTTCCTTTTATAAAATTCGATTAACATTTTCTGATCGTAAAAATACACGACAACCACGTCGTCAAATCATAAATCAGTTTCCAAGCTGTACATTTTAGTCTTGTTATAACTAAAAATTGTGCAGGACAAAAAAAGAAAACATTGTTACACGTTTGTTGTAATGTACTGAATGTGTTATATCGAATGTTTCAAAAACGTTTTTCAAATAATAATTAAACTATTATAATTAGTGGCAAATGTATTTACATCCTAAATACTAGCCTATCTTAAAACATGGGGAATTATAAAACGGTCGAATAAAAAAAAATTTGATGACTGATGATGAGATACCGTTTTAATAACTTGAGATATTAAAATATTAGTTGCGGGTGACTAAATTACTAAGTGATCGACTAAATTACTAAGTGAGCGACTAGAATGCCTTCAGTAATTTTGAAGCAGATATCTTCTTTTGTTTTTACTTTTTATTTTTTTTTTTCACTTAGAGACTACAACTTAAAACTTACATTTTCATGAAGATTGAAAACCACCGCTTTTTTTGATAAAGGGGTATGCGAACTGTCTCGCAGTGAAACGGGACGGGGCAAATGTGGAGTTTTTAAAAAAACAATTCCGGGGTGAACGATAACGGGGTATGCGAATTAAATAGTTATTTGTTTGAATAGAACTGCGTTTTCTAAAAAATATATATTTAATTGACAGTCAATTAAATATATATTTTTTAGAAAACGCAGTTCTATTCAAACAATTAACTATTAACAACTTAGTAATTTAGTCGCTCACTTAGTAATACAGTAACCCAAATTGATTATTTTTGTCACCCAAAGTTGTAATTTACAGTCACTCGTTTAAATACTACCCTTAAAACATTAGTTTTTGCGAAATTCTTACAATTTTTGACGGCGACCTTCCGAACTATAAAGAACGATATCCAAGTGACCTTGATTATTATAAAGCTAAACTATTGGTTTATAAACTTCCTGTTAAATAAGACATATTCTAACCACTTTCACCTAAAATGAGACAGCCTACATAAAGGACTCGAACCATCAATCATACCCTCCGTAAAAACAGCTGCGACATTGTCGAGTAATTTTTCAAAATAATGTGTCAGTTCGATTTTGTCTTACTATATAAATGAAAACATTTTCCAGCCTTTTTCAACTCGAAAAAGTATTTCATTGAAATATTTTTATAGTTACCTATATCTGTCGGATAGGGTAAAGGCATCGGTTCCCAACCACGCATCTGCGGCCGTCGCTTTTATATTTATGTGCTTCTGGAGAACGGGATACAAGGAAAAAGTATAACAATATTTATTTGCTAAGAGGCACAAATAGTGTTGAAACGTTGACCAATAAAAAATTGGCTAATAAATATATAAACACATTTTAATCAAATAAAAAATTTCGAAATTTTCGTGATTTTCAAATCGCTGTATTATCGTGAAAAATAACCGTATTTTCAAAAACTTTAGCTTTTCTTAAAGCTTGACTTTTCTAGTTTTTTACTCAAAAAATGCAAAATCTTTAACGAACGGTAAGAATTGAAAAGAGTCAAAAAAACGATCCCTTAATTTTTTATAAAATTGCATATCTGTGACCAAATATCTACATTTCAATTAAGGCATTGCAAAGCTCGTGCTTTCTGCTTTTTTTAATTGTTCCACGATTTTTTTTGTCTTTAAATGCTGACAACTCCTGAAAAAATGATCCCACGACAATTTTAGTGCACTAGGCTGAGAATATCCTCTTTAAAATTCAGTTTTTCCTAAAGTTTCTTTACGATTTTTTCGTTATCTACAGCCGCCATCTTGGTAAAAATGGCGGAATTATAAATGTGTACAAGAGTATCACTAAGTACTGTGCCAAATCAAGGTCTGAGCGAGTCGTTCATAATGAACGACTCCTTCCTCGGAGCGGAGCGAGTCGCTCTTTTTTTTTGTGAACGACTCACTCCGAGCGCCATTACTCTGTGCTGAGCCGTTCTGTACTGTTGCATTCGCACATTTACAGAGCGCACACAGCACAGGCCACAAAGGCACTAGTAAATTTTGCACGTACGAAGTTATCCTTGCTGAGTCACTTAATGTTGAATGACACACTGCAATTAGTGCAATAGTACTAAGCTTACAGTGACTTAAACCATTCACATTGACGTCGTTGCCAAAGATATAATATTGTAACAATAAACATTATAACAGTTAAGCTATTCGAAATTCGAATAATATAAGATCAGAATCATATTATAATGAGCTCAGAGCCGAGTGTGTGTATTGTTCTGTGCATTGTGCAATGCTACATGACTCCTGAGCACGTATGGTGACAGTTCACACCTCTGCAGTCTGCACTCTTGTGTAGTGCGTACGGTCTAGTGTCGCTCCTTTGAACGACTCGCTCTCAGCGACTCTTTTCAGTGAGCGGAGCGCACGGAGCTAGTTCCCAATAAAGAGTCATGTGGACACATCACTACCTTTGAGACAGTCAGTATACTTGAACGTCAGTCTATGAGCAGAAATCCATTTGACTTAAGTTATGGTGTCAATAAAATGCTCCGACGTTGAAAAAATTTCTTTCATCACAAAAAAAGTGTGTATAGAGTTAAATTCTTGCAGTGGTGTTTAGCTCGCGTGCTATATATACGAACATTTAAAGAATGAGTCGGGGCGGGGGGCAGGGGGGGCATAGCAATGGGCTGTTAACAACACAACATATCACGGATCTC
This sequence comes from Xanthostigma xanthostigma, assembly GCA_963575645.1. Classification (NCBI taxonomy): domain Eukaryota; kingdom Metazoa; phylum Arthropoda; class Insecta; order Raphidioptera; family Raphidiidae; genus Xanthostigma; species Xanthostigma xanthostigma. The sequence continues at coordinate 1,280,607 of OY754469.1, read as the reverse complement.
ATATGTGTCCACACGACAATAAGTGGATGGAACGAAACAGTAGTTGTAACACACGGACATTTGGATTACAGATCCGTATTCGGAATAATTTTATTTTTGAGACGTCACAAAGATCCAGTGGTCATATACAGTATGTAAACACGTAAGGCGCAAATAGGGAAATTAGCATTGGGAAAAAATATTTGGATCAGTGTTAGCCATGACTGCATTAATTGTTATTTCTATTGAATTATCGTGGTAGTCTTGAGGATTTCTATTTTATTTTGATGTATTTTTATTTTACTTGGCTTTTTTAATAATAAAAAGCTCTTATAAATCATTATTTTAATTTTTTTGTACAAAAATAAAACAAAAAAAACAACTCCATCTGTTTGGAAACATTTCATTCAAAAATTGTCTGACTGGTATGACTTATGCGCGTTGGTAAATCAGTGACCCAATCTCTTTAGGTTCAAAACGAATAGGCGGAGATATTTGATCTCGCACCATATTTAAGTATTTTTGGGAATTTAATGTCCCATTTTAATAAAAAAAGTCCGATTATGTTGTAATCATTTGAATATTTTCTTCGGTAGTATACACATTCATTTTGCAAAAGAATATTATCTGTCAAATTGAAAAACAATATTTCAAAGCTCACTCTGATCCAGTCATTTTTTCCCAATGTTAATTTCCCTATGTGCACCTTACGTGTTTACATACTGCATATAAACAGCGACATCACTACTATTCCCAAGCCTCTAGATTCTAGAGCAGAGATCACCAATTAGTTTCAATGCGGGTCCGTTTAAAAAAATATACATCTGTCGCGGTCCGTTTGGTAGATGATAACTAGCAACCAAGATTTATAATATCAATTAAAAAATAAAACGAAAAGAACTATGAATATTTTTTTTATTAAGGATACATCTAATTAAAAAATCGTCCGTCCGTTGTCACGTGACTATATCCGATGAGCGCAGCAGAGACAAGACAAAGCGCAGGCTAAATTTTTATATTGATATTCTTAGATTCCTCTCAGTCCGTACAAAATAGGTCGGCGGTGAGGATCCGGACCGCGGTCCGCCATTTGGTGACTCCTGCTCTAGAGTATCTACTTTACTTTAAAATGTTGGATGAAAAAAAAAACGTGAAAAAACAAATAATAGCCTGTCATAAATTATTTTCCGTTTTTAAGAATCTCGGCGTGTGTTGTTTTTAATCAGGCACGATAATATTGTGTTAATGAACTTTTTGATAACATCAAAGAGCACGTAATCCGCTTCTGGCGGTGTCCAAAATCTCACGGCTTATCACGATATACACGCACAAAGAACGGCGTCAGATAATACAGCTGCCAGTCACCAAGTCTCTGTGGAAGCTCACGGTGTTAAATTCTCTTCTCGGTCGTGTTTCGCTTCGCCATTATCTTTGCTTATTGAATCCATATAGTTAGATAATCTTGCGGTTGACCGAGCGGTCGTAGCGTAGTGGTGATAGGACTGGCCTCGCATTCGAAAGATACTGGGTTCGAATCCCGACAGGGGCAGATGTGGCCGAGACTTTTTCTCGCTGTAATTCCTGTACCGGTCATCTTGTTGAAGTTTCCCATGATTTCCCTCAATAATTCCAGATAAATATCGAGATGGTTCCTTATTCAAAACAAACCTATGTCAAACTCCTATCCTGATTTCCTAAAAATTCCTTGATTCGCCCATTGCTATATAATTAAATGGAAATTTAAAAATGTAGAAAATAACGGGAAGTGTGGTAGATGGAAAATAGTAATGGCGAGAATGGCGTCTGTTATGGCATAAAGTCGAGAAACGGACGTTAAACGCATTATTATTACTATATTATAATTTGTCTACCTTATCCTAATTTCCTAAAATTCCTTCATTTTCCCATTGCTGTTAAATAAGTTCAAGTTCAAAAATACAAAAAATAACTAAACTCATGTATTTTCAACACCATCTATTTTTAACTGATTTCACTCACGTATTTTCAAGTTTTTAGTCCCTATTTCTCACGCAGTGTCTCTTCCTGCCTTTTCACCAATGAAAAAATACGTTTGACAACGTTTAACCTCAAAATAATGTTTTTTTTTCTGACTAATCTATATGTTTGTCACGAAGTGAGGATGAAAGAGAAATTGAAAATACAGGAGTAGATTAGTTTCGACATGTTGAAAATACATGAGTTCTATCGAAAACCAATTTTTGGCGTTGTGCTGTTGATTTACTAGCAAGGTACTATAAGCGAATGTCACAGCTAGTGGTACCGCGATGGTCGACATCCGATCTTTGCGTTGCCGTCTTACATGCGTCGTCATCGCATGTATAGGAGATTTACCTCTCCTTGCTTATTTCTTTCACACTTTCGTTCTTGCTTTCATTCTATTCAATCTTTCTAAACTCTATAGCCTTTATATTCGCACATTAGATTTAATCAAAAATTCGTTATTTCGCTCATATAAAGTATACGGATAATACTAATAATACATGCTCCGTTATTAACTTTTTTTTTGCTTATTTCGTGTTTTTTTCTTCTTATAAATTTAGTGATATATTATTATTATAAATTTATTAAACACTACAAAAGAAACAATAATAATTTTAAGACTGTTTGCACAACATTTGACTCGCGATTGCTTCATTATTAAGAACCACAAAACAATTGCAATTTTTAAATTATTTGTACAACACTTGATCCATGATCTAATATTTACTTCTAATTCATATTGAACTACAAGGAGACGCGATATCACATATATTAATATGCTAAGGTTAAAGATGTTTCCTTCCCTTTTTAGAAAAAACCTCACAATTTCTCCACATAAATTATATATCATTTTACAGATAATTGCTTGCTCTACTGACATCGACAACTAAAAAATTTATTATTGATTTTGTTTTTGTAAATTAATTAAAATTCAGCAACGCTGAACAACGTCTGCCATCTGACGGCTTTAATTTTGAAACAACGTCAACACTTCGATCTGTCATATGACCTTCATATTGTAATACAACAGACACAATACTGCATACTGATGCCATCTGACGGCTTAGCTCAACGCTTTTGCTACTTGCGCCTCTATATGACAATTTTAGTAAAATATTTCTTCGATCTGTCATCTGAGCTTCATATTGTAATACAACAAAAAGAAGAACATTATAAGCAGTGTGCAAAATTAGAAACGAATTGAATACCTGCAATCATATTTAAAAAATAATTTTGTAAAGTGATAATTATTATACTTATTTAGTGCGAATAATTCGCACAGGTCACACTAGTTATATCTTCAAATAATAATACTCGCACTCGCTTTTTTAATTTCACTATAGTTTTTAACTTAAGTATATAATATCTACATTGGAAACCATATGTCTTATTCTTCATTTCATGGTTAATTAGCAAATTTAATTTAATTCCCCCGTTTATATTCTCAGATGTTGGTACGTTTTTTTGTTACTAACACATGTGTTCTTTTTTTTTCGAGAACGCATCTTTTTTGTATTAGCTAATCATACACAAACAACCTCTGGCAACACAACAATAAGATGAAAACTGTTCATTTCCACTTTTCTACAACGCCTCACTTTGGCAACTCTATTGTTGTATACCGGTGAGCGGGTATTTCCTATTATTTTTTTATCCATCTCGTTCTCACGATTGGACTTTATTCTTTTCTTTGCACGCAGTGCCTTATCGAACGTAAAGATCACAATATCTTCTTGCAAAATATAACCTATAGAGGCAAGGTAACCGAATTCAACTCTTTGCCCAATTCGGTCAGAGGCAATCTGGTACCGGAAATCTAAAGAACAAAAATACTATTTTCAATTTCGATATAATAGTTAGTAGCTGGCGACAGAAACGGAACACTGGGTGGCAGAAACGCTCTCTTTCGCGTAGTCTGAGCCCCCCTCTACAAATCCGCTTGGTGGAGTAGGGGTCTAGCGCGTTGCGGTACGTCGCTGAAGTGCTTAAAAAAACAATCTTAAAAATCCTCAAGCTTAGGATTTTTTTAAGGAGGTTGATCCGTTACAGTCCCAATCAAAAGTAAGTCGAATTCTAAATGGGAACTTTTATAGTTTATAAGTCGATGATACCAATAAATTATTGTCATAAAGGCATAAATAAATATTTTTTTTTAATATTAATTAATTATTTCAGTACTTTATACTTAATGGACTAACTTTTGTATTTTTTGTACAAAGTTAGGTTAAAAAAAATACATTTATGTAAATATCTGTATTTTACATATTTTTTGCAGTAAATAATTGAAAAAAGAAATTAGAAGTAATAAAAATTAAAATTAAATCATTAAAAAGTTGAAAATTCAGTAAAAATTGTTAAATCTGTCAAGAATAAAAGTTCATAATCGAAAAGTGCTAAGGTTTAATAATTTTTTTTATTGATTAAAAGTCTCCTAATTAAATTGGAAAAAAATATTAAAATATGCGTAAGACTTCGATGCTTTACATAGATAGTTTTTGGAACTGCTGACATTATTTGGTTATTTGCAAGAAATTAAAATGAACAGTTTGCATGCTTATAGCTTGACATATTTTCCATAAGACTACATGTAAAAGTTTTTTTTAATTTTTAACTTTATAAATCTCCTAATGATTTTGGATTTTTTACAGAAAATTTTTTCATAAAAAATCTATTAAAAAAACTTTATTTCAGATTTTTTTCATTATCTTCGTAAAACGGCTCAACCTCCTTAAGACTGTTAATTCAATGATAAAGTCTCGCTAAACATATCTGTAGCTAAAAATCTATTGGTTTTGAGACTATGCGCCCATGGACACTTTTTCTTAGTGACCTTTAAACTATAAAATAAAACAATTTTCGATCAATTTAACCGAGAACCAAATCCACAAGGTTTGTGCGGGATCCTTTATCAATTATAATTGCATTAGCATAGGCGTTTGACAGTAACAATCCGTTTTTGGAGTTTTGAAGCATAGTAAAACAGCCCAACACCAAAATGTCATTAAAAAGTGAACTGTTAATTTCTCTCTTGGCAAGTTGCAACACAATCTGTTCTCGCAAAAAGCTTATTTAGATAAATGACTGTTACTTGCAACGATGGCATACAATGTTTAGTTCGAAAAGTTTTTTTGTGTGTTGGCTGCAGAACACAAAACACTGCAACTAGTGGACAATTATTTAACTATTATCTTTCACAACATTAGGACGTTATAACCGCACATTTATGCAAACAAGAACTTATACAAAACCCTCTCTGCGTCAGTCGTAACAGCAAACTGAATACTATAACAAAAGTTACAAACCATTTTCCTAACAATTAAATGTCATATCCATAAATTCACATAAACAACAAGAGACTAAATTGGTGACGAAAGTTACAGTGTGACTCGAACACTGCCGTTTGTTCCGTAAAGGAGACAGTAGGCTGTGACCATCGACGCATAACACACCTCCCCTTTTTCATCATAAAGGTACAGTCATACGTCGCAGCCCTTCATCTGTAACGTAATCTTTTAATTAATTTTTAACTTATAATCACCGCACGTAAAGTAGTTATTTATTCGGTTCATTTGTTCTTCAGGTAGCTATTCCTCCGAATAAATTCACCAAACACAATTATGTTCACTGCAAGTATAAATGTATTCTGTCTTACTTCAGCGGTATAAATGTTTATTTGCCTGATAAAATAATAATGGCCGCAACATTACCTATAAACGTGGAGTATTAGATCTACAGTTGCTCTCGTGATTTTTTTTTATTAACTTTTTGTGAAGTGTATAGTTGTAAAACATTAAAGTTAGTGGAAGTTTTGTGTGCAATTGGATTATAGGGTAAAACATTATTATTTTGTGAAACTTTTTTTTTTGACGTTGCTATCAGTCGGATTTTTGGGTGAACGTCAAAATATTCAACAAAAAGAGCAAGGAGTATAGTGCAGTGTATATTTTTTCTTAAAGTAACTTTTCTACCTGATATTTGTGAATTGAAATTAAATTTTATTTTAACGAATAAATTAATTCCAAGATTAGTAACTTCTATCTTTAATAGTGTTATAGCGTTATACGGACAGCAGTATAAAATATACTAGTGTGACCTGTGCGAATTATTCGCACTAAATAAGTATAATAATTATCACTTTACAAAATTATTTTTTAAATATGATTGCAGGTATTCAATTCGTTTCTAATTTTTCACACTGCTTATAACGTTCTTCTTTTTTTTGTATTACAATATGAAGCTCAGATGACAAATCGAAGAAATATTTTACTAAAATTGTCATATAGAGGCGCAAGTAGCAAAAGCGTTGAGCTAAGCCGTCAGATGGCATCATGCAGCATTGCTGTGCCGTTGTTCAGCGTTGCTCACTGTTTCAAAATTAAAGCCGTCAGATGGCAGTATGCAGTATTTACAATATGAAGGTCAGATGACAGATCGAAGTGTTGACGTTGTTTCAAAATTAAAACCGTCAGATGGCAGACGTTGTTCAGCGTTGCTGTATTTTAATTAATTTACAAAAACAAAAGCAAAAATACATTTTTTAGTTGTCGATGTCAGTAGAGCAAGCAATTATCTGTAAAATGATATAAAATTTATGTGGAGAAATTGTGAGGTTTTTTCTAAAAAGGGAGGCAAACATCTTTAACCTTAGCGTATTAATATATATGATATTTGAGATCGCGTGTGGCCGTAGCCGTCTCAGCGGCATCCCTTCTTATACACAATTGTATAAGACTCTCATCTCATCTCCTGTCGGTAGCATAGAAGTTCTTCTCTTTATACATTCGATTACTGAATCAAAACTTAGTCATGTTTGCAAAGTACAAACGTTCAACGCGTATAACGGTCTGACAGGAAACTTCTAACAGCATAAAGGAGGAGGTGGCTGTGCCCCATAAGAATTGAGGTGCGTACTTACATTGCCTTGGCCAGTAGAAATTCGCTCAGAGCAGCGGCGGCGCCGATTTTTAAATTTCATTTATACATTCATGATTGTTAATACCAATGGTGTGTTAATTAGATTTTCAATTTATTATTAAAAAATTGTAAATTTAAAATATGAATTTGTACTAGACCCAAAGAATCTAGTCTATCCACTAATAGAATTTTCTGTTTTTTACCATTCCAACCACAAGTGGGGAATGGTAGGTACCTACTAGTTAAGGTCAAAAATCATTTTTCAAAAATTTTACAATATCTTTCCGTTTTGAGGTCCCCCGAATCCAAAAACCATATTTTTGGAAAAATTCTGTGCGTCTGTTAGTCTGTGAACACGATACAGGTGAAACGGATGAGCGGATTGAAACCAAATTTTGGGAGGATGTTTGGTATGCAAATATGAAGAGCCCTATTGTTTTTGAGGAAAATCGGGGCATGCGCAGAAGAGATATATGCTATAACAGTGTTTTTTATATAATAATGGCATACTTTTCATAACGGTTTATTTTATTTTTTCAAGAAAGTTTCGTTAAATTTTTTTTTCTAAACTTTTATAGTTTCGGAAATACTTTGAAAATAAAAAAAAATCAACCGCTCTTTTGTTTCATGGATCTGTCAGAAATAAACTAGTTAGGCATGCTTTGATTAATTTTTACATGACGTGGAACATAATATTATGTAGCTAACCATGGCAACGAATAGCAAATATCATATTGAATACTATAGCCATTACCCGCGTCACCTCACGTGATATCAGAAATTTTATTTTCTTTATTATAATCAAATGTCAACATTTTTGAAGTTGGAATGGTCCCGTTGCCCAATGGGCTGGAATTTTTAAATTCAGACAATCCGAACCGGAGATATCTTGCACCTTTTTTTATCTTGCACCTTTTCTACAGGAGCAGTGTAAATCAATATTTTTAAAAATAAAAAAAAACCGAAATAAAGCTAAAAGTTACCACTACATTTATTAATACTTCTTGTATTTGTTAAAGAAAAACCTTCCTCAGAAAAAAATCGTATTGGCCTTGCAACTGCATATAACCCCTTAAGTCGCGCCTAAAGAAGTTATAATCTGATTCTTCGAAGAGGTCAGCTGTCACTGGTATAAGAAACGTTAGTATTATAGATACTATATGTAAATTGTAAAGGTATTCCTTAGCGAGCCCTCAGGACGTCCCTTATCGAATTTAACTCTCCCGTCGCTAATGAACGAGGCGTAACTCGAGTTAGGGAATCTTAGATTGGAAATTTTTGCAGCATATGTGTTTGTAAGACGGAGGGAAAGATTCAACGTTCGCCATGCATTCCCGTATAACTGAAAGAGGGAAGGGACTCTTTCCAATGAAACTGCACAGAACACCAGTTGCAACTGCAACGAACCGAATGATTGATTGAATCCAACAAATGTTAAGGCTTTCCGCAAGCGCTGCGTGTTTGTTTTTCGTTAAATTATTATTTCACCGTTTTCCATATCGGCCGTAATTTTGTGGCCACGTTCATTACAAGCCACTGGTTTTCAGGCTGTGATTCGAGAGCAAATTGAAAATATGAATTGGTACTTGGCCCAGATAACTCTTGCAGTAGGTGGCCTTAATAACATAACATATTTCTTCTACATTTTTGAAATATCCATTTTTGACGTGATAACGTCTTATAAATTGATGAAACACCAACTGCACGCACGAAAAAGTGCAACGTTCCGCCTGACCCTGTGCGTGCAAGCGAGAGCGCAGTATGCTTCGGCCCAAGTTTGACAGCTACTAAAATTTACGTTATGTATTACGGAATACGTTATCACGTAAAACTATCGTCCGTAAACCGACTTTACAGACAACCAATTTTTTTCTCTATAAATTCATATAACATTTTTGATAAAGTTACATAAAAAAATATTCGAGATTATCTTTCATAGCACGCCACACGTGTAAATTATTACTAACTAGTGGGACGGTCCGGATTCGCCCGAATTTGTAGATTGCTACCGTTTATTCGTCGACTTACGTTGTAAAATTGGTTACCACGAAAAGTGCTTTTTAAGGCGATAATATTTGGCCTAAGGTCCATTCTAAATATTGGTGACAAGAAATTTGAAATCGGGTGAGTAGTTTCAGAGATTGCTCTCTGATTACTGTGTATTTAATTAATAAATTGATAACGTTTTTCTTGAATATTTTCTTATGTAACCTTATCAAAAATTTTATATGAATTTATAGCGAAAAAATGGAGAGTTCGAAAATTTAAAAAAATATGTTCCAAAAAAAAGTAAATGAAAGGATTCAAGACTAGTTGTAGTACTTACTTATTAGGGTATTTTTGTGTTTTCTGATTTTTATTTGTCGTTATCCATGACTACCTATATGTAGGTACTAAATTATTATATATTATTATTTTCCCCCCCAAAAAAAGTTAAATGTTAAAAGTTAAATGTATAGAATAAAACGTAATTAAAGTTTTAACAATAAAATGTAGCGTTACGATTTAAACTGTCTGATTTTTATCTAAACAGTTATGATTTATAAATCATGATTTATTTCACAAAATATATATTAAAAGATGCATTTCCCGCATTAAATGTGATTGAAATAAAATTTCAGAATTACATAAAATGTACACAATTTCGACATATGGGTCAAAACCCTTATAATTCGAAGATTTATAAAATTTATATAATAATAAATTGATGTACAAAATGTTAATAAATCAAAGTGATATATTATTAAATTAATGATGCCAAGTTATAGTAGGAGAACTATCAAACATTTTTGGGTAGATATTTGAGACGTTGTGAAAATTTGTGTAACACTTCTTTTGTAATGTCTGAACACAACATCGAAGACTTGGCTGAAGAGTAGTTGGGCCTAGCCAAAAGCCTTTGCTAAATCTTATTGGCACAAAAAGTCTTTGAGGCATTTTGAATTTTTAATACCTTGAAATTTAGTATTTAATAAAATAAAAAATAAATAAGCCAGATTATTTAAGGAGGTTGAGCCGTTTTACGAAGATAATGAAAAAAATCTGAAATAAAGTTTTTTTATTCAACACGCGTGAGTAATATGTAATTTCGGGGCCCTGCTAAGCGTGGGAGAAATAATATATTACTTCACTAGTGTAATAATGAATTTTATGGACCAATAGAAACTCAGTAGCAAGCCCAAGCGCTAAATAATGAAAAAAAAACTGCAAGTAGCTTCTGGACCAATAGGAACGTGGTAGGCGGTATTGTATACTTATATGAAAACAGCATCGCAATTCAGCGAAGTCATGGCAAACTTGTGTATACACTGACGGTGGTACGTCAATCAATGAAGTGATTTATTATTTTTCCCTCTTTTATCAGGGCCCCGATTACATATTACTCCTGCTAGTTGAATAAAGTATTATGTGCGACTATTGATCGAAGGAGAATATTCCACTCGCGTGCGTTTTACCGCACTCGCTGCGCTCGTGCGGCAAATTTCACGCTCATGGAATCTTCTCCTTCTCTCACTAGTCGCACAATATACTATTAATAGATTTTTTTATGACAAAATTTTCTGTCAAAAATCCAAAATCATTAGGAGATTTATAAAGTTAAAAATTAAATAAAACTTTTACATGTAGTCTTATGAAAAATATGTCAACCTAGCATGCAAACGGTACATTTTAATTTTTTGCAAATAACCAAATAATGTCAGCAGTTCCGAAAACTAACTATGTAAAGCATCGATGTCTTACGCATATTTTAATATTTTTTTCCAATTTAATTAGGAGACTTTTAATCAATAAAAAAAATTATTAAACCTTAGCACTTTTCGATTATGGACTTTTATTCTTGACAATTTTAACAATTTTAACTGAATTTTCAACTTTTTAATGATTTAATTTTAATTTTTATTACTTCTAATTTTTTTTTTAATTATTTATTGCAAAAAATATGTAAAATACAGATATTTACATACATTTATTTTTTCTAACCTAACTTTGTACAAAAAATTAAAAAGTTAGTCCATTAAATAAAATACTGAAATAATTAATTAATATTAAAAAAATATTTATCTATGCCTTTATGACAATAATTTATTGGTATCATCGACTTATAACCTTTTGTAAAAATTTATTATGGAAAAGTTCCCATTTAGTATTCGACTTACTTTTGATTGGGACTGTAACGGATCGACCTCCTTAACTGGTAAGAGGGCGTTCACAAAAATTTGGCAATTTTAGTGCACGCAAAATATAAAATACAATCACTCGATATAACGACAAACTCCTTCAAAACGTCGAAATCACCTAACTCTAGTCGGTTTACCTTGTTGCTCATACAATGATACACTCTAAATAACGACACACCCACTCTAAATAACGACAACAATGCGTCATCATTAAGCAATAAACAGTACTTGTTTGTTATTTTGTTGCTTTGTTGTCGGCATCATGCGTACCGAAGATGCTGAGAAATTCGTTCTTTTGTTTGTTGGGATTATCTTTCATATGTTTAGCTCAGCTGCTTATAGATAAGTTATCTTTTTCTTAGTTGCCCACAAACTTGTGAACATGGCGAGTAAAAGGAAATCTTTGTGTATTGACGAAAAAAATGGATTATTTCTTCTCTCCGTTGAACGACAACTCTCAATAACGCCACAAAGTGTACAGTCGCTATATAGAGTTTACTTCGTTAGTTATTAAATACTGAAGTATTGTCTAAATTTTTGCGTGACACTTATGGATTTACACTTTTAGAACACGCACGCGTGTTCCTGGCTTTCGTGTAACGTAACGGCTTTTAGAAATGTTTTGGAATGTTTTTACCCATCAGAATGTGTGTGCTACAGAAAATGTAGAATCTATTTATCACGCTTTTCACAGATATCGTCTTACAAACGTGTTTTTATTCATTTTTCCATCATCCAGAGTAAAGGGATACAGGAAACATCCATTAATAGCGATTACCGGTTTTCCACATACTATATTTCTTTGGATTATAATCACTTTTTTCATCGAAATGTAATAAATTTTCTTTGTGTATTATACACTTTAATATGATTTTACTTATACGTATCTGCTCATATAATATAGTTATACAATGTGTTTTCATCAAACTTCTAGTGCAGAGTATAGATAAACTAGTGTGACCTGTGCGAATTATTCGCACTAAATAAGTATAATAATTATCACTTTACAAAATTATTTTTTAAATATGATTGCAGGTATTCAATTCGTTTCTAATTTTGCACACTGCTTATAACGTTCTTCTTTTGGTGTTGTATTACAATATGAAGCTCAGATGACAGATCGAAGAAATATTTTACTAAAATTGTCATATAGAGGCGCAAGTAGCAAAAGCGTTGAGCTAAGCCGTCAGATGGCATCATGCAGCATTGCTGTGACGTTGTTCAGCGTTGCTCGCTGTTTCAAAATTAAAGCCGTCAGATGGCAGTATGCAGTATTGTGTCTGTTGTATTACAATATGAAGGTCAGATGACAGATCGAAGAAATATTTTACTAAAATTGTCATATAGAGGCGCAAGTAGCAAAAGCGTTGAGCTAAGCCGTCAGATGGCATCATGCAGCATTGCTGTGACGTTGTTCAGCGTTGCTCGCTGTTTCAAAATTAAAGCCGTCAGATGGCAGTATGCAGTATTTACAATATGAAGGTCAGATGACAGATCGAAGAAATATTTTACTAAAATTGTCATATAGAGGAGCAAGTAGCAAAAGCGTTGAGTTAAGCCGTCAGATGGCATCATGCAGCATTGCTGTGACGTTGTTCAGCGTTGCTCGCTATTTCAAAATTAAAGCCGTCAGATGGCAGTATGCAGTATTGTGTCTGTTGTATTACAATATGAATGTCAGAAATACTTGAATGGCCCCAAACCGGCCCAAAGACGTCTTCAACAAAGGTGTATTATCGATACACGCTGTATATTAAGTATATGCCTCGGCATAAAGCGACGAAATGGCTGCAAGCGAACACCGCACATTCATAGAGTCTATTCTTCACAGTTGAAAATCGATCTCCTTATTATTCTTTTGTTATGGTGCGTTTCTTAGATGCGGCGGCGATGCTACAGCTACCATAGCGCATCTATTGTTAATAATAATGAACTTCCTCCACTCCCACCGCCGAACGGCCGTGCTCCTACCGTGTCCATAAATTCAGAGACGCGCTCGGTCAAATTGCAGTGGCGAACATTTTTATTTTTGTGAATATTAAAAGAAAACTGGGTCTGAAGAGAAACCAAAAGTGAGCTCTGAACAGAAAGAGGCGTGCTGATCGAGATTTTCCCTCAAAGCAACGTACTACCCGTCCAACCAATAGTTTGAAGTTCCCCTCTAGCAGTGCATTTCCCCCACTCCAATATCAATTTCATCCCGTGTCGTAATATAATAATATATTAATACGCTAAGGTTAAGAATGTTTGCGTCCCTTTTTAGAAAAAACCTCACAATTTCTTCACATAAATTATATATCATTTTACAGATAATTGCTTGCTCTACTGACATCGACAACTAAAAAATTTATTATTGCTTTTGTTTTTGTAAATTAATTAAAATACAGCAACGCTGAACATCGTCTGTCATCTGACGGTTTTAATTTTGAAACAACGTCATCTGACCTTCATATTGTAATACAACAGACACAATACTGCATACTGCCATCTGACGGCTTTAATTTTGAAACAGCGAGCAACGCTGAACAACGGCACAGCAATGCTGCATGATGCCATCTGACGGCTTAGCTCAACGCTTTTGCTACTTGCGCCTCTATATGACAATTTTAGTAAATATTTCTTCGATCTGTCATCTGAGCTTCATATTGTAATACAACAAAAAGAAGAACGTTATAAGCAGTGTGCAAAATTAGAAACGAATTGAATACCTGCAATCATATTTAAAAAATAATTTTGTAAAGTGATAATTATTATACTTATTTAGTGAGAATAATTCGCACATGTCACACTAGTAATAATAATAATGCGTTTAACGTTCGTTTCTCGACTTTATGTCATAACAGACGCTATCATTTTCTATCTAGCACACTTCCCGTTATTTTCTACATTTTTAAACTTCCACTTAATTAGTGTAGTCGTAATATGTAATTTTGATGCAACGAGCAAATTATCCTTTATCACAGAAATATCTAACTTTTTTAAATAAAAAGTATGAGAAATTGAAATAAAAAATATGAAAAAAATAGGTCAGTAATTGACGAACTCAGTTTCCACTAATTCGAAAATTAGAAGAACTTTTCCATGGTGATAATAATGAATTTTGACAACATATTATAAGCTAAAAAACTCATGAAACACAGTTTTTAACGTTTTTTAACATGTTGCACGCACGAAGGTGCAATTTTGACAGATATTGTGTATCATAATCATATTTAATATTATAAATGCGAATGTAAGTTTGTTTGTTACGCTTTCACGCAAAAACTACTTAACCGATCATCATGAAACTTTGCACATACACTCTTGAAGGTATTAGAAGTAACATAGGATACTTTTTATTAAAAAAAAATAAAAATTTTTTACGAAAAATAAGAAAATTGTTTGTCAAAATATGTGCAATACCTCAACCCCTGATATGCATGTCAAAAGTCGATTTCCATCTCAATCGCGGGCGTAGCCGCGGGTAGCGGCTAGTTAACTATAAATTAAATATAAATTTGCACCCTTTTGCAATAATTTTGTTGAAATGTTTAGGGTCAAACCATCTTTATTTTACTGGTATAAAATGATTTGCAAAGTCAGAAATTTTTCTATCTGTACTCTTTATATTATATGTTTGTATCTTCATAAACAAAATAATTTTTTTCCAAAAATAGAAAATGTAGTGAGCATTGCGACTTGTGATTCAAACGAAATAACTAATTAATAATTCAATTTAAAATGAAACTTTGCCGCTTAAAAGTTTTAACCTTTACTTTAAGAGCAATTGAAAAAGAAAACACCCGACACCACTGGCGGTTTGTACAGATTTGATATACCGCGGATTTTCTCTTCCTCACTGAATTGAAAAACTATGTATCAAGACAAGAGTATCAATTAACTTTTCACATTGTTCGCAGGAGTAAATTTATTTGTTTGTAGACAATATTTTCCAAACAAGAAAAAAAATGAGCGAAATTTTTTTCGACTGAAACGCAAAAAAATAAGAAAGGTCAAATATTATATGAGTAGTAGATACGTTGTGTTACAAGGGCAGAAAACTGGAGATTGCGAACGAGGGCGACATTTGCTCGCGATTAGTTTAGCGTTATGTGCAATTCGTTTTATGAAATGCTTACTTTTGTCAAGTGTAAATCGAGCTTTATGTTTAATGCAAGACACGGTGTGCATTATACTGTATAATCCAGCTGTAGTTAAGCTTATTTCAGAATAGGTGTTGCAATGAACACCAGTGCCTCATTACTGCGGCAATAAGGATCCAGTTATATAATTAACGTTATTCAATTGTTCGCTGCACACGCGACAAACCATATAATTAGTAGTCTGGCTGCACTTTGGCACGTCTTTTCGTCTTTTGTTGCTCATTAAACTGACAAAGAACGCTTCGCTTTGAATTTAAATCCGTGTGACAAAAAGAGATATCTATACAAATATTATTTTTTGTAATTTTATTTCGGAGACTACTATAATAGCTACGAAAATATAGAAGGAAAATTTTTCATTAATTTCGAACCTAAAATTGGCGGTTTTACGTCCGAGCTCTACAGACCGTCATTCTTGACGAAACGATTTAATTTCTTTTTATTTAAAAAAAAATTTTTGAATGTCTGTCCGTCAAGAGCTTCGCCGGCTGTAAACCCATGATTATTTTTTTATTCGATGTATGTTTCAAAGTTGGTCCCATATAAATTTTAGCAAAATCGGTTTAGCAGTTTTTTAGAAAATTAAGAAAAATCAAAGAAACATTGCAATAGTTGTAGTTGTCGGCGTGAACGTTGCTCTTCGGTTTCATTAGACATTAAAAATGTCTCAAAGTTGGTCCCATATAAATTTTAATAAAATCGGTTCAGCAGCTTTTTGGAAAATCAACAAAAATCAAAGAAAATTTGTGATTGTTATAGTTGTCGTCCTGAACGTTGCTCTTCGGTTTCATTAGACACTAAAAATGTCTCCAAGCTGGTTCCATATAAATTTTAATAAAATCGGTTCAGCAGCTTTTTAGAAAATCAACAAAAATCAAAGAAAATTTGCAATTGTAGTAGTTGTCGGTGTGAACGTTGCTCTTCGATTTCATTAGACACTAAAAAAGGCCACTAAAAAGTTTAAATAAACTTTAAAAAAAAATGAACTTGCTTCTACAAAGGATCATTAAAAAGGTTGACCTCAAAACTTTGTTATTTCACGCTTTTTAGTGACCCTTTTTCGAAGAAGGTTCAAGCTTTTTTTAACCGACTTCAAAAAAGGAGGAGGTTATATGTTCGTCTGTATATATTTTTTTATATTTTTTTATGTTCACCGATTTCTCCGTCAATTATGGTCCAATTTTCAATTTTTTTTTTATTCGAAAGAGTGCACTTCCGAGGTGGTCCCATCGGAACCAAGTCAGGATCTGATGGTGGAATCCGGAGAAATCGAGAGAAACTCTCAAATTTCAAAGGCACGCATAATGTTTTTTTTACCGATTTCTCCGTCAAATATCTAACACTAAAAAGAGAAAAATAAAATATTTTTAACAAAAAAATTGAACCGACTTCAAAATATGCACTAAAAAGTAAAAAATAATTGCGTATTGAAATGTTTTGGAGTCGGTGTCACATCAAAATTCGAAAGTAGCAGTTTAAATCTTACATGTCTCTAGTTCTCGGAATAGATTTCATTTTGGCTGACACCGACTCCAAAACATTTCAATACGCAATTATTTTTTATTATCCGTTATATTTACTTACGGAGTGTGCACTTTTGACTTTGCGAACGATTTATTTATTTCAACCGTAAACTTAATCTTTGTTGTGTAAATGAAAATTCGAAACTGATTTTGTTTCGCGAGAAAATAATTATATATAAATACCATCATTAACCTGATAGAAAACAAAAACGGCTGATTCTATTCAATAGACAAAGACGTCAACAATCCATTTTATTTAGTATTTGCATTTGATAATTAGAGAAGAGAGAGAGAGAGATGTATAGAAGACGTTGTTCTATTTCTAATGTGTTACGCCTTTCTCATGTTGGCTTCCCCTGACTTTGGAGAAGAACTCCATGTATTCAATCAATATATGCAAAAGCAATGACAATTGTCTCGAAATTGATGTTTTTCATTTAAAGTTTTTTGTTCTTATTTGTTTAGTTTTAATGTTGACGTTATAGTAGATTAAAGTTTTCTCCTTGGTGAATTTATTTCTCGATCATTTGATTGGAAAATTCAGATAGTCTCTGTTTAATGATATTTTATTTATTCTGTTTATGGTACAGATCATCGTCTACGGTTTTAAAATTTAAATTAGTTTCTATGTTTACAATTCTTTGATGTCTCTTTTTTACTGAATGAACGCGTAGGTTTTTTTATTATTATTTGTTTTGATCGTGGCACGTTTTTATCTACATTTTAAATCTTGATTTACTAAACTGTGAATTAATGCCTCCTGTTTGTCAATGATAAAGCAATAATGATGTCTTGCGCCGCCATCTGAAGTTTCAATCACAGTAAAAGCATATCAGATAAATTTATTATTCTTCACTATAAAAAATTGGACCTTCAGAAACGTCACTAAAAAGAAAAAAAATATAGTTTAAAAAAAACTAAAAAACACGCTTTATATCGGACTAAAAAGTAAAAAATAATTGTTTTAAAATAAGCTTAAAAAGCGTGGGGCGCTTTGTTCCACATTTTCGTACATCGAGCGCCCAACGCTTTTTAAGCTTATTTTAAAACAATTATTTTTTACTTTTTAGTCCGATATAAAGCGTGTTTTTTAGTTTTTTTTAAACTATATTTTATTTTTCACTTTTTAGTTTGAGGATCTATAAAAGAATTTATTAATCCTGGGGGTCCTAATAAGGATAATGGGAAACTGTTATCAAATTATTGCATTGTCATCGGTCCTTGATACGTATGCAAAGTTTCAAATTAATCAGACTTCGGGAAATTGGTGAAAATTATGCTCAAAGATTCCGTTACGGACATACATACATAGTTACAACCCAAACTAATATAAAGCGTTTAAAAAGGAGGAGGTTCTATGTTCGACTGTATATTTTTTTATGTATGTTCACCGATTTCTCCGTCAATTATGGACCGATTTTAATTTTTTTTTATTCGAAAGAGTACACTTCCGAGGTGGTCCCATCGGAACTAAGTCAGGATCTGATGGTGGAATCCGGAGAAATCGAGGGAAACTCTCAAATTTCAAAGGCACGCATATACTTGGCCTACCCATTGCAATACTTTATCTAACACTAAAAAGAGAAAACTAAAATATTTTTAACAAAAAAATTGAACCGACTTTAAAATATGCACTAAAAAGTAAAAAATAGTAATTATTGTTATTTTTGAAGTCGGTGTCAGCCAAAATGAAATCTATTCCGAGAACTAGAGACATGTAAGATTTAAATTGCTACTTTCGAATTCCTATGTGACACCGACTCCAAAAATAACAGTAATTATTATTTTTTACTTTTTAGTGCATATTTTGAAGTCGGTTCAATTTTTTTTTTTAAATATTTTTTTAATAATAAATTTGAAAGAGATTTAATATTTTTTATAAAAAATTTTAATTTTTATTTACTATTTGCAATGCGTACTTTTTCTTGACATTTGACTACTGAACTAGAAAAAAACTACTGAACCGATTTAAGTAATATAAAATTTGACTTGTGTATATAATTTGTATTGCGCGATTATCAACTGAAAAAACTATCATTAACGTTTGTTTTTCAAAGTAGAAGTTTTTGTTCATTCATTTGGTATTTTAACAACTCCATGCATTTAGTCAAGCCATTTCTGGTTTATTATAAATATAAAACAATTAAATTAATGAAAATTAATTTCCTTTCATATACGTAAAGGCACATTAAACGCGCCATTTCATAATCATTTTGCCACGTAATTCAACTATTTACTCTACGTTCTCTCCTTATATTTATACCGAGTGGACAAGAAATAATATCTTTTTAAAAAAATTTATGAAGAAGTCAAATTTCGAACTTTTTAGTATTGTTCAAACAAAAATGTCGTATTTTCAAGTTATTAGTCCATACCTCTTCTTGCTCTAGAACCATATATTTTGGGCGTGTTAATAAACTTTGCACTCCGGGAGTGCTGGCAGAAGTGAAAACTTGAATATTAACGTCTTACGAATTTTCGATCAAAATGGTTTGTATCATAGATTGCATTTTTATGTACGATATTTCAACGCTAGATGTCTAACGTTGTATAAACAATTACTGTCACTTAGAGAGTTTTCTCGCTCACCCAGTTCTTACTTTTCCTGACGCGAGTTTAACATTTTTTACCCATTACAAAAAAAGTGTACAACGCCGCTAAAGAAGTTTTCACTTCAAAAATGTTTTTGCCATTCATTTTTTTACAACATATTAATTGATATTTTGAAAATACACAAAAAAAAATGAAAATTAAATAAGTTATAAGCTGGTAAAGTTGGAGGGTAATAATTAGTATTAATAATTTACACATGTGTGAAGTGCTTTGAAAAATAATTATTAGGTACTGTGCATTTTATTAATTAATTGGTAACGTTTTTTTTGAATATTTTCTTATGCAACCTTATAACATATTTATATGAATTTATAAAGAAAAAATGGAAATTTCGGAAATATAAAAAAAAACTGAAAAAAGTTGTGTGGTTTTAAGAAACCACGACGCAAGTGAAACTTTTATTGGATTGTAGGCGTTGGATTGTAGACACTTATCCATCACGATTAATTATAAACAACAATATTCACATGAATACACGAATAAAAACATGTTAACACTGTACAGCACTTGCCCGCATGACAGACTGACTATGTGTTATACATACTACACGGTCAGCTGATGCTAACCATGGGCGCTGCCATATTGGCCTTGGCTGCTCTACCGAGCGCCTACTCCAAGCGCCTTTCACTTTACCCCTACTCCGCGGCCGCCTGTAATGCGACATGCAACAGACGGCCAGAAAAATTCGGGGCGATAGAATAAAAGTTTCACTTTAAAATGTATGTACATTGTACACTTCTGGTTGAATTTGAAGTAGAAAAAAATATACCTCAGCAGTTTCCGATAGTAAATCTCGAGTTGGAATTTAATTTTTTTATGTATCTAGTAGGATACACCAATTATTCACTGTTACCACTTTCCGTGAACATACTGTATTACAAGTGCACCAGCTGATGTACAATTAATCGAGGTATCCCGATTCTTCACGAAACAGGATGTCAAAACAGTTGATGGGAGTAAAGGATCTAAAGTCTATCTTTGTTGGCTACATCTTAGCCTGTGGGAAAATATAGGAAATTTCTGTTCTTTTTATAAAAGCTTTATGGTATCCACGGGAATGAATTGTCGAGTGTCTCATATTTGCAATATCCTCAGTGTCGCTGGATACCCGGTATACATTACCGGTAAACGGATGAAAATTTTCTGCCTCTCTTTGTATGTAAATTGAGAAAACGATCATCAATAATATAACAATATTCTGTTTTCCGCCTTCGGTCTTTTCAACATTTACGGAAAGTGAGTAATTCTCAAAACAGCGTTCATGGAAGATAGAATATTATAATATAATATATTTTAAGGTACAGGCGAATATGCTGAAAGAAGACGGGAGATGAACTTATGAGAGCATGAAACAGAATTAATTCTTATTTGATTGTAGCAAATTAAATCTTTGTACGAAATTAAATTGTAATCAGACTCAATGAAATAGCGATCAAACAGGTCTGCGGATAACGCAAAATGATTTATTTTAGCGAAAATGTACAGTTATTTCATTGTCAATGCCGTATACGAACAAGGATTTTTATCTTTTAATTGAAATTTGCTAGTTGAAAAGTATTTGTGTAATTCAGAATTGACTGATGATTTATTTACGTTAATATATACTAATAAAAATAAATAAAAAGCTTTCTAAGCTAAACGGTTTTATTGTACAATCGAGGATGTACTAAAACTAGAAAATAATCAATTATGACTCATCATAGGTGGCTTTGATTAAACTAAAATAAAAGACAGCCCAAAGCTAAATATGATTTCCAATCTCAAACAATGGAAAGTTTTCTACTAAATGTCTCCCACGATTTTATTTTAGTTTAATCAAAGCCCCCTATATATATTATATTTTAGTTTTTAGTATACATCGTCAATAAAACCATTTAACTGAAAAAGCTTTCTTTTGTTTTTTGACGTGATAACGTCTTATAAATTGATGAATCACCAATCTTATAAATTGATAAAACACCGACTGCATGCACGAAAAAGTGTAACGTAACGTTCCTAACGCGTAACGTTCCGCCTGACCCTGCGCGTGCTTTTTGCTAATTTCTCGCTCAATTTAAATCAGATCGGTTTGAAACCAGTCTTAAACGAAAAAGGAGAACATTTTACATAGATTTCGTATAACAGAATTTGCCTAAACAGTTTTTTTATACAAATTTATATAGAAAAATAGCTGTATAAATGCAATGTTATGCATGACGCGACGCGGTCGGTCGTCTTTGTTTGCCGTACATGGAAATTAGAAAATAACGTATGTCTTGTCTTAACATGAAAACGGCTGCATTTCTAATGTTTAATTCAATTTTTTGACATTAGTATTTTGTGAAATGCAACGCCTTCTAAGTTAAGTATTGGAATAACTAATTATTATTAGAACATAATACTTTGACAGTTGCAAACGTCACTTTTGACATTTCTTATCATTCCGACACCAAGGATAAGCGGATTGAAACCAAATTTTGGGAGGATGTTTGATATGCAAATATGAAGTGGCCTATTGTTTTTGGGGAACATCGGCGCATGCGTAAAAGAATATATCTCTTATAATGATGTTTTATATAATAATAATATAGTTTTTAAAACGGTTTTACTCTATCTATTTTTACTAGAAATTTTTGTAAATTTTTTGGGGAAAATCGGCGCATGCGCAAAAGAGATACATGCCATAGTTGTTTTTTATATAATAATAGTGTACTTTTTATAGTGTTTTATTATTCTACTTAATAAAATTTACCTAAATTTGAAGCGAAAGATGCAATATCATAGATTCGAATTATTATAATTATTATATAAATTTAGGTTATGTATTACGGAATACGTTATCACGTAAAACTATCGTCCGTAAACCGACTTTACAGACAACCAATTTTTTTTAACTTTTTAACTTTAAAAGTGCGATTTACATCCGGACGAAAGCCGGGCCGATCAGTTAGTTATTATAATATTGTATTTTCATCGAAATAAAGTGTAACAAACAAATATACGGGGTCAAGCTAAATAAAACCGTTTAAAAATAATTAAGTTTTCTGATATTCCCATCGGTTGGACTTAATTAGCTGTACAAAAATTACTGTTGCTGATTGTTGCGGATTAAAAAATGTTCATTAAAAATTAGATGTCAGTATATTCGCGTCCACGGTGTTATTAGTGTTGATGTTGAAATCACAGGGAATTGAACAAATTAAAAACAGAAGTAACACAGTTAAAGTTGGACGAAATATACAATATATTACTTACAGATTTTTGAAATTATTTTATTGGCTATAGTCACTCACCTGAAACAAAGATAAAATATAATTAAATAAAAATAATAATAAAAAAATTATCGCCGGTTGTGTGAAGAGATCTAACCTTACTGTATTTTGTGAATTTGACTCTATTCAATAAATGGAGTAACTGTGATCCATTGAAGTTAATGATAGAGTATTTGGAAAGAATTCCGTGGCATAAGGATCGAAAATGAAGCAATACTGAAATTTTTTTTAAACTTGCATTTAATACTGACGTTTCGATACGTTTTGTATCATCTTCTTGAAAACTCTGAAGACGATACAAAACGTATCGAAACGTCAGTATTAAATTCAAGTTTAAAAAAAAATCAGTTTTGCTTCATTTTCGATCCTTATGCCACGGAATTCTTTCCAAATACTCTATCACTTACTGTGTTCTGTTAGCAAACCAAATCAAAGTTACAATATAACTAATAACAAAGATGATCAAATTATTATAATTATACAATATTTTACGAACTATATTCGAACTTAGTTAGCTAATTGAATCCAAGCAGAAACGGCGCAGCTGTTCTAACAGTTCGCTAAGACTTGGGCAGAGAAACATACATATTATCTAGTTAGATATTAAATAAATAATGAGCCCAGTTTGATGTGATCGAAATCGCAGTGTTAATGCATTCAGTCGAACCCAGGCATTCCTGTGAGACAGAAGACAGTTTAATTGCGATGTAACTGTTCGTCCCTCGCGTTACGTAGGCCTTTGAACAGCCTCCACCGCCTCCAGAGGGTCGGCTGGGAACACCCGAACTCTCCCGGTACCTCGCTACTTCCAAGTCTGCTTCTTACGCTCACGTCTTCTGAGTATCTTTCACTGTAAATAATACATGCGATCACGTCTTCCATGATTGCAGGGGATACTGCCAACTCTGTAACGTCTGTACGGCCGATACAGTGGCGGATCTTAAAATTATATTTATAAGGGGATTTATAAAACGGTCGAATAAAAAAAAATTTGGTGACTGATGGTGAGATACTGTTTTAATAACTTGAGATATTAAAATAATAGTTGGGTAACTAAATTACTAAGTGAGCGACTAGAATGCCTTCGGTAATTTTGAATCAGATATCTTCTTTTGTTTTTACTTTTTATTTTTTTTCACTTAGAGACTACAACTTAAAACTCACATTTTCATGAAGATTGAAAACCACCGCTTTTTTTATAAAGGGGTATACGAATTGTCTCGCAGTGAAACGCGATGGGGCAAAGGTGGAGTTTTTAAAAAAATAATTCCGGGGTGAACGATAAACGGGTGTGCAAATTGTCTCGCAGTGAAACGGGAAGGGGCAAATGTGGAGTTTTTAAAAAAACAATTCCGGGGTATGCGAATTAAATAGTTAATTGTTTGAATAGAACTGCGTTTTCTAAAAAATGTATATTTAATTGACAGTCAATTAAATATATATTTTTTAGAAAACGAAGTTCTATTCAAACAATTAACTATTAACAACTTAGTAATTTAGTCGCTCACTTAGTAATTTAGTCACCCAACTATTATTTTCTCGTCACGCGCAGTCAGTCGCTCACTTAGTAATACAGTAACCCAAATTGATTATTTTTGTCACCCAAAATTGTAATTTACAGTCACTCGTTTAAATACTACCCTATTTATAATAGGGACTTTCGAACTTTGACAGTTGATAGCGGCCATCTTATTGAAGCTACATCTGTCAAATTGGCTGTAATTTATTCAGTGTGTTTTGCCAAATAACCATGGACGGATATAACGTTCAACACGGGCAATTGATTATTTTATCAAAATTGGTGTTCTGTTCGGACAACGCTCATCGAAAAATCATCTTCAGCGATGAGGCCTATTTCTGGATGAATGTCGAATTTGGGAGGATATCATTTCACATGAGAGCGTCCAATGCATCTCGAAAAAGTCACTGTTTGGTGTGGATTTTGGACTGGCGGCATCATCGGTCCATATTTCTTTAAGAACGACTTTGACCAGGCCATCGCCGTTAAGGGCGAGTGCTATAGGTCGATGATTACCAACTTCTTTTGGCCTGAATTGGATGATATGGACACCAACGACATGTGGTTTCAACAGGACGGCGCTACGTGCCACACAACTCATGCCTACATTGGACATTCTGCACGAGCGATTTGAGGGCATGATCATTGCACGTGGAGGTGATGTGAACTGGCCACCGAGATCGTGCGATTTGACCCCCTTCGTCGAAAACGGTCCAGTAGTTTAGGAGGAGATAGCCGTACAAAAACTACTTGCCTAATTAATATATACCTAAGTTCGAAGCATGTTTTTACAGAATGTTGTGCTTTTATTTTACAAGTCGGTCCTGTCATGTATTTTCTCGCAAGATCGATTCAGTCTACCCCTTAATAGCCGTTGTGTTCGAGAACCGGTGCCATAGCTATTGCGTTTCAAATTCACTGATTTGTACATATTTTAGGTGCGTCATGATCTTAGATTAGAGGAATGTAGGAAGATAAATCTGATTGTCTTATCGAAGGGTTGATTAAACACTAAAGATTAAACGCTATTATACAAAAATACAATCACACATCATGCAACTATAAATGTTGTTATTCTCTATGGTCAATGTTGGAATTTAAAGCGCTATAAATTTTTGTCACTTTCCAACAAATATTTAAGATTACATAAGTTGAAGTGAGAGACAACATTAATAATACAAATTCAGAATAAACACAACGATTTTCAATGCTAGGCTTTTTATTACAGAAACCTTTTTAAATTTAACATTGTAAATGTGATAATAGTCGTTTATATATTTAGAACGTGAATGCAGTTATTATGTACGAGTTGTGACGTTGTGTTAAAACGAGTGTTGCGAGCAAGCAAGCTGCATAGGTACTATATTTTTGCAAAGCTAATTTTCACATTATAATAAGTATATATTTGACACTTCAGTCATATTGGATACGCATGGAGACTAGCCTAGTATGCTTGTCTCTCTTGTTCATCTTAGTTTAAATGGCAACTGACAAAGATATTACTATTACTTTTGTTATAGTTTACGTACTAGTGCGAAATGAGTCATTTTAATACATGAAAAGCAGTTATTTTATATAGGGGATCGTGCAAAAAGTAATTTAGAAATTAAAAAGACGAGTTATTCGCGTAATACGTGTACTCTTGGAAATTAAAAAAATAAATATTGTAGTATATAATTATCTCCCTTACTTATGCATAATTCATCCATTTTTTTTTAAATGTCTGACATATATTTTGGTCAGTAGATCAACGATAAAAACTTGACTGATTTATATTTTAGAAATTTAAAGAGATAATATATATTGTAATAAAGACATATCCGTACTGCTGCATAATGTATTACAAATATTTTAAGATTTGATTTGAAATCTAAGAAATAAAGCGGCGATTTATATTTAAAAAATTTAAAAAAGTAAATATTTTTATAAAGACATTCTAGTCCATAATATATTCAAAATATTTTAAGATCTGATCTCAAATCTTACCAGTAAACCGACGGTTCATATAAATTAACTGATTTATATTTTAGAAATCTAAAAAAAATAAATATCCAGCGCCGGATTTAACTTTTCAGTGCCTTAGGTTTTTATAGTGAACGGTGCCCTATTTTTTCTCTTTTTGTTATTTTGGTTCATAGCGCAGGGTCTCTGCTTTTACTAATATCGTTTTAATATGTTTGTTTTGTAAAGTTGCACTATTTTTCATAATATTCTACATTTCTACATTTTCATGAAGTGATAATTAAAGTTCTGCACAAGTATACAATTTTTAATTAGAAGTCGAAGAACTCTGGGAAAAAAGTATTCTCGTAATCTGGTGCCCCCTCTGTAGTTGTGCCCTAGGCCGGTGCCTAGGTGGTGTATTTACTACCTTATAAATATGTAAAACATAGAAATAGTTCAATATTCGAGTTAACATAAATAGTAAGAAAATGTAGTCTTTCTATTACCCAAATATCTGATACATAATAGAACTGTCATATAAATTCAATTATTCTTTCCATTGTTTCCCTAAAAGCAATATTATAGACACACCTAGTAGACTGCAGTAATAATAAGATAGGAAATAAATACATCGACTTGTTTATATAAAATCACTTGTATTAAAAAAAATGCTGGATCTGATTATGTTTTAACCGCAAAGAAGAAACGGAAACATATTACAATTCATTGTAAGATTATTTGTATATATGTTAAAGAAAAAGGTTTTTTCACGCCCAATATTTTTAACTGTAATTTTTAAGCTTATCTAATTTAACACTTTACCTACATGAAAATTGTTGTAGCAAAATAGTCTTATTCCCAACGAAATAAAAAATTATCGGCAGTTTGAGAAAAAATTTTAAGGTTTTCCTTGTTTCTGTATATGATTTTTTTTCCATGTGACTATATTTTGTTTCTACACATGTAATTGTTCATTAAAACTGACATCTATATAAATGTTTTGTCTTTTGAACAATAAATAATTTTATTTCAATATTGTAAATTAGGTGTTTGTATTTTTTTTCAATATTTGCTTTAGAAGCTGAACAATGTTTATTAAATTAATTTAAAAAAAGTATCTAAAGTTAAAAATATTAACGCCCGAGCAGGGACTTGAACCCTGGACCCTTGGATTAAAAGTCCAATGCTCTACCGACTGAGCTACCCGGGCCCACATGCCTTCACTCTTTACAACTGCACTTGTACTGCGTTTGTCCGAATATCTATTGTGTATAATCTCGGTGTTTGAAAAAATTTAGTCTAGGTGCGATATCTCAAAATTGTTTATAGACAACATCTAATTTCACTACTATCTTTCTAACCAATCCTTATGGAAACTTACATGCTAGTTATAAGATATTTTGACGGGGGTTTCGCCCCACCTTCCGACATCAGTGAACATAACCAATACTTTTCCTACAACGTATCGAATAGCTGTACCCCTTGTAAGCTCAGTAATCTGTAGTAATCTTGTATTGTTATCAAAATACTCACATGTACACACATTGTAAGCTTTCTTCATTGGTTTATATACATCCATAAGTATGCATTTATGTATGTGTGTTTCATGTGTGTATGTTTGGGGATGAACTCTCAATACATACGCGAGACATTATTGTGTTATATGGTACATGTCTATCACATACAAGTAAACGGGTGGAGCACAAACAATTATACAGAATGGAACAGAATAGTCAAATGTAATTTGCCACGGGCAATACCTATACCTACAGTGAAACAGGAAAAACAGCGGGACCATTCCAACTTCAAAAATGTTGACATTTGATTATAATAAAGAAAATAAAATTTCTGATATCGCGTGAGGTGACGCGGGTAATGGCTAGTATTCAATATGATCTTTGCTATTCGTTGCCATGGTTGCCTATACTTAATATGTTCCACGTCATGTAAAAATTAATCAAAGCATGCCTAACTAGTTTATTTCTGGCAGATCTATAAAACAAAAAAGCGGGTGATTTTTTTTTATTTTCAAAATATTTCAGAAACTATAATGTTGAGAAAAAACATATTTTAACGAAACTTTTTTGAAAAAATAAATGGAATAATAAGTCGTTATAAAAAGTATACCATCTTTATATATAAAAATTACGTGTCACATGTTTGTCCGCGATGAACTCCTAAACTACTGAACCGATTTTAAATTTGATTTGCACACCGTGTGCAATTCGACCCAACTTGAAAGATAGGATAGCTTACATTTCAATTTATAGTCGCAATATTATTTTATTGCAAATTATTTGTCTATTCCTTGACAGTCATAATACAACCATATAAGATGGCGAACCTGTTGACTGGATTGAGTGAATATTCAATAGATGGCGCAACGAACTTAACAACCATATAAGATGGCAATACCTGTTGACTGGATTAAGTGAATATTCAATAGATGGCGCAACGAACTTAACAACCATATATCTAGATCGAGGATGTAAAAAAACTGAATATCGTTTAAAACTGCTCGGCACGACGGCGCAGCCGGAGTGCTCGAAATAGAGCAAGTGTTTTAAAGACCAGTTATCCACGAATACTTTACGCTATTTTTTTTCGAGCACGACATACACACATATACGCCCATGTATATTTTAAAATAGCTAGCAATTAATAAAATAGATAGATAGATAGATAGATGTTCCAATTATATATATATATATATATATATATATATATATATATATATATATATATATATATTATACTGTTAGGCGGTACGAAGTTCGCCGGGTCCGCTAGTTAGTATATAAAAACACCGTTACAACATATTATATGTATAAAACTAACGAGGCGGTTCCTCGTGCGGCAATAATGTTTTGTAGCAGCCTGTATGTTGTTCGTGCGGCAGACGCGAGCCAAGCGGCGACAATAGGCAATCTGATGTCTCCAACTGATAAAGAAGGAAGAGTACTGCAATCGACGTTTCCTAAATACATTCTCTACTCTTGATCTACAAGAGATTTCCGACCGATTTGTATACATAAATGTGACGCGTTGGGATTTTTTTCCAATTTAATATCCCGGTACGATATTGGTTTATAACATTTTGTAAAATAAAAAGATCTTTAAAATATTGTGTATAGTTGTACATTGACTTTATGTTATTACTGCATTAAAGTTTTACTACACGTACAAATAAACTAGGTATTTAAAGAATATGTCTTGCAACAAGCTTTTTTGGGGCTGGGCAAGACCTCATCACTGGACCCCCCCTACGCAAAATTTTATTAATTAAATAGAGCTACTTATTTCTAGTGATCCGTATCCGCGGATATCGGGGGGAGAAGAAAGATCCGTATCCGTATCCGTTAGTTTTTTTGCGGATCTTTTACGGATCTTTTACTTTATTAATTTTCAATTCATAGATGAAATTTTATATATATATATAGGTGATTAGGTAATAATGAAAACCTGTTAAATTCCGTTCAGATTATTTTTTATTTTTTTAAATCGTATTTGGCACCTTTATATTGCAAACATTTATCGTAGTGTGTACCATACTAATAGTACATAACTCAAAGGTACTAAATTATCTATCTTTTTAATGAGATGTTGCACATCGATGTTTGGAAAGAGACAATCTGTTAGGAGAGTTAACTCTTAAAGAGGTCAATAACTTTTTCCCATAACAGATAGTGTCTCTCCAAAGGTCGATGTGCAATACGTACTCTAAGAAAGTTAAGATCCGTATCCGTATCCGCGGATCTTGAAACCAAAAATCCGTATTCAGATCCGTATCCGCGGATATAAATTTTTAACGATCCGGCACATCACTACTTATTTCCCCAAAATAATAGTTTTAATCGCAAAACACATTTTGGAGGGAGCTAAACATTTTTTAACTAGGAATGTTTCCACTGATTTCCATACGAAGGGCAGTAGTAGGAAGGAGCGCGGTGGACATGTTTCCAAAAAATGTTGAATTTTTTCGATCTTCCTGGAGTCTTTTTTCCGTCTGGGTCCTGGACACGCCTAACGACTGGGCCGATTTTGACGAGACTATCACTGGCCGATAGCTAATGTTATAAGGAGTAACTTATGTTAAACAAAAATTTAAAAAAAATAATAAAGAAATAAGGAATTCTGAACAAACATTTTGTCGTGTTTCATCTCAATCGCGAGCGGAGCCGCGGGGAGCAGCTAGTTTAATACAAGGACATAAAACGTGATGGTAATTAATTAACGCTTTTTAGTGACCTTTTTAGAGATTCAATTTTTTAAAAGAGTTTTTATAAAAATTATTTGTAGCAGATAAATATATATATAGTTCAAAAATATCACTATAGTTGCATCTAGATTGAGTGAGCCGGCGCACAGCTGATAATGAATTATAATAAATCCTTTTACACTAGATGAAAGCTTTTGCATGTAGCTGTCATTGTAGCTACTGTGAATAATAATCGTTTAAATTAAAACATTAAATATGTATCTCCAGTTATTTCTACATACACTCCGTTAAAATATCACATCATACTCTAGGCTCGGCATTGATTCCAATCAGTCATAGTATTTGAGACATATTAATATACTCATAACGCGAGTGAAGCCTCATATGCATATTTTAAGCATTCGATTTGACTAACTTTTTAATAATTCAACAGACATTATCATGTAACGCAAAAATGTGCGTATTATTGCAGAAAACGTTGTCTGAAAATCTGATTTGACAATGACTTTAGATTTTGAGGTCACAGTACAAAGTAACCCTTACGAAAGTTGTAGATTTTTTTATGATCTACATCTTTTCTGTATGACATTTTTTGATACAACGTCAAGCAATAAAAAGCAATAATATATTTTGCTCCTCTTTTTAGCCCCCTCCGAATTAACCCTATACCACCCCTGGCCGGACATTTTTATTTTTTACGTTAATTATAAGACACTTTAATGTTTCTAATGATAAAAGTTCTGTCTACAATTAATACGCATTTTAAAGTCTGCATTAATACATATTTCTCCATATGATAAAAGTTCTAGTTTTAAATCCTGCTCGAAAAATAATTAATCTATTGAAACGATATTTTTCTTAAACTGTGTATACATGTATTTAGCATCGTTTTTTGTACAATTTCCGCTTCTAAACAACTTTTTCCTACGCATTTTGATCAAAATTTAGCTTGAAAAGCGATCTTTTCATCTGTTTTTGGGTGAGTACAATCTAATGTTCTAAATCAGGGGTATCAGACTGATTTTTCTAAAGAGCCATTTATAAGATATAGGGTGTGTTAGCGGGCCAAATTCTAAATTAAAAACTAAAACACACACTAAATTAAAATATTTTCATATAAAGGAAACAAAAAGGGTAAATCATCTTGAGCTTGAGAATCCAGACACCTTAGGTCTCTTGTTTTTAATAAGCTCATTGATGTCATGAGTCTAAAATCGTCACTGGATAGATTCTGGTCGCGGAGCGTATATTCGACATCACTGTTCTAAACAACAGGGAGTTTGAATACATTAGACTGCTCCTGATGAATGGAAACTGTAATTATATGATCACAATCTAAGGTCATTGTCAAATCAAATTGTTTTTTTAATTCTAGTAATTTAGAGCATATATGCTCTAAATTAAAATTTTGTCGAAACTATGAGAGTAATCGAATTTTATCAAGAGTACCTTATTTGTAGTAAATGAGTCTCGTGATCCAGATTTCATACTCAAACTGATTTTTTTCCATTGGCGTAGAAGTTTTAGATGTTTAATTATCGAAAAAATCAAGTTCTACGCCCATGGAATGATATTCATCATTATTATGATATGGGTTTTATTGCCCAATAAAGCTATGCCAACGTACCAAATTTGAGTAAAATCTCATGAGCCGTTTCAAAGTTATAAAGCAAAAACGATTTGAAAATTGTACACTTTAATGCGTCTGGCAGGATGATAGAACCCTCAAAACTGTCTGGCTACTAACGAAACATTATTTAATAGCTTTCCAAACAATATATATAAAATTCAGGTTTTATAATATAAAGTAAGTATAATTACAAATTATAATAGTTTAAGGGTGTCTGGCAGGGGGTTGGAACCATACTAAGTGTCTGGCAATGAGCGACGCGAGTTTTAATATTGTTACGAATGAAATATAAAAAAATTGAGTTTTATACAATGACGAATTTGAGATGGAATTTTGTACACCTTTAATACCTGTTACCTGCCAAAGCCACCACTACTCAGGTTTCATGGGTGGGGATCATTCTTATCTGTATTGGAGACATCCATAGAAAAACTTTCAGCTTTTATAAAAAGACGAAGGTCTGGCTGCCGCGGGCTATTGTTCTAGTATGTATACTATGATTATGGTAACATCAAAGAAAGTGTTTGCATTAAAATTAATACCAAAATTAAATACGAATCGTAATATATATAGTTATAAATTATATAGGTATATAACGTTTAAATATAGAATCTTAATTGAGATACCTAACAGTATTCCAGACCATTAATCTTGAGTGGGTATTAAATGACAAAATGATAATGTCAATACAAAATGTAATGCGTTATAAATATCTCGATGATAATAGGAAAGGTTCGTCCTCTGGCATCTGTGACCCAAAAAGACGGATGTCTGCCCGGTTAGATATTCTCACGCTATTTATCACCTTCTTAGAATACAGTGGTATGTTCTCAAAAAAATAGACTCAATTAATAACAGACCAATTGTGGAGTCGATTTGGATCATTAGTGGACTAGAAAACTTGTAACAATTATTTAAAACGTCTTCAAAGTGTTTTTATCAACCATCTTATTTAAATTGTATACATTTATTTTATTCTTTTGTTTGTGATCGTCATTGTTTTTTATCTTTTGTTTTTATAACAAGCGAGGATAGCTTTTTTTGTCAGCATCCACTAATAACGGTAATGAAATGCTTTTACCTTTTATAAACTTTTTTAAAGAACTTTTTTAATTATATATATTTCTGTCAAAAGTCTTGTGGTTATTTATTTTGATAAAAAGTATTTACTTTTGTGTTCGTTTTATTTTCTCTGTGAAAAAATAAAGCTACTATATAAAGCTAATAACAATACAATGCTTTATCAAAATAAAAAAATACTCAAACTATCTATTAGGTAGGTATATTTTCGAAATTAATGTCTTTAATTTATTCTATTCAAATTATCAAATAGTTCACCACACTGTGCGCAGAGGCGAATTTACAAATGTGCCGCCTTTAGGCTAAGCCAAATCGCTGCCTATACTGAGAAAAAATGTGATAATTTCAAATTAATTGATTCCAAATTATTTGAACAGCTTTAAATTTGAATCGAAAAAAATGATCGAGTAGAGAGTAGAGAGATAAGAAATTTGGCGATGTTGTTAGTAACCACAGAAAAAATTTCCTCCTTTGAAAATTTTCAGTGGCAGTGCGTGCACATTTTAAATGGGTGTTAAACCGGGGGTATCTCCTAACATGAACTAGAAATCAGGGAGATGGGTAATTAAATTATGTATCACATCCATGTTAATGATGTCTTAATTATTAACTTTTTTCAAACACTGTCGACAATAAACCACAGTATACACTGTAACACTAGTCACTATTGCCACAAGCCGTGTCTATATGTACGACATAAATGCACCGCCGAGTCAAAACCGTCAAAGGTGTTGACTGAATGAGATAGATTCAGTGAACAAATCTAGAGTGATGGATGCTTATATGTACTAACGTGCTGATGGTAAATGCAGCTCAAAGCCGATCTAAATAACACGCTGTAACTTATTAGTCAGAAGTTACATGTTGTATACTGTGAGTATCTGACGATGACGTTTCATGTGCTGCTTCGAAGCCTGAGCGCAAGAAAATCTGCCACACAGAACACTCACGAGTTTTGTGGTCTGCGAGCAGCGTTGCCAGTTTTTTTTTTGCCAAGTCGGGATTTTGGAACTCTTTGAGTGAAAACAGCTGGATTCTTTCGTCGAAAGCGGGACATAGTAAAAAAACGTATATAATCAGAAGTTTTCAAATACCGATTTATCTTTTTATTTGAATTAAAATTACATTTACGTGACAATAGATAGCAAAAATAGCCATAGAAAATGTATTTTAATAAAAATATAATATTTTAAATCAGATTTACCCTATCGTTAAATAGTTGAGTCTTATTCGTCTTCAGAATAAAAAAAAAAACAGAAATCAAAATCAACAAAGTTTTATTCATTAGAAAAATATGGCGTTTCAAACAATAGTCTGTGGAGTGAGTGTTACAAATTGCAACTTACAATAAGAGAATAATTATTTATAAAAATTACTTATTCATGATATTTCTGTGAAGATTTAACTTCTTTTAAAGTTATCCCCGAAAAGCGGGACTGAGCGTGTCCCGCGCGGGACATTTAATTTTGATTTAAAAATCGGGACGTCCCGCCAAAATCGGGACGTCTGGCAACGCTGTCTGCGAGTGGCTGTTAAACTTTAGCGTTGATTGTGTAACTATTGCACTACTTCCTAACATAAAATTTTGGTTAAATATGAAAAATATAATTCATTCTAAAAATTAGTACTTATGATTTTGGTTGTTCTACAGCTTGCCGGCGCTCATAGAGGAACCACTGGTCTAGCTAGCCTATTTAGGAATCCGCGACTGATACAATCAGTGTATAAGATTTTTCTTTTTAGCTCGTACTAATAAATTTCCTTAATTAGTCCAGATTAGAAACAGCGGGTACGTGTATAGGTACTTAAAATTTCATCTTTTGTATTGATTTTTATAATCGCAGCAGCAGGCATGTAGCTCTTACATTTAATATTGTATTTAAAGTGGGTAATACCTACTAGATGTCAGTACAGCGCAATACAAGTACAGAGCAGCGCCCAGATGGAACCAGCAGATGTTTTGCTCGCCAGGCATTCATGTAAAATGTATGATTAGCTAGCAAGAGATTGGATATAACATAAGGGGGTTGAGTCGTGAACTTCACTTTTACTGTTTCGTATCTTACGAGAAAAAAGTTTTACAGTTTATACGAGAAAAGCTGTGTCTGTGAAACTTGCTACAGTAATATATAAATACCTTAGGCGTCGCTCTGAACTTCTGAAGAGACCAACGTCCTGAGGAATTATTAGTTTAGGCAAATGTCAACCAATCAAATCTTTGATTAACGTCTGATTAGAACTCTTAAATAAATAAAATTATCGACCAATTTCTCTGAAAAATTGGCCGATAATTTTATTTATTCAACACGCGTGAGTAATATATAATTTCGGGGCCCTGCTAAATTCGGGAGAATTAATAAATTACTTCATGTTGACGCGTAGAGTGCTAATAATGAGCCGTACTGTACGATAATAAATTTTCTGGACCAATAGGAACGCAGTAGCGAGCGGAAGCGTACAATAATGAATAATAACTGCATAGTTTCTGGACCAATAGGAACGTGGTAGCGATTTGTATATATGAAAACAGCATCGCAATTCAGCGAAAGTCAGGGCCATCTTGTGTGCATCGAGGGCGGTGGATACGTCAATCAATGAAGTGATTTATAATTTTTCCCTCTTTTATCAGGGCCCCGATTACATATTACTCGTGCTAGTTGAATAAAATATTATGTGCGACCATTGATCGAAGGAGAATATTCCACTCGCGTGTTACCGCACTCGCTAAGCTCGTGCGGCAAATTTCACGCTCATGGAATCTTCTCCTTCTCTCACTAGTCGCACAATATACTATTACTGAAATGTCAACCATGATGCATTTTGGGTAGGCAGTGATTTTTTGGGGAGGATTCGCGGTGTGTCGATAGTGAGTTGAAAATTGAGTTTGAAAGAGGAGTGCCCGCATTTGGCCATAATTATTTGCTGTCTCTGTAAAATCCATATCTCTACAATGGGTGGATCGACTTTGGTAGGGTTTTCTTCATAAGACAAAACGCTTTTGCGATACAAAAAAGTGGATAGAATACCCCCAAAAAAAAAACTGTCATAAATATCACAACATATGGTCATTTATAATTAACTTTGTTAATAGTTAGGGAGCTTACGCGCAAATAAAACAATGTAGTTCCAATCTTCTGCCGCTTAGTATATAAGCTATTTAAGTAACTTAGAGCATTTTTTTTCTTATATGATATTATATAGAAGGACTCCATTTTAAGATAAGATGGATAATAAATTTCAAAGGATGATGCTCTATCATGTTATACAGATATGAATCATTAAGCAACCGATGACTGTAGTAATGTTTTTTTATTTTTAATTAAACAATACAAAAAATACACTCTTATATAAAAACACTTAAAAAAAAAGATGTTAAAAAAATGGTTACAATTTTAAAAACATTTCTGCCGCTTCGTTTTTAGGTTCTGTTAGAGCCAAATGACAGGGAAATACCAGCGGCAGAAATTTTTGACCAATTGCACCCTCCCCGAATCACTATACTAAGAAAGTAGATTTATGATCATAAACTAGCGAGACCTGTGCGAATTATTCGCACTAAATAAGTATAATAATTATCACTTTACAAAATTATTTTTTAAATATGATTGCAGGTATTCAATTCGTTTCTAATTTTGCACACTGCTTATAACGTTCTTCTTTTTGTTGTATTACAATATGAAGCTCGAAGATCGAAGAAATATTTTACTAAAATTGTCATATAGAGGCGCAAGTAGCAAAAGCGTTGAGCTAAGTCGTCAGATATGGCATCATGCAGCATTGCTGTGACGTTGTTCGGCGTTGCCCGTCAGATGGCAGTATACAGTATTTACAATATGAAGGTCAGATGACAGTCGAAGTGTTGACGTTGTTTCAAAATTATAGCCGTCAGATGGCAGACGTTGTTCAGCGTTGCTGTTAATTAATTAATTTTCAAAAACAAAAGCAATAATAAATTGTTTAGTTGTCGATGTCAGTAGAGCAAGCAATTATCTGTAAAATGATATATAATTTATGTGGAGAAATTGTGTGGTTTTTTCTAAAAAGGGAGGCAAACATCCTTATAACCTTAACGTATTAATATATATGATACACTTTCTTAGGAGTGGCTCGGGGAGGGTGCATTTGGTCAAAAATTTCTGCCGCTGATATTGTTCCGATGTCGTCCGACGTTGGGCGATATCGAATCGGGACAAATACGGTATACCAATTCAATAAATAAAATTATCGACCAATTTTTCAGACAATATATTAACAAACAATATAAAATTAATACATTTACTATACTAGCCAAACGTTTCGATCCGGATTTGGATCTTCTTCAGAACGGATCTAAAAATATAAAAAAATAATTAATAATTAGTTTCTATTTATTTTGAAAGCAATTCGTGATAGATTTTTTAAAAAAATAAATATTGAAAAAATAATAACAAACGTTTGGCTAGTATAGTAAATGTATTAATTTTATATTGTTTGTTAATATATTGTCTGAAAAATTGGTCGATAATTTTATTTATTGAAGAGTTCTAATCAGACGTTAATCAAAGATTTGACGGTATACCAATGTTAAAAACTTAAAGTAGAGCGTAAGTCGGACGTACAGAATCAAGCAAGATACGAAATACCGATTCAGATGTGTTCTACATGTATTTGTTGAAAGGTATAAATACAAGGGCTCCTTAGTCCTTGGACTCTAAGAAGTGGAGCCACTCAAGTCTTTCGCAAGTACAAGGGTGAGGTGGTAAATGTTGAGATGCTGTAAATGATGAATGAATCTTTTTTCTTATTCTTTCAAGAAACTGTTCGTTGATATAATGCATATATTTTTCTTATTCCTATTTTCTTCTCGAAACGGAAAACTTGAAAGAAACGAATGATTGTTATAATACCTGCATCTTTCTGGTTTCGCCGTTCGATAGTTATGGGCTATGATTATTTCTCAAAAGAGGGGATTTTCCTTTGTCTGCAAAACTCTTAGGTAATGTTTAAATGCGCTGAATGCACTCTCTATGCTTTGCCAGAACGTAGCACACAAAGCTTTGTCTTAAAAAACTACTGAATTTGCATTTTATGCAGGTACAGTACAGTATTGCACATACCGCTAAACTAGCGGTATGTGCTTTATTATCGCTTTGTGCGTCAGAGCTGACTTTCGTTCATATAAGAAGTTATATCTAAGTTAATTTCACACGAAATCCATTCAAATTGAAGCTTTTTGAAAAGAGGAGATTCTAATCTATAAAATAGAACCATTTTTAAATCAATTTGAGTTCATAAATACTATTAAAATTGTAATTGAAAATCACAAACAGCAGTTGTCGGTTGGTCTGTACGTATGTACGTACGTACGTATGTACGTACGTATGTACGTACGTCACGACTCTACAGATCGCAATTTTGGTCGGATTGCCTTGGGTTATATTTTATTCACTTTGTTTACTATCAGACCAGAACCCTATTTAAATTCACTAAAATGTGTTCAGTAGTTTAATTTTTATAAACAGTTTTATTTTTATTATTTTTGACAGCTAGGTAATAGTTTAAAACAATATAATAATTGCTGGTAAATATAGTGTAATCCATAAAACAAGTGCTACACTTGTATACCGTGATAACACCACTAGACGTATTAGGCAGCCGTGGCGCAATGGTTATGCCGTTGGATCCTCAAGGGCAAGGTCCTGGGTTCGAATCCTTACGATATCATTGATTTTTTTCTTTTTTTTTCTTTTTATTTTGTTTTATTTTATTCCACTTGATATTAATTATATATTATATTATGTATAGTTCTTAATTTTTTTTATTTTTGCAAACTTAAAAAAAAATATTTTTTCAATTTTTAATTATTTATTTCTTTAAATTTTTAAATCTTGTTAAATTTATTAAAAATATTTTTTAATTGTTATTTTTTTATCATACAGTGGAAAACTTGCGGGATGTGCACTTTTGGTTTTGCCAACTATTTTAGTTATCGCTGGATTTTCTTATGGAAAATGTTTGGAAAAGTAATACCTCTAAAAAGAAAAAAATACATTTTTAAAAAAATCACTAAGCATGTTGGCAAAACAAGGATTTCAAGTTATGTTTTCATACTGTGCTGTAAAATCAATAATTCTGTGCTATCCTAATTATTTCAGCAAGCTTTTCATTAAAATAAGGACATAATAATAAATTATTTATTAACGACACAAATACAGGACAACAATTAAATTCTATATTTAATTTTAGCAATTTATTTTGTAGGTTAAGTACTTTTACAAGCGATCAATAAGCTAGTATGTTTTGTACAATATACGCGGTTCATAAAATACGATACATAATAATTAATTTATTATATATGCTTTACTAATTTATTAAGAAGAAATAACTCTTAACTGACAGTTATGTAAGTCCTGAAAAAATGTCTGAATCCTTTATACACCAGAAAAAAGTCCGGAACACATGGACGTTAAAGCAACACACGCTATATTAAATATTTTACGGCAACGGAAGCACCATCTGTTGAACGTTAAAGTAGCACACACTGGCCGGTAGGCTGGGTACGAAGCTGGAAATGACGTCACTGCGGGCTCGCCCACTAGCTCACAAATTACAGCGGCTATTTTCCTTGCTAGGTCCGCTGCTAGGTATGAGCAAGAACCAATCAGGAAGTAGTGTCTTGTCACGTGGGCGACTTGAACAGACGCCCACAAACCAACATGGCGTCATTCTGCTCAGTCAGACAACATACACGTTTTGCTCTGTGTTTATATTTGAGCTGTCACTGCGCGCGCACCGTATCTATCAACAAAACAAGTTTGAAAAATAGTGTCATCAAGAAAACCAGCGCTAGGAAACTAGTAGGCAAATCTAGCAAGGAATCTAGCAGCGTTTCTAGCCTCGTGTACAGCGGTTAGTAATTCCAATGGCAAACCAATTTCGTTCCTTTTGAGTAGCTTTGTTAAATTTAGACGCGTTGAAATTGCAATAAGGACACAACTTAATATTAATGTCCTCCTGTCTTAAAGGAACGAGTCAAACGTTGGACTTGTTTTGAAGTTTAGTAAGGATACTTAACCTGAAACCATTTAAATGTTGTCTTTAAGTGCAATAGCGTGTTTGACACCATCAGCACGTGTACTGCTGTCCTGTTCTACCTCCTGCCGACACATAAAGGGACAAGGTATTTTTAAGGGTTCAGGGTCACATGTCGTCGTCGAGTTTCGAGTGTCGATAAATGGATGAGCTTAACGAAAGGAACATATTGGCGGTGTCTGTTATTTCAGATGCAATAGTAATTGGTCGTGACGTTTAAGTTTAGTTATTATGTTTATGCAGACATCCATTTCATTATAACTGAACTGTTAAAGCGGTGTTCGCACTTCTACAGCTTCTTAACATTTCTCTGAGATCCATCCATTTTCTGTAAAATTTATACCTTTAAGCTTGTTTAATTAAATACACAGTAATAATTATTTTTCAGTACACTCCACACATCTATACTAATAAAGCTGAAGAATTTGTTTGTTTGTTTGTACGCGCTAATCTCAGGAACTACTGGTTCAAATTGAAAAAAAAAATTTTTGTTGGATAGCCCATTTATCGAGGAAAGCTAAGGCTATATAATATTACACTACGACCATTAGGAGCGGAGCATTAATGAAAAATGTTGCAAAATGTATCTCAAAAATAAGCTTCTATGCATGTGAAATGCACTAACTAGATATACTCAAATTAGCGTTATGATTATGCAGCCCCAGATGGCTAAATCGGTAGAGCGTGCGACTGTCAATATCAGGGTCGTGGGTTCGAGCCTCACGTTGGGCGAACACATTTTCATTTATTTATTTTTTTTATTTTCTACATTGCTTTCTTCTAAGGCTTACATTTAAATTTATTTTAACTTTATTTAATTAATTAAAAAAAATTATTAGTTAAAAAAAGTATAAATACTGTTTTTTATAGACAAAAACTTTTGAACGGTAACTCCGATCATTTGGACACAACATTCATCTCGGTAAAGTAAGAGGAATGTTTGTACCTACTCATGTTCCTTCCTTCCCCATTCGTTCTTTTACACCCGGGTGAAAGCGGACGGGACTGCTAGTGTGTAAATATAAGTAATTGTTTATTTAATAAATCAATAACGTTTACTCGAATATTTTCTTATGTAACCTTATGAAAATTTTATATGAATTTATACAGTTAAAAAAAAATTGTTTGTTATTAAATTTTCATTAATATTTTGATAATTCAAACTCCATTTTATTAGAAAATATAAGTAGATATACTAATTAATTTTTATATTTTTTAGATTATTTCTGAAGAAGACCCAAATCCGGATTGAAACGTCATCTAATGAAATATTGATTTATATATATTCTTTTAAAATATTTGAATTTATACAGAATAAAATTAAAAATGTGTTACGAGAACGCATTACAGAAGTGAAACTTCTAGTTGCAAATCATACGATTCCATTTGGACAAGTGGCAACTAATGTTTTACGAGATAGTTTCATGTTCAGGTATTTCGTCTGTACAAGTTAATCTTAACGTAAAACTATCTCGTCACGCATTAGTTGCCACTTGTCCAAATACAATCGTGTGATTTGCAACTAGAAGTCTCACTTGTGTAATGCGTTTTAGTAACAAATTTTAAATCTTTTCGCAGGTTTACTGCAAATACTAAATAAGAAAATACAAGCAGACAACAAAATTTTCTCAGGTTTTTTAAGCTCAAGTATTATTCTGATAAATTAATCGAAAATTTTATATATAATAGGTATACTTAAAAATAATTAAAAAATGTTGCGTGCACCTGACGGTAATCGAACCCAGGCCGGCTGCGTGGTATGCCAGCATCCTACCACTGAGCTACCAGTGATTACAAAGAACCATTGTTTATGTAGGGTTACTAATAGTACAATTTCGTGACAAATTCCGTTACATAGAGAAACGAGTTTATCCCCGTTTTTTAAGAAGTGTTCACTTCAGAAACGTTAAAATTTTAACATTTGGTGAAAAGTGCACATAGCCCTTAATTTACTTTAACTGTTTAAAGTGAGCTCAGAAATATGCGTGTGGTAAATCCGTGCCTTTTTAACAGCTGCGTCAGATTTAAAGATCAGATTTCGTATCTATACTATTTTGAAATGGATTCCTGAACAGAAGACGATTTTTTTAGCAGAAACGACATACAAAAACAAACCACCTACACAATATTTAAAGTGATAATTTGAAACCAAAAAAGGAATAATTCTAGTTATTTTCCAAATCTTGGTTTCCAGGCTTGTATGGTGTGGTCCATTGGTATTACTACCTGACGTTTCGTCTACAACTATGGTAGACATTATCAAAGGCGATGTGGTAGCGGGCGAAGTGTCATTCTAGGCTGCTCACAGGTTATAAAAAATGTTTCACTAGTAGTGTGATATTTTTTTTTTTAAGAAAATATGTCAAGTTTAGTAAACAACGCAATTTCGGTACTTTTCCGCGGTTCGAAATGCCAATATAAGCATTTCTCAGATTTTATAGCTTCAACAAAAACTCAAGAATATAAAAAAGTAAGGATGAGCACCAGATGTCTACGCTTCTATAAAAAAAAGCTGATCGATTACTTGAGATCATAAAATTATGTTATAAACAAGACAGTGAGTGTAAAAACATACTATTTTTTATGAACCGTATTGTTTAATAATTATTGAAGTAAAACTTCTTTAAGGAGGTTGATCCGTTACAGTCCCAATCAAAAGTAAATCGAATTCTAAATGGGAACTTTTATAGTTTATAAGTCGATGATACCAATAAATTATTGTCATAAAGGCATAAATAAATTTTTTTTTAATATTA
Source organism: Xanthostigma xanthostigma (assembly GCA_963575645.1). Lineage (NCBI taxonomy): Eukaryota > Metazoa > Arthropoda > Insecta > Raphidioptera > Raphidiidae > Xanthostigma > Xanthostigma xanthostigma. Next base: position 1,237,787 of record OY754469.1, on the reverse strand, counting down.
ATTAATTATTTCAGTACTTTATACTTAATGGACTAACTTTTGTATTTTTTGTAGGTACAAAGTTAGGTTAAAAAAAATACATTTATGTAAATATCTGTATTTTACATATTTTTTGCATTAAATAATTGAAAAAAGAAATTAGAGGTAATAAAAATTAAAATTAAATCATTAAAAAGTTGAAAATTCAGTGAAAATTGTTAAATCTGTCAAGAATAAAAGTCCATAATCGAAAAGTGCTAAGGTTTAATAATTTTTTTATTGATTAAAAGTCTCCTAATTAAATTGGAAAAAATATTAAAATATGCGTAAGACATCGATTCTTTACATAGATAGTTTTTGGAACTGCTGACATTATTTGGTTATTTGCAAAAAATTAAAATGAACAGTTTGCATGCTAGCTTGACATATTTTCCATAAGACTACATGTAAAAGTTTTTTTTAATTTTTACTTTATAAATCTCCTAATGATTTTGGATTTTTTACAGAAAATTTTGTCATAAAAAAATCTATTAAAAAAACTTTATTTCAGATTTTTTTCATTATCTTCGTAAAACGGCTCAACCTCTTTAAGCGCATTTTGTGAATTTCGCAAAGGGCTACTCAATGAGCTAGCGTTACGAACACGACAAAAAGTTAGATTTATTAATGAACGACGTTTCGTCTATAGATTTACATAAAATAAATCTTTTTGTCCACAATCCTGCGATTTTTCTCATTTATTAGTTTCAACATTTAAGTATACAGATTTTAAAAGTTGCTATCAGATTCCACTTCAATGAATTTTTGTTGATTTTTAACAAACAAAATACATAAAGAAATGCAATCTTTTATGCCGACGTCACGAGAAACTAAAATTCCCAAATCAAATCACTTATTATACAAAAACGTTCAGTAAATTTGCCGGCGGAGTTTCTGAGTTAATTCACAAAGCGTCATAAACTGCAAGGGTATTTACTTTAACAATAGCAATATCCATAGATATATATAGAGAGAGGATATAATACAAAAGTTAGACCTTAGCTTACCTTCTATAGTCTAGCTCTAGTACTTAGTTCGAATCTGTATGTGGTCAGTCAAGTGTAAATTATGTGTGGGAGTATAATCATAGTACCAGCCAATGCCGATAGGTGTATTCAAATAATTCGGTAAAATTATCCAAGAGGAAAAATTATGCTTTCAGCCAGTGAATGCAGACTGTACTAAAATCCAAACTGCAAACTACGAGCGAACCTAAAAAAGTGGGAACTATTTACGGTACCTACGCAAACATTCGAAATTTGTTTTTGTAGATAGATATTCTATTGAGTCAAATTAATCTATATCACGGATCAGAATCGAAAAACATTACAAAATCAATAAAATTACAATGTAAATTCATTAATATTACAAAAAGACGCCTCAATCATGATTTTTTATTTTCTTTTTAAAAAAAAATTCAGGTAAAAGTCTGTTTTCGCTGGGAATTTTAATAGTATTAAAAAAATTGGTTGTCTGTAAAGTCGGTTTACGGACGATAGTTTTACGTGATAACGTATTCCGCTCGAATATTATATTTAATAATACATAACCTAAATTTTAGTAGCTGTGAAACTATATTTTTATCGACTAATAATTTGATCAACCAAAGCAAAATACATATTTTTAAGCAATTATAAAAGACATTTAAAAGAATGTATATATATTATATATTTGTTAACAAACCGTATAATTTATCTGGCCATCTGTCAGATGTAGCTTTCGCTGGAACAGCCGAAAAAATGTTGAACGCACACTACTCTCTGACGTCACGCGAGAAGAGAGAGACTATCGCGTATATCTCGCTTGCGGAACGTTACTCTTTTTCGTGCGTGCAGCCGGTGTTTCATCAATTTATAAGACGTTATCACGTCACCAAGTTGCAGAATTATTCATATTGCGAATTGTGAACCTTGCAATAAAAATTAGACAGAAAATAAAACACTTCTCTACTGTCTGTGTTCAAAATATACAAGATGATTTTAAATTGATTCTTTTTTTTTAACAGCGTGTAGAAATCAAATGGACGAACAAATATTTCACGTAACTTTTTTATCAAAACTCAAAAATGAATGAGGGACGGGCTTTCAAAATTTTATTAAATTATTATTTTATACAAATCTAAAGTCGGCTCTGGTGTAAAAAAAAATTGTAAAAAAATCATTATATATTAAGTTTTTTTGCCTAGTTTCATAATTGGTAATTTGTAAATTGAAAAAGTCCATTTTTCATTAACGCAATAAATGGTGTACTCATCATGAAAATCAACTTACGATCAAACCATGTTTGGCATGACGTTTAAACTTTATTGCGGTCATGTCTTTTTAGAAAAAAGGCTTTTTGTACTAACTGGCCATATTCAATGTAGAGACATCGTGAAAGTTTTCTATCGACCTGTTCATTGTTATAATATCTAAACAAGGCAAAATAGCGTATGTCATATTTTTAAGACAATAACACCTTTAGTCGCTTCGATTATTAGGTGCGTTTGTCGTCATCTGAGGATAGCCGTGGTCATATGCCACCTACCCTAACAAAACATTACATTTTAACAGTAGTAAGCGATCATAAGCTCTAGGGCAAAGTGCATCACGCTATACCTACATCTAGAGGGGCCTCATATATATATATGAGATGGCATACGACCACGGCTATCCTCAGATGAGAATATTTTCTTGTTTCATACTTTTCAGTAGTCGGGTTTTAGTTTTTGAACTTATTTTCTATTTGTTTTCAATTTGCTCACCCCTGGGACAAAAATTCAAAAATAAATGTAGCCTATGTTACCCGAGCCATAATAACGAATCGATTGACACCTTATTTATCAAAATCGAATGAATAGTTTAGGCGCTACGGTGGAACATCCGTAAATACAAACATACATACTTCGACTGCTAAACTCATAACCCTTCCTTTTGGCTTCACCGCAGTCGGGTAAAAAAATAAAAAATTCGACATGGGCCACTTTTGTCTTGTAACAACAGATATTATGTAGGTACTATATACGTATAGGTAAGCACTATGTACACGTATAAAATGTGCGGGCCTTTCTTTTTTTTAAAAAAAGAGGGTAGAAGAAAGGGAAACGCGCGTGTCTCTGTTTCTTGATGTACAATAACATAAAAACCAATGGCGCGTTAAGTCGAGGCCGGCATCACGGCAGCTACTGTTGTAGTTATGGGATACATGTTCGTGCGAATTCGATTTATACAGACGATCAAGAAGTGTCTCCTAGAAAAAGAGACGGGTTGCACTCCGGGAGTGCCGGCAGAAGTGAAAACTTGAATCTTTTCTGTATCGTTCCAATTTTAGTATATTATGTACTGCCGAAGCAAGTACAGTAGATGTTCCTCAACAACTCGTATATATACTTAGCGTAACTCAGAAATCCACTACTAGTGAGAATCGTTTTTTAAAACATTTGATTTTGTCAAAATATATTAATTAAATCAAAAAACTGTTTCTTGCATTTGAAAAACAATTGCTTACTCCATTAAAATATGTGATTACATTTTGTATTTATTTTAAAATAGCTAAGCAAAAAAAACAAAAAAGTTTTCGTCTGACGAATTTGGTCTTACGAATTTTCGATCAGGTCACGTGTCCCTGACGCGAGTTTAACATTTTTTACCCATTACAAAAAAAGTGTACAACGCCGCTAAAGAAGTTTTCACTTCAAAAATTTCAATCAATACGTATTAGGCAAATATAAAGTCGTTTAAAGTTAGAAGTTATACTAATCTTGATACAAATTTATTTGTTAGAATAAAATTTACTAATTCAATTCACCAAGCAAAAAGTAGAAAAGTTAGTTAAAGAATAAATATACACTGCACTATACTCTTTGCTCTTTTTGTTGAATATTTTGACTTTCACCAAAAAACCCAACCGATGGCGTTAGTGTAAACGTCAAAAAAAAAAGTTACACAAAATAATGTTTTATCCTAACCCAATTGCATACAAAACTTCCACTAACTTTAATGTTTTACAACTGTGCACTTCACAAAAAGTTAATAAACACATAAATAAATTCACAAGAGCGAACTGTAGATATAATACTCCACGTTTATATGTATTATGATCTATATTATTATTTTATCAGGCGAATAAATATTTATACCCACGAAGTAAGACAGAATAGATTTATATCTGCAGTAAACATAATTATGTTTGGTGAATTGAATTATCGTTATTTATTCGGAGGAATAGCCAATGAACCGAATAAATAACTACTTATACGTTCATACGAGTAGTATTGTAGATCTGCCAGAAATAACTAGACATATTATGTAGGTAACCGTGGCAACAAATAGCAAATATCATATAGAATACTAGCCATTACCCGCGTCACCTCAGAAATTTTATTCTCTTTATTATAATGTCAATATTTTTGAAGTTGGAATGGTCCCGTCTCACAATTGGCTGGAATTTTTTTACTATAATATTTTGTTTACTTTCCTGATTCAGACAAACAACTTGTAGATCGTATGTAGATACAAACTTACAAACGGCACTCTGTTGATAACATAGTATATGTAGTGAACGTGTAGGCATGGCTTCAGCCTTCATCAGACAAGCTATATTTAAGGGCTTTGAAAAAAATAATAATTCCTGACGCTCTTTAATCAATGTATCTGCACCTGGGGCAACCCTGCAGTTGTGTTGTCTGGTGGGTGTAACCCCGGATGTTTGACAATGCCTAGACAGATTTTTTTTGTCACCCCCTTGCTATCGCAAAATCCATACACTGTGTAGTTTAGAATAACTCACAAGGTAATGTTTTAGTATTTTTTTATTTAGTAATAATATACCTAAAGTAAATGTCATCAGAAAATGATTAATCATCTGACGATAAGTTTTTCATCATTGTGTTGGTCTGTTGAGTACATTAATATTACAACACTTTTATTTTATCAGCTTAGCTACTTAAAATTAGATATTTGTAATTTACTATTCAATTCATTGAATCGATTATTTCAAAAAGGAGACGTGTCCGAAAAAAATTTGTTCACGGTGGACACATTTATGTCCACGGTGCACCCGTTTTCCTGTCTAGACTTTGTTCGACAAACCGACAGTAACCATGATCACTACAATCTATACTTAATATATAAAGCTGAAGAGTTTGTTTGTTTGTATGTTTGTTTGGTTGAACGCGCTAATTTATCGAGGAAGGCTGTAGGTTATATAATATCACGCTACGACCAATAGGAGCGGAGCATCAATGAAAAATATGGCAAAATGTATCTCATTTGTCCATCCGACGAAAACCTTTGAACGGTAACTCGGATCATCATTAAATTTGGACACAACATTCATCTCGGTAAACTAAGATGATTGTGCGTACTCATCTCTCTCCCCCTATTCGTTCTTTTGCAAACGGGTGAAATCGGGCGGAACCACTAGTATATTATAGAAAGTTCCGGTTCGCGTTTATTTATCAGTATTTTCGCTAAAAATACGAGAACTACTGAACAGATTTAAATTCTTGAGAAAGGTTTAGGTCTATAAATATAATTTATTCCAAGTTGAACTTCGAATGAGTAAAGCGACTCTTTAACGTGTTTCGAACGAACGAGCGAAACGAGTATTGATTCAGAAATAAATGAACTTTTAATAGAAGTATACTTAAATCTTAACGAACGAAGTCATATCAGGCTAGTTGCCTGGAATTTATATAAATTAGCGGAAAAATTTAAGAGATCAAAAAAAAACTCTAAATTTTTAGGTATAATTTTCAAAAGGCTGTAACTTGGAGAAAAATGACCGTACAGCAAATTTACAAAAAGGAAATTGTAGCTCCAAGTGTCTAGTTTTTGGATATTGAGTAAACTTTAGAAAACCACTGAAAAAAATTTCGATTTTTTTTTATCTAGGATAAAAAAAACAAGTTTCTTTTTCAGCGGATTTTGTTAATTTAATGGATCTTTAACTATAATGTTATAGATTGTAGACCTGTCAGCTTTGTTTTGTTTTACCGTGTTTCAATGTTGAAATCATTAATATTATGTCTTTAACGGGTAGTTTTGATTATAAGAAAAAAACACTATACTCGTAATTAATAATGTTTTTAAAACATGTGGGCATTTTTTATGGAAACTGAGAAATTGAAATTGTCCAACCGAAATACGAGCGACCTTTACAACACAATTGGCAGAAGTTAATTGATCGATGGTCAAAATGACCCCCATATTGACTACAAAGTAAATAAAGATTTATATCTTTATATTATGTTAATCAATTATAATTTAACGATTATTTGGCACAGTCGTTGAATCGTAAGTAACGCCAGATGGGCAATCGATCTATATTTGTCACAGATGAATTCCTCATGTACACCGTGTATCGAAAAGGCTGTCGGTAGGTATCTAATCATTAAAAATCGAAAAAATCTTATACATACCACCTATTTTTAAAACTATGGGCTAATGATGTAACGAATTTTCGTATTCGCAAATATTCACATCTTTTTTGACATTATTATTTGCATTTAATCGAATATTAATATCAGAAAAAATCACATTAAAAAAATGTGAAAATAATATTAAAGAAGACAAAAAATATTAATTGCTTAGCGTTTTTATAGAAAAAGTTTTTTTCTTAATTCTTTTTTTTTTGATAATAATTAATTCCCCACTTATGGTGTTGGAATGGTAAAACTGATTTATTAAAAAAAAGCGAGTGCGCTTTAGACTACACGACTGAAGTAAAACTTCTTCCTGCCATAATTTGTTATTATTCACCCGAAAATTCACAAAATATGCACTTTAAAATGAATTTACAATTTTATTTACTTTAAACGTAGAATATTTAATGTAATGAACAAAATATTAATTTATAAAATTGTTCAAGAACGAAATGAACAGTCTAATGTAAGAAGAAAGAAATATAAACATAAAGATATAATGAAAACAAAAGTAATACGCATTGCAATTACTTAGCGCTCGTTGGATTTTAAGCGTAAATCTTTATGAAAATTTATTTAGCTCTGTAAGTTAAGTAGGTTTATAAAACTTTTTTCTGTCACCCGATAGCGCCACTGGCAAGTAAAATATGTGTCATTCTATTGTTAGTACTGCTTATATTTTCGGCCACCTGATGGCGCCACTAGCCAGTGAAGTATTTGTCATCCTCTTTCTATCTTCACTAACTTATATCACCCTCTCAACTTCCGTTATCGTCACCCGATCACACTTCCGTAAATCTCTCGTCATGCATTCACCAGCTTACTCCCCAAGTCAAGCGTATTCGTAAAGAAGTTTTACTTAAAAAAATCGACGACGCGGGTTAGAGGCTAGATAACTAAACAGTTTATAAGTGAAATTCACCTCAAAACAAAAATACATCTGGCTTGTTACGCGAGCATATATTATGTAAATCAAATGAAATGAATGTCGCGTGCATATATAATAATTTTTGGGGTGCGTATTTATTATATCTTTTCAGTAGGAACGGCAGGACAAGGGTCTCAATAGTATCGCATATCATATCATTATTTTGTACATTAACGTGCATTGATTTCGTATACCTATTATAACATATATGCGATTCCTTATGGAGCAATAAAATATTATAAATGATAGCTTATTGTATTTTATTCTATTCAAGGTCTTTTTTTCCTTGTTATTCAGGGTGTCTACTGACCTGGAATAATTTGAAAAGTCACAGCTTTTCTAATTGAAAACAAAACATTTTGAGGTTATATTCTTAACGGGATTCATTTGAACTATACATCTGGAATAATTGAAGGTGCCTCAAACGTGTTCAGGAGAATTTTCTTTTATATATTTTTCTTTAGTCCTCCATAGATAAAACCTATCAGTACCGTCTTTAAGGGTAGGTCTAGCGGGCCTAACCCAGGGTCCCAGTCCAGCGCAATCAATACAAGTTTTGAACTACTTTTAAATGATGATTTAAAATAGAATGCAAAATTAATCTAAATGTATCCAAAGAATCCGTGACTGACTGATTGATTGATCTATCAACGCATAGCTCAAACCACTGGACGGATTGGGCTGAAATTTGGCACACAGATAGTTATTATGACGTAAGCATCCGCTAAGAACGGTTTTTTGAAATTTCAACCCCTAAAAACATGTAACGGGGGATTAAAATTTGCATGGAGAAATCATATAAGATAGATGTATCAGTTCGAAAATGCGCAGGATTACTCCTGCCAACAAATAAACACGTGTTTTTTCAAAAACAACCCTTTCAGAGGGTGAAAAAAGATAAATAGTCTAAAAATCAACATTGGTGTCATTTTCAAGGACGTTGATCACGTGAATGTCATCAATTTTGAAATTTTATTAAGGGGGGTTTCGTTTCAATCGCGTGCGCAGCCGCGGGTAACGGCTAGTTTATATACATATAATTCTACAAAAAAATCTAAATTTTTTTTAACAAGCTTAGCGATTACATTTTCAAAATATAGGTATATTTTTTAATAACGATGATTTGGTACTGAATAAAGATAAGACTTTAATCTTGACTCATTGTACTTCGATGGCCGTTTCTAATTTTATTTTTTTAAATTAAGTTTAGTCTTGTATCCCGTACTACTTTACAGAATCATTAAAAATAAGGTGTCTTATTTTATTTTTGTAATTTTATTGCGATATTTATCTAATTGAGATTAGTTAGTTCGCAGTCCTTTCCTAAACCCTAGGCCTAAAGGACTGTAATATTGAAATTTAATACTAACCTAAGTCATTTGTCATAAGTGTCTTCTTACGCCTGTGACAAGTCGTACATCAAACAATATTGTGTTAGACATTAAATGAACACTTCTTCGTGTACAAGGTGTTCGGGAAAAGGTAGAAGTCTCTAATAGTATATTATGAAACTAGCACGACAGTCAATAAAAAATATGTAGGTACCGTAAAATGGGGTGACTTTGACCACTGGGGTGAAGTTGACCAAAAACTAAAAAAATGTTTCAGTGCTAAATACTTTCCGTATTGATATAATTATTCGGAAGTTTTATTGCTTAAATATTAAGCTAATATATTGTCAAAAGTTTTCATGTAAACAAAATGTTTTAATTTTTATCTATACATGATACATACGAAGCCAAAGTCATATATGAAAGTTAATGAAAATTCGTAGTGCTCAAACTATCATTAATATTTGCAAAACCAGAAACTTTACGACTAATATGTTTCGTTATTTTAATAACGTGATTTTTCTGTGTCAACACTTTATTATCATATTTTACATAACTTTAATAACTGGATCGCAGTATTCTAAATATTCAACTTTGACAATATTTTTACGATTTTGGGGTTAACTTGACCGCCTGGGTGAAGTTGACTAGCTTGCAGAGTCTTGCAAAAACTTGCAGTCTTGTGTGTCTGTACTGTTCTAGCAACGCGGTTTGTTCTGATGAATGAATGTGAGTGGTTGTAAAATTGAGTTCTTAATTATTTAAAAGTGTAATTTGACGATATGCCGAGAATATATTTAGGTGCTCGAGTTTTTAAAGATTATAGTGAAGAAACATTAGAAAAATGCTTAGAAGAGGTTTTAGAAGGAAAGATAAGTGCAACTCAGGCTTCTAAAAAAATATTAATAAATACATATTAATTAATATTAATTGTACGAACCCAAAACCGGTCGCAGAGGGGAATTTTTGTTTAATTTGGACCTTTCGGCGTTTAATTTTAGCTAAAATGTTTTTTTATATTTGAAAGTAGTTTTAGTGATATTTATATACATTTTTGTTGACGTAAACTGCTTAATTTCAATCTGATTTAAAGTAAACTGTTTAATTTCTACTTTTTTGCATTATTTAGGTTGTTCGGACTTTAATGTTCGTTTTTTTTTTAAATAAATGTTTCATAAAATGTTCTTTTCATATTCCTGTGGACAAACTAACCCCAACTAGCTAAAATAAACAATTAGAATGAAAATTAAAGCTGTGGTCAACTTCACCCCATTTGGGGTGAAGTTGACTATTACGCCATTTTATTTTTTTTCTTGATAATGGTAAACAAACTAAAGATACTACTTTCCCTTAACGCTAGTACTATCTAATACCCATATTGTCAAAAAACAATATCCCTGAATTTTTGTAGTCTACACATAGAAATTTTAGTTCAAACCTAAAAATTGGTCAAAGTCACCCCATTTTACGGTATAGTTTTTTTTTGTATCATTTTTTATGCACTCATTTATTTATAAAATGTTGAGTAATTAGAATTTTGAGAAAAATATTGTATTTATTTAAAATTTACCTAAGCTCCTAAATGAACTGAAAAAAAAACAAATACGTTTTATTTTTTAAAAAGAAGTAGCTAAATGCTTAATTTACTATTGTTTACTAGAAAACCGAAAGTTTTCAAATATTTCGTTTCTCAAATAAAATTAATAGTTATGTAGATACTTTTTTAGCTCCTCGTAATATTAAAGTTCATTCTATCAAATATTCAATGTCATGTTACGAATTACTTTCCATAGTTCAGCCATTTTGTATACAAAATATTTACAAATTATGTACAGAAACCTTCCTCGTTTATCGCTCTTTCTATTAGTGAAAACCGTGTGATAATCCGTTCGGCAGTTTTTGAGTTTGACTTTCTTTCATATACCTACCTATAGATTAAAATAAATAAAATTATTAAAATAAATAAAATTATAATTTTATTTATTAATGTTTTATTTATTAATAATAAATTATAATTCAATATTTCAATATATAGACTGGAAAAAATTGGTCGATACTTTTATTTAGGTATTTGAGGAGTTCTATTCAGACGTTAAAATCAAAGATTACTTCATTTCTTTTAAATAACTAAATTTTTATCCAAGTGTGCAGACTTTCACGGCCGGTGTTGATCCAAATCTTCTTGGTTTCCGGGCTTATATGCCGTGGTCCATCGGTATTTCTACCTGACCCTTCGTCTACAACTGCGGTAGACGTTATCAAAGGCGATGTGGTAGCGGGCGAAGTGTCCTTCTAGGCTGCTCACATAGGTAAGTGTGTCGACATCGCCTTTGATAATGTCTGCCGCAATTGTAGACGAAACGTCAGGTAGAAATACCAATAGACCACGTATATATAAATATATCTGATTTCGCGTGTTCTGTTATTTCCAGTATATGGAAAGAAGCGAGTGCATTTAGACAAGAAAAAAAATATATGTAGGTAGTAATTATATTACTATTGATTTCAAACGCAAATTATGAATATATTTTTTTGGTTGGCCTTTCTTCTTTCGCTACAGCCTGTACTCTTAGAACACGGTAAACAAAGCAGGTTCTGTCATTTGTACTACGTCTGATTAATGTCCGTTTGGTAGGCGTCTTAATGATACAAGCTACGATAATTATAGTTCCGTTTAATTCATAAATTGAGGGTTTATAAATTACATTAATGCTTAAATATTTTAAAGCTAGTATTTAAGCTAATCAAATAATATAGTTTTAATTCAAACCGATTTCATAAATATTCAAACATTAAATCTAATGTCTTCGTACATATTTTAAATTTTAATTTTATTTTTTTTTTTAATTTCTGTTGAAAAATAGACAGTGTTCAGTGGCGTAACCTATACCACCTGAGGCCCGTGTCAAATTCATCGGATGGGGCCCTCCCTTAATATAAAAAAGCTTCACGTTGTAGTTTCATCTTTATAAATCCCGCAGTAGATATTTGTATAATTCGTGTATGTTCTTAGATTAATTAAATACAAAATTAATATTTTTAACCAAATTTTGTAATAAATGTTAGGTTCCTTCTGTCCTAACGGCCTCTCGGGCATTTTTCCCGTTCTGTCACCCTATTGTTACGCCACTGACTGTGTGTTTGACACACGGTAGAAACGAAACTTTCTCACTCGCAAACTTGTTATAAGCGTCATCTAGGAAAAGTGAAAAATAAATATAGTTTAAAAAAAACTAAAAAACACGCTTTATATCAAACTAAAACGTAAAAAATATTTTTTATTCAACTCATGCGCGTTATTCATGTTTTATCATGCCTAAAAACCGAACCCTAAATAGCCATTTACCGACTAGTGACAATTACTTGTCATAACTCAATGAAGATTCCTACTAGCTCGGCCATTGTGGAGTAATGAAAATAAACGTAACTATTTTCTGAGTCGTAACGAAATAGTAGGTAACAACAACTTCCTGTTGTTACCCATTGAGACTAAAATTGAGAGGCCGAATGTTTTCGACATGGAGTTTATTCATAACCGGCTAACCTCAAACCAAAACATTGAATCGTGCTGTTTGGTGCTGTTAGTATTGACAGTTTTTTTTATAAAGATAAAATAGATATTTACAACATCTCATTATAATTAAAACATGAATAACGCGCAATTGTTGAATAAAATTATGGGCGCAACTTGTAGGCTAAGTCATGACCTGTCAGCGCGATGAATGACTTAGACTACTAGTTACGCCAATAACTATTTTAAATAAGCTTAAAACAATAACACCGCTTAACAGCATGTTTGTTGCATGGAATATTTTACATCATTCTAAGCTTATTTTTGACGCTGATTTCAAATATATTATCAGTTTTTTTATATCAGCTCTAGTTTATGAATTATAGGGAGGGGTATTTTTTTTGGAAAAAATACTCTCACTGTACAAACAAATTTTATTAAAAACAGCTGCAAAGTCTTGAATTTTCTTTTATATGATTTTCTACTGTTTTTGAATGACGAAGTGCTACTCTGAATACTCCAACAATAATCGGCCATCATATGCGCATTCCAGCGACCCTGGAATCGTTCTTCCATCGTCCGAATATCTTGATGAAATCGTTCACCCTGTTTTTCACTCATGTCACCGAGATTTTCCGGAAAATTATTTAAATGGCTGTGAAGGAAGTGTACTTTGATGCTCATGTTGCATTCAAGTTGCTGGAAGTAAGACAATATCTCTTCAACGGGCTGAATATATCATCATCCTTTCTATTACCTAAGAAATTTTGAATAACCCAAACAAACGAATGTGCGATTGGCAGGGAGCCTAGTTTATTTCTGTTTTGCAATAGTACACACTTCAAACTGTTTTGATGAGTCGATATAAAGAGATATAGAAGATTTCTTTCTAGTAATTTAGAAGAAGTTTTCGGCAGTCCAAGGTCCCTAATTAAATCATTAAGCTCGTTTTGACTGAATGGTCTCAATGGCTCAAATTCGTCATCGCTCACGGAGCTCAGCTCATTCAATTCATCAGAACTTTCTTTAGATGTAGATGGTACAAATAAAAATGGATTTTTTTAAGTCTTCATAGGCCTAACAGGTGATGTCGAAGTGGGGTAAATTTATTTGGCGCGGTTTGTTTTATTGATACCTTTTATATTTAAAACACAAAAATAGCAGTCATCGTGATGATTAACAGGTTCACACCAGATCATTGGATATTGGAACTTGAAAGAGGTTCTCTTCTTAGTAACGTAATTACTCAACACAGATTTTGAATACAATACTGGATACCCAAGGATTGTTATGAGTGTTCAATGGAAAACCAAAACACTCCAAATATGCTTGTTTTCAAACTTTAACATACTCAAACGAAATTTTTGAAAAACATATTCATCAAATATGTAAGAAAAACAATTTGGATCGTTAATGCAAACCCTTCTAGACGAAGACATCATAGACATTACAAAGATTTATATAAAATGCGAGCGTAATAGATATAGATAAAGTAAACAAACTCAATATGGAGGTAAGAATGAAGGAAGTAGCTGTATCGCAAAAACTCGAGCTGATACAATAAAACTGACGGTAGATTCGAAATCAGTAACCTCAAATTAGTAAAAAAACATTAAAATATTTTATGCAACAAAAAAAAAGTTTGATTTTGTTGTGCTGTGTAATGAATAAAAAATACTAGTCTTATTGTGAAAAAAGCGTGGGGCGCTCGATGTACGAAAATGTGGAACAAAGCGCCCCACGCTTTTATCACAATAATACTAGTATTTTTTATTCATTATTGAGTTAAGCTTATTTAAAAAAAATGGTTGTCTGTAAAGTCGGTTTACGGACGATAGTTTTACGTGATAACGTATTCCGTAATACATAACCTAAACCTCCCAAAATTTGGTTTCAATCCGCTTATCCTTGGTGTCGGAATGATAAGAAATGTCAAAAGTGACGTTTGCAACTGTCAAAGTATTATGTTCTAATAATAATTAGTTATTCCAATACTTAACTTAGAAGGCGTTGCATTTCACAAAATACTAATGTCAAAAAATTGAATTAAACATTAGAAATGCAGCCGTTTTCATGTTAAGACAAGACATACGTTATATTCTAATTTCCATGTACGGCAAACAAAGACGACCGACCGCGTCGCGCCATGCATTAGACAACATTGCATTTATATTTTATACAGCTATTTTTCTATATAAATTTGTATAAAAAAACTGTTTAGGCAAATTCTGTTATACGAAATCTATGTAAAATGTTCTCTTCTTTCGTTTAAGACTGGTTTCAAACCGATCTGATTTAAATTGAGCGAGAAATTAGCAAAAAGCACGCACAGGGTCAGGCGGAACGTTACGCGTTACGAACGTTAGGAACGTTACGACCGTTACACTTTTTCGTGCATGCAGCCGGTGTTTTATCAATTTATAAGATTGGTGATTCATCAATTTATAAGACGTTATCACGTCAAAAAAAATATTTTAAATATATTAACGTTTCGACATGCATCACTTTGCCTTGTAGTCAAACTGATATAGGTTTCTGTGCATATGGAGCCCTTCACCGGTGAGATGATTGAATCTCTCCAGCATCCTATATAACCCCTCCAAAGGTTCTATTAGCTGTGGTCCAGTTATCACTGGACTGCCGCTGAGAGAAACCTCGGATCGCAGTGCGCTGGGGCGGACAAACGACCCATTCTAAATCACATCATAAAAAAAACAACCAATTGATTTTTCTCTAATAATGTATCCGTTGGATATACATAAATGTCTCATAAACTTAATGATATACTGTCAGAATATTTATATAGGAAATGCGTACTTGTTTTCTACTGTATTGTTATGGACAATAATGTAAACAATAAATTTTTAAATAATTCCGTTAAACGTCTGTTAATTGACGTTTATATCTAAAATAATTTAGTAGTTGATTTGCACTCCTTTTGTAAAAAGACAAACAAAGAAAGTAGAAAAAAGAGAAGTTTTTTATTTATATTTAATCTCAAGCCTCACGTAATAATAATAGTTTATGTTTGTTTATGTGTGGCATTTAAAACCATATGAATAACAGAGATAACAATCCAAATAGATTACAATATGGTAGAACACTCAACTGTCAGATATATAAAACATATGCTCAATATGAAGTGAAAATCATTTTATAAGATGTACCCACATTAAAAAAATGTAGTGATGCTATGACTCATGTGACTCTTTAGTCGCTCGTTTTAACATAATGTCCCAACTCGTATTTAAAAACTGCATTTATGTTCTAGATACAAAAAAGTTTACTATTTATTGTTGTCAACGCTTTGGAAAACTCAGCAAAAATAAATTTGTCTCGGTTTAGTGAATACCGGCAAAAGCGGGTAATCCTTTTAAATGAGGGATTCAGAAGTTAAGTCAAAGGCAAGACAAGAGTCTAGATCAGTGGTCACCAAAAGCGAACCGCGGTCCGTATCCGGACCGCAAGCAAGTTTTTCACGAACTGTGTATTTTCAGAACATACCTAATAATAAATGGCTCAAATTTCAAATTTGAAACGAATCTGAAAATTTTTTGGGCCCAAAAACATTTTTCAACTCCTAAAACCCACCCTTAAAGTGGCCCGATTGGGCCCATTTTAAATAGGCTTCGTGCGGCGATGGATTTCAACATGTGGTCCAAATTTAGTTAAAATCAATTAACTCCTTCGAAAGTTATAGTCCGTACATATATGTTTATGAGATATAATATTAGATATCGTGTCCATCGAGATAATAATTAATAAAAAATCGCAGGATTGTAGACAAAAATATTAGATTTATTAATTGTACGACGTTTCGTCTATAGATTTAGACTTTTTCAAGTACAAATGTGAAAATTCGAAACAATAATTTTCACATTTGTACTTGAAAAAGTCTAAATCTATAGACGAAACGTCGTACAATTAATAAATCTAATATTTTTGTCTACAATCCTGCGATTTTTTATTAATTATGTTTAGGAGGTTATGAAATTTTGGTCCGACCCTTAGGTCTCGCCATTCGACCTACGCCAATAGTGTAAGTTCCTTATGGCAAATACTCTAACAATAATTTGGGAACCGCCGGTCTAGATTTTCGCCCGGGACAGACACGTTGGGAGAGAAAGATCAAGGCTAGTAGTACTCCCAGGTGAACACTATAACTGTTCGCCGGCAGAGTTGAATGGAAAGCGGCCCCGGGTCGTTCGTCACTCAGCGGCAATGGCCAAAGCAAATGGTCGCACACGCACGTACTGTTCTCCTCAAGTACCTACCTTTATACTACTATGTACAGTCCACTAGTGGCAGTTAGAGGTCGTAAAACAGAAGGCGGATTGACTAATGGCCAGGTTACCGGACATAAATTATAGAATAGGACGTTGTAAATTGTCAGTAACAGTCGAGTGGATTTGTTGTTAAGTTGAGGTAGTCCTCTGCACCCAACTACCCCTCCTCAAGAAACTGGCCGTCGCTCTTCACAGTTCAAACGGATGTTTGGTCAAAAAGGAACTTTGCGTTTTATCTAAATGACTTAAATTAAAAGAAGTTAATGTAAAATGCTTGTTTTTATCAGCAATTAACGTTTTTTTTAATCTTCCTGAGTCGAATTCTTTTATAAAAAATGCCGACAATAGAACGTAAATGATCATTAGTTTGCGATTTAAAAACGGACTAAATTGCGCAGTATTATCGACTTTTTACAGTGACATGTTAACTGTAGTTTTATTCTTGCTATCTTGTCATTATTTATTTTTTTTTATTTTTTTATTTAGTAAACGTGCAGCAGCGTGGCTATATGCGTTATATTATTTGGTTATGTTGTAAGCACTTGGATGATGATGTATTCTGTAGTTGTAAGATGATCTTGATTATGATGTTTGATGATGATGATGTGTGTGTTCGATTCGGATGCAGCTGGCAATGATGAAGATATTTGATGCGATGATTGTGGTTGAGAATGAGCCGGAAGATTTGCTGTATCTACAGATGCTTTGGCGCGGAGTTGTCATTATTTATTACTTTGTAACTTTTATTGTAAATAAAATATGCAAAGCTGTAGTCGTTTCATAATTTTGTATTTTGACACAATGAATTCGATGAGTGCTTCCACACTTCTGGATGGCATTTAATTTAGGACTTAGCAACTGTGAAATCTGTACAAAAATATGATTTATTCAACTCATGCGCGTTATTCATGTTTTATCATGCCTAAAAACCGAACCCTAAATAGCCATTTACCGACTGGTGACAATTACTTGTCATAACTCAATGAAGATTCCTACTAGCTCGGCCATTGTGGAGTAATGAAAATAAACGTAACTATTTTCTGAGTCGTAACGAAATAGTAGGTAACAACAACTCCGTTGTTACCCATTGAGACTAAAATTGAGAGGCCGAATGTTTTCGATATGGAGTTTATTCATAACCGGCTAACCTCAAACCAAAACATTGAATCGTGCTGTTTGGTGCTGTTAGTATTAACAGTTTTTTTTATAAAGAAATAAATAGATATTTACAACATCTCAATATAATTAAAACATGAATAACGCGCAATTGTTGAATAAAATTATGGGCGCAACTTGTAGGCTAAGTCATGACCTGTCAGCGCCATGAATGACTTAGACTACTAGTTACGCCAATAACTATTTTCTTTCTTATAAATATTCGCCTAAATTTTGCGAATACGAATGTCCAAAAATATGCGAATATTCGTTACATCACTATACGTATACGAACGTAAAGTACCTTGGCGATGGTTGACGGGAACCAATCGAAACAGCTCGACCGTCGTTCGTTTAATTGAATGTATTTTACATGTCGTACTGGGACCGAAGTGTTTACCCGTCGTCCCACTGGCACCGACGTCCCCCAATCCTCATCACTCAGCGCATCTCTGCTATACAAATATGAAAAAGCTAATGCTCTGTGATCTATTCCCAATGCATCCTTTCTATAAATGTATACAGGTTGTTAATTACAAAATGTCGCAGTAGTGATGTGTCCACATGACTCTTTATTGGGAGCTGGCTCCGTGCGCTCCGCTCACTAAAAAGAGTCGCTCAGAGCGAGTCTTTCAAAGGAGCGACACTAGACAGTACGCACTATACAAGAGTGCAGACTGTAGAGGTGTGAACTGTCATCATGCATGCTCAGGAGTCACTTAGCATTGCACAGCACAATACACACACTCAGCTCTGAGCTCATTTTTATATGATTCTGATCTTATATTATTCGCATTTCGGATATTATAAAATCTGAATAATAATAACGTTTATTGTTACAATATTATATCCGTCAATGTAAATGGTTTAAGTCACTGTAAACAGTGTGTCATTCAACATTAAACGACTCAGCAAAGATAACTCCGTACGTGCAAAGTTCACTAGTGTCTCTGTGCCCAGTGCTGTATGCGCTCTGCAAATGTGCGAATGCAACAGTACATAATATAGCTCAGCACAGAGCAATGGCGCCGGGAGTGAGTCATTCGCAAAAAAATGAGCCACTCGCTCCGCTCCGAGAAAAGTTTCGCTCAGGAGCGACACATCACTACTATAATATGGCTAAATCATATGCAATATTTATCGCGGTTAATAATATGTTTCTTTAAGAAGTCTTAAAATTACTAATCTTAACTATTCTTAATAAATAAAAAGAATTAAGCAGATTATGTTTTTTTTTTTTAATATATCGAACGCAATCAAGCACAGATTTACGTGTTTACATTAAGAATACGCATTTTTTTAAAAATCTCACGTGAGATTAGAGGGTGGGGGTCGAGCAAAATCTCACGACATCTCATCAAGGGGGGAGGGGGCGTCGAAGAACTAATTGTCTATGAATTGATATTGTGTTGCTAATATAAAAAATTGCGTATATTATGTCGAACATTAAATCACTCAAACCGCCTTGTGTGCGCAAATGTAGCACAGGGCAGCAGACAAACTTTATCGACTGCGGTTCAGTAGCTTGGGGATAAAAACACAGAGGACAATTGTGTGTATTGTTTCGTGACTGATTGTGAACGTTTTCAGACCTGGGCACTAAAATGTTTGTAAAAATGCAAAAAGTCAGGTTATGTAAATAAATTTTAATAAGTTATATTAAATCACCTCAATAACAGTGTGAAACTCTGAAGTCAGTTAAAAACAACTATTTTAAAAAAATATATGAGACCAATCCTTAAACATTCTGACCAAAATGGAGTCAATGTTTTGATGTGTTACATCTTAGCTTTCGGTATGGGCAGTAATTTTATGAATCCGTTGAGGAAGAGATAGAAGCACATTAAATTTACTATAGGTAATATGATCTTTGGTGCGGCCTACAGTTGGCGCATGTACTGCAGCGTATTAGAGAGAGAGAAAGGGAGAAAGAAAAAGAAGACAGCTGTCAACGGTGCCTTTATAAATACAGTGTGTAAAAAACAAATAATATAAATTAAATAACTATATTATAGTTCCACGACTACTGTTAAGCTCTCTAAAAGTTATGGCTGAATAAACGTTTAAAACAAATACGTGTCGAATTGATAACCTCTTTTTTAAGTCGGTTAAAAGTAGTTTACGGTATGTAATATTCAATGCTTCTGTTCTGTAATTATTATTAAAATAACCCCACCGTTTGCGTTACTAATAAAATGATTACATAATAGCATATTCAAATGCAAACGCGAAATTATTTTACAATTAAATAGGTTGTTCGTAAATCGTATGCTGTACACAGTAATACAATAATTACATACATATAAACTGTGTAAACTTTATGACGAGTAAATTATTATCATAAAATGTACAGGGATACAACATAGTATAATAGAGTGCAGCCATTAATACCTTGTACATACATTGCCATTTTGTTTAGAGAATCGCTTGTCTTTAATATTGATTTTGAACAGAAATATCTCGACTATTAATTCGGGTATATTTAAATCAAAATCGATTTAGCTGTTTTGTGTATTCAGACACACAAGCAAACAAAATATTTTTAACAAAAAAATTGAACCCACTTCAAAATATGCACTAAAAAGTAAAAAATAATAATTATTGTTATTTTTGGAGTCGGTGTCACATCGGAATTCGAAAGTAGCAACTTAAATCTTACATGTCTCTAGTTCTCGGAATAGATTTCATTTTGGGTGACACCGACTCCAAAAATAACGGTAATTATTATTTTTTACTTTTTAGTGCATATTTTGAAGTCTGTTCAATTTTTTTGTTAAAAATATTTTATTTTTCTCTTTTTAGTGTTAGATAAAGTATGGCAATGGGTAGGTCAAGTATGCGTGCCTTTGAAATTTGAGAGTTTCCCTCGATTTCTCCGGATTCCACAAGCAGATCCTGACTTGGTTCCGATGGGACCACCTCGGAAGTGCACTCTTTAGAATAAAAAAAAATTGAAAATTGGTCCATAATTGACGGAGAAATCGGTGAACATACATTAAAAAAAAATATATATACAGTCGAACATAGAACCTCCTCCTTTTTTGAAATCGGTTAAAAAAGACATATCTACTCTCTAATCGCCCTTATTTAATCCAACTTGAAAATATTTAACATACAATTTTTATAAATTGACGCAATTATTTCGTATCTCAAAAACCATTTAGACTGTTCTGAACGAGTTTAAAATCTATATCTGAAAAAATCATAGATCTAATAATAATTAACTATATGAATCATTGTCTATCTACTCAATGTGCGATGAGTGAATGCAACAAAGCGTATCGAAAATATATCTGCGTCTCTTTCTTCGAGGTAATTCCCTGATTTCTCCGATGACAGGATTGGTCGGCAACCATGATACATATCTTTATGTCACCATAGACATGTCAAAACAGAGCAGTCAATAGTATCTCTGTTTCGAAGACTTTGTCTTTTTCTATGACGTTAAGCCAATCAGAGTCAACGAGTTCTTACGACTTAAAAAAAGACAGAAATATATCTTTGCACCCTAATGGTTCAATTGCGATTTTATTCCTATGCTCGGTATAGAAAAGTATATGGAAAAAATTGAGAATCTTGTATTGTTTAAATTCAATGGATTTGTCATATATTTCAACGTTCTATTTACATATAAAACAATTTAAAAAAAATAGAATTTTGTGTTCTTTTAGATTCAAAGATTACACAAAGTTTACGTTACATGTATCTTTATCCCAAAAGCAGTATTTTCTGTTTGTAGATATTACAACCGCCAAAATCTTCCAGTACTGTTCTGCACAATATAGGTACCTTCTACATCCAGTATTTTATTAATCAACTTGCTTTCATTCTCAACAAATATACACTCAAAATGCGAATGTTTGTTGTAGCCAGAAAGGTTAGAATTGCGTTTGTTATATTTGTTCAAATGATACCTACTGTTTTATTGTTTACATAGCGAGACGTTCGCAATTAACAAATGTGTTATGATACGACTTCAATTTTTGCAAACCGGGTACCAGAATTCAATACCCAATATAAGGATGGTGACTGTATTCAAATAAAAACATGATGGAAATACTATAAAACATCAATAGTTTTCCTTATTTTTAAGGAATTTTATGGATATTGAATAAATATAACGTAATTATATCACTCTCTAGTCACGTGACAACGAACACCAATCAGAGTACATGACGTCACTTGTTCCTAAACATCATCAGACACTGTTCACAGTATCAAAAGTCAAAACGCTGCATTGTTTGATTAATATTGACAGTGATTTCTGTAATTTCTCCGAAATTCGCTTGCTACTGTCTTTGAAAAAGACTGGGAGGAGTTTTTACATCATGGAAAGTCGATTTATTAAGGCTAATAGTTCGAATTTACTTTATAATCTCAAAATTCCAATCTTTTTTCTCTGAAAACTTGATAAATAATTACATATAAGAAAAATAAACAAATTATCATTAGAACTTCGAATATGTTCGACATATTCGAGGTGTCAGACATTTTAAATGGTTCATGTTATTTGTCAGAGAACATTATTTTAGCGTTTTGGTTGAAGTTTTTAAGCTATCCAATTAAAAATACAAACAGTAGGTATCTATAAATTTTTACATGTCGTCAAAACGACATCTTTCGGAAAAGTTAGAGGGAAAACGCCCCAAAATCAAGAAAAGTCATAGAGGAAATAGGTGTCAGACTAGGCCTAATGAAGCAATATACAAAGTTTGGGGAGAGTATGTGTCAGTAAAATTTTTGCCAATAGGCACTCTGATTATTACATCAAATACATTTTAGATTGTGTATAGCTATAAGTGCCTGATCCCTGCGGACAGCTGAAGCCACATTTTTTGAACGTGGAACGTGAAATAATAGCTTTTATTTGAGTTGCGGTTACAATTTATAGAATAACAATTCAACATAATATCGTCAACACTTAGTCTCAAGTTGCCCTGCTTTTGGTACTCGAGCCTCTGGTTCACGTCGTCAGTTTTAGTCTATTCTCCTATGTCACTGCAGTCAATTCAAGAATGTTTGAACTATTCTCCTTTGACATTTCGTAATCAGAGAGCGTTATAGCGTATTTACACTTGACAATTAATTTATTAATCATCGTTCGTGTATTTGTAATAGATTCTATTTCTTGTTGATAATAATTTAACCCGTCTACTGCTGGAAAGTCACAGAATGACGTACAACCTTTGCATTTATCAAATTTTGGAAGATAATTATTGAAGGACGGATTTTGACAAAAATATATTTGCCAGACGAATTTGTAACCTCTCATGATGAAAATGTTCAAGTGCGTGCTAAGAACAGATTGAAAATATCTCCTGAAATCATGTCTAAAAGGCCAATACGTGTCCGGTCCTAACCATGCTGTTCAGGAAATGTATAAATTCACCAAAACTCAAAATCCAGTTATTGTATGACCCACCGTTCCCATTTCCCTTGTAAACTCTGTAAATGAGAAAGTAAAAATGCAGTAATTAACCTATTTAATGTGGAGCATATTATTAGCGAGCAATTACAACGGTAAAAGTGACTGTTAATAATTAATGTTGGTGCAACAGCACTCTAAAATGTTACTTTTCATGTGAAACAACGTTTTGAATTATTAAACGCTGCGTCAAAAATAAAGCAAAATAATTACTCTTCCTTCTTATTTACATATTTTAACAAATAAAAGTAATTTCTTAGATTTTAAAGTAACTTTCATACTCAAATATTTCTACAACTGCAGGTTCTAAACTAATCGAAAGTTGTAATCGGTTTTGAGAAAAAGAGATAATACTATTTTTTAGATTAGGTATTCTATGATTAATAAAATTATAGTTCTGTCTTGTAATTTTTTTGACGTGATAACGTCTTATAAATTGATGAATCACCAATCTTATAAATTGATAAAACACCGGCTGCATGCACGAAAAAGTGTAACGTTCCTAACGTAACGTTCCTAACGTTCCGCCTGACCCTGTGCGTGCTTTTCTCGAAAACGGCCCTAACGATTTGGATGAAATTTACTGAAAAGGGATTTTGGGGGGCAAAAAATCGTTTTAGCTACGTCTCATCTCTCGAAAAAATCGTTTTCTTACAAATTTTATCATTATAAAAATCAATTTTTTGACGTATGAAAATACTTAAATATTGTAAGTAGGTTTTGGAATTTTATATTATAAACAGTGAAACAATTGTTTTATAAATATTATGACAGCTAGTCTTTGAGACTTAAAATAAATACGAAAGAAAGAAAGTTAAAAAAAAACAATTATATTATATGGTGAGTAATTTAAATAAATAAAATTAACCTAAATTTGAAGCGAAAGATGCAATATCATAGATTCGAATTATTATAATTATTATATAAATTTAAGTTATGTATTACGGAATAAGTTATCACGTAAAACTATCGTCCGTAAACCGACTTTACAGACAACCAATTTTTTTTGCGTATCTAGCCGATCTCTTCTCAAAGGTCATGAGGTCTGCCAAGTGATCAAAAAATTTGTAAAGGCGACTATTGTGATAAATTGATCATTCTCTATAATCTGTATAAATTTCATCAACTAGCGACGCACTGATGCTGGGTTGTAGAAAGGATGATTTGACAACGGCTTTAGAATGTGATTATATTATCTCAGTTTCAATATATCGGGAGCAGTCTAATGTCGTATTCAAACTCCCTGTCATCTAGAAAATTATATTGTACTCACACAAAAACAAATGACAGTTCTACATAGAAAAAGATCGCTTCCAAGCTAAATTTTGATCAAAATGCGCAGAAAAACGTTGTTTTTGAAGTGGAAACTGTACAAAAACAATGGAACGACCAATCACAGAAGAGCATACTACGACCGAGTAGAGAACGCGAGCACGTTGACTATAAAAGACGGAAGTACCGCACTTGTCGACACACTTACCTGTAGCAGCCTAGGAGACTTCGCCCGCTACCACATCGTCTTTGATAATGTCTACCGCAGTTGTAGACGAAACGTCAGGTAGTAGGTAATACCAATGGACCACGGCATACAAGCTCGGAAACCAAGAAGATTTTGAAATAACAATCAATTATTTTTCGAGTAAGATCGATTTAAAACTCAATAATGCTTTTCATATGGGGAAATATGTATGTTCACAATCTAATGTCATTTTTTGACAATGCTTCTGCAATTAGGCTTTTGAAAAAAAAAATTATCGATTTTTTTATTGTATTTCAAAACTTTATTATAAATAATATTGATAATCGATGCGAAAAACTTTCAAAAAACTTTTTTTAAATTAATTATAAGCAATTTAAAATTCATAAAATATTAAAAAAAATCACGTGACTGCAAACGCACTAAAATTGTTTTTGACAGTTGTGACGTCATAATGGTAAAATGTATATACGCAGTATACTATCAATGGCTTCTACATGTGTATTGACTAAAACATTATGACGTCACATTATGTTCGGGAAATGTCGGCGCGTTCTCGGAACTGGGTACAAAAATTTATTTTTAATTTGATATAACTTTTGAATTATATAGAAAATAAAAAAAAGAAAAATAGTTTTGTTATAAAACTTATATACGATCTTTCCATTTATGACAAAAAAAAATTTAATTCAAAAGCCCAATTGAGCATGGCTGTCGTATAATGTGTTAATAAAATTTTAGCAGTGTTGTCCAGTAAAGTTTTGTGCGGTGGGAAATCGGACTATTGATTCTATTATTATTTTTTTATAATAAACGCATTTATTTACATTAATTTATTCTAATTCACAGTACACATGATTCTTTATTATTATTTAGTAATTAATGGGCAATTAAGCGATTGTTAGCAAAGCAAATATGTTTTAATTAATTTTCGTTCGATTTACATTCCGAATCGTTACTGTTTAATTTAGTAATGAACACAATGCTATAGTAGCAAATATACCTAAACGACCAATATTACATTTTGAATGATATTTTAATTAAAAAGTATCGGCTTGTAAATACCCGGTGTACTTGCTTATACATGGTATATGGCACATACTTTATTGGCGTTGATTGGATACTTGGATAACAAGACCCAAAAAAATATCGACGATGTACCAGTTGCGGTTCCTCTGAGCGCTGTAAAGCTACAGAACAACTAAAATCTTAAGTACTTCACAATTTTAGAATGAATCACATTTTCCATATTTACTGTTAGACAATAGAGTAATAGTTACACAATCAACGTTGCAGGTAGGCCACATAAATCGTGTGTGTTTTGTGTGGCAGACTTTCACCAAACACAAATTAAAGTCGACATAATGATGAACAATACCATAATGCGTGTATTATTATTATTATTAAATTTAGGTAAAAGCCGCAAAGCCATACAATAATAAATGACAAATAGTTACAAAAATTAAAAACTAGAATCTAAAATAAATAACAGAGCAGTAATAAATTGATCAAAATAAAATATAGGTACAATAGAACTGATATAGGAAAATAGAGTGTAAGATACTTATGACACTATATAACATATTTATCACACATTTCTTGAAGCAAGAACATTTTACAATTTTTTCTAAAATTTGTAAGAGATGGTGAATTACGAATGTGTGGCGGTATTTCATTCCACAATTTACCATACAGATTATTGTTCTGTGATACAGACTATTTCGTCTGCAATGTTTTGCACAGCGACCAGTTTTTTTTTCATTTATCCACAGCCTATATTGTATCTGCTGTTTTATAAAATGTTCTCCAGTAAATATTGAATAACGAAACTCTGAAATTCTTGAATAAATAATGTGTCTAAATTAAATTTTTGAAATCGCTTCAAAATGAATTTATCAAATAAAATATATGAGAGAGAAATTTTTCGTTGACGAACACAATTGCTGATACAATGATATATCAAAGAAGCAACAATACCTAATTACAAAATATATTTGATAATTTTTAAGCAAACTACCTTAATTTTTTTTGGTAACTAGCCGTGTTACTTAAAATAACAAAAGAACAATTAAATATAGTCTAAAACCTTCTCAAATATTTTCTTGACCTATTCGCGGAACCGCATGAAAATCGGTTGAATAATTTTTACGCAAAAATCGCGTTCAGAGAAACAGCAAACAGATGTTGCCCTTTGTTTGTTATAAAAGGTGGGTGAATAACTAATGAATCGCTGAACCGATTTTGGTTAACATATATAGCGTGTTCAAACTGATGTAAAACTTCATTGAAATCGGTCGACTTTATTGTGTACGTTTACATCTCATGCGCTAGAATTTTATTAATAGTAGAGATTTACAATAAATCTGTAAATTACATTGATATGTAACAAAATTAAACTATAGTAAATATAAATTTGCTATAAATAAGATTTAAACTCTACAAGTGGTGTTGCATTATAATTGACACTTGTTGGAAAAACACGATTTTTTATGATACGATAATTCACACTGCGATAGTCAACATAAATTTATCGATCTAAAACCGTCATAAGAGCGATTGCATGGTAACCAATAAAGAAAGTCGTAGGTGTACAAAACACGATTACTTTATATAAAATATTATATGTATATAAATGTAATAAATCTATTAACAGTTCATTATTTAAAGCAAAAGAACGAAGTTCAGTGTCCAGGCAACTTTGTGTAAGTAGGGTGTAGCCAAAAGATATTCTACATACAAGAGGCGACACACAAACAAGAACTAGTGCAGGATTAACGCAGCCAACATAATATCCAATCCCCCCCTCCTTTTAAATGAGATTTTGCAGGGTCCTTTGAGAGCGCGTAATTAACTAAGGACTAAGCCCTACGATATCGAAGGAACGGCTTAGAACGTCGCCTCTTGTAGAACTTGCTTGCTCTTTGGTTTAACGTAGGTCCGAGCACGATGCCTTGAGGAACTATTTATTCGCCATATATACAAGTGTATGCAAGGGGTTATTTAAATACGATATAATATGTATAGCACAAGTTTTTATACCGTGCTCATGGCTTGTAGCACGATAACACCGTTGTTAAGCATGAAATGTTTTTAGTCGCGTTAAGATACGAATATTTTATACGGGGGAAAATAAAAATAAACAAACGACTAACATTATTCACATCATCGGAGTAACGCGGGATAATAGAAAGGAATATGTTGCATATAGAAGCTTCAACCGATTTAGTTACCCTGCGTTTTTTTAATAAGCTTTGCGTGATATTTTAGAATTTTGATAAAATCCATAATTTTGGTTATCATTCCTGAAGCTATTGTAACAGCATCGATGAGTTACAGTAGTATTGTTTAAAGAAGATAGTATTCAATGCGATCCTATATGAATTGTTCGTTTCTAGTCGAGACGTAAGTACAGATACCGTCTATGATTTCCTTTGAATTACAAATCACGCCGCTACTGATTGTTTTTCCTACATTTCTTACTTCTAAGATCACCTTGTTACTATTTTCTCTAAACTATTTTGTCTATTTTTTACCTTTCCTTCCAGACGATGAGCCTGAAGCAATGCAATTTAAAATACATAATGTTTTTGTTGTGAATTTCTTAACATGGAAACTAGGTGCAAACACCCGCACTCTTCATCTCAAATCCTTTCCCCTCGCCTTAAAACGGTTATAGCTCTCCCGAAGCTATTTTTAATGCTAAAGAGCTCGGGTAAAAACCAAAAGAAAAACCGAGATCCACACTACAGATTTTTAAAGAATCCTAAAAACTTACTAATTAATTACATAATTTCTCACACGTAGAAGGGGACGCGTTTCACTGTGAATCCAGGCCAATTTGTCCTTACGCGCCTAAAAAAGTTTCACTTCAAAAAAAATTGGTTGTCTGTAAAGTCGGTTTACGGACGATAGTTTTACGTGATAACGTATTCCGTAATACATAACCTAAATTTTAGTAGCTGTCAAACTTGGGCTTATACTGCGCTCTCGCTTGCACGCACAGGGTCAGGCGGAACGTGACACATGGCGAAACGTGACACATTTCGGAACGTTACACTTTTTCGTGCATGCAGCCGGTGTTTCATCAATTTATAAGACGCGTTTATCACGTCAAAAATATTTAAATCGTCAGTATCTCACTGAATAACGTATCAGCTGAATCTTCAAAACTTAGATGAACGAAATATTTTTGTAAGGGAGGTAATATTGACCCTGATGCGTTGTTTTAGGGTAGTGTCCCCCGTATAAATGTACACAAATTCAGTATGTGTGTTGAAATTGGTTGATTTCATGTTTGATCGAAAGCTGTGGGGCAAACGTGATTACAAAACACGCTGAAATGCGGCTTGTGATATTTATGTTAATTCACTCCACTAAAATTAGATTGTTTTCAGAAAAAACCAAATGTAATACATACGTAATGCGATAATCAATGATAACCTCAATTTACCTGCTTAATACAAGGAACTGTTGATATAATGAATAATTGCAATATTTTTATAGTCTCACAATTGTTTATTGTTTTGGATATTTATATTTAACGATTCTGTTTTCTCTTTATTTTTTCAGATTCCAATCGGAGAATGATTAATCGTGCTCATTTATGTCGGGGTATGTAAAATTAATCATTAATATTTATTTTATTTTTATTACTTCATTGTTAATATATTTCTGAATGTTATTTTTATATTATTTCGAGAAATGATTATACTTAATAGTATTCTGTCTGCTTCGTCACACCTTTTTGCAACCTTTTGTTTAACCTATGTAAAATTAAATCTACATTTTAAATTAAAAAAACTAAAAAACACGCTTTATATCGAACTAAAAAGTAAAAAATATTTTTTTTAAAATAAGCTTAAAACAATAATGAATAAAAAAAATACTAGTATTATTGTGAAAAAAACGTGGGGCGCTTTGTTCCACATTTTCGTACATCGAGCGCGCCACGCTTTTTTCACAATAATACTAGTATTTTTTTATTCATTATTGTTTTAAGCTTATTTTAAAAAAAATATTTTTTACTTTTTAGTTCGATATAAAGCGTGTTTTTTAGTTTTTTTTAAACTATATTTATTTTCCACTTTTTAGTTCGATTTGTCAAAAATTTGCCGAAAAAAAAAATTTTTTTGTTTCGGCGTGGACGGGATTAGAACCCACGACCCGTGATTCCGAGAGTTCACGTCAGCGAAGACCCGTGCCTTAACCCGCAGGGCTAACCACTGTAGTTACAGTGCTGGCATATTATACTACAGTAATAAACCACTTGCTGTAGTCCAAACGAAGGTTACAAACAAACATACATACATACAAACTTACAAGTGAAGTAAATATAAAGCGTGTAAAAATGCGAGCCATCGTGGAACGCCTGGTAGATGTTAAACATAAGCGAATTTTTAATAACTAAATTTCACCCTGTCAACTAGCAAAATTCTAATAACTAAATATCGCCCTGTAACTAAATTTCATCCTGTAACTAAATTTTGCCTTGTTATCTACTAAATTTCGCCATGTCAAATAACGAACTTCTATAGTAACTAAATAAATTATCTGAACGGGTGACCGGCCAAGAGATGGGTTAATCAAGATATTATCAATACAGTGTAAACTCTTTATAACGAAACTCAAGGGACCGAGCATTTTTTATCGTTATAGAGAGTTACCGTTATATGGAGTGAAGAAAGAAAAACAACCAAATTAACAATAATCTTCAATGTACTGTATAATCTCTTTATAACGAATTTTTAGGGACCGAACATTTTTTTCGTTATAAAGAATTTTCGTTATATGGAGGGAAGAAAGAAAAATAACCAATTTTCACAAAATTAATTTTATACAAACATATATACCTATAGTTTGGCGTCATCAAGTGCTTGTTGAATATATGGTGATGGTTCAGAATGGTCCTCTTTATGTCTGTAAACATTTGCTGACGCCTAAATATGAACATATTTCTTCGTAATAGAGAATGGCTGTTGCGTTATAAAGAGGGTATTAATGTACCTATAGGTTTTAAGGTAAACCAACCAAATCGTAAAAATTTCGACGTTATAGGGAGTTTTTCGTTATAACGAAGGACGTTACAAAGAGTTTACACTGTATTTAGAATGAACAAAACGCTGCTATACTCTAAACTTTCTTCGGACGAAGTCGGGTAGAACCGCTTGTTCAATATAACACGATACCTTTGAGTCGACAAGCCGACATTTCTTAGTCAATTACCGCACCACCTTTATTATATTTTCCTGGTGTCAAAACCGCAGAGAATATGAAGACAATTTAATATTGTATTGTCACTTCGACAATACAATTTATTATTATTGAAATATAATAAAATTGATTGAAGTTTTGAAAGTTATTATTCCGTACCGAAATAATTCAAATTCTTATTTCACGCGTTTTGCTTGTTGTGCATGGTTTTAAAACACACGGCAGGTTTCCGTTGATGCTCAACATATAAATAAAAATAGTGGCAATCAGTTCCAGCTCGGGGCTCTTCACAACTCCGCGGGACCCGAGACTGGATAGATGGGCTACTATTTTACCTACCGCAAGCCAGGCCCGTGGGGGGCCCGCGCAGGCTAGGTCCCGGCTGGAAAACGGCACCTCGACTATAATATGACCAAGCTTACACGCACTAATGTTTTTTTTTTTTAATATTATTTGTAACAATTATTATTATTTTATTCAACATATTTATTAACGCAAGTTTGTAACATGAATATCATTTAATTCAACACATTTATTAATTTAAGTTTTTTAACATGAACACTACTTCCTAGTTCATACGCTCCGCTGCCATATTGCTTCTGTTTTTTTTACATGACCACCAGAGTACACCAGTGGCGGCATGGCTTTTTAAGACGTGGTGTTACATGTTAAAATTTGCAAATTTTTTTTCTGGCTGTTAAAATACTTTTGAAGCAATACGAGAAAAATATTTTAACTATATCTCGCACTATCTACAGAAAAATTAAAGTAAACCAAATATTTCTCATTATTTGCACTGATCTTTCACTCGGTATTTCGTAGAACATGATTAATAACAAACAATAAGTTTGTCTGCACTGCTGAAGATGGACTGATTGCCCGAAACGATCGTCGAGAGAGAAAATATTTTGTTGAATTTTCTCTATGAATGCCCGCTTAATTTATTACTGAATACTGTCACTATAGCGTAAACAAAATTTTGTATAACTTCAGCGTAATAAATGATTCTTGCTTAGTTAAATTTATATAGGTTAGCTTTAACATTTTGTTATGAAACATTTAACCAAGTAATTGTTGCACTGTATGTTTCTTTAAATTATGTGCGAAAGTATATATAGGATGCAACAAAACAACGAGACTGCATTTTTAGAACTAGTTAAAATAATCAGTGCTTTTTAAAACAATAATGAATAAAAAATACAAGTATTATTGTTAAAAAAGCGTGGGGCGCTCGATGTGCGAAAATGTGGAACAAAGCGCCCCACGCTTTTTTCACAATAATACTTGTATTTTTTATTCATTATTGTTTTAAGCTTATTTAAAAAAAAAATTTTTTTTTACTTTTTAGTTCGATATAAAGCGTGTTTTTTAGTTTTTTTAATCTATATTTATTTTCCACTTTTTAGTTCGATTTATTGTCAAAAATTTGCCGAAAAAAAACAATTTTTTTTTCGGCGTGGACGTGATTAGAACCCACGACCCGTGATTTCGAGAGTTGACGTCAGCGAAGACCCGTGCCTTAGACCGCACGGCTAGCCAGTGTACTTACAGAGCTGGCATGTTATACCACTATATAAACCACTTGCTGTAGTCCAAACGAGTTTACAAACATACAATACATACATATAAACTTACAAGTGAAACTAATATAAAGCGTGTAAAAATCTACACTAGAATTGCCCTCGATGTAACTTTCTGTTTCGACTGAAACAGAAACCGACTGGATCGGACCAGCACGGCTATAGACAGAAACTGCAGGCGACCGACTTGACGGTCGCTGCTGGCTGCCGCTCTGTGAGCAATACGCTACCTTCACGGACCGGTCTTTTTGCTCCGCGCTGTGCTGGTCGTGCATGTTAATGCTTGACAAGTGCGCGCGGTCTTTTAATGCACACTCGAAATCATTTCCTTGTTAACAAATCCCGCAGCCGTGTAATTGTACATAATTCGTATCATTGCAAGTGTGAAATGAATATAGCTTTCCGGACTGTAAATGAATTTTTAAATCTTGATAGCGCCATTTTGCGACAGCCTGTTGAAAAGTTTGCAGCATGAAATGTAAAGTGCACAACGTAACAAGATTACAATATGCTACGACGCTACGTACTATGTTGAATATACATGCTCATATCGCATAGAATGTTTAACTCAAATGCTTTTCTAGTTTCTACAATGTATTATTTTTCTTCTATATTTTTACATAACATTATTTTACATACAAACGTGGCAAGCATTGCATGCATGTTGAACACTTGTCACAATTCTATTATACACATTTGACAGGGTAAATAGCTCAATTTATAAAAATATTATTGTGTAATTGTTTTTAACAACCGCCGGATTTACTTTCATGTTCTTTAGAATGTCGTAGATTTTATTTTTATTTAAAAAGTTATTACCGCTTAGAGATGAGTGATATTTCACTACCTGTTACTTAGTCGCTAATATTTGGATTTCACGGTTCACTGCAGTGACTTAGAGTAGCTACCTGTTACCAACCAGCAGCTATAGCGAAAAAATAATCGTCACATGCGCTATTTCACTACCGGTGACTTATTCGCTAGTCGCTACTCGCTATTATTTGGAAACATCTTAAATAATAATAAAAATAGTAATTATTTTCTATTTCTTTTTATTTTTTAAATTGGTTACCAATTCTAGAATTTAATTTTGTTTTATTTTTGAGGATGTTATTTGTTTTATAATTTTATATTTTAATAATGAATTTTTTTTATTTATTTCAATAAATTATTTATTCAATTTCGTTATGTATATATTTTATTATCCCTGAATTGCCTATTGTTGAAAGGGACCCAGTATAATTTATAAAACTTACGGGGAATTTTTTTTTAACTAAAGGTATTACCCATTTTAATAAAGAAATGTGATCACTAATGTAAAATATGTACTTTATATACTTATAAACTTAGTCGTACCTTTCAATAATGCATCATTATATGTATTTTTTAGGTGTAATGTTATACTAATACATAATAATATTGTGCATGGGCTGTTTTAGCACCGAACGATATTTTACCTGTGATCACTGTTCGCTGAAATCAATATATTAACATCTCTGCTCTGCACGTGCACAGTCATTCAAGTGATCGGCGAACGCTGGTCGCTTATATATTATCTGCACTGCGTGCGCATAGGTTACCGGCGATCACGGGTCGCAGTTAAAAATCACAGGTATTTGGAAGTCGCAGTCGCCAAAGTACCTGTTACTTGAAAGTAGCTAATAATCGCATCTCTATTACCGCTACAATGCTATTATTATGTGTTATTTATTCATTTAAAACACGAATTTATCAATTTTATGTTAAATTTAAAATTACTTTTGGTAAAATTTAAGAGATTACTTGAGCTTCTTTGTCAGCAAGCAAAATTATACATATAGTCTATTTTTTTTATTAAAGTGATTTTTTTCTCTGTTTGAAATTTTCTATACATTTAAAGCGGAAATGATCCAACAACGGGAAAATATACAGATTGTATCAAATCAAAACAGTCCATAGAACATTCTGTGTGTAAGACAGAGACGATATTATATAAAGCACTAAAACAGTAAGTAAGAATGAGATAAATTACCGCTAATAGTTACTGTGGTTATACAATCTTATAGTATCGTCTTTTCTACAGTAAAAATCACAATTTTATCAAAAGTCAGTATTCACTAGTGAAATTATTGATAAAATGGCTATTTATACTGTTCGGGAAAAAATCCAAATAATTAAATGGTTTTATGGTGGTAATTCAAACGCCAACATAATAAATTTATTTGTAGTTGTTTTAATTGATAAATTGGTAAAAAGATTTACAGTGTACGTAATTATTTATTTACGTAACCACAGTAACTATATTAGCGATCATTTATCTCATTCTTAATTACTGCTTTAGATCTTTATATATCGTCTCTGTCTTACACACAGAATGTCCTATGGACCGTTTTGATTTGATACAATCTGTATAGTCGAGGTGAGAAGTGGGAATTTTTTCGGGTCACTAAAGATCCCCCTCTCTGTTTTCGAGGTCGCTGAACACGATGATGAGAGTCTCACAATTTTTTTTTCTCGGCAACCCCTTCAAATCTTTCTTGTTTGTTTTTCTGTAAGTGTGTTACTTTACGAAATAATGACCTTTAAAGATGATCATAAAATTTCCATAAATGATCATCTTTGAAGACCTGTAATTCTTAAAGTATCACATTTACAGAGAAAAAACAAGACAGATTTTTTGTAGAGAGTTATTTTCCTACAAAATTGCTGTGTTCAAATTTTTTTATAATCTTTTTCCAAGGGGTGACAATCAGGGGACTCGGGAGGGGAATTTGAAGGGATTGCCAAGGGAAAAAAATTAAGGGACCCTCACCATCGTGTTCAGCGATCTCGAAAACGGGGGGAAGGTCTCTAGATTGGCGCTCTGGAAAAAAAAGGTACCACTTCCAACCCCTGAGCTCGAGTAATAAGAGAAACCTTTGCAACAGCGGTGAAATAAAAGAGTATAGTACGCGCCAGGGATCTAAAAGGTTCGGAAGTTAGTCACAAACAGCGTCGCAAAGGCACATTTTAGAGCCGTTGATACTCCCACCACCTCCCAGCTACTTGAACGGAACGTGCGCTCGTCGGTGATTGGCCGTGATCGCGCGTTGCCTTTGTCACTTTCCTGCTTTAAAGTACAGTCGAGTACGCTATTGTCAACTGTCAAGTTGTTATTGCTATGTTAGTTTTGTTGAGTTGCAGTTTGTAGTTTTTCAACAGACTGTACAAGCGCAAGCCCGCATTCGCATCTAACTTCCGAGCCTTTTAGATTCGTGGCGCGTATTATACGCAGCAATAAATTCTTCAAATTTTTAATTTTACATCGTTGAATGCTATTAATACATGTGTAAATGTATTAGTAAAAAAATAAAATTATTACAAAAATTTACGACGAATAAAACACCATAAATTGCTTACTTATGTATAATTTACAACTAGCTGCAAAACACGTACCTAAGTGTTTTTTCTAAAGGCCGCTGCACACGAGGCTAAAAACGCTGCTAGGAGTTCTGCTAGCCGGTAGGTTGGGTACGAAGCTGGAAATGACGTCACTGCGGGCTTCCTTGCTAGCTCAGAAGATAGGTTTTAAAATTAGAACAGGGGCTATTTTCCCTGCTAGATTTGCGGCCAGGTATGAGCAAGAACCAATCAGGAAGCAGTATCTTCACGTGGACACTTGACAAACGCCCACATGGCGTCATTCTGCCAGACAACAGACACGTTTTGCTCTGTGTTTATATTCTGTCACTGCGCGCGCACCAGATCTATCCAAACTTGAAAAATAGTCTCGTGTGAAGCGAGCACTTAACAGCAATCAAGAAAACCAGCGCTAGAAAACTAGTAGGCAAATCTAGCAAGGAATCTAGCAGCGTTTCTAGCCTCGTGTGCAAGTGGCCTTAAGTGTTTTTTCTAAGAAGTGTTAAAAGCGTAAGAACATTTGCAATATCTGTTGAAATGATAAGTAAATATTGTCGTAGTTATTATTTGTTATATAAAAACCGACATAGCAGTAACACTTTAGCAGTAAACTGGTATTTTTAAAGAAAAGAGTTGTCTGCCTTTTTAAAGTATTGAGCAAACAGTCGCCAGATTTTAAAGAACAATTTTTTTCTTCGTACAAACTTTACACACGTCAGTATTGTGGACCCCTTTTTTGTTCGACAGCTTTGTCGACATGCAGAAGTGAGTTAATATTGACATTAGACAAGTCCAGCCGAAGGCACTCATTTTATGTACAAATGGCTTCATCATATACAGTAGGTACTCGGTATTTTCTATTTGTCTGCGGGTACAGAGCAAAATCGCTTATGTTTATCTACTGTACACTCGATATAACGATAAACTCCTTAAAACGTCGAAATTGCTTAGCTCTAGTTGGTTCACCTTGTTACTCATACAAAGATACACTCTAAATAACGACACACCCATTCTAAATGACGACAACAATACGTCATCATTAAGCAATAAACAGGACTTGTTTGTTATTTTGTTGCTTTGTTGTCGGCATCATGCGTACCGAAGATGCTAAGAAATTTGTTCTTTCATATATTTAGCTCGGCTGCTTATCGATATAAGTTATCATCTTCTTGGTTGCCCACACACTTGCAAACTTTGAACATGGCGAGTAAAAGATAATCTTTGTGTATTTACGTAAAAGTTTTATTAATACGGGCAATAGAGGCGGGAGAAAAGATAAGTGATATTGGAAGACGCTTTGGAATCAGTCGATCGACCGTATCGACGATATGGGAAAACGAAGAAAAAATTCTAGAAGCAGAAGAGGATGGAAAATCTTCTAAGAAATTGAAGAGACCTAAATATTAATGGACTGTTTCTTCTCTCCGTTTAACGACAACTCTCAATAACGCCATAAAGTGCACAATCCCTTTAGTGTCGCTATATAGAGTTTATACTGTATTTATTTTTGAAACTAAACTTCTTTAGGCGCGAAGAGGCTATTCAGTGAGTTGTCATTACGAGCAAATGTGACGTAACTAATAAATCTCACTTAGATGTTGCCATCAACAAAAGCCATGTTATAATCAAACGGTATCTAGGTGTCGCCCAGTGTTACCAACCCTACTGTTTTAACAGTAGATTTGCTGTTTTCGTATTGATGCTCCTGTTTTCTGTTTTATTCCTAATTTTTACTGTTTTTCAATTAGCGTTCAGCGCTACCTATTACATTATGCAAATATTTTTTGATAACCACTATGTAATAAAACGTAATGACACTAGATGGCAGTATCTGCTCTTGTCGCGATTCGAATCTCGAGGGAATTCTCCGACCACAGTCTATGTGATTGACAGTCATATTTTTATGTACGGGGAAATCCCCGTACATAAAATGGATAGAGAATGGCGAATGTTAAGAAATGTCAATTTATCTTTTGACCAAAACAAAATTCCCGATATTATCGACTTTTGGAAACATGTACACGAATTGAAAAATGGAGACGAATCTCAAACATTTCCCACATTGTGTGAATTGGTGAAGAAACTTTTGTGCCTACCACATAGCAGCGCCGCCGTGGAAAGATTATTTTCATCTATAAATATTATGAAAACCAAATTACGCAACAGAATGTCGACTACACACTAAATCCGAAATAACCGATTGCTACTCATTTGAAGCCACAGAAAGACACATGAAGAAATTTAACAAAAATATGTATGATTTTAAAAAGAAAAATGAGTCTGAAAATACTGAAGATGAAGCAATTGAGGATGAAAGTGGAAAATAATTTTACTTTGATTTTTGTTTTTTATTATGTTGTGATCAATATTATAACATAACAATGTATGTGAGTTCTGGAAACTAATAAAAGTAGGTGATTGTTTTAATTATATGAGGAAAGAATGAAATCTGCTTTTTTTTACTTTACCTACTGTTTTCTCCTGTTTTTTTATTGGTGAACTGTTGTTTTTTAGATTCTTGGGGTTGGCAACACTGGTGTCGCCTTCAAGTGAAACCATGTTTAATTCAACGCACACAAACGTAACGTCGTCCCATAAAAGTATCGCGCCAACTGCACGGTTTTACTCCCAACCAAACGCGCCATTTGGATGTTTCACATAAAAAATTCAAAAACTATCTTCATAAATAAACGGGATGATGACAATCGTTATTTATTTCACCGAAAAACGTTATAATTCTTTTTCCTCGAGTCCACAGATGAGTATGCTGTACAACAGATGTACTACATTGTATATTGTAATAAATATCTGGTATAAAACTTGCGTGTATCTTGTGAATGACATATTTCAAAAAATTATTAAAAGAAAAGAGGTTTCAAGTTCTAACTATAACCGAAAACGGCGAGTCAACTAAATGTGAACCGTGCTTTTATTTTTAAATTATCTACAATCATATATATTATTACGCTAAGGTTAAGGATGTTTGCCTCCCTTTTTAGAAAAAACCTCACAATTTCTCCACATAAATTATATATCATTTTACAGACAATTGATTGCTCTACTGACATCGACAACTAAAAAATTTATTATTGCTTTTGTTTTTGTAAATTAATTAATTATTAAACTTATATATATAGATATACAGTAAGAAACAATACAGCAACGCTGAACAACGTCTGCCATCTGACGGCTTTAATTTTGAAACAACGTCAACACTTCGATCTGTCATCTGACCTTCATATTGTAATACAACAGACGCAATACTGCATACTGCCATCTGACGGCTTTAATTTTGAAACAGCGAGCAACGCTGAACAACGTCACAGCAATGCTGCATAATGCCATCTGGCTTAGCTCAACGCTTTTGCTACTTGCGCCTCTATATGACAATTTTAGTAAAATATTTCTTCGATCTGTCATCTGAGCTTCATATTGTAATACAACAAAAAGAAGAACGTTATAACCAGTGTGCAAAATTAAAAACAAATTGAATACCTGCAATCATATTTAAAAAAATTTTTGTAAAGTATTATACTTATTTAGTGCGAATAATTCGCACAGGTCACTCTAGTATGTGTATATTATGTGTATTTTTATTTTTTTTTTTTCATTTTAATCTAGAAAAAAATAACTTCTTTAGCATTGTACGAAACACAATATGAATCTCTTCAATTATGACACCTCCTCCTTGTTGAGTTAAAAGTTTGCGTGTGCAGAAAAAAAATCTTTATTTAGCAGTCTGGCTCAAAGATAGCAAGCAGGCGCCGCTGCTAACCATATTATTTAAGAAATTTTCGATCGAGAAAAAATTGAGGTTATATATTTAAAGTTCATGTTCAAAAATGTTTGTTTCGATTGAGACACGTGTATGTTCAATATTGAGGAAGAAATATAAGTATATATTAGATATATAGTTTCTCTGGTGAGTTCCATTAGCAAGCGGACATTTTTTTGACATGAATACATAAAGACATAAATACACATAAATATAATATACAAAGTGCTAAACATTGTTATATATATATATTTGTACACTGCAAAAATTAAATTCGGAATATCCTTCGTAAAAACGTAGCTCTATAAAATATAGTTTAAAAAAAACTAAAAAACACGCTTTATATCGAACTAAAAAGTAAAAAATATTTTTTTTAAATAAGCTTAAAAAGCGTGGGGCGCTTTGTCCCGCATTTTCGTATATCGAGCGCCCCACGCTTTTTAAGCTTATTTAAAAAAAATTATTTTTTACTTTTTAGTTCGATATAAAGCGTGTTTTTTAGTTTTTTATTAAACTATATTTATTTTTCACTTTTTAGTTTGATATAAAGCGTGTTTTTAATTTTTTTTAAACTATATTTATTTTCCACTTTTTAGTTCGATTTATTGTCAAAAATTTGCCGAAAAAAAAAACAATTTTTTTTCTGCGCGGATGGGATTAGAACCCACGACCCGTGATGCCGAGAGATGACGTCAGCGAAGACCCGTGCCTTAGACCGCACGGCTGCCAGTGTACTTACTGTGCTAGCATATTATACCGCTATATAAACGACTTGCTGTAGTCCAAATGGAAGTTACAAACATACATACATACAAACTTACAAGTGAAGTTAATATAAAGCGTGTAAAAACAGCACTTACCCTTTAATTTTGTGCTGTTTGAATTAATTGTAACAAAACACTGACACAAAATTTGATAAGGTAGCATGTATTAGTTAGAATGAAAATAAAGGCCAAATAGGACATCCGACACGTCTTCTGTATAATATTTTTACGTTTTCGACCTGATAATGAAGTACGGTGAACATATAATTATGCTAATTTTGCTTGCATTAAGGTAAGGAGATACCAAATGGATTTATTCGCTTTTATTTGATAATATTTAAGTTACCATTTCGTTTGTCTATTTAATTTTCACTGCATAACACATGAAATAGATTTTCTTTTTCAACATAAATACAGTGGAAATACCATATTTTTTCATTAAAAAATGTGGTCGCATTTAATGAAAAAATATGGTATAATCGTTCCTAAATAGAAAAAAAAAATTTTTATTCTAAATTAATACGGTAGATCCCTTTTATATACTTTAATACATTTTTCATCAAAATATTGTTTTTTACCATGCCAGATTCAATTTTTAAGCGCCGTGACAGCGTTTTTTTTATAAACAAATCAGCGTTTACAAGGGCCGTGTCAAAACACCATCTTAATTTTTTTCTGAAAGAAGGTTTGACATCTATTTTCTGCATAAAAATTGGTCTGTCAGCGAAAAAATGTTTTTTACTATGACAGACTTCATAAAAAAAAATTTATAACAAATGAGGTCTGACTAATTTATCAACAAAAATTGTCAGCCAGACCAGTAATGTATATGATAAAAGAGATCTTAAACTTTATTAAAAAAAAATTCAAGGAGGTGTTATGAAATGCATTTTCATAAAAAAAATAATTTATAACAAATGAAGTCTGACAAATTTATTAACAAAAATTGTCAGCCAGACAAATTCATTAACAAAAATTGTCAGCCAGACAAATTTTTTCAAAAATGGTACATTATTTACTACAAATTGTATAAACTTCAAGCAGGTGTTTTGGAAAGTAAAATCATGTTTTTTTTTTAATTGAAAAATTCATAAAAAATAACAATGAACAAATTTTTACTAGTCTGGCGGGCGTAACATGTTTCTGACATGTTTTTCAGCCATTTTCACTTTATAATTTTCAGGTGTTCTTGGGGTAACTTTTTGTGTCATGGGAGCTTAGACACTAAAACATATTAAGTTCAGTTCAGTAATAACAAATTATTGCGTTAGCAACCTTCAGAATAATGTACCTACACCATGAAATTAGTGAAAACGAAAAATGATTAATGTAAATTCTTTGCAAGTAGTCAATAGTTAAAAATTTACAAAAACCATTAATCTTCTTTTTTTTTGTAGTGTTTCATAGTGACAGATCTTACACAATAACTTCTATTTATTTAAAGAATAGATGGACAGTCCTCTTGACACTAATAATAATTAATTTTAACATTATTCATAAGTTTCAACTCCAAAGATATAGTAAGGTATAGACACTACAGCAATAATTATTGTAGCAGAGGTGAAATAAGCTCGGGCATCAACATCTATACCAATTGTAAACATGTGATGGGATCAGACTACAAATCCTAATAAACCAATCGCTAATATGGCATAAATTATTCCTAAAGCACCAAAAGTTTCTTTTTTTCCTCTTTCTTGGCTAATAATATGGGAAATTATTCCGAATCCTGGAAGAATTAAAATATATACTTCTGGATGTCCGAAGAATCAAAATAGATGTTGATAAAGAATAGGATCTCCTCCTCCCGCAGGATCGAAGAAAGATGTATTTAAATTTCGGTCTGTTAAAAGTATAGTAATAGCTCCCGCTAAAACTGGTAAAGATAAAAGAAGTAATAGAACTGTAATAGCAACTGATCATACAAATAAAGGTATTCGTTCTAATATTAAAATTTTTTATTACATTTTTGACAACAAATCAACGTTGTTTAAATACAATTTTGGCGTAATCATTTTTTTGCATAGCTGCTTTTCGTGCCTGTGTAGCAGTAGTAAAACGATCCATTTAACGCTAGGGCTGTAAAGTAATCAATCCAATAGTAATTTCCAAAAGTGATCATTATAACAGTATATGAGGAACAAGGTACGCGTGGTTTTTGTAAACACCCCAATTATATTGCAAATGGATAAGATTTTTTTCACCCATAGATCTGTTTATACGTGCAAAAAATGTAATGTATGTATATCGTTATACCTTTGTCGAAAGAATGCCTTAGGAGTCAATTTTTTAAAAACGCATTCTTTCCACTGTAATGAAAGGCATCCTGATTATACAAACTATACTAACATTACAAAGAGGTTAGTTTGTTTTGGATGTAGGAGGTAATCTCAGAAACTACTCATACGATTTCAAACTTTTTTTCAACCAATATTTTTTAATGAACCTTAGAGATGCTAATTAAAATAAAAACACTTTTCGTGGAGACCAATTTTGCAACGTAAGTCGACGAAAAAACTGTGGCAATTTACAAATTTGGACGAGGCCGAACAGGGCCGCCGGTTTAAGTTTTTGTCAAAAATGCTACATAAGTCACTTAACTTCCTAACCGCACATGTTCATACTTACGAAAAACGGATTATTAATTATTATTGGTGAAATAGGTAACTGTAAAAAAGTGTTATTTACATTTCATTTTTAAAACTTTGTAAATTTGCATACATATACATATTATGTATACCTACATGAATTCTATTATTTAAACATCCGTTTGGTGATACAATAACCCGAATACGCGTTTTTGTTTTAACGAATGTTCTACATTTTTGAGCGACAGTGTAAAAAATACATTTATATGCGCTATTAAAATTTATGTATATAACTTTAGTCTCTTGAATAATAACATTTCTGTTTTACCATGTGTTCCGATTTTGCGTTGTAAACATTGTATTTTGAGATTACATTTGAATAAAAATATTTTTTGTGGGTGTCAAAATTTATTCAAATAAATATTAGAATATTAAACCGTCGGAATTAAATTAAATATGAATAGCAAATAAATTTAATTGATATATATTTTAAATATAGTATTTTTTAAATGATAGGTCAATTTCGAAGTGCATAAATCAACTTTATAATTTTTTTATTTTAAAATATATTTTAATAAACTGTACAGACTACATTTTAACAGATTTTTAAACAAAGTTTTTCTTTGATTATAATTATTTTGGTTTTACTAAAATACATGGCCGTAATTAGTACCTCGGGCGCCCCGGAGCAAGATGTAAAATTGGGGCCCCCTATGTAAAATTTAAAAGTGCTTAAAAAAGGCCATTAGTTATTATTATGTTCAAAATTATGACATGAGATTGTCATTCGTGTCTTACATTGCTTTCGTCGTCGTGCCCTTCGGGGCCCCTTTTCGTCGGGTCCGCTTGCCCCATTATCGGTACGGCCCTGCTAAAATGTAGATAACATAAACATGTCAA
The DNA here is from genome assembly GCA_963575645.1 of Xanthostigma xanthostigma. NCBI lineage: Eukaryota > Metazoa > Arthropoda > Insecta > Raphidioptera > Raphidiidae > Xanthostigma > Xanthostigma xanthostigma. The sequence continues at coordinate 1,194,058 of OY754469.1, read as the reverse complement.
ATTCAAATAGATATTGTTAATTATAGACGTTTGACAACCAAAGTCATAAGCATCTAAAAATGTTTACAAGCTAAAAATGATATTTCTAAAATAGAGTTTGTGATGCCCGAAAGTGCTTTTGCCACACTCTCTTTTTGGGAAATATTGACTCAGAAATTAAATTACGTTGGCTATATGCTTATTGGTTTGCGCCCGTATCTATGTTTCACTTTTAGTTCAAGATGGTTTCTACAGATGCGTTTTGACGCCGCCATCTGATGCCTTCTTACTCTCACGCCGCGTCAAAAAAGTTTTGCGTCTAAAAGCTTAATAATTTTTTTATGAAACACAGCTTTTATTAAAATGTATACTTAAAAAAAACACAATCACTTTTAAGTCGTTTTCCACGAATACATAAGAATAAAGAATAGTTACTTCTTATCACAACAGTTTTATTAGTGGATGTACATTTCGGGGGCTCCGCATGCTCTCATCTTCAGCAATACACTAAACCAGGGGCGGGCAAATCTTTTGATCGGCGGGCCACATAGCTGATGAAAATTTGACCGCGGGCCGCATTTGGAGAGCAAAAAAAAGTCCTCACATTCTATTTCCGCATTTGTACAAGTCCCCACATTTTACTATTTTTCTAAAATGCTTTGCGGGCCGGACAAAATTGCGCTGCGGGCCGCCATTTGCCCAGGCCTGCACTAAACTAATTTATACTTACAAAAACCCTTACATTATATAATAATCACAGATATAAAACAAAAATTAATACTAGGTAAGAAGTGACTATTTTTTATTCTTATTTTTGTTGCGCTCTTAATATTTTTATTCCACGTATAGGTAAAGAAAATATTTAATTACGTTCCTGTCACAGGAAATTCTCGCACAACGCCGGGCTAGCAAGGCGGTATAACATAAAAATATACTTCGTTGAATTGTTATGGTTTGGGATAAGAAGCACTAAATGCTGGTGATGGATTTTGCAAACAATAACAATCTAGAATTTTCTTACAGTGAAAATGTGAAATCTTAATCCGATTATAGCCCCATTTGCTTTTCAGTGTTTAGTGTTCAATTAGCAGATTTTAACTAAGGGTGATTTCAGTGAAACTTCAGTATACCAGCTTAGTGCATTTTTTCGTCGTAGGTTGTGTATCTAGTGCCTGAATAATTGACACAGTCTGACATTATGGTAAAACGTGCGCAAACGAGATTTAATAGCCACACAATTCATAAAATAATTATTCACGAGATATACTATTTTTTTGCACGTATCCTCTATAAAATAGCTCATTTTCACCGAGTTTAGAAATTTTTGTCGGTTCAATATTAAGCGTCTCATTATTGTAGGCCGATCACAAAATTGGCTTGCGTTAGTCGATGCCTTTAAATAGCGTAATATTTTTCGTCTAAAAAAAATTGAGTCGCGCCTAAAGAAGTTCTACTTAAATTTTTTATATATATATTTATATTTATTTTACATTATCATAAATAATCTAAATAAATTTTTGTGCGGAATAAATTTTATTTCCAAATTCACATTTCGTTGTAAATTCTAAGAAGACTATTCAGCATAGTTTGTTAAAATTGAGGCTGGAAATTCCGAGAAATCTACATTATTTACGAGTTTCTGAACCACTATAGCTAAAACTCTAACTTTACACACTGTTAAATTACACATAAATATTCGTTCGTCTACATTGTCTGATTTATATATACATTTATACAGTATGTAAACGCGTAAGGTGCCCATAGGGAAATTAGCATTGGGAATAAATACTTGGATCAGAGTTAGCCATGACTGCATTAATTGTTATTTCTCTTGAATTATCGTTTTAATCTTGAGGATTTCTATTTGATTTTGATTTATTTTTATTTTACTTGACTTTTTTAATAATAAAAAGCTCTTATAAATCATTATTTTAATTTTTTTGTACAAAGATAAAACAAAAAAACAACTCCATCTGTTTGGAAACATTTCATTCAAAAATTGTCTGACTGGTATGACGTATGCGCGTTGTTAAATCAGTGACCCAATGTCTTTAGGTTCAACACGAATAGGCGGAGATATTTGATCTCGCACCATATTTAAGTATTTTTGGGAATTTAATGTCCCATTAATAAAAAAATGTCCGATTATGTTGTAATCATTTGAATATTTTCTTCGGTAGTATACACATTCATTTTGCAAAAGAATATTATCTGTTAAATTGAAAAAAAAGATTTCAAGTCTCACTCTGATCCAGTCATTTTTTCCCAATGTTAATTTCCTTATGTGCACCTTACGTGTTTACATACTGTATAATAAGTTTTTAGCTTGACATTAAATGTACTTACTATAAAAATTGACGTTTTTGTATTATTTTGCTGTGAATTATGCCACATAAATTATTTGTTGCGAAATGTTCTTTATTCCATAAAAAAAGGAACACTCTCAATTTATGTTCTAATGTAGTTTTCACCCAAAATTAAATTACTGACCGACCACCAATTTTATATTGTGTTGGTATTGATTATTACGCGCTCGAAATACTTTAAGATTACACATCCATTACCGAATGTGTGTGATCTGACGGCTTCCACGGACTTTCTTTTCTATCTTCACTATATAGTAGTGTTGATCCAATAGAAGGAAGGTTTGGTTGAGGATCAAGAAATAATACTAATGATCATGTATATTGTTAGAACACCACAGTTTGAGGCCCTGAAGATGAAAATACATTTTTCTTCATACCTCGATCGAAAGTACATACTTTCGGCATCAATTGTAAGGCAGAAAGTCTAACATTTACTCTTTGGTGGGATTACACGCCCAAATGCAGAAAGTTCGTACGTTCGGGCGGTCGTAAAGCAAAAACAACCACTCAACTGTTGTCTAGACGTCGTTTCCATAGCAACCCTATTACATTCTAGCTAATAGTCGCGAACAGCTGTCATTCGTGTTTTTACGCATAACCTCAAAGCTGCTTTGCTTGGAATTTATCTATGTTTTTATGTAATTAATAAGTAATTAATTAATTAATGTATTTAATAAGCGTACTTACGAGAGAGGTATGAAGAAAAATAGTACACAACACACTGGCCGAAAGTTTGATATTCTTGCACTGCGCGTCTGGATGCCGTCGACTTCGCCTCAGGACAAGATATCAAACTTTCGACCCTTGTAGTGTAATATACTATTTCGAAACGTTGATCACTCCCGTAACATTGGTAAAACTTATTTTTTGTCCGTCAACAAAACCTTCCTTCATCGTGATATTCTTTTCTAATGTGTAAGGTGTACTAGGTTAGTCTATAGTTTAATAATGAAAGGATAATTCGGAGAAAGGTATAATAATGATTTCTAATGATATATGTTGCCGACGTTTCGGAAAATATATTTCCTTCCTCAGGGCTTACATATTATGTATTAGAATTATTTAATTTGTATCTTAAGTTTTTAATTGACATATTGTCACAATAAATAATCAAGTTATATCAATCAAAATTTTCTCAAATACAGTGTTATACTATTAAAATTTATATTAAAAATTATCGGTATCTGAATTTTGTGCATTTAACATTGGTACCAATGTTAAATGTACAAAATTCAGATACCGCGGATAATTTTTAATTACATAATATGTAAGCCCTGAGGAAGGAAATATATTTTCCGAAACGTCGGCAACATATATCATTAGAAATCATTTTTATAGCCTTCGCCGAATTAATTCATCCTTTTGATATTCTTTTCTATCTTGTTGAGCAACTAAACATTAGCCCAATGTACAGAGACGATCGCGTTAATAAATTTACAGCAATTATTTACAAACGAATCATCCAGACCACTGATCATTATCAGAACTCATTGACCGATGTGTATTGATACCGGTCATTACCAGTTCGGTTATTATGTTATCATATATTATGTAACAATCGTATGTTTACATATTCCGGTTTCCGGACACAAACACGAGCCTAGGTGACACCGGTACTGCACCGTTGCCCGTTGAGCTTGTGTTATGATGTGGTATGAAGCACGGGTGTGATATGGTATTTTGACATCAACCGATGCGTAACGTATTAATAATGCAAAAGCAGGGAGCAGGAATTGACTCATTCGCGGATGTACATTACCTGTAAATGTGTACATATTTATTATACAGGGTGTTCTACAAGCTATGACAAACTTTGACAGATGGTAGGTCACTTGATTTTAAACATATTTTTTGACGTGATAACGTCTTATAAATTGATGAATCACCAATCTTATAAATTGATAAAACACCGGCTGCATGCACGAAAAAGTGTAACGTTCCTAAAATCCTAACGTTCCTAACGTTCGTAACGCGTAACGTTCCACCTGACCCTGTGCGTGCTTTTTGCTAATTTCTCGCTCAATTTAAATCAGATCGGTTTGAAACCAGTCTTAAACGAAAGAGGAGAACATTTTACATAGATTTCGTATAACAGAATTTGCCTAAACAGTTTTTTTATACAAATTTATATAGAAAAATAGCTGTATAAATGCAATGTTGTCTAATGCATGGCGCGACGCGGTCGGTCGTCTTTGTTTGCCGTACATGGAAATTAGAAGATAACGTATGTCTTGTCTTAACATGAAAACGGCTGCATTTCTTTTGTTTAATTCAATTTTTTGACATTAGTATTTTGTGAAATGCAACGCCTTCTAAGTTAAGTATTGGAATAACTAATTATTATTAGAACATAATACTTTGACAGTTGCAAACGTCACTTTTGACATTTCTTATCATTCCGACACCAAGGATAAGCGGATTGAAACCAAATTTTGGGAGGTTTAGGTTATGTATTACGGAATACGTTATCACGTAAAACTATCGTCCGTAAACCGACTTTACAGACAACCAATTCTTGTTTATAAGTTACAAGCATTTAAAGAATCAAAAACGTAGGCTGATAAATAGAAATATCGGTTGTTATGACAATAATTATTGTTAGTGTCATTTTAATGGATAGATCAAAGAGGTCCAATATTATGGCCACCTCGTTAATCCGATCTGAATCCTCTGGATTTTTATTTATGGGGACACATGAAGCAGCTGATTAAAAGTCTCATAATTAAATTGGAAAAAATATTAAAATATGCGTAAGACATCGATGCTTTACATAGTTAGTTTTCGGAACTGCTGACATTATTTGGTTATTTGCAAAAAAATAAAATGTACCGTTTGCATGCTAGGTTGACATATTTTCCATGACTACATGAAAAAGTTTTTTTTTTATTTTTAACTTCATAAATCTCCTAATGATTTTGGATTTTTTACAGAAAATTTTGTCATAAAAAAATCTATTAAAAAAACTTTATTTCAGATTTTTTTCATTATCTTCGTAAAACGGCTCAACCTCCTTAAACAGGCATGATAGCTCAAAGAAAACGACATCCAGTGCGACTTGTATATACACAGGTGAAGTCAATATAATTTTCCAAGCCGAGAGTTGAAATTCGTCAAAGCATCTCTTCTTCTGTGTATATTAAGGCTTGTTTGTTTAAACTATCTAGGCAATTGTATACGTTTACACAGTTGACCAATCTTCTATGGATTGTATCACAGACCCCGAGTATCATAGCTGTGTGTTTCTAACTGAACCTGCTGGACACACAAAGTCAGTGCGACGGCGGCTGACCAACAACCGCCTTGTTTACAAACAGCTAACCTGGTACCCCGTGATCACTGATCATAGCTCACGCGCTAAATACCGGATGTTCTCGAACTAGTGCGGTGGCTCGTTGACAATTTTAGCGAAACCGTTAAGCCTTGGTTTCCTATTAATTAACTATATATGAATCATTGTCTATCTACTCAATGTGCGGTGAATGAACGCAACAAAGCGTATCGAAAATATATCTTAGTCTCTTAATCACAAGCGATACTCTGGTAAAGCTTATTTTTCAATTGTTCCTCAACTAAATAAATCTCTTCAATACATATTTTTGGAACAAAACTTCTACTAACAATTAGATATTATGTTAAAATAATTACAACTAGTGTGACCTGTGCGAATTATTCGCACTAAATAAGTATAATAATTATCACTTTTCAAAATTATTTTTTAAATATGATGCTAGGTATTTAATTCGTTTCTAATTTTGCACACTGTTTATAACGTTCTTCTTTTTGTTGTATTACAATATGAAGCTCAGATGACAGATCGAAGAAATATTTTACTAAAATTGTCATATAGAGGCGCAAGTAGCAAAAGCGTTGAGCTAAGCCGTCATGTATCATGCAGCATTGCTGTGACGTTGTTCAGCGTTGCTCGCTGTTTTAAAATTGAAGCCGTTAGATGGCAAACGTTGTTCAGCGTTGCTGTATTTTAATTAATTTACAAAAACAAAAGCAATAATAAATTTTTTAGTTGTCGATGTCTGTAGAGCAAGCAATTATCTGTAAAATGATATATAATTTATGTGGAGAAATTGTAAGGTTTTTTCTAAAAAGGGAGGCAAACATCTTTAACCTTAGCGTATTAATTATATGATTCACTTTTATGTATCAAAATTATTTAAGAAAAGTTGCATTAATAAATTTGCTCGATTTTAGAGTTAGTGAACTTTTCAAATGCCAACTCTGTGTTAACCTACTTTTCAATCATTAATTATTCTTTTACTTAAAACTACTTAAAATCAAAAAGTAGAATCGATTAAACAATTTCATGTTAATGTTTTATTCAACGGTGCTTTGATAATCAAATCACGTAAATCTCGTTTGTACTATTAAATTACCTAAGTTTTTGTAAAAAAATATGTTTAGTATGTATTTTTTTAATGTAACCCACGTATATGGTTAATATACTGTAAACAATGTTTTAATTTTATTCGCAAAATATAACTGTGTCAATACAATAAAATAAGATTAACTAAGCTTTTATAGAGCAACAAAATCGAAATTTCCATCCGTGTTGACTACAACGTAAGAACAACCATTTGAAAATTATTGTCAAAAAAGCTTACAAAAACAATTGAACGTGTACCAATAAACATACAGATTGCTTAAAAGTTAGCTGATAATTTGTTATATAACAATAAAAGTTAAAATCTATAATCCGACTACGAAAAAGATTAAAACACTGAATCTTACAGTATTACCGTATTTGTCGGCAATGCCAATAATCCAATTCGAATTATTCGAAGAGTTCTGGAATCGTTCTTGCCAGATAGCTATTGTCATGTTTGGTATGTTACAATGATCATTTACACAAAAAATTGGTTGTCTGTAAAGTCGGTTTACGGACGATAGTTTTACGTGATAACATAATCCGTAATACATAACCTAAATTTATATATATAATAATTATAATAATTCGAATCTATGATATTGCATCTTTCGCTTCAAATTTAGGTTAATTTTATTTATTTAAAATACTCACCATATAATATTTCTTAATAAATAATAAATAATATATTCTTCCGTATTTATTTTAAGTCTCAAAGATTAGCTGTCATAATATTTATAAAACAATTGTTTTATTGTTTAAGTATATAAAATTCCAAAACCTACTTACAATATTTAAGTATTCTCATACGTCAAAAAATTGATTTTTATAATGACAAAATTTGTAAGAAAACGATTTTTTCGAGAGATGAGACCTAGCTAAAACGATTTTTTGCCCCCCAAAATCCCTTTTCAGTAAATTTCATCCAAATCGTTAGGGCCGTTTTCGAGAAAAGCACGCACAGGGTCAGGCGGAACGTTTACGCGTTATGCGTTACGAACGTTATGCGTTACGAACGTTACGTTACACTTTTTCGAACATGCAGCCGGTGTTTTATCAATTTATAAGATTGGTGATTCATCAATTTATAAGACGTTATCACGTCAAAAAGTTGCATTATATATTAGGTAAATTAGGTTTGGATTTTTCAATCCATTTTGATTCGCTGACGCTCCATATACATACGCTGTGTTTCAGCTTGAAATCATAGATTTAAGAATATAATTAGTTTTCAAGTAAATGAAGCAATAAACATAGATTTAACGCTATTTGTATCAGAAATCAAAAGCCTAAGTTCCAATTTTATTTTTTTTTTAAACAAAACATCTAAATTAATAAGAGACTTATACTTAAATTTTAATGTTACTATGTTAATTACGAAGTGTAGGGTTAAATAATATAATAATTAATTTATGGTATAGTGTTTGCTATTGTTGTATGAAACTTAAGACTCAAACCCGAAACTTCCACTATCGCGGCGGATGACTTAATCAGTGTCTACAATGACACATCAAAACAGATTGACTGTTTTTTCTTGTAATAAAGCGGATTTGCTACTTCATTCCACATACTTTTAATGTTCATTGGCAATGTATCTCCGTGTAGTTTATTGTAGTATAATTTGATTTAATAATTTTATTAAAATATGTTAAACTCCGCAATAAAAAATGTTTAATTCTCTTATAAAATATGTAAATGCACAATATCAAAATTAACCACAAAAGCATTAAAAATTGTAATTGAAATATTCAAATGAAAAATTATTTTATACATATTGTGCCATAAAAGTTTCGTCCAAATCTAAATAAAGTTGAACTCATTAAGAACTTCCATAACTCGATTTATTCGAGTTTCGTAAACAAATCGCAAAAGCGGAACCCCTAAGTTCGTCATATCCGTCTGTTCTTATGTCAGCTCCACTATTTTTCTAATATAGTGTAAAGAAATTATAAACGCATTTACTAAAGGATGAAAAACCAACAATTTTGAGCATTTGTCGAAGATTTTTATTTTTTATAAATTTGAGTTTAGCTCTTCTAAGATGATTTTACGTCAGCTTTGTTGATAGCGCGCAACGTCTAAGTTCAAAAATGAGTTCTTGAGATTGTTTATTAAATGTGCAATTATCCCTGAAACCTCGAAAAATATTACAAACTAGCGACTATTATATTTAACGAAATTTCTGAATCGATTTCGATAAAAGTTGGCAAAAAAGTAAATTCATTATGTAGTCTATATGATGGGCGCTGATGGGGCCCAGGGCGGCTAAGACTGCAAATCCGTCACTGATTGGATTTTTTGTGTCCCTTAAGAGTTAAAATTCTACTTAATTTCAACTAAATTTTGATTTAAATAATTAAGAATAACGCTTACCATATAAAGTCGCTGACATCCACAGGGTAATCAAAATGATGTTAAATGTCCACATTTTCAATAACAACAAATATTCTCACTCAATTCTTTTTAATGTGTTGTTATCATTATACTAAGTACTGCTGTTTCATATTTACAAAAAGGAGACCTTATTTTTTTTTTGTAAATTAGGTATTTTAATCCAACAACAATCACATACAGGATATTAGCTACTTGCAGTCTTTGGCACCATTTGCTAATGCATGTTCACAGAATCTAGTCCTTTGTAATAAAATATATGTTTTAATTCGAGAATAGAGTTAAATTCACATCAAGGATTAATTTTTTATAGTCCGTAGCATAAGTTATTGATTACTGTGTACAGGTTTAGGCTTTTGATCGTCGGTGGAACGAACTTTTCACCAAGATAACTTTTTTGTGTTGATAGATCCATTACCGCGTGTTAGCATATGTTAATACATGCATATCATCACAGTGTCTATAAAAAGTGCATTTTTTTATTCTTCTCACGAATGCATTAATATTTACCAGACTCCTTTAACACGTGTTAGAGAGAGACAGATTATCTTAACGCCAAACGTGTCGGTATTTCATCTTCTAAATATCACATACCATATGTTGGACAAGTGTTTTATATGTTGTCTTTTTTATACATTATTTACAGAAGTTAAATCATCACTTTATTAATTTATAATATGTTCGTTTTCAATTGTTTTTTTTCCTGTAATTATTATCTCAGTAGGCGGTTTGTTTTTATTTCAATGTTTTATTTCTGTCGATTGAGTTTTATTAACATTTACTTTGTATACACTAGTTTGTTTTATTATAAAGATACTCGACTTTTTTATTATCTTTTTAGCTGAGTTTTATAGTAAAATAACATCATCGCGTTATTTTGCGATATACGCATTTCTTGTTTTTATTGATAAACCGTACACTGAATGAATTAAAAATAACAACTTTAAAAAAAAAACAATAATTCACTTTAACCAATCCCCAAAATACAAAAATTCAGTCCACAAAAAAGTTTACAAATGCTTCACAAAATGTATTATCAGTCTCCAAAAAAACGCACTCAAATCAGCCCACAAATTAAAAAAAAAGTTCATAAAACGCTTCACAAAATATAGTCTTCAAATTCCAGTTCAGTCCACAAATTCAAAAAAATCCAGTTCAACTGACAGTTCGAATTAAAAAAAAAAATTTCCAAATTTCAAACACTCAAATCTCATTCAGTCCACAAAATAAAACACAAAGTTCAGTTTTTGTAAAGTTTATTTTAAATGAAAAAAACCGGGGCTGTAAGCATTAAAGAGCAAAAATATTGCGCGGCGATATATTGACGTTTCTTCGTCTGACGGAACTGCTGCAACAGACTCGAACACAATGTACTATTACGACGGCAGTCGACGCGACACTGGTGGCTTTCGATCGTCTCATTGCCGTCGCTGGAACCCTTGGTCGTTCTGTTCGGCAAACCCGAACCACTGAAGCAAATACGAGCTCTCTCCTCGCGTCGTGCAGATCTCACGCGCGCGTGCCACACGCACTTGATGTTCGCTAGACAAAGACGCTGTGCCGGGCCCGATGGCATTCTGCACTCCTCCTTAGATGAGAACTGATTAACACGCATTTCCAGCATCACTAATCAATGAACTGATATAGTTTAGACATGATTAACACGCATTTCCAGCATCACTAATCAATGAACTGACATAGTTTAGACATCGGACAAAAAACCACCTTCTTTTTTAGGGTTCCGCACCTCAAAAGAAAAAAAGGAACCCTTATAAGGTCACTTTGTTGTCTGCTTGTCAAGACTCTTGAGAATCAGAACCAGCGTTGCCAGACGTCCCGATTTTGGCGGGACGTCCCGATTTTTAAATCAAAATTAAATGTCCCGCGCGGGACAGGCTCAGTCCCGCTTTTCGGGGATAACTTTAAAAGAAGTTAAATATTCGCAGAAATATCATGAATAAGTAATTCCTATAAATGATTATTCTCTTATTGTAAGTTGCAATTTGTAACACTCACTCCACAGACTATTGCTTGAAACACCATATTTTTCTAATGAATAAAACTTTTTTGATTTTGATTTCTGTTTTTTTTTTTATTATTCTGAAGACGAATAAGACTCAACTATTTAACGATAGGGTAAATCTGATTTAAAATATTATATTTTTATTAAAATACATTTTCTATGGATATTTTTGCTATCTATTGTCACGTAAACGTAATTTTAATTCAAATAAAAAAATAAATAGGTATTTGAAAACTTGTGATTATATACGTTTTTTTACTATGTCCCGCTTTCGACGAAAGAATCCCGCTGTTTTCACTCAAAGAGTTCCAAAATCCCGACTTGCAAAAAAACTGGCAACGCTGATCAGAACATATAGGGTACTTCCCGTTGACCTAGAATCATGAAATTTGGCAAGACGCAATGTCTTATAGCACAAGTAAAGGGACCAATCCGAAAACCGTAAATTTGTAGTTACGTCACAAAAAAAATAATGTTTTTAAACCGCAACAACGTGCTACGCACGTACACAGTAACAGCTCTTAGTAATGCAGTGTAAGCAACATGAGCGTCTTCACGAGCAACGGTGGTTTAGAGGTAGAATGCTCGTGTGCCTAGCGGGCGCCCTGTGTTAGATTTCCGGCCGTACCGTTGAAAATCACTTGATTTTTTAATTTTTTCTATTTTTAAAATTATACAAATCACTTGATTATTTTTTTATACTGACTCACTTATCAAAACTTTTAATATTTCCCGTTAACCTAGAACCTTGTTCGGTGCGAAAGAATGTTGCATAATACAAATAAAGAAAAAAATCCGAAAATCATAAATTTTTTATTCTATACATAGAATTATTACATGACAAATTTAATTTCAATTATTAATCGGGATGACTCTTCAATGAAAACTTCGCCAAGTTATTTCCTGGTACTCTTATTCCAGTGTATTTTATGCTGGCTTTTGATTCGTTCCCTTATTTGACTAATTTTAATAAAGTATACTATCTTCTGTAAATTCAAGCATAAAGTGTACTAATAGGGTACTTTTATCCGACTCCACTTTTTATCCACATTCGGCTTAAAATCGTGAATTAAATTAATTAGCTTAAAATAGTACACAAATGTGTTAGGTCGTCTGCTGGATCTCTTCGCTACGGTCAGAAAAAATAAATAACAATAATGCGTTTAGCGTCCGTTTCTCGATTTTATGTAATAACAGACGCCATTCGCACCATTACTATTTTCCATCTATCACACTTCCCGTTTTTTTCTACATTTTCAAACTTCCACATAATTAATAGCAATGGGCGAATGAAGGAATTTTAGGACATTAGGATAAGGTAGGCACATTTTGAGCATAGGAGTTTGACAGGTAATCGGCCATGGCCATGAATAAGGAATCATCTCGATATTTATCTGGAATTATTGAGGGAAACCATGGAAAACCTCAACAAGATGGCCGGTACAGGAATTACCGTTTCTCGGCGAGAAAAAATTAACAAGAAGAAAAAGAAATAGTTGGCAAAACCAAAAGTGCACATCCCGCAAGTTTTCCACTGTATGATAAAAAAATAACAATTAAAAAATATTTTTAATAAATTTAAAAAGATTTAAAAATTTAAAGAAATAAATAATTAAAAATTGAAAAAATTTTTTTTTAAGTTTGCAAAAATAAAAAAAAAAAATTAAGAACTATACATAATATAATATATAATTAATATCAAGTGGAATAAAATAAAACAAAATAAAAAGAAAAAAAAAGAAAAAAGTCAATGATACCGTAAGGAATCGAACCCAGGACCTTGCCCTTGGGAATCCAACGGCATAACCGTTACGCCACGGCTGCCTAATACGTCTAGTGGTGTTATCACTGTATACAAGTGTAGCACTTGTTTTATGGATTACACTATATTTTTACAGCGATTATTATATTGTTTTTAAACTATATTAGCTGTCAAAAATAATAAAAAAATAAAACTGTTTATAAAAATTAAACTACTGAACACATTTTAGTGAATTTAAATAGGGTTCTGGTCTGATAGTAAACAAAGTGAATAAAATATAACCCAAGGCAATCCGACCAAAATTGCGATCTGTAGAGTCGTGACGTACGTACGTACATACGTACGTACGTACGTACATACGTACAGACCAACCGACAACTGCTGTTTGTGATTTTCAATTACAATTTTAATAGTATTTATGAACTCAAATTGATTTAAAAATGGTTCTATTTTATAGATTAGAATCTCCTCTTTTCAAAAAGCTTCAATTTGAATGGATTTCGTGTGAAATTAACTTAAATATAACTTCTTATATGAACGAAAGTCAGCTCTGACGCACAAAGCGATAATAAAGCACATACCGCTAGTTTAGCGGTATGTGCAATAATAGAATATCGTTTAAACTGAAGTAAAGTATATAATTAAAACATCTCAATTATTTTTCAAATTACTGTATGTACAAGACAAAGGTTTTTTTATTAAGAACATGAGAATATTCACCTCTAGCGTCTCAAAATAAGAACAGAGAACACGAAAACCAAACCATAAAACATAATATTTAAAAAAATTTAAAGTTCATATTTGTTTTGAAAAATAAAACCGCTGCCTTTAATATTTACTTACAACTCCGTTTTTTGAAATATCGTATTACAAAAAGTGTGTGAAGTATAAACAATGTTTTTAGTTTTCTATCACTTGTGTTTACTTTGAAAGCAACAAATATTGGACTTTAAAAAAATATTGTATTTTCTTAAAAGACGCACTAATATTGATTTATTGATTCAAAGAAAAATAGTTAAAACACAAATTACTAAATACTTACTTGATAAATAGTGATATCAGGTACAAACGGTTACAAATTAAAAATTCCTTTAATCCAAAACGATATTTTTTGGTATCACTATAATCAGTCCCGGATTAAGACTCCTTAATGGGCATTTCTTGACTATGGGGCTCCCATTTCAAATATAGTACAGTCAATCTGGCAAAAAACCTCAACAAAACCACACAAAAAGGTGAAACTTGGTGAGTCGTTTGAGAATGATGAAAAAAAAGGTTACCTGGCAATGGCCACCTGGTACCTGTTCAAATACCTGTTCAAATAGTAAAAAAAAACTCAAAAATATTTTGAAATGCATTTTTCTCAAAAACTATGCATTTTACAGAAAAATTTATTGAACAAAAAATGTAGAGGGCATCGTTGTCTACAATTAATGTCATTGGTGCTATGTTGTATAACAAAAAATGTGCGCAGTAGGTGGCGCTAAAGTGCCAAAAAAAGTGTTTTTCCACTTTTTTGCCCTGAAATTTTCATTTTTCAGTTACGATTCAAATAGAAAAATTGTTCCTTTTTATTTTATAAACAACTTTTATTTCAACATTTTTTTCATAAAACTTACCGTTTCAGAGCTGCAGCTTGTTGAAGTGAAAATTCCATTTTGAAACGGTAAGTTGTATGAAAAAAATGTTGAAATAAAAGTTGTTTATAAAATAAAAAGGAACAATTTTTCATCATTCTCTAACGACTCACCAAGTTTCACCTTTTTGTGTGGTTTTGATACGAAATGATTTTTTTTTCGCCAGATTGACTGTACTAATAGCAGGTTAAAAAATTTGAAAAGAAGTTTGACCCTGCAGGCCATCCCTGTAACTTCCCGCTATTTTCAAGTTCAAAACACTCAAAAATATATAAAATATAGCAAGAAGTTTATTTTTTAGCTCTTCGAGCTCAAAAAAAAAACACTTTGTTACGAAATTTTCGTTCACTATATCTCATGAACAAATGAGCCGATTTTGATGCAGTTTGCGTCGATCGACGCAGATTTTTTAACCTAAGAAAGTAAATTATTACAAAAAAATCGATTTGATAAGAATTTTACGAGTAATTATAAAAAATTACTTTTCTCCTAATTTTTCGTTCACGTTATCTCATGAACAAATGGACCAATTTTGATCTGGTTTGCGGCGATCGACGCAGTTTTTTTAGCCTAAGAAAGTAATTTATTACAAAAAAATCGATCTGATAACAATTTTAAGAATCATTTTAAAAAAACACTTTTTTACGATTTTTTCGTTCACGGTATCTCGTGAACAAATGAACCAATTTTGATGCGGTTTGCGGAAATCGACGCAGTTTGTTAAGGAGAAGAGCTGATTAGATTTTGGAATTATTCGGTTTAGTAGTTTAGAAAATATTTTACAAAAACAAATTTTAAAAAAATTTTGAAACTTGTTTTTTTAAGATTTCTCAAAATTTTTTGGGCCGAATCGTTTCAAATTTTCAGGAAGTCTAAGTTCACCAAGATCACGTCAGATGCCGCAAACCGCGTTTCAGTCGGACACTCCGTTCAAAAGATATAAAAGGTTTACATACATACACACACACCAACACATACATACAGCCCTACGGACATCATCGCCAAAATAGTTTTAATAGCTTCCTAGGACCTCAAAACGTCGAGATCTGGCGAAAACTCGATTTTCGAAAATCGGGGTGAAACCAATAACTTCCCGATTTTTGAAAAAAAAAATTTTTTTTTTTTTTTTAAAGCGGGAAGTTAAAAAAATGTAATATTTTTAGTGTAAAACTGCTTTTTTTCATGTCAATATTATTTTGTTACCCCGAAGAACAATTAAGAGGAAATATATTTCCAGTAATATATATCTTTTATAAAGCCTATTATTGATCATTAGTCTTTAATTCAATTAAAAATTTAATCAAATTCCATATTAAATTTGTTTCGAAAATCTCTACAGACTGGATATTTTATGTTGAGAACATTTTATATCGTATTATTAAAATACGCTGTAATTTATATATTGAAATATACATTATTCAAAAATAGTTAAGACATGTTTTTCAAGTAACACATAAATTGTCAATTCAATTTATGAAGCATGATCTAAAATCGAATCGTTTTTGAGAAAATCAATTTTCTGTTTTTACTCGTCAGTACAGTACATTAATTTAGAGAAGTAGGAAAACCTCTAAAAATTTTAAGTTTAAAATTTTGTTTCTATCATTGAATTGTGTGTCTGCTACGAACAGACGAACGGACATCCAAAATTAGTTTTTTTCGGTATATGTAGAGATTTTTTTCGTCGTGACAAGACTTTCTTCAGTCCCGTGGTCGCTTTTTAGGACACTCAAAATTAAAATCCTTAAAGTTAACTTTGATTTAGATTTTAGAATGACTTTAAGTACTATCCATAAATACGTCACATGAATGGCATGATCTTTGAAGCCCCCCCCCCGTCCTTTGCAATTTTGAATTTAGAAATTATTATATTAAAACAGCACTTCCAACATTATTTATATAGGTATTTATATTTAATAGTATATCACACCACAAGGGTCGAATTTTTCATACCTCGGTTGTAAACACGCTTTTTAAATACACTAATTAATTAATTACATAAAACGCACATAAATTCCAAGCAAGCAGCTTTGAGTTTATACGTAAAAACACGAATGACAGCTGTTCGCGACTATTAGCTAAAATGTAATTGGGTTGTTATGGAAACGACATCTAAACAACAGTTGATTGGTTGTTTTTGCTTTACTACCGCCCTAACGTACGAACTTCCCGCATCGGTGCGTCTAATCGTATACCAAGGAGTAAATGTTAGACTTTCTGCCTTACGATTGATACGGAAAGTATGCACTTTCGATCGAGGTATGGAGAAAAATCTTTTTTCATAAAATCAACAATTTTTCGGTAGAGTTGAAGTTTAGAGTTATATGTGTGACGTCACGAAACTTATGACTCGTCCCCCCCTTGTCAAACGACGTCACACTTTGTGGTTCCCCTCCTTCCCCCTTTAGTAATTTATGGACGGCCCTTAACATCCCTAAGATTTATTAACTTTAAACTTTAGATGTGACTTAAGCAACTTATTCTTGACAATTTTAATCATTAAACTGACAAATCCTACAAACGAAATTATGTAAAAATAAATCACTGCAGTGGTCGTTAAGGCCCCCATACACCTCGTTCTTTTTTGGCAGTTTTAACCGCCGGGTAAAACTGTACGGTTAAACACGAACAACGGCCATCCCCATACACCTCGTTCTTTTATGGCAGTTTTAACCGCACGGGTAAAACTGTACGGTTAATTAAACACGAACAACGGCCATATCCACACAGAGGCGTTGTTTCGTTCAGTTTTTCTGAAGTCGTGGCATCATTAATACGATCTGCTTTGATGGATCCTACGACAACGTTAGCAGTTGCAGCCGCAGTGGCTATAAAATTAAAATTTTCAAAAAGAAAACGTTCAAAATGGACTAAAGAATGGTTACTTAAACGCAGGCAATTTTCACACGTAAATCTTCTAAATGAATTACGACTAGAACCAGGAGATTGGTTTAATTTTCGATACAATTGTATGAATTGAACAAGCTGAAACTTGAACCTGGGGATTGGTTCAATTACCTGAGAATGGACGAACATACTTATTTTGAGTTATTATTAAAATATAAATCAATACTCAAACTAATTACAATCATTTAATTAATATGACTTATTTGCTGTACGTCGCACCACTGAATAAACACGTCGATTCTTATCGGAAAGCGCCACACATTACGATTTGAAACGACAACCAGCAAACACGTCGTGTTTAAAATCAAGATTCGGCAGATATAAAAACTGCCGTGTTTCATCGACAGTTTTTGCCCATACACTTCGGTTTTGACCGACGTGTTTTATCGTGACGATGAAAACTGCCAAAAAAGAACGAGGTGTATGGGGGCCTTTAGATGGATGATCTTTTAAGAAGATTAACAAATGATAAGTGTTTAAAATGCAATGTTCTTCGAAAAGGTGTACATGATTTTTTTCCTTTTTTAAAACAGTGTATATTATATAAGTAATCGATTATATGAAACCCTATATCAATGTATTTACCTACCCCAATATATCGTCTATAATGTTATATTGAAGCAGCCGCGCAGCACACCTTTTAGAAAAAAGGGTGTAAAACATATAATTTACAATTTTACGCGTATTAATTTGATTTACAGTGCTTCAGACCACACAAATTTTCGTCTCGGGTAGGTTTTTTACTGTGAATTTATTTTCTGTGTTTGTTCGCGTTAAAAACGACTCTGCGGTTTCATAAAGATGCGAATTTTATTGCACCGAGTGAATTTATAAAGCATTTTTTATACAGTATCGATTATCAATAATTTAATATTGTTTCAAATGGTTTGCACTTCAGTTGACAAATTTGAGAAAACAGATTATTTACCGTTAGCCTAGTCAAAAAGTGAGATAGAAATAGACCCAAGTCTCCAAAAACGGAACTTTATATTCTTTCAAGTGTTAAGATGACACTATAATTTTATCCGGTTTTTTAATTGTTATTTAATACTTTAAAAAAATTATTTTATGTATTGTACTCTCTCAACAGGCGGAGCGCTCGAACTGTAACGGCCGCGCGGAACCCTATTTTCAACGTTAAAATAAAACTCAAATCTTTGATTAACGTCTGATTAGAACTCTTCAATAAATAAAATTATCGACCAATTTTTCAGACAATATATTAACAAAAAATATAAAATTAATACAATAACGTTTCAATCCGGATTTGGATCTTCTTCAGAATTGATCTAAAATATTTCAAAATAGTTGGCAAAACCAAAAGTGCACATCCCGCAATTTTCCACTGTATGATAAAAAAATAACAATTAAAAAATATTTTTAATAAATTTAACAAGATTTAAAAATTTAAAGAAATAAATAATTAAAAATTGAAAAAATATTTTTTTTTAAGTTTGCAAAAATAAAAAAAATTAAGAACTAAGTATACATAATATAATATATAATTAATATCAAGTGGAATAAAATAAAACAAAATAAAAAGAAAAAAAAAAGAAAAAAATCAATGATATCGTAAGGATTCGAACCC
The DNA here is from genome assembly GCA_963575645.1 of Xanthostigma xanthostigma. Classification (NCBI taxonomy): domain Eukaryota; kingdom Metazoa; phylum Arthropoda; class Insecta; order Raphidioptera; family Raphidiidae; genus Xanthostigma; species Xanthostigma xanthostigma. The sequence goes on along the minus strand of OY754469.1, from coordinate 1,175,027 downwards.
AGGACCTTGCCCTTGGGGATCCGACGGCATAACCATTGCGCCACGGCTGCCTAATACGTCTAGTGGTGTTATCACGGTATACAAGTGTAGCACTTGTTTTATGGATTACACTGTATTTACCAGCAATTATTATATTGTTTTAAACTATTACCTAGCTGTCAAAAATAATAAAAAATAAAACTGTTTATAAAAATTAAACTACTGAACACATTTTAGTGAATTTAAATAGGGTTCTGGTCTGATAGTAAACAAAGTGAATAAAATATAACCCAAGGCAATCCGACCAAAATTGCGATCTGTAGAGTCGTGACGTACGTACATACGTACGTACATACGTACGTACGTACATACGTACAGACCAACCGACAACTGCTGTTTGTGATTTTCAATTACAATTTTAATAGTATTTATGAACTCAAATTGATTTAAAAATGGTTCTATTTTATAGATTAGAATCTCCTCTTTTCAAAAAGCTTCAATTTGAATGGATTTCGTGTGAAATTAACTTAGATATAACTTCTTATATGAACGAAAGTCAGCTCTGACGCACAAAGCGATAATAAAGCACATACCGCTAGTTTAGCGGTATGTGCAATTATTTATGAATATCAAAATAATGAAAAAATAATAACAAACAATTTTTTATTAAGTAGTCATGGAAATAATTGTGAGTACCTAAAAAGAAAGAAAAATTATTAAAAACAAAAATTATTTCAAAATAATATTATATACAATTACTTAAATTTTGTGTATCTAATTGAGCATTGAGAGAATTTTTATTTGATTTTATATGTAACATTTCCGAAATATTTTTTTTAAAAAATTAGTTTCATTATCTAAAATTTTAATATTATCCCAATTAAAACTATAAATAATAGAGATAGAGTTCTGGAAATTGAAATTTTGAAGGATTTAACATACTCACGGGCACATCTAGGAACTGATCGCTGCAAGCTAGCGGAAAAACAACATTTTTTATGCTTACTAGCTGCTGAACTCGCCAACCTACCGAGTTTGAGCACGTTAAAAATCTAAACTTCAAAATTAAGTAAAACATTCTATTCAAAGATGCATAGGATAACCGTTTTTTTTGGGTTACCGGTAGTTACCTCTCTTTCACGGTAAGACCCACTTCAGCCTGCCAACCAAGGTTTAAATTTCCCAAATATCCGTGAACTGGCCTATTCGGAGATCCATAGGGTTTGAGTGTTGATATGATATGATATTTATTTTTGTCAGTCGAGAATTTACAAAAAAATCTATTTGACATTGTCATTAAACACAAAATAAAACATTTAAAATACAATCATATACACATTAAAACTTAGAGGATAAAAACTCATCAATACTATAAAAACATTTTAATAATAAAAAACATTTTAATTTTTTTTTAAATTTGTTAAGGTTTTAGTATCCTTAATTAAAATAGGTATTTTATTATAAATAATACCGCATACATACTTCGGACTTTTTTTAAATAGGCTAAGCCTGTGCTTTTCACTGTATATGCTGTCCTTACCTCTAGTATTATGCTGATGTATGTCAGAATTTTTTTTTTTTTTCAAAGGACAGTATGTGCTTACGTACATACAGAGCAGCCTCGAGAATATATATACTGGAAAATGTTAAAATTCTTTGTTTTAAGAATGTCGGTTTACAGGATTCTCTAGGTTTTAAATCATACATTAATCTAATAATTCTTTTCTGACTAACAAATAGCCTGTGCCAGTCTACAGATTGACCCCAAATCACGACATTATAGTATAGTATAGTATAGTATATTTTCATCTTAGAAGCTGTACATATTTTACAGATAAGAATTGTCAGTACAATAAAATACAAGAAAGATTTACAATTCTATTAATTAAATAGTTATACCTACACAAAATCATTCACACTATAAAAACATTTAGTAATTAAAAATTCTTTCAAATTTTTGCAGAAAATTTTAAAATTTCTCTCTTGTCTTAACATTACTGGCAGCCTGTTAAAAAAAATAGTCCCAGAACACTGAGGAGAAGATGTAAAAAAAGTTGATTTATATTTTTCAATACGGAGCATCGAGCCATCTCTCGTATTATAATTATGGACATCTGAGTTCACAGTGTATCTGTGGCTATTCTTTTTAACACCTACCAGTAATTTATACAAATATAAACATGGTACAGTTAAAATCTTATTTTCTATAAAACTATTTTTACAGGTCTGTCTGTAATCCAAATTAAAAATTAGTCTAATAATTCGTTTTTGTAAAATTGTATTGTATCTAATAACAGAATAAACAAGTGCATAGTATACTTGCAAAAGTAAACATATATTAGTAGACGATTTTAGTACTCTGACGGCATAATAAGCACTATTTAATTTTTTACAGACTAATTCAATATGGCTGGTCCAGCGTAAATCACTATCAATCATAACACCAAGAAATTTAACTGAATTATCAAAATGTAACGTGTAGTTGTTAAGTATGGGTGTTAAGGTGGCTGTTGATTTAAGCCCAAAAGAGATAATATTAGTTTTATTTTCATTAATAACTAAGCAGTTTTTAAAGCACCATAAAGAAAATTCATTCAGTACCATATTAACATTCCGTTCAGTGTCAAAAATATTTTTTCCGGTAACTAATATAGTGGTGTCATCTGCAAACATAATAACCTTACCATGGCTAATATATGAGGGGAGGTCATTAATATAAATTAAAAATAGTAAGGGTCCTAGTACAGAACCCTGTGGTACACCGATATTTATATCAGTATTTTTGGAATATTCGTCTCCTACACTAACAATTAGTTGTCGATTAGATAGATACGAGTGCAGCCAACTGGATACGTTACCTCTTATTCCTATGTCGGTAAGTTTTGTAATCAAAAAATTAATGGATACGCAATCAAATGCCTTACGGGCTCTTGGGCTATGACCTATCAAAATGAAGGTGAATATTGTCCACACGTACAATTTTATTTTTAACTAAAGAAATACCTAAATATTTAAATTTGTTTCCAGAAGTTAATAGATAAAAAACCTGACAGAAAGAAATTAAATTCCACGTGGGTGTCTTATAAAAAAAAAATTCAATACGTATTTTATTCATCTATCTTATTTACGTATATTATAAAAATACCCTCAGATATAATATTTTGAAATTATGTTTACTTTTATATAGTTGAAATGTGTCCATAACTAATATAACTGAAGTATATAATTTTAGTTGAAAAGATTTTTTTTTGGGGTTGCAGTTGAATAAAATAGTAAATATTACTACAGCTGATCAAAAAGTTCCGCTTCGCCGACTTTCTTTTGTCACGTGTGTCAATTGTCACACATGAGCTGCTATTCATTGGTTTGAGTAGGTAGTAAATAGGTGCATCTTTCAAATGATTTGTCTAGCTATAGTATTTTTCATTTTACCTTCACAGTCGAACCGTGTATATTGTCCTTCGTTTTCAATGACTGTTTTATCGAAAATGGAAATCAAAATTACTAAAATCAGTGGATGATTTGCAGTCCTAGCTACCCTAGGCCCCAGGCCATGTAGTAAGAACTCATCAAAATGACTTCCAAATGATCAAATCTTTGATTAACGTCTGATTAAAACTCTTCAATAATAGTATATTGTGCGATTAGTGAGAGAAGGAGAAGATTCCATGAGCGTAAAACGCACGTGAGTGGAATATTCTCCTTCGATCAATAGTCGCACATAATACTTTATTCAACTAGCAGGAGTAATATGTAATCGGGGCCCTGATAAAAGAGGGAAAAATAATAAATCACTTCATTGATTGACGTACCCAACGTCAGTGTATAAACACAAGATTGCCTTGACTTTCGCTGAATTGCGATGCTGTTTTCATATATACAATACCGCCTACCACGTTCCTATTGGTCCAGAAGCTGCTTGCAGTTTTTTTCATTATTTAGCGCTTGGGCTTGCTACTGAGTTTCTATTGGTCCAGAGAATTCATTATTACACTAGTGAAGTAATATATTATTTCTCCCACGCCAGAAAATTCATTATTACACTAGTGAAGTAATATATTATTTCTCCCACGTTTAGCAGGGCCCCGAAATTACATATTACTCACGCGTGTTGAATAAATAAAATTATCGACCAATTTTTCAGACAATAGATTAACAAAAAAATACATAATTAATACATTAACATTTCAATCTGGATTTGGACCTTATTCAGAACTGATCTAAAAAATAATTAATATTTAGTTTCTAATTAGTTTTTTTATAAAATTCGTTCAAAGTTATTAATATGAAAATATATTGTCTGAAAAATTGGTCGATAATTTTATTTATTGAAGACTTCCAAGTGAGTTTACTTGATTGTCAACTTTTATCGAAATCAACTCAGAAATTTAGTTTGTATTATTTTCCGGAATGATTGCCAGAAATTCCGTTACTATTGTACATATTAATATTGCTTCAATTACTTCCGATAACAATAAAACTTTCCTATAACAAAATGCTTGTCTCAAAATTATGCAATAATAGATTTCTTTACTTAAACCGCCACATGTACAGAAATTATTGACTCTAATGACGTCAGTCTATAATCTGCAATCAATCAATGTGCAGAAATTTATTAAAATAAAGTTTAAATATAAACTACTCATTTTTTGACAAATTATATCGATTAATTGTAGTTTTTTTCTAGATAATGTTCTGTTTAAGTTTATCAAAGTTAATTAACTGTAATCTACATTTATAAAAATTTAAAAATGAACCCCTGATAAGACTGATAATTATTAATTTCAACGTATATATCATGTCAAAACGTCGTTTTTGTTTTGACATTGTACAAATTAATAACGTCTAACAAGTTAATGTCGTTACATTTCTTAAAAAAGTCAATTGTTGACAACTTATAATTGTCAACATTAATAATTAATGGGCGAGAGATATGAACCCCTTTGTCTCATTAGTCATTATTAACAATTGTCAATAATATTTTCACCAATACTTACTATACCTACTGTGTATAATTTAAAAGCGCGCATAGGTATATTTTTTTCGTATTGAACATCACCTGACATCTGTCATATTCACTATTTAACGTTTTCGATCGCTGCGCCATCCGTCGAATTTTTGGTAAACGTGCTTATAATCAAAATATCATATATATTAATACGTTAAGGTTAAGATGTTTGCCTACCCTTTTTAGAAAAAACTACACAATTTCTCCACATAAATTATATATCATTTTACAGATAATTGCTTGCTTTACTGACATCGACAACTAAAAAATTCATTATTGCTTTTGTTTTTGTAAATTAATTAATTAACAGCAACGCTGAAAAACGTCTGCCATCTGACGGCTTTAATTTTGAAACAACATCAACACACCGATCTGTCATCTGACCTTCATATTGTAAATACTGCATACTGCCATCTGACGGCTTAGCTCAACTCTTTTGCTACTTGCTATGACAATTTTAGTAAAATATTTCTTCGATCTGTCATCTGAGCTTCATATTGTAATACAACAAAAAGAAGAACGTTATAAGCAGTGTGCAAAATTAGAAACGCTTTGAATACCTGCAATCATATTTAAAAAATAATTTTGTAAAGTGATAATTATTATACTTATTTAGTACGAATAATTCGCACAGGTCATAGTTTAACAAAATGTTCAAGGCGTATGGTTCAGTGAGCAACTTCATGCTGTTAATTTTTATGTTACTGCCGCCAACTTCATCTCGTTAATTTTGATTCTACATCGCAAAAATTTTCTCTCAACTTTTTTTTCATAACGCGCCAAAAGAAGTATAACTTTATTTAATTGATTTGGTAGCTATGGAAATCTTTAATACATTACAGAAAATCATTCCACATAAAATGCAACATAGACCGAGCATTCAAGGGAGGTTTGTGTGAATTTTATGTCGAACGATTTTCTGTAATGTACATAGATTTCCACAGCTACCATATCGACAAAACTCATGTATGCATTGCGCCTTAAATTCAAATGATTTTTTATGTTTTGAGTACACTTTGTAGTTGCAGTGGTAACTAGTTTACCTGAATAACAGTATTTTGGTACCATATGGTTCTGGTTATAACATATATTTTCCTTTACAATAATAATAACTTAATGTAATATACTAACATCATGACCGCATTGCTCTAACAGTGGCTCTCAACGTTTATTTAAAAAATAATCCGTATAATTCTACGGAAATTTTATTTTTTGATGTGAAACATCTAATAGGGCGTTTGGTTGGAAGTAAAATCGTGCAATTGACACGACATTTTTATGGGAGGACGTTACGTTTGTGTGCGTTGAATTAAACATGGCTTTAGGTAAGTCGACAGTTGGATAACAGGGCGATATTTAGTAACTATAGTATTTCGTTAGATGATAGAACGTGACGCTTGCTTTGTGTATGCGTTGGATTATGACTATAGGCTTTTGTTAAAGGCGACGACTATATAGGGTTAAATTTAGTTGCAGGGCTAAATTTAGTTACAAGGCGATATTTAGTACGCTCTGTTGCCGTAAGGACTTGATGGATTTTTTAGGCGTCGTTAGATTCGTCTTAAAAGTGGGAGTGGAATAGGGAATATTATTTAAATATGGCGTCTGTGAATCGAAAAGGAGAGGGGGTATAAAAAATATTTTGTTTTTATAGCAAATAATAACTACCGTGTTGACACAAACTACAAAAAAAAATTTAAAAAAAGAACTAACTCGAGTACGTAAAACTGACTGACTAAAAAGAAGAAAATAAAAATTAATTATTTAAAAAAGAAAACAAGTCGGTAAACCTCAACATGCAGCGGATGAGGACTCATTCATAAACAAAAGAAAGAGAGAAATAGGTCCCTACATGCTGCGTATTGAGGTGTTCCGACTTGTTATCTTTTTATTCATTTTTGTGCAGACGGTATTCTTGTTTTTTTTTTTTTTAAATAATTAACTTTTGCAATACACGTTAGGAATCGCTGCTCTTTGAGTTGGGACAGTCATATCCGTACAAAAGGATCACTCTCGTTTTCTGTCTTTTGTGTATTTTCAGTCAGTAAAGGAATCTCTGCTGCATAGTTCATAATCTACGGGATTTGAACGACGGACGACGTAAACAAATACACAATATGTATATCATATATTATATTTGTATATAAAATATGTGTCTCACTAGAGATACACGATCTTTTTTAAGTCTAGTGCTGAACACGGTGGTGATGTTGAAAATGGCCAATGCATATTTGCATATCGTACATCTTCCCAAAATTTAGTTTCAATCCGCTCATCTGTTTGATCTGTATCGTGTATAGTGTATACAAACAGAAAAACATTTTTTTTCCAAAAATATGTTTTTGGATTGGGGGGACGTCAAAACGAAAAATTAGTACCGTAGTACAGGTAATAAACAACTTTTTCTCGTTTTCTTAAATAGGTTCAGTGTCACGTATTAACCCTAAATGCACAAAATCATTACAAATTAGGCGGGCGGAAGTGCCGCCATTTTGACAAAAACCGTTTCAGCCCATATCTCCGTAACCGTGCACTTGAGGCCAAAAAAGGTAATAACCTTTATTGTAGATAAATAAATTTACTATCTTTTTTGTTCAATAATTTTTTTTGTATCACTTACCGTTTACGACTTATTCGACTATTACGATTTGTTTATTGACTTTTGGACCTATATCTCTTCTAATAATTGTTTAAACAATAAAATGCTAATGACTTAAGTTTTAAATCTACAAATTTTCTACAGCTTTTATTTCAAACTTTTTTTCTAAAATTAATATTTTTGAAGTTATAACGCGCTAATATCAAAAATCCTGTGCCTAGGCGGTCATATGCACTGATAGAACATTAACAAATGGTTCATATGTTCGAAAAAAAAATGTCTGAAAATCAATATTTTCACTATTTTTTAATTAATTATATTGATTTTTGTCTTCTAAAACGTTTTTGTACTTCTTCCATCTTTTTTCATGTAAGAATCTATCAGTACCTATTGCTTACAATGTGAAAATTGCTCAAAAATAAATCTTCATTTTTTTGCTAATTATATCACTATCATTAATCTTTTATTGTATTTTTATTGAATTTTTATCATTACATCATGCATCATGCGTACCTCGTACTAACCTTACACTCGGTGGCGCAATATTCAACGCGTTATAACTTGAAAAATATTAATTTTAGAAAAAAAAGTTTAAAGTAAAAGTTGTAGAAAATTTGTAGATTTAAAACTTAAGTCATTAGCATTTTATTGTTTAAACAATTATTAGAAGAGATATGGGTCCAAAAGTCAATAAACAAATCGTAATAGTTGAATAAGTCGTAAACGGTAAGTGATACAAAAAAGATAATTATATTGAATGTTTATCGTACTTATTTTGAATAACTTTAACGATTCATTGTAGGGGAAAAATAAACGAGAATTAATCCAATAAATAAGAAGACATAACCTGGTCTTACAATAGATCGGTTCTTGATGTTACACTATTTTATTATGAACTGTTCATAGTGACACTTCATTCTTTTTAAACTATCATAACTCATAACGGATTAGCTGGATTCTTTACTGGTTTATAGCTTTGACATCAGGTATAACCACTTATATTCTGTTACCTACGTGTATCTTTTATGTAATTCCTACCATTAAGGTGTTTTCGCTAAGTCCACTGAGAATATTATACAACAAAATCTTGTAAAAAGTAAATAAATTGTTCATTCATTCAATTCTTTTTGAATAGAAATTTTTTGAATGAATTTTTTCTAAGATAATGATACTTAGATTTTTTCCCAAACATTTTTACGTTGACGTAAGGTTCAATGTTTAGAAAAATAAATATTTGGTGCGTTTAATCTTTTGTTGCTCAAATTCTGTCAAGCGTTCTAATAATATTTTTTCGCTTAAATTTAATTCATCGCTTGTTGACGAATATCGGAAATTCGGAAAAATTAGAACATCGTTTTAAAAATATGACACGCACAAAAATAAATTCAATCTTCAAACAAGGCATAGGTATACAGGGTGTGTCACAGAAAACCGTACATAGGGAAAAGTACACAGTACAAATTAGTTTAAATCATAGATTGCTTTGTCCTCCAATCAGAGGTCGTTACCATGGTTTACATAATGAGATGGTGGCACAATCTGGATGAACTTAAAGATATAATCGCCGAAGTATGTTTCAATGTGACTCCTGAAATGTTAGACAAAGTGAGACAAAGTTTTTGACGTGATAACGTCTTATAAATTGATGAATCACCAATCTTATAAATTGATAAAACACCGGCTGCATGTTCGAAAAAGTGTAACGTTCGTAAAGCGTAACGCGTAACGTTCCTAACGTTCCTAACGCGTAACGTTTTTTGCTAATTTCTCGCTCAATTTAAATCAGATCGGTTTGAAACCAGTCTTAAACGAAAGAAGAGAACATTTTACATAGTAAAACAGAATTTGCCTAAACAGTTTTTTTATACAAATTTATATAGAAAAATAGCTGTATAAATGCAATGTTGTCTAATGCATGACGCGACGCGGTCGGTCGTCTTTGTTTGCCGTACATGGAAATTAGAAAATAACGTATGTCTTGTCTTAACATGAAAACGGCTGCATTTCTAATGTTTAATTCAATTTTTTGACATTAGTATTTTCTGAAATGCAACGCCTTCTAAGTTAACTATTGGAATAACTAATTATTATTAGAACATAATACTTTGACAGTTGCAAACGTCACTTTTGACATTTCTTATCATTCCGACACCAAGGATAAGCGGATTGAAACCAAATTTTGGGAGGTTTAGGTTATGTATTACGGAATACGTTATCACGTAAAACTATCGTCCGTAAACCGACTTTACAGACAACCAATTTTTTATAACCGATTAAGCCACTGCTTAATCAAAATGGAGGTTTATTTGAACATTTGCTTTAATTTTTTATTTTAACTGTTTGTTTGGTTTAATTATTAATTAAAAAAATATTTTCTAAATAATAAATTGTTTAATAAAAATAAATTCATTTAATACTGAAGAATTTATTTTAACTGATTTTTTTAATTAGATATTCATTATTAGCAATAATGGTTAGTCAGCGTTACCATGGTTCTCATTCTCATATGTGGCCAAAGTAATCGTTGATCCTATAACTAATTTGCACTATGGAGTTTTCCCTATGTACGGTTTTCTGTGATACACCCTGTATATAATTATGTTGTTCTATTTAATTGTTATCTTGATAATTTACTCTTTTCAGTAACTATTCTATTGCCCGACAGATGTCTGTCACGACTATTTATAAAAGTTACGTAATAAATTAATAATCATCCGATTTCGTAAATTCCTGTTCTGTACAATTTAGAATTTTTTCGTCGAGTTTTGATTCAGACGCTCTAAACACAACTTGTAAATTCATATGCCAGTGCGTTTTGGCTTATTTGACTCGTTAATTTTTCTGTGTGTGATAATCGCGAATTTATTAAATTGGAATTGTTTTGAAGTTATTATTGTGCGGCATCATTTTATTCCAGAGTTCAAAACACGTGGTTTGGCAAACGCAACATTATTTAACATTTTTTTCTCGTGTCGAAACTATTTTTTCTTGTGTTATTTTATTTTGTGATATAAGTGTCAAAACTTTTGACATTCCAGTGGACCCTATCTGCAGTCATATAAACATTTTTGGTTCCAGCCACGAATTATAAGTGCATTACACAATGACGTCATCTCTATGACGTGGCTCTTCCTGTCTGTTTGGATCACCGGTGTTATTTTGGGTCGTCGTTTGGTTTGGACCAAGGTAAAAAAATCATTCAAAAATTGTTATTTTTCATCATAAGTTTTTATTTTATCAATCGAAGATTTAAACAGGCTATATCATCACGCCTCTATTACAGCCTGTATATTATAGTATTTTTTTTTTTATTTTGCGGAAAAACTGGCATTGATTTAAACGAAGTTATTTACACCGTTTTGGGATAAATATTATTTTGGAATCTAGTGAATAAATAAAAATGTAAATATTCGTTTATTCAAAATCTTAAATCTACGAAAGTTCTTCACCGATTTCTTTGAAATTTTGACACAACGTTGCATAGAAATACGCGCCTGTTTTTATATACCTATTATCTATATGGCACACCTGTGACAGGTAAAAACATCCGCGATTTGTTGTACGTTAAAACAACACACAGATCGTCATCTGTTGGACGCTGAAGCAACACACGCTATAATAAATATGTTACGGCAACGCGAGCGCTAGATAGTCGTTAAACCAACACACGCTATACTAAATATTTTACGCCAATGGGAGCGCCATCTGTTGAACGTAACAGCAACACACGCAAACCAGACTGAGCCATAGCAACGCGCAGTCGGGTACAGTTACTTTTAATTTAATAAAATGGAAGATTCACGAATTGACTCTCAGTACAATTTTTTTTATAATTTTAAATATCTTCGATAAATTCTTATTATTAAATTATAACGTCAATCGATTGATTAATGATCGTATTGATTTTGAGTTTTATAATAAATCTGTTTTTGCTAGTCGCTTTATATGAAGAATACTTTATTCAGAACGGAAATACCTCTATGATTGATAAGTCAGAATTAAAGATTATAAATTTTGTCTCCTTTAGTCCGTAGTATAATTTATTACGATCTGTACTTTTGACGTGCTGTTTTAAATAATCGATTCGTAGAAACACTTTTAAAATGTTTTTTTTTCTCATTGGACAACTGCATATTATGTTAATTTGTTTTGAGTGAAAATTAATTGATTAATATAAATATAAAGAATTTGGGAAATGTTCCAAACTATGCGTTAAGTGCGCAAATAAATTTTAATGTTCTATTTTATTCAACAACAGTTTCAAAACTTTCATTTCTGATAAAAATATACAATGTGCGGATTTTTCATGTTATTAGTTCTAAAAGTGTTTTTGGGTTTAAAAATAGGGCCTTTAGTACTTTGACAGTCGTTTCTTTTATTTATTTTTTGTTTTTGAAATTGAACAATAAATAAAGGCCGCTGCATCGAGGCTAGATTCCTTGCTAGATTTGACTATTAGTTTTCTAGCGCTGGTTTCCCTGACTGCTTTTATGTGCTCGCCTCACACCAGACGTCTTTTCAAGCTTGTTTTGTAGGTAGGTTGATAGTGAAAACGGCAACAAAAGTGGACGTTTATTGTCTCTGAACAGAACACATACTGGCGCAGTGTTTGTTTGCAGGCGTTTGTTCATGTCGCTCACGTGACAAAATACTGCTTCCTGAATGGTTCTTGATCAGAGCAGAGAGCCTAGCAAGAAAAATAGAACCTCGTACCATGTCTGCCGGTCAGCAGATGTCCCAGCAGTGTTTCTAGCCTCGTAAATTACTGTATGTTACATAACTTGTAAATTATGTTATTGACTTAAGTTGCGCTGTGATACAGATTCGTCATAACGATTGTATTACCATAATTATGTTCACCGTAGACAATTGGACAATGTTATAAATTGGTGTTTTTAGTAATAATAAATAAAATTTAAATCTATATATGTACATGCGACTTTGAAATACTTGACGTAATTAAAAACCTGCTGTTGCAATTTTATTTGTGAGCACTATATTACTCTAGATCAGTGGTCACTAACTATTTTTCCAGAGATTCGTTTAAAAAAACTTTTTGTGGCCAAGCCACCTTTAGTAATTATTCAAGCACTAGATATTTATTATCTACAGATTGATACCAATTGGGCTTTTGAATGAAATTTTTTTTTGTCATAAATGGAAAGATCGTATATAAGTTTTATAACAAAACTATTTTTCTTTTTTTTATTTTCGTCATAATTCAAAAGTTATATCAAATTAAAAATAAACTTTTGTACCCAGTTCCGAGAACGCGCCGACATTTCGCGAACATAATGTGACGTCATAATGTTTTAGTCAATACACATGTAGAAGCCATTGATAGTATACTGCGTATATACATTTTACCATTATGACGTCACAACTGTCAAAAACAATTTTAATGCGTTTGCAGTCACGTGATTTTTTTAAATATTTTATCAATTTTAAATTGCTTATAATTAATTTAAAAAGAGTTTTTTGAAAGTTTTTCGCATCGATTATCAATATTATTTATAATAAAGTTTTAAAATACAATAAAAAAATCGATAATTATTTTTGTTTCAAAAGCCTAATTCAAAAAAACAATTTTTTTTAATTCCATTAGTGTTTTTTATAATATCAAAATATTATCAGACGTTAATCAAAGATTGGGACATTTGTATTAGTATATACCAGTAGACAGAAAATAATTTTAATTAATATATAAAAAGAATAATCACGAAAACCAAATGGACTGCTCTATCACTTTTCCCCACTCGATACGGTCTAGGACTCGCGAATAAACCGCGAGCTGAATAGTATAAAAAGTGTTATTCGGTTATTAAAATTAGAACATCCACGTTTTACGTATTGCATATTTTGCGAAATACATTATGAAAATATAAAAACCATAAAAATTAGGAGTCATTAAGAAAATGTAACGAACGAATTAGCTGTTCTTGTTTGCTTCAGTCGCCATCAAGAATGAACAACATACGTGTTTCTCAGACCCTTTTAAAATGTTACACCGGCTGTGTTTACTGAAATTTACGACGTGTGTTAAAACAATTAAGACTTGCTTCCAGCTCTTTGTTTAAATCTGCTACAGAAGAAAAATAGTGTAAGCAAATTGTACTGTTTCAGTCATTATTTCATGTTTATTTTTAGTCAGAACACCTATTTTTAACAAACATAATTTTTCACAGTTTTGAATATTTACTTTTTAAAAATGTGTACAGATTGACTGAGTCGGTATTTCTCTAAAAAGGCGTTAATTAACTAAGTTGACACCAAAAGAGATATTTTATCTTTCAATTTATGCAATGCTGTAATAGATTTACCAGCATTTGCACCATCAATGTGAATTTTAACAAGTAAATATGAGGTTTGACATAAAACAATTCGACATCTGGTGATAAAAATTCAAACCATAACATTACACTTTACATGTGTCACGAATCTAAAAGGCTCGGAAGTTAGATGCGAATGCGGGCTTGCGCTTGTACAGTCTGTTGAAAAACTACAAACTCGCAACTCAACAAAACTAAATAGCAATAACAACTTGACAATAGCGTACTCGACTGTACTTTAAAGCAGGAAAGCTACAAGTGACAAAGGCAACGAGCGATCACGGCCAATCACCGACGAGCGCACGTTCCGTGCAGGTAGCTGGGAGATGGTGGGAGTATATCAACGACTCTAAAATGTGCCTTTGTGACGCTGTTTGTGACTAACTTCCAAACCTTTTAGATCCGTGGCGCGTAGTATACTATAAAAGTTAAAAATGGCGTATTTGACATTACATCTTACTTAAACTCCGCCCATGTGTCAAATTCTTAGAGAAATACCCTAAAACTCCCTAAAACTGAACAATTGTTTTTTGTATTACTGAAAGTCTTCAATAATTTATTTAGTTCCAAGTTTTAAGACTCTCGGAAAAAATAGTACTATTTAAAGACTACTAAAAAGTAAAGGGTTAAAACTCAAGACTCCAGAGATGAGAAATTCGTTCCCACAGGATGTTTAAAACACGTTAAGGCATTTATTCGGTAAACAAGTCGGCATGTAACATACGGATTGAGATTATAGACTATACTAAACTGTTAACTTCATTAGGAGATTATATACGTGACCACATGGCAAAACCGCGTATGTCATTTATTTTTTACTTTCTCAACACTCTTTAAGGTAGGATCATTTGCGAATACACCGTCTTATTTTTGCTATTGTTCAACATTTATTTTCTGAATTCATATCACAGAAAAATATAACACAGAAAAATGTAATTATTCAGTACTAGCGGCCCGGTCCCGCTTTGCCCGAATTTGTAGGATGACATCATTCTTTCGTCGACTTACGTTGCAAAATTGGTGTCCACTAAAATTTCTTTTATTTTAACGTGATAATATATCATATGTCCATCCTGAATGCCTATTAGATGAGACTGCAAAATTATTTTTTTTTAAATCCGATAAAAATTAAGTTATTGGAATAATCTGTACAATATGACAATGAAAAAAAATAGGTGCGTGTGTGTATGTACGCGCGTTACAAGTTATACTTCTTTGGCCTGATTAAAAATCAATTTTTAATTCGCATGCAAATAGTTCTTTGGAATAAAATAACAAAAAGATAGCTAATAGACGCTACGCGCATGCGAACATGACTTTTGCTTCTATTCTGTTGATAGCTTCTATTCTTTTGGTAGCCTTTTTTTGCGAGCAACTTCATCCCGTTAATTTTGATGTTACAGTGTAGGCGCGCATCCTATAAAAATTCATCTTTTCATAACTCGCCAAAAGAAGTATAACTTCAAAAAAACATTAATAATACCTATTGAAAAATGACCTAAATGAGGCGATAAACATTTGTTTATAGGGTTGCTAAACAGTAACCCTTAATAATTTAAGACAAAAAGAGATTTTTTTTTAATTTTAATAATTTCCTTCAAATAAATAAAATTATCGACCAATTTTTTCAGACTATATATTATATTAACAAAAATTATAAAATTATAATTCAAAAATTTGTATTGAATTTTTGAATTAATTATAGTCTGAAAATATAGTCGATAATTTTATTTATTCAACACGCGTGAGTAATATATAATTTCGGGGCCCTGCTAAATTCGGGAGAAATAATAAATTACTTCATGTTGACGCGTAGAGTGCTAATAATGAGCCGAAACTGTACGATAATGTATTACTGCATAGTTTCTGGACCAATAGGAACGCGGTATCGAGCCGAAACTGTACGGTAATGAATTATTACTGCATAGTTTCTGGACCAATAGGAACGCGGTAGCGATTTGTATATATGAAAACAGCATCGCAATTCAGCGAAAGTCAGGGTCATCTTGTGTGCATCGAGGGCGGTGGGTACGTCAATCAATGAAGTGATTTATTATTTTTCCCTCTTTTATCAGGGACCCGATTACATATTACTCGTGCTAGTTGAATAAAGTATTATGTGCGACCATTGATCAAAGGAGAATATTTCACTCGTGTGTTACCGCACTCGCTACGCTCGTGCGGCAAATTTCACGCTCATGGAATCTTCTCCTTCTCTCACTAGTCGCACAATATACTATTATTTGAAGAGTTCTATTCAGACGTTAGTCAAAGATTTTAATAATTTCCATTGTTAAGGAAAATTACTTATGTATAGTACTAGATAATTTGAAAATATCGTTATTTTTAGAAGCAACATTTTTTTAAATCTTAAAAATAAACCGAAAATTCGACATAATCAATTGTGCTTTGTGACCATAGATATATTACAACGAAATGATATAACTGTGTACATATGATGTGTTCAGAAGGTACATATATATATATGTTTATGGGATGTTTTTAGAGAATGATTTGTGATTACGACTTTGGTGTGGTCGTAATAAAAAAAATACGTATTTAAATAACTACTTATTTATAATGATGATACACAAGGAACGAAAATATTTCAAAGGTATTCATGACATTATTGTCCCCACATAAGAGGGTTCCTTCATTTTATCTGTTAGTTTTTTAAATCATTAGAATATGCTCGAAAATTTTTTGCCCTTCTAACATCACAAGTGTCAAAATGTTACTCTAATTTAGGTCAACATTCACTTTTGTGGTCTTCCGCATTGGCGTTGCAAGAGGGGGGGGGGGCAGGTGGGCCTAGACGTTACCTGCGTCACCGCCCGCGTTAACAGAAATTCTATTTTCTTTATTATATGGTCAAATGTCAATATTTTTGAAGTTGGAATGACCCCGTCGTCCAATTGGCTTCATATAACAACCCTGCATTATTAATTTATTAAACCTTTAAAGCTCATTAAAATTTAAATATCAGATTGTGCTAACTGATTTTTACTGTACTGTAAATTGTAGTCGCAGCAATAAATATTTTTATTATTAATAAGCTTAATGGAGTGGCAAAAAAAAAATGTGCCGCTTATATTACATTGTGAAACTATAAGTATTAATCACTGGCTACAATTTCAGAATCCAAACTGTAGTTACTTATTTTTTCAGACTCCGATTTTTCGAGAAGCAAATACTCTGTTCTCAGAATTTCAGAATAAATGTATATTCCATTTAAGCATGCAGATCACGTATTTAATAATTACATGTGCTGATATATTATTAGGGTACCGCCTTAAAACTTATTTATTACCAATTGAATCATTCGTCTTCACACTTTTGGTGGCCGCTTTATTAAAAAGACCTTTATTAACAGTTGCTTCTAATTAAAAATTCAAAAGTTTTTTTCTCGAAAGCTTTTTTGTTCAGTTATCGGTTTCAATTAACCTAATCTTCTTTTCCATGATTTTTACCCGACTGCGCCAGAATGGGGGTAAAGATTCCGAGTGTGTATATGTATATGTTACGGTCAGTGTCCGGAATCCGGGCAATGTCGAGCCACATCGGGCAATGTCCGAAATCGGACAAGGTTGAAAAAATAGATTTTTTATAAACATGACACGCTGACAAAAATCATAAAAACGTCTTTTTCTGAATATTTTTCCGAATCGAATAAGCTATTGCTCATATTTTTTGAAGACTTGGAACAATTTTTCTCAAAAAACTCACTTCTCGACTAGGCTATAACTATACAGTAAAATAAAATCGAATACAAAAATTATCAGACTAACATCGGAATAAGTTAAAAAAAACAGTTTTAATAATGTCGTTGTTGTTTTTGAATTCAAATCTTTGATTAACGTCTGAATAGAACTCTTCAATAAATAAAATTATCGACCAAATTTTCCAGACAATATATTAACAAAATATAATTAATACATTAACGTTTCGATCCCGATTTGGATCTTCTTCAGAATTGATCTAAAGATATAAAAAATAATTAATACTTATTTAGTTTCTATTTATTTTTAACGAAATTCGTGAGATTTTTTTAATAACGAATTTCGTTAAAAATAAATAGAAACTAAATAAGTATTAATTATTTTTTATATCTTTAGATCAATTCTGAAGAAGATCCAAATCGGGATCGAAACGTTAATGTATTAATTATATTTTGTTAATATATTGTCTGGAAAATTTGGTCGATAATTTTATTTATTGTTGTTGTTTTTGTTTTTCTTCCGCAGCTGTACCAAAACTGAGTCCGAATATTTTAATAAAAATACATTTGGACAGCATTAATTATGAAATGATAACTCTAACATTGCGATGAAAAATTTATCGTTGAAATAAAAAATAAAAATTTCTCTAATGACAACATTAAAAAGAAGGCAATATTTTTAACTGGCATAATATAATTTCACTCGGAATATCCACCTGACAAAATTAATATAAATGGCGGGCGGGCATGTATGGTGGCGTGGTTACATTAAAACGTGTGTTTGTGTGTGCGTGTGTGTGTATAGAAGTCAAAACGAGCAATGTAAGCTACTCATGAACTAAACATTCTCTCATTAACGCACACACGAATATACTGTACCAGGGGTGGCCTACTTACATAGTCTTTGGAAGCCACAATAGTGACTGTGTAGTTGGTCATCCGTGTTTTGACCATCCCTGAACTATACAGTTCTTCGCCAAAATAAAGTAAACATTTTCTCTAAAGAAGAGAGTGATACACTTTAAGTCAGTGATTCCCAAAGTGGTCTATATCGACCCCCAGGGGTCGATGACAACTTGCAAGGGGTCCGTCAGCAAAAAAATTGGGGGTCCATGAAATGAAAATGGGGGTCAACGATAGTGAATCTCCTAACAAAAAAAAGAAACAAACTGGACATCGTTAACCGAAGAGACTAGATTGATGCCAAATGTTGAAAATTTATTATAAAGCATCAGGTTCATCCCTCTCACTAAAAGCATTTATTTTTTGCATAGTTATTTTATGTAACAGAAAGTAAATTTTAATTTGATTTGTTTAATTTGAATCTAATTAATAAATGTATAAAACTAAACAATTCACACTACATTTCACTACCATTATAATATATAAATTTAAATCGTTCAAAGTGAGTAGCACTATACCGGTTGTCAGAAATAGATTTGAAATTAATGAATTTGCAAAAAATCAATATCCGATAAGCAGGGGGTCTATCTAAAACCGAAAAACATGGCAAGTTGTCTACGAGACAAAAAAGTTTGGGAACCTCTGCTTTAAGTATTATAAAATGTGTAAATGCCGCTGCACACGAGGCTGGAAACACTGCTTGAACTTCTACTGGCCAGTAGGCTGGGTATACGAGGCTGGAAATGACGTCACTGCGGGCTCGCCTGCTAGCTTAGAAGATAAATTTTAAAATTAGAACAGGGGCTATTTTCCCTGTTAGGTATGAGCAAGAACCAATCATGAAACAGTATCTTGTCACGTGGGCGACATGAACAAACGCCAACAAACCAACATGGCGTCATTCTGCCTGGAGACAGATGACAGACGCGTTTTGCTCTGTGTTTATATTTGAACTGTCACTGCGCGCGCACCAGATCTATCCCCAAAACAAGCTTGAAAAGACGTCTCGTGTGAAGCGAGCACATAAAAGCAATTATGAAAACCAGCGTTAGAAAACTAGTAGTCAAATCTATAGCAAGGGATCTATAGCGGCAAATCCAGCTTCGTGATGAAGTAGCATTAAGTCACGCGGGTGTGACTGCGTTTGTACGACACACAACAACGATACACCTATTGCCTCATCTATACCAATATTATAAAGAGGTAAAGGTTGTAAGTTTGGATGTAGGAGGTAATCTCCGAAACTATTCATCCGATTTCAAAAATGTTTTCATCAATATTTAGAATAGACCTTCAGGATGGACATAAGTTATTTATTATCGCGTGAAAACCAATTTTGCAACGTTAGCCGACGAAACAACGCACTAGAAATTCCGGACCGCTAGTCCGTATATATAAGCGACGACAGCAGTTGAATAAAATAATTATATATACACTTCGTATCGCGTCAATCTTTTTTATGTTCGTCTGGAGTCTAGGATAAATAGTTTTAAGGTATTAGAAAAAGCTGTAAGCTATGGCATGATATTTCGATTGTGCAACATTTGCTCCAAAATCAGGCAACGTTCTTCCAATATTTGTGAAATTTCGGCAGGTCATCGCACTGTATATTCACGTACAAACAGACTGATATCATTGGTGTTTTTTAATTGGCCGGCCAATTATAAAGTGCGCGAGCCCACAATAAATTTAATGAGACGATAAAAATTCACATCACTTACTTCACCACTATATACGACTATATATATTTTTATACAAGGTGAATAATGGCTAAGGGAATATTGGGATGTCATGTCATTAGAAAATCATTTTTTCATCAACGATTTTTAATAATTATCAATTTTGCGATGCCGTATTAGAATTCATATTTTGCTAGCCATTGCCCGCAGCTTCGCACACGATTGAGACGAAACACGGCGGCGACATTACAGTCTTGCCTCACGGGGCTGCGCGCTGATCGACAACAACAACAGTAGTGGAGTCTTCGGCACCACCGTATTACAGTCTTGCTTCACGGGGCTGTGCTTAACACGTTTAATTTTAGGTATGTTTTATATCTTTGCCCAACGTTATTATTGAATACTATAGCGGTCCCTTCCGGTTTCACCCGGGTGTAAAAGAACGAATGGGAAGAGAGGAACATACGTACACACATTCATCTTAGTTTACCGAGATGAATGTTGTGTCCAAATTTCATGATGATCGGAGTTACCGTTCAAAAGTTTTTGTCGATAAAAAGCAGTATTTATACTTTTTTTTTAATTAATTAAATAAAATTAAAATAAATTTAAATGTAAGCCTTAGAAGAAAGCAATGTAGAAAATAAAAAAAAAATAAAAATGTATTTGTCCAACGTAGGGCTCGAACCCACGACCCTAATATTGACAGTCGTGTGCTCTACCGATTGAGCTAGCCGGCGTTGTATTCTGACAACGCTAATATGAGTATATTTAGTTAGTGCATTTCACCTGAATAGAAGCTTATTTTTGAGATACATTTTGCAACATTTTTCATTAATGCTCCGCTCCTAATGGTCGTAGCCTGATTTTATATAGCCTATAGCCTTCCTCGATAAATGGGTTATCCAACAAAAAAATTTTTTTTTCAATTTGAACCAGTAGTTCCTGAGATTAGCGCGTTCAAACAAATAAACAAACAAACTCTTCAGCTTTATATATTAGTATAGATGTACTACTTACTATTGACATAATAATATGTTACCCCCCACATTTGAATATAATAATACGAAATAGTAAGTTAGGTATCTAGTGTGTGAATTATTATTTTAAGGCGCAGTGTGACATTATGCTATGAGTTTTAACAGTCACACGAGTCATAAAACAATCACGCATGAGATATATGTAGTATTTTTCGCACGTAACTCCTGTAAAATCGCTGTTTTTCACACATAATAAATATATCCGACACCTAATTGCATTTCATTTGGGTTGTTTACGAAAACCGCCTGCTTTGTGCTGATTTGCTATCTCTGTCTGTCTTATAGACTTAAATGATAACTGACAGATCGCTTTTGAAACTAAACTGTTGTATTGCTTAGATTGCTTGTATTTGTTTTGTCTTTACTATCGCTATAAAGCAACTATTTTAAAGAGGGGCTGTGTGCAAGACGTGTATTTTTTTATCATCGCTCACCTTGTATACCTTCCCTTCGTGCAACGTTAACCGGCCATCACAGTTCATAACCCAGCAACCTTGTGAGCTACGTTCGGAATGGGGCAGCTCTAAATGCCTACATCATTTTAATTGTTGTTATTTTGTTGTCTAGCTAATGGCTAGATCAATTTCTTATGCGCCATCAAAAAATACGCTTCTAAAGCGTCCTTAGAATACTACAAATTTTAATTGACTATATTTTAAAATATTACTTTTATCCATTTTATTGATATATCATACTCAAACCATTTAATACGAAATTGGAATAACTTTCCATAACACGAAATCAATAATGTCAATTCATACTTTTGTGAACTTTTAGTTCATACGCTAAGGTTTAAGATGTTTGCCTCCCTTTTTAGAAAAAGCCACATAATTTCTCCACATAAATTATATATTATTTTACAGATAATTGCTTGCTCTACTGACATCAACAACTAAAAAAATTATTATTGCTATTGTTTTTGTAAATTACTTAAACTCTGAACAACGTCTGCCATCTGACGGCGTAACGTTGACACTTCGATCTGTCATCTGGCCCTTATATTGTAAATACTGCATACTGCCATAGACTGGCAACGCTGAACAACGCTTTTGCAACTTGCGCCTCTATATGACAATATTAGTAAAATATTTCTTTTACAACAAAAAGAAGAACGTTATAAGCAGTGTGCAAAATTAGAAACGAATTGAATACCTGCAATCATATTTAAAAAATAATTTTGTAAAGTGATAATTATTATACTTATTTAGTGCGAATAATTCGCACAGGTCACGCTAGTCTTTTATAATGCACTAGCGGTTCGGTCCGGCTTCGCCCGGATTTGTAGATTACCTATTAAACATAGACATATTATTTGCATCGGACTTTTTTATAGAATAATAGCGGATCCGGTAGGCAAACGGTCATCTATAGATGAAATGCTCATTATTTAATCGGTTTTTTGGGCACACATCAAAGATATGCGTTTGCGCTCAATTTGAACGGATTTTTGTGACGTTCTTCTAGAAAAAGTTTTTATTTTATTGTACCAACTCTTTTTTAACACGAATGGATTGAGCACGAACGCACATGCGTAGCTTCTCATCGCATACGCGCCACGGAAGTTAGTCACAAACAGCGTCGCAAAGGCACATTTTAGAGCCGTTGATACTCCCACCACCTCCCAGCTACCTGAACGGAACGTGCGCTCGTCGGTGATTGGCCGTGATCGCTCGTTGCCTTTGTCACTTTCCTGCTTTAAAGTACAGTCGAGTACACGCTATTGTCAAGTCGTTATTGTACTTTTAGTTTTGTTGAGTTGCGAGTTTGTAGCTTTTCAACAGACTGTACAAGCGCAAGCCCGCATTCGCATCTAACTTCCGAACCTTTCAGATTCGTGGCGCGTTTTGTACGTAGTTTTTGACTATATACAGGGTGAAAAGTATAATTATGTCATGCTCTAGAGGGTGGATAGAGATCGCGGAGACAAGCATTTTTAGTATAAGAACCCATGCATCAAATCACATCGAACACCTGCTTTAAATGTACTGTACTCTCCAACAAGATCTGTACTGTACCAACCGTTTTTCGCCGTATCGTTCTTTTCAAAGTTGTAATTGTTTAGTTTTGTAGCCTGCCAGTGTACTCTAATGTTTTGTTAACATTTATTACAGTAAACTGTACAGGCCAAACGTTTCAGAGCCCGTTTTCCATCACCTTTGTCTTCCCGACACCCGGCGCACTAACTCCGTAACGGTGCATTTCCGGACATGGGTTCTTATACTAAAAATGCTTGTCTCCGCGATCTCTATCCACCCTCTAGAGCATGACATAATTATACT
Source organism: Xanthostigma xanthostigma (assembly GCA_963575645.1). Taxonomy (NCBI): domain Eukaryota; kingdom Metazoa; phylum Arthropoda; class Insecta; order Raphidioptera; family Raphidiidae; genus Xanthostigma; species Xanthostigma xanthostigma. The sequence continues at coordinate 1,151,493 of OY754469.1, read as the reverse complement.
TTTCACCCTGTATAAAGATCCGGTCACAAGAATAGAATAGCGCTTCGCAGTTAACTAAAACTTGTCTCCTGAACAGACAATACACTAAACTGTATAATATGATTGCGTGTAAATGTGCGACCAAAATAACAGAACTCCATTTCCTCTGCTGATAATACACAGATGGAAAGCACAACGACTAGTCAACGTGACGACCTCGCAGATATCACCTTCCCCCTCCCGTCCCTCCATTCCTTTTTCTCTTTCTTTCTCGTAGCTTGTATATTACAGGTGATAATCTTATCTGATCGAGAACACCTGTGTTTTCCTCTGATGTGTATGTATTTCCCAGGAAAAATAGAAGAATGTTACCTACACAATTTCGTGTCTAGAGAAAAAGTCTTCAATTTAAATACAAAGAATGCATGTACCGTGCAACTTTTTCTTTTTTCTTAGAACACGAGTAAGTATCTTGAATCAATCTATATACTGACATTTTGAATTGTTTGTATGTATGTTTAAACGGATTTAACTATCTGACGAATTTTGAAATGTTTCCAGAAATATTACAGGCTATTCAAATCTTTGATTAAAGTCTGATTAGAACTCTTCAATAAATAAAATTATCGACCAATTTTTCAGACAATATATTAACAAATAATATAATTAATACATTAACGTTTCGATCCGGATTTGGATCTTCCTCAGAACTGATCTAAAAAATATAAACAATAATTAATATTTAATTCTAATTCGCTTTATATAAAATTCTTTCAAAATTATTAAGTAGTATCAAAATATTGAAAAAATAATAACAAACATTTTTTTTTTTATTTTTTTGGTTTGTTATTATTTTTTCATAATTTTGATACTACTTACTTAATAATTTTGAAAGAATTTTATATAAAGCGAATTAGAATTAAATATTAATTATTTTTTATATTTTTTAGATCAGTTCTGAAGAACATCCAAATCCGGATAGAAACGTTTATGTATTAATTATATTTTTTGTTAATATATTGTCTTAAAAATTGGTCGATAATTTTATTTATTCAACACGCGTGAGTAATATGTAATTTCGGGGCCCTGCTAAATTCGGGAGAAATAATAGATTATTTCATGTTGACGCGTAGAGTGCTAATAATGAGCCGTACAGTAAGATAATGAATTTTCTGGACCAATAGAAACGCAGTAGCAAGCCCGAGCGTGCAATAATGAAAAAAAACTGCACGCAGCTTCTGGACCAATAGGAACGTGGTAGGCGGTATTGTATATATGAAAACAGCATCGCAATTCAGCTAAAGTCATGGCTATCTTGTGTGCATCGAGGGCGCTGGGTACGTCAATCAATGAAGTGATTTATTATTTTTCCCTCTTTTATCAGGGCCCCGATTACATATTACTCGTGCTAGTTGAATAAAATATTATGTGCGACCATTGATCGAAGGAGAATATTCCACTCGCGTGCGTTTTAAGCTCATGGAATCTTCTCCTTCTCTCACTAGTCGCACAATATATATATTATTATTACAGGCTATGTTGAATTTCACTATCGTAAAGTTAATTGATTGATTTAATTTATTTTCTGACGTATACTTCTATAATATTCCCTATTCCCCCTATTCCCTATTCTCCCGATACATATAAACCATGGAACATCCATCATTCGACTTCTGACTTTACACGACATGCAATGTATCAATGGTCTGAGATTTTTTTTACTTAGTACTGAAATAAAATAGTCGGAGTGATCTCATTATACTATCATAACCGGGGCTTGTTATTCCTGGACAAAGCCGGATAAATACGGCTTCATTCAACAAAAAAAGTCGCGACAGCATTTAATAGACGAACTAATCCGGGCGAAGCCGAAGCTAAAACGTTGAAACGAAGCTTTCTTCTTACTCACTCATAAACACACAACCGAACCTGTAGAAACTAGAATTTTTCTCACTCTTGTGATGTATAAGAACTCAGGCAGATGAGATTTTTGGCGGGGAGGACACCGGGGCTCAGATATCCATTGAAATTTTTCAACGCCTTAATAAATACTGTTTGTTGTGGTGAAAATATTTATTTGCAACAATAGAGTACTTCTCTTCTAATAATGCTAAATGAAATAAAAGTTATAACGAAACAAAACGAACTTCTAAAACAACAATAACAATAATACAAAGTACACAGAATGCAACTATTTACAAGATATGTTTATATAACGATCTAGATATTTATAAATGAAATTAGTGGTATATCAGCCACGCTGGTACATATTATATCGCTGGTAGCAGCTGACTCGCTCGCTTGCAATTCAATGTTCTCCTGTCGTTTCTCGAACGTTCGAAACTCTTCGATGGTGCATACCGGTGGCGTAACCATTGAGTCCGCGTAACCATACTTTAAACGGATACATCTAAACCAGAAAAGACATAGAAGTTTGCTTCTCTATAGTCTATAGTAATAAAGCACTTTGACCCAATGTCACGTGCATATTGCGAGCATCCAACCCTCAGCCCTAAACCCGTTTGTTTCCTGCCTACACACATGTTATGTTGTTCCGGAAGGGGATATTTTAAAGCGACGCGACGCCATGTTGGTGATATAGGATGTGTTAACATGTTATTTGATGTAATGCCCGTTCAAACACAGTTGTTGTTAACTGATCGCTAAATGTTTTCACTCCATAAGAGGTTAAATTATTGTTGCGTTATTCTCATTTAGCTTGCGATTATTCACTGCAGGCGGCGATTAATTATTGTGCGCTCTTATCACAGCCGCATTTTATCTCAAGGCTATTATTGTCTTCAGTTAAATGGACAGTTAAACTTCGTGTTTTGTGCAATCGTTGTTATTTTTAAATTTGATCGATAAAATATTTTTTTGCGCGTTCCGCCTATAAAATAGTCACTTCACATGCAATTAATATTCACTGAAACAAATATCTGGTTTTCTAGAATTTCTGCAGCGTTCTCTCTCTCTCAACTGAGGACACTTTCACTTATGGCAAGCATACGAACTAGCGAACTCTTCTAGCCGTGAAAGTGTATGCAATTCAGACAGAGAACAGTTCCTTATCTCTATGTTAATTAATGATACACAACAATGCTGATTTGAGTAAACAAATATCTGGTTTTATGGAATTTCTGCAGCGTTCTCTCTCTCAACTGAAGAAACTTTCACTTATGGCAAGCATACGAACTAGCGAACTCTTCTAGCCGTGAAAGTGTATGCAATTCAGACAGAGAACAGTTCCTTATCTCTATGGTAACCAATGATACAAAACAATGCTGATTTGAGTTAACAAATATCTGGTTTTATGGAATTTCTGCAGCGTTCTCTCTCTCAACTGAAGAAACTTTCACTTATGGCAAGCATACGAACTAGCGAACTCTAGCCGTGAAAGTGTATGCAATTCAGACAGAGAACAGTTCCTTATCTCTATGGTAACCAATGATACAAAACAATGCTGATTTGAGTTAACAAATATCTGGTTTTATGGAATTTCTGCAGCGTTCTCTCTCTCTCAACTGAGGACACTTTCACTTATGGCAAGCATACGAACTAACGTACTCTATTTACTTATATCTCTATGGTACATACACAGTACAAATACGACACACGGCTAATGGCAATAGTGACTAGTGTTACAGTGTTTATTGTATAGTTTGTTGTCGACAATGTTTGAGAAAAGTTAATAATTAAAACAGCATAAACATGGATGTGATCAGTGCCGGATTAAGACTCCTTGATTCCCTAAGCATTTCTTGTTTATGGGCCCCTATCTCTAATATGTCAAATCAAATTGATAGAAAAAAGTTAAAAAGCATAGCTTTTTAGGGAAAAATTGAATTTTACAATCAATGCTCTCATTAAAAATTTGGCTGTCTATAAAATCAGGCCTTGTGCATTTTTTTACAATTAATAGAAAAAAGTTTCATAACCTTAAAATTAAAAAAACTGAACCCTTAAGAAATAATATTTTTTTTCGTTTTCATTTTCAAAAATAAATTATTATTTATTTTTAAGTTTTTATACTTCTAAAGACATATTAGTAGATCAAATTTTTGAGCACATGACAAAAAGAAAAAAAAATACGTGTGGCACTCGGGGACTGCCGCGGTAAAGCTATTGCATATTCTTTTTAGGTCTTTAAGTTTTTCTTCTCTATAAAACGAAAATAGCTAGGTATAAATAATAAGGTATAAATAGTGTAATTACACACCAAAACAATTATTCATTCAAAAAATTTGAACAAAAAGAACGATATTAATTTCGCGCGATGTACATTTATATAGATATAATATCATATATACTTTCTCTGCACATAGCCTAAATAATTTAGGTTATTTTTATAGCAGTATTATATATAAATTCATTTATACACAAATAAAGATAGAATCAGTTATGAGCAGTTATGCAGTTATGAGCACACAAACACCGTGCCGAAGTCTGCCGAACTGAAACGACGTTAGACGATGTACGGCTGTCAACGCCGCACCGCTGTGCCGGTCGGAGTGGGGGAGCAAATAATATCTTCATGTTTGCACCGTACCACAGTTCACGAAATTCTGATGGTTTCGAGTTTAAGGGGGAAAATGTATTTTCAGTTTAATAATTTTCTGAGCGATTTTATTAAACTCGAAATTACCCTTAAAAGTTTATTAAAACTATAATATTTTTTGTGTGGTTTCGAAAGCAATCGACAATTCGCGGTAACTTTTTTTATGAGCAAACGAATTAATTTCCACAAAGAAACTGCAAAAGTGTGAAAGTTTAGTAATATAATTTCACATTGTAAAACAAAAACTTTAAGAGAAAATTATTAAAGTAATGTAAAGAAAACAGTTTTGTTATCTTTAGATTCTGTTACTTTAAAAGCAGCATCGTTTTTCAATAAGTTTTTTTTTGTAGAATATTTGTTAACGCAAAGTTTTAACATTTAAGAGGAATTCGCAGTTGTGGTGTAACTAAACACGTTCTACATAATATAGTATTAATGTTGTAGCTTCAAGAATGAAAACAATAATAACTTTTACGTTTGTTAGATAAAAACTATTATGCAAAACATTTTTTCTGCCAAAGCCCAAAAGTGTCGAAAATTTACCATTAGGTTTTTCTGCAATAGAAATTTTCAGATGTTAGGTGCTTCAAATGTGAAATTTAATTACTAAGTGAGCGACTGATTGCGTGACGAGAAAATAATAGTTGTGTGACTAAATTACTAAGTGAGCGACTAAATTATTAATTGAGCGACTGAATAGAACTGCGTTTGCTAAAAAATATATATTTAATTGACTGTTAATTAAATATACATTTTTTAGAAAACGCAGTTCTATTCAAACAATTAACTATTTAATTCGCATACCCCATTATCGTTCACCCCGGAATTACAATTCGCATACCCGTTTATCGTTCACCCCGGAATTATTTAAAAAAAATGTGATTTTTAAGTTGTAGTCTCAAAGTGAAAAAAAAAATAAAAAGTAAAAACAAAAGATATCTGCTTCAAAATTACCAAAGGCATTCTAGTCGCTCACTTAGTAATTTAGTCACCCAACTATTATTTTAATATCTCAAGTTATTAAAACAGTATCTCATCATCAGTCACCAAATTTTTTTTTTATTCGACCGTTTTATAATTCCCCCTTTTTATACACTGACGAGTTCGAACAGTAAAATAAGCACCTCAGATTGTTGTAAATAACGAACTGTTATGAAATCACCTTAACGAAAAAAATACGTGACTTTAACGTTCACATAAGAAAAACACTTCTGAATATTATAAATCTTCACATTGACAGCCAGAAGTCAAATGTGAGACGGCGACAAAAATACAACACAAACTTTTCAATTTACTAATTACGCTTCGATGCTGCACGAGAAGAAAAAACTTTCGACAGATATTTTAATATTCTGAAAAGCTTACTTCCATGCATGCATCAGTGTGTGTGTGTGTGTGTGTGTGTGGAAGTTAAGCAGAGGTGCATTTAGAAAACCTGTTTACATCCTGACTTGAAATCGGCTAGTTAGACCTCTAAAGGATCGCTGTCCATAAACGATAGGTTTCGACATATTATATTTGACATTTATTCCACGTTAGCTTATTAAATTGTATAAGCTTTGTTAGAAAATGGTTCAACATTGCTCAACGTTAATTCCTCTATTTTTAAAGTGAAACTTTTATTCTATCGCCCCGAATTTTTCTGGCCGTCTGTTGCATGTCGCATTACAGGCGGCCGCGGAGTGGAGGTAAAGTGAAAGGCGTTCGGTAGAGCAGCCAAGGCCAATATGGCGGCGCCAATGGTTAGCATTAGCTGACCGTGTAGTATGTATAACACATAGTCAGTCTGTCATGCGGGCAAGTGCTGTACAGTGTTTACATGTTTTTATTCGTGTATTCATGTGAATATTATTGTTTATAATTAATCGTGATGGATAAGTGTCTACAATCCAACGCCTACAATCCAATAAAAGTTTCACTTGCGTCGTGGTTTCTTAAAACCACACAACTGTTTTTTTCTTTTCTTTTATATTTTACTCATTTTTTTTTTATTAAACCAGGTCCTATCAAAATAAACAAAAAAAATCCAGCCAATTGGGCGACGAGACCATTCCAACTTTAAAAATGTTGACATTTGATTATAATAAAAAAAATAAAATTTCTGATATCGCGTGAGGTGACGCGGGTAATGGCTAGTATTCAATATGATATTTGCTATTCGTTGCCATGGTTACCTACTTAATATATTCCACGTCATGTAAAAATTCATCAAAGCATGCCGAACTAGTTTATTTCTGACAGATCCATAAAACAAAATATTTTCAAAATATTTCCGAAACTATAAAGTTTAGAAAAAAAAATTTTAATAAAACTTTCTTGAAAAAATAAATAGAATAATAAGCCGTTATGAAAAGTATACCATTATTATATAAAAAACACCGTTATAGCAAATATCTCTTCGGCGCATGCGCCGATTTTCCCCAAAAACAATAGGGCTCTTCATATTATGTGCATACCAAACATCCTCCCAAAATTTGATTTCAATCCGCTCATCCGTTTGACGTGTATCGTGTTCACAGACAAACAGACGCACAGAGATTTTCCAAAAATATGTTTTTTGGATTCGGGGGACCTCAAAACGGAAAGATATTGTTAAATTTTCGAAACGTGATTTTTGACCTAAACTAGTACCATTCCCCACTTGTGGGTTGGAATGGTAAAATAAGTTTTTTGGATTCGGGGGACCTCAAAACGGAAAGATACTGTAAAATTTTGAAAACTTAAACTAGTACCATTCCCCATTTGTGGGTTGGAATGGTAAAACTTATTGTAACTGTTAGACATAATATTATGATCTAAATTATATGTTCATAGGCCCTGAAGATGAAAATAAATTTTTCGAAACGTTGGCCACTAGCGAAACATTGGTAAAGCTTATTTATTTATGATCCTCAACCAAAACCTTCCTTCATCGTAATAAAAAGAACTGTTAACAATCATTTGATTATTTTTATTGTAAAATATTGTTTCTTCGAACCTAAGACAATCCTGGCGCGGAAAGCAAAGACTGTGGACTATAATTTAAGTGATGCTGGTTTGAAAGGAACTCGCAAACTGCACTCTTCAATGCGCAATGCATTTGGCAAATGCCATCGGAATGCAAATGTCGCGCGTCGCTAAAGCTTTGCTGACTGATCCCGTTTTTTTGTACTTCGTTCATGCAGGGACAGTTCAACTACGTGTAAATCAAAAATCAATTCAATGTTTTGGAAGTGTACCAAAAAATATGTCCTCTGCGATATTATCACGAAAAAGTTAGTTCATTTAAATTCATTTTTGTGCGATATTTTGTACGTTATGAATGGTGTCTCCAATAATTGGATCATTGAAATAAGGAACTTAAGTTTGGTTGCTTTCAAAAGGAAAGTAAGAAATTTTCTCCTCTACAAATGAAGGGTACACGGGAAGAAGGCGGTTTGTCAAAAAATGTAAATTGTGCAGGAGAGCATTTTGAAGTGTTTAAGATCGTACCATTTACTTGCTGATGCATTTCTTTCAACGCTTATAACTTTTGACCTAGCGTATTCTTGTCTAAAATGAATACACCAACAGAAAGGTACGACTTTTGGCTACAAGATGGCATAAAAAAATTAATTTCGAATTTTTACTGACAAATCGTCTTCTTCCCGTGTAGGTACCCTTTAAATGTTTTTATTCTTACAAAGATTTTATGAATGATGAGTTTGTGGCGTAGATTTTATTGTAATTTTATATGACGATTTCCTGTATACCTGTCGTACGTATGAAATAAAATAACATTATTATTATTATTGTGAAAGAAAACTCTAATAATTTATAGAGATGATGATCCTGTTCAATTGTTAGAAGATTAAGAAGGAAGAATCCTGGTGGCATAGGATCGATGAAAAAAGCAAATACTGAAGATTTTTATTGCATTTTTATTATCTTATTTTATTTTATTTTTTTTTTTTTTTTTTTTTTTTTTTTAAATCGTTTCGGCACACTTTATGCCATCTTCGGAGAATCTAAAAGATTTAATATATAAAAAAGTTTCAAGTTATTGTTGTTACATTTGTTATTGTTAATGTTATAGATCTTAAAGTTGTTATTGTTAAATTATTGTTGTTAAAAATTTAAGTTAAAATTTGGAAGTAAAATAAATAAACTTACCAATGCTGTCCATTTTTCCAGTATTATTGTTATGTATAAAGTAAATTAAAATAAAAATTGTCATCAAAGGTATTAAATTACTATTTATCTTAAAATAAAAATGCAATAAAAATCTTCAGTATTTGCTTTTTTCATCGATCCTATGCCACCAGGATTCTTCCTTCTTAATCTTCTAATTATTATTATTATTATTACTATTTAATTCCAAAACTGGTTTTGATATTTGGATTCAGGAACTAGTTCTGATTTCGACAGAGGTTTACAAAAATACTGCGTGTAGAAGAAGCATGTTTTATTTTTTTATTGAAAGTTAGAGTCGAAAATTTGAAAATAAACAAATCAGCCAACATTGTCGACTAATAATAGTGCGAGATCCGGTATTAGAAATATATACCTTCATCTGTTATTTGACGATGACAAAAATTATATGTTAGATAATATATACATTGATAAATTACGCATGGGTTGCCTAGCTAAATCGCGTACCGATGCTGTTAAATTAAATAAATTCTAATTAACTTTTTTGGATCAACTTCCCCGATTTGTTAATCATAAAAATCGAGCCTAAGGTGAGAGAATATATACAAAAATATTTAGAAGCGCTTGCCTATAAGTTGTAGGTACCTTACTCTGTAACAAATTTTAGCAAAAAATTGTGTTATTTCAGTGAAATAATATTTAGGTAGGCTGAGATAAAAAGTAAAATACTTTCATTTTTAATTCAGTTATTACGTATATAAAAATATTTTTATGACAAAACTGAAGAAAAATAAGAGATTTCTTTAAAAAAGATGGATATTAAAAGGAATAGCACAATCAGAAAGATTACTAAAATCTTAATGAGTTTTTAATGGAAAATATTGTTCCTTTTTTGTGATTTTAAATCCCGTTTAGAAAGAATTCGAACATTTCAGATTTTTGTTAGCATTAATAAACAAATAATTAAATAACAAATAAAAGTAAAAACGCCCGTTAAAAATGGTCAATTCAACTAAAAACATATCAGTTTTATATAAAACTAGCTGTAACCCGGGGCTCTCAACGAAACACGGCAGCCCCAATACTACAGTCTTGCGGTAATTTTTTGTATACCCGCACTTCCACCATAAAATTACTGTACTCCCACCATGTACTCAAATTTAGCGTTTATTTGAGGACTTTATTTTTTATTAAAGACAGAGTTTTTAGAATTGGTTCAGTAGTTCCAGAGACTACAAACAAACGAATTTTATATCTTCATATTCGGAAATCGTGTTACATATAAAATCAAATAAAAATTCTCTCAATGCTCAATTAGATATAATATTATTTTGAAATAATATTTTGTTTTTAATAATTTTTTCTTTCTTTTTAGGTTTCACAATTATTTCCATGCCTACTTAATAAAAAATTGTTTGTTATTATTTTTTCAATATTTTGATACTAATTAATTATTTTGAAAGAATTTTATATAAAGCGAATTAGAAATTAAATATTAATTATTTTTTATATTTTTTAGATCCGTTCTGAAGAAGATCCAAATCCGGATCGAAACGTTAATGTATTAATTATATTTTTTGTTAATATATTGTCTGAAAAATTGGTCGATAATTTTATTTATTATAGACAACAAATATTTCGTACGATTTTTCATAAATTTGAAAGATGACAAGCTTGCATCTGTCTATCTTGTAGATTGTATACGACGATCATATTTGTTTCCGCATGTAAGTAATAATTCCTCTGCTTATAAGGGAAGGTCGGGGTTGTATATACATCCCTCCAATATTTTTCCCTATTATTATGATTATATACTGAAGCTTAAAATGAAAAATTCTTCCTCCTCCGTTTTCATCGCTCATCAAGGTTACTTTCTGTTGCTGTACATTTTTTATATGACTGCGGGAACAATGTGCCATGTTGACTGTATTAAAGGAACGCATTTTCCCGGAAAATACGTACAGTTATATAAGAACGCCTGATGAAAATACTTTTGAAATAAGATAGAGCAAAACAAATCACTAATGTTTTGTTCGCGTTATTAAAATTTCAAATCGACGTGCGTTTAAAGAAGATAGTAACGTCATTTCTGTGCAGAAACAAGTTTCAGGTCGGACGGGTCTATGTTTTGTAACAAGGGTTGGTCCTATGATTATGATCATTCAGTTGTTCGTCGCTATAGTTGAGATGAACCATTGACCGCCTATGATTTCCACTCGGAAATTACAAATCACGCCGTTACTGATCGCTTCTCCCACTCTTCTCACTACGCAGATCACCTTCTTCTCTTTAAAGTCTAAACGATACTACTTAGCTTACATTGAGGAAGTACAGTAGAGCTTATTTTATCAAATCTTAATTTATATTTATTATTTCAATCTATACTTTGTGCCGATGTCCTCTATATGAACTCTTTGTGCACCAGAGCTAGGGTTGCCATCTGTAATGTCAATAAGCTCAAAAAACCTGGATTTTTGAGTTCAAAACCCGGATATAATGTCCAAGGAAAATCCTTTTTTTACTGGTGAAATTAAATAATAACTTAATAATACGGAAATAGTATAGAGGAATTTTTTTGCCATATTTGGTGCAACTTAACGTACAAAATTAAAGAAATATATGGAATTTTACAAGCTTTCATTTAATTATATCTCTATTCTCTTTGGTAATTAAATTAAAGAGCCGTATAAAAACTAGAAAAAGCAAACAATACCCAAAAATAAATCTTTTCGAATTAAAGAAACAAAATTCTACTATCGTCTCTTGATATGAAAAGATTTATCTAGTCAAATTAAAACCCGGACTGTAAACAAAACGCCGCCCGGGCGCTCCCCGGACGGCCTTAAAAAGAGGACAAATCCGGGAAAATCCAGACGGATGGCAAACCAGAGCTGATAAATAGTCATATCTAGATTAATTTCGCTAGAAATGAATTCAAATTGTAGCTTTCTGAAAAGGGGAGATTCTGTTCTATATAAAATGAAACTATTTTCAGATAGAATCGAGTTGATAACAAATCATGAAAAGTCGTTTTCATTAGATGCGTGCGTACGTCCGAGCTATACAGGTCGTAGCTCTTAACGAACGCCTTGGTTAATTTTTTACCGCTTTGTTTATTATCAAATTAGAACTCTATTAAAATTCATTGAAACGCGTTTAGTAGTTTTGTTATAAATAATTTTATTATTTTTCTAAATTTATTTTTAAGGCGAGAATGTTTATACGATAGCAGATTCAAACAGAGACGAGAGAAAGAGAGAGAGAGAGAGAGAGATTGTAAATTATAGACGCTCAACAGCTGAGGTCATCAGCGTCTCAAACAGAGACGAAGTTGTATGACGGAAGGGCGGAACTTCCCTAATATCCTACTGCAGTCAACGTATTATTTATTTCGTAACTTCATTCAACATTCGGTATTGCATAACAGTCTCTTATGCTTTGCTGATTTTCTGATATAAGCAGCTTATAGTCATTTGACCTTTTTGTATATTGTATTTTTTTATTCTTATATCTATCCCTTGTACATAAATGTGAATTTTCCGAGAAGAATTTCGCCGATTATCAGGGCTAAGAAGTCTGGTTTATTCTTTTTTTTTGAGGTTACTAAAATAATTGTTTCGTCGGAACGAATATTGTCTCATCAATTATTTACGCCATATTCTGTTATTAACTATGCCTGTTTAGTTTAATACAGGGGTCGGCAACCTTTTGAGACGGAAGAGCCAAAATTTCCCAGTTTTTAAAGAGCCACTTAACATTTTCGTTTCATTATTATAGTATTCGCTTATAAATAAAATAAATACCCGTTGATGACATTTTTTATTTTAATTTATTTTATACATAACAACAGTACTGAGAAAACAGACAGCATTGGTAAGTTTATTTATTTTACTTCCAATTTTTAACTTTAATTTTAACAATAACAACTTTAAGAACGATAACTTTAACAATAACAACTGTAACAACAATAATTTAAAACTTTTTATACGCTTTATATTAGTTTGGGTTGTAACTAAGTATGTATGTCCGTAACGGAATCTTTGAGCATAATTTTCACCAATTTCCCGAAGTCTGATTAATTTGAAACTTTGCATACGTATCAAGGACCGATGACAATGCAATAATTTGATAACAGTTTCCCATTATCCTTATTAGGACCCCCAGGATTAATAAATTCTTTTATAGATCCTCAAACTAAAAAGTGAAAAATAAAATATAGTTTAAAAAAAACTAAAAAACACGCTTTATATCGGACTAAAAAGTAAAAAATAATTGTTTTAAAATAAGCTTAAAAAGCGTGGGGCGCTTTGTTCCACATTTTCGTACATCGAGCGCCCAACGCTTTTTAAGCTTATTTTAAAACAATTATTTTTTACTTTTTAGTCCGATATAAAGCGTGTTTTTTAGTTTTTTTTAAACTATATTTTATTTTTATATATAAATCTTCTAAATTCTCCGAAGATGGCATAAAGTTTGCCGAAACGTCAGACAATAAAATGCAATAGAAAAACCTTCAGTATTTGCTTAGTTCATCGATCCTATGCCACCAGGATTCATCCTTTAATCTTCCAAAATCTTCTTTTGTTTTCTTTTAACAAATAATCCGAATTTTGGGAGTTAAAAAAAAATTCTCACTTTTTGACCTGAATTTTTCCATGATTTGATAGCTTACTAATTGGCCAACCTTCCTAAAGCTAAAAACCACGAAATTTACTGTTAGATTTTATGTTGTGTGTTAAAACCTACAATAAATTTTAAAAAAATATAATAAAAATTCTTCACAGAAGTTTAAATATCACAAAAAAATAACGCATTTCCGACCCCCAAGTGATAAGTGTAAATCATTCCAAATTAATTACAGTTTCTCCTCCCGAGAGGAATACGAGCAATTACCGGTCACCCAATATATGAGTGAATGTGCAAAATGACTATGTCTATGATACAAGTATTAAAAATTAATAAACTGCACAGACGTCGCATTTTACGCTATCTTTTAATTGCACTTTGCCTTAATATTTATAGACTTCGGCTAGAACATTGTACTATAAACTGGACAAGTAGAATAGAATAATTCTCAAGCTTATTATAATCGATATATATTCAGTTTTATAAATATATCGTCGGCATTTAGCACAGAAAAGAATCTCTAACGAGATTCTTCGATATATATCACGTACACACCAAGGGCGAAGATAAGGGGGGGTACCTGCCCTCGGAATTATAACAATAAAAAAATAAAACTGATAATAATACGAATATACCTGGCTAAAAATAATTTTTGGAAATACTTCTTGATTGTGCGGTTCCGAAAATAAATAGCGTAAAAGATATACGTTTCAAGGACTTATAAATCCACAGCCTTGTGTACCTACACGTATAGATAGATACTAATGATGTAATGAATGTCAATTTTTAGAGATTCTCGAATACAAATATTCAGTTTTCAAATCTGATCATTTGTCCAAGGTTAAAGTAGCACGCACACATTTGGAGTGACTCTGTGTACTAGGCTGATTATTAATACTAAGTCTAAAGATTTATTACCTAATTAATTAAAGTAAAATCTGATAAAAGATAAAATTGCATGAACATCCTAGCGAAAAAACTTTCGTTATTTAAAAAAAATTGGTTGTCTGTAAAGTCGGTTTACGGACGATAGTTTTACGTGATAACGTATTCCGTAACACATAACCTAAACCTCCCAAAATTTGGTTTCAATCCGCTTATCCTTGGTGTCGGAATGATAAGAAATGTCAAAAGTGACGTTTGCAACTGTCAAAGTATTATGTTTTAATAATAATTAGTTATTCCAATACTTAACTTAGAAGGCGTTGCATTTCACAAAATACTAATGTCAAAAAATTGAATTAAACATTAGAAATTCAGCCGTTTTCATGTTGCATTTATACAGCTATTTTTCTATATAAATTTGTATAAAAAAACTGTTTAGGCAAATTCTGTTATACGAAATCTATGTAAAATGTTCTCCTCTTTCGTTTAAGACTGGTTTCAAACCGATCTGATTTAAATTGAGCGAGAAATTAGCAAAAAGCACGCACAGGGTCAGGCGGAACGTTACGCGTTACGAACGTTACACTTTTTCGAACATGCAGCCGGTGTTTTATCAATTTATAAGATTGGTGATTCATCAATTTATAAGACGTTATCACGTCAAAAAAAACTTCCTAATAAAAATGCCAGGAAATTAATATTTTTTATTTTATTTAACATTATATGCACATTAAAAATATATTTTTTTCTGATATTAATATTCGAATGAATTTTGTGACTGCGAATGTCAAAAAATATTTGTGAATATTTGTTACATCACTAATAGATACTGTAAGTATAGTAGTAAAACAGAAAGAAAAACTTCTCTAATCAACGCTTGTGATAGAATGAGGAGAATGAATGCGATGGTAAATGGGAGACGAATGGCTATAGGGAAGAAAGGGGAGAAGAAAGGTGAAAGTTCTGCATTAACGTTGGGGCGGACTTTTCACGGCAGACAGGTTGCGGACACCAGTGGTAATCGAACTGTTATAGGACGATCGATTTAACATTATTAAAAATGTAAGAAATCATCAATTATATCGGTTTCTACTTCCAAAATCACGAAGCCGATTTATAATTTTAATTTTTTTACATGCCAAAAAAAGATGGTTTGACGTATGACGTCAGTTTTGTAGTAAACACACATATATCTATATAAAAACACGACGCGCACACGTGAGTAAACCCAAAACGAGCATTGTGTAAACGATTCCGAGCCTTGTTTGCACTTTTTTGTATACTACAAGAATGACGTCACAGTAAGTAACCATGACGACTCGTGTTTTCGTGCCAACTTGCATACATTTGAAATTTTAAGGGTTATTTTATCGCATAAAACGATTAAATTTAAGCGGAAGACAATATCAAATATCCTATTGTATAAAAAAAACGCGTTCTTCACAACACGACATGAGATTTGAAATTAACATTTTAAAGTTTTTACTTTATACAGGGTGAGGCACATAAAGTGTTACACAGCAATAGCACTGAAACTATTGATCATATCCAAAAATGTTTCAGACAAAAGTTTTAGTATTCGAGAAGGCCGTCATACTTGACCACCCTATTTTTTTATCGGTGGAGGCGCTGAAGCTACGTCAAGGTCAACTTCACTTTTTTTACGAAACCATGTATTTTTTTTTGATGACATTATTAGTGATTTTAAGACGAATTCAGCAACCTACAACACAAGGTCATTCTAATCACGCAAAATCGTAGTCGAAAAATCTAAACATATCGGAATATTCATTTTTAAAGGATCCACTAACCTTTGCTTGGGTCTACCTACGGAAGATGCTCGAAATGATGACATTTGTGGTGTAATTTCGGTACATACGTGACTATTTTGAATATTCTGAATATTGAACAGAATATTCTAATTAATAAAAATTTTGAATTTTTTTTAAATAAATAAAAATAAAATAATTTGAATGACCTTGTGTTGTAGGTTGCTGAATTCGTCTTAAAATCGCTAATAATGTCATCGAAAAAAAATACATGGTTTCGTTTAAAAAAGTGAAGTTGACCTTGACGTAGCTTCAGCGCCTCCACCGATAAAAAAATAGGGTGGTCCGGTATGACGACCTTCTCAAACACTAAAACTTTTGTCTGAAACATTTTTGGATATGATCAATAGTTTGAGTGCTATTGCTCTGTAACACTTTATGTGCCTCAGCCTGTATATTCATGTTGAAAATATTGAGAAATTGGATTGTTCAACAATTTTTTTGAACTTTATTTTTCTCTCTATGTATATACATTTTTACCTGATTATAAATCATTTACACTTATGAAAGCATTACCATCGAAATTTGAATAAGGAGTCGATAGGTCCGAGTCGATCCATTTCGTGTATTATTTTACGGGTCGTGTTGAACTCGGACCCATCGACTCCTTATTCAATCTTCGATGGTAATGCTTTCATAAGTGTAAATGAACAGTCACTTTAAGTTTGATATTCGCTGTATAAAGTTATAGAACAGCAGTAAAACTGATCATTATCAACATTTTAGAAGCACTAGCCGGGGTTCGAACTCATCGGCCGCCCTATCAAGCGACTTTATGTATAGTTTCATTAGAACGCCGTATAAGAGACGCCGCTACCCACCTCACTTGGATTGGCTTGGCCGGTATACGCTGTTCCTTCGAAGACATGTTCTCTCTATAGATCCAGTCAGCTAGGGAAATAGCACCATAAATCTGATCACGGCGTTGGAAATGTGCGTTTATATAACATTGTAGTTACCTATCAACTACTGTTGGCACATACTTTGATCTTAAGGATGAGAATTTTTGCTAAATCTTAAAATACGAGTGTGCTTTAGACAGCGTTGCCAGTTTTTTTTTTTTCGCCAAGTCGGGATTTTGGAACTCTTTGAGTGAAAACAGCGGGATTCTTTCGTCGAAAGCGGGACATAGTAAAAAAACGTATATAATTAGAAGTTTTCAAATACCTATTTATCTTTTTATTTGAATTAAAATTACGTTTACGTGACAATAGATAGCAAAAATAGCCATAGAAAATGTATTTTAATAAAAATATAATATTTTAAATCAGATTTACCCTATCGTTAAATAGTTGAGTCTTATTCGTCTTCAGAATAATAAAAAAAACAGAAATCAAAATCTCAAAAGTTTTATTCATTAGAAAAATATGGCGTTTCAAACAATAGTCTGTGGAGTGAGTGTTACAAATTGCAACTTACAATAAGAGAATAATTATTTAATAGAATTACTTATTCATGATATTTCTGTGAAGATTTAACTTCTTTTAAAGTTATCCCCGAGTTATCCCCGAAAAGCGGGACAGAGCCTGTCCCGCGCGGGACATTTAATTTTGATTTAAAAATCGGGACGTCCCGCCAAAATCGGGACGTCTGGCAACGCTGGCTTTAGACCACACGACTGAAGTAAAACTTCTTCCTGCCATAATTTGCTATTATTTACCCGAAAATTCACAAAATACTTTAAAACGATTTTACCATTTTATTCACTTTAAACGTAGAATATTTACTGTATTGAACAAAATATTAATTTATAAAATTGTTCAAGAACGAAATAAACAGTCTAATGTAAGAAGAAAGAAATATAAACACAAAGATAATGAAAACAAAAGTAATACATTGAAATTACTTAGCTCTCGTTGGATTTTAAGCGTAAATCTTTATAAAATATTATTTAAAGTAGGTTTACAAAACTTTTTTCTGTCACCCGATAGCGCCACTGGCAAGTAAAGTATGCGTCATTCTATTGTTAGTACTGCAGCTTATATTTTCGGCCACCTGATGGCGTCACAAGCCAGTGAAGTATTTGTCATCCTCTTTCTATCTTCACTAACTTATATCTCCCTCTCAACTTCCGTTCGCCTCGCCCGATCACACTTCCGTAAATCTCTCGTCTGACGTTCACCAGCTTACTTCCCAAAGTCAAGCGTGCGTAATGAATTTTTACTTCAAAAATGTTATGAAATCAAAAAGGCTATAGATTATAAATAGATAGTACTTTCTCAGGGTGGAATAATTGCTTATGAGGCAAATTTCTCTCCCTAAAATCGTTTCCAAGGGCAAGTAATACCCAGGGCTGACAACTTGAAAACAAAAAATAATTTCATCCGTCATTGTAACGCCCACTGTATTCGGACTCTCTCTTTCAAATTGTTATATGAAAATTAAATATTTAACATATTTAATTTGTAACTATTAAATTTAAAACCAGTTTTGTCTTACGTTGTTTCGTTTTGAATTCTAGTTGAGTTTGTCGCCGTGGTAACGATCTTAACGTTTGTACTGACCAAACTTAATTTTTTGTCCACAATAGGTCATATGCATGATTTTTTTTATATTTTTAATAGATTATTTAGTCAACCATAATACGGAAAAAAATTGATAATCATTTAAAAATGTAATATTATCATAAGAAAAAAAATATTAAATTCCACATTCAAAAATAGACAGTTTAAACAATCGACCATGTTCGCGGGCTTATGTGACGTCATGATATACGCTGCATGTCAACCTTGATGTCAAATTGTCAATGTTCTTAATGAAGTTTAATTGTTGTTTTCTCTAAATACTGACATAATCTTACTGTGAGACGACACAGTCGTCATGAAAACTGTTGTTGATATATACTCTGACGTCACGATGCGTTTTGAAAATTCGAAAATAGCGCTTATTTTCTGCATTTCTTTTTTATTATTTGTATTTTTTTCAGTGCTTAGATTAATAAAATAATCATTACGGATATGATCAGCAACTAAAATATATTTCAAAATAAAAATTTAAACCAATTTGGAGTCTCATGCATATGACCTATTGAAGTTTATAAATAAATAAAATTATCGACCAATTTTTTCAGTCTCTGCAAGGAGTAAATTAGCAGAAAATATATTTCCTGCAATTAGTAGGTCCCCCTTTCAGACATTTTCTGGCATTTAGTAGAAGAATTTTGAAATTTGCCATTTTTTTAAAGTACCCCAGCGCTAGACCTCTACTCCACTAAGCGGATTTGTAGAGGGGGACTCAGACTACACGAAAGAGAGCATTTCTGCCACCAAGTGCCGCTTGACCATTTCTGTAGCCGTCTCCTGAACTATTATAGACACAAACAAATATTTGTTTATGTCTATTGAATCGAATGATCTGTTTTGAGCAAACAACGTTTTTTTGCCTCCAATAATTTTTGTTTGGCCCAAATAAATTATACGCTTCAATAGGCACAAACAAATATTTGTTTATATACAGATTGATACGTCCTATAGAGTGTGGGAGATCACGGATAAAACTTTACCCACCCCTGACGTTGAATAACCAGGCGCCCGTAAAGTAACAGGGTGATATGTGTAGTTGGTTTAGATTCAGACCAAAACTTTACCTAATAACATGGTTCAAGAGTTAAGACGTATACGTGCAACACTCCATCATTGGCAAATTAGATAGTTCTCTGTGCTGTGGCTGACTATATTGAAGCAGTTCATTGTTTAATAACATTATATTAATATCAATATTACTCTTCGTAAGAACGTGACTTTTCCATTTATGTAATACCATTCAGTACGAAAATGTATTGATGCAAGGATAACTGCTTCAAAATGCAAAAAAAAAAACTCCAGCCAATTAGGCGCCGTACCATTCCAACTTATAATAATTAATTACAAAAATATGGCAAACTATGCCTTGGCAGAGGATGGACATGGTCATAATACTCGAGGAAAAAAATCAATTAAAATTCCCCTAGCGACGAAAGACGTTTTTAAGTATTGCCCAGAAAATTACGCAGCCTATATACAGGGTGTTCCATTAAGAATGGGACATAGAACAACCGCAGATTCTCCAATTCAAAATAAAACGATTAAGCGAAATATGCTTAGATAAAATGTTACTCGTTTCCGAAATACGGGGTGTTGAAGTTGAAAACTGAAAAATTATTAATGTCCATAATTGTTTTAATACACCGTATAATTTTACTCAAATCGGTACACTTGTTAAATATCATAAAATGCACCTAACAATAAAAAAATTAGTTCAGTACGCTCTACCAGTGGCGTACGGCAGGAGTAAGTAATGCTTGTACCCCTTCTAAATATTACGCCGCTGTCTAAATTTAATTTTGACTATAATTTTAATTTTTTTGATATTTTCTAAGTCAATAATGTACACTTGTTAGTTTGATGTAAAGTCATTGGTTTTCAAGATATTCGCAGTTTTTTTAAGACAAAATTGTAAAAATGAATATTATTAATAATAATACAAATAAAAAGTACATGTCTATCTATCTTTAACTGAGAATATCTCGAAAACCAATGACTTTACAACAAACTAACAAGTGTACATTATTGACTTAGAAAATATCAAAAAAATTAAAATTATAGTCAAAATTAAAATTTGGACAGCGGCGTAACATTTGGAAGGGGTACAAGCATTACTTACTCCTGCCGTACGCCACTGGTAGAGCCAGTAACATTTTATCTAAGCATATTTCGCTTAATCGTTTTATTTTGAATTGGAGAATCTGCGGTTGTTCTATGTCCCATTCTTAATGGGACACCCTGTATATACAATAGACTACCTGAAAGGTGTAAAAATAATACATATTTCATTTTTAAAAGGAATGTAAAAACATTTTTATTAGAACGGTCTTTTATAGCATAGATGAATTTTTATGTTGCCAATAATTTTATTCTGTAATATTTTATATTGTGTAATTTATACGTTGTAATTTATAATGTTTAAATCTTTGATTAACGTCTGATTAGAACTCTTCAATAAACAAAATTATCGACCAATTTTTCAGACAATATATTAACAAAATATAATTAATACATTGGTCGATCATTTTATTTACTTATTATAATGTTTAATATTTTGTTGACGTGTCAAACAGATTTTGTATATCTCGACTGACAAAATATATATCTATCTATCTATTATTGGCATTTGACATACTATAAAAAAGAAAATTTCTTTTAACGTATCCCGTGACACGGGTAACGGCTAGTATTAAATATTATGATATGCATGGTTATACCACATCCATACCTATATTAATATGAGCGCTTATTTATATTATTTACGAAAATCTTAAAAACGCCGTAACTTTTAAACGGCGAGTGATACAGCGACGGGAATGGTCTGAATCGATTCAGCGCGATTTTTTCAATAAGAATCACCTCAGTTGTAAGTCGTTTGTAAACAGAATCTCATAGATTTATGAGTTTTCTTAAAAACAGAAAAAGTAAGAAGGGGGGACACTTCCTTCGAAATTGAAACATTGAAAAAAGTTCGCTCTGATTCGTTTGTTATTATGCATACTAATAGAAAAAGTCATTTTGAATCGATTCCGACAATCCGCAATCCTATATCATTTTTAGTTTTGGAGATATATACCTATAGCCAATTTTAAGTGTATAAATTTTTATACAGTTTAAACCATCATAACTTCTAAACTAATCTTGATACAAATTTGCGCTTAGTCCTAATCGATTCAGCGTACTTTTTTCTATAAGATACGTCGATATTAAGCATATCTAAGATATTTATATATTAGGTATAGAAAAGATAATTTTACATAATTGAAATTTCGATTTAATATTATTCTGCCGTAAAAAGGCAAAAGGCAGTAAGTGATCAACTTATGAATTTGAGTAAATCAAGATTTACTAAAAATGTATTGACCGTCCAGAATTTTAGATTATGGAAACCAAAACATGGGGGAAACATTTTTAAAGACAATAAAATTATTGCTGCAGCACTTACTGCTGTCGTTGGTTTCAGTATGAACTCATTTTTCAACAAATGTCACTTACTGCCCTTTGCCTTTTTAGGGCAGTATTGTTGTTATTGTCGGTATGTTTAAAAAATGCAAGTCAAAAATATTATTCATGAGATGTTAAGAAACAAAAGATAGTATAAACAAAAGCGTTAACGAAAACTGTCATTTTTCTCTAATCTTATCTAGAAAACTAATCTAGGACAATCAACAACACACTAATACCGTAAGTCTGGTTGACAAGAAACAACTTAAATATTGCATCTTCAACAACCCTCAATCTCGTGCCACGCCACTAAGGAGGTGGAATATATAAACATCTCAAATACTCACTTATGATATCTTGTGCACGTACTTGAGTAATTTTAATCTGAGATCTATTTAGAGCCGTTTAAGTTTATATAAATTGGCCCCTGAAGGTTGGTAGCAGTTTGTTACGGTGTATAGGTTGGTATTATTGCTTGCTACTCATTTCATTTCATTTGTATGTAAAGCCAGTCACAGTCTCTTCTAGTTGTATTGTAACAATACGGTTTATTTTGGTATCCGTGTATTTTCACTGGTTAAAGTATACACTGTACACTGTAAAGTTAAGTTCCATAAACAGGCTGATTCACAATATTTGATGATTTATTGTAATAATATAATTTAGTCTAGTGTTTCTTTAAGTAGATTCCGTGGAAATATTCAGGGATATCTTGCGACAAAATGACATTTGATAAAAAACGAGTGTGCTTTAGAACACACGACTGAAATAAAACTTCTTCCTGCCATACATAATAATGATACACTAATATTCTAAAATCTATCACCATATTTTGAATAGACATCCTGATTTAACGACACAATATAATCTCACTCTGTAGCACATATCTACAAAGACGAAATGTTTAAAATATAATTTTTGATTAAGAGTATTCGTCCCTGCAAACACCCCCTGCACCCTTCATCTCAAATATTTTCCCCTCGCCTAAAAACGGTTCGCGCTCTCCCGACGCTATTTTTAAAGCTAGAGGGTTCTGGTAAACGCCAAATGAAAGACAAAGAATCAGACTACAGATCCTTCAGGCGAATTTTTTGAAAAACAGTTTCGCCTACGTGTAAAATATTACGTAACTGATTATTTTTTTCAAAAGGTTGTAAGTTTTTTCAGGAATTTTTTTTTCAAAAAAGCCTGAATGATCTGTAATCTGATTCTTTGTCTTTCATTTGGCGTTTACCAGAACCCTCTAGCTTTAAAAATAGCGTCGGGAGAGCGCGAACCGTTTTTAGGCGAGGGGAAAAGATTTGAGATGAAGGGTGCAAGGGGTGTTTGCAGGGACGAATACTCTTAATTAATAGGCAAAATATGTATAGTACCTATATATTTATTAGCATAATTTATATTTAAAAGGATTTATTAACTAACCTACATTATTTCCCGTTACAAAATGCAGCAAAATTAGATAAAATGTGTTCTTGATACAAAAACAATTGTTTTCATTTTAAACGTCAAAAAGTCGTCCAAAAAAAAAAAAAGAATTTAGATAAAATAAGACTGGGCACGAATATCGGTTAATCGATCGATCGGTTAACATTTTGATGTGAATATGTAAAAAACCGGTTAACGGGTCAAAGATCGGTTATCTGTAATTATTTTTTATAAACGACTGAGCAAGGTGGTGAAGTGGGGAGAGCACTAGACTCGCATTCGGGAGGTACTGGGTTTGAATTCCGGTGGGGGCAAGTGTGGCTGAGACTTTTTGCTTGTGTCTCCTGCCGTGAAACGGTAATTCTTATAGCGGCCATCTTGTTGAGGTTTTCCGTAGTTTTCCTCAATATTTCCAGATAAATATCGAGATGGTTCCTTATTCGAGGCCATGGCCGATTACCTGTCAAACTCCTATTCTCAAAATTTGCCTACATTATCCTAATGTCCTAAAATTCCTTCATTCGCTCATTGCTATTAATTAAGTGGAAGTTTAAAAATGTAGAAAGTAACGGGAAGTGTGATAGATGAAAAATAGTTATGGTGCGAATGGCGTCTGTTATGATATAAAGTCGAGAAACGGACATTAAACGCGTTATTATTATTATTACACGCTTTATATTAGTTCCACTTATAAGTTTGTATGTATGTTTGTTTGTAACCTCGTTTGGACTACAGCAAGTGGTTTATTACTGTTATAGTATGTTATGCCACTACTGTAAGAGCAATCGTTGACCGAGCGGTCTAAGGCGCTAGTCTTCGCTGACGTCAACTCTCGGATACACCGGTCGTGGGTTCTAATCCCGTCCACGCCGAAATTTTTTCGGCAAATTTTTGACAATATTATTATTATACTTTTCATAAACGAGTACCAACAAAAAAATCAAAAAGTTTCAGTAACAAGTTGAAACCGGATTATTTAATTAAAAACCATCGTTTTAAGTGAACTGCACTTAATTTGTCAGATATTAAGTGCTGTTATGAAGTTTTTAATTATTCGTATCTCTAATTAAAAAGCAAAGCAATGATATTGAAACATTTTACGGGCAGAGTCAGCCTGGAAGATGAGACCAGTTAGTTAACAACATTGTCTTATATATGCACACATAGATGGCTATGTATATGTGACGTCACCGCGTTGGCGGTGAAGCTGGAAGGATATCCTTCCTTTCTCTACTCTGTGACTTTACGAAGGACCAGTGGCGTGAAACACGCCGTTAACGGCTTCACTGAACAACGGGTCCTGGCAGACTAGCCGCCAGCCCCGAGTCCATCTTTACTTCTTCATTTGTGATGCACAGTCAGTTACATTCGAACTGTTTGAATTAGTTTCAACGTCTTTCGGAATTCCAATGCTGATTTTTTGGATGTCGTAAATTTGATAAAGGCATCTGTTGATATTAAACGTTACACGCCGGAACGTTGTGTTTACTCTAAACAGGTTCGCTTTTTCGACAATATTCTCTTTTTTTAAGTAAAATTTCTTTAGGCTCGACTTACTTGAGTGTAACTCAGATCTTTTTTCGGACGGAAGTAACGTGATTACGTAGTTTTTAATATTTAAAGGCATCGACTGACAGATGGCGGAATCTGTAAAAACCATCTTATTACTGACGCAAACCAATTTTGTGATCGGCCGTTATAATTTATAAAAATTAATATTTATTATATATATCTAATTAATATTAAAGAAGTTTGACTTCAACCGTACGTAAAAGTTAAATTTTAAAATTGTAACAATAAACCAACTCGTGGTTTTTGTCAATACTCACCGATAATTTCTGATTTTTAGTTGATAAATTATTGTATTCATTATATATTTACCTAGTATGACCTGTGCGAATTATTCGCACTAAATAAGTACTATAATAATTATCACTTTACAAAATTATTTTTTTCATATGATTGCAGGTATTCAATTCGTTTCTAATTTTGCACACTGCTTATAACGTTCTTCTTTTTGTTGTATTACAGTATGAAGCTCAGATATTTTACTAAAATTGTCATATAGAGGCGCAAGTAGCAAAAGCGTTGAGCTAAGCCGTCAAATGGCATCATGCAGCATTGCTGTGACGTTGTTCAGCGTTGCTCGCTGTTTCAAAATTAAAACCGTCAGATGGCAGTATGCAGTACTGTGTCTGTTGTATTACAAAATGAAGGTCAGATGACCGATCGAAGTGTTGACGTTGTTTCAAAACTAAAGCCGTCAGATGGCAGACGTTGTTCAGCGTTGCTGTATTTTAATTAATTTACAAAAACAAAAGCAATAATAAATTTTTTAGTTGTCGATGTCAGTAGAGCAAGCAATTATTTGTAAAATGATATATAATTTATGTGGAAAATTGTGTGATTTTTTCTAAATAGGAAGGAAACCTTAGCGTATTAATATATGTGATGATAATTTTGCAACTGACATTGAGCGCGTTTAGTTAACCTGTGAAATAAGCATAGCGTTTGTTGTTTAAAAAAAAGGATGCATGCAAATTAAAAGTACACAAAAAAGTAATGAAACAAACTGCGCACACAATTTTCCATTATGGTCAGTATACTTAAAGTTGGCACAGGTGTATAATATATCAGAGAGAGCGAGTTGCATCTGCGACAAAAACTTTTGTGCAACGACATCGCTCATTACAGAAAGTACAACACTGGAATTGTACGGTCGTTACTGCAAAGTATAGTCGGAACAGCAGCAGGACACGAGAGGGTCGGTCAACACACGACCGCGGCGACCGCAGAGATCGCAGGAGGCCATGAGAGACAGTCGCAAGTTGGTAATTGATTCCTCTTGTCCTCTTGTACTTCGCTACTGTTTCCAGTGTAATGGCGATTCTGCTTCATCTAGCTAGTTGTACGTGCGATTTGAAAGTTTTAGTGTGGCACAGAAATGTAGTCGCGGAACTAACTACCGGTTTTTTGAGATCTTAATCCGGTGTTGTGCGTTCGATTCGTGAGAACGTCTACAAACTTTTGAAATAAATATAGTTTAAAAAAAACTAAAAAACACGCTTTATATCGAACTAAAAAGTAAAAAAGTTTTTTTTTTAAATAAACTTAAAACAATAATGAATAAAAAATACTAGAATAATTGTGAAAAAAGCGTGGGGCGTGTTGTTCCACATTTTCGTACATCGAGCGCCCCACGCTTTTTTCATAATAATACTAGTATTTTTTATTCATTATTGTTTTAAGCTTATTTAAAAAAAATATTTTTTACTTTTTAGTTCGATATAAAGCGTGTTTTTTAGTTTTTTTTAAACTATATTTATTTTTCACTTTTTAGTTCGATTTATTGTCAAAAATTTGCCAAAAAATGCATTTTTTTTTCGGCGTGGACGGGATTAGAATTTAGAACCCACGACCCGTGATTCCGAGAGTTGACTTCAGCGAAGACCC
This sequence comes from Xanthostigma xanthostigma, assembly GCA_963575645.1. NCBI lineage: Eukaryota > Metazoa > Arthropoda > Insecta > Raphidioptera > Raphidiidae > Xanthostigma > Xanthostigma xanthostigma. The sequence goes on along the minus strand of OY754469.1, from coordinate 1,124,662 downwards.
GTGCCTTCGACCGCACGGCTAGCCAGTGTACTTACAGTGCTGGCATATTATACTACAGTAATAAACCATACAGTAATAAACATACATACATACACACATGCATACAAACTTACAAGTGAAGTTAATATAAAGCGTGTAAAAATGCATTTTTGAATAAAAATATGCATTTTCATGTCGAAGAGACAATAAATAAGAAATTTACAACTCGGTAAATGTTGATGGAAATGAGTTCAGTTTTGCTACTCAGGGGTTTTTGAGGTCGCTGAACACAAACACGACATTGACAGTGTCCACTGTCCACCCTGGGCACCAGGTTTCTGTAGGCAGGGTTTCCGCAATGCGACACAAGTTTTTTTGATGAAAAAAGTTCTTTAGGCACGTGAATATTGTAAAAATTGAACGTTGGTTGAACATAAAAAAAAAAATCAAAATCAAATCTTTATTTAGACTGAATATTTTGCGATTTATAACTCCACGTTAATAAAGATTTATCTGGGTCTAATACTAATTTATATTAAAAATTGTTTCAAAAAATTAAACCCACTTGATGTTATGATAGATTTAAAACATCAGTTTAGAATAATATAATATGTTCAATATTTTTATTTCAACATAATATTGTTCAGTTTGCTTCGTTAGTTTTAATTAAAACATTGAAATATTTTGTAATTAGCACACGTCACAAATGTTCACATTTGTTTATATTTCTGTTTTGCATAAATCAACAATAACACATACTGTTGGTATTGGTTAACAGAACTTCATTTATAAATGGGTCTATAAATTTATTGTTCAACTCATATTTTAACCTATGACTAGTAATACATGTCTGATTAATTAATATATTATTTGTACACACCATCATACTGTAATCTTTTAGGTGAATGTAGGTACAGTGTAAACTCCATTTAACGTCCCTCGATATAACGACAAACTCCTTAAAACTAATGAATTCTAGTTGGTTTAGCTTGTTGCTCATTACAATGATACACTCTAAATAACGACAACAATACGTCACCAATAAGCAATGAACAGTACTTGTTTGTTATTTTGTTGCTTTGTTGTCGGCATCATGCGTACCGATGATTCTAAAAAATTCGTTCTATTGTTTGTTGGGATTATCTTTCATAGATTTAGCTCAGCTGCTTATCGATAAGTTATCATATTCTTAGTTGTCCACAAACTTGCAAACATGGCGAGTAATAGAAAATTTTTGTGTATTGACGAAAAAGTTTTATTAATACGCGCAATAGAGGCGGGAGAAACGCTAAGTGATGTTGGAAGACGCTTTGGATTCAGTTGCTCGATTGTATCGACAATATGGATTATTGGAATAATGGATTATTTCTTCTCTCCGGTTAACGACAACTCTCAATAACGCCACAAAGTGCACAGTTCCTTGAGAGTTTCCACTGTAAATATTTTTCGTTCATAATGCAAAGGATCATTTCGAATGAATCATTCAGTTATTAAAATCATTTGATTAGCAACCGTTCGATTATTATTACCTATTTGATTGTATTTCAATAAATATAATAAAAAACAGTTGTGTGGTTTTAAGAAACCACGACGCAAGTGAAACTTTTATTGGATTGTAGGCGTTGGATTGTAGGACACTTATCCATCACGATTAATTATAAACAACAATATTTACATGAATACACGAATAAAAACATGTAAACACTGTACAGCACTTGCCCGCATGACAGACTGACTATGTGTTATACATACTACACGGTCAGCTGATGCTAACCATGGGCGCCGCCATATTGGCCTTGGCTGCTCTACCAAGCGCCTACTCCGAACGCCTTTCACTTTACCCCTACTCCGCGGCCGCCTGTAATGTGACATGCAACAGACGGCCAGAAAAATTCGGGGCGATAGAATAAAAGTTTCACTTTAAAAACACCAGCAGCCGTGGTTTCTGAATCATCCGTGTACAGTTGCAGTCCGGTTTAACTTTAATATTATGTATTGGTTGGCCCCGGTATGCAGGATTCACTCACTCCGGAGGTCGAATGGTTGCTTACTTGCATACTGATTATTGGCTGTGTTCCGGCTTCGCTGTATCACTAACTCGCTACACTATACCGCACTACTTTACAGTAAGATGGCACGACGGGAGGTCGGCTATTGCGTCAAGTGGACAGTTGTGTTTGCTTTATTGAATTCCTTAAGACAGCGAAAATGACTAATGGAAACTGTACACTTTGGGAGAGCAGTTTACAGTAAACAATATACTTTTAACGAACCACTTCACAAATCCTGAAATTTTAAACGGAACACGTTGTTATTTTATCTATAAGGTGACCGATAATTGCTCGTATTCCTATCGGGAGAAGAAGCTATGACTAAATCTTCTTGGTTTTCGGGCTTGTATGCTGTGGTCCATTGCTATTTCTACCTGAGGTTTCGTCTACAACTGCGGTGGACATTATCAAAGGCGATGTGGTAGCGGGCGAAGTGTCCTTCTAGGCTAGCAGCGCCCGCTACCAATGGACCACGGCATACAAGCCCGGAAACCAAGAAGATTTGGATCAACACCGGCCGTGAAAGCCTATACACTTGGATAACTATGACTAATTTGGAATGATTTAACCTCTACCACTTGGGGATCAAAAAAGCGTCATTCTTTTATGATAATGACATTTCTGTGACGAATTTTTAATTTATTGTAAGCTTAAACACACACCATAAAATATAACAGTAAATTTCGTGGTTTCTAGCTTTAGGAAGGTTGGCCAATTAGTAAGCTATCAGATCATGCAAAAATTCTGGCCAAAAAGAGGGAATTTTTTTTAATTATAACTCCCAAAATTCGGATTTTTGTAAAAAAAAACCGAAGTAGATTTTCTCGAAAATGACGCAGTTCAGACCCCCGCAAGTAATAGAGGTTAAATCATTTCAAATTAGTGAAGTTTTCTTTTCCCAAGAGGAATAAGAGCAATTACCGGTCACCTGTATACTAATATTACAAAGAGAGAGTGCGAATTTTGTGATTTTCAGTGTTTGCGGACAGCAATCTCTGAAACTACTCACCCGATTTCAAATTTCTTTTCACCAAGAATGGACCTTGAGGAGGGACATAGGCAATATATATTATCGCATTAAAATAAAAGCGCTTTTCGTGGAGACCAATTTTGCAACGAAAATCGATGAAACGGCAGCAATCTTCGAATTCGGGCGCCACTAGTATGTTATAAAAAGACTAAATAGAGGTTAAATTCACAACATTTGGAATAAGAATTTTAATCTAGTTGAAATTCATTACTTGGTATAGAAAATATTTTTAAGGCTTAACAACCCGTACAAAAGTATTATATTTATGAAATCTATACAGGAAAAGGGTTTTACATCTAGTTAAAATTCATTACTTGTTTTGTGTACCTAATAAAAAACATGTTTAATTTATTTTCACTAAGAAAAAAAGTAAAACACAATCAAAACATTTTTAAGCCCTCCCCCCCCCCCAGATTAATAAAGTGATTCACATGCCAGTGTCTAATTTTCAAAAACAATTGTACCTACATAGAATAAAGATTTTGTATCTAGTTAAAATTCATTACTTGTGCTGTGCAATAAAAATATTTTTAATTTATTTTTACCAAGAAAGAAAAAAAAGTATATACATGTAGCCTTTATACGCGGTTGAAGCACAACATATAAACAATACATATATTGTTAGCAAGGAGTATCCACTTCGCTCATTTCCGGCTAAAAATACTATACCAAACTACATACATATTATTAGCTTATACGATATACTATGTGACGGCAGCTCACGAAGTTGTCCCCTCGCGAAATTCGCAAAACCAGCTTGAATAAATTTTGCTTACAGACAAAAATTTTCTTAATGCCTTTTATGACTTGTCCTTCATTTTTTTGCCAAAAAATGAAGAAAACTGAAAATTGGCTCTAAGAATCTTTAAAACTGTGTAATTGCAGACATAGTTACTGTTTTTTTTATTTGTATTGATCGCACTCGCTTCTGAATAATTCATTAAAAAAACAACTCTCGCAGTATGTGGATTTTATAATTCGTTGCTATATATACAAGAATTTCGACTCTTTCATGCATATAGATGCTATACTGCATAAATAAAGTATAGATCGCTCCAAAAACGTAAGAAGATTTCGTGATCGGAACCCACCGAGTTGCCCTTTGCGAAATTTTAAAAACGCGATAATAGTTATTGGCGTAACTAGTAGTCTAAGTCATTCGTCGCGCTGACAGGTCATGACTTAGCCTACAAGTTGCGCCCATAATTTTATTCAACAATTGCGCGTTATTCATGTTTAATTATAAAGAGAAGTTGTAAATATCTATTTATTTCTTTATAAAAAAAACTGTCAATACTAACAGCACCAAACAGCACGATTCAATGTTTTGGTTTGAGGTTAGCCGGTTATGAATAAACTCCATGTCGAAAACATTCGGCCTCTCAATTTTAGCCTCAATGGGTAACAACAGGGAGTTGTTGTTACCTACTAATTCGTTACGACTCTGAAAATAGTTAGGTTTATTTTCATTACTCCACAATGGCCGAGCTAGTAGGAATCTTCATTGAGTTATGACAAGTAATTGTCACCAGTCGGTAAATGGCTATTTAGGGTTCGGTTTTTAGGCATGATAAAACATGAATAACGCGCATGAGTTGAATAAAAAAAGTTTCACTTCTAAACTCAATCAAAACGTGAACTCTGTTACTACATGTACAACGAGAGCAATTAATCTGTAGTGGTTTAAATATAACAAGTAGTTTTGCTGCAACATTTAATCAGATGCACCAGTTTCTTAGCGGTTGCGTTCATTATCTTTGCCAACCGCGATTGTTTGAAACAGTTGAACCCTTACACCGACTCGGCACTGTAATTGTGAGTGGGTAGAAGGGCGACGGCGGGGTGAAGTAGTAGACTTGATTGTGACTGCGGCCCAGTTGCAATTTATGCATTGCAGGTACTCCGCCCTCACCTCCGCACAGCACGGACGCTGCTTATATTGCACCCGAGGCGCTCCTCAACTAACCCATACCGTAAACATATGCATTGTTGCAGATTTTCTATATATAGGTACGACATATATTTAGATTGTGTTACGAAATTGTGTCTGGATTAATTTTAATTGCTCGTTTTGGCGATTTATTTTGTTGTGTGTCTGTCCATTTGTTCTGCGAATTCTACCATTAATGAATGCACCAATTTTAACTTTAATATGAATATCTTTAAGGAGGTTGATGCGTTACAGTCCCAATCAAAAGTAAGTCGAATTCTAAATGGGAACTTTTCCATAATAATTTTTTACAATAGGGTATAAGTCGATGATACCAATAAATTATTGTCATAAAGGCATAAATAAATATTTTTTTTTAATATATTATTAATTATTTCAGTATTTTACTTAATGGACTAACTTTTGAATTTTTTGTACTAAGTTAGGTTAGAAAAAATAAATTTATGTAAATATCTGTATTTTACATATTTTTTGCAGTAAATAATTAAAAAAAGAAATTAGAAGTAATAAAAATCAAAATTAGATCATTAAAAAGTTGACAATTCAGTTAAAATTGTTAAAATTGTCAAGAATAAAAGTCCATAATCGAAAAGTGCTAAGGTTTAATAATTTTTTTTTATTGATTAAAAGTCTCCTAAAATTGGAAAAAATATTAAAATATGCGTAAGACATCGATGCTTTACATAGTTAGTTTTCGGAACTGCTGACATTATTTGGTTATTTGCAAAAAATTAAAATGTACCGTTTGCATGCTAGGTTGACATATTTTCCATAAGACTACCTATAAAAGTTTTTTTTTAATTTTTGACTTTATAAATCTCTTAATGATTTTGGATTTTTTACAGAAAATTTTGTCATAAAGAAATCTATTAAAAAAACTTTATTTCAGTTTTTTTTTCATTATCTTCGTAAAACGGCTCAACCTCCTTAAGTTAAATTTAGGTGAAGTTTGCTATTATTATTGTTAAAATGCACCTATTGTTATATTAGAAAATTTTATTTACAAATAATGTTAACTCAGTCGCCGCGATAGTGGAAAATTAAAATGAGTAGGTCGAGAACAGCCTTTGTGTGCCATTGTTTTCAGCTTTGTATGATTTATTGACAAGGGAAAAATGTAGACGCGTTTTTGCAGTTACTTTATCATAATTTAAATTGTTTAACCTGTGCTTTATCGATGATTACCGTACGTAAAACATTCATATTGAAAATAAAGGTGCGTCATGTTGATTTTTAATGTTTCCAAATATTAACTCAGACCTTGCTCTAAAAAGGCACATAACTAAATTAGATTCCTCATCTACTTATATTTAAAATAAAAGTAAATAAATAAAACAATAAAATTTGATTTAATCAAGACAAGTATTTCTGATCACAACGAGATTAAAAATTTAATTCAATTTAAATAAATAAAGTTTTCCACTAATTTTTCAGATTTTGTTTTACTAATAAAAATGTATAATGGAAATTTTGTTTAGAAAATAAAAAAAGACCTTGCAAGGCTAGAGGGAATTACTTACTAAAAAGTGCAGCTATTGGAATGATACAGTAGGTACATACTAAAAACAAAAAATAAGGGCTGCATTAACGATTAATTTTTCTAATTTTGTCTCGAAACAAAATTAAGTTTACATAATGATTCATCTAAATATCAATCCATGTTTTCGCAAATACCTACACTATTTTGTCGGCAGGGTTGTGCTCTGACCAGTGTTTTCCATTTATTTACATTCTTTAATATTTACGGAATAACACAATTTTGTGTTTAGTCATATAGAGTCAAGCGCTATTATAGAGAACTGTGAAACTTTTCTCCGCCAGTACTTTCCCCCAACCCTTTACTTTAAACTTAACGTACTAACGGTGCAACGAATTATAGCCTTTCACTTACGACCGTACTTCCTCTACTGGATGTTTGAGCAAATATGCCGGATTATAAATATCCGAGAATGTAAAATAATTGAGAAAACGGAATGCAGTGTAGCTATGTGTCACGAACCACAGACTTTAAATATGCAAAAAATACCGTATTTTTCGGACTATAAAATGTACCTTTTTAATAAATAAAATTATCGACCAATTTTTCAGACAATATATTAACAAAAAAATATATAATACATTAACGTTTCGATTCGGATTTGGACCTTCTTCAGAACTGATCTAAAAAATATAAAAAAATAATTTTTTTTTTTTATTTTAAAAGGAGCGAACCGGCTTCTATGGCCATTATCGCGTAATATTTACAACTGTATAAGTACATAGGCATGATAATACCTAAGGTAAGTACATATTATATTAATAATAATTACTATTTAGCTTCTATTAGTGTTTTTATAAAATTCGTTCAAAATTATTAATATCAAAATATTGAAAAAATAAATCCGGATCGAAACGTTAATGTATTAATTATATATTTTTTTGTTAACATATTGTCTGAAAAATTGGTCGATAATTTTATTTATTGAAGAGTTCTAATCAGACGTTAATCAAAGATTTGAATGCACCTTTTTGCATAGAAATAAATAAATTAAAAAAAATTGTAAAACAATCTTTTATTAGTTGTTAATAAAAATGAACTAAAAAGTTAAAAATAATTTTATTCTGATTAGAAATAAGTCGTTTTATACGTACTTACCACAGTCTCAAGTTTTCAAATAAAAGCGTGTTTTTTTGTTCTTTCTTGTTATAAAAATGTAATAATAATAGGGGTAAACAGTCCACATATAATTCCAATATGGCCAAACTGAACTGTCAAAAATAATATACAGAGTATGATGTGAAAATCAGCTATTTAATAAAAATTACGTTCAAAAAATGTAGTACGTAGTGAGATTGTAATGATTTTATGACTCGTGTGACTTTAAAAACTCGCTAATCACTCGGTTAACACAACGTCACAACTCGTACATAATACGTTTTCGATGCACAAACTACAATTAAGTCATAATTTTGGCGCCACCTGGTTTATAAATATTATGTTGTGTATAGTTGCAGAACTCTAACAACATCTGGAATCAAGTTTTGTTCTTACTCTGTGCAATAGTAACCTGTTCCCGACGCGGACAATGTTATGTTTCCTGAAAAGTATAAACTTTAAACTACCATCTTCAACTACTACAAGAAGATATACAATTTGTACGACGAGATGTTATAGTCAGTTAAAACTGCACAGACAAAACATTTGTAGACTGCAGAAAGTAAAATTGCTCTTAGTTTTGTCAAAGAGTCAGTAAATTCTATAAGAGGTGACACTCAACCTAGGAAACTCATTTTTGACGGAAAGTAAAAATCACAACTGAGTTGAAGATCTATTTGTACGGGTTTATAGTTTGGAAATTTTTTCTGTTTATAAAATTGTATGAAGTACTTTGTAATCCACTCAGTCATCTATACTAATATATAAAGCTGAAGAGTTTGTTTGTTTGTTTGAACGCGCTAATCTCATGAACTACTGGTTCAAATTGAAAAAAAAAAAAATTTTTGTTGGATAGCTCATTTATCGAGGAAGGCTATAGGCTATATAAAATCAGGCTACGACCATTAGGAGCGGAGCATTAATGAAAAATGTTCCAAATGTATCTAAAAAATAAGCTTCTATTCAGGTGAAATGCACTAAGTATACTCATATTAGCGATGTAAGAATACAACGCCGGCTAGCGCAATCGGTAGAGCACAAGACTGTCAATACCAGGGTCGTAGGAACGAGCCCTACGTTGGGCGAATGCATTTTTATTTTTTTTTTATTTTCTACATTGCTTTCTTCTAAGGCTTACATTAAAAAAAAATTATTAGTTAAAAAAAGTATAAATACTGCTTTTTATCGACAAAAAATTTTGAACGGTAACTCCGATCATCATGAAATTTGGACACAACATTATCTCGGTAAACTAATATGAATGTGTGTACTCATGTTCCTCCCTTCCCCATTCGTTCTTTTACACCCGGGTGAAACCGGACGGGACCGCTAGTTTGTTATAAATATATTAGATCGAGTTTACTAGACCATTCAGGGCACTAAAATCTTTCCCACCATCACGTGGACAGCGGTTAACGTCCGGCAAAGTATCTAATTGACTAGTTAAGTTTGAGTGACGTTTAATTTTTTAATTAAAAATAGCTGTGCCAGGAAATTGAATGTCAACCAAATCAATTTTTCTTTATTAATACATTATATTATCAAATTTCATTAGAAAACTCGATAGTTGAATGTCGAGCCAAATCGGGATCCTGTACTAATAAGAGAGCTTAGTTTAATGTATTTTCCCGACCCGTCTCTTACACCATAATACCGTAGAAGTGTTATATTGTAAGTTTGAACGTCCCGCCAAACTGTGTTGTAGTTCTGTCAGTAAGGATCGGTGGTGGCTTGGTTTGAGAAATGTCAAATGAAAAAGACAGTTGAATCTTAATTATTAATAGTAGAATTAAAGTATCGACAATTGTATTGAAACAGTTATTTTCATATTATGTTATTATTAAATACACCCATCCCCCGATTTACACGGTACTTGTTTTACACGTTTTCGCTTTTACACGGTTTTCCAAATAAGTTTTTTGTTGTTTTTATCGCACTCTACTAAATGCTACTGTGATTGAACACTTGCGCTGTGTACACATCTCACGGGGAATCCCGAGCTTATGTGCCGACTTGCTGCACACGCACACTGTGTCTGTATTTCTTCGCATAAAATTAAAGTTTTATTTTTTGTTCTTCTGTTTAATGTATTGTAATTAAATAAAAAAACAGTGTTTCCGTAATATATTACATATTTTAACCTGTCAATGCATTTTATTTTTATTTCTGTGTACACCTAAAAATATTGAAAAAAATCACAACTATTAAATAGCAAAATTATGCATTTTCTGCAAGCTTTTCGATTTACACGGTTTTGACTTGAAAATTTTTAATTTTCGATTTACACGTTTTTCTCAGGAACGTATCTACCGTGTAAATCGGGGGATAGGTGCATATAGTTATTTTACTGCTTCAATCTGTCTTTGATTTCAAACACTTACATATTAATATCTTGTCTTTCTCGACCTCTTTTCGTACACTATACGAAAAAATAGACGGTGCATGAAGGGTTATTTAACTAGGTACGCGTTTTCATAAGCTGTCGCAGGTATATAGTTAAGCGCGACGGTCCTACATGGGAAACGTTCTAATAGGACAACTGTTAAGATGTAGCCAACGTGCATGTTTATGTTATAAGGACGCAGTTGTCTTTAACAGGTGTTGGTTACATGCCGTGTTTAAACTGTTGCCTGTGAATTTCATGCGACGTTACAGTTTCTTATATAGTGTTTGTTATGTGTTATTGTAGACTGTTGAAATTACAGAAGGTTTATTCTGAGAATGATAATGAAAATTATTTTATTGTCGTGGTTTGAGTGTTAATTGAGTCTCCTTGTCCCCTTTATTTGGAGTTATTTTTCGTTACAAGCTAATTTTCATTTATTATATCCATGAAGAAGGATAGAACACTTTTGTTTTAATCATATATTTAATAACTTCTATATTCCTAGTGGCCGTAAGTGGAAGCGTGGCCCATGAAGTGAAACAGCAAATTACTGTTTTTCTATCTCTTTCTTTTTACTTGACCCGTTGTGCTCAAGTGTCGCGTCTGTAGTGGGGCAATTGCTAAGTGGAATAGAGCAAGCTACCTCCCTTTCACAGCTTAGTTCAATGTGCAAATTGACGCTGCAACTGACACGCATCCATTGACGCACATGCGCATGAGACTCAGAATATAATAAGTGAGACAGACGTTGTGTTTAAGTCTTTCGCCCGATCTTTGCTAGCAATATAGAGAGTATTGAATATATACTAGCGGTTCGTTTTGGTTTCACCCCGGTGCGATAGATATAATTCTGCAAAATGTATTTCGTTTGCGGCCCGGCGTGTGAACTAATAGCTTTGAGCTAATTCTACCAGATTTGTTTCTGGACTAATAGCTTCAAACGAATCCTATCAGATGTCGCTACTTGGTACTAAAACAGTTTTTTTTTTGTTTGCTTCTGAACTAATAGCTTTAGAAAACAAAATACAAGTAGTGTCATTATAATTTTTATAAGTTAGTTTACTCCCTAATATTTTTTTTATGATGTTATAATTATGTGTCGATGTTATATTGTTGTAGGATAATGTTTTGTATTAAATTTTATTGATTATTATTAATAAGTTTATTTCACAACTCTCGGTCAAAATAACTTTATTATTATTTTGATTGATAGAACGGGTTGAGGTTATGTTTGCCCCGGGCGCCAACACTTCTGCAAATAATCAATTGGATAGTTTGCCCATATTAAATAGAAATAAACATTTAATTTCATATATAAAATATAGGTTAACGTTCGATTATAAAATAATACGTTGAGTATAATAAATAATAAATTATAACTAAACAATGAACAGGATTATATTTTAATTTTATTATTGCTGGCTCGGAATTTTATCTATTTCCAATACAGTAAATACGACATACAATCTCTGCATTAAGTATCGGACATAATACATAGTTACGTAATATAAAACTGATGCTATATCACATGACGTTTGCTTTATTATATTATAATAGAGAGTACATAATATTGTATACTTATATATTTCATGTTTTAGTACTGCAATATTCATCTAGTTTATTTCCTGCTTTACGATCCGCTCTTCTCATCCGATAGAGGACATAAACGTTACATCTTGTATGTATGAAAATTGCACAGTGTAGAATATAGATGTTACTGGATATGATTACTCACTGATTTGCTCAAAACTCGAATAAGCAAGCGATGTTTCAGCCGAACACGACCTATTAAAATAATGTTGCGTGCTCCCCGTTGGGACGCCTATGCTTTCTGGCGAATGTTCTCGCAAACAGCAACAATGATTGCAGGTAGCTTTTTTTTAAAGCAGGTAGCCAAATCCCGACCTTCATAGTATTGCCTGGAGAAGGCAATGCAAGAGAAGGATAGTTATCGACCCAGCGAGATACTTCCAGAAGCTTCGACCAGGCGGGGGTCGAAGCTATAAATACGACGCGCGCCAGGAAGTCGGCTCAGTTATGTCAGATTTCGCGTGTGAGTGAGTTCATACGGCAAACGTCCAGTGGGCTACAAATACCTGTGACATAAATTGTTCAGTCGGTGCATTAATACCGAGGCAACTGTAAATAAATAAATGTAATAAACTGTGTAAACACATAGCAGTGCAGTTATATAAATCTGGTTTAACATAAATAACTTCTTGTAAATAAACGTGTGTATATAGTTAATAGATAAGTGTGCTGAACAAATTTTCGTGTGTTCCTGTATTGTAAACATTTTGTATACTAATTAGTGACTCTATATTCTTCATTACTTGTTTTTTTTATTTTATTAGTCAGAGTTTATTAGTTTTGTTTCTGTTACGTTAAAGAAGTACTTTTTCGTTTGTGTGTTTAACTGTTTTGTTAAACGTTTGTTATTGTAAATAAATAATTTCTACCACGAACTAGAACAGTTTTGTTACAATAACCTATCGCAGATCCTCAGTCATATCGGAATCAGTACATTTTTTTTGACTTGAAAACGTCTATTCGCTCGTTAAGTGCAATGATAGCCGCTAGAACTCTCTTGTGTTACAAAATACCGTCAGATTTTAATCGCTAATAATTAAGCAATATCTATCAACACTAATACATTTTTTTTTCTTTATTTACAGAGACTGAGTGACTAAATGGCTAGATGCGCTTAATTTTGGGTAAGTTGTTCAGATATTATTTTACAGAACTTATTGTTACTAATATAAAATAGATTCGTACTTATTTATTGCATTCAACACTATTAATAATTCACAAATACGTATCTAACTAGCCCAATAATTTTTTTCAGCAATTATTATTCTTTCATTAGTTTATTAACAAAAATGTTTCGATAGGATTTGGTTAAAGAAATGTGATTCTTTGTAGCGGAAAAAAACATTCAAATATAATATTCGGTTTTAGTTCAAACCCCTTAAACGATTGGTCAAATAACGGTACTAAAAGCCGCTACACACGAGGCTGGGTTTGCCGCTAGATTCCTTGCTGGATTTGACTACTAGTTTCCTAGCGCTGGTTTTCTTAATTGCTTTTATGTGCTCGCTTCACACGAGACAATTTTTCAAGCTTGTTTTGTTTTGTGCGCGCAGTGACATTTCAAATATAAACACAGATCAACATGTGTCTGTTGTTTGACTCTGAGCAGAATGACGCCATGTTGGTTTGTGGGCATTTGTTCATGTCGCCCACGCGACAAGATACTGATTGGTTCTTGCTCAAAGCAAGCAGAGGAGCTAGTAAGAAAAATAGCCCCTGTTCTAATTTTAAAATCCATCTTGTGAGCTAGCAGGCGAGCCCGCAGTGACGTCATTTCCAGCCTTGTACTCAGCCTGCCGGCCAGCAGAAGTCCGAGCAGTGTTTCCAGCCTCGTGTGCAGCGGTCTTAAGTCGAAATGTGTTTCTGAATTACTTTTGAGCGCAAAATGCAAGCACAATAAAACACACACACATAACAAAGAAAGAGATACGTTGGCAGTGTGTTGTTTTCGTCTCATTAATGATTAACAACTCCCCAGGATAACATTGTAACTTAAGTCCGCTTCCGTTACGTCGTTGTTAGTTAACTAACGCAACGAACTTAATGTTGAGCTAGCCGATATTTATTATACATTGTTATAGCACAGACCGGCGCGTAACCTCGGCGTTAGACGTCGCTGAAAATATTATAACAACTGAATTATAAAACGACCAAACCGAGACAGACTCGAGAAAAATGAAATCGTCTAACCTTACGACCAGTTGCAATATTAATTTTTTTATTTATTCATATTTTTTTGCTATAAAAAATGTTATTTCTATTGCAAACGTAACGTTTAGCTGATACAAGAACGAAAACTGCACGTTCCATATTTTATTGATTACGTTTTAACAAACTGTTCTAATCTACAAACAACACACGCTATACTAAATATTTTGCGGCTGTGGGAGCGCCATCTGCTTAATACAGCACCATCGGTTGAATGTTAAAGAAACATTCGCTATTCGAAATATTTTACGGCTGTGGGAGCGTCATCTGTTGGACGTTTTAGAAACACACGCTATACTGAATATTTTACGGCAACGGGGGCGCCATCTGTTTATTACAGCGCCAGCTGTTGGACGTTGAAGCAATACACGCTATATATACAAACAATTTTACGGCCGTGGGAGCGCCGTTTGTTTAATACAGCGCCAACTGTTGGACGTTGAAGCAACACACGCTATTCGAAATATTTTACGGCTGTGGGAGCGCCCTCTGTTGAACTTAAAAGCAACACACGCTATAAGAAATATTTTACGGCACCGGGAGCGCAATCTGTTGAACTTGACAGCAACACTCACAAACCAGACTGAGCCACTGCAACGCGTGACCGGGTACAGCTGTTAATTACATAAAAATACAATAATTTTACACCGATACAAGAAAAGTCTATAGCAAAATTATTGATTTTATTTTTGAAGATGTTCAGCGTAAAATCTTTTTCATTGTTTGAGAGGTGACTATAGAAGTTGGAAGACCAAAATTAGGAACTCTTAATTTTGCAAAACTTAATAGATATCTAAATATTGCTTTACATACATTAAATTTTCATTTACGTATAACGAATATATAAATAACGGAGTACATGTAACTCAGACAATTTAATGCTGATAATTTTTTATTCAATTAATTTTTCCTTTAAAATGATTTAACTGATTTAACTGATATATTGTATAATTTTACCCTTGAAAAGTTCGCACCCTGTATTAGACAAAATGTGTACTAATATTGTCATCAAACGAGCGTAGCGAATGCGGTAACACGCTAGTATAATATTCTCCTTCGATCAATGGTCGCACATAATACTCTATTCAACTAGCACGAGTAATATATAATCGGAGCCCTGACAGAAGAGAGAAAAATAATAAATCACTTCATTGATTGACGTTCCCACAGCCCTCGATGCACATAAGATGGCCCTGACTTTTGCTGAATTGCGATGCTGTTTTCATATATACAAATCGCTACCGCGTTCCTATTGGTCCAGAAACTATACAGTAATAATTCATTACCGTACAGTTTCGGCTCGCTACCGCGTTCCTATTTGTCCAGAAACTATGCAGTAATACATTATCGTACAGTTTCGGCTCATTATTAGCACTCTACGCGTCAACATGAAGTAATTTATTATTTCTCCCGAATTTAGCAGGGCACCGAAATTACATATTACTCGTGCGTGTTGAATAAAATAATTATTTGTTGTTCATTTAAAAAGAATTTTCAATCGAACTTAACTTCGACAACAACAAACAATCTCTTTGTAGTTTCTCACTTTATAAACAAACTTAAAACAAAAACCCCAAACAAGTTGGAAAAGAAATAACAAAACCAGAAACAAAAGACGTGCGGAATCCGACAAATAAAAAACGACTTCATTACCTGCAAGTAGACGTGTATTGTACATACATAGAAGCGTTTCCAGATTCAGGACATGTGTCTCGTCTCCAGAGCGTACTCCTGTGTTGCACTCCGACGCTCCGCTCATCATCCACTCCGGTTATATATATGTGTGTGTGTGTGTGCGTTCCCCGGACTGCTCCGGGCCAATGTTCTGGTCGACGGCGCACCGTACGACACCCCTAGGAGAAGGCTTTTCTACAGTTCTCATCACCCGACGACCAGCTCTGTTTTCAAGCTCGGTCTACATTCACGCGCGAAACTCGCTATTCTTATTAAGGACTAGCTGTAACCCGCGGCTTCGCTCGCGGGGAATTATTTTTTTTTGCGCGGAACCCTAATTCTTTTTCTAAATAAAAAATGACCTAAGTTACTCCTTATAACATCAGCTATCTGTCAGTGAAAGTCCCGTCAAAATCGGTCCAGTCGTTTAGGAGATTAACCGGAACAGACAGACATTTTATTTATATAGGTATGTATCTAGATAGATATAAAAACATAAACAGAAAAAAGTGATGTAAACTGAAAATTCGCTCTAGAAATCTTTAAAACTGTTCAATTACAGACTTAGTTACGATTTTATTTATTTGTATTAATTGAGCTAACGTCTGTATAATTCATTAAAAAAACAACTCTCGCAGTATGTGGATTTTGTAATCCGTTACTATATACATATACAGATACAGAATCATTTATAGACCAGTGATTCCCAAAGGAGGCGCTACCGCCACCTGGTGGGTGCTGCATCGACCCAGGGGGCGTTGATGGCCACATGTGCATTTGGGGACGATCAATTTTGAGTGCAATAAATAGTTTTATAATTTTAAACTTCTTTAATGTTTCTAATTTACACCTTTCTTTTCTATATTTTACGAAAAAGGTATAGAAACGTAATAATATATTATTATATATATTTTTCTATTTAATTTCTAGGGGATGCTGAGTAATATTTTTTTCCGGAAAGGGAACGGTAGGCGAAATAAGTTTGGGAATCACTGGTATAAATGTATGAGGAGTATCTCAAAATACCGAGAAATCAATGAAATATATATCGGCAAGAAACACCTGAAGTTTCAGAACGGTTTATTACTCGCTTAAAAAATTTAGAATTATGAAACTAACATGAGCTTTTATGTTAAAATCGCGCCTTTATAGTTTAATATAGGTAAAACATAGCAATAAAAGTAAGTGGGGGTACACATTTTTTTAAATTAATTTTAATTTCAAATCTTTGATTAACGTCTGAATAGAACTCTTCAAATAAATAAAATTGTCAACCAATATATTGTTCTGAGAAAAATTGGTCGACAATTTTAATTATTTGAAATTATTAATTTTAAGTTCTTTGGTCCCTAAATAATCAAAATCAAAAACAGTTTCGTCGGTTGTACAGGGATAAGCACAAGGCCGTAGGCAGGGGGGTGTTTTAGTGATTCAAACCCCTCACTAAAATATGTTTGATCTGTGATACGATAACTGGATTCCACGTTTTTCGGAACAAATAAAATCGAAATGTAGGTAATGCATTGTTAATAAATTAAATGAATCATTAAACTACGTCGATTGCCTTTTAATTAAATAAAATTATAATATATGTATATGCTTATTTTCAAATAAAGTTATTGCCTCTGGTTCAGAGCTCGACTCCCACCGAAGTGAATTTCTGGCTACGGCCTTGGATAAAGCATCTTTGAGAACTGGATAACGCAGCTCCAACGACCTCCGCTTTTCTCAAACCCGGATCGGTTAGTTTCTTTGTTGAAACGCACGTGTGAATCGGCCAAACCACAGTACAGTACCTAAATTTTTATTCCTTGTTCTTGTGCCTCGTATTCTCCCGCCTCTGGTGTTGCAGGTTAGTTTCACGCTCTGAGGCCTCCGCGATCACAGCCATGCATACTTATGCATAGCTAGTGAAGCTGGCGTCAAGTCTTAATATTCCGCCTTCCGCGACCTGAGCGCCGCGCGACGCCGTAACGACACACTTAACGCAAATAATTTATCTCTAAGTAACCGACGCATTACATTACTTTTCGAACATTTTAATGTTCAAACGCGTTTCCCGTAATAAGGTTAGAAATAAATTTGACGCGATTTACAAATACACTCTTTAAGAAATTATTAAGGGGGGCACCTAGTGTAACAGCTCAAAAAGAACGCTTATTTCAAACATTTTATAAATAAATAAAATTGTCGACCAATTTTTTTCAGACTATATATTGACAAAAATTATATAAAAATACTAGCGGTCCCGTCCGGTTTCACCCGGGTGTAAAAGAACGAATGGGGAAGGGAGGAACATGAGTACACACATTCATATTAGTTTACCGAGATGAATGTTGTGTCAAAATTTCATGATGACACGCTTAGTTAACAAGCTGATCGCAATCTTTATCGATGCATGGCGACAACAGTTTTCCAACGGCAAAGCGGAAAAAATCCTCCAGATTCGATTCCCGCGATAGACGAACTATTTACATACCTGCAAGTTTGTACGGAACCCTCGGTGAGCGAGTCTGACTCGCAGTTGGCTGGTCTTTTGTTAGGAACCCTGTATTCTAAGAACGCGCAATATTTGATATTCATGTGGGTACATATTTAGCATAATCTTTCTCAACATATGCTATGTCAGTTCTTAAGTACTTTGTATTCTCTGTCAGCTCAAACCACTCAACCGCGTTTGACGTCTTCAACTTGTGTTTTAAAATCAAACATCGGCTTATAATATTTCAATAGTAGCTACTACCAAGTACCAACTCCTGTACGATATATGGCAGGAGTTATAATGAACTCTAACTTCTGTATTTCTAATATTCACAGCTGGTATATAGCGAATATTGTTTTAAATAAAATAGTAGTCTATGTATCTCACTAGTTACAAAAAAAATTGGTTGTCTGTAAAGTCGGTTTACGGACGATAGTTTTACCTGATAACGTATTCCGTAATACATAATCTAAACCTCCCAAAATTTGGTTTCAATCCGCTTATCCTTGGTGTCGGAATGATAAGAAATGTCAAAAGTGACGTTTGCAACTGTCAAAGTATTATGTTCTAATAATAATTAGTTATTCCAATACTTAACTTAGAAGGCGTTGCATTTCACAAAATACTAATGTCAAAAAATTGAATTAAACATTAGAAATGCAGCCGTTTTTATGTTAAGACAAGACATACGTTATCTTCTAATTTCAATGTACGGCAAACAAAGACGACCGACCGCGTCGCGCCATGCATTAGACAACATTGCATTTATACAGCTATTTTTCTATATAAATTTGTATAAAAAAACTGTTTAGGCAAATTCTGTTATACGAAATCTATGTAAAATGTTCTCCTCTTTCGTTTAAGACTGGTTTCAAACCGATCTGATTTAAATTGAGCGAGAAATTAGCAAAAAGCACGCACAGGGTCAGGCGGAACGTTACGCGTTACGCGTTACGAACGTTAGGAACGTTAGGATTTAGGAACGTTACACTTTTTCGTGCATGCAGCCGGTGTTTTATCAATTTATAAGATTGGTGATTCATCAATTTATAAGACGTTATCACGTCAAAAATTCATCAAAAGCTATTTTCCCATGTTTAGTGCGGGGTCCTTTAAAAATTGTTCGTAAAAATCAATGGAAACATACTTAGCTAAAAATGTCTTAGTTTCATCCAAAATTTGTTTTTTTTTTGATGAAGGTACTACTGGTTATAACTATTATTTTGGGGAAATAAGTAGCTTTATTTAATTCATAAAATTTAGTGCGCGGGCCCCCCAAAAAAGCTAGTTACGGTCCTGTTTTCGATGCATTCGCTGTAACAGAAGCTTGATCTTCGAACAGCATTAAATCTTAGTTGAGTAGTGAATGACAAGCCGTGTTTTTGATGTTTTCATGAAAAGTTCTGACAAAGCACCGATGTACGAAATATTGTGAAAACTTTTACACTGAACGCACCAACACATACGAGCAATGTAACAGTTGTGTCGGAAAGATTCACCTCCGCAAATTATGCATCATGTGCCCAGAAGTTTAAAATCTGCATGCTAATGTCTGCCAGACGACATTATTGCCTTTGTTTACTTACCTGAAGAGCGCGTGCCATCTACTAACGGCGGTGCGAACTCCAGAGCGTAGTTGAATAGACGAATCACACACTTAGGAAAATGCTAAACAAAATATACGTTTTTGCTGCCTTTGAAAAAACATATTAATGTATCTACGCGTATGTACATAGTAGGTATATGGCGGATTTGAAGTTTTGACGTTCTAGGCCATTCCACCTTTTTTAGAAATATGTTTTTGAAGTGAAAACTTCTTTAGCGGCGTTGTACACTTTTTTTGTAATGGGTAAAAAATGTTAAACTTGCGTAAGACGAAAACTTTTATTTATACAACGTTAGACATCTAGCGTTGAAATATCGTACATAAAAATGCAATCTATGATACAAACCATTTTGTTCGAAAATTCGTAAGACGTTAATATTCAAGTTTTCACTTCTGTCGGCACTCCCGGAGTGCAAAGGGTTTTTTTTTGACGTGATAACGTCTTATAAATTGATGAATCACCAATCTTATAAATTGATAAAACACCGGCTGCATGCACGAAAAAGTGTAACGTTCCTAACGTAACGGTTCCGCCTGACCCTGTGCGTGCTTTTCTCGAAAACGGCCCTAACGATTTGGATGAAATTTACTAAAAAGGGAATTTGGGGGGCAAAAAATCGTTTTAGCTAGGTCTCATCTCTCGAAAAAATCGTTTTCTTACAAATTTTATCATTATAAAAATCAATTTTTTGACGTATGAAAATACTTAAATATTGTAAGTAGGTTTTGGAATTTTATATAAACAGTGAAACAATTGTTTTATAAATATTATGACAGCTAATCTTTGAGATAAATACGAAAGAAAGAAAGTTAAAAAAAACAATTATATTATATGGTGAGTAATTTAAATAAATAAAATTAACCTAAATTTGAAGCGAAAGATGCAATATCATAGATTCGGATTATTATATAAATTTAGGTAATGTATTACGGAATACGTTATCACGTAAAACTATCGTCCGTAAACCGACTTTACAGACAACCAATCTTTTTTTTAATTATGAGTATTGACGCTTAGGTATTTAGCGGTATGAAGCAAAATACATGAGAATATACAGTGTAAAGCCCATTTTTATTACTCATGCGGGAAAAGTGGTGTCTTTACGCATGCTGTTACGGTTGAAAAGTAGCTATTTTCATTTGCGTGCGGAAACTTTATTTGTCGCACTGAAATTATTGTTTGCCGCACGCAAATTCAGAGAAAAAAACAAAATAATAACGGTGTTAATGTCAACGAAACAAACTGTCATTTGAAGCAGATTTGAGGTTAAAATTTTCGATTATGGACTTTTATTCTTTACAATTTTAACAATTTTAACTGAATTTTCAACTTTTTAATGATTTAATTTTAATTTTTAAATTGAAACTTTTATATTATCGCCCCGAATTTTTCTGGCCGTCTGTTGCATGTCGCATTACAGGCGGCCGCGGAGTAGGGGTAAAGTGAAAGGCGTTCGGAGTAGGCGCTCGGTAGAGCAGCCAAGGCCAATATGGCGGCGCCCATGGTTAGCATCAGCTGACCGTGTAGTATGTATAACACATAGTCAGTCTGTCATGCGGGCAAGTGCTGTACAGTGTTTACATGTTTTTATTCATGTATTCATGTGAATATTGTTGTTTATAATTAATCGTGATGGATAAGTGTCTACAATCCAATCAAAGTTTCACTTGCGTCGTGGTTTCTTAAAACCACACAACTGTTTTAAAGTGAAATTTTTTATTACTTCTAATTTCTTTTTTTAATTCGTAATAAAATTTTAATTTCAATTTAATTTAATTCGTAATAAAAAATAGTATGTGCAACTCGTGCGGCATTGTCGCACTAGTTGCACAATATACTATTAACGCCTATTTAACCCTATTACATTTTAGCTAATAGTCGCGAACAGCTGTCATTCTTGTTTTTACGTACAACCTCAAAGCTTCTTGCTTGGAATTTATTTGTGTTTTTATGTAATTAATTAATAAATGTATTTAATAAGCGTGCTTACGACCGAGGTATGAAGAAAAATAGTATACACCACACTGGCCGAAAGTGTGATGCCTGAGGTGAATTCTGAAGAAGATCCAAAACCGGACCGAATCGTAAATTTATTATTAAATTACATTTTTTGTCAAGATAATTGTCTGAAGAATGGTCGATTATCAGACGTCAATCAATGATTTCAAAAATATATTTGCTATTAAATAAAAGAAACTATGAGTAAAATCGTTTTTACAGTAAAACACTTATCAAATACAGTGTAACCTCTTTATAACGAATCTCAAGAGACCAAGCATTTTCTTCGTTATAAAGAGTTTTCGTTATATGGAGGGAAGAAAGAAAAATAACCAAATTTCACCTAATTAATTTATTCCAAACACATATACATAAACTGAAGAAACTATCCACTGCGGATGTATGGAATAAAGATAGAACCGATAATAACATTTATGTCAACTGCCAATTAACGCCTTATTTCGGTTCACTATTCTATGAAGCTAGAAAACTTAAAAACGAGAAAGGTTTTAAATATGTTTGGTTCAAAGATAACGCTATTAAACTAAGAAAAAGTGATGATGCCGTAGTTGAAATTGTCAAAAACTATGAGGATTTGAAATTAATTCATGATTCAATATAATCAAAATTTTACTGAATGCGCCCCATAACTAATAGTTTTTATTGTGTTTTAATTTGTTAATACTTGTGATTTGTATTTGTAGGTACCTACTGTTTTTGAATATTTTTTAATTTAATTATTTTATCATGGCTTTGACATCTGCTTGTGACAATCTTTTCACTGCAGTTCATGTTAATATCCGATCACTTAGTTCTGGGTTTGTTGATTTTAAAACATATGTCTTAGATAATGACTTTGATATAATTGCGCTAACAGAAACTTGGTTGACAGATTGTCATGATTCCAAAACGTTTATTATTGACGGTTATAATTTCATTCGTGTAGATAGGCTGAATATGCGAGGTGGTGGAGTTGCGGTATATATACGTAACACGTTACGTTTTAGTAAATTAGAATTTGATTTTGTAAGTACTAGCGATTCGATTGAACAATTGTGGATTACATTTTCTCTCTATAAACTTAATTGTGCTTTTGGCGTTATATATAAACCTCCACACGTGACATACACTAAACTTGCTATTGTTGAACAGGTTCTTTCTAACATTATTCCTGCTTTTGATCATGTATTTTGCACAGGTGACTTCAACATCAATTTCCTGAATACAAATACAATCGAATATAGATTTTTGAGTAATATATTTAACATTTTTAATATGCAACAAGTAATTAGCTCTCCAACACGTGTAACATTAAACTCCGCTTCTCTTATTGATCTCTTTTTCATCTCTGATCATTCCTTGGTTGTAAATCGTGGCGTTGACCATTTATTTTCTATTACTGACCACAAACTTATATTTTGTACTTTGAATTTTCCTAAATCTCCGGTCAAGTACAAAACTTTTACTTTTAGAGATTTTAAAAATATTAATTGGGACGATTTCGCTAATGATGCCCAATTAGCAAACTGGTTTGAAATAATAGAAAAATCTGGTATCGATAATAAAATTCAGTGTCTAAATTCAATTTTTATAAATTTGTTTGACAAGCATTCACCAACGAAAACTATTACAGTCAAACACAAACACCCGCCCTGGATCACCCCAGTCATTAAAACCATGATGAAACTACGTGATAAGGCCTTACTTGCTTTCAAAAGAACGAAATGTAACGGTAAATGGCTTTACTATAAGTCTCTTCGTAATTACACTACGGCTGCTATCAGACGAGAAAAACAGGCATTTATCTCTTATTGCAACAACAACAGTAAAAATAGTACTCAATTATGGCACAATATGAAAAATCTAGGGATAAATCAAAAGAATTACACTCATATTCCTCCGGAGATTGGTGATGCTAACAAAATTAATAACTCCTTTTCTGTACAAGCTAAGCCTGTTGATGGCTTTGTAATCACTGAGTATGCAACAGACACTAGCTTAAATTGCTCCAATGAATTTGAGTTCCATACTGTTGATGAGTCGGATGTTTGTGAAGCCGTTCGTACTTTAAAAACATCTGCTATTGGCGTTGATGGTATTAGCACCACTATGATTTCCCTAAGTCTTCCATATGCTGCACCCTATCTTACTCATATAGTGAATACTTCTATTTTAGAATCTGATTTCCCGTCCATTTGGAAGTTTGCTTTCGTTAAGCCGTTACCTAAAACGAATCATCCACTTTCGGTTAACGACCTGCGTCCGATTAGTATTCTTCCCGTTTTATCAAAAATCCAGGAAAAAATATGTCACAAACAAATTGTAAAATATCTTGACGGTAACAACATACTCCCTCCAACTCAATCAGGATTTCGTAAAAATTTCAGTACAGTTTCTAGTCTTTTAAATCTGACTGACGAATTACTTGGCGCTTACGACCTATCCAAAATATCCATACTTACTCAAATCGACTTTTCAAAGGCATTCGATACTATTCATCATGAATTGCTTCTAGCCAAGCTTCAGCGAATTGGTTTTGCTCCCTCCGCACTTACCTGGTGCCATAACTATCTATCTAATAGAGCTAACAAGGTTATTTTGGATAATGGTTCTGAATCAAGCTACCTGAACATAACTTGTGGCGTGCCACAAGGCTCAATCCTTGGACCTGTATTTTTTCTAATTTTTGTATCCGACATGCCTTCAGTTATAAAATACTGCTCTGTGCACTCATATGCTGATGATACTCAGCTGGTACTTAGTTTTGATCCTGGAAACTCTGTGTTATCTATGCAAAATCTGAATAACGATCTTCTGCGGCTTTCATCTTGGGTATCAAAAAACGGTCTGACAGTAAACCCGTCCAAATCACTCGTTTTAGTAGTTGGAACAAAACAAAACCGTGACAAATTCGTTTCATTCAACTGTAATATTAATTTTGATGATAAAACACTGCCATTTTCCAATAGCGTCAAAAGTCTTGGTATATATATTGACGAGGAATTAAATTTTACAGAGCATGTCAGTAGAAAACTTCAATGTGCCTACAGTCGTTTGAAATCAATTTTCCCTTTTAGATCTGGCTTGAATAGTTCCATTAAACTCAATCTCTGCAAGTCTCTAGTTTTATCTGTTATCGAATATTGCGATTCCGTGTATGTGCCTAATCTGAGAGTGTTTGATTTAAATAGACTGCGTCTATTGCAAAACTCCTGTGTAAGATTCTCCTACGGGGTACGGAAGTTCGATCACATATCATTACACAGGAATATGTGCAACATGAATTCTGTGTACAACAATATGCTAGTTCATTTCCTTGTTTTACTGCAAAAAATTATTTCAACTGGCAAACCAGAATATTTATTCGAAAAGTTGTTGTGGAGAGATAACCACATTGGTCACTTAAATCTTCGTGCTTGCAATCAAATTTTAATACCTCGACATCGCACTACTAAATACAAAAGTAGCTTTTCGTATATGTCAGCAAAATGGTATAACAATCTACCAAACGAACTTAAATCTTTAAATCTTTTTTCTTTTCATCACAAAATTAAACAGTGGGTTTTTTCAAGTGATTTTTCGTTGTAGGTAATTAGCACTTAATCTAAGTCACACATTAAGTATCTTAAAACTCATCTGATTTTAGCTGTCAATCAATATTTCCTTTTATATATTATGTGTATTAGTGGCTTATGCATGTAATTGTATGTATGTGTATGTGCATGTACGTGTGCATACAATATGTACAATTACATGGATATGCATATATAATATTATTGTTATATGTAGGTATATGATATGTTTGTTGCTCTATTTTATACTTTTATTATGTATTTAGCATAAAGGGTTAGGTTGAAAAGCAGCCTGTGGCTGAACCTCGCCTTTTAGTGCACTTATATGTACTAATAAAGATTATTATTATTATTATTATTATTATTATATAATCTGTTAACTTTGCCTGACGTTTTTTGCTATGCCAATATTTGTTC
Source organism: Xanthostigma xanthostigma (assembly GCA_963575645.1). Taxonomy (NCBI): domain Eukaryota; kingdom Metazoa; phylum Arthropoda; class Insecta; order Raphidioptera; family Raphidiidae; genus Xanthostigma; species Xanthostigma xanthostigma. The sequence continues at coordinate 1,099,082 of OY754469.1, read as the reverse complement.
AATATTTTATTAAGTATCTTATGGTGGAATCATCTTCATTAAACAATAGGAATTTTTCGATAAGTTTGGCGGCATCGAGTACTTGTTGAATAGTTAGTGATGATTCAGAATCGTCCTCTTTACGTCTGTAAATATTTGCTCACGCCTAAATATGAGCATATTTCTTCGTAATAGAGAATGGCTGTTGCGCTATAAAGAGGGTATTAATGTATGGGTTTTAAGGTAAACCAACCAAACTGTGAAGATTTCTACGTTATAGGGAGTTTTTCGTTATAACGAAGGACGTTATAAAGAGGTTACACTGTACATAAATTTACGAAAACGCAATTTTTCTTCTCGAAACATTAATAATCGTTCTCCTTGGAAACAAACGCTTAGAGACACTTGTAGAGTTGAACATCATTTTTTAAAGACTGTTTCATTTCTTTTAAAGAAAAGCAAATAAAAAACGGCACTCTCTCGAACAACGGCGCACGGGTGTCAGCTCCGCCAGTAATGCTGCGTTATAATAATGACAAATTTAACTACTTATTCTCGTTATATGTTCTAGTGTAGAATGAGAGCAATTATCCTTCCTGAAGGAGATTGTCTCGGCCGGCTATGAGAGCGATAAAAAACAGCTGCCTGCTGCCACGAACAACAGACGAACAGCGTTAAGGCGACCCTTGTTATAGACATTCGCGTATATTTTTTTTATCCGATGTGCAGCTAGTACTTACACCGGATTTACAATGTAATAATCATTCACTAGAACACGAAATCTTTATGATCTAAAAAAAAATTGTACAAGTCTTCCATCGAAATAGCTCTGTTCCAACCTTCTATAAATGAACGGTTTTGGAACGGCAACGAAATTGTTTGTACAGGGCTTGTGCGCATGCGTCGACTGCACTGTTTTTTAACAATACAAACGTAGACATTGGTTGGAACGCTTTTGTGACTGTTTTGTGATCAGAGAGAGAAATTTTAGGTCATTCATATTGTGCATCAAATACCAGAAACGATCACAAATTCGATTGGAAGCTTAAAGAACCGTTCTACAACCGTCTACCTATTGGTTGGAACGCTTTTTATTTACTGCGCACGAGCGTGACGATAATAGGTATGTTCCTGAACCTGCTAAAAATGGGCAGTTCTGAAACGGTAACGGAACTGTTTGTATCGGTTTTGTGCGCATGCGTCGACTATGCACTGTTTAGTGACATTACATACGTTGAAATTGGTTGGAACGATTTTGAGACCGTTTTGTGATCGGAGAGAGAGAGATTTTATATCATTCATATTGTGCATCAAATCCCACTTACAATCACCAATTCGATTGGAAGCTTAAAGAACCGCTCGACAACCGTCCACCTATTGGTTGGAACGCTTTTTATCTACTGCGCACGAGCGTGACGATAATATTACCGTTTTTAGAGAGGTTGGAACAAAGCTGATTGTGCCGAATAACTACTTCTTACTTTTACAAATTCATGTTTATTATTACGCCTCTATATTAATCATTTTTTTTTTGGTGCGTAGACAAGCTGTGTTTTTTTTCTGTGTGCATCAGGCTTCAGATAAACAGTGCAACGTTCCGGATGTGTCTTACAAGAAAAGAACGATGCTGTTATCATGTTTTTTACAAAACATTATTTCTTCACATAATTTTTATTACCCGTTGAGATTATACAACGAACGCGCGTGTTTTAGCACTTAGTTTTTATAAATTATTATATTTGCTAAACTCTCGGAGCTTACTTCTTTATTTCTTTTAAAACGAAAAACCTCTTTGTACGGCTTTGTGTACAACTCAGTCTAATAACGCGATTGTGAACTCGGAAAAAACTAAGCATTCACAACAATGACAATAAACTTAAGACAAATTGTAACAGATAAAAATATCAAAATTATATAAGTATTTTTATTACTTATAGCCTAGTCGAGACGTGAGTTTCTTGAGAAAAATAGATCCAAGTCTTCAAAAAATATGATCAATAGCTTATTCGATTCGCAAAAATATTCCGAAAAAGACGTTTTTGTTATTTTTGCGCCGACAAAAATTGCATTTGTTATTAACAAAAAACTAAAAAATAACCCCTGAGATTTTTGACAATAACTCAAAAACTATACCTAAGCGATAGCGGAAATTGAAAAAAAGATTCTTAAAGAAGAGAAAATTTCCAATAAACAAATCTTACCTCCCGGACTCTATCTCTATTATTTATAGTTTTAATTTAACGTTGAAAATAGGGTTCCGCGCGGCCGTTATAGTCCGAGCTGTGCGCCTGTTTAGAGATAAGTACAACACATAAAATAATTTTTTTATAGTATAAATAACAATTAAAAAATTTGAATAAATTATGGTATCACCTTAACATTTGAAAGAATAAAATTCCGTTGAAAAAAGTTTTTAAAATTTGTTTTTAAAAAAGTGAGGCTATTGTTAACTATTTTTTTTTTCGAAAAACTGTCTCCGTTGAAAACAACAAAAAATGTTTAAATTATTGGCTTATAAATTTTTTGTTTCATAGAGCCTTGTATATACTTAACAAGATTACGTCATATAAATATTTAAAAGTTGTTTATTTTGTTTATTTTAAATTTTTAAAGTTAACAAAAAATGATAGATAATTTTGATGTTAATATTTCGATTTTGCAAAAACTAACTTTTAGTTTTATTACAATCTTATTATTAACTTATATATTATTTTTTTAGCTCAATTCTGAAAACGATCTAAATCCGAATCGAAACGTCATCGAATTATAATTAAATATTTTTGTAATATATTGTCTGAAAAATTGGTCGATAATTTTATTTATTGCGGAGTAATCAGACGTTAATCAAAGATATAAATAATATGTCTATATTATGTTTAATAAGTAATACAAAAATTCGTGCGAAGCCGAATCGTGCCACTAATAAATTATCTTCAGTAAGTTTTCCATCAATTAATTTTTGTTATTTTTCCATCGATGTTTTAAATATTGATAAACAATTAAAACCCGATTAAAAATAACTTATTTTTAAGCCGTCAAGTTTTAATAAAATTTGTTTCAAAATTCAATTTACCTGTAACGTTTTGCTTTCATTATTAAAACTAAACTTTACAAATAACGCTGGAACGCAGAACGCGTAAAGTGATTTCATTGCTTTAGTGATAACTTTATGCTTTATAATCTTGTGATGTGTTTATTATTGATTGTTGAAACAGTAAATTCAATTCAGCCACCTCGCTGAACATATTTCGAATATACTATATGCGGTAAAACGGTATAGATATAGCTTGTTAAAGAGGTCAAAGGTTAATTATTATTTCACAGTTCACACCGTTTATGCTTTATTCCTATAAGTATACACCTTAGAAAGCCCTTTGTATTGCACTGGGGCAATAGACCCGTTTGTGTTAGCTATAAATATACAAAGTTCCATTGTTGATTTGACTGACAATTGTTGTATGTTTTATTGCTGAAAAAACAAAACACTATACAGATGCGTCAAACGATGGTCATAGATTCTTAAGACCGCTGCACGCTAAGCTAGAAACACTGCTTGGACTTCTGCTGGCCGGTAGGCTGGGTAAGAAGCTGGAAATGACGTCACTGCGGGCTCGCTTGCAAGCTCACAAGATAGGTTTTAAAATTAGAACAGGGTCTATTTTCCTTGCAAGGTCCGCTGCTCGGTATGAGCCAAAACCAATCAGGAAGCAGTATATTGTCACGTGGGCGACTTGAACGAACGCCCACAAACCAACATGGCGTCATTCTGTTTAGAGTCAAACAACACACGTTTTGCTCTGTGTTTATATTCGAACTGTCACTGCGCGCGCACCAGATCTATTGCAGGTAATAAAACGAACCCTCATTAAAAGATTAAGAAAGTGCGCAGTTCATGCATGTCCCTTTAGTAAACCCAGGCTTATAGTCGTTTAAATTGATAGCTAATATATAGAAGCTCTACAAAATTTCAGGTGGACCAATGAACACATAATTTTAAAATGAAATTCCACACCGAATATATAATAGTAAACAATTTTTGATCTGGGTTGATTGTGTTTCCACAGCCAATCAACAAACATAGCAGCGAAATGTAATACCGTATTTATGCCCATATTAAAATATGTATGCGGTCACACAATATATAGAAATGCGGCAGCGTGTCAAGCCAAGTTCAACGAAGAAAAAGGGAGCAGAGTGTGATATATTACACGAACCATTTGGAGCCACTTTTGACCCCTTAATAACTCAAAATCTATTTAACATAAACACATGAAATTCGGCGTATTTATTAAAACACTTTAGATTAACTAGCATCCCAAATTTTATCAATACAGCTCAAACGGTTATTGAGATATTAACGTCTAAAAATCAGAATTTTTATTACTGACTGATTGAGATATACATCAAAAACTTAACCAACTTCCAGATGACCTAGAAAGTTGAAATTTGGCATCCAGCTGGGTAATTGTGTGTATACAAAGGAAAAAATCATAAAACAGTGAATTTTTAAGATTTGAAATATTTTCCAGCCAATAGATTTTAATTAGCTCCTTTCGAAAAAGAAAACTATACAGGAAAAAACATTGATAATAATAATAATTTTATTAATCCAGTAGATTATGTATAACAGATATAAGACATGTCAATATGTATATCAAGTTAGAATTTCCAAATTACTAACAAAAAAAAAAAATTGGTTGTCTGTAAAGTCGGTTTACGGACGATAGTTTTACGTGATAACGTATTCCGTAATACATAACCTAAATTTATATAATAATTATAATAATTCGAATCTATGATATTGCATCTTTCGCTTCAAATTTAGGTTAATTTTATTTATTTAAATTACTCACCATATAATATAATTGTTTTTTTTTTAACTTTCTTTCTTTCGTATTTATTTTAAGTCTCAAAGATTAGCTGTCATAATATTTATAAAACAATTGTTTCACTGTTTATAATATAAAATTCCAAAACCTACTTACAATATTTAAGTATTTTCATACGTCAAAAAATTGATTTTTATAATGATAAAATTTGTAAGAAAACGATTTTTTCGAGAGATGAGACCTAGCTAAAACGATTTTTTGCCCCCCAAAATCCCTTTTCAGTAAATTTCATCCAAATCGTTAGGGCCGTTTTCGAGAAAAGCACGCACAGGGTCAGGCGGAACGTTACGCGTTACGAACGTTAGGAACGTTACGTTAGGAACGTTACACTTTTTTGTGCATGCAGCCGGTGTTTTATCAATTTATAAGATTGGTGATTCATCAATTTATAAGACGTTATCACGTCAAAAATCTTACAAATCACTTTTGAATGATAAATACAGTGTAAACTCTTTATAACGAAACTCAAGGGACCGAGCATTTTTTATCGTTATAGAGAGTTACCGTTCTATGGAGTGAAGAAAGAAAATCAACCAAATTAACAATAATCTTCAATGTACTGTATAATGTCTTTATAACGAATTTTAAGGGACCGAACATTTTTTTCGTTATAAAGAATTTTCGTTATATGGAGGGAAGAAAGAAAAATAACAAATTTTCACAAAATTAATTTATTCCAAACACATATACCTATAGTTTGTTAAATTTTCCTGACGTTTTTCGCTATGCCAATATTTGTTTTGTATTTTAAGTATCTTATGCATGCCTTGGGATGTGGTGGAATAATCTTCATTAAATAATAGGAATTTTTCGATAAGTTTGGCGTCATCAAGTGCTTGTTGAATAGATGGTGATGGTTCAGAATGGTCCTCTTTATGTCTGTAAACATTTGCTGACGCCTATAAATATGAACATATTTCTTCGTAACAGAGAATGGCTGTTGCGTTATAAAGAGGGTATTAATGTATAGGTTTTAAGGTAAACCAACCAAATCGTAAAAATTTCGACGTTATAGGGAGTTTTTCATTATAACGAAGGACGTTATAAAGAGTTTACACTGTAGTAATAATATCTTTACAAAAAGTAATTATATCCCATACAAAAACAATTGAGATCTAAAAGAGTGCCAAGGTCTCACACATAAAAATATAAAGTTTAGGTATATATCATAATATAAAACACGAAAACTTGCCAAGTGAAAACTTGGCACCCTTTTAGATGTCAATACTTTTTGTATTGAGATATGGCCCCCATTATACGCAGTATGAAAATAATATTCTTAATATCGAACTTGGCTCCCTTTTTCACATTGCTGTTTTTGATGGGATACATTATACACACGACCTCGCATAGGTATCGAACATTTGGTGAGACATTGCGGGCCAATCCAGACAGCTCCCCGATCCCAACAGACCGGGACTGGGATTAGTGACATCAGATTGCACTTTCAACTGTCACATGAACTCGACCGTTCGCTCGACATCTCTGTTCAAAATTGATAGACCCTCTCTGATCAGTAGCGTGGAACAATACTTTACAACAAAATTTATCAATTACAGTGCTCTATATACTGCGGTAGTGTATTTGCCCTAAACTATCCTTCAACTGTAATATTTTTCAAATATTACGTAAAGCAGTTCGTTGACGAATTGTGTTAAACCTATTTCGGAAGTGAACGTTTATTATATTAAGACTAGAGTGACCTGTGCGAATTATTCGCACTAAATAAATATAATAATTATCACTTTACAAAATTATTTTTTAAATATGATTGTAGGTATTCAATTCGTTTCTAATTTTGCACACTGCTTATAACGTTCTTCTTTTTGTTGTATTACAATATGAAGCTCAGATGACAGATCGAAGAAATATTTTACTAAAATTGTCATATAGAGGCTCAAGTAGCAAAAGCGTTGAGCTAAGCCGTCAGATGGCAGACGTTGTTCAGCGTTGCTGTATTGTGTCTTAATGTATATCTATATATATAAGTTTAATAATTAATTAATTTACAAAAACAAAAGCAATAAAATTATCTGTAAAATGATATATAATTTATGTGGAGAAATTGTGAGGTTCTTTCTAAAAAGGGAGGCAAACATCTTAACCTTAGCGTATTAATATATATGATGTTAACCTCAAAATAGTTAAGAGTATTTTTACACGCTTATATTAGCTTGACCTGTACGTATGTATGTATGTATGTGTGTATGTAAAGGAATCTTTCAGCGTAATTTTCACCAATTTCAAGAAGTCTGATTAACTTGAAAATTTGTACACGTGTCAAGAGCCGATGACAGTACAATTATTTCATAAAAATAAATTTGAATTTTGAAATTTTGAAAATAAAAATGCTTTTGATGTCGTTTTGAGACTAAAAATTAAAATTATACAAATCTTTGCAGAATTAAAATTATAGTTCAAGAAAACTAAAAAAACACGCTTTAATAGATAACCGAACTAAAAAGTAGAAAATAATTGTTACCAAAATAATTCAATTATAGAAAAAAGCGTGGGGTGCCAATTACTATATTTTCATTATAACTTCAATTTTATAAATAGCTGCCAATGAAATAATTGTAGCATTTAATATCAAGCACCCCACGCTTTTTTACTATAATTGAATTATATTGTTAATATTAAATATTTTCTACTTTTTAGTTCGGTTTGCTAATAAAGCGTGTTTTTTTATTTTTTTTAAACTATAATTTGTCTATTTTATATTAGCATATTAAAATATTATATAAATACAAAGAGCTAAAGAGAGAGAGAGAGGAGGACAAACACAGCTTCAGAACGCACATCATGTGAAGCCAACACATAAAATGCAGCCACAGCGCGCTTGCAACCTAGCAGCGAAATCTTTTCTAGCGGCAAAACCAGCCTCGTGTGCAGCAGCCTTTAGTAAAAAATAAATGAAATTATGAAATCTAGATAAAAATGAGAAGAAATCCTTTCGAATTTTTTTTTTATTTTATATTATTAATTAATTGTTGAGCGCTTTCGGACATCTTAATCCATCTTCAGAATAGTTTTTTTTTTATAAAATCATTAAAATTATCATAACAAATTAAAAGTAAAAATCTATCACTAAAAGCAAATTAAAGGCTGGCGGCCCATAACAAACTGATTGATAAAAATAGATTTAAATATAACCTCTGTGTGTCCTTGAAGAATTGATTTTTTGTAATGAATAGTGCTATTAAGATACAAATTTATTATTATCTAAATCATCCATAATTATATTAAGATTTTTTTGTGGTTTTCCAAATTTATGGCGTATTTGAAAAATTATTATGAAATCTAGATTTAGGATAAAGGCGTACCTACTAAATAACCAACATACGTTTATATGATGTAGGTATATATTAAATGCATCCCGCATGCTGCGCTCAAAACACTTTTAGATTACACAATATGTGGAGTTTCGGCTGTGTCTATACCTACTCTAAAAGTTTTGACTTGTTCGTTATCGGAAGTTGGATTTGTGATTTTCTCTTTTACGATAACATGTTTCGTAACTGCTATATTTCCATGTCTTGTATAAACTTGATTTTTTAAGACTTTATCCAATCGTACCTATAATATTATGTTCATGCGTTGTTTAAAGCTGCAAACAAAAACAAAAAAACAATTATGTTAATTTCTTGGCATATACTTCTATACAAATATTCATTTAAATCGTAACGTTTTGTTAAGGCAGACCGGTATTCCCTCTGCTCTCGCGACTGTGACACATACGAAGTGATATAGTGAGTTTCAGTAAAACAGATTAAAACGACAACAAAACATATCTACGAGTGGAGTTGCAATCGGAACCCACGGCAGCCCGCTCCAGATTAACTGCTACACCACTGTCCTCTATATATAAACTTTTTTTATTTAAAAAATAATATGTTTCAGAATTTATGATTTTTGACCCTGCACGTAAAAATAGTTTAAACACGACTGTATATAGTTATTTCATTTGTTTGTTCAATAACCTTCACACAAAAATGTTGTCTGTTATATAACAGATTAATGTATAGAATAAATCGCGTTGCTGCTTTCAGTAGTGAAATAGGTTGTAAATTGTTAGTTTTAATATAAATTATTTGTTAGTTATTTGTTCTTTCTTTCGGTTTTGGAAAGTGCAACTACTAAGTTAACGGTGATTTATTTTAATTTGGAACTTTCGTCCTTCCAAACGGTGATTTTTGTTTCACACATTTTATAATGGAGGTGCGTCGACACTCAAAATGTAAGCTTTTTTTTCAATATATTCAACATTATTTAATTTAATAAATAAAATTTTCAACTAATTTTATTTATTGAAAATCAAACGTTAATCAAATATTTGAATTAAAAACATATATAGGTGACCGGTAATTGCACGTATTCATCTCGGGAGAAGTTTGGATCATTTAACCTCTATCACTTGGGGGTCGGAAACGCGTCAAATGTTTTTATGATAATGACATTTCTGTGAAGAATTTTTATTTTTTTTTTAATTTATTGTAAGTTTTAACACACAACAAAAAATCTAACAGTAAATTTCGTGGTTTTTAGCTTTAGGAAGGTTGGCCAATTAGTAAGCTATCAGATCATGGAAAAATTCACGCCAAAAAGTGAGAATATATTTTTTGACGTGATAACATCTTATAAATTGATAAATCACGTCAATATAAAAAGATGAAACACCGGCTGCATGCACGAAAAAGTGTAACGTTCCTAACTTTCCGCCTGACCCTGTGCGTGATTATTAAATATGATATTCGAGCGGAATACGTTATCACGTAAAACTATCGTCCGTAAACCGACTTTACAGACAAACAATTTTTTTTTTATTTTTAACTCCCAAAATTCGGATTTTTATAAAAGGAGAACCGAAGTACATTTTCTCGAAAATGACCCATTTCCGACCGCCAAGTGACAGAGGTTAAATCATTCCAAATTATAGTCATCGTTTCTTCTCCCGAGAGTAATACGAACAATTACCGGACACCTGTATACATAGTTTCAAATAAAAAATAATGGATTGAAATTCATAATTTAATTAAAGTTTTTAATTATCCATATCTATTTTCTATAATTGCATTTTCAATCATTTTTTTAAATATTAAATTTGTATCCGTGTATATCAACATTTTGCAAACACAGTGTCCGCTCGGGTCAGCTCGGGTCAACTCGGGTTACGGTCGTAGCCCCTGCCTGTGTAAATTATTCGACGACTTTCATTTAGTACTATATTTAGCTTGTTTCACAATTAAAATGTACTGTTAGCTACTAGACAAGACAACAATTATTAATAAATTATCAGTCAGTTTGTAATATATTTTATTTAATTCTTTCACACTTCTTCACGCCTTTTATTACAAGCGTCATTCCATTTGTCTGTTCATCTTCTGAAGGCTACCAACAACCCCGTGTGTCCACGTACTTTCCGTGTTGGCTGGTTCCACGCATCTCCTCGTGTCATTGGTCAGCCGCATGTCACGTGGGAAGGCACAGCTACACTCGTGGACACAAAGAAATACCACAGCTTGTGTACACTGTACAGTATGTGCACTACGCCTTTCTTAAGGCCCCCATACACCTCGTTCTTTTTTGGCAGTTTTCATCGTCACGATAAAACACGTCGGTCAAAACCGAAGTGTATGGGCAAAAACTGTCGATGAAACACGGCAGTTTTTTTATCTGCCGAAGCTTGATTTTAAACACGACGTGTTTGCTGGTTGTCGTTTTAAATCGTAATGTGTGGCGCTTTCCGATAAGAATCGACGTGTTTATTCAGTGGTGCGACGTACTGCAAATAAGTCATATTAATTAAATGATTGTAATTAGTTTGAGTATTGATTTATATTTTAACCGTTTTAGTGCTAAGCAATTTTGACAAAAATAAATGAAAATTGCTATAAACATATTGATTAATTTAGAGGAAAAAATAATGGTGTCAAATAAAACACTCTAATTTAGACTAATATCAATCAATTTTATTAATTATTTTTGCATTATATTGTTTATTAATGTTTATTAAACATAAAATAATATCAATATTATTGTATTTTCCATCAAAGCAGATCGTATTAATGATGCCACGACTTCAGAAAAACTGAACGAAACTACGCCTCTGTGTGGATATGGCCGTTGTTCGTGTTTAAATTAACCGTACAGTTTTACCCGTGCGGTTAAAACTGCCATAAAAGAACGAGGTGTATGGGGATGGCCGTTGTTCGTGTTTAACCGTACAGTTTTACCCGGCGGTTAAAACTGCCAAAAAAGAACGAGGTGTATGGGGGCCTTTACAGTACCTATAATGTGTTTGGTATGTATTTGGTTGAATTTAAAAGACATTATGAAAAATAGTTGAATATAGCAACACAAGGTCATAAATACACAAATAAATAGCTACAGTTTGCTATTATATTTTGAAATCGTTAGGGTAATAATTTTTTAAGGGTCCAGTACGATAATTCGATGTGCCCTAATTTTGACTTTTTTTAAGTTATAGTACCTAAACGCTAAATTTTGACGTTCAAAAAAAAACTTTACGAATTATTTACAAAATTCCTCAAAAATACGTAAAAAAATGGAACTACTTTTCGCCTTTCACTGTCATTTTTTAAATCTAACCAATCAGAAATCACATACTTATACACGTCATAACAACTGTATTACTATCTCATTTTGTATACACGACCCCGTAATTGTTTTTCAAAGGACTCCCCCCAAACGCCTTCCCCTTTTCACTGCGCAAAAAAAATAATTTATAAAAATCTCTTTTCCGCACTTAAAACGGCTAATGAAACTGTTATATATGTTATATAAAATAATAATTGTGTATTTCCAGTGGATATTTTGCACATCGAGTTATCGTACTCTAACCTATTTTTAATATGGTTTTGTAACTTCAACAATAGATGTTTCATAAAAGTATAGCAAACTATAGCTATATTTATTTGAACTAGGGTCGCCCGTAACTCATTAAATTTTTAAGTTTGACCGTTATTTTGATATGCTTTTGTCATTATATGGATTTCTCTTGAATCGATTTTAAAAATGTGTTAGCTTAGGTATTAACGTGGTTGTTTTTAAAGATTTTACACCGTACTAAATAACAACATGGTTCGTGACCGTAAGCCCGGGTAGCTCAGTCGGTAGAGCATTGGACTTTTAATCCAAGGGTCCAGGGTTCAAGTCCCTGCTCGGGCGATGTTTTTGTTTCGGGTTTATATTTTTTTTTTCTATACAGTATGTAAACGCGTAAGATGCACATAGGGAAATTAGCATTGGGAAAAAATACTTGGATCAGAGTTAGCCATGACTGCATTAATTGTTATTTCTATTGAATTATCGTGGTAATCTTGAGGATTTCTATTTTATTTTGATTTATTTTTATTTTACTTGGCTTTTTTAATAATATAAAGCTCTTATAAATCATTATCTTAATTTTTTTGTACAAAAATAAAACAAAAAAACAACTCCATCTGTTTGGAAACATTTCATTCAAAAATTGTCTGACTGGTATGACGTATGCGCGTTGGTAATTCAGTGACCCAATGTCTTTAGGTTCAATACGAATAGGCGGAGATATTTGATCTCGCACCATATTTAAGTATTTTTGGGAATTTAATGTCCCATTAATAAAAAAAGTCCGATTATGTTGTAATCATTTGAATATTTTCTTCGGTAGTATACATATTCATTTTGCAAAAGAATATTATCTGTCAAATTGAAAAACAAGATTTCAAGGCTCACTCTGATCCAGTCATTTTTTCCCAATGTTGTGTGCACCTTACGTGTTTACATACTGTAGGTATATATTAATCTGTGTATATTATAACTTTTTCTTCATTTTTAATTCATTTCTGATACTGTGATTCAACCCGTGTGTGGCGGATTTAGCATTGCGTGTTTTTTCCTCTGTACGTTGCAGCTGTCAGTGCTGCGTGACAGCCTAATCGATATATCAGTTTGTCAGCAAAAACCAGAGTATCGGTCAATCACAGCAAATGAGATTTGAAGTTAAATGAATCGTATAGTACGTATAAATGCACTTCGTATTCAATTTACAATATTTTGTTTGACTATTTTACCCACGACGGAACGGAGCAGGTATATGCGTTTAACCTGAGAGATTGTTTGTTTGTTAGTTAGTTTGTTTGTTTGTGCACTCGAATGTCGCCATTGCATGTTTCACAGTCCGTGAAAACTGATAATAATAATAATAACAAACTTTATTTTAAAAAAAAACATGTATACATGTGTAAATAGCGTCACCAGTTGCATTAATTACAGAATTCTTCCAGGGAATAGTAAGTTTTTTTTATTAAATGTGTTTTTAACTTATTTTTGAATTTTAGATTGTTTTCTATAGTTTTAATATCTTCAGGGATTTTATTATGTATCCGTCCATATGTCCATATAATAGAAAGGCTGGCTGTAGTCAACGAAAACGACGACAAATCACTTATCTGTAGCCAACCATACGAGGAAATGTAGCTTTGATTTTCTGTTCGATTCCATAGTTCCTTTATTTATTATAGAGTTGGTATTTTGCGTGCTGGGACAATCCCACTGTACTGTTTCAATGTCGGTAACGCCGTGTAAAGGCCACTGCACACGAGGCTAGAAACGCTGCTAGGAGTTCTGCTAGCTGCTAGGCTGGATACGAAGCTGCGGGCTGGCCTGCTAGCTCACAAGATAGGTTTTAAAATTAGAACAGGGGCTCTTTTCCCTGCTCAGAATACGCACTATTCTTTTTAAAAAATCATACGAGCATAGCTTCCCACTCTTTCAAAAGCTAAATATTATGCCTATAAGAAATTTATATGTTAATAAAATTTTTAAAATTTATTATGATAATATCAAAAATGTTAATCTACGAACCAATGATTGTTTTAGAAATTTAAATGTATTCATACCTAGGCCTTATAAAACTATATTCAAGAGATACTTTTTGTATACAGCCCCAAATATATTTAATAAATTAGATTTAAATCAATGAAAACAAAAATCAATTTATTAAAATACTAAAATTATGGTTACTATCAGACAATGATTCTGAAACATTGTTTTCCACAGTTCAGTAACAAATAAATATGAAAAGCCTGAAAATATTCAAATTTTCAAATGCAAATATTATTGTATAATTATTATTATTATTAAGCTATAGATATATATTTTTTTATTTTATTTTTTGCGTAATGATAACCGTTCTATTCTATTTTTGATCTCGCTACTACCACAGGATTACCTTTTGTAGCGAAAACATTTATGTATTATATATGAATTATTAATAATAAAATTATTCTTATTCTTGTCACGTGGTCGGCCCACAAACCAACATGGTGTCATTCTGCTCAGAGTCAGACAACAGACACGTTTTGCTCTGCGTTTATATTCGAACTGTCACTGCGCGCGCATCAGATCTATCCACAAAACAAGCTTGAAAAATAGTCTTGTGCGAAGCGAGCACTTAACAGCAATCAAGAAAACCAGCGCTAGAAAACTAGTAGGCAAATCTAGCAGCGTTTCTAGCCTCGTGTGCAGCGGCCTTTAATGTTTGTCAATAGATGGCATGCTTTTGATCTGTGTTTCACATATTCTGCGGCGTTATCTCTTAGTTTAACATCTCTTTGCTGACAGTCGAGGGTCACACAAACATCATTCAAATGATCCCTTGCTGCTTCTAGACAGAAATGTTACCGGCCAAACCGTTGTCCGTGGCATCACATTAATCCTATTAGACTCCGTTCAAGTGTAAATTTGCGTAATTAATGTCACGAGATCAATAGCCAAGTGGAATTCTTAAACTGGACCGGAATTTACGCCGCGGTAAATCTGTTTAGGTTCATGCGAATATTTCTTAACGTAAATCGTGTTTCTTTTCATCCCTTTTAGAATAATAATAATAAAAATAATAATAATAATATTACAGAGTACCTACTGTTTGCTACAATTGTTAAGAAACACCCATTGTTACACCGCTATCAACATAGAAACATTTAATTTACTTTATACTTTCCCAAGTAAATTTAATTTTTAGCTACTCTGTAATATATTATAATAATTACTATATGTATCATTCTCATCTCAATAATAATAATGATAATACTTGATAATGACATAACATATTTCCATAGTGACATAACATAACGACAGGACCGATCTCAAAATTTGATAAAATTTAATAAAACTTATAAAATAATAATAATAATAATGCGTTTAACGTCCGTTTCTCGACTTTATGTCATAACAGACGCCATTCGCACCATTACTATTTTCCATCTACCACACACTTCCCGTTATTTACTACATTTTTAAACTTCCACTTAATTAATAGCAATGGGCGAATGAAGGAATTTTAGGACATTGGAATAAGGTAGTAAAATTTTGAACATAGGAGTTTGACAGGTAATCGGCCTTGAATATGGAACCATCTCGATATTCATCTGGAATTATTGAGAGAAACCATGGTCCATGGAAAACCTCAACAAGATGGCCAGTACAGGAATTACCGTTTCTCGGCGAGAGGCAGCAGGAAAAAGTCCCAGCCACATAGATCTGCCCCCGCCAGGATTCGAATCCGGTACCTCTCGGTCCATTTTAGAATTAAGGAATTATGTATTAACTAGCCGTTACCGGTGCTTTCGCACGCGATTTAAACGAAACACGAATGCATTCCCAGTATTTGGTCTAGCTACTCCTTTCTCGACGTAGACCCCCCTAATAAATTACAAAATTTAAGACATTCACGTGATCAACGTTTTGACAAACTTTGAAAATGACACCCATGTTGATTTTTAGACAATTTACTCTTTTTTCACCTCCTGAAGGGGTTGTTTTTGAAAAAGCATGAAACACGCATTTATTTATTTGTTGACAGAAGTAATCCTGCGCATTTTTCTCCATGTAAATTTTGAACCCCCGTTACCACCCTTTTAGGAGTTGAATTTTCAAAAATCTTTTCTTTCTTTAAACTTTATTTTTTTTTGTAAAATCTCAAAATAACCTGCTTCACTTCACTTTCCCAAGTAAATTTTTAAATACGTTTTGAAATCGTAATTTAAATCGTATTTGAGGTTTCCTCGTATACACCGTATCAATACAATTTGATTTTGAAGATATATTGGTACTTTGATATTTGTGTGCGTGTTTAGAATGCACGTATCTCCCTCCCTCTCTCTATCTCTCCCTCTCTCTATGTGTAAGTGTGTGTGTTTGTGCGTGAACTTGTGTATCACGTGTGGTTTAAGTCCACACTAAATACGTAACGTTCCTGTCAATTCAATCAGTTCGATATATAATGCATATCATTCTTGCCAATGTCCAACGCTCCACATTTTCGAGAGTAAAAATTCGGTGAATCTTTTGGAAAACTTTTGAGTGGCACATTCACAAAAAATTGTAGTTTATGTGTCTAGAACGTAAATGCAATTTTTATATACGAGTAACTTCGACCGCCATTTTGTATGTTACGGCCGCCATTTTGTATGTTACGGCCGCCATTTTGCTTTTGTAAAAATAAAACCTAGTCTATAATAATCATCGCACGGTTTAGATGAATCGATAGACACCTCATTGATTAAAAACCATCCAACCGTTGGAATGCTTCGAGGGCATATAAATAATCCTACAAAAATACATACATTCCTAGATACCCGTGAATATACTTAGTCCAGGGGTCGACAACCTGCGGCTCGCGAGCCGAATACAGTTCTTTTGATGTAAAGTTGCGGCTCTCCAGTTCCATACGTAAAAAATAATTTTTTATTATATAAACCCTTAAAAATCATCCAATCGATCCATGATTGAGTACCATGTCTATTTCTCAGCCATTTTCACTCGCGTCTCACCCGCACCGCCCCCGTCGCGACGTGTCGTCCTCGGATATATATATTATACCTAATAGGCAAATACTATAATACTGAAACGAAAATGTTTAGTGGCTCCTTAAAAACTGGGAAATTTTGTAAATTGTAACTTTTGGCTCTTCCGTCTCAAAAGGTTGCCGACCCCTAACCTAGTCTAGTTCACAAGTCCCTTTTTGATGAATTCCAGTCCTCCTTCACCGAAAATTATGATCATGGTGTCATTTGATTCGGAATGATATTTAGAAACTTTTTGAAAAGATTGAAGTGGGGGATGAAATAATTGCAAAAGTTATAAACATTTTAGTAAAAAAAAGAGAAGGGTTTGATTTTTAGGAATATCTCAAAAACTATTGCAGATATCTGAAATCACAAAAAAGATTCTGAAAGGGCAGGAAATTTCTTACAAAAAAAGTCCCACCTCCCGAAACTCTTCTACCAATATTTCTAATTTTAGTTTAGAGGTGAAAATAGGCCTAAAATTGTTTTTTTTATGTATTATACGACACGCTAAAAGACACGAAAATATTGAATATTATAAAAAAAATAGAAAAAAAATTTAGCTCTATTTTCACCTCTAAAATAAAATTAGAAATTTTGGTAGTAGAGATCAGGGAGGTGGGACTCTTTGTAGGAGATATCCTACTCGTTTAGAATCTTTTTTGTGATTTCAGATATCTGCAATAGTTTTTGAGATATTCGCCAAAAAACAAACCCCCCTTTATTTTTACTAAAATGTTTGTAATTTTTTCTAAAAGTTTCTAGATTTAATTCCGAATCGAATAACACCATGATTATAATTTTGGGTGAAGAAGGACTGGAGTTCATCAAAAAGAGACGTGAATTGTCTTTGGTGTAGCGCGGTCGGGTAAAATGTATGGAACCAATGCTCTATGTTTTAGCTGTTACATCAATCACTCACGTCTATAGATTATATGCGTATTTTCTATTCATTTGATGTGTGTGAACTAATAATTTTTGGTGTTTTCACTTTGTAGACCAATACAAAGAATCGGTACTTTTCAGAAAGCTAAGAATATAAAGAAAAAGATAAAAGAGAATACAGTTTTGTATTAAAAAGTTCTTTGTATACACTGCATGAATTATTCTGCATTCGATATTTTATGTATAGTTTTTTTTTAATTATTGGTGATATTCAGACTGCTATTCAAATTACAAATTGCGAGATAAGAGACGCTATTGATTTCATACTATTTCATTCAACCCTTTCATATCGGCGCAATTCAATGCATTGCATATAATTCACCGTGATGAATGGTCAACATTTTTATTGATTCATCTAAAAATATGTTGACATTTTGTAATTAGTTTGATAGTTGCAGATACCGTAAGGGCTGCGATTAATCAGACAATGGGGACATTTTTCCGATCGTAAATATCGCACATTTTCCAGCATTTATTTGACCGATGCCCATATTCACTGATTACTATTAAGGAGGTTGATGCGTTACAGTCCCAATCAAAAGTAAGTCGAATTCTAAATGGGAACTTTTCCATAATAAATTTTTACAAAGGGTTATAAGTCGATGATACAAATAAATTATTGTCATAAAGGCATAAATAAACATTTTTTTTAAATATTAATTAATTATTTCAGTATTTTACTTAATGGACTAACTTTTGAAATTTTTGTACAAAATTAGGTTAGATATAATAAATTTATGTAAATATCTGTATTTTACAGATTTTTTGCAGTAAATAATTAAAAAAAGAAATTAGATGTAATAAAAATTAAAACTGAATCATTAAAAAGTTGAAAATTCAGTTAAAATTGTGAAAATTGTCAAGAAGAAAAGTCCATAATCGAAAAGTGCTAAGGTTTAATATTTTTTTTTATTGATTAAAAGTCTCCTAATTAAATTGGAAAAAATATTAAAATATGCGTAAGACATCGATGCTTTACATAGTTAGTTTTTGGAACTGCTGACATTATTTGATTATTTGCTAAAAATTAAAATGTACCGTTTGCATCTAGGTTGACATATTTTCCATAAGACTACATGTAAAAGTTTTTTTTTATTTTTATCTTTATAAATCTCCTAATGATTTTGGATTTTTTACAGAAAATTTTGTCATAAAAAAATCTATTAAAAAAACTTTATTTCAGATTTTTTTCATTATCTTCGTAAAACGGCTCAACCTCCTTAAAAACATAAAAAACTATGTCAATAAACAAAACGCGCCAAGATTTATTAAAATCGGTTTAGTAGTTCTAGAGATTAACTGTCAGTCATTTTGAAAAAAGTAGTTTTGAGAAAAACTCGTTAAAAGTTTTTTCTCATAGATAGATATTTATTTGGTCAGTTGAGACATACATCTATTTGACACGACAACGAAATACAAGATAAATAAAGCTATCAGAAACATAAATATTCATTAATACTATAAAAGGCCCGTTCTACTAAAAATGTTTAATATTTTTCTTAAAAAAATTGGTTGTCTGTAAAGTCGGTTTACGGACGATAGTTTCACGTGATAACGTATTCCGCTCGAATATCATATTTAATAATACATAACCTAAATTTTAGTAGCTGTCAAACTATTATTTTTACCGACTCTCTATCGCTTATACTGCGCTCTCGCTTGCACGCACAGGGTCAGGCGGAACGTTACACTTTTTCGTGCGTGTAGCTGGTGTTTCATCAATTTATAAGACGTTATCACGTCAAAAGTCAAAAGGTATCATTTTTAAGCTTTTCAGGTAATTTATTATAAATATAGGCTGAATAATTTTCTGAAAAATACTTATAAATGTCTTTTGTTCAACGGTAGTTTTATTGCTTCTTTACCTCGAGTATCATGACCGTGCCCATCCTCCATCAAGGCATATCTTGCCATATTTTTATCAGCGAAAAGCAAAAGAGAAAGATACATGGAGCTGTCATAATCTTTTCTCGCGGAAAGATGTCCCTACATATTTATCAAATATTAAAAAAAAATCAATTTTCTAAATTTACAATCAGTTAATCTGTTATCCCGGGATCATATAACAGTAGACCACTGATATTGAAGGCCTCCTCATCTTTCTTGTTGGATATAAACTAAACATCGGTATTGTTAGAGCTCGAATTTTTAAAAAATATTTTAGGACTTGATTTTTTAAAGGTCAAAGAAGTTAAGAAATGCAAAAAAAATAAATAGTATTTTTTTGAAAATTCTAAAGTGGACAAGTGCTTTAACACATCACTGTATGTGATAGTAACTTAACAGTGTTAATATTCTCTACGATCAGTTAGACAAAAAGATGTGATAACCCTTTGTTAGTGTTCTAATATTACAAAAGGTAAGCGCAGACGACGTTGTACAGAGAGATCTGCTTTATGTTTACATAACGACACCGCTTCGTATGTCATCAAAAACTTTTCATTTTATTGCCCTTCTAATAAATCACTAACGTATAAACAGATGTTCCGAAATTAGTTCATCAAACGACAAAGATAATACAGGAAATCCAGAATCAACAGTTACAGACGAAAAAAACAGGATGTTGCCACGCAAGCAACACATTTGATAAAAATTATTTGCTTAACGTGCGTGTAAAAATTATTTTTTTAGTTTCTGACCAAGTAAACAGACATTCAGGCTATGGCCATATTCATCGAACGTAAGTAGTTATTTATTCGGTTCATTTGTTCTTATCCTCTGAATAAATAGCGATAATTCAATTCACCAAGCATAATTATGTTTACTGCAGGTATTAATCTAGTCTGTGCAAATTCTTAGGTATAAATATTTATTCGCCTGACAAAATAATAATGGCCACCACATAGATCATAATACCTAACCTATAAACGTCGAGTATTATATCTACAGTTGCTCTTGTGAGTTTATGTATGTGTTGTTTATTAACCTTTTGCGAAGTGTATAGTTGTAAGAGATTAAAGTTTGTTAAAGTTTCGTGTGCAATTGGGTTAAGATAAAACATCATTATTTTAATGAAACTTTTTTTTGACGTTCACACTAACGCCATCGATCGGATTTTTATGCGAACGTCACAATATTCAACAAAAATACCAAGGAGTATAGTGCAATGTGTATTTAATTCTATTCTTCAACTATTTTATCTGATAATTTGGTTGGTGAAGTAAAAGTAAATTTTATTGTAACGAAGTTCCAAAATTATTAATTATTATCTTTAATAGTGTTTGATGAATATGGCCATTAGACTTTTTATTTATTTATAACTTTCATTGTGGATTTTTTTTCGCGTTCGCGGACATCGGCGACAGATATTCGCATCCACGAATGTCTAAAAATTTGGGACGACAAAAAAATTCGTAAGACAACAATCGGCTCGTCAATCTAACAATGACACACGGATTGTTGTAGAACAACAATCGGCTTATTTGTTCAAACAATGACATTATGCGTAGTTAAAAAAGCCAAATTCCAAACAACAATGAATGCAAGAAAAAGAAAGAACTATCCAGCGCATATATATACCACGGGATAGCTCAGTGGACAGACCGTCTTACATTGTGTCATCGAGTTAACAATCGACAAATAGTTGTGACATAAAAATTGACAGTCAGTATCGTGGACAGTACTGAGGTAACTGCTGAGATAGATAAATGAACTGTGTAAATAAATTTTGGTGTTTTCCTGTGTTGCAAATAAATAGTGACTTTGTATTCTTCATTACTTATTCTTTTATTTTATTAGTTAGAATTGTTGTTTTGTTTCTGTTACATTATAAAGAAGTACTTTTAGTGTTTGTTTATTTGTTTTGTTAACGTTTCACTAATGTAAATAAATATTTTTCACCACGAATAAAAATAGTTTTGTTACAAAGCCTGTAGTGTATAGTCTCAAGTATTGATAGGTATTGTGCAACTGTATCTATACCAATAAGCAAACGGCTTAATGATTATCACATAGTAACGAGCAATGAGCCACCAGAACGCGCCAGTCGGGCGATGATAAGAATGGCTCGTTGCCTGGGGGGGGTCATTGGTTCCTCGTACCAAACCCCTTTTACAATCTACATGTCACCCCACCCCCTTGTTATACACACGTGTCGTCTTTACACATAACACGTGTCATACAATCGCACAATACTAGTTGGATATGACTCACGCTATTTTAAATGTATAAAAATTGTTGTTGCGTAATGAGTAGAGTACGTCAAAATTTTTCAGTTTAATGTAGGATTTATGTAGAGCAGCAAGATTAGTAAATTACAGAGGCTACCTCATTCCGTTGGATAGTACGGGTGATAAGTGTAAATATTTTTTGAAGTGAAAACTTCTTTAGCGGCGTTGTACACTTTTTTTGTAATGGGTAAAAAATGTTAAACTCGCGTCAGGACAAGTAAGAACTGGGTGAGACTCTCTAAGTGATAGTAATTGCCAGATACTTTTTATACAACGTTAGACATCTAGCGTTGAAATATCGTACATAAAAATGCAATCTATGATACAAACCATTTTATTTTTTATACAACGTTAGACATCTAGCGTTGAAATATCGTACATAAAAATGCAATCTATGATACAAACCATTTTATTTACAAGTGTTGCCAATAAATAAACAATGCTTCTAAATGCAAAAAATTAAGACGTTAATATTCAAGTTTTCACTTCTGCCGGCACTCCCGGAGTGCAACCCGTCTTTTTTTCTATATAAATTCGTATAACATTTTCATAAGCTTACATAAGAAAATATTCGAGAAAAACGTTATCAATTTATTAATTTAATACAATAATTATTAAGTAATAATTATTATTAATAATTTGCACATGTGTGGAATGCTATGAAAAATAATTATTACTGTGTATTTCATTAACAAATCGATATCGTTTTTCTAGAATATTTTCTTATGTAATCTTATGAAAATTTTATATGAATTTATAGACAATTAATGGAGATTTCAAAAATGTAAAAAAATGCATGTAGGTACACTTCCGGTTGAGTTTGAAAATAGTATATTGTGCAACTAGTGCGACAATGCCGCACGAGTTGCACATACTATTTTTTTTTACGAATTAAATTAAATTAAAATTAAAATTTTATTACGAATTAAAAAAAGAAGTTGGAAGTACCTAATAAAAATTAAAATTATATCATTAAAAAGTTGAAAATTCAGTTAAAATTGTCAAGAATAAAAGTCCATAATCGAAAATTTTAACCTCAAATCTGCTTCAAATGACAGTTTGTTTCGTTGACATTAACACCGTTATTATTTTTTTTTTGTCTCTGAATTTGCGTGCGGCAAACAATAATTTCAGTGCGACAAATAAAGTTTCCGCACGCAAATGAAAATAGCTACTTTTCAACCGTAACAGAATGCGTAAAGATACCACTATTCCCGCATGAGTAATAAAATAATAAATTACACAATACATTTACTTCACACACTAAAATTCATTAAAAAATATAAATTAAAAAAATAAATAATTTTGAGTATACTAGAAGATCAAAGACGTAAACTACATACTATTTTAAATAAAAGTTCTAGAAGGATAAAAAATCAAGTAACTATCTGATTGCACTGTCATCAAAGCCGGCAACTAATGATTATAGAGATTCGGAATTCCTTAAAAACTCTGACATGTAAAGTTTCATGTAGATCAAAAGCTTTTACACAAGAATCGTGGATATCTAGTCCTTCGACCTATCATTATATTCATTTGAAACGCTCCCTCTTCTAGCAACACCTTGCCACCTCCTTGCACTCGAACAATGTAGCTACCCCGACAATCTAATACCAAACGGGGTCATTTCTAAACACGCGATGCAAATTTCAATTAGTTTTTTTTTGCCTTTTTAAGGTTACATCAGTAACAGTGTAATGTATTTTTTATTACTCATGCGGGAAAAGTGGTATCTTTACGCATGCTGTTACGGTTGAAAAGTAGCTATTTTCATTTACGTGCGGAAACTTTATTTGTAGCACTGAAATTATTGTTTGCCGCACGCAAATTCAGAGAAAAAAAAAACAAAATAATAACGGTGTTAATGTCAACGAAACAAACTGTCATTTGAAGCAGATTTGAGGTTAAAATTTTCGATTATGGACTTTTATTCTTGACAATTTTAACTGAATTTTCAACTTTTTAATGATTTAATTTTAATTTTTATTACTTCTAATTTCTTTTTTTAATTCGTAATAAAATTTTAATTTAATTTAATTCGTAATAAAAAATAGTATGTGCAACTCGTGCGGCATTGTCGCACTAGTTGCACAATATACTATCGAGGTATAATTAATTAGACAAAAATGTGAGTCATCGTGGGAGGCCTCGCATATGGCCGGTTTCATTAAAATATAGCAAAGCTGGGTCTAGGCGACGTCTCCAAAATATCCATAAGCACGCTGACCTAAACACCAGGCTGTCTTAACACAATTTTATTTAAAATAACTATTAAATAAATTTCATAATTATATAGTATCTACTAGCTGCCTGGTTCGGATTCGCTGGAATTTGTAGATTCCTACCGTTTTTTCGTCGACTTACCTTGCAAAATTATATCCACGAAAAGCGCTTAACATTTAAATGGTTGTTGTAAGCTATCCTTAAAAAATAGACATATGCCATCGCGAACTTTTCTGTAGACCTATAAAAGAGGAACAATTCCACCATACATTGTTTTGTTATATTTCAAAGGGATTAGGCAGCGTTTTCGATGAAAACTACCAGTCAGCTTGATTTTTTCTAACATCGGATATAGTACTATATATCTATATATCTATATATAAAGCTAAAGTCAAGTTTGTTTGTTTGATTGAACGTGCTAATCTCAGGAAGTACTGGTTCGAATTGAAAATTTTTTTTTGTTGGATAGCGTATTTATCGAGGAAGGCTACAGGCTATATAATATCACGCTACGACCAATAGGAGCGGAGCATCAATGAAAAATGATGCAAAATGTAACTCAAAATTTGTTCGTCCGACAAAAACTTTTGAACGGTAACTCCGATCATCATGAAATTTGGACACAACATTCATCTCGGTAAACTAAGATGAACGTGCGTACTCATGTTCCTCCCTTCCCCATTCGTTCTTTTGCACCCCGGTGAAACCGGGCGGGACCGCTAGTTATATATATAGAGATAAAGCCACTTTATTCGTGTATACCAGCGGTCTTCAGTTTTGTGGTCCGCGGACAGATGCCAGCCCGCGAAATATTTGCCTATTTCGCCACTCCACAGGTTGAAGAGCGCTGCACGTGTGTGATCCAAAATTACACACCTGGTGCAATATGAAAGAAACAAGTCTACCTCTAAATTTAGTTCGTATTTTCTGAACTTAAGGACGTAGTCCTATGTTCAGGCTCGTTTTCAACCGTTATTTCAGAATTTTTTTTTAATAACAAAATAATGTACGATGTTTTCAATTTTGTTACATGTTTTTACTGACATCGTAAACTAAGAAAACAAATTTTTTTTTGCTTAATTTTACGCCATTTTATAATTGTTTTTTTAACCTAAAGTAGACAACTTTAAATGGAGGTAGGTGGGTAGCGCGGGTGATAACGTCACTTGGAGTCAACTGAATTATAAAAATTAAATTGGTTATTGTTTCGTAGGCTTGTGGCTCTATCCCGTACTAGAAATAAACATTTTTATTGATAAATAACAAAATGGCGGGTTTTAGAAAAAAAACAACGAGAAAATCGTGTTTTTTTCGTTGAAAATCGGTAAAAAAAAATAGAAATAATTTTTATAATTAAGTAATTCTAGTACCGGACGGAGCTATTGTTGTGTAGAATACCCTGTGCAAAACTGAAAGCAATCGGTTGTATACAATTGTTTCAATCACCCGCGCCGCTTAGAAAAACGTAGTTTTGAGAAAAACGCGTTTGAAGTTTTAATTTCAGATTTCTTACAAAAAAATAAAAATGAATATTTACACTAATCAGCTATGCCTGGTGTATATTAAACCTTCCGTTTCTTCAAAAGCATCGTTTTCTGCTAATTTGTTTGCTCTACTCTGCGAGAGTATAAGGGTAACGTGATAACAATTGAGAGGTAAGACCGTTGCTGCTCTCGACTATATGCTATAGCTTTGTAAATATTTAATATTTCGGTCTAAAATTTTTACAGTATTTTCTCAATATATTATACTTACTAAAAATGTAAAAAAAATAAATTCGTTTTTTCAAAACCCGAAAACCAGACTACGTCCTTAATACAGGCAGTCTCTTGCTAATGAACATGCAAACCACATATAATATTTACGATGTGTACCTCGGCCAGTCATTTACATATTATACGTGTCTGCAAAATATTTGTAGCGAATTAGCGCGGTGCAGAAGAGAAGCGCGACAGCTCTCGTGCTTTAGTGCAGAGTGGAGTGTCACAGTCGATAGTCTTGTTGAAAGAATTGCACGTGTATACGCATAGGTGGCGCCCAAATTAAAATGCATGACATTCGCATTTATGCAAATTATGTTGTTATTTGAATATGTGATCGACGAAAATTTATATGGGAAAGGGGGAAACGAATAAACGTATACTATATGCAAGCTCTGATGATTTATCTTTTATACAGAACGATTTTTGAAAATCGTCACTATATATTATATAACTAGCCGTTACCCGCGGCTTCGCATGCGATTGAGACGAAACACGAATGCGTTTCCATTATTTGGCGTAATAAATTTCAAAATTGATAACATTCACGTGATCAACGTCCTGAAAAACCTTGAAAATGACACCCATATTGATTTTTAGACTATTTACTTCTTTTCACTCTCTGAAGGGGTTGTTTTTGAAAAAGCACGAAACACGTGTTTATTTATTTGTTGACAGGAGTAATCCTGCGCATTTTCTAATTAATACATCTATCTTATATGATTAATTCCATGCAAATTTTGAACCCCCGTTACACCCTTTTAGGGGTTGAATTTCTAAAAATCTGTTCTTAGCGGACGTCTACGTCATAATAACTATCTGTGTGCCAAATTTCAGCCTAATCCGTCCAGTAGTTTGAGTTGCGCGTTGATAGATCAGTCAGTCAGTCAATCAGCCACGGTTTCATTTTATATATTTAGACATTGAAAAAAAAAAACAGCGCCATCTGTTAGACGTTTAAGCAACACGCGTTATATAAAATATTTTACGGCAATGGGAGCGCAATCTGTTGAACGTAACAGCAGCTCAGGCAAGCCAGACTGAGCCACTGCAAGGCGGGGCCGTGGAAAAGCTATAGTTTTAAATAAATTCTTAAGAAATTTAAAAATTAAAATTAAAAAAAATTCCTTAGCTTACTAGTCGAGACTAAAATCTATAATCTTTCTTTTCGATACTGTTTGAGTATCACTGACATTCCGTTTGTTCTTGAAATGACTTTTACTTAAAAAATCTTTTGGTAGTATTCTAACGTTTTAGAATTTCATTTCAGTTCTTTTATTTGTGTTCTCGGTCGTGATTATCATTTTTCTGATTTTATATTTTTGTAAAGTGCAAATCTAAAAAATAAAATTAGTGTTTTAAAACTAGATAATAAACAATTATTGCTTGGAACGTTATTGTTTTCGTTCGAAACGACGGTGTTTGTTACAAACATATATTTTTTAGAAATTTAGTGCGTCGTTACTCAAAAAAGTGAGTGTTAATCGAATGAACATCTGTGAAAAAGTCTTCTTTATACAACACCAGGTATATTAAATTATTACATACTGTTTTTGAAATTTAACATTTTAAATTTAGAGCTCCTGCGGCGCTTAATTTTCAGTATACCAAAATTAAACAAAAATACGAATTTTAATATTTATTCGAAAAAAAACATACATTTATTTACGTTCGATAAAATTGAAAATGGTTGTGTAATCGAAATATTATAATGAATTATTTTTTCGTTTTTCATCAGTTTAAAACCTTTGAACCTGTGAAATCTACTTTTGTTTTGTTAGCAATTTCGAAATAGGTAAAATGGAAGATATTTTTAATGATTAACAAAAATTCATTTTTTTTTTAATGTTGTAGAATGACGAGTTTTAGGAATGATTTCAAAATTGTTCACAAAAATGTAAATTTTTAATTTGATTGTAATGACTTTTATAATTGAATAACTAAATATTTATGAAAACAAGTGACATTCTTAAAAATTTTGAAGATAAAAATCGTATCAGAAACCCAGCATTGATCTTTAAATTTATCACTCTACGTGTATTCCATATATTTATATTAATTAGTGGTCGAAATATTATATGGATTTCTCTTGAATCGATTTTACCTGTGGTTAATTCGTACACATCGTGATTAAATACAGGGTGTCCCATTAAGAATGGGACATAGAACAACCGCAGATTCTCCAATTCAAAATAAAACGATTAAGCGAAATATGCTTAAATAAAATGTTACTCGTTTCCGAAATACAGGATGTTGAAGTTGAAAACTGAAAAATTATTAATGTCCATAATTTTTTTAATACACCGTATAATTTTACTCAAATCGGCACACTAGTTAAATATCATAAAATGCACCTAACAATAAAAAAATTAGTTTAGTACGCTCTACCAGTGGCGTACGGCAGGAGTAAGTAATGCTTGTACCCCTTATAAATGTTACGCCGCTGTCTAAATTTTAATTTTGACTATAATTTTAATTTTTTTGATATTTTCTAAGTCAATAATGCACACTTGTTAGTTTGTTGTAAAGTCATTGGTTTTCGAGATATCGCAGTTTTTTTAAGACAAAATTGTAAAAATGAATATTATTAATAATAATACAAATAAAAAGTACATGTCTATCTATCTTTAACTGCGAATATCTCGAAAACCAATAACTTTACAACAAACTAACAAGTGTACATTATTGACTTAGAAAATATCAAAAAAATTAAAATTATAGTCAAAATTAAAATTTAGACAGCAGCGTAACATTTAGAAGGGGTACAAGCATTACTTACTCCTGCCGTACGCCACTGGTAGAGCGAGTAACATTTTATCTAAGCATATTTCGCTTAATCGTTTTATTTTGAATTGGAGAATCTGCGGTTGTTCTATGTCCCATTCTTAATGGGACACCCTGTATATAGTGTGCACTTTCCCTCATTAAAACGAAGAGAACGGTGTATGTTTCATCACAACGTGTGCAAATTAACACACTTAAATCGGTACCACAACTTTTCCCGTATTTATATATGATACTAACCGGCCCGGTTCGGCTTCGGTCGAATTTGTAGATTGTCGCTTTTAATTTTTTAATTTTAACGCGATAATATATAGCCTATGTCCATCCTGAAGGTCCATTCTAAATATTGGCGACAACATTTTTGAAATCGGTTGAGTAGTTTTGGAGATTACCTCCTACATCCAAACTTTACCTTTTTATAATATTAGTATAGATGAAATAAATTGTAATTTACGAATTTAAACATATAGTGTTAGAATCAATTAATAGTTAATCCGTTCATATTATAGTTTATTTAAAGGGACGGACCTGTTCCTAATTAATAAAGATGTATGATAAACACCTGTTATTTGACTTTATCATGCATATGAGTCATCTTTATTAAACAAAAGGTGTACGCATTTGTTCTACACGTTGAGTCAACTTATATACATGGTTCACCATAACTACCCATTTCAATATTCGAACGAACTCCTTGTATGTTGAATAAAAAATATTTTTTTACGCTGAACAACTAATTCTTATAACTTTATTTTATTCCGCTTTAAAAATTAGGATTAATAAATAGTAGCTATAAGACTAAATAAAGCAAATGCAAAAGTTTTCAAATTAGGAACGTTTCGAAAAATGTTTATCAACTTCTTGAGGCTAGTTTTTAGATTAGCAGTCAACGAAACGTTACAAATTTGTAAAATTTTGCATTTTTTTATTTAGTCTAAGTTCCCAATATCCCACTTTTTATTGTCATGGACGATATCAATTTTAGTTTATAAATTACGTTTTCTAAATGAGCGTAATCAGATGCGTTTTATCCGATTATTACCGAACTGCCGTCGAAATTCATGCCGAACTTCTCCAGTCTTCTACCGAACTAACTCTAATAGCGAATTCCAGGAAAAACATGCAATGTTTTTGGACTGAATACCTAAACTAATTATTGTTACAATGTAACAATGTCAAAAACGTGTATGTTTTCATAGAACAATCACTTGTACAAAACTAGTTAAATTAGTTACAGAAATCGTGGCCCACAAATTTTTGAAGTGAAACTTCTTTAGGAACGTCTAAGTGAAATCGATTCTTGAGATTGAAAATGTTACGGACGTGGTCGCAATATGCTTATCTCAGATGCTGAACGTCTTCTGTCTCTCTCTACGTATAACATAAATGCTCATAAAATCGGATGTAGAATATTAAGCTAAGCTGGTGACATCGTACAACACTTGCCTCGTCACCTAAAGGTCGTAGGTGCGATCCCGGCGGTCGGTGCCAATATAATTTTTTTTCGTTTTTTTTTAAATTATATCAGTTTTACTTGCGTAGTGTGTAGTGTAAAATACACAGTTTTTTTTATATCAAGATAGACAGTCTAATAGGAGCAGCCATGTATAACGCATTTATGACTAAAATAAAAGTTGGGAAATTCTCTGCTCATAATCGCTTTGAATATTCACATAAATTATTTTTTTATTACTTAGGTACTTGCTTTCCTGTCTGTCAAAACTCATGAATAACAATAAAATAACATTACTGTTGTTAAGTTTAAGCAAACCATGGTTAAAAATCAGCTCTACTAGAAAATCCCTTCAATAGTATTAAAAAAAAGGTACCTACGAAATTTTAACTTTTTTCGTCCAGTAGATTCGAAGAAACTAGGCTGTAACAGACGGACAGACAGACAGATCGTACTAAGAGAGTGATTCTGTAAGGGTTTCGTTTTTTCATCAGATGTACGGAACCCTGATAAGAACTGTTTTCATTTTTTTTGCGTTTCATAATTGGTATTTTGTATTTAAGTAGTGTTGATTTGTTTTATTTTTGACTAGCGGCTCGGTCCGGCTTCACCCGTAGATTATCACCGTTTTTTCGTCGATACGTTGCAAAATTGATCTCCACGAAAAGCGCTTTTATTTTATGTCTATGATCCTGAAGGCATATTCGGAGATTAACTTCTACGTCCGAACTGTACCTCGCTTTATAATATTTTATTATTGATGAGAGAAAATCTTTCACAAACAATCAATATTTTGATATAAAAATATGGCCTTTCAAAGTTACATAATTAAATCTGATTTTTCGAAATTTTATTTTTTATAATCTGAAGTTTAAATATACGTTACCTGTTTTACAATATAGCGCAGATAAAGATCTAATGGTGCAGATTTATTTCAATAAGAAATTATTTGAATGGCATTAAACATACTTGTAGTAACAATAGACTTACAAGTATTATGCCAACTAAATACCAAAATATGTCAGTATTATGTGTTGTTATGAAGTACTTACCGTAATGCCAGTTGCATTGATGTTTACTAACTCGGCTATAGAAATTGTGGTTGAACTTGTAACACAGACTAGCAGTGTCGAGGCATTAGTTACGACCAAGTTCCTCAGCGAGCGCTGCAGAGCTGCAGAACAACCAAAATCTTAGGTGCTTCATAATTTTAGAACGAATTATATTTTCAATAATTTAACCAATATTATATTAATAAAATGATATATTTTGGAAGGTGTGTTCCCCAAATTAATTTTTTTAATATTTTCGTGTACCTAAGTCCTCAAGTTTAATTAAACATTTTTGATTAAATTACTGCCGTATTCTAATTTTTCGTATAGTTCTCTTAAATGATGACTTATTTAATCGACTTTGAAAAAAGGAATTTCTCTATTCGATTGTATTTTTTTTTAGTAATCTATATCTTCGCTGGCTGTGAACCGATTTCGATGATTTTTGTTATTCAATAGAGTATGTCCCAAAGTTGGTTCCATATAAATTTTAGCCAAATCGGTTCAGCAACTTTTCAGAAAATTAACACCAATCAAAGAAATATTGCAAAAGTTGTACGGCGTAAACGTTGCTCTTCGGTTTCAATAGACACTAAAAAAGACCATTAAAAATTTAAAATAAATAACTATTTTTAAAAAATTGAACCTCCTTCAAAAAGGGGTGACTATAAAGCATAAAATAACAGAATTTTGAGGTTGGAACCAATTTAATTACAATCACATTTTATGTATTTAGGTATATTAAATTGATGCCGACCTCAAAACTTTCTTATTTTATGTTTTTTAGTGACCTTTTTTGGAAGGTGTTTCAATAATTTTTTTTTTATTAACGTTATAGGTAGAAAATATTGCAACAGGAAAGAACATATTCACAATCACGAGTTACGAAATACTGCGGCAGGTGCGAAAGCCATACCTGCTTTTAAAAAATAAAGGAGATTTTATTTTATTATGATGGCAATTCTCATGTATAGTCGACTTGGGACTCTGGAGTGCTTATTTCCTTCTTATATTTTACTGCTTTGTCAACGCACTGAAAAAATAATGTCGTTGCAAAATTTAGATGCAGATATGCTTATCGTTTGCATATTATTTTAAAATCTGAATTCTAATTATGCTTTGTTTCTTTGGATTTCGTTATAAATACTGCTTCAGTTCTTCTCACGGGAAATGCTTTTTTATTTGTCGATACATTAAAAAAAAGAGAGGTTGCACTCCGGGAGTGCCGGCAGAAGTGAAAACTTGAATATTAACGTTTTAATTTTTTGCATTTAGAAGCATTGTTTATTTATTGGCAACACTTGTAAATAAAATGGTTTGTGTTATAGATTGCATTTTTATGTACGATATTTCAACGCTAGATGTCTAACGTTGTATAAAAAATAAAATGGTTTGTATCATAGATTGCATTTTTATGTACGATATTTCAACGCTAGATGTCTAACGTTGTATAAAAAGTATCTGGCAATTACTATCACTTAGAGAGTCTCACCCAGTTCTTACTTTTCCTGACGCGAGTTTAACATTTTTTACCTATTACAAATAAAGTGTACAACGCCTCTAAAGAAGTTTTCACTTCAAAAATATTTGGCTGCATATCTACATCTATATAGGTATATAAAATTCTCGTGTCACAATTTTGGCCGCGCTAATCTCCGAAACCACTGAATCGGTTTTAATGAATTTTTGTAAATGTGTCTTAGGTACTTGGTGCAGCTTACGCTATAGCATAGTTTTTATTAAATATTTTGTACAAAATTGCGGTATTTTCTCAAAAAACCTGTTTGTTTGCTTCTGAGCTAATTTAATTCAGAAACAAATAAACAAAACTTTTTTTAGTACCAAATAGCGACATCTATCTGTTAGGACTCGCAATTAGCTCAAAGCTATTAGTTCAGAAGCAAACCTGGTAGAATTTGCTCAAAGCTATTAGTTCAGATGCCGGGCCGCAAACGAAATACATTTTGCAGAATTATATCTATCGCACCCGGGTGAAACCGGGACGGACCGCTAGTCTATTAGAAATATATTTTATCGTGGCGTTCTTTTTTTCAACGATGATTTGTTAGATGCGAGGGTCATCGCATTTTAATTAAAGTATCATAATTAAGCGATGAGTAGTTTTAACCCTTTCATAGTTAACTGGCCAATAAAATGCACATGTCAGCACTTAAAACAGTAAACTGAGCTATTGACAGTGCCTAAATATGGGTACATAATATACAAGTATGCCAACATTGATCGTTATTATATTGCGAGTGGTGCCAACGTGAAACATGTATAGAGATTCACATATGTAAATTTACATACACGCACTAACACGTAGTCTATATTAAAATTCTAATTTCGACTTACGAACTGAAAATTGCTTTTCGAGAAAAATAATTTTCCATTTCCTGTGTCTGCTCGTTGCATTCGCAAACGCAATATTGGTAACGGTCCGTTTCAAATAAGAAGGGACACACGAGCTATGCTTCTTGCATGATCCCCTTCCTCCCTTAAAATAACTGCTTTGATTACCTACATAATATGTTAGACGTCATGTAAAAATTAATCAAAGCATGCTTAACTAGTTTATTTCTGACATATCTACAAAACAAAAGGACAGCTGATTTTTTTCAAAACATTTTCGAAACTATAAGGCTTAAAAGAAACGTTTTTAACGAAACTTTCTTGAAAAAATAAATAGAATAATAAACCGTTATAAAAAGTATACCATTATTATATAAAAAACTGTTGTCTCTTCTGCACATAGGCCGATTTTCCTCAAAAAAATAGGGTATACCAAACATCCTCCGGAAAGGTTTCAATCCGCTCATCCGTCTGACCTGTATCGTGCTTACAGACTAACAGACGAACAGAGTTTTTCCAAAAATATTTGGAGACCTCAAAACGAAAAGATATTGTAAATTTATTGAAAAGTGATTTTTGACCTAAACTAGTTCCATTCTCCGCGTGTGGGTTAGGAATGGTAAAAACGTACTATGGGCTATGTGTAAGGAGGCGGAGTTACACATTTTCGATGCGAGCGTTTGTGGTGAGCACTAGGGGAAACTTCAACCTCAAATTTTCCATATGTTAGTGAGCAATGTTTTATTAAAAGTGGAAATAGTTATAATTTTATGAAGTTTTTTAATTACAAAGAAAACATGTGCAAAAATAAGCGATCTGGGAATGCTTGTTGTGTTCCGGGCTATTGCGCTGATGACGATTTAAGTAAAATCAAGACCATTAGCGCCCTAATTTGACGTTCCGCTGTCAGTGTAAACAAATTAACAACAATTTTCCTTATTACATTTTTTTGACACATCATGGCCAACTAAAGTTTTTCACTTATCACCTTAGAAACATGTCGCAATTTCCATAAAAAGTGAGTTCAATAACTCTCTATTACCCACTAGCGGCGCTAATAGGCTTCGTACACACAGTCTAAACAATTTGATATCTCGCGCTTCTTTGGAACGTTGTGTGTATGTACCAAAGACAATTGAAAAATGTTATCGGAAAAGGAGGTGCAACTAGCTGTCCACGTCTATATTATATAGTCAAAGATATCACCCTTCAAATCGTAGAGACAGTGACACTTCAAAAACGTGACGATAATTTGGTGTTTGAGCCGACTTTGAAAAATTGTTTTTCACGCAAATCTCATTTTATTCGGTCCGAGCGTTAGAAAAAAAACGCATCTTTTAAAGTCCCCCTCTTGCATTTGCCACACATAACGCAACACATACTTCACTGAATTCTGCTGTCTGCATGCGACACACACACGCACAACACTACAACGGAACGCACACACTTGAAATTGCAATTAAACAGTGATTAGAAAATCATTTCGCATGCATTTTGCATTGCGTTGTTGTTTATGAACACCATATAGTGCCAGGGCTGCGGCTAGTGAAATTCTAGAGTGAACTATTTTACCGTACTAAACTTATTTTTGGAAAAAGTCTGTGCGTTTGTTTGCCTGTTTGTATGTTTGTAGACACGAATTAGAAATGAACGGATTGAAATAACATTTTAGGAGTATGCAAATATGAAGAACCCTATTGTTTTTGGGGAAAATCGGAATATGCGCAAAAGAGATATAATATGCTAAACGTTGTTTTTTTTTTATATATAATAATGGTATACTTTTCATAGCGGTTTATTATATTTTTTCAAGAAAGTTCTGTAAAAAAGTATTGTTCCTAAACTTTATAGTTTCGTAAATATTTTTAAAAAATTCCAGCGAATTAGGCGGCGGGACCATTCCTACTTAAAAAAAATATTTTTATTTAGTATAATAAAGAGAATAAAATTTCTGATATCGCGTAAGGTGACGCGGGTAACAGCTAGTATTCAATATGAGATAATTTGTTATTCATAACAACATATTCACGTCATATAAAAATTAATCAAAGCATGATTAACTAGTTTATTTCTCTGACAGATCTATAAAACAAATGAACAGCTGATTTTTTTTTATTTTCAAAATATTTCCGAAACTATAAACATTAGAAAAAAAATTTTGTACTTTTCACAATGGTTTATTATTGTATTTATAAATACAATAATAAACCATTGTGAAAAGTACAAAATTTTTTTTCTAATACTTTTCACAATGGTTTATTATTGTATTTATAAATACAATAATAAACCATTGTGAAAAGTATTGTATTTATAAATACAATAATAAACCATTGTGAAAAGTATCCCATTATTATAATAAAAAACAACGTTAGAGCATATATCTCTTTTACGCATGCGTCGATTTTCTCCAAAAACAATAGGGCTCTTCATATTTAAAACGAAGAGAACGGCATATGTTTCATTACAATCGGTACCACAACTTTTTTCCTCGTATTTATATATGATACCTACTCTGTTTGAGACTTTTTAGAAATATTTTTTTTTCGTAATACTCGTATTTTCAGTTACCTACAAACGATTGTTTACTAAATATGAAGTATAAAAATGGCTCTTCAGTCGAATTTTTGTAGTTATGACATTTTTTTATGAGACGTCCGATTGGTGTGATATTTCTTCTCACATTAACAAAAGATTTGAAAAAAAATATCAGCTTTATATTACACAATATAATGGCTTTGAATTGACTATGAATGCATATTAACACGATGACTTCAATATTTGATAATATGATATCTACTGCATAACTCGCCACATGTCACTCTAATCGGACAGAGATTGAAGAAAGCCTTCAGGGTTCGGCGCTTTGCTTTTATATCTCCGCCCTTACATACCTTGCTAATAGCCCTATAAGCTTTATAATAGTGCAGCCCATTCAGGAGGGATGAAGCCCTCTATTAATAACATGCATGCAGTTTTTTGCTTCAAGATTTAACTTTACGATCGTCCATAATTACAAAACTATATCGGCCACTCGCTCACTGTAAAAACTTTTTAACAAAAAAATTAAACCGCCGAAAAACTGAAAAGCAAAAAATAATAAATCTTTTTATTTAACTAAGTTCTATTTAAGTAGTTGAACGTATGTGACAGTCTAGTATATCTAAGTAATTTTGAGTCGGCGTCAACAATCCTTCGCCGGAGATCTCTGAGAGTTCACGAAGTTAATGTCAGCGACAGAGCAACCCGAACGGGCACACTGAGGGTCGTGTGGAGAGCGCATGTTTAGAATGTTAATGTTTATCGCTGGAGATTTTACGTATCATTGTTAATTTGATTTGGTTATTTCTTTTAGTGATCTTTGTTCATTGATTGTTTGACGCCGACTCAAAATTACTTAGATATACTAGACTGTCACATATATTCAACTACTTAAATAGAACTTAGTTACATAAAAAGATTTATTATTTTTTGCTTTTCAGTTTTTCGGCGGTTTAATTTTTTTGTTAAAAAGTTTTTATTTTATAATTTTTTGTGGCTATATAATTTATAATTGTAATACACAACTCAGCATGAACATCTGTGAGTGAACAATAAATCACCCCTATTTTCCCACCCTTAGGGTAGGAATTTTTTTCCAAACTTATATGAGACCAACCTCGAGGTATACCCTATCCAATAAAAAAATAATTATCAAAATCGGACTACTCTGTAAAAAGTTATGTGTGGTCATACATTACAATCAGTGAGTGAACAATCAATCATCCCCTGTTTTCCTACTCTTAGAGTTGGAATTTTTTTACCAAATTTTTATGGGACCAACTTCGGGGTATACCCTTTCAAACAAAAAAATATTTATCAAAATCGGACTACTCTGTAAAAAGTTATGCGTGGTCATACATAAAAAAAAAATAAAAAAAAAAAAATATACGCGTCGACTTGAGAACCTCCTCCGTTTTTGTTTTTCGTCGGTTAAAAATGACGGTGTTTTGTCGTACCATGTAGCGACATCAGGTAGAATTTGCTCAAAGCTATTAGTTCAGACATGTCTGCGCTGTAGTCATTTTCATAGACAAGTCCTTAATGAACATTTTGCAGAATTTTCCGATGATACAAAATATATCTATCTAATAAAATGAACAGTTTTGCACCAAGTGAAATCGGACCGGGCCGCTAGTGTATTATGTTTTAACATTTTACGGAAGCTTCTTAGTTTCTAATTGTTAACCAATCAGAATACTACTTAAGTTTATTAAGACATATAAAAATCAGACAAAAATTATGTTTACGCTGTGTACAGACTGTTCCATTAAGATTCACGTCTGTATGTATGTATGTATGTATCTATGTTAGCATGCGTCTATCTATCTAAATTGTAATGGAATCTTTCAAATTAATTTCCTCCACTTCTAGACGTCTGAATAATTTTAAATTTTGCACACTTATTAAGAATCTATGGCAATACAATATATTTAAATTAATTACTTAACTTGAAAAATTACTGTAAGCAGGCTAATGAACTGTACAATGATAATGATATATAATTAGTCAAATTACGTCAAATGTACAAAGTAAAAGTTATTCTAAAAACTCACTAACCTTATAGAAACAGCTTTTAATTAAAAAAAAAAATTGGTTGTCTGTAAAGTCGGTTTACGGACGATAGTTTTACGTGATAACGTCATAAGGAAACATTGAAATGCGTACAAGCCGACGCTTGGGCCGATCGTGCCTCTCTATCGCTTATACCGCGCTCTCGCTTGCACGCTCAGACTCAGGCGGAACGTGACACTTTTTCGTGCGTGCAGCCGGTGTTTCATCAATTTATAAGATGTTATCACGTCAAAATTTAAGACAACGTGTGAACCTGTCATAGCTGCTAATATTTTTTATATCAGCAGGCAGTAGCGTTGTCTACTCCGTAGGCGTGGTTTTTAGTCAGATAATTAAAATTATGTTTTTTATTTTCTCTTTTAAAGTAAAAAGCTGCCAAACGAAGACAAAAAGTACAAAACTAGATTGCTGTTTGTATAAATCACAGAATACATTTTAGTTTGTCTATAAATCGTAATCAACTCTCCCTTTCACAATAAACATAGATCTGTCGAACGTTTGAACTCAATTTTAGTATAAAGGCCAATTTCAATTTCAAATTAAAATTTATTGTCACTTTATAAATGCTTTATTTTCCAATAGTGCCAGCACCCGCATTTATACCGTCTTCTAAGCAGTTTTGATTCACGCTTGAAAATTTTGTGTTACTGAGAAAAAGTCAGCATGCTTATCTTAAGCATCGCAGCACACTTCAGCTCAGCCCATATACGCTCTCTCTCACACTTCTACCTAGCCATAGCGTCTTACTCGCACTCACGTATAAGACAATTTTTTTAACCGCCTGGCAAACATTTAGAGCCGACTGAATGTTCTGGCTTATTTATTTTTTATTTTATTAACATACCTTTCTAAGAAATACCTCTGAATTACAGCTCTACACCTATAAATACAACATCTAATGTCAGATGTCACTAAGGCGTGACGTCACAAGCGTTTTCGCGTTTACTTCAAAATAGAAAGATGAAAATGCAACCATTTGCATTAAAATTTAATTTGTTGCTGAAATAATGTTTTTTTTACGTGTACCTACCTACATTAGAGAACTGAATTTCAAAATCTGTCGTCATGCCTATTGCTGGACATTTTGATTTCAAGGATATCAGTTTGCAATACAGACTATCGGAAAAAGGTTTAATTACCCTGGTAACAATAACATGCGTCCCCTGTTACATGTTGACTGGTATGTTATGTCGATAATCCGTCGTTTTGAGTAGAGCTGTGTCGACAGAACATTTTTATTTCCGTAAGTAGATCATGCAAGCTCTTTTGTATTTAGTTATTAGATACGTAATCTGTTTAGAGTGTCCTCTTAAAGGGTTTAGTCTAGGCATGGACAACTTTTCTTATAAGAATCACATTCGAAAATTGAAATCAAAATGACCATAAAGATAAGAATATTGTTTCAATAATAAAAAGACGGGTTGCACTCCGGGAGTGCCGGCAAAAGTGAAAACTTGAATATTACCTCTACTCTCCATCCGTCTTACGAATTTTCGATCAGGTCACGTGTTCCGACGCGAGTTTAACATTTCTTATCCATTACAAAAAAAGTGTACAACTCCGCTAAAGAAGTTTTCACTTCAAAAAAATTTGCAGGTAAGTAGACAAAAATAGAAGATTTACAGGGCCGGATTAACCCTGTCCGGGCCCCTAGGTAATGCAATCAGGTCTTTTCAAATTTCTATAGTAAAGATCGCTGCACACAAGGCTGGTTTTACTACTAAATTAAAATTCCTTGATTTGGCTGCTAGGTTTCAAGCGTGCTGTGACACTGGTTTTTTTGTGTTCACTTCACACGATTTGTGTTTTGAGGTTTGCTTTGTAGATGGCTTTTATGTGCGCACAGTGACAGTTCGAATGTTAACAAAATAGTGAATGTTTATTGCCTCTGAACGGAACACACGCTATGACGCCGTGTTTGTTTATGGGCGTTTGTACATGTCACCTACGTGACACGATACCGTTTCCTGATTGGTTCTCGCTCAAATACAAGCAGACAAGCAAGCACGAAAAATAGCTCCGGTTCTAATTTTGAAATCCATCTTGTGACCACGCACGCTAGCCTGCAGTGACGTCACAAGTCCCAACAGTCATTCCAGCGACAGAACCAACCTTGTACATATAACCAGTATCACAATCTACTGTTACATAAGGTATACTTATTTCGTTATTTAAAATTGGTATATAACAATATTATGTCTGCATTTTTAAACAAATGAAAAGTAAACTGTTTCACTTGTTATTCTTCTCAAAAAAAAATTGTACGAATGAAAATTTCATTTCAGAGAAACTTCTTTTGGAGTATTAAATGTAAAATACCTGAATGTACAATATTATAGTAGCGTAGACTGTATAAGAAAATATGGATAATGATGATTAAATTTTGTCGTTGCATCATCTGAATATAAAACCACGGCTACGCCATATGGATATGAGTTGTGCTTCTAAGAGCAATACGTATATCCTATATGAGCAATTCGTACATTGTTTAATAATGCTATACGATGCATCAGAACCATATATTTAATAATTTACTATATGAATCATTGTCTATCTACTCAATGTGCGATGAGTGAACGCAACAAAGCGTATCGAAAATATATCTGCGTCTCTTTCTTCGATGTAATTCCCTGATTTCTCCGATGATAGGATTGGTTGATGTACTTGCATTTAATCGGAATAAAGTATCTCTGTTTCAAAAACTTTGTCTTTTTCTATGACGCTAACATGGGCGTACCCAGCTTTTGGCCCAGGAGGAAACAAATCAGAAATTTCTTAAGCCGGGTCCACCGTGCGTTATTTGCCCTCCTGGATACGCCAGTGTTTACGGCGTAAAAAAAGACAGAAGTATATGTCTGCACCCTAAAGGAGCGATTGCGATTTTATTCCTATGCTCATTATAGAATAAAAGTATATATGATCAGAACAAATCGAACTAGTGTAAATAAAGCTCAAAACAGCCCGTGACTTGCGGTATGGCAAGGTTCGATCACAATTCGGTGGACAAGCGATATTGTATAACCACCTTTATTTGAAATATTCGTATCTATTATTATCTGTTATTTTGAAATTGTTTGACCAAATAAAAATTATTCTGTTCTCCGAATTACTACAATAAACTTCTGTTTAATATAAATAATTCTACTTCCACTAAAAGACAACAGTTGGCGACAAGGATATTAAAAATAAAATCAACCTTTATTAATAAAAATCGTTTAAGTGAAAACTCACTCAAGATATCGGAGTCACGTCAAAATGGAATGTGAACATCATGCGTTTACAGTTCCCCTTCAAATTGTCTCCCTTTGGAAGAAGATTATAACAAATTTTGAACACAACAATTTTGTAGAAAAATTAATTCTCTACAAAATAATCTTTCTTGTTTTTGTCTGTAAATTTGATACTTTAAGAATTACTGACCTTCAAAGATGATCATAAAGTTTCCATAAATGATCATAATATTTGAAGGCCTGTAATTCTTAAACTATCGCATTTACAGAAAAAAAAATTGGTTGTCTGTAAAGTCGGTTTACGGACGATAGTTTTACGTGATAACGTATTCCGTAATACATAACCTAAATTTATATAATAATTACAATAATTCGAATCTATGATATTGCATCTTTCGCTTCAAATTTAGGTAAATTTTATTAAGTAGAATAATAAAACACTATAAAAAGTACACTATTATTATATAAAAAAACAACTATGGTATGTATCTCTTTTGCGCATGCGCCGATTTTCCCCAAAAAATTTACAAAAATTTCTAGTAAAAATAGATAGAGTAAAAACTGTTTTAAAAACTATATTATTATTATATAAAACATCATTATAAGAGATATATTCTTTTACGCATGCGCCGATGTTCCCCAAAAACAATAGGCCACTTCATATTTGCATATCAAACATCCTCCCAAAATTTGGTTTCAATCCGCTTATCCTTGGTGTCGGAATGATAAGAAATGTCAAAAGTGACGTTTGCAACTGTCAATAATAATAATAATTAGTTATTCCAATAGTTAACTTAGGGGCCGTTCAAGTATTACGTAAGCACCAAGGGGGGGTGGGGGGGTCTCTGTTTTGCTTATTTTGGATGACATGGGGGGTGGGGGGGTCTAGATGATGATTACGTCATCGTTAGTTATTTAAGTTTTTTCGGGGATTCCCGCAAATAATACATATGCGTAGGCACTCGCTTTGAGAACTGATTTAAGGGGAATTACCGCGCATTAGGGAAATTACCGTGCGCTATTCACTTGTCTAATAATTCACTCTCGTGCCGGCCGGCTGCAAGTGCGCATCTATCAGTATTGTTTTGTTTGGATTCTAAACGTATTGTAAGCATTGAAAGTTATCATTTGTGTTTATGTTGATGCAATTAGCCAAAGTTTAACGTTTTAATTATTTAAATTTAAATATCTTATTAGAATGTCATATCATATAGACAAATCCAAGTTATACCAAAAACTGTTCGAAAGTTTTAAAAAATCTCATACTGGGACGAAAGTGCAAAATGTACAAAAGTTAGTTAACGAAGTTTGGCGAAATTATAAATTACAAGCAAAGTCAGATAAGGAACTAGATATTATTGTATCTAAGAGAATTGAAGAAGAATTGCAAGCGGCGACTAAAAATAAATCCAACCTGCTTCATTTTTTTTCCAAGGTGAGTAAATATAAGTACAAAGTTTCTCTTTACGTTCTGTAACAATTAAAACGATTTATGAGTAAAAAATATGATGGCCTATCTCAAAGTAAAAAGGTAAATGATTGATATTTTATTTCTTAAGATCGACTCCGGCAATTGGTCACAAAATACACACAACATTGAGCAGCAATCCAATGTCATCGATAACTTAGAATCATGGATTCAGGTTTCATGGACTGAAGACTGTTAATGTGTTCCGAAAATATTCTTTATGTTAGTTATGTTCTTTATTTCTGATTATATTTTTTTGTCATTTACTCTATGTGTATCAGTTAAACCTAATATTTTCATGAATTTTCCTATTTTAAAAATAACAATATAAAAAAACATTTATTACTAAAAATGTTTACGTAAGCATAGGGGGAGGGGGTAAGTGCTTTGCTTACTTTTGATGACAAGGGGGGCGGGGGGGTAAAAAATGGTAAGAAATCTGCTCACGTAATACTTGAACGGCCCCTTAGCAGGCGTTGCATTTCACAAAATACTAATGTCAAAAAATTGAATTAAACATTAGAAATGCAGCTGTTTTCATGTTAAGACAAGACATACGTTATTTTATAATTTCCATGTACGGCAAACAAAGACGACCGACCGCGTCGCGTTATGCATTAGACAACATTGCATTTATACAGCTATTTTTCTATATAAATTTGTATAAAAAAACTGTTTAGGCAAATTCTGTTATACGAAATCTATGTAAAATGTTCTCCTCTTTCGTTTAAGACTGGTTTCAAACCGATCTGATTTAAATTGAGCGAGAAATTAGCAAAAAACGTTACGCGTTAGGAACGTTAGGAACGTTACGCGTTACGCGTTACGAACGTTACACTTTTTCGAACATGCAGCCGGTGTTTTATCAATTTATAAGATTGGTGATTCATCAATTTATAAGACGTTATCACGTCAAAAACAATAGAGATTTTTTGTAGAGAATTGATTTTCCTACAAAATTGTTGTGTTCAAATTTTTTTATATTTTTTTTCCAAGGGGTGAAAATCAAATGGCCCAATTTGAACGGGTTGCCGAGGAAAAAAATTGTAGAGCCCTCACCATTGTGTTCTGTGACGCCGAAAAATGGGGGGAGAGTGGTCTTCTAGACTGGCAAAAAAAGGTACACCTTCCGACTCCGGTATTCAATTTGGCGTAATATTTTGGCGCGGCTTGTAGACACATACCAATAGAGTATATAATAACATAGTTCAGCGTTCAGACTGTATTATGTCTGATGTCTAGTCTATTGTATACGCGAATAGTATAATATTTAGATTCGCATTCTCGGCGTACGAATTGTTTTTGGTTTAAGTTGTATGAAAATATGCATCCATCTCACAGCTCGTAGAATATTCTGAATACGTTGAACGTGATGAACTGATGAACAACAACTGAGGCAAATTTCTCAATGGACGGTATAGTCGCTCAACAAGTAACTGATAAAACTTCAAACCGAAAATAGATCTTATACCACAACATATATATTAATACGATAAGGTTAAAGATGTTTGCCTCCCTTTTTAGAAAAAACCTCACAATTTCTCCACATAAATTATATATCATTT
Organism: Xanthostigma xanthostigma; assembly: GCA_963575645.1. Taxonomy (NCBI): domain Eukaryota; kingdom Metazoa; phylum Arthropoda; class Insecta; order Raphidioptera; family Raphidiidae; genus Xanthostigma; species Xanthostigma xanthostigma. Next base: position 1,054,753 of record OY754469.1, on the reverse strand, counting down.
TACAGATAATTGTTTGCTCTACTGACATCGACAACTAAAATATTTATTATTGCTTTTGTTTTTGTAAATTAATTAAAATACAGCAACGCTACACAACGTCTGGCATATAACGGCTTTAATTTTGAAACAACGTCAATACTTCGATCTGTCATCTAACCTTCATATTGTAATACAACAGACACAATACTGCATACTGCCATCTGACGGTTTTAATTTTAAAACAGCGAGCAGCGCTGAACAACGTCACAGCAATGCTGCATGATGCCATCTAGCTTAGCTCAACGCTTTTGCTACTTGCGCCTCTATATGACAATTTTAGCAAAATATTTCTTCGATCTGTCATCTGAGCTTCATATTGTAATACAACAAAAAGAAGAACGTTATAAGCAGGAGTGCAAAATTAGAAACGAATTGAATACCTGCAATCATATTTAAAAAATAATTTTGTAAATTGATAATTATTATACTTATTTAATGCGAATAATTCGCACAGGTCACACTAGTTTTGTCGTAATTCTTTTAAAACGTATGTAAAATTTTGCAAGTGGGAAGGGGATCCTGTGCCTATTTTTTAAGTCAAATTTTTTGACTTGTTTTTTTTTTTGTGAAATTTTTTGCAATTTTTAGATGCAATTATTTTATAAAATGAAATTTTAAAAAAATGAACAAACCCGTTGTGCGCAGAATACTAAAACGGCTGCGCAATTTTAAATTCGTACCTTAGAAGGAAAAAAATAGAACTCCTCCAGATTCACTTTGTTGTCCGCCTGTCTATCTAAGAAGAATGATAGCCAACATAAAACCAAACTAATGAGGCAAATTAATTATTCACGTTTTAGTACATTCGAAGTTTCATGGAAATTAGCCCATCATCAGAACCTATTTTGTAATTAACTAGCCGATTCACCAGAATTTGTAGATTTCCACTGTATCTTCGTCGACGTACGTTGCAAAATTGGTGTCCACGAAAAGCGTTTTTATTTTAACGCGATAATGTATAGCCAGTGTCCATTCTGGAAGTTCATTCTAAATAAATTTTGGTAAAACATTTTTTTGAAATCGGATGAGTAGTTTCGGAGATTACTTCCTATATCTAAATTTACAAACTTTACCTCTTTATAATATTAATTATTATATTATTTATTATTATATTATTATTTATTAATTATTATTATAATTTAATTATTACAATACTGAACCCTCATGACGCAAGTCCTACGCAATCCGCGCTTGGCCGTTTTTTTTTCAACGTTAATAATAATTAATTTATGTCGTCTTTTTTTCCTCTTTCAGTTACACCCTGTATATTAAGACGTGAAGTATGTCCATGTCTTTATTTTGCATTTATACACAACAAAAGATGCATGTTTCTGTTTAAACGGCTCGTTAATTTTACTGTATTATCGATGACCACAAGAGAGAGTAGCTTATCTCATGTTTTTTTTATATATTTTATATTGTTCCTTCAGAGGTAGATTTATATTTTGTAATGTTGTGTAAATTTAAAATCAAAATATATAACCAAAATATGTTTGGTAACCATTTGTTTTGGCGCCTGCAACTAAAGCGATATTATTGCTAGCTTGCCGAACTTCTCAAAACTATGCAAAATTTTCCACGTCTTATATAATTAATGTATATAGTAGTAGTGATGTGTCCACATGACTCTTTATTGGGAGCTGGCTCCGTGCGCTCCGCTCACTAAAACGTATCGCTCAGAGCGAGTCGTTCAAAGGAGCGACACTATAGACAGTACGCACTACACAAGAGTGCAGACTGCAGAGGTGTGAACTGTCATCATGCCATGCTCAGAACTCACGAAGCATTGCACAGCACAATACACACTCAGCTCTGAGCTCATTTTATATTGATTCTGATCTTATATTATTCGCATTTCGGATAAACTTTAAAGTATAATAAAAGCTTAACAATAATAATGTTTATTGTTACAATATTATATCTTTGTCAACGACGTCAATGGTTTAAATCACTGTAAACAGTGTGTCATTCAACAATAAACGACTCAGCAAAGATAACTCCGTACGTGCAAAGTTCACTAGTGCCTCTGTGCCCTGTGCTGTGTGCGCTCTGCAAATGTGCGAATGCAACAGTTCAGAATAGCTCAGCACAGAGCAATGGCGCTTGGAGTGACAGATTCACAAAAAAAAGACCAACTAGCTCCATCCCGAGTTCATTATGAACGACTCGCTCAGGAGCGACACATCACTATATAGGTAGTAGTTAATCACTGACAGCAGAAAGCAGTGACGGTTTTTCTATGACCCTGTAGAAAACCCATTTAAAATGTTCCCGCGCCGCCACTGGAAGAAAGTGTTTGCTTAGAACTTTTCTCGTGCAAGATATTGTAAATTATAGTACTCATAGTGTAGTATTTTTAATCTTTGTGGATTGTAGACTTTAATCAAAGGTCAGACGTTTAATTGGAAAAATATTATTTTGTAGTCTAGACAAATGAAAAGTTTCCAAAGTTGTAGAATTTAATCAAGAGCAGGTTGTATACTTTTGTTGACGATAGTTTTAGTAAAAAATTTAAATGTTTGCATTTGGCATCTTATAGATGGATAAAGACGAAATTCTAAAGAAGAAGTCACACTATTATGTAGAAGAGTGCAATAATAATTTAAAGTTAATAAAAAACGTGTAGTCAAATCTTTGATTAACGTCTGATTAGAACTCTTCAATAAATAAAATTATCGACCAATTTTTCAGACAATATATTAACAAACAATATAAAATTAATACATTAACGTTTCGATCCCGATTTGGATCTTCTTCAGAATATAAAAAATTGGTTGTCTGTAAAGTCGGTTTACGGACGATAGTTTTACGTGATAACGTATTCCGTAATACATAACCTAAATTCTACATATAATAATTATAATAATTCGAATCTATGATATTGCATCTTTCGCTTCAAATTTAGGTTAATTTTATGTATTAAAATACTTACCACCTATAATAATAATTGTTTTTTTTAACTTTCTTTCTTTCGTATTTATTTTCAGTCTCAAAGATTAATTGTCATAATATTTTGAAAACAATTGTTTCACTGTTTATATAAAATTCCAAAACCTACTTACAATATTTAAGTATTTTCATACGTCAAAAAATTGATTTTTATAATGATAAAATTTGTATGAAAACGATTTTTTCGAGAGATGAGACCTAGCTAAAACGATTTTTTGCCTCCCAAAATCCCTTTTCAGTAAATTTCATCCAAATCGTTAGGGCCGTTTTCGAGAAAAGCACGCACAGGGTCAGGCGGAACGTTAGGAACGTTACACTTTTTCGTGCATGCAGCCGGTGTTTCATCAATTTATAAGATTGGTGATTCATCAATTTATAAGACGTTATCACGTCAAAAAATAATTAATACTTATTTAGTTTCTATTTAACGAAATTCGTGAGATTTTTTAATATTGAAATATTGAAAAAATAATAACAAACAATTTTTTATTATGTAGTCATGGAAATAATTGTTTGTTAATAAGTATATTGTCTGAAAAATTGGTCGATAATTTTATTTATTGAAAAAAAACGTGTAGTGCTTAAATGGGTGAAGATTCAACTGCTAAAAGATAGAATTGATTCAAAATAACGCCTCAACTGTCTGACTCAAATTATATTCTATGAAATTTTATGCGATTATCTTCTTATTAACTAACTGTCTTGTACAAAGCAATAATTCTTTTGACGATCTTTCCAAAGCAATCATCTTATAAATCACCAATTACATTTTTGTAACTGTAAGCATATTCTTGTAAAATACAAACATACGTAGAAATGGGCTGATTTTTATCGCAAAAAAATTTTTTTTTTAACTATTCACTTTCAAAGGAAACGTACACAATATCTTGACACCGCCCTGCCGTGAAGCTTTTAATTAAATTAATGCTTCTCCTAATATCTTTTATACATAAACGTCTTTGGAGAACTCATCTCCTTTGTCACCTTGCGACAGAGACTCGGCAAGATGCTTTTGCACAATTTGAAGGTCTTGCCGTCTTTGTCAATAACATACACACATCGTCGGCACGGCACAGAACTATCATGCTTCAAAATCTAATCAAAAGAATAAATTGACCTTGAGGGCTGTAGCAATGCTGTTTATATCGCGTTTCCCATACACCGACACGCTGAATTTGATAAGCACATTCTAAATTCTCGTTTCGGAGACAATCTAGTTTTAAATTTTTGAAATTTTTAAATGCTCATAACTCGGAAACCAGAAGTGATACAGTTCTGTGCTTGTGCTCATTCGATTCAGCTGAACTTTTTTCTAATAAGGTCAAGTAAATTCAGGCATATACGAGACACTCATTTTGCCAAAAAATTGAAAAAAATTAAGTTATTATTATATTTTTTGAAAATTATGGTAATTTTATAGTAACCGGCGATTGACATTGCAAATTATTTTGAATAAGCTTCGGAAAATTCTAAGACTGGATTTTTGAAACTAAAATGATCTTTAAAATAACAAATTATTTGTTTGAAATAATAGCTATGGAAATCATTAATTTTTTTTATGTTCGACTGTATATATTTTTTTCTATGTATGTTCACCGATTTCTCCGTCAATTATGGACTGATTTTCAAATTTTTTTTTTATTCGAAAGAGTGCACTTCCGAGATGGTCCCATCGGTACCAAGTCAGGATCTGATGGTGGAATCCGGGGAAATCGAGGGAAACTCTCAAATTTAAAAGGCACGCATACTTGGCCTACCCATTGCAATACTTTATCTAACACTAAAAAAAGAAAAATAAAATATTTTTAACAAAAAAATTGAACCGACTTCAAAAAATGCACTAAAAAGTAAAAAATAATTGCGTATTGAAATGTTTTGGAGTCAGTGTCAGCCAAAATGAAATCTATTCCGAGAACTAGAAACATGTAAGATTTAAATTGCTACTTTCGAATTCCGATGGGACACCGACTCCAAAAATAACAATAATTATTATTTTTTACTTTTTAGTGCATATTTTTTTAAGTCGGCTCAATTTATTTGTTAAAAACATTTTATTCGGTGTATGTTGCATTTTACATGGAGCGATTTTCTGTAATTCATCATCAAAACTCTCTTACATAGTACGACTCTAAAATTCACTGTACATATTATAGATTTACGTTTCAAAATTGGCCTCCACAACAAGCGCCTTTATTTTAATGCTTGTCTATCCTGAAGGTCCACTCTAAATATTGGTGAAAACTTTGAAATCGGATGAGTAGTTTCGAAGATTATCTCCTACACCCAAACTTGACTTCTTTATAATATTGTGTTTCGAGTTAGACATACGAGAGTTGTTTAACCGGTTACATATTTCCCTCTTTTGTCGTTGCAAGTAATCAGCAAATAGGACTCGACTCCTGGAATAGTAGGCTATGCAAAACGTTATCACCCCACTCGTCTCCCTTGACTTTTTTTGATGAAAACAGCCTACTGCAATGTTACACTATTCATATGCACATGTGTTACTCTGACACCTAATCTTATATCATCATTTTGGAAAACGAACAATATTTATAAAGGCTTGAGAACAGCGCAGTATGTAAGAGCCCCCAGATCCCAGGTAAACTGGTCAAAGTATCAATTCAATTTTCAATTATTAAAGATACTAGAGTGACCTGTGCGAATAATTCGCACTAAATAAGTAAAATAATTATCACTTTACAAAATTATTTTTTAAATATATTTGCAGGTATTCAATTCGTTTCTGATTTTGCACACTGCTTATAACGTTCTTCTTTTTGTTGTATTACAATATGAAGTTTAGATGACAGATCGAAGAAATATTTTACTAAAATTGTCATATAGAGGCGCAAGTAGCAAAAGCGTTGAGCTAAGCCGTCAGATGGCATCATGCAGCATTGCTGTGACGTTGTTCAGCGTTGCTCGCTGTTTCAAAATTAAAGCCGTCAGATGGCAGTATGCAGTATTGTGTCTGTTGTATTACAATATGAAGGTCAGATGACAGATCGAAGTGTTGACGTTGCTTCAAAATTAAAGCCGTCAGATGGCAGACGTTGTTCAGCGTTGCTGTATTTTAATTAATTTACAAAAACAAAAGCAATAATAAATTTTTTAGTTGTCGATGTCAGTACAGCAAGCAATTATCTGTAAAATGATATATAATTTATGTGGAGAAATTGTGAAGTTTTTTCTAAAAAGGGAGGCAAACATCTTTAACCTTAGCGTATTAATATATATGATAATTGTTTTTATCAAAAACCAATTTGAAAATCTCTAGATATTTGTGAACATTTTGTCACAAATATTTATGTTAATAATAATAATATAAATAATAACTTTGAGCAAAATCTACCAGATTTGCTTCTGAACTAGCAGCTTTGACCGAATTTTGTCAGATGTCGTTACTTGGCACTGAAACAGTTTTTTTTGCTTGCTTCTGAACATATTAACTTTGAGGAAATTCTGTCAGATGTCGCTACATGTTACTAAAACAGCTTTTTTTTGTACAGAACACCATAATTTTGTACAAAATATTTAATAATAGCGTAAGTTGCACCAAGCAAGAAACATTTACAAAATTTCATTCAAATCTGTTCAGTGGTTTCGTAAATTGTGACACAGGAATCATATATATTAATACGCTAAGGTTTAAGATGTTTGCCTCCCTTTTTAGAAAAAACCACACAATTTCTCCACATAAATTATATATCATTTTTAGATAATTGCTTGCTCTACTGACATCGACAACTAAAAAATTTATTATTGCTATTGTTTTTGTAAAATAATTAAATTAATTAAACTCAGAACAACGTCTGCCATCTGACGGGCAACGCTGAACAACGCTTCTGCTACTTGCGCCTCTATATAACAATTTGAGTAAAATATTTCTTTTACAACAAAAAGAAGAACGTTATAAGCAGTGTGCAAAATTAGAAACGAATTGAATACCTGCAATCATATTTAAAAAATAATTTTGTAAAGTGATAATTATTATACTTATTTACTGCGAATAATTCGCACAGGTCACGCTAGTTTTTTTTATATTATAGATAGATAATACCTGAGTCTTACTGTACATCTTTAAGTTCATAAGGTGTATACATATAAAGTTAAATTTTACTAAAGTCGGCAAATACAGAACTTTAGCGACTTATAAATTATATAGCACAGTATCTTGCAACTAGAGATTTTGTTATATTATGTTTGTTCATTTAATTAAAATGCACTACGTCTTGTGTTAATTTTCATACCTGCTGAGTTTTTATTTTCCCTTATGCACTTTCAAAGCTCTCCACGTTAATTAGTTAAGCCATACATGCATACACTACATCCATATAATGAATGCTGTTTCAATTAAGAAAATTGAATTATTTTCAGTTTGCGCAAGCTAATGTTAAGTATGCTGTTCATTCATTTATCTATTTTGGGTTCGGAATTGGACATATGAGCGGAGTTTAAACTATTTTTCATATACAGGTTGTTCAAAAAGTCCCGCAACGCCTGAATATCTCAGAGATATTAAGTTTTTTTTGTTGCGAATGAAAGTTGCTCAACTTGTTGTAATGTATTTTTCGGTCACAAGTTTTCCACTGTATAATGAAACTTGAAAAAATAATAAAATAATTTAAACATTTTTACCAATAAAAATGCATGAAAAAACTGAAAAAAACATTTTTTTGCATTTTGTTAAAGATCATTTAAAGTTAAAATCGTGATCCTTTAATTTTTTTCAAAAATTCGATCGAATAAACCAAAAAAACGGCTCGATGGATTGAATCGAAACTTTGTGAGGTTTTTTTGGGCATATTGAACTGTAAAAGGCACACTCAACATTACTGGTTTTCTCGATATTTCCAACTTAGCGCCTGATTATCCCAAAAGCCACCAAAAGCCCTTTTTTCCTTGAGTTTTCAAATTAATGTAAAAAATAGAAAAAAATTTTTTTTTGAAAAAACCCTAGCTGATTTTTGTGGGAAATTTATTCAAGATTTCAAAACCCTCCTTAATTTTTTTCTGCGATTAGTGGTTGCTGAGATATTGAAGGTTAAAGACAAAGAGATCCTTTTCCATTCAAAGATCGATATCTCAGCGAGAAGTGGTCGTATCGAACTTTTCAAAAAAGCAAATTAAAGCTGAATGAACAAGTTATCCGATCCATATAATGGTTAAGTTGGAAAAATTTTTTCCAAGTTCGTAGACCAAAAAAAAGAACCGAAAAAATTTCGAAAAATTTTTTTCTTCGGTATTCATTAGGATTGAGCGGAACACGTTGCTTGAAAAAATTTTTCATCATAAGATCTCAAAACTAGAAGCATCGAGCTTTAAAATCCTTTTTTTTAAATTCCAGTACGACAATTTTTAAGGGAAATACAGCCACTTGAAAAACCTCGAAAAATTTGGAATTTTTTTTTGATCCTTTAATTTTTTCCGCTAATTTATAATAATTATATAAATATCAATTATAGAATAAAATGAAATAGAAAAAAGATCTTCAATGGTGTCTCGGCAGGAATCGAACCCAGGACCTTGTCACTACTAGTCCGACCAAAGTTGCGATCTGTAGAGCTCGGACTTACATGCATTCGTACATCCGTACGTACGTACATACATTCAGACCAACCGACAACTGCTGTTCGTGATTTTCAATTACAATTTTAGTAGTAATTACGAACTCGAATTGATTTAAAATGGTTCTGGCTTATAGAACAGAATCTCCTCTTTTCAAGAATGAACTTTATGTGAAATTAACTTAGATATAACTTCTTGTATGAACGAAATTCAGGTCTGACGCGAAAAACGATAATAGAGCACTTACTGCCAGTTTAGCGATATGCGCAATAAAAGCTACCACAGACCAACGCAGAAGTGGGACGAGAGGGAATGGTAATACAATAAAAATTGAGATTGTATAAAAAATTAGGTTTATGAAGTGAATGTAAAAAAATTAATAACTAAATACTAATTATTATTTGTAATACTTTTGATAGAAGGAATAATGTTTTAGAAACGACTTTTCAAACTCAAAGAAGTTTTAATCTTTTTTAATTGCAGGATGTTTTATAAAAATGGTACACAAACGCTGACTTTGAATATAATGAAAATTAAGTAGAGCATAAATATGCACTACATATAGATGAATTTCACATCGAGATGGAAACTATGGTTTGTGTGTGTGTGTGTGTGTATGAAGTCTTTATACAGGCTGACCAATATAGTTATTTGTCAAGAAATAAGGTACCTATTCGTCTAAGAAAATATTAACCAACACGTAAAACATTTCTGCGTGTCTCAAAAATAATGTATTGCGTAACAGGTGTGAAAAACAGTTTTTTTATAGCTATAACAAAAAAATCTTTTTTCCCGCTCTATTATTTGATTTACAGACGCCGTTTTTAAATATTAGGCTACAGCGCATGCCAAAGAAATTGACATACATACATCTATACATACATACTTACATAGTTATATTATCTATACCAAGGGCGGGTAAATCTTTTGAACGCCTGGCCACATAGTTGATGAAAATTTGGCCGCGGGCCAAAAATTTGCAAAGCAAAAAAAAAAGGTCCTCACATTCTATTTCCGCATTTGGAGAGCAAAAAAAAAGCTCCTTACGTCATACTGTTATTATAAAGAGAGAGTACGAATATTGTTCGTCTATATGCGGAGGGTAATCTCCGAAACTACTCAACCGATTTTATTTTTTTCGCTAATATTTAGAATAGACATTCAGGATGGACATAGGCTATATATTATCGCAAATCTTTGATTAACGTCTGATTACTCTTCAATAAATAAAATTATCGACCACTTTTTCAGACAATATATTGACAAAATATATAATTATATAAATTAAATAACATTTATGGCAATATAATTAATTAACAAAATTTAACAAATTCTAACTTGTAAACAAAATGCAGTTTGTATAGAGATAGCCTTTCTTATACATCAGTACAATATTATTTGCACAATTGACAGAACAATTTTATAAGAAAACTGTTTTATGATAATTTTAAATTTACAAATTTGTCGAGATTCATAATAAATGATCATGTATATTAGAATTATTTTTACAATTTACCATCTTAACTTGCATTGAGGTATGTTATAGTTTTTAGTATTATCTAATATCTATCTATCTATAATGTCTATAATGTAAGTTAGAAATTATAATAATATATGTAACGAATATTATACATGTTCATAGGCCCTGATGATGAAAATATATTTTTCGAAACGTTGGCCACAAGCGATACACTGGTAAAGCTTATTTTCAATTGTTCCTCAACCAAATAAATCTCCTTCAATACATATTTTGGAACAAAAATTCTACTAACAATATAAATTAACGTTTTAATTGGTCGATAATTTTATTTATATATTATCGCGTTAAAATAAAATCGCTTTTCGTGGAGATCAATTTTGCAACGTGACTAAAAAACGGTGGCAATCTATAAATTCGGGCGAAGCCGGACCGGGCCATTCGAAAAACATTACCCTCCTTCTGAGGCAGTCGTGTAAAAAAGGCTAACGGCTAACAATGCGATTATTTAGTCACCATTTATGTTGTAGTTACAAAAATTCTAAAGTTGGTATTAGAATTAATTTATTTTGATATCATATTTCTTTTAAAAACACTCTGTATTTTTATGTAAGAAAAAATCGTGCTCTCAACGTAAAAAGATTACTTACATTTTTCAATTTAGACGCATGTCGAAAGAAACGTATTGTCGATTTATTCAGAATGCTTTCTTATACGGTTGGGGTGCATTTGGAAATCAAAGAATGAGAACCAAACCTCCAAAACTGGTTGTTTGTTAGTCGTTGACATTTGGGGAGTTCCAAAGAGACAGCGAGTATAGTATTTGTTGAAAAATAAAAGTACATCTATACGCAGGAAGAAAGGGCGAGTACGATTTGAAACCTGGGGAATAAGGTACCTTAGATTGATAAATGATAATAAATGAAACTGTTTCCATTTAAACTAAGTACTTTTTAAATAAATTCAAAGATTATTGGGTGAAGAAACCAGATCTGGTACCTTTAAGGTGACTGTAAAAAATGCGCTCAATAAATGGGGTCGCAAAAGACGTATTGATATTACTACTATTTTTATTATCTGTGATTAAGTATTAAACCTTACAAAATTTGGTTTGGTGCTTCAAAATTTCAAAAAACGAACTTTTTTGTCCTAAAAATTGTACCTATAAAATAACAACATGACATGATATTTCAAAGTACGAGAAACTTAATTATTTAAAAAAGTTCTTTACAAATGGGTGTTAAAAAGATAGAAATTTAGCTTGTTTACATTTTTTTTATTTCTATTTTTTCTGAATATAAAATATCTTTGTTAAATGTACGTTATTTTTATCATGCTTACCTGATTTTAATTATATATAAAATCTGACTCGAAGTCATTTGGAAAGAATGATATAGTACAGATCTTCTTTATTTTGAAAGCATTACCAATTACCCCCCCCCCCCGATCCATAATTATCAAAAATAAAACTGAAAATATTACAAATACTTATTAAAAAATTAAATTTAGAAATACCTACTTCTTGAAAAAAAAATGTAAAATTAGTTTAGAAATTAATATTGTGCTTGACACCTTCCTTCGTAAATCGTAAGTATTCTTGTGTGATATTAATAGCACTTTAAAAAATATTGATTTTAAATAGTAGACACAATGTGTATTTGCAAACTACTACGCCACTGCCCAAACAGTTACATAATTGTCCTTGCCTTTTGAACTTCTTTTTTAAAGTAAGAAACGCTTGGATTTTTCTAAAAAAATTAGTTCGACGCACATTTTACTTTCAAGTTTGAAGTTTCGCCTCTTAATCTAGCAAGCATCATTTGTCAACAAACAGAAATAATACAGATGTAGATTCCTCTTCGTTATTCTGACTCATAAAAGACTGTAGCTACCTATTGTTAAAACAAAAAAAAAATGCACACATACACAAATTCGCAACAACACATTTTTGTTTCTTTGTAATGTCGTCGTCGCAGCATTGTTGCACAGAAACAAATGAATTGTTGAAGAAAGAACCTCTGCGAACTTGTTTTTGTGTACAGGAGAGGACGAAAGCAACGTAAGTAGGCATAGTTTTGAGTGCGTAGAGGTACTTTCTTCTCTGTATAATTCTCCATCTCTTTCTTGACGTTTGACTTTGTACATACCGTGCACAAACCTGACGTTATATATCCGTCTCTTTCTTTTACTACAATCCTGAAGGATGTTTTTCCTCTGTGACGGGACTTACTAATTGCAAGACTGATGCCGGAGTCTGCAGATAAGTGTACCATTGTTATTTCTTTTTTGCAAGAATCGACCTTATATACCTTATGCAAATTACAATTTAAAATTAACATTTCAATTGCAATTTCGATGTGAAAGGCTTGTTGTTCTTGATTAATCAATTTCCAATTAAAATAATTCACTTATCTCGATTTTAATCTTATTGATTGATTTTTAAAGTATCAAATATCTTCGATAATTACAAAGCAAACATCTCGAAAGCCCATTTACTTAGAAGGCACTTTTAATTTAATTAAAACCCGTAAATAATTTTTTGATGGCTAAACATTTCATGGCGCGTTTGGTTGGGACTCTGGAAGTAATCCGTGCAATTGGCACGACACTTTTTTGGGCGGACGTTACGTTTGTGTGCAGCGCTGAATTAAGTTGAAGGCGACATCCAGATAACAGGGCGAAATTTTGTTACTAGTATTTCGTTAGATGACAGCGCGTGACGCTTGCTTTGTGTATGCGTTGGCTTTTGTTAAAGGCGACAACTGGATGACAGGGCAAAATTTAGTTACAGGGTGAAGTTTAGTTACAAAAAAGCTCCTTCTTTTGTCGACTACTCATTTTTTATACAGGTGATTTTTAAGTTGATTTTTTTAACAGCATGTAGAAATCAAATTGACGAGCAATATTTTAGGTAACTTTTTTATCACAATTCAAAAATAAGGGAGAAACAGGCTTTCAAAGTTCATTAAATTTTTTAAGTTTAATTTAATGAAATCAAAAGAAATGATAGCACGAATCAGAAATGCACCCCAAATAATTCGTGGATGCCCTATTATCGCTACTACAAGCATGTACAAAAACATGGCTACGACTCACACATCTTTGTGTCCAACAAAACGAGGACAACCTCGAAATATATTAATTGTGAATACTTGATAATGACATAACATATTTCCATAGTGACATAACATAACGCCAGGACCGATCTCAAAATTTTATAAAATTTAATAAAACCGTGAAAGCCCGTTCCTCTTTCATTTTTGAGTTCTGATAAAAAAGTTACTTGAAATATTTTTTCGTCTATTTGATTTCTACACGCTGTTAAAAAAGAAGAATCAACTTAAAATAATAATAATAATAAATAATGCGTTTAACGTCCGTTTCTCAGACGCCATTCGCACCATTACTATTTTCCATCTATCACACTTCCCGTTATTTTCGATATTTTTTCAATTTCCACTAATTAATAGCAATGGGAGTATGAAGGAATTTTAGGACATTAGGATAAGGTAGGGAAACGTTGAGCATAGGAGTTTGACAGGTAATCGACCATGGCTTTGAATAAGGAACCATCTCGATATTTATCTGGAATTATTGAGTGAAAGCATGGAAAATCTCAACAAGATGGCCGGTACAGGAATTACCGTTTCTTGGCGGGAGGCAGCAGGAAAAATCCCAGGGTTCTAATCGGGTATCTCCCGATTGCGAGTCTAGTGCTCTCACCACTACGCTCCCACCGCTCTGTTGAATCAACTTAAAAATCATTCTGTACCTATAGTGGATGGTTTATTATAAAGTTGTCGCCATAAAAATATTGTAAATCATGGAAGCCTCATTTTCTGTCAACCCTATTTTAGATTCATGTCCGTAAATCATATTTTTTTGTAAATTTGCAGTCGTTTTCGATTCAAACCAATCAATAATCTGCAGATAAATACATTTATCCGTCATAAAAATAGAGTCCTAAAATTGATATTAAATCGCAGGGCACACGCTTCAATTGAAAAAGGGTCTTCGATCACGAATATCAACATAAATATCAGAAATTGCAATCATAAAAATCAGATTATTGGTTCGGCGAGTTAACAAGAGGCAGAAAATATTGCTGCGCCTAACAATTGACACCAGCTGTGTCACATATGTGATGACGTCACAAACCTGCACCTTCTTTTGTTAAGAGTACACACACGACATGTGCGATGGCGTAGGTGATTTGGCGTCGGGAATATCCCCCGAGTCTGCACAGGGTCTATACCCTTTGAAACCCTCAAGGCTTTAAAAAGGGGTATTTCGCGTTCTAACAAACTTGAAAAACATACTCATTATGGTGGTGAAAATGGGGTGGACAAAATATAAGTTTTAATTTAGACAATATAAGGGTGTCTTGGAAGTGCCTATTGTAAATGCTCATTAGTACAATGAATTCGCTGGCTGGTATAACCGGATAAAACTGCTAATCACAACATTTTTTATCGGGATGCATAATTCTGAAATTTTTGAATTTTTCAAAATTTATTAAGGGAGCACTGTCGGTTAGAGAGTTACTGTTCAGAATTAAATGAAACTTGGCATATTGGTAGATTTTAATAAGATAATGAACCAAAATTTCAAAAAGCTACAGAAAGCCAAAAAAAAAGTAATTAATATTAAACGTTTGTTGCCTTCATTGAACCTTATGAGAAATCACAGATTTTATTAAATTTTACAAAAAGTACCGTTCAGATTTCAATGAATTTTGTATCAAAAAAATTTTCAAACATATTAATACCTATTTAAAAAATTGAGGTTCAGAGCATGTGATAAGAGTAATTAGCAAAAGTGTACTTTTTATCTCGTTATTTATTATACAGTATGTAAACACGTAAGGTGCACATAGGGAAATTAACATTGGGAAAAAATGACTGGATCAGAGTGAGCCTTGAAATCTTGTTTTTCAATTTGACAGATAATATTCTTTTGCAAAATGAATGTCTATACTGCCGAAGAAAATATTCAGATGATTACAACATAATTGGACTTTTTTTATTAATGGGACATTAAATTCCCAAAAATACTTAAATATGGTGCGAGATCAAATATCTCCGCCTATTCATGTTGAACCTAAAGACATTGGGTCACTGATTTACCAACGCGCATACGTCATATCAGTCAGATAATTTTTGAATGAAATGCTTCCAAACAGATGGAGTTGTTTTTTTGTTTTATTTTTGTACAAAAAAATTAAAATAATGATTTATAAGAGCTTTTTATTATTAAAAAAGCCAAGTAAAATAAAAATAAATCAAAATAAAATAGAAATCCTCAAACGATAATTCAATAGAAATAACAATTAGTGCAGTCATGGCTAACTCTGATCCAAGTATTTTTTCCCAATGCTAATTTCCCTATGTGCACCTTACGCGTTTACATACTGTATGTGGCAACTCTGACATTTTTAAAACACACGTATAAAACTATAGCTTTATACGCAAATTCTACTATTTTAAGTGAAACGGGGTTACTGTCAGTATACCTCTATCTCCTTTACTTTTACGTGGCGTTGTCAAATCTAAATACTACGTAAGTCAAATGTGTCTGAGCACACATTTGATACTTGTAGTATCGACAGTACTACTTAAAGGCGTGGAGATAGTGTTATGAGTCTAATTGTCAAATTATGTTACTTTTCCATTTGATTTATTAGTTTTTATTACTCATGCGGGAAAAGTGGTATCTTTACGCATGCTGTTACGGTTTGAAAAGTAGCTATTTTCATTTGCGTGCGGAAACTTTATTTGTCGCACTGAAATTATTGTTTGCCGCACGCAAATTCAGAGAAAAAAACAAAATAATAACGGTGTTAATGTTAACGAAACAAACTGTCATTTGAAGCAGATTTGAGGTTAAAATTTTCGATTATGGACTTTTATTCTTGACAATTTTAACTGAATTTTCAACTTTTTAATGATTTAATTTTAATTGTTATTACTTCTAATTTCTTTTTTTAATTCGTAATAACATTTTAGTTTAAATTTAATTTAATTCGTAATAAAAAATAGTATGTGCAACTCGTGCGGCATTGTCGCACTAGTTGCACAATATACTATTTTGATCTTCGAAAATTCAAGAAACAATTTCTCGGTAACAAATCGATAAAATTGAAAAAAAAAAACAAATGTGGTTGTGTAAGTAATGAAAAACTCTTTAATTAGGTGGGTTATCTTTCTTTCTTCCCTCCGTATAATAAAAACTCTTTATAACGAAAAAAAAAGCTCGGTCGCTTGAGATTCGTTATAAAGAGGTTACACTGTATCTTTCGTTATTCTGCAGCGCTCATAGACGAACTGCCACTGATAACTACTAAGATATTTAATGGGCGATATAAAGATAATTTAGAGATAAGTTATTCGATTCCCGTCATTAGCTAACCCCAGTATAACATTTAAATAGATAATGCCATGCATGCAAACATACGAATGACATAAATTATCAGCAGTACATTGTCCGCGAATCATATGTACCATAAATTTCATCGGCGTGTGACAGTCGAGCCAACTGGACGGAGCTCTATTGGTAAAGTGGGGTGGCTAGCGGTGCCCGCCACAAGACTGGGCGTACGGCTCGGCCGGTAACAATGAGACCGTTTGCGTTTATGTATATTTGTATTATGTTTGTACGTACCGGAAACCGCACTCTGTACAGTACTCTGACGTCATTTCCTTATCGATATGGAGACTTTAACCGAGCTATGGAACGTGTGCATGCGATATGCTGAGATATCGTTACGTTATCGTTTATATGCTTCCTCTTTGCTGACTTTATGGGTTTAAAACCAGGTAACTCAAAGTTGTAAAAATGTTCTTTATAACTGTGATGTCAAAGATACGGCCCTCAAGCGACCAGAACCTACCCAGTTAGGATTTTATAGACATCTGACATCAATCAACTTATTAAAAACAAGAAACCTCAAGTGTCTGGATCCTCAAGCTCAAGATAATTTACCCTTTATATGAAAATTGATTTAAACTAAATAAATACAGAGTTTAATTTAGTACTAGTGTGACCTGTGCGAATTATTCGCACTAAATAAGTATAATAATTATCACTTTACAAAATTATTTTTTAAATATGATTGCAGGTATTTAATTCGTTTCTAATTTTGCACACTGCTTATAACGTTCTTCTTTTTGTTGTATTACAATATGAAGCTCAGATGACAGATCGAAAAAATATTTTACTAAAATTGTCATATAGAGGCGCAAGTAGCAAAAGCGTTGAGCTAAGCCGTCAGATGGCATCATGCAGCATTGCTGTGACGTTGTTCAGCGTTTCTCGCTGTTTCAAAATTAAAGCCGTCAGATGGCAGTATGCAGTATTGTGTCTGTTGTATTACAATATGAAGGTCAGATGACAGATCGAAGTGTTGACGTTGTTTCAAAATTAAAGCCGTCAGATGGCAGACGTTGTTCAGCGTTGCTGTATTTTAATTAATTTACAAAAACAAAAGCAATAATAAATTTGTTAGTTGTCGATGTCAGTAGAGCAAGCAATTGTCTGTAAAATGATATATAATTTATGTGGAGAAATTGTGAGGTTTTTTTCTAAAAAGGGAAGCAAACATCTTTAACCTTAGCGTATTAATATATATGATGATAGATAGATAGATTCTAGTTAGCACATAGTAAGTTGTACATGTGACGTCAAAACATACATACATACATACATACATACATATATTTATTGTATAATCGGCACAAGAGCCATACATAGTCACATCTAAAAAGGAATACATATAATAAAAGTTACATTAAAAGTTAAGCTAAAATTGGGCAAAAGTCTTTCACAAGATAGTATGCGTTTTTTATTAGGAATTGCTTCAATTTATTTTTAAAATTATTAAAACTCTGAATATTTTTAATGTCGTCTGGAAGTCTGTTAAACATTATTGCTGCTGAGTAGTGTGGTGTTGCCATATATCGGGAGAAATTGCATTTATTAATAAATATGTTGCTACTGAAAGAGTATAACCATTTTCTTTAGCATGTATTATTATTTTATAGATATATTATATGCAGGACAGTGTGAAAATATTGTTTTGTATGAATGTTTCTTTCAATGATTCTCTGGGTTTTAAATTAAAGATGAGTCTTAAAATTCTTTTTTGTATTACGAAAATTCTGGATATATCTGTAGCCTGCCCCCAAACCAAAAAATATAAACAGTCCAAGTAGATTATAGAAGCTTTTTTTAAAATATATGGTTAAAACATTCATCAATATTATAAAAACAATTTGCAGTTAATAATGATTTCAGCTTTTTTTTAATTTTTTCCATTTTTATATTATTGTAAAGTTTAAGGTAAACATACGTAATTTTTTTCTGTACTGTGGCTAATTTATGCAGCTGTAATGTAAACGAATTTTTATTACGCATTTCATAGTGATGAAAATCAGATTTTTTTCCAAATCTTTTATTTCTTTTTTAACATACACCAAGCAATTAATACGTGGCTAAAAGGGTAATTTTCTTTCCACTCCTGCCAATACCCGAACCGCGCAGCAGATATGCGTACGCCTCCCCAAACTAGTATTCCATATTCCTTACAAGAAAAAAAGAAAAAAGTCAGAAAAGTCGCGAATTCATGACACAAAACAAAAACGTGTTAATTTAGAGCTAATAAATAAATCCTGATATACCGCAATTTGATTTCTGTACGCAAAATTCTATCAACGTTATCCTTTTATCTATAGATTTAGAATAAAGCACAGTGTACAATGTAGCACTAACTGACAAGTTAGTGTTGAATCATGTACCACAATAAGAATTCAGTATGACTAGACGTTTTTATAAGGATGGCGCGTGCGAGCTCGGATGTCGTTACAGTTGGGCGATGACACTTTAATGTGACACGGAACATATAACTGGTGCACGTGACCTATCCCACTGTATTCCAGGAACTAAGCACTAGAACAATGGTGGTTATTGCAAGTGCTGTGTTGTTTAGTGATTGTGTAACATTTTTGTATTGTTATTCAGTCGTTTCAACTTAGCCTAGTCAAGAAGTGAGATTCAAGAGAAAAATAGATCCAAGTCTCCAAATGATATGAGCAGTAGCTTATTCGATTCGGAAAAATATTCCGAAAAATGTTGTTTATTATAATTTTTGGTTAACTTTTAAAAAATTATATTAAACAAATTCAACAATTTTTAAAAACTTTTATAACGTGATCTTGTTAAGTATATAAATATGTAAAAAGGGCTCCATGATGCAAAGAAATTTATTTAATTAACAATAGCCTCACTTTTTTAAAAAATAAATTTTAATAAATATTTCAACGGAACTTTATTCTTTCAAGTGTTAAGATGACACCATAATTTATTCAAATTTTGAAACTGTTATTTAATACTATAAAAAAATATTTTGTACTCTGTCAACAGGGCGTTACGCTCGAGCTGTAACGGCCGCGCAAAACCCTATTTACAACGTTAAATTAAAACTATAAATAATAATAATAATTATAATTCTTTATTTAAAACTCCAAAGAACATAATAGCGTCAGTGTAGAGATAAAATTACTATGAAAAAAAATCATGTAAATTATAAATATATAATTAATAATTATAAATATATAATTAGAGATAGGGTTTCGGGAGTAGGACTTTATTATTGGAAATTCGTCCCCTTTAAGAATCTTTTTTTCAAAGTCCGCTATCGCTTATAGTTTTTGAATAATTGCCAAAAATTTGAGAAGCTTTTTTTGTCTTTTCGTTTTTTGTTAATAACAAATGCCATTTTTTTCGACAAAAAAAATAAAAAACACGTCTTTTTCGGAATATTTTTCCGAATCGAATAAGCAATTGCTCATATTTTTTAGAGACTTGGATCTATTTTTCTCATGATCTCACTTCTTGACTAGGCTCACTGATTTTACGATAAAAATTGAGAATTGAATTCATATCATTTAGAAAAATCGGGTAACCTAGTTCGGGGGACACAATTCCGAATATTCGAGACGTCATATTGCCGACCACCCCTCGCTCAAAATTATGCAAACAAATGATAAGAGTTTAAAAAACTTACATATCTATACTGTTTACATTTTACGCGGTTATTCATTCAAAGGAAATTGATATGATTGATGCTACGGAACCTTTGGCGCGCTAGCCTGACATTGCAGAGTTTTTTTAACTCTAGACACCGCTTTTCCAATCGCTGAAAATTAAAAATTATACGTATGTTCTGTATATGTGTAAATTTTGATAGTAATAGTAGACATCACCTGTCAAAATTTGTCTATATAATTTTCTAACACCGGTTGCTTCCACCATTTGGAAGATGTGTAATTTTCTGATACCCGTTGCTTCCACCATTTGAAAGACGTAAATCTATATACAAGAATAATCACCGGTTATTTGACGATAACAGCAAGTTTACAAACTCGAATTAAAGATTTCTTAACAATATTTCTTGCCAAACAGTAATATTATAATTTGTAAAATATATTTATTTAGCACCTGAACATAATCTATATAAATAAAAATGTAAAACAATTATTATATTTTATTAAACATACCTATATATTATAAGTACCTTTATACTACATAAAGATAATGTAATTTTGTTAATGGTGCTAATGATCATATGGTCGATGCACCTTTTATGTTTTATTTTTGTATTCGTTAATAAAAAAAAATGTAATGTTCATTTGCTCAAAATCTCCGGAAAGTTCATCACCGATTGCTTTGAAATTTTGGAACAACGTTGCTTTCGAACGCGCGCGTTTTTATATGCCTATTATTAAGATGTCACACCTGTGACAGCTGAAAACATGATATTTCTGTAAAACAGCGTCATACAGCTTGGACTTTAAAGCAACACACGCCATACTAAATGTTTTACGACAGCAGACACGCCGTTTGTTGAATACAGCGCCATTAGTTGTGCGTTAAAGCAACACAACGGCATACTAAATATTTTACGGCAACGACAGAGCCGTATGTTTAATACAGCGCCGTCTGTTGAACGTCAAAGCAACACACGCTATACTAAATATTTTGCGGCAAAGGGAGCGTCATTTGTTGAACGTATAACAGCAACACTCGCGAACCAGACTGAACCACTGCAATGCGGTGCCGGGTCCAGCTATAGTTTTTCAATATTTTTCGACTTCATAGTTTGCTGACCGAAAAAAAAATAATTTACAGAATTAACTTTTATTTTCTAATATATTTTTTATATATAAATTTTATTTGTCCGATGAGCTCTCACCCTAGCACTGGCTTGCCAAGTTGGGTGGAAAAATTCTTAACATTTTTGTATAATTACTATTAAAATGTATATATAAAAGAATAAATAAATATAAATAAATAAAAAAAATATGCTCATGAATTCCAAACTGGAAGGGAACTCTGAAAAAGACGTACAAGTGGACAAAGTTAATATTATGATGTCAAGTGTTGAATGGGTCGACTGTAATAAGCAATCAGCGATCGCAGTTTGCTTTGTCAGCCGACAGTCACGTGTTGGCCATATATTACATAAGTCATTTCATTGCATCGCCACTATCAACCCGGTTACGCGACTAGCACGATCTCGCGCTGTCTCTCTCACACTTTAAATGAACCACTTGAACATATCGGGTTAGTGTGCAATTATTTTGCATTGATTTCTTCTTCAGTTCTATAATTTATTGTCTACATTGTGTTAATTGGTGTGATGAAACATTTTGTTCCAATTTTTACATTCGCTCCGAAAAATTGATTATTTGATTAAATTAATTTTTTCACGTGATAACGTCTCATAAATTGATGAAACACCGGCTGCATGCACGAAAAAGTGTAACGTTCCGAAATGTGTCACGTTCCGCCTGATCTTCGAGCGGAATACGTTATCACGTAAAACTATCGTCCGTAAACCGACTTTACAGACAACCAATTTTTTTTTGCGCAGTGAAAAGGGCAAGGCGTTTGGGGGAGTTCTTTAAAAAACAATTGCGTGGCCGTGTCGATGCGATGGCGTTTTTTTTTACGCAGTGAAAAGAGGAAGACGTCTGGGGTGAGTTCTTTAAAAAAACAATTACGGGGTCGTGTCGATGCGATGGCATTTTTTTGCGCAGTGAAAAGGGAAGGGCGTTTGAGGGGAGTTCTTTAAAAAACTGTTACGGAATCGTATATAAAAAACAATTACGGGGTCGTGTCGATGCGATGGTATTTTTTTTTTGCGCAGTGAAAAAGGGAGGGCGTTTGGGGGAATTCTTTAAAAAACAATTGTGGGGTCGTGTATACAAAGTGTGATAGTAATACAGTAATTCTACACCAATTGCTATGACGTGTATATATCATTTCTGATTGGTTAGATTAAAAAAATGACAGTAAAATACAAAAAGTTTTTACGTATTTTTGAGGAAAGTGAATAATCCGCAAAGTTTTGTTTTTTTTTGGAACGTCAAAATTTAGCGTTTTCTATGACTTAAAAAAAAATCAAAACTTGGGCACATCGAGTTATCGAACTGGACCGCCAAACTTCTTTTTAAAAGAGCTGTCAGAGCTGAATTAACCCTGTCCGGGCCCCTAGGCAATGCAATCAGGTCTTTTCAAGTTGATGAAGGGATGTGAGTAACTTCCAGATGATCGGCTCCAGGCATCCTGTTACTTCAATGTCTCATGTGATATTGCAACAACATGATTACTTTGACTAGATGCTGCAGCATCGCCTTACCTGACTCGTTAGCTTTATTGGAATGGTCTTAATGAATAGATTATAGATAATTGATGATCCAGGTTTTTTGATGGGTCAGGAAAAAGAAATGAGACGTGACGTAATTATTTTAAATTTTATCTTGTTAAATGCAATCAATTACAATAAACAACGAAAAAAATAATATTGTTGTTGGCAAATTTCATACTTTTCAAATAAAATTTTCGTTCAATGAAAAGTTTTTTTTCTCGATGCGGGGCCCCTAGGCAGTTGCCTAATGATTAATCCGGCACTGAGAGCTGTTGATGTCGTATCCCACTATGTCAAAGCAAACCCGTTATAGGCGTACCCCGTCTGTCTAACCTTTCTACATATTATATTTGCCGACTGATTCGCATACAACTGGACTAGGATAACTTGCATGACTCATTCGTGTTAAGGCCTTGCGGCCATTGATTTTAACACTACTTCATATGACTAGTAAATTTGAAATAGGTTCACTGACTTTTGAGATAGTGTGTGCACGGAGCTATGTATAATTATAAATGCTTTTGACAGCGCCGAAACATTTTTTTTCTTCTATGGAACATTGCCAATAGATTTTCATATTCTCTGTGTACGATAGTGCTGAATCACTTTAATTGATTTAACTTTTATTATTTGTTTGGTGATTTGGAAAATCTGAAAAGAGATTATTCATTGTGTATACTGACCTTCGTAATTTATTCTAACAAATTTTATTAACAATAAAAAATGATTTTTTGTCGTCTTGTCAGCGGGACACATGCTTAAGCTCCCAATCACTTTATAACCCGATTCAGTATCCCCGTTCCTTATGCTAGTCCTTGAACCCGATTGTTTTGACGTATAACCTAAAAGCTGCTTCAATAAATAAAATTATCGACCAATTTTTCAGACAATATATTAACAAAAAATATAAAATAGGTACATTAACATTTCAATCCGGATTTGGACCTTCTTCAGAATTGATCTAAAAAATATAAAAAATAATTAATATTTAAAATCTAATTCGCTTTTTCTAGAATCTTTCAAAATTATTACTGATTATGAAAATAGTGAAAAAATATATTGTCTGAAAAATTTGTTGATAATTTTATTAATTGAAGAGTTCTAATCAGACGTTAATCAAAGATTTGTCTAAAAGCTGCTTGCTTGAAATTTTTCTAGTTTTATGTAATTAATAAGTAATTAATAAACGTACTTACGACCGAGGTTTGAAGAAAGATAGTATACACTATACTGGCAGAAAGTTTGAGAGCTTTGAATTGCGCATCAATGTACCCTCGACTGCCCCTCGAAGAATCTCAAATTTTCTGCCCTTGTGATGTAATATAGATACTATTTTAATTTTCGTGTTCATATAATCATAGTAATTATTAAACCGTCAGCAAAAAAGAAAACCTAGTACATTATTGCAAAACTAGAGTGACCTGTGCGAATTATTCGCACTAAATAAGTATAATAATTATCACTTTACAATTTTTTTTTTTAAATATGATTGCAGGTATTCAATTCGTTTCTAATTTTGCACACAGCTTATAACGTTTTTCTTTTTGTTGTATTACAATATGAAGGTCAGATGACAGATCGAAGTGTTGACGTTGTTTTAAAATTAAAGCCGTCAGATGGCAGACGTTGTTCAGTGTTGCTGTATTTTAATTAATTTACAAAAACAAAAGCAATAATAAATTTTTTAGTTGTCGATGTCAGTAGAGCAAGCAATTATCTGTAAAATGATATATAATTTATGTGGAGAAATTGTGAGGTTTTTTCTTAAAAGGGAGGCAAACATCTTAACCTTAGCGTATTAATATATATGATAATCAGTGAAATAGTTTTTTGTCCAAGACAATATTTGTATTTAGACTACAAATAATTTAATTGTTTTCTATTACATTCCGTATAACGAAACCCAATCCTATTCATTAAAATTAGCTTATATAATAAAGATACGTTGATGAATTATGTAACAACCATTATTACGCATAATAATAGCGTGTTACAGTTTCTTCGAAAAATGTGTTTTCTTTTTTACGCCATATAATTATCAGGAAATTGTCTATTATAAACATGAAGCCATCACATCATTATGATGCGGTATTATTATGCAAAGCACATTATAACAGAAATTATAATAATATATGTATTGTGTTCTATAAATACCACATCAGCCGAAATCACCAGTTACCATAGTCCTAGAATAAAATTACTGCAGTAAAATCGTATAATAGTCAAAGAAGAACCAAGTTAGAATTCACAGATCTACAAACCCATAGTCCAGTAAAAATCTGCCTTATAAAACAGGAAGATTTGTGCTGAGTTGCAGAAAGGATTGTTAAAAAATCTGATTTCACAATGACCTTAGATAGTGAATATCATATATATTAATACGCTAAGGTTTAAGATGTTTGCCTCACAATTTCTCCACATAAATTATATATCATTTTACAGATAATTGCTTGCTCTACTGGCATCGACAACTAAAAAATTTATTATTGCTTTTGTGTTTGTAAATTAATTCAAATACAGCAACGCTGAACAATGTCTGCTATCTGACGACTTTAGTTTTGACTTCGATCTGTCATCTGACCTTCATATTGTAATACAACAGACACAATACTGCATACTGTCATCTGACGGCTTTAATTTTTAAACAGCGAGCAACGCTGAACAACGTCACAACAATACTGCATGATGCCATCTGACGGCTTGGCTCAACGCTTTTGCTACTTGCGCCTCTATATGACAATTTCAGTAAAATATTTCTTCGATCTGTCATCTGAGCTTCATATTTTAATACAACAAAAAGAAGAACGTTATAAGCAGTGTGCAAAATTAGAAACGAATTGAATACCTGCAATCATATTTAAAAAATAATTTTGTAAAGTGATAATTATTATACTTATTTAGTATGCGAATAATTCGCACAGGTCACACTAGTAAATATAAATTTCTCCATATGAAAAGCATAGTAGAGTTTTAAATCGATCCTGACAAAAAAATAATTGATCGATTGAAACGGTATTTTTCTATGTATACATGCAGTGGCGTAACAATAGGGTGTCAGAACGGGCCCCGAGACGCCGTTAGGACAGGAGGAACCTACCATTTATTACAAAATTTGATAAAAATATTAATTTTGTATTTAATCAATTTAAGAAAATGAACGAATTATTCAAATATTGACTTGATTTATAAAGTTGAAACTACAACGTGAAGCTTTTTTATATGATTTTGCCACGGGCCTCAGGTGGTATAGTTACGCCACTGTATCCATTCATTTAGCATCGGTTTTTTATTCAGTCTCGCCTACGAAACAACGTTTTTCAACGCAATTTGATCAAAATTTAGCTTGAGTAGCACGAGTTCTATTCAGTATTGTTCGTCTTTTTTTATAATACCAGAAATAATTTATTTTATTAAACACGCGTGAGTAATATATAATTTCGGGGCCCTGCTAAATTCGGGAGAAATAATAAATTACTTCATGTTGACGCGTAGAGTGCTAATAATGAGCCGAAACTGTACGATAATGTATTACTGCATATTTTCTGGACGAATAGGAACGCGGTAGCGAGCCGAAACTGTACGGTAATGAATTATTACTGCATAGTTTCTGGACCAATAGGAACGCGGTAGCGATTTGTATATATGAAAACAGCATCGCAATTCAGTGAAAGTCAGGGCCACCTTGTGTGCATCGAGGGCGGTGGGTACGTCAATCAATGAAGTGATTTATTATTTTTCCCTCATTTATCAGGGCCCCGATTACATATTACTCGTGCTAGTTGAATAGTAGTCGAAGGAGAATATTCCACTCGCGTGTTACCGCACTCGCTACGCTCGTGCGGAAAATTTCACACTCATGGAATCTTCTCCTTCTCTCACTAGTCGCACAATATACTATTTCCTTGCTCCTCAAAACATAAACGACCCAATTATAAGTTGGATTTTCCTCATTTAAATCAGTCGTTTCTAATGAACGCAGATATGAAATCAGTAGCGATAATCTATGTACAAACAGTACCGCCCACTGACGCTGTATGTAGAGCCATTCAACAGCCTAACGCAGCCACCACCACACCCCTGTTTTAACTCACCCCACAGTACGTGCATTCAATCATCGACTATATGACGTCACGTCCGATCCACATATGGCTTGCTAACTTGTCAAAAACAAACAGTAGCGCACATCAAACAATTGTAGTAGGGTAGGACGGGGGAATGGCGTTCACTTAAGGAAAACATGGTGTATTTTTCAAATTATTTATTATAAATCAAAATTAAGAAGAGTAACAAAGTCTTTAATTATCGAGTAATCAACAACTTAACAACAAAAGCATATATCTTTCACCTACTAGTAGTAGGAAAACATTATTAAAAAAACATGTTTGAGCGGCATTGCCCCTGATTTTGGGTAATGCCGCTCAGGGTCTCATAAAGAAGTGTACCCAATCCAATACGGCTATTTTCCTGTTTTGATCAAAATTGTTTTTGATATTGTTGCGCTCAGCAAATTTATAAACAAGTTTACGCAAATCTGCAACACTGAGTCCATAGTATAGCGAGCCCAGCAACTTAACTTGTTCAGCACCTAATTAAAAATTAGATCAGCGCGGCCGCAAACGAAGAAACGCTCTTCACGGTCGCATGACGCGAGCTGACTGTCCGTTTGCATCGCTGTCTATTAGAGGCCCCCTCTCCTCGCGCTTCACTCGACGTGACGTGTTGCTACGTTCCTTTTTGACAGAGTTACAGAGGTGAGCGCCATTACCCAGTGAGCGCCATTCCCCCTCCCTCCCCTACTCTTTACTGTTTATTATCTGAGATTTAGGCAGAATAATATTTAAACCTATAGGAAATAGTATATTACACCACAAGGGCCGAAAGTTTGATATTCTTGCACTGCACTCCACTGACGCGCAGTGCAAAGTATCAAACTTTCGGCCAGTGCGGTGTATACTATTTTTTCTTCATACCTCGGTTGTAAGTACGCTTATTAAATACATGGAGTAATTAATTACTTATTAATTACATAAAAACAGGTAAATTCCAACCAACAACTTTGAGGTTATACGTAAAAACACGAATGACAACTGTTCGCGACTATTAGCTAAAATGTATAGGGTTGCTATGGAAACGACATCTAATCAACAAAAAGGTATAACAATAATTACTTCAATAAATAAAATTATCGACCAATTTTTCAGACAATATACCTATTAACAAACAATATAAAATTAATACATTAACGTTTCGATCCGGATTTGGATCTTCTTTAGAACGGATCTAAAAATATAAAAAAATA
Organism: Xanthostigma xanthostigma; assembly: GCA_963575645.1. Taxonomy (NCBI): domain Eukaryota; kingdom Metazoa; phylum Arthropoda; class Insecta; order Raphidioptera; family Raphidiidae; genus Xanthostigma; species Xanthostigma xanthostigma. The sequence continues at coordinate 1,026,712 of OY754469.1, read as the reverse complement.
ATTAATAATTAGTTTCTATTTATTTTGAATGCAATTCGTGATAGATTTTTTTTAAAATATAAATATTGAAAAAATAATAACAAAGGGTGCTCAAATTATTTCCATGACTACGTAATAAAACATTGTTTGTTATTATTTTTTCAATATTTATATTTTTAAAAAAATCTATCACGAATTGCATTCAAAATAAATAGAAACTAATTATTAATTATTTTTTTATATTTTTAGATCCGTTCTGAAGAAAATCCAAATCCGGATCGAAACGTTAATGTATTAATTTTATATTGTTTGTTAATATATTGTCTGAAAAATTGGTCGATAATTTTATTTATTGAAGAGTTCTAATCAGACGTTAATCAAAGATTTGTATAACAATAATAATTACAAAGATATAACAAAAATAAACAATTTAAACAAATGACGTTACCCGATAATAAAATGATAAAAGATAACAAGAAACAGATTAAAATAAAGATATTTTTGGTAGAAGGAAATTCCACCGATCTTGTTGTTTTGATATCCGGACGCCAACTGCCTAAAAAACTTCTCTCAATTAAAAATAATTTTTTGCAGGTAGGGTGGACGTAACAGTTAAAAAAGAAGGTTAAAAACGAAATAAAATATTATTAAAAAAGGTGTAAAGACGCGATTGCCGACTTAAATGCGATAAAATTAAAAACTATGAATTAAAATTTAAAATAAAATAATGAACACAGAATTGACAAAAAATAATGTTACAGTACAAAATGCTTCTAATGCTATTTTGCAACATAGCTCTCCTCATAAGTTGAAACATAATCAATGCGCCACTGTTTCCCATTGTCGTCATGGCCTACTGAGGCCTGTGCAGTTAACATTGAATGTATGTCATTCACAATTCGCACATAGATCAGTTTCGTTCCAGAGACCAACCCGGCGTCGTGTGTGTATCCCGGCGTCGAGGACTCTTGCACTTGATTTAATTATTGACATAACCGAATTATTCCAGTCTCGATTTCCAGCCAGAAGATAGAACACTCGATTTAGTTCACATCGTAAAAAACTACAATTCAATTTATCACTGCGCATTTAATTATATGTAGACTTTATTTATATTCTCGACTACTTTTAACTGTACCCGCGAGCAGTTATCTATTAAATTCTTACTATCCGTCCTGTTGCTCTGCAATCGAGCTAATTTATTATTTCAACTAAACTTTCTTGTTTGTTTTTCTTTTTTGACATATATTTCCAAAGCCTGTTAATAATATAGCATGCATGTTGTAACTAGTGATGTGCCGGATCGTTAAAAATGTATATCCGCGGATACGGATCTAAATACGGATATTTGGTTTCAAGATCCGCGGATACGGATACGGATCTTAACTTTCTTAGAGTACGCGGCGGTAAATATTGCACATCGACCTTTGGAAAGAGACTATCTGTTATGGGAAAAAGTTATTGACCTCTTTAAGAGTTAACTCTCATAACAGACTGTCTCTTTCCAAAGATCGATGTGCAATATCTCATTATAAAGATAGTTGAATTAGTACCTTTGAGTTATGTACTTACTATAGGTATGGTACTCACTACGATAAATGTTTGCAATATAAAGGTGCCAAATACGATTTTAAAAAATAAAAAATAATCTGAATGGAATTTAACAGTTTTTCATTATTACCTAATCACCTATATATATAAAATTGCATCTATGAATTGAAAATTAATAAGGTAAAAGATCCGCCAAAAACTAACGGATACGGATCTTTTTTCTCCCTCGGATATCCGCGGATACGGATATCCGGCACATCACTACTTGTAACGTAAAATCAGTGGCAGGACAGGCAAAATGCCGGAGGGGGCCCCTGACCCGAGAAGTCCGTAAACACAGAAGGATCCTCACATTTATTATTACAACATTTAGTATTTTTTTTTAGTTTTGTATTAACGGTATAAATTGATTTTTAATTTAATTAATATTTAATTTTTTTAATTTTGTAATAAACAGTTTTTTAAAAATCATGTCCCATTCTTAATCTCCGAAAATTAGGTTTAAACTTTGGAAAATAAAGCTGGTAAAAATATTGGAGGGAAACTAATTAGCAATTGCTGCACGGAACCCTCCGCGCACAGTGGATATTCAGTGATTTTTTATACTTCTAACAAAAACTCATTAGATCTCCCAAATGTGATTAGTAAGAATTTTATTTACATAAGCCAATTGATAACAAAAAAATAATATTGCTTTATTGTATGCTTTCAAACAAAATCTTTTATCAACAACCTGATTTTTTCATATCTTTGTCAGACTTCAAAATTTTAATTTAAAGAGCGCGGTCACAAAGCCAAGTAATTTATGTCAGATTTTTAATCAAAAGTTACCACGTGTACAATGTTAGACGCAAACCAATTTATGATCAGTTTCCGCTTTTTAAAGGTTTTAAGTTCCTAAACCAAGGGTCGGCAATCTTATTATATTAAAACGATTTATTCTTCTGTATTGTTTAGCAGACAGAGGTTTTAATTCTAGTTTTCAAATAAATTTGCTTTCTTAACCTCACTTAGTGTAGTAAGGTAATTATGTTTCGTCATAAAATTATGTTTCAGAAGCCTCCAATAGGCGAACTAGTTGAGACACGAATTCATCTTGCATTTTTACTTAATTATTACACTGAATATCCCACAATTATATTAATTATAACATTCGGGAGAACAATTCAATAGATAAACAAGAACATAACCTTACTTTTATTCAGGTTCGGACGTTGATTGAATGACACAAGCAGAACTAGTACTGTCCGTTTAAAACTAGTTTTGTCCAATTGAAAATGCGCAAACCTAGTTTTGCTCATTTTACAACACTCAATACCCGTTTAAATGTAAGATTTCGGGTTTGGGCAATATTCGTTGATCAAAACTAGTTTTGCGCATTTATTTCGGCCATTGACCGAATTCGGGTATACACCGTAACATATACAGGGTGAGTCAGACCACTCGTATCAGTCGTTTTTTTCGAAAACGGTTAGTCGTAGAGAGTTGTGTCAAAAATCTGTATTATAAAAGCCCTAATGAAGAATCGAATGGTGATATTTTTTCCTCCCGGAAAGGTCGGCTTCCCTGTTAGTTTGCTCCGGAATGTTCAGAACTCCGGAATGTTAAATGGCACGATAGGTCGAAAGTGGTATTGTTGAAAAGATCTTTAAAAAATAAGCAAGTTTTGTAGGACATTTTTTTTTGTTACTGCCACCCCTGTTAAGTAATATTCGTTTGAAATTATTAAATTAACATGTAAGAAAAACAAACTTAATTTTGAAAGTTGGCATTTAAAATCTAGTTACCCAATTAAACAATGTCACAAATGTTCAAACTGTCTTCAATTTACTTCTAAACACTGCGGAGCTCTTCTAGATATTATGTGATGAGTACCTGGAAGTATTTTCCGACAAAAAAAAAACAATTGCAATTATTGAAAACTTATTGTGACATTGTTTAATTAGGTAACTAGATTTTAAATGCCGACTTTTAAAATTAAGTTTGTTATTCTGACATGTTAAGTTAATAATTTCAAACGAATATTACTTAACAGGGGTGGCAGTAACAAAAAAAAATGTCCTACAAAACTTGCTTATTTTTTAAAGATCTTTTCAACAATACCACTTTCGACCTATCATGCCATTTAACATTCCGAAGTTCTGAACATTCCGGAGCAAACTAACAGGGAAGCCGACCTTTCCGGGGGGAAAAAATATCACCATTCGATTCTTCATCAGGGCTTTTATAATACAGATTTTTGACACAACTCTCTACGACTAACCGTTTTCGAAAAAAACGGCCGATACGGGTGGTCTGACTCACCCTGTATAAATATTTGTCTTAGCGTACGGATATTCCACTCGCTTATTTCAAGCCTTCTTCAAATTTTTATGTTGGTAATTTTGTATTTAATTGACATGTCAAATAATTTTTCGTAAATCTCGACTGCTAAAAAAATATCCTTCTATCTAAGCAAATTCCGAGAAAAATCGACATACGCCACTCTGTCTTGTAGTCACAGATATAATCATCAAAGAAATAACATATTATATTCTGTTAATACAACGTTGGAGCATTTTATGATTTTAATATAAATTTTGGTAAAACATAAATCCTTTTCAACATAAACGTGTTTTGTAAACCGTTACAGTAAAAGTCTTCGTTTATTCATATTTCGTCGGCATATCGGCTCGGATCCACCGCCACCCTCGACCGTTGGGTGGGGTAGAGTAGATGCGTGTACCCGCTTCCCGTTCCCCATTCCCGAACCCTTGTCACTAATCCCTTTCCAGGCCTGGCGCATTATCGAGATTATTATAATGCTATATAGACGCTTCGCTGTGCCGTCATCTCGCCGTTCTATACATAACACGGTACAATGATTGAACGCCAGTTTCTTTCTGTTGTTCTAGAATATTATTGATCGGATCGCGATTATTGGCGCGTACAGGGTGATCGACTATTCGTGAGCGAGTCCCGCATCAGCGCCGATGATCGACAATGGAGCTAGCGGAGCGATCGTTCCGAGCGTTAGGTCAAATCTTTCAAAAAATGGTGTTTTGAAAAAACCAAATCAACACCCTTTTATAGAAAAAATTGGTTGTCTGTAAAGTCGGTTTACGGACGATAGTTTTACGTGATAACGTATTCCGTAATACATAACCTAAATTTATATAATAATTATAATAATTCGAATCTATGATATTGCATCTTTCGCTTCAAATTTAGGTTAATTTTATTTATTAAAATTACTTACCACCTATAATATAATTGTTTTTTTTAACTTTCTTTCTTTCGTATTTATTTTAAGTCTCAAAGATTAATTGTCATAATATTTTGAAAACAATTGTTTAACTGTTTATATAAAATTCCAAAACCTACTTACAATATTTAAGTATTTTCATACGTCAAAAAATTGATTTTTATAATGATAAAATTTGTATGAAAACGATTTTTTCGAGAGATGAGACCTAGCTAAAACGATTTTTTGCCCCCCAAAATCCCTTTTCAGTAAATTTCATCCAAATCGTTAGGGCCGTTTTCGAGAAAAGCACGCACAGGGTCAGGCGGAACGTTAGGAACGCTAGGAACGTTACACTTTTTCGTGCATGCAGCCGGTGTTTTATCAATTTATAAGATTGGTGATTCATCAATTTATAAGACGTTATCACGTCAAAATAATATCATATATATTAATACGCTAAGGTTAAAGATGTTTGCCTCCCTTTTTAGAAAAAAACCTCACAATTTCTTCACATAAATTATATATCATTTTACAGATAATTGCTTGCTCTACTGACATCGACAACTAAAAAATGTATTATTGCTTTTGTTTTTGTAAATTAATTAAAATACAGCAACGCTGAACAACGTTTGCCATCTGACGGCTTTAATTTTGAAACAACGTCAACACTTCGATCTGTCATCTGACCTTCATATTGTAATACAACAGACACAATACTGCATACTGCCATCTGACGGCTTTAATTTTTAAACAGCGAGCAACGCTGAACAATGTCACAGCAATGCTGCATGATGCCGTCTGACGGCTTAGCTCAACGATTTTGCTACTTGCGCCTCTATATGACAATTTTAGTAAAATATTTCTTCGATCTGTCATCTGAGCTTCATATTGTAATACAACAAAAATAAGAACGTTATAAGCAGTGTGCAAAATTAGAAACGAATTGAATAGCTGCAATCATATTTAAAAAATAATTTTGTAAAGTGTTAATTATTATACTTATTTAGTGCGAATAATTCGCACAGGTCACACTAGTAACAGTTATTTTAGAGATATGACAATTTTAGTAAAATATTTCTTCGATCTGTCATCTGAGCTTCATATTGTAATACAACACCAAAAGAAGAACGTTATAAGCAGTGTGCAAAATTAGAAACGAATTGAATAGCTGCAATCATATTTAAAAAATAATTTTGTAAAGTGTTAATTATTATACTTATTTAGTGCGAATAATTCGCACAGGTCACACTAGTAACAGTTATTTTAGAGCCGGCTTATGATACTGTCATTGCCGATAATGATCAATGGGCCAATGTATTTGTCTGTCCCATTGTCATAGTGAAATCTAGAGCAGTGTCAGTGGGGTGGACGTTTAGCAACAATACACATGACATTGTCACCCCCGCGCCGGTCTTTCTCTCCTCCTCGCGGCCATGTCACTTTCAGACAAATCTATATGAATTCTGTGTGCGCAGTAAGTGTGTATGTCTATGTATGTGGGTATATCAGCTGATTGTCATGCGTAGATAATGAATTATGTATTATAATGGACAAAGTTCACTCAACTGGCTTTTGTGCTAAATGAATTGAATTTGAATTGCAAAATTAATTCATCAATACTTGCAGTTCCACTTTTAGAGATATGCTGTTATTTCCGTAAATGCTATGGGAACACAAGTTTTGTAGTTTTGGTGTAGTGTTGCCCTGGCAGGATCGCCATGTAGTGTTGGTGGTTATCAGGTTCTTTTAAATTAGTAAAACTATTTAAATTTGATTTAATAATGCTTTATTTACTTTACCAACGTTGACCTACGCCAGCTCACGCTGGCATAGCCACGTGCGTCCACCACCTGACTTCTTCCTTCCTTCCAAATACACATATATTTATAACATTCAAAATGCAAACGTCGCGTTATTAACTAGAACGATTATTATTAACCGCTTTAAATTAACATATCTTGCAGTTCTACATTTCAAATGATATACGTAATTATAGCCTACTTACTGATGTATCCACTACATTGGTTTGAATCAAAATAAGAAAGAGTTGGTTTGTCGACAGCAATAAATGCTTATAAAAAATTCCAGCCAATTGGGCGACATGACCTTTTCAACTTAAAAAAAGCGAGTGTGCTTTAGACCACACGACTGAAGTAAAACTTCTTCCTGCCATAATTATTTTAAATATATTTATTAAGAATAATGCGTAAATACCTCAAATTTGCTCATGTTAAATTCATAAGTGAACAATAATATGCAGTCGGTTCGTCTCAAAGTATATCGAACGCAATATAACCCCACTCTGTAGCACATATCTACAAAGACATTTAAAGTATAATTTTTGATTAATTAATAGGCAAAATATGTATATACAGTGTAAACTCTTTATAACGTCCTTAGTTATAACGAAAAACTCCCTATAACGTCGAAATTTTTACGATTTGGTTGGTTTACCTTAAAACCTATACATTAATACCCTCTTTATAACGCAACAGCCATTCTCTATTACGAAGAAATATGTTCATATTTAGGCGTCAGCAAATGTTTACAGACATAAAGAGGACCATTCTGAACCATCACCATCTATTCAACAAGCACTTGATGACGCCAAACTATAGGTATATGTGTTTGGAATAAATTAATTTTGTGAAAATTGGTTATTTTTCTTTCTTCCCTCCATATAACGAAAATTCTTTATAACGAAAAAAATGTTCGGTCCCTTAAAATTCGTTATAAAGAGATTATACAGTACATTGAAGATTATTGTTAATTTGGTTGTTTTTCTTTCTTCACTCCATATAACGGTAACTCTCTATAACGATAAAAAATGCTCGGTCCCTTGAGTTTCGTTATAAAGAGTTTACACTGTATATGTTTATATATTATTAGCATTAAGTATTCAAAATTCGTGCATATTTTATCATTAAGGTGTTTTTAATATTTGGGTGTTGATTTGTTTATTTATTTTTTTTTTGTTACAGACAGATGGTGGTTGCATCCAGTTGCAGGTGTTACGCGGTGCCCCACAAAGTTTCCGAAGACAACGGTGAGTTATTGTTTAGCTAATTTTAGTGTATTTTTTTCAATAATTTTTAATAATAAATTGAGTATCGAATTGGTGATTTAAATAATAAATTAAAAAAAAAAGAATAGTTACTTCTTACCACAACAGTTTTATTAGCGGATGTACATTTCGGGAGCTATGCTCTCATCTTCAGCAAACAGTTAAGTGTTTGCTGAAGATGAGAGCATGCTTTTCTCTTTTTGTTGCTACACAAAATGTTCAAATGAAGGTTTAAATTAACTTTATTATTTTATAGGCATACTATTAAAATAAGCTACCAATTTAGCAAATAATAAAACGAGAGATAACCAATACTAATAGGTAATACTATTTCTTCTTATAGTAATATATATTTAGTTAATGCCTATAAAACTCGATAGATAAATTCTACAAAGTATATTCGAACGGTAAAATCTGTAGTACAAATGTATCATCTAATTCTTATTTGATCCTTATAAATCCCCGGATAGTCTGCGATCCATTGGCTACCATTTAAATAAAATCCTTATAAATAGTGAATCATAATGGGTAACCCTAATATATCAGTTCTTATCTCATGCGGTGAAGACTCCGATGGGGCTTGTTACATTAGATACACTGCAAGCACATAACAAATGTGTACAGTGAACTCTTTTTTTGCACACACACACACCCCTGCTTTTCATGTCTGTATAGCGATCGTGAAATGGCACATTCGACACTAGTGCTGTAAAGTTAAACAAACGTACCATTTTCACAGTAAGTCATGAGATTCAAAATAATCCCTATTTAGATGTGAACTTGCTCAATTTTAAACTGAAAATTAAGTGAAAACCAGCTATATTATAAGATATACTTGAAAAAAATGTCGTATAAACCTCGTAGGTAATGATATGGCTGGGGCTCGTTTTAAACATCTCATCGTAATATAATCCATTACGATACGTAAACAATATATTATTTATTTAAATCGATTTTTATACTTTAGCATCGTTTTAGTAGGCTACCAGTTTTTTTAATCCATACATAAACATATAAGCGAAATACTATTCACTGACTCACTGACTGACTCATCACGAGATTTCTAAAACTATACCTACGTCCGATCGATTTGAAATTTGACATAGTTACTCATTTCTCGTCATAGACACCCACTATTTTGTTTTGAGATCAGATCCAGATTTGGTTCCAAATCTGGCTAGTTTTTTCAAGAAAATAGTATATAAGTATAAGGGCCGAAAGTGTGATAACCTTGCCCTTGCATCATGACGCGCAGGGCAAGGTATCACACCTTCGGCAAGTGTGGTGTATACTATTTTCATCATACTTTGGTCGTAAGCATGCCTATTGAATAATTAATTAATTATTTACGTATTAATTACATAAAAGACACAGATAAATTCCAAGCCAGCTTTGAATTTATACCTACTTACACAAATGACAGCTATTCGCGATTATTAGCTAAAATTTAGTAGGGTAGATATGGAAACGACATCTAAACAACAGTTGATTGGTTGTTTTTGCGAACTTCCCGTATTGTAGCGTGTAATCCCACCAAGGAGTAAATGTTAGACTTTCTGCTTTACAATTAGTACTTTTCCATTAGAGATAGAAACCGGATCAAAATTTTCGAAAGGATGATTTCTCCGTCTCTGTTTTTTATTGTCTTAAAAATAATTTACGGAGTCTACCGACGCCAAGAAAGGAGCGTTTACTGTATATTTACATGCGGTATAGCATTATGTCTATAGATATTATAATATATTCCATTTCGCAGGATATGAAAGTAACCATACAAATTCATCTGATATTATAATAGTCACATAAAGCCGCAATCCTATATATGAAAAACAATCACATTTATATGTGATGAATTAGCTTTGTACATCAAATAATGGAAATTAATTTTGTACTCAATTCGTCCTGGTTTAATCGAACAGAAAATTCATAAATATTTTATTGGACAGCTCAGATATTACTGAATGCAATAAATATTAAATATTCCATTATTTTATGCAATAAAAGTTTATTTTTCATATTTTTGAATTTGGTTAATGTATCTATTAATTCTTCTTGTCAGGCCACTTTTGTGAAAATAGACAAAATCAGCATTTAAAATGCATTGTTTCAAGAGTTATGAGTGGTACGATAAAAATGTGAAAATATGAAACAATTTTCAAACTTGATTTATCATAATACATAATTTTGTTTTTCGTGCATGATACTTGGAAAGGGAATCTGGTCTGTACCGCAATCATTCGAAAACTGCTACACCAAAATTAAACCGTCTAGCATGATTTTTTTTTTGAATCACGTATCTAACTTGGGGTTTACAGAGATATGCGTACCCTTTAAAAAAATGCGTCGGGCACGTATCTCTTTGATTTTGTTAAAAAAATCCAGCCAATTGGGCGACGGGACCTTTCCAACTGATTTTTTTTATTTTCAAAATATTCACGAAACTATAAAGTTTAGAAAAATTTGTTTTAACTTTCTTAAAAAAATAAATAGAATAATAAGCTGTTATGAAAAGTAAACCATTATTATATAAAAATACCGTTATATAGCATATATCTCTTCTGCGCTTGCGCCAATTTTCCCCAAAAACAATAGGGCTCTTCATATTTGCATACCAAAGATCCTCCAAAATTTGGTTTCAAACCGCTCATCCGTTTAAGCTGTATCGTGTTCACAAAAATATGTTTTTTTCATTCGGGGGACCTCAAAACGAAAAAATATTATAAAATTTTGAAAAGTTAATTTGGACCTAAACTAGTACCATTCCACTTGTGGGTTGGAAAGGTAAAAAAATACACCTTCAAATAAAGCCATGTTTAATCCAACGTTCTCCCATAATACGTCATCCCATAAAAGTGTCGCGCCAATTGTACGGTTATGTTTACTTAAAAAAATTAAAAAATGACCGTGCAAAAAATACACTTTGAAACTGGTTTTTTATAAGAACAATCCCGTTAATAACGTCTTCACAATTTCCAACCATTTTTATTCGCAAGAAAGATTGAAACATTTTATTCTTCTATTCGAACTTTTCTATTTGTCGAAAGCTGTTACAAGTGTTGTTTCCAGGAAGCCATTCGTCGAACTCAAATGATATATGGAGACTATAATCGGATTTTCAACATATGGCCAACATCTCGAAGTTTAAAAAGAAAAATGCATTAGCCATAAAGTTGCTTATGAAAGAATTTTTGCAACATTTTAATACGTGTAGAATTTTTGAAGTAAAACTACTTTTAGGTACGTTTTGTACGTATAACCCAAGACCAAAAAAAAAATTAAGATTATCATCTAATATTTTATTATTTTTTTCTTCTCTCCCTCTCATTAAAATTCATAGTTAAATTGTACCAACTGTAGGTATACGGCTCTATTGTCATAAATGTTTAGTTATAGTTACATAATTACTAGATACTGATTTCTATTATTATCTACGCGTTTTAATTCAACCGTAAAGATTGCGCCCAAAAACGTCGTGTGTTCTATTTACCATTTGCGAATTCAATTTACTTTGTAGATTTTAGAAAAGGCGAAATGTTGTTCTATAAAAGGGCACCATTTTTAGATTGATTCGAGTTCACAATACAGCAGTTGGCGGTTGGTCTGTACGTACGTAGGTATGAACGTCCGAGCTGTACAGGTGGCAATTTTAGATGAATCGTTGCGGTTTACTTATTTTTTGCTTTCTTTACTATCGAAGTAGTCGCTCTTTTTAGGATGCAAACATTTTTTAAGTGAAACTTCTTTAGGCGCGATAGATAGTGATTCCGATCGAGATGAGTGAAAACAAATCACGGCGAAAATGGTGGTGGAGGTTGAGGAGAGTGAAATACTGCCGCGGTACTAGTAATTTCATTAACTCGCTAGCAGCTCTGTAGATTGCATTAGATTGCGCTAAACTTAAAACATAAAATCAAGAACGAACTTCATTGATCAGTAATGAGTAAACATTTAAAATATAAATAAATTCGCAATTTTTTCCCCACTCAGATGAAGAATGAATCCTGGCTCGCGTTGGACAGTCGGAAATGTGACATAACTCACTTCCCTTTTTGGACACGAAATACTTACTGTTTTTCTTTGTTCACAGTTATTTTTGTTATATAATCCATTCGAAAAACGTAGATAAATTTCGACATTGCATTCATTTAACTTCGAGATAACAAAACTGAGAAAAACAAAGTAAGGATTTAATTCAGTATTTTGTGAAAAAATTCTCTTTGCTTTCGTGTTATTCAATTTGCTTTCAAATTATATTTTCTAACATGCATTCTTTGACATGATTATATAATGGCTTAACTTTATAAATGATGCAAATTGCTTTTATCGCTCACTACTCATCCCCGTTTTTTTGTAGTGGAATAATGAATGGCCTTCTTTTATGTATAGATGTTTAAACTCACATACCATAAACTAAATGTTTTATAATGTAATTTAATCTCTACGATAGAAAGCCTAAATTATTTTTATCGACGCATAAGAGCTGTGCGTTTTCGTAATTAAAAAAAAAAAAATGGTTGTCTGTAAAGTCGGTTTACGGATGATAGTTTTACGTGATAACGTATTCCGTAATACATAACCTAAATTCTACATATAATAATTATAATAATTCGAATCTATGATATTGCATCTTTCGCTTCAAATTTAGGTTAATTTTATGTATTAAAATACTCACCACCTGTAATAATAATTGTTTTTTTTAACTTTCTTTCTTTCGTATTTATTTTAAGTCTCAAAGATTAATTGTCATAATATTTTGAAAACAATTGTTTCACTGTTTATATAAAATTCCAAAACCTACTTACAATATTTAAGTATTTTCATACGTCAAAAAATTGATTTTTATAATGATAACATTTGTATGAAAACGATTTTTTCGAGAGATGAGACCTAGCTAAAACGATTTTTTGCCCCCCAAAATCCCTTTTCAGTAAATTTCATCCAAATCGTTAGGGTCGTTTTCGAGAAAAGCACGCACAGGGTCAGGCGGAACGTTAGGAACGTTACACTTTTTCGTGCATGCAGCCGGTGTTTCATCAATTTATAAGATTGGTGATTCATCAATTTATAAGACGTTATCACGTCAAAAAAAAAGATTCTTAGAGACGTGGGCAGAAATCTATACTAATTATAAACAAAGAGGTGAAATTTGTAAGTTTTGGATGTAAGAAGCAATCTCCGAAACCACTCATCTGATTTAAAATTTTTAGGCCAATATTTAGAATAGACATAGACTTATATATTATCTATATTCTATATATTCTTTCTGTTATTAATCCATACTAGTATTATAAAGAGGTAAAACTTGTATTTTTTTAAATAGTGTACCTACACATAAGCGTTCCTGAGCCTCTTTCAATTTTGTTACTTCTCTATTACGTAATGGCAAAAATAAATTTATGATTTAGAGAGAAAACAAATTCTTATCGACTCATGCAAGTAGTTTTTATAAAAAAAATTTCATAAATGCCATAGCTTTTTTTCAAAGTCAGCGTTTCAAGATTGCGAAATATGTTTTTCAGACATGAAGTTCGTATGCGAAAAGATCAACTGAATAACGCAGATAACATAACAAGAGAAATAATATTATTAATTCTGCAAATATTTGAAAAATCCATTCATCATTATACGCTTTCATTTAACCAAAACCTACCTTTTGCAATGAATATTACAAAGGAAATACGAAAGAATTGGAAAAAGTAAATTAAATTTCTTCAAGTGTACAATAGAAATATTACATTTTTTTTCTCAATAACGAAATATTACTTTATTTGCTTTCTGAAAAGAGTATTTAACGAAAATTCAATTTTTGCAAGGTATTGTAAATTTTGAGATTATAAAAATCACATGCGAATGTGAGTTTGTTACGATTTTACGCTTAAACCGCTGAACAGATTTCGATAATTTTTTTTTAATTTTGAAAAAAATGCTTTGGCAAAATCCATTAGCATAACAAAAAAAAAACAATATACATGTATAATTACAAAATGTATGTATATACAATAGGAAAGAGACGATAAAATTTGACAAGGAGATAGATTGCATCCATAGGCTACTATTATTCTCAAAAAACAACTCTGTTTACATTAACACTTTTTCTACACTAGCGCCATTTTGATCACTTTTTGACGTGATAACGTCTTATAAATTGATGACAGACCAATCTTATAAATTGATGAAACACCGGCTGCATGTACGAAAAAGTGTCACGTTCCGAAATGTGTCACGTTCCGCCTGACCCTGTGCGTGCAAGCGAGTGCGCAGTATAAGCGATAGAGAAGCACGATCGGCCCAAGTTTGGCAGCTACAAAAATTTATTTATTAAAGATCACAAGACACAAACTTCCAATAGACGGCCACAGTTCGCTCGTATATATACTTACAGGGAGTGAAAAATCCACACCACCCGACCGTCCGTTTATTAAAACTGCGTGTATTTTGAAAACGGTTCATTATATTTAAAAACCGTTTCTACAGTTGGTTAGAACTCTAATTTTACTATTTAAATATGTAAAAATAAATGTTTGGAAACGTATACGTATAATGTGAAAAATAAAAAAAGTTATTTTTCAACACTTTACGAGTATGGTTCAATGTTTCTTTATGACGTTATCACGTAAAACTATCGTCCGTAAACCGACTTTACAGACAACCAATTTTTTTTTGAACTGTTATTTGACGCTCTCAGACGGACATTTTTTCAGTTTTATCCTAATATAAGATGGTTCTCCCTCCACACTGCCAAGGTTCGCTATTCTACATCATTTCTCTCTAAATTTAGGAGTAAAATATTCACGTTGGCAACCCTGATGAGACAGACTGCACAGTTTGGCAGTACTCTTCCGTAGAGTAATTTAATCCGCAACTCACCAATGTGTTGGTAACAATGAGACAATAGGGGAATTATACGATGATTTTGTGGCGTTGGATGCAATGTTCAACTCGATGAGCGCATGATCCTAATTAATACCGTATTATATAATGAACCGAATTTGAGAATAGCATCATAATATTATACAGCCGATGTGCTTTCGCATTTCCATTGGAAGATAATAAAGCTCTTTCAGTTTTAACGTTTCAAGTGAAATTAATTTTATCTGTGGATTGCAGCCTATATTTACCTGTAACTGTTATAGGACACTGACGCACACATGCTTTTTGTAGCGTAAACCGCGCGATTTATCAACTGTATCGCGAACTACTCAGCTATGCACTGCATTTGTCGTTGGCAACTCAATGGAAACTAGTCGCGCGATCTAGCGATTGACACTCGTGTCTCGTATTTCGCGTAATAATTCGTTACATGATGTCGCATGAACATGAGACAATCAACATTTCAATTGTGTATTTCAGCGAGTAGTTTTACTCTGTTGGTTGGTTGTGCCTAACGATTTACAAGCAGCTGAGTCGCACAATCGTAATACTGGTTCCTAGACACTAGTCGTATTGTAACAAAACTGTTCTAGTTCGTGGTGTTTATTATTTATTTACAATAATAAACGTTTAACAAAACAATTAAACACACAAACAGAAAGCATTTCTTTATAATGTAACAGAAACAAACCGACAGTTCTAACTAATAAGATAATAGAATAAGTAATGGAGAAATATAAAGATATACAACTATATACACAAGATTATTTACAACACAAGAACACACCAAAATTTATTTAACACACTTATTTATTAACTATATACAGTTCTATTTATATCGTACACTATTATTTACACAGTTCATTTAATCTTAACAGTTATCTCAGCATTGTTCACTGACTGTTAATTTATGTCGATTGTTCACACAATCACTGTCCCCGTACGATTCTGTATGATGACTGCGTATGATGATAGATGACTGCCCCCCGATCGTGAAATATCCCGTGATTTATATAGGCGCTGGATCGTTCTTTCCTTTGTTGCTTTCATTGTTGTCTGGAATTTGACAACAAAGCCCTTTTTACCTACGCATATTGTTGGAAAATCAAGCCGATTGTTGTTGTCCCGCAACAATCTGTGTATCATTGTCAGAATGAGAGCCGATTGTTGTTAGACAACAATGTGTGTCTTTTTTAGAATAACGAACTGTCATCTCACGAAATTCTCTTGTTCCCAACGAGAAGATAGTAACAGTATATATTTTCAGCGAGTAGTGTGTAGACTCTTCTTTGTTGGTTACTGTGTCTGACGATCTACGAGCAACTAAGTCGCACAATCGTAATACTTGCTCCTAGAGTCTACGGGTCTAGGTATTATGATTGCGCGATTCAGTTGCTTATAGATTGTCAGACACGGCAACCAACAGAATAAGCCAGCACATTACACTCGCTGAAATATGGTCTAACTACATTTTTGTCTAGGGCTTAGATAAAAATGCAGTTTTGACGTGATAACGTCTTATAAATTGATGAATCACCAATCTTATAAATTGATAAAACACCGACTGCATGCACGAAAAAGTGTAACGTAACGTTCCTAACGCGTAACGTTCCGCCTGACCCTGTGCGTGCTTTTTGCTAATTTCTCGCTCAATTTAAATCAGATCGGTTTGAAACCAGTCTTAAACGAAAGAGGAGAACATTTTACATAGATTTCGTATAACAGAATTTGCCTAAACAGTTTTTTTATACAAATTTATATAGAAAAATAGCTGTATAAAATATAAATGCAATGTTGTCTAACGCATGGCGCGACGCGGTCGGTCGTCTTTGTTTACCGTACATGGAAATTAGAATATAACGTATGTCTTGTCTTAACATGAAAACGGCTGCATTTCTAATGTTTAATTCAATTTTTTGA
This sequence comes from Xanthostigma xanthostigma, assembly GCA_963575645.1. Classification (NCBI taxonomy): domain Eukaryota; kingdom Metazoa; phylum Arthropoda; class Insecta; order Raphidioptera; family Raphidiidae; genus Xanthostigma; species Xanthostigma xanthostigma. The sequence goes on along the minus strand of OY754469.1, from coordinate 1,010,102 downwards.
CATTAGTATTATGTGAAATGCAACGCTTTCTAAGTTAAGTATTGGAATAACTAATTATTATTAGAACATAATACTTTGACAGTTGCAAACGTCACTTTTGACATTTCTTATCATTCCGACACCAAGGATAAGCGGATTGAAACCAAATTTTGGGAGGTTTAGGTTATGTATTACGGAATACGTTATCACGTAAAACTATCGTCCGTAAACCGACTTTACAGACAACCAATTTTTTTTTTTTAAAGAAAACTAGCTGCGTCTATTCCGTCAATGACGGGGATGAGAGTCCCACTAAAAACCGTACGTATATAACTCGCGCGCTGAGGGTTCCGTACAACTAATAAACGTATCTTATATTAAATTCAAGTTCACATTGTAAATGCTTTTTTGATGACAAACATATTTGTCATCTATATCAAAGACAGTACCCAGTGAGATCCTTTGTTTGTGTAGTCTGTGTGTGATTAAAGCACTAAATTGATATAAATTCAGTTACTAATTCCACTGTACAAATTAATCGATGTATCCCCAAGTGAGTGACGTGAGCAGAAATACAAACATGTTAAGTTTGCAGCAAGCGCTTCGTCAACCGCTCTCAGACTTTGTGAAGTTCAGTTAATGTAGCAGCGTTAATACGCTTGACAAGTTAAGATCGCAAGACACAGTGCAGGCCTATTGTCTGTATCACACTGTAGGAGCAAGAAAGAGCAGTGCGCGCGCACATTTTCTTTCTTTCTTCCTCTCATAGCCAGTGCATAAAATATCATATATAGATAAAGGAGTACTAAATATGTGCATAAGAATATATAACAAAATACCCAGCCATATACAAAACTTAAAAATGCCGTCCTTCAAAAAACATTTAAAAAATTTTTTATTAACAAAAAACTACTATAATCTGAAAGAATTTGTTGACTGATAGTCTTTCATACTTTATTTTTTAATGTAACTTTTAAATTTTAATGTAACTTTTAATATGTATTGTATGACGTCTTGCATACCTTACGGTTTTAACTGCAAATAAAAGTTTATTATTATTATTATTATTATTATTATTATTATTATTATTATTATTATTATTATTATTATTATTATTATTATTATTATTATTATTATTATTATTATTATTATTATTATTATTATTATTATTATATATATTAATCACAGTCAGTAGTTCGTTTGCGAGTTTGTTAGTGGTGATTTCTTGACTATTTAAAATTTAATTTCGTTCTTGAACAATTTTATATACATGTATCTCTATATATTACCTATGCATATAAAAAAAAAAAATTTCTAGTTAGCAACGATTACACCATATTTTTTCATTAAAAAATGTGGTATAATCGTTGCTAACTAGAAAAAAAAATTTTTTTTATTCTAAATTAATACGGTAGATCCCTTTTATATACTTTAATACATTTTTCATGAAAATATTGTTTTTAACCATGTCAGATTGAATTTTTAAGCGCCGTGACAGCGTTTTTTCATAAACAAATCAGCTTTTACAAGGGCCGTGTCAAAACACCACCTTAATTTTTTTCTGAAAAAAGGTTTGACATCTATTTTCTGCATAAAAATTGGTCTGTTCTCGAAAAAAAGTTTTTTACTATGACAGACTTCATAAAAAAAAAATTTATAACAAATGAAATTTATTAACAAAAATTGTCAGCCAGACAAATTTTTTCAAAAATGGTACATTATTTACTACAAATTGTATAAATTTCAAGCAGGTGTTTTGAAAAAAAATCACGTTTTTTTTTTAATTCAAAAATTCATAAAAAATAACAAATAACAAATTTTTACTTGTCTGGCGGGCGTAACATGTTTCTTACATGTTTTTCAGTCATTTTCACTTTATAATTTTGAGGTGTTCGTACTTTTTCTGTCATGGGAGCTTGGACTATGAGTGCTAAGGCGTATTATCAAGCGTATTCAGCTAAAAATAAACGCTGCGTGTTTTACAAACCGTCTGCTCGGTCCGCTTGTGTACTATGAAGATAATGTATCACACCGTACGATGCTACACAATGCTCATTGTGTTTACATCCTATGTATGTTTATATACATCATACATTACTGCGTACACCTATACATACAGGGTGTCCCATTAAGAATGGGACATAGAACAACCGCAGATTCTCCAATTCAAAATAAAACGATTAAGCGAAATATGCTTAGATAAAATGTTACTCGTTTCCGAAATACGGGGTGTTGAAGTTGAAAACTGAAAAATTATTAATGTCCATAATTTTTTTAATACACCGTATAATTTTACTCAAATCGGCACACTTGTTAAATATCATAAAATGCACCTAACAATAAAAAAATTTGTTCAGTACGCTCTACCAGTGGCGTACGGCAGGAATAAGTAATGCTTGTACTCCTTCTAAATGTTACGCCGCTGTCTAAATTTTAATTTTGACTATAATTTTATTTTTTTTGATATTTTCTAAGTCAATAATGTACACTTGTTAGTTTGTTGTAAAGTCATTGGTTTTCGAGATATTCGCAGTTTTTTTAAGACAAAATTGTAAAAATGAATATTATTAATAATAATACAAATAAAAAGTACATGTCTATCTATCTTTAACTGAGAATATCTCGAAAACCAATGACTTTACAACAAACTAACAAGTGTACATTATTGACTTAGAAAATATCAAAAAAATTAAAATTATAGTCAAAATTAAAATTTAGACAGCGGCGTAACATTTAGAAGGGGTACAAGCATTATTTACTCCTGCCATACGCCACTGGTAGAGCGAGTAACATTTTATCTAAGCATATTTCGCTTACTCGTTTTATTTTGAATTGGAGAATCTGCGGTTGTTCTATGTCCCATTCTTAATGGGACACCCTGTATATACCTACCCTTGGATGTATAGAGTGCGATGTCAGGAATAAAATTGCGCCTTTTGTATTCAAATTCAAATGTTTATAAAGTATGTAATACATAACTGTAATGGCGCGGATTTTTGTACCATTCTACAGAATGATATATCGTTCTTAGGTCCTCGGGTTTTTCTTCATTTTCCATTGACGGAATTAGGTACAGTTATAAACTGTCTGAATTCAGGTTGTTCACTCGCGACAGTCGTAAATAGCAGGGAGTCGGCAACCTGCGGCTCTCTTGATGTAAAGTTGCGGCTCTCCAGTTCCATACGCAAAAAATAATTATTTTATTATATAAACCGTTAAAAATCGTCCAATAGATCCATGATTGAGTACCATGTCTATCTCTGAGCCATTTCCACTCGCGTGCATTTTTATAAGGGACTGTACCCAACACATCTAAGCTTTAATATACAATTCCAATTGCAAGTACAATAAAAATATTTTTATTTTAAAAATCTATATTTTTTTAACAAATCGGTAAAAAGAATTTCTCAAGTAGTTTATAATTTTTGAATTTATAATGCATTCGTTTTTAAGAAATATACTAAGAACTGGTTTCGAAGTATTCTGGAATGTACTCGTTCATACCTCCAGCATGTTAATTATGCACATTTTGATTGTTAATATCTCGTTTTACTTCATACTACTAAATACCTAAGTATAAATACTGAGATTTTCAATGTCTACATTTTTTCTGTGAAATAAAAAGAGAAAATTGATACAAAATATTATCTGCTATAATAATTATGTATATTTTTGAAATTAAAAAGTTGACGTGAAATTTACATTGACCAACCTCTCCCTTTAAGGAGGTTGAGCCGTTTTATGAAGATAATTAAAAAAATCTGAAATAAAGTTTTTTTAATAGATTTTTTTATGACAAGATTTTCTGTAAAAAATCCAAAATCATTATGAGATTTATAAAGTTAAAAATTAAAAAAAACTTTTACATGTAGTCTTATGGAAAATATGTCAAGCTAGCATGCAAACTGTTCATTTTAATTTTTGCAAATAACCAAATAATGTCAGCAGTTCCAAAAACTATCTATGTAAAGCATCGATGTCTTACGCATATTTTAATTTTTTTCCAATTTAATTAGGAGACTTTTAATCAATAAAAAAATTATTAAACCTTAGCACTTTTCGATTATGGACTTTTATTCTTGACAGATTTAACAATTTTAACTGAATTTTCAACTTTTTAATGATTTAATTTTAATTTTTATTACTTCTAATTTCTTTTTTCAATTATTTACTGCAAAAAATATGTAAAATACAGATATTTACATAAATGTATTTTTTTTAACCTAACTTTGTACAAAAAATACAAAAGTTAGTCCATTAAGTATAAAGTACTGAAATAATTAATTAATATTAAAAAAAAAAAATTTATTTATGCCTTTATGACAATAATTTATTGGTATCATCGACTTATAAACTATAAAAGTTCCCATTTAGAATTCGACTTACTTTTGATTGGGACTGTAACGGATCAACCTCCTTAAATGAGATTTGGTGAGATTTTGTCGGGCTTCCCTTGCCACTGCATTTCTTTTAGTTTAATTGTAAAATTTTTCATTAAAAATATACATTAACGCCCACAGCGTGTAAATAAAAGAGATATAGAGGTATAATATACGCGCCACGAATCTAAAAGGCTCGGAAGTTAGATGCGAATGCGGGCTTGCGCTTGTACAGTCTGTTGAAAAACTACAAACTCGCAACTCAACAAAACTAAAATAACAATAACAACTCGACTGTACTTTAAAGCAGGAAAGCGACAAGTGACAAAGGCAACGAGCGATCACGGCCAATCACCGACGAACGCACGTTCCGTTCAGGTAGCCGGGAGGTGGTGGGAGTATCAACGAATCTAAAATGTACCTTTGCGACGCTGTTTGTGACTAACTTCCGAACATTTTAGATCCGTGGCGCGTATAATAAAACGACGTTTGTAGCCCTTCTGAATATTATTACTGATATATGCTTACTTAATCTATGACGCACATATTTGATTGATTTTGTTTTTTGAAATTTTACAACTTTGCCTATATATTAGTCAATGATAGGGTTAAATAGGGGAACTTCTGAGTGATCGTATGAATAAGTTATTGTCCGTCAGTAAGCTAATCGTGGATATGATATAAATAATGCGAAACCAACATGCGTCAGTTCATACAGTACCGTTCAGAAAATTTGAATTTCAGAAAAATATTCAGGATATCACTGAATTTCCAAAGCGTACAGTTCAGTTCGGAAATTGTAGGCAGTGACTAAAGACCGCTGCACACGACGCTAGCTTTGTCGCTAGCATTAAGTCTGTAAACAGAAATCCCAGCTCGAGCGTAGCGGTGGACCAATATCTGTCGCATGAACCACTATGGCGTCAGCTACTGGGTAACGCACACACGTTCATGACTTGCATGCGTAAGTGTCTGTAAAGTTAAACAACTTTGGTAACTATGGCGAAAACAGGCGGAAAGGACCGAAGTTTTCACAGCGCCACTTCGCGTGTGCCAGAAAACAGTCCGTCTCGAAACTAGAGATGCCACGAATATTCGGCTACTATTCGGTATTCGGCCTATTCGGCTACTTTTTTTAATATTCGGTATTTGGCCAAATCTTGCGTACTATTCGGCCGAATACCGAATATCAAATCATGGGGAAAAACGCACATATTACTCAAAAATATGCGATTTTTTTCTTAAATAGTATTATTTTGTAAAGCTTTTAGAGTGATATTTTTTAGTAATAAGGACTATTAATAACACAATTGGAAGTAACAATGAACAAATAATGCGTGTCGTGACACGGTCTAGTTGCGCAAATGAAACAAATACGCCCGCAGCGTTGCTACCGCACGCTCCGTAATGGGACAAGTCGTAACCTGTCACCCGCGAAATGTACAAATAATTATCCGAACATTCGGCCGCCGAATATTCGGCGCTTCTGCCGAGAACATGGCCGAATATTCGGTATTCGGCAAAATCACTATTCGTGGCATCACTACTCGAAACACGGCAAGCATAGAAAGCTAGGTCTCCTGGTTACAGACTTCATTGCCGCTAAATTCCTTGCTATAGGTTTCAATCGTGCTGCGTGGCGCCGTATTTCGTAATTGCATTGATGTTTTCGCTTCATACGATCCGCATTTTGAATAATAAACATCTGTGGTAAGTATAACCTGAGTCAAATACAACCCCGCAAAAAATATTGCTAACTTCAGAACGGTAGTGCAATGGGGCAGTTCGTTCGGCCATCCGTCAAGAGCACGTCAGTGCAGTGATTGAACGATCATTTCGTTGATAGATAATACAAGCACCTCACTCCTCTCGCCCCCAAATATCTCTCTCCTACAACCCGCGTACCTTATCGTTCCCTTGTTTTGTCATTGAACGACGCAATTTTCAAATCGAAATATAATAATAATAATAAATCTAAGTTGCTTATATGAAAATTTACTAAAAAAGCATAGGTAAAGCTCCTAGGTAATTTATATACTAACTAGCGGCCCTGTACGTGCTTCGCTACGTATAAAGTGAAATAATAAAACAATTTAATTGGAACATCTATCTATCTATATATCTATTTTATTAATTGCTAGCTATTTTAAAATATACATGAGCGTATATGTGTGTATGTCGAGCACTCCGGCTGCGCCGTCGTGCTCGAAAAAAAATAGCGTAAAGTATTCGTGGATAACTGGTCTTTAAAACACTTGCTCTATTTCGAGCACTCCGGTTGCGCCGTCGTGCCGAGCAGTTTTAAACGATATTCAGTTTTTGTACATCCTCGATCTAGATATATGGTTGTTAAGTTCGTTGCGCCATCTATTGAATATTCACTCAATCCAGTCAACAGGATCGCCATCTTATATGGTTGTTAAGTTCGTTGCGCCATCTATTGAATATTCACTCAATCCAGTCAACAGGATCGCCATCTTATATGGTTGTTAAGTTCGTTGCGCCATCTATTGAATATTCACTCAATCCAGTCAACAGGATCGCCATCTTATATGGTTGTATTATGACTGTCAAGGAATAGACAAATAATTTGAATAAAATAATATTGCGACTATACATTGAAATGTAAGCTATCCTATCTTTCAAGTTGGGTCGAATTGCACACGGTGTGCAAATCAAATTTAAAATCGGTTCAGTAGTTTAGGAGTTCATCGCGGACAAACATGTGACACGTAATAAAGTTAACAAAAGATGGCGTTATTAGTACCTATGCTATGAAATTAATGCCAATAAATAACTACCATTTGTCATTTTATTTTAAATTTAAACTAACTGAATGTCTCCATAATAAATTATAAAAAATTACATATTATAAATGAAATACATAATATTACCAATGCTAAGTTATTCTTTAAGGTATTTATCATTTTTATTAATGTAATTTATTATACAGATTGTATCAAATCAAAACAGTCCATAGGTTCTTCTGTGTGTAAGACAGAGACGATATTATATAAAGCACTAAAGCAGTAAGTAAGAATGAGATAAATGATCGCTTATAGTTACTGTGGTTATACAATCTAATAGTATCGTCTTTGTTTTCTACAGTAAAAAACGCAATTTTATCAAATGTCAGTATTCACTAGTGAAATTATTGATAAAAAAGATTTACAGTGTACGTAATTATTTATTTACGTAACCACAGTAACTATATTAGCGATCATTTATCTCATTCTTACTTACTGCTTTAGATCTTTATATATCGTCTCTGTCTTACATACAGAATGTCCTATGGACCGTTTTGATTTGATACAATCTGTATATGTATTTATTGTATTTTAATTTATATTATGTATTTTTTGTAGAGCCTGAGGAAGTTTTAATAATTAAAACGAAACGTTGCGATTAAAAATATAGCTTAACAGCATATATCTTTATTGATCTATAATCCTCTGAAAAATAATATTATCAATAATAATAATAATAATAATGCGTTTTACGTCCGTTTCTCAACTTTATGTCATAACAGGCGCCATGAGCACCGTTACTATTTTCCTTCTATCACACTTCCCGTTATTATCTACATTTTTTTCAACTTCAGCTAATTAAAAGCAATGGACGAATGAAGAAATTTTAGGACATTAGAATAAGGTAGTCAAATTTTGAGCATTGGAGTTTGACAGGTAATCGGCCATGGCCTTGAATAAGGAACCATCTCGATATTTATCTGGAATTATTGAGGGAAACCATGGAAAACCTCAACAAGATGGCCGGTACAAGAATTACCGTTTCTCGGCGAGAGGCAGCAGGGAAAAGTTCCAGCCACGTCTGCCCCCGTCGGGATTCGAACCCGGTACCTCTCGAATGCGAGTCTAGTGCTCTCACCACTATGCTCGGTTTCAAATCGAAATATTATAGCAATGATAATTTAAATTTAATTAAACCTTGAAAGGCTGTTTTTCTCCTTTTTGAGTTTTGATAAAAAGTTACTTAAAATATTTGTTCGTCTACACGCTGTTATAAAAGAAGAATCAACTTAATAAAATATTTTTAACAAAAAAATTGAACCGACTTCACACTAAAAAGTAAAAAATAATTGTGTATGAAATGTTTTGGAGTCGGTGTAGTTCTCGGAATAGATTTCATTTTGGCTGACACCGACTCCAAAACATTTCAATACACAATTATTTTTTACTTTTTAGTGTGAAGTCGGTTCAATTTTTTTGTTAAAAATATTTTCTCTTTTTAGTGTTAATCTAACACTAAAAATCGGTGAACATACATAAAAGACATTATGCGTGCCTTTGAAATTTGAGAGTTTCCCTCGATTTCTCCGGATTCCACCGTCAGATCCTGACTTGGTTCCGATGGGACCACCTCTGAGGTGCACTCTTTCGAATAAAAAAAAAAATTTGAAAATCGGTCCATAATTGACGGAGAAATCGGTGAACATACATAAAAAAAAAAATATACAGACGAACATAGAACCTCCTCCTTTTTGTGGAAGTCGGTTAAAAATCATTCTGTATATGGATTTTTATTTGACCCGTGTTTATAAAGAGTTGCCGACTCCTGATAAAGTTCATTTATTATGTGATAAGTACTAATGGCATTGTACACAAAAATAGCCCATCTGTGTGTACATATTTAGCGTTCAAAAACACGCAATACATCAACCCGACTAATATTTTAAACGCGAAGGTATCTAGCGTACAATTTGCAGCGATTTATACAAGTCATCAAGGAGAACAGGTGTCATGTGATTAGAGCCTTTGGGGCACCCTGGTTGACACGTGCATATTACAGATAATAGTGGCAGGCATTCATCATCGCATCGCGCCGGTATTTACGCGAACGACACTCCCCACCCACGCAGATATAATGACTCGAAAGGTTTATCGTGAATCGTTCACTCGCGTTCCAATTATCGTTTCGAGAAATTAAAGGCTTTTCGATTCTTAAAACTTAAATAATAATTTAATAACTTTAAAGAATAGCTTCTTGTTGCTACATTGTTGAAACACCCATTGTTACATGTCTATATTAGAAAAAATTATTTCTCAAACAATGTCACCATCGGGATACGAACCCCGAATCTTTCCACTATCGCGGCGGACTGAGTTACATTACTCCACAGTGACACAGTAAAGTCAATTCATCACTCTAATTATCTAATATATAGCCATTTTGTAACTGTATATTTCACATCATGCGAGAGCTAATTTTTATCTTAGATAACGTCAGATATGAACCTTCACAGAAGTGAGAGCTGTGGGTGAATCAACGATGAAAGTTGTTTTCTTATATTTATCTGATTCCTAAATCAAGACAATTTTTATTTCATTAGGAAAGATAACAGCGAAAACTTTTCATGTTCATATAGTTGAACGGCCTTTTTAATAACAAATGTGAATTTTAATACGGTATAGTGCGTACTACTATTTAATAACTTTAAAGAATAGCTTCTGTTGCTACATTGTTGAAACACCCATTGTTACATGTCTATATTAGAAAGCTCTCACTTCTGTGAAGGTTCATATCTGACGTTATCTAAGATAAAAATTAGCTCTCGCATGATGTGAAATATACAGTTACAAATGGCTATATATTAGAGTGATGAATTGACTTTGCTGTGTCACTGTGGAGTAATGTAACTCAGTCCGCCGCGATAGTGGAAAGATTCGGGGTTCGTATCCCGATGGTGACATTGTTTGAGAAATAAATTTTTCTAATATAGACATGTAACAATGGGTGTTTCAACAAAGTAGCAACAGAAGCTATTCTTTAAAAAATAATATTAATAATAATAATAATCGCTCATATCGAGGTTTGAGACACAAACCTGAATGTCCCAATTTCACGTTGGTTGATTTATATGTGTTATTAAAAATCAACTCTCGCATGCAGTGACACGATTAAAAAAAAAACGTCGTAAGTAAAAATAATTTTGGGTCTCTAATTGTCTGCCCCTCACGGAGAGTTTGTGTATTCGATTAATATAGAAAATCTGACGATGGGCTCTCCGTCTATACAGAGTGTCCCATTAAGAATGGGACATAGAACAACCGCAGATTCTCCAATTCAAAATAAAACGATTAAGCGAAATATGCTTAGATAAAATGTTACTCGTTTCCGAAATACGGGGTGTTGAAGTTGAAAACTGAAAAATTATTAATGTCCATAATTTTTTTAATACACCGTATAATTTTACTCAAATCGGCACACTTGTTAAATATCATAAAATGCACTTAACAATAAAAAAAATTGTTCAGTACGCTCTACCAGTGGCGTACGGCAGGAGTAAGTAATGCTTGTACCCCTTCTAAATGTTACGCCGCTGTCTAAATTTTAATTTTGACTATAATTTTAATTTTTTTGATATTTTCTAAGTCAATAATGTACACTTGTTAGTTTGTTGTAAAGTCATTGGTTTTCGAGATATTCGCAGTTTTTTTAAGACAAAATTGTAAAAATGAATATTATTAATAATAATACAAATAAAAAGTACATGTCTATCTATCTTTAACTGCGAATATCTCGAAAACCAATGACTTTACAACAAACTAACAAGTGTACATTATTGACTTAGAAAATATCAAAAAAATTAAAATTACAGTCAAAATTAAAATTTAGACAGCGGCGTAACATTTAGAAGGGGTCAAAGCATTACTTACTCCTGCCGTACGCCACTGGTAGAGCGAGTAACATTTTATCTAAGCATATTTCGCTTAATCGTTTTATTTTGAATTGGAGAATCTGCGGTTGTCCTATGTCCCATTCTTAATGGGACACCCTGTATATAAACGTGGTGAGAAACAATAGCTCTGACGTCATCAATGCGTACCCGTATTCAAATTAGAGCCGAGCGCTTACACAGGTTTGCTATTAGTACTTATAGCTCGTCGGGGTCAAATACAGAATGATTGACGTTTTGTTACAAAATCTCGGAGCAAGTTACTAATTGCCCCCGTCAATGAGAGTATTGTCCGTTTTCTCTTTAAAGACAACTGATCGATAATATAGTGTTCACCGATAATGGTAACAGTAAATAATTCTTGTATCCTACTAGATACGAAATAAATTTAAATTAGTGATTTGTCGCTCCTGAGCGAGTTGTTCATAATGAACGACTCCCTTCTCGGAGCGGAGCGAGTCGCTCTTTATTTTGTGAATGACTCACTCCGAGCGCCATTGCTCTGTGCTGAATTCGCACTTTTACAGAGCGCACACAGCACAAGCCACAGAGGCACTAATGAACTTTGCACGTACGGAGTCATCTTTGCTGAGTCGTTTAATGATGAATGACACACTGTTTACAGTGACTTAAACCATTCACATTGACGTTGTTAACAAAGATATAATATTGAAACCATAAACATTATTATTGTTAAGCTTTTATTATACTTTATAGTTTATTCGAAATGAGAATAATATAAGATCAGAAGCTCAGAGTATTCTGCTGTGCAATGCTAAGTGACTCCTGAGCATGCATGATTACAGTTCACACTTCTGCAGTCTGCACTCTTGTGTAGTGCGTACTGTTTAGTGTCGCTCCTTTGAACGACTCGCTCTGAGTGACTCTTTTTAGTGAGCGGAGCGCACGGAGGCAGCTCCCAATAAAGAGTCATGTGGACACATTCAAATATTTACAATAACAAAAAAATTGCAAACACGGACTTAAGTTTAAAAAATTGAAATATGTTTTGTATCTCGAATAACATAAATATGTAGCTTCCTTTGATATATTGTGTAAATTTACAAATTCAATCTAAATAAAGTTTATTATTAAATTTATGAAATATGGTGACATAAAAGAGTCCTTTGTATTTGTAATGTGTAGTATGTTTATTTATATTATATTAAAATAAAACAGTTATATATTTTCCAAATTAAAATGTCAACATGTCAATAAAGCCGGTTTGCAGTGTATCATCATATAATCAGAATTCACATGTTGCACAAGCAGAGAGAATTTGTTCAATAGAAATGACGACCCGCACACCTGGCTGTACGAGTACCCATTATAGTTCCAGAGTCGACCGTCGCATTTTATTTGTGTCGAAAGCCCAGACAAATTTGGCTGTGTGCGAGGAACACAAAATTATTTTTTTATTACCCATTCAGAATAAGTATTACCTTATTGCTCCCTCTTCGGTCACTCTTTGTCGCACTCACAACGCAAATACTTCCAATATACGAAATGTAACTCTCTCTCTTACTATCTTATATCTCCCTCTCAACTACCGTTCGCCTCGAACGATCACGCACCGTTCGCCTCGTCCGATGACGCACTTCCGTAAACACTTTCGTCAGGCATTTACCAGCTTACTCCCCTAGTCAAGCGTGTCTGAAGAAGTTTCACTTCAAAAAATTGGTTGTCTGTAAAGTCGGTTTACGGACGATAGTTTTACGTGATAACGTCATAAAGAAACATTGATGAACTCTCTGACGTCACGCGAGAAGAGAGAGAAATGCGTACAAGCCGACGCTTGGGCCGATCGTGCCTCTCTATCGCTTATACCGCGCTCTCGCTTGCACGCACAGGGTCAGGCGGAACGTGACACTTTTTCGTGCGTGCAGCCGGTGTTTCATCAATTTATAAAACGTTATCACGTCAAAACTTGTTTATAGTCTCACTGAAGAGCGTTTTCTCTCTTTCGATATGAAACGGGTTCTGTGCGACCTAGTTGCGGGTAAATAACTCCGTTTATTTGTAACGGGTATTGTCATTTCAAAAACAGGCGCACGCTTCAGTGTAAAGCGTGGCTGTGTGGTGGAATGTAGATTGCCTTTTTAAAAATGAAACTGCCTCAGGAACAGAGACACACGCACATACTGCCACCAGAAAGACACGTAAATGTTTAATACAATTTTTCGTTGAGACAAAATAACTTTAGCATATAAAACTTATGCATGTTTCACATCTCGATGTGTAAATGCAGCGCCGCTTCAGACGGAACAAAGCTATTAGAATTCACTCGATTTGTACCGGACTTCCACCATATATACCCGGCGATCCACCACATTAACCAGACTTCTACTGTAATAACGGATTTTTAGCCGAATTCAAAAAAATTGGTTGTCTGTAAAGTCGGTTTACGGACGATAGTTTTACGTGATAACGTATTCCGTAATACATAACCTAAACCTCCCAAAATTTGGTTTCAATCCGCTTATCCTTGGTGTCGGAATGATAAGAAATGTCAAAAGTGACGTTTGCAACTGTCAAAGTATTATGTTCTAATAATAATTAGTTATTCCAATACTTAACTTAGAAGGCGTTGCATTTCACAAAATACTAATGTCAAAAAATTGAATTAAACATTAGAAATGCAGCCGTTTTCATGTTAAGACAAGACAAACGTTATTTTCTAATTTCCATGTACGGCAAACAAAGACGACCGACCGCGTCGCGTCATGCATTAGACAACATTGCATTTATACAGCTATTTTTCTATATAAATTTGTATAAAAAAACTGTTTAGGCAAATTCTGTTATACGAAATCTATGTAAAATGTTCTCCTCTTTCGTTTAAGACTGGTTTCAAACCGATCTGATTTAAATTGAGCGAGAAATTAGCAAAAAGCACGCACAGGGTCAGGCGGAACGTTACGCGTTACGAACGTTAGGAACGTTAGGATTTAGGAACTGAAACGATTAACTTTGGACTTTTTCGGATAAGCTCACGTAATCGTCTCGTTATATAATTTAAAATAAATTTTAATAAAATTAATAAACAATTTAAAATATTTATTTTGAATGTTTTATTATAAAATTGTTGTGAACAAGATATCTTAGAATGTACACACAGAAAATTTCTGATATCTTAATGTGATTGGGATTGACAAAGTGAAAAATAATCAATTAAACGACACATGCAAAAAGAAATTTGGATCGGTAGATCACCAAGTACTCCAGATTCTCCCTGATGTGATTTAAAAGAAATATTTCAACACTTTTTCACAGCTTATTTTAATGCATTCTATTTCAACCTTTTAAAACCTACTGCCTTTTTTCAGACAAAAAACACATTTTTTTCTTTATTTCACTGCGTCGTTCAACATGCCAAAACCAAAATTGACACGCGCCGTGACAAAACAAATAGACAAGTATAGTAAATACCCAATTCTAATTATTACCTCTAAACTACGTACAATGTAATCTAAAAGTTTTGAATCGTTACAGAACGTTACACTTTTTCGTGCATGCAGCCGGTGTTTTATCAATTTATAAGATTGGTGATTCATCAATTTATAAGACGTTATCACGTCAAAAAGCAGGAGGTTCTATGTTCGACTCTATATATATATATATATATATTTTTTAATGTATGTTCACCGATTTCTTCGTCAATTATGGACCGATTTTCAAATTTTTTTTTATTCGAAAGAGTGCACTTCCGAGGTGGTCCCATCGGAAGCAAGTCAGGATCTGATGGTGGAATCCGAAAAAATCGAGGGAAACTCTCAAATTTCAAAGGCACGCATACTTGGCCTACCCATTGCAATACTTTAACGCTAAAAAGAGAAAAATAAAATATTTTTAACAAAAAAATTGAACCGACTTCAAAATATGCACTAAAAAGTAAAAAATAATAATTAATGTTATTTTTGTAGTCGGTGTCAGCCAAAATGAAATCTATTCCGAGAACTAGAGACATGTAAGATTTAAATTGCTACTTTCGAATTCCGATGTGACACCGACTCCAAAAGTAACAATAATTATTATTTTTTGCTTTTTAGTGCATATTTTGAAGTCGGTTCAATTTTTTTGTTAAAAATATTTTATTTTGATTTATGGCGTCATTCTGTACGGTCAACATTAAAATTATCATCGCTGTTAAATTCCTGTCTCACTTCGACTTATGTGATGTTAAATTGGTTAGCAAGTGACAAAA
This sequence comes from Xanthostigma xanthostigma, assembly GCA_963575645.1. Lineage (NCBI taxonomy): Eukaryota > Metazoa > Arthropoda > Insecta > Raphidioptera > Raphidiidae > Xanthostigma > Xanthostigma xanthostigma. The sequence continues at coordinate 994,846 of OY754469.1, read as the reverse complement.
ATTAACAGCAGTGCAGTAAATTGTTACGTTGACCATAGAGAATAGCATCACTGTTTTGATGTGAACGCGTTTTACTGTAACCATACGCTCACCATATGGTGTAAGAAACGGGAAGAAATTATTCTGATCTGCGATGTGAATCACACTTTACAGAATTCTACAGTACCGGTCGGTATTCACATATACACAGGCACCAATATACGGTGCGTTCGCCGAAAGTGGTAACAGTGAATAATTCGTGTATCGTACTAGATACAAAAAATGTTTAAACGGTTTTTTGTTCAACTCGTGATTTACTATCGGAAGCTGCTGTGGTATAGGTATATTGTTTTTGTATTTCAAACTCAATCAGAAGTATACATGCATTTTTTTTCAAATGGTAACATATATTTTTTTACATTTTCGAAATCTTAATTTTTTTTCTTCATAAATTCATATAAAATTTTTTTAAGGTTACATAAGAAAATATTCGAGAAGAGCTTTATCGATTTATTAAATGCACAGTAATAATTATTAGTGTGTATTTAGTTAGTAAATTGATAACATTTTTCTCGAATATTTTCTTATGTAACCTTTTGAAAATTTTATATGAATTTATAGAGAAACAAATGAAGATTTCGAAAATGTAAAAAAATCTGTTGCCATTTGAAATAAAAAATGCATGTACACTTCCGGTTGAGTTTAAAGGACAAAAAAAAATAATAATAATAAATAATAATAATTTTATTACTCCAAGAACATACTACATGTATAGAAGAAGTCAAATCATTCACAAAAAATTTACAAAAAAACATTTAAATAATATAAAATTCATAAAAACGAGTGTGCTTTAGACCACACAACTGAAGTAAAACTTCTTCCTGCCATAATTTGTTATTATTTACTCAAAAATTCAAAAATAATGAATTTTAAAATGATTTTACAATTTTATTCACTTTAAACATAGAACATTTAATGTATTGAACAAAATATTAATTAATAAAATTGTTCAAGAACGAAATGAACAGTTTAATGTAAGAAGAAAGAAATATAAACATAAAGATAATGAAAACAAAAGTAATACATTGCAGTTACTTAGCTCTCGTTGGATTTTAAGCGTAAATATTTATGAAATATTATTTAAAGTAGGTTTACAAAACTTTTTTTTGTCACCCGATAGCGCCATTGGCAAGTGAATTATGTGTCATTCTATTAGTACTGCTTATATTTTCGGCCACCGGATGGCGCTACTAGCCAGTGAAGTATTTTTCATCCTCTTTCTATCTTCACTAACTTATATCTTATACTTCCGTTCGCCTCGTCCGATCACACTTCCGTAAATCTCTCGTCACGCATTCACCAGCTTACTCCCCAAGTCAAGCGTGCGTAAAGAAGTTTTACTTCAAAAATCACTTAATGAATAAATGCAGCCATTGTTCAAAAAAGCGCTAAGTCTCTTCTTAAAGTTATGAACGGTAGGCGCGTTTTTAATATCATCTGGAATGCTGTTGAATATTTTACTTACTACAGCTGTACATAGGGCTTTTTGACGTGATAACGTCTTATAAATTGATGAAACACCGGCTGCACGCACGAAAAAGAGTAACGTTCCGCAAGCGAGAGCGCGATATAAGCGATAGTCTCTCTCTTCTCGCGTGACGTCAGAGGTGCGTTCAACATTTTTTTCGGCTGTTCCAGCGAAAGCTACATCTGACAGATGGCCAGATAAATTATACGGTTTGTTAACAAATATATAATATATATACATTCTTTTAAATGTCTTTTATAATTGCTTAAAAATATGTATTTTGCTTTGGTTGATCAAATTATTAGTCGGTAAAAATATAGTTTGACAGCTACTAAAATTTAGGTTATGTATTATTAAATATGATGTTCAAGCAGAATATTTTATCACGTAAAACTATCGTCCGTAAACCGACTTTACAGACAACCAATTTTTTTTGATAAAAAGTTAATTTTGGCGTATTAGACACTAAATTATGTTTGTGTCTCAGCAGCTTCCGATAGTAAATCTCGAGTTGAGCAACAAACTATTTAAACTTTTTCGTATCTTATAGGATACACGAATTATTCACTGTTACCACTTTCGGTGAACACACTGTATAGGCTTAACGCGCGCATGTGTTGAGCTGAGGATAGCATGTGGTGTAAGAAACGGGACGGACGGACGGGATCATTTGTGCCTACTTGCGTATGCATGTTTCAATTAGAGCCGCGAACACAGGCCTCCTTCGTCGGATGACGTTTTCGTCTCCATGTTACGAAACATTTGTATGAGAAAATTGCCTCAGGCACTTGCCCTGTTGGGTTTTATAAGACTTGAGTTCACGTAAAATAGAGAGTGGGTCGTCGCAGTTTTAAAGTTGTCCTTTGGCGCCATTTTGTGATAAAAACTGGGTCATTCTTTATCTAGATTCTAAACAATGTTAGACGAAATGTTATGACCAGCTAAAGAATAATATGTAATGAAGATTGACTCTATTCAATAAATAGAGTAACTGTGATCCATTGAAGTTAATGATGAGTATTTGGAAAGAATTCCGTGGCATAAGGATCGAAAATGAAGCAATACTGAGATTTTTTAAACTTGCATTTAATACTAACGTTTCGATACGTTTTGTATAATATACTGATAACATGTGACAGCATTTGAACACTCTGAAGATGATACAAAACGTATCGAAACGTTAGTATTAAATGCAAGTTTAAAAACATCTCAGTATTGTTTCATTTTCGATCCTTATGCCACGGAATTCTTTCCAAATACTCATCAATAATATGTAATACATACTTATTTATACAAGAAAGTGAAAAGGAACACAGAAAATAATAATAATGCGTTTAACGTCCGTTTCTCGACTTTATGTCATAACAGACACCATTCGCACCATTACTATTTTCCATCTATCACACTTCCCATTGTTTTCTACATTTAAACTTCAACTTAATTAATAGCAATGAAGGAATTTTTAGGGAATTAGAATAAGGTAGGCACAAATTTTGAGCAGGTAATCGGCCTTGAATAAGGAACTATCTCGATATTTATCTGGAACTATTGAGGGAAACCATGGGAAACCTCAACAGGAATTATCGTTTCTCGGCGAAAAAAGTCTCCAGCCACATCTGTCCCCGCCGGGATTCGAACCCGGTACCTCCCGAATGCGAGTCTAGTGCTTTCACCACTACGCTACTGTGTTCGGTGTAAAATGGATAATAAGAATTGTACAGTATTTAAAAATAATACAGATGAACTTCGGGACGTCGAAACGTGTAAATTTTCTTTTAAAACGGCTCTACATGGCCTACAGATTGTCTCGTTTCCTTTGTTTTCAATCATCAACTATAGAGTTCACAAATAAATAGCCGCTATAATATTAAACACCAACTGTTGACATTAAAAAACGATATTTGAAACATTTTCTATTCAGACAAGGCTACTGTCCGGGCTCAAACTAAAATTTCTCACTATCGCGGCGGTTGGATTATCATTTATTCCACAGTGATTACGGTTTTGTGACCGTAAATAAACCATACGTTATTATAACTATAATGTTAAAGGAATATTACATGTAATCTTATGAGCTGTTTTTACCATTATAACTAGTTGACAATATTTTTTCATTTTGAGATCACCCAAAACCAAAAAATGTATTTTTGGAAAAAGTGCGTCTGTTTTGTCTGTAAACACGATATAGGTCAAACAGATGAACGGATTGAAATCAAATTTTAGGATGATGTTTGATATGCAAATATGACGAGCCCTATTGTCTTTGGGACAATTTAGCGCATGCGCAGAAGAGATATATGCTATAACGTTGTTTTTCATATAATCATAGTATAATTTTCATAACGGTTTATTATTCTAGTTATTTTTTCAAGACATATAATCATAGTATAATTTTCATAACGGTTTATTATTCTACTTATTTTTTCAAGACAGTTTTATTAAAAAAAATTTTTTCTAAACTTTATAGTTTCGGACATATTTTGAAAAAATTCCCCCTTTTCTTTTGTTCTGTAGAGAAATTTGTTAAGCATGCTTTTTTTCTAGACTTTGGTGATAAAATTATAACTTTGGTGGTGGATAGACTTAAAAATGGTGCACGGCACGCCTAAAGAAGTTTCACTTTAAAAATTCTAAAAACTTGGCAACTTGTCGGTGTTTCTGTGATGAAATATTTAAAACGTGATATTGAACTCTCACTGCAGTTGTTACGTAAACATCAAGCAAGTAAAATTGGCTTTCATACATGGTAGACACATAAAACAGAGAAAATGTGTATGAACGACGACATATATTAAACGTTATCATTACTTCTCCTTTCACTCCATACTTTCATGTAGCGCTGCAGTCGCGCTGGTTTCATCTCAAGTAGCGCTAAGCTATGCCAGAGGTTCCTGGGTCACGTGTGCCTTGCGCTACAGGCTGCGACAATAGTCGTTGAATAACTTCATTTCTTTCTAAACACTTACAGTACCTATATTTGAATTTAAATATTGTTCATTAATGATCAGCCATAAAATCAGAGTTTAAATAAAAAAACTAAAAAAACACGCTTTAAGGAGGTTGATCCGTTACAGTCCCAATCAAAAGTAAGTCGAATTCTAAATGGGAACTTTTCCATAATAAATTTTTATAAAAGGTTATAAGTCGATGATACCAATAAATTATTGTCATAAAGGCATAAATAATTTTTTTTTAATAATAATTAATTATTTCAGTATTTTACTTAATGGACTAACTTTTGAATTTTTTGTACAAAGTTAGGTTAGATAAAATAAATTTATATAAATATCTGTATTTTACATATTTTTTGCCGTAAAAAATTAAAAAAAGAAATTAGAAGTACAAAATAAAAATTAAAATTAAATCATTAGAGTTGAAAATTCAGTTAAAATTTTTAAAATTGTCAAGAATAAAAGTCCAAAATCGAAAATTGCTAAGGTTTAATAATTTTTTTTATTGATTAAAAGTCTCCTAATTAAATTGGAAAAAATATTAAAATATGCGTAAGACATCGATGTTTTACATAGTTAGTTTTTGGAACTGCTGACATTATTTGGTTATTTGCAAAAAATTAAAATGTACCTACCGTTTGCATGCTAGGTTGACATATTTTCCATAAGACTACATGTAAAAGTTTTTTTTAATTTTTAACTTTATAAATCTCCTAATGATTTTGGATTTTTACAGAAAATTTTGTTACAAAAAAATCTATTAAAAAAATTTTATTTCAGATTTTTTTCATTATCTTCGTAAAACGGCTCAACCTCCTTAATAGCAAACCAAACTAAAAAAGTAGAAAATAATTATTAACAAAATAATGCAATTATAGGAAAAGAGCGTGGAGTGCTTAATAATAAATGTTACAATTATTTCATTGGTAGCTATATATACAGTATGTAAACACGTAAGGTGCACATAGGGAAATTAACATTGGGAAAAAATGACTGGATAAGCCCCACGCTTTTTTCACAATAATACTAGTATTTTTTATTCATTATTGTTATAAGCTTATTTTAAAAAAAATATTTTTTACTTTTTAGTTCGATATAAAGCGTGTTTTTTAATTTATTTAATGTTCAACCTGTACTGCTTCATTTGTTGGCAATTCAACATCAAAAATATGTCAACATAACCTTAAATGATGGCCACTTTAAATTTGGTTTAATATTGTTTATGCGTCGTTGGCGCATTGTCATCTCATTTATTATTTAGTAATGGGGTATTTTTCGTTCCAGAAGTTGTTTTACTGATGCGGAGTATGTGTGTACAACTTCAGGCTTATCTCTCCACTGTACTACACTGATTTATAATACATACTATCTGTATTAGTGCCAACTTCGTACGCATTCCTCTTGTAGCGTTTTGCTTTATGTTATGGTACACTATTTTTTGTAATCTAATAGGTTTCTTGGAAATATTTTATACTTTAATGTTGATGGCCGTGTCATAAACTCTGACAGAAATTAAATATATCTATATTTTGGCAACGAAATAAAAGACTTGTTTACTTAAATTGGCTTTGTTGCAGTTTGTAAGATTTGTATTTTAGATACCAAAATAATAAAAATATTTTATTTAATATTTCTAGTATTATTCGCGGAAAATAGTTTGAAATAACATAAAAAAGTTGTATTGAACTATTATGTTAATTTATTTAAAATTGTTCAACCCTAGGGCTGGTATAGCCAAATTGGGTTGGAAAATGTGAAAATATCATTTTTGTTTTTTTTAATTTAATAAAATAGCTGAAAACGTTTTTTAATGTATAGATAGTAAAAACTAGGAAATAATTAAGTTAACGAAAATTGACAAATCTAAAATTTTTTGTTAACATTAAAAATTTATAATAAACAAAATAAATATTTATACGACGTAATCTTGTTAAGTATATATGTAAAAAGGGCTTCATGAAGCAAAAAATGTATAGGCCATTTATTTAAACATTTTTTGTTGTTTTCAATGGGGACGGTTTTTCGAAAAACTCACTTTTTTAAAAATAAATTAATTTTTTTTTTTCAACGGAACTTTATTTTTTCAAGTGAGATCACACCATCATTTATTTTTCTTTCAACAGGCGCTCGGGCTGTAACGGGCGCGCGAAACCCTATTTTCAACGTTAAATTAAAATTATAAATAATAAAGATAGAGTCCCCGAAATGGAACTTTTTCATTGAAAATGTTCTCCTCTTTAAGAATCTTTTTTTCAATTTCTACTATCGCTTATTATAGTTTTTGACTAATTGCCAAAAATTTGAGGGGCCTTTTTTCGTTTTTTGTTTATAACAAATGCAATTTTTGTCGGCGAAAAAAAAGTCTTTTTCGGAATGTTTTTCTCAAAAAACTCACTTCTCGACTAGACTACAAATATTTACCTATTTAAATACTAACACTCAGTTTCTGATACGACTTTCAGCTTTGAATTACATTCTTAAATCTAGATTTGAAGCTGAAATTTAAATCAGAAAGCTTGCACCAGCAAAGATTTAAACAACTTTTATGTTAGTGTACGTTTATAATCTCAACTATTATCAACCCTATTCCAACCTCTCTTCGAACGGTAATATCGCTCGCAGAGAGGTTGGAACAGAACTATCGTGTCTGTTCTTGCGATGTTTTAGCAAATGTCTTGTAAATAAATACAGTTGTCCGAACCGAAAATTTATTATTGTTTTCATTGCTGGCTAGCCTTATCTTAAACATCAATTTAAGATAAATATTCCATTTTCTTCGTACGTTGGATACTTATTTATCTGAACAGACCCACGCCGTCTATACCAAAAAAATATATAAATATAAAACAATATTTTCTTAGAATAAAAAAGCGAGGAGACTGTCGTTTTTCCAACCCACTTTCTTGTAAAATATAAATATTTCTTTTTGGCTAGTTAAGTTAGCGAGGTCAGGCAGGAGACCTGCCCCTACAATAACAATAAACACGCCGATGTTGAGAAAGCTCTGGTAATATCAAGTGAAGTGTGTGTGTGTGTGTGTGTGCATGCTATTGCCGTACGTGCAAGGAACAGACCCGCATTCAGGAAAAAATAAAAATATTTCAGATAATAAATAAATCGTCAATATCTACTAAAACTCCTGAATGATTGTAATTTTACTTTTGCATTTTTGAACCGTTGTTTAATGTTTGATTAAATACTACAGAAATAAATATTTCAATTAGTTTTATTATTTATCAAGTGATTCCTCAACACACATTTTTTTTGTACACGTTTTTTTGTCGCGTTTAAACTTTTTAAAAATAATCAAAAAAAATTTCGGTAGACCTGACAGAACCATATAATATTTTGAAGGACCTAAACTCTGCTGTCGATCGTCTATAATTTATTAAATCTGTCTAAGTAACTGAAATAAAAAAAGAATTTTTACTTCAAAAATGTTAGTACGGCCATTGTTTACAGTGTATTTTATAAAAGCTTAGATGCTTGCCTTAAAGCAGTCATCTCAAGCAATATACACATCTATCTGAACTCCATAAAGCTGGTTTCAAAAATATAATCATTGTATCAAACAAACACAGCTCAACAGTCGAAAATTGACGTTGAATTTAAAATCTCTAATTTATTTATTTTTTTGACGTGATAACGTCTTATAAATTGATGAAACACCAGCTACACGCACGAAAAAGTGTCACGTTCCGCCTGACCCTGTGCGTGCAAGCAAGAGCGCAGTATAAGCGATATAGATTCACTATCGGCCCAAGCGTCGGCTGTACGCATTTCTCTCTCTTCTTGCGTGACGTCAGAGAGTAGTGTGCGTTCAACATTTTTTTCGGCTGTTCTAGCGAAAGCTACATCTGACAGATGGCCTTTGTTTTATAAACCGTGGAAATTAAGGCTTAAAATCAAGATATTTAATAAAAATGTCATAAATTATCGAATTTTTAAAGCAATTTTTAACTGATCGCCGTCATTATGGATAAAATATGATATTATTCACAACGAATGGAAATGTATTGATCAATTGATAGTTTGTACACAAACGCAGCTACATTTTGTATCAAAAACAAATCTTGGGAGATATCTGCATTTCATAACAGCAGATAAATTATACGGTTTGTTAACAAATATATAATATATATACATTCTTTTAAATGTCTTTTATAATTGCTTAAAAATATGTATTTTGCTTTGGTTGATCAAATTATTAGTCGGTAAAAATATAGTTTGACAGCTACTAAAATTTAGGTTATGTATTATTAAATACGATATTCGAGCGGAATACGTTATCACGTAAAACTATCGTCCGTAAACCGACTTTACAGACAACCAATTTTTTTATTTAATTTAACATCAGTTTTTCTTATTACATTTTTTTTTGAGACATCATGGCCAACTAAAGTTTTTGACTTATCACCATAGAAACATGTCGCGATTTCCATAAAAAGTGAGTTCAATAATTCTCTATTGCGCACTAGCGGTGCTAGTAGGCTTCGTGCGCGCAGCCTATAGGGAAGAGATAAATTTTTCTAAATGCTTAAATAATTATTGATGTGATTTAATTTTAATACTTGTGATATTATTGCAGTTTATTCAACTCATGCGCGTTATTCATGTTTTATCATGCCTAAAAACCGAACCCTAAATAGCCATTTACCGACTGGTGACAATTACTTGTCATAACTCAATGAAGATTCCTACTAGCTCGGCCATTGTGGAGTAATGAAAATAAACGTAACTATTTTCTGAGTCGTAACGAAATAGTAGGTAACAACAACTCCGTTGTTACCCATTGAGGCTAAAATTGAGAGGCCGAATGTTTTCGACATGGAGTTTATTCATAACCGGCTAACCTCAAACCAAAACATTGAATCGTGCTGTTTGGTGCTGTTAGTATTGACAGTTTTTTTTATAAAGAAATAAATAGATATTTACAACATCTCATTATAATTAAAACATGAATAACGCGCAATTGTTGAATAAAATTATCGGCGCAACTTATAGGCTAAGTCATGACCTGTCAGCGCGATGAATGACTTAGACTACTAGTTACGCCAATAACTATTAAAGCTGCTTTTAGCTCTATTGTTGCTACATTTTTAAGACGCGGGTGATAGGTTAAAAGACGAAACTGACCGGTCAGCAATCACCAACACATTGCATAAGACATCTTCATCCGAAGGACGATAAGTCAGATGTGTAGGTTATTTGAAAACGAAGAAGCATCGGTAAATTATTCTTATCATTCACATGCGACTCTCTAGTGCCCGATTTCCGAAATAGCACGTACGTATAACTTCGCGCTTTATGACTGGCATCGTCTCCAAATTAGGAACCTGTCCTATCTTCAAATGAATCCTTTCAATCGTTATGGAAATTATAAGAAATAGTTATAAATAAAAAATCGCAGGATTGTGGACAAATATTAGATTTATTAATTGTACGACGTTTCGTCTATAAATTTAGACTTTTTCAAGTACAAGTTGAAAATTATTAAAACAATAATTATGAAAATAAACATTAATTACTAACCATAGCAATTAACAAAAGTTAAGGTACATAAGACAAAAACATGGCAACAAGTAATGTATAAATTTTTTATTTTTTTATTTTCATAATTATTGTTTTAATAATTTTCAACTTGTACTTGAAAAAGTCTAAATTTATAGACGAAACGTCGTACAATTAATAAATCTAATATTTGTCCACAATCCTGCGATTTTTTATTTATAATTATCTCGATGGACACGATATCTAATATATAAAAAATAGTGTGATCGAAATTCGACCTTACTTCTTTAAATTTTCAAGTTTGAACGTTATATGGATTTCTCCTGAATGGATTTCCTCCACCTCATGATGAAACATATTATATTGTGCACTCATTAAAACGAAGAGAACCATGTATATTTGATTACAATGTATGCGAATTAACACACTCAAACCGGCACCACAACTTTTTATCTTCCCGTATTTATATATGACTAGCGGCCCCGCCCGGTTTCACCCGGGTGCAAAAGAACGAATAGGGAGGGAGGAACATGAGTACACACGTTTATTTTAGTTTACCGAGATGAATGTTGTGTCCAAATTTCATGATGATCGGAGTGACCGTTCAAAAGTTTAAAAAATTTTGAGTTATAATTTAAAAAATTTTTCATTGATGCTCCGCTCTTATTGGTCGTAACGTGCTATTTTATATAGTCTATAGCCTTCCTCGATAAATGGACTATCCAACAAAAAAAATGATTCTTTCAATTCGAACCAGTAGTTCCTGAGATTAGCGCGTTCGACCAACCAACCAAACAAACAAACAAATTCTTCAGTTTGACTTGAATGTAACCTGTGTTATTACCTATAATTACCTAAATAAATGCTTATCTGATTGAATTTTACTTTCTTTGAATTCTTTTATGAGTATTATTTTTTTCTAAATATCTTTATGAAAATTTCGGAGTCGCGTTAAATTCGGGCTAATAAATAAATATGGAATTGTTTGTTGGGGTTGTTGTGCAGATATGCAAAAAGTATTTGTACTTCAAAAAAAAGCAATCCGCGTAATTTTTAATCTCAATTTTCGTGCCAGCTGTAAACAAATATTTACAGAAAAATGTATTTTAACTGTGCCGTCTATATACGTCTATTTTACTTTATGTTTTATTAAAAGACGTATTCATAATTATGATACGTTTCAGGCTATCCATGAACATGACACAAGGAATAATTCTAATGTTATTTTGCCGAAGTCTACACTGATGCTGTTTAATAAGAGCGCGGAATATAACGCCTTGAAAATGTTCAACAAATTGCCAAACAGTTTCAAAAATTTCTAAATTTAAAAGAGAATTGAAGACTGCTCTTTTTAAACAATGTCTGTAGAAGGTAGACGATTTTATTGCTAATGAGTTGTAAACACGATTATCTTTCTTCTGATGAATCCTATACATAATTGTATGTCTTTGGATAAATAAATTCTAATTCTAATAAGGTAGCATTAATGTGTCCAATAAAAAATTCTTGAAAAATTCGTGTCGCTATGCACGCCACTGTGGATAAGCGGTCAGTAGTGTACGTACAGATAGAGTAGCTATATATCTCACCCGTTCTTGCGACCGTTGTATAGCTTATAGGATCACCAGTTCTTATATCGAGATGTTATTTTCCATGAAGAAAATATTTTCTCATCGGTTTTTATGCATTGATGATCTGAGAAAAGGCATTTCACATTTTCTACGTATATTATGTCCTGTATATTGTCTTTTTTCACTAAATATTTATGTTCCTCTCAGACATTTTCCAAGAACTTTGCCTTCTTATCTATAATAACATTATCCTGACATTTGATTAAATATATTTTCTTCCTCACATTTTTTTCTGGGAAACAGTTTATGTGTGTCCTTTTTTATGTTTAAAGAAATCGTATAAAGTCATATTAACTTCTAGTTATCTTGCTTGTGCTTATAAATAAATGATACTAGTGTAACCTGTGCGAATTATTTGCACTAAATAAGTATAATAATTATCACTTTACAAAATTATTTTTTAAATATGATTGCAGGTATTCAATTCGTTTCTAATTTTGCACACTGCTTATAACGTTCTTCTTTTTGTTGTATTACAATATGAAGCTCAGATGACAGATCGAAGAAATATTTTACTAAAATTGTCATATAGAGGCGCAAGTAGCAAAAGCGTTGAGCTAAGCCGTCAGATGGCATCATGCAGCATTGCTGTGACGTTGTTCAGCGTTGCTCGCTGTTTCAAAATTAAAGCCGTTAGATGGCAGTATGCAGTATTGTGTCTGTTTTATTACAATAAGAAGGTTAGATGACAGATCGAAGTGTTGACGTTGTTTCAAAATTAAAGCCGTTAGATGGCAGACGTTGTTCAGCGTTGCTGTATTTTAATTAATTTACAAAAACAAAAGCAATAATAAATTTTTTAGTTGTCGATGTCAGTAGAGCAAACAATTATCTGTAAAATGATATAAAATTTATGTGGAAAAATTGTGAGGTTTTTTCTAAAAAGGGAGGCAAACATCTTTAACCTTAACGTATTAATATATATGATAAAACATAATCAAGGTTGTATTATGCAAGTGTAAATTAAATATTTTTCAGATACGAACATAAATCTGCTTATTACAAAATGTTCTCACTAGGTCTGAACCGAGCAGTCAAGAACGGTAACAGAACCGACACTCTCTGGCGCAGTAGCTAACACGAACCTGTTTATATCGATTTTTGAGCTACTGCGCGAGTTAGAATTTTTGTGAATTTTTCAAAACCAGACTGAATAGGTATAATTTATTAAATTTGAATTTAAAGCTCCTTTTTCAGGACAAGAATGAATAAATTTTTGTTAAAGTTGAGTTGAGTTAAGATAATACTTAATACTAAATTTGTTGATTCAAATCTTTGATTAACGTGTGATTAGAACTCTTCAATAAATAAAATTATCGACCAATTTTTCAGACAATATATTAACAAAAAAATATATAATTAATACATTAACGTTTCGATCCGGATTTGGATCTTCTTCAGAACTGATCTAAAAATATAAAAAGTAATTAATATTTAGTTTCTATTGATTTTTAATGAAATTCGTGAATGATTTTTTAATATTGAAATATATTTTGTTAATATATTGTCTAAAAAATTGGTCGATAATTTTATTTATTAAATTTGTTGATTATCAAAGATTATTATTGAGACTGACTGTAATATAATTACGTAGAGTAATTTCAAAACTATTTCCAACATTTTATCTCACGCACAGCAAGCATTTAACTGATTTTTCTCTAGTACCGAAAGTATCAAATTTCTCGGTTTTTCTCGGTACTGGATCTGCCCCAGTACCGGGAAATACAAATTCGATTTCAGTACCGAACCTGCAAACCCTATAACGAAACCCTATAATTCAACTCTAAAAAAAGTTTCACTTCCCCGGTGAGCTTATCTGGCTCCAACGTTTTTTTTTTTATTTATACAGAAATTGATTCTAAAACAACGTCTTTACCATAATTGTGCCGTTTTTACCATTTTGGTACAGAACCATAAAAACAAATTGCAAATGTAGTTGATAGACTTGTGTCTATTTTATGATATAAAACTTCAATTTTCAAAAGTGTAGAGTCTTAAAAAGATTACAAAGTTTTCACTTTATAGCGAATGAAACCAGTTTTTTTTCTTTATTGACAAATAAAATAAAAGTATTATTTTTTACGATGTGTTTGATAATACAGCCGAGTTGAAATCTTCACGCTAGTATCACATTACGCGTTGCCTAGTTGAGGTGTGCGTGCAAAACGCAGGTTGAACTTGAAGAGAGGCGTCACTAAAGAAAGATTAAATTGACGAACCGCAGATGTGGTTGATAAGAAGGACGTGTTGAAAATGTTTTTGTTGTTATTTATAAATAACGACTTATAACAGAGCACGCTACACTTTTTATCACCAGACACTGAATAGTAAATGTTTGCGACTTTATAGACAGTTCGACACCAATCACTTGTGAAATTCGACGGCCTCGAACTGCGCACTGTATACCTGGCTCCTAATCTTTATTACACGAACTGCGCACTGTACAAAAGACCCTTTTTATAACCAGACACTGAATAGTAAATGTTTGCGACTTTGTAGACAGCTTGACACCAATGGCTTGTGAAATTCGACGGCTTCGAGCTGCGCACTGTATACCTGGCTCCTAATCTTTATTACACGAACTGCGCACTGTACAAAAGATCATAAAAATTCACAGTACACGAACTGCGCACCAGGCAATTATAATATTAATTATGTATGATCAAAAGTAAAGAAAAATAAAACTTAACAGCTCTGCAAGTTTTAAAAGCACAGCGCCAAAACGACTCGCCATTTTTTAGAACCTTCGAAAAGGAAAACCTTACACCTTCCAAAACCAAAACTTCGTTTCCTCTTGGGCAATATTTTTTGGCTGCTTCAGGATCTTTAAACATTTAGCGAAAAGTCACAGCAGTAAATGTTTTAAGGGCCTGAAAACGGCAAAAAATATTGCCGAAACGTTAAAGAATATAACATATGATATGCTTATATCTTTTTAGAAGTTGACAATGAAACGTTACTGAATAAGCATTTATTAACTAATAATTGTCCAAAATCTCATTATCGTTTTTATTATTGTTAGTGAATAATTAATTATTGTTTTTAAAAAAATTTTAGCCTTGTATCCCGTAAAATTTTATCATATCATTATAAACAAGGTGTCTTATTAAATTTTTATTTTTATTTTTTTTTTCAGGTCTACAATAATTTTTGCTGAAAATAAGGGATTGAACAGGGCACCGCTAGGGCACGTTAAGTAGATGAAGAATTTGAAATCTACACCTTTACTCAACGAGGTGCTACTGCTTACCAAAATTTGGCCGTTTCTATACTAAATTCAAAGGTCTGTTGACATACTTTTTATCTATATTATATTTATATCGAAATTTTTCAAAAACATAATTGCTATCGTTGTAAGATTAAAGGGTGAATCCTGGTGGCATAGGATCGATGAACTAAGCAAATACTGATTTATTTATTTATTGCATTTTATTGTCTGACGTTTTGGCAAACTTAGTTTGCTTAGTTCATCGATCCTATGCCACCAGGATTCATCCTTTAATCTTACAACATTTAAACAGGATCATCATCACTCTAAATTATTATTAGAGTTATTTTTCACAATAATTGCTATCTAAACATGAGGTACCCTTTGCCATGTGTAATGATAAATGAAACACGATTACAATAACTTACTGACGTCAAATATTAAAAATGTGTTATCACAAAGTCTGGATTCGAACCCAATACTAACGGAGCAAACAATATAACTATCTAAAAATAGTAAATAACAACAACGCTTTAATAAACCAATTTAAACTTGACAGTTTAAATAATATTTTTCTTGTACTTCAATAAATTTTTGATAATTGAATCTTGTTCACAAATGAAATTTTTGTTATCGGAAGTGAAATTAAAAATGTTCTCAGCTAAATGCACGTCACGTTAAGAAAATATTATAACAGTTTCACAGCGCTGCTGTGGCGCGTCAATTTTGTTTTATTTGCGCTTTGGATTGCGTCAATAATGAAAGTCGAAATACCATAGACAAAACGAATCATTGATACAGTTCCACACGCCGCAATGTGTCCCGTTCCCTGCACCACATAAATACCTTTGCTTCCACCACATTAAATATAATCTAGGCTCCTTAATTCGTTCGATTGAAACCAAATTTTGGGAGGATGTTTGGTATGCAAATACGAAGAGCTCTATTGTTTTTGGGAAAAATCGGCGCATGCGCAGAAGAGATATATGCTAAAACGCTGTTTTTTATATAATAATGGTTTACTTTTTATAACGGCTTATTATTCTATTTATTTTTGCAAGAAAGTTTCGTTAAAAATTTTTTTTCTAAACTTTATAGTTTCGGAAATATTTTGAAAATAAAAAAAAAATCAGCAGCTCTTTTGTTTTATGAATCTGTCAGAAATAAACTAGTTCAGCATGCTTTGATTAATTTTTACATGGCGTGGAACATATTATGTAGGTAGCCATGGCAACGAATAGTTAATATCATATTGAATACTAGCCATTACCCGCGTCACCTCACACGATATCAGAAATTTTATTTTCTTTATTATAATCAAATGTCAACATTTTTGAAGTTGAAATGGTCCCGTCGTCCAATTGGCTGGAATTTCTTTTTTGGATATCCGGCCTTAAATATTGTTCTGAAACTTTCTCTATGCCAGAACTTTGTCTATGGTTGTACTGGCATTAGTTGAACTATTGAGCACCTTGGCTTCGACTCCCTCTAAGCTAATATTGACATCTTATATGATTTAGTAACGGCGCGCCAGAGCAGTCCAGACTTGGCTCCACTCGTTACCCCATCTTGTATATCAATGGTCACAAGGCAAAGTAACTTATGAAATATAAAATAACGATTCACATCTGCTCTACGCACTCAAATTACAACCCACATTTATACATTTTTCGTCTCAATACTAAGAGGTAAAAAAAAGTTTAAATAGTCTTTTGTTCAACTCGAAATTTACTATCGGAAACTTCTGAGGTGTATTGTTTTGTACTTCACACTCAACCGGTAGTGTATATAATTTTTTTTTTTTGATTTTATTACATTTTTGAAATCTCCATTTTTTTCTCTGTAGGTACATTATATAAAATTTTCATAAGGTTACATAAGAAAATATTCGAGAAAAACGTTATTAATTTATTAATTAAACTTAGTAATAATAATTATTTTTCATAACAATCCACACAAATGTACAACTATATTAATTATAATTATTATTATTGCGTGTTTAATTAATAAATTGATAAAGTTTTCAAGAATATTTTCTTATGTAACTTTATTATAATTTGATATGAATGTATAGAGAAAAAAATTATTTCTACAATGTAAAAAAAATATATATGTGCCAATTTGAAAAAAAAAATGCATCTACACTTCCGGTTGAGTGTAAAGTACAAAAAAAATATACCTCGGCAGTTTTTGATAGTAAATTTTGAGGTGAACAAGAAACTATATAAACTTTTTTCTAGGAAACAGCATCGGTTTTACACTGAATGTTTATACAGTATGTAAACACGTAAGGTGCACATAGGGAAATTAACATTTGGAAAAAATGACTGGATCAGAGTGAGCCTTGAAATCTTGTTTTTCAATTTGACAGATAATATTCTTTTGCAAAATGAATGTGTATACTGCCGAAGAAAATATTCAAATGATTACAACATAATCGGACTTTTTTTTATTAATGGGACATTAAATTCTGAAAAATACCTAAATATGGTGCGAGATCAAATATCTCCGCCTATTCGTGTTGAACCTAAAGACATTGGGTCACTAATTTACCAACGCGCATACGTCATACCAGTCAGACAATTTTTGAATGAAATGTTTCCAAACAGATGGAGTTGTTTTTTTGTTTTATTTTTGTACAAAAAAATTAAAATAATGATTATAAGAGCTTTTTATTATTAAAAAAGCCAAGGTAAATAAAAATAAATCAAAATAAAATAGAAATCCTAAAGATTATCACGATAATTCAATAGAAATAACAATTAATGCAGTCATAGCTAACTCTGATTAAAGTATTTTTTTCCTAATGCTAATTTCCCTATGTACGTGTTTACATACTGTATAGATAAAACCTACATAACATTAATTACAATAACGTTGAAAGCTATGAAAAAGGCCGGCATACGCCGTTTTGTCTTGGTACCCAAAGATATAGTATTTGTATTGCGCCAACTGTGTCTGTACACCGTACATGGCTCGGCGTTCGCGGCGGGGAACCCCTTGCTCTCCCATTCAGTACTAAAGTAAACAGCATAAACAACACACTGTTGATTGTAATTTACACAAACAATACTCTTATACATTGAAACAAATGCCGAAGCTTTTTATTTTTCGTTAATGTGCCCACTTGAAGCGCGCTTGTTTACTTAAAACGTGAGCTTGTTGAAGTGCAACTGCTTCAGGCGCTGTAGGCAGGAGCTATTCCGATCGGATACGGAAAGAGCGAGACGAAAGTAGTGATGAGGCGAAAAGAATACCTACAACAGCGGTACTAGTATAGAAGAATTAGTTAGCTTGCTAACAGATGGCAGTTAAAAATAAAAAACTCGGTTTCAAACCCTGCTGACAATATAGTGTATTTGCTATTATAGTTAGTGTGGCTCCATTATATAAACTTAACTTTGTTTTTGAACAAAATTAAAAATTTTACCCCTTAATACATCCCTTAAAACAATATTTTTTTCTTAATTTCAATAATATTATCAATTAAATATCCGTACCAAATTATATATATTATACCCTTCAGTAAGTAAATCCATATCAGTAAAATTTTTTTTTATAAAATTTGTACAGTCGAATACTCTATTGTCAATTTGTTATTGCTATTTTAGTTTTGTTGAGTTGCGAGTTTGTAGTTTTTCAATAGACTGTACAACCGCAAGCCCGCATTCGCATCTAACTTCCGAGCCTTTTAGATTCGTGGCGCGTATTTTACATACCTATGTAAAATTTCAACTGAATCGAATAACTAAAGTAGTTGAAAAAGTTTTGAAACAAAGATAATCAAATATACAGAGTCAAGCCAAATAAAACCGTTTAAAAACACATTCTTGCTAAAAAACGTACAAAAATGGAATCATTTTTAATACAACAATCATCATTTTTTTTTTCTAATTTTACAGACACGTAAAAAATACTAAAATAATTTTGTTTACTCCCCGTGTCTATATCAACGGTCAATAAAGACACGTAGTACTTACGATATGATTCGTTATATTCAAAAGCAATTGAGATTTCGATAATTTTCCACGTAGAGTCGATTACAATTTGTGCAAAAAAGCCAAACAACAAAATAAAAAACTTCCGAACGCGTTTTGTCAATCGATATGCAAGCTCGCTGTATCTCAGCAATCAACTCATGCAAAACGAACCATAAAAAATAAATTAAAAACAATCGGACCGACTGATTCAAAACAAGCTAAAGCTGATTTACCGCGTACAAAAAAAAATCGTTTAATTCCGCGTGTAGTTGATTGCCTCGAAAACGTACAGGGCTAGTATAAAGGTGTCTGCCCACTACACCGTACCATACCATGACCGTGCTAGGAACGTATCATGCACGAAAAGAAACACGACACGCGCTACTATGCCCACTGCAACGGATCGACACCGTTCTATGCCCGTATACAACCCGTATGCAACGCGTATGATGCCCGTATGCTACGCGTTATACGCCCGTTCGGTATCCATTCAATATGCAGCACCAAATATGTCATTTTCGCATAATGTTGCGAGGACTCCTTGAAGTGTTGTCAATTTTTTTAAAATCAAATAGGTATTAGACACTTAAAACTTAAAAATAAATATCTTTAAAAAAAATGTAACCTCCTTCAAAAAAGGGTCATTAAATAGGGTAAAATAACAAAGTTTTTAGATCGGTACCAATTTGATATACTTGAAAACGTGATAGTAATTAAATTGGTGTCGATCTCAAAATTTTGTTATTTTACCCATTTCAGTGACCATTTTTTGAGGGAGGTAACATTAAAAAAAATTTTTTTTAGGGAATCCCTGAACATGTTTTTCGCTTTTGAGCATAAACAAGTAGAGTTGCCACATCATAATCCATTAAATTTTGCAAATAAATCAGAAAAAGTATATTTATAAATATTGCTGACGTAATCACCATCTAGAAGCCCCCCCCCCTCCCCCATGTCATTAAAAATAAGCTAAGCAAAGACCCCCTCCTCTCTTTGGTGCTTACGTAATACTTGAATGACCCCACAAACCAATTCAACGAATTGCTGAAAAAAATAGAAGATGATACGCGGCTATAACCCGTAGCATACGCGGTTATAACCCGTAGCATACCCGGTTGTACACCGTCGCGTGCCATGCACGGAGCGTATCGGCACCGGCAAAATATTCTAGCCGTGGATTAGTTGACGGTCCGTTCATGGCACGGTACGGTGTTGGTCGGTAACGGAACGGTGTAGTGGGCATTGAGTCATATGATTTCATGGAAAGAATATTATTTTGCCTGACACGTTCCTATTACGTTCATAGTATGGTACGGTGTAGTGGGCAGAGACCTTAAATGTTGTGCGGATTTCTATGTGCAAAAGAATTTCACGAATTCGACGTCTCCCCTTCAGAAACGCTGTCAGTTTACCGGAACTGTCAAATTACAGGGAATATCCAGGGAAATAACGTAAATACGCCGAATTACTAATATCAAAGTTTTTTTCTTTATGGGATCGTCACTTTTCGTTACTCTTCGTAAAAAGAAAAATGCCCATTAATTAAAGAATTAAAATTAATACGATATATTTAACTATCGCGGTTTCATTTCTAAATCATTTACTATGATTGTTTTTTTTTAATCGTGTACCTACACACAATATGAAGAGTCCAGGGGACAAAATATCCCCACTGAAATGTAATACCCAGATATATGAAATACTATAGTAAACAATATTTTTTATTCAAATGAATAAAATTGTCGACCAATTTTTTTCAGACTATATATTGACACAAAAAATAAAATTATAAATCAATATTACAAAAAATGGCGTTTCGATCCGGATTTGGATCTTCTTCAGAAATAATCTACGAAATATAAAAAATTAATTAGTATATATCTACTTATTTTATAATAGAATGAAGTTAGTTAATGAGGTTGATGCGTTACAGTTCCAATCAAAAGTAAGTCGAATTCTAAATGGAAACTTTTCCATAATAACTTTTTACAAAAGGTTATAAGTCGATGATACCAATAAATTATTGTCATAAAGGCATAAATAAATAATTTTATTTGATATTAATTGATTATTTCAGTATTTAGCTTAATGGAAACTTTTGAATTTTTTGTACGTTAGGTTAGAAAAAATAAATTTATGTAAATATCTGTATTTTACATATTTTTTGCAGTAAATAATTAAAAAAAGAAATTAGAAGTAGGTAATAAAAATTAAAATTAAATCATTAAAAAGTTTAAAATTCAGTTAAAATTGTTAAAATTGTCAAGAATAATCGAAAAATGCTAATTTTATAATTTTTTTTATTGATTAAAAGTCTCCTAATTAAATTGGAAAAAATATTAAAATATGCGTAAGACATCGATGCTTTACATAGTTAGTTTTCGGAACTGCTGACATTATTTGGTTATATGCAAAAAATTAAAATGTACCTAGTGTTTGCATTCTAGTTTGACATATTTTCCATAAGACTACATGCAAAAGTTTTTTTTAATTTTTAACTTTATAAATCTCCTATTGATTTTGGATTTTTTACAGAAAATTTTTTCATAAAAAAATCTATTAAAAAAACTTTATTTCAGATTTTTTTCATTATCTTCGTAAAACGGCTCAACCTCCTTAATTATCGAAAATTAATGAAAAATTATTTATTTCAAGAGTTCTATTCAGTCGTTAATCAAAGATATGAATATTTTTTTATTATTAATTTGCCTACACTATATCTTAAAGCCGCTGCACATGAGGCTGGTTTTGCCGCTAGAATCACTGCTGGGACTTTTGCTGGTTGGCGCGCTGGCTACGAGGATGGGAATAACGTCACTGCGGGATTGCGGGTGAGGTCACAACAAATATTTCAAAATTAAAACCGGGACTATTTTTCTTGCTTCATTTTTATCCTGTACTCTTCATAATATACAACTAGTGAACAAAATGGACGTAGCTCTTTTTATTTAAGCGACTTAGCGATTTTATTACGCAAAATAATGAAGAAAATGTTTATCATACGAGTAAATACATTATATTATAGATGCAGTGTATGGCATTTATCAACAGGGACAGTAAAGCTTATCATATTTTACCAGACAGAGTATACAAAAATATCCACGTGAAACATTTTGGTTATCAAAACAAAGGGTTGAAAAAGCTTTCAAGCTCTAACATAAACGTGAATGTTCTTTTTATGTTTACTAATTTTCGTTTTTCTGTCTATCTCTGGATATGCGAAATTCAAATTCCAATTTACTTTTCAAAAAACATTGTCATTTTTCTTCGTTTATTTTAAACTCAAAAAATAATTTAAGAATATTCGATATTGCAGGGATGTCGTTGTTTTTCGATCAATCGCGTTTCCAATATTTCATGTTTTACTTCTGTAGTGTGTAGTATTTAACGCACAATCTACAGGGTGAGTTTTAAGTTGATGCTTTTTTTTGACAGTGTGTAAAAATCAAATAGACGAGCAAATATTTCAAATAGTTTTTTTATTAAAACTCAAAAATAAGAGAGAAACAGCCTTTCGAAGTTTAAATAAATTTTATTAAATTTTGAGGTCGGTCCTGGGGTTATATTATATCACTATGGAAATAAGTTGTTATTATCAAGTATGTTGGTGCTTATTTAAAACTGACATGTGTATTGTTCTGTTTTTGAGAGAATTGTGTGTGCCTCAATTATTTTTGAGAATGGCTCATGTTTTTAACGGGGACAACTTCGAACAATTTCTGTGAATACTTTATAATAATAACATATTTCCATAGTGACATAATATAACCCCAGGACCGACCTCAAAATTTAATAAAATTTATTTAAACTTCGAAAGGCTGTTTCTCTCTTATTTTTGAGTTTTGATAAAAAAACTATTTGAAATATTTGCTCGTCTATTTGATTTTTACACGCTGTAAAAATAAAGCATCAACTTAAAACTCAGCCTGTATATTCTATAATAACTATCAGACTGCGGTAAAGTGAAGTAAAATTTAAAAGATTTATAAGTAAAAGAATAAAACTAAGTGAAGAGGAGTCAAAGAAATAAATTAAGAATAAAATATGGCAGACTATCGAGGAATAAATATGAGTGAAAATTTAGCAGAAAAATCATAAAATGGCGGTTTCGGAAACAAAAATTCGTAAATTATTTTAAAGCAACAGAAATTAATAAAAATCCTGTCCGCCGCGCCATGTAATAACTATGATGTCTGATAGTTATTACACAGTCTTGTTTTACGAGTTGAATTTATTTTCCACTGCTCGCTGATCTATTAATTACGGTTCTCAATTGAGTGTGCATTTTAGACTGTAACATTTATTTTCGAAAGTCAAGTTTAATAGACGTTCTATATATAAAGTCAGGTAGCGCTAGGTACGCCGGTGCAGTAACAAAGTAAACCTGTGTTTCCCCATCCACTAATCCGGATCAAGGGCCGTATATCAGTAGTCGAATACACTTTATTACATGCATATGTACATTTATATAGCGGCTGTTCAATTACAGAATGTTGTGTGGGCAAGTTTTTTTTATTGTAAAGTTACAATAAAATATTTTTAACAAAGAAATTGAACCGACTTCACACTAAAAAGTAAAAAATAATTGCGTATTGAAATGTTTTGGAGTCGGTGTCAGCCAAAATGAAATCTATTCCGAGAACTACACCGACTCCAAAACATTTCAATACGCAATTATTTTTTACTTTTTAGTGTGAAGTCGGTTCAATTTTTTTAGTGCTAATCTAACACTAAAAATCGGTGAACATACATAAAAAACATTATGCGTGCCTTTGAAATTTGTGAGTTTCCCTCGATTTCTCCGGATTCCACCATCAGATCCTGACTTGGTTCCGATGGGACCACCTCTGAGGTGCACTCTTTCGAATAAAAAAAAAAAAAAATTGAAAATCGCCCCATAATTGACGGAGAAATCGGTGAACATACATAAAAAAATATATATATACAGACGAACATAGAACCTCCTCCTTTTTGTTGAAGTCGGTTAAAAAGTAGACCGCTTTTCTTCATTTTGAATTTATTAGTTCCAATAAATGTCAAATGATTTCCACTTCTCCGAAAAAAATCACTTAAGCGAGTTAAAAGTGAAAAACGTGGCCTTGAATAAGAAACCGTCCCGATATTTATCTGGAATTATTGATGAAAACCATGGAAAACATCAACTTTACGGGCGGTACAGAGATTATCGTAAGGAAAAATCCCAGCCGGGATTCGAATCCAATACCTCTCGAATGCGAGTATTGTGCTCTTACCACTACGCTACACCGCTCGGTTATAATCTACAATATTTATATAATACTAGTGGTCGCCAAGTTATCGAAATTCGACCGTAATACTTTAAATTCTTAAGTTTGAGATTCTTTTATGGATTTCTCCTGAATCGATTTTACCTGTGTTAATTCGTACACATCGTGATGAAACATATATTGTGCACTTCATTAAAACGAAGAGAACGCATTCAAATCGGCACCACAACTTTTTTCCTTTCCGTATTTATATATAGAGTGACCGGTAATTGGTCGAATTTCTCTCGGGAGAAGAAATTATGACTAATTTGGAATTATTTAACCTCTATCACTTGGGGGTCGGAAATGCGTTATTTTTTTATGAGTTTTTATTTTATTTTTTTATTTATTGTAAGTTTTAACACACAACATAAAATCTAACAGTAAATTTCGTGGTTTTTAGCTTTAGGAAGGCTAATTAGGAAGCTATCAAGTCATGGAAAAATTCAGACCAAAAAGTGAGAATATTTTTTTTCAATTTTAACTCCCAAAATTCGGAATTTTTTAAAAAGAAAACCGAAGTAGATTTTCTCGAAAATGACGCATTTTCAACCCCCAAATGATAGAGGTTAAAACATTCCAAATCAGTCATAGTTTCTGCTCCCCAGAGGAATACGAGCAATTACCGGTCACTCTGTATAGACATCGGCAATGTGCTACAGTATAATATTAGCGCACGTACTTCTGTGTCAGTCTGTAATTATTCTTTTCATTCCAGCCAGGTACGCTACTGATACAGCAAACACAAACGTATATTGCTGTTATTTTTTAATTCTAAACTGCCGTTTCAATAGGCAGAAGCAATGAAAAATGTCATTTTGTAAACAGATGATAGTTCAACACATATTTATTGTATATGGTACACAACAGTACACTGGAGAATAATTCAACAGGGGTCGTTTAAAACCGACTAAAATGGACATTCGGACTGAAAATAATAATAATTAATTTATTTTCATATAGCCAAAAAGTGTCGTTACAAAAATCTTAATTAAAATATTGTAAATCTGATAGCTATAAAATATTTTGGTTATATAGAATACGATAACTCGATGTGCAAAATATCCACTGCGGAAATACACAATTATCATTTTATATAACATCTAACAGTGTTATTAGCCGTTTGAAGTGCGAAAAGTTGATTTTTGTAAAAATTTTTTTTTTTGCGCAATGAAAAAGGGAAGGCGTTTGGGGGAGTTCTTTAAAAAACAATTACGGGGTCGTGTCGATGCGATGGCGTTTCCTTTTTAGCGCAGTGAAAAGGGGAAGGCGTTTGGGGAGAGTTCGTTAAAAAACAATTACGGGGTCGTGTCGATGCGATGGCGTTGTCTTTCTAGCGCAGTGAAAAGGGGAAGGCGTTTGGGGAGAGTTCGTTAAAAAACAATTACGGGGTCGTGTATACAAAGTGAGATAGTAATACAGTAATTCTACACCAGGTGCTATGACGTGTATATGTGAATTCTGATTGGTTAAGGACGTTGATCCGTTACAGTCCCAAACTAAAGTAAGTCGAATTCTAAATGGGAACTTTCCCATAATAAATTTTTACAAAAGGGTGTAAGTCGATGATACCAATAAATTATTGTCATAATAAATATTTTTTTTTTTAATATTATTATTTATTTCAGTATTTTACTTAATTTGTACAAAGTTAGGTTAGAAAAATAAATTTATGTAAATATTTGTATTTTACATATTATTTGCAGTAAATAATTTAAAAAAGAAATTAGAAATAATAAAAATTAAAATTAAATCATTTAAAAGTTGAAAATTCAGTTAAAATTGTCAAGAATAAAAGTCCATAATTGAAAAGTGCTAAGGTTTAATAATTTTTTTTATTGATTAAAAGTCTCCTAATTAAATTGGAAAAAATATTAAAATATGCGTAAGACATCAATGCTTTACATAGTTAGTTTTTGGAACTGCTGACATTATTTGGTTTAATTAAAATGAACAGTTTGCATGCTTAGCTTGACATAAGACTACATGTAAAAGTTTTTTTTAATTTTTAACTTTATAAATCTCCTAATGATTTTGGATTTTTTACAGAAAATTTTGTCATAAAAAAATCTATTAAAAAAACTATATTTCAGATTTTTTTTATTATCTTCGTTAAACGGCTCAACGTCCTTAAATTCAAAAAATGACAATGAAAGACGAACAGTTTTTACGTATTTTTGAGGAAATTTGTGAATAATCCGCAAAGTTTTTTTTTTGGAAGGCAAAATTTAACGTTTCTTATTACTTAAGGGCATATCGAGTTATCGAACTTGACCCAATATTTTATGCAAAAAAATTATCAAGTGACTAGAAACATTGCTGAATGAGAAATTTCTTTAACTGGTCACAGTGATTCTTTCATCGTGAAGTTATTTATTCCCCAGTTCTACTGGTGACACGATTCAAAATGAGATCTTACTTAAGTACTACTGTCTCTTCAGGGAACTTTGAACTAAGTTTATTGAGGCTGGGCTTCAAAAGTAACTAGATCTCGATCGCAGATTGTTTCCTTGTCAACTTACCAACGACTTGCGTCCAGGCGTTTATTCTAAACGCAGTCCTAGTATGTACAATGCCAGGATTATCCACGTGGCTGCAACCCTCTCTATTGCTGTAGTGATTAGATACACCCACTTTATATGCGAGTTTTTTTTTTGTACCTATGCCCAGGGCAAATCCGAGTAAATCTAGGCACGGAAACCAGTTAACCGGGTTACAATGTGACGTGAGAACCGCAGTTATGAATATGTAAAAACCGGTTAACAGATCTGATATAAAAAAGTACGCGGAATCTATGAGACTAAAGCGCAAGTTCGTATCGCGTTTAGTTTAGAAATTATAACGCTTAAAATGTAAAAAAAATAAATAGTTAAAACGACTATATCTCCGTTACTAAAAGAGATACAGGGTTGTGGATGGCTGAAATCAATTCAGCGTGATTTTCTCTGTAAGTATATTTATGCTCGGTTGTAGAAAGGATTGTTAAAAAATTCGATTTGACAATGACCTTAGATTGTTATACGTCAAGTCGTATTCAAATTCCCTGTCACTTAGAAGTAGAACATTAGATTGTACTCACACAAAAACAAATAATTATTCTACACAGAAAAAGATCGCTTTTCAAGCTAAATTTTGATCAAAATGCGTAGAAAAACGTTGTTTCGAAGTGGAAACTGTACAAAATCGATTCAATATACATATGCACAGTTCAAAAAAAACCATCGTTTCAATCAATGAATTATTTTTCGAGCAGAATCGATTTAAGGACGTAGTCTGGTGTTCAGGCTCGTTTTCAACCCTTATTTCAGGATTTTTTTTGATAACAAAATATTGTGCAATCATTTCAATTTTGTTACATGTTTTTAGTGACATCGGAAGCTAAGAAAAAAAATTTTTTTGCTTAATTTTACGCCATTTTATAATTGTTTTTTAACCTAAAGTAGACAACTTTAAATGGAGGTAGATGGGTAGCGCGGGTGATAACGTCACTTGGAGTCATCAGAATTATAAAAATTAAATTGATTATAGTTTCGTAGGCTTGTGGCTCTATCCCGTACTAGAAACAAACATTTTTATTGATAAATAACAAAATGGCGGGCTTTAAAAAAAAACAACGCGAAAATCGTGATTTTGTCGTTGAAAATCGGTTAAAAAAATAAAATAATTTTTATAATTAAGTAATTCTAGTACCGGACGGAGCTATTGTTGTGTAGAATACCCTATGCAAAAATGAAAGCAATCGGTTGTATACAATTGTTTCAATCACCCGCGCCGCTTAGAAAAACGTAGTTTTGAGAAAAACGCGTTTAAAGTTTTGATTTCAGATTTCTTACAAAAAAATAAAAATGTATATTTACACTAATCAGCTATGCCTGGTGCATATAGTAAAAAGGCATCGTTTTCTGCTAATTTTTTTGCTCTACTCTGCGAGAGTATAAGGGTAACGTGATAACAATTGAGAGGTAATAGCAGGTAAGAGTCTTACCGTAAGACCGTTGCTACTCTCGACTATATGCTACAGCTTTGTATATATTTAATATTTCGGTCTAAAATTTTTACAGTATTTTCTCAATATATTATACTTACGAAAAATATAAATTCGATTTTCCGAAACCCGAACACCAGACTACGTCCTTAAAACCGTACCTACTATGCTTTTTATATGAAGAAAATATATGTAGGTATGTTCACAATCTAAAATCATTGTCAAATCGGATTTTCTGACAATGTTTTCTGCAACTTAGCGTTAATATCAATCGAAAATAATGTAATTTATTTTTTTTTTAAATACCCAATTTTTAAGAACCGTTTTTTAGAAAACTGTGGTCTGTTTGATACTGTTTATATAATGAAAATCCGTACTTTAATATAACAGTCTCACAACGGTGTGTTTTGTATAATATATCGTTGAAATTTATGCCCTCTAGTTATTGTGTCAGTGCCTACGTTTGCAAACAGATCAGTAAAGATACAAACCTTTAAATTCGCTATCAGCGAAGATAAGCGTTGGATATTTTATCGACTAAAGCGCGTTGTTTTTGTTTACTGTAATTTGTTCATATAAACTGGGCGTGTTCAACACACTATCCACAGACCGAATTTGAATATCAAAATTTGACAAAGGGCGTTTCTAATTTAAGAATTGATTACTGCCAACGCAATGGTCAAAAGTAGAAAAGCAATAAATCAATAGGTCATATGCATGTATATTTTTTTATATTTTTAATAGACTATTTAGTCAACCATAATACGGAAAAAATTGATAATCATTTAAAAATGTAATATTATCATAAGAAAAAAAAATAATAAATTTCACATTCAAAAATTGACAGTTTAAACAATCGGCCATGTTGGCGGGCTTATGTGACGTCATGATATACGCTGCATGTCAACCTTGATGTCAAATTGTCAATGTTTTAAATGAAGTTTATTTGTTGTTTTATCTAAATACTGACATAATCTTACTGTGAGACGACATAGTCGTCATGGAAACTGTTGTTGATATATACTCTGACGTCACGCTGCGTTTTGAAAATTCAAAAATAGCGCGTATTTTCTACATTCTTTTTTATTATTTGTATTTTTTTCAGTGATCAGATTAATAAAATAACCATTACGATATGATCAGGAACTAAAATATATTTCGAAATAAAAATTTAATCCAATTTGGAGCCTCATGCATATGACCTATTACTTGCAAGAATCATTTTAAATTATATTTAAAACTGCAGTTTTAATAATCGATTTTTTTCTTTGCTGAAGTCGATTATCATTTTTTTGCGTTTTCTATGTGAAGTCACTCGAAGCCGTTGAGTTTTTGTTCTAAAAAAATATAATAAAAATCGTTCAGTATATGCGCGCGCACACACAAGGAAGTCGAGAGAGGTGGCGTAGAGAGAGCATAAGAAAGAGTGAGCATTTTTTTTGTGCGAATTTATAGTATCATTTGTTTGTTCAGGTCACCAAACTTCAATTCTGAGTTTTATGTTTTAAAAAATAGGTTTTAAACCCAAATTTTAAGATTCTCAATTTAAGAAAAAATGGGGCACCATTAAACTTCAATAAGCCCTTGCTCCTGAAAAACGTAGACCCGTCCCTGCGCAAATAAAAGTTTCTCATAAAAAACTGTCTCTACTTAAATAGTCATTATTTGGTGTTCAAAAATTCTTTTTTTTTTTGGCCCTCAATCAGTTTCTAGTTAACCAAACCTGATCTAAACCGAACCGAACCTGTTTATTAACCCTGTACGGTTAGGCATCACGTAATACAAACAAACAAACAAACATCGCCACCAATCTACATGTACTGCTTGCATTTAGTTGGAGCTGGTCCTCTTCCTCCCCTTCCTCTCAATCAATACCGGTTCAGCGGCTCTTCAGGCCGGCGGAAAGGGAACGGGGTGAGTTAAGTACACCCCTTGCAAATAAATTGTGGTCTAAACGAGCGAGGCGAAGGGTTGACCGGAGGTACCGGACTATCCCGGAGCGGCTGACCAGAGTCCAGAAAGGTGTATGTATGTGCAGCAGTAGTTTGATGCTGGGTATTGCTTTGATAAGCTGAAAGTTCTAAAGTTTGACACGTTTAAAGCGCTCAAGTGTTATTTTTAATTAGCGGGCCGGTCCGGCTTCGCTAGAATTTGTAGATTGCCACCGTTCTTTTGACGACTTACGTTGCAAAATTGATATCCACGAAAAGCGCTTAACATTAAAATGGTTATTGTAAACTATCCTTAAAAGATAGACATTTGCCATCGCGGACTTTTCTGTAGACCTATAAAAGAAGAACAATTCCTCCATACATTGTTTTGTAATACAGTGTAAACTATTTATAACGTCCTTCGTTATAAGAAAAAACTCCCTATAACGTCGAAATTTTTACGATTTGGTTGGTTTACCTTAAAACCACATTAATACCCTCTTTATAACGCAACAGCCATTCTCTATTACGAAGAAATATGTTCATATTTAGGCGTCAGCAAATGTTTACAGACATAAAGAGGACCATTCTGAACCATCACCATCTATTCAACAAGCACTTGATGACGCCAAACTATAGGTATATGTGTTTGTATATGTGTTTGGAATAAATTAATTTTGTGAAAATTGGTTATTTTTCTTTCTTCCCTCCATATAACGAAAATTCTTTATAACGAAAAAAATGTTCGGTCCCTTAAAATTCGTTATAAAGAGATTATACAGTACATTGAAGATTATTGTTAATTTGGTTGTTTTTCTTTCTTCACTCCATATAACGGTAACTCTCTATAACGATAAAAAATGCTCGGTCCCTTGAGTTTCGTTATAAAGAGTTTACACTGTATCTCAAAGGGATAAGGCAGCGTACCTGCTTTTAAGAAAATACTTAATACAAATCATATCAAGTAAATTTACCTACCTGTCTACTTAATACCTCTGCACGACAGCTCTACGCCTATAAATACAAAATCTAATGTCATGACGTCACAAGCGTTTTCGCGATTACTTCAAAATAGAAAGATAAAAATGCAATAATTTGCGTTAAAAATTAATTTATTGCTGAAATAGACATGTACCTAACTACATTATAGAACGGGCTTTCAAAATCTGTCATCTAAACGAATGCTTTGTTTGAGTCGAGTTTAGAAAACAGCAATCTGCGCTTTGAGAGTACGGTGTGTTGAACTGGCTTTTACTATAGATAATGTAGATTCAGAATGCTTTCTAACGCACGGGATACGTAGTCGGCCATTATGAAAGGATTTAAAGCTCTTGACCATATCGCTATAGTGTACGTATGCACAATGTGTACGAAAAAGTACATATGGTTAGCTGAAGTTTAAATCAGTTTACCTCTCCGGCCACTTGTTTAAAATGTCGCTGTCATACTGTCGATTTTTATATCTACACAAAACCAGAAATTGAAGAATAATTACGCAAGAG
This sequence comes from Xanthostigma xanthostigma, assembly GCA_963575645.1. Classification (NCBI taxonomy): domain Eukaryota; kingdom Metazoa; phylum Arthropoda; class Insecta; order Raphidioptera; family Raphidiidae; genus Xanthostigma; species Xanthostigma xanthostigma. The sequence continues at coordinate 963,355 of OY754469.1, read as the reverse complement.
TTTGAAGAAAAAAATAGCTTAAAGACGTTAAAATATATAAATGGACCTAGTATTCCCTATATGAGACAAGCGCTCGTCTTTTCTAAGTACCGATAGTGTGCAGTTTTGAAAAATATGAAAACGACAATTAATGAGGTTTATAAATCGGATATTGTTGATAAAAATATGTAGTAGATTTTTATAATCAAATTTAACTGATTAAAAACTTGGTCAAAAACATATTCTACACCTAAGATAAAAGAAACATTTATTTATTCAATAATAGAATAATATTCATGTGGTCTTCATGGTAATTTGGCTGCTGCAGATTGTCAAGTCGCACCGTTAACAAATGTCGGTTCAGAGAAAAAGGTTTTGTACAAGTGACCTTTCGATGTAGCCTACGAGTTTTTTCTGTACTGTAAAGTTTCTATGGGAATAATGTATTTCAGTTTTAGACGGAGAGCTGGCTACGGAGAAAATGGGTGACTCGGTGCAGAGCTGAAAATTTGCAGAATAATAGGAGATAGTACAAGTAAGGAAAAAATTGTCAGAAGGCTAGGCGGAAGATAAAGAGCCGCCAGAAGTCGCTAATGTTGCGAAAAATCAGTGCACTTCTGGCAATTTCTATACTTATTCTGTAATTCAAAACTAGATTATATATTATTTATATTATACATTATATAGTTATAAGAGCATACTGAAAATTCAAACATGATATAATAATTACATTCGACAAATATTCAAAATTATTAATGACATTTTGATAGAAATAAAATTAAATAAATTAATAAAATTACATTGTTATAGCAACGAAATTTTATTAATGAAAATATATGACGATTAATTTTCTATCAAAATGTCTAATTTTGAATATTTGTCGAATGCAATTGTTATATCATGTTTGAATTTTCAGTATGCTCTTATAACTATATAATGTATAATATATATATAATCTAATTTTAAATTACAGAATAAGTATAGAAATTGCCAGAAGTGCACTGATTTTTCGCAACATTAGCGCCTTCTGGCGGCTCTTTATCTTCCGCCTAGCCTTCTGGCCATTTTTTCCCTACTTACTTGTACTATCTCCTATTATTCTGCAAATTTTCAGCTGTGCACCGAGTCACCCATTTTCTCCGTAGCCAGCTCTTAGCCATTTTGTTTTAAAATGAAAGCCAACTGCAATATTCCTCAACGAATGCTAGAACCTAAGAAGCTCCGTTTCTAATGAACGTGTCTAACATATCCACAAATATACTATTTCGTCAGATGAATTTGACACCGCGAATCGAAATCAGTATTTTTGTGGAGTTTGGAACTTTTGATTCGTCGGTATAAATTAAATTCCGTTCGTAAAGTGCCGAACAAAAAATTCTCGCTCACACATAGATTACATACAATATAATAGGACATAGAGAGAGGTACATGTTCGGAGTTGTGTGTGGATCAACGAGTCAGTGACTTTTGTACCTGGATGCTGGTTGATTAGCGTTGTCAAACACATGCAGCTGCCTAATGAAAGGGGTAATCTATGAGACTGTGCGGCGTGCGCGCCTACGTGTTCATACACTCCGTTTCTAATAGGGTCCATTGGCGTGCAGGAACTAGACCCATAACTGTGGGAACAAATGAAAAAAAAACTCGGCTCGCAGTACCTAAGCCCAGTAGAGGTTAAGATATGAAGTTTTTTAATTACAAAAAAATATGGGCAAAAACTAAGCGATCTGGAAATACTTGTATTCCGGGCTGTTGAGCTAATGGCGATTTATGTAAAATAAAAATCATTGGCGCCATAATTTGACGTCATTGTTGATAAATAAATAATTCCCACGTACCTTTTATGTTATGCTATTTATATAATGGTTTACAAATATGAATTCTATTATATACACTATAGGGTATGTAAACACGTAAGGTGCACATAGGGAAATTAATATTGGGAAAAAATGACTAAGCCTTGAAATCTTGTTTTTCAATTTGACAGATAGTATTCTTTTCAAAATGAATGTGTATACTACCGAAGAAAATATTCAAATGATTACAACATAATCGGACTTTTTTTATTAATGGGACATTAAATTCCCAAAAATACTTAAAATGAACTGCACCATACAAAAATGATTTGTAAACCAATCGATTGTATTTGACGTTTGTAACCGATTTTAATTATTGGATCAGCAATAAATTATTATTTATCTATCTATCTAATATGGTGCGAGATCAAATATCTTCGCCTATTCGTGTTGAACCTAAAGACATTGGGTCACTAATTTACCAACGCGCATACGTCATACCAGTCAGACAATTTTTGAATGAAATGTTTCCAAACAGATGGAGTTGTTTTTTTGTTTTATTTTTGTACATAAAAAATTAAAATAATGATTTATAAGAGCTTTTTATTATTAAAAAAGCCAAGTAAAATAAAAATAAATCAAAATAAAATAGAAATCCTCAAGATTACCACGATAAATCAATAGAAATAATATTTAATGCAGTCATGGCTAACTCTGATCCAAGTATTTTTTCCCAATGCTAATTTCCCTATGTGCACCTTACGCGTTTACATACTGTAGGTATATAAATTTACTTATTACATTTTTGACGTGATAACGTCTTATAAATTGATGAAACACCGGCTGCACGCACGAAAAAGTGTCACGTTCCGCCTGAGCGTGCAAGCGAGAGCGCGGTATAAGCGATAGAGAGGCACGATCGGCCCAAGCGTCGGCTTGTACGGATTTCTCTCTCTTCTCGCGTGACGTCAGAGAGTTCATCAATGTTTCTTTATGACGTTATCACGTAAAACTATCGTCCGTAAACCGACTTTACAGACAACCAATTTTTTTTTTACATATCATGGCCAGCTAAAGTTTTTGACTTATCACCATAGAAACATGTGACAATTTCCATAAAAAGAGAGTTCAATAATTCACTATTATTCCTCTAGCGGCGCTAGTTGCCTTCGTGCACACAGCCTAGAGGCACGTCACTGACTGACAGTGTTATGTAATATAGTGCAGCAGTTCCTCCCGACCCCTCGCTGATTAACGCCCGTTTTACCGCTCGACCGAGTGCTGCATGTGTCGTCGAATATTGATAATGAAAGTACTATACTTGAAATCTGACGAATTAATTAAGAAAGGATATATGTCACGTCATGCAGTGTAGGTTATGGAGAACTCGACAGTCGCCTTATGCGCCAGTTTCTGCAATATGACACGTAATTGCTACACACTCAGTTTTTCTCCGCTAATAAAAAAATATAAATCAATCTGTCGGCATTTAGGAAACGAAATATTGCTGAGAGGAAAAGAAAGAATGGGAATGCAACTTACAAGTATAAAAAATAGGGTGGGTTCAGCCCGGGTTTGATGTAGGACTACTGGGTTATTCCGTGTCAAATCGTCTGATAGTTGGAATCGACCACTTCCGATTTAGATGAAGTTTGGTCAGAGGTTTTCTTTCACCCTGTAATGAAGTACCAACGGAAAAGAATTTAAAAATTTACCATTTAATGGAATCTTCCAAGTTTATTTTTTAAATATTTTGAATGCTGTTATAGTTACAAAAATCAGTCTTGGTTCATTTTAAAGAGGATATTTGGGTTTACAAAAACATATCTGGAAAAAAAAATTGAAAAATCAAAAATTGCAAATTTTGTAATTTTTAAAATTGAATAAATCAAAAATTTATAATTTTTTTTGGCAACAATTTTTTTGTAGACTACCTCTGTTTTTAAAAGATCATGAAATTTTCAAAAAGGTGTTTTTCTTTTTTTCAAAGATATTAATTTTTGAATTTGAAACAAAAAAACATTTTAAACTAATAGGTAGATATTTTATTTCATAATTATTTTGAGCAATAAGTATCTAATTTAATTTTTTTTCAAAATTCAAAAAACACCTCTATTAAAATTTCAGGATCTTTTAAAAACAGGTAGAGGTAGTCTACAAAAAAATTTGAGTCAAATAAAATTTATTCAATTTTAAAAATTTCAAAATTTCGCAATTTTTTGATTTTTCAAATTTTTTTATTGAGATATATATTTTTTGTAGCCCCAAATATCCTCTTTAAAAATGAATTAAGGTCGATTTTTGTAACTATAAGGCTACATACGCACTAGGCGGCTGCCCGCAATGCGGCTAGCCGTCCGGCTGAACGCAGATTCAACCGCACACTGCGGTTAGCCGCATTACGGGTAGCCGCCTAGTGCGTACGTAGCCTAACAGTTTTAGAGAAATTAAAAATTATTAAAGAATTTTTTGACGTGATAACGTCTTATAAATTGATGAAACACCGGCTGCACGCACGAAAAAGTGTCACGTTCCGCCTGAGCCTGCAGAGCGTGCAAGCGAGAGCGCGGTATAAGCGATAGAGAGGCACGATCGGCCCAAGCGTCGGCTTGTACGCATTTCTCTCTCTTCTCGCGTGACGTCAGAGAGTTCATCAATGTTTCTTTATGACGTTATCACGTAAAAATATCGTCCGTAAACCGACTTTACAGACAACCAATTTTTTTATTAAAATTTTTGATATTGGACATATTTCTCTGTCGCGTTAGAATCAAAGTTTAACTCTCTCTTCCGCTAAACCATCAAATTACTTCGCAATTTTCAGTAATGAATCACGTAAAAAAATATACAGAAAAAACATAGAAAATCATATTATTTTTAGATATCTGTCTGTCTTTCTTTTTAATTAAAAACATAAATGCATATCATAGTTCAACATAATATATAGAAGCGATTTCGTTTAATTATTTTCAGGATGAGATCGTTACTAACAGATAGGCGTAAATAACTCACAGGGGTTGCTTTTTGACATTTAGGGTACGTCCAAGATGCAAGCTGGTAGTCAGATTCAGATTTTCGGCGTCTGACTGTCTGACTCCAAGCGACGTTGGGTGTGGCCAATATGAAAGCTGGTTATCGGCGCAGACATATTAAATAATTATAGAGCTAACAGTACAGATTGATAATAATAATAATATTTCACCTAGCTATACTAAGTATACATGTGAATAGTCAAATTAAAATCAAATTAAAAGCTAAGAATTTAAATATTCTTTAAATATTGCAGCTTTGTTGCTGCTTGGTGACAATGTTACATCTAAATTAAAACCTTTTAAAAGTGAAATACATCCAATTAATAAATTAAGGTCGATTTACGGGGAGTACAAACACCTTTTTCCGCAATTACTTGCCGACGAAAACCGATTTTTTTAATATTTCCGAATGAGTCCGTATACTTTTTACTTTATTTTGTCAAAAATTGAACACAGGCTTACGAAGAACTGGGCCAAATTCCACAAAACCCTTTTTTGAAATAAAATCCTCGATATCCATATTTTATAGCACCTAAAAACAACACTGTTAGACGCAGGTTGTCTGAAACCAGAATGTACAATTCATACCGGTAAATATCTGAGTCAGAGAGCCGGTGCGCCGGAAAACTGCGCGCTGGTGCATTATGGCCATTCCGATTTAGCAATAAAGGATTTTATGCACGCCGACTGTCTGACTCAGAAAACCAGCGTCTGACTACCTGACTACCAGCTTGCATCTTGGACGTACCTTTAGATTCGTGGATACTTTTTTTAATTGAGAGCTAGATACGGACAGTTCTAATTAAGTGACGCTATTAAAAAGGGGAGAGGTCAAATTATATCAGTTGGTGTCGATATAATCATTACATTAAAATAATACATTGTAAACTTAAAAATGCTTTTAGATGGAAAGTTAGAGAATGTCTGCCAAATAGATGGTTTAGTTTTTACTGACATATTCACAAAGCTATTTTTAATATAGGCGCTTTAGCTATCACTGTGTATAGCGCGTTTTGCATGAAGATAAAAATACACTTGACATCCGTGGCTTGAACTATTATAAATGTCACGCGAAGACATTTGACATCAAAACAAAAAAAAAACTACAAAACAATCTCAGGTTAGATTTTTTTTTACACCATAACCTACGATCAGTAAATCTGTTGTTTATATAGCAATGCAATCTACAGTATGTAAACGCGTAAGGTGCACATAGGGAAATTAGCATTGGGAAATTATACTTGGATCAGAGTTAGCCATGACTGCACTTAATGTTATTTCTATTGAATTATCGTGGTAATCTTGAGGATTTCTATTTTATTTTGATTTATTTTTATTTTACTTGGCTTTTTTAATAATATAAAGCTCTTATCAATCATTATTTTAATTTTTTTGTACAAAAATAAAACAAAAAAACAACTCCATCTGTTTGGAAACATTTCATTCAAAAATTGTCTGACTGGTATGACGTATGCGCGTTGGTAAATCAGTAACCCAATGTCCTTAGGTTCAACACGAATAGGCGGAGATATTTGATCTCGCACCATATTTAAGTATTTTTGGGAATTTAATGTCCCATTAATAAAAAAAAAGTCCGATTATGTTGTAATCATTTGAATATTTTCTTCGGTAGTATACACATTCATTTTGTAAAAGAATATTATCTGTCAAATTGAAAAACAAGATTTCAAGGCTCACTCTGATCCAGTCATTTTTTCCAAATGTTTATTTCCCTATGTGCACCTTACGTGTTTGCATACTGTATACTCTATAGGGTAGCATAGTGGTGAGGGCACTAGACTCGCCTTCGGTAAGTACTGTGTTCGAATTCCGGGTGGGACTTTTTCCTGCCACCTCTGCCGAGAAACAGTAATTTCTGTACCGGTCATCTTATGCAGGTCTTCCATGGTTTCCCTCAATAATTCCAGATGAATATCGAGTTGGTTATTCAAGGTCACAATCGATTTCCTGTCAAATTCTGTCTTCAGTATAATATAGTAGTGTTGATCTAATAGAATGTCACGATGAAGGAAGGTTTGGTTGAAGATCAATAAATAAGCTTTACCAATGTTACGCTGGTGACTAACGTTTCGAAAACAATATTTTCATCTTCAGGGCCTCAAGCTGGTCAAATGGTGATAAATTGTTCTAACAATATAAGTACCTACATGAGTTAATACATAATGTTAATATGTAATACATAATATATAATATTAACTCATACTAATGATCATGTATATTGTTAGAACAATAATTTATCACCATTTGACCAGCTTGAGGCCCTAAAGATGAAATAAATTTTTCAAAACATTGGCCACCAGCGTAACATTGGTACAGCTTATTTCTTGATCCTCAACCAAACCTTACTTCATGTTGATTATAGTAAGTAATCTGTGGTTTTTTGAACACACGGTTATTATCTAATATAGACAACAGTATACAAATACATGACGCAATATCTTGTAGGTTTGTAGGTGCAATGATTGACACTTGTGCCCTGTGGAATAGATTCGTTCTTTTAAAAAAAAAATTGGTTGTCTGTAAAGTCGGTTTACGGACGATAGTTTTACGTGATAACGTATTCCGTAATACATAACCTAAACCTCCCAAAATTTGGTTTCAATCCGCTTATCCTTGGTGTCGGAATGATAAGAAATGTCAAAAGTGACGTTTGCAACTTACAAAGTATTATGTTCTAATAATAATTAGTTATTCCAATAGTTAACTTAGAAGGCTTTGCATTTCACAAAATACTAATGTCAAAAAATAAACATTAGAAATGCAGCCGTTTTCATGTAAGACAAGACATACGTTATTTTCTAATTTCCATGTACGGCAAACAAAGACGACCGACCGCGTCGCGCGCGCGCCATGCAATAGATAACAATGCATTTATACAGCTATTTTTCTATATAAATTTGTATAAAATATTTTTCTATATAAATTTGTATAAAAAAACTGTTTAGGCAAATTCTGTTATACGAAATCTATGTAAAATGTTCTCCTCTTTCGTTTAAGACTGGTTTCAAACTGATCTGATTTAAATTGAGCGAGAAATTAGCAAAAAGCACGCACAGGGTCAGGCGGAACGTTACGCGTTATGCGTTATGCGTTACGCGTTACGAACGTTAGGAACGTTAGGAACGTTACGTTACACTTTTTCGTACATGCAGCCGGTGTTTTATCAATTTATAATATTGGTGATTCATCAATTTATAAGACGTTATCACGTCAAAAAAAAAACAGCATCTTCCCTTCTTTTCTTTCATTATTTACCACTTAATACATACATCAAGTACTGTGAGATAAAATAGGTCGACCCCGAAAGGTTAGATTAGATTAAGAGTCTTTAACAAAAAGGTGTTCTTACGCAAAGAAGCAATTATATATAAGCAAATATTTTTCACATCTCCAATGATAGATTACAAAATATTTATTCCAGATTTAAAAAATATGGATAATGACTCGTAAATAAAAAACATGTTTTTTCAATAAAGAAAATCATGCATCATTACCACATAGATAAGGAACTGCTCTCTCTCTCTCTCTTAATTGCAGACACTTTCACTGCTCTCTTGCGTACTCTATTGTAATATCTCTATGGTAATGACAGATTCACTAACTGACACATTTTCTAGGGATTATGAATAATAAAATACTACACCTACATACCTACTTTAAATTCAGTTACCAAGTTTAAGTGTGATAAATTAATTTAAAGCGAAGCGGACGGGTAACAGCTAGTAATTAAAACATAAATCAAACATTCAACCAATTAAGGTGTGCTATTTTTACTTCGAAAACAGTTGAGTATAGTTTAGATTCAGCTAATATTCTGGAAATTCGCCAACCTCTTCGCGTCGCCCGAGGCACCCCAAATATATCAGAATGAGTGACACTCAGGCGAACTTGACGAAGAGGTAAAAACACGGTGCATTAGTCACGGCGACTGGTATTACGTCACTTGGGACGCCATGTTACCCGGAGTGACATTGAGTCACACTATCTGTACGGCACACATATACCTGTGCCTCAGTGCCGTGATGTGTGATGTACAGATCGCGCGCCGAGTTTTACGGAAATCTGTTTAGGTTGTAACTATACTGAAAATATTGAGTGCTGTAATATAAAGTGTATTGACATGGACGATTGATTAGATCGCATGGCGTGAGCTGTGGACCAAATGAGCAATAAATCGTGCTGCGGTTAAAGAGAATGATTTCATGTGGCCGTCAGATGTCGTTTTTGTCACGCTCCCCGCCATATCGTTTATTGAGAAGCTTCGCGGATTAAAACAAAAAAACAGTTGTGTGGTTTTAAGAAATCACGACGCAAGTGAAACTTTTATTGGATTGTAGACACTTATCCATCACGATTAATTATAAACAACAATATTCACATGAATACACGAATAAAAACATGTAAACACTGTACAGCACTTGCCCGCATGACAGACTGACTATGTGTTATACATACTACACGGTCAGCTGATGCTAACCATGGGCGCCGCCATATTGGCCTTGGCTGCTCTACCGAGCGTCTACTCCGAACGCCTTTCACTTTACCCCTACTCCGCGGCCGCCTGTAATGCGACATGCAACAGACGGCCAGAAAAATTCGGGGCGATAGAATAAAAGTTTCACTTTAATAATAGCAAGTCACCAGCGACTGAATGTACCTCAATGCAGTAGTATCATTTTCTCATTTTGTTGGTACATGTCACTAAAATAGTCAGTTACAATATTGACCCGTGTTACAATTGACCCCGTCCTCCCCTACTCATTTGACCCAATGTTATAAGAGCATAAAAAATTGCGAACGGTATAGGCGGTGTTGCCGTCACCCATCCAGCGAATAGTTTAGTGTTCAGATATTGGCCACGACAGCATCGACGTAAAAGTGAGCCTTCAGAACAAGAATTGACATTGAGTTTTGTTGCAGCCTGTATAATGTACGTTTTGTGAATACATACGAGCATGATTGTATTGTTGTTATTTGGAGTTTTCTGTTTGAGTGACAGAACCTATCTGCGTTATCAAGATGCACTTTTTCTTGAAATATATCGTACAAAGTTAATGTTTCATTTCTGTACACTGCATTAGAACAGTGGGATTCAAACAGTGGTACCAACTGTGATCCGTTGTGGTCATAGTTCACGCCGCACTATCCCTATGTTTAAAAATACATACTTTTGAGAATTTTTTTAATTGCACAAAAAGCTTTAAAAAACACATGGTGGAAGTGCGAGTCTTATGAAATGAAAGGTAGTTCTACTTTTTAGTCTATAGTTCGCAAGTTCAAAAAAGTGTTAAGGCTTGAAATAGCTCGCACAAAAATGACCGGTGGCTTATTGGATTCGGAATGATGTCTAGAAAAATGTATTAAAATATTTTATTAGCAGTAACACATAAGAAATTGCAAAAGGCATTTAATATTTCACTAATATCTCAAAAACTATAAGCGATATCCAAAATCGAAAAAAAAGATTCTTAAAAAGGAGGAAATTTCCAATAAAAAAAGTCTTATCCCCCGGGACTCTATCTCTATTATTTATAGTGCTGAATTATTGTAAAAAATAGGGTTCCGCGCGGCCGTTACAGTCCGAGCGCAGAGCCCTGTTGAGAAAGTACAACACATAAAATAGTTCTTTTATAGTATTAAATAACAATTTTCAAATTTGAATATTATATGGTGTCATCTTATTTTGTTTATTATACATTTTTAAAGTTAACAAAAAATGATTTCATTTTTTGTTAACCTAACAAATTTTATAATAAACAAAATAAATAACTTTTAAATATTTATATGACGTAATTTTGTTAAGTATATTTAGATGTGAAGAGAGCTCCATAAAGCAAAAAAATGTTTTTGTTGTTTTCAATGGAAATGGCTTTTCAAAATTTAATCATTTCCGTAAAATTACGGCATTTGAGAAAAGTCGACAAATTTTAAACGCTGCTGAAAAGTCAGAGCCGGACTCACATCCGAATTTTTGTGTTACTGTTATAAAAAATTCAGTTCGTACACGAGTCTAATCTCTAGTTATATATAGGTATAATATAATTTAACCGGAGATTAGAAGTCCAAGAGAATTTCAACCCCAACTGACCGGATCTAAGCAACGCATGTATAGAGCGCGAGTTGTTATAAATAATTCAAGTGATAGAAATGAATATTATGAATAATAATGCAACACATAGGATGCGGCGAGGAGCGGTAAGGGAACAACCGCTTGTCCTGTTGGATTGTATCATATAATGCGGGATAGAGGTCCTGTTGGACTGTGTTTCGTGTTACAGGAAACGGTCGGCCAGTTTAATGCGGCAGAGATAAAGAAGACAGGGGAGAAATGCAATCGGGAGAGAGTTTCGAAATTTATTGTCACCCATTATCGAACATATCCACCTATAGGAGCAATACATACTAATGACGTAACGAATTTTTGCATTCGCGAATTTTTTGACATCCACGTTTCAAGCGAATATTAATATTAGAAAAAAAAATATTTTTTTTTAAGGAGGTTGATCCGTTACAGTCCCAATCAAAAGTAATTCGAATTCTAAATGGGAACTTTTCCATAATAAATTTTTATAAAAGGTTATAAGTCGATGATACCAATAAATTATTGTCATAAAGGTATAAATAAACATTTTTTTTAATATTAATTAATTATTTCAGTATTTTACTTACTTAATATTTTGAATTTTTTGTACAAAGTTTGGTTAGAAAAAATAAATTTATGTAAATATCTGTATTTTACATATTTTTTGCAGTAAATAATTAAAAAATAAATTAGAAGTAATAAAAAGTAAAATTAAATCATTAAAAAGTTGAATATTCAGTAAAAATTGTTAAAATTGTCAAGAATAAAAGTCCATAATCAAAAAGTGCTAAGGTTTAATAATTTTTTTTATTGATTAAAAGTATCCTAATTAAATTGGAAAAAATATTAAAATATGCGTAAGACATCGATGCTTTACATAGTTAGTTTTCGGAACTGCTGACATTATTTGGTTATTTGCAAAAAATTAAAATGTACCGTTTGCATGCTAGGTTGACATATTTTCCATAAGACTACATGTAAAAGTTTTTTTTAGTTTTTAATTTTATAAATCTCCTAATAATTTTGAATTTTTTACAGAAAATTTTGTCATAAAAAAATCTATTAAAAACACTTTATTTCAGATTTTTTTCATTACCTCCGTAAAACGGCTCAACCTCCTTAAATATGAAAATAATATTAAATACGACGAAAATTGTAATTTCTTAACATTTTTAAGAGAAAAGTTTTTTTCTTAGTCTTTTTTTAAAAACATAATTTAAGTTTTTTCGCTAAGGTAACCTTACAATTATATTTTTTATCAGCCTCTACTTTAACATTAGGTAGGTAATAAAGCTTTAGATTTAGTATTAATAATCAACCTAGTACCCAGAACCACTGCAAATGTGTGCGTGCGACTTGTGTCAAATTTTAACTTTGGATACAGACGCCACAGATTTGAAAACTGAACATTCGCATTCGCGAATATCTAAAAATTGGCATTCGTTACATCACTAATACACACACATGCAATATTATCGATAGGCGTTGTATCGCTTGGAAACTCGTTTCACGTAGGTACTACATATAACACATTTCTTTTCAAACTTTATATTTGTTTTTAAATGGCTCTCTCTCACTGATGACTGAATACGTTTTTTGAGGGATTTCCAGGTTTTTTTGACGTGATAACGTCTTATAAATAATTGATGAAACACCGGCTGCATATACGAAAAAGTGTCACGTTTCGCCTGACCCTGTGCGTGCAAGCGAGAGCGCAGTATAAGTGACAGAGAAGCACGATCGGCCCAAGTTTGACAGCTACAAAAATCTAATTATTAAAGATCACAAGACACAGCCTACTAATAGACTGCCACAGTTCGCTCGTATATATACTTACAGGGAGTGAAAAATCCACACCACCCGACCGTCCGTTTATTAAAACTGCGTGTATTTTGAAAACGGTTCATTATATTTAAAAACCGTTTCTACAGTTGGTTAGAACTCTAATTTTACTATTTAAATATGTAAAAATAAATGTTTGGAAACGTATACGTATAATGTGAAAAATAAAAAAAGTTATTTTTCAACACTTTACGAGTATGGTTCAATGTTTCTTTATGACGTTATCACGTAAAACTATCGTCCGTAAACCGACTTTACAGACAACCAATTTTTTTTTCTAATTTTGGATTCCCTCCACCCCCTTGGTGAGATTTGGTAAGATGTTGTGGGACCCCTCTCCGCCTCACGTAACATTTACCCTATAACTTTTAAATTTTTCTGTTGTAATAATGTATATTCTGTGAATTAAAAAGTTCACGTGAGATTTTTCATTATATTACACTTACTAGACGCGAGTAATCTTCGGACTATCGCTTATAGTTTTTCAGATACTAGCGAAAAACTAAGTGCATTTTTTCTTTCATCTCAATTTGTTTACTTTTGCAATTTCTTATGTGCTTATAAAATATTTCAATACATTTTTCTAAACGTCATTCCGAATCAAATGAGCCATCGGTCATTTTTTTACGAGCTATTTCAAGCAATCACGGAGCGGAGCGAATCGCTCTTTTTTTGTGAATGACACTCCGAGCGCCATTGTTCTATGCTGAGCTGTTTTGTTCTGTTGCATTCGCACATTTACAGAGCGCACACAGCACAGGCCACAGAGGCACTAGTGAATCTTGCACGTACGGAGTTATCTTTGCTGAGTCATTTAATGTTGAATGACACACTGTAAGTGTAATAGTACTAAGCTTAACAGTGACTTAAACCATTCACATTGACGTCGTTGACAAAGATATAATATTGTAACAATAAACATTATTATTGTTAAGCTTTTATTATACTTTATAGTTTATCCGAAATGCGAATAATATAAGATCAGTATTCATATTAAAATGAGCTCAGAGCTGAGCGTGTGTATTGTGCTGTGCAATGTTACGTGACTTCTGAGCATGCATGATGACAGTGCACACCTCTGCAGTCTGCACTCTTTTGTAGTGCATACTGTCTAGTGTCGCTCCTTTAAACGACTCGCTCTGAGAGACTCTTTTTAGTAAGCGGAGCGTACGGAGCCAGCTCCCAATAAAGAGTCATATGGGCACAGCACTACTGTCAACAGCCCACTTTCGCAGTTGCTGACGGGAACCGCGAGTTCATCGACAGCGGGCCGCGATCTGTACAGCCCTGTTGTATACATGCATAGGTGTTCAATGCACAAGGCAGAGCACTGCACAGTGCACATATAGGTGACGGTACACTTAATAGAATGATAAGGGAAGGTGGGGCTAACCGCCCGCCGGGAGATTCATTGCAGTCTGATAACGCGCGCTGCCGCCCCGCTTTACTCGCTGCGACCGGCCGCGACTAAATAATTAAACTTGCGGAAAGACAATGAATCTGGATTAGAATAGATAGTAGTATAGATTTTAACACCGCTTAAATAACTGCATTTATCTACCGATCAGTTTTTTTTACACAAAAGAACCAAATTAAAAGTAATGTTTCTTTTTTTATTTGAATTATTTTATTTTTAGGTCTGTTTCAATTGCTTAACTTTTTATAATTTCGCATAAAAGAATAGATTCTTCTTTAGATATTCGCTAATGTGCATTTAAGCTTTAATCTGTTCAAATTAATTGCCGGTTTTGTTTTTGTTCATTTTTATATGAATTCACACTTTTTGTTATTCAATAGCTATTTTACTAAAATCATTTTCTTCAATTTAACTAGTGAGCACAAAATCTATTGTAACATTTTTACTATTCCGTGAGGCCCGAGCCTAAGGCGCAATGATATTACGGGCGGCAAAATTTGAGGAACGCCATCATTATTGTCTATCAAGGCTCAATTAGTTCAAGAAACTGATTATGAAGATATAATCGACGTTTATCGCACGAACCAAAGCTATAGGACGAAGACATTTATGTCATAAATCACACTTAAAAAAAATTATTTCTTATTTATCTTTGAACAATTATATTTTAATTAATAAAATGCAATACATAATTATTTAAATATTTGAAAATTAGATGTATGATTTTGGTAATCACTTCTACATACAGCAAAAATGGTGCCAAAATGTTTATAATCCATAATATTTTTTTTTATTTACATTTTTTTATTGTTTTTTAAATCGTGCACTGTTTGTTTTTTTATTCAACTCATGCGCGTTATTCATGTTTTATCATGCCTAAAAACCGAACCCTAAATAGCCATTTACCGACTGGTGACAATTATTACTTGTCATAACTCAATGAAGATTCCTACTAGCTCGGCCATTGTGGAGTAATGAAAATAAACGTAACTATTTTCTGAGTCGTAACGAAATAGTAGGTAACAACAACTCCGTTGTTACCCATTGAGACTAAAATTGAGAGGCCGAATGTTTTCGACATGGAGTTTATTCATAACCGGCTAACCTCAAACCAAAACATTGAATCGTGCTGTTTGGTGCTGTTAGTATTGACAGTTTTTTTTATAAAGAAATAAATAGATATTTACAACATCTCATTATAATTAAAACATGAATAACGCGCAATTGTTGAATAAAATTATGGGCGCAACTTGTAGGCATGACCTGTCAGCGCGATGAATGACTTAGACTACTAGTTACGCCAATAACTATTTTATTTACATTTTTTGACTGTTTTTTAAATCGTGCACTGTTTTTTTTTTCGATTATTAAATGTCTGCAAGCTAAAAAAAGTTTCATAAAGTTTTCTCTTTAGCGCGGAATATGTATGTGTACAGAATTCGAGAATATAGTGAAAACGTATCCTGAATTCAAATATTTTCAGTCAACTGAACAGACGATCAGATAATTTTATGGCCATTCTCAATCGATTCACGTAAATCTCATCGAACTATTATCGAGCCAACTTAATATCGTTTTCCATTTGTCTTCAGACTATGCGCTGTCTATTGTACACAAATACATACAACAATAAAAAAAGTTTGTAATCGTATAACAAACAAAACAAAACGAAAACGAAACAAAACAACAACAAAAAAACAGAGAACGTTCTTTATAATGCAATAATCTGACTACTAAATACGTTTAGTTGTTGCCTTCTTTTTCACGGAATCTCGTTTATTTTGCGTTCCTCTTTATCAAACATATGTTGCTAAAGGTGCATTCACACAAAACCTGTCACAAATAACACCGCACCATCTAGTGGCATAATATTGAACCAAAGGTCCACATTGTGACATTACACTACGTAGTGCGTGCCGGGTGTTTGTGCGTTTACGATTTTGATATTGCGCGATTTATTCACAAAATCTACGCACGTATAAATATTATAATTAAAAATATATAATTAGGCACCTTTGATTTCACTCCTAAAATTAGAGCTATCGGAGTATGTAAAATACAATAGGCTATTACACCGTTTTTTGAAAAGCGTTTTAAATGAATATTAAAGTGATAAAGAATATTTTATAACCGAATAGTGCCATAAAAACAACTTTAAATTTTATGAATTTTCGCGCGAAAACAACTCATGACGTCACTATGATTGTAAATAATAACGACAGCACACAGTAACACTGTACAAAAATATCTAAGATTGCTGTCGTGCGCAATGGAGTTACGACTCGTGTGACTATTAAAACGTTACGCAAGCAGATATTCAATCTCCTATTGAATTTTTTGTACGTAATGTCAGTACGAGCAAACAGTGATAATGAAATTATTACAAGAGGCGCATGAATATTGAACAGTTTTAAAGTATGTGAAAGTGGTTATCTATCTCTCAAATATAATATTATCTCTCTATAGAGCTGCAGTAGAGTGTAGTGAAAGTTTTCCAGGGAATTTTATAGCTTTTGTTTGCTGTAGGTTTGCCATACTGATAAATGATAACTGTAATAGTTTCATGACAGTTATATGAGTTATGACATATTGCTCCCAGGTTATTATTACTCTATTAAAACTTAGGAATTTGAAAACTTTACCGCGAACTTTGTTTAGATCATATCGGATTATTTGTTTGTGAATTATTAACTGTTTAAAGCGCCACTTTTCGTATACTTAAAAAGGCACTAAATTATCGTCGCTAAAGGACCCCGCACAAACCTTATGGGATTTGATTCTCGGTTTAATTGATCGAAAATGGTTTTATTTTATAGTTTAAAGGTCACTAAGAATAAGTGTCCATGGGCGCATAGCCTAAAAACCAATAGATTTTTATCTACAGATATGTTTATGATAGAGGTTAAATCATTCCAAATCTATATCTATCTATACTAATATATAAAGCTGAAGAGTTTGTTTGTTTGTTTGTTTGTTTGTTTGAACGCGCTAATCTCAGAAACTACTGGTTAAAATTGAAAAATTTTTTTTTTTTGGATAGCCCATTTATCGAGGAAGGCTTTAGGCTATATAATATTAGGCTACGACCAATTGGAGCGGAACATAAATGACAAATGTTGCAAGATGTCTCAAAATTAGTCCGTCCGACAAATATTATCAGGTGAAATGCCTTAACTAAATATTGGAATATTAGCGCGCCTAGAGTACAAGCACGGATAACTTAATCGGTAGAGTGCAAGACTCTTAATGCCGGGGTCTAGGGTTCAAGCCCCACGTCGGCGAATATATTTTTTGTTTTTTTTTATTTACTACATAGCTTTCTTCTAAGACTTACATTTCAATTTTTTAAAATTTTATTACGACTAATTAAAATTAAATAAATCAAATTAATAGATCATTTGAAAACTATTACAACTAAAATAATTTTTCTACAGTGTTTTCAATTAAATATTTATTATATTAAAAGAATTTTATTACGTAAAAAAAGTATAAATACTGCTTTTTAACGACAAAAACTTTTGAACGGTAACGCCGATCATTATGAAGTTTGGACACAACATTCATCTCGGTAAACTAAGATGAATGTGCGTACTCATGTCCCTTCCTTCCCCATTCGTTCTTTTGCACCCGGGTGAAACCGGGTGGGACCGCTAGTTAGTCATAGTTTCTTCTCTCGAGAGGAATACGAGCAATTACAGGCAGGGACGGATCTAGGTTTTTCGAGGCCTTGGGCTTATTGAAATTCAATGGGCCCCATTTTTTTTTTTTTTTTTTTGTTAAATTAAGAATCTTTAAGTTGAGGTTCAAAATTTATTTTTAATAACATGGTGACTTGACCAACCAAATTATTCTATTTTACCCAAAAAATATTAAATTTCCACCAAAAATTAATCAAAATTCAACCAAAAAATTTTCAAAATTCACACAAAAAATTTTTATAAATCGCCCAAAAATTTGTCAAAATTCGCCCAAAAAATTATCAACATTCACCCAAACAATTGTCAAAATTCACCTAAAAATTAATCAAAAATCACCCAAAAATTACTCAAACTTCTCTCATGAAAATGTGAATCATTAACTACTTTGTACCATACGATAAGTGCTCATTTTTTGTGAGCCCTTGACACATGGGGCCCTAGAGCTAAAGCCCTATTAGTCCCTATATAGATCCGTCCCAGATTACAGGTCACCTGTATATCCGATCGTAAGCACTACAACTTCAAAACATTCATTATTCACTTTCAAGTATTTCGTGAACAGAAAAAAATGAAATTGATATTTTTTGATAGACATAAATCCTCCAAAGTCGAATAAAGCAATAAACTTTTAAACATTTGTTACCTCGCACAGAATAAAAGTCAGACAGCGTCTTAATAACTCCAAACCGAGTAGACTTTGATGCTATGAATGTAGATTCTCTTTGCCTGTGTAACAGATATCTGGCTAAAACTTTTATTGGCCATTTATTTTTACTGTCTTTCTTTCTTTTAATCTAACCGGAACTTTTTTACTCACACCCTCCATCCCACATTTGTAACACTGTACATATACGTAAGCGCGTGTATATCACTATATGAAAATTACTTAGACCTTGCAGACACGTACTCCCACCACATTCGTACCGTCACTTCCACCAATTAAAAGATTCCGCACAAACCTTATGGGATTTGGTTTTCCGTTAAATTGATCGAAAATAGTTATGTAACGCAGTGGAATTTTTTTTGACGTGATAACGTCTTATAAATTGATGAATCACCAATCTTATAAATTGATAAAACACCGGCTGCATGCACGAAAAAGTGTAACGTTCCTAACGTAACGTTCGTAACGTTCCGCCTGACCCCGTGCGTGCTTTTCTCGAAAACGGCCCTAACGATTTGGATGAAATTTACTGAAAAGGGATTTTGCGGGGCAAAAAATCGTTTTAGCTAGGTCTCATCTCTCGAAAAAATCGTTTTCTTACAAATTTTATCATTATAAAAATCAATTTTTTGACGTATGAAAATACTTAAATATTGTAAGTAGGTTTTGGAATTTTATACACTTAAACAATAAAACAATTGTTTTCTAAATATTATGACAGTTAATCTTTGAGACTTAAATAAATACGGAAGAAAGAAAGTTAATAAAAAAAATTATTTTTATAGGTGGTGAGTAATTTAATAAATAAAATTAACCTAAATTTGAAGCGAAAGATGCAATATCATAGATTCGAATTATTATAATTATTATATGTAGAATTTAGGTTATGTATTACGGAATACGTTATCACGTAAAACTATCGTCCGTAAACCGACTTTACAGACAACCAATTTTTTACCTCGAGTATTATGACCATTCCCATCCTCCACTAAGGCATATCTTGCCATATTAGTTACCATAGAGATAAAGAACTGTTCTTTCTCTTAATTGCTCTCTCGCGTAATCTATCGTAATATCTTTATTGTATTTAGACAACGACGAACATTTTTCTCTTGTATTGGATGTTGTCATCACTACATTGTATTAACTAATAATAATGCTAGGCCCATAAATAAATCATTAATTAATGTAGGCATGTTTTATTGTGATCTCATTTTGCAAAAAATATCCAATGAACAAGAGAGAAATGTCTAGCAAAACTCCATGCTATTAAAAATGACGTTAGCAACCCTAAATAAATCAATACTTATATACCTAGTCAAAGTCATGGCTCATTCTGATCCATTCATTTTGGTCCCACCGTTAAATTCCCTACGTATACCTTTTCAGGTTTACATTCCATTTATATATAACGCCATCTAAAGCGCTCATTATTTCTGGTTGAAAAATGCAAGCATCAAATATCAGTACATTTATATATCTACACAGTCTTTTATTCGATTCCCCGGCTTCACTTTTGTGTGCTTAATTATGTTTTCCCTTCTGTCGGTGGGCCGCTCGTTCGTATCCAGCTCATAGAGCGGTACATCTGTTCTTTGCTCTCTTTCTATTTTTCTGATTCTCATTCTACTGCCATTGTTAGCAATGTTAAGTTTTTATTATTATGCACGGCAGTCGCGTAAAACAGATAAATGTATGCAGAACTGCCTTTACTATTTATGAGGAAGTTAGTCCGTAACTATATTAAACTCTGAACACGCCGATTTCTTTAATAAGTTCGAAGATAGTGTAATTTTAAAACGTTTTATTTAAAGCATTGCTGAAAAGAAACGTTAAAAGTTTGTTAGAAAGAATTGTCTAAGACTAATTAAAAAGAACATAAAGTTCTTGATTTAATTTTGCGACGATAATCGAACAAATAGATAGTTTATAATTATTTAAAATGATGTTTTTTTTCTTAATGTAGCTACTAAATCCTCAATTAACTCAATCGAGAAAACTAGCTAGATGTAGAAAAAAATTTAGGCAAGTTTCGCGTGTTTTTATATATACCTATTATATAGATATCACGCCTGTGATAAATGAAAACGTGCTTTTCTTGAAAAACAGCGCCATCTATTGGACGTTAAAGCAACACTCGTTATACTAAATATTTTACCGCAACGGGAGCGCCATCTTTTGAATACAATACCGTCTGTTGAACGTAACAGCAGCATACGTCAACCACTGCAACGCGTCGCCGGGTACAGCTAGTATAGTTGATAGAAAACGTTAAAAATGTTGTTCCGAAGATTAAACAATTCGCTCAAACATTTTTATTTCTTAAAATTGAATTATGCTTATTAATATGAAGAACAACATTCAAAAGCAAACGTTAAAATTATAGTTCAGGAGGTTTTAAAGGAAACATATCGTTTAAACTTTATTTTGTTTCTTTTTAAATTTATTCGTTTAAATTGAACGCAATTTTGTATATTTATTATTACGAGAAACAACATAAAAAATGCAAATGATTTTTGTTACCTATCATTACTTTTTATTAGTGAACTAAAGAACACAACTGGGGAACTCCCTCTCCCTCTTCAAGTCGTCAATTCAGTGGCGTACCTACAAATTTGGAGCCCCTGGCACATTTTCTAACATATTGAAATTAAGTGCGACGATAAAAAAGAACTTTGATCCCTTCAAACTTCACCTGCGTAATTAATTGCAAGAAAATTTTGTCAAATTTTGAAGATACAGTGTAAACTCTATATAGCGACACTCAATGGACTGTGCACTATTGAGAGTGGCATTATTGAGAGTTGTCGTTAAATGGAGAGAAGAAATAATCCATTAATATTTTTTTACTATACCTAATATGTATTTACTCATAATATATAAAATTTTCAGCTGACATTCATACAAAAAATTACAGCGCCTTTCTCCCGCCTCTATTGCGCGTATTAATAAAACATTTTCGACAATACACAAAGTTTTTCTTTTACTCGCCATGTTCGCACTTTACAAGTTTTTGGGCAACTAAGAATATGATAACTTATCGATAAGCAGCTGAGCTAAACATACGAAAGATAATCCCAACAAACAAAAGCACGAATTTCTTAGAATCTTCGGTACGCATGATGCCGACAACAAAGCAACAAAATAACAAACAAGTACTGTTTATTGCTTAATGATGACGTATTGTTGTTATTTAGAATGGATGTGTCGTTATTTAGAGTGTATCAATGTATGAGCAACAAGGTAAACCAACTAGAGTTAAGTAATTGCGACGTTTTAAGAAGTTTGTCGTTATATAGAGTGACGTTAAATAGAGTTTACACTGTATCTCCAACGAAACGCTTTACAAAATTTTTTATTATTAATAGTAAACTATAAATTTTCACAGTTACTTATGAGCTGCCGCGGCACCCCTGGCTTTTTGCAAGTACTGCCACCCTATAGTTACGCCACTGCCTCCATTATTCTCATTACAGGTACAATACAGACAAGCACAGTTTATTTAAATTCGATATCCTGCCTCGTTCCCCCAACTCGAATTTCGCTCTCAGCCGGAAGCATAGTGAAAAATGCCTAAATAGCCAGGATTACTTTTACAGCGGTTACAAAGCAAACGGAATGCCAATTTGAATTTTTATGCTATTTCATTGTTTGTACTAAAATTCAATTATTAAATGAACTTAAAAGATCACCCGAAGGTATTATTTTCGTTATTTCTTTCCGTGTGATGTTACAAAAACAATTTGGGCTTTAGGGGAGAGTTGGGTAATAGCGCTCACTGGGTAATGGCGCTCAGCCGTATTTTGAAAAAACCGCCGACTGTATTCTCAATAGTGCATGTCTGACATCTAGTTGGAAGTAAGAGAAGCTACGCTATTAATGTTAAGACTGCGTTCAGACAGGTGTTGTGTACTGAGCCGGGAATTTGTGATTTGTTATTATTTACAAGTAAGTTTTTTCATTTTTATTACGTAATATCAAGATATAAACAAACTTAGATAATATCACGTTTACTTGTGCTAAGACAGCGTTTTCTTGCGGTCATTTTGATATGTAAAAATCCTAACCTCTCTGCTGAATCTGCTGTTGACAGTTAAGAAAGTGTGTGCTATGCGCGTAGGGTATTTCCGCTCACTGTGAGCGCGATTCCCCCACAATGATTGGAATTACCCCAAAACCTATTAAATACTAAATTACACTGTTTTCAGAATGCCTTGAGTTAAAATTCGTACATCACAAAAAGCATCTTGGACTATTCAGTCTATGGAAAAAGCAATGGCAGCTGTTGGTAAAAAGAAATTGGGTATTAGAGAAGCTTGTCGTTATTACAATGTTCCATATAGCTCACTGCGCGACAGATTACGAATAGGAGTTTGCAAGGTTCCGCGACTGGGCCGAAAGACTACAATTTCAGCAGAAAATGAAAAGGAGTTAGCTGCTCACGTTCTTAAACTATCCAAATTGTTCTTTGGAATAACAACACTTAGCCTTCGGCGAGCTGCTTTTGAGTTTGTCACTAAAAATATCATTCAGAATAATTTCAATAAAAACGATAAAAGACAGTCTTAGAACAAATTGAAAAAAAACGTCAAGACAGAAAGACCACAAACGACTTGAAATTGTATGAAAGAAAAAATAAGGTGAAAAGAAATTTAGTTCCAACGATAGTGGGTGATATAGATAAGGATATTTGTTTGGTATGTGGAGAGTTTGGAAAGGACCAAGAACTGTGGTTTCAGTGCTCTGTTTGTCAATTATGGGCGCATTCCGAGTCCACCGACGGGCAAAGTGGGTCTGCAGGTTATAAATGTGAAAATTGCCGAATGAAATAGCCGTATATTTGTCATTTAATTTTGTTAAGAGAAAATTTTATTTTTGAGCGCCATTGCCCATTATGTGTCGTACAATGCCGCTCAGCAAACTTTTTGTTTCAACAAAAATAATCATATTTTTTCATAATTTTTTTGCACAATTATATTTTTTTATGTTAAATAAATCAATAAAGTTTTTTTTTAATTGTTCACATTTTTTGTTATGCGACTTTTAATGACCGAAACCTCGGAATTTCCTTAAGTGAGCGTCATTACCCAACTCTCCCCTAAATGTTTGATGGGTATTTCTTTAAAAACAATTTCAACTCTTTTGTAAGTTAAAAATAACATTTTTAAGTTTTTACTAAAAAGAAAAGGCTTTTTAAATGTTTCATCACAATTTATATTTCACTCGAATATTTTATGAGAATGATGGCAAACGTCTGTAAAATCAATATTTCGAGTAATATACAGGGTGTCCCATTAAGAATGGGACATAGAACAACCGCAGATTCTCCAATTCAAAATAAAACGATAAAGCGAAATATGTTTCGATAAAATGTTACTCGTTTCCGAAATACGGGGTGTTGAAGTTGAAAACTAAAAAATTATTAATGTCCATAATTTTTTTAATACACCGTATAATTTTACTCAAATCGGCACACTTGTTAAATATCATAAAATGCACCTAACAATAAAAAAAATAGTTCAGTACGCTCTACCAGTGGCGTACGGCAGGAGTAAGTAATGCTTGTACCCCTTCTAAATGTTACGCCGCTGTCTAAATTTTAATTTTGACTATAATTTTAATTTTTTTGATATTTTCTAAGTCAATAATGTACACTTGTTAGTTTGTTGTAAAGTCATTGGTTTTCGAGATATTCGCTTTTTTTAAGACAAAATTGTAAAAATGAATATTATTAATAATAATACAAATAAAAAGTACATGTCTATCTATCTTTAACTGCGAATATCTCAAAAACCAATGACTTTACAACAAACTAACAAGTGTACATTATTGACTTAGAAAATATCAAAAAAATTAAAATTATAGTCAAAATTAAAATTTAGACAGCGGCGTAACATTTAGAAGTGGTAAAAGCATTACTTACTCCTGCCGTACGCCACTGGTAGAGCGAGTAACATTTTATCTAAGCATATTTCGCTTAATCGTTTTATTTTGAATTGGAGAATCTGCGGTTGTTCTATGTCCCATTCTTAATGGGACACCCTGTATAGTTCGTTCAAATTTCAAAATTACACAATAGAGTCATAAAAAATAGTTCTATTCTACTATTATATTAAGTAAATTATATCTTGAAAAGCAATTTCAAAGTATCAAAATTTGGTAACATAATTTTAGATATTATAGACGCACAACAACCAAAATCATAATATTGATTTGTAATAAAAAGAGAACACCGCGAAATGCTTGCCACGAGGGAAGTATTGTTATATAGTTCTGTCTGCACATGCGTTATTTTAATTTTATCTGTACGGTGTGTTATTTCTTTTTATTCTGACGGAGTAGAATTATTTTTAGGGGAGACCGGGGCAAAATATCACACCAATAAATGAACACATACTCTAACTCATATTTTCTAGTGAAGAAGATATGAACTTTATGACTACCAGGACATGTGACAACCGGCCCCGGTGTCCCCTATATTTTAAGTGAATATCTGGCTTCGCAAGAGACAGCATAGCACAACTCATTGAGCACGACAGTCTTTAAAATTTTAAATCGCAGTTTTAAAGAGTAAAATGTGAATATATATCTAACAGTAACCATAAAATGCATCTCTGGTTTATTAGCGCTGACAACTTTGAAAATCTTTGGGATGCTTTGTCCCAGAGGAAATGTCAAAGCTTATAAAGCTCCATTCAGGTGACGATTAAAACCTGACGCATTGTTTTAAGCATCACTTAGAATTGTCAAGCTGCATCAGACAATGAAACGTCACGCAGGAAATATTTCAAAACAATAATATTACATCAACACTAATAATGGAACGTCAAAAGTTGATACAGACTGTCGTGTAAAATTTTATATTTAGGAAGAAATTAGTCATTTTTGGTAGTATTTTCGGTATCTTCAGATTTATATTAATGATAAAATTACACGGGATACAAGGCAATATAAAAACAATTTTTATTCACTAGAACATCATTTAATCGTCAACGTTTCGGCAGAAATTCATGACTTCTTCAGGACCTTAAAAATGTCTAGTAAAAAGTCATAAAATTAAAAACTTAAAATAATTAGACATTTTAAAGTCCTGAAGAATGATTAAATGATTTTCTAGTGAATGAAAATTGTTTTTATATTGCCTTGTATCCCGTATAATTTTATCATGCCATAATATCAAGGTGTCTTATTTTATTTTGTTAATTTATATTAATGGCAGACAAAATATACGAAATCGGATAAGTAAATAAGAGAAACAAGATATTATTTCCTTTATATATCGCTCATTAAATATAACAACGCCAAAAAAAAACATCATACGGTTATGACGGTCTTACAGTTAAAAGCTCATTCGAAGTGTATTTCATCTGTATAAGGTTTTTTTAGTTTCAGTTTAAGGAGGTTGATCAAAAATAAGTCGAATTCTAAATGGGAACTTTTTCATAATAAATTTTTACAGAAGGTTATAAGTCGATGATACCAATAAATTATTGTCATAAAGGCATAAATAAATTTTTTTTTAATTATAATTAATTATTTCAGTATTTTACTTAATGGACTAGCTTTTGAATGGTATGTACAAAGTTAGGTTAAAAAAAAAAATTTATGTAAATATCTGTATTTTACATATTTTTTGCAGTAAATAATTAAAAAAATAAATTAGAAGTAATAAAAATTAAAATTAAGTGACTAAAAAGTTGAAAATTCAGTTAAAATTGTTAAAACTGTCAAGAATAAAAGTCCATAATCGAAAAGTGCTAAAGTTTATAATTTTTTTTATTGATTAAAAGTCTCCTAATTAAATTGGAAAAAATATTAAAATATGCGTAAGACATCGATGCTTTATATACCTAGTTAGTTTTCGAAACTGCTGACATTATTTGGTTATTTGCAAAAAAATAAAATGAACAGTTTGCATGCTAGGTTGACATATTTTCCATAAGTTTTTTTAAATTTTTAACTTTATAAATCTTCTAATGATTTAGAATTTTTTACAGAAAATTTTGTCATAAAAAAATCTATTAAAAAAACTTTATTTCAGATTTTTTTCATTATCTTCGTAAAACGGCTTAACCTATATATACTTAACTTCGTCAGCGTGAAATCAATGTGTACCATTGATATCATTGATTAAAAAAATCATAAATTCAAGCAAGACTTTAATCTACTAATTTTTGCAAAAACATAAAACATAATAATAGGATTATACAGTAGCCTATGTGCTTCCTCAGGGTGCAGTCTATCTCCTTGCCAAATTTTATCGAAATCTGTTCAGCGGTTTACGCGTGAAAGCATAACAAACAAACTCACATTCGCATTTATTCCACTTAGGATTATGGATTAGCGTCAATGTCACTTGGAGTTTTGAGAGTATTTTTTATATCAATGTCCATCAATTTTTGGATAGCGTGTAACGAAACGCAGTACGCAGGCAGTGTAGGTATTTGTATCATCTTACTAACCAGTCTTGACACATCAACGCATCTGAGTCCTTCCTCCAACCGTACACAAGCATATCACGATGATGGAAAACGGGGGAACCACCGACCACCTGACTAAATGACTGACTGACTGAGAGGCAGCCAAGCTGTCGGACTATCCCTGCGTTATATCCCTCAGGTCATATCAAAATTCCAAATACCTTTCACTACGTAACTATATTTCCTATTTGGAGAATATTATTCTTAAGTGTTTGATGAATAGAAGGATACAATTACAACACATAGACTGATTTATATATCTTTTTTGAATTATAGACGCTCAACAGGGCGTATTTTTGATTAGTAAATGCCGTAAGTTATTATTTTACTTTATAGACGGAGAGCTGGCTACGGAGAAAATGGGTGACTCGATGCAGAGCAGAAAATTTGCAGAATAATAGGAGATAGTACAAGTAAGTAGGGGAAAAATTGCCAGAAGGCTAGGCGGAAGATAAAGAGCCGCCAGAAGGCGCTAATGTTGCGAAAAATCAGTGCACTTCTGGCAATTTCTATACTTATGCTGTAATTCAAAACTAGATTATATATTATATATATTATACATTATATAGTTATAAGGGCATGCTGAAAATTCAAACATGATACAATAATTACATTCGACAAATATTCAAGATTATTAATGACATTTTGATAGAAATAAAATTAATCGTCATTTTATATTTTCATTAATAAAATTACGTTGTTATAACAACGTAATTTTATTAATTAATTTAATTTTATTTCTATCAAATTACATTAATAATTTTGAATATTTGTCGAATGTAGGTAATTATTATATCATGCGTTTGAATTTTGAGTATGCCCTTATAACTATATAATGTATAATATATATAATATATAATCTAGTTTTGAATTACAGAATAAGTATAGAAATTGCCAGAAGTGCACTGATTTTTCGCAACATTAGCGCCTTCTGGCAGCTCTTTATCTTCCGCCTAGCCTTCTGACAATTTTTTCTCTACTTACTTATACTATCTCCTATTATTCTGCATATTTTCAGCTTTGCACCGAGTCACCCATTTTCTCCGTAGCCAGCTCTTAGTCCATTAAGGGTTGTGTTAACGGATAATGTTTTTTTTTGTATTTTGCTCAAAAATAAATTAACTGCGATTATTAATAATTATTAATTAATAATTTCTCGGTACTGGATCTCCTCCAGTACCGGGAAATACAGATTCTATTTCAGTACTGGTACTGAAAACCCTAGTTGTCACGACCCACAGTTCGTGAAACTCTGAGTCCTAGACAATCAAAGGTCTTAACAAAGAAAGCAACACCTGAATTATACGTTGCGAAAGCATCTTTCTCTCTCCTTCAATCCCACATGCCAGTTAATATCTGTAAAGAAAGTAGCATGACGTAGATAAAGACATTTTAGGCGGTTCGGTCGAATGCGGGGCCGGGGGGGGGGGTGGCGGGGGCGGTTGAGTGAGTGACACAAAATCCGCTTGACAGGTGAAAAGCTGCGTCAGGGACACAAAGTTCACACATATAGCATTCCTCGTCTTATTTATGACTGCCTCACCTTATATCCATATGTAGTGAGTCTATATATCTATGCAGAGTGAATAATGCCCTTCCCGACACAACGAGGGTTAAATTTACCGTCTTAATATTACAATCTCAAAGTTTATCAGTGGCTCAGTTACTCACTATCTATGTGTTATAACTCGAGTATCACTGAAAAAAAATTCCAGCCAATTGGGCGACGGGACCATTCCAACTTCAAAAATGTTGACATTTGATTATAATAAAGAAAATACAATTTCTGATATCGCGTGAGGTGACGCGGGTAATGGCTAGTATTCAATATAATATTTGTTATTCGTTGCCATGGCTACATACATAATATGTTCACGTCATATAAAAATTAATCAAAGCATGCCGAACTAGTTTATTTCTGACAGATCCATAAAACAAAAGAGCGGCTGATTTTTTTTTATTTTCAAAATATTTCCGAAACTATAAAGTTAAGAAAAAAAGTGTTTTAAAGAAACTTTCTTGAAAAATAAATAGAATAATAAGCCGTCATGAAAAGTATACAATTATTATATAAAAAAACACCGCTTTAGCATATATCTCTTCTGCGCATGCGCCGATTTTCCCAAAAAAACAATAGGGCTCTTCATATTTGCATACCAAACAAAATTTGGTTGCAATCCGCTCATCCGTTTGACCTGTATCGTAATCACAGACTAACAGACGCACAGAGTTTTTTCAAAAATATGTTTTTTGGATTCGGGGGACCTCAAAACGGAAAGATATTGTAAAATTTTTGAAAAGTGATTTTTGACCTAAACTAGTACTATTCCCCACTTGTGGATTGGAATGGTAAAAATGTCGATAGTCACGGCCGTATAGAATTGGTTGTAAAGTTACATAAGAAAATATTCAAGAAAAACGTTATCGATTTAATTCAACAACTTGTACCTAATAATATTATTATAATTAATATTTGCACATGTGTGGAGTGCTATGAAAAATAATTATTACTGTTTGTTTGCTAAATAAATAGATAACGTTTTTATCCAATATTTTCTTATGTAACTATATTTCTTTACAACCGATTCTATACGAGCGTGACTATCGACAATTTTTTTTTGGCCGCGAAACATTAATTTTTGTGGACGCAACCGGCTTCACGCGGTTATTTCGTGCGAGTAATTTTCACACTAAAGCACGGGTACACAATTTTTTTATTAATTTTTCTAGGTTCTTTGGTTCTTAAAAAATCAAACACAAAAATAGTTCGCCGGTTGTAAAGAGGTATGACAATTTTATTTATATGAATTTAGAATAGAATAGACATAGAATAGAAAAATTCTTTATTTTGGCGAAGTCCAGCCAATGGCTGTTCTACAGAAAAAAATGGAGATTTCGGAAATGTAAAAAGATAAGTTCTCATTTGACAAAAAAAAGGAAAGGTTGAGTTTGAAGTACAAAAAAAAGACGGGTTACACTCCGGGAGTGCCGGCAGAAGTGAAAACTTGAATATTAACGTCTTACGAATTTTCGACAAAATGGTTTGTATCATAGATTGCATTTTAATGTACGATATTTCAACGCTAGATATCTAACGTTGTATAAACAATTACAATCACTTAGAGAGTTTTCTCGCTCACCCAGTTCTTACTTTTCCTGACGCGAGTTTTTTTTTTACCCATTACAAAAAAAGTGTACAACGCCGCTAAAGAAGTTTTCACTTCAAAAAAATCTCAGCAGTTTTCGAGTTGAATAAAGTACTATTTGTTTTTGTGTCTATAGTAGTCTACAAGGATTATTCACTGTTCCCAGTATCGGCGAACACCTTGTATACGAAGTTCTTGATTTGTAGGCCAGCCCACTTGAAGTAAGCCTATCTTTCTAATAAAATGATTCATTTTCGTGTAGAAATTCTCGCAACATTAAATAATATACGTTGCAACAAATCAAGCCACACACACGCTCTGTATAGGGGAACATATGTTTCATATCTGCGTTAAAAGAAAAATGAACGACGCTGCGTCGCGACGGCGTTGGAAGACGAAAGATCGCGCTCATATCGCGTCGTGTACCATTCAGCCGTAACTCGCTTTACTTGGTCGGTACACGTGTCACTTGCAACAGTTGCACTCTACGATAGATAACTCTAATGTTCGAAAGGAAAATTGTGTTGAAGGGGAGACGGGGGGAGCAAAGGCGCGTACACATATCGCACGCATTGGAGGCGAGTTTCACGCGAGGGGGTTTCGATGCCACTCGTTCCACACACGGGAAATTGTTTATTGGATATAGGAAGGAAGTTGCAAAGGAAGCTGTAAGAAATCTTGAGCGCGCGACAAACTTATCCAATAACAGGTTTATACACCGCTATGTTTGATTCAGGGATGACCCAACTTGATACCGACAGAGACGTACCGACAATGGGGCAAGCGGGGCGGTGTCCCGGGGTTCCAAGGTTTTTTACTTTTTGGAACCCTTCCACAAATTACCTCTAGAATTGTATGTAAAAAAAACCCATTGAAAAAAAAAATTGGTTGTCTGTAAAGTCGGTTTACGGATGATAGTTTTACGTGATAATGTATTCCGCTCGAATATCATATTTAATAATCACGCACAGGGTCAGGCAGAACGTTAGGAACGTTACACTTTTTCGTGCATGCAGCCGGTGTTTCATCTTTTTATATTGACGTGATTCATCAATTTATAAGACGTTATCACGTCAAAAATTGGTTGTCTGTAAAGTCGGTTTACGGACGATAGTTTTACGTGATAACGTATTCCGCTCGAATATCATATTTAATAATCACGCACAGGGTCAGGCAGAACGTTAGGAACGTTACACTTTTTCGTGCATGCAGCCGGTGTTTCATCTTTTTATATTGACGTGATTCATCAATTTATAAGACGTTATCACGTCAAAATTGTATTTTACGAAAGCAATGTAAAGGCCGCTGCTAGATTTGCCTACTAGTTTTCTAGCGCTGGTTTTCTTGATTGCTGTAAAGTGCTCGCTTCACACGAGACTATTTTTCAAGCTTATTTTATGGATAGATCTGGTGCGCGCGCAGTGACAGTTCTAATATAAACACAGAGCAAAACGTGTCTGTTTTCTGATTTTTAACAGAAGGATTTTTTTTCAGATTTTTTTAATAACATTTGACGTAAATATGATCTGACAAAAAGTGTTTCAAAATCGGTGCAGCCGTTCTTTTTTTAACCAAGTAAATTCTAAAAACGTAGTTTTTACACAATATCTTGCGAATAGAAAACTTCGATTGGTTTACCAGAGCGAATATGGTGCCAATCGAAACTTATTAACGTCAAAATTATTCAAAATAAATTTCATCAAAATCGCTCCAGCCGTTTTTTATTTGAACAAAATGACTGCGAAAAATATTATTTTACGACTTTTTTAAAAATGTTTCTCTGATCTAATATACTAAATACCTACATACTTAATATTCAATACTGATCATACTGGGCTGCAAGGGCTAGGTATTTTTTTCTGAAAGGGTAAAGCAAGAAAAAATCAATATTTTTTAAGTTTTATTAGTAATATCACACAAGAATACTCACGGAGGAAGGTGTCAAGCAAAATATTAATTCCCAAGCTAATTTTACATATTCCTTTTCGAAAAGTATTTCTAAATTTTTTTTGGCCATGGTATTCGTATTATTTTCAGTTAAATGCTTTTATTATTATGATCCTGGGAGAGTAATTACCCCCTTTACCCTCTTTTCTATAAATTTACGCACTCTATAGCTCAGTGGCGGATCCACGGGGGGGGGTTCGGGTCCAACCCCCCCCCCCCTTCCAGAGAATCAAAAATCAAAAATTAAAATCTTACTGCGCGATAAAAAAAGCTTTTCATGTTTTTCATCAATTTTCCGCAAAAGGAGTAAAAATTTTTCAAGACCCCCCCCTTGCCGTAATCCTGGATCCGCCACTGCTATATATATAGCTTATATATTAAAAAATAGATTGGAAAAATGCATGATAGATTTAAGCAAATGGTTTGCAAATAACAGCCTTAAAGTAAACGACACTAAAACAGAAATAATTAAGCTTGGAAATTACTTTAACATCCCACAATTACTAAACTTAGACATATTCTCATATATTAAAGATTCAGTTAAATTTCTCGGTCTATACATAGACAATAATCTCGACTGGAAACAACATATTGACTACATTTTGCCTAAGTTAACTAAAGCTAAATTCGTTCTTACTTATTTAAAAAAATATACTAGTACCGACATTCTGCTTAATGTCTATCATGCATATTTCCAATCTATTATCCAGTATGGAATAATCTTTTGGGGCAATTCGGTATGGGCAGAAAAAGTTTTTTTAATCCAAAAAAAGTGTATTCGTATCATAGCGGGTGTGGCACCTAGAGAACATTGTAAAAATTTATTTATTCAGTATAACATACTAACACTAGTAGATCTTTATATTCTAAATTGTGCTAATTTTGTACAAAACTATCCATCTTTGTTTAATGAAAATCATAATAAACATGAATATACCACAAGAAATAAGAATAATTTAAAAACTACTAATTGTACATTAGCAGTGGCTCATAAAGGTGTCCGCAACGCTATGATACGAATACACAATAAGATACCTACTGAAATAACTCTAACAAATTCTAAACAAAAGTTTAGGAAGAATTTAAAAAAATATTTATTAAGTAAGGCTCACTACAAATTGAACGAGTTTTTATAATTATTTGTTTTTGTGTTGACGCTATTTATGTACATTAATTGTACCAACAAAATAAAGATCTCTATCTATCTATCTATCTATCTATCTATAATTTTAGTCATCCCTGGAACATACAATATCGGGGACACATCTACAGCAAGCTTATATATGTTTGTACAATATAGAGACGTTAGAGAGTTTGAAGTGGGTGTTATAGATTTGGAGGGCGGCAACTTCCCCGCGCACCGTTTTCTAGGCAGGTGTTAGCTCGATAACCGTTGTAACGAACCGTTACAGATAGCTACGTGCGTTTGAAATACGACGTTGCTGCGGTAGGTCAGAAAGATTCTTACCGGAGACAAAAAGACTTCGACAGAAATGAAAAATTGACAGGCAATAAAGTGAGCGTATAAAAACAGAAAGAGACATCTACTTTACCAGTCGATCAATGATCTTACTGTTTACAAGTTTCGTAAAAGATTTCATATACCGCACTTAAATACTTTTGACTACAGTATTTTATTTGATACTTGAAATATTTTTCAATTAAAGTAATTGTTATTTGTACTCAAATACCTACAATTTTTTATAAATATTATCACATTTCTATACTAATATATAAAGCAGAAGAGTTTGTTTGTTTGTTTGTTTGTTTGAACGCGCTAATCTCAGGAACTACCGGTTCGAATTGAAAAACATTTTTTTTTGTTGGATAGCCCATTTATCGAGGAAGGCTATAGGCTATATAATAATATCACGTTACGACTAATAGGAGCGGAAAATCAATGAAAAATGTTGCAGAATGTCAGTCAACATTTTTCACCATATACTTATATTCAGGTGAAATGCCGTAACAGAATATCCCAATATTAGCAATGTATCTACTGAATCTCGGTTAGCTAAGTCGGTAGCGCGCTCGACTCTTAAATTTCAGAGTCGTAGGTTCGAGCTCCACCTTGGACGAATATGTTTTTAATGTTTTTTTTTTATTTTCTACATTGCTTTTTTCTAAGGCTATCATTTAAATTTATTTTAGTTTTATTACGACTAATTAAAATTAAATAAATCTAAATAATAGCTCATTTGAAAACTATTACAGTAGGTACCTATATATAAAAATAATTTTCCTACAGTGTTTTCAATTAAATATTTATTATATTTTATTAATTATACAGTAATTATTATTGATTTAAAAGAAATAATTATTACTTAAAAAAAAATATTTTCATCAAAAATGGAGGTTTGAGTTTAAAATAAGTAATAAAGCAGGGAACTGCCGAAAACTGCAAAACATTTGGACCCAACATTCATCTCGGTAAACTAAGATGAATGTGCGTAATCATGTCCCTTCCTTCCCCATTCGTTCTTTTGCACCCGGGTGAAACCGGACGGGATCGCTAGTCGAAATATAAGTAATTTTGAGTCATGGCTTTTTATTACAATTCCCCTATTCTCAGGCTGTAATCCAAAAACTAGTGAAATGATCCAAACAGTTTTGGATGTTGGTATCTTTAAAAATAGATGTCAAAAAGTGTGTCGCGGTACACACGGCTAAAGTGAAACTTCTTATGAATGAATAATAAGTATAAACCAAATTTGGGGCTTACTTAATTTTATTTTTATTAAAGTGAAACTTTTATTCTATCGCCCCGAATTTTTCTGGCCGTCTGTTCCATGTCGCATTACAGGCGGCCGCGGAGTAGGTGTAAAGTGCAAGGCGTCGGAGTAGGCGCTCGGTAGAGCAGCCAAGGCCAATATGGCGGCGCCCATGGTTAGCATCAGCTGACCGTGTAGTATGTATAACACATAGTCAGTCTGTCATGCGGGCAAGTGCTGTACAGTGTTTACATGTTTTTATTCGTGTATTCATGTGAATATCGTTGTTTATAATTAATCGTGATGGATAAGTGTCTACAATCCAACGCCTACAATCCAATAAAAGTTTCACTTGCGTCGTGGTTTCTTAAAACCACACAACTGTTTTTTTTATTGTACCTACATGTTTTTAATTTTTGTTTTGCAGTGATAATAAAATTATATTAAGTTTTTATGACTCCGTCGTCATTAATTTGTCTTTTTTAATTCCAAATCAACGATGTGCCGCATAAAAAGTTTCACTTCGAAAACTGTATTCTACATACTTTATTCGAGCCTTTTGCAAAGAACGAACTAGGACACTGACTTTTTTAAATTCAGTTTGGCTTGGCACTGCCGTCTATAGCTGGGTAGGCGAAGTAATCAAGAAGTTTCTCTTCTACCGTGTGATCTTAGTCACACTCTCTCCGTATCCAAGGGGTCTACACGGAACCCTATTATTGTGGCATCGTTGTTTTACATTTTCTACATATTTATGAAATCTAAACTAGGATTAGTTTTTGGGGAAAAGATTATAGATTTCACATAAAGTGAATTTAAAAGAGAGTAGGTATTGTTTATTTAGTAGTTTTGGAAATAATTATATGTATTACAGAAAATCGTTCCACTTAAAATGCAACACACACCGAAACGAATATACCCGGGGTGTGTTCCGAAATATGACCCAGTATACTGGCCAGTGTTAATGACGTCATGAATCGACGCCATACTGTTGATTCGTTCCGAAATATACTGGCCAGCGCGTTGACGTATCTATTATTATTTCCCTTGTCCAGCAAAAGAAATTGTTTATTTTGTTGAGCAGACATTATTGCAAATAACAAATAATAAAATACAAAATTCCACAAAGCCTGATGTACACACGTCAGGTTAAATATTTATGCTACGTCACATCTATCTCACCAGTACAATGTGGTGACACACCAGTACAATTATGACGTCATCAGTATACTGGGTTATATTTGGGAATATACCCTCGATAAATAAA
The DNA here is from genome assembly GCA_963575645.1 of Xanthostigma xanthostigma. Taxonomy (NCBI): domain Eukaryota; kingdom Metazoa; phylum Arthropoda; class Insecta; order Raphidioptera; family Raphidiidae; genus Xanthostigma; species Xanthostigma xanthostigma. Next base: position 927,273 of record OY754469.1, on the reverse strand, counting down.
TAAAATGCATTACTGATTTCCACAGCTACCATATTAACAAAACTCATGTATATAGGTGCGTCTTAATCTTTTTACGTAACCAAATTTCTGTTACGCATGTTTTATACTGAAAGCGTAGAGGCGTGTGACTCGCTTATATAGCTTGCAATAAAACGTTTTAACCCATAAATCAAACAGGGTCCCGGTTCGATAAGCAGGAGACACCGATATTCCAGCCGCTACTCCTCAAATACCTGCGCTCACACCACCTCCGCCCGGTACCTACGCCACTTTCCTGCCGCCAGTCGTTTTCACTTCCCGACGCCGGGAACAATCTCTCTCTTATCTCGGGCTTTTAAACTTGTGTCTAACTACTTGAAGCCTGCTTTAAGTGTGTTATCTTGGAAAATTATTTTCTTTAGTTGCCGTTTGCCAGTGTTTAATTTAGAATGTTAAGAAATCGAAAACATTTCATTTCTATCTTAAGGAATTGTCTTTTATTTTTTAAAATGTAATAATGGTAAGAATAATCAGGAAGTAACATGTTGGTATTAAAAATTAAACGTTATTTGATTTGACAATTTAGCGACAGGGCCAATCCAACTTCAAAAATATTGACATTTGAGATAGTACAATAACGAAAATAAAACTTCTGTTATGGCGTGCGGTGACGCGGGTAACGGTTATTATTAAATATTATGATATTTGCTATTAGTTTCCATGGTTACTTACATAATGTTCAATTCTTTGATTAACGTCTGATTAGAACTCTTCAATAAATAAAATTATCGACCAATTTTTCAGACAAATATATTAACAAAAAATATACAGTATGTAAACACGTAAGGTGCACATAGGGAAATTAACATTGGGAAAAAATGACCAGATCAGAGTGATTCTTGAAATCTTGTTTTTCAATTTGACAGATAATATTCTTTTGCAAAATGAATGTGTATACTACAGAAGAAAATATTCAAATGATTACAACATAATCAGACTTTTTTTATTAATGGGACATTAAATTCCCAAAAATACTTAAATATGGTGCGAGATCAAATATCTCCGCCTATTCGTGTTGAACCTAAAGATACTGGGTCACTGATTTACCAACGCGCATACGTCATACCAGTCAGACAATTTTTGAATGAAATGTTTCCAAACAGGTGGAGTTGTTTTTTTTTTGTTTAATTTTGTACAGAAAATTTAAAATAATGATTTATAAAAGCTTTTTATTATTAAAAAAGCCAAGTATAATAAAAATAAATCAAAATAAAATAGAAATCCCCAAGATTACCACGATAATTCAATAGAAATAACAATTAATGCAGTCATGGCTAACTCTGATCCAAGTATTTTTTCCCAATGCTAATTTCCCTATGTACACCTTACGCGTTTACATACTGTATATAAATTAATACCTACATTAACGTTTCGGTCCAGATTTGAACCTTCTTTAGAACTGATCTAAAAAATATAAAAATTAATTAATAATTAGTTTCTAACTGGTTTTTGAAAAAAATTCGCTTCAAGTTTTTAATTAGATATCAAATATTGAAAAAATAACAAGAGATACCCTTTTCACTGCGCAAAAAAAAATTATTTATAAAAATAAATTTCCCGCACTTAAAACGGCTAATAACACTGTTATATGTTATATAATAGTATATTGTGCAACTAGTGCGACAATGCAGCACGAGTTGCACATAACCACTATTTTTTATTACGAATTAAATTAAATTGAAATTAAAATTTTATTACGAATTAAAAAAAGAAATTAGAAGTAATAAAAATTAAATTTAAATCATTAAAAAGTTGAAAATTCAGTTAAAATTGTTAAAATTGTCAAGAATAAAAGTCCATAATCGAAAATTTTAACCTCAAATCTGCTTCAAATGACAGTTTGTTTCGTTGACATTAACACCGTTATTATTTTGTTTTTTCCTCTGAATTTGCGTGCGGCAAACAATAATTTCAGTGTGACAAATAAAGTTTCCGCACGCAAATGAAAATAGCTACTTTTCAACCGTAACAGCATGCGTAAAGATACCACTTTTTCCACTTGAGTAATAAAAAATAATAATTGTGTATTTTCAATGAATATTTTGCACACCTTTCGACTACTAAAATCAACGATTCCCAGCTGTAGCGTTTGCTCGTTCGGCATTGGTATAAAAACCTCGCGTTATATCGAATACGCTAAGACACATACCTACATAATATATCTCCGCGGGTTTTCATTTCACCACTTATCTGCAAGAGAGCACTAGGAAGGGCTCAGCCGGTCAAGCGTTACCTTCGTCGCACTCGCGAAAGGACGGAACGATTTGAAACAAAAGTTATATCCGCCACAGCGTCTGCTTATTGAAGCCGTATATTTACAGTTTGGTCAAAGTGTGCGTTGTGATTCATTTGACCCCTGGACGGTCACGGCCAACCTTGGTGGTACCGATGTTCGCCGCAGCGCCGCGCTGCTTTGTGCCATGCTATAGCACATGACGTCCGCACGAACGAAGATACCGATTTGATATATGGTCGAATTATGTCGGAGCTGCGGATTTAATCATCGGCTAGCGAGCGGCTTGAAATGGAAAATCGTATCAGAAACTATAAATATTTTTCTTTTTTGTTCTTGTGCTTGTTTCTGATTTAACACATAGAATAAAGGAAACTGTCAGAGCGGAATATTTAGAGCTTTGGTATATAAATTGTACGTGGAAAATGTGTATAACCATTTTCCGAGTGCACATCCGGCAAGAAAATAAACACGTTTCGTGTCCAGTTTTCTCAAAATAAAATATACTTATTTGACAAAAAAATTGGTTGTCTGTAAAGTCGGTTTACGGACGATAGTTTTACGTGATAACGTATTCCGTAATACATAACCTAAATTCTACATATAATAATTATAATAATTCGAATCTATGATATCGCATCTTTCGCTTCAAATTTAGGTTAATTTTATGTATTAAAATACTCACCACCTATAATAATAATTGTTTTTTTTAACTTTCTTTCTTTCGTATTTAATTTAAGTCTCAAAAATTAATTGTCATAATATTTTGAAAACAATTGTTTCACTGTTTATATAAAATTCCAAAACCTACTTACAATATTTAAGTATTTTCATACGTCAAAAAATTGATTTTTATAATGATAAAATTTGTATGAAAACGATTTTTTCGAGAGATGAGACCTAGCTAAAACGATTTTTTGCCCCCCAAAATCCTTTTTCAGTAAATTTCATCCAAATCGTTAGGGCCGTTTTCGAGAAAAGCACGCACAGGGTCAGGCGGAACGTTAGGTACGTTAGGAACGTTACACTTTTTCGTGCATGCAGCCGGTGTTTCATCAATTTATAAGATTGGTGATTCATCAATTTATAAGACGTTATCACGTCAAAAAAATTTTTACACTTAGCTGGCTCCGTGCGCTCCGCTCACTAAAAAGAGTCCCTCAGAGTGAGTCGTTCAAAGGAGCGACACTAGACAGTACGCACTATACAAGAGTGCAGACTGCAGAGGTGTGAACTATCATCATGCATGCTATTAAGCATTGCACAGCGCAATACACACTCAGCTCTGAGCTCATTTTAATATTATTCTGATCTTATATTAATCGCATTTCGGATAAACTATAAAGTATAATAAAAGCTTAACAATAATCATGTTTATTATATCTTTGTCAACGACGTCAATGTGAATGGTTTGTCACTGTAAACAGTGTGTCATTCAAAATTAAAAGACTCAGCAAAGATAATTCCGTACGTGCAAAATTCACTAGTGCCTCTGTGCCCTGTGCTGTGTGCGCTCTGTAAATGTGCGAATGCAACAGTACACAACAGCTCAGCACGGAGCAATGGCGCTCGGAGTGAGTCATTCACAAAAAAAAGAGCGACACGCTCCGCTCCGAGAAAGGAGTCGTTCATTATGAACGGCTCGCTCAGGAGCGACGCATCACTAGTCTATAATCTATTTTAATAGTAGAAAATCGATGAAGCAAAAATAATTCTAATTCGATATGTGGTTTAATTTAATGACGAGATTAAAATGATTTATAAAAATACAACATTTTGCTATAATAAAAATTTGATTTATTCTAGTTATTCGAAATTGCCTGAATCGTTATAATAACAGAATATTCTTTTCACTGCGTTGATGTAGCAAGCCGTTCGTATATCCAATGCTAATTTGTATTTTTCACAAGTATTCACCAAGTCGGCTCCAATTTTCTCCATATGTTTGTCAATAGTTGCGTGTATGAAGTTTCCTTCTTGATTTTTTCCAATTGGAGCTATTGAATTTTCGTACGAAACGGTCCCTTGACCACCTCCGCCCAACTGCATCTGAAAGTTTATTGTAAAAGTGAGGACACAGATCGATTTACTAATTAAATAAAAAAATAAATATAGTTTAAAAAAAACTAAAAAACACGCTTTATATCGAACTAAAAAGTAAAAAATATTTTTTTTAAATAAGCTTAAAACAATAATAAATAAAAAATACTAGTATTATTGTGAAAAAAGCGTGGGCGCTTTATTCCACATTTTCGTACATCGAGCACCCCACGCTTTTTTCACAATAATACTAGTATTTTTTATTGATTATTGTTTTAAGCTTATTTTAAAAAAAATATTTTTTAAACTATATTTATTTTTCACTTTTTAGTTTGATATAAAGCGTGTTTTTTAGTTTTTTTTAAACTATATTTATTTTCCACTTTTTAGTTCGATTTATTGTCAAAAATTTGCCGAAAAAAAACAATTTTTTTATTTCGGCGTGGACGGGTTTAGAACTCACGACCGGTGAATCCGAGAGTTGACGTCAGCGAAGACTAGAGCCTTAGACCGCTCGGTCAACGATTGCTCTTACAGTAGTGGCATAACATTTTTTACCCATTACAAAAAAAGTGTACAACGCCGCTAAAGAAGTTTTCATTTCAAAAACCAATAGTGTTGAAATGATATAGGTACCTCAATCGATTTAATAATATCCTTGGACTCGTCTTTAGCGACAGAGGTGAGTTGTCCCCATCCAATATGATTAATATTTTTCAAATATTCATAATATCCCGCCAATGCGTATCCCGTCGACACATAAACATCCGGAACGACCAGGATACACTTTCCAACGAGAATTTTATGTGCCGATGGAGTAATTGCACCATCGGCCGCTTCAACCACAATCTTAGTTTTGAGTTTCGGCGCATTGTGACAGTGCAGTGCTTTGTGATTGGCCGCGAGTACCAAAATGTCGCAATTTTCGGCGAATAAATCGCCTCCGTAAGTGCCGGCGCCGCTAAATCCCTGTATGCTTCCAGTCACTTCTTTGTGTTCGTACAGTGCCTTTAAGTCAATTCCTTCGCTTTTGTACATCGAGTAATCTTTCTCGAGAATGCCGACGCATTTCGCGCCGGCCATTGCGAAATATCTAGCAATGCATTCACCGACATTGCCAAAACCTTGAATAATAAACGTTTTGTCGGTCCATCCTGGCTTCAATTGTAAAGCCATTATGAAATCGGTTTCGTTCAACATATGGTTGACTCCGTAAAATACCGCCTGACCAGATGCCTGTTCGTAGCCTTGGATACCTGTCGAACAAATACGTCACATAATGCACCACGTAAGAAAAAAATCTAATAAATAGTCGGGTAGAATTAGCTGATTCGTGTCCTAAAAAACGTGCAATTGCGAACGTCGATTTTAAAATTTTTTTTGTTAGATAATACGAATATAAGTAACATATTAAGTTTAAACGCCAATCGGAGCACCGCACGATGGTTAAAAAAAATGGCAAAAATCGTTCATATCACTTTTTGGCGATTTACGGGAAAACTATGCATTTGACAAATTAAGTGTAGGGAAATAAAAAATGCGCAATAAAAAGACGAATCGAATGAGTTTTTGTGAGCTCCGATCGGTCCAGTAGTTTTTTAGTAAATTGCAAAAAACCGCTTTTTTGGGCCATTTTTTCGAAATTCCATAACTTCCGTTCTATTAAATATGAAGACTTGAAACTTTAATAGAATATGTGTTTTATAAGCTTCAATATGCATACAAAATTTCAGCAAGATCGATGTTATACTTTTTGAGAAACATTGAAAAAACCGAAAAAAGGCCCTTCCATCGAGAGTTGCTCAACAACATCCTGCAATGCCGTACCATTACACCTAGCGAAAGTGCGAAAAAATTGATTTTAAAAGAGGGAGCTTGCGTTTTAAAGCGAAAATGGCAATAATAATAATGATATCATTATATATTTACGTACAATTGTGCATATGTGTCGCATGGATACAAATAACAGCATTAATTAGACATTATTTTTGAAATTTTTTTCGCACTTTCGCTAGGTGTAATGGTACGGCATTGCAGGATGTTGTAGAGCAACTCTCGATGAACAAAAGCACGCTGGCCCAAAACTTTTTCAGGGACCCTTTTCGGAAGGGCCTTTTTTCGGTTTTTTCAAAGTTTCTCAAAAAGTATAACATCGATCTTGCTGAAATTTTGTAGGCATATTGAAGCTTATAAAACACATATTCTATTAAAGTTTCAAGTCTTCATATTTAATAGAACGGAAGTTATGGAATTTCGAAAAAATGGTCCAAAAAAGCGGTTTTTTGCAATTTACTAAAAAACTACTGGACCGATCGGAGCTCACAAAAACTCATTCTATTCGTCTTTTTATTGCGCATTTTTTATTTCCCTACACTTAATTTGTCAAATGCATAGTTTTCCCGTAAATCGCCAAAAAGTGATATGGACGATTTTTGCCATTTTTTTTAACCATCGTGCGGTGCTCCGATTGGCGTTTAAACTTAATATGTTACTTATATTCGTATTATCTAACAAAAAAAATTTTAAAATCGACGTTCGCAATTGCATGTGACGGATTTGCTAATTCTGCGCGGCTATAATACATATTCTTAAGATAGATTTTGTAGAAAGCAAACGAGAAATGTTGGTTTCTATTCATAATAATGCAATATAAATTTTAGAATTGTATTTTTTTAACCTGTCCTTCAAAAGTCAAAAACGCTTTTCGCCATGTTGGATTCCGGCGTGACGTCACTTAGTCTGTAAATTAGCTACGTTTAAGTTGTGCTGTGTGTTATTTTGAAGTTCTTTCAAATTATCGCGTTTATCGCGTATTTTATTGATTTCGCATCATGGAAGGCGGTTTCGTAAAAGCAGAAAGTACTAATCTACCAAGGATAAATACGTTTAATAAGTAAATAAAGTTTTACTACTGTATACTTACTTACACTGGTAACGTAATAATGATAGCAAATATATTTTTGACGTGATAACGTCTTATAAATTGATGAAACACCAGCTGCACACACGAAAAAGTGTAACGTTCCGCCTGAGCCTGAGAGTGCAAGCGAGAGCGCGATATAAGCGATAGAGAGGCACGATCGGCCCAAGCGTCGGCTTGTACGCATTTCTCTCTCTTCTCGCGTGACGTCAGAGAGTTCATCAAACTATTTGACGTTTGTTCTGACAAAGTGTGCGTTCAACATTTTTTTCGGCTGTTCCAGCGAAAGCTACATCTGACAGATGGCCTTTGTTTTATAAACCGTGGAAATTAAGACTTAAAATCAAGATATCTAATAAAAATGTCATAAATGATCGAATTTTTAAAGCAATTTTTCAGATAATACATCGTTATTTGTCAATTGATAGTTTGTACACAAACGCAGCTACATTTTGTATCAAAAACAAATCTTGGAAGATATCTGCATTTCATAACAGCAGATAAATTATACGGTTTGTTAACAAATATACAGATTGTATCAAATCAAAACGGTCCATAGGACATTCTGTGTGTAAGACAGAGACGATATATAAAGATCTAAAGCAGTAAATAAGAATGAGATAAATGATCGCTAATATAGTTACTGTGGTTACGTAAATAAATAATTACGTACACTGTAAATCTTTTTACCAATTTATCAATAATTATGTTGGCGGTTGAATTACCACCATAAAACCATTTCATTATTTGGATTTTTTCCCGAACAGTATAAATAGCCATTTTATCAATAATTTCACTAGTAAATACTGACATTTGATAAAATTGTGATTTTTACTGTAGAAAACAAAGACGATACTATCAGATTGTATAACCACAGTAACTAGCTATTAGCGATCATTTATCTCATTCTTACTTACTGCTTTAGTGCTTTATATAATATCGTCTCTGTCTTACACACAGAATGTTCTATGGACCGTTTTGATTTGATACAATCTGTATAATATATATACATTTTTTTAAATGTCTTTTATAATTGCTTAAAAATATGTATTTTGCTTTGGTTGATCAAATTATTAGTCGGTAAAAATATAGTTTGACAGCTACTAAAATTTAGGTTATGTATTATTAAATATGATATTCGAGCGGAATACGTTATCACGTAAAACTATCGTCCGTAAACCGACTTTACAGACAACCAATTTTTTTTAATTGTAAAAGTGTTACTGTGGTTACTGTGCACTATCGTTATTATTTACAACCATAGTGACGTCACGAGTCGTTTTCGCGCGAAAATTCATAATGATAGATTAAAAGTCGTTTTTATGGCACTATTCGGTTATAAAATTTTTGAATACCTTTTCTCGAATACGATTTCCCAACGGCACAAGCATCGGAGTTGACATTTGCGAAACCAAAATGCTTTTGAAAAGCACCAGCGATCCAATTCATTTCTCTGAAACTGCAATTCATATCTGGCTGAAAGACATCGACTGACGGATTAGAAAAATTTCTTTTGAACAGCTCCAAAGAAAATTCTTGAACAATTTGATTCAATTCGTTCGTCGAATATTTTTTAGGATCAATTTCTATAACTCCATGAGACCCGCTGCAAGGTATTTTCATGCAGGCGTGTTTATAAGTTGCCAGAGATGCAAAACCGTAAAGATCTTCTTCATTCAAGTTGTCGCAGAACCTGAGTCCTCCCAAAGCTGGATATCTGTGTTCGCCGTGATGTACCCGACATCCTTTGATAATCTCAAAGCATTTGTTGTCTCTTTGAATGGGAAACATGACCTTCAAAATTCGTCTGGGCACTTCAACTTTTTTGATAACCGAATTTAAGTACTTTTTACTAAACTCGACTCCTAAACTAGGAGAGCGTTTACAAATGTCATCCTTTATTTCTTTAAATGTTAACTGAATCGCAGAATGGTAATAATAATTAATATTATCGTAGACAGAGGCATTTGCCAATATAAGAGTATTTTTAACTTCTTCGGGTAAATCGTATTCTGATCGTACAAAATTTCGTAACTGGTTTCCAAATAACGGTAGCCGTCTTGTATTCGATTGCAATTTGAGATATTGCAACATTATTTGTGTAGATTAAAAAAACGCGTAAAATAGCTAAATTTAATTTGACAGGTTATAAACATGAAACATTTCCATGGCTGTAAGTGTTTTAGTGTATAGGGAACCAGATCTGGTTACTTTGGTTACTTATTAATAAGAATCGCAGGATTGTGGACAAAAAGTTCTTTATTCAGTGTACGACGTTTCGTCTATAAATTTAGAATTTTTCAAGTACTTGAAATTTAGACTTTTTCAAGTACTTGAAAAAGTCTAAATTTATAGACGATACATCGTACACTGAATAAAGAACTTTTTGTCCACAATCCAGCGATTCTTATTAATAATTGTCTCGATGGACACGATTTCTAATACTTATATACTTTCTAATAAGTATATACTTTGGTTACTGTTTTGTTGTTATTGAGGATTTTCAACTTTACTTTGAAATTTAGGATGTGTTCCGAAATATTATTGAGAAAAAAGTTTTAATTTTTATTATTTCTAATTTCTTTTTTAAATTATTTACTGCAAATAATATGTAAAATACAAATATTTACATAAATTTATTGTCTCTAACCTAACTTCGTACAAATTAAGTAAAATACTGAAATAATTAATAATATTAAAAAAATCATTTATTATGACAATAATTTATTGGTATCATCGACTTACACCTTTTTGTAAAAATTTATTATGGAAAAGTTCCCATTTAGAGTTCGACTTACTTTTGATTGGGACTGTAACGGATCAACCTCCTTAAACTATATTTATTTTTCACTTTTCAGTTCAATATAAAGCGTGTTTTTTAGTTTTTTTTAAACTATATTTATTTGTTTGTATCCTATCAAAATCCAATATTGTTGTAATCATGGAAAAATTCTTTAAATTTCCCAATTAGTGGAGACTGTGTTCGTCATTTTACTGGCCTATTATCTAAATATACCTTACACTTTAATAAAATCAATACGGTTTCTTGAACTGATCAAATAAAAAAAAAATACAATCCGAATTAAATTCGAAACGGCAGCGCCGATATCATCTGCGATCTAAATATGTTGTTTGCGATCTCTTCGCTGCTTACAACTATGTATATAGAATGTAGGTATAAGTGATAGTTGAAATTATGACTGTAATTGTTGAACGTAACTCAACTGGGAAAAGTCAAGTCGAAGCTAATTTCTAAATGAGAATATCATCATTAATTCGTACGCCCGTAAACTCATAACTCTTAAAGCGACCTCCAACCACCACTGCAATGTCTCTTCTGACTGGGACGTGTTTGTGGCAACGCGTCTCAAATGTAGGCTCACAAGTCTCAAATCTAATATTTATCGCGTCAATGAATACGTAAAACGGGCAATATTAAGTCCTAAAAAAACAGCTTCGATTTTGATGATTACTTTTTTTAAGATTGTTTATTTATAATCTATACTAATACAGAGTGTCCCACGACAAGACTGACATAGCCTGGGACTGTGTTGCTGGGGTTATTTCAAGTCAAAAATGTCTAATGAACATATACGCGAAACGCTATCTTAACTGAGCTAGAAGCATTTGAAATTTTAAATAAGTAAGCCCACTAATTCAGGTATTAGGTTCGGCTGTTGGTTTTGTTATTATTAAAAAGACCAGGTGGCTGTGAATCACCAATAGTATTTATTCGTGCTGATCCTGAGACTCTTCGCAGAGCTACCACTTCAATTCTAAGAAGAGCTAGACTATGTATACAGCAACTGGGTGGACATTTTGAGCAACTAATACAATAAAGTGATTTCTTTTTAAATGGTTTTTAAATTAGTAGGGAATTCCTACTACTACTTATCTCAAATTTCAAATGCTTCTAGCTTTTATTTCGAAAAAAAAATGTGGACAAAAGTTGCGAGGAATCAAGGGGGAAGAGCATTGGTGTAGTTTTCTTTTTCATATAATGGAGTTGTCTCGGAGATTCAAAGTCACCGCCACTTTTTTAAATAGAAACCCATATTTTTTTATCCCGATTTTTGTTCTTTGGGTCAAAGAAAATAAGTTTTGTACCATCTTGTATGTAAAATGTAATATCATATTGGTTTATATTTATGGAATTAGATATTGTGTTGTCAAATCCCAATAGAGATGTATTTTATTCATAATAATATCTTACATATCCACATAAAAAGATAACTTTCTAACCTACCAGTATTTCGGCGGTAACAAAGTCAGCGAACCTCTGAGGTTCTGACAATGGTTTGGTAAGACTGCAAGTGTCGTCGCGGTGGAAAGCAATTAAACTAAGAAACTAACGACTTGCAAATGCAACTTCTTAAAACTTTGTCTGTCGCATACTAAACTTTTAACTACAAGAGCATAATTTTTGTCTCCTTAAATTGCGTGTGCTCGTAACATTTTTTTGGACGTTTCTCGTATAATTTTAGAGGTTTTGATTATCATTAATTAGTTTTATGTGTTTCCAAACAAAAAAGTCAAATATTTTATGCTTTATTAATAATATACAAGATTCCGATTTGGCTCGATCTTCATCCATCGAGTTTTCTAATGAGATTTGAATTTTGATAATATAATGTATTTATAAAGAAAAATTGATTTGGTTGACATTCAATTGCTTGGCACAGCATTTTTTAATAAAAAAATAAAGTCAACGAATAACAAATTTAATACTAAATAAATGCAATAAAATTCAAATCTTTGATTAACGTCTGAATAGAACTCTTCAAATAAATAAAATTGTAATATTGATTTATAATTTTATTTTTGTCAATATACAGTTTGAAAAAAATTGGTCGACAATCTTATTTATTTAAATACAATAAAATTAACAACTTTAATTTTTTATTAAAAACAGCCGTGCCAAGAAATTGAATACATCCTAATCAATTTTTCTTTATTAATACATTATATTATCAAAATTCAAATTTCATTTGAAAGCTCGATAGATGAAAATCGAGCCAAATCGAGAGTAAGACTTCTATTGTTAAAGGGCACATTTCTTAAAATCAGTAAAACACAGAACAGTAATAGGTATAGAAGGCGCATATCTCTTTCTATAGTGTCAATCGCCTTTTGACGTCTTTTAAAAAATTTATAGATAGTTTGTTTTTTAATTGGATAGCTTAAAAACTTCAACCAAAATAATGTTCTCTGACAAATAATATGAATCATTTAAAATGTCTGACACCTCGAATATGTTCGACATATTTATTTTTTATTTAGAAACGCACCGAAACTAGAATAAAAAATCCTGAATACGTCTCTGATATATCACGTGGTGCTATGTTACTGCCTGCACCCCGCTTCTTGTGACAGAAGATCTGCCTAAAAACTGTCATTATGCTCTTTCTATACCTATTACTGTTCTGTGCAGTAAAAGAAAGAAATACCGTTTGATATACTAAAAGCGCTCTTCAGTTTTTTTTGCGATCTTGTAAATGATTTTCAGATAACTTCGGGAACTTTACCGCTTATTGTGTTGTAAATTTCATTTATAATAAAGTAGGTAATGGTTTATGAAAGAATATTCTGAAAACGTATTTCCATTTTTTTTTTTTGGAATGTGATAATACGAAGTAATAAATCTTCCGCGTTTAATAAAATCTATTTAATACCAGTTTGTCCTAGTTTTTAGACAGAGTACAATTTATCAGGGAGTCAATTTATAAAAACAAAGATCACAGTTTTTAATAATAGAGTTGTCGCAAGACAGCAACAAGGGTGACAGGATTTTGTTAAGTATCTACTGTATGAATATTTCTAATATATACGTCCTTGAAAAGTACCTACGGATGAGTTCTAGTAAAGTACGTAATCCACTAACAGAAATAACTTTTAACCTTAAAACACTGTAGGTAAGGTTGCCAGTATTGGACCACTTAACTTTAAATTGTCATAGCTGCTGAAAAATGATAAGAAGCGACGACGTGATTTAAGTCTTACATATATAAGAACTTACAGGTGTCATTTAAGATTTTTTGCCCCGACCATAAAGCGGTAAAATATAAAAATCCAGTTTTGTATGATCTACAATTTTTAAACTTCAACTTAATTAATAGCAATGGTCGAATGAAGGAATTTTTAGGAAATTAGGATAAGGTAGGCAAACTTTGAGCATAGGAGTTTGACAGGTAATCGGCCATGGCCTTGAATAACCATCTCGATATTTATCTGGATTTGTTGATGGAAACCATAAAAAACCTCAATAAGATGGCCGGTACAGGAATTACCGTTTCTCGGCGAGAGGCAGCGGGAAAAACTTCCAGCCACATCTGCCCCCGCCGGGATTCGAACCCGATACCTCCCGAACGCGAGTCTATAGTGCTCTCACCGCGTCACCACCTCGCTCGGTTACATCGCTGAGTTTTTATTATCCATCGTCTTTTTATTCTAGTGTACCAGCTGTTGACAACAAACCGAAACAAAGAGACGAGAAAGTTGAGGAAGTCGGGCGCATTATACATAGCGTGGCGTCGTCATTTAGCGACATCAGTCGTCACAGTGCGTCAGTCCGTTAGCGACGTTTGCATATGGCCGCCACGGCACTCACACCACAACCTTACTAACTTCAACATATCAAGTGACAGGTCAGGAAACTTTTATTTCTTACGCACCATTTTTTTATGTTCGTATTTTCAAAATCGAGCTCATTATATTACATTTAACTGAACATTTTCTCAATGACGGCGCAAGACAATTCCGTAACATATTAGTTTATTGGGGATTGCATATAATGTCAATGCAAATACAAGGTTTCTTCCACTATCATCATACGTCCCTGCACCAGTACAATATAAGAAAAAAAGAAGATCTTGTCATTCCTTTGTTTCTAACAAAAAATTCAACTTTTGGTCCTAATTACTTAGGTTTACAATTTTTTAACAAACTGTCTTTGGCCACTAGAAGCATGGGTCTTAACATGTTTAAAAAAACTGTTTATAAATATTTGATTAAGGAGTGCTTCTATAAGTACGAAGAATTTTTGGAGATGGAAAATGCACCCTAACATTGTATATATCTTTGTTTTTTCTCTTTTGACGTGTTTTTAACATTACTATGTATAACTTAAACCAATAAATCTATCTATCTATCTACCGACATCCATCAAAACTTTTATCATATTTCATGGAAATCCGAGAAATGGTAATTCCTGTACCGGCCATCTTGTTGTGTTTTTCCATGGTTCCCCTTAATAATTCCAGATAAATATCGAGATTGTTCCTTATTCAAGGCCATGGCCAATTACCTGTCAAACTCCTATGCTCAAAATTTACCTGCCTTATCCTAATGTCCTAAAATTCCTTCCAATTGCTATTAATTAAGTGGAAGATTAAAAATTTAGAAAATAACGGGAAGTGTGATAAATGGAAAATAGTAATGGTGCCAATGACGTCTGTTATGACATAAAGACAAGAAACGGACGTTAAACGCATTATTATTATTATTTCATGGAAATCTACACAAGATTCTAAATATATTAATTTTTTTTATTCATTAGTAAGGTCTTTAACTCTTTCTGCAATGACCTTGAATCGCTACCTGGAGTTAGGTAGAGCCAAAGATCTCTCTTGGCGGAGCATTGGGATGATGACGTATACAAATATAAAATCAGAATAAAGTGCCGTTGAAAAAATTGTTCTTCAAACGTTTTTATTTCTCAAAACAAACACTTTTGACGTGACAACGTCTTATAAATTGATGAAACACCGGCTGCACGCACGAAAAAGTGTCACGTTCCGCCTGAACCTGAGAGCGTGCAAGCGAGAGCGCGGTATAAGCGATAGAAAGGCACGATCGGCCCAAGCGTCGGCTTGTACGCATTTCTCTCTCTTCTCGCGTGACGTCAGAGCGTTCATCAATGTTTCTTTATGACGTTATCACGTAAAACTATCGTCCGTAAACCGACTTTACAGACAACCAATTTTTTTTAATTACTCTCTTGAATATAACAGATTTTTTTATATGAATTGTTGAACTATTTGAATCAACTACATTATTAACAAGTTAGGTTACTATCGTGGTACGGCACTGCGTAAAGTGAATGACAATAAACTACTACTTTCAAATCTAACACATTTTTTTTATTCGTCCCTTTGATTGTCACCGCGGGAAAGGGTTTATTACTTCATCTTTTATACATCTGCGTATCAATATATATTTTTTTTAATTAGTAGATACTACAAAATAAAAATATTTCTTATTCACTTTACTGACTTAACTGTCATGATAATGTTATACTTTAGGAACCATACCAAACTAAATATACGAAATCATAGTATTTGACGCTTCATAATATAGCTTCATGTAATCAAAAGACGGATAATATTAGATAAATGATGTATTTTATTTTTGATGTATCATATATAACACAAACTGTGCACAGTCGACTTCATAAAAATGATTCCACTTATCATATATATTAATACGCTAAGGTTAAAGATGTTTGCCTCCCTTTTTAGAAAAAACCTCACAATTTCTCCACATAAAATATATATCATTTTACAGATAATTGCTTGCTCTACTGACATCGACAACTAAAAAATTTATTATTGCTTTTGTTTTTGTAAATTTATTAAAATACAGCAGCGCTGAACAACGTCTGCCATCTGACGGCTTTAATTTTGAAACAACGTCAACACTTCGATCTGTCATCTGACCTTCATATTGTAATACATATACAACAGACACAATACTGCATACTGTCATCTAACGGCTTTAATTTTGAAACAGCGAGCAACGCTGAACAACGTCACAGCAATGCTGCATGATGCCATCTGACGGCTTAGCTCAACGCTTTTGCTACTTGCGCCTCTATATGACAATTTTAGTAAAATATTTCTTCGATCTGTCATCTGAGCTTCATATTGTAATACAACAAAAAGAACAACGTTATAAGCAGTGTGCAAAATTAGAAACTAATTGAATACCTGCAACCATATTTAAAAAATAATTTTGTAAAGTCATAATTATTATACTTATTTAGTGCGAATAATTCGCACAGGTCACACTAGTTTTTTTACAATACACTAAATGCCCATATATTCACAGAAAACTATTAAAGATAGAAGTTACTATCTTGAAACACATTTATACGTTAGAATAAAATTCACTTTTAATTCACCAAGCATAATATCAGGTAGAAAAGTTAGTTAAAGAAGAAATATACACTGCACTATAATACTCCTTGCTCTTTCTGTTGAATATTTTGACGTTCACACAAAAACCCGACCGATGGCGTTAGTGTAAACGTCAAAAAAAAAGTTTCACAAAATAATAATGTTTTATTCTAACACAAAACTTTCACTAACTTTAATGTTTTACAACTATACACTTCACAAAAGGTTAATAAATAAATAAATTCACAAGAGCAAACTGTAGGTACACACAATACTCCACGTTTATAGGTTAGGTATTATGATCCAAGTGGCGGCCATTATTATTTTATAATAATCGTAAGAATTTTACATATATTATCAAGGAATGTCAAAAAAATTGTACTGGGTTCAGATAAAGTGAGTAACCAATTTCTGCTATCATTGAGTGGACATACACTACGTACCTACATTAAGTTCCCTAGCTGACATAACACTCATACACACTTCTATCTATAGACGCAAGGCAAAGTGGATTACGTCAATCAGATTGTTAGTTATCCATGGATTTAGGGCTTAGATATGCCGTCTCTTTAAGAAATAGTCTCTTATTAACCCCGAGTTATCAGAATTTAGTCTACTTAGTGGCGTGTGATTGGGAATGAGCATGCAACTGTTTTGAACCGAAATACGGTTTGATGGTTTTTAAAACATGGTTTTAAAAAACCGGTTTTTAAAATAAATTTGTTACATTTGAAAACCGGTTTTTAAATTGAGAAAACCGGTTTAAAAGAATTCAAATTGTTAGCTTCAAAGACCGAAATTATTAAGTTATCTGGGAAGATATTTGTCTAGAATATTTTCTAATGCTTATGTGGAAATCGACTCTAATTAAGAGCAATTCGAAGAAACTACTCATAGAGCTTTGCTTTTTTAAATGAAGCCATGGAAAAATTAAATGAAATATTTTTCCCTATTCTTCTTTTTTGACAAAAATTCGAAAACTGGCTAAAACCGGTTTTTTGGAAATCTGGAATTCGAAAACCGATTTTTTAAAGGCGATTTTTGTATACTTAAGCCCTAAGCCGGAACAAGATTACCTCCTCCCCGATTTCGAGGATGCTGAACACGGTGGTGACTGGTGATATTAAAATTTCTCTTTGGAGTTGCGGCCAAATCTCATCCCCGAAACGGGTAATTTTTTTTTATATCACCGGCAAAATTTGGTTATCTCCCCGTTTTCGAGGGTGCTGAGCACGAAGGAGGGATTGGTGGGAGTCGGCGGCAATTTTCAACACCACCACCGTGCTCAGCCCCCTCGGAAACGGGAAGATAACCCAATTTTTAAAAATCACATACCCAATTTTGTTGCTGACAAAATATTATACAAGTTAAAAATAAATAATAAAATTTTAGCGCATATTTTTAATGCCAAAAATTGCAAACGCAGACCACTTTGCTTTGCGATCATAAATACAAAACCCCCCATTCCGTACATATATACACACCGGTACGTAGACGGAAAAGGGGAGCATGAGATGAAGAAGAAGAAGAAGACACTCAAGACAAGACTCCCGACTGTATTGCCACAGAGCAGTCGGACGCGCAACCTGGTGCGTGCTCCCACACTCACTCCTTCTTATGTCTGATAACCTCATTTATCATCTCCACAGAAGTCCTTCGTGTTGCGCCCCACGTCCTACCAGACTGTTGTATGGAGGTAGCTACTTCAAGCTTTCGTTATTACGCTCGTATGTTTGAAGCTCATTTACTCTACCGCTCGTTCACCTCCGAAACAGTTGAATTATTAATAATCCATTTGGAGTTCACTTCTCGATATTATATTGTAACAAAATTGACAACACTTATCTTTGTTGGTGGTAAAAAGATTTATTTAAAAAAATAATAGTATATTGTGCAACTAGTGCGACAATGCCGCACGAGTTGCACATACTATTTTTTATTACGAATTAAATTAAATTAAAATTTTATTGCGAAATTAGAAGTAAAAAAAATTAAAATTAAATCATTAAAAAGTTGAAAATTAAGTTAAAATTGTCAAGAATAAAAGTCCATAATCGAAAATTTTAACCTCAAATCTGCTTCAAATGACAGTTTGTTTCGTTGACATTAACACCGTTTTTATTTTGTTTTTTTCTCTGAATTTGCATGCGGCAAACAATGATTTCAGTGCGACAAATAAAGTATCCGCACGCAAATGAAAATAGCTACTTTTCAACCGTAACAGCAATGTTAACAGAAACAAACTAAAAAGTACTTCTCTACAATAATGAAAAATGAAATATTAATAAATAACGGAAAAACAAATGAATTCTAAACAATTAAAACAACACTAATGACTATGTACACAGAATATTAACTCTCTATCTATCTATCTTTATATTTATTTATGTCGTTCGCGCACTGTCCACTAACTGACTGACTGCTGACTGTCTTACCTTCCACGCTAGCGCTGTTTATATATCTCTTCGGTCGCATTCTGGAACATTCTCCGACATTCTCAAACAGTCGGCATTCTTCATTCTTCTATGCGATTCTGACAACAATGTGTGTAACAATGCGCGCATTGTTGCCTATACGCCCCTCCGACAAGAATGCACCGACGCCGCCCCCAGTGGCGTCTCGTTACAATATTATTACAGGTCATATTCCCTTTAAAACGGTCGCATTCAAAAATAATGAGTGCGATAAAAGAAATTGTTATAAACCATTATGAAAAACTATTGTGCACTAAAATCAATCACAATAAACTCCGCTGGAAAAAGGCGCTACCACCGCTTACTGATATTTAGTAACTTTTTTATCCAACTCAATTCAGGTGGTAATACTTTTAGATGGAATATAGTCAAACTAGTGTGACCTGTGCGAATTATTCGCACTAAATAAGTATAATAATTATCACTTTACATAAATTATTTTTTAAATATGATTGCAAGTATTCAATTCGTTTCTAATTTTGCACACTGCTTATAACGTTCTTCTTTTTGTTGTATTACAATATGAAGCTCAGATGACAGATCGAAGAAATATTTTACTAAAATTGTCATATAGAGGCACAAGTAGCAAAAGCGTTGAGCTAAGCCGTCAGATGGCATCATGCAGCATTGCTGTGACGTTGTTCAGCGTTGCTCGCTGTTTCAAAATTAAAGCCGTCAGATTGCAGTATGCAGTATTGTGTCTGTTTATGAAGGTCAGATGACAGATCGAAGTTAGGCTCCATAATCGAAGTGTTGACGTTGTTTCAAAATTAAAGCCTTCAGATGGCTGACGTTGTTCAGCGTTGCTGTATTTTAATTAATTTACAAAAACAAAAGCAATAATAAATTTTTTAGTTGTCGATGTCAGTAGTTCAAGCAATTATCTGTAAAATGATATATAATTTATGTGGAGAAATTGTGAGGTTTTTTCTAAAAAGGGAGGCATACATCTTTAACCTTAGCGTATTAATATATATGATAGGGGGCCCTATCTAAAAGCATTGAGTGTCACGGTGTCACCTCGATGGACTTTTACGTTGTGTCCATGAATATAGCTGCGTTTTGTACAACGAACAATACATACCTATAGTGAGGCATAAGCTCTCCCTACCCCAAGCCAACCCCGCGGCTTTGTGCGTGGAATTACGTCTTGCCACCACTTTAAGTGTCACATTACATACAATGTTTTCGCTTTCTCAGACTACTTACATTTAATACGTGTTTTACTGCAATTGTCATTATGTGTTTCTCTGTTGCTCTTTTATGAGCTTTCACATCAAAAAAGCTGCAACGGTAATTAAAACTCAACACTGTAAATACTTAAGCTTTCCTCGATTTTATTTTTAACCTATATTTTAAAAGAGCTTATTTTAGAGTATGGGTTAATTTCAAATCGTTTATTGCTTTCTCTTGCATACAGTAGATATAAAATGGAGTATTTGACAGTATAAATAATAAATGATTAAATTAGGTATATGAATACGATAATTTATTGAATAAGAAATCAGAAATTGTCTGTTTGTATTCACAAAAACACGAGATTGATTTATTATTTCATTTTCAAAATTTGGATGAAAGTGTGTCTTGTAGTAAACACACATATAACTATATGTGAAAAGTGTGTTCTCACCTGGCACAGGTATATTATGACATCTATACAAAAGGTATATAAAAACACGCGCGTATTCGAATGCAACGATCTGTCAAAACTTCAAAGCAATCGAGTTTTCTGATAAAATTTGAATTTTGATAATATAATGTATTAATACAGAAAAATTGATTTGGTTGCCATTAAAATTCTTGGCACAGCTATTTTTAATAAAAAAATTGGTTGTCTGTAAAGTCGGTTTACGGACGATAGTTTTGCGTGATAACGTATTCCGTAATACATAACCTAAACCTCCCAAAATTTGGTTTCAATCCGCTTATCCTTGGTGTCGGAATGATAAGAAATGTCAAAAGTGACGTTTGCAACTGTCAAAGTATTATGTTCTAATAATAATTAGTTATTCCAATACTTAACTTAGAAGGCGTTGCATTTCACAAAATACTAATGTCAAAAAATTGAATTAAACATTAGAAATGCAGCCGTTTTCATGTTAAGACAAGACATACGTTATATTCTAATTTTCATGTACGGCAAACAAAGACGACCGACCGCGTCGCGCCATGCATTAGACAACATTGCATTTATACAGCTATCTTTCTATATAAATTTGTATAAAAAAACTGTTTAGGCAAATTCTGTTATACGAAATCTACGTAAAATGTTCTCCTCTTTCGTTTAAGACTGGTTTCAAACCGATCTGATTTAAATTGAACGAGAAATTAGCAAAAAGCACGCACAGGGTCAGGCGGAACGTTACGTGTTACGCGTTACGAACGTTAGGAACGTTACGACCGTTACACTTTTTCGTGCATGCAGCCGGTGTTTTATCAATTTATAAGATTAGTGATTCATCAATTTATAAGACGTTATCACGTCAAAAATTAAAGTTGTTAATTGTATTGTATTTAAATCTTTGATTAACGTCTGATTAGAACTCTTTAATAAATAAAATTATCGACCAATTTTTCAGACAAATATTTTAACAAAAAATATAAAAATTAATACATTAACGTTTCGGTCCGGATTTGGATCTTTTTCAGAACTGATCTAAAAAATATAAAAATTAATTAATAATTAATTTCTAACTGTTTTTGAAAAAAATTTGCTTTAAGTTTTTAATTATCAAATATTGAAAAAATAAAAGATAATTATTTTTTCAATATTTGATAATTAAACACTTATGTAGATGATTATCCTTTTTATTGGAAAATGCGTTACTGCAAAGAAATATAAAAAAACTAAATCCAGTCATTAGAAAACCTCTTTGGTAATATATCTTTGAAACACGTAATCAATAGAGGATATAAGTATTGTATTGTTTCTAATTTAACTTTATTTTCAAACTTTCTTTTCGCGTTGTTTTTATAGAAAGCTTAACTGGAAACTGAAAAACTTTAATATAAAAATATATTTCGAACGATATTACACTTTACTTTTAAAAACTCACTTAAGACAAAACGAACTATGAGGAAAAAACAACAAGGATTTTCTTTACTTCATCCAAACTCCGTTTTCTGAACAAGGTGAAGGAGGTAGGTATTCGGAAAGTTTTTCGGTGACGCGTTTTGCTCTTAAATCCGTACTCATTCCAAGAACTGAAAGGTTTTAAGGGTTGTTACTTGGTGGTGGGGTGGAAGTGACGGTGGTGAATACTGTAGGACGGTGGAGCTTCTAATGACTATCGGTTGAAACGTGACAGTTAGTGTTTTAAGAATAATCTGTTTACATCTGGGATTACGTCTTTAAGAAGTGGCAGCGTCTTCATTCATTTGCATATTTTTATAGGTTCTTCAATGCGGTTTTTATTTTTAATTACATCATCATTATACAATTTCCAGTCAAATTAAACATTTTATTCGCTTTTAACCAAGAAAATTGTGAGAAGTAGGTCCTGCCTTGATTAAACGATTGTTGTCATTTACTTAATTTGAATTGAAAATTGACTTCGTTTATATCCTATTTCTTATATTTTTATGATGATATTCAGAAAGCAATTACTACTTAAAAAATTATTATTTCACAGTTCATTTACATATAAATAAAAATAATTATTAATAATTTAATATACAGGCTGAGTCAGACCACCCGTACCGTTCGTTTTTTTCGAAAACGGTTAGTCGTAGAGAGTTGTGTCATAAATCTGCATCATAAAAGCCCTAATGAAGAATCGAATGGTGATATTTTTTTCCCCGGAAAGGTCGGCTTCCCTATTAGTTTGCTCCAGAATGTTCAGAACTCCGGAATTTTAAATGGCACGATAGGTCGAAAGTGGTACCTATTGTTGAAAAGATCTTTAAAAAAAAATTGCACTCCGGGAGTGCCGGCAGAAGTGAAAACTTGAATATTAACGTCTTACGAATTTTCGATCAGGTCACGTGTCCTGACGCGAGTTTAACATTTTTTACCCATTACAAAAAACTAAAAAGTGTACAACGCCGCTAAAGAAGTTTTCACTTCAAAAATAAGTAAGCTTTGTAGGATATTTTTTTTTTGTTATTGCCACCCCCGTTAAGTAATATTCGTTTGAAATTATTAAATTAACATGTTATAATTAACGAACTTAATTTTAAAAGTCGGCATGTAAAATCTAGTTAGAAAAATCAAAATAAAATAATAATCATGTGGTCTCCATGGTAATTGACTTTATTTTTCCGATTACGAAGTTTTCTCAAAAATTACAAAAATTCTCTCGAAAAAATGTTTGTAACATTAAAAAAAAAACATCTACTACAAAATTCAAAGACAATTCTCCGCGCTATGACGTATTTGAAAACGATTTACAAAGAAAATAAAAAAGTTTCAAAGTTGAGACGGAGTGGTTTTTGACCTGCAATATGAGTTGATTAAAAAAACTTATTCGGGCATCTGTAATCTGCAATCTAACTTAACTTCTTCCAAAGCCGTTTTTATTCTTAGGCGTGTAAACGTATTATATTCTCACGTGACGCGATCAAGCAAAGCCTATCACGATCAGAATCAAGGGATATATTGCAAAGTTTTTTATTTCAATGTTGGACATTTTTCCCTGTACACTTTATTAGAAAAAGGGGTCCCTTCAACGAGCGCTACATACATATGTATATTCTCTACATGTATATGGCGAACAACTAACACACAGATATCTCGTACTGATGACTTAGTAGTAGTATAGGCAGTACAATATTATACAACACAATACGTTTGTTATATAAGAAACAAGTCGTCTACTCTGAATCGAAATTGATATATTTATAAAAAAATAATTTGATTTGTTTTTCTTTTCCGAACAGCTATATGAAAAAAGTTTTGTTTCTTCTTAAAAGATATTTGTTGCTTTCCTCAAATACATATTTTTAGCTCGCTATTCAGTTATTATGTCTGTGGCAAAAAGACAAAACTGTTTATGTCAATTTTTTTGTATTTTTAGAAATATGATCCGACAAATATTATCAGGTGAAATGCCTTAACTAAATGTTGCAATATTAGCGCGTGAAGTTTACAAGCCCGGATAGCTCAGTCGGTAGAGTGTAAGAGTCTTAATGCCAGGGTCTTGGGTTCAAGCCCCACGTTGGCGAATATATTTTTTTATTTTCTACATTGCTTTCTTCTAAGGCTTAGATTCATTTCAATTTTTTAAAATTGTATTACGACTAATTAAAATTAATTAAATTTAATTAATAGCTCATTTGAAAACTGTTACAACTATAGGCACCTATATAAAAATAATTTTCCTACAGTGTTTTCAATTAAATATTTATTATATTAAAAGAAATTTATTACTTAAGAAAAGTATAAATACTGCTTTTAACGACAAAAACTTTTGAACGGTAACTCCGATCATTATGAAGTTTGGACACAACATTCATCTCGGTAAACTAAGATGAATGTGCGTATTCATGTCCCTTCCTTCCCCATTCGTTCTTTTGCACTCGGGTGAAACTGGGCGGAACCGCTAGTAGATAATAAGAGTATTAAGTATACCGTATGTAAACACGTAAGGTGCACATAAGGAAATTAACATTGGGAAAAAATGACTAGATCAGAGTGAGCCTTGAAACTTGTTTTTCAATTTGACAGATAATTATTTTGCAAAATGAATGTGTATACTACCGAAGAAAATATTCAAATGTTTACAACATAATCGGACTTTTTTTATTAATGGGACATTAAATTCCCAAAAATACTTAAATATGGTGCGAGATCAAATATCTCCGCCTATTCGTGTTGAACCTAAAGACATTGGGTCACTGATTTACCAACGCGCATACGTCATACCAGTCAGACAATTTTTGAATGAAATGTTTCCAGATGGAGTTGTTTTTTTGTTTTATTTTTGTACAAAAAAATTAAAATAATCATTTATAAGAGATTTTTATTATTAGAAAAGACAAGTAAAATAAAAATAAATCAAAATAAAATAGAAATTCTCAAGATTACCACGATAATTCAATAGAAATAACAATTAATGCAGTCATGGCTAACTCGGATCCAAGTCTTTTTTCCCAATGCTAATTTCACCTTACGCGTTTACATACTGTATTACGGTCTCTACCACAAGTGCTGATCGAAGACAGTGGTCTCGCGAAATAGGTTCATTCGAGACGCCACTGTCAGATCTAGAATAAGATGTTTGTGTGTGCGTGTGTATGTGTACCGACTGTACACGTCCAACGTAAATACAATGGCGCAACAGAAAGCTAAACTATATGCGGTCGGCGTATACTTGTACTACACATAGGATCAGCGCTAAGCACACTTCGCAACTTATAAGCTAGTTTGTTTTGTATTCTGTGGCTCACAGAGCTTTCCACCTGAAAGCTGCTGCGTGAGCTTTCATGAAAAGCTTTGCACATACACACATACAGACGATCTAATAATTAAGAAGTGTTCACTTGACTTAAAAAATTATTTCGATATCTCTAAATTCGACCGAGATATAGTCAACTTTTTGTACGTGAGGTCGCAAACGAAACTGATCGTCGTCTTGTCGGCCATTTTGACGTCCCGCTGCACAATTTAAAAAAAAAACTATTTAAATTAAAGTTAAAACCTTTATAAATTATTGAAAAAAAAAAAAAAAACCGTTGTGCCCGACTAATTAAAAAGATTTAATTAAATATCTTTTTAATTAGTCGGGCACAACGGGTTTTTTTTTTGCTTTCAATAATTTATTAAGGTTTTAACTTTAATTTAAATAGTTTTTTTTTTATTTCCACCGTCTAGTTTTGGAGAAATCAATGAAAACATATCATACCTCTACCGAAATATATAAAAAAAATCAAGCCTTTTGTTTAAAGTTGCCTTGTTGCTCGTACTACCTTAACTATTTACTCAATGTGCGGTGAGCGAAGACAGCAAAGCGTATCGAAAATATATCGGCGTCTCTTTTTTCGAAGTAAGTCCTTGGTTATTTCGAGAATATATATTAACATTGAGTATATATTTCTTTATCAAAAGTCTTATGTCTTTATCTTTGGCGTTAGCCAATCAGAACCAACGAGCTCTTACGACTTAAGAAAGACATGTATATATGTTTGCACCCTAATGGTTCGATTGCAATATTATTTTATTCCTATTCTCGCTATATAGTAAAAGTATATGATTATCGTCGTTGGTTCTGTAATACCTCTTATGTGCAAAAAGTAAAATTTGCAGGAAAAGCCAAAAAGTGGTTATTTCAGCAATGGATGGTAAGAACTAGCAATTTCAGAGGTATATTACTAATTCATACTTATCTTTACTATACGTGTTTAATTAAGACAAAGTATTTTCTTAAAAAATATTTAACGTTAATTTCGGATTTGTTGGCACATGGGAGGAATTATTTGATACAACTTTTCACATAAGAGTTATTTCCCCTTGTTGGTTACTTTAAAATTAATTTGGGAGGTATCACTAGTGTATAGAGCTCCGTTTCCTGAATCTTTTCATTTAAAAAACGTAAAATCTGCATATTATGCACGTAAGAGCTATTACAGAACCAACGACGTTATACTACTACGTCTTTGGTGTAGAGTTGTAGACTGTAGTCTGCAAGCTCTGCGATCATCATCGATTATATCAATGCTCATACTTTCTGGAATATTAACCAGCTCCGAGGTCCAAAGTTGAAGAATTATTTGATCAACCCATACTTACAGCCACGTATACGAGTCCCACTACACGCATGCATAAAATTTATCTGCGCGTTACCTTGGCTCCTTGATCCGGCTTCTAAGTACCATGCGTGACGCTGCCTGTGTCCTTTTCCATGACTGCTGAAGATTTGAAGCCGTATTTAAAGGCCACACAGAAATGTTAAATACGCTACATTTCTATTTATGTGCGGCAAGCACAACAAAACTATTAAAGTAACGTTAATTTTAGAATTTAATATTTTTACAGAGTTAGACCAGGGGTCGACTTATCATATTATATATTAATACGCTAAGGTTGAAGATGTTTGCCTCCCTTTTTAAAAAAAACCTCACAATTTCTTCACATAAATTATATATCATTTTACAGATAATTGCTTGCTCTACTGACATCGACAACTAAAAAATTTATTATTGCTTTTGTTTTTGTAAATTAATTAATTAACAGCAACGCTGAACAACGTCTGCCATCTGACGACTTTAATTTTGAAACAACGTCAACACTTCGATCTGTCATCTGACCTTCATATTGTAATACAACAGACACAATACTTCATACTGCCATCTAACGGCTTTAATTTTGAAACAGCGAGCAACACTGAACAACGTCACAGCAATGCTGCATGATGCCATCTGACGGCTTAGCTCAACGCTTTTGCTACTTGCGCCTCTATATGACAATTTTAGTAAAATATTTCTTCGATCTGTCATTTGAGCTTCATATTGTAATACAACAAAAAGAAGAACGTTATAAGCAGTGTGCAAAATTAGAAACGAATTGAATACCTGCAATCATATTTAAAAAATAATTTTGTAAAGTGATAATTATTATACTTATTTAGTGCGAATAATTCGCACGGGTCACTCTAGTAACTCAATATTTTCCTACAAAAAAATGTTCGAATGATGCTTTGTAATATGTGAAACATTAAAATATATCCACTTCCACGATATCTCTAGAAAAAAAATCGAAAAAAGTGTTTTTTTCACCCGTTAGACCCTAACGGTTGAAAAAAAAAGACGGGTTGCACTCTGGGAGTGCCGGCGGAAGTGAAAACTTGAATATTAACGTCTTACGAATTTTCGATCAAAATGGTTTGTATCATAGATTGCATTTTTATGTAAGTACGATATTTCAACGCTAGATGTCAAACGTTGTATAAATAAAAGTTTTTGTCTTACGCATATCTGACGATCTGACGCGAGTTTAACATTTTTTACCCATTACAAAAAAAGTGTACAACGCCGCTAAAGAAGTTTTCACTTCAAAAAAACACTTTTTTCGGTTTTTTTTCTTTTTAACGATCGCATCCCGAACCGATTTGAAACTCAAACTGCCAAACAGTCGACCCGTGTCCTTGGGATCTTCCACACATACCGACTACAAATCGTTCGTTTTCCTGCCGCTTTCCCTGTGTAAGGGACCCTATGCACACATTCTTTTGGTAGATTTTCTTTGACTGGTCGGATAATACAATCCGACATCAGCGAGCGAAAGTCGACTTAAAGGTAAAAGAGCCGTAGGCGCTGCGTTGCGGCTACCGCGTCGTGCCCCTCACTCTCTCTGTGTGTTCCTACTGTGTGCAGACGATACCGACGAGGTTTGCTGTCGAGACGCGAGTAACATCTCTAAAGAGCGACCCCAAGCTTCCTGTCTTCTTCATTTTCTTCTTCTTGTGGTAACGAGCGCAAACCAACCGAACACTCCGTATTGCTAACAAGCTGAACCCTTTCTTTACTCCACTTGTTTGTATTTTATTTTATATACGGTTTATAAAGAAGATCCTGATGGAAAATATATGTACATTGTGCCTGTTTTTTTTTTTAAAGTTCAATCGAAAAAATATTTTTAAATTGTTGTGAAACCATGGTAGAAAACAAAACAGAACGCACTCCTGCAAAAAAGTTCGCATTAAGTTATCATCTAAATATATAAAAGGATACCGCGACTGACTGACTTACTGATCTATCAACGCACAGCTTAAATCACTACATGGATTGGCCTGAAATTTATATAAAAATTTATAAGTAGTAATTATGCTTTTTCATGGCATTTTTGTAAGGAGTTTCAATTTTTTGACGTGATAACGTCTTATAAATTGATGAAACACCGGCTGCACGCACGAAAAAGTGTCACGTTCCGCCTGAGCCTGAGCGTGCAAGCGAGAGCGCGGTATAAGCGATAGAGAGCACGATCGGCCCAAGCGTCGGCTTGTACGCATTTCTCTCTCTTCTCGCGTGACGTCAGAGAGTTCATCAATGTTTCTTTATGACATCACGTAAAACTATCGTCCGTAAACCGACTTTACAGACAACCAATTTTTTTAGTTTAAATTCATAGCTTGATAATTAAAATTTCATCATAATAAATTATAGTAAAAAAAAAACTAAAAAAACACGCTTTAATAGCAAACCGAACTAAAAAGTAGAAAATAATTATTAACAAAATGAATGAAAATATAGTAGTTGGCACCCCACGTTTTTTTACTGTATAATTGAATTATTTTGTTAATAATTATTTTCTACTTTTTAGTTCGGTTTTTTTAGTATCAAAACGACATCAAAAGTAATTTTTTTCAAAATTTTCACATGCAAATTTTTTTCAAAATTTTCACATGCAATTTTTTTTCTAAATTTTCAAATTCAAATTTTTTTTTGAAAATTTTTAAATTTAAATTTATTTTTATAAAATAATTGTATTGTCATCGTCCCTTGATACGTGTGCAAATTTTCAAGTTGATCAGACTTCTTGAAATTGGTGAAAATTACTCTGAAAGATTCCTTTACATACAAACATCGTACATACATACATACCTACATCTCAAGCTAATATAAGCGTGTTAAAAAATTACAAGACTTATCCGCTTGTAAAGTAAAGTTCTATTCTATTCTCTATTCTAATTTCTAATATGTTATTCACAAAAATAATCAGGTTTGAATCCTTTTTTAATTGAAACTTCTGAAACATACGCAATAGTGAACCTCGCACAATTTGCTGTCATGGCAGAACAAACTCCGGGCACATACCCACGTATACCGTACTCACGAAGTCTTCAACTGTTTGGCAAGAGTCACGTGTCGTTTCTCTCGGGACACAAACATCCAGAATTTTGAGATGGCACTCTATATTCTGATCTGATCTCAGTACACAATCGCTGTGTACAGACAACAAACCGACATAAATTATCATTTTATAAACACGCAGATGAACCCTTTCCTTTAAGAAATCTTCCAGGAAAATACCTAATTACAATGCAACCGATTTATTTAAAGTACTAAGTAGCATTGATAAGAAAAACCCTGCCGATAATATAGTCACGTATTGTATTTGCTATACAGAAATTTATTGTGGGTTTATTATGTGAAGTAGACTTTGTTTTTGACCAACGTTGGACGAATATATTTTTATTTTTTTTCTACATTGCTTTCTTCCAAGGCTTACATTTAAATTTATTTTAATTTTATTTAAATAATTAAAAAATAATATTAGTTAAAAAAAGTATAAATACAGCTTTTTATCGACAAAAACTTTTGAACCGTAACTCCGATCATCATGAAATTTGGACACAACATTCATCTCGGTAAAATAAGATGAATATGTGTACTCATGTTCCTCCCTTTCCCATTCGTTCTTTTACACCCGGGTGAAACCGGACGGGACCGCTAGTAAAGTATATTCATAGCGGCTGCAGTGTTTTTCACGACCGACAACAAAATATTCCGTTATTCACGAGGGAATGTTCTATTTTCACTTCAAAATAATATGTTTGCGTATTGAGTTGAATTGTTTTGAGTAGCTGCTTAAACGCCAGAGTGCTTCTTTGTGATCCAAATATCGTTCATGAATCATGAGACATGCACTAATTATATTCTATTGTTCTAAAAATGTGTTTGCTGCGTTTGGGGTATTGAACCAAAAGATCTGGCCAATTGTTTAAACCGATATATAACACTGGGAGACGTGGAGACCATCAGTTGTTGAATAAACATTCACACCAATAGAATATAATCACATGCCTAAGTTACATATAAATGGTGAACTAAAAAGTCCATATACAGTGTAAACTCCATTTAACATCACTCGATATAACGACAAACTCCTTAAAACGTCGAAATTACTCAACTCTAGTCGGTGTACCTCGTTGCTCATACAAGGATACACTTTATAAATAACGACACACCCACTCTAAATAAAGACAACTAGTGTGACCTGTGCGAATTATTCGCACTAAATAAGTATAATAATTATCACTTTACAAAATTATTTTTTAAATATGATTGCAGGTATTCAATTCGTTTCTAATTTTGCACACTGCTTATAACGTTCTTCTTTTTGTTGTATTACAATATGAAGCTCAGATGACAGATCGAAGAAATATTTTACTAAAATTGTCATATAGAGGCGCAACTAGCAAAAGCGTTGAGCTAAGCCGTCAGATGGCACCATGCAGCATTGCTGTGACGTTGTTCAGCATTGCTCGCTGTTTCAAAATTAAAGCCGTCAGATGGCAGTATGCAGTATTGTGTCTGTTGTATTACAATATGAAGGTCAGATGACAGATCGAAGTGTTGACGTTGTTTCAAAATGCAAGAATAGACTCAAACTTTCGGGTCGTCTGTGTCGAATAACAACGATGCCCTCTGCTAATAACCACGGCTCATGTGACAGTCATTTGAAGCATTGATACCTACGGGGCAGGACACACGTGGTGTTCTCTACACACAGAACATACACGCAGTACTAAAGCTACTTATGTACCATTGTTCGCCTCACAAAGCCCTGTATAAATACATTTTAATTCATGTTACACCATTAAAATTTCATTTGTTCAGAGCATAGCGATGCGAGATCAGGACGCTGCTTGTTCGCCGGGTGCGTGACGGCAACACCGCCTACCGTCCGCTATTTTTACACGCTTTATATTAGTTTCACTTGTATGTATGTATGTATGTATGTATGTATGTATGTATGTATGTATGTATGTATGTATGTATGTATGTATGTATGTATGTATGTATGTATGTATGTATGTATGCATGCATGTATGTATGTATGTAAGTATGTATGTTTGTAAACTCGTTTGGACTACAGCAAGTGGTTTATATAGTGGTATAATATGCCAACACATGTAATTACACTGGCTAGCCGTGCGGTCTAAGGCACGGGTCTTCGCTTACGTCAACTCTCGGAATCACGGGTCATGGGTTCTAATCCCGTCCACGCCGAAAAAAAAAATGTTTTTTTTTTCGGCAAATTTTTGACAATAAATCGAACTAAAAAGTGGAAAATAAATATAGTTTAAAAAAAACTAAAAAGCATGCTTTATATCGAACTAAAAAGTAAAAAATATTTTTTTAGAAATAAGCTTAAAACAATAATGAACAAAAAATACAAGTATTATTGTGAAAAAAGCGTGGGGCGCTCGATGTACGTAAATGTGGAACAAAGCGCCCCACGCTTTTTTCACAATTAGTTCGATATAAAGCGTGTTTTTTAGTTTTTTTAAACTATATTTATTCATCATGCTCTTAACATTGTGTCGAATGATCATTTTCAAATACAGTGTAAACTCCATTTAACGTCACTCGATATAACGACAAACTCCTTAAAACGTCGAAATTACTCAACTTTAGTTGGTTTAACTCGTTGCTCATATAATGATACAATCTAAATAACGACACACCCACTCTAAATAACGACAACAATACGTCATCATTTAGCTATAAACAGGGCTTGTTTGTTATTTTGTTGCTTTGTTGTCGGCATCATGCGTACCGAAGAGTCTAAGAAATTCGATCTTTTGTTTGTTGGGATTATCTTTCATATGTTTAGCTCAGCTGCTCAAGTTATGAATAAAATAGGTGTATAAGACAATACATACAATTAAAATACTGGAGTAGCCAAAAACGTCAGACAAAGATAACAGACTATACGCAATAAGCGTTGTAATAGTATGAATGTTTGTTGGTTAGTTGTAAATTTTATATTATTATGAGTAAATATACATATTATACCTACTAAAAAAATATTAATGGATTAATCATTTCTTCTCTCCGTTTAACAACTATAGAGCCCTAGAGATTTTGATCGCTTACTACTGTTAGAATCAGTGGCGGATCCACGGGGGGGGGTTCGGGTTCAACCCCCCCCCCTTCCAGAGAATAAAAAATCCCAAATTAAAATCTTACTGCGCGATAAAAAAAGCTTTTCATGTTTTTCATGAATTCTCCGCAAAAGGAGAAAAAAATTGTCAAGACCCCCCCCCTTGCCGTAATCCTGGATCCGCCACTGGTTAGAATGTAATGTTTTGTTAGGTTAGGTGGCATAATATGACCGCGGCTATCTTCAGATGAGAATATTTTCTTGTTACATACTTTTCAGTAGTCGGGTTTTAGTTTTTGAACTTAATTAATTCTTCAATTTTAAAATATTATGAATCAGCGTTGTTTAAACGATTAAATTATTCACTTCTTTTTATTTTCAATGTTGGCGGATGACGGGAGTCGAACAAGTGTACATTTTCATACATGCATAATATAATAAGAGAACTTAGTTCGGAAACAGCCTGCAATTTACCCACACGGATTCAACACATATTTATGCATAGTCGTTTTATTCTACATCGCCGCTGATAACCTTAGATGTCGAACGTCTATAATCTACAATTTATTATACGCCGCACTTCAATCTTTGATGCATAAATTGTTTTAATATATGACCTTGTAAGACTCGTATAGACGCTGGTGACCTCAGCTGTTCACAAGGGCGTAGATATGGGGGGGTGGGTATAGGAGGTAATTATTTTATTTAATTTAAAAAAAAAAATTGTTTGTCTGTAAAGTCGGTTTACGGACGATAGTTTTACGTGATAACGTATTCCGTAATACATAACCTAAATTTATATAATAATTATAATAATTCGAATCTATGATATTGCATCTTTCGCTTCAAATTTAGGTTAATTTTATTTATTTAAATTACTCACCATATAATATAATTGTTTTTTTAACTTTCTTTCTTTCGTATTTATTTTAAGTCTCAAAGATTAGCTGTCATAATATTTATAAAACAATTGTTTCACTGTTTATATAAAATTCCAAAACCTACTTACAATATTTAAGTATTTTCATACGTCAAAAAATTGATTTTTATAATGATAAAATTTGTAAGAAAACGATTTTTTCGAGAGATGAGACCTAGCTAAAACGATTTTTTGCCCCCCAAAATCCCTTTTCAGTAAATTTCATCCAAATCGTTAGGGCCGTTTTCGAGAAAAGCACGCACAGGGTCAGGCGGAACGTTAGGAACGTTACACTTTTTCGTGCATGCAGCCGGTGTTTTATCAATTTATAAGATTGGTGATTCATCAATTTATAAGACGTTATCACGTCAAAATGTCGATTAAAAATAATAAAATTATAAATGATGCACGGTGCATCGAAAAATAACCACAAAACTGTTTTTTTTTTGTTTGGTCAGTGGAACGTAAACAAACTTAAAATGAAAAGAAAAAAAGGGATACGATTTATTTACTTATTTAGTCTCTCTATGTACACATTAGATATTTTGTAGGGGGTTCGTCTATGTACACAGGTTAATATATTGTGCTCTCTGTACACGAATAGAGCTAATCATTAATACTATTGTGATGTGCGACGTAACTCCTCCGCTCTCCACCCCCTTCACATCTGCCCAAAAACGGAATACATCTGGACACAGACCTCACTGGAACACATGTTGCGATAGGTTCAAAGATAAAAACCGAATCTATAATATCTATACTTCTATTATACTACTAATATATAAAACTGAAGAGTTTGGCTGAACGCGCTAATCTCAGGAACTACTGGTTCGAATTGAATTTTTTTTTTTGTTGGATAGCCCATTTATCGATGAAGGCTATATCACGCTACCACCAATAGGAGCGGAGCATCAATGAAAAATGTATCTCAAAATTTGTCCGGCATATGCTTCAGGTGAAATGCCCTAACTAAATACTTCAATATTAGCGCCGTACATTCACAAACCCGGCTAGCTCAGTGGGTAGAGCATGCGACTCTTAATCTCAGGATCGTGCAGTTCGAACTCGAATATATATTTTTAATTTTTTTTTATTTTCTACATTGCTTTCTACTAAGGCCTACATTTAAATTTATTTTAATTTTATTTACGACTAATTAAAATTAAATAAATCTAATTAATAGCTCATTTGAAAACTGTTACAACTATAGGTACCTATATAAAAATAAATTTCCTACAGTGTTTTCAATTAAATATTTATTATATTTTAATAATTACAGTAATTATTGATTTTAAAAAAATAATTACTTTAAAAAAGTATAAATACTGCTTTTTATCATTGTATTTTTTAGCAAAACGTGAAAGTACCTACTTAGAGTCATCTATGGACGATTAAGTTGTGCTTGCAGTACATTTATCATCTCAGATGAATTACAAACCCTTTACAGAAAACCACATCTGAATTGATCAAACCGTTTCCCAGAAAAATGGCGACATTCGAGTGCACAAAAACAAACAAACTGACAAACAAACAAACAATCTCTCACTCTAAACGCATATACCTGCTCCGTTCCGTCGTGTATAAAAATAAAAACGTGGAGACCAATTTTGTAAGTCAACGAAAAAACTGTGGCAATCTACAAATTCGGACAAAGCCGGACCGGACCGCTAGTATTATATACTTTTTGGATAAACGCTGATAACCTCAGATGTTGAGCGTCTATAATCTACAATCCTCTTTCTATAATTATTGATGACGCCAGCATTGATTCACGGATGACGATTTTGAATGAATAAAAGTTGCGCAGAACATTACTGATGCGGTGTTAGCTTTGTCCTACAGACCTACAGACTGTGTCCTTTAACAAAGGCTAGACAACTAACTGCCAGTGTCTATATAGTGACAGTAGCTACGGAAGGGACGTACAGGGCACATGTACGAGGATAGTTTATTACCCATAAGGGATTCGTTATGTAAGCAAAAAGGGACATCATAAAGAATAGTGTGAACCACTGTAGACAGCTAAGTTTGCAATTACGCAATGGTTCATGCCTTGTCATGAAAAAATCCATATCATTACAGATATACCCCGTTTAACGCTGCTTCTATAACGTTGCTGTATGTTTTTGATGTGAAGCATCTAATGGCGCGTTTGGCTGGAAGTAAAGCCGTGCGTAAAACCGTTACGTTTTTCAGTTAGATGACAGCGCGTAACGCTTGCTGTTTTGTTGACGGCGACACCTAACTGAGATCTATTAGTTATTAGAATAGTCACTTAAGTGGTGCTGCTAGTAACTTAAAGTTGAAGTGTCCATAGAACATTAGGTAGTGTCTGTAGGGCTTTGTGACTTAAAGTTGCATTTGGCAAGCTTAAATGTATGTTTTACATCTGCCAGGCGTCCCACGCCCGCAGTGACGTAATTTCAATCCTCGCAGCCAGCACGACAGCCAGCACAAGTTCAGCGGCAAAACCAGCCTCTTGTGCAGCGACCTGAACGTACACTTTTCAGTGTAAATTTCACTGAGTTATCTATACACTAAAATAATGTCAAGCACACCTAAGATCCATTACCTGTCAAAAGCTGGACCCGCAATTAGCAAACCACTGACTGGAACTTGAATCCAGGAAATTTACATGAGAAAAGAATGATTGTGGGCCCTTCAAACAAGCTTACAGAGGACTTGATCAAACTCAGTGGACCTAAACTTAGGAAAGTGGTTGGGTCTTAACCGATTTTGCGCCTCTGCGATGGGGATACGTCAGGAATCGACACAGTGTAGATATTGCGAAATGGAGAACGAAACAGCCAATCGTTTACTGTTCGAATGCAAGGCTCTAGTCTACAATCTAGTCACCAATTTTCTGGAGTTCATGAGAAGGTCCAAACTATTGGAGGACTAGATCCAGGACAAGGGAGAGCTCAAAAATTCTTCTAGGATGACGTGCCCTAATTTAATTCATTCAAGAGCTGATTGTGTTAAAGCTCCTGTTTCTATGAATGCATCGAGTGTTAAACGGGGTACACCTGTAATGCACACATATTTATGTTAGGGGACAATGTTTTTTTCTATGTTATTATTATTTTAATGGTTTCAATGTTCATTGAGTGTACGCCTAAATCAAACAACAGAAATCTTTTATCTATTAATAAAAATTGAAAATATAAATTATGAAAGTGAAAAATGCATAAAATTAAACATCGTTAGAGTCTTTTATTATTTTTAGCCGCATGTCCACTGTAAATCAAATGGTAGTTAAATCTTTTATGACAAAACATATTTTATAAAGGTTTGTTTACATTTAAAGTCAGCAGCATATAAAAAAAAATTTTAAATTCATGGTACTTACTTCATAACGGACCTTCTAAAATTGAATAGGAATAATTAATATATTTTGTATTTTATATTTATTTTTTATGAATTTTGGTTTTCCAGAAAATCGCCAAATAAAAAAAAATTGGTTGTCTGTAAAGTCGGTTTACGGACGATAGTTTTACGTGATAACGTATTCCACTCGAAGGTCAGGCAGAACTTGACACATTTCGGAACGTGACACATTTCGGAACGTGACACTTTTTCGTGCGTGCAGCCGGTGTTTCATCAATTTATAAGACGTTATCACGTCAAAAACAAATACAAACTTATTTAGTTATCACGTCAAAAACAAATACAAACTTATTTAATTTTCCTCAAAACACATTAAAATAGGTCAGATTTGTTGAAGGATTAAAATGCTTGTGTTTATATTTTGAAAACAAGAAATGTTTCCTTTAACAAATTTGAGCGTCCGTCGTTTGAATTTCCAATAAGCTTATTTAGTTAACCCTCAGCGTTCATGGATTGTATTTTCGAAAATGTGTACTTTTGATCGACTAATTTTGTCCATGCATGAGTCTAGTTCGGCAAATTTGGATGACCACACCACAAATAGTGTCCATAAAATACTCTACCTCATAATTATATTCCTTGCTTTTCTGTCTTCTTAACTAAATAAATAATTGGAACAAAACAAATTAACCTAGATTTAAACGACATTGTTTTATTGTTAAAGGCGACGGGAAAGTCAGCAGCCTGCACTTAAAGACCGTTGCACACGAGTCTGTTTTTTCCGCTGGAATCGCTGTTGGAACTTGCGCTGCTGCGAGGAAAGAAATGGCGTCAGTGAGGACACGCATGCCTCCGTTATAAGCTGGATATTAAAATTAGAACCGGGGCTTGTTTCTCCGCTTGTTTTGAGCAAGAACCAATCAGAAAACAATATCTTGTCACGTGGGCGAAAAAAAAATCCAACGCCACAGCACGCTTGAAATCTAGCAACCAAATCTGGGAAGGAATCTACCGGTAAGAAACGTGCCAACCCCACGCTGCATGCAGTGCCGGATTAAGACTTCTTGATGCCCTAAGCATTTCTTGACTATAGGCCCCATCTCTAATAGCAGTCTAAAAAAATTCTAATATTATCTGTCTGTTATGTTGAGTTTACAAAAATTTGTTTTCCAAATTGTGAATGTCAAGTTTAAAATTGATAAAAAAAAGTTAAAAAGCATAGAACTTTATTTATTTATTTGTTTCAACAGGGCAAGCCCCAATCCCATACAAAAATATAAATTTGAAATATTTGTGTAGCTTAAAAAATATAATAAAAAAATTAAAATATAAGTAATTAAATAAGGAGTATTACAAAAATGCTAAAAAAATAATACAAAAGTTTATTCATATTTTAGTAAATTCTTTGATTTGCTTTTAACTTTAAAAATGGATGAACAATATAAATCCAACCAGGTAGCATTAACATTGCACAGTTCAGATAATCTATGTACTACACTTTTTTTTTGACCATCACGCAATGTTGGATTCAGAAAATAATAATTATTCGACCTGAGACTTCTAGGAGGAATATAAAAATAGGAAAAAAATGTTACAATCACTACTGTCTTTGAAAATTTGACTGTAATAAAATCGGTTCTTATAGGCATTTTTATACATTTACTTAATAGAAAAAAAAACTTAAAAGTTGAAAAAAATGGAGCCCTTAAAATGTTTCTTTTTATTATTTTCAAAAATAAATTATTATTTATTTTTAAATTCTATACTTCTAAAGACAGTTTTATGTCAGTAGATCAAATTTTTGAGAACATGACAAAAAGAAAAAAATTGGTTGTCTGTAAAGTCGGTTTACGGACGATAGTTTTACGTGATAACGTCATAAAGAAACATTGATGAACTCTCTGACGTCACGCGAGAAGAGAGAGAAATGCGTACAAGCCGACGCTTGGGCCGATCGTGCCTCTCTATCTCTTATACCGCGCTCTCGCTTGCACGCTCAGGCTCAGGCGGAACGTGACACTTTTTCGTGCGTGCAGCCGGTGTTTCATCACTTTATAAGACGTTATCACGTCAAAAAAATTCGTTGACACGATCTAGTTTCTGAGTTGTGATTTTTGGTGGCCCCTGAGATGTGATGCCCTAAGCACTTGCTTACTTTGCTTATAGGCTAATCCGGCACTGGCTGCATGAATTTATTGTAATGCATTGTCGCTCATTAATAAAAGCGGCAAAAGCGTGATCATTTGTGACGCAAAAAAAAACTCATTACGGCTCTGGCTCTTGTTATGTTTTCTTTCCGTTTTATATAGAAATCTGGTGAGTAATAATCCACATCACGGCACAACTTCAACTATTCAATACAAATACTGCAGTTTGAAAAATAAATTGCAACCCCATAGTGAAAATACTCTTAAAAACGACTCACACCTCGGGTTTTTTTTTTTTCTTTTCTAAATTGAATCATTTCCGGAAACGTGCGTGCAACTGCTATAAACTTTTCTTCGACTTTTGTTGGAATTGCATCTTTAGAACCTTTATGAAACGGCCTGCTCCTTTTTAAAAGAAAATATATTGACATGACCACAAGACACAAAGTTGCTTATGACGATTTATTCGTTATACAATCGCAGACTCATCGTTTCAAAAATTACAAAACTGAGCATAAATATAATATAAAAGCTTAGAACATTTTACATTGTCGATTTGGCATCAAGGTTGACAAGCATATACGATGCTTGTTAACCTTGATGCCAAATTGACAATGTACCTAAAATGTTTTAAGCTTTTATATTATACTAGGGGTCCCGCCCGGTTTCACCCGGGTGCAAAAGAATGAATGGGGAAGGAAGGGACATGAGTAGTGAGTACACACATTCATCTTAGTTTACCGAGATGAATGTTGTGTCCAAATTTCATGATGATCGGAGTTACCGTTCAAAAGTTTTTGTCGATAAAGAGCAGTATTTAAACTTTTTTTAACTAATAATTTTTTTTAAATGAATTAAATAAAATTAAAATAAATTTAAATGTAAGCCTTAGAAGAAAGCAATGTAAAAAATAAAAAAAATAAATAAAAATATGTTCACCCAACGTGGGGCTCGAGCCCACGACCCTGATATTGACAGTCGCATGCGCTACCGATTGATCTACCTGAGGTTGCGTTCTTTCATCACTAATATGAGTATATCTAGTTAGTGCGTTTTACATGAATAAAAGCTTATTTTTGAGATACTTTTTGCAACATTTTTTATTAAAGCTCCGCTCCTAATGGTCGTAGCGTAATATTATATAGCCTATAGCCTTCCTCGGTAAATGGGCTATCCAACAAACAAAACTTTATTCAATTTGAACCAGTAGTTTCTGAGATTAGCGCGTTCAAACAAACAAACAAACTCTTCAGCTTTATACATTAGTATAGATTTATGCTCAGTTTTGTAATTTTTGAAACGTTTCAATATAAAAATAGGTTTTGGAGCGAAATATCACTGTTTACTGTGAGTTTTGTTGTTTTTCTCAATAAAATCATATTATAGAATAATTAATATTTTTGAATCTCGCGCGCTATTTACGGCGTTTTCCACATCCAAAATGGCTTCTAAAAGGGACAGGAGGCGCTAGTGTATCCGCAATCTATTAAATATATATAGGTTACGGTAAATGTAAACTCTTGGGAAATGTACACTTTTACCGTAAAATGTGCCGGGAAATGTGTACATTAAATGTAGATATTGCGGCAAATGTAGGTACACATTTCCCAAGAGTTTACATTTACCGTAACATATATATCTATGGGGTAAA
Source organism: Xanthostigma xanthostigma (assembly GCA_963575645.1). Lineage (NCBI taxonomy): Eukaryota > Metazoa > Arthropoda > Insecta > Raphidioptera > Raphidiidae > Xanthostigma > Xanthostigma xanthostigma. The sequence continues at coordinate 886,525 of OY754469.1, read as the reverse complement.
CATGTTATATAGCGAATTGGCCTTGTGTCCACACATCTATACAATTTTGTGTATTGGCATCTCTGTTTAATTCATAAATAAACGCAACTGTGTAAGTAATCTTTCTTTATCACACCGACTGAGGTGTAAAGAAAATAAAGTAGCAGCACGACCCTTGGCAGCATTTTCCTATTTCCTGTCGACGTTTTCCGACCCTCAATCAACAATGAAGTTCGACTTCCGATACGTGTGTCAATTCTCACCTACATTTCAACTTTATTGCATGTTTTAAGTACCAACCTACAGGACATAAATTTATTGATCTTAAACTTTATATTATATCAAAAGCCATAACAAGCTTCCGACATTGCAAGTTTGCTTTAAGGCGATACGTCAAGCTTTCCCGCTCTGTTTAAGTTTACGATTGTCAACTTCATAAAACTGTTCCGAACATCAAAATTAATATCAACTTAGATATCAAAAATTCAAATGTACCTTGCATAATTACATAACAAGCCCTAACATTTTGCTCTGTACGGATAATAGCAGCTAAATCTATAAGTATATTGTAACAAAACTGTTCTACTTCGTACCCCCGCCTGGTAGAATTTTCTAGAAGCACCGAGATCCTTCCTTTAGATGCATCGCCTTCTTCAGGCAATTCAATGCAGGTCGAGTTTTTTTAGCTACCTGCATTCCTTTGTTGTTGTTGCGAGAATATTCCACAGAAAGCATAGTCGTCCCAACAGGGAGCACGCAACAATATAAAAGGAAACCGTGACTGATTGACTAAGGCTAGGTTCACACTATACGGTTTTTCCTATTCGGAATTCTTATACGATTTTACCGTATACAGTAAAAACGTATTCAGTATTCACATTCATACGTTTTTCTTATACGGTAGAATCGAAATACTATTGTCACTGACTGACTGATTGATCTATCAACGCACAGCTCAAACCACTGGACGGATTGGGCTGAAATTTAACATACAGATAGTTATTGGGCATCGGCTAAGAATAGATTTTTGAAAATTCAACCCCAGGGTTCAACATTTGAATGGAGAAATCATATAAGATTTGCGCAGGATTACTCCTGTCAATAAATAAATAAACACGTGTTTCAAACAACCCCTTCAGGGGGTGAAAAGAGGTAAATAGTCTAAAAATCAACATGGGTGTCATTTTCAAGGTTTGTCAGGACGTTGGCCACGTAAATGTCATCAGTTTTGAGGGTCTACGTCGATATTCGAGAAAGGAGTAACTATATACCAAATAATGGGAATGCATCCGTGTTTAGTTTCGTCTCAATCGCGTGCGAAGCCGCGGGTAACGGCTAGTCTATATATAAATAGTAAATACCTACGCGAAGGAAAAACAGTGTCCAATGTTTCATTCCGATCACAGATGATAAAACCAAAACAAAATTTCTATATGCATAAATGACTTTTACCCCCATAAATATGTTATGAAGCATTTGCGGCAAAAATCCCGTGTGACTTTTTCATGTCTCACCAAGGTCAACCATAACCCAAAATTTCATCCCGATCGAAAATGACTGGAACTCGGAACTATATCCTTTTTTATGTATTCTTGTACCATAACCTTGTATTTGTTTATCATATATATTAATACGCTAAGGTTAAAGATGTTTGCCTCCCTTTTTAGAAAAAACCTCACAATTTCTCCACATAAATTATATGTAATTTTACAGATAATTGCTTGCTCTACTGACATCGACAACTAAAAAATTTATTATTGCTTTTGTTTTTGTAAATTAATTAAAATACAGCAACGCTGAACAACGTCTGCCATCTGATGGCTTTAATTTTGAAACAACGTCAACACTTCGATCTGTCATCTGACCTTCATATTGTAATACAACAGACACAATACTGCATACTACGGCTTTAATTTTGAAACAGCGAGCAACGCTAAACAACGTCACAGCAATGCTGCATGATGCCATCTGACGGCTTAGCTCAACGCTTTTGCTACTTGCGCCTCTATATGACAATTTTAGTAAAATATTTCTTCGATCTGTCATCTGAGCTTCATATTGTAATACAACAAAAAGAAGAACGTTATAAGCAGTGTGCAAAATTAGAAACGAATTGAATACCTGCAATCATATTTAAAAAATAATTTTGTAAAGTGATAATTATTATACTTATTTAGTGCGAATAATTCGCACAGGTCACACTAGTTAAAATAATAATACCTAAACTAAATCTCCACAAAAATGATATTTTAGGATTTAATAAAGGTCTCTGTGCATACACATGGGTATTATATGCAAATCATTGTAGTTAGGATTTTATATTTTATTTTATTCTAAGTGCATTTCGCGTTACCACCAACTTTAAAGTCGATTTCCTTTTCTTATTGTGCGCAAGTTTTACGGTAGAGGGTGAACGGGGTAACAGGGTGGGTTCTATATATATATGTATTGTTGTACACAACAACACTGTATAAAGTTAACTGAGTAGTGAAAATTCTATTAAAGTTTTACACCCTTCTCATCCCACACACATAACATGTTATGTCCTCGGTTTGGTGCCGAACTATACGCGGTTTTTGCCTACAGCCTGTGACCAAAATCAAAGGGGCGACTCGTTATTATAGTACGATTCGCTCAATGAAGCGGCAAAGCAATGAAACAATGTTTGGCGATAAAAAATTAAGTGCTGACAATGATCCTGATTCTTTAATTAGTAATGCAATATATAATATTTTATTTCATTGGTCATTTATTATTTTACGTTTTTTAGGTTAGAGTACGATAACTCGATGTGCAAAATATCCATTGGAAATACACAATTATTATTTTATATAACATATTATGACAGTGTTATTAGCCATTTTAAGTGCGGAAATTGTTTTTTATAATTTTTTTTTGACGTGATAACGTCTTATAAATTTATGAAACACCGGCTGCATGCACGAAAAAGTGTAACGTTCCGAAATGTGTCACGCTCCGCCTGACAGCTATTAAAATTTAGGTTATGTAGGTATTATTAAATATGATATATTATATTATTAATCGCCTTTTATAACCAGCACAAACTAGCAACTTTCCTAATGTGCGGTTGACATTTTGCAGTTCTCAAGTAGTTTTATATCAATGCAATTTAATTAATGAAAACGACTCATCACTATCACACTAGAGATCGGTCCAGCACGGCTAGACAGAAATTGCAGGCTGCTGGTTGCAGGTGCTGGTTGAATGTGCGTTACTCCGTTAAATAACATTTCTACCTTCACGAACAGACTTTTTTTGCTTCGTGTGGTGCAGGTCGTGCAGGTTTATGCTTGACAAGTGTGCGCGGTCTTTAACACTAACAAGATCTGAAAAAAAAACTCGGCCATGTCGAAATTCTGTAGCTCTGAAGTCCAGACAAAGATTAGTTTTGTGACATATTTTTTTATATACCTACATAAAATATTTTTAAAAAGAGATTATATTTTATGAATGAAATTAGTATATTGCACAAAGTTTTTAATTTAAAAAATATTTAATAAAAGTAGAAAACATATTTTTTAATTAATTGCAAAAAGTATTAGCAACTATTTTTAAATTCGATATCTATACATATTTTGCGGAGGTTGTTTTTTCTAAGAAATATTTAAAAATAAATATGCTAAATTATTCATTACAATTGCTTGCTACATTAAAATTTTAAATTAGTCTTATAATTGGGAACCGAATGGCAATTATTTTTTAGTCACTGGCAAATTTAACGGAGAACCATTTGGCGCAACACAAAAATTAAAGAAAGCAAAAAATGCAGACAATAAAGACAGCATTGTTGCGATAGAGTGCAATTGTGAACATTATGTTGTTATGGTTGAGATGATTATGTCTTGAAAGAAGAAGCAATCTAAAAACATGGACAGCGTCAATTTTTCTTATCAAAAATTTATCATTTTATGATAGCCGACTTTTGAAAATTATCTTCCATATAATTGGAATTTTATCTGGAGTCGGAGCTGGAGTTGCCATCTCTTGTCTGTCTAAATCCGGAAGGAAAGCACATCGATTTTCATAACTTATTATTTTATTTTGAACTCTTATTTTACATTTGAACGTACAGATTTCAAAATATCTGTTCTAGAACTGACAAATTTAAAAAACTTTAAAGTCCATTTTAAAATTGAATAACGGGAAGTACAGTTGTAAAAGCTGTCGCATGCTTTATTAAAAATGCGATTTGCAACCGGACGAAAGCCGGAACGCTCAGTTAGTTATAATATTGTAGTGTCATCGGAACTACACACCTATATGCAAAATTTCAACTCAATCGGATAACGGAAAGTATAGTTGAAAAAGCTGTCGCGTGCTTTATTAAAAATGCGATTTGCAACCGGACGAAAGCCGGAACGCTCAGTTAGTTATAATATTGTAGTGTCATCGGAACTACACACCTATATGCAAAATTTCAACTCAATCGGATAACGGGAAGTATAGTTGAAAAAGCTGTCGCGTGCTTTATTAAAAATGCGATTTGCAACCGGGTGTCTCCCTGAATTCCGGGAGAGGTGGGAATATAAATAAATAAAAATATCTCCACCACTGATTTCAGACATAAGTATAACACATATTGAATATTACATAATCGTGCCTGTGGAAAACAAGGAACGCTGCAGTACAGAGCACAAAGACTATCCAGATTTCCTGTCTTTTTTTGCAAATACTTACTTGAAATGTTTATATCTATTATTCGCATTATAAAATTTTGCAGTGCAACGAAAGTAATATTAGAAAATGCATTCATTTTCCTATACAAAAAATTTTAAATTGCACACGTCTTCGTTCTCTGTTCTTTTTATTGACCGGGTACAGAATATGGAGTGGGGACAACTGAATCGAACGCACAGCGTGAGCTGTGGACTAAACAACGGTTATAGAGTATGATTTCATGTGGCCGTCAGATGTCGTTTTCGTCCGCTCCCCGCCATATCGATTTTATGAAGCGACAAATCAATTAGACTACCGTAAAATGGGGTGACTTTGACCAATTTTTAGGTTTGAACTAAAATTTCTATGTGAAGACTACAAAAATTCAGGGATATTGTTTTTTGACAATATGGGTATTAGGTAGTACTAGCGTTAAGGGAAAGTAGTATCTTTAGTTTGTTTACCATTATCAAGAAAAAAAATAAAATGGCGTAATAGTCAACTTCACCCCAAATGGGGTGAAGTTGACCACAGCTTTAATTTTCATTCTAATTGTTTATTTTAGCTAGTTGGGGTTAGTTTGTCCACAGGAATATGAAAAGAACATTTTATGAAACATTTATTTAAAAAAAAAAACGAACATTAAAGTCCGAACAACCTAAATAATGCAAAAAAGTAGAAATTAAACAGTTTACTTTAAATCAGATTGAAATTAAGCAGTTTACGTCAACAAAAATGTATATAAATATCACTAAAACTACTTTCAAATATAAAAAAACATTTTAGCTAAAATTAAACGCCGAAAGGTCCAAATTAAACAAAAATTCCCCTCTGCGACCGGTTTTGGGTTCGTACAATTAATATTAATTAATATGTATTTATTAATATTTTTTTAGAAGCCTGAGTTGCACTTATCTTTCCTTCTAAAACCTCTTCTAAGCATTTTTCTAATGTTTCTTCACTATAATCTTTAAAAACTCGAGCACCTAAATATATTCTCGGCATATCGTCAAATTACACTTTTAAATAATTATTAAGAACTCAATTTTACAACCACTCACATTCATTCATCAGAACAAACCGCGTTGCTAGAACAGTACAGACACACAAGACTGCAAGTTTTTGCAAGACTCTGCAAGCTAGTCAACTTCACCCAGGCGGTCAAGTTAACCCCAAAATCGTAAAAATATTGTCAAAGTTGAATATTTAGAATACTGCGATCCAGTTATTAAAGTTATGTAAAATATGATAATAAAGTGTTGACACAGAAAAATCACGTTATTAAAATAACGAAACATATTAGTCGTAAAGTTTCTGGTTTTGCAAATATTAATGATAGTTTGAGCACTACGAATTTTCATTAACTTTCATATATGACTTTGGCTTCGTATGTATCATGTATAGATAAAAATTAAAACATTTTGTTTACATGAAAACTTTTGACAATATATTAGCTTAATATTTAAGCAATAAAACTTCCGAATAATTATATCAATACGGAAAGTATTTAGCACTGAAACATTTTTTTAGTTTTTGGTCAACTTCACCCCAGTGGTCAAAGTCACCCCATTTTACGGTACCTTTTTTCATTTGATTTTTACGTGAATAAAGCGACTTTTAAAAATAATATACTTTTTAAATACAATAATATACTTTTAAAACTCATCAGAATAGCTAAAATTGCATAACAAAACGCTACAATATTTGAAAGTTAAACAACAGTTCCAGAAATAGAGCTGGTAGACAAGACAATGAGTTCAAGTTGAACCTTTGCTACTGTTTGTGTTATTGTTTATAAATACAGTAAGGCACATTTAACTGGAAATTCTTAATTCTAATCCGTGTTCTCGGCCATGTAAATATAGGCCAGTAAAATGACGAACTCAGTTCCCACTAATTCGAAAATTTGAACTTTTCAATGGGTACAATATTGAATTTTGACAAGATACAAGCAAAACACTGATGAAACACAGTGCCGGATTTCTGCCTAGGCCTAGGGGCCCCGGCGGCGGAATTTTTACATAAGCTGACTTGCCTTATCAAAAAGCTTTATCGAAAATAATATTACAATAAAGTTGATTAAAAATTACATGTTCTGTACTAGTGGATTTAATTTGCTAAATTTTCAAAATAGCTTCGAGATGGTGGAGGCCAAATTTCAAGTGCCTGGGTCTCTAAATCCGGGCCTGATGAAACACAGTTTTTTTTAACAAGTTCCAGTCATCACACGAACGAGCAATTTTGACAGATTGTGTATCATACCATATTTATTATAAATGGTCTCTCAAATTTGCACCCTTTTGCGATTTCGTGGAAATGTTTAGGGTCAAATCATCTTCATTTTACACAATTATTATTATGAAAGTAGAAACATCAGAAAGTGATCGGCTACTTGTTTACCCATACACATAGAGTTGTGTGGGAAGAATAAAAACATTTTAACAGTGTTTAGGGGCAAACCTAACTGGTAGGTGACTATACAGCAATACAGAGGCATGTAATACGTACTAGAGATGAGATGTGTCGAGTGAAAATAATCGAACTATGATAATTCAAAATCATCCGAAAGATTTTTATACACCTACGAATTACGACTTATAATCCAATTTTCGGTAATAAATTATTATATTACTAGTGTGACCTGTGCGAATTATTCGCACTAAATAAATATAATAATTATCACTTTACAAAATTATTTTTTAAATATGATTGCAGGTATTCAATTCGTTTCTAATTTTGCACACTGCTTATAACGTTCTTCTTTTTGTTGTATTACAATATGAAGCTCAGATGACAGATCGAAGAAATATTTTACTAAAATTGTCATATAGAGGCGCAAGTAGCAAAAGCGTTGAGCTAAGCCGTCAGATGGCGTCATGCAGCATTGCTGTGACGTTGTTCAGCGTTGCTCGCTGTTTCAAAATTAAAGCCGTCAGATGGCAGTATGCAGTATTGTGTCTGTTGTATTAGAATATGAAGGTCAGATGACAGATCGAAGTGTTGACGTTGTTTCAAAATTAAAGCCGTCAGATGGCAGACGTTGTTCAGCATTGCTGTATTTTAATTAATTTACAAAAACAAAAGCAATAATAAATTTTTTAGTTGTCGATGTCAGTAGAGCAAGCAATTATCTGTAAAATGATATATAATTTATGTGGAGAAATTGTGAGGTTTTTTCTAAAAAGGGAGGCAAACATCTTTAACCTTAGCGTATTAATATAATATATGATGCATAGACAAAACGAATGAATTAAATTTTCACTCGCATAATATCCTAACATATTGCACAGTATTGAATACGATTCCTTACGTGTTTTATCTGAGTCTGTTCAATGCAGGTGACTCTCTCAAAACTGACAATCGATATCAAGAGCAAAATTCATTCGAGAATTAAAACATTAATAAATTCACGCATAATACCAACACGTTCATATTATGCGAAGGAATAATTCGATAATGAAAACCATTCGAATAGAAAACTTTCGATTATTAAAATCATTCGATTATTCTCAAGTCTGTAGTATATGTACATTGTATTCGACGACGGCATCGTGATACCATTCACAGAAACCGGGGGTATTTGTCTCTGTACTGCTTGTATGGCGCGCCGCGCCGTGTTGTAGCCCGCGGCTCATATATTGTTCCAGACGGCTGCCTGCCGCTCCCGAGGGAACATGCCGACCATCACATATGTGCTACTTTATATTATGTGTTTTGTATTGTCTGCATCACGTTTACATCGAAACACTATATATAGTTAATGTCGTTACAATAACTATAGTTGTACCTACCTACTATTATAGTGATGTAACGAATATTTGCATTCGCGAATCATATGTATTAAATATTAATACGCTAAGGTTAAAGATGTTTGCCTCCCTTTTTAGAAAAAACCTCACAATTTCTCCACATAAATTATATATCATTTTACAGATAATTGCTTGCTCTACTGACATCGACAACTAAAAAATTTATTATTGCTTTTGTTTTTGTAAATTAATTAAAATACAGCAACGACGAACAACGTCTGCCATCTGACGGTTTTAATTTTGAAACAACGTCAACACTTCGATCTGTCATCTGACCTTCATATTATAATACAACAGACACAATACTGCATACTGCCATCTGACGGCTTTAATTTTGAAACAGCGAGCAACGCTGAACAACGTCACATCAATGCTGCATGAAGACATCTGACGACTTAGCTCAACGCTTTTGCTACTCGCGCCTCTATATGACAATTTTAGTAAAATATTTCTTCGATCTGTCATCTGAGCTTCATATTGTAATACAACAAAAAGAAGAACGTTATAAGCAGTGTGCAAAATTAGAAACGAATTGAATACCTGCAATTATATTTAAAAAATAATTTTGTAAAGTGATAATTATTATACTTATTTAGTGTGAATAAAACGCACAGGTCACACTAGTATTTGCATATTTTTTTAACATTCGCATTCGCAAAATTCATGCGAATATTTTGCGAATATAATATTAGAAAAAATAATATTCTTTAAATGTGAAAATAATATTAAATTAGACAAAAAATATTAATTAGTCAGCATTTTTCTTACTCCTTTTTTTTCGCTAAGGTAACTGGCTCTCTGACACTTCAACCTACTTATAGCGTCTTACTCGCACTCACGTATAAAGGTAAAGTGTCCCACCAAAATGGCCTGTCTTTTCAAAAATATTTATTTATATACTATTATATATTATAAATCCCAGCATGTTTCAAATATATTTTTTCGATATTAATAATATTTCTGAAATCGCTTGGCAAATATTTAGACCCGACTAAATAATATGGCTTATATATTTTTTATTTTGTTAAATATTAAAGGACCCCGCCGAAACCTTATGGGATTTGATTCTCCATTAAATTGATCGAAAATGGTTTTATTTTATCGTTTAAAGGTCAGTAAGAAAAAGTGTCCACGGGCGCATAGCCTAAAAACCAATAGATTTTTAACTACAGATATGTTTAGCGAGATTTTAGATATTTTTAACCGACTTCAAAAAAGGAGGAGGTTCTATGTTCGACTGTATATTTTTTTGTTTTTTTTTAATGTGTGTTCACCGATTTTTCCGTCAATTATGGACGGATTTTCAAATTTTTTTTTATTCGAAAGAGTGCACTTCCGAGGTGGTCCCATCGGAACCAAGTCAGGATCTCATGGTGGAATCCGGAGAAATCGAGGGAAACTCTCAAATTTCAAAGGCACGCATACTTGATCTACCCATTGCAATACTTTATCTAACACTAAAAAGTGAAAAATAAAATATTTTTAACAAAAAAATTGATCCGACGTCAAAATATGCACTATAAAAAGTAAAAAATAATTATTATTGTTATTTTTGGAGTCGGTGTCAACCAAAATGAAATCTATTCCGAGAACTAGAGACATGTAAAATTTAAATTGCTACTTTCGAATTCCGATGTGACACCGACTCCAAAAATAACAATAATTATTATTTTTTACTTTAAAGAATAGCTTCTGTTGCTACATTGTTGAAACACCCATTGTTACATGTCTATATTAGAAAAATTTATTTCTCAAACAATGTCACCTTCGGGATACGACATTGTTTGAGAAATAAATTTTTCTAATATAGACATGTAACAATGGGTGTTTCAACAATGTAGCAACAGAAGCTATTCTTTAGTTATTAATTAGTAGTACGAACTATACCGTATTAAAATTCACATTTATTATTTTTTACTTTTTAGTGCATATTTTGAAGTCGGTTCAATGTTTTTGTTAAAAATATTTTTTAATAGGCATATGTAAACGTTGTGTTCGTTCGAAGCAACCGTTTAACCGATGCACACATTATTTTCGTCGACTTATTTATCGCGTTTGTGTTTCAGCGGACCGAGGTACACACGATCTGTAGTCTGTACATTGTATCCTAACACGTACGGCGCTACCAAACCGAGGGCGACGACAGCGGCACGAGATCCTACCAGGACAACCAGTCAACACAAGGATTGTGTGTGTGTCTAATTGGAATAAATGGTTAATTGCAGCTGAAAACACTGTCAACTGTTCGTTTTTATATAAGCGTCGCCGCCGCGGTCTCTACCCAAAAAGGTAACCAACTCAATTTAAACTATAAACGTCACGCTCAGAGAAGTGACGTATTTTCAAGTCGCGGGCAAGAAGTGACGTAGAAATGTTTAGGCGCCAAAATGACGTGCATGGAAGGGCGTAGATATGGGGGGTAAAGGACCATAATAATAAAAAATAAAACTGAAAATATTAGGAATATAACTAAAAAATAAAATTAGACTAAATTGCAACAGCGTATAATTAGTTTGGGAATTAATATTTTGCTTGGCACCTTCCTTCGTGAGTATTCTTGTTTACTTTTCAGTAGTCGTGTTTTAGTTTTTGCACTTATTTGTATTTGTTTTCAATTAACTCCCCTCTGGAACCAAAATTCAAAAATAAATGTAGCCTATGTTACCCGGGCCATAATAACGAATCGATTGAGACCTTACTTATCAAAATCGGATGAATAGTTTAGGCGCTACGGTGGAACATTCGTAAATACAAACTAGACTGCTAAACACATAATAACCCTTCCTTTTGGCTTCACCGTAGTCGGGTAAAAAGCGTAATATAATAAAGTTTTGTCGTCGGCGTCAAAACTTTATTTTACGCTTTTTAGTTGCTTTTTTGAAGTAGGAGCATTAAAACACATTTTTTATTGACAAAATCCTCCGATCATTCTTGTTTACTCAAGGCAACAATTGAACAAAAATTAGACAATGTAATTTCTAACAATGGATTGTGCAATTGTTTGGACATTGGCTGAACTTATAGTTTTTTAATCGTGTCACCATTAAAACCACATACGCTTTGAAGGTATGAGGACTAGCTTGTTAACCAGTGCACAGATCTGTTATTTTTAAATGAGCGAATATATAGTTTATATGTGTACGGCTTATAGCATGCTACATACTAATTAACTGCCACATCTGCCACGTATTTGAAATGAATGGAGCCCTTTCACTGAAATTGGCATTCAGTTACGCGATTCAGATGAACGGGGACCACTTTTACATGCATTAAATTAATAGTTCCAAGTCAATTAATATGCTAATTATTATTATCAATAAAATATTGCTGCTTCATTTACTTGTTTGAATTCATCTTCATTCGTATTTGGCGACAAAGCAAAGTTGCTTATGCCAAATTTTTGGTCAGTACATTTTTGAAGTAAAATTTCTTTAGAGATCTTCTTTCAGAAGTAACGTGTTAACGCGGTTTCCACTATTTAAAGGCATCAAGATGAAACATAGCTACGGATGCGAACAAATTTCGTGATCGGTTTCCGCTATATAAAGACATCAACTGACAGATGGCGGCATCGAAACACTACTCTAGAAACCATCTTGAACGAAAGTTGAAACATAGCTACGGACGCGAACAAGTTTCGTGATCGGTTTCCGCTATATAAAGACATCAACTGGCAGATGGCGGCATCGAAACGCTACTGTAGAAACCATCTTGAACGAAAGATGAAACATAGCTACGAACGCGGACCAATTTTGTGATCGGTTTCCGCTATTTAAAGACATCAACTGACAGATGGCGGCTTCGAAACGCTACTGTAGAAACCATCTTGAACGAAAGATGAAACATAGCTACGAACGCGGACCAATTTTGTGATCGGTTTCCGCTATTTAAAGACATCAACTGACAGACGGCGGCATCGAAACGCTACTGTAGAAACCATCTTGAACGAAAGTTGAAACATAGCTACGGACGCGAACAAATTTTGTGGTCGGTTTCCGCTATATAAAGACATCAACTGATAGATGGCGGCATCGAAACACTACTGTAGAAACCATTTTGAACGAAAGTTGAAACATAGCTGCGGACGTGGACCAACTTTGTGATTGGTTTCTGCTATTTAAAGACATCAACTGACAGACGGCGGCATCGAAACACTACTGTAGAAACCATCTTGAACGAAAGTTGAAACATAGCTACGGACGCGGACCAATTTTGTGGTCGGTTTCCGCTATATAAAGACATCAACTGACAGACGGCCACATCGAAACGCTACTGTAGAAACCATCTTAAACGAAAGTTGAAACATAGCTACGGACGCGGACCAATTTTGTGATTGGTTTCTGCTATTTAAAGACATCAACTGACAGATGGCGGCATCGAAACGCATCTGTTGGAAACATAGCTGCAAACGCCAACCAAAAAGCATAGCCTACGTAATTAAACTTGTGAGAATATTTCCCAAAAAGTGAGACAGATAAAAACAAATTTTATGGTACCAATTCAAAAACATTTTGAATAAAGTGCGGCGTCTAAATTTCTCGAAAAATTATGACTGAACATACATAAAAAAAATTATACGCGGCGAACCTCCTCTTTTTTGAAGTTGGTAAAAAATGAAAATCACTTCGTGCTTTTTTGTATTCCATGATAAACTTGCATTTTCGTGACTATTAATTTGAATCTTGTTTCTAAATATTATACTTATACGTGTTTATATGGTCAATTTTCCTTAATAACGTTAGCAACAAGGTTGTGATTTACTATAGCACAATTTACCATAATTTCCTAGTGCTGAGAACATAACACGATCAAATTATGTACATTACTGTCACGAATAAAAAAATCAACTACATTTAAAATAAAGCCAAAATTAGGACTTAGAAGAGTTTTATTAATGTTAAATTTTAATAACTTTTTTTTATTTTCAGATGACACGTGAATTTGTCTGCCGCAGATTGAATATTTTTCAACATATTATTTGTTGAATTTAATAATAAAATTTTAGTAACGTTGTCCCAAAACTGGACTAAAGCACATATGGTGGAGTGGATTTGGAATTTCAATCTGGTATGTCTCGAATCGAAAAATGTTTCCTAGAAAAAATATAGTTTAAAAAAAACTAAAAAACACGCTTTATATCGGACTAAAAAGTAAAAAATAATTGTTTTAAAATAAGCTTAAAAAGCGTTGGGCGCTCGATGTACGAAAATGTGGAACAAAGCGCCCCACGCTTTTTAAGCTTATTTTAAAACAATTATTTTTTACTTTTTAGTCCGATATAAAGCGTGTTTTTTAGTTTTTTTTAAACTATATTTTATTTTTCACTTTTTTAGTTTGAGGATCTATAAAAGAATTTATTAATCCTGGGGGTCCTAATAAGGATAATGGGAAACTGTTATCAAATTATTGCATTGTCATCGGTCCTTGATACGTATGCAAAGTTTCAAATTAATCAGACTTCGGGAAATTGGTGAAAATTATGCTCAAAGATTTAAAAGAATTTATTAATCCTGGGGGTCCTAATAAGGATAATGGGAAACTGTTATCAAATTATTGCATTGTCATCGGTCCTTGATACGTATGCAAAGTTTCAAATTAATCAGACTTCGGGAAATTGGTGAAAATTATGCTCAAAGATTCCGTTACGGACATACATACATAGTTAGTTACATACATAGTTACAACCCAAACTAATATAAAGCGTTTAAAAACTGTAGAGTCGAGCTTCCTCGACATTTTGGTATAGTTTGTGACCGACTGTCGGACGGAGGGGAGGGGGATATTGCGCTTTAAAGTTACCGAAAACTCGTTTCTTCCCCATTACTCGACCATTATTATCAGGGGGGAAAAGTTCTGTAGAGAGAAAAAAGAAAAAGAATACCCCCTTCGACAGTCGGTCGCAAAATAATAAATATTTTTTTTTATTGAGTTATTATTATTTTTATTTTAGTTATTGCAATTAATTAGGTACAGGTGAATGTATTTAAATTTTAAAATAATGTATTAACCTATTCAACATAAATTTTCTTTTTTAATTTAAAATGAAATTGAAAGTGTCACAAACTGGTTCAGTGTCAATAACCGGACCCTTTACCTTATACCAAAATGTCTGGGGAGCTCGACTTTACAGTTTTTGGAAGGAACATTTATGATTTGAGATATACCCGGATTCAAAGCTTTTTTTTCCCCAATCCACTCCACTCATAATAAAGCACTTTATAAAACTGATGCGTGATGTTTACAGAACTTTTATATCTACATTGCTTCGAAGAATTCAATAAGCTTTTTAAACATTAAGAAATTAAATGGTTACAGCTCTCCCGACGCTATTTTTAAAGCTAAACCTCAAATGAAGTACCAAGAATCACATCATAAATACTACAAACGAAAAATTGAAAAAGATCCTTGAGAAAACTTTTTCACACGTAGCCAAACTTTTTTAATTTGCATTGTGTTTCTATACATTTGACATTTATCCGAATCGTTTGACTTTAAAAATAGCCTCGGGAGAGCAATGACCGGGGAAGAAGAAGAAGATGAAAGAGTGCAAGAGTTGCGTATTTGTAGATTGCGTACACTCTTAAAATGTTTGTTTTTTCTTTTGTTTGTTTCAAAATTATTGTCAATAGCTCCGTTGAGAACGGTAACACAACCGTCACAGTCCTGCGCAGTAGCCCAGTCTTGCACAATAGCTCAAAAACCGATACAAACAGTTTAGTTTTAGCTACTGCGCAAGACGGTGACGGTTCTGTTACCGTTCTCAAAGAGCATGAAACAGAGGTTATGTAAAATAAATTTTTTTTTAATATTTTAATATTGTTTTTCTGATGCTATCTACACCGTATTTGGCACAAATAAATAAAGAAAATTATTATTCATTAATTATTATTATTACCTACTTATTACTTATTGTTACTATTATTAATGTTCGAGAACGGCTGAAACGATTTGAATTAAACTTGGTAGCTGGTACGCAATCAAGCTCCAGACTTAATGTAGATGATACTTTTCAACGAGATGCAATCGTAGGAGATAAGAATCAACGCAAGTGAAGTGCATTTAATAATATATATACAGTGTAAACTCTTTATAACGTCCTTCGTTATAACGAAAAACTTCCTATAACGTCGAAATTTTTACGATTTGGTTGGTTTACCTTAAAACCTATACATTAATACCCTCTTTATAACGCAACAGCCATTCTCTATTACGAAGAAATATGTTCATATTTAGGCGTCAGCAAATGTTTACAGACATAAAGAGGACCATTCTGAACCATCACCATCTATTCAACAAGCACTTGATGACGCCAAACTATAGGTATATGTGTTTGTATATGTGTTTGGAATAAATTAATTTTGTGAAAATTGGTTATTTTTCTTTCTTCCCTCCATATAACGAAAATTCTTTATAACGAAAAAAATGTTCGGTCCCTTAAAATTCGTTATAAAGAGATTATACCAGTACATTGAAGATTATTGTTAATTTGGTTGTTTTTCTTTATTCACTCCATATAACGGTAACTCTCTATAACGATAAAAAATGCTCGGTCCCTTGAGTTTCGTTATAAAGAGTTTACACTGTATAAAGTCTTACGAATAAAAAATACTTTGACGTACTAGAAATGTTTTATAAACTGTAATCAATAATAAATTGAGTTTGGCACGATTTAGAAAGAAACTTAAAGCCGCTGCACGCGAGGCTGGTTTCGCTGCTAGAATCACTGCTGGAACTTGTGCTGCCTGGCGCGCTGGCTGCGAGGATGGAAATGACGTCACTGCAAGCTCGCGTACGAGGTCACAAGATGGATTACAAAATTAGAACCTGGGCTATTTTTCTTGCTTGTACGTGTGATTGTTTTGAGCAAAAACCAATCAGAAAACAGTTTCTTGTCACGTGGGCGACATGGACAAACGCCCGCAAACTATCATGACGTCATAGTGTGTGTTCTGTTCAGAGACAATACACGCACTGTGTGAAGCAAAAAAGCTATCACGAAAACCAGCGCTACGGCACGCTTGAAACCTAGCAGCCAAATCTAGCGACAAAACCAGGGCCGTACCAGAACCTCGGGGGCCCCGGGGCAAGAAGTGAAATTGGGGCCCTTTAAGTAGAATTTAAAAAGTGCTTAAAAAAGGCCATTACTTATTTATAAAATGTAAAAGCAACAAAACTATAATTTTTTCAATTCTAGATGTAATTTGTATAACTGCTCCTAAAAGTAAAAAATAAATATAGTTTAAAAAAAACTAAAAAACACGCTTTATATCGAACTAAAAAGTAAAAAATAATTTTTTTAAAATAAGCTTAAAAAGCGTGGGGCGCTTTGTTCCACATTTTCATACATCGAGCGCCCAACGCTTTTTAAGCTTATTTTAAAAAAATTATTTTTTACTTTTTAGTTCGATATAAAGCGTGTTTTTTAGTTTTTTTTAAACTATATTTATTTTTCACTTTTTAGTTTGAGGATCTATAAAAGAATTTATTAATCCTGGGGGTCCTAATAAGGATAATGGGAAACTGTTATCAAATTATTGCATTGTCATCGGTCCTTGATACGTATGCAAAGTTTCAAATTAATCAGACTTCGGGAAATTGGTGAAAATTATGCTCAAAGATTCCGTTACATGCATACATACATACATAGTTAGTTACAACCCAAACTAATATAAAGCGTTTAAAAACGAGTGTGGACACCTTCTAGACAACGAAAAGGGGCCTCGTCGGGGGCTCCGGGGCACCGCCCCACTTGCCCTATTGTCGGTACGGCCCTGGGCAAAGCCAGCCTCGTGTGCAGTGGCCTTTATACGTTTATAGACAGAGAGAGTAAGGGATATAAACAGAAGCTTGCGTCTCTCTGTCGTGGATATGGTCTCTGTGACCCCGTTCGTTGCAAACTTTTAAACACGCATTTGAAGTTTCAAAACATATAAGTATATGTATACATCAAACCCATCTACTAAACGTGTGTCCCCATAGCCTGAATATCTATTTTCAAACTCTCCTTTCAACGCCCGATATGAAATATGATCGTAATATTTCTGAATATCAATTTGTGAATATGATTTTTTTTCGGCACGTCTTTTTGCACACCTGCGACCGTGCCATTTATTTACGATTTATTGCTATAAAATAAGATACTTGGATATTATAGTCGTACTAGCGGCCCTGTACGTGCTTTGCTACGTATAAAGTGAAATAATAAAACAATAGCGTAAAGTATTCGTGGATAACTGGTCTTTAAAACACTTGCTCTATTTCGAGGGTTCACTCCGGCTGCGCCGTCGTGCTCGAAAAAAAAGCATTTGTTTTAAACGTTATTCAGTTTTTTTACATCCTCGATCTAGATATATGGTTGTTAAGTTCGTTGCGCCATCTATTGAATATTCACTCAATCCAGTCAACAGGTATCGCCATCTTATATGGTTGTTAAGTTCGTTCCGCCATCTTTTGAATATTCACTCAATCCAGTCAACAGGTATCGCCATCTTATATGGTTGTATTATGACTGTCAAGGGATAGACAAATAATTTGCAATAAAATAATATTGCGACTATAAATTGAAATGTAAGCTTATCTTTCAAGTTGGGTCGAATTGCACACGGTGTGCAAATCAAATTTAAAATCGGTTCAGTAGTTTAGGAGTTCATCGCGGACAAACATGTGACACGTAATTTTTATATATAAAGATAGTATGGACGTTTTACGAGTTTCTGTTTAAAACAAATGCGAAATGTATATCCTAGGATCGTGTAGTAAAATTTAAGGCGTAAATAATGAACTTTATTAACGCTGAGTTGCAGAAAAGATTGTCAAAAAATCCGATTTGACAATGGCCTTACATTGTAGAATTTTAAATCGATAACTGATCGATTGATACGATTTTTGAAGTGAAAACTTCTTTAGCGGCGTTGTACACTTTTTTTGTAATGGGTAATAAATGTTAAACTCGCGTCAGGTAAAGTAAGAACTGGATGAGCGAGAAAACTCTCTCTTTTATTTATACAACGTTAGACATCTAGCGTTGAAACATCGTACATAAAAATGCAATCTATGATACAAACCATTTTATTTATACAACGTTAGACATCTAGCGTTGAAATATCGTACATAAAAATGCAATCTATGATACAAACCATTTTATTTACAAGTGTTGCCAATAAATAAACAATGCTTCTAAATGCAAAAAATTAAGACGTTAATATTCAAGTTTTCACTTCTGCGGCACTCCCGGAGTGCAACCCGTCTTTTTTTTAAACTGTGTATACATATAAGTATTAAAAATTATTTTTTGTATAATTTTCACTTCAAAACGACATTTTTCTACGCATTTTGAACAAAATTTAGCTTTAAATAACAATCTTTTTCTATGTAGATTAAGCAATTGTTCTTGTGTAAGTACAATCAGGAAGTTTGAATACGACATTAGACTACTCCTGATGTCTGGAAACTGTAATTTAGGATCACAATCTAAGGTCATTGTCAAATAAAATCTTTTGACAATGTTTTCTGCAACCCAGAATAAGTGTTAAACGGTGCCGTGCATCGCTAACAAGATATATTATTTTTCTACTTCAGTCAGGCATAGAATAAAGATTTAAATGTTGAATGCATGGTTTATTAAAAACAAAAAAATCAATTGACTCTGTCTAAGACGTTCGAATGTAGCCTGTAGGTATCTTCGGTGTTTAAAATCACTTCAAATGCCCGCCGAATCAAAAGTTGAGCTTTTTTTTTTATTCGGAGTGTCATTTAGTGTTACTATAAGCCGTCTGGACCAGAAAAGCGAGTTATCTGAAAATGTCGAAAATCGACTAAAAACGAGATTTTTCCCATAGTATAGCCTTAGTTTTTTTGTGATTTTTTTAAGACGTTTTTGGATGATCTCTCGGATCCGATTCAAATTCGGTAGGCTTATGTAAAATGACACGCTGAAGTCAAAGAGCCCCTCCGTTGCTTCGTATCACTTACCGTTTCGAAGATAGACCCGTTCGAAGTGCATTTCTGGAAAGTCTGGAATACGCATCGGATGCATTTGAAATTCGGGGTACTGATAGAAAACGACACGCTGAATTCAATAAGCGCACCCAAAGGTCTGTATCTTTAACCGTTTCGGAGATAGAGGCGTTCTAATGTTGCTTCGGTGTTTAAAAATACTTCTAATGCCCACCGAATCAAAAGTTGAGCTTTTTTTTTTATTCGGAGTGTCATTTAGTGTTACTATAAGCCGTCTGGACCAGAAAAGCAAGTTATCTGAAAATGTCGAAAATCGACTAAAAACGCTGTTTTTCCCATAGTATAGCCTTAGTTTTTTTGTGATTTTTTTAAGACGTTTTTGGATGATCTCTCCGATCCGATTAAAATTCGATAGGCTTATGTAAAATGACACGCTGAAGTCAAAGAGCCCCTCCGTTGCTTCGTATCACTTACCGTTTCGAAGATAGACCCGTTCCAAGTGGTTTTCTGGAAAGTCTGGAATACGCATCGGATCGATTTAAAATTCGGGGTACTCATAGAAAACGACACGCTGAATTCAATGAGCGCACCCAGAGGTCTGTTTCTAATACAGTTTCGGAAATACAGACGTTCGAATTCAGTAGTTGGGTTTTAGTTTGTGAACTTATTTTTTGAACTTATATTTTTCAATTTGCTCCCCTCTGGAGCCAAAATTCAAAAATAAATATAGTTTATGTTACCCGGGCCATAATAACGAATCGATTGACACCTTATTTATCAAAATCGGATGAATAGTTTTGGCGCATTATAAACCAAAGATGACACAAATTTATACCTGTAAAGAAAAACAAAGGTGTGCTGATACAAAACCATGTGTAGAATACCTTCTGTTTTAATAAAAAATATATAAACTGAACATTAACAATACAAATTAAAATGTATTATGATATACACTATTATTTCAAAATATAAATCTATCAATATAATAATTTTATTAACAACATTGCATTAAAAATGGCTTATTTTATCACTAATCAAGAACACTGTTTACGTTCAGCTTCCAGTTTTTGTTTTGTACGATTAAATGCTTCAGTTTTAAGAAAATCAACTTTCTTATAAACAGTCGTCGAGCTGGGAGATTTCGGTGGTTGCAAACTGCTCAAACTCCCAACTGTACCAGCTCCGTACTCATGATCCAAATCCAGGTACTGCATTTTATCGAAGTTTGTCGACAAACTACTTATCTGGAAATAATTTCAAAACGATAACAAAAGAAAAGCAACAGTAATAAACTATAAAAAAAATTGGTTGTCTGTAAAGTCGGTTTACGGACGATAGTTTTACGTGATAACGTCATAAAGAAACATTGATGAACTCTCTGACGTCACGCGAGAAGAGAGAGAAATGCGTACAAGCCGACGCTTGGGCCGATCGTGCCTCTCTATCGCTTATACCGCGCTCTCGCTTGCACGCACAGGGTCAGGCGGAACGTGACACTTTTTCGTGCGTGCAGCCGGTGTTTCATCAATTTATAAGACGTTATCACGCCAAAATCAATAATAGAAAAAATAGACACATACACTATCTAACATATCGCCGTGTAGATAGCTCAGACAGGCAGGTAATGGACTTGGGTTGGCCCGCCGTCTTAAACTGCCGTATTCTTGAAACTCAGAATGAGACGATTCAGTCATTGTTACACTCTGAAATATAATATTCAATTGTTAACATACAAAAATCTCTCGGAAAAGTCAGAATTTAAATAAAAATTGGTTGTCTGTAAAGTCGGTTTACGGACGATAGTTTTACGTGATAACGTCATAAAGAAACATTGATGAACTCTCTGACGTCACGCGAGAAGAGAGGGAAATGCGTACAAGCCGACGCTTGGGCCGATCGTGCCTCTCTATCGCTTATACCGCGCTCTCGCTTGCACGCTCAGGCTCAGGCGGAACGTGACACTTTTTCGTGCGTGCAGCCGGTGTTTCATCAGTTTATAAGACGTTATCACGTCAAAAATTGTTAAAACCATAGAGATATTAGACTAGAGTACGCGAGTGAGCCTCGAAAGTGTCTGCAATTCAGAGAGAGAACAGTTCCTTATCTCTATGGTAACTAATGATACAAAACAATGCTGATTTGAGTAAACAAATATCTGGTTTTCTGGGTTTTCTGTAGCGTTCTCTCTCTCAACTGAGGACACTTTCACTTATGGCAAGCATACGAACTACCAAATTCTAGCCGTGAAAGTGTCTGGAATTCAGAGAGAGAACAGTTTCTTATCTCTATGGTAGCTATTGATACAAAACAATACTGATTTGAGTAAATATCTGGTTTTCTGCAGCGTTCTCTCTCTCAACTGAGGACACTTTCACTTATGACAAGCATACAAACTAGCGAACTATAGTTACTTATGTCTCTATGGTTAAAACTATACAGAGTGAGTCATTTTAATCTTCGGATACGATTATCTTTTCAGGGTAACTAAGGTTAAATCAAAAAATGGTTCAGGGCAATGCTGATTGGTTTGAAGGAGGACATCGGATGCCATAGTCACTTTTGACCTTGGGTCGACGGTTCAAGGTCAAGTTTTCTTTTTAATGGAAACCCTCGTTTTCTCGTTTTTCATTCGATTGGCCGTGAAAAAACATGAAACGTTTCTCCCAAACATTTTTCTCCAGATCCTGTATTTTTCGGGATATCCACGGTACAAAATTTGAATTTCCCAACTTTTATGAATTTTTTACTGCTGAATCATAGATTTTTTTGAAAAATCGCAAGAACAGACAGAAAGTTCTTGGAATTTTTCAAGGAATCAAGTCAAATTTAAAAAAAAATATATAAAATAAAAAAATATAGCCTATAGCCTTCCTCGATAAATGGACTATCCAACAGAAAAAAAAATTTCAATTCGAACCAGTAGTTCCTGAGATTAGCACGTTCAACCAAACAAACAAACTCTTCAGCTTTATATATTACAGTGTAAACCCTTTATAACGTCCTTCGTTATAACGAAAAACTCCCTATAACGTCGAAATTTTTACGATTTGGTTGGTTTACCTTAAAACCTATACATTAATACCCTCTTTATAACGCAACAGCCATTCTCTATTACGAAGAAATATGTTCATATTTAGGCGTCAGCAAATGTTTACAGACATAAAGAGGACCATTCTGAACCATCACCATCTATTCAACAAGCACTTGATGACGCCAAACTATAGGTATATGTGTTTGGAATAAATTAATTTTGTGAAAATTGGTTATTTTTCTTTCTTCCCTCCATATAACAAAAATTCTTTAAAACGAAAAAAAATGCTCGGTCCCTTAAAATTCGTTATAAAGAGATTATACAGTACATTGAAGATTATTGTTAATTTGGTTGTTTTTCTTTCTTCACTCCATATAACGGTAACTCTCTATAACGATAAAAAATGCTCGGTCCCTTGAGTTTCGTTATAAAGAGTTTACACTGTAGTATAAATGATAAAACGGTTTTTCAAATACATATGCTCCTTAAATTAATCGTATCACTCACTCTGATTTGCAATGTCGGTTTCAGTCTCCGATCGACGGCGGGCGCTG
Organism: Xanthostigma xanthostigma; assembly: GCA_963575645.1. Classification (NCBI taxonomy): domain Eukaryota; kingdom Metazoa; phylum Arthropoda; class Insecta; order Raphidioptera; family Raphidiidae; genus Xanthostigma; species Xanthostigma xanthostigma. The sequence goes on along the minus strand of OY754469.1, from coordinate 863,519 downwards.
GAATCGCATGGTCCGGTAACGAATGCATCGAAACCGAGGCAGACAAAGTTCGACCGGGTTTAAGACCTCGATCGACGGCGGGAGGAGTAGCCGGCGGCTGCACGTTTGGACCTAACAGCGGACTTGGTAAATTAGAGTACTGCGCCGTAGTTGAGCACGAGCTGTGCGAACAGCTCGGAGACGCCGGTTCGTCCTCCAATGCGTCGTATCTGAACAACAGCCCGTCGGCGGTCGGTACGGTCACCGGTGCGGCGTTGTTGTAGCAATGGCGTTCAGGTTCGCTGATAGAATGTTGATGCGATCGAGGAAAATCGTACATTTCGTCGCTCGTCAACTAAAAAATCAATACACATGCTCCTTGTATCACGATTGTGCGATTAAATCACTTTTAGATCGTCAGATGTAGCATACACTATGATGCCATGACGAACGCGCGATTGTCGAAAATTCAGTCGCACTTTCGCGCTACTCCGTGCCATGAACGAGGCTGCGCTTTTCACACGCAGGCGCGTGGATGCGGAACAAACGCATCAATCGCTAGATTGAGCGAAAGTGCGATTGGCTTCCAATGTCGATGCCAAATCGTGAGATCGAACAAGACATTTCGAGTTGCAATATAATAGGGTTATTGACAGTGATTAAAATTAAATATAAAACTGTGTTATAATGAAAGTTTATGGTCTAAAATATCGTTTAGAATTATTATTTTTATTAAATAAGTGCGTTAAATATATTAAAATAAATAAATAGAGTCACGATTTTTAACCTATGTGTCACGTGATTTCAAACACCAATCACAGCGCGTGACGTCATTAATCAGTCAACATGGCCGGTAGCTGTGTGCCACTGACTGCCATGTGTATTCGTTATCTCTGTTCAGTGTATGTTCTCTGGTGTATGCATTGTACTCTGTCAATCATATTAAATGCAACACTTTGTTGGTTATAATGCTATATGTCACGTTGTACCCGCTTGCTTAGTGTTTACTGATTGCCTACTGTGACGTAGGCAATCAGTAAACATGGCTGTCAAGGTCAATTGACGTTTTGGCGCAGAATTTAAATTCAAAATAAAAAACAACTAATAATGAGTCAAATCTGTTATATTTATGAGAAAAAATATTTTTTACGGGTACATATACCTTTATTCTTTAATTTTAAATACTTTTTGAAATTTCGTCAATAACCCTATTGGTAAATCGCGTAGTTTCAATACAAAACACGCGTCAAGCCCTACTTTCACAGAAAATTCGGAATCAAAATTGATCTGGATTGTTATTTTTAATTCCAAAAATATTAAGACGAAAATAAAGACAAGCTTTGTTACAATATTTCAAAAGTTCGCAAGCTTCAAAGTCATCATAACGCGCACAAAATTCTCAAGAGTAACAGAAACAAATGACAATAAACTTGAACTTACATTTTTTGTTTCATCAGCTGAAGTAGATATTTCAGATATATTAATTTCTTTTATAGGTTTTTCTTTGTTCCCACTATCTTTACTAGCTGCTCTTCTGCAATAAAAGACGCAATGAATAAAAATTCAATTACTTATCATATGGTAGCTATGAAACTCATCAATGCATTACAAAAAATCGTTCCACTTAAAATACAACATGCATCGGGCACACAAACTATGAGGACCGCGTTTCCATAGCTACCAAATAAACAAAACCCGCTTAGCTGAAATTCACTGTATACAAAATTTCAGTAAGCAATGCAATTTCACTAATAAATGACAATAAATCAAACTAAAAAGTGAAAAATAAATATAGTTTAAAAAAAACTAAAAAACACGCTTTATATCGAACTAAAAAGTAAAAAATAAATATAGTTTCAAAAAAACTAAAAAATACGCTTTATATCAAACTAAAAAGTGAAAAATAAATATAGTTTAAAAAAAACTAAAAAACACGCTTTATATCGAACTAAAAAGTAAAAAATATTTTTTTTAAAATAAGCTTAAAACAATAATGAATAAAAAAACTAGTATTATTGTGAAAAAAGCAAGGGGCGCTTTGTTCCACAATTTCGTACATCGAGCGCCCCACGCTTTTTTTACAATAATACTTGAATTTTTTATTCATTATTGTTTTAAGCTTATTTTTAAAAAATTATTTTTTACTTTTTAGTTCGATATAAAGCGTGTTTATTAGTTTTTTTTTTAAACTATATTTTTTTTCACTTTTTAGTTTGATTTATTGTCAATTTGTCGAAAAAAAAAAACAAATTTTTTTTTCGGCGTGGGCGGGATTAGAACCCACGGCTAACCACTGTAGTTACAGTGCTGGCATATTACACTACAGTAATAAACCACTTGCTGTAGTCCAAACAAGGTTACAAACAAACATACATAGAGTTGACGTCAGCAAAGACCCGTGCCTTAGACAGCACGGCTAACCACTGTAGTTACAGTGCTGGCATATTATACTACAGTAATAAACCACTTGCTGTAGTCCAAACAAGGTTACAAACAAACATACATACATACATACAAACTTACAAATGAAGTTAATATAAAGCGTGTAATATCAGGTCACAGCTTATCGTCGTAGACAATTTACTGTGTGAACCGATCATTTACCTTTCAGCTATAGAAGGTTTTCCGTTAAGATTATGATAGTTATGGCTGCTGTTATCGACGATAAGATGTAACGGTTTTGGAGGTCTCGGTGGAACAGAACAATTCGCTGTTCCGTCGCCGAAATTCAATTTCGTAAACTTTTTAGTTACAATCAGATCGGCGTCTGCTGAACTTTCTGAAGGGCGCGTGAACTTTTTTTCTGAGAGTGTACAAAAACCGCTTTCCTCGTCAGTAAACACGCTCTCGGAGTCTGTAGGGCTCTGTAATGACGGCGAAACACCGCCTTTCGTAATATTAATATTTGAATATGTTTCAGGTGAGCGGGCTACTTCAAGTTGAGGTAACTGGTGTCTTCTAGGCGATTCGTAGAACCATGAATCGATTGAGCTGTTGTTACAACTTCCTTGTTTCAGAGGAAGTTGAGGTTTCACCGGCGTTGTTTCTAATGTTTCCACATTCTAAAACACACGATACCTTAATACTTTACGAGTATAAATAAAAAATCGCAGGATTGTGGACACGATATCTAATATATACTTTACGAGTGTTCGTTTCTTTTAAGGAGGTTGATGCGTTACAGTCCCAATCAAAAGTAAGTCGAATTCTAAATGGGAACTTTTCCATTATAAATTTTTACAAAAGGGTATAAGTCGATGATACCGATAAATTATTGTCATAAAGGCATAAATAAATATATTTTTTTTAATATTAATAATTATTTCATTATTTTACCTAATGGACTTACTTTTGAATTTTTTGTACAAAGTTAGGTTAGAAAAAATAAATTTATGTAAATATCTGTATTGTACATATTTTTTGCAGTAAATATTAAAAAAATTGGTTGTCTGTAAAGTCGGTTTACGGACGATAGTTTTACGTGATAACGTATTCCGCTCGAATAACATATTTAATAATACATAACCTAAATTTTAGTAGCTGTCAAACTTGGGCCGATCGTGCGCGGAACGTGACACATTTCGGAACGTGACACTTTTTCGTGCATGCAGCCGGTGTTTCATCAATTTATAAGACGTTATCACGTCAAAAAAGAAATTAGAAGTAATAAAAATTAAAATTAAATCATTAAATAGTTGAAAATTCAGTTAAAATTGTCAAGAATAAAAGTCCATAATCGAAAAGTGCTAAGATTTAATAATTTTTTTTTATTGATTAAGTCTCCTAATTAAATTGGAAAAAATATTAAAATATGCGTAAGACATCGATGCTTTACATAGTTAGTTTTCGGAACTGCTGACATTATTTGGTTACTTGCAAAAAATTAAAATGTACCGTTTGCGTGCTAGGTTGACATATTTTCCATAAGACTATATGTAAAAGTTTTTTTTAATTTTTGACTTTATAAATCTCCTAATGATTTTGGATTTTTTACAGAAAATTTTGTTATAAAAAAATCTATTAAAAAAACTTTATTTCAGATTTTTTCATTATCTTCGTAAAACGGCTCAACCTCCTTAAATCAGTGAAATGAAACTACTGGCTTTATTGTGATTATATCTAGCAGCTTTCAATTTTCATGATCTCTAAAATAAAAACAGTTGTGTGGTTTTAAGAAACCACGTCGCAAGTGAAACTTTTATTGGATTGTAGACACTTATCCATCACGATTAATTATAAACAACAATATTCACATGAATACACGAATAAAAACATGTAAACACTGTACAGCACTTGCCCGCATGACAGACTGACTATGTGTTATAACATACTACACGGTCAGCTGATGCTAACCATGGGCGCCGCCATATTGGCCTTGGCTGCTCTACCGAGCGCCTACTCTGAACGCCTTTCCCTTTACCCCTACTCCGCGGCCGCCTGTAATGCGAAATGCAACAGACGGCCAGAAAAATTCGGGGCGATAGAATAAAAGTTTCACTTTAAAAACAATTACCTGATTGTTTTGAGGTGGAGACAAAGGCCTGCCAGTAATACATTGAGAAATGGGTATATAAGGTCCAGACACTGTACTTATAGGTGAGACCGGTGGTGATTCTTGCAATAATTCATTTTCAGGTAAGAGATGTGTCGTCGAAACTGCTAAAAGTCAATATAGCCTGAATTTGTAGCTTTTAATATCCAGTAAAATCCTGACTAACAAGAGTACCATACAATATGACCAAAGTTTAGAAGAAATAATTTTGTTTGTGAGCTTTTATTTTATTTCATAATATTTAAAAAAGTATATTTAATTGTGTTTTTGAAATAAGGGGGGTAATAATATATGATAAGATGATAATAGTTAAAATATCATAGGCTGAATGATTAATATGTGATTAATTTAAAAATTTAAAAAAAAAATAATAAAGCCTGATTATGTTTACTTTATTTTTCCCAAGAAAAAAAAAGTTTCGGTTTCGGCCGAAACTAAGACTGAGGCCGAAATTCGGTTTCGGTTTTGGCCGTAAAACTAGTTTCGGTCGGACACTAATTAAATTATGGTCGATAATTTTATTTATTGAAGAGTTCTAATCAAACGTTAATCAAAGATTCAATATAATATACAGATTGTATCAAATCAAAACAGTCCATAGAACATTCTGTGTGTAAGACAGAGACGATATTATATAAAGCACTAAAGCAGTAAGTAAGAATGAGATAAATGATCGCTAATAGTTACTGTGGTTATACAATCTGATAGTATCGTCTTTGTTTTCTACAGTAAAAATCACAATTTTATCAAATGTCAGTATTCACTAGTGAAATTATTGATAAAATGGCTATTTATACTGTTCGGGAAAAAATCCAAATAATTAAATGGTTTTATGGTGCCTGGTGGTAATTCAACCGCCAACATAATAAATTTATTTGTAGTTGTTTTAATTGATAAGTTGGTAAAAAGATTTACAGTGTACGTAATTATTTATTTACGTAACTACAGTAACTATATTTGCGATCATTTATCTCATTCTTACTTACTGCTTTAGATCTTTATATATCGTCTCTGTCTTACACACAGAATGTCCTATGGACCGTTTTGATTTGATACAATCTGTATATTCTTTATAATAAAAAATAGCACGACTCACATTCTTGTTCTTCTTGAAGGTAAGCTTTTAGTCCACATACTTGACAAATGCAGTCAACCCAACCATTCATATCATTTTCGGACTCTGCTGCTAAATAGTAAGTTCTCAATGGAGTCTTAATATCAAACATATATTGGTACTTAAGTTTACGCTGCTCAAATCGCAATCCAGCATCCACCTAAATAATAAATTCAAGTAAAATTTCCTGTTTCAATTAAATGTTTGACAATCAGGTAGTTCAGTAGTTCACCTGTTCGCACTGATCCAAATCAATAACGCCTTTTAATTTTCGACAATTGCGATCTGTATAATACTCTAAAAAATACTGCCCCGGCAATTCATGCGACGGTCGCAAAGTGAACCAACGCCTCCGCCATCGCTATAAACGAAAATCAGTTTTTAATCAGTGAATTTGTCTCTTGTAAGATAAGACAATGACAAAGTATACTTTAAAATCGTGATCACTTTTAGTATTCAGACTAAAATTATTACGATATACCAAAACCATTTGATCAATCTACATTTAGAACGTATTTTGTTACTATTACCTTTACAAGATAACAAATACAATACAAATATTAAAATACTCACCGCTCTCCAAATTCTTCTTGTGGGAGGCGACTTGATTAACCAGCCTTCATGAACCACTTCTTGACTGTTTTTAGACATTTTCAAAATTTCATAACAAACACATAATTGACATCTAACTTATCATTATTAATACTAATAACAAAAAAACACTGTCCGTTTGCTAATTTTTTATTGTACGATGACTAATTCCATTCATTCATATCACTACTGTCACTCGATAACAACGACATCTTGTACATCCTAATTTCAATAATTACCAACCATTAAGCAAGTGGGAACACTAGAAAACTGCGAACATTTTTGAACAGTCTGTAGATTATTTATTAATGAACCACAAATGTCAAACTCAAATAACCTATAAATATGTGACGGCGCCAAGGATATTTTTATCGAATTGTTCACTTCTATTACCATCCGATTCCATTTTTTTCAAAATAAAACACAAATCTTCCACTCTACGTTCGGCAATTAGGTTATCCGATCTGTCAAAAATCCTAGGTAATAGGGACATTTTATATTTCCCTGTCATCCACACCGCCTTGCAATTTTTTTAAGTTCGTAGCGCTGTTCAGCAATTTTGATTTGGTGTGAGTGAATTTTGAGTGATGTAGTTCTTATTTAACCTTATTTTTTAAGGTTTAAATATTTTAACATAGTAATTGAAAGGAAAACTTGTACACATTATATATAAATATGCCTCCAAAACGGAAACGGGTCGAATCTAAGGTAGGGAGTATTTGTATATTACTGTTTATTAAGAAATTATGATGAACAGATTTGCCGCCAAATTGTCATAATCACTCTGCATTATTGTTTTTAACGCATAACTTGTATTCACGGCTCCGCTTGCATGGATTTCGAACTGGTTGCTTAATTGTTTTTGACGTATGACAATTTATACAAAAATGACATCACCCAGCTGTGTTGAAATAATAGAGCTTAAAACCTCAGATATTTACTATCTATTCGTGAAAACCGCAGAATAAAAGCGTGATCTTACAATAGTAATTGTTCATTTAGCAGTTTGATCCCAACTTGCCGTGCGTCTATATTTTACATCTATCGGTTTCATCAATGCAAGATCAGTTTGAAATGCGATTTTAGCGAACTTAGTTAATACAAGTTCGTGTATGTTGGCTGCCATATTGTCTAATAGACATATAGACCTTAGCTTTTGAGCGTCTATAATTTACAATTTATCTAAAAAGCTTTATCAGCACCGACGTCCTGATAGAGCCCTGATGGAACCCTTTTTCTTTGCTATTCAGTAATTATAATATTTTTACAAGAGAAATCATTTGTTTGCGCAGACCGAAGAGGTATTGGAAGAAACTGTGCCAAAACGCAGTAGGGCTGCCAAGAAGGTTGACACAGAAGCAGTTGAGCCTTCGAAATCTAAAGACACTAAAAATAAAAGCGCAAAGAATGCAAAAGGAAAAAAGTCAACTGACACAGTGGAGGATAAAAAGATTACTCCAAAAAATAAAAGAGCAGCAGCTGTAAAGAAAGCTGCAAAGGTTGAAAAAGACAAACCAGAGAAAAAAGATAGTTCAGATAGTCATGAAGATAGTGAAGAAGAGCCCGAAAAAAAGAAGAGAAAAACGAAACAGCCAAATAAAGTCGAAAAGACGGAGAAGTCTGACTCAAAAGTAAAAAACAAAACTTCGAGTGCATATGACTCTATCGATTTTTCGTGTTCAAAACTTAATCCAGACGGCAAAGAATGGAATTTTAAAATTTCAAGTTGGAACGTCGATGGAATAAGGGCATGGTTGAAAAAGGGTACGATTCATTTAAATATATCTTCTAAAATTCCAAAACTAAAGACATATTGGTAATTATACACTTTCACGGTCACCTAGTTTTTTGGCTCTAGAAAATCGAAAAATAGATGGATTTCAATGATCTCGATCTCAAAAAGTTCCATTTTACGGCGGATTTATGAAAAAAATTAGTTCACCCCGGAATTACAATTCGCATACCCGTTTATCGTTCACCCCGGAATTGTTTTTTTAAAAACTCCACATTTGCCCCTTCCCGTTTCACTGCGAGACAATTCGCATACCCCTTTATCGTTCACCCCGAAATTACAATTCGCATACCCCTTTATCGTTCACCCCGAAATTACAATTCACATACCCGTTTATCGTTCACCCCGGAATTGTTTTTTTAAAAGCTCCACATTTGCCCCTTCCCGTTTCACTGCGAGACAATTCGCATACCCCTTTATCGTTCACTCCGGAATTACAATTCGCATACCCGTTTATCGTTCACCCCGGAATTACAATTCGCATACCCGTTTATCGTTCACCCCGGAATTGACGTCAGAAACAGTTATAAAGAATTATATGTAGAAAGTCAATTTTTTTTTGCATTTAAAGTCATGAAACTGTGAGAAATATTGATTTTTTCAATTTTCGTATTTTTTTCCATAAATCCGCCATAAAAACGAAGATTGTAAAAAAAAATTCATCGAAATCGGATGATTTATCGATTTTCTAGAGCCAAAAAACCAGGTGACCGTGAAAGTGTATAATTACCGACATATTTGATCGTTATTTCGGTATTATTATACATTTGAACATGTGAAAAAAATATTTTGTATTTCTTGGTTTAGGTGGCTTAGATTTCATTAAATATGAAAATCCCGACATTTTCTGCGTACAAGAAACTAAATGCAGCTTAGACAAACTTCCCGATGAAGTGAATGAAGTCGAGGGCTATCACGCCTATTGGTGTTCGGCAGAAAAAGACGGTTACTCAGGCGTTGCCCTCTATTCAAAAACAGTTCCTATAAATGTTACCAACGGACTCGATGAACCAGAACACGATTCCGAGGGTCGTATGATAACCGCAGAATATGAAAAGTTCTACGTTATTTCTGTATATGTACCAAATGCCGGCAGAGGACTCGTTACATTGCCAAAGCGATTGCGTTGGAACGAGAAGTTTCAGAAATATATTAAAGAGCTCGATTCAAAGAAACCTGTCATCGTTTGCGGCGATATGAATGTAGCTCACAATGAAATCGGTAATTCTACCAACTCTAAAATTTTATTTTTTTCCAATACCTAGTTCGTTCTTTTTAACATATCTCGATAAATATTACGAAATCTAAAACTGCGACTCACAAAAATTAAAAAATTGCTGTTTGAAAAAGAAATATTTTGACATGATAACGTCTTATAAATTGATGAAACACCGGCTGCATGCACGAAAAAGTGTCACGTTCCGCGCACGATCGGCCCAAGTTTGACAGCTACTAAAATTTAGGTTATGTATTATTAAATATGATATTCGAGCGGAATACGTTATCACGTAAAACTATCGTCTGTAAACCGACTTTACAGACAACCAATTTTTTTTAATTTTTAGATTTGTCAAATCCGAAAACTAACAAGAAAAATGCTGGATTCACTCAAGAAGAACGAGATGGCATGACTGAATTTTTGTCGGATGGATACGTGGATACTTTCCGAAAATTGTATCCAGAAACGGAAAAGGCCTACACATTTTGGACATACATGATGAATTGCCGCGCCAAAAACGTTGGATGGTGATTATTTTTATCTTATTTTGCATTAATATGATACGTAATAATATGATCAGTTTTTGATTAGGTACAAAAAAAAACAGTTGTGTGGTTTTAAGAAACCACGACGCAAGTGAAACTTTTATTGGATTGTAGACACTTATCCATCACGATTAATTATAAACAACAATATTCACATGAATACACGAATAAAAACATGTAAACACTGTACAGCACTTGCCCGCATGACAGACTGACTATGCGTTATACATACTACGCGGTCAGCTGATGCTAACCATGGGCGCCGCCATATTGGCCTTGGCTGCTCTACCGAGCGCCTACTCCGAACGCCTTTCACTTTACCCCTACTCCGCGGCCGCCTGTAATGCGACATGCAACAGACGGCCAGAAAAATTCGGGGCGATAGAATAAAAGTTTCACTTTAAAAATACATTAATATGATTTTATGCCAGGCATATTCTTTACGACTAAATCGTGTGATTGATAATTTTAGGAGGTTGGATTACTTTATTGTATCGGAGCGTTTGGCTCCATCTGTTTGTGACAACATAATCCGCAGCGAAGTTTATGGCAGTGACCATTGTCCTATTACTTTATTTTTAAACGTTTAAGTGTTTTAAAACTACAATATAACGTCGATTAACCACTTTTTTAGTACTGCGATTTGTTCGGATCGTTAAAAAATCGGTTAGAGCGAAATTTTACAAGATGCGTGTATGTATCGCTCATAACAGGGTCTTTTGCATTTACAAAGGTTCATAAATACTCATCGGTATTTTTTCTTAAGTTTTTTGTATTGTATTTTTGTTCAAAATAAACTATTTCTGTAAAAATAAAAGTTATAACATTTATTACCTGTCCATCATGATTCCATGCCTCATATTACAATACAAAAAATGAGTGATTGAACATCGACCGCTGTCTTCATAGGGCAAGCCGAACTGACCCGGTAGGCAACCAGGCAATTTGTCGGTTTCTTCACAGAGCCAATTTACTTATACGCTTGATTTTAATTGCCCCTCGGAGGGAACATTGGAACGTAGTTTGCATTTCAACGTTTTTTGGGGAATTACGTAGACACTGATGACCTCGGCTGGTGTGGTGTTGGAATGGTAAAAAAATCGTATGATGTGTATGCTCCTTATGGACTAAGAGCTGGCTACGGAGGAAATGGGTGACTCTGTGCAGAGCTGAAAATTTGCAGAATAATAGGAGATAGTACAAGTAAGTAGGGAAAAAATTGCCAGAAGGCTAGGCGGAAGATAAAGAGCCGCCAGAAGGCGCTACTGTTGCGAAAAATCAGTGCACTTCTGGCAATTTCTATACTTATACTGTAATTCAAAACTAGATTATATATTATATAGTTATAAGGGCATACTGAAAATTCAAACATGATATAATTATTACATTCGACAAATATTCAAAATTATTAATGTCATTTTGATAGAGATAAAATTAATCGTCATATATTTTCATTAATAAAATTACGTTGTTATAACTACAACGTAATTTTATTAATTTACTAGCGGACCCGGCGAACTTCGTACCGCCTAACAGTATAATATATATATATATATAATTGGAACATCTATCTATCTATTTTATTAATTGCTAGCTATTTTAAAATATTCATGGGCGTATATGTGTGTATGTCGAGCACTCCGGCTGCGCCGTCGTGCCCGGTGCAAAAGAACGAATGGGGAAGGAAGAAAAAAAATTTAGGGGTGGACTACCCCTAACATTTAGGAGGATGAAAAATAGATGTTGGCGAAGTGACACCTGTAGACATCTGGCGGGGATAACTAATTAAATGACGATTGATCAGTTTTCGACTGGAGAGGAAAAATGATTAAATTACTAAAATGGCTATTAAAAAATAAGGGTTGATCGTAGAAGGGTGAAAATTGAGGATTGTATGTATTTTTGTATGTTGTATCATAAAAAAATAGAAATTAAAAATTTTGTCTAAAAAATAAAAAAAAAAATTTAGGGGTGGACTACCCCTAACATTTAGGGGGATGAAAAATAGATGTTGGCCGATTCTCATAAATACCGGATAAGCACAAAAAATTTCATCAAAATCGGTCAAGCCGTTTCGGAGGAGTTCGGCAACGAAAACTGTGACACGAGAATTTTATATATTAGATTTAATTTTATTTCTATCAAAATGACATTAATAATTTTGAATATTTGTCGAATGTAATTATTATATTATGTTTGAATTTTCAGTATGCCCTTATAACTATATAATGTATAATATATATAATCTAGTTTTGAATTACAGAATAAGTATAGAAATTGCCAGAAGTGCACTGTTTTTTTGCAATATTAGCGCCTTCTGGCAGCTCTTTATCTTCCGCCTAGCCTTCTGGCAATTTTTTCCCTACTTACTTGTACTATCTCCTATTATTCTGCAAATTTTCAGCTCTGCACCGAATCACCCATTTTCTCCGTAGCCAGCTCTCCGTCTATTCCGTTATTTTGAGAACATAAAGTGCTATGGTACGTAATTAGTTTTTTTTTATTGATATTCGAATGTCATAAGCGTTAATCTCTGCACAATCACAATAATTCACTATAAAACATTATATGTACGTTTCTAAAATAATTAAAAAATGGCGCCGCGTGTGATTACGATCTAAAAATGGATGTCGCAATTTTATCCTGAAATATCAACGCTGTAACTACTGTAGTCACTTGAAAATTGTTCCAGTTGCTTGCTGTAATACGAATTGAAATCCAACCTGTAAAATATTCAATCGTTTTAATTTTATGTCTAAAATGCTCACTCGAAAACATTCCATCTGTTTCGTTATTTTGCGTTTCGAGTTAGAAATTGATAACTTTGGGAAGTTAAATTACCACGTATACAACCGATATTTACACTAATGCTATAAGTTTCTGATACGCTTTTTATCTTTAAACTCTAGATTTAAGAATGTCATTTGAAGGGTACACGGGAAGAAGGCGATTTGTCAGTAAAAATTCGAAATTAATTTTTTTATGCCATCTTGTAGCCAAAAGTCGTACCTTTCTGTTGATGTATTCATTTTAGACAAGAATACGCTAGGTCAAAAGTTATAAGCGTTGAAAGAAATGCATCAGCAAGTAAGGCACGATCTTAAACCCTTCAAAATGCATTTTTTGACAAATCGCCTTCTTCCCGTGTACCCTTCATTTGTTTCCAAACAAATGAATATCTCCATTCAGTTGAAAACAAATGATATTTTTAAATCTAAAATTCAAAGGCGTATTAGAAACTGAGCATTCCGTTATATTTTTGTATACTGAACATACCTCTATCAACAAATGATGGAAATATATTCTGTGTATAAAAGAGTAAAAAATGTCATAAAATTGGATAGAAGTGCGTTTATACCTGATTTAAACTTGGGTATTTGCAAGGGTCAATCACAATATGAAGCTAACAGAAGTAATTTCTCATCATCACCAAATCTGTATTAAAAGCGTTAGATAAAAATTTCGTTTTAATTTTATATATAGCTAGGATGAATCCTCTGAAAATTGATTCAAATATCTTTTTCTGATCAAGAATCTGGATTACGACTCCTTTTGTACTAAAGTATTCGAATACTGCGCTCGAATCCTCAAAAAAGGATTTGAATGGTAAGTGATTCGGATCATATCCAGCTCGAGAATGTCGGTGATCGGCTTATAGTATCGTCAACGAAAGAATTTTTCAAATCGCTTCAGTAGTTTCTGAGATTATCGACGACAAACAAACTTTTTGCTGTTTATAATATAAGTATACGTAATTAGACAAACCTGTAGAGAAGATTAACGAGTTTATCGTTACTATTTTTTCGGGACAATTCGTTGATTTTATCCATGAGACCCAGCAGCACAGCAGTAAATTGTAAGTCGAACTTCGATATGCTCTGCTCAAAACTTTCATTTTCGCTGACAAACTCAGCTTCTGTGTCGCCGCTTATAGAACTCGACATAGGTTCCTCAGACGAAGCAAAACTGTCCGGCTCTGGCGACTAAATAACACAAAACTGTTTAAACCATAGATATATATATTTAATAGATTGCGGATACACTTGCGCCTCCTGTACCTTTTAGAAGCCATCTTGTACGTGGAAAACGCCGTAAAAAGCGCGCGAGATTCAAAAATATTAATTATTTTATAATATGATTTTATTGAGAAAAACGACAAAACTCACAGTAAACAGTGATATTTCGCTCCAAAAGCTATTTTTATACTGAAACGTTTCCAAAATTGAGCATAAATATAATGTAAAAGCTTAGAACATTTTACATTGTCAATTTGGCATCAAGGTTGACAAGCATTGATGCCACTCTGACAATGTAAAATGTTCTAAGCTTTTTACATTATATTTATGCTCAGTTTTGTAATTTTTGAAACGTTTCAATATAAAAATAGGTTTTGGAGCGAAATATCACTGTTTACTGCGAGTTTTATTGTTTTTCCATTAACATCATATTATAGAATATTTAATCTTTTTGAATCCCGCGCGCTTTTTACGGCGTTTTCCACGTACAAAATGGCTTCCGCATGGCTTCTAATTGGAACCATTCAGCACAATGCTCAAGGATAGGCATCCGCTATCTATTAATATCATAGACATAGGAATATTGTCCATGATTAATATATTATATATATCTATAGTTTAAACGATTTACATAACCTCACATTTCAAAATGTACCCATAAGTCATAACAAATCAATCAACATTATTTTTAAATATCTCAGTGCATGCTGATTTAAAATTGAACAAAAAAAAAAATAGTAATACATACTCAACTGATACGTAGATCAGAATGTTTCTAACATAATTTTAAAAAACATATATTTTCTATTTTATATGAAATATGACGTCACAGACTAACTCAAGATTGTAAGCTATGGACACTCGACAAATAGTCATCAGCTAATTAAAACTCAGAATCGTATCTAGTCCGATTACACTAATTTGGTCCAATCAGGTCTCTTGTTTTTATAGGGGTAGCGAATGATTATAATTATTAAATTCAGAGGGCCTCTACAAAATTGTCTGTGATAATAAATGATACTTTTGAAATATCTGAGATACTTTAAATTTTCATACTTTGTTTTTCTAACAAAAAAAAACTAATATTTTCAGCTTTGATGGTTTATTCAAATGAAAATAGCAAGGTCACGTATGAATCTATAAATTTTTAAAACAAAATAAATAATCGCATTTCAAAGACCAATTAAAGCAGTCATTATCAACATTTTATGAATTAAAAAATTAATTGCTGGTAATAAATTTAGACTATTAAAAATGTTTATAAATACGCATTTTTTGATAAATACATGAATTCATTAACACATTACATTCAAAAATGCAATACGTACGATTTGTTAAATGCTTTAGTAGGTTTGGAATGGGGACCGGACGTGCAAACATTTCGATGTTAAAAAAATCTAATGCAAACAACAAAATTGAGGCTACATCACAGGGTAGTTAAAGTTCTGGCCTTTAGATTAAAAAAAAAAAAAATGATAAAAAACTTGAAATATACTAAGGAGGGTTTAATTTAAAGTTGCGTCGTTTGTGACACGCCCTGTATCAGTCATTAACTTTAAATTTATTCGAAAAGAGATAAATAAAATTTGTCAGTAGGGACGAGCATCGAAAGAAAAAACATCGATCAAATGATATATCGCAAATCAACGTCGATGTCAAAAACATCAGATGAATATCGAAAGAAAAACAAAACATCGACGTTATATCGCAACTAAGCATCGATGTCAGAAGAATAGGATGATTGGTTACAAAACATCGGTTATCGATGGTAGTGAAGTATCGATATAATTCGACAAAATACGTAATTCTAAAATTTACCAGCACGGTACTATCTTACGTTTTCATTATTTTTTTTCTACAAAATTCTACAAAAACAAATGTTTTAAGACATTGATGTCGCAGAAACATCGATCTGTTGCGAAGTTATGCACCTTAACCTTTTTGTTCAGAAGAAGTAATAAGTTTAAAACATGAATTAATGTAGGATGTTTCCTTGTAAGTTCAGTCCAATATGGTAGAAGATGATAATTAAAAAATATTAAGGAAGTACCCTCGATAAATGAATTAACAAACAGAAAATTACGAAAATTTGCAAATATGTCAAAATCTTTTCAAAAATGACTCAGTTAAATTTTTGTGATTTTTGGTTGACTTTGAAAAAAGATATTGATAATTTTATTTCGCTGCACTTAACATGGAGTCTTATGGAAATCTGTGATTTTGACGCACTCCATCATTTATTACGTTGGAATTGACAAACAGATTTTGATAAAATTTTCAGGAAATATAAACGAATATTCTATGAACATTTTTCTTTTTCCAAAACGTATAAAGCTTGCTTATGTTAATAGAAATAACTAAAACAAAGCTGAGCTTTTTAGCAATTCATAAACATGGCAACACCGCAATATTATAGTTTGTGGCGCGTCATTTAAAGGTAAGTTACCAAACTGCAGCAGTTTTGATATCGTAAAAACATACGTAAATTGAGTAAATGCTAAAAGCATAGTATTCCAAAAAAATGATAGTATATTATTATTTCCGAAATGATAGGAATAAAGAAAAGCATTTTCATAAATTAATGCGAATTTGACACAGCGTGCTGACTTATGCTGCGTACATAAGCACTTGTAACTATGGCAAGGCATGCGGTGTTGCCAAATTATATACTACGTTACTCAAGTAGAAGACTGAAATTCTTTGACTTACTGCATACCGAGGGTACTTCCTTAAGTATTCAAACGATTTGATAACGCAAACAAAAGCCACATTCAACATAAAACACACTATGTTAACAAAACTATTTACAATACGTATCAACACAAAAATTATCATAAAATTGACAACAATATCTAAAATTCATGCAGGACTACGAGTTAAAGATTTTCAAAGGAGGTGCGAAGTTGAAAACGCACATTAGTCTTTTAACTTAAAACAGAGTTGGTGAAAGGGATAAAGATTTTCCCCTTTGTCAAACTAAGAAAATTCTCAAAAAAAAAAATTGCATAACAGCGAAGTCGTTGTGTATTCTGCTACAGTAAACCCTCGTTAACACGAACACGGTTAACACGAATTTCGGTTTAACGCGAACAAAAATTTGCTCTCGACAATGGTCACATAAGCTTTAATGTAATTATGTTCGGTTAACACGAACCCTCGTTAATACGAACTTCGAACAACTTTTTCGTCCCTTCATGGTTAATTATCGGATAATACGAACTACAAAAATTCTCAAATCATATATTTTGATCATTTTGGTCAATGAATATACAATACAACTAAAAGAGAAGATTCGCTTAAGGGATTACAAAAGTAATTAACTCACATTCTAAAAATAGACAAAGGACTGAGAGATTAAAAATTCACTCGAAATCCTATAAATAGAAACATACCTCAAAATTTTTCCCCTCTTATTTATTGAAATGTATTTTGTAAACAAATAAAAACAAACTTTCAAACTCAGATAATATTTAAGAACAATTAATGTTATTAGATAATTTATAATAAATAATTATTCAATGTTTACTTAAAATAAATCATGATTTGACACTTAAAAAATGACTGTATTTTATGCCATACTCGGTTTACACGAACTCCCACATAACACGAACTTTTTGCCTGATTTTTACGAGTTCGTGTTAACGAGGTTTTACTGTAATTATTTTTGTTTTTTATTTATCATCTACTATTCACCACGCTGTTCTTTTCTTTAAACAAATTTAATTTGAATTGTTTCATGAATCACAAACTGCTTATCTAAAATGAGTACCGATTCATATTTCCCGGTTATTGTTTTCAACATGAGCTGAAAACGCGATAAATATTCCAGTTCTCGTATTACAATTTTTAATAGACAAACTATCATTGCATAAAAAAACTCTCCAGCGATCTCGGCAATGGGTCATATGCATGTGTATTTTTTATATTTTTAATAGATTATTTAGTCAACCATAATAGGGAAAAAAATTGATAATCAATTAAAAATGTAATATTATCATAAGAAAAAAAAATATTAAATTTCACAATTATAAATAGACAGTTTAAACAATCGGCCGTGTTGGCGGGCTTATGTGACGTCATGATATATGATGCATGTCAACCTTGATGTCAAATTGTATGGAAACTGTTATTGATATATACTCTGACGTCACGCTGCGTTTTGAAAATTCGAAAATAGCGCGTATTTTCTACATTTCTTTTTTATTATTTGTATTTTTTTCAGTGATTAGATTAATAAAATAACCATTACGATATGATCAGAGACTAAAATATATTTCCAAATAAAAATTTAAACCAATTTGGAGTCTCATGCATATGACCTATTGTCGAACTCGTGACAATAATTATTTTCGTATCTTAATTTCGTTTCCTTAACGAATCGAACGACTATGATAATTTTTGTGTAACAAGAAAAAAACAAGCAAAATTACTTATTAGTAAAACAAGCATTACAGTGGCGTGCAAAGCACGGGGGTTCAGTGTACCTGACACAGGAACTCGGTAGCCTCGTGGGCAGAGCTTATCATGGAGCTAAGCTCCGCGTCCACATAATAGCGCTGCATTCGCTATACCATATCAAACACAAATAACCGTTAGCCATAATATACATAAGCGCTATGTTTCAACCTCTCTGCGAACGGCAATATTATCGTCACAGTCCTGCGCAGTGACTAAAACGAAACTGTTTTGTATCAGTTCTGTGCGCTGTTTTGTGGCTTAAAGGACAGTTCTAGAACCGTTGTTGGAACACGTTTTAGCTACTGCGCCTGACTGTGACGATAATAGGTTCGTTCCAAGCAGCCGTGAACGGTAATAAAACCGTACACAGTCTTGTCACAGCGCAAGACTAATTTGCGCACTAGCTCAAAAATCGATACTGCGCAAGACAGTCGTGTGCAGTAACAAGACTGTGTACGGTTTTATTACCGTTCACGGCTGCTTGGAACAAACTTAATATTAACCTTCGCAGAGAGGTTGGAACAGAGCTAAGGTGTGTACGTTGGTACGTTCTGAACTAGTTCTTGAACTCCCAAAGTATCTGTCGGGCATACCGAACTCTTCAGACACAACCACATGTATGTTGGTCGAAGAGTACGACAAATTGACTACCAACATGCAGTTGTGTTCGACGAGTTCTGTATTGCCGACAGATGCTTTGGGATTTCAGAACTTACAAGCACATCTACTATTCGCTGTGAGTTTCGGCGGTATTGCCATCTAGCGGATTTATTCGCAACAAGTGACGGAAAATTTACCGACATTATATATTAGAGAATAACAATAATAGAGAATAAAATTGTAAATGTCAACAATTTTGATTAAGCATTGGTGAAAATCCTTCTTAATGGAACCGGATATGTAAATAATATCAGTAAATGTATACAGAATAATTTTTTACATTAATAAATGTCAAATTATTATCATATTTTGGAGTTCACTTTGACAATTCGCTGTGAGCTTCTACACTAGCGCCGCGTATTGGTTCAAAAAAGCCATTTTTGCAAAATGTCAAATGATAGGAAAGAGCAAAAAATTCGCTTGTTACTTAAAAATGAGACAATACCTCCAAAGCTAATTGTATTGTAAACGTTGTCAATAGGTATATTCTTCAAAAATATAATGTAAGTAAGCATTATTATTGATAAATATTTATTGCTTCGGCGGCATTGCCATCTAGCGGATCTCTATTCGCAAAAGTGACGGAAAATTTTAACGCATAAAGTCGCCGCATACAGCGCTCGCGAAAAACTGCTTATCTCCTCCCTCTTGAGGCTCACAGCGAATACAGTATGTAAACGCGTAAGGTGCACATAGGGAAATTAGCATTGGGAAAAAATGCTTGGATCAGAGTTAGCCATGACTGCATTAATTGTTATTTCTGTTGAATTATCGTGGTAATCTTGAGGATTTCTATTTTATTTTGAATTATTTTTATTTTATTTGGCTTTTCTAATAATAAAAAGCTCTTATAAATCATTATTTTAATTTTATTGTACAAAAATAAAACAAAAAAACAACTCCATCTGTTTGGAAACATTTCATTCAAAAATTGTCTGGCTGGTACGACGTATGCGCGTTGGTAAATCAGTGACCCAATGTCTTTAGGTTCAACACGAATAGGCGGAGATATTTGATCTCGCACTATATTTAAGTATTTTTGGGAATTTAATGTCCCATTAATAAAAAAAGTCCGATTATGTTGTAATCATTTGAATATTTTCTTCGGTAGTATATACATTCATTTTGCAGAAGAGTATTATCTGTCAAATTAAAAAACAAGATTTCAAGGCTCACTCTGATCCAGTCCTTTTTTCCCAATGTTAATTTCCCTATGTACACCTTACGTGTATACATACTGTATACAAGGTGTGTTGTTGGTGAAGTTCTGACGGCTTTAGAATCGTCTGAACTAGTTTTGAACTCTGTCGGCAATACAGAACTCGCCGGACACAACTGCGTGTTTGTTGGTCGAATTCTCGGACTCTTCGAATCGAGTTCTAGCGACTCCAGGAGCCTAAAACTGTCAGAATCAAATTCAAACAATCCGAAGAGTTCGAGAAATTGGCCACCAAAACGCAGTTGTGTCTGTCGAGTTCTGTATTGCCGACAGATGCTTTGGAAGTTCAAAACTGATTCCGAACTTCCAAACACGCCTACTTATACGTAAGGTGTGTTATAGTTCTAAAATGATCAGTTTTAAAGCGTTTTTTGATACTACAGAATGAGGAACTGTTAAAATTGCGAGTTTGTCGGTCAAATTCTCGGACTATTCGGGCTGTTTGAATTTAGTCATTGCAGTTTGTTCTCGTAGGACTGACTATTCCCTCCTCGGGATTGATTTCGGTAATAAATCAGTTTATTGGAAAACAGATTTCTGAACACAACTGATTTGTAGTCGAGTCCAAATTATTCGAGGAATTCTAGAACCATTCTCGGACTTGACTAGCAAACACATTATTTATTTACATATTACGATATTTGAATACACAACAAACAAAAAAAAAATAAACAAATCTAGGATGTTCAACTGTTTCAATGCGTTAAAACCGCGAAGATACTATTTTTGAAATTTAAATATCTCAAAAATCGTTACTTATAAATGGTTTCTTTTCATATTTACAGATTAGTGTGTGTTTGAATTTGTGTAGGTACAAAATTTTTCTGATACTAGCATAACTTAATATTAGTTTGTATTATTATTATCGATCAACATTTCTATACTTCAACAAAACATTAGTGTCACCACTGATTAAAATATTGTAATAATGATACATTAATTAAGATAATAATAATAATATATTAATATTTTAATCAATGGTGTTACAACATTTAACTGTGAGATGTCTAGATATTGCATCCCCGATAAAAACATTATAGTTACGCGCATTTAATGATGTTCATACTTCTCAGATAATGGTCAATACAAATAAAAATTGGAAAAAAATGGAAATCTGGCGCCACGGTACGCTCCAAACCTAGCACGGCATCTAGCGACAAAACCTGCCTCGTGTGCATCGGTCTTAATACTTTCTTGGCGAGTAAGCGTTCTTTCTTAAGAGATTTGCAAATACAGCGGAGCTTGGCCCGCTTGGGTAAGACACCATGAGCTCAAAACATCTTTGCAGTGGAATTTCTTCGCTTTTTAAAGTTGGGAACTGAGTTTCCAATACGAATAGAAGTAACTGCAACTGTAACAGCGCAAGAACGCGGGATGTTGGCGTAGCAACAGAAATGTAAACGCGATCATGATTTTATCGGGAACACAGTATGCAATATTGTGTTATTGTACCATGGGCAGTGTACTGCAGTGTTAAATAAAAACCACAACTTAAACCACAAAAATAAATACTGTGTGCAAAAGTGTATAGAAACGTGTTGTTAGTTGTTATGTAACTTGTAATAATGTGAACAAAAACAACAATAATAATGAGCTGCAGTTTTGTTCAATATTTACCTGGATAAAATTGCAAAAATCGACGCATATCGAGAGCATTTTTGTGACGGTGCGCAGCAAAGCCGGGTTCGTAAGCATACAGTCCTTCAGGCACATGTCCAAGAAGTCGCAATGGCACACCAAAATCTCGTCCACGTTTGTCGCCTATAAAACAAAATACAAACATTGTTCAGCGAACTGCGAAGTACAGAGAGTGAACGGAAAAAGTTACTAAAATTTTCGCTTCATCGATCCTGCTTCATAAAAAAGAGTCAAGTGGGAGCCCAACTCGCGTGGGGAGGGTTCCGTGCCATTCGGTTTTCCGTGAGATATTTAAGATTTTCGTTTATTAAGACCCTAAATCAGCGTTGCCAGACGTCCCGATTTTGGCGGGACGTCCCGTTTTTTAAATCAAAATTAAATGTCCCGCGCGGGACAGGCTCAGTCCCGCTTTTCGGGGATAACTTGGAGATAACTTTAAAAGAAGTTAAATCTTCACAGAAATATCATGAATAAGTAATTCTTATAAATAATTATTCTCTTATTGTAAGTTGCAGTTTGTAACACTCACTCCACAGACTATTGTTTGAAACGCCATATTTTTCTAATGAACAAAACTTTTTTGATTTAGATTTCTGTTATTTTTTTTTTTCTTGATACGAATAAGACTCAACTATTTAACGATAGGGTAAATCTGATTTAAAATATTATATTTTTATTAAAATACATTTTCTATGGCTATTTTTGCTATCTATTGTCACGTAAACGTAATTTTAATTAAAATAAAAAGATAAATAGGTATTTGAAAACTTCTGATTATATACCTATACGTTTTTTTACTATGTCCCGCTTTCGACGAAAGAATTCCGCTGTTTTTACTCAAAGAGTTCCAAAATCCCGACTTGGCAAACAAAAAAACTGGCAACGCTGCCCAAAATTCCCTTTTTCAAAATGTTAGGTTCGGTTGTTTCGGAGAAAAAACGGGGCAATACTTGATTTTCGTATATTTTATTTGATATCTTTTAAACTACACATTTTAAAATTATAAAAAAAATATATTTGTATTTCTCATAGCAAGCCCTTTCTTTTATACATCACCTGATGCCTTGACATTTTTTTTCAACATTCTAATTTGTTCCCCAAAATTAACCCCGCCAAATCGGAATTCGTGTATTTACGCTATGTATGTACCAAATTTCAATTTTTTTCGTCCAGTAGGTTCGGAGAAAATAATCAGTGACAGACGGACAGACAGATAGACATGTTTTTTCATCGGATGTACGGAACTCAAAAAACCACGCAACGTAAAATAGATTTCAAATAGTAGGTTCTAGAAAAATGTATCATAAAATTTATTTTAGTTTATTAATAAATTTACCAATGATTCATGATTTAACTTTCTATTTTTTAAATGTTTAAAATTATCTACGAAAATAAAAAAATGACTAATATTAATATTTAAAGAAAACCGCAAAATTTATAATTTAGATACCACCCAGAATTTTTGTGATAATATGGTCTACGAATTTGGTTATAATTTCTCAATACATAATTTGAAATAATGAGATTATGGACCGACAACAGTTGAACTATCTATACTAATATATAAAGCTGAAGAGTTTGTTTGTTTGTTTGAACGCGCTAATCTCAGGAACTACTGGTTCAAATTGAATAAAATTTTTTTTTGTTGGATAGCCCATTTACCGAGGAAGGCTATAGGCTATATAATATTACGCTACGACGATTAGGAGCGGAGCTTTAATGAAAAATGTTGCAAAAAGTATCTCAAAAATAAGCTTCTATTCATGTGAAATGCACTAAATAGATATACTCATATTAGTGATGAAAGAACACAACCTCTGGTAGATCAATCGGTAGCGCATGCGACTGTCAATATCAGGGTCGTGGGTTCGAGCCCCACGTTGGGTGAATATATTTTTATTTTTTTTTTCTATTTTTTACATTGCTTTCTTCTAAGGCTTACATTTAAATTTATTTTAATTTTATTTAATTCATTTAAAAAAAATTATTCGTTAAAAAAAGTTTAAATACTGCTCTTTATCGACAAAAACTTTTGAACGGTAACTCCGATCATCATGAAATTTGGACACAACATTCATCTCGGTAAACTAAGATGAATGTGTGTACTCATGTTCCTTCCTTCCCCATTCATTCTTTTGCACCTGGGTGAAACCAGGCGGGACCGCTAGTAATATATAAAATGGGGACTCATACGTTCGTTTCCGTTGCCGCCAACGTTTTTAAATAATCTATAGGTCAATACGGTTGACCTTGAACAAAAATACTGACCACCTGGTAAACAATCCATTGAATAACTCGTTGGCGTCCTCTGTTTACCAATGTTTTATTATATTTTGGGCAATTTGAGATGCTACAGAACTATTATTATTATGGCCGCCGAGTTATGTTGCCTATTTATAGCATAATTATAATTATTATCATTCCAAGTATCGCTATCATTCAAACCCACTCATTAACAGTTCGAAATACAAAGCTAGTTATTTGCGCTTGCAATTTGCAAGCCAACTCTTTCCAATAAATTCAAATAATTATTTTCCCTATTATTGTTAACACCAGCTAGTACGGTTTTATTATTTTGTAAAAATAAAAATTAATTACGTTAATTAATTTTGATGTATTATTAATCCTCCAGTTATATATCATCATATATATCATCATATATATATCATCATATATATTAATACGCTAAGGTTAAAGATGTTTGCCTCCCTTTTTAGAAAAAACCTCACAATTTCTCCACATAAATTATATATCATTTTACAGATAATTGCTTGCTCTACTGACATCGACAACTAAAAAATTTATTATTGCTTTTGTTTTTGTAAATTAATTAATTAACAGCAACGCTGAACAACGTCTGCCATCTGACGGCTTTAATTTTGAAAGAACGTCAACCCTTCGATCTGTCATGTGACCTTCATATTGTAAATACTGCATACTGCCATCTGACGGCTTTAATTTTGAAACAGCGAGCAACGCTGAACGCCTCTATATGACAATTTTAGTAAAATATTTCTTCGATCTGTCATCTGAGCTTCATATTGTAATACAACAAAAAGAAGAACGTTATAAGCAGTGTGCAAAATTAGAAACGAATTGAATACCTGCAATCATATTTAAAAAATAATTTTGTAAAGTGATAATTATTATACTTACTGGAAGCAAGGGCGTAGATATTGGGGTGGAGGGTAAAAACCGTCAGTCTATTTATGCAGATTTTAATCATAATTTTCAATTCGTGAGTTAGTCGCGCGGTACATCAAGCTTTATACTATATATAAAGTAGAATATGCAGTGGCTCATTCATGATGATGATGATGACCTCACCGTGTCCGGCGCGACTCGACGGTGTGGTTTTAATACAAATATTGCTATCTGCTAACAATGTACTCCAACAAAACTGAACAAACCATCACGTCATTCAATGACGCGTCATCCTATACCTATAAGAGAACTAGAAATATTCGACCTTTTTTTTCTCGAGACACAATTAATAGTTGTTTGTTACATTCATATATTATAATCATATTATTATTTATATTAATTAATATTATAAATGCGAATGTAAGTTTGTTTGTTACGCTTTCACGCAAAAACTACTTAACCGATCATCATGAAACTTTGCACATACACTCTTGAAGGTATTAGAAGTAACATAGGATACTTTTTATTAAAAAAAAATAAAAAATTTTTACGAAAAATAAGAAAGGGTTGAAAACATTTTTTGGGCCCAAAAATACCGAAAAATTTCTCCGAATCGTTTCAAAATTGAAATTTAACCCTTTAGTAATGATTAAAATGTGCTATTAAAATTTCATTAAAATCGGCCCGACAGGACCGGACTTACAAATTTTATGAAAACGAAATATTATAAATGCGAATGTAAGTTTGTTTGTTACGCTTTCACGCAAAAACTACTTAACCGATCATCATGAAACTTTGCACATACACTCTTGAAGGTATTAGAAGTAACATAGGATACTTTTTATTAAAAAAAATAAAAATTTTTTACGAAAAATAAGAAAATTGTTTCCCCTGATATGCATGTCAAAAGTCGATTTCCATCTCAATCGCGGGCGTAGCCGCGGGTAGCGGCTAGTATATAATAATTATTATTTATTACTATATGAAGCACATAATATACGATATGTATAAAAGTATATGGTTGTTTTTAAAGATATTACACAAATTCTTTTTCCCATATATCTATTAATTAACTATATAAATCATTGCCTATCTACTCAATGTGTGGTGAGTGAACGCAACAAAACGTATAGAAAATATATCTGCGTCTCTTTCTATGACGTTAACATGGGCGTACCCGGCTTTTGGCCCAGGATGGGGCAAATTAGAAATTTCTTAAGCCAGATCCCCTGTGCTTGTTTTGCCCTCCTGGATACGCCAATGCTTACGGCGTAAAAAAAGACAGTATATGTTTGCACCCTAATAGTTCGATAGCGATTTTATTCCTATGCTTAGTATAGAATAATTAAAGTATATGCTTTTTCCTAATTTCGACAAGGACGAAGATATACGGCGCAAAACAGTTGTCAGTTAATAATTGAAGGGTACACGGGAAGAAGGCGGTTTGTCAAAAAATGTAAATTGTGCAGGAGAGCATTTTGAAGTGTTAAAGATCGTACCATTTACTTGCTGATGCATTTCTTTTAACGCTTATAACTTTTGACCTAGCGTATTCTTGTCTAAAATGAATACACCAACAGAAAGGTACGACTTTTGGCTACAAGATGGCATAAAAAAATTAATTTCGAATTTTTACTGACAAATCGCCTTCTTCCCGTGTACCCTTCAATTATTTGTATGCATGATGCATATGTTTGTTCAAAATAAGTTGAATATCCAATTGAAAACAGCATCAACAAGTAGCTGTAGATTAAATAAAAAACGCATGTATATAGTATGGTAAGACTGTTTTTCCAACTGTATAGTGTATATCGAATTTGGTTACATACAGTGTTGGGTTCTTTTGAACGTCAACACCGGTGTAGGTACAATAAAGGCGTTTGTTGTGTCTGAAAAAACTGTTAATATGACTGTGAAACACTTGAAAAATGCTGAGCTCTACGATAAAAACTGAACGTTGTAAATGTTTAGAATTAAATAGTACAGTCCACCATCGAGGAGAATAAGTACATCGCGTCAAATCAGATTCAACAGGTGATAAATTATTTCTTTTTTTTTTGTTATCGTAAAACCGTACCAGAAAACGCGGTTTGTGTTCATATTGTGGAGAAAAGTGTGGAAAATTAAATTTGAATTTAGTTCATTACTTAAATCAACAGGTAGTTTATAACTATGCAACAGACGAATACAGCGGAAACAAGTTATTACGTAAAATCTAATGTATACAGTTTTTGTTTTATTTGAATAAAAAAAAACTGTTTGAACGCATTCTATTAAACCAAATCTATATTAAAATTAAGACAGATATTTGGTTTTATAAAAAAATAAATGATTATAAATTATGTGAATACAATAATTTATCGAATAAAAAATCAGAAATTGTCGCTATTTGTATTCACAAAACACGAGGTTGATTTATTATTACAATTTTAAAATTGCCATTTATCAGAAAACTCTATCCGTCATGATGATTTGAAGTGTGATGTCAGACTTGTAGTAAACACACATATGCCCTATAAAAGCACACAACACACACGTGAGTAAACGACACTGAGCCTTACTTGCAATTGTTTGTTTACAACAAGAATGACGTCACAGTGGGTAAACGTAGCGGCTCGTGTTTTAGCGCCAACTTGTATATTTAAAATTCTGAATGCTATTTTATCCGATTACTTTGTAAAATAAAAATTCCTGTGGACTAATACTATGATATAAATATTTTAAGACAACTTAAAAATAAGAGTCAAATATCCTATTAAGGACGTAGTCCTACGTTCAGGCTCGTTTTCAACCGTTATTTCAGAATTTTTTTTTAATATCAAAATAATGTACGATGTTTTCAATTTTGTTACATGTTTTTACTGACATCGTAAACTAAGGAAAAAAATTTTTTTTTGCTTAATTTTACGCCATTTTATAATTGTTTTTTTAACCTAAAGTAGACAACTTTAAATGGAGGTAGGTGGGTAGCGCGGGTGATAACGTCACTTGGAGTCAACTGAATTATAAAAATGAAATTGGTTATTGTTTCGTAGGCTTGTGGCTCTATCCCGTACTAGAAATAAACATTTTTATTGATAAATAACAAAATGGCGGGTTTTAGAAAAAAAAACATCGAGAAAATCGTGATTTTTTCGTTGAAAATCGGTTAAAAAAATAGAAATAATTTTTATAATTAAGTAATTCTAGTACCGGATGGAGCCATTGTTGTGTAGAATACCCTGTGCAAAACTGAAAGCAATCGGTTGTATACAATTGTTTCAATCACCCGCGCCGCTTAGAAAAACGTAGTTTTGAGAAAAACGCGTTTAAAGTTTTAATTTCAGATTTATTACAAAAAAATTAAAAATGAATATTTACACTGTCTAATCAGCTATGCCCGGTGTATAGTAAACCTTCCGTTTCTTCAAAGACATCGTTTTCTGCTAATTTGTTTGCTCTACTCTGCGAGAGTATAAGGGTAACGTGGGTAACAATTGAGAGGTAAGAGCAGGTAAGAGTCTTACCGTAAGACCGTTGCTGCTCTCGACTATATGCTATAGCTTTGCAATATATTATACTTACTAAAAATGTAAAAAAAATAAATTCGTTTTTTCAAAACCCGAACACCAGACTACGTCCTTAAGCGAATTATAACCAAAAAAATGTGTTTTTTTTTCTCAATTTGCTTCCCGTCTCAGACCAAAAATCAAAAATCGGGCAACGTTAGATTCAAACAGACCCCGATACGAATTGATCAAAACAGTTTTTGAAAATCGGTTAAGCTTGACTCACACATGTACAGACAGAGTGGGTGTATATAGGCACTTTCGTTGTTAAAAACTTATCGAAGTAAATTATTGTTTTACAGAACAGTAAAAATGGAAATGACAACCTACTCTAAACGTCCCAAATTGAATCGTTGCGCCAGCTTGTGTTCACCAAACGCTCAAACGCAATTGCTGAAGGCTCTGCTCGAACGCCACTCGTACACGTTCCAGAGTCTCTTATTGAACAGTCCGATCGACATTAACTACGTATACGAAGCCCCGCATCTCAAAACATGCCTCGAAATAGCCCTCACCGATCCCAAAATCAACATCAGCTTTGTGGACATATTACTAAGAACGCCGGAAATTGATCCCAACCAGAAAAATGAAGCTCATAAGAGAGCGCCAATTCATTTTGCTGCGGAGCAAGGCGACGTTAGCAAGCTTCGAAGATTATTGGAGCATCCCGATATTGACGTCAATAATCGCGTACAAGGGGGAACCGCTTTGCACATGCTAATAAAACATATCGAAGACGAAACAAGTAAGTGTGAATCATTTTATAACCGCTATACAGGCATGAATAGCGGCTATTTTACAGGGAATCGTGCAAAAAATATATTGTTTTTATTTTCTTTTAGAAATAGTGCAATATTTTAAACATTATTAATAGTTATTGGCGTAACTAGTAGTCTAAGTCATTCATCGCGCTGACAGGTCATGACTTAGCCTACAAGTTGCGCCCATAATTTTATTCAACAATTGCGCGTTATTCATGTTTTAATTATAATGAGATGTTGTAAATATCTATTTATTTCTTTATAAAAAAAAACTGTCAATACTAACAGCACCAAACAGCACGATTCAATGTTTTGGTTTGAGGTTAGCCGGTTATGAATAAACTCCATGTCGAAAACATTCGGCCTCTCAATTTTAGTCTCAATGGGTAACAACAGGGAGTTGTTGTTACCTACTATTTCGTTACGACTCAGAAAATAGTTACGTTTATTTTCATTACTCCACAATGGCCGAGCTAGTAGGAATCTTCTTTGAGTTATGACAAGTAATTGTCACCAGTCGGTAAATGGCTATTTAGGGTTCGGTTTTTAGGCATGATAAAACATGAATAACGCGCATGAGTTGAATAAAATTAATTTTGCGATTTTTTTTTAACAGACAGTACTGAAAAATACACCGACTGCGCTAAAATACTCATAGAGAAGAAGATAAATGTAAATATTCCCGATTCAAAAGGCGTGCCTCCTATTTACACTGCCGCCAAAAAAGGTTACAAAGATATTGTGTCTGCAATATTATTCGACTCAAAAATTAAAGTCGATATCGACAGCTATAAGGACCGCACCGACAAAACCGCCAGAGATATAATCACAAAAAACAATTTATATTCGGGACAGCTTCCCGAAGTCACCACTAAAAATCTAACAAATTTATTTACGCTCCTGTATTACGAAAAGGAAGACGAATTCACAGAAGCTTTTGAAAATTTACAAGAGTCCGATTCGGAAATCGCCAATTCCGATAATGGACAGTACACACTGTTACAACTAGCAGCTAATAAAGGCTTAGAAAAAGCGGTCAGAAGTCTGTTATCGCACGAGGCCGACGCAAATAAAACGTCTTCCGATAAAACACTTCCGATCGAACTAGCGTGCAACTCGGGTTATTCAAACGTACTGAAATGTCTTTTAGATGTGCCTGATATTAAAATACCCGACGAACTGCTTCACACAGTCATTAAATATATAAATAAACCGACTGCGGAACCGCATAAAAGCTATCGAGAATGTTTAAACCATTTAATAAGCGATTCCCGGATCGATGTGAACACGAAAGACGGAAAAGGCAGCACACCTTTGTACTACGCAGCTAGGAACTCGGATCACGAAGCGATCATGCAACTGCTGAGAAGTGGAGCGAGCGTGTCGGTTCGTAATAAATTCAACGAGCCCGTCTTAGCCGATTTGCCAGCACAATCGTTCGAAGCATTTCTCGACGAATGTCTCCACACGAACGGAGATCGTTGTACGGATGACAGTTACGAAATAATATTTAGGTATAGTTTTCTAGCTCCGCCGGCAAATGTACCGAAATCCAGTAAACCGTATCAATCGATACCCATCGACGAATATGATTCACAAAACAATAAAATCGCCGATAGTTATCAAGTACAAAACGAGAGTGACGATGTGATATTGACTCCGGAAACGGACGCGTTGTTGTATATGAGCCAAAACCCAGAGCTCAGACCTCTGGTTAAGCATCCGGTTATTACGAGTTTTCTTTTCTTAAAATGGAACCGAATCAGTTGGTTATTCTGTACGAACCTTATATTTTACATAATATTCTGTATATGTTTGATATCATACATTCTTTTCGGATATGGATATTTTCCACTTGACGAATCAGAAATTCAGCCGCTGGTCAACTTACTAACGACTCTGTTAGGTATTTGCATTTTAATTCTTACCACCCGAGAAGTTTTTCAAGTAATCATGTCCCCGAAAATGTATTTTCGCAATTATGAAAATTATCTTGAAATTGCCATGATAGTAATAAGTTTCATTATCTTGACTCATGAAAGCGCGCCGAGAACACAACAGCAGTTATCCGCGATTGCAATATTAATTTCGGCCGCCGAATTAGTCTTATTGATCGGTCAACATCCGAAACTCTCTACGAATATCGTCATGTTACGAACAGTGTCTTGGAATTTTTTAAAGTTTTTGCTTTGGTATTCAATATTAATAGTAGCTTTTGCTTTAAGTTTTTTTACATTATTCCGCGAAATCGATCAAAATCCTGACTCTGATAAAAATAGTACCGGTCCGAACGAATCAAATCAGAACGGCGACGAGGAAGAAAACTTCTTTTTGGATCCCGGAATGTCCTTATTTAAAACTATCGTTATGTTAACTGGAGAATTCGAAGTGGGTTCGATAAAATTTAGTACGTTCCCTGGAACCAGTCACGTAATCTTCATTCTATTCATATTTTTGATCGCTATTGTACTTTTTAATTTATTGAACGGTCTTGCGGTAAGCGACACCCAAATGATTAAAAACGATGCCGAACTCGTAGGTTATGTTTCTCGAATACAGTTAATATATTATTTTGAAAATATTATACTCGGAGAATTGCCGCTGTTAGCAAAGCTAAGAAAGAAAATTTGTTTGTTCCCGTATTACGTTCCCGAAGAAAAAATATATGTACGGCCAAATCAAAATTCAACAATTATCTATACTCATAACGAAAGTGATGACGAAGACAAAAAAGAATCGAGAATGAAATGTTTAAGCTGTAGGGATTTGAGTATGGATTACAAAGTAATAAAATCAGCAAAACAAATTATAGCTCAACGACACCATCGTACAGAGTTCGATGAAATTAAAGACAGTTTGATCAAAACGCAAATTGAAATTTCCAAATATGACGACAAGTTCGATAAACTCGAGGATTCTTTAAACAAAATATTGATTCTGTTAAAAAATCAATAAAATTATTCAACACAACTTTTTCAAGAAAATTATTTAAAAAGATATTTTATGCAATTGTTATTAAGGAAGTACCCTCGATAAATGAATTAACAAACAGAAAATTACGAAAATTTGCAAATATGTCAAAACCTTTTCAAAAATGACTCAGTTAAATTTTTGTGATTTTTGGTTGACTTTGAATAAAGATATTGATAATTTTATTTCGCTGCACTTAACATGGAGTCTTATGGAAATCTGTGATTTTGACGCACTCCATCATTTATTACGTTGGAATTGACAAACAGATTTTGATAAAATTTTCAGGAAATATAAACGAATATTCTATGAACATTTTTCTTTTTTCAAAACGTATAAAGCTTGCTTATGTTAATAGAAATAACTAAAACAAAGCCGAGCTTTTTAGCAATTCATAAACATGGCTACACCGCAATATTATAGTTTGTGGCGCGTCATTCAAAGGTAAGTTACGAAACTGCAGCAGTTTTGATATCGTAAAAACATACGTAAATTGAGTAAATGCTAAAAGCATAGTATTCCAAAAAAATGATAGTATATTATTATTTCCTAAATGACAGGAATAAAGAAAAGCATTTTCATAAATTAATGCGAATTTGACACCGCGTGCTGACTTATGCTGCGTACACAAGCACTTGTGACTATGGCAAGGCATGCGATGTTGCCAAATTATATACTACGTTACTCAAGTAGAAGACTGAAATTCTTTGACTTACTGCGTACCGAGGGTACTTCCTTAAGATTTTTAAAAAGTATTTATATAAGTATTAATTTTTATTATAATTATTTTATAATCGCATTTCTGCCAAGGCCCTACCTAACTTCTTGTGTTTTTTTTATAACATTATAATAAAAAAATACAAATAAATTATGCACTGTTAAGAATAAAACGTAACAAGTATTATATTAATTATAAGTATTTTTTACCGTTAAATGTTTAATATTTCAATAAAATTATTTTTAAACATAGCTTCTTTAGTGTATTCTAGTCCCCCAGTAGTGTTATGCAAGTTATAGAAGAGAAAAAAAAATTTTTTTTTACTCTTAGGTGCGTTTATAAGTGTGTTTTATATTATTTTTTTTTAATATATACATCTTTTTATTTTCAAAATTTTAGTCACAACTATATTATCAACGACCGTCACTTTCACCACATGTTTTTATTTCCATTTTTTTTTTAAACTTGTTATACAGTATGTAAACACGTAAGGTGCACATAGGGAAATTAGCATTGGGAAAAAATACTTGGATCAGAGTTAGCCATGACTGCATTAATTGTTATTTCTATTGAATTATCGTGGTAATCTTGATGATTTCTATTTTATTTTTATTTTACTTGGCTTTTTTAATAATATATAACTCTTATAAATCATTATTTCAATTTTTTTGTACAAAAATAAAACAAAAAAACAACTCCATCTGTTTGGAAACATTTCATTCAAAAATTGTCTGACTGGTATGACGTATGCGCGTCGGTAAATCAGTGACCCAATGTCTTTAGGTTCAACACGGACAGGCGGAGATATTTGATCTCGCACCATATTTAAGTATTTTTGGGAATTTAATGTCCCATTAATAAAAAAGTCCGATTATGTTGTAATCATTTGAATATTTTCTTCGGTAGTATACACATTCATTTTGCAAAAGAATATTATCTGTCAAATTGAAAAACAAGATTTCAAGGCTCACTCTGATCCAGTCATTATTTCCCAATGTTAATTTCCCTATGTGCACCTTACGTGTTTACATACTGTATATAAAAATTGTTATACCCTAAATATTGTAATATTTCTATTGTCACAAAAACTTCAAACGACTGGAAAGTTTCACGCCGATCGAACATTTGAAAGAGGGTGAAAATCAAGTTGCAAGGTACTTTTACATACATACATACAAGCAAAGCAAATGAAGGGTACACGGGAAGAAAGCGGTTTGTCAGTAAAAATTCGAAATTAATTTTTTTATGCCATCTTGTAGCCAAAAGTCGTACCTTTCTGTTGGTGTATTCATTTTAGACAAGAGTACGCTAGGTCAAAAGTTATAAGCGTTGACAGAAATGCATCAGCAAGTAAATGGTACGATCTTAAACACTTCAAAATGCTCTCCTGCACAATTTAAATTTTTTGACAAACCGCCTTCTTCCCGTGTACCCTTCAAATATAAGCATCTAAAAAAAATCCTACCTTTGATATTTTCATCAGGAAAGTATGCCAGTTTGGATCGATGACCTCCACCATCATATGGTACTCCAAGTTTTGAACACATGTCAACATCCGCTGGCGCAGCGTAAACGCCGCTCTGTAGTGTCGGGCTTCATTGTGAGGAAACGACTTCGCTTCTTTATTATACATCCAAACCCTGCAAACAAAAATCTGAGGTCACTACACAACTCAATTAGTACATTTGCCTTTGAGTCGAATATTTGGTGGATTCCCTCGTGTAGCAAACTTCACACTCGTCGCAAACGCCAACTTCCTGCCCTAGTAACACAACGTGCTGTCACAGTTAGTAGACTCTTGTGTTGTTAATAAATAGTAGCTGGGTGACCGAGCTTTGCTCGGAAACTTAAATAAAATACTGATATCCTGATATCGCCAAAACTTTGAGAACCGTAGGTTCTCTGTCGTTTCCCTTTGTGGAGCCTACGTCTCCACCTTTGTTACAGTCTTACCTCGCGGGGCTGCGCCCCGCTCGGTTGTAAACGACACTAGTCGAGCCTTCGGCTCTCCATATAAGAACTGTAGGTTCTCTGGAGAAGCTTCGCTTCCTTTTGTGGAGCAATAAGATAATATTGCTGAAACAGTTTGACTCCTTTGTGGAGAGGATTGTCGGCCCTTATGGCAATCTGGTACTTGTAAAACTGATTCGCCGTCATCTTGATCTATGATATTGCATCTTTCGCTTCAAATTTAGGTTAAAAATTTTTTGACGTGATAACGTCTTATAAATTGATGAATCACCAATCTTATAAATTGATAAAACACCGGCTGCATGCACGAAAAAGTGTAACGTTCCTAGCGTTCGTAACGCGTAACGTTCCGCCTGACCCTGTGCGTGCTTTTCTCGAAAACGGCCCTAACGATTTGGATGAAATTTACTGAAAAGGGATTTTGGGGGGCAAAAAATCGTTTTAGCTAGGTCTCATCTCTCGAAAAAATCGTTTTCTTACAAATTTTATCATTATAAAAATCAATTTTTTGACGTATGAAAATACTTAAATATTGTAAGTAGGTTTTGGAATTTTATATTATAAACAGTGAAACAATTGTTTTATAAATATTATGACAGCTAATCTTTGAGACTTAAAATAAAAATACGAAAGAAAGAAAGTTAAAAAAAAAAACAATTATATTATATGGTGAGTAATTTAAATAAATAAAATTAACCTAAATTTGAAGCGAAAGATGCAATATCATAGATTCGAATTATTATAATTATTATTATATGTAGAATTTAGGTTATGTATTACGGAATACGTTATCACGTAAAACTATCATCCGTAAACCGACTTTACAGACAACCAATTTTTTATTAAAATTACTCACCTATAATTATAATTATTTTTAACTTTCTTTCAAATACGTATTTATTTTAATTAAGTCTCACTTGGATAGTAATTAAAGATTAACTGTCATAATATTTTGAAAACAATTGTTTCATTGTATAAAATTCCAAAACCTACTTACAATATTTAAGTATGTTCATACGTCAAAAAATTGATTTTTATAATGATAAAATTTGTAAGAAAACGATTTTTTCGAGAGATGAGACCTAGCTAAAACGATTTTTTGCCCCCCAAAATCCCTTTTCAGTAAATTTCATCCAAATCGTTAGGGCCGTTTTCGAGGAAATATTTAGGGACATAGGTACATAGGTAGATACAAGATTAGCTTGTTTAATAATATAGGGATAAATAAATGACGCCTTACCTACATATTAATCGTTCCACATGCTTACAATGAAACAGGTGTCTAAAAATCATTTGATAACAGGCTATTGCTTTACGATTTAAAACAAGCGATACGGGCCACTTCACTTCGTAGCCGAACGAAAAAGACTCCAGCCCTGTCAGTAATTGTTTTTCAACGGGCATTCGATATTCTGAAACAAAAATCTCGTCATGCATTTTTTTTTCATTTCTTCAAACAAAAAAGAAGAATAATCGTACCGTTCTCGTCTTGAGTATCAATACTAAGAATTTTAAACATCTGAAATTGCAGATCGTACGGAAGCAATTCAATTCGCATATCGTCTTTATACGGATCTTTGTTCGCTACCGATAATCTTAATGCCAGTTCCAGCAAAGCTTCTAAACGAGATATGACCACATCCGGTACATCGTTATACAGTTCTTTTTCGCACAAGTCCATGAACTGAACAATAAAATCACCCTGTAATTTTAAATACAATTTTAATTACTTTTTAAACGTAAGGAGCATTCCTGTAATGCCATGACATGATACTATTAGTTCCGTAGCTTCAAACATTACTGACAAATTTTAAAATAATACATTTCACCATATCGGTACCTGATCAAGAAGAAAATAATGCTTTACAGATCGCAATCTTCCAATTAGATCGTTTTCAATCATCAATAGTTCTTGAAGCATTTGACTCGCGTGTAGGTAAGCTTTATCGATTGCCTCGACAAATTTCAATTCTTTTATCGTATACACCAAAATTTCAGTCTTCGTTTCAATTGTTTTACCTACAACAAATGACTGTTAAAACAAAAGTCCAAGTAGAGTGGCTTTTGTTAAAGATACCAGATCGGACCTTAAATTCAAGGGTCGTGATAGCTGTTCATAAGTAGTTATATTACAAAAGACGTCAGAAATGCACTTAAATATTTTAAAAACCCAGCAGATATCGAAAGAGAACAAGATGAATGTATTTGGGACACCACACTTTTTGTGCCGAAGTGATTTCGTAAGTGTTTCGTTTTACACGGAAAACTAAAAGTGACCAGTTAGGTCAGAAGTCCTATTAAATTATATCACTAACTAGCGTGACCTGTGCGAATTATTCGCACTAAATAAGTATAATAATTATCACTTTAAAAAATTATTTTTTAAATATGATTGCAGGTATTCAATTCGTTTCTAATTTTGCACACTGCTTATAACGTTCTTCTTTTTGTTGTATTACAATATGAAGCTCAGATGACAGATCGAAGAAATATTTTACTAAAATTGTCATATAGAGGCGCAAGTAGCAAAAGCGTTGAGCTAAGCCGTCAGATGGCATCATGCAGCATTGCTGTGACGTTTCAAAATTAAAGCCGTCAGATGGCAGTATGCAGTATTTACAATATGAAGGTCAGATGACAGATCGAAGTGTTGACGTTGTTTCAAAATTAAAGCCGTCAGATGGCAGACGTTGTTCAGCGTTGCTGTTAATTAATTAATTTACAAAAACAAAAGCAATAATAAATTTTTTAAATGTCGATGTCAGTAGAGCAAGCAATTATCAGTAGAATGATATATAATTTATGTGGAGAAATTGTGTGGTTTTTTCTAAAAAGGGAGGCAAACATCTTTAACCTTAGCGTATTAATATATATGATAGTTCTACTCACCGCATTGACGAATCACATTTAAATATTTTCCCGCCCGCAGTACGCTATCGGCAACGCGTTCTAAAAAAGTAGGCAATCGTTCACGCCGAACACTATATCGCTTCTCCCAATAGTCGTCGCTGTAATTTACGGGCTGTTCATCTCGACATACTACTTCGTTATCTTCAACGAAGAATTCCTTGAACGGATCGTTAATAATTCCCGTATAGATCCACGTACTCAGTATTTCCATGTAAGGAACAGCTGCATGCTGAGTCAAATAAAGACACAGGTCTCTAGCTTTAACATCGGCCATATTGGTTACGGCATGTTCGTGCAGCAAACTTAGAACTTTACCGCCTCGAGCGTCTGCTTTTCCGATTGTCGAAGCGATGCTGGCCATGATACTCATGGATTGCATGTTGCGTTGAACGTAAAACCACATTTTGTGTAACGTAAGATTTCCGGATCGATGTTCCGTTTCTAACTGACAAATGAATAAATAATAGTCTTTAAGCAAATCAAACATGGCTGCAGCAAGTGCATGGTTGACCTGTCCGTCTTCAAATTTGACTTTTTCTTCGATAAAACGCTGAACAATTGAAAAATGCGATGCCAACGGCAAAATCTGTCGAACTAAATCTTGCAAGGACGGATCGATGTGACGACTTAAACTGAATTCTCTAGGTCCGTATAAATCTATTAAAGGTTGCGGTTCGATGCAAACGCCTTCTATGCCTTCCAGAGTGTAAAGCAAATCTTCTATTAATACTGATTCTTGCGACTGTACCGGAATGGGTCCCAAAATAACTAAACCGGTAGTTATTTTGTCCATACTAAAGTCCCACGACATGCTCGGTCGTTTCTGAATCCAGGCGCACATTGACGGACTAAATGAATTACTCGAAGACTGTTGACTTAAAACGTTAGAATATTTGGACGATTGATCTTTTGCGGCTACGGCTTGTAATAAACGATTTTTAACCTAAAACGTTTATCCTTGCATAATCAAAAATCCCAATTGTAATCAAAATAAGGTAATTATACACTTTCACGGTCACCTGGTTTTTTGGCTCTAGAAAATCGAAAAATACATGGATTTCAATGATCTCGGTCTCAAAAAGTTCCATTTTACGGCGGATTTATGAAAAAAATTAGTAGAAGTAGCTAAAATAAAAAAAAAATTTCTAAAAAATATTTATTTATTTGACTGTCAATTAAATATACATTTTTTAGAAAACGCAATTCTATTCAAACAATTAACTATCTAATTCGCATACCCCTTTATCGTTCACCCCGGAATTACAATTCGCATACCCGTTTATCGTTCACCCCGGAATTGTTTTTTTAAAAACTCCACATTTGCCCCTTCCCGTTTCACTGCGAGACAATTCGCATACCCCTTTATCGTTCACCCCGGAATTACAATTCGCATACCCGTTTATCGTTCACCCTGAAAAATTAACTTTTTTGAAAATTTTTATTTTCAAATTATTCATTTTTTTATGTAGATTGCGAAAAAAAATATACGAACTTGATTCCACGACGTCAGAAACAGTTATAAAGGATTATATGTAGAAAGTCAAATTTTTGTTGCATTTAAAGTCATGAAACTGTGAGAAATATTGATTTTTTCAATTTTCGTATTTTTTTCCATAAATCCGTCATAAAAACGAAGATTTAAAAAAAAAATTCATCGAAATCGGATGATTTTTCGATTTTCTAGAGCCAAAAAACCAGGTGACCGCGAAAGTGTATAATTACCCAAAATAATTTTCATACGGTAAATATCTAACCTGTGGCAAATCATCTGTCGTCATCTGGGTAGACATTACTTCTGAAGTTAGTTTGGTTGACCTGCGTGATTTATGAGAAGTCTTTTTCAGCAATTTTTTAATACCGGGATCTTTAGATATTTGCCAGCACAGTTCAACGAATGGACCGAGACTATCGACACTGAAAATAATGTTAACTTAAAACATTACGCCTCAACTGTTATAAATAATGCAATAACTCACTTTTTAACTTTCAATTCCTCATATTTCTGAAGAAATAATTCAGGATTCGGACTCGAAGTGGCCAATTCTTGTACATGACTTTGAGTAGCTTTGGGCAAACCACTTGTCTGATTCGACGAACTAACAGTCAACAATTGCACGAATTCTTCAGGAGATCCATTCGAACTATAAAATAATTAAAACGCATTTTCTTACCGAGTATTATTACTTAATCACTTAATTGCAAAATAAAATTCTAACCCTAAAAGTTGCAGCAGTTCACCTACTAAATGGTGAATTTTGTATTCACTCATTTGGACTTATTTTTCAACAAGACGCTTCTCGATAAAATAAAGTTTATCGACATAGTATGCACCGATTGGAATTTGACAATTACAATTCTTAAATTTCCAAAAACATGTTTAAAGTGACAAATGCTTAAACGTCAAATTTTGTAAACCGCCGA
The DNA here is from genome assembly GCA_963575645.1 of Xanthostigma xanthostigma. Classification (NCBI taxonomy): domain Eukaryota; kingdom Metazoa; phylum Arthropoda; class Insecta; order Raphidioptera; family Raphidiidae; genus Xanthostigma; species Xanthostigma xanthostigma. The sequence continues at coordinate 823,293 of OY754469.1, read as the reverse complement.
AGTTTATTTTTATGCAGTTGCACACTCTTGCGGTAAAAAATGAAATCTTAAAAATCGAATTCAAAATTTAAAGAGCTTTGTATTATCTATTAGCCTTTACCCATAGCTTTGCTTGCGTTCATGTCATTTATGACAGAAAACTCAATTCGATCGTAACCGAATAAATGCAACCTTTCGAACTAATGTAAGGCATCTATAATCTACATTCTACAATGGGCGTGTTTGGCCGAAGTAAGTACTTACTAAACTTTAGTAAGCCAGTTAGCATAAAAAAATTAAAATCTTACAAGCTGACTATAGCGCTTTTCGGCCAGGACAGACTTACTGGATTGACATAACTCAAAACACTGGTTTACGTTATATATCCTGTACATAACCTCATAGATTGAATATAATTGACAGTACAGTAGAGACGCGTTAATCCGAACCTTCATAATGCGGCTTCTTTGGTAATTCGGACAGTCGTTTGATAGTATTATGTACATTGTAGTCCGGATTTTTCCAGTTTCAGTAATCCGGATCATGATAATTAGTTATTGAGTAGCTGTACCGGCACTATTTGCGTCAACACTATTGGCCGGCGGTGTGTTACAAACAGTTACATACATATTTGTTGCCGGAGAAGTGAGAGAAGTTAGGTGGTTTTAGTATGTATGTAGTCGTTGTCAAACTCAGATAGAAATACATAGAGAACGCACTATGGCGCCGCGTAAACGATCACACGTTACTTTGTCACTGCAAGTAAAAAACGAAATTCTTAACAAATTAAAAAAGGGAGCCTCAAATAAACAGTTAGCCGCAAAATATGAGCATTTTAGTTTGTTTTCTTGATAATTAAAATTACATCCAGTAATCCGGACATTTTGATAATCCGGATCAGCTGTTTTAATTAGTCCGGATTATCGCGTCTCTACTGTACTAAATTTATCATTATAATTTAATTCATGTAAATAAATTACAAATGGATAAATAAGAGGTCTGTTCCTGTTTGTTTTGTTTACATCAACAATAAGCAAAATGGCGTCTTATATTAAGCCATGCTTACTGCGTTAGCACTTATTTTGTGTTCCGGCCGAAATTTTTGTAAGTATAGTGAGTGACTTACTAAATTTAGTAAGTACTTACTTCGGCCAAACACGCCCAATATTTCATGAATCCATCGAAGTTTGGCACAAGCAACCGATGTACCTACCCACCATAATTAATGGTCAACCAGTTTTTTAATGATGCTAGTACCGATAGACATACAGACAAAAAATCCTGAAACATGCATTTTCGTCTAGGTGTCATAAAGTTCCAAAAAAACCTAGAAAAAATAGTGTGACAAAAAAAAAAACAAAATATTTTAATAATTATGTATTTGACAATATTATTGGTATACACAATTATGACAAAGTACCTTGTAACAAATGTGCGTTATATATGTTACACTTATTTTAACAATTTTTTATATCTTAATAGATACATCAGTTACTGCAAAAATGTCCTAAAAATTTCCTAGGAATAACCTCATAATATAATCACAGAATAAAATAAATGCCTACTTGGTAATTGGAATGGTAAATTTAGGATGACCAGATTTCGAAAAAGACAAAAAGTCTGGCAGGTTAAATCTATATTATTTTTTTATGTCGCCAGAATTTCAAGGATTGGGAAATCATTATGGATAATATAGGCGACCAGTACAATACAAATTAGTGATCAGATTATGTACAAAATGCGATGAATGATTCGTGGAAAAAAGGGACAAAATACCGTCCCGAAACATTAGTCAGGATGGTGTTTGAAATCAGGACAGCCCCGGAAAGTTGAGACGTCTGGTCACTTGAGTCTAGGGAAATAAAAATCTTACTAAAAACCGCTTGGGAAGGGATATAAATTTTTATTTAATGTTTATTTTACTTAATTTCTAAACGAATAATTTGTTTTTATTTAAGTATTGGTCAGACTATACTAATTGAAATACCCATAAATTATTTTGTGCCTGGTTTTCAACTTGTATTTTTGCTCACACACCGATGCAACCTGTAGATGAGAAGTATTCAGATTTCTTATTATATTTCAATAATTTTTTACATTATCTCCTCTATATTCCACTACATTCCATTTTATTATGTTTAAGGTTATATAGAAATGTTGCCTTTTTACATATATATATAATCAGTCAAATTGTAGCCACGAAAACTAATTACATTATATATTAAATAAAAATGTTAACCACTTAAAACTACGAATGCTTGAAGTAAAAAGCTCGTTAGTAAACAGCTCAAACTTGACACTGTTTCCATCAACTTCCGGAATGTGTTCTGTTTTGTTTTAACATTTGAGCATCGCAGTAAAAAAAAAAAACATACACCTATCACAATTACCATTTTGTTATAATTTGTCAGAAGCAAGGCATTCATTCTCCCCTGACATTCCAAAAATCGATTTTTTTTTCTCACTACAATAAAATTTTCAAAGACAAACAATAAAATCTAATTATTTGCAAAACATTGATAAACATATTTCTATACCTTTTTAAAAACTATTTTAAGCACATATCTTTATTCTACATTCACTTATTAATGACAAAAAGACTAGTTGAAAAGAATACACGCCTATCTGTTAAATCAAGTCCATATACACACATCACTAAGGCGTTTCACAAACACAGATTAACACCGGCCCAAGGATTAACCGTCATTTGTTTTCGCTTCTTAAACGCGAGTAAAACAAAAACAAATGACGGCTGAACCAGGTAATGTTTGTGAAATGTACCATAAATACGATAATACAGTAGTTAAATAATATAAAATTGTGATTTCTTCACATAAAACATGTTTATAAAAAAGTTTTTGAAAATCCAATCACATAATTAATTATTAATCGTTAACGCAGGGTTGGACTAGGAAATTCTAATAGATTTGATTAAACTGTTCGAAAAGAAAAGAATAAAACTTTACACGTCGCGGCCTTAATATTATTACATGGCCACAAAAATTGTTAGTGAAATCGTTATTTATATTTAAATCAAAGACATAACAATCACTCAATTGAGATAATTACTCTGTTGAACAATGCTCGAATACAGCCGCCATATTTGCACAAGTTGTATCCGATAATAAAAAGTCACTAGTCGATTATTTGATTCGCTCGACAGAATAAAATCTACTCATTAAATTTTAATCTGTAAAATCAATTTTTACTAACCATGTGTGGTCCTTAGAAATGAGAGCGATAGAGTGCCAAAGACAGCCAATCTGTGTTTTTATGTGAAAGAGAACGATTGACTTTATTCCATAGATATATATATTTAATAGATTGCGGATACACTAGCGCCTCCTGTACCTTTTAGAAGCCATTTTGTACGTGGAAAACACCGTAAAAAGCGCGCGAGATTCAAAAATATTAATTATTTTATAATATGATTTTATTGAGGAAAACGACAAAACTCACAGTAAACAGTGATATTTCGCTCCAAAACCTATTTTTATACTGAAACGTTTCAAAAATTACAAAATTGAGCATAAATATAATGTAAATTGTCAATTTGGCATCAAGGTTGACAAGCATTGATGCCAATCTGACAATGTAAAATGGTTCTAAGCTTTTATATTATATTTATGCTCAGTTTTGTAATTTCTGAAACGTTTCAATATAAAAATTGGTTTTGGAGCGAAATATCACTGTTTACTGCGAGTTTTATTGTTTTTCCATTAACATCATATTATAGAATATTTAATCTTTTCGAATCCCGCGCGCTTTTTACGGCGTTTTCCACGTACAAAATGGCTTCCATATGGCGTCTAATTGGAACCATTCCGCACAATGCTCAAGGATAGGCATCCGCTAGCTATTAATATATATCTATGGGATTTACAGAGTGCCAAACAGAGGATAGAGAGAAAGGAGACTGATTGCGGCAGATCACATTGAGAAGCACGTGTTCCGAAAATCAGTGACGGTAAGAGTTCGTAAAAAGCTTTACCGCGCCGCTGTAACTATAAATCCTTTCGAATTTCTCGAGTCTTCTTAAACATAAACTGAAGCTTGCAACTTCAAGTTACAAGCAGCGCCAATTAAATGACTATTCTAGTAGCTAATAAATGGAAGTTAGATGTCACCATCAACAAAAAGCATGTTAGAATTTAACGCATGGACACAGCAAGCACTAACATTTGACGAAATTCTAGTAACAAAATTAAACATAACATGTGCCATGAACAGCGTCGAGCGTCACGGCATTTGCACGTTTTTACTCCCATCCAAATGCGCAAGTAGATGTTTCACATTAAAAAAGCGATATTCAAATCGTCTGGTTACTGTATTCTATTTGAGATCTTATAGCTTCAGCGCCTCTACCGGTGGAATAAGAACCTTTATTTGTGTCACTTTTCATGGAGACTTTTTCCTTCCATCCTCTGAGTTTTTTGGGGTTTAAAGTGGTCTGGTACTCGTTCGCAATCACTCGCCAAACACACACGACATTATTTTCAACAATTTGACCGCGAAATTTAAATGGCTAATAGTTTCGCAAATTAACAATGAATGCCAGCATTCATGTAAATAATGATTATTATTAATCAAGACTGAATATATTTATGGATCTAACTGTAGTTTTTTTTTATAAACATACTATAAACATTATACTATTTATTATTAGTTTTAGAATGTTCCAAATGTCTAGTATAGTTAGTTTGTATATCTTTAAGCTACTTAAAATTAAAATTTATATGTCCGAGAAAATCGTAATAAACGATACTGGTTTTTAATAACTTAATACAGCCTTATCATGAGTTCAAATTCTTAAAAAAGCAACAATAATAATGATGGAAATAAAGATATTTCACAGCAGCTATACGTGCATTGTTAAGACATTTTTTTTTTAGTATTAACTTCAGTCTTATTTATTTTGCTTTCATTGTTGACTTTTAACAATCAAACTACTTATGCCTGTCAACCAGGTGGTCATTCAAGGTTTTACGAGCTGTTTTAGGGATTCCCCAAGCAAAAACGGTTGGGAATCACTGCCTTGTGTTTTAGATTGAAGCAAGAACGCAAAGACAAAAATTCAATGAGATATTTGAACTCGAGACACGTCCTTATTCAACCGAATAAAGTTGGTAGACAAATAGATTGTTAAATACCCATGATATGGTGACATCGATTTGCTCAAAGCTTAACGTTATAAGTTCATGAAATCGTGGTAAATATATTACAGACAGTCAGCATGTGCAGGGCCGGATTTAGGAGAGGGCAACCGGGGCTGAAGCCCCGGGGCCTCCACAAGAATGGGGCCTCTACAATAGGAATTTCTAGATAACATTTTCTAACAAATAACGAATAATATGCAAAATTATATAAAACAAGAGTGTGCGTGAAAAGTCACGCGGTACAAGTGAAACTTCTATGTGATGTTTAAAAGATGTTTAAGACACACTTAACTTCTCTATGTCAGTACGTAAAATCGAAATGGTCAATGTTGTTTAAATTTTGGGAATAGGTACAAGAAGTGTTCGTCTACAAAATTTCAAGAATTTGATTTGTTTCGCAATAAATTATTGGAACACTTAAAAGAAAAAAATGGTTTAACTTGTTTGGAAAATAATTAGGGGCCTCCACACCTTTAAATCCGGCCCTGAGCATGTGAGCGGACGAGACACCTGGCATCGAGCAGCTTTCGCAGATGTAAAAAAATAAACTAGCGATTCATAAAAGCTGAAATTTGGTCGCCGGTTAATTAAGCGACTATAATTTATGAAAAAAGAAACAGCAATCTCATTTCAATAAAATCGACTTAGTCAGCAGTCGGAAAAAAATTTAAAACTAATTCGTATAGAGTAGCTTTGCTCACCTTACTGATGATCTGCTCTGTGTAGATCCCGACATGAAAAATTATTGACATGAATTTGTCTATTCTAACAATTACAACCGCACACGTTCAGTCTTTTCCCACAATATTCTCAAACATTGCACGTATATAGCTGATGTTTTTAGCGTCATAGAAATATAGACTTCTTTTTATTGCAAGATTTAATAACTTCAGTCTGTCATTTTTTAACGCAGTGTTATAAATTTACAATTCACTTCTTTACCATATTAAAAAGAATGGCTGGTGCTAGTCGTCCGGTAACCGGACGAATAATTTTTTTTTATTCGTCCGGTAATCGACTTATTTATTTTATCAACTATTTTTACGACGTTTGATTTTAGTTTTTATTTTTTTTTTTTCACTTTGAGACTGATTTTCTAAAAAATATATATTTAATTGACTGTCAATTAAATATACATTTTTTAAAAAACGCAGTTCTATTCAAACAATTAACTATCTAATTCGCATACCCCGTTATCGTTCACCCCGGAATTGTTTTTTTTTTAACTCAACATTTGCCCCTTCCCGTTTAACTGCGAGACCATTCGCATACCCGTTTATCGTTCACCCCGGAATTACAATTCGCATACCCGTTTATCGTTCACCCCGGAATTGTTTTTTTTTTTAAAACTCCACATTTGCCCCTTCCCGTTTCACTGCGAGACAATTCACATACCCCTTTATCAAAAAAAGCGGTGGTTTTCAATCTTCATGAAAATGTGACTTTTAAGTTGTAGTCTCAAAGTGAAAAAAAAAATAAAAAGTGAAAACAAAACTCATTCCGGTATCGGGAATCGAACCCGGGCCTCTTGGGTGAGAGCCAGGCACGCTATTTACTACACCATAATTGAATATGTCAAGATAGCTTTGTAATCATATATTATTCATACAGTAGTCATCCGGTTGCTGGACGAATAAAATAAATAAGTCGTCCGATTACCGGACGAATAAAAAAAAATTATTCGTCCGATTGCCGGACGACTAGACACTTCCAAAAAGAATTGCTATAAAGTCTTGGCACTTATTTAAATACAAAAAATATTTTCCGCGAAAAACAAGATCGGTAAATGCGTTAAAATTTCATGAAATTATAGGTTATGACACTGGAAAATCTTATTTTCCGTTATAAATCATAAATAACTGTACACTATTATAATAGCTTCGTTGGCACACGCAAATTGCCAATTTCTCTCGCTGCATGCATGGTTTTTGACGCACTGCACACTGGTTTGAAATTTTATGCTCTGCTAAAACGTTCTATAAACTGACAGATGACAGAAACATAACCACAAAACAAACTGTGTGTTTTGTGAACATAACCAATAAAATGAATTAATTTTTTTAAAAACACTAAAAAATAATAATTCTGTAAAAAAAATACAACAGTCCACCTTTATGGTGCCTCTACACACGTGGCCAGCACCGCCACTCAAATAAGTGCCCATCATCGCCGCGATGATTGCCTAGCCCTCCACACAATCGTGCCGGTCCGATTGTGTGTACGGGCGCACGATGCTGGCCACGCATTCCTTTGATGTACCGACTAGGGATGTAACGGAGCTTCGACTCCGACTCCGATATGTCGGAACTTCCGATTGATTTTACACCTCCGGTTCCGACTTCGGTTCCGATCCAATTGATCTTACACCTCCGGTTCCGACTTCGGTTCCGATACTTTTAAATCGGAGGTTTTAATCGGAGCTCGAAGAATGCGGCTGCGGTCAACGTGTTTATGCATGTGTATGTGCTGTTCCCACATGCACATTACAACAAATACAAAATTCCAGTCCCTTAAACCGATTGCCCTCCAATATTTGTCATGTCCACCAGTAGCAAGCCAATAACTTTTTAGTGGTGCTGGCCTAATCTACGACCCGTTAAGAAATAGATTGGACGGAGACAAAGCTGCTGTTTATTAAATATAATTTGCTACTTCTAAAGTCAATTAATTTGATTTAACTCGTTGTTATAAAAATGTGATTATATAATATATAAGTTTATTATTTTTTAATTGAAATTAAAGAGGCTGACTGATTAATGTTTGTAGTGTTTGTACTATTTTATTTTATTGCCTGTCCTTAACACATCTTTCTTCTGTTACCATCTCCGCCTCCGATTCCGACTCCGGTTCCGATTTCGGTGCCGACTCCGATTCCGGTTCCGACTCCGAAAAACCAAATTTAAAAACTCCGACTCCGGTTCCGATAAAACCACCTCCGTAACATCCCTAGTACCGATAATCAACCGATTACTGCCGATTACAGGCGATTATGTCCACGCACCGACGAATATGCCCTCTACACAATCGTGAGTGCCTGTAAGTGGCGGTGCTGGCCACTTGTGTAGAGGAGCCTTTACGGTTAAAAACCAATCCACAACCAACAGTCAAACGCCAGATTTTCTATCAGCGGTTTCTGATTTGATGTGTGCGAACGCTTTAAAACAAATGCGCATGCGTCGTCAGTTTGCTGACCGTTTCTGATCGTTGTGCGAACGAACCTAATACATTTGTCCACAGTTACTATTTGAAATACACAATTATTATGTTATTAAATTATTGATATTTAAAATCGTCGGCAAACACTATTAAACTAAATAATTTGAGAACATTTATATGGCAATTAAATTCCTAGTTCTTTTCTTACGAACATTAATGTACAACCATAACTGAAAAATATTTTAGTTTTATAAAAAAGACAGCATTTCGTTTATACCATCGTGTATAGTGAGTAAATACTTATTTAAAGTTTTTGTGCGTTAACAAACAGAAATTGTAAATTTGGTCCTTCATTGATTAATACTAAAGAAAATCTAACAAGATCTGTGAATGTTCCGTCAATGAAAACATATTATTTAAGTTTGCCAACGATTTTAATTACGATATTATTATTATTATTATTATGTTTGATTATCACGTTGTCGCCGCTGTTTCTTTGACCTTGGCAAAGTAGCGGCATGGCAGATGGCCTGACATAGTTCATCTAGCCACGGCTGAGGAGTACAAGTAGGACAGGCTAAAGCTGCCAGTCAATCAACCAGAAGTCCCTGAGAAACTGTTAACATTTGTTCTTTTAGTATTCGGAACGATGGCCTATCCTCGGGACTGTGACTCCAGCAGTTACGCATTATTTCATAAACTTCCTTGTAACAATTTTTAGGACGTTCTAATACGATACCTCTTTGAACACGTTCAACGACTTCTGTGTTCTTAAGTCGACCGTACGGCATTTTTCCGCATGTAAACACTTCCCACATCAAAACACCTGCACGCAAAATAAGTAAGATTAAAATGAATTGTGTTAATTAAGGACTGTATGTACTTTGACGGTTTTCTTGCTGTATGTAGGGGTTGGACCATGTCAGGGGCAGCAGAAGCAAATAGACGCCAGGCGACAATAATAATAGTGTAGCAAGCTTTGTTACATTAACTCTCTCTCTCTTTTTTGTAATATTGTCAAAATTAGTTTTCCTTAGCTACGCTGGAAAAATGAATGTTGTTATGAATTTGGAAAAAATCAATTCAATTATTTTCATCTGAGAAAACAGATCATCACGAATTTTTAATAATTCAAGTCTAAGCGTTTTATTTATTTTAAAGTAAGAACTTTATTAGTTCTTACAATAGTTTTTTTTAAATAGTCTTCATAACTTTGCTATACGAGCTTATAATGGTCCGGGGGCCAGCGACCTATTTAGGTCGTCCATTTCCGCGCGGCTGAAAAACTCGCAAAATGCTCAGACAGTAGTACCATATAGCATAGTGGCCGTCAGCTGCGCCAGTATCGGTGGAATAGCCTCCCACGCACGGTTAAAAAGATAATATTTTTTATATCCAAATCTTTGACAAACGTCTGTTAGGTACATAGGTATCCATGACTACTTATCAAAAAACTGTTCATTATTAATTTTTCATTAAAATTCGATACATAATTCAAACTCCATTCTATTAGAAAGTAGATATTATACTAATTAATTTATATATTTTTTAGATTATTTCGAAACGTCATCTAGTGAAATATTGATTTATAATTTATTATTTTTTGTCAATATAGGTATAGTCTAAAAAAAATTGGTCGATAATTTTATTTATTTGAATAATATTTTTTATCATTACCTATCGATTGAAAACTTGTCAAAAGATAGTTATTAATGATCTTTCATAAAAAAAAAAACGTCAGCTGGCTGTACGATGGTGGATGTTACGTCAGCTGATCTTACGAACTTGACGAAATTAATATGAATTCAGTCATTCCCTATCACATGAAACTTTGTCAAAAGGTAGTTTTTATAATATTTAAAATAAATAAAATCGTCAGCTGCTTGTATATTGGGGGAAAGATTGTCAGCTGATACAAAAAAGGGTGTGGTAGAAGAGAAAGTTGGGAACGTCGATATTTTGGCGGTAAAGCTGTAAAGCGTCGATAGCAATCGCTATGATACAGTTGAAAATCATTAGGTTGTTCAGGAAGTATTACATCTCTTGCTGCTAAATTATAATTTTTTCGAATAGTGAGTATATTACGGCACTTGCACAAATCTTCGTTGATTAATTTTAAGTTGAACTTTTCTTTTGACAAAATACACAAAAATTCCAGCCAATTGGGTGACGGGACCACTTCAAAAATGTTGACATTTTATTATATTAAAGAATTTCTGATATCGCGCGGGTAATGGATCGTATTCAATATGATATTTGCTATTCGTTGCCATGGTTAGCTACATAATATTATGTTCCACGTCATGTAAAAATTAATCTAAGCATGCCGAACTAGTTTATTTCTGACAGATTTATGAAACAAAAGAGCGGCTGATTTCTTTATTTTCAAAATATTTCCGAAGCTCTAAAGCTACCTATTCCCCCAATAGTGCCGCAGCTGACGGCCACGATGCTACATAGTCCAACTGTCTAAAGCTTTTTACGAGTCTTTGAGGCATGCGGAAATTGGTAAGAAAAACCTGTTACTGGCCCCCGGACTATAATAAATTGCCGTCGGAATATAAAAACCTAGCTTCTCTTGCGACCTTCAAAAATAAAATAAAAGAATTTTTAATTACGAACGAATTTTACACTATAACAGAATTTTTAAACTTATAGCTTTAAGCTTCTTTTTTTGACATGTCAAATAAATGTATTTCATTTTTATTAAAAAAATATATTCTATCTATCTATATTGTGCGACTAGTGAGAGAAGGAGAAGATTCCATGAGCGTGAAATTTGCCGCACGAGCATAGCGAGTGCGGTAACACGCGAGTGGAATATTCTCCTTCGATCAATAGTCGCACATAATACTTTATTCAACTAGCACGAGTAATATGTAATCGGGGCCCTGATAAAAGAGGGAAAAATAATAAATCACTTCATTGATTGACGTACCCACCGCCCTCGATGCACACAAGATGGCCCTGACTTTCGCTGAATTGCTATGCTGTTTTCATATATACAAATCGCTACCGCGTTCCTATTGGTCCAGAAACTATGCAGTTATTATTCATTATTGTACGCTTCCGCTCGCTACTGCGTTCCTATTGGTCCAGAAAATTTATTACCGTGCAGTTTTGGCTCATTATTAGCACTCTACGCGTCAACATGAAGTAATTTATTATTTCTTCCGAATTTAGCAGGGCTCCGAAATTATACATTACTCACGCGTGTTGAATAATAGTATATTGTGCGACTAGTGAGAGGAGGAGAATATTCCACTCGCGTGTTACCGCACGAGTGAAATATTCTCCTTCGATTAATAGTCGCACATAATACTTTATTCAACTAGCACGAGTAGTATGTAATCGGGGCCCTGCTAAATTCGGGAGAAATAATAAATTACTTCATATTGACACGTCGAGTGCGAATAATGAGCCGAAACTGCACGGTAATATATTACTGTATAGTTTCTGGACCAATAGGAACGCGGCAAACTTTTGCCCACAAAGACGTACCGAGTACTGATATCTACACTTGCCTTTAATTGCGAATAACCTCTTTAATTAAGTGGCAGTACAGAAAACAGTTCCAGACGAGTACATACAGTCTATTATTATTAAATAATAAATGAAAAATTCAATCAACTTACCGTACGCCCAAATATCACTTTTCGACGAAAACCGCGTATACATGAGGACTTCCGGTGGGGCCCATTTTATTGGAAACTTAGTACCGCCAGACGATGTGTACTGATCGTCCAAAACATATCGAGCCAAACCAAAATCGGCAACTTTGACTACGTTTTCGCTGCCGACTAAGCAATTTCGCGCGGCTAAGTCTCGATGAATATAATTATGTCGTTCTAAATAAGCCATGCCTTTACATATCTGAAAAATTCATTTCAAAATTACTTTAGACCCTTCGCTGAAAATATCGATCCTAGTTTAATTTAAAATTCTCTCAAGACTCAAGCATAATTTGAAATCACACCTTTTGCATTTACAGTGGCGTATAAAAGTAAGATACACACCTGTATGCACATATCCAAAAGCATCGCCTGATTACTGGCCAGAGATGTCTCGTGTCGTCTCAGATAATTGAGCAAAGATCCGTGCCTCATGTATTCCGTTACAATATAAATAGGTCTATGTTTACTGCACACTCCGTACAGTTGCACTAAGTTTTGATGTTGCAATTTACTAAAACACACATTAAAGACCGTTAAACAATTGAAACGCACTGTGATAAAATAATAATTTGTATACCAATAGTATCGTAATGGACTAAGAGTTGGCTACGGAGAAAATGGGTGACTCGGTGCAGAGCTGAAAATTTGCAGAATAATAGGAGATAGTACAAGTAAGTAGGGAAAAAATTGTCAGAAGGCTAGGCGGAAGTTAAAATGCCGCCAGAAGGCGCTAATGTTGCGAAAAATCAGTGCACTTCTGGCAATTTCTATACTTATTCTGTAATTCAAAACTAGATTATATATTATATAGTTATAAGGGCATACTGAAAATTCAAACATGATATAATAATTACATTCGACAAATATTCAAAATTATTAATGTCATTTTGATAGAAATAAAATCAATCGTCATATATTTTCATTAATAAAATTAAGTTGTTATAACAACGTAATTTTATTAATTTATTTAATTTTATTTCTATCAAAATGACATTAATAATTTTGAATATTTGTCGAATGTAATTATTATATCATGTTTGAATTTTCAGTATGCCCTTATAACTATTATATATAATGTATAATATATATAATATATAATCTAGTTTTGAATTACAGAATAAGTATAGAAATTGCCAGAAGTGCACTGATTTTTCGCAACATTAGCGCCTTCTGGCGGCTCTTTATCTTCCGCCTAGCCTTCTGGCAATTTTTTCGCTACTTACTTGTACTATCTCCTATTATTCTGCAAATTTTCAGCTCTGCATTGAGTCACCCATTTTCTCCATAGCCAGCTCTCCGTCTATAATTGAGTTATATTGCGACGAGCTGTGACACATTCAAAATGAGTTCCAGTGTGATTTAAGAGTCACCCCGGTCGCATTTACAAACGAGGTATTTTTTAAACATATCTCCTATAAAATCGTTAGTTTTTACGGTGGACACAGTTTTGTCCACGGTGAATACAGTTGTGTCCACCATTGTCATAACTTGGAAAAAAAAAAACATATATACTAATATATAATCGGCCTAATTGGCCAACCGGAAAAACTCTTATAATCCCTATGATCAGTTTTCAAAATTTAAATTCAAAATAAAACAGAAATATAAGAACTGAGGGTTGCTTTTTTTCAATTAGATTTGCTATTAAAAAATTGATTGTTTTACTCACGTCATAACTTTAGCTTCTTCGATGAAATCGTCCTCGGACATGGTTCCTTCTTTCATCATTTTTACAGCCACGTCTATAGATCCTCTCCATTTTCCTCTCCGAACAACACCGAACTGACCAGACCCTAATTCTTCTAGGAGCATTAGTTCCGCCGGATCAATTTCCCATTTGTCGTGTGATAAACCGGCCTAGAAAAAAATTGGTTGTCTGTAAAGTCGGTTTACGGACGATAGTTTTACGTGATAACGTATTCCGCTCGAATATCATATTTAATAATCACGCACAGGGTCAGGCGGAACGTTAGGAACGTTATACTTTTTCGTGCATGCAGCCGGTGTTTCATCTTTTTATATTGACGTGATTCATCAATTTATAAGACGTTATCACGTCAAAAAAAAACACATTAAAACCCAACACAAAATTTTAGATTTTAAGACAAATTCTTCTTACAAGACGCTTAAATCTCAAGGTCAAATAAAACTCTGAGAAAAAAAAAACAGTAACTTATAATGAAAATCGTTAAAGAATCGTTTTCCAAGTTGGACCAGAAATTCTTAACTATAATTATATGCAAAGTTGGGTCGGTCGTATTGAGTAGTGATGTGCCGGATCGTTAAAAATGTATATCCGCGGATACGGATTCTTAATATGGATATTTGGTTTCAAGATCCGCGAATACGGATACGAATCTTAACTTCCTTAGAGTACGCAACGGTAAATATTGCACATCGACCTTTGGAAAGAAACTATCTGTTATGGGAAAAAGCTATTGACCTCTTTAAGAGTTAATTCTCGTAACAGATTGTCTCTTTCCAAAGATCGATGTGCAATATCTCATTATAAAGATAGTTTTTTAGTACCTTTGAGTTATGTACTATTGGTATGGTACTCACTACAATAAATGTTTGCAATATAAAGGTGCCAAATACGATTTTAAAAAATAAAAAATAATCTGAATGGAATTTAACAGTTTTTCATTATTACCTAATCACCTATATATGTAAAATTTCATCTATGAATTGAAAGTTAATAAGGTAAAAGATCCGCCCAAAAATAACGGATACGGATCTTTCTTCTCCCTCGGATATCCGCGGATACGGATATCCGGCACATCACTAGTATTGAGGAATAAAAAAAAAACTAAATCAGTTTACCGTTGCAGGCGCAGGTCGATCACAAGGCGTAGTCTTAAGACGTGACGCCAGGCCTCCGCTATTATGTCTATGATAAGTAATTAATTCAGCTATTGATTCGCAGCAATGCTTTTCCGATAGAAAAAACTCATTCCGAGAATTCTGTTTTATATGATAATGTTTCACATGAGGATGCGGACTGAAATTGAAAAAAAAATTAACAATAAACAACGTGTTTCAGAAAAACACCATAAACAAATGAATAGACCGACTTACACTTTTGTATATAATGATAATGTATAAAGGCCTTTTGTCGACGAATTCCGAACAACGAAGCAGCCCTCCTTGTCTTCTTGTTTCAGCAAAGATTCAGCACGCTGTCTGGACATATCACCGACGTACCATCTACAAAAAAATTGGTTGTCTGTAAAGTCGGTTTACGGACGATAGTTTTACGTGATAACGTATTCCGTAATACATAACCTAAATTTATATAATAATTATAATAATTCGAATCTATGATATTGCATCTTTCGCTTCAAATTTAGGTTAATTTTATTTATTAAAATTACTCACCACCTATAATATAATTGTTTTTTTTTAACTTTCTTTCTTTCGTATTTATTTTAAGTCTCAAAGATTAACTGTCATAATATTTTGAAAACAATTGTTTCACTGTTTATATAAAATTCCAAAACCTACTTACAATATTTAAGTATTTTCATACGTCAAAAAATTGATTTTTATAATGATAAAATTTGTAAGAAAACGATTTTTTCGAGAGATGAGACCTAGCTAAAACGATTTTTTGCCCCCCAAAATCTCTTTTCAGTAAATTTCATCCAAATCGTTAGGGCCGTTTTCGAGAAAAGCACGCACAGGGTCAGCCGGTGTTTCATCAATTTATAAGATTGGTGATTCATCAATTTATAAGACGTTATCACGTCAAAAAAAAAATTGCGTGAGACTCTCGAACGTTAGAAGTGAAACTTCTTATAGGTTGTAGCAT
Source organism: Xanthostigma xanthostigma (assembly GCA_963575645.1). NCBI lineage: Eukaryota > Metazoa > Arthropoda > Insecta > Raphidioptera > Raphidiidae > Xanthostigma > Xanthostigma xanthostigma. The sequence goes on along the minus strand of OY754469.1, from coordinate 807,517 downwards.
TTGCTGGCGATTTTCATATTTGGCGCTTTTTTTGCTGATTTTTATTATAGTCGTTGACTCCTCCAACAGAAGCTTTATAATAACTTATTGAATTACTTTTATTAATTACTGACAACATTTTCCAAGTAAAGAGCTCTTTTATTTTACTTACTCGTATTTTTGTAATCCTAGCAGTTCTTTTTCCTTCACGTAATTACTAGGTATGTATCCTATGCACCTGGCAACAAAAAAAAATACGATTTTTGGTAAAAATTGATTTACGCAAATAAATAACTGTAGTACATATGTTATTATATTATGAAAGATCAATTGTTGAAGTTACAATACAATATTAGAAACATGTATTGTCACTGTCGAGACTCAAAAGCTAATCTTTCACTATCGCGGCGGCTGAATTATCATTTATCCTACAGTGACATGCAAACAATCAACCTTTCTCATAATACATCATGCGATAGCTAATTTTTACTTTAGTTAACGCTAGACATGAACCTTCACTATAGCGAGAGTTATTTATGTATTTATAACCTTACTTTCTTATTCCGTAAAGAAGTTAAGTTGATAACAGTTTTTGAAGTTTTAGTTATTTTTCAAATGTTATCTCTCATCAGTCAAAACTGCCTTTAGGGCCACACAAGCTACTGTTTGTATCACGACAGTGCGATTAAGTCGCGTGTATGAAGCATACTTAGTCGCTACGTCATCGCATTGAATTTGATGAGGTCGTGCTCTTTACACCGTTTCCAAATCGCGTCATCGAACGAGGAACTTCGAGTAGCCGAGTAATCGTCAAATCGCGCGATTTCGATACAAAAAGTAGCATGTGTGCACTCTTTAATTACGGTCCTGAAGATATACGAAACAATTCTCGAAGTTTCGAACATTATACAACGTACCCATTTTTATCTTTGACTTTCCACCAATGGTCCTGAGAGTCATCTAGCACCTCGTACTCGGCGCCTTTGTCAAGCGAAAGATCGCCATTTTCAATCGCCTTGAACGGGTAAAGTGCCACGACAAGTTTCGTTCGTACCGGAATCGTTTCTTTACTTTTCGCTGACGGCGTTCCAGGAGGTGCTCCGACTCCACCGACTCCGCCACCACTGCCGCCTCCACCCCCGCCTCCCGGCATTAGGGGTGTTGAAGGAGCACCTGTAATCAAAAAAATACATTGTATAAGGCCCACTCAATGTTACAGAGTCATTGCGTCGCTAAGATATTCTAAAACTACGAGGCAGAATGGGTTCAGAAGACCATATCAATCACCGATGAACCGTGCAAGCTAGCACGAGGAACAAGGGTACTGAATGCGAGAGCTAATTTTACATTAGTTAACGTTAGATATCTAAAAAGTAAAAAATAGTTTGTACTTTAATTTTTTTAACAAGTGTAAAATGAGAATAGCTTATTCAAAAAATTAAATTATATCGAGTTGGGAGACTTCCTATCGCTGTTGAACAAGATGTTTATTCAAATCTTTGATTAATATATTATATTAATATATTGTCTGAAAAAATGGTCGATAATTTTATTTATTGACAAGACGTTTATATTTAAAAATTATTTTTTTCTTTCTAGTCCACATTGTTATAACTGTTTTTTTTCTTCTTTTTTTTTTGTTTTCTTTAAACTCTAATGTTAATTATAACTCTAAAAACCAACACACAAAATATGACTATGTTTTCCTCAAGCCATCTCAATACGGACCGCGACCAGAATCTATCCAGTGAGGATTTTAGACACCAGCTGACATCGATGAGATTATCAAAAAAAAATTGGTTGTCTGTAAAGTCGGTTTACGGACGATAGTTTTACGTGATAACGTATTCCGTAATACATAACCTAAATTTATATAATAATTATAATAATTCGAATCTATGATATTGCATCTTTCGCTTCAAATTTAGGTCATTTTATTTATTTAAATTACTCACCATATAATATAATTGTTTTTTTTAACTTTCTTTCTTTCGTATTTTTATTTTAAGTCTCAAAGATTAGCTGTCATAATATTTATAAAACAATTGTTTCACTGTTTATAATATAAAATTCCAAAACCTACTTACAATATTTAAGTATTTTCATACGTCAAAAAATTGATTTTTATAATGATAAAATTTGTAAGAAAACGATTTTTTCGAGAGATGAGACCTAGCTAAAACGATTTTTTGCCCCCCAAAATCCCTTTTCAGTAAATTTCATCCAAATCGTTAGGGCCGTTTTCGAGAAAAGCACGCACAGGGTCAGGCGAAACGTTACGCGTTACGAACGTTACACTTTTTCGTACATGCAGCCGGTGTTTTATCAATTTATAAGATTGGTGATTCATCAATTTATAAGACGTTATCACGTCAAAAAACAAGAGACCTCAGGTGTCTGGATCCTCAATCTCAAGATAATTTACCCTTTTTTAACCAACTTCAAAAAAGGAGGAGGTTCTATGTTCGACTGTATATATTTTTTTCTATTTTTTTTTTATGTACCTATGTTCACCGATTTCTCCGTTAATTATGGACCGATTTTCAAAATTTTTTTTTATTCGAAAGAGTGCACTTCCGAGGTGGTCCCATCGGATCCAAGTCAGGATCTGATGGTGGAATCCGTAGAAATCGAGGGAAACTTTCAAATTTCAAAGGCACGCATACTTGGCCTACCCATTGCAATACTTTAACACTAAAAAGAGAAAAATAAATATTTTTAACAAAAAAAATTGAGCCGACTTCAAAATATGCACTAAACAGTAAAAAATAATAATTATTGTTATTTTTGGAGTCGGTGTCAGCCAAAATGAAATCTATTCCGAGAACTAGAGACATGTAAGATTTAAATTGCTACTTTTGAATTCCGATGTGACACCGACTCCAAAAATAACAATAATAATTATTTTTTACTTTTTAGTGCATATTTTGAAGTCGGTTCAATTTTTTTGTTAAAAATATTTTTATTATCTTTATATAAAAATTGAATTAAACTAAATAAATAAAGATTTTAATTTAGTATGTGTTTTAGTTTTTCATTTAGAGTCTGGTCCGCTCAGACACCCTATTAACTTATCATTGGCCCTTTAGGAAAATCAGTTTGACACCCTTGCATTAGATAGATACATAAGCGAAGTTAAGAAAAACAAAAACCCGACAAACAGTATACACACCGTATAGGTATACAGGAATAAGTAAAACAGAAAGTTGTTTTCTCTCCTCAAGTTTATGGTGAAGAAACCCGCAGACCACATCTCTCACCGAATCTCACGGCTGTTTACACGAAGTCCGTTATTTTACACGGAATTGCGTAATTTTAAATGCAGTAACTCGCAAGCAAATAGTAGATGCATACATACAGTACTTTGGTATTACTAACATGCATGTAACAAACCGTATGTATTCGTTACTGAGTAACGGGTACATCGTCTGACTCGAAGTAACGAACCGTTACTTACAAATTCATTTCGTTACTCGCATCTGTCGTATCCATGTCAGTTCGACACGTTTGATGCGGTTATACGTTATACGAACGAAGTCATACCGTATCCGCGTATGCGACGCGCCTCGATGCGATGGTACATGCTTGATGCTGTTAGTACACGATTGTATGTCGTATGAAAAGTGACGAGTAACGTAACGATACGAAAGTAACGGGTACTGGTTCTTTAAGACTTAAGTAACGAATACATATACGGGTACACAATTTCTCGTTACTTTTACAGTTCTAATGTGACTGTGTAGTTACGCCGCAATTACTCCCCACGGCCCACGCATCTCTGGACAGGTCAAAGTGCATAAAATAAATCCAAATATAAAAATTATTGTAAAAGTGTGGAAACCACATATTATATTAAATTAATCTTTAATCCACTTAATAAAACTCAGTGAGTCTGACAGACAACGCACAGGCTAAACTGGTGAGCCGAAACCGAAACTATATTCGGGAGGTTTCGCGCTGAAATGCGGTGCAACGGCGAGCGACAAAGTGTCTTTTATGCCTCCGCGCTCCGCGTTTTTTTTCTTTTTAGTTTGAGAGAAAACTCTTTTTATTTTGATACTTTCGATTGAAGTATTAATTGCATTAAAAACATTTATTTAGTTGTTGTATTTGGAAGGTAGGTACTTTAATGTTTACTTTATTTTTCCACGAAAACATGAAGTTTCGGTTTCGGCCGAAACTGGGACTGAAGCCGAAATTCAGTTTCGGTTTCGGCCGTAAAAACTAGTTTCGGTCGGACACTAATTTTCATATAAAAGTTGCGTATCGATACCGCCCCTGACGTCATAAAATGTCGTTTCTGACGTAACAGGACTTAAGGGACACGTATCGGCAACTAGAAAACGACCACTATTCACCTGCGACTCGCGGCCATCGGACGCAGCGACACGAGATATTTTTGCTCTGTTCTTTTGTGCGGCGGTGTTGCACAATCACAAGAGCAAAAAAACGTGCAATCACTGACCTCACTCTCGAAACAGGTAAATACAGCATGCAACGCCGAGCAACACGAAGCAGATTTAACTAACTTAAGGTATGTTTCGACTATCCGCGAACACTCGAGCAGACGAATATATAAATGCAATAATGACAAAGGACATTGCCTGCTTTTAGTTCAAACGGAAATACGAGTGGGTATTGGAAGATCTTTTGAAGTAAAACTTCTTTAAGCGCAGTAGGGCAAATTGGCCTGGATCAGACGAAAAGCGAAACGCTTCCCCTTCTCAGATTTAAACCGGCAGTTGAAAAGAAAGAGCGGGGGGATTGTTTCTGGTCTCTCTGTCATACGCACTCTTTACGCATTTTTTCTATAGGTAACAGATTCCAGATAATCACTTCCCAATCCTGAAATAATAAAATCGTCAACAAATTTTAGAACTTAAGAAGTTTCACTTCTAACGTGCGAGAGTCTCAAGTATATTTTTTGACGTGATAACGTCTTATAAATTGATGAAACACCAGCTGCACGCAAGAAAAAGTGTAACGCCATAACGTTCCGTCTCACCCTGTGCGTGCAAGCGAGAGCGCAGTATAAGCGATAGAGAGTCGGTAAAAATATAGTATGACAGCTACTAAAATTTAGGTTATGTATTATTAAATATGATATTCGAGCGGAATACGTTATCACGTAAAACTATCGTCCGTAAACCGACTTTACAGACAATCAATTTTTTCTAATGCGGCGCGATTTATAATGTTAATCCCGCTGCTAGATTCCTTGCTAGATTTGCCTACCAGTTTTCTAGAGCTGGTTTTCTTGATTGCTGTTATGCGCCCGTTTCACACGAGACGTCTTTTCAAGCTAGTTTTGTGAACAAATCTAGTACGCGCGCAGTGGCAGTTAAAATATGAACACAGAGCAAAACGTGTCTGTTGTCTGACAGAATGACGCCATGCTTGTTTGTGGGCGTTTGTTCAAGTCGCCCACGTGACAAGATACTGCTTCCTGACTGGTTCTTGCTCATACGTCCCTGTTCTAATTTTAAAACCTATCTTGTGAGCTAGCAGGCGAGCCTGCAGTGACGTCATTTCCAGCTTCGTACCCAGCCTATACCGGCCAGCAGAACTCCAAGCAGTGTTTCTAGCTCAGGGGTCGGCAACCTTTTGAGACGGAAGAGCTAAAAGTTACAATTTACAAAATTTCCCAGTTTTAAAAGAGCCACTAAACATTTTCGTTTTAGTATTATAGTATTTGCTTATATAGGTATAATATCATATATATTAATACGCTAAGGTTTATGATGTTTGCCTCCCTTTTTAGAAAAAACCTCACAAATTCTCCACATAAATTATATATCATTTTACAGATAATTGCTTGCTCTACTGACATCGACAACTAAAAAAATTTTTATTGCTATTGTTTTTGTAAATTAATTAAACTCTGAACAACGTCTGCCATCTGACGGCGTAACTTTAACACTTCGATCTGTCATACTGCATACTGCCATCTGACGGGCAACGCTGAACAACGCTTTTGCTACTTGATATATGACAATTTTAGTAAAATATTTCTTTTACAACAAAAAGAAGAACGTTATAAGCAGTGTGCAAAATTAGAAACGAATTGAATACCTGCAATCATATTTAAAAAATAATTTTGTAAAGTGATAATTATTATACTTATTTAGTGCGAATAATTCGCACAGGTCACGCTAGTATACGTCTATTTGAGGACGACACGTCGCAACGGGGGCGGTGCGGCTGAGAGATAGACATGGTACTCAATCATGGATCGATTGGACGATTTTTAAGGGTTTATATAATAAAACAATTATTTTTTGCGTATGGAACTAGGGAGCCGCAACTTTACATCAAAAGAGCCCTGTTCTAGCCTCGTGTGCAGCGGCCTTTAAGGGCAATCATAGCTGCGGTATATGTATGGCGCGCGTCTCAACTAGCGACGAACAATTATGTGACTGTATTCATTTGATCAACCCTTGTGAGAAAGCATAGAATCTAAAGACAGTGTGATTGCGACTTAATTGAAACAAACACAGCTCACCAAGTACACGGTGCAGTTGGGGTCAACTATTAAATAGCGCGTTTCACTAAACACAATCGCAAATGAAACGATTGAAATTACAAAGAAAGTAATCGTCATCAATAACTTGATTGCAGAAATACACGCGTTACGGTCATGATTTCATAATCAACAATAAATTATTGTAATACCATATCCGACGATGAAAATATTAAAATCTTACTAATTCCATTACGGTATCTCAATGTGCTTTATTATGGGAAAGTTGATTTTTTAGACGTCTCACTGCGTAGATAATAAATGGTAATTCAGCCGCCGCGATAGTGGAAGATTAAGGTTTGAGTGCCGACAGCACATGCCTGTAACCAGGAGACCTAGCTTCGAGACGGACCGTTTTCTGGCGCTATGCAACACCTGTCTCACCAGTACAATATGGCCGCACAACAGTACAATTATGGCGTCGGATTCATGACGTCATTAGTCAGTATACTGGGCTATATTTCGGAACACGCCTTTTATATGGAGACTTGGTCACATTTTTATGTCAGTTTCAGGGACTTTTTTGTAAAAAATAGTTGGCAACACCGCGTCTACAGCACACTAGTGCAGTAGTTCATATAGCGGCGAGCAGGTCGGCGGACTGGGGTCGCTAACCTGCCGCTGCACTACGGACGGAGGATATAGTCATTATTCGTGATGCAATTGCAATGGTCTGTCTTTCAGAATTCATCTAAACTGCAATCTTGACGATAGTTAATCCTAAAAACAGTTTCATTCGTTTTCATCAGTATTCTGGAAGCAGTCTTTTCAGAAATAATCCTTGAAACAAGTCTGCACCGTCCTATCTCATCCTTATATAATTTTCGGGCAATGATTTCTTGAATGCTTTGAAAGTTCAATTTGAAAAAATAAAATATTCCATCCGTTTCTACCGAGTTTTTCCGTATTATCCGAGCATATACACCTCGATTAATGCGGAGGAGTGATTGGAGAAGTCCGTTGCCTCGGATAACGCGCGGAGACTCGGTTGATCGGAGGCCGGATAAACGAGGTTTTACTGTACAGATTTAGTAAACAAATCAAGCAGTTTTCATTCAGTAGAGCTCGGTCAATCAATATGAAAAAAACGTGTGTGTTTTTTTCAGTTCAATCGAATTCGGGGGTGGAGTGAAGTCAGCTTTTGGGTCATCGAGTTAGAGAGTAAATTAAAGGTCAAATTAAGCCGAATGTTCAACTTTACGTATTTCTTTGTCGGTTAGCTTTGATCCTGGGGATTTTTTAAATTCGATCAAATTTATTTTAAACTATAAACTATAATGTTGTTTATATTATTCCTATTATAATTATTAAATAAGTAAATCTTGGATAACCCGCAAACCGCAATATTAAACTCTTGGTTGTAAATGTGTTTACAGATACAACTGGGAAGTTTCTCTACCACTGTACATATACCTACTTAATTAACAAAATAATGTTCGTTGGGGGGGGGGGGGGGCAGGAATACTGTAAGTGTACCAATATCCTGAAGAACAGTCAACACTCAATGGTTCAGCTTGATTAAATATTATACTATCATCATCATCTCCGATATGATCACACGACGGATATTAGAATATCAATTTATAATAATAACTGTCAAATGTTTCCTTATCAATAATACCGAACTGGTAACTGAAGGAAAATTACAATTTTAGGAAAATCGCGGATATGAATTTTCAATTTCATTAATCTTTATATTCACTGTCACAAGGAGTTGATATAAAACGAGCGTAAAATTAAAAAAAGATACCGTATATTTTACACTTGATGCACGCTACAGAAGTGAAACTTCTATAGCTTCACACTCACCGTTCATATTTGAATTCAAAGCACGTAATTATTATACTACTAACCTCCCGCCCCGTTGCGCCCGGGTGCGATAGATATAATTATGAAAAAAGATTAACTGTCATAATATTTGGAAACAATTGTTTCATTGTTTATATAAAATTCCAAAACCTACTTACAATATTTAAGTATTTTCATACTTCAAAAAATTGATTTTTATAATGATAAAATTTGTAAGAAAACGATTTTTTCGAGAGATGAGACCTAGCTAAAACGATTTTTTGCCCCCCAAAATCCCTTTTCAGTAAATTTCATCCAAATCATTAGGGCCGTTTTCGAGAAAAGCACGCACAGGGTCAGGCGGAACGTTAGGAACATTACACTTTTTCGTGCATGCAGCCGGTGTTTCATCAATTTATAAGATTGGTGATTCATCAATTTATAAGACGTTATCACGTCAAAATGTATTTCGTTTGCGACCTGGCGTCTGAACTAATAGCTTTGAACAAATTTACTTCGGAACTAATTAATAGCTTTGAACGAATTCTATCAGATGTCGCTACTTGATACTAAAACTGTATTTTTTGTTTTCTTCTGAACTAATAGCTTTGAGTAAATTCTATTTGATGTCGCTACATGTTACTAAGGCAGTTTTTTTCATAAAACGTCGTAATTTTGTACAAAATATTATAAAAACTATCCTATAGTCTAAATTTAACGAAGCAAGGCAAATTTACAACATTAGTTGAAAATCGGTTCAGTGCAAGTTTTGGAGATTAGCGCGGCTAAAATTGTGATTAGGGATTAGAGACAGATTAGAGGCATATTTTATATAGATTAGATTAGATAGAGGGTCAACACCGCGACCTTAAAGTAGATCTATTGTGTAGCCCTGACTTGTTTATTCCTGAGCGAGGTTAGGGCTTTTGTAAAAGCCTAGAATTGTTCTGGAATCTGTATCCCAAACTTGATCAGGAGTTGGGGATAAATTGTTGAGGTGACGGAGTCATCATGAGTCATGACTGATTCACATTTGCAATGCAAATGCTCCGATGTTTCAGGAGCCTCCAAACAGAAGCAACATGACATGGTGTCCGTTCACCAATTTTGTTAAGGTGATACCTCAATGGGCAGTGAGTCCGGAAATAATTCTGAGCTCAGGTTTCCTTAAGCGTAAACATTTTTCCGCTTTGCCATTATTGATTTTAATAAAGGTTTTCGCTTGGCAAAGACCTTCTATCATGTTTAAAATATCAACTAAGCCTTAAAAATCTTTCCAGTTCGAGAGGAAAATCCGACAATTTTGTATGGAATGACGTAAGTAAAACGGACGCCCAATGATAATTAATTAGTAACTGCCGGTAAGTTAGCAAGCGCATTTCCCATATCGACCATGTTTTGTGAATTGGCTACAATACTAATAATAAAACATTACGACATGCTTCATCGGTTTCATCTATGTGCAAAGTTGTAACGACGGAAGAGACGGCTGTGAAATTACAATAAAAAAAAATTGCATATCTAATTGGACACACTTTATCAAACACAAACATTCGATCTTTATCCGTTAATCATTAATAAACATTTTGCAACACTACAAAGTCGATTAAACCATGAACAAACCACCTGCACCATTAAGATTTAATGATTATTAATTGGAAGTTACTTGCTGATATATCCATATCCTCTCCACGCCTGTATCCGCTCTTGATTAGCAAGCCAACGTCAACTTTATACATTTTTTGACGTGATAACGTCTTATAAATTGATGAAACACCGCCAGCACACACGAAAAAGAGTAACGTTCCGCAAGCGAGAGCGCGATATAAGCGATAGAGATGCACGATCGGCCCAAGCCGCATTTCTCCCTCTTCTCGCGTGACGTCAGAGAGTAGTGTGCGTTCAACATTTTTTTCGGCTGTTCCAGCGAAAGCTACATCTGAGAGATGGCCTTTGTTTTATAAACCGTTGAAATTAAGACTTAAAATCAAGATATCTAATAAAAATGTCATAAATGATCGAATTTTTAAAGCAATTTTTCAGATAATACATCATTATTTGTCAATTGATAGTTTGTACACAAACGCAGCTACATTTTGTATCAAAAACAAATCTTGGGAGATATCTGCATTTCATAACAGCAGATAAATTATACGGTTTGTTAACAAATATATAATATATATACATTCTTTTAAATATCTTTTATAATTGCTTAAAAATATGTATTTTGCTTTGGTTGATCAAATTATTAGTCGGTAAAAATATAGTTTGACAGCTACTAAAATTTAGGTTATGTATTATTAAATATGATATTCGAGCGGAATACGTTATCACGTAAAACTATCGTCCGTAAACCGACTTTACAGACAACCAATTTTTTTTATAACTTTGTGTGATCTATTCGATGACAGACGCTGATGACCTCAGCTGTTGAGCGTCTATAATTTACAATCAATCTATTCGATGACACCAAACAATGCTACATGCAAAATAATATATACCCAAATAATTTGCATACGAAATTCTCCGAACGCGATTAAGATGAAACAATGTTTTATAGAACAGTAGTGGAACCTTCGACTCCACTGTATTACAGTATTATTTGTTGGCTATTGATCGGATGTCTGCAATTTTTCAGCTCCGGATCTGGGGGGTGGGGGGCAAAACGGAGCATCCGCCCCGGGTGGCAGTTTCAGGAAGCGCCAAAATCATAATATAATATGGTTGTCCTTTTTCCGATTTACTCAATCTGCTTGTTTTCTGACGGTGTTACGTTCACGAAAAATGCCAACCATTATATATTTGTGAGTTTTTTTAAGTAATTTATCTCAAACGCTGGAGAGAGGAGGCGCCATTATCAAGTTTCTGACCCGGTTAGAAAAAATCGTAGATCCGGGGCTGCAATTTTTACTATCATCTAAAATAAGCCGATATTTGACATTTTTTTTTATTTAAAGATTAATATTTAACACCCTTAGGGGATGAATTTTCCAAAAAATCCTTTCTTAGCGGTTATCCATGCCTTTATAGGAATGCACTGTCAAAATTTCAGCTCTTTAAGTTCGGCGGTCTAATCTGTATACGTTGTCTATCAGTCAGTCACGGAACTGTTTTATATATATAATACTAGCGGCCCTGTACGTGCTTCGCTACGTATAAAGTGAAATAATAAAACAATTTAATTGGAACATCTATCTATCTATTTTATTAATTGCTAGCTATTTTAAAATATACATGGGCGTATATGTGTGTATGTCGAGCACTCCGGCTGCGCCGTCGTGCTCGAAAAAGAATAGCGTAAAGTATTCGTGGATAACTGGTCTTTAAAACACTTGCTCTATTTCGAGGGTTCACTCCGGCTGCGCCGTTGTGCTCGAAAAAAAAGCATTTGTTTTAAACGATATTCAGTTTTTTTACATCCTCGATCTAGATATATGGTTGTTAAGTTCGTTGCGCCATCTATTGAATATTCACTCAATCCAGTCAACAGATAATTATGACTGTCAAGGAATAGACAAATAATCTGCAATAAAATAATATTGCCACTATAAATTGAAATGCAAGCTATCCTATCTTTCAAGTTGGGTCGAATTGCACACGGTGTGCAAATCAAATTTAAAATCGGTTCAGTAGTTTAGGAGTTCATCGAGGACAAACGCGGACAAACAACGTGACACGTAATTTTTATATATAAAGATTTAGATACGACATTAATATTCATACTATTTTAAACTCAGGTTAATAATTATAGCTTTTATGACACTAACGGTAGCAATTCATATAAGAGAAACGGTAGCACTAATTAAATGTTGAGAGTTCCTTCAGCAATAACATTTGATTGATCTGGTTCACACGAAACAGTTTTCTAACTAAGTCAGATGGAAATCGATCATAATAATATATTGCACTGTTCAAAATTTAATTTCGTTTTTTTTTGCGAGATGCACCTATTTTGTGAACTTTCAACGACAATTTTAATATGATTCTAATAGGTATAGATTATTGGTTGTGTATAATAATACAATTCAACGGACAAACCAAGAATGGGAAGAGATTGTAGATTATAAACGCTTAACAGCTGAGATTTTTTAAACTAATTTTATTTCAACTACCTACGTACAAAAGTTATAAAAGCATTATTGGAATATTATAGAAGAATATATTAATAGAGTTTTGTAAATGCCACTATAAATAGTGTTAAAATTTACAAAGGACGTTTTTAAGTTCAGTCTTGGAAAGAAAATATAAACAACGAAAAATGTGTTTATAATAAAATAATATACAGTGTAAACTCTTTATAACGTCCTTCGTTATAACGAAAAACTCCCTATAACGTCGAAATTTTTACGATTTGGTTGGTTTACCTTAAAACCTATACATTAATACCCTCTTTATAACGCAACAGCCATTCTCTATTACGAAGAAATATGTTCATATTTAGGCGTCAGCAAATGTTTACAGACATAAAGAGGACCATTCTGAACCATCACCATCTATTCAACAAGCACTTGATGACGCCAAACTATAGGTATATGTGTTTGTATATGTGTTTGGAATAAATTAATTTTGTGAAAATTGGTTATTTTTCTTTCTTCCCTCCATATAACGAAAATTCTTTAAAACGAAAAAAATGTTCGGTCCCTTAAAATTCGTTATAAAGAGATTATACAGTACATTGAAGATTATTGTTAATTTGGTTGTTTTTAACCGACGAAAAACAAAAACGGAGGAGGTTCTCAATTCGACGCGTATATTTTTTTTTTTTTATTTTTTTATTTATGTATGACCACGCATAACTTTTTACAGAGTAGTCCGATTTTGATAATTATTTTTTTGTTTGAAAGGGTATACCCCGAAGTTGGTCCCATATAAATTTGGTAAAAAAATTCCAACCCTAAGAGTAGGAAAACAGGGGATGATTGATTGTTCACTCACTGATTGTAATGTATAACCACACATAACTTTTTACAGAGTGGTCCAATTTTGATAATTATTTTTTTATTGGATAGGGTATACCTCGAGGCTGGTCTCATATAAATTTGGAAAAAAAATTCTTACCCTAAGGATGGGAAAATAGGGGTGATTTATTGTTCACTCACAGATTTTCATGCTGAGTTGTGTATTACAATTATAAATTATATAGCCACAAAAAATTATAAAATAAAAACTTTTTAACAAAAAAATTAAACCGCCGAAAAACTGAAAAGCAAAAAATAATAAATCTTTTTATTTAACTAAGTTCTATCTAAGTAGTTGAACGTTTGTGACAGTCTAGTATATCTAAGTAATTTTGAGTCGGCGTCAAACAATCAATGAACAAAGATCACTAAAAGAAATAACCAAATTAAATTAACAATGATACGTGAAATCTCCAGCGATAAACATTAACATTCCAAACATGCGTTCTCCACACGACCACTCACAAAGACGTGTGCCCTCAGTGTGCCCGTTCGGGTTGCTCTGTCGCTGACATTAACTTCGTGAACGCTCAGAGATTTTCGGCGAAGGATTGTTGACGCCGACTCAAAATTACTTAGATATACTAGACTGTCACAAACGTTCAACTACTTAGATAGAACTTAGTTAAATAAAAAGATTTATTATTTTTTGCTTTTCAGTTTTTCGGCGGTTTAATTTTTTTGTTAAAAAGTTTTTATTCTTTCTTCACTCCATATAACGGTAACTCTCTAAAACGATAAAAAATGCTCGCTCCCTTGAGTTTCGTTATAAAGAGTTTACACTGTACTTAAAAGTTATAAATACTTAAAATATGAACAGCTTTATAAACTGTTAAATTATTATCGGTTGTTTCCAGCTCAGTTGATTTTTCCACCTGAGTTATGAGTCGCCACAAACCGATTCGTAAAAAATAAAGAAAAACAACACACACTCATCATTCTGTTTGATTAGCATAATAAATTCAAAACAAAATATTAGATCTTGCGTTCTTCTTATGTGTTTTGTTACTGCAATATTTGCATAAAAATAAATCGATTAATAGTTTTAAAAATTAGACAAAAAACCTTTATTGCCATATAAAATCGGTTAGAATTATTTTGACGTGATAACGTCTTATAAATTGATGAATCACCAATCTTATAAATTGATAAAACACCGGCTGCATGCACGAAAAAGTGTAACGTTCCTAACGTTCCGCCTGACCCTGTGCGTGCTTTTCTCGAAAACGGCCCTAACGATTTGGATGAAATTTACTGAAAAGGGATTTTGGGGGGCAAAAAATCGTTTTAGCTAGGTCTCATCTCTCGAAAAAATCGTTTTCTTACAAATTTTATCACTATAAAAATCAATTTTTTGACGTATGAAAATACTTAAATATTGTAAGTAGGTTTTGGAATTTTATATAAACAGTGAAACAATTGTTTTCAAAATATTATGACAGTTAATCTTTGAGACTTAAAATAAATACGAAAGAAAGAAAGTTAAAAAAAACAATTATATTATAGGTGGTGAGTAATTTTAATAAATAAAATTAACCTAAATTTGAAGCGAAAGATGCAATATCATAGATTCGAATTATTATAATTATTATATAAATTTAGGTTATGTATTACGGAATACGTTATCACGTAAAACTATCGTCCGTAAACCGACTTTACAGACAACCAATTTTTTTTTCAAAAATTCCAACGGGATACTAAAGTTTCATGGATTTTTGATTTTTCTGGCTTGGTCCGACTAGCGAAACCCCTTTGTGAAAAAAATGGCGCAATTTGCAATTAAGGAAACAAAAAAAAAGTGATCGTTAATTACTCGAGATTCGAGAAGACGCTAAAATTATTCATGCATGTTTGGGTCAATATAGACATCATTTTTGAGAATTTTCAGCCATCTATGTGCGGTCATTTTTTAGTAAAAAAATAGTGAAAAAAACGCGTTTTTTAACTTCCGGGGCTATTTGCAAGTTAACAATTGCACTTAGCGCCCTCTGTCAGTGCTCATTTTTTAGGAAATTTCATAAGGAACAACTTTCTCAATGCATATGCTAAACTAAAAGTCAAGAGGAACGGAGATATTAAAGGAAATAGAGAAAAAAACACTATTTTCGTCACTAATTGTTAATTATAAAATCAAGCACACCAACAATTTGTAAGCAAACTTAGGGTGTTGAACTACACCCTAAAACGAAGCGATTCCAACAATAACCTCGCCTGTGCCCGAATAATACACTTTTTAATGTTTTTACACAATAACTATATCCGACTGCATACTTTCATTATCTCGTCTGATTTATTTAGGTTATGTACACATCAACATAACTCTCGTTTTTTTACCGTCGTTGCATTGTCATTATGTCGTTGTGCATTTTAATTATTTCATCCGATATAATTATTTGTTGTTACGAGTTTATTGGCGTTTACATACGTACGTAGGTACGAACGTATAATACGCGCCACGAATCTAAAAGGCTCGGAAGTTAGATGCGAATGCGGGCTTGCGCTTGTACAGTCTGTTGAAAAACTACAAACTCGCAACTCAACAAAACTAAAGTAACAATAACAACTTGACAATAGCGTATACTCGACTGTACTTTAAAGCAGGAAAGCGACAAGTGACAAAGGCAACAGGCGATTACGGCCAATCACCGACGAGCGCACGTTCCGTGCAGGTAGCTGGGAGGTGGTGGGAGTATATCAACGGCTCTAAACAGTGCCTTTGCAACGCTGTTTGTGACTAACTTCCGAACCTTTTAGATCCGTGGCGCGTATTATACATACATACGTATATACATATATACGTACGTACGTACGTATTCGTTCATACATACAGATCAAGCTAATAAACGCGTGTTAAAAAGAGCAAGGAGTATAGTGCAGTGTATTCTTTAACTTCATTTTCTACCTGATAATTTGCTTGGTGAATTGAATTAGTAAATTTTATTGTAACAAATAAATTTGCTACAAGAGTAGTAAGGTCTATCTTTAATAGAGTGTTCGGTGAATATGGGCATCGAATTAAGTTATTCACGTCGCAAACCCATGCATACATGTATATAATTAATATAAAGTTGAACATTTGGAAGTGAAATTTAGTTAATTGACAACTGAACAACGTTCGCGTGACAAGTGATTTCTAAACGTGTAGCGTTACCTACCTATTTTTTACACATAGATACCTGCATACGCAATAAAAGAAAAAAATATTAAGCACAGAATATCGCACCTCTCAAGTCAGGAAGAAGTTCAACGGTTGAACTTCTTCCTGGGCTTGAGAGGTGATATTCTGCGCTCAATAATTTTTTCTTTAATTGTAATTGCGTAACACTTATTAGCGGTCCCGCCCGGTTTTACCCGAGTGCAAAAGAACGAATGGAGGGGTTACATGAGTACGCACATTCATTTTAGTTTAGCGAGATAAATATTGTGTCCAAATTTCATGATGATCAGAGTTACCATTCAAACGTTTTTGTCAGATGGACAAATTTTGAGTTATATTTTGCAACATTTTTCATTGATGCCCCGCTCCTATTGGTCGTAGCGTGATATTATATAGTCTATAGCCTTCCTCGATAAATGGACTATCCAACAAAAAAAAAAAAAACATTTTTCAATCCGAACCAGTAGTTCCTGAGATTAGCGCGTTCAACCAAACAAACACAAACTCTTCAGCTTTATATTATATTAGTATATAGATTAACCTGTATTTCAACAAATTTTAATCATTTTGAATTTTTGACGCAGCCTCGTTAATAGTATATTACACCACAAGGACCGAAAGTTTGATAGCACTGTGCGTCATGGCGACCAGTGTGATGTATTTTTGTTCATGTCTCGGTCGTAAGTATGCTTATTAAATACATTAAGTAATTAATTACTTATTAATTACAAAATAACACGGATAAATTCCAAGCAAGCGCTTTGAGGTTATACGTAAAAACACAAATGACAGCTGGTCGCGACTATTAGCTAAAATGTAATAGGGTTGCTATATGGAAACGACATCTAAACAACTGCCGCCCGAACGTACGTATTTCCCACATCAGTGCGTGCAATCACCACCAATGCGTAAATGTTAGACTGGCTGCCTTAAAATTGATGCCGAAAGTATGTTTCGATCGCGGTATGAATAAAAATATATTAATCTTTCATTGACACTTATATTTTTTGTTACGAGTTCTGTCTAGTAGATCAAGCGAGGTTCATCTCAAATATTGTGTGTTCCATAATAATATTCGAAGAACGAGAAAACACACAAATCACATTGCAACTTTTATTGCATTTTTATCGCTCTCAATCGTAAAGTTATCGAAATCAATACGTTTTATTTATTTACAATTTATATTCCGTTCGCAAGAAGGATTTCAACTTTCAAGTCACTTATTTATTTTATTGTGTCATTATATTATATGCACTTGTATTATAAAATTTAACTGGGTCTTCGTTTTTTTCCATTCGCAGTCATGTATAATTCGCAAATTTTCTTTTCTACGAAAAAACGTTGAATTTTAGCCTACTCCACTCATAGATGAATATTTTACGTACATATTGATCAACATTTTATAAATGACGATTATACAGGATGTCTAGAAAAATCTATAAGTTTCTAACCGGTGCAGCCACGGATTTACGATTTTTTCGAACCGGGGCAGAAACAATGGCGCCCCCTCCCTCCAGCGTTTGAGATAAATTACGTAAAAAAAATCATAAATATAATATATTGGTTGCATTTTTCAACTATATTATATTATGATTTTGGCGCCTCCTCCCGAGGAGGGTGCCCCGGTTTGTCTCCACCCCCCTCCAGTTCTACAAAAATTGCAACTACAAAGCAAACTTCAATACATGCAACGTGTGAAGCCATCACAAAAATCAACGCTTGAAAACTAGCGGCGAAACCAGCCTTTATGCAGCGAAACTGAAATAAAATATCTGAGGGAACACTGCAAAATCGCTTAAGTCGAATTTTAGATATACATATTTCAAAGCGTGTTTACTTTGGACAGTCTGTAGGCAAACAGCATCTTTTATTTTACATTCTTTAATTCTTTGGGAGTATCCCAAATAAAACAAGAATTTATCTAAAGATATATCTTGTATCTATAGATACATTTTTCATCATTAATATATTAATACGCTAAGTTTTAAGATGTTTGCCTCCCTTTTTAGAAAAAACCTCACAATTTCTCCACATAAATTATAATATATCATTTTACAGATAATTGCTTGCTCTACTGACATCGACAACTAAAAAATTTATTATTGCTTTTGTTTTTGTAAATTAATTAAAATACAGCAACGCTGAACAACGTCTGCCATCTGACGGCGTTAATTTTGAAACAGCGAGCAACGCTGAACAACGCACAGCAATGCTGCATGATGCCATCTGACGGCTTAGCTCAACGCTTTTGTTACTTGCGCCTCTATAATCTATATGACAATTTTAGTAAAATATTTCTTCGATCTGTCATCTGAGCTTCATATTGTAATACAACAAAAAGAAAAACGTTATAAGCAGTGTGCAAAATTAGAAACGAATTGAATACCTGCAATCATATTTAAAAAATAATTTTGCACTTATTTAGTGCGAATAATTCGCACAGGTCACTCTAGTATGTAATTAAAATCACCAACAATTCAACTTAATAAATTTTGCATTCAACAGTACACATTATTTCTAATCATACCTATTTTCGCTTTGAAGAAATCAATTGTTTTTAATTCAGTGTATCCTCGCAAACAACATCACATGACAGTTATATAACACTGTAACATTTATTTAAATTGAGAAAACAAATAAACACAAAAATACACTGCTCTAAAAACCGTTAATTATACACCATTTAAATAACCACACATTTGCATAGTTCTTAATTATTAGTTACCGTCGTCAGTGTAAATCTGTTAAAACAAACGAAGTTCAACGAAACTATTTCACACCGATTTTCACTTGTCACTCTCTTTTTTTAATGCCAACACATAATTTAATCGAGTCCATGTTTTTATTTCTTTTATTATATCATCATTGACAGAATAGATTTTGTATTCGTTATTATCATATTATCATATTATTATTATTATTATTATTATTATTATTAATATTATAAATGCGAATGTAAGTTTGTTTGTTACGCTTTCACGCAAAAACTACTTAACCGATCATCATGAAACTTTGCACATACACTCTTGAAGGTATTAGAAGTAACATAGGATACTTTTTATTAAAAAAAAAATAAAAATTTTTTACGAATAATAAGAAAGGGTTGAAAACATTTTTTGGGCCCAAAAATACCGAAAAATTTCTCCGAATCGTTTCAAAATTGAAATTTAACCCTTTAGTAATGATTAAAATGTGCTATTAAAATTTCATTAAAATCGGCCCGACAGGACCGGACTTACAAATTTTATGAAAACGAAATATTATAAATGCGAATGTAAGTTTGTTTGTTACGCTTTCACGCAAAAACTACTTAACCGATCATCATGAAACTTTGCACATACACTCTTGAAGGTATTAGAAGTAACATAGGATACTTTTTATTAAAAAAAAATAAAAATTTTTTACGAAAAATAAGAAAATTGTTTCCCCTGATATGCATGTCAAAAGTCGATTTCCATCTCAATCGCGGGCGTAGCCGCGGGTAGCGGCTAGTAATATTATAAATGCGAATGTAAGTTTGTTTGTTACGCTTTCACGCAAAAACTACTTAACCGATCATCATGAAACTTTGCACATACACTCTTGAAGGTATTAGAAGTAACATAGGATACTTTTTATCAAAAAAAAATAAAAATTTTTTACGAAAAATAAGAAAGTGTTGAAAACATTTTTTGGGCCCAAAAATACCGAAAAATTTCTCCGAATCGTTTCAAAATTGAAATTTAACCCTTTAGTAATGATTAAAATGTGCTATTAAAATTTCATTAAAATCGGCCCGACAGGACCGGACTTACAAATTTTATGAAAACGAAATATTATAAATGCGAATGTAAGTTTGTTTGTTACGCTTTCACGCAAAAACTACTTAACCGATCATCATGAAACTTTGCACATACACTCTTGAAGGTATTAGAAGTAACATAGGATACTTTTTATTAAAAAAAATAAAAATTTTTTACGAAAAATAAGAAAATTGTTTGTCAAAATATGTGCAATACCTCAACCCCTGATATGCATGTCAAAAGTCGATTTCCATCTCAATCGCGGGCGTAGCCGCGGGTAGCAGCTAGTATTGTATAAAATTGATATTTGCTATATTATGACGTCACCATGCAAAATTAGAAAAATGTATTAATCAAACAATATCACTGTCGGGATCAAATCCGGATCTTCCACAAGGTTTGATCCCGGCAGTGGCATTTATTCATTTCTCTAATATCGGCACAATATAGCATTGATTAAATATGAAATTATACAATTGAAATATAATTTCTTTTTACTTAGAATAGAATATAACTTTATTCATTATGTCACAATGACAAAGAATGCGTCAAATGAAAATAGAATATAAAATGCGATGTCATAAAATCAAATACCGTATAGTCAAAAAATTTGGTACGGGCACTAATTGTCTATAAGACATTTTACAACGATTTTTTTAAATGAATTGTAGCTTTTGGGGCTTACAATTTCAGCAGGAAAGCTGTCAAATAACTTGACAGCAGAATAACGAGGTCCCTTAGTCAACCACAGTGATTTGGAGTTAGTGCCTTTAGCAAAAGACAAGGATTTTTTTATTCAATAAATTAAAAGTTATAATGTAATTAAAACTGCCAATGAATTAGAAATAATTAAATATAATAAACAAAGCCCAACCTTGTTTGGTACCATTTAAGTTATTTCTTTCGCATTGAGAAAAAGTAATTGACAACAAAGTACAGACGAAATAATAAACAATATACTCATTATCTAGTTCCATCAAAAATTTAAAGAATTCATTCATTCACCTTATAGATACATTCAAACAATCACTTTCCAATAGTGATATGAATTCTACTAATTGCCAATAAAAAAAACGAATAACATTTACAAACAAAAGTTGTCAGACTTGCGGTATTGAAATCTAAACAATGAATTCATTTCACACCGGAGATCAACTACTTTTGTTTACCTATTTCTACACTTTCCAATATTAAGATCCACTCGACTCGTGCCAAATAAAATCTAATATGCTTTGGGTGAAAATTAAAAAAAAAATATTAACAACTCGGCTCCGCACGCGATTGAGATGAAATAGTAGTGGAACCATCGGCTCTACCGTGTTATAGTCTTGTCTGGACTCTGGAGGAGCTGCGTTCCGTTCGACAGCAAAAACAGTATTACGCTTATAAATGTTCCATATCAATAAATGTAACAGTATTACCTGTGTTAGGCAATCTTCAGACTTGATTTACAAATATTAAAATTTCGAATTAAAAACTTATTTTTATCAAAATAAAATTTAGCCTATAATTCCTCAGGGATAGTGAAAGAATTTCTAGCATCGGTTCGGTGGTTCCAGAGATTATTCCCTGCTAACAAATTTTACCCCGTTATACAATAAGCTTAATTTTTCACATTTATTAAACACTGCTAATTTTTCGAAACTGGATTTTAACTCTTCGGCATAACAGCGCCAATTCTAAACAAATCGTTTTTTTTAAATAAAAACTCCGAAAAAAGCACCTCCAACATGTTCAAATAAAATTTAGATAAAATATTTCGACACATCAAAATCGCCATCGGTTGTTTCTTCTGCTTCGTTTAGCACATCAACTTGTTCCAAAGAGACATTGCAATTTCGACTTTTAATTGTCTCAACAAAACATCTAAAAACTCGTTAACTTTCTACAACAATCACTCCGTCTTTTAAGCTCAAGGAACTCGGTTAACAACTTTTTGATGTTTTGTCTTCGGATTGTTAGAACGTTAATGTGTGACCGTTGAACGTTCACTCATTCACTGAGCAACACCTAAACAATGCCACTGAAGATATAACCGATGTGTCAATTAGTACCACCACTGTTTCACCTATTAGCGTCCTTTCATGGGTATATTTGCCATAATGAGAAGTGGCAGTCACATGTTTTGTTTTTCAATAATTGAATTTACTCAGAATAAAAGCAAGACAATGAATTTCAGTAAAGACGCATCATATAAGCGGGTTTTTGTTTATTTGGTGGCTATATGACAAACATTAATGAATTACAGAAAATTGTTCTACTTAAAATGCAACATACATTATTTTATTCAACTCATGCGCGTTATTCATGTTTTGTCATGCCTAAAAACCGAACCCTAAATAGCCATTTACCGACTGGTGACAATTACTTGTCATAACTCAATGAAGATTCCTAGCATTCCTACTAGCTCGGCCATTGTGGAGTAATGAAAATAAACGTAACTATTTTCTGAGTCGTAACGAAATAGTAGGTAACAACAACTCCGTTGTTACCCATTGAGACTAAAATTGAGAGGCCGAATGTTTTCGACATGGAGTTTATTCTTAACCGGCTAACCTCAATACAAAACATTGAATCGTGCTGTTTGGTGCTGTTAGTATTGACAGTTTTTTTTTATAAAGAAATAAATAGATATTTACAACATCTCATTTTAATTAAAACATGAATAACGCGCATTTGTTGAATAAAATTATGGACGCAACTTGTAGGCTAAGTCATGACCTGTCAGCGCGATGAATGACTTAGACTACTAGTTACGCCAATAACTATTATCGCCATATGTAAATCATAACGAAATAAAAAGGAATTCATAAAAGCTTCTTTGAATTTTCAACGTTTGAATCGCGACTTTAAACTACAATCTCTTGGGTCTAGCCTTGCAGCTATAAAAGCACTGATTTTCTTAACTGTACCGACAG
Organism: Xanthostigma xanthostigma; assembly: GCA_963575645.1. Lineage (NCBI taxonomy): Eukaryota > Metazoa > Arthropoda > Insecta > Raphidioptera > Raphidiidae > Xanthostigma > Xanthostigma xanthostigma. Next base: position 784,415 of record OY754469.1, on the reverse strand, counting down.
CGGTTTTATTTTTCATCAGTAAAATTTGGTTTCGAGTCTTCGAGCGACGTGTTATCCGTATACGGACGGACGGACATAGGGTTACCAGATTGGCGGGACTTGGCTGGATTGTTCAACAATTTTACACGTTGTCCAGTGTCCCGGTTTTAGGCAAAATGTCCAGCTAAAAATAAAAAAACATGCACCGCCAGAGCTAATAATTCGATTAAACTTTGAAGAAAACTACTGATTTTAAATCTTTTCTAAAAACAGAGAAACGTTCTAAAATGATAAAGACGGCTAGGGGAAATACTAAATATAATATGTGGCAAAAAAGTTACTTGAAAGGTACCATTGACTGTTAGATTAAGCTACCTCTGTTTTTGTACCAATTTCAGCTGTTCAGCTCAATATAGTTCATATTTTGGTTTTTCTTATAACAATAATACCTAAGTACAAATTACTTAATTATATGTCGTGTTTCGGTTGATTAATACAGACTTTTATTTTGTCCAGCCTAAAATCCTTTGGTCCAGTGATATTTTAGAACATTGTCCAGAAATTTTGATTTCCTAATCTGGCACCCTTAGACGGACACCTTGCATAAAAATATAGGCGGTCGGGGTAAGCTTTTAAAAATTGAAATCCGTTTAATCTGATATCGATTATGGCCGCGAGATTAGTCGTACGAAAGTGGATTCTAAAATGAAATTGACAGATCAGATAACGCGAATAAACTTCTCGGAGTTACGACGCAACAGTTTAAAGCCTGGCTACATGACAGAGAGACACATAAACGTTTTAATGGGCAGCTTTGTGAATTAATGGGTTGTATGTTGGCAGCAGTGTAGCACGCACCGCACGTAAACCAACTTCGACATGCAAACAACTACACGCCGTGCTACCCATCGCCCGACCGGAATACAGAGTTTATAGATTAATCTACGGTCACAAGACAAAGCAGCTTCTTAATATTGCACATACCGCTAAACTAGCGGTATGTGCTTTATTATCGCTTTGTGCGTCAGAGCTGACTTTCGTTCATATAAGAAGTTATATTATCTAAGTTAATTTCACACGAAATCCATTCAAATTGAAGCTTTTTGAAAAGAGGAGATTCTAATCTATAAAATAGAACCATTTTCAAATCAATTCGAGTTCATAAATACTATTAAAATTGTAATTGAAAATCACAAACAGCAGTTGTCGGTTGGTCTGTACTTATGTACGTACGTCACGACTCTACAGATCGCAATTTTGGTCGGATTGCCTTGGGTTATATTTTATTCACTTTGTTTACTATCAGACCAGAACCCTATTTAAATTCACTAAAATGTGTTCAGTAGTTTAATTTTTATAAACAGTTTTATTTTATTATTTTTGACAGCTAATAGTTTAAAAAAACAATATAATAATTGCTGTGTAAATATAGTGTAATCCATAAAACAAGTGCTACACTTCTATACCGTGATAACACCACTACACGTATTAGGCCGCCGTGGCGTAATGGTTATGCCGTTGGATCCCCAAGGGCAAGATCCTGGGTTCGATTCCTTACGAAATCATTGATTTTTTTTTCTTTTTTTTTTCTTTTCTTTTTATTTTGTTTTATTTTATTCCACTTGATATTAATTATATATTATATTATGTATAGTTCTTAATTTTTTTTATTTTTGCAAACTTAAAAAAAAATATTTTTTCAATTTTTAATTATTTATTTCTTTAAATTTTTAAATCTTTTTAAATTTATTAAAAATATTTTTTAATTGTTATTTTTTTATCATACAGTGGAAAACTTGCGGGATGTGCACTTTTGGTTTTGCCAACTATTTCAAATTTTTTATAGTCAGGACTGCAGGCTTTCACGGCAGGTGTTGTTCCAAACCTTCATGGTTTCCGGCCGGTGGTCCTTTGGTATTTCTACGTATTGTCTTCAACTGCCGTAGACATTATGATAGGCGGTGTGGCAGCGAGCGAAGTGTCCTCCTCGGCGGTTCACAAGTAACTGAGACATACAAAACTAGTGAGAGAAACGACCAACTGCGACCGAGCAGAAAACTGTAACACGCTGAGCATAAAATAAGGAAGAACACCTGTAAGCCTTCTTGAAGGATACCTCGCCCGCTGCCACATCGCCTTTGATAATGTCTATCGCAGTTGTAGACGAAACGTCTGGTAGAAATACCTATGGACCACGGCCTACAAGCCTGGAATCCAAGAAGATTTGATATTCTTTTTATTTAGACTTAAAGGGCGATATCGGGATCGTATCCATGAATATTTCGACTCAATTCGGGTCATCTTCAGAATCAGTGCGCGTGATTTCAACCAATATTGAGTTTGCATGTTAAGTAGTATAGATTAACTGATATCTCAATTTTATTTAATAAAACAAAAACTTCTGTACTGTTATTTACAGTTAAAAAGAACGAAGCCACGGATTTTGTGGACTGAGTCTATTGATATAACTTGGAACCAGTGTTAATCAAAAACTACCCTAGCACTGGCTTGTCAAGTTGGTTAAGAAAATTACAATCTTTTTATAATTGTTATAAAAAAATGTAATCTATACTAATATTTAAAGCTGAAGACATTGTTTGTTTGTTTGGTTGGACGCGCTAATCGCAGGAACTACTGGTTCGAATTGAAAAAATTTGTTTTGTTAGATAGTTCATTTATCGAGGAAGGCTATAAGCTCATGCTACGACCAATAGGAGTGGAGTATCAATGAAAAATGTTACAAAATGTAACTCAAAATTTGTCCGTCCGACAAAAACTTTTGAACGGTAACTCCGATTATCATGAAATTTGGATACAACATTCATCTCGGTAAACTAAGATGAATGTGCGTACTCATGTACCTCCCCCCATTAGTTCTTTTGCACCCGGGTGAAACCAGGCGGGACCGATATAACAAGTAATTAAATAAACACAAATAAAGGCAATATGATTGTTGAAATCAAATATCCTGTCTAACACTGCGGAATAATTCGATACAATCACCATTAAAAGTCAACGTTGAAAGTGAGGTACAAAAAAATATTGTTTATTCACCTTCAGCCCACGTGTCTCGCGAGGCAATTATAACACTCAACCCGTCGCGTTCTTTTCCATTGGTCACGTGGTGTACACCACCTGTAAGTTTATACGTTTTAGAATTTAGATAATATATAGGATAAAAGAGTTAAACAACAATGATTCAATCCATGATAACCTTAAAGAAAGATAGGACATTTTTAATATTCAATGGTTCAGTGACAAAAACAAGTTTTTGTCGATTATTGCACTTAAACATTGGTCAAAATATATATTTTTTTAGTGTTTCCAGAGATGGTTTTAGATTATAATGTACGGTTGTGAATTAATTTCATTTGACTCGTCTTCAAGTCCCTGCTATCGAAACTTGACGTGCCCTACGTTGTCTTGTGACCACAGATATCATGTTCAGATCCAAACTATAGGGGAGGAGTTTCCCGTAAGCTACAGCTGGAATTCCGTATGCAGATCAAAAGGTTATGTACATTTACTATCTACACAAACACCGATCCTTTTGCGGTGACGAAGATCATGCAAAAATAGAAGCATCAACCGGAATATTCTAATTCGAATCTATATTTTTGAAATAAAACTTCTTTGCAAGGGTGGTGAGAAACAGGTATTCCTCAGGGAATACCGGGATTTCTCCCGGCGGGCCGCCGGTCCTCCGTGAACTGGTCCGGTCCGGATCTTTGTCTTAATTACACGGTCACGTGGAGGCGAAATGAGTTCATTTACTTTATGTCAAACAATTGTTTGACAATATTCCCGGTAACTTTTTAGGTCCCAAACCGACCCCGGTGAGACATTAAAGTCGGCGCCGAAGCTTAAAATTTAACTGATTTAAAACGGCTAACAATAAAAAATGAAGCACACAACATTTTATTGTTTGCAAAAAATAACTAGAACTACTTTATATAACCGAAGTTTAAATGCCTACAGATTTTTGGAACCAAAATTAAAAAACTACTATTTTTTTCTATTGTTAACGAAGTATTTGTTCTCCGGCATAGAACATTTTATTTACGTTGAAGACAATCATTCTTAGTGTAGCATCAATATTTACCGGAAAAAATAAAAAAAAAAATATTTGTTGTTAAAAGATCATTAACACCCACGTCAATTTTAACTTTTACGCACTTTCAAGTTATACATTTAAATTTGAAGGTTTTACGCAAAAAAATAGTTACTCTCAAGTTCCATGTCCATATTTTGTGCAGCCAACTTTCACCACCGCTACTCTGCAAGTTGAACTGCGATTTTGCGCAAACATCCAATATTTTTATGTTCTGTCTCTACAAACAGTCAATGTGCAATATTTAATTATTTTTACAGATCTGCAAAATAAAATCCGTTATTTTCAATCAGTTTGCGCAAACATAATATAAAAATAACACATTATAAATTCTGTTGGCACGTGTGACAGTCGATTTGCGCAACATCACAGTGTTTTATATAGTGCTCCAGATTGGCACTCAAAATCACTGTTACATTAACCGATGTTAAATGCAGAATTATAGTTCATAAACCACACACTAAACTGTGGATAATTACAAAGTTTTAATCGGCATAACTAAATGGCAGTAGCACAATTCACGGATTTTCCCTTCACACTTCAGTTGATTTATTCACATCGTCACCTTGTTAGTGAGACAATGTTTCACAAATCCGCACTACAAACTGTTTGGACAGTTGGTTTGCACAAGCGTGCATCACCGATCGACTACAGTGCCTCTCCCAAAACATCGAATCAATCAATTTTCACAAACACACGGTTTTAAACGATGTTGAATTTTACGCACTGACAGCACGTTTGCACAAACACACATCAATAAGGCGTGCTGGTTTGCACAAACGTACCTCAATCACTATACACAACAGTTCACACGTACAGTGCAAATAATTTTTATAGGATTTCATTTTAGAGACCGGCATTAACTGCTCCTACTGACAGCTGGTTTGCACAAATGCAGTGTTCAGGCTGTTGATTTTTGCACAAACGTATAGCCAAAAACACATTTACACCTGTCTATTCAATAATACAGGTTGTTGAGCGAAGTGTTGTGTTTTGAAGAAAAACTTCTACCGGCAGCTGGTTTGCACAAATGTAGTATTCGGGCTGTTTGGTTTGCATAAATGTATTGACATGATCACATTTACACGCCTGCCTCGTCAATAACACAGGATATTGAGCACAGGGTTGCCTTTTAAAGAATAACTTCTACTGTGGCAGCTGGTTTGCACAAATATAGTATTCATGCTGTTGGTTTGCACAAACGTATCGACATGAACACATTTACACACCTGTCTAATCATGAACACAGGATATTCAGCGTAGGGTTGCGTTTTAAAGAATAACTTCTACTGTGGCAGCTGGTTTGCACAAATATAGTATTCCGGCTGTTGGTTTGCACAAACGTATCGACATGAACACATTTACACACCTGTCTAATCAATAACACAGGATATTGAGCACAGGGTTGCGTTTTCAAGAATAACTTCTACTGTGGCAGCTGGTTTGCACAAATATAGTATTCAGGCTGTTGGTTTGCACAAACGTATCGACATGAACACATTTACACACCTGTCTAATCAGGTTTGCACAAACGTATCGACACGAACACATTTACACACCTTTCCAGTGTCCTGTCAATAACACACGATATTGAGCGAAGGGTTGTGTTTTCAAGAATAACTTCTACTGTGACAGCTGGTTTGCACAACCACAATATTATTTGGGTGCGTTGACAGCAGCAGGCCCGGACCACGTTGACAAACACACACACATACGAGTAATTCTTACAGAGTAACTTCTGTAGATAGTAGAAACCGAGCGGGCGTTGTCATCTGTCTCAATCAGCGCAGAGAGCAGCGCGTGTGCCCGTGTTGTGTGACCAGAGTCGGACAGGTAACTGTATAATGTCTTTTCGTTATACAGCTACAATGTTGTTTCTCTCCTAATTAAATTCCAAGGTAGTCAGACCGTTACGTTGCAAATACAAGACAACAGCTCGTCGTGCAACGCTCTCCCATCGGGGACTGCGCGTTTTCTTGGAGAAGTCGGATTATGTTCGCATTCCTGCTGTGTCTTTAATATATGATTCCTCCAAGTTGACAATTTGTATCCTCCAAAGCCTGTTGCCAGGAAACTTGTCCGGCATCCGCTATTCCACTATTTCACAGGCAGCTTTGCGTTGAATGAATAAGAAATGCATAATAGTGCAGCCTTTCCCAATGGTCAATCGCGGTAAAAAATAGCAAGATTTTTGTAAAGGCTAAAGGCCCCCATACACCTCGTTCTTTTTTGGCAGTTTTAACCGCCGGGTAAAACTGTACGGTTAAACACGAACAACGGCCATCCCCATACACCTCGTTCTTTTATGGCAGTTTTAACCGCACGGGTAAAACTGTACGGTTAATTTAAACACGAACAACGGCCATATCCACACAGAGGCGTAGTTTCGTTCAGTTTTTCTGAAGTCGTGGCATCATTAATACGATCTGCTTTGATGGAAAATACAATAATATTGATATTATTTTATGTTTAATAAACATTAATAAACAATATAATGCAAAAATAATTAATAAAATTGATTGATATTAGTCTAAATTAGAGTGTTTTATTTGACACCATTATTTTTTCCTCTAAATTAATCAATATGTTTATAGCAATTTTCATTTATTTTTGTCAAAATTGCTTAGCACTAAAACGGTTAAAATATAAATCAATACTCAAACTAATTACAATCATTTAATTAATATGACTTATTTGCTGTACGTCGCACCACTGAATAAACACGTCGATTCTTATCGGAAAGCGCCACACATTACGATTTGAAACGACAACCAGCAAACACGTCGTGTTTAAAATCAAGCTTCGGCAGATAAAAACACTGCCGTGTTTCATCGACAGTTTTTGCCCATACACTTCGGTTTTGACCGACGTGTTTTATCGTGACGATGAAAACTGCCAAAAAAGAACGAGGTGTATGGGGGCCTTAATAAGTTGAGATTTTGGATGTAAATCACTGATCGGGACCTCTGGCGCCGGGGCGTTTTAAAACGTGTAAAAAATAGTGTTTTGTAAAAGCTGAAAATTAAAAAAAAAAACAAAACAAATTGATAAAATCGGCTTAGACGTTGCACCTACATTGGATTCGTATTTCTTCCGATCCGATGTCGGTGTACATCGGAAGAAAATCAAGATTATAATGTAGGTGCCTATACACTGGAAAAGGATACCCAATAAGACGACGGTCGTTAACGTGGACTAACGGGTTTACCCGATATTTCATTCCGATGGCACATACTAACGGTGAAAACTATAGCAGAGATCAGAGTTGCTGATTATTATTATCAATCATCAGTCTTTGAATGTATCTGGGCAATTTCTTATATAGTTTAAACTTCTTCTGATTGTAGCTAGGCAGCCCCAGATCTGCGATTTTTTCGAACCGGGACAGAAACTTGATAATGGCGCCCCCTCTCCCTAGCGTTTGAGATACATTACAAAAAAAATTAACAAATATATAATGATTGGCGTTTTTCGTGAACGGAAAACTGTCAGAAAACAAGCAGATTGAGTAAATCGGAAAAAGGACAGATTGGGTGTGGTTTTCAACCATATTATATTATGATTTTGGCGCCCCCTGAAACTGCCGGTGCCCCGGTTTGCCCTATCCCCCTAGATCCGGGGCTGTAGTTAGGCATATTCACTTACACCCTAAGTACTAGCTAATCTTAAAATACCAGCCTTTTGAAAAATCTTGCAGTTTTTGATCACGAGCTCTTCAACTATAGTAGAGCGTCGAGGGAAAGCTAACATTTAATCATTTTAAGTGTAACTACGGATTCGCGGCATGGGTACAGTTCGCGTGACTTTTTTAGGCAAAATTTCAATAATGGAGTCAAAACTAAATGAAGTACTTCATGAGTGCGCTGTTGTCAAATGTGAACAAACATTTTTTAAAGTAGCCTCTCTTTGTTTGATACTTTTCAGTAAAATTCTTTTCAATGCCCGATTTTCTCACAAGAACACATGCTAATTTCAAAATTATAAATTTTCTGAACTATTTAGTGAAACGTTCTGAAATTTTGATTACTTACTGCATATATGTATTAAGAAATAAATTGGCAAAATTTCAGTCATTTCTCGATGATTTGAGATACCCCTCACGCATCCTTTATTTTTTCACAAATCGGCAAAAAATTCAGAGTTTTTTAAAAAAAATTATAATTTTTGAATTTACAACGCATTAGTTTTTAAAAAACATACTAGAAACCGTTTTCGAGATATTCTGGAATGTACTCGGTTTCTTTATACGTGGTATACCTCCAGCATGTTAATTACGCACATCTTACAGAAGGTGAAAAAATGTCATTTTTTTAATCTATACTAATATAAATTAGCGGAAAAAATTAAAGGATCAAAAAAATTTCCCTTAAAAATTGTACTGGAATTTTAAAAAAAGGATTTTAAGCTCGAAGTTTCTAGTTTTGAGATCTTATGATGAAAATTTTTTTCAAGCAACGTGTTCCGCTCAATCCTAATGAATACCGAAGAAAAAAAATTTTCGAAATTTTTTCGGTTCTTTTTTTTTGGTCTACGAACTTGGAAAAAATTTTCCAACTTAACCACTATATGGATCGGATAACTTGTTCATTCAGCTTTAATTTGCTTTTTTGAAAAGTTCGATACGACCACTTCTCGCTGAGATATCGAACTTTGAATGGAAAAGGAACTTTTTGTCTTTAACCTTCAATATCTCAGCAACCGCTGATCGCACAAGAAAATTAAGGAGGGTTTTGAAATCTTGAATAAATTTCCCACAAAAATCAGCTACGGTTTTTTGAAAACATTTTTTTCATTCTTTACATTAATTGAAAAATCAAGAAAAAGGGGGCTTTTGGTGGCTTTTGGGATAATCAGGCGCTAAGTTGGAAATATCGAGAAAACCAGTAATGTTAAGTGTGCCTTTTACAGTTCAATATGCCCACAAAAACCTCACAAAGTTTCGATTCAATCCATCGAGCCGTTTTCTTGTTTTATTCGATCGAATTTTTGAAAAAAAATTTAACGGATCACGATTTTAACTTTAAATGATCTTTAATAAAATGCCAAAAAAAAATGTTTTTTTCAGTTTTTTTATGCATTTTTATTGGTGAAAATGTATAAAGCTGAAGAGTTTGTTTGGTTAAATGCGCTACTCTCAGAAACCACTGGTTCGAATTGAACAATTTTTTTTGTTGGATAGTCCATTTATCGAGGAAGGCTATAGACTATATAATATCACGCTACGACCAATAGGAGCGGAGCATCAATGAAAAATGTTGCAAAATATGATTCATAATTTGTCCGTCCGACAAAAACTTTTGAACGCGGTAACTCCGATCATCATGAAATTTGGACACAACATTCATCTCGATAAACTTAAGATATAAATGTGCGTACTTTTGCACCCGGGTGAAACCGGGCGGGATCGCTAGTTAAATATAAGGCACTTTTATTAACCTTATACTTCAATTTTATTAAATACCGAGTGTAATTCTTTATTGGGAATATAGGTTCACAAAAAACCGATAGTTTACCTACATTCTGCGCGTAAGGGTCGGGAAACAACAAAATGGGGGATATACCGTGTCTGAAGGTTTATTTCAGTTGGAATTTAGTACTGACACAGAATCCCTGAAAGAAAGCATAAAGTAACAGCAGTATAAGTTAAATTTATACCGTTTTTATTAGTTTCTTTTTATAAAATAGCACGTCGCTTCCATATAACTACCTCACATTATCAACTAAATTTATGGCGTGATTCGAATTTTATTGTAGGTTACAGACGCTCGATAACAAAGGTCATTAGCGTCTTAACTACATCTGCTGTTCGCTATTTTCAATTACAATTTTAATAGTCATAATAAACTCGAATCAATCTAGAAATGATTCCGTTTTATAGAATAGAATTCTCCCTTGCATCATTTTTATTTTTTTGCGAAATTAATCTAGACATAGCTATATGTGTGCGATTAAAATGACCTGTACGGGTTGTCTGACTCACCCTGTATATTATTATTATTATTATTATTATAGGTACACAAATATAAACACATAATACATCACCCAACACAATGGCATGTAACAACAATGCCAGAATTCAAATGAACAAAAGCAACTTGCAACAGGTTATTTATTTTTTTTTTATATTAAGATGTCTGTTTGCGACAAGAGTGAAAACAAAGAATTATAATTTACATATAAAATAGTGAAAGAGTATATTTTCAAAAAACCGGTCAAACATAGGCGTACTTCATGCGCCAAAGTTTCCGTACCTAAAAATTGTCTAATAAAAATAAATACTTAAATTGAAAAAAAATTAATATAGTTTAAAAAAACTAAAAAACACGCTTTATATCGAACTAAAAAGTAAAAAATATTTTTTTTTAAATAAGCTTAAAAAGCGTGGGGCGCTTTGTTCCACATTTTCGTACATCGAGCGCCCCACGCTTTTTAAGCTTATTTTAAAAAAAATATTTTTTACTTTTTAGTTCGATATAAAGCGTGTTTTTTAGTTTTTTTTAAACTATATTTATTTTTCACTTTTTAGTTTGATATAAAGCGTGTTTTTTAGTTTTTTTTAAACTATAATTATTTTCCACTTTTTAGTTCGATTTATTCTCAAAAATTTGCCGAAAAACAAACAATTTTTTTTCGGCGTGGACGGGATTAGAACCCACGACCCGTGATGCCGACAGTTGACGTCAGCGAAGACCCGTGCCTTAGACCGCACGACAAGCCAGTGTACTTACTGTGCTGGCATATTATACCGCTATATAAACCACTTGCTGTAGTCCAAACGAGTTTACAAACATACATACTTATATACATACATACATACATACAAACTTACAACTAATATAAAGCGTGCAAAAAAAACGGTAAACGCGTGATAGGGTTCTGTAGCCATTCTAACTAACGTCGAATGTAATTATTTCTAAATGTTTTATAAACTATTTGTGCTCCTGTTCCAATTTTCATTGGAAGTACCTACATATACTAACTAAAGGCGACGCTTTGATAAAGACTTTGAAAACAATTAGTTTGTGACTGAAGAGTCGAAATCAAAAGGTCCTAAAACATTGTAGGAGACCTATATGAAGTCATCTCAGCCAATGGAATAACAGAAATTGAGTACACTTTTCAATCTATAGTAATGTAGCAAGCTTTGTTACATTAACTTTCTTTCTCTTTTTTGTAATATTGTCAAAATTAGTTTTCCTTAGCTACGCTGGAAAAATGAAGGTTGTTATTATATGGAAAAAATTTAATTGATTTCTAACTTTGATTGAGAAAACATCGCTTACGAATTGTTATTAATTCAACCAAAGCGTTTTATTTTTTTAAAGTAAGAACTTAACAGTGCTTACAGTAGCCAGTAGGGAACCCAAAAAAACATTTTTCCAAACAATTTAACATTTCCGTTTTTATACGATGTTTTAATACGGAACCATCAAAATTTTAAAAATCATCGATCTATGAGATTTTTTTTTAATCTTTATTTTAGTGACGACCGTTTTTCTATAAAATAAAAAATATTCAAACTCACCATCACCGTTGGTTACACAAATTGTAAAAAATGTCGCAAGAGCAGATAGGTACTCACCTGGAAAGAAAGAAAAAACATTAACACAAAATATATTGTAGATATTATTATTAGCAAAATAGTTGTCAAAATTATAAAATTTATGCTCTTTTAAACCGCACGTTCAGAGCTGAAACAAGACGTGAGTTTCTTCATTTTAAAAATAAGATTATTTTAAAATTATTCTACTAACAATTATTTTAAAACAACGTAAAATTTCACATCACAGAAATAAACACAAAATTGTTTCGTTAAAATCTATTAAAATCAACTAGTAGTCCAAGAGGCAGTGAAGATTTTCGGTACTTATTTTCCTAGTCAGCGAACACCGATAGAATTATTCGGTTTGTTATTCTAAGCAAAATATATATGTAGGGGGGGGGGGGTCCGATGGGTTGAGGCGGAAAATTCGTTAGAAAGTACAAATATACTGCACTTTTTTGCCAGTGATAAAAATACTATTCTATTAGTGAGAGATATAGTGAAGTTAAGAAAAAAAAATTGGTTGTCTGTAAAGTCGGTTTACGGACGATAGTTTTACGTGATAACGTATTCCGCTCGAATATCATATTTAATAATCACGCACAGGGTCAGGCGGAACGTTAGGAACGTTACACTTTTTCGTGCATGCAGCCGGTGTTTCATCTTTTTATATTGACGTGATTCATCAATTTATAAGACGTTATCACGTCAAAAATTGGTTGTCTGTAAAGTCGGTTTACGGACGATAGTTTTACGTGATAACGTATTCCGCTCGAATATCATATTTAATAATACATTACTGCGCTCACGCTTGCACGCACAGGGTCAGGCGGAACGTTACACTTTTTCGTGCGTGCAGCTGGTGTTTCATCAATTTATAAGACGTTATCACGTCAAAAATTGGTTGTCTGTAAAGTCGGTTTACGGACGATAGTTTTACGTGATAACGTATTCCGCTCGAATATCATATTTAATAATACATTACTGCGCTCACGCTTGCACGCACAGGGTCAGGCGGAACGTTACACTTTTTCGTGCGTGCAGCTGGTGTTTCATCAATTTATAAGACGTTATCACGTCAAAAATAGTCTGGTTAATCTGTATGGGTAATATGTCTGGCAGGTAAAAAATAGTCCTAAAAATTTGTCAGATGATAGTTTATATTTACAGCCGCAAATATAGTCTGGCTTATGATTTGGAACGCACCCCGAAAGCCTTGCCAGACTCGTCCAACGTGCTTGCGACCGAGGTATGAAGAAGAAAAATAGTATACACCACACCGGCCGAAAGTTCGCGCCATGATGCTCTCGACTTCGCCTTAGGCATTATGGTGCACAGGGCAAGATATCACACTTTCGGCCCTCGTGGTGTAATATACTATTTAATTCATAAAAAAAATAATTCACATAGGTATCCAATTACTATAGGTAAATAAAAAGGTATACAATCAATGCAGGTTATATTTCACTGCAACGTAATAAAATTGATATACCATTAATTTTATGTTTCATGCTGATTCAAACCTTTTTTTGCGATTTACCGAGAAGCATAGCAATTAAAGGTCTTTTGAGAAAAATAGATTCTTTCGATAAGTAGACACAAACAAAGCGCAAAGAACGATAAAATGAAATTCGAGCCAATTATTGAAACAGTGCTGTCAGTGCGTAAAAAGAAAAAGAAAGAAATACCGACTATCTATATAAATCAGTGCCTAACCACCGCACACAACACATAAAAACAAGTAACATGCAGCCGTATTAGATTCAATCATTCATTTTTTAGGAAGAATCTTTAATAGTCAGAGTGCCCGTCGGCAAAAATTTTATTGATACATACTCTCCCCAAACTTTGCATATAGCTTCATTAGGCCTAGTCTGACACCTATTTCCTCTATGACTTTTCTTGATTTTGGGGCGTTTTCTCTCTAAAATTTCCGAAAGATGTCGTTTTGACGACATGTAAAAATTTATAGGTACTGTTTGTTTTTTTAATTGGATAGCTTAAAAACTTCAACCAAAACGCTAAAATAATGTTCTCTGACAAATAATATGATTCATTTTAAATGTCTGACACCTAGAATATGTCGACCATATTCGAGGTGTCAGACATTTTAAATGGTTCATGTTATTTGTCAGAGAACATTAATTTAGTGTTCTGGTTGAAGTTTTTAAGGTATCCAATTAAAAAATCAAACAGTATCTATAATTTTTTACATGTCGCCAAAACGACATCTTTCGGAAAGTTTAGAGAGAAAACGCCCCAAAATCAAGAAAAGTCATAGAGGAAATAGGTGTCAGACTAGGCCTAATGAAGCCATATACAAAGTTTGGGGAGAGTATGTATCAATAAAATTTTTGCCGACGGGCACTCTGGCTATAACGATTAGGATTTTGAAATCGAACTTGATTTCTAAATATGATCCAATATTTATTCTGAACAACATCGTGACATTTCCATCAAAACAGCTATATATAGCGACTGTGCACTATGTGGCGTTATTGAGAGTTGTCGTTAAACGGAGAGAAGAAATAAGCAATTAATATTTTTTTACTATAATATGTATTTACTCATAATATATAAAATTTACAACTGACCAACTGCGACTGGTTCCAAAGCGTCTTCCAACATCACTTTTATTTTCTCCCGCCTCTACTTCGTGTATTAATAAAACTTTTTCGTCAATTTTCTTTAGCTCACCATGTTCACAGAACTTTTGCAAGTTAGTGGGCAACTGAGAATATGATAACTTGTCGATAAGCAGCTGAGCTAAACATATCAAAGATAATCCCAACAATCAAAAGAACTAATTTCTTAGAAAATTCGGTACGCATGATGCCGACAACAATGCAACAAAATAACAAACAAGTACTGTTTGTTGCTTAATGATGACGTATTGTTGTCGTTATTTAGAGTGAGCGTGTCGTTATTTAGAGTGTACATCATTGTATGAGCATTAAGGTAAACCAACCAGAGTTAAGTAATTTCGACGTTTTAAGGAGTTTGTCGTTATATCGAGTGACGTTAAATGGAGTTTACACTGTATTTTAAAAAGTTACCCGAAAAAAAGTGATTACCAATCTGGAAGTTGATAAAATCGGAACCTATAAAACTGAATGTTTTCGAGCTATTGCCAAAAAACTTTTCAACAAAAAAATTAAACCTCTTTCAAAAACGAGTCACTAAAAAGCGTAAAATAACAAAGTTTTGAGGTCGGTATACCAATTTAATATACCTAAGTACATAAAGCATGATTTAAATAGGTGCCGACCTCAAAACTTTGTGCTTTTACGTTTTTTAGTTATCCTTTTTTGAAGGTTTAATTTTTTTTATATTTTTAACTTTTTAAATAAAAAAAAAAAAAGAATAGTTACTTCTTACCACAACAGTTTTATTAGTAAGAAGTAACTATTCTTTATTTTTGTTTCAACCACAGTGCTCTTAATATTTGTATTTTAACTGTTTAGTTGACTAAGCTAATTAAAGCGTGTTCAAAAAATGCAACAATACAATAATAAGATTAAAATGCAAGCACAAAATGCTACGTATATACGTATAGCTACCAGCGCTGAGGTTTTATATACTGACAGAAACACGGAAAATCTGGAAATCTCTCCACGAGATAAGCTTTAAGCTTGCAGAACAACGGTAGTGTTTTTTATATACAACCAGCCAGAAAAAAATATCCAATATATCTGCCTCTGTCGGTATACTGCAATTGTAGTTTTAAAGAAGACCGTTCATTATTACCTTTGTGACTACGCGTTGGATAAAATTTCAAAGAAAAAAAAGCTTTCAACAGTTGTATAAACTATAACAAAAAAAAAGGTTTGCACTCCGGGAATGCCGGGAGAAGTGAAAACTTGAATATTAACGTCTGACGAATTTTCGATCAAAATGGTTTGTATCATAGATTGCATTTTTATGTAGGTACGATATTTCAACGCTAGATGTCTAACGTTGTATAAATTAGAGAGTTTTCTCGCTCACCCAGTTCTTACTTTGCCTGACGTCTGACGCGAGTTTAACATTTTTTACCCATTACAAAAAAAAGTGTACAACGCCGCTAAAGAAGTTTTCACTTCAAAAATAGAAGAAAAGAAGTGTTTATACAACTTAAAAAAAGGAAGGAAATTATAAGTTTTTTAACATCTATATTCTTCCCCTAGAGATTAGCAAAATTGTCACGAACCCACATTAATATAAAACAGTTGTTATTATTATTCATTTGTGAACAACATATCGCTGCTTGTCGGACGGCAAACTTGCGCTTCAGATCACTGCCATCCGGCAAACATAGATTCAATATCATTGTTTGCCGGCAAGTAAGCAAAGTCATACCTACATTTCGGTCGCTAGTCGTACAACTTGGGTCACTTAAAAGTTATAGCACTTCAGATTGCTGACTATACGATCACTGTTTGCCAGATTGTTATATAACTATCTGTGTTTTTTTAAAGAATTGTTACAAGCTTTCAGAACATCTCTATAGTACCATGGTTATATGAAATATAGACAGAAAGTATATACAAGAAAAGTACAGAAAATAAATATAAAAAAGAGAACACAGACCAGGCAATGACGGCGTTGCGAAATTCCAGAAGGGCCAGCGGCAACCAAACACTCGCGACAAGCGTTCCCGCATCTCGAACTGTTGTAACCCAGTAGTACTCATTGATGATTCGATGATGAAAATTATAGTTTCAACTTATTAAACTATAAACTTTAGTTCATTTTATACACAACTTAATGCACTTTAATTATTTGAAATCAACACCGTCAAGTTCACTTTAATTATTTTATATTATTTTGGTTTAACGGATTCCAGAGGCTAATGGATAATCTACAAGAAAAACTACATAGATCAACATATGAGAAGAATTTTCACTTTTCAATCAAGTGAAAGGAAGAAGTGTCTATAACTTATCTATTTTCAATTAATTTTACTCATGTACAGTGTAAACTCTATATAGCGAACTTCGATTTAAGGAAAAACTCCTTAAAACGTAGAAATTGCTAAGGTTTATTTGGTGTACGCTGTTACCAGCGTTGCCAGACGTCCCGATTTTAGCGGGACGTCCCGATTTTTAAATCAAAATTAAATGTCCCGCGCGGAACAGGCTCAGTTCCGCTTTTCGGGGATAGCACTGACTTAAGTCAAGTTGGGTAGGAAAATTCCGTAATTTTAGATTTATAATTTGTTTTGTTTGTAACATTTTTGTGGGAATAAAAAAATTTATTATTATTATTATTATAATAAACAATCGTTAAAAATAAAAAAAAAAAACTTTAAAAGAAGTTAAATCTTCACAGAAATATCATGAATAAGTAATTCTTATAAATAATTATTCTCTTATTGTAAGTTGCAATTTGTAACACTCACTCCACAGACTATTGTATGAAACGCCATATTTTTCTAAAATAAGACTCAACTATTTAACGATAGGGTAAATCTGATTTAAAATATTATATTTTTATTAAAATACATTTTCTATGGCTATTTTTGCTATCTATTGTCACGTAAACGTAATTTTAATTCAAATAAAAAGATAAATAGGTATTTGAAAACTTCTGATTATATAAGTACGTTTTTTTACTATGTCCCGCTTTCGACGAAAGAATCCCGCTGTTTTCACTCAAAGAGTTCCAAAATCCCGACTTGGCAAAAAAAAAAAAACTGGCAACGCTGGCTGTTACCCATATATTGTAACACTCTATATAGCTTAGCAACCACTCTCAATAACGAAACAATACGTTATTATTTAGATTTTAGAGCCCAACAATGGGATTCTTCAAAATGTGTACATTTGTTGACGTAAATTATTAGAAAAATTCTTTTTGTTTAAGTCCACTATATCCCAAGATATAAATAAAATATAACGAAAGATACAATTAAAATACTAGCATGGTAAAAAACGAAAAAGCTGATAGTTTATAATTTTGTTATGTAATTTTTAACTTCCCGCTTTAAAGAAAAAAAAAAATTTTTTTTCAAAAATCGGGAAGTTATTGTTTTCACCCCGATTTTCGAAAATCGAGTTTTCGACAGATCTCGACGTTTTGAGGTCCTAGGAAGCTATTGAAACTATTTTGGCGATGATGTCCGTAGGGCTGTTATGGTGTGTGTGTGTGTGTGTGTGTGTGTATGTATGTAAACTTTTTATATCTTTTGAACGGAGTGTCCGACTGAAACGCGGTTTGCGGCATCTGACGTGATCTTGGTGAACTTAGACTTCCTGAAAATTTGAAACGATTCGGCCCAAAAAATTTTGAGAAATCCTAAAAAAACAAGTTTAAAAAATTTTTAAAAATTTGTTTTTGTAAAATATTTTCTAAACTACTAAACCGATTAATTCCAAAATCTAATCAGCTCTTCTCCTTAACAAACTACGTCGATTTCCGCAAACCGCATCAAAATCGGTTCATTTGTTCACGAGATACCGTGAACGAAAAAATCGTAAAAAAGTGTTTTTTTAAAATGACTCTTAAAATTGTTATCAGATCGATTTTTTTGTAATAATTTACTTTCTTAGGTTAAAAAAACTGCGTCGATCGCCGCAAACCGCATCAAAATCGGCTCATTTGTTCACGAGATATCGTGAACGAAAAATTTGCAAAAAAATGTTTTTTTAAAATTGCTCGTAAAATTCCTATGAGATCGATTTTTCTGTAATAAATTACTTTTTTAGGTTAAAAAATTGCGTCGACTGCCACAAATCGCATCAAAATCGGTTCATTTGTTCATGAGATATCGTGAACGAAAATTTCGTAACAAAGTGTTTTTTTTTTGAGTTCGAAGAGCAAGAAAATAAACTTCTTGCTATATTTTATATATTTTTGAGCGTTTTGAACTCGAAAATAGCGGGAAGTTACAGGGATGGCCTGCAGGGTCAAACTTCTTTTCAAATTTTTTTTCACTTAATTTAGTCAAAATTAAAACCACTTACTCGTAAAATTATATTGTTTTCTTTTACTCTCCGTTTAACGAAAACTTTATAACGCAATGAAATAACCGCGGTCCCTTCAATTTCGCTATATCTAGAGTTTAGACCAGGCCTGGGCAAATGGCGGCCCGCAGTAGAATTTTGTCCGGCCCGCGAAGCATTTTATATAAAATGATTATTAAGATCGAAAATAGTTTGCCAATTTGGCGCATAAAAAAATTTGAGTAAAATAGAAAACAGCAAGGGTACAGGAGCGCAGGGACCTTTTTTTGTGCTGCGTGGAACAAAATTTTTAAAATACAGTAGAGTCGCATTATAAGGCCACCGCCCGGTTTTCATTGTCGCTTCCCCCGCAAATGTGTTTGATAATGAGCGTAATATTTTTGAATTCAGTTTCCCGAAAATTGTCGTCCAAGGAATAGATCGAATGGTTGTTTAGCAATCGTCTTGTTTTTAAAATACGTCAACAAATTATTGTTGTTAGATATTATTAAAACAAAATGACACTATTAATTTGAAAGTTGTTGACACAGCTGTTTTAAAAATACTACGAATAGGTATAATATTTATTAAACATATATTTGTTAATTGAAATTCTATTGTAAGATATACAATATACATGTTTCTATTTTTATTAGAAATATGACGTTATGAAAACTATATTTACGCCGCAAGACATAAATTAATTAATTCATATTTGCATATCATAAAAATAAACATGTTAATTATGCGTTTTTGATGAGCGCACGAACTTCATTCATCAATTCATATAATCATATAAAATTATTATAGGTCTGTGCTTTTTTCGAGAATATTTTATAACATTTTATATCACTAACTAGCTGTACCCGGTCACGCGATGCTGTGGCTCAGTCTGATTTGCATGTGTTATACTGTCACGTTCAACAAATAGCGCTCTCATTGCCGTAAAACAGTTAGTATTGCGTGTGTTGCTTTAACGTTGAACAGATGACGTTTGCAGTTCAATATTTATTTATTTTATTTTTTTTTATTTTTATTTGTAAACCTGGCAGGCTAACAGACAATGAATGTCCAATAACAAGCCTGCTCTCAATAATACAATAATAATTATTATATTTAGTATACAGGGTGTCCCATTAAGAATAGGACATAGAACAACCGCAGATTCTCCAATTCAAAATAAAACGATTAAGCGAAATATGCTTAGATAAAATGTTACTCGTTTCCGAAATACGGGGTGTTGAAGTTGAAAACTGAAAAATTATTAATGTCCATAATTTTTTTAATACACCGTATAATTTTACTCAAATCGGCACACTTGTTAAATATCATAAAATGCACCTAACAATAAAAAAATTAGTTCAGTACGCTCTACCAGTGGCGTACGGCAGGAGTAAGTAATGCTTGTACCCCTTCTAAATGTTACGCCGCTGTCTAAATTTTAATTTTGACTATAATTTTAATTTTTTTGATATTTTCTAAGTCAATACTGTACACTTGTTAGTTTGTTGTAAAGCCATTGGTTTTCGAGATATTCGTAGTTTTTTTAAGACAAAATTGTAAAAATGAATATTATTAATAATAATACAAATAAAAAGTACATGTCTATCTATCTTTAACTGCGAATATCTCGAAAACCAATGACTTTACAACAAACTAACAAGTGTACATTATTGACTTAGAAAATATCAAAGAAATTAAAATTATAGTCAAAATTAAAATTTAGACAGCGGCGTAACATTTAGAAGGGGTACAAGCATTACTTACTCCTGCCGTACGCCACTGGTAGAGCGAGTAACATTTTATCTAAGCATATTTCGCTTAATCGTTTTATTTTGAATTGGAGAATCTGCGGTTGTTCTATGTCCCATTCTTAATGGGACACCCTGTATAGTGTTACTTTAACGTCCAACAGATGGCGCTCCCGTTTCAATAAAACATTTGGTATGGCGAATGTTGCTTTAACGTCCAATAGATGGCGTCCCGTTGCGGTAAAGTGTTTAGGATAGAACATTTAAATATATCGCGGCCCAATCATCAAAACATATATAAAGTACTTTCCGTTGAGCGTAATTTGGCACGAAGGAAGATCTCATAGCACAAGTAAAGGAAAAAATCCGAAAATCATTAATTTCTAATTCTATATGGATTTTGTGTTAGTGTTTTTCGTTTCATTCGTTTTATCAACAAAATCGACGTGGTGTCGCATATAGGGTTGCCAAGTGTCCGGCTTTTTACGATCGTGTCCGGTTTTTGGTCTGTGTACTTTTAATTATAGACTTTTTTTATATTTTTCAAGAGTTTTAAATTGTCATTTTTTAATAAGTAAAGATTTTTTTGTTTTTATCCAAAAAAATAGATTTAGGTAAATGTTGTTAATTTTGTAACAAAACTGTGATTCACTATTAAATAATAATTAATAAACAAATCTAATACGAACCTAACAGACTTATTTTTATTATAAATCTGATGTCCGACTTTAAAAAGGTATGTTTAGCTTCTAACAAAAATATGTCCGGGCTATAATACAGCGCCGAGTCCGGCTCTGCAACCCTAGTCGCATAAGAAGTTCCACTTTAAAAGCACGACGCACTTTCAATGCAACCTAACTGTATTCAAATTTTAATAAAGACCCATCAAATAACATTCGAGCCGGGCCTGGCTCTTGTAAATTTACATTTACCATTTTTAAATAGAATAAAACAAACATCCTTTGTGTATTATAGATTGTTGTACGTAAGTTTGCATGTTCTTTAATGTAGGTACGACGCAATCTACGCGGTCATAGTTTGGTGATTCCATAGTTTCGCTTTTTCTCTCAGCAGACACATATTTGTGTGTCGTCCGATTTCGTTCAGGCAGAACTACTGTTGGATTTTTAAAAGAAGACCGGTCAATGGAATGTAGTCTTATGACCTTATTGCAGAAGAGCGCACATGTATTTTATATTAGTAAAAGATAATGATCCTGGAACCGCTTCTATGCAATAAGGGAGTCCGGTCGACCAATCGTATCACAATTGTGGTATCGCGATAATTGTACTATTGCCATAGCCGTACGACTATACAGCGACACTTGCTAACAGTACAAAAAAATCATACACCAGACAGTACATAGGCGTGCGTCCACGGACTAAGTTGAGGGGTGTTGTCTGAATATCATCAAAATGGAAAGTAAAAATGGAAAAACAGTTAGAAGTGGCGCTAGGGAGGTCATAGCGAATGTAATTAAAATGTGCGAGTTAGAGGCTCATAATAATGCCTTAAAATTTAAAGCTATACATTGTTTGTATGCCTTGCTATGCGCCGCCTATGAATTCCGATAATTTGGGAACACATCAGCGACTTCTTGCCCTTTCCCCACCGGTCTTCTTTCGCCGATCGCACAGTATTTGTGTGTCGTCCGATTTCGTTCAGGCAGAACTAATAACAGTTAAAACATTGGTGTGTAGCCGAGTCACGCCTCAGAACAGACATTCGTCTCGGTTTTAGGTTTGCTTGTGAAGCTTCCATGCAGCTAAGCTCCTATAATATAGAGTTGAGTCTTTTCTAATCCCCGGCTCGCGGTCGGCAACTTTCTGGCAGCTTTTGACCTATTTTGGTTTCATAACTGGGAGGCCGTTCGGCTGTAAATCAACTCAATTTGGCTTATGCCCATATTTACCGAACATTATTAAAGATATAGAAGTTACTAATTCTGAAACAAATTTATTCGTTAGAATAAAATTTACTTTCAATTCACCACACAAAATATCAGGTAGAAAAATTAGTTAACTGCATTATACTCCTGCTGAAAAAATAATTGATCGATTGAATCCATTTTTTTCTTAAACTGTGTATCTATATCTATAGTAGTATTATAAAGCTGAAGAGTTTGTTTGTTTGGTCGAACGCGCTAATCTCAGGAACAACTGGTTCGAATAGATTTTTTTTTGTTGGATAGCCTATTTATCGAGGAAGGCTATAGGCTATATAATATCACGCTACGATCAATAGGAACGGAGCATCAATGAAAAATTTTGCAAAATGTAAATCAAAATTTGTCTGCCTGACAAAAACTTTTGAACGGTAACTCCGATCATCATGAAATTTGGACACAACATTCATCTCGGTAAACTAAGATGAATGTGCGTATTCATGTACCCCCCCCCCATTCGGTCTTTTGCACCCGAGTAAAACCGGGCGGGACCCTTCCACTTCGAAACAACGTTTTCCTATACGCATTTTGATCAAAAGTTAGTTATATTATAGGTAAAAGCGGTCTTTTTCTATGAAGAACAATAATAATTTGTTTTTGTGTGCGTACAATATACACAATACAATATACACCCATATACGCCCATGTATATTTTAAAATAGCTAGCAATTAATAAAATAGATAGATAGATAGATAGATGTTCCAATTAAATTGTTTTATTATTTCACTTTATACGTAGCGAAGCACGTACAGGGCCGCTAGTATGCTATATAAAATAAATAATAATTGTGTGAGTTATCGTACTCTATAACCTATATTATGATTTTTTAATGTTGTTTTAAGTTCAAAACAAAACAAAGTTGTGTATCGACAACGTAGAGTATGGATGTTGTCACGAAAAGCCACAACACAATGTATCACCTAAAATTGTATAGAACAGAACACCGAACACGGAGAATAGAGTGATTTATCAACATCCAGGGATATGCACGTAGATGTAGCTACTTTAATAACGACCATCCGTATTCAAGGGAAAATCGGTAATGCGGTTTCTTCAACCCTGTGCGCGTACTAATGCGATTATGCTTCCAGAATAATATTCCATGTTTAGCGGCTGTCGAATATTTTCCTTTTGCGATGCGACATAATCTGCGCCGTCGATTCCAACTTTGAATTCAAAGTACGTAATTATTATACTGCTAGCGGTCCGTCCCGGTTTCACGCGGGTGCGATAGATATAATTCCGCAAAATGTATTTCGTTTGCGAACCGGCGTCAGAACTAATAGCTTTGGGCAAATTCTATCAGATTTGTTTCTGAACTAATAGCTTTGAGCGAAGTCTATTAGATGTCGCTACTTGGTACTAAAACAAGTTTTTTTTTTGCTTCTGAATTAATAGCTTTGAATAAATTCTATGAGATGTCGCTGCATGTTACTAAAACAGTTTTTTTTTTAATATGATTCTTTTCTGATATTAATATTCGCATGAAACGTCAGGTAGACATAGTAATGGACCGTGGCTTACAAGTCCGGAAACCGCGAAGAATTGAAATTAAAAAAAAAAGACGAGTTGCACTCCGGGAGTGCCGGCGGAAGTGAAAACTTGAATATTAACGTCTTAATTTTTTGCATTTAGAAGCATTGTTTGTTTATTGACAACACTTGTAAATAAAATGGTTTGTATCATAGATTGCATTTTTATGTACGATATTTCAACGCTAGATGTCTGAAGTTGTATAAAAAGTATCTGGCAATTACTATCACTTAGAGAGTCTCACCCAGTTCTTACTAATCTGACGCGAGTTTAACATTTTTTACCCATTACAAAAAAAGTGTACAGCGCCGCTAAAGAAGTTTTCACTTCAAAAATATTTGTCTGTATATTCGATCTATAAGAAATCCGACGATCATCTCTAGGACTATGGGCTGAGCAATGAACCGTTTATCAAAGAATGAAATTGTCGAGGATTCTCCGTTATTTAATCGGAAATCAATTCAATACATCGCAATAGTTTGTTTTTTTTTTGCACAGTTTAATTCAGACAGCGTGGCCAGTCGCGCATTAGATCCGCTTGTTCGATCATCAATGCGGAACTATATGACAAAAAAAATTGTCATAGGTTTTATTGGATTGATTAATGGCGCTGTTTAATTTTATACGACAATTTAATGAACGATTTAAATTCGTTCTGTTATAACGAAATCATTCAACTAATTGCATTTGATCAATTTTGAACACTATATACAATGTGCATTTCAAACATTAATGGCGATTTATTCACCACAACAACGCAACAGTGACGTAACGAATGCCAAAATAAAAAATACTAGCGTGACCTGTGCGAATTATTCGCACTAAATAAGTATAATAATTATCACTTTACAAAATTATTTTTTTAAATAATATGATTGCAGGTATTCAATTCGTTTCTAATTTTGCACACTGCTTATAACGTTCTTATTTTTGTTGTATTACAATATGAAGCTCAGATGACAGATCGAAGAAATTATTTTACTAAAATTGTCATATAGAAGCGCAAGTAGCAAAAGCGTTGAGCTAAGCCGTCAGATGGCATCAACGAGCATTGCTGTGACGTTGTTCAGCGTTGCTCGCTGTTTCAAAATTAAAG
This sequence comes from Xanthostigma xanthostigma, assembly GCA_963575645.1. Classification (NCBI taxonomy): domain Eukaryota; kingdom Metazoa; phylum Arthropoda; class Insecta; order Raphidioptera; family Raphidiidae; genus Xanthostigma; species Xanthostigma xanthostigma. Next base: position 759,533 of record OY754469.1, on the reverse strand, counting down.
CCGTCAGATGGCAGTATGCAGTATTGTGTCTGTTGTATTACAATATGAAGGTCAGATGACAGATCGAAGGGTTGACGTTCTTTCAAAATTATAGCCGTCAGATGGCAGACGTTGTTCAGCGTTGCTGTTAATTAATTAATTTACAAAAATAAAAGCAATAATAATTTTTTTAGTTGTCGATGTCAGTAGAGCAAGCAATTATCTGTAAAATGATATATAATTTATGTGGACAAATTGTGTGGTTTTTTCTAAAAAGGGAGGCAAACATCTTTAACCTTAACGTATTAATATATATGATGATTGTAAAATTTTGAAAAGTGGATTTTGACTCAAAGGGGCCACCCCATGTGATGGTCGTTTTTTTAGACATTTTTTAGGATTTTGATATATTTTGTGAAACGTAAGTCGACGAAAAAATGTGGCAAGCTACAAATTCGGGCGAAGTCGGAACGAACCGCTAATATTTGATTTAAGATACGAAACAGTTTTAATTCTTTCCAAAGCAACGGGAAATTAAATAAGTCAAAGGAAACTACAGGCCAGAACTATTGCACTATATGCAATAACAGGCGCCTTATCAAACCACTGATTGCCAAATGATTTAACTACATAATAAAACTGAACGGCAGTAAATTTCTGAAGTTGGTTAATTATTATTACTACCAATAAAACTGTTATTTTACGACAGATTTTACGGTTCAAAAACTGTTTAATTTAAAAGTGCAATTTTTGTTTTGACCACGTCGTTCAATGCCAACTGATATAGATTTTTTTGGATAACTGTATATTGTGCAACTAGTGCGATAAGTTGTCAATTGCCCACGAGACCAGTGAGCAATCGAAAACACCGCACGCGTCACGCGTCTGCAAAATTTCAACTCAATCGGATATGTCTAAGTTTTTAGTGTGCTTTATTAAAATTGCGATTTTGCAGCCGGACGAAAACCGGAACGGTCAGTTGGTTATTATAATATTGTTGGAGTATTTGGAAAGAATTCCGTGGCATAAGGATCGAAAATGAAGCAATACTGAAATTTTTTTAAACTTGCATTTAATACTAACGTTTCGATACGTTTTGTATCATCTTCAGAGTTTTCAAATGAAGATGATACAAAACGTATCGAAACGTTTAAATTAAATGCAAGTTTAAAAAAATTTCAGTATTGCTTCATTTTCGATCCTTATGCCACGGAATTCTTTCCAAATACTCCATCATTAACTTCAATGGATCACAGTTACTCTATTTATTGAATAGAGTCAAACTCATTATAATATTGTATTGTCATCGGAACTATATAGGTACCAATGTAAAATTTCAACTCAATCGGATAACGGGAAGTAGTTGAAAAAGCTGTCCCAAGATTTGAAACAAAGAAATATACGGAGGCAAGTTAAATAAAAGAGTTTAAAAAGCTCATGTGTTGGCACTGTTTTATGCACTGTATATATGTTTCTAATTAGGTGCACTACATTATTTTCAAAATGAAAAAAAAAATAGAACTCCCGGTGGTATGTAGGATGTGCATTTGGTATTGTTAAGGAAAACTGACTTTTTCCAATATTGCTAGTATAGTGCTTCGATTTTATTTCCTGTTGGCTACACTCTTTATATTAACGTTTGTTCAGAACAATACCATGTCCCAACTGATATTAATAGTATATTACACCACACCGGCCGAAAGTGTGATATCTTGCCCTGCGCGCCATTATGCCCTCGGCTTCTCCTCAGACATCATGGCGCGAAAGGCAAGGTATCACACTTTCGGCCGGTGTGGTGTATACTATTTTACTTCATATCTCGGTCGTAAGTATAGCGTGTGTTGTTTCAACGTCCAACAGATGGTGCTACCGTTGACGTAAAATATTCTGTATAGCGTGTGTTGTTTTAATGTCCAACAGATGGCGCTCCATTTAGTATAGCATGTGATGCTTTAACGTCCAACGGGCGCAGCTGTATTCAACAGATGGCGCTGCCTTTGTCGTAAAATATTAAGTATAGCGTGTGTTGATTTAACGTCCCACAGATGGCGCTGTTTAAGATTTTGACCGAACGAACAATCACATTTTTAGGCGCGAATAGCGTAAGCTAAAGCGCCTATATGTACTCGCTTTGTCTGTGAATCTGTATGTCACGCTTTTTTGTGGATTGTGTACAGCTCAAACGCCTTAACAGATTTTAAAAAACTTTTTTTTGTTCGATTCGTCTCCGGGTAACTTAGATCCTAACGTCGCCCGATTTTTGAATTTTTGCTCCAGAGGGGAGCAATTTAGAAAAAACGAAGTTTTTCGCTTATAACTCGTTCAATTTAAATCAGATCGGTTCGAAACCTGTCTTAAACGAAAGAGGAGAAAAATTTTATTTATTTAGATTATCACTATTCTCTAACAAGGTATTATCCTATTTCTCAATTTTCTATTCTGGCTTTTTCGACATAGTTGCGAGTCGAAGCTAACAAAAACAGACACTGTAAACATTCGCAGACGCGAGCAGCGAAGTGTGAACTTGCGATGCCAATTTTGTACGTTTACAGGTTAGTTCCGGTAACAGCGCAACTCCCGTAACCCGTTTTTTTGACAAGTAATTATTTTTCCTAAATTAGGAATTTAGCATGTGAAATTAAAGGCACAAAACGCGGATCAAATGGAATTAGTCTACGTTTTTGGACTAGGCTGAAGTTTATACCTCTTGGGGAGTTTTTTTCTGCACCAGACATTGATAACGTTTAGCACATGAGCAATATTGAACTGAACAAATAATTCTGATTTTGAAATCTTTGATTAACGTCTGACTAGAACTCTTCAATAAATAATAATAATAATTGGTCGATAATTTTATTTATTGAAGAATTCTGATTTTGTTTAATGACATTCCTTTCATCAGATTATTTTAAATTTCATAATTGATTTAAATATTTTTGAAAAATTGCGAATTTATCTGTCTCGCGCATGGCATTCAATTTTAGTAAAAAAATCAAAGAAGCGTTCGTCATAGCCGTATAGTTAAAATGTGGTTATATTATTAATTTTAAAAATTGATTGATTAAAAAAGAAAACAATGAGCCTTTTTCCTGAGAATAGTGCAGCGAAAGTGTCACGAGAGGCAGCACTAGTAGTAGGGACAAACATAAAATATTTACATGCAAACCAATGTTATTTACGTGATATTATTTTATTATTTAAAAATATAAATCTGAAATAAAAAAAAAAATTTGAACTTGTACAATGCCAACGAAGCATTGCAGTTTTGCTAATTGTACGTCGGATAATCGATATCCAGAAGAGAACGTGTTTTTTATACCATTTATAAAACTTCATATTGATGAGGTTAGATGTAATAAGTGGATACATGCTTCGAGGAGAGTGGATTTAACAGTGCAAAAAATTAATAAAAAATTTCCAAAATATTAAATACTAAATCATTTACATATGTTATCGAAATTATTTTTAAAATTAATTAAATGAATAAAAAATGAATAGTAAATTTTTGACAGTTTATTACCATTGATTAGAATGAGATATAACCTCAATCTTTTATTAAATTATATTCATTTATTATATTTAATTAAATTTATTTTATTACCATATATTTTTGATTCATATTTCATTTGGAAATAAATCTGAAATTCATAATTATTTTCAATTTCTCTTATTACAGTTTGAATTTACCGCTAATATTTTACTAGAATCTGCATACTAACCTGTCTATTAATTCATTTTTTTTTCCAGATACTTTTAAATTACGACACGCAAGCCAACGTTTTAATGTTACTACATTGTTATCTTTTACAGTTGCAAATTTTAGTTTTGCTCCAGGAACATCATCTTCTGTTAAAAACATTTTTTTTCAAGTACACTTTAATGTGTGTTTATATGGGGATTTGACAGTGTTTGTCCCTACCGAACTACTAGCGCTACTAGTGAGTGATTTTTCGTACTTCAGGAAAAAGGCTCATTTAATGTCAATTATGCTAAGGATATAATATATCACTTGTAAATTAATTAAATGAGTAACCTTCAGTGTACAAAATGTTTTTGTAAAACTAAATTACGACACAAACAAGTGAATAAGTGTTATTGTATATTCATTTTTACTGAACAACGGGTTGTATGTGAAAATTTAAAGAAAAATATGTTTTTATTCGGCGACAAGGCCATTAGCTCCAGATGTATGCCTGGTTACTGTAAATAACGAAGTTTAAAAACTCTGTTTAATCACTGCTTATAGTTTGTTAAAAAGTTCCGTGTTTTCCGAGAATTTAAATAGTTTGACGACATTGTCTCTGTTGTCGCCGAGGATGTCTTGAAGTTGAGAGGGAAGTTGCAGTATTTGGTTGGTATACGCTTGACATTCAGTAAGGATGAGGCAGTTGTCCGGATCAGTTTTTCTAAATAGATGGCTATGGGTTAGTAGGGTGTGGCCAATTCTTAGTCGGGTCAGCACAGTGTTTTCTTTTCGGTTCATAGGAAGATTGGTCCATTTCACCACTGACGGTTTGATGTCCATTCAACTTGCCAACTTTCGCGAACTTTGTTCTTGATATGGTTTTTGACGTCTGGGAACGGAATGGGAAGATTTGTGGAGTTTTTGGCAGCGAAGTCGAATTTTTCATCGCCGTCAATTCCTACGTGGGTTTGGGACCAAATAATACTGACTTCCCTGTTTACTTTTAACATGTCCGTCTTAATTTGTGACAAGGAATATCGTAAGGTTGCACCTATAGATTGGATCCATCATTCGTGTTTCTTCCGATTCGATGTCGGCCGGCATCGGAATAGAGCAAACATCAAGTTTACAATGTAAGTGCCAACGTTGGAAAGGAAATCAAGCTTCTCTTTCCAATGTAGGCACTTAATCTTGGTGGTTGCTTTTCTTCCTATCGGCAGAAATACAGATCCCACTGAGGTGGAATCTAAGGAGTAGGGCAATCGATATTTCCCTCATTCCCTGTCACAAACTGACGCCCTGAGGGGCGAGTATACGCGTTTCACTTTCCGTTACACTACCGTTTCTAAACGCATGTCACAAAAACAGTTCGTTCAAAACAACGGACTTCTACTGCATCCATTTTCGCTATATAGGAAATATGTATTATAAAAATATGAATACGTTTTCGATGTAAATGTGTATATGTAGATATATATCACATAACGTTGGTAATAGTAGGGCGAAAAATAGGAACACCTAAAAATAGATTCAGTCGTACATAAAAAATAACGTTTTCCAACAACAAATCATTTCTGGAAAATCTTGTATATTTTCACGCTTGAGAGAGTATTCCCATTTTGTGCTTCAATGAAAAGAAAATGAAAATATAATAAACGAAATTAAAGCGTAGAAATAATAATTTGCATATTTACAAAAGAACAGTTTAAATTAATGTTTAATTACGTAATTATAGCATTGAATATTTTTATAAAAAAAAGTTTTTTTGTATATTATATTATCTACATCGCTCGTGTTTTAAAATAAAAATAAAACCGGTCAAGTGCGAGTCGGACTCGCACACGAAGGGTTCCGTACACTATGTACTTTTTAAATACTTTTGTAAAAGAAACAAGAGAGGCGCTATAACAATATGTAACCAGTGGGAGTATGCAAGTAGTTCAAGAATTTCAAGGCGTGAAATTTTACATAATTCACCCCGGCGTTTTTATATTATAAACACTTTTTTTACAAAAATTTCTTGTAGAATAAAATAATATAAGGTTTTGATAAATATACCATTATATCAAATAACAACGTTATGGCAAATATCTCTGTTGCGCATGCGCCGATTTCCCCAAAAAAAAAAAAATACAAAACTTTAGAATATTAAACCATTATGAAACGTATACCATTATTATATAAAAACAATGTTATAGCATATATCTCTTCTGCGCATGCGCCGCCTTTCCCCCTAAAACTTTTTACAAAACTTTCTTTTAAAATAGAATAATAAACCATTATGAAATATATACTATTATTATATAAAACAACGTTATTGCATATATTTCTTTTGCGCATGCGCCAATTTTTCCCAAAAAAATTACAAAACTTTTGTAAACATAGATAGAATAATAAACCGTAATGAAAAGTATACCGTTATTATATAAAAAACAGCCTTATAGTATATATTTCTTCTACGCATGCGCCGATTTTTTTCAAAAATTTATTTTACAAAACTCCTGTAAAACAAAATAATACGCCTTTATGAAAAGTATACTATTATCTTATAAAAACAACATTATAATATATATTTCTTTTGCGCTTGCGCCGACGTCTCTGAAAAACAATAGGCCTCTTCATATTTGCATATCAAACATCCTCCCAAAATTTGGTTTCATTCCGCTCATCCATGGTGTTGGAATGGTAAAAAATGTAAAAAATGACGTTTGCATCTGTCAAAGCAATATTATGTTCTAATAATTAAAATTAGTTATTCAAATCGTTAACTCAGAAGGCGTTGCATAAAAATACTAATGTCAAAAGACTGACTAATATTTGAAATGACATTCGTTTTTGAACAAATGCAATCTTTTTTTTTAAGACAAAACATACGCAATATTTAAATTCCCATAGTACACTATGCAACAAACGAAAACAGACGATCTCTGTGTATGCTATGGATTAGACAAAATTGAATTTATACATTCTATTTCTATATAAAGCTGTACAAAAAAAGTGTTTCGACGAATTCTGTTATACAAAATCTATGCAAAATTTTCTCCTCTTTCGTTTAAGACAGGTCTCGAAACGATCTGATTTAAATTGAGCGAATTATAAGCAAAAAACTTAGTTTGCTCCTCTTTTGGGAGTTTTGGGGGGTTTTTAATTATTTGTTGTTCTAGCGGCAATAGAAATACACACTCTGTGAAAATTTCAACTCTCTACCTTTTACGGTTCTTGAGATACAGCCCGCTGACAGACAGACAGACAGACAGACGGACAGACAGACAGACGGACAGCGGAGGCTTAGTAATAGGGTCCCGTTTGAGCACCCTTCGGGTACGGAACCCTAAAAACTAGAGCTGTCCGGTCTGTAGTCGAAATTCGACCGTAATTCACTCCGCATTTCCTCCGTTAATTTTTACAGTGTATGAACGTAAACAATGAATGTTTTATTTTATTTAATTTAAGTATATATGTAACACACATTATACATAATTTTTATATCTTTCTGCATTCCTTCTCCACATGAACTTTAACTATGCCAAATCTCACACTCCTTCGTGCGTGCAATTTGCTTAAAAAGGGGTACAAAGTTTCTTCTTCACGTATATATAGATTCCCTTAATAGTCTAAGATCCGGTATTAGAAATATATTATACCATCATCTGTTATTTGATCATGATAAAGATAGATACATTGATGGATTTCTCCTGAATCGATTTTACCTGTGTTAATTCGTACATAACGTGATGAAACATATATTGTGCACTTCCCCTCATTAAAACGAAGAGCACGATGTATGTCTCGTCACAATGTGTGTGAATTAACATACTCAAACCGATGCTACACTCTTTTTCCTTCTCGTATTATATATAGGTATCAACAATAAATATTCCTTACTAGCGGTCCCGTCCGGTTTCACCCGGGTGCAAAAGAACGAATAAGGGGAGGGACATGAGTACGCACGTTCATCTTAGTTTACCGAGATGAACGTTGTGTCCAAATTTAATGATGATTGGAGTTACCGTTCAAAAGTTTTTGTCGGACGAACAAATTTTGAGTTATATTTTGCAACATTTTTCATTGATGCTCCGCTCCTATTGGTCGTAGCGTGATATCATATAGCCTATAGCCTTCCTCGATAAATGGGCTATCCAACAAATAAAAAAATTCAATTCGAACCAGTATAGGTAGTTCCTGACATTAGCGCGTTCAACCAAAAAAACAAACTCTTCAGCTTTATATATTAGTAAGTATAGATTTTTCTGTATGATATATTTTTCGCTGAATATGCATATTATAGCCTCTGAGATGGTCAACCGCCTAGCCTTTGGGAGTTAAAATAGCGGTTCTGTAAAGCCGCTGAAAGATCTCAAACAAACAAAAAAAACGCCTTGTGTTTTAAATGTATAGATCGGTACTCAAACAAACTCAAAGAAGTTGAGATTCAAATACAACCGGTTCTCAAACCTTCTCTGTACAACGCACTAACAAACGTGAAAGAAATTCAGTATGGCCGTATAAAAAATGCACGATTTTCTTTGAACCGCTTTATAAAAGAGAATATGTAGCAGGTTTTGAATTATGCAAAATGGAGTTCTTCGCCACAGGTTCAACTAAGCTTTAATTCGTTTCCCGCCGGATATCACGTAACTCCGGGATAGCACCGTCCTTTTTATAAAAATACTATAGCGGTCGGTCCCGGTTTCACCCGGGTGCGATAGACATATTTCGTTTGCAGCTCGGCGTCTGAACTAATAGTTCGAGCAAATTATAGCAGATTGCGTCTGGACTAATAGCTTTGAGCGAAATCTAACAGATGTCGCTACTTGGTATTAATACGGTTCTTTGGTTTGCTTCTGAACTAATAACTTTGAGTAAATTCTATCAAATATCGTTACAGTTTTTTTTACACCGTAAATTATTTAATAAAAACTATCCTATAGCGTATAAGTTGCACCAAGTAAGACACATTAACAAAATTTCATCAAAATCGATTTAGAGGTTTCGGAGATTAGCGCGGCCAAAATTGTGACACGAGAATTTTATGTGCCTATATATAGATAGATATAGATACTACTGTTAACTGAAAACCACGAAATAACGCGTTGGAGGAAGGTTTTTATTTCTTTTTCTGAAATACAGTAAACCACCGTTTCCGCATATTTATAATACCAACACGTTCGTGTGTTCGGACAATTTACAAAGTTATATTACAGCCGGATAATCACCGGTCAGCTTTTTTGAGTCGAATTAGATCCTAAAAAAGTGTTTTGTCTAATGTAGCATTTCATGAAATACATACTTAATTATTTTTTTTAAGTCACCAACAGCCAAGCTCTGCTTGGGTCTAGTACCAATTCATATTCTAGTTATAAAGTGTGCTAATCCACATTAATTTCAATTCTAAAAAACCCTAGGTGGGATATTATGCCGTTTGAAAGTACTTCTGGCAAGGACCTCAAAACTATATTTTTTTTCCAAAGTTTCCGAGATTTTCCGCACATCGAAAATAGATTCACTCTCCTCTATTTCCAAAACTAGTATTTGCAAAATTTTGTACAAAAACTACAGATGTTACTTTTCAGCAGTGATGTCAAAAAAAAAAAATCCGGCCCTCAAGCCATCTCAATACGGCCCGTGACCAGAATCTATTCAGTGAGGATTTTAGACACCAGGCACAAATGAGCTTCTCAAAAACAAGAGACCACAGGTGTCTGGATCCAAAATAATTTACCCTCTTTATTACTGTTATATGAAAATTGATTTAAACTAAATAAATAAAGATTTTAATTTAGTTTAGTTTTTAATTTAGAGTCTGGCCCGTTAAATCTTATAAAATATGACCCTTTAGAAAAATCAGGAAAACTATTGCAACGTTTCGAACAGCTGTAGTTTTCGAAACTCAACAAAAAAAAATTGTCTGCTTTCTTTATTATAAAACTAGCTTTTGTAAGTAAATTTTTACACAGTGATCCACTAGCTATAATTTTTATGCTTCAATCGTACGCAAAAATGCAAGAAACCGCAGAAACCTTCGTGTAATGTTTGCTTTTCCGAAAAAAACACAAACTCAAGTCCCTCCAATAGTGTTGTTAAAATATTTCCCAATAACAAAATTTTTGAAATACTGTACGCGCTACGTTTTATCGAAAAAAAAATGCTATCAAGAAAAAGCTATCAAAATGTCGTTTAAAAAAAGGTTATTGTGAAATATCCAAACCTCCACACGCCGCAAACGATAAACGAAATATTCATAAAACATGTACAAACCATAAATACGAAACGGCCATCGAAACAAAACCATAGCGGAAAACAAAATCCACAAACAACACACAAACACCCACAAAAACAAACGAACAACAATACAATTTATCTTAAAAAAAAGCACATCGCGATTCAAATCTTTTTCATTTCACTTACAAAAATAAATCACACATTTTTATAACATATCGTCCGCAAAGGAAGCGAACAGTTTGTTCTTTTACGAAGCACTTTATTTTATCGTGATAATGACCGCAAAAGATGAGGTTAAAACATAGATTACAACAGTGTGTCTGTTAGACAATGCGTTCAGGTGTCTACACCGTGTTGTAATAATATGACGTTCTCAGGTGAGGCAGATGATGCTGTATAGGAACGGAGTCTCGCGGACGGGCGGTTCACGTGTCCAGCACTTGCTCTGACCGCAGCGGCGGCAGCGCAGCGTTTTGTTTATTACGTATAACGTCCATACGTCGCGTCTTACGGAGACCGACCGGCAAGTAAAAAAAGCCACGAGGGCGTCGTAATTATCAGGGTCGTACGACTAAAATTTAACGAGGCACGCCGGTTTCTTATACGGCGCCCTTCGATCATTCTTTCTTAATTGTTGTACGTCGACGCATAAGGATCCTGTCTAAAGTCTGATTAACGATCACTGTAATTTGTTTTTGGGGTTCTGTGCCGTTCGGAACCTTATATTTGCTTGTGGGGTATCGTAGGGAAGAGCTTTGCTAGCAGAGTTCAAATATCATATATATTAATACGTTAAGGTTAAGATGTTTGTCTCCCTTTTTAGAAAGAACCACACAATTTCTCCACATAAATTATATATCATTTTACAGATAATATTGCTTGCTCTACTGACATCGACAACTAAAAAATTTATTATTGCTTTTGTTTTAGTAAATTAATTAATTATTAGCAACGCTGAACAACGTCTGCCATCTGACGGCGCAATGCTGCATGATGCCATCTGACGGCTTAGCTCAACGCTTTTGCTACTTGCGCCTCTATATGACAATTTTAGTAAAATATTTCTTCGATCTGTCATCTGAGCTTCATATTGTAATACAACAAAAAGAAGAACGTTATAAGCAGTGGGCAAAATTAGAAACGAATTGAATACCTGCAATCATATTTAAAAAATTATTTTGTAAAGTGATAATTATTATACTTATTTAGTGCAAATAATTCGCACAGGTCACTCTAGTGTTTTTTAAAACTTTTGTGTAACTTAAGACTCTTTGACGGGCTATCAAAATCATGGCTTTTAGACAAATTTTGTCACCAGGTCTATCACAAAAACGGCTTCACGTGAGAAGCTGTAAGTTATGTATAATATTACTCATACCTTGTCCTTCAACAACAAATACTAAAAAAATAGTTTATTATAGAATAGAAAAAAAGTTATAAGTAGTTTATGAACGCAAAAATTCAATAAGCATCTATACCATCAGTGCGTGAGTTTGACTCGCACTTGACCAGTTTATTTTATTGTCAAACCCCGAATCTTCAACTATCGCGGCGGTTGAGTTACAATTTACTCTACAGTGGAATACCCAAACAATCAACATTTCTAATATTAAACCAATGGATATTTCATAATATAGGTACTGGCAAACTGTAGATAATATAATATTTACTTATATAATATTATTTGTAATAGAGGAGCCATAGAAACACAATATAAAGAACGCGCTCGGCTATCCCAAAAATGCATTATCTTGTCAAGAAAACACTAAAAATGTAAATTACATTTATTTTTCAAAAGCACATAAAAAGTATGACAAATTATCATTGTCCGAACAATGTAAATCGATTCTTCCGGCATGAATATTTTTCATCTAAATTTCTTATCGTCAATCAACATTCTTTATACCACTATTAAGTGGTCTGAAGCCTAGGTTCATGCATATTATAATATTAATATCTAGTTCTTTGTGTATCACAATGGGATTATAGGTCATTCATCCCAAAAAAAGTTTTGAAATATTAATAATGTTTCAGAACGATAAAGAACCATAAATAACATCTGGACATACCTTTCCAGTTTGACCCCAATGACTCAAAGAAACAAGAATAACACATCTACATATAAAACCTCGTCATAACACATCGATTGGGGACAGGAAAAGTGGATTTTAATCGGAAAACTCATTTATGGCTACAACGCATTTAAAAAGTTTGTCTCATAGTAAACACTTTATATATTATAAGCGGTCCCGCCCGATTTCACCCGGGTGTAAAAGAACGAACGGGGGGAGGGACATCTTAGTTTACGAAGATGAATGTTGTGTCCAAATTTCATGATGATCGGAGTTACCGTTCAAAAGTTTTTGCCGGACGGACAAATTTTCAGTTATATTTTGCGACATTTTTCATTGATGCTCCACTCCTATTGGTCGTAGCGTGATATTACATCAAACCAGTAGTACCTCACGGTTTGATCCCTAGACCAATTTTCTTTCCAATCAATCTCGTAAATCGAATTTGAAAAGAAGTTTCACTTCAAAAATAAACGTCGTGCATATTATATTGCTAACTAATCAAGCATATTTTCTTTGTTAATGTATATTCGGTTTTTATCAATAGAAATTTTTAGGAAGGATTAAATTCCTGTATCGGAAACTAATGTGTATTAAACATTTTTGAAACGCTACGTATAATTAGTACATCGGCGAGTCGATGTTTCACACCATTTCATTTTCAAAACGGTATAAACGCCTATATGCCGCGATTATTACTATTAACTAAACGTTCATAAACACTTCAGATACTGCTAGTGCTTCCTAACTATAAATCAAATTAATTAAACACACATAATCAATAGATTTAAAATATACTTGAAGATTGACTCTATTCAATAAATAGAGTAACTGTGATCCATTGAAGTTAATGATGAGTATTTGGAAAGAATTCCGTGGCATAAGGATCGAAAATGAAGCAATACTGAGATTATTTTAAACTTGCATTTAATACTGACGTTTCGATACGTTTTGTATCATCTTCAGAGTGTTCAAATGCTGTCACATGTTATCAGCATTTGAACACTCTGAAGATGATACAAAACGTATTCTTTCCAAATACTCATCATAAAATATACTAACAGAGTCTGCATTTTAGGTTTCTTAATATACCTTGACGGGAAAACTCGTTTCATGAATTTTTGTTAGGGCGCCTCAGTACTGGCAAAACCAGCTGGAAAGGTTTTGATTAATGTTTAATAAAAATGCCGCGTCCTGTAATTATTTCTCGAGCAGGATCGACTTTTAAACTCAACAATGCTTTTCATATGGAGAAATATGCATGTTCACAATCTAATTGTCTAATCAGGTTTTCCAGACACCGCTTTCTGCAACTGAGCTGCATAACTCTAAGAATAGCATCAGTACACGAGTACAATATTAATAAAACTAGAGTGACCTGTGCAAATTATTCGCACTAAATAAGTATAATAATTATCACTTTACAAAATTATTTTTTAAATATGATTGCAGGTATTCAATTCGTTTCTAATTTTGCACACTGCTTATAACGTTCTTCTTTTTGTTGTATTACAATATGAAGCTCAGATGACAGATCGAAAAAATATTTTACTAAAATTGTCATATAGAGGCGCAAGTAGCAAAAGCGTTGAGCTAAGCCGTCAGATGGCATCATGCAGCATTGCTGTGACGTTGTTCAGCGTTGCTCGCTGTTTCAAAATTAAAGTGTTGACGTTGTTTCAAAATTAAAGCCGTTAGATGGCAGACGTTGTTCAGCGTTGCTGTATTTTAATTAATTTACAAAAACAAAAGCAATAATAAATTTTTTAATTGTCGATGTCAGTAGAGCAAGCAATTATCTGTAAAATGATATATAATTTATGTGGAGAAATTGTAAAGTTTTTTCTAAAAAGGGAGGCAAACATCTTTAACCTTAGCGTATTAATATATTATATGATTGTACTCGTTGATAACACGATAATTTCAAATATTATGATTAAAAAATTCGTCGAAAGGTCAGCAAAACATATTGTTTCTACTACTTATAATTTTCTAAAATATACTTCCTTATAAGATCAAATATCGAATTAATAGCATATTTGAAACTATCAATAAAGAAAAACAATCACGAAAATGAATAAAACAATGTAACATTTTTGTTTCATTCATTAAATTACTGCAATTTACTGTAGCGACTCTGGCCTTTATTTTTAAAAATAATTAGCGTGTGCAGATAACAATGTTGCATGGTGAACCAAAAGGTAAAGATGTATATCCAATTAATGAAGATGTTGAAAAGGTTTAAGTAAGTTGTAAGCCTATAGGTACACTTACTCAAATATTTGATTAAAGTCTGATTATACTCTTCAATAAATAAAATTATCGACCAATTTTTCAGACAATTATATTGACAAAAATATATAAATTTACACTTATACTCGTTATAAAATAGATATAAAAAAATAATTACTGAAAATATAACATCAAAATTCTGATCATTTTCACGCAATGCAACCATTTAGCTGCTAAAAAAACAGAACGGCTCCCTAAAATTTCAACAAAATCGCTGGGATTGTGTACCTGCCTTAACGTATAAAATTTATGAAAACGATATTTTAGGGAAAGGTGTATTGGGCACCTATATTATAGGTAAATGTTTGATGATGTTGAGTTAGTAAAACGCACGCCGAATATCGAAAGTAAAAAAATGTAAAGTACAATTAATGTATTTTCAACCAGTCGGGACTAATAATATACTCCTGTATTTTCAACTTCTCCGTACTAACTTCGTGGCAGCCCTGGACCAATTAGAAAAAACATTGTTAATTTAGAGGTTACACGTATTTTTAGTGTATTTGCCATAAGGCACTTACACTATTGGCGTCGGTCGGATGGCGGGACCTAGGGGTCGGACCAAAATTTCTCGACGTTTCATAACTTTCTAAGAAGTTTGGCACCATTTTTGGAAATGTTTATATATATATATATATATATATATATATATATATATATATATATATATATATATATATATATATATATATATATATATATATATATATATATTTATATATATATATATATATATATATATTTATATATATTTATATATATATATATGTGCGGGCTATAACTTTCGAAGGAGTTAATTGATTTTAACGAAATTTGGACCACAGGTTGAAATCCATCACCGCACGAAGCCTATTTAAAATGGGCCCAATCGGGCCATGTTAAGGGTGGTATTTAGGGGTTGAAAAAAGTTTTCGGGCCCAAAAATACCGAAAAAATTTTCGGAACCGTTTCAAATTTGAAATTTAACCCTTCAGTAATTATTAAAATGTGCTGCTAAAATTTTAATAAAATCGGCCCGACAGGACCGGACTTACAAATTTTATGAAAACACAAGTTTCTGATATGGATTTTACATACTGAAGAGTGTATATAATTTGGTACAGATGTTGAATTGATATGTAGTATTGAAATTAAGTAAAAAAATGTTTTAAGGGTTGTATTAAGAGATAATTTTTTTTATTTTGTCCAAAAACAAAGTTAAGTTCATATAATAGAGCCACACTGCTTATAAAAGCAAATACACTATATGTCGGCAGGGTTTCGCACTGCGACCCGGAGTTTTTCAATTGGCTGAGCAGCGTAGAAGGAGACACTTTCCGTAAGCGATAGCTAGGGACTAAAAACTTGAAAATACATGAGTACAATTAGTTGAAAATATATGGTATTGAAAATACATGTCAAATAATAAAAACACTTGAAATTCTACAAAACATTTTCTCTCTCGACGATCTTTTCGGACAATCCGTCGATCTTCAGGAGTACGGACATAAATTCTTGAAAATACGCGTGGAGTTGAAAATACACTAGTCTGACTGTAATAATTTTAATTTTAAGTTCAAGATTTATGAAACTCTATAATATTTACATCGATACAGAACAAAGTTCAAACGACTATTTACATCGTAGTAATGATGACATCATATTGAAGGACACCCGGTACATATACAAGTCCACGTGGGTTAGTATAAAAACACAAGTAGGTTGTCTATAAGGTAATTAACCTGATCACCATTTTGACCCCTTCTTGTGATCAGATTTCAATATGCAAATCGAAGTCCCAATGCTCTTTCAGAATCGATATGCATTGATAGTTTTGTGGAATTTCATTCATTACATTAAAATCAAGGTCATAATTGGACAGTTTACACTTCATAAATAAATAAACCAATAGAAAAGTGTTTAAAAGAAAACATTTGACACCTGTTTTGTTGCGTGGAACAGGTGTTATGAAGACACAAGAAAGTCAACAGGATCGACGGAAATCGTGTAAAAAGAATTTTAATTTGTTACTTACGCGCAAGAACGGAACCAGGGGGGCATAGGGGCACGCCTCCCTCAGACACGGTTATTTTTTTAGAGTTATTCTTTTATGTCACTGATAATGAATGAATCCCAAAGGCATGGTGCAATGCAATACTATAATATGGGGGACACTCCTTACCTGCCTGGTCATCGTATGCCCCTCTCAGAAATAAACCTGGACCTGCCCTTGCTTACGCGATCACTGAACAGTGACTTCAAAACAATTGTCAGATTATTTTTAAGTAAATTCAAAATATTATTTTTTAGATTAGCTTTTATATTTGAAAATTATTTTCGTTCAAATTAATTTTTAAAAAGCAATATGTAAAGGGGCTCCAGACGGATAATATTTAGGGTCAAAACACAAATATTATTGAAAGTATTATACAGAATGACCGATAATTGCTCGTATTCTTTTCGGGAGAAGAAAGAATGCATAATTTGGAATGTTTTAACCTCTATCACTTGCAGGTCGGAAATACGTCATTTTCGATAAAATCTACTTCAGTCAGAAAATCTGATTTGACAATGACCTTTAAATTTTGTTCTTAAAAATTATTAATTAATATGCAATGACAATGACAAGATTATAGAACATGTTTAGATATTTTCGTATCTTTCATTAGGTTTGATTTGAGAGTTTTTGTTTAAAAAAATAGCGGTTCTATTGATGTTAAGCAGATTTCTTTAAAAATTATAAGAATGAAGAACAATACAAGAAACAATAGACGATTTTGAAGTTCAAAGTACATAATTTATGTATAAAATAATAATTATTATAAACCTTGATCAACAGAACCAGGAAATATACCAGACTAACTACAGCCAAATTACGAAATTACTCAATAAAAAGACAATTAAAAAAACATCTATAAAATTGTACATATAGTTACGCCAAATTTCCATTTGACGTAATGATAAATCATTAATTTACAAGATACTGGCGAGGTGCAAATGATCACATAATATAAAAATATTCAAGGTTTTCGCATCGACATAAGGCACATACAAACACACATACGTCAGAGTTCTTGGAAGAGGAATTATTATATTTATCAAAATGAAATCAATATATCGTCGTTGGTTCTGTAATACCTCTTACGTGCAAAAAGTTAAATTTGCAGGAAAGGCCAAAAAGTGCTTATTTCAGCAATGGATGGTAATTTCAGAGGTATATTACTAATTCATACTTATCTTCACTATACTTGTTTAATTAAGACGAAGCATTTTCTTAAAAAATATTTAACGTTAATTTCGCATTTATTGGCACATGGGAGGAATTATTTGATACAACTTTTCACAGAAGAGTTACTTCCCCTTGTTGGTTACTGTAAAATTAATTTGGAGGTATTACTAGTGTATAGAGCTCCGTTTCCTGAATATTTTCATCTAAAAAATGTAAAATCTGCCAACTATGCACATAAAAGCTATTACAGAACCAACGACGATATGCGCAATTATAATTATAATTTTTTAAAACGATATCAATTTCGATTTCTTAAATGACTAGTGTACCTAATTCATTAAATTTTTAAGTTGAACGTTATTGAAGTTCTTTTGTCATTATATGGATTTCTTCTGAATCGATTTTACCTGTGTTAATTCGTCACATAGTGATGAAATATACCCCTCATTAATGGCCATATTCACCGAACGTAAGTAGTTATTCGGTTCATTTGTTTCATTCCTCCGAATAAATAGCGATAATTCAATTCACCAAGCATAATTATTTTTACTGCATCAGGTAATAAATCTATTCTGTCCAAATTCTCGGGTATAAATATTTATTCGCCTGAGAAAATAATAATGGCCGCCACTTAGATCATAATACCTAACCTATAATCGTGGAGTATTATATTTGCAGTTGCTTTTGTGAATTTATTTACGTGTTGTTTATTAACCTTTTGTGAAGTGTATATACTATATAGTTGTAAAACATTAAAGTTAGTGGAAGTTTTGCGTGCAATTATGGGTTAGGATAAAACATTATCATTATAATGAAACTCTTTTTGAAGTGAAAACTTCTTTAGCGGCGTTGTACACTTTTTTTGTGTAGGGTAAAAAATGTTAAACTCGCGTCAGATAAAGTAAGAACTGGGTGAGCGAGAAAACTCTCTAATGTATACAACGTTAGACATCTAGCGTTGAAATATCGTACCTACATAAAAATGCAATCTACGATACAAACCATTTTGATCGAAAATTCGTCAGACGTTAATATTCAAGTTTCCGTGTTCCAAAATCGATATAAACAGTTTCGGTTTAGCTACGGCGCATGACTGTGGCGGTTCTGTTACCGTTCTCAGAGTTGTTGGTGGAAAAGAGCTTGATATAATATAATACAAAGCGTTTGGAATATATGCTCGTTTCTCAGCAGTTAATTTATGTAAAAGAGACAGAACTTCGAAGATATCGTAATTATTTAAATAAACAAATTATAATTCGTTGATTAAACTAACCAGGAAACAAGTTCCTGGATGAATATGATTGGATCTGCTGTTTTATTACAGGTGCCATATAAAACGATTACACGTGTTTTATTATATCTATACTACAGTTTTACGACTTAAAAAGCGCAAGTAACCGCCAATCAGCTGACCACAATATTCTAGTCTGAATTTAATACAAGGCAACATTAATATCAAGAAGTAGGGTCCGACCGAAGGTCGAGTTTTGGCCGAAGCCGATTAATCGGCTATCGCCAAAAACTTCGGCCAAAGCTGAAGACTTAAAAACCCTAGGAAAATCAAATGAGCCTTTTTCCTGAGAATAGTGCAGCGAAAGTGTTATGAAAGGCAGCACTAGTAGTAGGGACAAACATAAAATATTTACATGCAAACCAATTAAACTTATCACTGAGAGTCATCATTTATATATGTTATCGAAATTATTTTTAAAATTAATTAAATGAATAAAAAATGAATAGTAAATTTTTGACAGTTTATTACCATTGATTAGAATGAGATATAACCTCAATCTTTTATTAAATTATATTCATTTATTATATTTAATTAAATTAATTTTATTACCATATATTTTTGATTCATATTTCATTTGGAAATAAATCTGAAATTCATAATTATTTTCAATTTCTCTTATTACAGTTTGAATTTATCGCTAATATTTTACTAGAGTCTGCATACTAACCTGTCTATTAATTCATTTTTTTCCAGATACTTTTAAATTACGACACGCAAGCCAACGTTTTAATGTTACCACATTGTTATCTTTACAGTTGCAAATTTTAGTTTTGCTCCAGGAACATCATCTTCTGTTAAAAACATTTTTTTTCAAGTACACTTTAATGTGTGTATATGGGGATTTGACAGTGTTTGTCCCTACCGAACTACTAGCGCTACTAGTGAGTGATTTTTCGTACTTCAGGAAAAAGGCTCATTGGCTACAACTGCTACCAGCTACAATTAATATATGATTTTAAAACTTTTAAATTGAAGGTTTACATAAACTATATCTATACAATTTATAAAGCAAAGAGTTTGTTTGTTTGGTTGAACGCGCTAATCGCAGGAACTACTGGTTCGAATTGCATTTTTTTATTGTTGGATAACCCATTTATCGAGGAAGGCTAGAGGCTATATAATATCACGCTACGACCAATAGGAGCGGAGCATCAATGAAAAATGTTGCAAAAACTTTTGAACGGTAACTCCGATTATCATGAAATTTGGACACAACATTCATCTCGGTAAACTAAGATGAATGTGCGTTCTCATGTCCCTCCCCGCATTCGTCTTTTTGCACCCGGGTAAAACCGGGCGAAACCGCTAGTATAATATAAAAAAATAATTTTAATCATCTCTGTATTGTAATTTAGAATGATGTTCTCTATACGGAATAAAGCTGTGTATTGTTATAATTATAAGCGGCACAGTTTTTATTCATGAGACGGGTATGATTTACATTGTTACATTGCTTGGCCATTCCATTAAGCTTATTATAAGAAATTTGCATAAAATTTAACAACAAAATTTAAGCCGTATATAAAAGGGATCTGTAATATGGAGAGTAAATTAGGTCGCGATGAGATACGAAAAGTTGAATTGTGAAATATGCTTGCACGACAATATTATGAACAACTCTCCAAATCCAGGAATCGATGTCAAGTGTACTTATGAAGACAATACCGCAGTCAGAAGCTTTGCTGCGTTAAAGTTTAGTACATATATTACAGCTGCACTCGAATGCGATACGCGGGGGGGCGCAGGCACTTTAATCAGGAAGGGTTACACCTGCCGTACAATAGATATACTATTTACTATAGCGAACCGGCCCGGTTTTACCCGGGCGCGATAGATAGTTTTTTGTGTAGTCGGAAAATTCTAAAAATGTATTTCATTAAGAAAGAACTACAGCGCCGAAATGTCTTTGAGCTTATGTCACTAGGTGGCAGTGCCCGCTAGCTCATACTGCTAGTTGCCACTCGGTGTGCTACAGTGACGCGCCATTTTAACGTAACCAGTTGCGCCCGCCTACTTGATGTCGCTACATGATACGGATACAGTTTTTCTTGACAATACACCGTTATTTTGTACAAATTATATATACAAAAACCTTTCTCGTTTATCGCTCTTTCTACTAGTGAAAACCGTATGAAAATCCGTTCGGTAGTTTTTGAGTTTATATCGCGTTCAGACAGAGATAGAGAGACGTGGCGGAGGGACTTTATTTTATATAAATAGATGCTGTCTCCCTCAAGTGCAACCCGATTTTGAGATCCCTCTCTGTTATTTCAGTTAAAGAGACGTTACAAAAATCTAGCTTTATGAAATATGAAAAAATATTACTCGCATCTATACTTGAAACTGACATTAGAGTTAAATATAAAAAAACCTGACATACACGTGAATTTTGTACAATTTCTTATTATTTCCACAATTGTATAATCGGTCATGCTCGGTCGATTTCGTTTATAATACTTCAAAGCACGATGATTATCCTAACCTTGGATAGAACGCCAAGGTTTCATTATCCGTATTCATTAATCTGTTTAAAATATTCCTATAAAACATCTTACAAGAACACAATATTCAATTTATGCAAAAGCAGCACGAACGATATGCATATTTCACAAACAAGCTAATTTTTATACACTAGTTAATATATGATAAGAAATACTATAAACTTGGAAATCTTCAACAACCATAACCAAATATTAATAAACAATAATAATCATTATTACCTATACTTTTTGTGCTATATACAGTCGGGATTTTTTTTTATTATAGCCAATTAGTTTTTCACGGTGACGACTTAAACGTAAAAGAGTTTACAAATAGATCTAACAATGTTGTTCATTATTGCAAAACACATTTTTAACTCTTCAATAAATAATATTAAAGAGTTCTAATCAGACGTTAATCAAAGATTTGCACATTTTTAACTCCCCATTTTTAACAAATTTTTGTTTCAAGATCATCACGCCATTTTTAAAAATATGTCTCTGTGTGTATGTACGTACGTACGTACGTACGTAGTCATTTATTTGTAAGAGGAAAACTCGAGAATAAAAATGATAACGACTATGTCATACTGAGAGGGGTAACTAAGCCCAGACGAAAAGAGGGCCCCCGAAAGGCCTCAGAAAGATCGAAAAAATTAGGATCATACATATATAATTATATATAAAAAAAAAAAACAGTACGTCTTTCCACAACTTTTTGAAAACCAGTCCGATAATAGTAGGTCCCCCTCCCCCACCCTAATATACTGTCCTAACAACATAGTAGCTTTATTTAATTCATAAAATTTAGTGTAGGTCTTTCCCAGGGTTCCAAAATAGTATATTGTGCAACTTGTGCGACAATGTCGCATGAGTTACACATACTATTTTTTATTACGAATTAAATTAAAATTAAAATTTTATTACGAATTAAAAAAAGAAATTGGAAGTAATAAAAATTAAAATTAAATCATAAAAAAGTTGAAAATTCAGTTAAAATTGTTATTGAATTGGTAACTATGGTAACTCTGAATTTGCGTGCGGCAAACAATAATTTCAGTGCGACAACTAAAGTTTCCGCACGCAAATGAAAATAGCTACTTTTCAACCGTAACAGCGTGCGTAAACATACCACTTTTCCCGCATGAGTAATAAAAAAGCTAGTTACGATCTTGATACTGAGTACAGATTTTTTAAAATTTTGAAATATTTTTTCATGTCTCTTTAATCTTTATTGTTTACCCGCTCTAGCCAAGAATAAAATTTACTGTTTTTTATCATGAACCACATTCTGAGTTTTGCTTGTTCTTTTACTGTTTATAATTTATACAGAATACGTAAATTTAAATTTCTTCCATTTGTGCAGTCATAAATAATTCAGTCAATCAAAATCTAGCAACAATAAAAATATGCTGAGACTTTTATGTCTGTTAGATGAGCGTATAGAGTAGAGCCAGATGCTTGTTCTTCTTTTTTTTTCTTGTTGATACGCTATTATTCAAATCAGTCGTTAGAGCCTGTATTTTTTATTAGGCATACGTGAATCCTTTACAGATATAGATAGAACCAAATCAAAATAGAAGAACGGTGTATCATATAATAACAACGCGATGCATTGCTGTCATAATGCTTCGAATCTCTACATATACGAACAACTAAACACAAAAACATGTATCTTCAATCATTTGTCATTTCAAATTTAAGTATGCGCGTGACGCAGGTATATTATACTTTTAGGGCTGTCATTTAGTTTTCTTAATCATGAGGTCAAGTTGAATCATCATCTTCTACACCCATTTATGGTTTTACCACATATACAGGTGAAGCAATATTTACTTAATTCTGATTTATTGACAAAGCACAGCCTAAACCGGTGGGTCTAGAAGCATGACATTTTGCACAGCAGTTCCTTATACAAAGTAGGTGATCAGCAAGAAAGGATTTTCGAAAATTCATCCCCTAAGAAGGTTAATTTACGGATAACTGGCAGACAATTTGAACAGCCTAAACCGGTGGGTCTAGAGGAACGAAATTTTGCACTGGGTGGCAGTTTCAGGTGGCGCTAAAATCATAATATAATTGGTTGAAAAATACCAACCATTATATATTTGTGAGTTTTTGACGTGATAACGTCTTATAAATTGATGAAACACCAGCTGCACGCACGAAAAAGTGTAACGCCGTAACGTTCCGCCTGACTCTGTGCGTGCAAGCGAGAGCGCAGTATAAGCGATAGAGAAGCACGATCGGGCCAAGTTTGACAGCTACTAAAATTTAGGTTATGTATTATTAAATATGATATTCGAGCGGAATACGTTATCACGTAAAACTATCGTCCGTAAACCGACTTTACAGACAACCAATTTTTTTTTTAAGTAATTTATTTTAAACGCTGGAGAGAGGGGGCGCCATTATCAAGTCTCTGCCCCGGTTCGGGGCTGCCCACGAGTCTGATCCAAAGGACAGTAGATCAATAAGCCCTCCGACGGCATCCAACGTTCTTGCGACATTACTTAGATTTAAAACGTGCCCTGGTCAAAAATGTTCGTTTGACCCGTCTATAAAACGAAGTGATACCTCAAGGAATCTAACGAAAAATCATATATCTATTAATTAACTATATGAATCATTGTCTATCTACTCAATATGCGGTGAGCGAATGCAACAAAGCGTATCGAAAATATATCTGCGTCTCTTTCTTCGATGTAATTCCCTGATTTCTCCGATGATAGGATTGGATGATGTACGTGTATTCAATCAGTATCTCTGTTTCAAAAACTTAGTTTTTTTCTATGACGTTAACATGGGCGTACCCAGCTTTTGGCCCAGGAGAAGGCAAATTAGAATTTTTTTAAGCCGGATCCCCCGTGCTTGTTTTGCCTTCCTGGATACGCCAGTGCTTACGGCGCAAAAAATTGGTTGTCTGTAAAGTCGGAGTTTTACGTGATAACGTCATAAAGAAACATTAAACCATACTCGTAAAGTGTTGAAAAGTAACTTTTTTATTTTTCACATTATACGTATACGTTTCCAAACATTTATTTTTACATATTTAAATAGTAAAATTAGAGTTCTAACCAATTGTAGAAACAGTTTTTAAATATAATGAACCGTTTTCAAAATACACGCAGTTTTAATAAACAGACGGTCGGGTGGTGTGGATTTTTCACTCCCTGTAAGTATATATACGAGCGAACTGTGGCAGTCTATTGGAACTTTGTGTCTTGTGATCTTTAATAAATAAGTTTTTGTAGCTGTCAAACTTGGGCCGATCGTGCTTATCTATCGCTTATACTGCGCTCTCGCTTGCACGCACAGGGTCAGGCGGAACGTGACACATTTCGGAACGTGACACTTTTTCGTACATGCAGCCGGTGTTTCATCAATTTATAAGACGTTATCACGTCAAAAAAGACAGAAGTATATGTTTGCACCCTAATAAATAGTTCGATTGCGATTTTATTCCTATGCTCAGTATAGAAGAAAAGTATATGCGAGCAATATATACCGTCTCTTTTCATTGCATCGAAAAATAATCTGCGACCCGCGCGTCCATATAGGTGATTTGAAACGTCACATGTTTTAGATTAGGGATCATTAATCATTGAGACATGTGAATCTGACAGAATCAGAAGCGCTGTACAACTGAACAGAACACATACTGATCACGTAACTGCCGTGTAATAGTCCTGATTAGGGCTCGGGCGCTTTATCGATAAAAATAACTATATTGGAACTACCTGTTACTCGCACGCGATTGAGAAGAAACACGGATGCGTTCCCATTATTTGGCATGGTTACTCCTTTCTCGACGTAGACCTCACTAATAAATTTCAAACGCGTCAAGTAGACAGGCATTTTTTTGTTGTACTAATGAATTGTAAAAAAAATTGGTTGTCTGTAAAGTCGGTTTACGGACGATAGTTTTACGTGATAACGTCATAAAGAAACATTGAAAATTATTAAGGAAATCAATTACAGTTATTATAGGTATTTCTATACACACCATACTCGTAAAGTGTTGAAAAATAACTTTTTTTATTTTTCACATTATACGTATACGTTTCCAAACATTTATTTTTACATATTTAAATAGTAAAATTAGAGTTCTAACCAACTGTAGAAACGGTTTTTAAATATAATGAACCGTTTTCAAAATACACGCAGTTTTAATAAACGGACGGTCGGGTGGTGTGGATTTTTCGCTCCCTGTAAGTATATATACGAGAGAACTGTGGCAGTCTATTGGAAGTTTGCGTCTTGTGATCTTTAATAAATAAATTTTTGTAGCTGTCAAACTTGGGCAGATCGTGCCTCTATCGCTTGTATCGCGCTCTCGCTTGCACGCTCAGGCGGAACGTACACTTTTCGGAACGTTACACTTTTTCGTGCATGCAGCCGGTGTTTCATCAATTTATAAGACGTTATCACGTCAAAAACATCACATTCGCATATCTTCTGATCGAGTGAGCCGATTGCGATGAATCAAAAACTAAAAGCTACTTCAAAGTTCCTCTAAAAACTGCATCTGAATTGGGTCAGTCGTTTTTATGTGACGCGAGTGCAAACAAAGAGATACCCTACAGTTTTGTTATATGCATATATAGATTTCGGTATTTTTTTAATATCGTTCACCCCTAGTCCTGACCTGGCTGCCGAAGTTCACGAAGGTCTTGTTCAATGACGGGTTAAAAGAAATTAAAACTGACTAACAAAGAATCTAAAGTACAATAACCTTACAATAAATGAAGTGGAAAACTTTACATTTAAATCTTCTGAGCTTTGAAAAATCATCATTGGATTCCGACTGTAGTATTGTTCTACATACAGTGCCTTCATATATTTTACTAATTTACTATATGAATCATTGTCTATCTACTCAATATGCGGTGAGCGAAGGCAACAAAGCGTATCGAAAAGATATCTGCGTCTCTTTTTTCGATGTAATTCCCTGATTGCTCCGAATTTTTTTAAATTTTGAAAATTTCATCTCGATTATCTCTAGACAAGATACAGAGCTGCGCCTGTGCTCATTGGATTCAGCGTGTCAAAATCTACCGGGTAACCTTAATATCGACCAGTTCTGGGAGACTTCGATTTTGAAAATTTTTACAGGGGGGGCCGACGATAATTTTTTCATTTTAAATAAAGTGCAGTATCGACCGGAAATTTATATAATATATGGTTGAAAATGACTTGGTCCTATGCAAAAAATCATGCTGAATCGAATGAGCGTATCTAGAAGTCTGTAGCTATTGTAGTTTTCAAGTTATAGCGTTTTTAATTTTTTCAAGAAATATTTATAAAAACGCGTCTAACTCCTAAGCCAAAGGAGATACAGAGTGATTGGATTTAGCGTGATTTTTTCCATAAGTACACATAATATTAACCGCATCGGAAGGCTCTTAGTGCCCCAAAAAGCCACCGATTTGCGAAAACATCAAAAACTACAATTTTTTTCAATTTTTTGGAAAATCTAAAAGTGTCACGGATATGCCTGAATTTACTTGACCTTATATATTAGTATAGATATTATAGATTTATAACTACTCTTTGCTAATAAAGTCTTGTCGCATGCACTAATAAAATATTTAGGTGATTAAAACGTCGATTATACACCATAATTGTTTGTTTTCAATCGAGCGGAATCGAGAAAACGTGACAAATTAAAAAAAAAAAACATTTATGCAAAGATTGTGCCAAATGCGATAATTCTTATATTATTTTTCTAAAAACCATTTGTCACGTTGCATTATTATATTGTTATTTGCATTTTGTTTTTTTTTTCGTCAAACTGCACCATTGTTATTGAATCTAAGTTCTAAGAATAAGAAAATACAAATTAGTGACGTAACAAATGTCAATTTTAAGCCATTTACGAATGCGATTATCTGTTGCTGATATTCGCGACTCCGAATCCGGCGTCATTTGTCCAAACGGGAATAACATCGTACAATTTCTGTGAATAATTGATAATGACATAACATATTTTTTCCATAATGACACAACATAACGCCAGAACCGATCTAAAAATTTGATAAAACTTAAACTTTTAAGCCCGTTTCTCTTTCAATTTAGAGTTTTGATAAAAAAGTTACTTGAAATATTTGTTCGTCTACTTGATTTAAAAAAAAAGAATCACCTGTATATGTATCAGCGTTGCCAGTTTTTTTTTTTTTACAAGTCGGGATTTTGGAAGTCTTTGAGTAAAAACAGCGGGATTCTTTCGTCGAAAGCGGGACACAGTAAAAAAACGTCCTATAATCAGAATTTTTCAAATACCTATTTATCTTTTTATTTGAATTAAAATTACGTTTACGTGACAATAGATAGCAAAAATAGCCATAGAAAATGTATTTTAATAAAAATATAATATTTTAAATCAGATTTACCCTATCGTTAAATAGTTAATAGAATAAAAAAAAAAACAGAAATCAAAATCAAAAAAGTTTTATTCATTAGAAAAATATGGCGTTTCAAACAATAGTCTGTGGAGTGAGTGTTACAAATTGCAACTTACAATAAGAGAATAATTATTTATAAAAATTACTTATTCATGATATTTCTGTGAAGATTTAACTTCTTTTGAAGTTATCCCCGAGTTATCCCCGAAAAGCGGGACTGAGCCTGTCCCGCGCGGGGCATTTAATTTTTGATTTAAAAATTGGGACGTCTGGCAACGCTGATATGTATATAGCTCAGCACTCTGTATTCGCTGTTTCGTTGCATTTTTTTTTTGTTGTTTTGTGCTAAAGACTACAGATAAGTCATTGCTAACATTTATTAAGATTTATTTTTATTGACCATAAACATGTCATTTATATAATTGTAATAATTACCCAGAACTAATTAAAACTTGTTTCAAATAAACTTGAAAACTGTTGACATGTATGCATTTAACTTGAAGTTTGGGAAATAAAGCAACGATTATATTTTAATTAGGTACATACAGGTATACTTATAAAAAACAATGGCTGTATCCGGCCACGCGTTGCAGTGGCTCAGTCTGGTTCGCGTGTGTTCCTGTTACGTTCAACAGATGGCGCTGTATTCAAGAGATAGATCTCCCGTTGCCGTAAAATATTTAGTAAAGCGTGTGTTGACTTAACATCCAACAGATGGCGCTGTATTCAAGAGATAGCGCTCCCGTTGTCGTAAAATATTTAGTATAGCGTGTGTTGATTTAACCTCCAACAGATTGCGAGGGTACAACGCTGTTTTTTTTAAAAAAAGAATATTTTCACCTGTCACAGGTGTGACACCTATAGATATATAAAAACACGTGCGTATTCGAATGCAACGCGTTCTGTCAAAATTTCAATAGCAATCGGTGAAGAACTTTCGAAGATTTTGCGATTTTGAACAAAGGGACATTTGCATTTTTATTTATATTATAGACTAGCGGTCCCGCCCGGTTTCACCCGGGTGTAAAAGAACGAATGGGGAAGGAAGGGACATGAGTACGCACTTTCATCTTAGTTTACCGAGATGAATGTTGTGTCCAAACTTCATAATGATCGGCGTTACCGTTCAAAAGTTTTTGTCGTTAAAAAGCAGTATTTATACTTTTTTAAGTAAAAAAATTCTTTTAATAGGTATAATAAATATTTAATTGAAAACACTGTAAGAAAATTTTTTTTATATAGGTGCTTATAGTTGTAACAGTTTTCAAATGAGCTATTAATTAGATTTATTTAATTTTAATTCGTCGTAATAAAATTTTAAAAAAATGAAATGTAGATAAGCCTCAGAAAAAAGCAATGTAGAAAAAAAAACATTAAAAACATATTCGACCATTGTGGGGCTCGAACCCACGACCCTGAGATTAAGAGTCGCGCACTTTACCGACTGATCTAACCGAGCTGGTACGTGCGGCGCTAATATTGGGATATTCAGTTAAAGCATTTCACCTGAATATAAGTATATGGTGAAAAATGTTGACTGACATTCTGCAACATTTTTCATTGATTTTCCGCTCCTATTAGTCGTAGCGTGATATTATATAGCCTATAGCCTTCCTCGATAAATGGGCTATCCAACAAAAAAAATTATTTTCAATTCGAACCAGTAGTTCCTGAGATTAGCGCGTTCAAACAAACAAACTCTTCTGCTTTATATATTAGTATAGATACACAAGTTTCTATATAAATTGAGTTGTAGACACGTAAAACGAACAGAGAAAGAAAGAATACAGAAGACGATATCCAATTTCCATTTTCCATGTTGTGGCCCCGCCCACCCTTTTAGGGATCGAATTACATCAGCGAAACGGAAGTGTTTTCCCTTGTGGTAAGGAACCTCTAAAAGAAATTATTTTATATACGTTGTCAATACTTTTCTACTGTTTGAAGTGGAACTTCTTTAAGCGCGGTAAGTAGGTGTGATTTCGATCGAATATGGAAAAAGCGTAATTTTTCATTAAACTTCGCAGAGCGCGTGTCCTTCCCGTTTCTATTTTATGTACAGTGAACTTTATTGTGGCTGTAGTGCATTGGAGAAAATCGTTCCACATAAAACGCAACAAAGACCGAGCGCCCAAAGAAGATTCGTGTGCATTTTATGTGGAACTATTTTCTTTTGTCGTAGTGTAAAAATACATATATAGTTTCAAGAAGTAGCTTTTTAAACGGTTAATGTATTTTCAAATTGGTTCAGCGGCTCTGGAGTTTTAAGGTAACTTATCTTGTATAAATTAGTACAAATTATACATATGTGGTCTTAGCAGGGACTTAATTATTTGGAACGAATAATTTTCATTCAATAGACCAAAAAAAGATTGCTATAGTTCATTTACTTAAAATCAAGGATATTTAATCTAAATCTTTGATTAACATCTGAATAGAACTCTTTAAATAAATAAAATTATCGATAATTTTATTTATTTGAGGATATTTAATCTATACTCAAAGATTATTTCTGAATAACTTTATAAAGAATAAAATCAACCTATAACCAATGACGTGTTAGAAACTAAAAAAATATAGTTTAAAAAAAACTAAAAAACACGCTTTATATCGGACTAAAAAGTAAAAAATAATTGTTTTAAAATAAGCTTAAAAAGCGTGGGGCGCTTTGTTCCACATTTTCGTACATCGAGCGCCCAACGCTTTTTAAGCTTATTTTAAAACAATTATTTTTTACTTTTTAGTCCGATATAAAGCGTGTTTTTTAGTTTTTTTTAAACTATATTTTATTTTTCACTTTTTAGTTTGAGGATCTATAAAAGAATTTATTAATCCTGGGGGTCCTAATAAGGATAATGGGAAACTGTTATCAAATTATTGCATTGTCATCGGTCCTTGATACGTATGCAAAGTTTCAAATTAATCAGACTTCGGGAAATTGGTGAAAATAAAGCGTTTACTACAGAGGATCTATAAAAGAATTTATTAATCCTGGGGGTCCTAATAAGGATAATGGGAAACTGTTATCAAATTATTGCATTGTCATCGGTCCTTGATACGTATGCAAAGTTTCAAATTAATCAGACTTCGGGAAATTGGTGAAAATTATGCTCAAAGATTTAAAAGAATTTATTAATCCTGGGGGTCCTAATAAGGATAATGGGAAACTGTTATCAAATTATTGCATTGTCATCGGTCCTTGATACGTATGCAAAGTTTCAAATTAATCAGACTTCGGGAAATTGGTGAAAATTATGCTCAAAGATTCCGTTACGGACATACATACATAGTTAGTTACATACATAGTTACAACCCAAACTAATATAAAGCGTTTAAAAAAAGACGGGTTGCACTCCGAGAGTGCCGGCACAAGTGAAAACATAAACACACACGAACATTCGCGCAAGAGCCCTGCGCCGCCTAAACGAAACAGCAGGCGCAGGCATACATTTTCGCCGCGCCGTAGAAAGAGAGGGGGATATTTCCTCTCCTACGCCGCGAAGGCTGTCTACTCTCCATCCGTCTTACGAATTTTCGATCAGGTCACGTGTCCTGACGCGAGTTTAACATTTTTTACCCATTACAAAAAAAAAGTGTACAACGCCGCTAAAGAAGTTTTCACTTCAAAAAAAATACAAACAAAGAGATAACAAATTGCATCTAACAGGTTTATTATAATAATATGTAGGTATATTTTTATAATAAGTAACGACTAAGGCAACAGCTTATTATTAACATTCGAAAATAAATTAGTGATGTCATTCCGTTCATGAAGCGATGGATTGTGAGTTAATCAACCAGAAATAGGTACAAATAATACAGAAAGGAACGAAAAATATACTATTTAAGGTTAAACTATACCCGCTAAATGCAATTACTGAATTGCTTGCAGGATAAGAAATATATTTTTGTTGTTGTTCAGACGAAAAGACGTATCATAAGAGAAAAACACTTATAAAAAAGAACATGTACCGTTGTAATACAAAAAAACAGGTACAGCATATATTTCTTCTGCGCAAGCGCCGATTTTCCTCAAAAACAATAGGGATCATGTTTATAGTATGCGCCACGAATCTAAAAGGCTCGGAAGTTAGATGCGAATGCAGGCTTGCGCTTGTACAGTCTGTTGAAAAACTACAAACTCGCAACTCAACAAAACTAACACAGCAATAACAACTTGACAATAGCGTACTCGACTGTACTTTAAAGCAGGAAAGCGACAAGTGACAAAGGCAACGAGCGATCACGGCCAATCGCCGACGAGCGCACGTTCCGTGCAGGTAGCTGGAAAGTGGTGGGAGTATCAACGGCTCTAAAATGTGCCTTTGCGACGCTGTTTGTGACTAACTTCCGAACCTTTTCGATCCTATACCATTCTTTGAGCATTATTTAATTTTTTGTTTATTTAAACAGATATTGATAAAATTAAATTATGTAATTACAATAAAAATTTAAGTATTTTTTAACATCTATCTTTGAACTTCATTTAACCGATCCGCCAACTGACGTCATACCCGCGCTTATGCCGATTGGTCAGATAAAACTAGGAAATCTCTGTAACAATACTGATCTTGCATTGTTAAGTTGAAATTGTAAAAAAAAACAACAGTACTTCTGAAATGACCGTAAAAATTGTTTAAATAGGAACTATTAACTAAAATGAACGCTTGATGCAATCATTTTAGTACCTATTAAACATGTGGTACAATATAATAGATATGATAAATATTCGATTAAGTCAAACACGAAATGGATACGTGATGTCGTCATGTTAATCGGTAATGCAGAGAACGACTTCTATCAGTCACGAACCTGTCTTATTACTAAATATTTGTAGCCATGACGACTAAAATATCCGTAATAATTAAATTGAATACCGACTGTATCTGCAGTAATGAGAATTGGGAACATATAGGAAAAACATTTCGATAAAGATATGAAAGGTATATAAAGGAAGTTCCACAACACGAGATTGAGGACTTCCCATGTCGCTGTTGAACAAAATGTTTATATTACTCACTTGTAAGTTTGTATGTATGTATGTATGTTTGTTTGTAATCTCCATTTGGACTACAGCAAGTGGTTTATATAGTGGTATAATATGCCAGCACTGTAAGTACAGTGGGTAGCCGTGCGGTCTAAAGCACGGGTCTTCGCTGACGTCAACTCTCGGAATCACGGGTCGTGGGTTCTAATCCCGTCCACGTCGAAAAAAAGTTGTGTTTTTTTCGGCAAATTTATGACAATAAATCGAACTAAAAAGTGGAAAATAAATATAGTTTAAAAGAAACTAAAAAACACGCTTTATATCAAACTAAAAAGTGAAAAATAAATATAGTTTAAAAACACTAAAAAACACGCTTTTTATCGAACTAAAAAGTAAAAAATATTTTTTTTAAAATAAGCTTAAAACAATAATGAATAAAAAATACTAGTATTATTGTAAAAAAGCGGGGGGCGCTCGATGTACGAAAATGTAGAACAAAGCGCCCCACGCTTTTTTCACAATAATACTAGTATTTTTTATTCATTATTGTTTTAAGCTTATTTTTTACTTTTTAGTTCGATATAAAGCGTGTTTCTTAGTTTTTTTTAAACTACCTATATTTATTTAAAAGCTATGTTTAGGGTATAAAAGGAATAAAAGAACCTTTATAGGATCAATTCGTTGTCCTTTTTTCTCGGGAACGCGTGGAGGTATCAAGTTGAAATTAATATCAAATACTCAGGTCTACAATCCGTTAGAGCTGTGAAAAAATCAAACTTTTAAGTCAACGCAATCAAAAGATACGGCCGTTTATGCCGCATGTTTTGACACTCGCAAGGGAACCAAAACGTATAGGGTAATTCCCGTTGACCTAGAATCATGAAATTTGGCAAGAAGCGATGTTTTATAGCACAATTAAAGGGAAAAATCCGAAAACCGTAAATTTGTAGTTACATCACTAAAAAATATTTTTTTTTGCGATTATAAACTTATTTGCAGTTGGTAAACTGACCGCAACCAATATGATGCAAGTAGGTATAATACACACTAAGCAGAAAAAAATTTCGAGATTCGATTCCCGTTATGGACGCACTATTTACATACCTACAAGTTTGTACGGAACCCTCGGTGCGCGAGCCCAACCCGCACTTGGTCGGTTTTTTACTTTTTAGTTCACGTTGCTATAAAAGAATGTTTTTCAGTTTTTTTATTTATTTTATAGCGCAGTTACGATATCAGTGAATCAGTTAAAGGTTTGTATTTACTTACTCTTGCGAACGATTGCACACTATGAAATTTAATTTGTCAGTGGCGGACACAATATTTTTAATTAAACACACTCATTTTTTCTCGAAAATAAACCTACCGATGACTTTTATATTTTAGGATAGTAATTATTTAAGCCTACTTGATTTGCGGAATTATTCCCGCCATAATTTCTGAATCATGCTGTATACCGATAGTCGGACAAAATAACTCATCTAAATATTGTTATCACGTATTTATTATGAATCAATAAACAAGCCTGTCAATTCGTATACGTATGTGCGTGAACTACCCGCAAGTAGCCTTGCTTTCACCTGTACCACAAAATGTGAAGTCCGAACACCCGAAGAGAAGAATGCCAAGTATCCAAGCTGAATATAAACAAAAGTTTGCAAACAGTTTGACTGTTTTATGTTTAATTAAAGGTACACATACTGCGTTCGATCGAATTTTAATTTTTAATCCGAACAAGATACGATTAATATTACACTACTTCACATGAAGAATTTGGCAAAAAAGAAGACTAAAGTATCTTGTGTTGCTACAAAACTCGAGAGCTACTCGTATATAATCTTTCCGACCAAACAGATATGGTTGGATAGATCATGCTTGGTTAGGCTGCTCAAGACATCTGCCTGGTTGTTCTGCTGTATTGAGTTTCAAGCCGTTGAGTGAAATAGTTTATAAAGGGGCGCAGCGCCTATATGGAAAACCGTTGGCTCACTCGTCTTAATTTCCCCACATCTCACTATCCACAAGCTTCTAACTCAGATTGTATCAAATCAAAACGGTCCATAGGACATTCTGTGTGTAAGACAAAGACGATATATAAAGATCTAAAGCAGTAAGTAAGAATGAGATAAATGATCGCTAATATAGTTACTGTGGTTACGTAAATAAATAATTATGTACACTGTAAATCTTTTTACCAATTAATCAATTAAAACAACTACAAATAAATTTATTATGTTGCAGGCGGTTGAATTACCACCATAAACCCATTTAATTATTTGGATTTTTTCCCGAACAGTATAAATAGCGATTTTATCAATAATTTCACTAGTGAATACTGACATTTGATAAAATTGTGATTTTTACTGTAGAAAACAAAGACGATACTATCAGATTGTATAATCACAGTAACTAGTTATTAGCGATCATTTATCTCATTCTTACTTACTGCTTTATATAATATCGTCTCTGTCTTACACAGAGAATGTTCTATGGACTGTTTTGATTTGATACAATCTGTATAGTAGGAAGTTTGACCAAAGGCCTCTACAATCGTAGACAAAAGTATGTGCCTTGCTGGAACCATATATTTAATAACTTCTATATTGCTAGTGGCCGTAAGTGGAATCGTGGTCCATGAAGTGAGACAGCAAATGACTGTTTCTATCTCTATTCTTTTTACTTGACCCGTTGTGCGCAAGTGTCGCGTCTATAGTGGGGCAATTATTAGTAACTGGAATCTAGAGCAAGCCACCTCCCTTTCACAGCTTAGTTCCATGTGCAAACTAACGCTGCAACTGACACGCATCTAATTCATGGACATGCGCACGAGCCTCAGAGTATTTATAAGTGAGACAGACGTATAAATGTATGCACCGTAGTGTTTAAGTCTTTCTTAAGTGAGACAGACGTATAAATGTATGCACCGTAGTGTTTAAGTCTTTCTCCCGATATTTGCGGTTGGAACGATATATAAGATAGAAGCACGTCCAAAGTACAGTCATGTTTCGAATTTTCAGATGCCGATCACACATTTTTATTGGCCCGATGATCCATAGAGTATCATCGATCATTACAAAATAAACCACCATTCACAAAAATGGAAAAAGTTTCTCTATAACTTACCGGTAATCGTAAGTTGATAACGAGGCGAATCAGAGCCGTGCTGGGACGTCGGAGTAGCCGGTTTTGCAGTCAACTGGACAGCAGACGCGGGCGTCGGCCACGGAGAACACTGGCCGCAGCCCTCGGCCGAACGGACGGTGTGGCCGCAGCAAGCCCACCGCTTTCCGGTCCAAAGACCGGAGTGGAAACGAGTCGCCGCCTTTGGATGGCCGTTCAGTGAGCAGACTGAAAAGAAAATTCACCGTAAAAAAATCTAAAATCATAAGCTTTCCCGATGAAGAAACACAACTTCTTATTATAAATCAATTTGAATTTTCCCGCTATAAAAAATCAAAAAAATATTGTTTTCACCCCGATTTTCGAAAATCGAGTTTTCGTCAGATCTCGACTTTTTGAGGTCCTAGGAAGCTATTCTGACTATTTTTGCGATGATGTCCGTAGGGCTTCGTGTGTGTGTATGTATGTTTGTAGCCCTCTTATTACTTTTGAACGGAGTGTCCGATTGAAACGCGGTTTGCGGCATCTGACGTGACTTTGCTGAGCTTAGATTTCCTGAAAATTTGGAATGATTCGGTCCAATAGATTTTGAGAAATCTCAAAATACAAGTTTCAAAAATGTTAAGAAAATTGTTTGTTTTTTTTGGAATATTTTCTAAACTACTAAACTGATAAATTCCAAAATCTAATCAGCCCTTCTCCTCACAAGACTGCGTCGATTGCCACAATCCGCATCAAAATCGGTTCATTAGTTCAAGTGAACGAAAAATTCGTAAGAAAGTGTTATTTTTTTTTGAGCTCGAAGAACTAAAAATTAAACTTGCTATATTTTATATATTTTTTAGCGTTTTAAACTCGAAAATTTTATTTATTTATTTAATTCCAAAATATTTGTGATATAAATATTTATTCGAAGAGCAGCCTAGCTGAACTCCGCCCCTAATAAAGGCATTTATTTTATTATTATTTTACAATTTTAAAGTTGGAATAATCCTGCCCAACTTGGCTGAAGCGGGAAGTTTCAAGAATGGCCTGCAGGGTCAAACTTCTTTTCAAATATTTTTGTTATATAAAAAGTGCAAAAGTAAATTTTGTAAATAATAAACAATTTCGATGAATTAGTCAAAGTCAAATCCGTGATTTATTTCTCAATTCAGTTAACATCAATTCATCATTGCTGAATGGAAAAAGTTTCAATATGTTTCCTTCAGTCAATAGAGATCAAAATGTCAAACCTCTAACGGAGTAGAAATTGATCAGAATAAATGCGACTTTGAAGGAGTATAATATCTTAAAAAAAGTATATTAATCAATATAAATCTTAATATGTCAAACTTAAAAAGTTGTATACGAAAGTAGATTACTTATAATAATAAATGACAGTCATCACTATCGTTTGTTTTAATAAAAAAAACAATGTGCATGTTGAAAAACAAAAACTATATCGTTTTCATAAAATTGGCGACAGAATTTACATAATATTACATTATTACATCGACTAAAATGAAAAATAGTTTATGCTTGAAGGGTTATATCATAAAATATCGACCACAGTAGTTGGAAGAAACTTTTTAAGAACGACCGAAAAATTTGCCTGTTTTCGGGTATTTAGAGCATCGAATTATATGTCAAAAGATTAAATATGAAACGTTTTCAATTCAACATAATGATTGGTTAATTGTTTCATTAAAAATCTAATATTTATGATTTTAGTATTACTATACAAAAATCACAAAACTTTGGACTAATAGCAAAAAAAAACGACCTTCAACCAATCTTTTTTTTGTCTTATTTTAGTGACTAAAAACAATAATTAAGTTTAAATCATTATAAATTATTACTTCTTGGTCTCATGACCCCTTTGATTAGCTATAGAAACACTCTAATCCTATAATAACGATATCTAAATGATTTTTTTTTGATAATCAAAAATGCTTGATTTGGAAGCCGCAACAGCTGAGATCCGAAACAAAAACCGGAACATGTACCCTATTCTACAAGCTTGTCGCCGCACAAATGATACTAAAATCAACTTTAAAGGTAAACGCCGCTATGCACACGAGGCTGATTTTGCCTCTGGAATCACTGCTGGGACTTATGCTGGCTGACTGCGAAGATCGAAATGACGTCACTGCAGGCTCGCGTGCGTGATCGCAAGATGGATTTCAAAATTAGAACCGGGGCTATTTTTCGTGCTTGTTTTGAGCAAAAACCAATCATCAAACAGTATCTTGTGTGTTCTGTTCAGAGACAATAAAAGTTCACTGTTGGTAACACTCGAACTGTCACTGCGCGCGTACCAAGCCCATCTACAAACCCAGCTTTAAAACAAGCATCGTGTGACGCCGTCATTAAACCCAGCGCTACAGCACGCTTGAAACCTAGCAAGGAATTTAGCGGAAAACCCAGCCTTGTGTACAATAGACTTAAACACTCAGGGGACACGATATAAATAAAAGTTTAAAAACAATACGAAAAACGATAAGACACAAAGAGTAAATACAACCAGATGAAAAAAATCCCTAGAGTTCTTATATTTAAAAGTTGTATACTTTAACTTAATAATAATCTTTCATTCCCAAATGTTTTATGTAATTGCAAGCGAAATAATTAATGCTTATATAAACGACTTGAATAATATATGCACTGGGAGCGCTGAGACATATAAAAACATTCCACTTTTCAGCTAAATTTCCAACGGCTGTCGACTATCTAAAAATAAGCACGGTTTCTCGATCGTTTCGTCTTTGTATTTTTAAACAAATTCATGCTGGGGGTTGCAGAAAGTATTATCAGAAATTCTGATTTGACAATAAGATTGTTACATATTTTTACACAAGAAATGCACTGTAGACTTTTAAATCGATTCTGCTCTAATAATAATCGATCGATTGAAACGACTTTTTTTTAACAAATAAAATAATCGACCTATTTTTCAGACAATATATTATTGTCTGAAAAATTGGTCGATTATTTTATTTATTGAAGAGTTCTAATCAGACGTTAATCAAAGATTTGGACATTTTTTTTTAACTGAGAATTACATGTATATCTATATATCACAAATCTCGTGTCACGAACCACTGAACCGATTTCAATGAAATTTTGAAAATGTGTCTTGCTCGGTGCAACTTACACTATAGGATAGTTTTTATTTTTTTTTTATATTTTGTACAAAATTTGTCAAAAAAAACTGTTTTAGTAACATGTAGCGACATCTGACAGAATTTGCTCAAAGCTATTAGTTCAGAAGCAAATCTGGTAGAATTTGTTCAAAGCTATTAGTTCAGACACCGCGGGCTGTAAACGAAATACACTTTTCAATAAATAAAATTATCGACCAATTTTTCAGACAATATATTAACAAAAAATATCAATAATACATTTAACGTTTCGATATTTATATATTAAAAAAATTGTTTACGAATTACATTAAAAATAAATAGAAACTAATTATTAATTATTTTTTTATATTTTTAGATCCGTTTTGAAGAAGATCCAAATCCGGATCGAAACGTTAAATGTATTATTGATATTTTTTGTTAATATATTGTCTGAAAAATTGGTCGATAATTTTATTTATTGAAGAGTTCTAATCAGACGTTAATCAAAGATTCGAAATACACTTTAACATAGTTTCTTTGCAAAATTTCCACATCGTAACAAAATTTAGATCAAAATTTATTTGTATCTTTTTCTATAGGTGTATATAGATCAATCATTTGTTTTTGTATGAGAACAATTTAATGTTCTAACACGACCGGGAGTTTGACAACAACGATACGATACGATATTAGAGTGCTCCTGATGTATGGCAACTGTAATTATATGATCACACTCTAATATCGTCAAATCAAATTTTCTGACCATGCTTGCTGCAACCCAGCATCAGTGTATTTTCAGCCGAGCGGGTTTTCGAATAGAAAAGACAAAGTAGGCGCGTCGTGCAGAGGAGCAGTGTAGGGGGAAGGGGGTGGAGGCGACGCCGACGGACCTTTCTTTACATCATTTTAATGCCTCCACGGGAACGCGATTTGAATTGCTAAACATTTCCGATCTCTCTTTTCCTCAATCCTTCTTTATTCTATTGTTAGCCGTATAATATGGCTGCGCCCATACCTATACGTGAAAGAAGCCGATTTTACATTGTCGCCGGGCGTTTTTTTAAATGTAGATTATAAACGCTCGACAAGTAAGACCATGGCAGTTTCATTACATCAAATAAACTCAAACGACGTCATATACAGGGACGGATGGGGCCACTGGGATACCGGGAAAATTCCTGGTTCATCAAATTATAAGGCACGACCAGGTATTAAAAATTTAATCAAGTCCACCGTTTCGAAGCGTTATCTTTGAGCCACTTTATCACCGACTTAAAAGAATAAAAAACAGCATTCGACTGTAAACTGTTTTATTGACACGGACTGGCAAGCTGTCATGGCGTGTGTATATAAATAATTGCCATTCATTGTCGTATTTCTGGTAATGACGTGAGTATTCGAATTTTGTGGATATATGTTGTCGATCTGAAATAAATATTTTTTTTATACTTGATATTTTTTTGAGGATTTCAATCGAGTCTACCGTAGTTCCCGACGGAGTTATTAATACAGGATGATCGCCAATTGTTTGTATTCCTCTCGGGAGAAGAAACTATGACTAATCTAGAATGATTTGACCTCTATCACTTCGGGGTCGAAAATGCGTCATTTTCGAGAAAATCTACTTCGGTTTTCTTTTTACAAAAACCCGAATTTTAGGAGTTAAAATTAAAAAAAAAAATTCTCCCTTTTTGGCCTGAATTTTTCCATGATCTGATAGCTTACTAATTGGCCAACCTTCCTAAAGCTAAAAAACACGAATTTTACTGTTAGATTTTATGTTGTGTGTTAAAAACAATAATAAAAAAACCGTTATGAAAAGTATACCATTATCATACAAAAAAAAAAACAACGTTGAAGCATATATCTCTTTTGCGCATGCGCCGATTTTCCCCAAAAACAATAGGGCTCTTCATATTTACGTATCAAACATCCTCCCAAAATTTGGTCCTATCCGTTCATCCGTTTGACCTGTATCGTGTTCACAGACAAACAGACAAACAGATAAACAGACTAACAGAAGCACAGAGTTTTTCCAAAAATATGTTGTTTGAATTTGGAGGACTTCAAAACGATAAGACATTGTAAAATTTTGAAAAGTGTGTTTTGACCTAAACTAGTACCATTTCCCACTTGTGGGTTGGAATGGTGAAAAAATAAAAACTCTCCACAGAAGTGTCATTATCATAAAAAAATGACCCATTTCCAACCCCCAAGTGATAAGGTAAAATCATTCCAAATCAGTCATAGGTTCTTCTCCCGAGAGGAATACAAACAATCGGTCACCCTGCACATAGATAAGACGCGATACGGATAATCTAAAGCTGACTTAACAATATAATTCTCCGGGCCACTCCACACATTTTCACAGTCTCGGTGTTCCTCTTCAAATCGATTTAACGTCCCCGTTAAGACTACAGCACACAGGCATGCCAACTAACAAGAGAAACTAATCTCTTCTCAACTTAACGAAAACAATTTTTCTTCACCTAACGAAAAAATAAACCTGCGAAAGAGAAATTTAAAAATATTCCATATAGCCGGGGTGCATAACAACGTCTAGGTTATAACACTTTATCTAATTTAACTAATAGACGCTGAGAGCCTCAACTGCTTATGCAATCGTCAAGTTTGTTTTAAAGTACCTACCTTGCTCGTACGTATATAATGTTATAACAGGGTGTCTAGCACCAAGAAAGAAAAAATTCTCGATTTTTCCCGCCTTCTTTTTTGACGTGATAACGTCTTATAAATTGATGAATCACCAATCTCATAAATTGATAAAACACCGGCTGCATGCACGAAAAAGTGTAACGTTCCTAACGTTCGTAACGCGTAACGCGTAACGTTCCGCCTGACCCTGTGCGTGCTTTTTGCTAATTTCTCGCTCAATTTAAATCAGATCGGTTTGAAACCAGTCTTAAACGAAAGAGGAGAACATTTTACATAGATTTCGTATAACAGAATTTGCCTAAACAGTTTTTTTATACAAATTTATATAGAAAAATAGCTGTATAAATGCAATGTTGTCGAATGCATGGCGCGACGCGGTCGGTCATCTTTGTTTGCCGTACATGGAAATTAGAAGATAACGTATGTCTTGTCTTAACATGAAAACGGCTGCATTTCTAATGTTTAATTCAATTTTTTGACATTAGTATTTTGTGAAATGCAACGCCTTCTAAGTTAAGTATTGGAATAACTAATTATTATTAGAACATAATACTTTGACAGTTGCAAACGTCACTTTTGACATTTCTTATCATTCCGACACCAAGGATAAGCGGATTGAAACCAAATTTTGGGAGGTTTAGGTTATGTATTACGGAATACGTTATCACGTAAAACTATCGTCCGTAAACCGACTTTACAGACAACCAATTTTTTTTTAAATTTAACGAATACATTATTTCAGTAAAATCCACTCCCGCACCCTCATTAATTCCTCTTTTCCTCGTGTGCACTCTGGACCAGAGACAATAAGTAACAACTTTATTTATGTAAAATTATAATATATGCTTATTATACATAGTATATTTTAACATAAATAAAAAATTTAATTAAAAGGCAACCGACGCGGATTATTATACCAGAAATAAAGCGCGTGACAACGATCTCTGGACTGATCTCGACGACTCGACATCATGATGAACGCTTATCAAGGCTAATCCAGTCAGTCGTGACTGTCCCATGCTGTTTCTCAAAAATGTTTTTAGCCTCCTCGATGACGCTCTGGTGTCGCCGTCGACACAGGTAGCGTTAGAGTAAAGACAGTAGCTTGTGAATCTAGTGGTGTAGTAGGGCATTCCGCAGCAACTATTGTTGACCACTTCGCTCACCACACCGATAACTCCCCTTCAAAACTTGTTCGATTTGACAAACACTTTTATGAATCCGTATTATTTGTAAATGTAATTGTAACGCCAAAGCCGCATATGGTATGAAATGTAACAATGAAAGATGAGTGAAAGAGATGTAGCATTTCTGTCACTCATCCTTCATTGTTGCATTTCAGATGGATGCCGAAAAACGTGGAATCCACAGATCCGAGAAAAGAGTCGAAAATATTTTAGTAGTATGTATAAAACGGTGAATTGGCCAAAGCATTTCGGGGGGGGGGGGGTGAACCCCCCGTCTACGGTCTTGGCTATAGGTAGCAAGATTTGCCATTCCACGAAACATTAATAACAGCGCAGCGTCCCTAATATTGATAAGTCAATTATGAAAGCATGGTATTTAATTAGTTTAGCGGCATATACTGCACCGCATAATATAATAATCAGTTATAGTATCGGCAAAGTCTAAGAAGATAGCTGTACCCGGCTACGCGCTGCTGTAGCTTAGTCTGGTTTGCGTGCGTTGCTGTTACGTTCAATAGATGGCGCTCCCGTTGAATATTTAGTATAGCGTGCGTTGGTTTAACGTCCAACAGATGGCTCGATCCCATTGCGGCTGCGCTTCCGTTGAACTACTGAACTGTATTGTACATAGAGGCTATATCTGATAGCCTAAATGTCGTACCGTGTTGTATGCGAGAATTCTCACATTGTGCTGTATAAACGCACCGGTAGCGGACGCTTGTTTTGTATTAGAACTGTTATTGTGTACGCCTTCGTAGCATTTTGTTGCGGTTTAAACACATTATTTTTTTTATTCAACTCATGCGCGTTATTCATGTTTTATCATGCCTAAAAACCGAACCCAAAATAGCCATTTACCGACTGGTGACAATTACTTGTCATAACTCAATGAAGATTCCTACTAGCTCGGCCATTGTGGAGTAATGAAAATAAACGTAACTATTTTCTGAGTCGTAACGAAATAGTAGGTAACAACAACTCCGTTGTTACCCATTGAGCCTAAAATTGAGAGGCCGAATGTTTTCGACATGGAGTTTATTCATAACCGGCTAACCTCAAACCAAAACATTGAATCGTGCTGTTTGGTGCTGTTAGTATTGACATTTTTTTCTATAAAGAAATAAATAGATATTTACAACATCTCATTATAATTAAAACATGAATAACGCGCAATTGTTGAATAAAATTATGGGCGTAACTTGTAGGCTAAGTCATGACACGTCATGAATGACGTAGACTACTAGTTACGCCAATAACTATTGTGATGTACCTATACAAAACGGTTTTCGGATTTTTCCCTTTACTTGTGCTATAAGACATGGCTTCTTGCCAAATTTCATGATTCTAAGTCAACGGTTTTGATTCCCAAGAGTCTCGACAGACAGACAGATAGACTGACAACAAAGTGATCACTTTAAGGGTTCCTTTTTTCCTTTTGAGATACGGAACCCTAAAAACAGAACAACGTTGCGCTTTCATAAAGGCCGAG
Organism: Xanthostigma xanthostigma; assembly: GCA_963575645.1. Lineage (NCBI taxonomy): Eukaryota > Metazoa > Arthropoda > Insecta > Raphidioptera > Raphidiidae > Xanthostigma > Xanthostigma xanthostigma. The sequence goes on along the minus strand of OY754469.1, from coordinate 715,337 downwards.
TAAATAAGATGTCCGATTTTTGCATTGCAGGAGATTTTCTTTGGAGTTTGCTTACCAAAGCTGTATAATGCCAAAGCCAACGCGATATTATATACACAGCTTGATGACTGTGAAACTATAGTTTAACTAGTTTACCGAGCACTTTGCATTTGAATATAATATTATAAATTATGCACTAACTTTAAGTGGTTGTGTTCAATGTTTGCTGGTTTGTTACCTAAGTATATGCTTTGTTGGTTTATGTCAGGTTTATAATTTGGCAGTTTATAATAATGATGCCAATCTATACTAATATATAAAGCTGAAGAGTTTGTTTGTTTGGTTGAACGCGCTAATCTCAGGAACTACTCGTTCGAAATGAATTTTTTTTTTGTTGTTGGATAACTTATTTATCGAGGAAGGCTATCTATCTATATACAGGGTGTCCGATTAAGAATGGGACATAGAACAACCGCAGATTCTCCAATTCAAAATTTTCGAGATATTCGCAGTTAAAGATAGATATAGACATGTACGTTTTATTTGTATTATTATTAATAATATTCATTTTTACAATTTTGTCTTAAAAAAACTGCGAATATCTCGAAAACCAATGACTTTACAACAAACTAACAAGTGTACATTATTGACTTAGAAAATATCAAAAAAATTAAAATTATAGTCAAAATTAAAATTTAGACCGCGGCGTAACATTTAGAAGGGGTACATGCATTACTTACTCCTGCCGTACGCCACTGGTAGAGCGTACTGAACTAATTTTTTTATTGTTAGGTGCATTTTATGATATTTAACAAGTGTGCCGATTTGAATAAAATTATACGGTGTATTAAAAAAATTATGGACATTAATAATTTTTCAGTTTTCAACTTCAACACCCTGTATTTCGGAAACGAGTAACATTTTATCTAAGTATATTTCGCTTAATTGTTTTATTTTGAATTGGAGAATCTGCGGTTGTTCTATGTCCCATTCTTAATGGGACACCCTGTATATATAATTCCCGTGTCACAATTTTTGCCGCGCTAATCTCCGAAACCACTGAACAGATTTTAATGAAATTTTGTAAATGTGTCTTGCTTGGTGCAACTTACGCTATTTTCTCAAAAAACCTTTTTTAGTAACATATAACGACATCTGTTCTATATCGGAGTCAGTTTTGTTTGTTTGCTTCTGAACTAATAGTTCCGAAACAACTCATCCGATTTAAAAAAAAAATTCACCAATATTTAAAATGAACCTTCAGGATAGATACAGGCTATATATTATCGCGTTTAAATAAAAGCGCTTTTCGTGGAGACCAATTTTGCAACGCAAGAAAACGAAAAAATGGCGACAATCTACAAATTCGAGCGAAGCAGAGCCGGACCGCTAGTAGGCTATATAATATCACGCTACGGCCAATAGGAGCGGAGCATCAATGAAAAATGTTACAAAATTTGTCCGTCCGACAAAAACTTTTGAACGGTAACTCCGATCATCACGAAATTTGGACACAACATTCATCTCGGTAAACTAAGATGAATGTGCATAATTATTGGAACATGCTCATATTATTAATTGTATTTGATTAAATAACAATCAAGAGAAGTTTCGTTAAAATCCTTCGGAAAAAGTCATTCCACGGCCCAACGACCTTAATGTACTATCAAAATTATTATCCCGATGCACATTTTTTGTTTAATAAAAAAAAATATATTATTTTTATCTATATTTGATTTATTTTTTTGACAGCTACATTTCTTTAGTATAGCTTGTTGGTACGTCATGGCTACATTAAAAATTAAAAAAAAAAAAAATTGGCGCGTAGATTTAGAAAGGTTTGCCACCCCCGACCTAGGGGTAATCAAATAAAGCAAGTTATTATTTAAAGGTAGATGCTCACCAGCCCGGAGCGCAGTCAGCCACTCGGCGCGGGTATCGTCGCGCGGCGCGATCAGATAGAGCGTATACTCCTGACCGGCAGCGTCAGTATACGTGATCTGGAACGGATAGCCGCTTGGACTCGCGGCTGTTTGTTCGCCTCCTGGAGCGCCGCACTCCAGCACAGCCGTTTCCAGAACGCGCGCGGCACTTAGATCTATGCGTCCTCGCTCCTTGCGACGCTGAAACAAACAATTATCACGCTCAGTATTACATGATACAGTGTGTTCGACAATAAATAATAATGATAATAAATGCTGAATAGTTTTTGACGTGATAACGTCTTATAAATTGATGAATCACCAATCTTATAAATTGATAAAACACCGGCTGCATGCACGAAAAAGTGTAACGTTCCTAACGTTCCGCCTGACCCTGTGCGTGCTTTTCTCGAAAACGGCCCTAACGATTTGGATGTAATTTACTGAAAAGGGATTTTGGGGGGCAAAAAATCGTTTTAGCTAGGTCTCATCTCTCGAAAAAATCGTTTTCATACAAATTTTATCATTATAAAAATCAATTTTTTGACGTATGAAAATACTTAAATATTGTAAGTAGGTTTTGGAATTTTATATAAACAGTGAAACAATTGTTTTCAAAATATTATGACAGTTAATCTTTGAGACTTGAAATAAATACGAAAGAAAGAAAGTTAAAAAAACAATTATATTATACGTGATGAGTAATTTTAATAAATAAAATTAACCTAAATTTGAAGCGAAAGATGCAATATCATAGATTCGAATTATTATAATTATTATATAAATTTAGGTTATGTATTACGGAATACGTTATCACGTAAAACTATCGTCCGTAAACCGACTTTACAGACAACCATTTTTTTTATTCAACTCGAAATTTACTATCGGGAGTGTGTACATGCATTTTTTCTTTCAAATGGCAACATATTGTTGCACGATCCTCGTTGGGACGCCAATGCTTTCTGTAGAATGTTCTCGACGACGACGACAATAACGCACTCGGGTATAAGAGTTTTTGTGGCGGCAAGAAAATCCTAAACTTGTAACAACAATGAATGCAGGTATAAGAAAGGATCGGAACATTCCAGAAATCGCTGGGAAGCATACCCAGCGCATATAAATAACTAGTGCGGAGTGCGGTATATTAGACCATTGATTTTAATTATATAAAATCTGGTTTAACATAAATAATCTCTTGTATATATAGTTAATAGATAAGTGTACTAAACAAACGTTGGTGTGTTTATGTGTTGTAAATATTTTGTGTACACATAGATAGTGACTTTCTATTCTTCATTACTTATTCTTTTATTTTATTAGTCAGAATTTGTTGTTTTGTTTCTGTTACGTTTGAGAAGTACTTTTCGTTTGTGTGTTTAACTGTTTTGTTAAACGTTTATTATTGTAAATAAATAATAAACACCACGAACTAGAACAGTTTTGTTACAATACATATTTTTTTTTACATTTTCGAAATTTTCATTTCTTCTCTATTAATTCATATAAAATTATCTTAGCTAGGTTTACATAAGAAAATATTCGAGGAAAACGTTATCGATTTATTTTTAATGTCTTCAGTATATAGGAGTGTTCATCCAATAGAATGTCACGATGAATGAAGGTTTGGTTGAGGATCAAGAAATAAGTTTTACCAATGTTACGCTAGTGGCCAACGTTTCGAAAAGTTTATTTTATTTACGCCCTGAAAAAAATTTTTTTCGAAACGTTGGCCACTAACGTAACTTTGGTAAAGCTTATTTCTTGTTCCTTACAGGAGAAACCTTCCCTCATCGTGAGTAATTAAGTAACAGAAAGTCTCCCCAATCCGATATATAGGGGACTTCTTATCGCTGTTGAACAAAATCTTTATATTTAAAAATTATTTATATGTTTTATTTATTTATTTTTGTTTTTTTTTTTATTTTAAATGTCTACATCGAATATATTTTTAAAAAAAATTAGATATTACAAAATTCGGTAAGTCTTCTGCAAAACCAAAATGATTTTATATACCAGCGATTTTTAAAATAGAAACTACCCTAGCTCTTATTATTTGCGATTGTTTGAAGCCTCTAATTTCATATTTATATTATTAAACAATAAAACCATTATTATTGTGTTCACGTTATTTTTGTTGAATAAATATCTATATAAATAAAATTCCTATAACATTATTATAAAAGAATCCATTTCTTCAAAACACATAAAAAAAGCTAAGCGTCTATTTTAATTTTTGATAAGGAAAAGTTGCATATCTCCGTTATTTATTTACGCTAATGACCTCGATTATCGAGCGTCTATAATCCACACCGCCACTCCCTCCGTCATATATTAAAAAAATACAACAAATTTTAACATGCTACATTTCAGCATCTGGGAGCTTTTTATTCGACTGCTAAATTTTCAACTCCACTTTTCACTTTCATTCCAAAGCTTTTCATATAGCTTTGCAAAACAATATATTTATACAAGGCTATACGAAAAACGGAGGGTTATGATTTCAACAGTCTATCTCAAAGTCGATCATAACAATGCTTATGACCTCTGTTGTCTCGCGTCTATAATTCACAACCACAACTGCGATAAAAGTGCATCGGCTAGATAGTTCAACGCCCTCTCTACAAGCATGCATTACGTACAGAAACCTGATAATTGCGAACTCACTCACAACGTTCGATTTAATCTACGACGTTCGGACACCGTTTAGATCATTTACCGCCTTAAAGTAAACAATAACAAAATAAAACATGGTGCTGCAGGACAACATCAAGATATGATAATTATTATTAACAGAGTTTGAACACGAACACGGGCACTCATACAGACAGCACGGACGCGCCCCTATCACTGGACGCCGAATGCGTCGCGACGATGCGTCGTTCTACCACTTGCCGCTAACCGGTCGACACCCCACGTGCCGCACAGACGCACAAATAAGCAACTATGTACATAGAATACCATAAAACAGTGCGTTCACCGAAAGTGTGAATAATTCGTGTATCCTACTACTAGATACAAAACAAAAGTTCAGATAGTTTTTTGTTCAACTCGAGATTTGATATCGGAAACTCCTGAGGTATATTTTTTTGTACTTCAAACTCAACCGGAAATGTACCTAAATGCATTTTTTTTTTCAAATGGCAACATATATTATTTTTTACATTTTCGAAATTTTCATTTAGTTCTCTATTAATTATATAAAATAAAGGTAATAATACAAAAATAAAATAAAAGTAATAATAGGTCATATGCATGATTTTTTTTTATATTTTTAATAGATTATTTAGCCAACCATAATACGGAAAAAAATTGATAATCATTTAAAAATGTAATATTATCATAAGAAAAAAAAATATTAAATTCCACATTCAAAAATAGACAGTTTAAACAATCGGCCATGTTCGCGGGCTTATGTGACGTCATGATATACGATGCATGCCAACCTTGATGTCAAATTGTCAATGTTTAAATGAAGTTTATTTGTTGTTTTCTCTAAATACTGACATAATCTTACTGTGAGACGACACAGTCGTCATGAAAACTGTTGTTGATATATACTCTGACGTCACGATGCGTGTTGAAAATTCGAAAGTAGCGCCTATTTTCTACATTTCTTTTTTATTATTTGTATTTTTTTCAGTGATTAGATTAATAAAATAACCATTACGTTATGATCAAGAACTAAAATATATTTCGAAATAAAAATTTTAACCAATTTGGAGTTTTATGCATATGACCTATTATATTTTATAGCACGCCATACATATGAAAATTATTTATAATTATTACTGTTTTTAATGAGAAATAATTTTCCAGGCGACTAACTATTTGCCAGTAAAAAAATAACTTGACAGCAATTAAATATTTTGGCAATAGTTATATTAGATGAGCTTCAAACGCTGCTACTTTAAGATAGCGAGCATTTTAAACAAATCAATCGAAATCATAGGCGAGGTTCTATACTTTTTGCGCAGTGAAAAAGGCAGGGCGTTTGAGGGGAGTTCTTCTTTAAAAAACAATTACGCGGGTCGTGTCGATGCGATGGCGTTTTTATTTTACGGTTCTGAATGTTGTTTCTTTGTTTATTATTTGGTTATAACTTTAAAGATATGACAGAATCTCAATTGTATAAATTTAGGACTGCTCATTTTCCATTTTTTTATCCGCCGTCAAGTTTCCGCTTAACAATAAATTCAGTGACAAAAACAAAAACTCGATGCCAGTTTAAATTAAAACAAAGCTTACAATTTTCAAATCTTTGATTAACGTCTGATTAGAACTCTTCAATAAATAAAATTATCGACCAATTTTTCAGACAATATATTAACAAACAATATAAAATTAATACATTAACGTTTCAATCCGGATTTGGACCTTCTTCAGAATTGATCTAAAAAATATAAAAATAATTAATATTTAAATATAATTCGCTTTTTATAGTCCAAGAACGATCTTCGTGAAATACCTAAAATCTCAAACGGCCAAAAACCTCAGAGTGGTTTCTTGTAACCCCAAGAACGATCACTGAGGTTTTTGGCCGTTTGAGATTTTAGGTATTTCACGAAGATCGTTCTTGGACTATAAAAAGCGAATTATATTTAAATATTAATTATTTTTATATTTTTTAGATCAATTCTGAAGAAGGTCCAAATCCGGATTGAAACGTTAATGTATTAATTTTATATTGTTTGTTAATATATTGTCTGAAAAATTGGTCGATAATTTTATTTATTGAAAAGCTTTCAATTGATTACAATTCAGATTAATTTGTCGCCGCTTTAAATACTAGCCGTTTTTAATTAATAAATTGATCACGTTTTACTCGAATATTATGGTACCTTATGAAAATTTTATATGAATTTATAGATACTACTTTCGGTAAACGCACTGTATACTTCATTACTAGATAATAACTAATTAAATCAAACTTATTTACCTCAATAATCGTCATAAAGAAAATGTATTTTTTTAATATACCTACACAATAGGTCAACAAAAACCAAAAAAAAAAAATTGAAATGTTCGCATTATCTATACCCAAAATAATTAGCTTCATCAAATATTTGTTTGAATAACAGTCATCCCAAATTGATAGATTAATTCCATCGTGTCATCTCTTAGAAATAATATACATTGAGTAGATTAAGATTGGTAAAAGAAAATGAGTCATATTTAATTAGCGCTTTATATAGTTTTACTTGGGTTCCGGATACAAAGAAGTAGCATAATAAGAGCACGTTCTACCACCACGTACTAACTTTCAAAACCCTAAACTTGTTTTGAGGATTTTGGCAAAGAGAACCGGTATATGTTGCAAAAGATACCATCAAAGACTATGTGGCCACCAACACAATCTATTAGTCATCCCAATCTTGGACGAACCAATATATATAAATATTCTTACAAAAAAATTGGTTGTCTGTAAAGTCGGTTTACGGACGATAGTTTTACGTGATAACGTATTCCGTAATACATAACCTAAATTCTACATATAATAATTATAATAATTCGAATCTATGATATTGCATCTTTCGCTTCAAATTTAGGTTAATTTTATGTATTAAAATACTCACCACATATAATAATAATTGTTTTTTTTTAACTTTCTTTCTTTCGTATTTATTTTAAGTCTCAAAGATTAATTGTCATAATATTTTGAAAACAATTGTTTCACTGTTTATATAAAATTCCAAAACCTACTTACAATATTTAAGTATTTTCATACGTCAAAAAATTGATTTTTATAATGATAAAATTTGTATGAAAACGATTTTTTCGAGAGATGAGACCTAGCTAAAACGATTTTTTGCCCCCCAAAATCCCTTTTCAGTAAATTTCATCCAAATCGTTAGGGCCGTTTTCGAGAAAAGCACGCACAGGGTCAGGCGGAACGTTAGGAACGTTACACTTTTTCGTGCATGCAGCCGGTGTTTCATCAATTTATAAGATTGGTGATTCATCAATTTATAAGACGTTATCACGTCAAAACAAAAAAACTCAACATAGGTACTAACAAAACAAAAACAAACACTGCAGGATTCTTATTGGAGTCCTGTCAACTGAACAAACATCTCCTATAAATGGATTAGTTGGAAGGCAAGACATGTGCTCAAGGAGATGAGAATCCAAGCTATCATACTAGCCCATCACGATCAATTTAATACACATACCTTAAAACCAAACGACTTATCCTTAATGACGCAATCTCCTTCTTCAGGACTTCGACTGTGAGACAGTACAATGAACTCATACGTCTAAGTGTTAAATTAGAATCATATGTCCAGTACCTACATTATACAAGTTCTAAAAGCAATTCGGCTCTTGAGCTACCTGTACATTTTGTGTCATTTTCCAAAAGGAAATAGTTACTTCTATCATCATATTGTAAACAGCTAAGCACTTCATCATAACTCCATAAAACACTTCATTTTATCGGATCGTCAACGTATGAACCGTTATCTACATTATCGACAGAATGTTTTGAATTTATTGTAAAATATTTACAAACTAAAAAATAAAGATAATGACAGCATACCTCTCCTTCAGTATCGTAATAAATCAGATCATTTTTGGTCAGTACAAACCAACGTTGTTTGTAATTGACTGGAGTAAACCGTTTCTTGTTTTGAGATCTTTTAGTCATTAAACATTGCAACAACACTTCATCACTATTATCCTTACTAACACTAGCCATCACACATGAAACACGCTTAATTTTCATTAATAAGCTATTAAGTTGAACAACTACATGAATTACCGTACATTATTATACTATTAGTTCGTAATACAAATAGGATATATCCTCAAAAGATGTACAACTGATTAAAAAAAGTTCACATTTTAATTTAAGGAATAGGTTAAAATGTATCGAAAATAAAAAGTAGGGTTAATTTTTACATTCTTGATATACAATACTTTATATCAACTACATCACTCGAAGAAGCGTATTTTGCACATAAATATATGTATTTAATACATAGTATATTCAAAATATAAACACATAGGTATTTATAAAAAGTCGATAAAAAAATATGAACTGTCAAAATTATATACATCCCCGTGGTCCATCATCATTTTTGAACGGAAACCATCGTTATAGTTCACATAATTGCCGCCGATGACGCTATAAAACGATTACTAATTTGCGACATCTGTACTTTTATGAAATAAATTGATTGCAGATATAAACCACATCATACATAAAATAAAGAATTATGTAATACTATTAGGCAATAGGCATAAATATGGTATTTTTTGGTCTGCAGCCATATACTTTATAGCTGCTTTTTAATTAATTTTTAAAAAAATTTGACATGTCTTTAAGGCCTAGCACACATGAAGAGCGTTCAACGCGCGTTGAACGCCTCTCATATAAACTAGGCCTAAGGCTGCTGCACACGAGGCTAGAAACTCTGCTAGCTGGTAGGCTGGGTAGAAAGCTAGAAATGACGTCACTGCGTGCAGGCCTGCTAGCTCACAAGATAGGTTTTAAACTAGAACAAGGGCTATTTTCCCTGCGAGATTTGCTGCTAAGTATGAGCAAGAACCAATCAGGAAGCAGTATCGTGTCAAGTGTGCACTTGACAAACACCCACAAACCAACATGGTGTCGCATTCTGTTCAAAGTCAAACAACAGACACGTGTTGCTCTGTGTTTATATTCGAACTGTCACTGCGCGCGCACCAGATCTATCCACAAATCAAGCTTGAAAAATAGTCTCCTGTGAAGCAAGCACTTAATCAAGAAAACCAGCGCTAGAAAACTAGTAGGCAAATTTAGCAGCGTTTCTAGCCTCGTGTGCAGCGGCCTTAATAGGTTATAAAACAAACAACTGACTAACGATTTTATTGGTTTTCATATAGCACGATCAGTTGTTTTATTTTGCTGTTCTCTAGCCCTGTCTCATTACACAAAAGCAATTTTATAGGGACTAAGCCAAGAATAATTCACACTCGAATTTGTATGAATACAGTAATCGTGCCCTTCTATCACAATTTGCTTCGTATGCAACATTATAGACATTTTAGTGCATACGACGTAATTAGTGGAAACAGCTAAGGTGGATAAAGAAGTATTCACAAAAAAATAATATTAAAAAATAAACAGTATTTTTTTATCGTTTTTTATTAAAGTGATAAAATTTATGCAGTTAATACACAAGCGCCACCTACAGCTTTGATTTTTTCTTCAGCCTGTTTAGAGAAGAATTTAGCCTTTACAATAACTGGTTGGTTTGGCAAACGGCCTTTTCCTAGCAATTTGTAGTAGCCCTGAAAGAAAATCATAAATTTTTATACGTCCGAACAAATATGAACATTTAGATAGAAAAACAAAACATCGACCGCTGAAATACTTACAGCTTTTACAATATCGATAACGGGCGCTTTTCCGTCGGTCTGCTCTTTATATTTTAAACGGGTCTGTTCGCTGACGAGGGTCCACAATTTATCTAAATTCAATGATTTGCACCATTTTGTGTTCCGTCTCAAATGATAATTTCTCATACCCAACTGTAAAACAACAAACGAGTTAGAAGATATTTTTTTATAAAGATATTCAAAGACATCAGTAAATAAGCAGTCAAAACCAGATGCATAATTTCAGTGAATTTCGACAATAATCCGCAACTAAGACAAATTTCGAAGATCTATTTGCAAAATATGTAAAGTCTAATGCAACAGATGCATTCCAATAATGATCGAAGGTCACTTTATTAAGGAGGTTGATCCGTTACAGTCCCAATCAAAAATAAGTCGAATTCTAAATGAAAACTTTTCCATAATAAATTTTTACAAAAGGTTATAAGTCGATGATACTAATAAATTATTGACATAAAGGCATAAATAAATATTTTTTTTAATATAAATTAATTATTTCAGTATTTTACGGACTAACTTTTGAATTTTTTGCACAAAGTTAGGTTAAAAAAAATAAATGTATGTAAATATCTGTATTTTACATATTTTTTGCAGTAAATAATTAAAAAAAGAAATTAGAAGTAATAAAAATTAAAATCTTTGATTAACGTCTGAATAGAACTCTTCAAGTAAATTTCAATTTTACGTACAATCGATTAGTTAATAAATAACTTAATATTAATTATTTTTTATATTTTTTAGATATTTCTGAAGAAGATCCAAATCCGGATCGAAACGTCATCTTGTGTTATATTGTTTTGTAATAATTGGTCGACAATTTTATTTACTTGAATAAAAATTAAAATTAAATCATTAAGAAGTGAAAAATTCAGTTAAAATTGTTAAAACTGTCAAGAATAAAAGTTCATAATCGAAAAGTGCTAAGGTTTAATAATTTTTTTTATTGATTAAAAGTCTCCTAATTAAATTGGAAAAAATATTAAAATATGCGTAAGACATCGATGCTTTACATAGTTAGTTTTCGGAACTGCTGACATTATTTGGTTATTTGCAAAAAAATAAAATGTACCATTTGCATGCTAGGTTCACATATTTTTCATAACACTACATGTAAAAGTTTTTTTTAACTTTATAAATCTCCTAATGATTTTGGATTTTTTACAGAAAATTTTGTCATAAAAAAACCATTACAAAAACTTTATTTCATTATCTTCGTAAAACGGCTCAACCTCCTTAAATAGCGATTACAGTAAAGATCGCAGAAGCTTACAACAAAATAAATGAACTCTCGAATAATACGGCAAACCGTCATACCACAGTGAATCGATCACTGACTATCTATTTCTTCGTCCAAGTCTGCGATCTTTATTATAATTTTAGAATATAAACAATCTACAGTTACTAGCAACTGTTTATCGATTATATTAGCTTTTTTTACATAGCTTGCATAAAAAAGGATCAATTTTTTGGCACTGATAAGACGCCAATTCATTGTTTCATTCCTACAATGGATTACAGTATACTGACATCGCGAACAACTTACTTGACTGAGGCATATTAAAATAAACACACCTTACCAAAGTACCCAGGATGGTACTTATCGAAGTTTATTCTGTGATGGTGCATACCACCGGCGTTACCACGACCTCCAGGATGCTTACGATGTTTACCTAGAGCGAGACAAAAAAGACGTTTTAATATTGATTTCGCACAACAATAATATAATTCCTCAAAAATTGTAAAATTAATGTCAGAGAGCGTAACAAGAAAACGATGAATCATCAAAATGATCAGATCGCCCATCGCAGTTGTCATCATTCAAAAAAAAAGGGTAAAATTTTACTTATTCGTCGCTTTCGGGTTATAGCAAATTTAGAACGCACCGTAACTACCTTAACTATTGCTTTAGTAATAGTTAAGGTGCGTTCTAAATTTGCCATAATCGAAAGCGACGAATAAGTAAAATTTTACCAAAAAAAAAGGAAAGAAAAAACGTGGCAAAGTATATATTAATACTTCCTTTCGATAAAGCATATTTCAATAAGTTAGTTGTAACATGAATATTATAACCTAGTTACAATTTTTATATCTTTATCATAAACACTATTAGACATAATTAAATTTTTGACTTACCAATTCGCCCATGCCCGTGACTGACATGACCTCTTAATTTCCTAGTCTTCTTCTTGTGAGTAGACTGAAAAAAGAAAACAATTTGCTATTAATACACGTGAAACATCAAACTACAAAATAATCATCATTTTCTTATTTGTACCCATTTTAGCGTAAATATTTTCAAAATTAAATGAATAAATAAAAATAGCACAGAATTATTATATTTATTATTAAAAACTATTACTAACTTTTCAAGATTTGTTAGATAAATGTAGATTTATGAATTCAATCAATACCTACCATTTTTCCCGGATTTACGAAGAAGGTGAACTGACTAAAAAGTGAAGTTGGCTACATGTCAGTTGTTTAGTAAGGAATTTACTCGAATATGATTTATAACTACACTGTCTTGAAATACGTCTAGTGATAACAATTTCAACATATTTGAAAGTTAAAACAATTATTATCATTCAAATTTTTAAACCTAAAAAAATTAAAAGAAATTTTGAAAGAATTTTATATAAAGCGAATTAGAAATTAAATATTATTTTTTATATCCGTTCTGAAGAAGATCCAAATCCGGATCGAAACGTTAATGTATTAATTATATTTTTGTTAATACATTGTCTGAAAAATTGGTCGATAATTTTATTTACTAAAAAATTGGTTGTCTGTAAAGTCGGTTTACGGACGATAGTTTTACGTGATAACGTATTCCGTAATACATAACCTAAACCTCCCAAAATTTGGTTTCAATCCGCTTATCCTTGGTGTCAGAATGATAAGAAATGTCAAAAGTGACGTTTGCAACTGTCAAAGTATTATGTTCTAATAATAATTAGTTATTCCAATACTTAACTTAGAAGGCGTTGCATTTCACAAAATACTAATGTCAAAAAATTGAATTAAACATTAGAAATGCAGCCGTTTTCATGTTAAGACAAGACATACGTTATCTTCTAATTTCCATGTACGGCAAACAAAGACGACCGACCGCGTCGCGCCATGCATTAGACAACATTGCATTTATACAGCTATTTTTCTATATAAATTTGTATAAAAAAACTGTTTAGGCAAATTCTGTTATACGAAATCTATGTAAAATGTTCTCCTCTTTCGTTTAAGACTGGTTTCAAACCGATCTGATTTAAATTGAGCGAGAAATCAGCAAAAAGCACGCACAGGGTCAGGCGGAACGTTACGCGTTACGAACGTTAGGATTTAGGAACGTTACACTTTTTCGTGCATGCAGCCGGTGTTTTATCAATTTATAAGATTGGTGATTCATCAATTTATAAGACGTTATCACGTCAAAAAAATTAAGTTCAGGTTTTTTCAGTTTCTTTATATTTTTTTTAATTGAATTTAAAAAAAAAATCACACTCGATGTAAACGAATACTGTTTACATAACTAAAAAAAAAAAAAAAAATAAGTACTATTTTTTTTTTGACATTTTTATTAGCTAAAGTATAACGTTATAAAAATTATGCAGAGCTAGTTGGTGGTGGAGGCGGTACAGGCATTACATTAGCACTCATTAACGGTGGTGGCGGAGGTACAGCTCCAAAAACAGGAGGTCGAGGTGGCGGCGGTACCGGCAGCATGGGAGGCATCATTCCTGGTCCACGAACCAAGACCGGCGCATTACTTTTCTTGCCTTCATTTTTAAATGCAAACTGTAGAAAGAACTGTTTCGTATCTTTGTTCCAGTGTGTCCAAAATTTATTATCAGATTTCTCTACTTCACGACTTGGCACTTTAAAAGCAATTGTTTCATACGGCTCAGCAGCAAATAACAAATACTGCCATTTGCGATCGGGCGGCTCTACTTTTTGTTCGTAAGCCGACATAAAACGATGCCGTGGTAAAACTCCGTCTGCTATTTCTGGATAATCGATTTGAAAAAGTAGGCTTTGTTGGCCAGTTTCTGGTTCGCGCTGTTTTGTAACACGGTAACCTGGACGACCGATCTTTACAAATTTTTTCGGTTCTACTCGAGGTTTTTCAGGTGCTAGTTGTTGTGGTGAATCTTTTGCTTCTTTTGCTGCACGACGTGCAAGATTTTCTTGATGTTTTTTGCCTTGAGTATGGGCAAGATAACTACCTTCATTATTATGAAGGGTCAAACAGAGCTTACATTCATAAGAACCTATAAAAAAGAGAAGGAATGAGATGTGAACTATCGACTATACTACACTATTAAATCGAAAATTCTTACCTAAATGGTTTTTCATGAAATAAGGATCTTTTTGTAAATCAATCGCATCCAAGGCAAGTTGTCTTAACCTCTCCCGCCGATCGCGATTACTTTCCGACCAAGAGGCAACACCTCCTCCGCCAGTTTTTCCGCCTGGACGGTTTTGAAAATCCATTTTTCAAATTATATTCTTCACTTATCAAAACTTTTCACTACTACTTATACAAATTATCAGAAATATACTTATTAAAATATGTACGTTTGACAGAACCCCATTTCAGACATTTGTCACATTTATACAGGAATAATTACTATAAGCATTGCTACCACCATTGAAGTGTCACCACTATTTTCTTTTTGTTTCTTTAATTATACTCCTTTGTTTGAGCTGTTTTATTTCATTTGACATTTCATTTCAAATTCGGAACGGTTCAGACATTCGGTGCCTGTCATTTTTATGTCAAAATTGATAAAATAAACTTTTACGTAGTTATTTTTTAAAATTTTTAGCAATGCAGGTAAAAAAAAAGACAAATCAATTACATTCAAATTTGTTGTGTTAATTGCAATAATTTAGTGATACATTTTTTTTTAGGTCCACGAATTTAAAGTCGAAATGACTTGTGAAGGTTGCTCTGGTGCTGTGGAGCGAGTTCTGTCCAAGTTGAAAGGTGTGTATTAAATATACAAAAAAGTATTTCCAGTGCTACTGAAAAAGCTGACATTAATGTTTCTAGGACAAGGCGTTGACGATGTTCAAATTAGTTTGGAGTCACAGAAAGTTTCCGTTACTTCAACTCTTAGCGCTGACGAGGTTTTGCAAGTCATTAAAAAAACTGGAAAAAATGCATCTTATGTGAAATCTGAAAATATTTAATTGTTTTTATTAAATTTTATTTGTATATATTGTGTACCATTTATTAGAAAATATATTTGGGCAGCTGTATTTTAACATATGGCGTTGACTTTTCTGTATTCCTTTGATTTGTTGGACACAGTGGCGGACTTACCAGCAGGCTGAGTAGATTTGAGCCTAGGGCGGCAAATTTTAGGGATGGAAAATAAAGATTACGTTTACCGAATGTACATTATTCTATAAGTTGCCTCGCCTTACTAGTCCATGTTTAAGCTTTGATTAACTCAGAAATATACCCAAAAACTATTTCTTATTCAATTTCAACAAAATTGTTGGATTGTAAAAATAATCTAGGGACTGACAGTTATAGAGATAAGGGCGGCAAAAATTTAAAAGCCCATACTTAGGAAATGTGTAAATCCGCTACTGGTTGGACATGGAATATTTTTAAAAGAAATTATATTTTAAAGAAATATTTAATTGGTTATTTTAATTTGGAGTACTGATGTTACACTCAACGACCTGTTTTTTGAAAAACGAATTAATACTCACGTGTACTTAGTAATAAAGAAGTAATTTACGTGCGATTCAAAAACGTTATTCAATTCTTTTTTTAATATCAATTTTTATTTTTTAGTCATATACAGATTGTATCAAATCAAAGCAGTCCATAGAACATTCTGTGTGTAAGACAGAGACGATATTATATAAAGCACTAAAGCAGTAAGTAAGAATGAGATAAATGATCGCTTATAGTTACTGTGGTTATACAATCTGATAGTATCGTCTTTGTTTTCTACAGTAAAAATCACAATTTTATCAAATGTCAGTATTCACTAGTGAAATTATTGATAAAAAGATTTACAGTGTACGTAATTATTTATTTACGTAACCACAGTAACTATATTAGCGATCATTTATCTCATTCTTACTTACTGCTTTAGATCTTTATATATCGTCTCTGTCTTACACACAGAATGTCCTATGGACCGTTTTGATTTGATACAATCTGTATAAGCGGATATGCTAACAAAATATTTTTAATATGTTGAAAAAATTAATAGAATACTAAATAAATTGGCTAATGTTTGGATACTAAAAAAAGAATTGATAAAATATTTATTTATAACTTAATGTATCAACTAAAATTGATAAGAACTTGTGATTAATATTAATTAGGATAAATGAATAAATACTACTACGACTCTAAAATAAAAATAATTATATTATTCCTATACTGTAAATTTATTAAACCCAACTTGACCAAGTTATTACAATAATAATTTAATGTTTACAGTCAAAAAATCATAACATAAATGATACTCGATAATACTAGTTTTACAAACTTCAAATTAAGAAATTAAAATCCAAAACAAACATTTAAAAAATTACATGCAATTTTATTGTTCTAAATTCGATATGATTAACTAAATGCGCATTAATTTATTTACAAATTTGATATGATGTCAAATAATATACAGTTTATATATGAAGAAGTGTATTTTGTCAGCATTGTAATTTTTTTCACATGATCAGTTACCGGGTACTTATAAACAGGAATTTGCTATTTTTTAACAGCCCTATTTCATTTTTTTACTCCGCAACCATACAATAACTAAATTATTTTCTAACACATTTAACACTTCAAAAAAATCGCAAGAAAATATTGGGTCCTGTTACATTATTCCCATGGTATAAGTGTTAAACGCTATTAATTATAGAAAACATGTGGACGCTACGTTCCGAATTAGTTTTATGGCAATTTTGAAAAAAAAGTATGAGCCTCACCCACATATAAAAGCTCACGGAGGAAGTGAAACTTCTTTGGAACTATGCGTTATCCGTTTTGCGTTACCGACGTCCCTCATTTCCCCTTTAATTTTGTGTTACCGATAGCTCTGTTCCGACCTCTCTGCGAACGGTAATATTATCGCCACAGTCTTGCGCAGTAGCTAAAAAACCGATACAGTTTCGTCTCAGCTACTGCGCAAGACTGTGATGATAATAATATCGTTCGCAGATAGGTTGGAACAGAGATAATGTTTTTCCCTTTAATTTTGCGTTATCAAAGTTTCTCCGCATTTCAAACAGATACGCCTCTAAAGAAGTTTCACTTCAAAAATCACTGTCTCCTTGGACTTATGCGAAAATCGAACTGAAAGATTATAAAACATTTCTAACATTTACTAAAAATAAAAGAAAAACCCGAGTCGCAGTGTCAGAGTCTGCCGATAAAATTTTCAATCCCTAAATACAACCCTGCAACTGGCTCCACGCGGTGATGGATTCCAATATGTGTACCGAATTTCGTTTAAATCGTTTGCGAACATGTTTATATGAACTTTTTTTCATGTTTTGATGTTGGGAGCTCTCAGAGCTGGGGGTAATTAACTAATAATTTAAATACTCAATATGATAGTGTTCAAAATGTTGCAAAACGTCGGAAATTTACGGTCCCACACATAGGTGGCGCCATCTGTCCAATATGATGAACAGTGTTCCATAATATACTAAGACAAAGTTAAAAATATTTCTTAAAAAAATAGGAAAAATGTATTTTATGAATACATTATAAAAACAATCACACGATGCTATTTTATATTTCAACTGTAAAAAAATATTTAAAAAAGTCGTCTTGTTTTATAATGTATTCAAGCACTTTCAGCTAATAAATTTAGAAATTTTACTTATAGATAAAAAAAATAATAATGCAACTTATGTAATCGTAACAATTGTGGCTCCTGCGTTTTTTACACTTTTGCGAATTTATCTAGAAATGTAAACAGTATCCGGTAACAGCTATGTGAGTCATGAAAATTGAATCTCTTAATTAAAAAAAGTGAATTCTTTTTTGTAGATCTTAATTTATTATTTGAATCTTGAACTCTTTGAGCAACTTAAATTCCAACAGAAAAGTTCAATTTTTCATTACAATTACATTTGGTACAGTCAATAACACAAAAATAGATACACATTTTAGCATCACAAACAAATTTCAAAATAAACAGATAATTATCTATGTTACGAAATTCAGTCGATTGGGTAGATATGTCAGTTGGCAAATCCCAAACTGTCAAAGCGCTTATCAACAATACATAAAGTCTTCGGAGACACCTGTGAGTTTGTTGACAAAATTTTCGGACTTTGAGCTCCAGCAGTTTAGACGCCTTGAACTGCTAGAAGTCTAGAACCAGGTTTAAACTGCAATAGTCCGAGAAATTGACCAAAAAATGTGTACTTGTGTTGGAAGAGTCGTGTTGCCAATAAGCACTTTTGCAGTTCAGAACGTGCCTATAAACCAGACATAATTCCTCGCAACAAACACAGCTAAAAAACATGCGAAAAATGTTACAACAGCGATGTTCCATTTATAAAAAAAAAATTGGTTGTCTGTAAAGTCGGTTTACGGACGATAGTTTTACGTGATAACGTCATAAAGAAACATTGATGAAAAATTGCATACTTTTATCAGTTACACTTTTCGGAACGTTACACTTTTTCGTGCATGCAGCCGGTGTTTCATCAATTTATAAGACGTTATTACGTAAAAAAGTTTCATTGACAAATTTCTATGTGATCTAAAAAATGTATGTATCATGAACGAATAGGTTGTAATAAATTTACAAATATATCCATTTCTGCCCTTACAAAAAAAAGAAGTTTTGATTTTATTGGATGGACTGCCGACGCATTAAATTACTACTAAAAACTATAGCGACCAAGAGTGCCTGTACCGAACATTTATCAGAATTTGTGAAAATATATCGGAAACAAATTTTGTGCGTTTAAATACTAAATTAATTTATGCACTTTAAGTGGAGTAAAATAAGATCCAAGTTTTTTATCGTTAAATAGATAACGGACTATTTATATCCACCCACAATAAAATAAGTATTTGAGGTTTATATAAAAATGTTTTTTTTTTTTGTATGCATAGAATTTTTATTTCATGTTTTAGCAAGACAAAAATGTACTGCTATATTTTAAAACAAATATTCACACCGCTTTTAACAAATTCTGTTTAAATGTAGCTAGACAAAATTAGCACATTGTTTAATTTCAAAAATTCAATCTAAACTGCTTTGTTTACGAGAGGCTTCACACTGTAGAAGTTTGTCGTGACTTTTCGAACTGGTTAGCCCGTTGTCATATGTCGAACGCATTTGATATTTGTGGTATCCGGGCAAATTATCTGATTTTATGAGCTTTATTTTTGCTAGCACCATGAAGATTTTGGTTGAGTAGTTTTATTCCGCGAATTTCTTCATGTGCGCAGTCCATATTTCAAGTTTGCTTACTAAATCTAAAAGGAGAACACAAGAGTGAAGTTGGCGTTTCTCTAGACGTATGCAGCCATTTTCGTCCGGCTTATCTAGCTCCTGATTGGATCCCTTTTCTATCGTTGAGTTGCTTGCGATGTCTCGAGCAACTCACAAAGTATAACTTAAAAGGTTACCTCGAGCGATTCGATCAATATTCAGGCAGTGTATCTTACGAGGATATCAAGCCTACAGTTAAAAACCACATTTAGGAAGGCTCCAGTTACGGAGATAATGTTAACAAACATTTATGCCAACATCGCAGTCACGGATAGTAAGGCATGCGTTAAGCCTCGCGTAAACAAAGCAACTAGCATAAAACAATATTTAATAAATAAATTTCTTTGTTGTTTGTTTGGATTGAAATACAAAGTTCGTTCCAAGCAGCCGCGAACGGTAATAAAACCGTACACAGTCTTGTTACTGCGCAAGACTGTCTTGCGCAGTATCGATTTTTGAGCTAGTGCGCAAATTAGTCTTGCGCAGTGACAAGACTGTGTACGGTTTTATTACCGTTCACGGCTGCTTGAACGAACCTACAGATAAAAAGTACATGCTTTTTAAATGCAATCTACTCTTTTGTTTCTTGAGAATGTAAATACTACATACTTACGAAAACTATATCAAAACTTTATTTGTCAGCATAAGAAAATGTATTTTTTTTTGTCATTTTTCTACAAAAGCTCAAAGCGCTTAAGATTTTTAAATTTTGTATTAATTTTCCTATCAATTTTGCGATTTTATTCTTTAAAAAAACGGCAAGCGTTCCCAAAAATACACTTTATATATATATATAAATATATATATATAAAAAATTACGTTACTAAAAATCAAAATTACTAACCTGGCCAAGTAAATTAACTCAATGTTCCAATTTATTAAAAGCAAAAACTGGTGCAGGCACTCGAGCTAAACATAAAATAAAAAAAATGCACTAAACAGTTGAAATCAACATTTTTATCATTATATCAAAATCTTACTAATTATTGATAAATTCCATTCCGAAATATGTTTTCTTATACCTTTTATATTTATTATTTTATTTCATAAAAAAAGATAAACGAAAATTAAATAGTGAGACTCTCAATTCCGATTCGACTCGAATAATTATATTTAACGTTATCGTGCTGTTAAAACAATTGGATTTTGAGAATCAAACTAGTTCGGCCAATAATAATATTATATTATAATACGGTAAGCTTTATTCTTAGCTCAAATCTGAACGAATACCTATAACCATTTCATTAAATTTGATGTCAACGATCAAATACCAATAAATATGCCTATAGATATTATATCATAACCTGGCAGTCAATGTATGTATTCAGGAATGAGTTTTATTATTAATATTAATACTTCGCGATGATCAATGTTGTTGTTGCCCAGACTGCTGTTTGTTTCTATTGTATTGTCCGCCTCGACCTCCCCGGTTTCCGGCGGAACGATTGCCGCGAGGTTTGTAGTTGTTGCCGCCTCCTCCTCCTCCTCCTCCTCCACCACCGCCGCCGCCGCTATAACCGTTGTTTTGGTAGTAGCTATTGTAGTAACCGTTATTACCACCGGATCGATTTCTACCGCCGCCCTTCGAACGGTTGCTTTGAGCGCCTGCAGTTCTATCGTCCGTAGAGTCGGCCCAATCGCCTTTGTCGCTATCTCTGCTCGCGTCTCCGTTTTCGATTTCCGTCTGAGGTTCTGTAGTAAAATTATCAAACTGTTGCGCCGGCGGAAACGAGGTCGGTACATCGTCGGCACTGTAGGACATTTGAGGAGCCGTCAAATGAGAAGGCGGCATCGGTATCGGAGGTGGTGGATTGGGTCCGGCATAACCTGAGATCGGTTGAACAGAACTGGGAACGTTAGCAAAGTTTTGGTTTGTAAATGTTTGACTGGGAATAGGAGCAGGCGCAGACGGAATTTGTTGCTGAGGAGGTATATCCGGAGACGAGTCGAGTTCAGATTCTTGCAAAAAGAAAAAACTTCCGGAGCCTAGCATTTCAGTTATAGGTCTCTGTTGTTGCGGTTGAGCATAATAAGGCTGTTCTACAACCGGAACAACTGGCTGAACTACTTCCGGTACCGGTGGAAAATTCGGCATGGGGGGAAGAAGCTCCGGTACTCTCTCGGGCTCGATGGTACAAACGGCTTCAGTTTCGATTAACTGATGTTCGACGACAATTTCTTCGTTTAGCACAGGAATTTGCTCTTGAACTTCAGTAACTTCCAGCTCCTGTTCCAGTTCAGACTGAGGAACAGTTTTGTCCAAATATCCAGAATCATGGATAATATTAATAACTTCTTTGACGCGAGCATAAGTTGCAGTGGAGAATTCTTTTTGTTTTCCATCAACTACAGATATTAAGTGTTCTGCAGCTTGATGTACTTGAGTTGGGAAATCCTGAGACGGTTCCACACTTTCGCCGGCGTGTTTTGGTGAAACAACGGGGTAGAGATCATCGAGTAATTGTAAGTCGTCAGCTGATATCGGTGAAGCACCATTCCTTCCGAGTAAAAAGTCTTCCCTAGTCGTATCGTCGCCCATACGTTGCAACGCATCTTGGATTAGAAGAACTTTCTCAACTTTACTAATTTCTTGTTTCGTTCTTTCCGCTGCCTCCTTCCTTGCCTGCTTTTTGGCGTCTTTTTCCGCAGTAGTAAGAATAGTATTATACTGTTTGCAAAGCTCTCTAGCAAACTCAAGGGTATGAAATACTTCGTCGTATTTTGCCACGGCCGTTTTCTGGTCCTGATTTAATTCTTTTCCTGCATTTTGTAATTCTCGGTATGTTTCTAATTTTGCCTAGAAATAAAAACATTCAAAATTGACAGTCACGTGCCCCATTTATTCTCATTCGTAGTTATTCAACATGGCTTCTGCTGTTGAATGACACAATTGCACAAAAACGAAAGCATTTACTTGTAATTAATACATACTTTTGAGCCAATTTACTTCTTAAAAACTCACACACAAAATTTGGGTTATACTTAACAAAGACTGCAAATTTCCTACCTTTCGTTTTTCCAAGTTGCGAATTTTATGTTCAATAATTGTAAGACACTGACGTATGGGAGTGCTGGAATTATTATTATTACTCGAAGATGCTGTTTCCGACGGAGTAGCTTCCACAGAAGCTTGCTTCTCGGGCTTTGCTGCTGAAGCAGACGGCATCCTTTCTAAGGAATTTAATGCTGATATTACACTTGCATTAAACACCAACTCTGTTTCACCGGCACGTAACTTGGCTTCCCACTATAGCCTAAAAAATTCTCGATCAAAGTGGATGCGTCCATTAAAAACGGTAGCACTACGTGCAACACAGCATTCGCTACCAACGCAGTGATCGCATTGAACGCAACCGTCCGTGTTGCTCTCCCAAAAAGCGCGAAATTTCAATTTCAAAATGGCATTTTAATGTTTACGAGTTTGAACATCATGAAAGACACATTACGATATTACATACTTTTTTTTTATAAAAATGACACTTTAACTACAAAAACTTTTCTTAATATTAGCTTGCATTCATAATTAAAGAAAATAAACGGAATTAATTAAATAATTCTATAAAATGAATACCAAATCTGTACATAAGAGAACATTGGAAGCAAAAATATTTAATACTAATTTTTTTATTATACAGATTTTTATCAATATTTTCTTTTTAATTAAAAACAGTGATGTAAATAATATTCATACCACTTATTCAAAGAGTAAATCATCTTACATTCACAAGTCTTGTAACGAGCACAATTTTTTTTATATAATATACTGATATATTATTATTAGATCACTTACAAGTATTTGTTAGTTTTTTTCACAACTAGTTAGTCTGAAATTACGTTAATTATTATTATAATATATGAATTATTTTCAACTACTAGATAAACAAACATGTTTTATCAGTGATTATTATGCATAATGAATATACTTATAACTACTTACTACTTTTATATAGAGCCTAAATATTACATTTTTTGCATTTTTTTTATAAACTCTGCTTGAAATATACACAATCTCGAATATTATAATAATATAAACGCTATTGAAAAATAATTAAAATAACTTGTTCTAAATTTTAATTAACAACACGAAACAAATAAGTAACAGAGTTTCTCAAAATCGGTTCATAGGTGCATCACAAAAATCACTAACAGCAGTACATTTGTCCAAAAGTCATGGCTATATTTATTTTCGTTTCCGTCACCTTATGACCGGCGTTCCGTCTCTCGATAAAAACTGGAAATCAACAAATGTGCAATTTTATCGGTGCGCATGTCCCACTGTCGCAATTCTAAGAGTATTTCAATGTTTACCTATTTCCCAAACCAAAGTTTGTGCAAAAATATATCTACAAGTGGAAATTCTTAATAAATTATGGTAATGTTCGCATTACAGTCAAAACATAACATATTTATTTGACCATCGTAGAAAAATTCAACACTAGCGAGTATTTCCGTGCTAATAAACAATCTTAGATCTATGTACAGCATTAAAAAAAAATGTAAAAAATATATGTAAAAACTGTCAACCGATTTATAAAACAAAAATATACGTTATAAGAATATATCGAAACGAAATAAAAAAGTTTTCTACAATGGCAAATACAAATGCAAGATTTTGTTCGATTTTATGAATTTGTTACGATGGTCTTTGCAAGAAAAACGCGAACAAAAAAACAGATTCTGCCGTCTTGAATTATTGATATGCCGTCGTAATAAAAAATAATCGAAAGTTCCTTTCCGTCAATGCAAAAGTTTATCAATGTAAGCAATTTATTTACACTTGTGGCCTTATTGCTATAATTGTATTGAATAAAATTAAGGCCTTCTTAAATGCTTGTTCTCTGATTAAAATATTTACCACTATTTTAGTACAAATGAAAAAGGAGATATTTATTACACCACACCACACAAATGTTGATTTCATAGAAAAATAGTTTGTTTTTATGGCAACAGTTTAGTAATAAGACTGAACAGTAATAATAATAATAATAGTAATGCACTGAACTAAAACACTGATATCCACTCGTGATATAGTAAGTTTTCCCGTCGGAGTCTTTACCATTTGAAATGCACGAACGGACAAGAACCGATTACAGTGCCGTCTGTTAAGGAGCTGTTCCCGATACTGCCGTTTTCGCTTGAATCTCCAGGCTATCGATCTCGGCCCACGATTGGCGCACCTCTTGGAACAACTGTAACAACACAAGACGATTAAATATCGCATTTTATTCGACGCGATGCTACGGTCGGTTATTTTTTTAGTGTAAGGAACTAGTATTTAGTTCAAACTATTTTCGAATTCGATGCTTTTTATATCGTCATGTTATCTGAAAACTGAATATTTATTTATTCAACTCATGCGCGTTATTCATGTTTTATCATGCCTAAAAACCGAACCCTAAATAGCCATTTACCGACTGGTGACAATTACTTGTCATAACTCAATGAAGATTCCTACTAGCTCGGCCATTGTGGAGTAATGAAAATAAACGTAACTATTTTCTGAGTCGTAACGAAATAGTAGGTAACAACAACTCCCTGTTGTTACCCATTGAGACTAAAATTGAGAGGCCGAATGTTTTCGACATGGAGTTTATTCATAACCGGCTAACCTCAAACCAAAACATTGAATCGTGCTGTTTGGTGCTGTTAGTATTGACAGTTTTTTTTATAAAGAAATAAATAGATATTTACAACATCTCATTATAATTAAAACA
Organism: Xanthostigma xanthostigma; assembly: GCA_963575645.1. Lineage (NCBI taxonomy): Eukaryota > Metazoa > Arthropoda > Insecta > Raphidioptera > Raphidiidae > Xanthostigma > Xanthostigma xanthostigma. The sequence continues at coordinate 689,855 of OY754469.1, read as the reverse complement.
TGAATAACGCGCAATTGTTGAATAAAATTATGGGCGTAACTTGTAGGCTAAGTCATGACCTGTCAGCGCGATGAATGACTTAGACTACTAGTTACGCCAATAACTATTTCATAGCTACCATGAAAAAAATTCGATTTTTTTTAATAAAATGAAGTTATTTCAACGAATTTTTTTTTGAACACAAAAAAGCAGCACAGAAAAACAAGAATATAATGTTGATATCCGAGCTAAAACAGTGTTCTGAAAACGAATTTTCGAATTAAGAAAAATGATGCTGATAAAAATGTTGCTTAAAATTTACTATCCGGTTGAATTACGTTAGGTACTATGGTACTATTTACAATTTATAAAAATTTTACAATCCTAGCACCCATTCTTCAGAAATCCGTAGGTTTTCTTTTACATATTCATCTGGGTATACAAAGATGTTACGTCTTAAATTTTAAAACGACACTTTTAAAATCACTAAAGTCTAAAGTCCAACACCGCACATCAATTTCAAAGTACACCCATCCCCCGATTTACACGGTACTTGTTTTACACGGTTTTCCAAATAAGTTTTTTTTTGTTTTTATCGCACTCTACTAAATGCTACTGTGATTGAACACGTGGCTGTGTACACATCTCACGGGGAATCCCGAGCTTATGTGCTGACTTGCTGCACACGCACACTGTGTCTGTATTTCTTCGCATAAAATTAAAGTTTTATCTACGGAAAATTGTATTTGAGTGAAAGTTTCACAGTTTCAGAACTTGTCAATGCATTTTATTTTTATTTCTGTGTACACCTAAAAATATTGAAAAAAATCACTACTGTTAAATAGCAAAATTATGCATTTTCTGCATGCTTTTCGATTTACACGGTTTTGACTTGAAAATTTTTAATTTTCGATTTACACGTTTTTCTCAGGAACGTATCTACCGTGTAAATCGGGGGATAGGTGTAAAGCCGATCTTCCAAAAATCCTCAATTATAGTAAAACAGTAACCAAAGTAACCAGATCTAGTTCCACACACTAAAAAAAAAGACCGTATTTCATTTTTTAAAACCGAAAAACCGCAAACTGATTTTACCTGTGTTAACCAAGCCTCGTCTGCTAGTAGTTCATTAAGAATAATAGTGGTGTCTTTAAGAGGGTCGTGCGAACGTTTCTCCGCGACTCGTTTTGCACATTCCACATACATACGATACTTCTGATGCGCGACGCGATTAAGTAACTGCACGCGTTCTGAACACTTGCGGCACAACAGGAAATCCTAGAAACAATCGAAAGTTCATTAAGCCTCACATCGTCGTTTCTTAGTACCGGAGTCGGTCGCTCGCCGGAAATAAAGTGGCGCTGTGATGCTACCAGCGAAGGCAGCACGTTATTTCAACTGGGTATGTGACTTACTTTTTTTTTATATATAAAAATGATTTAAAAATTTTAATTACAATACGCGCCACGGATCTAAAAGGTTCGGAAACAGCGTCGGAAAGGCACATTTTAGAGCCGTTGAGACTCCCACCACCTCCCAGCTACCTGCACGGAACGTGCGCTCGTCGTTGATTGGCCGTGATCGCTCGTTGCCTTTGTCACTTGTCGCTTTCCTGCTTTAAAGTACAGTCGAGTACGCTATTGTCAAGTTGTTTATTGTTAGTTTAGTTTTGTTGAGTTGCGAGTTTGTAGTTTTTCAACAGACTGTACAAGCGCAAGCCCGCATTCGCATCTAACTTCCGAGCCTTTTAGATTCGTGGCGCGTATTGTACGAAATCCTATTAATACATATTGAAATATATATAAATTCAAATATATATAATATATAAAAACTTTAATATCTGAACGATTCAGAATCAGCCATTTTAGTAAATGAATTCAAAAGGATGCTATATTGTGTAATAAATAATTGTTTAAGGAGGTTGATCCGTTACAGTCCCAATCAAAAGTAAGTCGAATTCTAAATGGGAACTTTTATAGTTTATAAGTCGATGATACCAATAAATTATTGTCATAAAGGCATAAATAAATAATTTTTTTTAATATTACTTAATTATTTCAGTACTTTATACTTAATGGACTAACTTTTGTATTTTTTGTACAAAGTTAGGTTAAAAAAAATACATTTATGTAAATATCTGTATTTTACATATTTTTTGCAGTAAATAATTGAAAAAAGAAATTAGAAGTAATAAAAATTAAAATTAAATCAATAAAAATTTGAAAATTCAGTTAAAATTGTCAAGAATAAAAGTCCATAATCGAAAAGTGCTAAGGTTTAATAATTTTTTTTATTGATTAAAAGTCTCCTAATTAAATTGGAAAAAATATTAAAATATGCGTAAGACATCGATGCTTTACATAGATAGTTTTCGGAACTGCTGACATTATTTGGTTATTTGCAAAAAAATAAAATGAACAGTTTGCATGCTAGGTTGACATATTTTCCATAAGACTACATGTAAAAGTTTTTTTTAATTTTTAACTTTATAAATCTCCTAATGATTTTGGATTTTTTACAGAAAATTTTGTCATAAATAAATCTATTAAAAAAACTTTATTTCAGATTTTTTTCATTATCTTCGTAAAACGGCTCAACCTCCTTAATTATTTTTTTTTATAAACTGAACATATTAGAGATGGGGCCCATAAGAAATGCTTAGAGCATCAAGGAGTCTTAATCCGGTACTGCAAATAAACAGTCATTCATTCCTGGCTTCGCTGGCGGCAACATGACATAGCTTTGCTTGTGTTTCAAGTATTACGATTTCATCAATTTACCTTCTCCAATTGTGCTCTCGGATCAGGCTGGCAGCCGTCAAGCGTTGTCGAATTGTACGGCTGTCCGTACAAAAGCACGCGCAGAGCAACGCGCGGCTGATGGCAGGCAGCGCACAGGCGACCTTCGGCTTCCCGCTCTCCCAGCTCACACATTACATTCACGCAAGGCCACGTGCTCACCGACTGTTGTAAAGACGCGGGCCAGCGCGTCACTGTCAACAGTTTGCGCTTGCGCTCATCGGTTATGTCGTCTACTGTTTTTACATTCGATAAAAAGTAGTCATCTGAAAAGAGAACGACACGTATAGATTTTTTGAAATAAAACTGCTTTACGCGTGTTTTGTGGATTTCGCGAACAAATGACACGTTTTTGCGCGGTCAATCTGGCTTCAAAGTACAGCGCATCTATACAAAATACAACTAACTAGCCGTTACTCGCGGCTTTGCACGCGATTAAGACGAAACACGGATGCGTTCCACGTAGATCGCCCTAATAAATTTCAAAATTGATGACATTCACGTGATCAACGTTCTGACAAACCTTGAAAATGACACCGATGTTGATTTTTAGACTATTTACCTCTTCTCACCCTCTGAAGGGGTTGTTTTTGAAAATGCATGAAACACGTGTTTATTTATTTGTTGACAGGAGTAATCCTGCGCATTTTCGAATTATATAATTCATCCGTGCGAATGTTGCGCCCCCGTTAAACCCTTTAGGGGTTGAATTTTTAAAAATCTGTGTAGCTGATGCCTACGTCATAATAACTATCTGTGTGCCAAATTTCAGCCCAATCCGTCCAGTGGTTTGAGCTGAGAGATCAGTCAGTCAGTCAGTCAGTCACGGTTTCCTTTTCTATATTTAGAAAATTCTTTGTAGCAACGGATTATAAAGCACACATACTGCGAGAGTTGTTTTTTTAATGAATTATATAAAAGTTAATTGAATGAGCACAAATAAATAAAATGGTAACTTGTTTGTAACTGTACAGTTTTAAAGATTCCTAGAGCGAATTATCAGTTTTCGTCACGTTGCGCCATCTATTGAATATTCACTCAATCCAGTCAACAGGTATTGCCATCTTATATGGTTGTTAAGTTCGTTGCGCCATCTATTGAATATTCACTCAATCCAGTCAATAGGTTCGCCATCTTATATGGTTGTATTATGACTGTCAAGGAATAGACAAATAATTTGCAATAAAATAATATTGCGACTATAAATTGAAATGTAAGCTGTCCTATCTTTCAAGTTGGGTCGAATTGCACACGGTGTGCAAATCAAATTTAAAATCGGTTCAGTAGTTTAGGAGTTCATCGAGGACAAACGCGGACAAACAACGTGACACGTAATTTTTATATATAAAGATGAAATGAAGGTTGCAGTGTTATGAAAAATCGCAATACGAATTTTACCTTGCTCCTGGAAAATTTCGGTTAAGAAATTACTGTCGAGAGCTTGAGATATAAGCGTCTGTATGTACACTTCGAAATTGTCTTGATACACCTCAGCTTCCCTCATGGCACGATCTATGAATTCCGTATCATGTACTGTAAGTTCGGAACGCAAGAACTCAACGATTGTCTCGAGCTGATTCTGAGCACGGAACCGTACCGGCACCGGTATGTACTGCTTTTTGTTTTCCGCTGTCCAAGATGTGTACTGAAAAACAATTTTAAAAATCACTTTTGTGCATAATCTAACCGACGCACTGAATTCGAACGTTAAATGCCTTTGTTTCAACTTACGGTCGAAATATTTCTATAAAGTGTTTGTCCGTTTTGATCAAATGGTTCATATTTCTGAAGTAGTGTCTTCCCGTCAACTCTCCAAATTGCCGGCCATTCTTCGGATAATTCAGATTTGATGACGACGAATTCGCCAGACTGGAAAAAATACGAATCATGTATAACTCATTAACAAAACAAAAGTGAATCGGAAAAACAACATAAAATCGTGCAAGTTCTCAGAGTAATTTTTTTTAAAAAGAAACATTCGCTTTCGAATAATTCTTCAGAGCAGTTTTAAGTTTAATGTCACTGTACTCATTTATTTAAGTCGAGTCTGATTTTGAAAAGTTACACTGAAAAACAACACAGCAATACCAATTTATATTCACAAAAAAAAAATTGCTATCAATATCGAACATCAATGAAATCAAAATTAAACAAAATGTTCATCATTCTATAAAATACAATATGAAACTAACCTGTTGTTTTTCCTTCAATCTATTTGACTGCATTGACAAAAAAATTTGCTCAATTTAGAAGAAAAAGTAATTATATTCTTTAATACAAAATATTACAGGACGCTAAACGTGTAGGAAAAAAAAAAAAACTACGACACTTAAAACGAGATCAATCAACAATTTTTTTTTTTGCAAATATATTTTTTTTATTTTTGCTCACCTTGAACGGCATGTCTTCCGACGGCGGCGCAGATTGTGTGGCGACAGCGGCCGCAATGTTATCTTCCAGAGTCGGCGGAGCTGACTGTTTCTGAGACGATGTTTTAGAACCTACCAAAACACAACAGTTCAATATCGCCGCAAAACTCAAATGTTTGTAATTTATTAATTATCGATCTATACGTAGGGATGTACACCTTTTATATCTGTCTTCAACCATTAAGTATAAAATAAACATACACTAGGTTTACATCTGACTCAAATGTGTAACTAGTTCCATTAAAAAAAAAAAAACACTATCAAATAAACAGTACAAAATATTTTTATCATGTTCATAAAAAAAAGTATCATGCTTAACAGCTTATAAGCAATAAACTAAAATATTTCTGAAATATAAATTGCCGATCGCTTTTGTGCAAACGATGTTTGCTCGCTTAACGATAATATTAAAAATATGATCGACAACATAAACTCAACATCTGAAATGTATTAACAGAAAAATACGCGGGTACTCACAAGAGTTGGTGTGTAAACACGCGACCTCGCTACACTTGCAATTGCGAATGTAAATTATTAACCGAAAAAAGTTACGTATACACAAGGCAATAGGTGTATCGCGGTTGTGTGTCGCAAAAAAAAATAACTGCAATAATTTCAGATGTTCTTTTATGTTTCTACACTTATATCTAACAAAAACAATATATTTCTGTTCTGTTTCAGTACAATTAAATATGCTTGGTCATTCATACCAGCTGCAACGGCGGCTTAAGCCGAAATCCCCTACCTGGTTTACCGTTTTGTCGAATCATTACATAACTTCGATCTCTGCATTAAATCCAATTGTATGAACGAACTTCCACCATTCTGTTATCAGATGCAAATGATTTATTTTTATCATAAATTAATATAAAAAAAGTAAAAGAAGTGTAACTAACTACAAAGTAAAACGAAAAGCATAAATTATTCTTATTACTGACTGTAAAGAAAAAAAAGAAGAAATAACAAAAAAACAACAAAAAAATAAAAATTAAAAAATAGAAACAGAACAGAAACGCTATTGTATAAAATCCAGTAAAAGACTGATTATCTGAAAAAATAATTAATATCTCAGGCCATACATAAATTTTAAACATAACAAAACAAAAAATAAAAGCTTTTTTATACCTAAACACAAAAAATGTAAGATTTTGTATTCTTTATACTGAAAAGCATACATTTACATAAAAAATATAGGTTTCAGCAAGAATATTTAAATCTTCAAAAAAATGTAATATACTTATTTCTATACTTTTCTATTTGAAAAAAATTACTAGTCAGATGCATACAATTTGTTATTTCTTAAGATAATTATATTTGGAGTGTTTTAGTAATGTCAGGAGTTTAAAATTAGTTATTGAATTCACACAACAGGTCTACAAATTACGCAATTTCATTTCGAGAAAGGAAAAACTTAACAACACCCGCCACCTCTATGCATATGTTTTAGAACTACTACAATAAATTGATTGTCTCGTATTTTTGATTTCTATCGCAAAATATTAAACGTTATTACGGAAGGAATGTATTTTTTAATATTTCACAAACTCAGGAAAACCACTGAAAAAATAACAAATCCATTGAAGTCTAACAAAACCATTATCGTTCATTAAAATTTTTGATATATCAGATAATCAACTTTTTACTGTTATTTCATGGTGGAAACATTACAAGGTGTGCTCATTAGGCAGCTTTCTCTCTCTAGCAATCGTTGCTCTCTTGCCCATTTCTGTATAATAATACTCGTGTGGCAACTTATAAAAATGTACAGAAGGCGTGACGACTTTTTAGGACATAGGAGTATAATAATTACATATACAGGATGAGTTTTAAGTTGATGCTTTTTTTTTACAGTGTGTAAAAATCAAATAGACGAGCAAATATTTCAAATAGTTTTTTTATCAAAACTCAATAATAAGAGAGAAACAGCCTTTCGAAGTTTAAATAAATTTTATTAAATTTTCTTTAATTTTGAGGTCGGTCCTGGGGTTATATTATGTCACTATGGAAATAAGTTGTTATTATCAAGTATGTGTATTGTTCTGTTTTTGAGAGAATTGTGTGTGCCTCAATTATTTTTGATAATAATAACATATTTCCATAGTGACATAATATAACCCCAGGACCGACCTCAAAATTAAAGAAAATTTAATAAAATTTATTTAAGTTTCACTCTTATTTTTGAGTTTTGATAAAAAACTATTTGAAATATTTGCTCGTCTATTTGATTTTTACACAATGTAAAAAAAAAGCATCAACTTAAAACTCAGCCTGTATATAACATTATATTTTATAATATACTAGCCGTCCGTCCCGGTTTCACTCGGGCGCGATAGATATAATTCTGCAAAATGTATTTCGTTTGCGGCCCGGCGTCTGAACAAATAGCTTTGAGCAAATTCTACCCGATTTGCTTCTGAACTAATAGCTTTGAGTAAACTCTATCAGATGTCGTTATATGTTACTAAAACAGTTTTTTTTTTTTGAGAAAACACCGTAATTTCGTACAAAATATTTAATAAAAACTACCCTATAGCGTAAGTTGCACCAAGCAAGACACATTTACAAAAAATCATTAAAAATCAGTTCAGTGGTTTCAGAGATTAGCGCGGCCAAAATTGTGACATGAGAATTTTATATATTATATAGATTAGACGTTTGAAACAATAATTTTCAAATTATGACTGTCAATTTGAAAGAGATACGAGTTCAGTGGCTACGACAAAGATGGGTGACGCGAAACCCCTTGTGAAACGATTTGTTTGTTTTCATGTTTTCAGTCCTGCGTATTATTCGCAATTTGCGAGAAGAAAGGGGCATGTCCAGCTAGTTATGGGCACACCGTGTTAACGTTTCCACTATGCTGTAATTTATAGGATTTGAGAAAAAAAAAGCACAGCCTACCTGAACTGGATCTTTGTTTCTTGGCGTGCTGACTGTCGCTGCTGGAGTAGCCGTCTATATCGATACCTGCACCGGCTGCAGCGGCCGATATTAGATTACCGCGTGCCCTTTTACGACTCGAGGCCGGTCGTTGGCGTTTCACTTTGCGCCTGATGCCAAGAAGTGCGGCGTCGTCTTCAGCCTCTTCCTACAATTTTCAAACCGCATATTATAAACGTTCTCCTGACACAGCAGCGTAAAAACATATGAAAATACTCATGTCGAGTTTTATAAATAAGTTGTTACACGTATTTTGGTAACCTTGGAATATTCCTATTCTTTTACTATTCGGAACCCAACTGGTGAGAAATGCGCCGAACGGTCGTAAGGGGGGTTTTTGACAGGTAAACATTGATTTAGAAAAGCATGATGGAGGCTAACCTAGCCTCCATCATGCTTTTCAAAAGCCCCCCTTAGCAGTTCGGCGCATTTCTCACCAGAGGTCTCACCATTCCTTTGGGTTCCGAATTTCAGTTCATTTTATATGATGGGCAGCGCTGCCCAGGCAAATTGCCGGTGTGATTTATTACTTCCATGAAAAATACATTGATTTATGAACAAACAAAACACACAGAAATGAAAGCATATAGGTTTCCTCCCAAGGAAAACCTGTGCTGAAGGAACCAGTAAGAAAAAAAGACGAAGACAACTTTTTAACCAAAACTTATCCTGGACACAAAACATTTGAAATGGAGAAAAAAAATGTAATAAAGGAGTATAAATCCACTTTCGATTTCAAAGATTGAAAAGGCGCTAACTATTTTATAAATGTGAACTAAGGGGGACGAGAATATTCAAATTGGCTATAATTAGTAAAGATATAGAAAATTTGTCGATCAGTAAATTAAAAAAAAAAACAGTTTGCAATGAACATGAAAATAACAGAAGTTCAAAAACATTTGATGTTAACTAATATACTTCACTTTATAATAAAAATTACGTTGTCCGCAAATGCACATAAATCAAATCTTGCATGCGTGTAGTTCAAAGGTCATTTGGGTCGATTCTCCTATTAAATGAATTATATCTCAATTTATTTTTAACTAATTTTATAAACGATCTACTTTTCCAGTAGAAAACCATCCGTGAAAATTAAGGCAAAAAAATAACACCAACAGATTCCTAAGCCCAAACTGTATACGATGCAATATTCAGCCATATGATCTTTCAGGCCTGAAGTTAGTCGTGAGCTCTAAGACTATAATCATTAGACTTGTAAAACACACTTTTTAAAAGTATTTAAATACAAATACTCTTGCTTCATTTAGTATTTAAATACAAATACTGTTGCTGCATAGATGTGTAAAAAATACGTTTTAAAAGTATTTGAAATACAAATACTAGAAAAGTATTTGTATTTTGAAATACTCTTACTCAAATACTTTACAAGTCTGATAATCATGAGAGTAAACAAGGAGCACAAACTCCAATGTATACAAACGACTTCCCAAAATAAGGAGGCACTAATGTTCTGTATGTCCCGAAACGATGGAAGGGGATACATTAGTTATTAATGTTTGCCTGCTTACTTCACGCGTATTTATGATACTAAATTCACGTCATTACAAAAGGGAAATTAGTGGCGCTAGTGGTGAAAAGAAAAAACGTATGTACGAATTAGTAGGTTTTCTAAATTCTCGCATTTGAGCTCATGCTACTTGTGTAGCCTCCATTACTTATAATGTTCCTATAAAAAAATATTGCACGTTTTTCGAGCTTTTAATGAACTGAACACTTCATTTAATTATTACTTAAACTGAGGTACGTTTTGAATTTCAAGTTCAAAATAAAACAAAAAAATACACGTCATATCATATAATATTTTATTCAACTCATGCGCGTTATTCATGTTTTATCATGCCTAAAAACCGAACCTTAAATAGCCATTTACCGACTGGTGACAATTACTTGTCATAACTCAATGAAGATTCCTACTAGCTCGGCCATTGTGGAGTAATGAAAATAAACGTAACTATTTTCTGAGTCGTAACGAAATAGTAGGTAACAACAACTCCCTGTTGTTACCCATTGAAACTAAAATTGAGAGGCCGAATGTTTTCGACATGGAGTTTATTCATAACCGGCTAACCTCAAACCAAAACATTGAATCATGCTGTTTGGTGCTGTTAGTATTGACAGTTTTTTTTATAAAGAAATAAATAGATATTTACAACATCTCATTATAATTAAAACATGAATAACGCGCAATTGTTGAATAAAATTATGGGCGCAACTTGTAGGCTAAGTCATGACCTGCCAACGCGATGAATGACTTAGACTACTAGTTACGCCAATAACTATAACGGCCGTTCAAAAATCATTACGCAATAAAATACGGTCGGAAAGGTCAATGTGTAACCGTATACTTAATTATTTTGACCGAAACTTTCAAACGGCACGATAACAACAGAATTCTCAACAACTTTACCTTGAGCGCTGGAGTCCACGCGGGATCCGAGTCGGAATCGACAAATTCCGGCGGTTCGTCGGGCTCTTCCTGTTCGCCGCCGGCGGCCTGTGCCTGGCGCGCTATAAGCTGTTGAATATTACTTTTCTCCTTGGCCGCACGCCTACTAGTTTCACGGCGCGGTGGCAATTGCAACGGATCTTCTACTGTAGATATTACAACGCATGCACACATATAGTTATAAAATTGGACGCAGTATTCATACTTGCCTATTTTATCTGTGCGTGGCCCAAGCTCATGCTACGGTTCTAATGATGCGATGATGAAACTCGCCTATACCGACTCGTTTGGAACTGACACATCCGACTGCGCAATCGAAACTGACTGCTTCGTACAGTCGGTGGAATATTTTCCATGAGGTATCGCAATAGAAAATATCTCACTCACTGCTTGAAGCGGTCCGAGTGCGACTGATCTTGTTATTTCAAGAAAAAATTCCGATATCGATGTGTCAATTTCAAAGTTACGTTACTGAAAATCATTTCTGATACACAACTCGAGAAGACAGTAATAAAATCTGACCAAGTATATGACATATAAAATAATGGTTGAAGACAAATACCAAAAATGAACAATTTAAAACGGTTCATATTTTATGCCCTTCGTCAAAGCTACGATTTACCTTCTTCAAAAAAAAAAAAAAAAAAAATGAAAAAGAATGTGTCTGGTTTTTCATTTACAAATTATCCACACAATTTTAATGAGCCTTTTTCCTGAAGTACGAAAAATCACTCACTAGTAGCGCTAGTAGTTCGGTAGGGACAAACACTGTCAAATCCCCATATAAACACACATTAAAGTGTACTTGAAAAAAAAATGTTTTTAACAGAAGATGATGTTCCTGGAGCAAAACTAAAATTTGCAACTGTAAAAGATAACAATGTAGTAACATTAAAACGTTGGCTTGCGTGTCGTAATTTAAAAGTATCTGGAAAAAAAATGAATTAATAGACAGGTTAGTATGCAGACTCTAGTAAAATATTAGCGATAAATTCAAACTGTAATAAGAGAAATTGAAAATAATTATGAATTTCAGATTTATTTCCAAATGAAATATGAATAAAAAATATATGGTAATAAAATAAATTTAATTAAATATAATAAATGAATATAATTTAATAAAAGATTGAGGTTATATCTCATTCTAATCAATGGTAATAAACTGTCAAAAATTTACTATTCATTTTTTATTCATTTAATTAATTTTAAAAATAATTTCGATAACATATATAAATGATGACTCTCAGTGATAAGTTTAATTGGTTTGCATGTAAATATTTTATGTTTGTCCCTACTACTAGTGCTGCCTCTCGTGACACTTTCGCTGCACTATTCTCAGGAAAAAGGCTCATTCGTTGTAAATAAAAAAGAAAAGAAAAAATGATAATAATAATAACTTCATCTTCAGGCTGCAACTCTGACGAAAATAAAAAAAAGTTACAAGTATTGCTATTATTGTCTGTAATAAGTATGGAAAAAGGAGCAAATAAACCACTCCCATAGTGAACAAAATGGCATGCTACCACGATGGCACTGATGATTAACTAACCAATCCAAGTAATTTTTAAATTGTTTTTATTGTTTAATATCATTATAATACAGAATATATTTATATACATAAACATGGCAATAAATTTAAAAACAATTATATAATTTTATATAAATAAATCATTTCAGAACGTACATTCTACGTAAGAAAAACATAAAAAAAAAAAATACCTTGATAAAAATCTCATTTACGTAAAGCTTAAAACACAAAGAGTATCAATATCAGATTGGCTAGGCAACTCATCAATGTCAGTCATGGTAGCTGCGAATGCAAACAAGGACAACACTTCTCACCAATGGGCCCCGTTATTAAAATGCAAATCAAACAAAGTGAACGAACCTTCTTCATGTTTTTGATGGCCCGGGGTCTGCGGACCCTGTTGCGACGACGACGACGAACCCTGTCCCATCTGCTTGGCTCGCTTCCGTTCAGAAGGTCCGCCGGGTTTCGCGGGCCTACCTTTACGTCCGCGTTCCTTTATGGCCATCGGTTCGCTCGTCAGATTAGTCTGAGACTGCGGTTTCGGTCGTACAGACGGCAAGTCATCGTCTGACGAGTCAAGTCCATCGTCCGAACTGTCTAGGCTGCCCTTTTTACGTTCTTTGGGAAGCGGAAAATACCGAGGGTCGTCTTGCGGATCGCCCTGACTCAAACGTATCGCCGGTTGCACGGGCGGCGGCGGCAACGGAGGCTGTATTACCGGAGGCGTAGTCACGGCCGGCGTCGTCTGAGCTGCGGCCCCGTTGGCGGGGACCTGTGCGGCGGTCGTCTCTGGCGGTTTCGGTCGTTGCCAGGTGTTCTTGCGACCGCCACGAGTCACCGGAGGCGGTGAACTGTCTCTCTCGCCCTGCAGGAACTTCAAGTAGCTATTCATGAAGCCGGAACCGGGTCCGGTCATTTTCTTCTCTGGCAATTTGAGGACAGGCTGTGGGGGCGGCGGGGCAGGCGCCGGAGGAGCTGCCGCTGCTGTCGGAGCTGCTGACTGACTTCGGTTCGGGTTATTTTCTGAAAGGAAATTCAGTTCCTCCTCTATATTGGGTACGACCACTTTGGGTTGGTCCTCTGCGGGAGTGGCTGGATATTGGTTCTGAGTTGTGTTGGTAGTGGATTGTTGGTTACCGTTACTGCTATTGGGAGGTTCGTACGGCGTCAGCGGGGTCAGTTCTACAGAGGAGGAGAACTCGGGAGGATGGGGAGCTAAGTGAAACGGAGCAAAGTAAGGTATCGGCGGCGGGGGATGGTGCGGATGGTGATGGGGGACCACGAGCGACTGATGCTGCGCACCGTGGTGCATCGCCTGAGAGCCGAACGCAGGTGAGCCCGAGAACATCTTAGGCGGAGGAGGTGGTAAGTTCCATCGTTCGAAATCGAAATAGCCACCGTTCTGCTGTTGTTGATTTGTACCCGAACTGTGTGCAGGAGGTGGATTCCTCAAAGTAAAGTATTCGGCCGCCATCGCGGCACCCGCCAGTTCGGTAAGTGCCACAGAGTGTCCCTTATCGTTGCTTTTTCGTCGTTTGCCGCCGCCACCGCCCCCCGAGCCGCTGCCTACTTTTGTCTCAGTCTTTTGTTCTTGTTGTACTTGACAGCTCTGCTGCTGCTGTTGCTGTTGTTGGGCCTGAGCCTGCTGTTGTTGGGCCTGTTGTGCCTGCTGTTGTTGCGCTTGAGCTGCCTGCTGCTGGGCCTGTTGTGCTTGTTGTTGTTGCTGGGCCTGAGCCTGTTGCTGTTGGGCCTGCTGTTGCTGTTGCAATGTCTGCAGATTTTTTACTATGCTCATCGGATCGCCCCGACAGCTCGACAGGTCTTGTAAAGTCACTTGGTGGTTAGGATTCGAATCGAAATAAGCTTGCTGCCTCTCGGTTATGCCGAGAGCAGCCCTTTGCTGCGCTTGAGGATTAGTCTGACTCGACGCGACAGGCTGCGTTTGATTTGGCAGTTCTATCTGTCGACTCGGTATCTCGATACTATTTCCCGAGCCGTAACTGTTGTTGGCCGGCGACTGAGCAGGATATTTGGTGCGCGTGTGGTGTTGCGACTGCCTCGTCTCATCCCAGCAATTCTGTTGCTGCTGTTGTTGTTGTTGTTGTTGCTGGCCGCCTGTCGCTTGGGGCTGTTGTTGAGCGCGCGTGATCACAGAAGGATAGGCTACGCTGCCAGTTTGGGACTGGGAATTGGGACGAGGGACGGACACATCGAGCGGAGACGGGGGCGCCACCTGATTGCTAGAGTTCTGCTGTGGCGAGGAGATCGAGTTCAGTGGACTATTGTACATGGGATAAGCGGGACTCGGCACGTGACCGAGCGGGGAGGCCTGCGAGTGTGCTTGCAGCGGACTCGGCCTGCGCGGCACGACGACGTTGCCAACATTGCAGTCTGGCCCGTTGCTACTCGAATACTCGCTGCCGGCGGACGACGACTTGGCACGGTGGTAGTCCGACTCGGCGTTGGCACCCTGCTGATAGTGTCGATACGAACCACTTTGCTGTTGCTGCTGAGCGGCCAGCTGCTGTTGATACGCGGCGCGGCCTGCTTTCGTTGAACTGTTGCTGCCGGCGTAGTGCGGCCTACCCGGCACGTCCATGATGCTGAAACTGATCGGCGACGACTGACTTGCACCGTCCTCTGCTGGTCGCGACCTCTCGGCTTGCGACGACAGCTCGGGGTAAATCTTCGTCTGCGCCTTTGTCTGGATCTGGGGCGGCGGTGGCTTAGCGGACGGCGCTGCGAACGCAGCAGACTGCGAACGGCTCTTCTCCGCGCTGCGGCCGGACGGGAATAGCGTTCGTATGGGAGCTTGGGGAATTCGGTACTCTTTAGACACGGTTGCCGTTTGAGAGGAGGGGGAAGGAGAGGACACTATACACGACTGCTGGGACTGATGCATACTAGAAGAATTACTATTGGCTGAAGACTGAAATGACTTACTGCTCGTACTGCTGCTAGTGGTGTTATATTCCTGTTGCGATTGCGCTTGTTGTTGTTGTTGTTGGCTCTGCTGTGACTGCTGTGATTTGCTGCTAGTTGTGAAAGTAGCAAGGGACTCCGAAGAGACAAACGTCGTCGGCACTTGGAAAAATGTAGAGCCCGAGTTGGCTTGCGACGCTACAGGCTTGACAGGCGGCGTGTTCACTTGGGGACTCTGCGCACGGCTTGTTTTAGAGCTCGCGTTCACCAGCTGAGAATTTAAGTGATTCAAACTCGACGCGGCGAAATGCGCATTGAAATTTTCATAGACCGCAGAGCTTTTGGTCGTAGCCGCGCCGGGCGAGCTCGGCACGACGCTTTCGTGCGGTAATATGCCGAAAGGGCTGTTCTGTTGCCAGGCTAACGTAGACGAAGCGGCGGCCGTTTGAGCTGAGCTCTGCTCAAAGAAGCCCTGCGCTTGATGGTGCGCAGGGTAATGTTCTCCGTCGGAAGCCTGCTTCGAAGCGGCCGCTTGCGCTTGTGCAAGAGCCTGTCTGTGCTGACTGACATAGTGAGCCGGCTTGGGGTTCGCATGATGGAAGAGCGGGCTGAATACGGCGTCGTACGGAACCGGCGGAGGCGACAAAAAACCACCGGGGTTAAACGGAGACGCGCTGGAACTAGCCAGAGACGCAGTGGTGTGCGCAGCCTGTAGCAATAGCTGCGACGTGGTTGACGGAACACTTCCGCCGGCGTGTGCTGCTCCACTGCTGCCCAGGTGATGATGAAAATCTCCACCTGAAGTGCCGGCCTGAACGCCCGCCAATCGATTGTACGAGGCGTACGCAGACCACGGTCCTACGGGATCCATCACCTAGCTGATCCCTCTCACAATTACCATAGAGAATATATCCTCTATATTCTTACACTTCGATTTTTTCTCGCGGGACAAACTATTGGCCATCTGAATTCAACATCTTAGACGACTTCGTAATACGTGAACCATAATTCACATTTCACTTCATCCACTTCGTCCAATTTACCTGTAGACAGAACTCGGCATTATTTTTGACGATAAAATATATTATAAATAATAAAAATAAATGTAATTAGCACTTCAAATAACAACTCACAAAAAATAAAAATGGAAGGTTATTATTAGTAATGAGATATTTAATCACTATTCAACTTAATATGGTACGGCAATTGAATTGATTAGGGTCTTTTGTTATGATAGGTAAGGTTAGGGTGAGTTGTTTGGGGCTACTCGAAGGCCGGGGTGGTACATAAAGCCGTCGGTAGCACAGCGGCAGGTCGCCTGCGGCTGGCGGGTATAACAAGCATTTCACACACCGCCTTGCCACACCATTATAATCACTCGATGCCACCACACTTATTTTAGAAGACATTTGCTGTCGAAAAAATTTACAGATTAAAAAAAAAGATGATTTCACTCACATTTTAGCCTTTTTAAACGCTCGAACATAGATTTATTGACGTTGAACGCCAGATAACATCTCCCAGTAAATATGGCTTCGTTCAGAATCTGAATGCGTCCTTTGATGTCCGTAAATCCTATTTGTATAAACAGTACATCGATGCCACAGACACAAAGTCACTATTATTTTGAGAACCTGATATTTAACACTGCATTTTATGTAATTTTAACACTAAATTCGTTCATATACACAGTTTTTTCAATCTATTTTCTACGATGTCTAATCTTCCACTTACACAGCCGCCATTTTACAATATTCCTCATACAACAATAAAGAACTTGAAGCGCCATCTATTGATTGAAGCTGACGTCACCCCAAACAAGAGGTTTACACGGAACAGGGCGGAATTCAATGCATTTTTTAGAAAAGATGTTAATCCTGGTATAAAAGATATTGATTTTGAATAAAAAGCTCAGTGACTCAGCTGTTATTACGTTCAAAAACATTAAATAATGGTTTGTAGGTGGGCATTTTCAAACAGAAAATTAAACATAAATTAATAAAGACGTTCTGTCCTTGAGAAAAGGATAATTAACACATAATTACCGACGCTATTTTACATATTTGTATTACCCCAGTCACAATAAAACATGCCATTCGACTAGAAAATTCAATACATTTTCTATTATAATAACCTTTCATTACAATAAAATGTTTGTATTGTACCTGAGAATGTAATATTGAATTCTTTCAAGGCAAATAAATAATAAAAATTGATACCTATAGAAAAAGGAATGGTTGAAAAGTTCCCAATTTTAAAAATGATAGGTCAACATAAATGTTGTAGAATTTATTGTACACATTTTGATACAATTATGAATGAAACAATTGTAGATTTCAGGCGGGTTTAATTTTTACAGTTAGGTAGGTATTTATTTGTTTAATATTCAAGAAAGATCGATAACTTTATTATTTTTATATACAATATGATATAGAATTATACATCTCAAAACAAATTCAATTTTGTAAAAAAATTACAATTCACAAAATATGCTGTATCATATTATACAGTACATACATATTTATATTTTTAGTGTGAAATATACCTAATTTAAACAAAGAACACAATTTATAAACTTTTTTAAACAGTATGCAAACTTCCAATACGAACGCTGAACATTAAAAACATTTGAATGTTATTATTATCAGAGGATCAAAACAACTGAAAGTATTCAGTTTTATTTATAATTATCGGAATTTTAGTTTTATAAGATAGCAATTATAAAAGTTAATAATTAGGAACAACAACGATATATTCAATAATCACTCGGCTTGCAGAAAAGAAAAAGATAATTAAAAAATACTCAGTATGCAAACTTCCAATACGAACGCTGAACATTAAAAACATTTGAATGTTATTATTATCAGAGGATCAAAACAACTGAAAGTATTCAGTTTTATTTATAATTATCGGAATTTTAGTTTTATAAGATAGCAATTATAAAAGTTAATAATTAGGAACAACAACGATATATTCAATAGTCACTCGGCTTGCAGAAAAGAAAAAGATAATTAGAAAATACTCGTACAATAAAAATCTAAAGCTCCTATCAAAGCCATAATTAAATAATTTTGTTGTTTCAATTCTGTACCGTGCATTATTTGAAATAAATTGTGGATCATAGACGCTCGAAAACTAAAACCATTAGCGTTTATTGATATGAGGCATACGTCAAAAAAAAAACGAAATAAAAATAAAATCTACATTATTATTGGCATGCCTATTCTGTGATGACATAACTACTCCGCTATATCCGTTGTTATTCACAAATGTAAACGTGGGGCTGTAAACAAAAAAAAAACACCGAAATCAAGACAAAGTTCAAACAAATATGTTCTATCCATTAAAATCAAAAATAGATCGTTGACGGAAGGAATCTTACGGATCATCTTCTTGCTCGGGTTTTTGAGATAATTAAAGCAAGCATATAATAGTTTATTATTAATCTCTATCATTTATTAAATGACCATAATATGTACACTAACTAATTACATATTTTTATGTACCTATTAAACTAAAGTAAATATGCGTGTTTAAAATACGCATGCAAAATTATAATATCTTAAGTATATTTATAATATTCTAACAAACAATGTACAGCCATTTTGGAACGTAAAATAGAGTTTAAATAAAAAGTAGTTTATCGGCCTTGAAATTACTTATTTATATCTGCTTAAGAATTAATATCGGTAGATCAATCAGCGTAATAATAGCTTCGTTCGCAGAAGGGTTCGAAACCGTCAGCAAACTGATGGTTTGGTATCATTGTGCGAACGAAGCTAATATTATGATTAGAAGTATACTTTCCTTATAACGATCACTGGTTTCGTGGGTTGTCGATTATGAACCTTCATTTCCCAGAAGAACTGATGAAAGTATCACTTGGTTTTTAATGTGAAATCCTACCCCTTTAGGTTTTGTCCAATGTCAAAATGTGCAAAGTTTCAGCTCTTCAGGTTGACGGCGATCTTCTGAAGGGCACACATTAAGATATAATAAATTGAAAATATGAACTGGCACTGCGCCCAGATAGCCATTTACGTTCCAACACGCAATTTGTGTACAGTACGTGGATTAGTTCACGCACGATAATATACCCATGCATTAATAATTCATTTTTTCGACGGATTCAAGAAGTCTTTTTACCACATCGATAGGCCAATACAATCGAGAATGAAGGTGGAGCGTTCGTCTGTTTTTGTGTCACACAAGAACTGATTCGCGTATGCTCGAAACTTCTAGTACTTCTGGCTCAAAAATTGGTTTGGTGGTGTTCTGGAACAAAGCTATTGTTTTTGTAAAAAGCATTACTGTACTTCAATTGTTTTTCGTTTCAATTCACCCGTCAACTACTTTGGTTATATAAGACACAAGACAATAATAGACATTTTTGAAAAAAAAAAATAAATAGAGATCTACACTATAGGACGTTATCGGTATTTTATTTATATTTACACATTGTGCTTACGTCATTTGCCAACCATAAAAAAAACGTACTCGAAGGTACAAATAATTTTGTAGAAAACTTACTAATCTTTGACTAAAATGATTATGGAATATCGATTAGAAACATACTGTCAAATTATCTTGTGATTTTGAAAATTTTCAATTGTTGTCAACTTTTTGCCTTACTACTACAATATTTGTCTAAAAAAAAAAACTAGTACCCATATAATTTAGGGTCGTCATTGTTTTAAATATATATTTTCTAAAACTATAAAAAAACAGGAAACTTTTATTATCATATTAAGCCTCTATAACGATATCGAAGGAAAAATATTATTCAATAACTTTGATTTGGCTATAAAAAATCACTAATAAAAAATTCATATATATTTTTTAATAATAAAGTAAATAAACCATCTAAATTCATAATTCTCCTAAATAATGAATATCAATTCTAAAAAATAAAAATCTGTTAAAAATATACTAACTATCCATTTTGTGTTTACAATTAAACTTGGTAGAAATTACAACACAGCTTATTGCACAGAAATATATGAGCGAACTTTATTCAGTAATTGCCAACATTTGAATTATTAAAATCCAGGGTTTGAGAATAGTTCAACGATGCCATTGTATAAATTGCTCTTCTATTACAAGTACCCAGTACCCAGTTTCTAGTCCGAGAACTGGTAAAAATATCAATTGAATTTTCAATTTATCGTTAAATGAATTTCATAGTTTTATTGATATGGAAGCTATGGAAATCATTAATGCATTGTAGAAAATCATTCCAGATAAAATGCATACGAACCTCCCTTGGGCGTCCGGTCTATGTTGCATTTTATGTGAAACGATTTTCTGTAATGCATCAACGATGTCCATAGCTACCATAAAAAACCTTTGATTGTTGGCGACCTTAAAAAAATACATCTATAAAAATTCAGTGTAGAAATAGAAATGTTTGTAAATATTGTGTTGGCTAACCTTTCTGACTACATATAAAAACAGTTGAGAGTCAGTATTTTTAGTTCGATGTAAAATGGCACTAAAGATCGTTCTATATACTCGTGCAATCAGCCAGGGAACTAATTACAAAGACTAGATGAAATACTAAAATATAGGTAAATGAGTATTATTGCAGCACCTAACAAGTGGCAAGAAATAGTAGACTTATAGCTGCCTTTAACAATAAACAATTGATGTGTAAACATTTTTGACGTGATAACGTCTTATAAATTGATGAAACACCGGCTGCACGCACGAAAAAGTGTCACGTTCCGCCTGAGCCTGAGCGTGCAAGCGAGAGCGCGGTATAAGCGATAGAGAGGCACGATCGGCCCAAGCGCCGGCTTGTACGCATTTCTCTCTCTTCTCGCGTGACGTCAGAGAGTTCATCAATGTTTCTTTATGACGTTATCACGTAAAACTATCGTCTGTAAACCGACTTTACAGACAACCAATTTTTTTATCGACGTCCTCGGCCAACAAAAAAATAATTCTCCCGTGAATTTGTAAGTTTTCACATCTAGACGTTCACGACCAGGCTAGTACAAAGATGTTTACACATA
This sequence comes from Xanthostigma xanthostigma, assembly GCA_963575645.1. Classification (NCBI taxonomy): domain Eukaryota; kingdom Metazoa; phylum Arthropoda; class Insecta; order Raphidioptera; family Raphidiidae; genus Xanthostigma; species Xanthostigma xanthostigma. The sequence continues at coordinate 668,775 of OY754469.1, read as the reverse complement.
ATAACCCGCGAGACCTTCGCACTCACACTTTTTTATTTATATAGAGAGCATATCACTACGTCGTATTAGGGCTACATTTGAATATTCATTCTTAATAATCTATTCATTTAATACACAAGCTGTTTTTTGACGTGATAACGTCTTATAAATTGATGAATCACCAATCTTATAAATTGATGAAACACCGGCTGCATGCACGAAAAAGTGTAACGTTCCTAACGTTCCGCCTGACCCTGTGCGTGCTTTTCTCGAAAACGGCCCTAACGATTTGGATGAAATTTACTGAAAAGGGATTTTGGGGGGCAAAAAATCGTTTTAGCTAGGTCTCATCTCTCGAAAAAATCGTTTTCATACAAATTTTATCATTATAAAAATCAATTTTTTGACGTATGAAAATACTTAAATATTGTAAGTAGGTTTTGGAATGTTATATAAACAGTGAAACAATTGTTTTCAAAATATTATGACAGCTAATCTTTGAGACTTAAAATAAATACGAAAGAAAGAAAGTTAAAAAAAACAATTATTATTATAGGTGGTGAGTATTTTAATACATAAAATTAACCTAAATTTGAAGCGAAAGATGCAATATCATAGATTCGAATTATTATAATTATTATATGTAGAATTTAGGTTATGTATTACGGAATACGTTATCACGTAAAACTATCGTCCGTAAACCGACTTTACAGACAACCAATTTTCTTTTTTCTTTCAATGGGTTCCATTTGACCTTCCTTGATTATTTTTTAAGGTTTCGTAGCAATCGAAGCACTGTCTGAGGCTTCTAATTCATAAACAGGGTAAGATAGAAAGTTGAAAATTTGAGAATTTTATTTAATGCTGGATGCCTCATTATCGATAGGTTATGTGATTGTTCAATGAAAAAATCTTAATCTGTAGGATGAATTTTCAAAAGTAGCCTAGGAAAATTAAAAATAAAATGCGCTAGAGATTTCTCGGCATTAAAAAAAATAGATGTCTTCCATTTTTTAATAAGTGCAACGTTTTATATAGTATCCTACTATCAGTATTATAACAAGTGACAAATTTAAAATAATACCAAATACTTTTTTTTTTGTTTTTTGATAGCATGATTATCACCGTGGACGACAGAGAGAAAAAATTCATGAATTCGCCGTTGTCCAAAAAGTGGAAAAATTAAGAGTTCCTATTTCAACGGTGCCGCAGTAGAGATGCTGACGTTATAGACCCCAAGTAGAGTGGATAACTAGACGATTTGAATATCGTCTTTGTTTTTGCAAAATAGAAATAACATACATTTTCCATTAAATCTGAATTGCCTATAAATCACCTACATAAATGACATTTAAATTTTTACCCCTGGAAAACTTCTGTACTGAGCCGCGTGGTGGCATGCGCGTAGCTACAGTGGCGGTTTCTATAGTTCATGAACGTTTCCTATAGCTGTAGCCAGCTGTGGTGCTCGACGTAAAGCTCCGTCATCAATTTTCGTGTTTTACATCATTTCACATTGCGGCCTGTTAGGATCAGTCTCCTTTCTCTCTATCCTTCACGATTACTATACTAATAAATACACACATTTTTTATTATAAAATGAAAAGGCAATCTTATATATATAAATCTCTTAACTAACATCAAGGCTAACACAAAACAATCAAATTACTTTTAATAAAATACGTACGCATGAAAAATACCATTAAGTTAGGTTATGTTGTGCTATTGTGTTGGCATTCTAGACTGAAATTGTGAGTTGAACCTTTTTAACAAAACAAATACTGTAATCATTTTTTTTTATACTTTTGGTCCCTTGTAGTTTGGCTTAATGTGCTTTTTCACGACATCGCGTATTTTTTTATTTCGTATATTCTTATATCAGTTTACATAAAAAATCTAAATATACACTCACAACAATCGGTAGAAATAATAAGGTGTTTGTTGGCAAGAAACTCCCAAAGCGTCTCTTCAGACATAACTGCGTCTTAATTCGGCAAATTCTCGGACTCCTGTTTTTGATTGTAGAACCATCTAGAACTATTAGAATTCTAAAATTGTAACAGCCAGGTTCGAATAGTACGGGACTCTGACCAACAAACCCGCAGTTATGTCAGAATAGTTCTGTATTGCCGACAAGACGATTTGGAAGTTCAGAACCAGTTCAGAACTTACAAACAAACACAGCTAATAATTTCCGATTTTACTGATCTTGATTTGACGAGTAATTCATAATCTGTGCGAACATTTATATTAAACTCCAGTGGCGACATTTTTAAAATAATAGTCAAGTTTTTATGACGAACTGGAATGCAATATAAATCATATTTTACTTGTAAACTTACAATTAAGATTAAAATGATTTCACCGATTCACAAAAAATATATATATACATTAAACCTAATGTAGGCTGTAAAAAAATATATAAATTACTGATGCTGGGTTGCAGAAAACAATTTGATTTGACAATGATCTTATGGCGTTTTCGGCATCGAGAACTGCTTCGAGGCAGGGCACGCCAAATGGGTAACTATTGGTTAAATAAGCAATAAACAAATTTCTTTAAACAATAGTTACCCATTTGGCCTGCCCTGCCCCGGGGCAGTTCTCGATGCCGAAAACGCCATTAGAATGTGATACATATAATTACAGTCTTCATACATTACGGTTAGTCTAATATCGTATTCAAATCGCTGTCGTCTAGAACATTAAATTGTACTAACGCAAAAACAAATGCTTAAACTACATAGAAAAATATCATTTTTAAAGCTACATATTGATCAAAATGCGCAGAAAAATTTTGTTTCAATGTGAAAATTATACAAAAAAAAACATGTTAAACACATGCATACACAGTTTCAAAAAAATATCGTTTTAATCGTTCAATTATTTTTCGAGCAGAATCGATTTAAAATTCGACAATGCTTTAATTAAGGAGAAATATGAGTGTCACAATCGTTGTCAAATCAGATTTTTTGACAATCCTTGTAACCCATCGAGCCATTCAAACGAATAAACACTTAAAAAAATCGATATATCTTTCTCACACAATTTTCTTAAAAACTTAAAATCACACCTTTCTATACAGTACAAAAAAAATCAAACCTTGTAATATAATGCCAACTGTGATTTCCAATAAAAAAAAATCCAATTAAGCGTTTTTTTTGTGACCTGTATATATTAAAACAAACGAAGTGTAAAAATTAAAAACAATTACACCTGTGACGCAATTCCTTGCGTTAGGGAATTTTCAAGCACAACATCTAATTCATCGAGCGGCTCGAGTATTTGTCTTAGAAAAGTAAGCAAACCACGGCTGCGTAAGAACGACGTTTCTTCATACATTTCGGTCGTTACCTTTGTACTCGCCATGGGTACCAGCATTCTATGCAGTAAATGCTCTCTAAAAAAACAGAATACGATTCTTTATTCCTTCATTATTAGTGTACACTCGAAGCGACTAGAAGTTTCACTTCTGCAGTGTGCAGTGTAGTATACACGGACTCAGGACAGAGGCGTACGCAGAATTTTGTTCTACAGCTATGGAGACATAATCTACTGTAATCTATACTAATATTATAAAGAAAGTGCGAATTTTGTGAGTTTGTGAGTATGCGGAGGACAATCTCCGAAACTACTCATCCGATTTCAAAATTTTTTGACGTGATAACGTCTTATAAATTGATGAAACACCGGCTGCACGCACGAAAAAGAGTAACGTTCCGCAAGCGAGAGCGCGATATAAGCGATAGTTTCTCTCTTCTCGCGTGACGTCAGAGAGTAGTGTGCGTTCAACATCTTTTTCGGCTGTTCCAGTGAAAGCTACATCTGACAGATGGCCAGATAAATTATACGGTTTGTTAACAAATATATAATATATATACATTCTTTTAAATGTCTTTTATAATTGCTTAAAAATATGTATTTTGCTTTGGTTGATCAAATTATTAGTCGGTAAAAATATAGTTTGACAGCTACTAAAATTTAGGTTATGTATTATTAAATATGATATTCGAGCGGAATACGTTGTCACGTAAAACTATCGTCCGTAAACCGACTTTACAGACAACCAATTTTTTTTTTTCACCAATATTTAGAATGAACCCTCATGATGAACATAGGCTGTATATTATCGCGTTAAATAAAATCGCTTCTCGTGAAGACCAATCGACGAAAAAACGGTGGCAATCTACAAAATCGTGAGAAGCCGAACCGGGCCAATGGTTAGGTTACAAACGAGTCATTAAACGTTGCGAGAGCAATTCGTGTCATTTTTAGACATCCATATATAATAACGGGAAATAAAATGTATTAGGGGACGTCCATTATGTGAGGCGCTTTTTAAAAATTTGGATCCCGCTTCCCCTTGGTGAGATTTGCTAAGATCTTATTATTATTTTTAAGTCATTAAATTTGTTTGAAATATCCATATATTTTGCTTGATATCACTAAAAACCTAAGCGTTAGTACTAATGTCTTTTATGTACTACATTTTTGCAGTGAAATAAGGGGAGAAAAATGATACAAAATGTTAGCTATTTTAATAATATATTCTCTGAATTAAAAGCGATTTGGTGAGATTTTTTCGGACCTCCCCATTTTGAGCTCACATAATTAACGAACGTTCCTAGCATGAAGTAAGCTAAATGCATTTTCACGTCCATGCAAAAAGACATTGCGAAATTAAATTACGACGATACAAAATATATTTCAAGAATTACCTCAGAAGATATTCATATTGCTTCCGGAACAGCGGATACAAAACAAACTCTTTCGAAAAAGGATAGTGTGCAAACTTAAACTCACCTTACTCCGAGACAAATAAACAGTTGAAATTTGCCATCTTTGCCCAACGAATGACTCACATTTTGTATTCCATCCATGAGATGGCAGTAGCAGCGCCACACCGCTATTTGTTCATGATTTATCGCCCGATTTCTGAGCTTTTCACCGTTTGATCGAACTAAGTCCGATTGGCTTCCCGATTCTTCACTCAACTGCGCTTCAAACTGTTCTTTAACACGCACTGAAGAAAAAATTATAATTGCAATAGAAAACACACACACACACACACACAAAACAAACAAAATGTTCAAGAAAAAACAAATGCAAACGCAGAGGGCTCAATAAAAAGACTATAATATTTTATAGTTTTAGACGCTAATGGCTCCAGTTGCTGAGAGTCTGTTATATATTTTTTATTTCCTGGTTTGTTGGCCCAGGCTTTGGCCTTCAGCCAGTATTCGAGTCCATTATCTAATCTAAGATGTGAGTTAACACAATATTTCATTTGTTTTGTAATTATCAAAATATTTAATTTCATTTTTTATATTAAGGTATAAGTATTTCTTATGCAATGGTCTCTACTAATTTATGTTAGTAATTAGAAGATATTGCAAATGTGGGACGCCTGGCACATGTGAAACATGAATTTAAGCTTGCCAAATGCAACTTTAAGTTACAAAGCCCTATGGACACTCTACAGACTCTTTCAAAAGCCCTATGGACACCGCAACTTTAAAATTACTAGCAGCTCGACTTAAGTGACTATACTAGTAACTAATTACATCTCAATTAGCTGTCGCCGTCAAAAAAAGCTGTGTTATAATGCAACGCATACACACAGCAAGCATTACGCACTGTCATCTAACGAAATCCTAGTAACTAAATTTAGGTTATACGCTCTCGACCGTATTAGTAAAAACTGCGTCCGTATTTTGTTGTAACAAAAAAATGTTATATGACTTGATAAATTTATTATTTCTTATGGAAATATTATATCCTGTTGATCATAGCTTTATTTTTTAATATTTAAGAAATAATATTTAAACATTTGACATAATATCATAAAGTTGTGACTTAAGCAGTATATTTAATTAAGTCCAGTGTACACGAATGATTTTATCTTACGTTTTGGTTTTAAAAACCTTTGAACCGTTAGACGTATAGTTTTTGAGTTATTGGATATTAAATGCAGTTTTTAATACACGGTAAATGAGATAATATCCAATTTTCAAGTTTTAGTTATTAGCTACGTCAAAAAAATTATTTAATAAAAACAAAATTTATGAAAAACTTTTCGTGTAATCTGGTTTTCATGGTGACATAATTCAAATCTAGAAAATAGACATTTTGAGAGTTGTTTCGAAAATTTTTAATTAATATTTCTCCAAAACTGCACGGGAAAGTAAAGTTTTTTTAATTTTTACGTTATCTAAAAGAGTCAAACTTTCGAATAATCAGTTATTTAAAAATTTGTCTATAGCCAATTTGCTTTAATCTTATTTTTATATACACTTCCGGTCAGTCTTCTCATATATCATTGTGTTAAAAATCGCATTTTTAATAATTAATAACTTGAAAACCAGACGGTCAATGTTTTTTAAAAAATGCAGTTGAATGTATGAGATATCCATAATTAACATATTAAAATTTCAGCATATTATCTATACATTGCTCTATCGGGCGTATAACCTTAAACGTAACACTTTATATTATTCTGGCTGTGAGACATCGATCCATCGAGAAATTATCTTTTTGCTCACTAGTTTTAGGTACAAAACATACAAACAAATATAAATATTTACCAAAATAGTCCCACAAATATAGATTTCTGCCAAACAGTCGCGAAGACCTGAATCCGCACAAAAAGGCCTGCTCTAAACAGTGTACAAGACCTCCTTCGCCGCACAACAAAACTGTCAGCGAGCTGCTTTTATCAGATCTTCGTCTGTAGTGCCATTTTACTATACGATTAACGCAGTCACCTAAAAGAATAAAAATAAGCAAATACCTAGAATCGATAAATTTTAATCGTACGATTCTGGATCCTGTTTCCTTTGCACAGAATATCGCTTTCAGTTCCGTTACCAGAAAAAAAAATGGTACGCTTCTAAATCACGACGTTGGCCAAAGACAAGAATCAAGCCAAAACAATACGTAAAAACTCAAGATGTTTTGGATCTAAATTTTCCTAAAAATTCTCATTCGTTCGGAATAAAGTTCGTCAACTTCACGATTCAGCTTAAAGTCTGTTCGCAGAGGCTAGACCGTATTAAGTGGCACATACCAATCATGTGTTGTATCTCGGAAGGGCGAAGCTCCGGCCGTGTGACACTGGGCGATCGACAGCGCGGAGGTGTGCGACAGCTTTGAACTAATTCTTCGCTATCTATATATCTCGGAACCAACTGTGCCACCAAAAGTCGTTCTGTCGATCCATCGTCCATTCCACGACCAAGCCACCGGCCACAAGGAAACCTATACGGTAAGTAGACGATGAAATTGTGAACAATCGCTAATCGAGCATTTGTTTTGCATGCCGGTGTTCAATAATCAAAGTTGCTCGATTATATAAATCAACTTCGTGTTTCTGTGAATGCAAACCTATCCTTTCGATTTCTTATCCGAAAAAATATTGGGTTTGTAACAAGCAGCCGTGAATGGTAGCAGAAGTCTTGTCACTGCGCAAGACTGTCTTGCGCAGTATCGATTTTTGAGCTAGTGCGCAAGACAGTCTTGCGCAGTGACAAGACTTCTGCTACCATTCACGGCTGCTTGTTACAAACCTATTGTGTTCACACAGGTTTGATCATTTATTTTTTATAGTGTCAAATACCCTATTATTCCGGAATACCCAATATTAATACAAACAATGAACTGAAGTTAGTAAAGATGTAAAGTTACAACATACTTGTATGTATGGCCAGTAACTTCATTTCGTACTACAACATGCTCAACCATCCATTTAGTCCACAGCCCTGAATTGTCATGTCCAATACGCATGGTTGTAAGTACGCCGAGATTCTTATGCTAAAATGAAAATAAATAAAAACAAATAAGAGCTGCCACCGATCTTTTGTTATTGACAAACAAACGATACATGATATCGAACTGTACGAGAATTGTATTGAAAATGGCCACCACCAACGCCATAATTTTATGGCATAATTTATTCTATATAATACTGACCTCTGCATTTGTTGAACAAATTTAAAAGCTGAATACGCACAAAAAAAAAATGAAAGTCGCGATTAACTATACAAGAAACATTTTTATTAAAGCACAAAGGATAAGTTCCCTGGCCGCGCCTGGGAACTGTTTACTCCGAACTTTCTGGAAGGTCACAATTATATACAATATTGTAGATTGCTACTCAATTAGTGAAAATATTAGTAGTTTTTGAGCACAAAATTATCTAGAACATAGGTATAGTGGAAAAGAAAAATGAAAATTACGTGATTCAAATGTCTACTTACGTGTACAACAAAATCTAAGTTTGCTCGTGGAACAGTGATTGGTTTAGTCTCTGCGAGTGACCCAGATAATACAACCCAAACATTTGATGATGTCATCGCAGCACCTGACTTTCGTGAAGGGAAAATAACTATTCGATAAGGCAAGGCTACAAACAAAATATAAGATATTTATAAAATTGCAATTGTTAATCATTAAAAAATAGTATTTTTGTGCTTTAAAGAAATTCACTTTAAATAAATAAGCCTCAATTTTACGATCTACAGAATATCATAAAAAAAATATGTTTCAAAATTTCTGTCTGTACATCAAGAACCTTTTTCGTATCGAGTTGAAATTAATACCAAATACTAAGGTCTGTAATCCTGTAAAAACTTCTAGCTCAATGTAATAAAAAGATAGGGTTCTCAACTACATAATTAGTTCTTCGAAAATTTAACGAAAGTGCCGCCATCCTACGCGAAGATTGTAAACTACATTAAATTGCAATGGCTGTATTTTATTTCGAGTGCACCAACTAAACTGCAAGTAAAGCGTTGCATATTAATAATTATGACATGAAGTGCACTTACTTGTTGTAGGATAAGTGCTGGTAAAACAAAAGTAATCCACTGCGTTCAAAGACAAAAGATGGTAGAGAAATTGTTCACGTTCTTCTTCGCATCGTATAAACGCCGATCGCTTATAGTTTGTTTTAAGTAGTGCGCTATCTGACAACAACGTTCGGAGATGTCTAGACAATTGTTTCTTTTCCAAGGCCAATCGTACCCAGGCTCGTGCCATTCCAATGTGTGTTTTTACGTCCGACATTGCCTGAATATTACGCATATCAAAAAGTACCGAGTCCGGAAGATGAGGTAACTGATCCGACGGTATAAGTTTCTTTGGCGAAGAAGGAGCAGAATTTTCGTTCAGAGTCAGACTCGACACTTCCGGTGCAAGATGTTGTACTAAACTGGCCTGATGATGTTCTTGGTAGAGGAGGAGGTGCGACCACAAAGCGCTTTTGCCTCTACGCCTAGCTAAGCCGTGCGCCCATACGCGTTCTAGCAGGTCACACAAAGATGCTACCAGGGTGCCTTCTTCAACGGCGCTCGCATCGCTACCGTGACCTAGAGCCGCCGCCTCTGCGCCCAAAGCAGCTACCAGCATACGTTTTGTTTTACTTTTGCAATCCTGTAAAGAAATTATTCAATTGCGACTTTGATCTTAAACTTAAGGACAAACTCGAAGATTAAAACCTAAACAGATTCAGCCCCTCATATACACACTATAGATGCAATTACCCGACATTTGATTCTGAGTCACTTTGAAAATAGAATATAATATTGACGTTTCGTGTAAAGTCCGGTTTGCTCACTGTAAAAATCACTGTACACAGCACGAACATAACCGATAACTATAAGTGGAACTGTATTTGACAGTAAAAGAATGGCCTGCAATATTATTTATTCTGTAAAACGAGTTTTGCGAACCCGGTGGCAACAACGCAAATTAATATCTTATTAAATAAACATTCTAAGCTGCCGATACATTGAAACTTTTGTGTTTGAAGTTTAACGATAAGAAAATAAATAAAATTTCACGCGTAAAACGACTGTCAAATATGTGATAGAAAGTTACAGACCTTTAATAATTTCTCCACAAATTTCCAGTTCGCTTGAGCTATTAATGCCGGACTCATTTCACTTTTAATCGGTTGGGTTTTTTCGATAGCTTGCACCATTTGTAAAACGGGCCTCGAAGACGCAATGCTCAGTCTACAGTGGGCGTCGTTTCGTGGAATTGGCACTTTTAAAGCTTCCGAGTCCAATAAAGGAAAATGTCTGAAATATTTACACCTGCTCCTCAATATTTCTCTTGGAGTCGGCGCATCGGAATCGGGGTTTGCTAGGCGTCGGTCGAGTAATTTTTGAGTGTCTCTGGCGAGCGTACATGGTTCGTAGCAAGGTGATCTAACCAAACTTTCACCTCCGTGTCTTTGGCGCAGTAATTTGATCCGATGATCGAAAACCGATAAATTCGTATCGACTTCACCCCACGTAGCCATTATTTTATTATCGATCAGTGTGGCGAACATCTGAGTCTCAAGAAAGCTCGATAAAAATGGACGATGTTGTTCCGGTTGATCAGATAGGAAGGATGCTTTGTCAAAATTTTGCATTGTATCACGATTATTAAACCAGTCTTCTTTGCTCTAAACAAATAAATTATCATTAGTTATCTACACACAGTTACATAAAAAGTGGATCACCTAAAAGTATATGTAATTTCGATTCGTTGTATTTTCAAAATTAATAAGCCGATTTTAAAAATTCTTTTTTGTTTGAGTTTTAGGAACATTTTTATGTATGAATTTTGAATTTCAATCAAGGCTTAATTACAGTGGTGACGGAAGAATAAGACAATGTTTTGACGTGATAACATCTTATAAATTGATGAATCACCAATCTTATAAATTGATAAAACACCGGCTGCATGCACGAAAAAGTGTAACGTTCCTAACGTTCGTAACGCGTAAATATTATGACAGCTAATCTTTGAGACTTAAAATAAATACGAAAGAAAGTAAGTTAAAAAATACAATTATATTATATGGTGAGTAATTTAAATAAATAAAATTAACCTAAATTTGAAGCGAAAGATGCAATATCATGGATTCGAATTATTATAATTATTATATAAATTTAGGTTATGTATTACGGAATACGTTATCACGTAAAACTATCGTCCGTAAACCGACTTTACAGACAACCAATTTTTTTTTAGTCAAGTTTGAAGAATCCTACGGAAAGTAGCAGCAGCAGTAGAATTTTTCCCTTAATTGAATCTTATTCCTTGGCCTTTTTTGTATCGGTTCATTTTTGTTTTCAGTAATTATCTCAAATAACACATTAGTTATAAAGAAAAATTTAAAAAACTGCATTTATTCTTTATTAATGTCGTGGCCATAAGTAGGCTGGGAATGGATCGGTGTTTAGGAACAAAACAAATAATTTATCCACATAAATGAAAAACTTAACAATAAACAATAATAACTATCAATAAATTCGGACTGTCAAAGAAATTATTCATTTGTTTTGTTCCTAAATACCGATACATTCCCAGCCTACTTATGGTCACGACATTAATAAAGAATAAATGCAGTTTTTTGAATTTTTTTTTATAACTAAGGTGTTATTTGAAATAATTACTGAAAACAAAAACGAACCGATACAAAAAAGGCCAAGGAATAAGATGCAATTAAGTATAAAATTCTAGTGCTGCTGCTACTTTCCGTAGGATTCTTCAAACTTGACTAAAAAAACATTGTCTCATTCTTCCGTCTCCACTGTAATCAAGCCTTAATTGAAATTCAAAATTCATACATAAAAATGTTCCTAAAGCTCAGCACTATCAAACAAAAAAAGAATTTTCAAAATCGGCATATTAATTTTGAAAATACAACGAATCGAAATTATATATACTTTTAGGTGATCCACTTTTTATGTAACTGAGTGTATAATATACAAATAGATAGCTATAGTTTGCTATTATATTATGAAGTAGCCATTGTTGTCATTACAATGCAATATTAGAAAAATTTATTATTCAAACAATGTCACTGTCGGGAGTCAAACCCGAATCTTCCACTAAAAGTGGAAAATTCGGGTTTTCTAATAGTCCACTGTAACGTCAGCAATGAGTGTTACATAATATAATAGCAAACTATAGCTCTCTCTACTTATAACCTTATAGGCCCCACTCACGATCAAACTTCATGCCACAGTTCAGTGTTCAGTGAAGTTGGACCGATTAATCGAAAGACTGACTGGCACCACACACAGTTCATGCAAACTGCTCAGTTTTTAAAATTTTTTGTGTTCAGTTTGGTTTAGTTGTTGGCATACACTCGTCGAGTATAGATATATAAAATATATATTATATACATACTATAATATTATACTATAGATAACTAATAAGAACTAAATGAGTTATTTAAATGGTCAGGATTGGCTGTTCATAGCTGTGGGATTGTATTTAAAACAGAGAAATAAGAAAAAAAAATAAGAATATGGGTGAAAAATTGGTTAGAAATGCGTGATTCAAGAAGTCATGTTTATTTGATTAATGAATTACATCTTGAGCCGCCTGATTGGAATAATTATTTACGAATGGATAAATTTACTTACAATTATTTACTGGAATTAGCTACCCCATTTATTAAGAACCAGGATACAAATATTATGCGAAAATAAAGACTTGCAGCAACATTGAGATTTTTGGCTTCTGGTTGTACAAAACACAGAACTCTAAAAACTGAACTGAAAAAGACCCACACACACAACAGTTTACTTGAACACTGAACACTGAAGTCGTTCAAAAATCAAGATGCATTTGATGAGTTCATGCTTGACTTCAGTGTTGGTTTCAGTGTTTATTTGTCCCACACATTATCATGCTTCACTGAACTCTAAGTTTGAACACTGAACTGTGGCATGAAGTTTGATCGTGAGTGGGGCCTATTACATTCTGATTTTGTAATGAAACAATAAAGTTATCAATAATATCTGATGAAAATACACCGATTTATTATACCTGATTAGGTAATATCACAAAATGTTCGTACGATTGAAAAATATGTACGAAACGGTTCAAGAACATTTCTCTTATCACATTGTTAAATCTCAAATCATCGGCATATTGATCGGCAGGATGTGACGTGTCAGTCTTATCAAGCGCAACCCCGGTTCGCCTCACAATATCGGCTATTCTTTGCAACGCTTCAGTTCTGGCAGAGCCGGGAGGCGACGGAGGCCGTTCCCAGTCGAGAACGTCGTGCAGCGAATGTTTTCTGCGCATCTGATGGCCGCTCGGCAACGTGCAGCTACTGGACATGACGTCGTTCTGCCTCGTCAACGTAACGTTTTCGACACGATTCGGCGTTATGCTATGCTTATCCAAAGCTGAATTTATTTCCGCCGTGAACTGAACCAAATGAGGTACGCCCGGTAATTCTTCAGGTAACTGAACGCTCGGTTTGTCTATATCGACGTAACATAGGCTGGCTTCTGAGGCAACTTTAAAACTGTTTTCTATTCCCGCATAAAGACCTAAAAACAAACATTATAATACACCCATCCCCGATTTACACGGTACTTGTTTTACACGTTTTCGCTTTTACACGGTTTTCCACATAAGTTTTTTTTTGTTTTTATCGCACTCTACTAAATGCTACTGTGATTGAACACGTGCGCTGTGTACACATCTCACGGGGAATCCCGAGCTTATCTGCTGGGAACAGATATAAGGTTGGGTGACACTGTCAGATTTCTTGGTCTTATTATAGATAAAAATCTGGACTGGAAATCCCATATAGATTCTATACTACCTAAATTGAATAAAGCGCTGTATATATTACGAATTTTAAAAAAATATGTCAACGACCAAAATATGTTAACAAATATATATTATGCATATTTCCATTCAATCGTGCAATATGGTATCATTTTTTGGGGCAGTTCTACTCATACCATTAAGATTTTTAAGCTGCAAAAAAAGTGTATCAGAATCATGGCAAATGTGACACCTCGCGCTAGCTGTCGTCAATTATTTACTAAACTGTCTATTCTTACTGTCTATGATCTATACATCTATGAATGCAGCAAATTTATGAAAGATCATCCATATTTATTCAATAGGAACCATAGAAATCATAACTATATCACTCGTGACAAAAATAATTTGAAAACCGATTTCTCGGCGCTGACAGTCACATACAGGGGTGTCAGAAATGCCATGATTAGAATATATAATAAAATGCCAAATCATCTAAAAGATGAACCGAATAAAAATAAATTTAAAAGGGAATTAAAAATATACCTGCTGGGACTTAATAGTTATTCTTTAAAAGGAATACTGTAAATTAATTTTATGACGCTATTTATACTGTGTGGTAAACCAAATAAAGAGTTTTATTATTATTATTATTATGTGCTGACTTGCTGCACACGCACACTGTGTCTGTATTTCTTCGCATAAAATTAAAGTTTTATCTACGGAAAATTGTATTTGAGTGAAAGTTTCACAGTTTCAGAAAGATTTAATTTTCCATATTCGTAAATTACAAGTGAGTGCATAATTTAGATTATTATAGGCTGTGATTAAAGTAAAATTCAGAGGGAAAAAATGCGGGAAATTTTGGAGGGAAATGATGGCAATTTACCAAATAGGTTAAATAGCAAAATTATGCATTTTCTGCAAGCTTTTCGATTTACACGGTTTTGATTTGAAAATTTTTAATTTTCTATTTACACGTTTTTCTCAGGAACGTATCTACCGTGTAAATCGGGGGATAGGTGTATATTGAAAACAAAAACAAGCCGACGTATATCTTAAAATCCGTAATAATAGTCTTACATACCCATGAGAAACGGTACCGGAGCATCCAAAAAATGGTGCAACGATGCTGGTAAAATAGGAACGTAAACGTGAGGCCAAGTAAACGGAAATAACAATGACGTCAAACATTCAGCTACAATCATTAACTTTTGGCAATCTGAAATGATTTGAACTCGAATTATTGATCTGCTCCGAACTACACATAAACCTATATAGCCAAAGTTCGGAAGCTTTGACTATTCAGATGTATTTTCCGGACGCGTATTTCCATTTGCGTATTCATTACGAGGCACTGTGGTTGGTCTACCTGACAGAATTAGGCTTTTGAAAACAAAATAATTATCGATTTTTTTATTGTATTTTAAAACTTTATTATAAATAATATTGATAATCGATGCGAAAAAACTTTCAAAAAACTTTTTTTAAATTAATTATAAGCAATTTAAAATTGATAAAATATTAAAAAAAATCACGTGACTGCAAACGCACTAAAATTGTTTTTGACAGTTGTGACGTCATAATGGTAAAATGTATATACGCAGTATACCTACTATCAATGGCTTCTACATGTATTATTATAATATAAATTACCATTATGACGTCACATTATGTTCGGGAAATGTCGGCGCGTTCTCGGAACTGGGTACAAAAATTTATTTTTAATTTGATATAACTTTTGAATTATAACGAAAATAAAAAAAAGAAAAATAGTTTTGTTATAAAACTTATATACGATCTTTCCATTTATGACAAAAAAAAATTTCATTCAAAAGCCCAATTATTCAACTACACGGCAGACCTCTTTCTTGACAGCTAGTCTTATGACCGCTTCTACTGAAAACGCTTTTGCATACGTAATCGTGCTTGTTTGGAGGCAATAACGCCTCCTAGTGAATACGCGAATGGATATACGCTTCCCGGACAGCCCGTACTCTGAAGGATAATATCTAAATATTTACTAACCGTTGGAACGCAACAGAATCTGATGTTCTAACAACAAACAAGTAAACAAATGCACAACAGCATCGACTCCAAGCCAACTAAAGACAAGACGTAAAGCAAAGTCTAGAGGTGGCAATTCATTTGGCGGCTCCGGTTTCTGTAAGACAAGCGATAAAGGTGGCTGCGCAGGATCCGGAGGAGGTAAATAAATTCGAACGCTGTGTCCCGACACCGGAGGATAAACTTCAAACAACAAATTGTGCACATAACTCTCCAAGCTCAAATTCGTCGTTGGTCTTCGTGGCACACACCTATTAAACGAAATGTCCAATGTATTCATTTTTTTAAAGATTGTCTTCGTTAACAAGTAACAATAAATTTAAATGATCAATTGTTTACTGGTTAATTAAGCAAATAGCTTTCAGATGTTCTTTAAACAGTTGACACTAGACAAAATATGTTCAAATGTTTTCAAAACGTTGTTCTTTTTTTTAAGGAGGTTGAGCCGTTTTATGAAGATAATGAAAAAAATCTGAAATAAAGTTTTTTTAATAGATTTTTTTATGACAAAATTTTTTGTAAAAAATCCAAAATCATTAGGAGATTTATAAAGTTAAAAATTAAAAAAAACTTTTACATGTAGTCTTATGGAAAATATGTCAAGCTAGCATGCAAACTGTTCATTTTAATTTTTTGCAAATAACCAAATAATGTCAGCAGTTCCGAAAACTATCTATGTAAAGCATCGATGTCTTACGTATATTTTAATATTTTTTCCAATTTAATTAGGAGACTTTTAATCAATAAAAAAAATTATTAAACCTTAGCACTTTTCGATTATGGACTTTTATTCTTGACAGATTTGACAATTTTAACTGAATTTTCACCTTTTTAATGATTTAATTTTAATTTTTATTACTTCTAAGTTCTTTTTTCAATTATTTACTGCAAAAAATATGTAAAATACAGATATTTACATAAATTTATTTTTTTTTAACGTAACTTTGAACAAAAAATACAAAAGTTAGTCCATTAAGTATAAAGTACTGAAATAACTAATTAATATTAAAAAAAATTATTTATTTATGCCTTTATGACAATAATTTATTGGTATCATTGACTTATAAACTATAAAAGTTCCCATTTAGAATTCGACTTACTTTTGATTGGGACTGTAACGGATCAACCTCCTTAAGTGACCACGAAAATAGAATGTACAGTTCTCTAATAGTCTGAGCTCTGACCGTATAAAAGTCTACCGCGCAATATTTAAATGTTCACTTCGGAACACAGAGACCCTTTATTACAGCACTCGTATAAAAAATACTCACTTGTAGAGGTTGACTAGGAACACTTCGGCTGCGTGAACGTATGCCGACTGACATATCAACGCAATACTTTTGGCTACATATAATTTATCTTTGGTAATATCGTAATATGAAGGACTTCCTGCACCGTTGTGAACCGTTAACTTAAAATGACGTGGAAGAGAGCGAGATTGACCTTGATTTGGCTGTTTGATCCGTTGTGAGGCTGACATATTGCTCGACAGTTCCGTTATGTGCATCGCCTTAACAAAATTAATATCAATTTATAATCTGGTATACAGAGTGTCCCATTAAGAATGGGACATAGAACAACCGCAGATTCTCCAATTCAAAATAAAACGATTAAGCGAAATATGCTTAGATAAAATGTTACTCGCTGTACCAGTGGCGTACGGCAGGAGTAAATAATGCTTGTACCCCTTCTAAATGTTACGCCGCTGTCTAAATTTTAATTTTGACTATAATTTTAATTTTTTTGATATTTTCTAAGTCAATAATGTACACTTGTTAGTTTGTTGTAAAGTCATTGGTTTTCGAGATATTCGCAGTTTTTTTAAGACAAAATTGTAAAAATGAATATTATTAATAATAATACAAATAAAAAGTACATGTCTATCTATCTTTAACTGCGAATATCTCGAAAACCAATGACTTTACAACAAACTAACAAGTGTACATTATTGACTTAGAAAATATCAAAAAAATTAAAATTATAGTCAAAATTAAAATTTAGACAGCGGCGTAACATTTAGAAGGGGTACAAGCATTACTTACTCCTGCCGTACGCCACTGGTAGAGCGTACTGAACTAATTTTTTTATTGTTAGGTGCACTTTATGATATTTAACAAGTGTGCCGATTTGAGCAAACTTATACGGTGTATTAAAAAAATTATGGACATTAATAATTTTTCAGTTTTCAACTTCAACACCCCGTATTTCGGAAACGAGTAACATTTTATCTAAGCATATTTCGCTTAATCGTTTTATTTTGAATTGGAGAATCTGCGGTTGTTCTATGTCCTATTCTTAATGGGACACCCTGTATAATTCGTATTATTACGTAATCATATCAAAACCCTTTTGAATCAATAAAGACATTATTATTATTATATAATTAATTACTGCAGCAAGAGAATTGAATAGTTGTGATTACAAATATCTAGAATAAAAAACCTTCTGAACGGTCCAGATTATACAGAATCTAAAGCGCGGTTTTCCCTGACCTTCTTTTTCTGCATCTCGTTAAATTTGTATGAATTTTGTCGATGGTTATACATTTTTATATTTATATTGCAATCATTCTGTTGTTTAAAGGTGGCACTTCACATGGCTATTTGTGTTCGCTATTGGGTGTTTGTTGTATTTGGCAAAAGATATGACGTTCAAGACAAACATGCAAATAGAGGCAAATACGACCATCCACACATGACAGTCAAATAGCAAACACACAAACATTTGGCAGCAGAACGCAGGTTCAAAATTTCAGGAATTTTAGCACTGTTTAATTGCCCCAATTCATTTTCAATAGTAATTGTTCCAGTTCTCGCTCACAGCACAGACACAAAAATACTGCGCGTCCGTACAGGTTCACGGCGCGTGCGCTTCTGAATATAGCCATTGTGTGGACGGTTTATTTGCCGTATTTGCCTATTTGACTCCTTTGATGTGCCTTGAAAAACCGACAAGCGCACGGTAACGAGTATTTGGTATTGGCCTTATTTTACAAATAGGCAAATAAGGCCAACACTTTGTCAAATAGACCCTCCACACTTGGTAATTGTTTGCCAAATACACAAATACAAATAGCCATGTGAAGTGCCGACATAAAGAGTAGTCAAAACTAATAATAATAAAATTATTTTCTTTTGCTCAAACCTGTTCGATAAACAATTCGAGATGAAAAAAGGACAAATCAGACAAAGAATTCGTAGAGCGGCTTCTTTTTAAATTAATAACTTACTTGTAAGGTGTGCATGGCAAGACAGATATCTTTATTTTGCACCTCCTCGTAAAAAACCAAACTGAAACCGTAACAGCGACATCCATCTTCCCGAGTAATCACAAATGAATGGAAGCGGGGAGTATTTGTCACTGACTGTTTCTGAGTACGAAACCTCAAACCAGATGGGAGACACAGCTACAATTTGTTACAAAAAACATTTTTTCAGTGATATTCAAAACAATAACAGTAAAATGATAATAAATTTTAATGGCGGTTAAGAGGTCACATTAATATTAATTAAATATTGCGATAAAGCATACCATACAGACAGCCAGTGGATCAAATGGGTTCCATGATACATTTTCAGGATAATGTCCAAGAACTTTGCTTTTATAGGCTCGTTCCAAAGGAGAGCACTGTAAGCTGTCACCTGAAAATTACATCCCAAATTATCAACGATATAAATACAATAATTATAGTGTATAAAATTCACTTGAATACACCAATTATAAATAATTTACCTGCAAAACGGTCAGGTTCTAGGCCTGAATTTGTGTCAAGCCCACAAATGACAAAATAATCCGCAAACCTTGTAGCTCCATTATCAGACGAATCTGGATATTTTGATGAAGTTCCACTCATTTTTTCTATTATTTTTTTAGAAACATTTATAAATTATCATCTTGATGTATGTTATGACCATTGCTCTTTAAATGGTTTGACAGCTACGTTAATTACAAAAATGTCAAAACAAAAAGTCACAATTAAAATATCTTCATAATATAATATAATTTACCTTATTTAAATAAAATACGCTTCTTTCTGATTTTAACATGACTGTATAAATAATCACTTTATTTTAAAATGATAAATTTAACTTTCGCTCGGAAGATTTCCTTCATTTTACAGCTGGGTCTTGAATATATGTTACTGTCAAAGTCCTAACTTCAGGCGCTTGTGTCAGTGTGTAATCATGTTAATTTTTAAACTGAAAGTCACTGTTTGATTAGATTTGACATTATTTTAGTTTGTATGCTTTTTATCCTACAAAGGAAAATCAAAGGCGTTATTTTTATTTCTGACTAAAATCCGAATTTACTATTTTATCATATCTATTTTGACCAGTTGTGTTAGACGCGTCCTAGGATTGCCTACAAACATCCCAGTCAAACCCTGAAACACAAAACTCTTTCGCAATCTGCAAAAAAATTAAACCGCCGAAAAACTGAAAAGCAAAAAATAATAAATCTTTTTATTTAACTAAGTTCTATCTAAGTAGTTGAACGTATGTGACAGTCTAGTATATCTAAGTAATTTTGAGTCGGCGTCAACAATCCTTTGCCGGAAATCTCTGAGCGTTCACGAAGTTAATGTCAGCGACAGAGCAACCCGAACGGGCACACACTGAGGCCACACGTCTTTGCGAGTGGTCGTGTGGAGAGCGCATATTTGGAATGTTAATGTTTATCGCTGAAGATTTTTGTTAATTTGATTTGGTTATTTCTTTTAGTGATCTTTGTTCATTGATTGTTTGACGCCGACTCAAAATTACTTAGATATACTAGACTGTCACATACGTTCAACTACTTAGATAGAACTTAGTTAAATAAAAAGATTTATTATTTTTTGCTTTTCAGTTTTTCGGCGGTTTAATTTTTTTGTTAAAAAGTTTTTATTTTATAATTTTTTGTGGCTATATAATTTATAATTTATTGTAATACACAACTCAGCATGAAAATCTGTGAGTGAACAATAAATCAACCCTATTTTCCCACCCTTAGGGTAGGAATTTTTTTCCAAATTTATATGAGACCAACCTCGAGGTATACCCTATCCAATAAAAAAATAATTATCAAAATCGGACTACTCTGTAAAAAGTTATGTGTGGTCATACGTTACAATCTGTGAATGAACAATTAAACAATTAATAATCCCGTTTTCCTACCCTTAGGGTTGAAATTTTTTTTTCAAGTTTATATGGGACCAGCTTCGGGGTATACCCTTTCCAATAAAAAAAGAATTATCAAAATTGGACTACTCTGTAAAAAGTTATGTGTGGTCATACATTACAATCAGTGAGTGAACAATCAATCATCCCCTGTTTTCCTACCCTTAGGGTTGGAATTTTCTTACGAAATTTATATGGGACCAACTTCGGGGTATACCCTTTCAAACAAAAAAATAATTATCAAAATCGGACTACTCTGTAAAAAGTTATGCGTGGTCATACATAAATAAAAAAAAAAAAAAAATAAAAAAAAAAAAAAAAATATACGCGTCGAATTGAGAACCTCCTCCGTTTTTGTTTTTCGTCGGTTAAAAACATGCATCTTTGGCTTTAGAAGCGTTCTCGTTAGGGGTCTTTACTATAACATATTTAATACACTACTTGCTTTCTTTCTTTGTCACGATTTATCATAATGTTGGTGGAATGAATTGGCGGAAAGCACTTCTTGTATTTAAATTTTAAATAAACCATAATTGCCAGACGTTACTTTTTTATCATTTATTTTCCATATTTTATAAACGTCACTAACGACATGAGTGATCTGAACTCAATACCAATTTATCTTTATTTTCAATAGATTGTATATCGGCATTTTTAATAAATAAACCATGGTAACGGCATATAAACAAGGCCGTCTCAACAACTACGGCTAATTTTATTCGTTTTCAGAATTTTAGTAATTTGTCAAATCACAATCATGAGTTCAAAAGTAGAAAAAAAGCATTCTTTGGTAATTTTAAATTTACGAGTTTATTTAAAAATAGCACATTTTAAACACGTCTTCCTTTCTAACCATTTTGACATTATTTTATGTGAAACTGATCAATTTGTCTTCTTATCCGTAACCGCACTATGAATAAATCTTATCGATAGATATACATAGTAAATCGTAGGCTCGGTTCCGGTGTGTGTGGTCGAACAAGCGTAAAAAAATGTAATCTCGATCTGATCGTACCTACATAACAAAACATATGTAGCAATTTGCCGACTAATTTCACGGTAAATAATCCAAATAGGTACTTGTAGACACCAGAAGAGAAAATACAAAGAGGAATAAGAGCTAGAATCAGATTTAAAGCAATCGCCCGTCAAGTACTAAGCAATCTACAATGGCTCAGCGATGCAGAAGCGATGGAATTAGACGAAGATGCTGCAACCAACGTTGCTCGACTAAAACAGAAAAAAGATAAAAAGAAAAGTATTCTCAATTTCGAGGTATATATACTTTGTCAACTATAGCAGCTTTTCCCAAAATGGGGTTCGTGAACTTATTCGTGTAAGTGGATAAAATCTTACACAAAATTTTACACTTAAAAAAAATGTAATAAATAAATGTATTAATGTAGATTCGCGACAATTGGGCTTTTGAATGAAATTTTTTTTTGTCATAAATGGAAAGATCGTATATAAGTTTTATAACAAAACTATTTTTCTTTTTTTTATTTTCGTTATAATTCAAAAGTTATAGGTATCAAATTAAAAATATATTTTTCAGTTCCGAGAACGCGCCGACATTTCCCGAACATAATGTGACGTCATAATGTTTTAGTCAATACACATGTAGAAGCCATTGATAGTATACTGCGTATATACATTTTACCATTATGACGTCACAACTGTCAAAAACAATTTTAGTGCGTTTGCAGTCACGTGATTTTTTAAAATATTTTATCAATTTTAAATTGCTTATAATTAATTTAAAAAAAATTTTTTGAAAGTTTTTCGTATCGATTATCAATATTATTTATAATAAAGTTTTAAAATACAATAAAAAAATCGATAATTATTTTTTTTTCAAAAGCCTAATTTTATTAATCTCTGAGGGGCGTAAAAGTTTGGGAAATGTTAAGCTATAGTAATAGAAATTATAATTTTGTAAATCAATACTGTCTAAAATTTATCAACATTTAGGAAAAAGTTCTTTTAACCAAACCAGCAGATTGGAGAACTGATGAAGAAAAGGCATACATAAATCGAATTATAGGTGGCTTGAAATGTTTTCGAAGATATCCTCCGGTAAACCAGATTTTCTTCAGTAACATTACCTATTTTTATTCTTAATTAATTCGAACTTAAAATATTTTTAAAGCATGTAAAAAAAGAACTGGCAGGTTCCACATATTTCTTATACTATCAACCTGGACGAGTCATTGTTCGACAACACCATGAAGCTCACGCTCTGTTTTTTATTTTATCCGGTGAAGTTGCCGTGACACAAACAAATTTTGATCCTGTACTCAACGAGATGACAACTCAAAACATAGGTACTATGGTAGCTGGAAATATGTTCGGAGAAGTTTCTCTTTTACACAACATTCCAAGAACAGCAACGGTTACGACATCAGGTTAATACTTTCTGAACATTCTTTTAGGCTTCGTATATATACTTCTTTCGTTTTTTTGACGTGATAACGTCTTATAAATTGATGAATCACGTCAATATAAAAAGATGAAACACCGGCTGCATGCACGAAAAAGTGTAACGTTCCGCCTGACCCTGTGCGTGATTATTAAATATGATATTCGAGCGGAATACGTTATCACGTAAAACTATCGTCCGTAAACCGACTTTACAGACAACCAATTTTTTTTTTTAATGTTTAAAGAATAGAGTCCGAACAAAGCTGAAACAATCTTCGATTATTTTCTTACCTTCAGCTGAAGCCAAAGGTATCGATGTATCGTGTATTAAAAAACCGAGGAAAAATACTTTGGCTTAGGCAAAACCTTCGGCCTGATTTTAGCCAAAGCTGAAGGTTCAAGTTTTGATCAAACTCTACAGTAATAAACAAATATCAAATAAATTATTCACCAATGAGGAACAACTGTGACGAAATTTTTATTAAAAAAAAAAATTGCACTCCGGGAGTGCCGGCAGAAGTGAAAACTTGAATATTACCTCTACTCTCCATCCGTCTTACGAATTTTCGATTAGGTCACGTGTCCTGACGCGAGTTTAACATTTTTTACCCATACCTCTACTCTTCATCCGTCTTACGAATTTTCGATCAGGTCACGTGTCCTGACGCGAGTTTAACATTTTTTACCCATTACAAAAAAGTGTACAACGCCGCTAAAGAAGTTTTCACTTCAAAAATATTTTTTTTTAGCTGACTGCGAGCTTCTCTGCTTGAAAAAAGAAGATTTTAACCGAATATTGAAAGCCACAGTACAAAAAGAATGGGACATGGTTCAAAATGCTATGAATTTGTTTGATTATTTTAAGGGGTGGGATGAGGTTGCTGTGCGAGAATGTTGTATTTTATCCAAAATGATAAAATATGTACCGAACGAAACCATTTTAGGCGATTCCTACGGTACAATTCCGTTAGCTATATTATTAACTGTAAGATGTGGCATAATCGGTGCCGTATCTAGGGGTTGGCGGAGATGGCATACATCATGGGACGCTGGCTCACAAAAATCTATATTATTGCAAAAAGCAAATTTCAAACAGTCCTTAAGCATTTTAGAGCCGTATGTTTTGTCTTTTTTTTGAATGGTTGTAGTACTAGTTATGCTTTGTGTGAATTTTATAACTTGTGGGGACGTCAGGTTCTCCTTTCGGCAAGTATGCCAAGTCTTACCTTCGCCGATGGCACCAGGACTCCTAGATATGGTACTGGACATACAAGCTTTTATTCAACTTCAGATGTTTTTCAGTTAGTCAGATTGGGTCAAACCTTCCAAGTCGATTTTGCCACTTCCACATCTATTAGTTTAAAATTTTCCATATTTATCGATGACAATATAATTTATCATTTTTGACCTGACCTAACAGCTTGTCGTGAAATATATTCATAAAAAAAACCCCTTTGCACTCCGGGAGTGCCGGCAGAAGTGAAAACTTGAATATTAACGTCTTACGAATTTTCGATCAAAATGGTTTGTATCATAGATTGCATTTTTATGTACAATATTTCAACGAGAGATGTCTAACGTTGTATAAATAAAAGTTTTCGTCTTACGCATTTTCGATCAGGATACGTGACTCTGACGCGAGTTTGTGTCCCATTACAAAAAAAGTGTACAACGCCGCTAAAGAAGTTTTCACTTCAAAAAATCATAATTTAAACTTCTCGTGAAAAGTTTTTAGGTTAGGTCGATTAAATGATTTTATTTCTATGATTGTTTTCTTTGTTTGAGTACATTTTCATAAATATATTTTATTTAATTAATAATAATAATATGGATATTATTAACAGTAAAAACCACAAAAAAATGTTTTTTTTAGGATTCCCAAATTATGTTTATTTTATTGCATCTGGCGACTGCAAATTAATCCAACATTTACCATTAATTGTTGATACAAGTAAAGGAATAAAACAATACAAACTCTACGATCGTTCTCATAAAGTTAATGTTTTATATAAATCGAAACTTGCAAAATCTTCGAGGTAGTACTTTCTTTTTGTCCACAGATGTAGCTCTATGTTTAATTTTATTATTTTGAAAAGAAGAGCTCTGAACACTTTTTTAACATGCAAATCGTGTTTAACCGGAACTGCTCGGAGAAGTTCGAAGCGAGCAACTGAACACAAAAAGCCAAAAAAGAAGCAATGTTAAAAAGAGGCGCTCGAAATTTTTTCTTGATAATATAAACAATTACAATTATCTATTTTATTTCTACAATACACCGACTCCCGGTGGTTTAGTAATACAACAGTGTATTTATAATCATTGTCTGTAACTAATAAGAAAAAATTCGCAGGTTTGTGGACAATAATTGTATTTAAATACAACTATTGTCCACAAACCTGCGAATTTTTTCTAATTAATTATTATCGATGGACACGATATCTAATATACAGGGTGAGTCAGACCACCCGTATCAGTCGTTTTTTTCGAAAACGGTTAGTCGTAGAGAGTTGTCTCAAAAATCTGTATTATAAAAGCCCTAATGAAGAATCGAATGGTGATATCTTTTCCCCCCGAAAAGGTCGGCTTCCCTGTTAGTTTGCTCCGGAATGTTCAGAACTCCGGAATGTTAAATGGCACGATAGGTCGAAAGTGGTATTGTTGAAAAGATCTTTAAAAAATAAGCAAGTTTTGTAGGACATTTTTTTTTGTTACTGCCACCCCTGTTAAGTAATATTCGTTTGAAATTATTGAATTAACATGTCAGAATAACAAAAAAGTCGGCATTTAAAATCTAGTTACCTAATTAAATAATGTCACAATAAGTTTTCAATAATTGCAATTGTTTTTTTTTTGTCGGAAAATACTTCCAGGTAAGTACTCATAACATATCTAGAAGAGCTCTGCAGTGCTTAGAAGTAAATTGAAGACAGTTTGAACATTTGTGACATTGTTTAATTAGGTAGGTAACTAGATTTTAAATGCCAACTTTTAAAATTAAGTTTGTTATTCTTACATGTTAATTTAATAATTTCAAACGAATATTACTTAACAGGGGTGGCAGTAACAAAAAAAAAAATGTCCTACAAAACTTGCTTATTTTTTAAAGATCTTTTCAACAATTCTACTTTCGACCTATCGTGCCATTTAACATTCCGGAGTTCTGAACGTTTCGGAGCAAACTAACAGGGTTGCCGACCTTTCCGGGGGGAAAAAATATCACCATTCGATTCTTCATTAGGGCTTGTATAATACAGATTTTTGACACAACTCTCTACGACTAACCGTTTTCGAAAAAAACGACTGATACGGGTGGTCTGACTCACCCTGTATATTGTCTGTAACTAATATTTTCCGATATGATATATATATATTTTTTAGCAAAGAAAAAAATGAGCAGTCAGAAACAAGACGTCATTCGTCTGTAATATCAAAATCAGACGAAGACAATGAAATCGTACCGGTAATAGATGACATAACGGAAATGTCTAGTACTGAAAAACGCCGCCATTCATTTGTTAGTTCTAGTGAAAATATGAATGAAAATAAACATACTTATCCACCTGAAGTTGAAATATTTTTTATGCAAGTGAGTATTATGAATTGATTGTTTCCTAAATTTTTTCCAAACTTAATTATATCCACCAAAATTTTAGTACATTAATTTTTGGTACCGTTTAATATTATCGATTAAGGTCACTTTTTTACCGCTAGTGGTAAGCAAATTTTATTATCCGGTCGTTCAATAATCTAGAGCTCATTCTCATACACGAATGACTTTGCATTACTTTCATTAATTTTTAAAGTGAAACTTTTATTCTATCGCCCCGAATTTTTCTGGCCGTCTGTTGCATGTCGCATTACAGGCGGCCGCGGAGTAGGGGTAAAGTGAAAGGCGCTCGGAGTAGGCGCTCGGTAGAGCAGCCAAGGCCAATATGGCGGCGCCCATGGTTAGCATCAGCTGACCGTGTTAGTATGTATAACACATAGTCAGTCTGTCATGCGGGCAAGTGCTGTACAGTGTTTACATGTTTTTATTCGTGTATTCATGTGAATATTGTTGTTTATAATTAATCATGATGGATAAGTGTCTACAATCCAATAAAAGTTTCACTTGCGTCGTGGTTTCTTAAAACCACACAACTGTTTTTAACTTTTTCTGATTTTTTAAATTTAGGTTTGTATATTAAGTAAAGGTGCATGTTTTGGGATCGGAGAAAACTTCAAAGATAGGCGCATCGTTGCAATTACGGACGTAACGTGTCTTCTTATACCACGGTACTGGGTTTTGCAACATAACAAAGCTAATTTGTGGATTCGTATACGACAATATTTGGACATGCAAATACCACATACAAAAAAGCTCTTTAAAGAATTTAAAGATAATCGTCGATGGCTATCTTATCGGTCAAAATTAACCGATCGTCTAGTATCGAGTCGCAAATGTCCTAACGATACTGTAATCAACGATGTGCCGTTATCTATTCGTCTCATGGAACATATTGAACTTTAAATTTTTTTCACCACTGGCTTTACTCTTCACTATACGTAAGTTAACGAAATACCTAAAACGACGCGTTTCTGAACAAAAGTTATATATAGCATTAATTTTAACATTTTCATGAATGATGTTTACAATCACATTTAACCTGATATTTGTATGACACAATAAAAAACCATAAAATAAAATATATACAAAATCGCTACGTTCAATAAATTGGCATGTTAAAAACTAATCGACAATGTAATTGTTTTTTAAATTTTTAAAAAATAATTCATTTCTGCTTGTTTCCGCGAAGATAGTTGAAAAAAAAACCGCTCATAAACGAATATCTAAACTCCTATTGCGTCTGTCGGCAATACAGAACTCTTCAGACACAACTGCGTGTTTGTTGGTAAAACTCTCGAACTCTTGGAACCTGGCTTTAGCAATTATAGGCTTCTAGCCGTTCTAGAAGCCTAAAACTCTGGGGAGATGTAACCACAATCCTATCCCAACAGGATCACAAAACCTATAAGCTATCTATACCTATCTAGAAAAGTGCCAAATAAATCTATAATACAAACAGTCAAGAACATACAAAAACTCAAAATACTGCTACTGGCCAATGACATGAGTCAGGCCAACACACAAAATTAAAAAAAAAATTGTTTGTCTGTAAAGTCGGTTTACGGACGATAGTTTTACGTGATAACGTATTCCGCTCGAATATCATATTTAATAATACATAACCTAAATTTTAGTAGCTGTCAAACTATATTTTTACCGACTAATAATTTGATCAACCAAAGCGAAATACATATTTTTAAGCAATTATAAAAGACATTTAAAAGAATGTATATATATTATATATTTGTTAACAAACCGTATAATTTATCTGGCCATCTGTCAGATGTAGCTTCCGCTGGAACAGCCGAAAAAATGTTGAACGCACACTACTCTCTGACGTCACGCGAGAAGAGAGAGACTATCGCTTATATCGCGCTCTCGCTTGCGGAACGTTACTCTTTTTCGTGCGTGCAGCCGGTGTTTCATCAATTTATAAGACGTTATCACGTCAAAAAGAAAAAGCCTAAAACTGCTAGAACTAGTTCGAACAGTCTGAAGGGTTCTAGAATTTGACCAGCAACGGCGTTGTGCCCGAAGAGTTCTGTATTGTCAACAGATGCTTTGGGCGTTCAAGAACCATTTCAGAACTTACCAACGAGCACACGTATTATTAAAGTAAGTGCACATGGTCATCGTTGTGTTTATTTTTTGTTATTATTGTGCGATTTATAACGTATTGCTTGTATTGTGTTGTTAATGAATAAATGTGTTTACAAAAAACGTAAGATTCTTTTATGTATTTAAAATATCGTATTTATTTCTCACAATAGTTATATGTTAAAAATCAATTATTTAATCACATCTTTAATGCAAAAAAAAACTAAATTTAATTTAAACGACATTCGATATTCATGATTTGCGTAAATCTAACACGTATGCAATACCTAATTAAATTATCAAATATTACATATTACAAGAACAAAAAAGACATTTCATAGAAAATATTTAGAGTTAAGTACATTATTTGAGTATGGGTAAATAATTTGAATTGAATAAAACTTCTAATATACGCTCCAGAGCTGTGCGAATCAAATTCAATGCCCCGCAGCTAGTGCCCGGCAACGGGGGCTCACGTTAGGAGCGATTTGTAGTAACGAGTAAATTAATAAATTTAATATTAAACTGTACCTGGCCACGTGTTGCTGTGGTTCAGTTTGGTCTGGGTGTGTTGCTGTTACGTGCAACAGATGGCGCTCCCATCGCCGTAACATATATAGTATAGCGTGTGTTATTTTAACGTCCGACAGATGGCGCTGTTTTTTAAAAAAGCACGTTATAGGTGTAACACCTATAAAATAGGTATATAAAAACACACGCGTATTCGAATGCAATGTTGTGTCAAAATTTCAAAACATTTGGTGAAGAATTTTAGAAGATTTAAGGTTTTGAACAAACGAATATTTACATTAATTATGTTCATATAGATTATAGATAGAAATCAGAACTTGCATTGGGGTGTTGATGGTCCCAGCTACGGGCCTACGGCACTGTTTCTATCCCCCCTTCCCCTTGTGCACAGCCCTGGCTGCATTCTATACCAATTCGATCAATAATTCGATATAAAAAAAATCTAATTCGATGATGGTTTATCCTCTGTAAAAATATTTGTGTTAGTACTAATTGAAATTACATCTTAAAATGTATTTGGTGGATCAGCCTTTTTCTTTTAACAAATATAAATATTTCACATTTATAAAACTTATATTAATTAAAACATAAAAAATAAAAATAATACTCATTTGTACTAATTATTATTTTCTCAACTTATAATATATATGCTTATAGAGAGTATCCCTTGACGCAACCTCCAGTTCGGAAGTTGTAGGCAGTGACTAATATTTATAGTTTCAAAATGGAATATAAGCGGCACAGTTTTTTTTATTCATGGAAAAATCTAACAGCGGTTATGCTTTACGTTGTTTTATTGCTTTGCCGCTTAACTAAGTAGTAGTCACTGCCTACAATTTCGGAGCTGAACTGTATCCAGTATGGTTAAATTACAACTGGGCCGAAATGACAACACAAAATATTAGCTTCGTTCGCACAACGATATCTGAAACCGTCAGCAAACTGACCACACATACGCATTTGCTTTTTAAGTCAGTTTGCTGACGGTTTCGGATCGTTGTGCGAACGAAGCTATTATTAAAGTGAAACTTTTATTCTATCGCCCCGACTTTTTCTGGCCGTCTGTTGCATGTCGCATTACAGGCGGCCGCGCAGTAGGGGTAAAGTGAAAGGCACTCGGAGTAGGCGCTCGGTAGAGCAGCCAAGGCCAATATGGCGGCGCCCATGGTTAGCATCAGCTGACCGTGTTAGTATGTATAACACATAGTCAGTCTGTCATGCGGGCAAGTGCTGTTTTTATTCGTGTATTCATGTGAATATTGTTGTTTATAATTAATCGTGGTGGATAAGTGTCTACAATCCAAAAAAAGTTTCACTTGCGTCGTGGTTTCTTAAAACCACACAACTGTTTTCATTACATGGCAGATTAGATCCACAGGTGGAAGTGATCTAAATCCACAATAGTCTAGTAGAGAGACTAGCACACTAATCACTACACCAAACCGTTCTCTACACTAATTATTAAAATGACTCTCCCAGTCTTTACTCGAACTGTTTATGTAATTTCCCGCACCCGGACTTAGTATTCTGAGATCATTTAACTTAGTGTTATCACATTGACTAGAACTTTTTTGTAAACCATATCTTTGAATATTTACATAATTATCAGAATTTGGTGAGATTTTTTGTGGTGAATTTACATTATTTGGTAATATTGACAATTGATACGTTGGATTTGAAAACGATTTTTGTTTAATATTATCATCCTCTGATTCGCTGTGAGTGCTTAAAGTCTTTAACATAGGCGTTAGTTCAGCTATTTTTGCCTGGCCTACTGTAATTTTTTCTCTTTGCACATCAAAATCGAACACACTGTCGTCCTCGGCAGTTCGAGGGCTAAAAATGGCATTCGAAGGCGACATGCTCAAATAACCCGATGAATGCGTTGCAGACGCAGGATGCAATTCGTTTAAGTAGCCTTCCTCGTTGGTCGATTCCAGATTTCCATAATCAGGAGAACTCAACATCGTAATATAATCATTCTTTCCTTGTTCAACGTTCATTTTAAAGTACGGATCGTTCAAATCAAGGTAATGCTAAAAGATTATTAAATCGATATATAAATATTCACATTAACTGATGAAACAAAGCCATTAGAATATTATGTTTATAAAAATATATTACATATTTATATCATTTTCTTATGAGTTTTTTTCGCGGTTTTACTTAGATAATTGTATTTTTAATTATCTATTTTAAAAATTGTAACGTTCTGAAGGCTGTTGAAGTTTTAATATAATAACTGTCAAGAAAAGGATAATATATAAAAGTTTACCTGACGAACCGTCTCTTCTAACAAAGCACCAAGTCGCTCGGCAAGGTCACCAAAAGAAGGCCTGTTTTTCGGATGATGCTGCCAGCAATCGAGCATAATATCGTATCTGAAAATTTATTAACACTAAATTACGTAACTTTAAAAAAAAAAAGACGGGTTGCACTCCGGGAGTGCAACGGCAAAAGTGAAAACTTGAATATTAACGTTTAAATTTTTTGCATTTAGAAGCATTGTTTATTTATTGGCAATACTTGTAAATAAAATGGTTTGTATCATAGATTGCATTTTTATGTACGATATTTCAACGCTAGATGTCTAACGTTGTATAAAAATTACTATCACTTAGAGAGTGCTCACCCAGTTCTTACTTTTCCTGACGCGAGTTTAACATTTTTTACCCATTACAAAAAAAAAATTGGTTGTCTGTAAAGTCGATTTACGGACGATAGTTTTACGTGATAACGTATTCCGCTCGAATATCATATTTAATAATACATAAGCTAAATTTTAGTAGCTGTCAAACTATATTTTTACCAACTAATAATTTGATCAACCAAAGCAAAATGCATATTTTTAAGCAATTATAAAAGACATTTAAAAGAATGTATATATATTATATATTTGTTAACAAACCGTATAATTTATCTGGCCATCTGTCAGATGTAGCTTTCGCTGGGACAGCCGAAAAAAATGTTGAACGCACACTACTCTCTGACGTCACGCGAGAAGAGAGAGATTATCGCTTATATCGCGGTCTCGCTTGCGGAACTTTACTCTTTTTCGTGCGTGCAGGCGGTGTTTCATCAATTTATACGTTATCACGTCAAAAAGTGTACAACGCCACTAAAGAAGTTTTCACTTCAAAAATAGGTACTTGCGCGATTTCGTCAAGTTATAATCAAACTGGTTCAGTGAGTAAAGTTGGAATATAACGCGGGGCACAATTATTATAATCAAATAAATAAATGGTTCGATACTACTCGGATTACCTTTCCCACTTTCACGGTGCATACATTAATAACTAAAAGCTCTGAGTGTAAAAATAATACATCATTATACGTACAATTCTCTTGTAGCATATTCGGGTTGTTCCATACGATAACCTTCCTTTAACTTGTTGTAAAAGATTTCATCCGCAGGCATACCCGGATATGGAGTTTTAGCGAGCGAGAATAATTCCCACAAAACTATTCCAAACGCCCAAACGTCGGACTGGGTTGAAAACACTTTATCAGAAATTGATTCAATAGCCATCCATTTTACAGGCAATGGACCCTGAAATTAAAATTTTTAAAAGTCGAGTATCAGTTTTAGATCTATTACATTTAAATATTAATTATTACTAGCGTGACCTGTGCGAATTATTCGCACTAAATAAGTATAATAATTATCACTTTACAAAATTATTTTTTAAATATGATTAGATATTCAATTCGTTTCTAATTTTTCACACTGCTTATAACGTTCTTCTTTTTGTTGTAAAAGAAATATTTTACTAAAATTGTCATATAGAGTAGCAAAGCGTTGCCCGTCAGATGGCAGTATGCAGTATTTACAATATGAAGGTCAGATGACAGATCGAAGTGTTAACGTTACGCCGTCAGATGGCAGACGTTGTTCAGAGTTTAATTAATTTACAAAAACAATAGAAATAATAAATTTTTTAGTTGTCGACGTCAGTAGAGCAAGCAATTATCTGTAAAATGATATATAATTTATGTGGAGAAATTGTGTGGTTTTTTCTAAAAAGGGAGGCAAACATCTTAAACCTTAGCGTATTAATATATATTATAATTAGGCGACGTCACGAGGAAGTAGACAATTTCAAAAACTTTACATGTTCCTTCTTTATTTAATTTATCAGTTTAAATATATATTTTACTTACGTCTCCTTTCTTTTTATAATTATCACTTTTATACATGCTTTTTGCTAAGCCAAAATCGCATATTTTAACAACATTTTTTTCTGCCAGTAAGATATTACGAGCCGCGAGATCTCCGTGCAATACTCGACGAGATACCAGATATTCCATTCCTCGGGCCACTTGAAAGGCCCAACATACAAGATCCCTCGTGCAAACCGGTTTTACGTTTCCTCGATAATCACCTCGATAATTTGATCTCCATTCCGGCTGAACGCTGTTGTTACTCAGTATTACCCCTTCTTCTCCTGATAAATTTTTAACGAGAATTAGTTTTTCCACGCGTCTATAATTATTTAAATACAATGGGACTACTTTATAACGTTCAAGGTTACTGCAAATTAAAGGAGAGTAGTATAAACAACAGTCGTTTCCTCGCAAACATTCTACAGGTTCACCTGATGACGTCATCCCCCCTACTATCAGGCCCGGATTTAGCAATATGGCGCCCCTAGGCAATTTAACAAAATGTCGCCCCACCGATACATAAAAAAAACGTGAACTATCTCTAGGAAAATTGTAAATTTCGCGTCGATTTTTGGAAAACCATGGATCGGAAAAAATTCTTGTAAAAATAATAAACTTGACATGTGTGCTGTTGAAACTTGTAACACTTTCTACAATCAACATTAATTAATCTATTAGGTTATGTTTAGTAAAAATGACAGAGTAGGTTATGTTTCCCACAATATCTACTATAGGCTGTGTGCACGAAGCCTATTAGCGCCGCTAGTGGGTAATAGAGAATTATTGAACTAACTTTTTATGGAAATCGCGACATGTTTCTATGGTGATAAGTCAAAAACTTTAGTTGGCAATGATGTGTCAAAAAAAATGTAATAAGGAAAACTGATGTTAATTTGTTTACACTGACAGCGGAACGTCAAATCAGGGCGCCGATGGTCTTTATTTTATTTAAATCGCCATCAGCGCAACAGCCCGGAACACAACAAGCATTTCCAGATCGCTTAGTTTTCCTATGTTTTCTTTGTAATTAAAAAACTTCATAAAATTATAACTACTTTCACTTTTAATAAACATTGCTCACTGACATACGGAAAATTGGAGATCGAAGTTTCCCCTAGTGCTCACCACAAACGCTCGCATCGAAAAATTTGGAACTCCGCCTCCGTGCACATAGCCCATAGGAGACATTAGGTCTTTACTATCGATACTTATTGAATAATCGATATCAGGGAAACATTGATACAGAGAGTTTTTAAACCTTGTAAATCGATACTTTTCTCAATTTGGGGATTTTCTATTTATTACGTTGATACATGCCAACAAAACAGGCAGAAAATCCTCAGATCGTGTGTTCCTATACAGATTGTATCAAATCAAAACAGTCCATAGAACATTCTGTGTGTAAGACAGAGACGATATTATATAAAGCACTAAAGCAGTAAGTAAGAATGAGATAAATGATCGCTAATAGTTACTGTGGTTATACAATCTGATAGTATCGTCTTTGTTTTCTACAGTAAAAATCACAATTTTATCAAATGTCAGTATTCACTAGTGAAATTATTGATAAAATGGCTATTTATACTGTTCGGGAAAAAATCCAAATAATTAAATGGTTTTATGTTGCCTGGTGGTAATTCAACCGCCAACATAATAAATTTATTTGTAGTTGTTTTAATTGATAAATTGGTAAAAAGATTTACAGTGTACGTAATTATTTATTTACGTAACCACAGTAACTATATTAGCGATCATTTATCTCATTCTTACTTACTGCTTTAGTGCTTTATATAATATCGTCTCTGTCTTACACACAGAATGTCCTATGGACCGTTTTGATTTGATACAATCTGTATACTACTGAGTACTAACAAGTTCTCCTCGCGGGTAAAACAAATCTTGAAAGCTCTACCTAAAATTTGCCGCCCTACGCAGCTGCCTACATTGTCTGGCCTGCCTACTATTCAGCGGAACGAGACAACCTCTGCACCAATAACCTTGGTTTTTACAAACGTACTTTTGCAGTTTTTTCAAAGTAGTTATAAGCGAGTCCCGTTGAAATTTGAAACGTACCTGGTGGGCTTATGCAAACGCTGCCGTTGGCACTGTACACAACTGTCGAAGCCGTGTTACAGTGCGCCTGAGGCATTCCAGAACGGTAATCAGCCATGGAATTGTTCGCTTTAGCTGACGGCGACGATGGGTTCCCATCGCTCATGCCGGACGTGCTTCCACCGCTGTGTGAAAATGCAAGTAAGGCGTACTTCATTCTGAATACATTGATGCCAACACCGAACCCATTTCCAACACCAACCAAACGTGCATTAGTAACAATAACAGTGTTAGTAAACAATTAAAGTAACTCGTAAAGTAGTGAAAGTTATTAATTTACACTAGTTAACGATGGGATCGTCCCATCTATCAAAATATTATTACTCATACATCAGTAAATCAACTTTCCTTCCATTTAATTGGGCTTTTGAATGAAATTTTTTTTTGTCATAAATGGAAAGATCGTATATAAGTTTTATAACAAAACTATTTTTCTTTTTTTTATTTTCGTTATAATTCAAAAGTTATATCAAATTAAAAATAAATTTTTGTACCCAGTTCCGAGAACGCGCCGACATTTCCCGAACATAATGTGACGTCATAATGTTTTAGTCAATACACATGTAGAAGCCATTGATAGTATACTGCGTATATACATTTTAACATTATGACGTCACAACTGTCAAAAACAATTTTAGTGCGTTTGCAGTCACGTGATTTTTTTTAATATTTTATCAATTTTAAATTGCTTATAATTAATTTAAAAAAAGTTTTTTGAAAGTTTTTCGCATCGATTATCTATATTATTTATAATAAAGTTTTAAAATACAATAAAAAAATCGATAATTATTTTTTTTTCAAAAGCCTAATTGCAAATAATAAAGATTTATTTATTTTAAAAGCTGAACATAAATCGTCATATGATGACGTAGAAGACAATCGCATTTCTTTATCTATGGAAAGAGATGTATACAAGAATAATGTAGATTAAAGACGCGTCGAATTGTAGAAGTTCTTTTTTTTTAAGTCGGTTAAAAAAGGCACAAGGAAATATTATATAAGAACCGAGTATGAGTATGAAAGCATATTAAATAGTTTTACCTGTTTGATTCGCTCTCAGAAAATGATCTGCAAAGTAAATCAGCACCGATCGAATCATTTATTTTGCCTGTTTGCGGATCGATTTGATTTACAAAATTTTTTCTGTGCCGTAACAAGTAATTGTGAACATTTCCAAAACGACAATATTCCACGATCACAAGGAGTTCCACTGAAAAATCATTTGAAACAATTTTACTTAATTCGAGTATAAATAAAAAAACATCGAAATAAATGCGACATACTTTTGTTAAGATTTTTAGTGCAAGCACCGAGAAGATTTACAACATTCAGATGTTGTCCCAAATGTATCATGATTTTAAGCTCATCAGCGAGTGCTTTCAGGTACGGTAAATCTGCATTACGCTTAACCATTTTTACTGCAACCGTTGTGACTTCTTCTTCGGGCGTGATTCCTTGAGCTTCTGCTTTCATAACGACACCGAATGCTCCAGAACCTAACTGCTTTCCTAAAAATTCTCAAAATTATATAAATTATGCCGACACAGTAGGTAGGGTTGCCACTTTTTGTAAGCAATAGAACGGGACAAAGAAATAAAAATTCAATTTTCATATTTCACTAGTTATAATATTAATATTCTCAAGCTTATACAAACTTACAAGTAGGTAATCTTAATTATGACAAAAGAAATACAAAAATACAGTGTTGTTTTTTTATTCTATAGGCTGTGTGCACGAAGCCTACTAGCGCCGCTAGTGAGTAACAGAGAATTATTTAACTCACTTTTTTATGGAAATCGCGACATGTTTCCATGGTGGTAAGTCAAAAACTTTTATTCAACTCATGCGCGTTATTCATGTTTTATCATGCAAAAAAACCGAACCTTAAATAGCCATTTACCGACTGGTGACAATTACTTGTCATAACTCAATGAAGATTCCTACTATAGCTCGGCCATTGTGGAGTAATGAAAATAAACGTAACTATTTTCTGAGTCGTAACGAAATAGTAGGTAACAACAACTCCGTTGTTACCCATTGAGGCTAAAATTGAGAGGCCGAATGTTTTCGACATGGAGTTTATTCATAACCGGCTAACCTCAAACCAAAACATTGAATCGTGCTGTTTGGTGCTGTTAGTATTGACAGTTTTTTTTATAAAGGAATAAATAGATATTTACAATATCTCATTATAATTAAAACATGAATAACGCGCAATTGTTGAATAAAATTATGGGCGCAACTTGTAGGCAAAGTCATGACCTGTCAGCGCGATGAATGACTTAGACTACTAGTTACGCCAATAACTATAGTTGGCCATAATGTGTCAAAAAAAAAAATGTAATAAGGAAAACTGCTGCTAATTTTATATACAATAAATTTCAGATTGTAAACCATTATATAAATAGCATAACATAAAAGGTACGTGAGAATTATTTATTTATCAATGATGACGTACAATATATAAATAATTAATTTGTTTATACTGGCAGCTTAACGTCGAATTATGGCGCCAATTATCTTTATTTTTCTTAAATCGCCATCAGCGCAACAGCCCGGAACACTGATAGTAAGTATATTTACTATTCAGTAAATAACCCCATACTGTAGTGCCAACATGCACACAAAAACTAATTATTTTAGATAAACGTGTTAATTCATATTACCGAGTTTAAGTTTTTCTCTCGGGAATTCGAACTTTCTGTCGTACGGCAATAGGCCGGCTTGATCATCAATTCCAATTTCTGGATTTAAACTTTCAGGTAGTCCCTCCTCAAAATGAGCCAATCCGGCAATTTGCAATTCTTTTCTTAATTTCTATAAATCAAAAAATAAACGATATGACTCAATAATAACATAATACGTTTTTTTTTTTATTTGCAATGAAGAAATTACCTGCTCCTGGCGAATTTTAAAAATCAAAATTCCGACTACAGCGATTAAAACAATTGCAAGAGCAATGATGATTATAATAATTGAAATGTCTGGTCCAGTGCCTAAAAGAAATAATAACAGAATAAAGTATTCAATTTAAAATTTGAAATGTTTCGTATAAATATAAAAACGCAAACCTGTAAAAACAACGTCAGTAGTTTTAGAAATCGTACTTTTTTTATTTTGAGCTATACATTTATATGTTCCTTTGTCTGATTCTTTCAGTTCTGGAATTGACAATATTTGATTTCTGTCTTTCAGCAATACGTGTGAATTATTTTTCAGTTTCTCGTCATTCTAAAAAAATGTTAAATTTGTTTATATTTTCAAAATTTTAATTTGTATTAAATCGATTGGTAGACTGCCGAGTTCGTTAGACAGACGATCTACTAAAAAAACCTTAGTTACAGGAAAATAAATACACTTTGACTTTTCATTTTTACACCGGGAGATGGCACTACTGTGCACATTTTCAAAACATTTACAATAAGTTCGTTCCAAGCAGCCGCGAACGGTAATAAAACCGTGCACAGTCTTGTTACTGCGCAAGACTGTCTTGCGCAGTATCGATTTTTGAGCTAGTGCGCAAATTAGTCTTGCGCAGTGACAAGACTGTGTACGGTTTTATTACCGTTCACGGCTGCTTGGAACGAACCCAATGCAAACTTAAAGTTCGTGAGTGCGACAAAAATAGCTGATATCAAGTTTTGAAATAACTGTCAACAGATCACATGTGAAGATTAAAGAAACAAAACAAAAACAAAACAAATAAGTACCTTCCACCACGTTATAATTGGAAAAGGAATTCCATTTTCAATGGTGCACTTTAATTCTAATTGTTGTCCTAACATTCTTTTTGTTGTCTTGTTGAACCTAGGAAAACTGAAACTTGGCGCCTTAGGATCTAAAAATCATAAAAGACGTTTGTCAACTCTCATAAAACTGTACACGTAATTTCTATTTGCGTCGATGAAAAACAAATAAAATCAAGACGTAGTAAAATAAACAAACGAATGTAATAATACGTATTTGACACGCATAAATACCACGTTAACGGCAAAAATGTAGCAAAGAAAATATTATTTATTCAACTCATGCACGTTATTCATGTTTTATCATGCCTAAAAACCGAACCCTTAACCATTTACCGACTGGTGACAATTACTTGTCATAACTCAATGAAGATTCCTACTAGCTCGGCCATTGTGGAGTAATGAAAATAAACGTAACTATTTTCTGAGTCGTAACGAAATAGTAGGTAACAACAACTCCCTGTTGTTACCCATTGAGACTAAAATTGAGAGGCCGAATGTTTTCGACATGGAGTTTATTCATAACCGGCTAGCCTCAAACCAAAACATTGAATCGTGCTGTTTGGTGCTGTTAGTATTGAGTTTTTTTTATAAAGAAATAAATAGATATTTACAACATCTCATTATAATTAAAACATGAATAACGCGCAATTGTTGAATAAAATTATGGGCGCAACTTGTAGGCTAAGTCATGACCTGTCAGCGCCATGAATGACTTAGACTACTAGTTACGCCAATAACTATTTCGTTAACATGAGTCCGAGAAAAATATTATTTTCGTTAATATGAGTCCGAGAAAATGTTCGATTTTAATTTCATTATTTAAATATTGTATAAATAATATTTTTACCGTCTATAACTAGATACATTTTGTCAGAATGACTATCATCTGTCGTTGAGCATCCATAATCTCCAGTTTGAGCTTTGGAAATATTTTTAATTATCAATTCAGTTATTCGTGAATATTGAGTAGTCCTCGAAGTTATTATAAAACCTAAAAATAACATATTTCAGGTAAATTCAACATTTCGTCAAATCAAAAGTTCCTTAAGCAGTAGTTCTTCGTTTAGCGCTGTTACTGTCAAATGAGTAATATATAACTGTTGATACACTAATGTTTATATTCCTTTCGTTTTTGATGTTTTTTTTTTCTTTTTTATTTTACGGTATCCCACGGCAATTGGCAACACTGCGATTAATAGCTCATGAGCGGTTTCTCAGTTTCAAGGGTTCAAGTGAAACTATTGTTTAATTAAAAGTTACACTTGAATCAGGCCAAAAAACAATTAAAAAAAAAAAAAAAAGTTACACTTACTGCTGTTTGAATGAATTTCTGTTCTTGTTCCATTGAAAACACTAAACCATTTTAAATTACTGTTTGTTTCTATGTACTTGGATATTCCACACTGTAATAAAACATTTTCTCCGACGCCAATCTTATCCTCGGTATCACGCCATACCTTGAAGCCTGTTACGCCAGTCAAAAGGTCTAAAAATAAATTATAATTAATGCCGATTTTGACGTGATAACGTCATATAAATTGATGAAACACCAGCTGCACGCACGAAAAAGTGTAACGTTCCGCCTGACCCTGTGCGTGCAAGCGAGAGCGCAGTATAAGAGATAGAGAAGCACGATCGGCCCAAGTTTGACAGCTACTAAAATTTAGGTTATGTATTACGGAGTACGTAATCACGTAAAACTATCGTCCGTAAACCGACTTTACAGACAACACAAAAATGTTTGATAGCTATTGGACTATAACAGCATATAAAATGTAATGTGCTTTTGGTTTAAATTTCTGTCACCAGATGTTCTATCATTTTGTGTCAAATCTCAATGTTTAGTATATGTTTACCTGATGTTAGTACTTTTATTTCCTTAGAACTAGTCTGTCCAAACCTATTTTCAGCAACACATTTTAAAAATCCAGCTTCATTGTGTATAATTGATATCTTCGACATTGTATGCGTGGAGTTGATAGATTTTGTTTCAACAAATTTTCTCTAAAAGTTGTATTTAAGGATATTATTTGCATTTAGTTATGTTAAAAAAATAATAAAAATCGGGTAGCTGTGCGCGATGATGGCTTCCAATACCTATACCAAATTTCGTTTAAATCAACTAAGTTTTTCGACAGTTCTCAGGCAGACGCACAACCCATAATTTTAAAATGGTGTCAAATTTTACAAAATAATATGAAACGTCGAAATTTTATGGTCCAATGTCTAGATTCCGTAATTCGAGATTGTATAAGTACAGAGTTTCGATAAATATACAGTATGTAAACACGTAAGGTGCACATAGGGAAATTAGCATTGGGAAAAAATACTTGGATCAGAGTTAACCATGACTGCATTAATTGTTATTTCTATTGAATTATCGTGGTAATCTTGAGGATTTCTATTTTATTTTGATTTATTTTTATTTTACTTGGCTTTTTTAACAATAAAAAGCTCTTATAAATCATTATTTTAATTTTTTTGTACAAAAATAAAACAAAAAAACAACTCCATCTGTTTGGAAACATTTCATTCAAAAATTGTCTGACTGGTATGACGTATGCGCGTTGGTAATTCAGTGACCCAATGTCTTTAGGTTCAACTCGAATAGGCGGAGATATTTGATCTCGCACCATATTTAAGTATTTTTGGGAATTTAATGTCCCATTAATAAAAAAAGTCCGATTATGTTGTAATCATTTGAATATTTTCTTCGGTAGTATACACATTCATTTTGCAAAAGAATATTATCTGTCAAATTGAAAAACAAGATTTCAAGGCTCACTCTGATCCAGTCATTTTTTCCCAATGTTAATTTCCCTATGTGCACCTTACGTG
The DNA here is from genome assembly GCA_963575645.1 of Xanthostigma xanthostigma. Classification (NCBI taxonomy): domain Eukaryota; kingdom Metazoa; phylum Arthropoda; class Insecta; order Raphidioptera; family Raphidiidae; genus Xanthostigma; species Xanthostigma xanthostigma. The sequence goes on along the minus strand of OY754469.1, from coordinate 626,482 downwards.
TTTACATACTGTATATAAAAAAAATACAGCAAACACATACCTGCACTTGTCTGCCTTTGCAAGATCTGTTTAAACATGGTTTTAATATCCAAACAACCGATTCATTTTTTGGATTTGCCGCTACAATACATTGAACGACAACTGGTTGATCGTAAGCATGAAACAAGTCGGCAGACGGATTTATGATTATCGAAGGCGAACTATAAACTTTTAAAGTAAAATTAAGGTCTTTAGTTAAATTTTTGTTTGGGTTTGAAGCACGAATAGTATATTTTCCCATATCATTTAAATTCACATTGAATATTGTAAGAACCGATTTTGTACTGGTTGTCTGTTCATTGTATTTTTTCACATCGGTATCCCATTCTATAGCTGTATTGCGTTGATTATACCTAGAATTTTTATGTTTTAACAATATTGCATTAAAAAATAGTCTTTAATTCAATTAATTAATAAGATTATTTTAGAATTAAAGATACTCACCACTTAATTTCGGCTTCGGGATAAGAACTGATTGTAACCACCCAAGAAATATTATTTCCTGCCATCACTTTCTGTGTCAGGTTATATTTTGGTTGAAGATCTATAAATGATTTGTTTTCTAAAAAAAATCAAACATATATTACACTAGTGGTCCTGTCAGGTTTCACCCGGGTGTAAAAGAACGAATGGGGAAGGGAGGAACATGAGTACACACACATTCATCTTAGTTTACCGAGATGAATGTTGTGTCCAAATTTCATGATGATCAGAGTTACCGTTCAAAAGTTTTTGTCGATAAAAACCAGTATTTATACTTTTTTTAATTAATTAAATAAAATTAAAATAAATTTCAATGTAAGCCTTAAAAGAAAGCAATGTAGAAAAAATAAAAATATATTCGCCCAACGTGGGACTCGAACCCACGACCCTGATATTGACAGTCGCATGCTCTACCGATTGAGTCATCTGGAGTTGTGTACTCACAACGCTAATATGAGTATGTCTAGTTAGTGCATTTTACATGAACAGAAGCTTATTTTTGAGATACATTTTGCAACATTTTTCATTAATGCTCCGCTCCTAATGGTCGTAGCGTGATATTATATAGCCTATAGCCTTCCTCGATAAATGGGCTATCCAACAAAAAAAAATGTTTTCAATTTGAACCAGTAGTTCCTGAGATTAGCGCGTTCAAACAAACAAACTCTTCAGCTTTATATATTAGTATAGATATCTTAAGTTTAATTAAATACCTAATCGCTATTAGCTATTAAATTCGTTCAGAAAATTTGTAAATCCTATTTATTTAAAATTATGTGGCACTCTTACCTAAAACTTTTATGACGGTCCTCTCCGAGGTGCTGTGATCCGAGTTATCAACAGCAACACATTCGTATTCTCCACTGTCACTCATTTCTAACTGATCTATTATCAGTGTGCTGACAGCATGTTTGCTTCCGTCACTCCGAGTTTCTTCATGTGCTCCTGTTACTTTAATATGGCCGGTTGATATTTTTTTACAGTCGGGCACATTCCATGATAACTCAATAGGTGGGATGAAATTCGGTAAAATGCATTCCAGACTCAACATTTCTTCAGCAACATGATGGAATTTGCTTTTGTCATCGATGTAGGGTTCCGGTATAGATTCAGAAGCCTCTGTTGATTTTAGATATTTTAGTTAATGGTACATTCTTCAACTTAAAATTAAAATGCTTTTCGATATTATTAAAATAAATTATACATCTAACTCATACATTACCTAACCAAACTTAGTACGTAACATTCAAAAAATTATAATTATTATAAGAACATTAGTCTTTTTTTCAGTTTGGAAAAATTAATATTATTTATTCAACACGCGTGAGTAATATGTAATTTCAGGGCCCTGCTAAATTCGGGAGAAATAATAAATTACTTCATGTTGACGCGTAGAGTGCTAATAATGAGCCGTACTGTGTGATAATGAATTTTCTGGACCAATAGAAACGCAGTAGCAAGCCCAAGCGTGCAATAATGAAAAAAAAACTGCACAGCTTCTGGACCAATAGGAACGTGGTAGGCGGTATTGTATATATGAAAACAGCATCGCAATTCAGCGAAAGTCATGGCCATCTTGTGTGCATCGAGGGCGGTGGGTACGTCAATCAATGAAGTGATTTATTATTTTTCCCTCTTTTATCAGGGCCCCGATTACATATTACTCGTGCTAGTTGAATAAAATATTATGTGCGACCATTGATCGAAGGAGAATATTCCACTCGCATGCGTTTTACGCTCATGGAATCTTCTCCTTCTCTCACTAGTCGCACAATATACTATTTATACAGTGTTTTTGTGTTTATTATCTGAGTAATTGAGATTTTACTACGACCATGCACCATTTACTTAGCATTTTCTATGCGAAGTGTCTCATATAGTATAGCATTGTGCGCTACGTATTTTTGTGAATATTTGTTTACAATCAACATTGAAAAAATCGAAGAAGAAGCACGATGTGTGTTGTGTTAGTCGATATCCAATTATTAAATTGAAAAGTGACATCTGACAGCTGATTATACACCGTCGATTTTATGCGGTTTCTATATTAAATTTGACATTTGAATGCAGAAAGCAACAAAGTTAACCTTATCACTCTAATTTGCATCAATGACTCTGCAATCGCATTTTTTCCCCTTCAGTAAAATTACGTTTCGAAGGATTAATATCACCCCAACGACAAATTTTTCCTCAGAATTATACATTTTAAATAAAACACCGAACCCTCATAATATACTGTTCATGCAAACGCTTCGCATAGGGCAGCCATATTGCATATTTAGAAATGGGCTCCGCTTCCAGGTAAAATCCCAATACTCTCTGATTTTTCTATACAATAAAATGGCACATTTTTTTGCTGCAATAAAAAGTGTCCTTTTTAAAAAAAAAAGTAAAAATACGTTTATATATACGCTATTTGGAGTGAAATTGTTTCAAATTTTTAAAGAGTGTAAAGCGATGTCATTTTAATTTTGTAAAAATCGATATCATCATTGTATTATTAAGTGCACAAAGTCAACATATCATTATTTGTTTATTAAGGGCTGTCGAGAGAAGTCGGGAAAGCCGATTCAAATATTCGGTGTCCAATTTTCAATAAACAGTGAATTCATGTTTATGGTAAGGAAGCAATGTTTAAATAACAATGTTAATTTTTCATGCTTTAAATGTTCTTTGATTTATTTGAAATTAAAAAACGGTAGTGTCTGTTTTTTGAAAGTTTGTTCAACAACTTTAAAATAAAATTTTGATCGTAGGGACTCTGTATTTATTTTGTATCGGGACCTGCATTTGCTCTCGATAGCCTCTTAACTTACATGTACCTTGTTTTTTTAATGTTAGTGTACAGAAAACGGTTACTAAACCAAAGCTGGATAACATGCTGAAACAATCCAACACCATTTAACAGTCATTTGTTAGAGTTTTGAAATTAGTGCAAAACAAAAACTGAAACAACTGAAACAAGTTATTTAAAATTTTTAAAATTAACAAATATACTAAAATAAAAAATTAAGATTACATATAAATAAATGACGACAACACCAAACCAAATACTAAAACAGACATTGCAATAATTATTTTAATTTTAATGATGTGATGACTGTAAATTATTATTGAAAATATGAAAAAATGGCCAAGTTCGTCTCGGATACGCAATAATTTAGGGTTCCGTAGCTGTCGCAGATTCTGCCCATAAAAAATGTTGTACGTCATGTTGATTTCATTATGGGAAGATATCATATATTTTTTTATTTCGTTTGTGTTAACTAAATACATACACCTGCAAAATGTTATTACATCAGCTGCTATTTAGTGTCTATAATCTACAATCATCAAAATGAGGTCCGTACAACAATTCAGTGAAATTTTTTGACGTGATAACGTCTTATAAATTGATGAATCACCAATCTTATAAATTGATGAAACACCGGCTGCATGCACGAAAAAGTGTAACGTTCCTAACGTTCCGCCTGACCCTGTGCGTGCTTTTCTCGAAAACGGCCCTAACGATTTGGATGAAATTTACTGAAAAGGGATTTTGGGGGGCAAAAAATCGTTTTAGCTAGGTCTCATCTCTCGAAAAAATCGTTTTCTTACAAATTTTATCATTATAAAAATCAATTTTTTGACGTATGAAAATACTTAAATATTGTAAGTAGGTTTTGGAATTTTATATAAACAATGAAACAATTGTTTTCAAAATATTATGACAGTTAATCTTTGAGACTTAAAATAAATACGAAAGAAAGAAAGTTAAAAAAAAACAATTATTATTATAGGTGGTGAGTAATTTTAATAAATAAATTAACGTTCTGCCTGACCCTGTGCGTGATTATTAAATATGATATTCGAGCGGAATACGTTATCACGTAAAACTATCGTCCGTAAACCGACTTTACAGAAAACCAATTTTTTTTTGTGTAACATTTAAAACGGTCTCAAAATGCATTTTTGAAGTTGGTTAAATAAACACTAATCCTGTCAAGAGACTGGCGCCAAACATCACGGTCGATTACTACACGTCATAATATATTTAATACATTAGGTTCGTTCCAAGCAGCCGCGAACGGTAATAGAACCGTACACAGGCTTGTCACTGCGCAAGACTAATTTGCGCACTAGCTCAAAAATCGATACTGCGCAAGACAGTCTTGCGCAGTAACAAGACTGTGTACGGTTTTATTACCGTTCACGGCTGCTTGGAACGAACTTATTATCTATCTCATTCTGGCCGTGGGAGATCAGTATACGCGAACATAGCATATCCTGATTATAAGCGGTCCTAGTCCCTACGGAACCTTAAAAAACGCTTTAAAAATACGAGAAGATACCCACGAAAAAAGAAGAACAACAAAACAGTAAATTATTAAAAGTTAATCACAATAAAAGCAGGTTGCGAAGACACAGACAAAAAGCTGGAAGTTTATCACCAGATTCTGGATAAATTTAAACTTACGATCTAAAAAAATTGTAAAGTCCAGTGATTCGTTAATTTTATTGTTACTCGCAAAGCAAGTATGGTCTCCACTATAACCGAGAGAATTTGTTGATATTTTAATTCCAGCTTTGGGATCGTAACTCAAAATATTTAAAGCCTGAAAATCGTTAAAATATTACAAATCAAATAAAAACATATCCTAGATCATTTACAATTTACAAACTTTTTTAGTTGTCCAACAAAACAACTGAAATGCTATTTACACGAAAAGTCCATAGGAAATTGTAATAATACAGACACCTATAAAATAGAGTAGGTATGCGTGAGACTCTCGAGCGTTAAAAGTGAAACTTCTTAGGTTCTAGCATTCGTTGACGTTTTTATTATTTCAGAATTAGGAAATAGTCCGTGGCTCGAGAAAATTCTATGTATAGACACAGTACGCATTGCGCATGCGTGTCATTACTCAAATGTCAGTAAAAAAGCTAGTAGTCCAACAAGTTGAGCACAATGAGCCTTTTTCCTGAGAATAGTGCAGCGAAAGTGTCACGAGAGGCAGCACTAGTAGTAGGGACAAACATAAAATATTTACATGCCAACCAATGTTATTTACGTGATATTATTTTATTATTTAAAAATATAAATCTGAAATAAAAAAAATTTTGAACTGATAAACTTATCACTGAGAGTCATCATTTACATAATATGTTATCGAAATTATTTTTAAAATTAATTAAATGAATAAAAAATGAATAGTAAATTTTTGACAGTTTATTACCATTGATTAGAATGAGATATAACCTCAATCTTTTATTAAATTATATTCATTTATTATATTTAATTAAATTTATTTTATTATCATATATTTTTGATTCATATTTCATTTGGAAATAAATCTGAAATTCATAATTATTTTCAATTTCTCTTATTACAGTTTGAATTTATCGCTAATATTTTACTAGAATCTGCAAACTAACCTGTCTATTAATTCATTTTTTTTTCCAGATACTTTTAAATTACGACACGCAAGCCAACGTTTTAATGTTACTACATTGTTATCTTTTACAGTTGCAAATTTTAGTTTTGCTCCAGGAACATCATCTTCTGTTAAAAACATTTTTTTTCAAGTACACTTTAATGTGTGTTTATATGGGGATTTGACAGTGTTTGTCCCTACCGAACTACTAGCGCTACTAGTGAGTGATTTTTCGTACTTCAGGAAAAAGGCTCATTAGTTCTGCTAAGCTAATGATGGTCACTTATTAAAAAAATCTGTCTAGTATATTTGTCTGATAGCGTCCGATTTCATATGGACTCAATTGTGACAACAGGAAAAGATTTGATAAATTGCAAATTTGATCTAGTTAACGAAATCACACCTACGCGAAACATCCAAAACGAAATCTATAGAACTATTGAGACCATCTCTCGAAAATTCGCAACGAAATGTAGTTTGATCGTCCGAGGTCACGGTAATTTGGTGTAATGTAAAGCCATTACGCGCATCAAAAGTGACATTTAGACGGCCATTGCATAATTTCTTGAGATCAACCTTTAAGAAATTTGATATTAACCAATTAGTTTCCATTAAATAAAATCATCGACCAATTTTTCAGACAAACATATTAACAAAAAATAATATTTAATTCAAAACTTAAAGCGAATTTTTCAAAAACCAATTAGAAACTAATTTTTATTTTTTAGATAAGTTCTGAAGAAGATCCAAACCCGGACCGAAACGTTAATGTATTAATTATTATTTTTAGGCGCGAATAGCGTAAGCTAAAGCGCCTATATGTACTCGCTTTGTCTGTGAATCTGTGAATCTGTGAGTCACGCTTTTTGTATCCAGCGTACAGCCCAAACGACTTAACCGATTTTAAAAAACTTTTTTTTGTTCGATTTGTCTCCGGGTAACTTAGATCCTAACGTCGCCCGATTTTTGAATTTTTGCTCCAGAGGGGAGCAATTTAGAAAAAACGAAGTTTTTCGCTTATAACTCGCTCAATTTAAATCAGATCGGTTCGAAACCTGTCTTAAACGAAAGAGGAGAAAATTTTACATAAATTTCGTACAACAGAATTCGCCCAATCAGTTTTTTTATACACATTTATATAGAAATAAATTCAATCTGATATAACCGATAGCAAACATCTTTCGGTTATCTCTCTCTGTTGCACGGTATAACATGGTAATATAATTATTGCGTATGTTCAGTCTTAAAATAAAATTGGTCGAAAATTTTATTTATGACAATAATTAAATTAAAAGATAGCATTTGTTCAAAAACGGATGCCGTTTCGAATATTTCTGAAATGCAACGCCTTCTAAGTTAACAATTTGAATAACTAATTATTAGAACTTAATACTTTGACAGAAGCAAACGTCACTTTTGACATTTCTTATCATTCCGACACCAAGGATGAGCGGATTGAAACCAAATTTTGGGAGGATGTTTGATATGCAAATATGAAGTGGCCTATTGTTTTTGGGGAACATCGGCGCATGCGTAAAAGAATATATCTCTTATAATGTTGTTTTATATAATAATAATATAGTTTTTAAGACGGTTTTTACTCTATCTATTTTTACTAGAAATTTTTGTAATTTTTTTGGGGAAAATCGGTGACGTCACTCTAAATTCAATATGGCGGACTTCTAAAGATGGCGGACTAATTTTATTATGCTTTCCTACAATATGGGTATCAAATGAAAGGGCTTGCTGAGAATACCTCGAAAAATGAAGTGACGTCACTCTAAATCCAATATGGCGGACTTCTAAAGATGGCGGACTAATTTTATTATGCTTTCCAACAATATGGGTATCAAATGAAAGGGCTTGCTGAGAATAACTCGAAAAATAAAGTTACGTCACTCTAAATCCAATATGGCGGACTTCTAAAGATGGCGGACTAATGTTATTAAAATTCAACTTTGGACACTAAATCTCTGTTAAATATTTATTATGCTTTTGCTCATTCAACCATGAGTTATAATGTTTTTGTATGGGGGCACAGTTCCTCATGGAAACGTGTCTTCATTTTACAAAAACGTATATTGAGACTAATCTTTAAGCTAAAGTTTAATGATTCGTGTCGACCTATTTTCATCAACAAAAACATACTGACGTTTCCTTCTATAGTTATCTTCGAAGCTTGTAAGTTTGCTAAGCAACACTTATCTGAATTTTCATTAATTAATGATATTCATAGCTATAACACACGTTCATCTGCTGATATCTATGTCCCTCGTTACCGCCTATCATTATATTCTAAAGGACCGTTTTGTTTCTGTGCCACTTTGTATAATGTTTTACCGGCTTATATTAAATGCATTGGTGACTCGAGATCTTTTAAGAATAAACTACGCAATTTTTTATTACAGAAATGTTTTTATTCAATTAGTGACTTTGTATCTTAATGTTCTTTAATTGTGACGAGCTTATATCATGTATTTGATTTTTGGGCAAAATAAATTATGTATGTATGTATGTATTATGCTTTCCTACAATATGGGTATCAAATGAAAGGGCTTGCTAAGATTAACTCGAAAAATAAAGTGACGTCAGTCTAAAACCAATATGGCGGACTTTTAAAGATGGCCGACTAAGTTTTTTATGCTTTCCTACAATATGGGTATCAAATGAAAGGGCTTGCTGAAAATAACTTGAAAAATAAAGTGACGTCACTCTAAATCAAATATGGCGGACTTCTAAAGATGGCGGACTAATTTTATTATGCTTTCCTACAATATGGGTATCAAATGAAAGGGCTTGCTGAGAATAACTCGAAAAATAAAGTGACGTCACTATAAATCCAATATGGCGGACTTCTAAAGATGGCGGACTAATTTTATTATGCTTTCCTACAATATGGGTATCAAATGAAAGGGCTTACTGAGAATAACTCGAAACATAAAGTGACGTCACTCTAAATCCAATATGGCGGACTTCTACAGATGGCGGACTAATTTTATTATGCTTTCCTACAATATGGGTATCAAATGAAAGGGCTTGCTGAGAATAACTCGAAAAATAAAGTAACGTCACTTTAAATCCAATATGGCGGACTTCTAAAGATGGCGGACTTATTTTATTATGCTTTCCTACAATATGGGTATCAAATGAAAGGGCTTGCTGAGAATAACTCGAAAAATAAAGTGACGTCACTCTAAATCCAATATGGCGGACTTCTAAAGATGGCGGACTAATTTTATTATGCTTTCCTACAATATGGGTATCAAATGAAAGGGCTTGCTGAGAATAACTCGAAAAATAAAGTGACGTCACTCTAAATCCAATATGGCGGACTTCTAAAGATGGTGGACTAAGTTTTTGACGTGATAACGTCTTATAAATTGATGAAACACCAGCTGCACGCACGAAAAAGTGTAACGTTCCGCCTGACCCTGTGCGCGCAAGCGAGAGCGCAGTAATGTATTATTAAATATGATATTCGAGCGGAATACGTTATCACGTAAAACTATCGTCCGTAAACCGACTTTACAGACATCCAATTTTTTTATATAATAATGGTGTACTTTTTATAATGTTTTATTATTCTACTTTACAAGAAAGTTTTGTAAAATGTTTTTTGAGGGAAAGTCGGCGCATGCGCAGAAGAGGTATAAGTTATAAAGTTGTTTGTATATAACAATGGTATACTTTTCATAACTGTTTATTATTCGATCTATTTTTACAAGAGTTTTGTATAATTTTTGGGAAAAATCGGCGCATGCGCAAAAGAGATACATGCCATCGTTGTTTTTTATATAATAATGGTGTACTTTTTATAATGTTTTATTATTTTATTTTAAAGAAAGTTTTGTAAAAAATTCTTTGAGCTAAAGTCGGCACATATGTGTTATAAAGTTGTTTTTATATAATAATTGGGTACTTTTCATAACGGTTTATTTTTCTATCTGTTTTTACAAGAAAGTTATGAAATTTTTTTTTCTAAACTCATAATTTCAGAAATATTTTGAAAAAAAATCTGTTGTTCTTTTGTTCTGAAGATGTTAGTTAGGTTTAATTTTTGCATGACACAATAACATATTACATAGAGAACCATGAAATTATTAAAATTATATTTTCCTTTCTGTGTTTCATTATTTTCAACTGTTATTTTTTTCTTAGAATAAGTAAATTAAGTTATACTATATTATTCTCCAAGTGTCGTTAAATATAATTATATATACACCGATTTTCAAACAAAACACCGGGGTATATGACGTAAAATTTCGCGCCTTGTAATTCTTGAATTACTTGGGCATATACTCCCACTGGTTTGTTAATATATTTGTCTGAAATATTGGTCGATAATTTTATTTATTGAAGAGTTCTAATCAGACGTTAATCAAAGATTTCAATTAGTTTCCATATCAAATATTTTAGAGATGATGATAATGGCTTAACCCCAAAACTTGTCTCGCTTACGATGACGTAACCCCTGGCACATTTTTATGTTGAACCTTATCATACTGAAAATTAATTTGCACTCAACAAGAAAAAGAAACAAGCCTGGATTTCCAATTAATAAAATTACTTTCGTCGAGTGGTGCGCTGGGTTAGCTACCAGGGGATCTCCAAAGCCGGGGATCCCCGGATTTTTTGCCAGTGCTGCCAACCCACCGTTACGCCACGGATTGTTTCAAAAGAAATTTATGAAAACTTAATTTTAAAAGCACTGATGAATCTAGAAAGCGAGATTTCAGTGGAAACCCACTTTTCAGAGATCTTCAACCATTTCAACCCTAAACCCTGTTTACGGTTATGGTATCGGTGGTGGTAAAAATCTTTCTATTAGATGAAACCGTTGGCTCTTAATTAAAAAAAAAAAAACAGGCTTCTTAAATCTTACATATATATCCTTTCTTGGAAATGAAGGCAAATTACTATTGTACTATAGCTATGAACATGACCTCAAAGTGCGTTAAAAGTTTGTTCCAATGCTGTAAAAAATGCCAACAGTGCTTTTTAAAGTTTAGACCATCCGTTTTTTAAAACTATTTGGATCCAATAATAATTTAATTTGCTATTATATTATAACATACTAAAAAGACCGATAATAAATTGATTTTAGTAAAAACTGCTTACCTTTTCATCTCCTCTGAAAAGCGTGACGGTGACATCGCGTGCAGTAGGTCGACAAGGAATTAAAAGTGGTCTACCCTGAGTTCCAGTTATAAATATATCAGCTGGATCTATTTCTAACATTAACTTATTTTCATCTGAAATTGAAAAAAATACTTAAGGTAGTACGAGCATCAAGGCAATTTTAATTAAAAGGCTTGATTTTTTTTATATGAAGTTGGACTAAGTCTAAACAAATTCTGAAAATTTTAGGGGGTTTGCCCGACTATTTAAGCAGGTTGATCCGTTACAGTCCCAATCAAAAGTAAGTCGAATTCTAAATGGGAACTTTTATAGTTTATAAGTCGATGATACCAATAAATTATTGTCATAAAGGCATAAATAAATTATTTTTTTTATATTAATTAATTATTTCAGTACTTTATACTTAATGGACTAACTTTTGTATTTTTTATACAAAGTTAGGTTAAAAAAAATACATTTATGTAAATATCTGTATTTTACATATTTTTTGCAGTAAATAATTGAAAGAAGAAATTAGAAGTAATAAAAATTAACATTAAATCATTAAAAAGTTGAAAATTCAGTTAAAATTGTTAAATCTGTCAAGAATAAAAGTCCACAATCGAAAAGTGCTAAGGTTTAATAATTTTTTTTATTGATTAAAAGTCTCCTAATTAAATTGGAAAAAATATTAAAATATGCGTAAGACATCGATGCTTTACATAGATAGTTTCTGGAACTGCTGACATTATTTGGTTATTTGCAAAAAATTAAAATGAACAGTTTGCATGCTAGCTTGACATATTTTCCATAAGACTACCTACATGTAAAAGTTTTTTTAATTTTTAACTTTATAAATCTCCTAATGATTTTGGATTTTTTACAGAAAATTTTTTCATAAAAAAATCTATTAAAAAAACTTTATTTCAGATTTTTTTCATTATCTTCGTAAAACGGCTCAACCTCCTTAAATAAATAAATGACTTCAAAAGTAGACATATTTAACATTGGCTTTATAATAAAACTGTAGATGGATGATATGTTTTCATTGATTTCTCCAAAACTAGTCGGTGGAAATTAAAAAAAAACTATTTAAATTAAAATTAAAACCTTAATAAATTATTGAAAACAAAAAAACCCGTTGTGCCCGACTAATTAAAAAGATTAAATATCTTTTTAATTAGTCGGACACAACGGGTTTCTTTTGTTTAAGGTTTTAACTTTAATTTAAATAGTTTTTGTTTAATTTCCAGCGACTAGTTTTGGAGAAATCAATGAAAACATATCATCTATCTACCGAAATATAAAAAGTTGCCTTGGCGCTCGTACCATCTTAATCTAATCAAAAAACATAATATCGAGTCCAGTATAGTTACTGAGATAATTACGCACATACAAATTGCGTCCAAAACATACACGCCGAAAAGATAACATCATTTTTTTAGGTCGGTTATTGGGAAACAAAAATTTACCTCTGACGTAAACATAGACACTACTTGACACCAATGGGTTATTAAAATCCGTAGATGTTTGATAATGGCAGTAATAATAGCCGGTATCTGCATAAGAGACATTGCTCAATTCCAATTTGGCGCCGTATGGATAATCTACACTGGATGACTTCGAATAGGATACTCTTGGCTGTAATACAAAAAAAACAAACATTTATTATAAATATTTTATCGTCGTTGGTTCTGTAATAAGTACCTATTATGTGCAAAAAGTAAAATTTGCAGGAAAGGCCAAAGAGTACTTATTTCAGCAATGGATGGTAAGAACTAGCAATTTCAGAGGTATATTACTAATTCATACTTATCTTTACTATACTTGTTTAATTAAGACGAAGTATTTTCTTAACAAATATTTAACGTTAATTTCGGATTTATTGGCACATGGGAGGAATTATTTGATACAACTTTTCACATAAGAGTTACTTCCCCTTGTTGGTTACTGTAAAATTAATTTGGAGGTATTACTAGTGTATAGAGCTCCGTTTCCTGAATCTTTTCATTTAAAAAACGTAAAATCTGCCAATTATGCACATAAGAGCTATTACAGAACCAACGACGCGTACGTTATGTAAAGGTCGCTGCAGATGAGGCGGTCTTGCCGCTAGATTCCTTGCTAGATTTGGCTGCTAGGTTTCAAGGATTTCGAGATGGCTTTACACGATGCGTGTTTTAAAGTGACAGTTCGAATATTAAAAGTGAACGTTTATTGTCTCTGAACAGAGTACACACCATGTCTAAAAAATTGTTTCATGATCTATTTGTAATGTGGTTAAAAAAGTGGGACAGCCCCACTGTGCTTTTACCTGTGACCAGTATTGAAAATCGGGCTTCGTTGTAACATTTGGGTACGTCCACGTAACATTTTGGTTTGCCTCGCAGTAGAACACAAAATTATCGAAAGCATTTACATCATATTCATTTGAATTTGGCGTTGTTATCCTCGGCGGTTCGCTTGGCGTTAAGTTAGAATTTCGCGGACGATTGTTGGCTCTCTTACAGTCTGTAACACAAAAATTTCAGGCATTAATTTAAAGAGCGATGATTGTATATTAAAAACTAGCGGTTCCACTCGGTTTCACCCGGGTGCAAAGGAACGAATGGGGGGGAGGGACACGAGTAGGCACATTCATCTTAATTTACCGAGATGAATGTTGATGTGTCCAAATTTCATGATAATCGGAGTTACCATTCAAAAGTTTTTGTCGGACGGACAAATTTATATTTTGCAACATTTTTCATTGATGCTCCGCTCCTATTGGTCGCAACGTGATATTATATACTTATATCCAACAAAAACATTTTTTTTTCAATTCGAACCAGTAGTTCCTGAGATTAGCGCGTTCAACCAAACAAACAAACTCTTCAGCTTTATAACGAAGGACGTTATAAAGAGGTTACACTGTATTTTATTGATTAAAAAATAAAGTGCAGTCTGGTAAACTCTTACAAGTTCCAATTCATTGTTTTTAATTATTATTTGTCAAATAAATTAATTTGGTAAATTAAGAGTGGGGATTCCCAACAGGAAGGTTGGCATTTCGCTAGAGTGGATTGGACTCCAAAAATAAATGATAATTAATTAAACATATATACTACTTAGAAAGAATGTAATTTGTCAGTGTTAATATTATGAACACAGTCCATTGTTGAGAATTGTCAATTAATTTTTTTTTAATTAATACTATCTTTTCAAAAATTCTACGATTCGTACTTATGGCAAGTAAAAGTTGATAATGGTTGGAAATTTTATTTATTTCAATTTTTCCATATTGTATTAAATTCTGCGTAAAAATGCAATGGCTGAAAAAACATCGCGGATCGTATCCAGGGACCACAAACAGTAACTTGGTTATTACCATCAAAATAATTATTTTCTTCACCAACATTTAAAATTTTGTTAAGATAAGTAACTGAACAAAATTCGCTCATTATCTATATACATAAAATTCCCGTGTCACAATTTTGGCCGTGCTAATCTCCGAAGCCACTGAACCGATTTTAATGAAATTTTGTAAATGTGTCTTGCTTGGTGCAATTTATTAAATATTTTGTACAAAATTACAGTGTTTTCTCAAAAAAAAAACTGTTTTAGTAACATGTAACGACATCTGATAGTATTTACTCAAAGCTATTAGTTCAGAAGCAAACAAAAAAAAACTGTTTTAGTACCAAGTAGTGACATCTGTTAGAATTCGCTCAAAGCTATTAGTTCATAAGCAATTCTGGTAGAGTTTGCTCAAAACTATTAATTCAGACGCCGGGCCGCAAACGAAATACATTTTACAGAATTATATCTATCGCACCCGAGAGAAACCAGGACAGACCGCTATAGTATTCAAGTAAGTTTGCAAAAACAGCGAGCCTATTCGAAAACATCAGCGTTGAAGCGAGTTCAGTTATATATTATATATTTTAAAATAGCTTGAAAATTGTTAGGAGGTCGCTGGAACTAATATCATACATGTGTTATATGAACATTGATAACAACCACTTCCTTCCTCTCTGTTTTAACGTCATTTCAACACAAAACTACTATTAATACTCGCATATGTCTACATTTCCTAGAAAATATGAAGACAAAATGTGGATAGAATTTTTTAACAGGGTACAACGTTAATGTGGCTTCCATTTAATGATTTTTTGACCACAGGAAATATCGGCCGTTTTAAAATCTAAAAGAACGTTAAGGCGTATTTCTTTAATTAAAAAAATCACCTGTGACAGACGAACGGACACCAAAGTGATTCCATAAGTGTTCCGTTTTGCACGGAATACTAAAAATGCATAATAGTTATTAAAAAAAATTGGTTGTCTGTAAAGTCGGTTTACGGACGATAGTTTTACGTGATAACGTATTCCGTAATACATAACCTAAATTTATATAATAATTATAATAATTCGAATCTATGATATTGCATCTTTCGCTTCAAATTTAGGTTAATTTTATTTATTAAAATTACTCACCACCTATAATATAATTCTTTTTTTAACTTTCTTTCTTTCGTATTTATTTTAAGTCTCAAAGATTAGCTGTCATAATATTTTGAAAACAATTGTTTCACTGTTTATATAAAATTCCAAAACCTACTTATAATATTTAAGTATTTTCATACGTCAAAAAATTGATTTTTATAATGCTAAAATTTGTATGAAAACGATTTTTTTCGAGAGATGAGACCTAGCTAAAACGATTTCATCCAAATCGTTAGGGCCGTTTTCGAGAAAAGCACGCACAGGGTCAGGCGGAACGTTAGGAACGTTACACTTTTTCGTGCATGCAGCCGGTGTTTTATCAATTTATAAGATTGTGATTCATCAATTTATAAGACGTTATCACGTCAAAAACCAAAGTTATTTGGGCCTGGACCAATGTCATAAACCCAATTTTATCGGTATCGGTCGACATCTTTTATAATTTGAGGTGCTTCGATGATTTTTCGCCAAGTCACTCTAGCAGCAACGGAAGTATGGTAAGCAGTGCCGGATTAACCTATAAGCAAATTAAGAAATTGCTTAGGGCATCACGTCTCAGGGGGCACCAAGAAGCACCACTCAGAAATGAAAAGTACCTCACTAAACCGTGTCAACAATTTTTTTGCTTCTTGTCATGTTGTCAAAAATTTTGTTTACTGATATAAAACTGTCTTTAGAAGTATAAAAGTTAAAAATAAATAATAATTTATTTTTGAAAATGAAAACGAAAAAAATGTTTTCAATAAGTTCAATTTTTCTAGTTTTAAAGTTTTGAAACTTTTTTTCTATTAATTTTATAAATATGCCCGATTTTATAGACAGCCAGATTTTCAGTGGGAGCATTGATTGTAAAATTCAATTTTTTTCTTAAAAATCTATGCTTTTTAACTTTTTTTCATCAATTTGAATTTTTTTATAACTAAACATATTAGAGATGGGGTTCATAAGCAAGAAATGCTTAGGGCATCAAGGAATCATCCGGCACTGATGGTAAGTGGTAGTTACTTACGTTGTCAATGGATCATTCCTACATTCCTACTACAAAGACATAAAATTCTACTACGAGACGACAACAACAACAATGTATGTACGATTGTAGTGAAGTGAGACTGTATAGGGAGTGACTAATAGTCGAATAACGCAGGTGAGTTAAAGTACCTATGTAGTCATACTTATCGATGACTAATTATTATCTATACCAATAGCAATACAGTTATATGTACAGACAGTGGAATAGGTACACTGTACAGTACAGGCTGCATTAAGTCAAATCTATCTAGATTCTAGAGTCTAGACAGCGGAACACCGGCAGTAAACTTTATTGTTAATTTATTAACTAGCGGTTCGCTCCGGCTTCGCCCGGATTTGTCAATTAAGGAAATGTATAGAATTAATCAATTAAATCACATCCACAATAAATATGAGATACAGTCCTCTGACAGACGGACGGACAGCGGAGGGATAGTAATAGGGTTCCGTTGGGCACCCTTCGGGTACGCGACCCTGAAAATATATATTATTGTTTAAACGGGATATGTTTTGATCTATAAAAATATAGTAAGCGTTTTCCTTACTTTCATCGGCGTTTTTTGTTTATTAAGTAAATAAAGATTGTGTTTATTTTCAAAACAAACTTATTTAGTGAACCGTATTATTTTTACTTTCTTACTGTTTCATTGGTAGATATACGCATTTCGCACATTAATATTTTTCACAGAGAAAATCAATGACATAGGCTATAGAGAATGGATTGTGTAAGAGGTCAAAAAAGTGTTATAGATAATGGTGGCTGCCTCTTTAAGTCCTTTTCTAATCAAAATTAGCAGCTATTTTATTTTATCTCACTCATAATATAATTGTGGATGAAAATTGACTATATTCAATAAATAGAGTAAGTGTGATCCATTGAAGTTAATGATGAGTATTTGGAAAGAATTCCGTGGCATAAGGATCGAAAATGAAGCAATACTGAGACTGTTTTAAACTTGCATTTAATACTAACGTTTCGATACGTTTTGTATCATCTTCAGAGTGTTCAAATGCTGTCACATGTTTTGAACACTCTGAAGATGATACAAAACGTATCGAAACGTTAGTATTAAATGCAAGTTTAAAAAAGTCTCAGTATTGCTTCATTTTCGATCCTTATGCCACGGAATTCTTTCCAAATACTCATCAATAATTGTGGATGTCTTCGGTATATAGTAGTGTTGATCCAATAGAATGTCACGATGATGGAAGGTTTGGTTGAGGATCAGAAACAAGCTTATTTCTGATCCTCAATCAAACCTTCCTTCATCGTGATAATTGTGGATATTTTTAGCTTATTCTTGACCTAAGCAGTTCGTTGTCTAGACTCTGTCAACGATGTCCAATGTCTATTATAAATCATTTGTTAATAGTTTTATGACTCCCACAAGGTGACGACTGATGACCAAAACGGGCTTTAGGCGGAGGGGACTGGAGCATGAGAGAGGGTCTGGCGGTCGGCCGTATATTACGGTTACAGGTCTTTAAGTACTATTGTTTATAGGTACTCGGGACTGGGCCCGCGGTGCCCGCCGTAATTTGTGGCCTGGAGTTTTGAATGCAGACGTAATTAGTCCAGGAGGAATCGGCGCATGAGTATCGAAAACTATTCCACCTCAATTTTTTTATGCGATTCTCTTCAAATTACCCTACTGATGATATAAATGCATGTTGCCAGGGGGCAACCCCGTGCCATATTGTTTAAACCGAAATTGTTTAAACAATTGCGAGGAATTGTTATTTTTCAACCGGACAAATTTTTTTTGTATTCTTTGTTAAAATACAATTAAAAAAGGTCCTATGGCTTTTCACGATAAAGTTAATATTTTTAGAGATATCAATTTTTAAAGGTTCGAAAAATCTTAAATTTGGGTACTTTTGACCCATGAAAAATATATTAAAAAAAAAAAATAAAATATAAATAATATTTTTTTTTTATTCTTTATACAATAGTTAACAATATCCTTAATTGCGATTTCTAAAAATTTAATTATTTATACCTGTTTTTAATTGTTAATTTCGCGCGTTCACAAGTATGCGTTGCTTACCTATAAGTATCGTTGTCTCTCTCTGACTCATACGCTGCGTCGGTCTCTCGGTGTCCTGAATCATTATTTTACATTTATCTTTTAAATAAATAAAATTATCGACCAATTTTTCAGACAATATATTAACAAACAATATAATATAATAATATTGTTTGTTAATATATTGTCTGAAAAATTGGTCGATAATTTTATTTATTTAAAACAGTGATTCCCAAAGTGGTCTATATCGACCCCCAGGGGTCGACGACAACTTGCAAGGGGTCCATGTCAGCGGGAAAAAAATTGGGGGTCCATGAAATGAAAATGGGGGTCCACGATAGTGAATCTCCTAACAAAAAAAGAAACAAACTGGACATCGTTAACCGAAGAGATTTAAGATTAAATCTAACTAAATTGATGCCAAATGTTGAAAATTTATTATTAAAGCATCAGGTTCATACCTCACACTAAAAGCATTTATTTTTTGCTTAGTTATTTTATGTAACAGAAAGTAAATTTTAATTTGATTGGTTTAATATGAATCTAATTAATAAATGTATAAAACTAAACATTTCTCACTACATTTCACTACCGTTATAAATTTAAATCGTTCAAAGTGAGTAGCACTATACCGGTTGTCAAAAATATATTTGAAATTAATGAATTTGCAAAAAATCAATATCAGATAAGCAGGGGGTCTACCCAAAACCGAAAAACATGGCAAGTGGTCTACGAGACAAAAAAGTTTGGGGACCTCTGATTTAAAAGATAAATGTAAAATAATGATTCAGGACACCGAGAGACCGACGCAGCGTATGAGTCAGAGAGAGACAACGATACTTATAGGTAAGCAACGCATACTTGTGAACGCGCGAAATTAACAATTAAAAACAGGTATAAATAATTAAATTTTTAGAAATCGCAATTAAGGATATTGTTAACTATTGTATAAAGAATAAAAAAAAAATATTATTTATATTTTATTTTTTTTTTTTTAATATATTTTTCATGGGTCAAAAGTACCCAAATTTAAGATTTTTCGAACCTTTAAAAATTGATATCTCTAAAAATATTAACTTTATCGTGAAAAGCCATAGGACCTTTTTTAATTGTATTTTAACAAAGAATACAAAAAAAATTTGTCCGGTTGAAAAATAACAATTCCTCGCAATTGTTTAAACAATTTCGGTTTAAACAATATGGCACGGGGTTGCCCCCTGGCAACATGCATTTATATCATCAGTAGGGTAATTTGAAGAGAATCGCATAAAAAAATTGAGGTGGAATAGTTTTCGATACTCATGCGCCGATTCCTCCTGGACTAAATAGTTTTAATGTAATTCGTCATAAAACCACGATGCCTGACGTAATTTGTGTTTTGTGTAATTTATTAAATGTGAGTCAACAATCTCAACAAAAATGAAATTGCGACACAAAGCAAGTATCGTTTTTTAATGAAATCTTTTTACAGTTTCATAAAAGTACATATTTTTACTTGCGCATTTAGCATTTGCAAATGTAGCCGAACGTGTCTTTTAAATAATAATAGAAAATGCTTCTAAAAACGCCCTATATATTTAAACTTTGTGAACTGATATCTCATCAAAATTATTTTTCTTCATATACCTACCTCGATCGAAAGTGTAACATTTACTCCTTGGTGCGATTACACGACGTACCAATGTGGAAAGTTCGTACGTTCGTGCGGTAGTAAAGCAAAAACAACCAATCAACTGTTGTTTAGATGTCGTTTCCATAGCAACCCTATTACATTATTAATAGTCGCGAACAGCTGTCTCTCTTGTTTTTACGTATAACCTCAAAGCTTTTTGCTTGGAATTTATCTGTGTTTTTATGTAATTAATTAATGTATTTAATAAGCGTGTTTACGATCAAGGTATGAAGAAAAATAGTATTTACCACGCTGGTCGAAAGTGTGATCTTGCCCCTCGCGCCATGATGCCCTCGGTTTCGCCTCCGGAATCATAGCGCACAGGGCAAGAGATCACACTTTCGGCCCTTGTGGTGTAATATACTATAAAGCTTCGCAAATAAGTTATAACAATTTAAATATTTGCCGATTTAAGTCATTTATTACTTTGTTTATTAAAATAAAACTCTACACACACTTTCAAAGCAAGTTATTTGATAAGAATTAGTTCTTGTTAACAGACAATTCTGTAATATCTGAGTCAAATCTTCAAACATCAGCATATTTTTGTAAAATATCAATAATGATATTATAGAAACCGGTTGTCTATAACGTCAACACTATACAGTGCGTACGAATTAGTATGGAACAAGCTACATAAAAAAAATATCAGCTAATCTGAGATCAAAATCCTTGGACAAGGCCGCTGCACCAACCTTACCTATGCTGCACACGAGGCTATAGAAACGCTGCTAGATTCCTTACTAGATTTGCCTAACAGCTTTCTAGCGCTGGTTTTCGTGATTACTGTTATGTGCTCGCTTCACACGAGACAACAGTTTTCCAACGGCTAAGCGGGAAAAATCTTCGAGATTCGATTCTCGTGATGAAGGAACTATTTACAGTGCGATCGGCTAAAGAAGACCGGTGGGGAAGAGGCGAGAAGTCGCTTATGTGTATCATTGTGTCCCTTATTGCATAGAAGCGGATCCATGGTCATTACCTTTTACTAATATAAAATGCATGTGCGCTCTTCTGCAATAAGGTGATAGTACAGTCCATAGATCTAATTCTTTTAAAATTCGTACAGTATATGCCTACGAAACCCTCGGTGCGCGAGTCCGACTCGCACTTGGCCAGTTTTTCTATTTTTACCCACGACGGAACGGAGCACGTATATGCGTTTAAAGATTGTTTGTTTGTGCATTCGAATTTATCTCAAAAACGGCTTGATCACTTCAGATGTGGTTTTCTGAAAAAGGTTTGTAATTCATCTGCGATGGTCCTTAGCGCAAGAAATCTCTAAAAAGTTTAAAATAAAATAAAAAACAAAATTAAAAATTTTGAAAAAACCCACGACGGATGTAATTGAAAAAGGATTAAATCAAATTCCCCCCCCCCCCCCTCCTCGACTAAAAGGAGGTAAGTAATCAAAGAAAATCCGTCGGGGACTGCCATTCGCTGCCCTGATATAAAATATTACAACTTTAAAATCATGTTGGGTACGTAAATAATTGTAGTCTTCAATTGATATTTTCCTATTTTTAATTCAGGCAGCGAATGGCAGCCCCCGACGGATTTTCTTTGATTACTTACCTCCTTTTAGTCGAGGGGTTTCAAAATTTTATTTAATCCTTTTTCAATTACAACGTCTACATTCGTCGTGGGTTTTTTCAACATATTTATTTTGTTTTTTATTTTATAGATGGATGGTTCTTCATTAAACGTAGCACTGTATTTATGGATTAATACAAATATTGCACAATTTTGGTGAATATGTAATGAGAGCCTCGAGCTAAGCTTACTCATGCCTATTGAATAATCGCATAATATTAATGCATTTTGAAATTCCATTACCAAATAAATTCTTATAAATTAAACTAAGTTCAGTTTTACCTACTGCGTGTGCATTGTTTTGAAGAACAAACATTTTTTTTAAGAATTGAAGAATTGTTTTTTATGTAACACGTTTTGGTATGCTAGGTGCGCAAACCTGGTAAAGCTATCAATTAACATTCTATAAATGTATTGACCAGTAGCGCAACCAGACGCTTTTAGAAAATTAGCAAAGCTATATTTTTTAGGATCGAAAAAAAAACCAGATTATTAGATGACGCACCCAGTCGCGGGTCTACGATTTTTTCGAACCGGGGCAGTGCTGGACAAAAAAAAAACTGTTCGTGAAGTTACAACGGTGTATAGCGCACATTAGACCAGCAACGGTCGCCTACAATTTCTGTCTAGCCGTGCTGGACCGATCTAGTGTGTCATTTTCATTAACTAATTTGCTACTTTACGAAACCTGCATTATTTGCTGGTTTATGATGATCTAGTGTGCAACACATCGCGGAGGTTGCAGGTTTGTGCTGTGCTGGTCGTACAGGTTTATGGTTGACATGTGTGGGCGGTCTTTCACAATCAATTTATTTAATATAATTAGCGATTGCGATGTTTTAAATTAATATAATATTGAATTTGTAAAAGTGTATTGCTTGTACAGATGGTAAAATTATAAAGCAATAATCTTTATTATATATAGGTACCAGCGCTCAATGTTTTTGCTTGTTTAATCATTAAAAATTATACCATCTGTTTATTTTACAGATAAATAGATAGCATATACTGTTTTATAGGTGTGTTCTGTGGGATAAATTAATTAATTACAATTAATAAAGACGAGACATTGTTGGAGCTCACCAGATTTGGCTTAGGTGTCAGCAGTACATTTTTAAATGACTGCCTGCATCAATTCAACTCAATAATTGCGTGCGGGATTTCGTGCTGCTCATTGTTCGTCCCCATATTGTCCTAGCCTAATAATACACGGCCTTAACTCAGGATGAAGTAGATATTTAAATGGTACGAAATAATTTTTTATGTCTGTTCAGTAGTTCCTGAAATTTCCAACTGTTTTATAAATAAAAATGTTTAAAATTAGTATATGGCACTTGCGTCTTACGTATCCAAAGATTGATCGCGAATTCATCCTGTCGTTTCGAATTTTCATAATTACGTCCCTGCGTTCATTACGAATTTTAGGGAAAAATAGGTGCGGTCAAGTTATTCCCAACATTCTCGAACATAAATAGAGTAAAATCCACGTCATGTATTTCGCAGTTATCAAATCAAAGCCACAGTATATTCAACTGATAAAATACAGTATCTGCAGTTATGTATATGTGAATATTCATACGATAAGGACGCATAACTACCAATTAAGATACAGGCGTAGCCACCGTTCGCTACATTGTTAAGAAACACCCATTGTTACATTGCATATTAGAAAAATTTATTTCTCAAACAATGTCACCATCGGGATACGAACCCCGAATCTTTCCACTATCGCGGCGGACTGAGTTACATTACTCCACAGTGACACAACAAGATCAATTCATCATTCTAATATATAGCAATTTGTAACTGTTTATTTCACATCATGCGAGAGCTAATTTTATTTTAGGTAACGCTAGATATGAACCTTCACAGAAGCGAGAGTTATAGGTGAATCAAAGATGAAAATGTTTCCTAATTATTATCAGTCTTAAATCACAGATTTTATTTCTGTTTTATTAAGACATCTAATGTTGAAACTTATGGCTGAAAACTTTTTCTAAATATTTATGTATATGTTACCGGCCAAACCCGATTTCAAGACAAACTAGTTTGGCCTAGGCTAAACTAGTTCTACAAACCAGTTTGGCCTAGGCTAAACTAGTTCTACAAACCAGTTTGGCCTAGGCCAAACTAGTTTGTACTGAAATCGGGTTTGGCCGGTAACATATACATTGAAACCTCGACTATCCGGATTGGTCGGGAACAGACCCATTACGATTTACGAACAACTGAAAATCCGTATAATTATAGAAATGTATCATTATCCTTATCTATTATAAATAAACATGTAATATTTAAAGTTCTTCCGAATTGCTTTGAAATTTTAAGACTACGTTGCATTCGAACACTCGCGTTTTTATATGTATAAGACATAAGTACCTAACCTGTGACAGACGAAAACATGTTTTTTTTTTTTGAAAAACAGCACCATCTGTTGGATGTTAAAGTAACACACGCTATACTAAACATTTTACGGCAACGGGAGCGCAATCTGTTGAACGTGAAAACAACACATGCAAGACTGAGCCACAGCAACTCGTGGCCGTGTACAGCTAGTTTTAAATAATATACAACAGTTTGAATTGAGGTTGAAAAGTCGTGAGTAAGCCAGCAGATTTCAACAAAATAAAGGTTATTGTTCAAAATTAATAATAGCAATTTATTCCAACACATTTTAACCGGAAAAAAATAGCGACGCCAGTGCTAAGGTAAAATTAATTTTTTTTTTTCAATGAAAAAATGGTTTATGCATTCATCTCTCTTGGTCAAAATAATTTCATATTGAAGTAAATCCGAGTCTGTGTAACTAAAATTCCACTGTTAATTTAAGATGCTAATTAGTGTAAATAGGTGTGTCAACGTATTATTGAGTATTAGTCTTTACTCGTGGCTTCGCTAGCGTTAGGCTATGGTTCAAATGACAAAAATCTACGAAAAAAAACTACGACTTTATTTATATGCATGCAATATCAGCAGAGCTACATTCTTCGCATAATAATACCACAGGAAAAAAAAAATCATTTGAGTTAGACGACAGCGTTTTCCGGTTAAAGGAGGAAAATAAACAATAAATCTGGTAATAGAAGGTTTCGTTGATTGACACCCGCAGTAAACCGAGCAATCGTGATTCCACTGTATCACGAATATTAAAATTGTTAGTTATAGAAAAAAATGTAAATCTTCAAATAATTATTGTTTCTGCAGTTATCGGGAAAAAAATACTGAATTCGTTGTGACGATATATACAATAATAAATCGGACACCGTTTGTTTTATTCCATATTTCTTTATAATTTAATGAACTGTAATAAATGGTGCAGACGGATTTCCTGTGCAGAATTTGCATTTCTTATTAAATTATTTTCCATATAAAATGCCAATTCAGAATAAAAATATCGAGTTTTACTTTAAAAGAGTACATTGTCACCATAGTGGCGTAATTTAAGATTTGGCGTCCTGGGCCTATAAGGTTTGCCACCCCACAAATTAACGAGAAAAAAGCAAAAATCTTTCAAGTATAAAAAAAATCCAGTACATCGAGCCATTTTTGTCTGAACTGCTGGTCTGTATTTACATGGAAATATTGCTAATCATATCTTCTTGCATATGGCCATTCATAATGGGTACTTAATATAAAAAACTAACATAAGATTTAAGCAGTGCCGGATTAATCATTAGGCAGAGTAGGCAACTGCCTAGGGGCCCCGCATCGACGAGAATTTGTATGAAATTTCCCAACAACAATATTATTTTCTTTCGTTGTTTATTGCATTTATCAAGATAAAATTTAAAATAACTACGTCACGTCTCATTTCTCTTTCCTGACCCATCAAAAAACCTGGATCATCAATTATCTATAACCTATTCATTAAGACCATTTCAATAAAGCTAACGAGTCAGGTAAGGCGATGCTGCAGCATCTAGTCAAAGTAATAATGTTGTTACAATAAGACATTGAAGTAACAGGATGCCCGGAGCCGATCATCTGGAAGTAACTCACATCCCTTCATCAACTTGAAAAGACCTGATTGCATTGCCTAGGGGCCCGGATAGGGTTAATCCGGCCCTGGATTTAAGCAAGGTATGATTGAATATAAGCTGCCTGGAATTCGTGGATACCACATCGCGCCTCATAAAGTACCATCACGTCACAATATTTTAAACTGACCAAACCGCCACACCCTGCTCTTTTCAAATTTACATAGCAATCAGATTAATCGGTGCAGTCTTGCCAACAATTTTGTGTTATACGTGTATTACAGCGGTTGCCTCAATCCGTTAGATGGAGTGGATGACGTCATCCGGCGGACCTGTCAATTGATTACGTGGCAACAACTGTTGTTTATAAACTTCAACAGTAGTATGTCAAAGAAATCAAGACAGAATATTGACATTGTTTGTAATAACTTGAATTTTTAAGATAAGAGATTTACATAGTCCTATAGTTAAATATAAATGACATTTTTGATATTATCATGATGAGTTGATAAAAATATGAACTGACTCCATTCCCGCGCTTACACTGATTGGAACGAGGCAGCCTCTGTAATCCGGTAGCCTTGTGCGTAATTTAAAAGTACTACAGCTTGATTAAAAAAACGTAAAGAGCTTTATTTATAATTTTTCAAGTTGTTCTCGGTATTCAAGGTGTTAATATATAAAAAAAAATTTGAAAAGTAGTTTGACCCTGCAGGCCATCCCTGTAACTTCCCGCTATTTTCGAGTTCAAAACGCTCAAAAATATGTCAAATATAGCAAGAAGTTTATTTTTTAGCTCTTCGAGCTCAAAAAAAAAACACTTTGTTACGAAATTTTCGTTCACGATATCTCATGAACAAATGAAGCGATTTTGATGCGATTTGCGGCAGTCGACGCAATTTTTTAACCTTAAAAAGTAATTTTATACAGAAAAATCGATCTCATAGGAATTTTACGAGAAATTTAAAAAAAAACACTTTTTAAAAATTTTTCGTTCACGATATCTCGTGAACAAATGAGCCGATTTTGATGCGGTTTGCTGCAATCGACGCAGTTTTTTTAACCTAAGAAAGTAAATTATTACAAAAAAATCGATTTGATAAGAATTTTACGAGTAATTTTAAAAAATTACTTTTTTCCTAATTTTTCGTTCACGTTATCTCATGAACAAATGAACCAATTTTGATATGGTTTGCGGCGATCGACGCAGTTTTTTTAGCTTAAGAAAGTAATTTATTACAAAAAAATCA
Organism: Xanthostigma xanthostigma; assembly: GCA_963575645.1. Taxonomy (NCBI): domain Eukaryota; kingdom Metazoa; phylum Arthropoda; class Insecta; order Raphidioptera; family Raphidiidae; genus Xanthostigma; species Xanthostigma xanthostigma. The sequence continues at coordinate 599,396 of OY754469.1, read as the reverse complement.
ATCTGATAACAATTTTAAGAGTCATTTTAAAAAAACACTTTTTTACGATTTTTTCGTTCACGGTTTCTCGTGAACAAATGAACCGATTTTGATGCGGTTTGCGGAAATCGACGCAGTTTGTTAAGGAGAAGAGCTGATTAGTTTTTGGAATTAATCGGTTTAGTAGTTTAGAAAATTTTTTACAAAAACAAATTTTTAAAAATTTTTGAAACTTGTTTTTTTAAGATTTCTCAAAATTTTTTGGGCCGAATCGTTTCAAATTTTCAGGAAGTCTAAGTTCACCAAGATCACGTCAGATGCCGCAAACCACGTTTCAGTCGGACACTCCGTTCAAAAGATATAAAAGGTTTACATACATACATACACACACACACACACACACACACACATCCATACATACAGCCCTACGGACATCATCGCCAAAATAGTTTCAATAGCTTCCTAGGACCCCAAAACGTCGAGATCTGGCGAAAACTCGATTTTCGAAAATCGGGGTGAAACCAATAACTTCCCGATTTTTGAAAAAAAAAAAATTTTTTTTTTTTTTTTTTAAAGCGGGAAGTTAATAAATGTTTGGCACATTCGTCACGCAAGGAATATCTACACGTTCTACGTAATAATATAACACTCAAAGAATAATAATTATATTATTGTATTTCTAATGTGTAAAAATGACACACCGTGTCTGAAATCTAGACTTTGAAGTATTGGGAAACATTGGCTCGCAAGCTACATGCGACTCTTCAGAAATACTGATATGTATAGTAAATTATAGACGTTCGACAACAGAGGTCATAACAGATTGAAAAATCTAAGCAAATTACATTTTGCTCATTTCATTATTTACACGGATTACAAAATAAATTAAACTAGGTTTTTCCACATATATAAATCTTATCTGTTCGCAATATGTCAAAAAAATCCATCCGTTACGTTTAATGCTTTCAGTCTAATAGAAATTGATAGATAGATAAGTAGATTATAGACGCTAGACAACTTAAATTCAAACTACAATACGGCTAATTACTCTACTACGGCAAAGTAAAAAGGAAGGGTTATGATTTCATCTTTATTTATACTAATACTATAGCGATCCGTCCCGGTTTCACCCGGGTGCAATAGATATAATTCTGCAAAATGTATTTCGTTTGCGGCGCGGCGTCTGAACTAATAGCTTTGAGCAAACTCTACCAGATTTGCTTCTGAACTAATAGCTTTGAGCTAATTCTAACAGATGTCGCTACTTGGTACTAAAACAGTTTTTTTGTTTGCTTCTGAACTAATAGCTTTGAGTAAATTCTATCAGATGTCGTTACATATTACTAAAACAGTTTTTTTATACAAATTATTTAATAAAAATTATCCTATAGCGTAAGTTGCACCAAGCAAGACACATTTACAAAATTTCATTAAAATCTGTTCAGTGGTTTCGGAGATTAGCGCGGCCAAAATTGTGACACGAGAATTTTATATAGGTATATATAGATTATAAAGAGGTGAATTTGCAAGTTTTGATGTAGGAGATAATATCTCCGAAACTACTCATCCGATTTCAAAATTTTTTTAACCAATATTAAGATTGGCTCTTCAGGATGGACATAGGCTATATATTATCGCGTTAAAATAGGAGCGCTTTTCGTGGAGAACAATTTTGCAACGGAAGTCGACGAAAAAACGATGGCAGTCTACAAATTCGGGTGATGCCGGATGGACCCGCTATTTATTATGAAATTAGTGCGCGAAATGGGTAGAAAACTAATTTAAGAGTCTTTGGAGCACGCAGACGCTAAAATGTCCTTGCATGAAATAAGGAAAACCGGTGTAATTCGATTCGCGTGAATAATCGATAATTTTGCGTTGTTTGATACGGATAATGATCACTGATCAATAATCGCGTAACGGATATTTATACTGATTTTAAGTTTCTGACATCGAAAACCCGGCTCCACTTGGGTATCCGTTGTCGTCCCTAGCAACACGGTAACATTTATCATTTCCCGCCGCACCCATGTAACATCACAAAAAAACTTCTTGGATGTTTAAAAAAAATACTTTCACATTTTGCATGTCTATAGGTAACGCCAGGGAACATATTACCAATAAACGTTTTTTTAGACCGCATATTATCAAAAAATCAAGACCTAGATATTCCGCATTTTGAAAATCAGATATATTTTCAACTCAAAAAAATCTATTCGGTTATTACAAAAATATGTAATCTTACCTTCTGCAAAACAAAAACAACACTTTAATAAAATCACAACACATACAATTAAATAACAATTGAAAGAAGCCTTTCGATTCATAATGTTAATTTAAGGCGTTCAGTTCAGTTGAAATAACTAAATTACATTTCGTAATCAAATAAGTAGGCGGTTATTTCTGTGTACACATATAAAATTCACTTTCTAAAGTTAGCGCACTTGTTCACTTAACAGCGGATACTGCAAGACTGATTACTGATTATAAAAATACATACAGATAGAAAATGTTTAGCGTTACCACAATATTGCTAGCATTCTATTGAAAGTGATTTGCATATTATGTGCGAGTTGTGAGTCACGCTTGATCGGCAACTAAATTTCAAATGACAAATTACAGTCGGACCGGGATCGTATCTATACGGACGGAGGTGTGGTTATATATAAAATACCAATAATAATAATAATAATTTATTCCACTTAAAGAAAAAAAATACATTCTATACATAAGATTGATTTGGAATTTTCCAACCCTACTTGGCTATTGCCAGTGCTAGGGTTGGATTAAATGGACGTACGCGAGAGTGAGTATACAGATTGTATCAAATCAAAACGGTCCATAGGACATTCTGTGTGTAAGACAGAGACGATGTATACCTAAAGATCTAAAGCAGTAAGTAAGAATGAGATAAATGATCGCTAATATAGTTACTGTAGTTACGTAAATAAATAATTACGTACACTGTAAATCTTTTTACCAATTTATCAATAATTAAAACAACTACAAATAAAATTATGTTGGCGGTTGAATTACCACCATAAAACCATTTAATTATTTGGATTTTTTCCCGAACAGTATAAATAGCCATTTTATCAATAATTTCACTAGTGAATACCGACATTTGATAAAATTGTGATTTTTACTGTAAAAAACAAAGACGATACTATCAGATTGTATAACCACAGTAACTAGCTATTAGCGATCATTTATCTCATTCTTACTTACTGCTTTTGTGATTTATATAATATCGTCTCTGTCTTACACACAGAGTGTTCTATGGACCGTTTTGATTTGATACAATCTGTATATTTAAAATTAAAGAAAAAAGGAAAAAAAGAATATAATAATAATAATAGCAAGCAAATGATACATTTTTTTTTATTTAAAAAGTTATTGGTTAGTTGAGGATTAGTTTAAGATGTTATAAATTATTTCAGACTCTTTTCTGTCGCATAACCACCTGAATATTTTTTTATTAAAAGTTCTAATGTTTCGAATTTGTTTGAACTCAACCGGTATGCTGTTGTATAGTTTTGGACCAAGGAACGCAGTGTGTTTTTGACTGAAAGTTTTCGACATTTTTGGGATCTGGATGGGATTTAAGATCTGCGATCTTGTACTGTAGGGATTTTGGTAAGCTGCTTGGTTTCCTGGATGTTTATGGAACTGATTTAGCATATGTTTGATATATATTAAGTACCCTTAGGCTACTAAATAGTTCTATGGATGGTGATAGACGAGGTTATTTTAGGATTCTTCGTAGGAGAAGTTTTTGGGTAGACATGAGTGGCTTTAATGCCTTACCGTCTCGCCCAAAATTTACGCTCTTCTTCCAATTTCTGATACCGTATCTAAAAATTGGTTCCAGAGCTTCAACCTTGAATCTACCAAATTTTCCACTCCAAAATATCGGTTAGACTTTTCAAAATTTATCGTTCAATGTGCCCGTTTTGGTCAATGTTCGGAACAGTGCCGAGTTTTGGGCTTTCAGGGAGATATTTACGACCGCAGTTGTCGAGCGTCTATAATTTACAATAATAATTCCGAATCAGCTGGACGTTAATCCACGTCAAAATACAGAGGTTTCAGGGAAGGAGTTATGACAGTGGCGAATTTGGCTTTAATTAATTGTAGTCTGTAAGTGAGACTTGAATATTAATTCCCCTCCCCCAAAAATGTTTAAATATTATTTCTTATTTTTGACGTGATAACGTCTTATAAATTGATGAAACACCGGCTGCACGCACGAAAAAGAGTAACGTTCCGCAAGCGAGAGCGCGATATAAGCGATAGTCTCTCTCTTCTCGCGTGACTTCAGAGAGTAGTGTGCGTTCAACATTTTTTTCGGCTGTTCCAGCGAAAGCTACATCTGACAGATGGCCAGATAAATTATACGGTTTGTTAACAAATATATAATAAAAATATATATACATTCTTTTAAATGTCTTTTATAATTGCTTAAAAATATGTATTTTGCTTTGGTTGATCAAATTATTAGTCGGTAAAAATATAGTTTGACAGCTGCTAAAATTTAGGTTATGTATTATTAAATATGATATTCGAGCGGAATACGTTATCACGTAAAACTATCGTCCGTAAACCGACTTTACAGACAACCAATTTTTTTTTGAGGCCCCAGGCATGCAGAGCGTGTGTGAGGATTCGCTAATGCAAACTTTTGCTTGATCAGCACAAATCTATTTTAAAATAAAACTGGTTATAATATGTTTTAATAGTCAAGATGTAATTTTGTTTGTGACGACTTTGGAAGTTACTCCGGTTGACCATGGGACAAAACACATACGTTAGCGTATACTGAAATGACCATGGAAATTGAATTCATTAAAAAATACTCCATTTTCCAGGACTGCAAATTTCGCTATTATACCCAAATACGTATGCATTTTGTCAGTTATATATTTTATATAAAATTATATCAAACCTATTGCTACAGATCAGTCGTCTTTCATACAAAAATAAAAGTAAAACTTAAGAGAAAACGCTCAGCGTAAATTAAAACATATCAGGTTTTCAATGACGCAACAATCCGTTCTGGAAATACCACAATTGCGAACAGAAATACACGAAAGATTATAAACCTAACAATAATTTAAATTTAGAAACTCTATAGGAAAAAGTTTAAATTTGATATGTGATAATTTTGCAATGAACTGTGTAATTATATTAGTCAAGTTGATAAAATAAATCGATATGAAACGTTGGGGCGCAACAAAGACTTAATATCTGAGGAGTGTAATAACTATTCTTGTTTTAGTTCAAAATTAGTTAATTTTTAAAAGTTCCGTAATAAAAATAAATGTGTGAGGCAAGTTAGCACACTCATAATCTGTGTAAATATCGTGTGTGTGTGTGTGTGTGTACAGTGCGCACGCTTTGATGAACTTCCGTTCGGTTTTTCGTCACATTATTTTTCTGAGATTATTGTCGGTATATATTTTGAGAAAATACGGCGAATGTTAAGATAATTAAAAAAATTGGTTGTCTGTAAAGTCGGTTTACGGACGATAGTTTTACGTGATAACGTATTCCGTAATACATAACCTAAACCTCCCAAAATTTGGTTTCAATCCGCTTATCCTTGGTGTCGGAATGATAAGAAATGTCAAAAGTGACGTTTGCAACTGTCAAAGTATTATGTTCTAATAATAATTAGTTATTCCAATACTTAACTTAGAAGGCGTTGCATTTCACAAAATACTAATGTCAAAAAATTGAATTAAACATTAGAAATGCAGCCGTTTTCATGTTAAGACAAGACATACGTTATCTTCTAATTTCCATGTACGGCAAACAAAGACGACCGACCGCGTCGCGCCATGCATTAGACAACATTGCATTTATACAGCTATTTTTCTATATAAATTTGTATAAAAAAACTGTTTAGGCAAATTCTGTTATACGAAATCTATGTAAAATGTTCTCCTCTTTCGTTTAAGACTGGTTTCAAACCGATCTGATTTAAATTGAGCGAGAAATTAGCAAAAAGCACGCACAGGGTCAGGCGGAACGTTACGCGTTACGAACGTTAGGAACGTTACGTTACACTTTTTCGTGCATGCAGTCGGTGTTTTATCAATTTATAAGATTGGTGATTCATCAATTTATAAGACGTTATCACGTCAAAAAATGCTAAACATGATATCTCAAAAATCATAATATTTCTGTTGGATCTCCCCTTAGGACTAATCCCATTTGTCCAATGGAAGATCGGCAAACGCAGACTGCAGTAAACGCATACATATGTTATTTGCCTTGGAAGATGCTGAGTACAATGTCTGATTATCAACAAATGGGCGGTTTTTAAAATTTTTATCATCGTCGTTTCCTCTCCCTTGTCATTTTGTTCACCAAACAAAAACAAACTAATCGAAACTGATAATCATATACAAGATTAATTATTTACAACCCGTTGGACTAAACATTAAACAGTTTTATAAATAAAAAAGTCCTTTCAAATTACAATCTTTAATAAACAGTTAACAGATAGTTTACTGTTGTTTTTCAAAATTTGTGTCAATATCTCATCGACAATAATTATCTTTACTGGGAGAAAAAAGAACGGATGTTTTTACAAAATATTATCATCCTTTGTTACAAAATCCTTTTGCTATATATCTAGTATTTAATCATGCAGTCCATTTTTCAAGTTTTTATGTTTCAAGCATAAAAACTTGTTTCATTATGTAAAAATATAATGATAGTTTCTTAAATTTATAATTTAAAGTGCATACTTGGGTACCTAGCTATATTATGCTTTGATAGTTGTTATGTGATTGTGCTATTTTGCGCTATAGGCAACTACCCGAACGTTTCGGCAGTCATGATTGTATAATCGATTTTATTAACAAAACAACGAAAAACTACAGGCCTGACATCTGTATCTCGCATGTATAAAGTGTAGTTGAAAAAGAAATAAACCCAGCTGCTTCTTAACCTAAAAATTCTATTAAGAATGCAAATAACACAATAAATTAGTTATTTTTTAAACGATTAAAAACTAGTTTCAATCAAAATGTTGAGAAGTGTCAATATTATAGTTCCAAACATAAAATCAATAATTAAAAAAAATGTGTTGAAAATACATCGCCGAAATTTCCTGTCTCAAGCCTATAATTGCCAGGAAGTATGGGATAATAGATTAAATTCACCCCTGTTGCAAAAGGTAAAACTGAACGAATTGTATTACGAATTAGATCAAACGTTTCAACAAAGAAAAAACTTAAGTGCAGTAGATGTCGATATTTTTGCGAACACAGTCGATAGCGAAGAGCAACTCGGTGAATTACAAGATTTGATATATAAACTGCGTCTCAGTGCAGAAACAAGCAGTACACTTGACTCCACACCGCACGCTGTAATCAGGGCATTTTTAAAATTCGATAAATACGAAGAGCTGATACAGATAATAGACGATCGAATAAACTACGGGGTATTTCTTAGTTCTTTCGATGGTAATATTCTAATGAATTTGTTAGTTAAAAAGAAAAACTATGGTTTAGCTGCAAAAGTCGGCGTACAGTTTATGTTGCAAGAGGATTGGGAACACCAGTTAACCACGAATCTCGCTTTATACAGTTGCTATATGTACATAAAAAATCCGGAAGGTTGGCCTGCAGAGCCAGAACCCGAACCGGAACCAAAAGAAGAAGTAAAAATACGGGTTCATTTTATAAGAAATCCTTATTTCGACGATCATTTCGACTTGACAAATCCGTTACATTTAACAGGCAAAACTTTATATATGTTTGGATCAAAATTAGCAGACGATTGCCTAAGTAGAAGCCTGAAAATTATTGGTTTGCATTCTTACGAGAAGAAAGACGAATTACTGAAACTGATTAACAAATACAAAGAAGACAATAAATCGATTTATAAAGATTCTTTATCGTTATTAAGCGATGAAGATATTTTAAAAGAGATAGATGGTATTAAATTGGAAGACGGAGACATAGAAAAAGAGTTAGAAAATAGAGTTAAAACGGCTGAAAGAATCTGTGCCGAACGCGATATAGCAAATCAGTGTAAATTATATTCAGATTGGGAAAACCAAAGAATTGACGCCCTGGAACAACAAAAACAAAGATTATTGAGAGTTCAACGACTTCAAGATGTAGAAGAAACACTGAAAGATCTAGACGCGCGGGAAATGAAACTATGGTACGATTTGTGTTTAACGTTTTGACGTGATAACGTCTTATAAATTGATGAAACACCGGCTGCACGCACGAAAAAGTGTCACGTTCCGCCTGAGCCTGAGCGTGCAAGCGAGAGCGCGGTATAAGCGATAGCGAGGCACGATCGGCCCAAGCGTCGGCTTGTACGCATTTCTCTCTCTTCTCGCGTGACGTCAGAGAGTTCATCAATGTTTCTTTATGACGTTATCACGTAAAACTATCGTCCGTAAACCGACTTTACAGACAAACAATTTTTTTTTCGTGCTTATTTCAGCGACGCGACGTCTAAATTATTTTTTATTTCCAGGTTCTTTGAAAAGGAACACGAACTTGATCTAGAAATTGAACGGAAACAACTTGAAGAGCAATCGCAACCGCAGCCCGAAAAATCCAAAAAGGTGGATGAAAATTACATTCCTCCGGAAATTAACAAACGAAGAGCAGTATAGATTTTCATTTTATTATTAGAATTACATGTATTAAACGTTTTGCATTACAAAATAAAACTTACAAAATACTACTATACTTGTTTTGTTAGTTACACAACATAAAATGTTTTATTGTGGGGAGGAGTTAGGGTTTTGGAATAATATCGAACTCTTAGTGAGAGATTTTGTACGTTTACTATATATTTTAAAAACATTCTCACCTAAAAGCGAATTATCGGTCCCGTTTCTGCTTGGCTTCTAGCAAAGCAGCTGTTTCTCTTCGTATTTGTTCAAGGTCGGCTGTTATGCGCTCGAGTCGCGCACTGGTGTCTTGCGATTGTTCAGCATCGACTTGCTCTTGCAAATCACGACATTCCCGCACGATTGCACCAGTTTGGGTAACTACTTGCACTAACTCACTGCAATCGCCATGCAGAGTTGCCAACAGTTTGTATGCCTTGCGTGATGTTTCTTCATGTTTAGCATCCTGAAAATGATACGAAATTGTTATTGTTAAACAGTTGAAGTCTTTCTACACTGGTGAGAAAAGAATAAAATCAAATTCCGTCTCTATAAGTGACCATTATAAATTAGCAAAGTAAGTTTTTTTTTTAAATAACATACTCTAAAAATCACTTCATCAGCTAGAACAAACGAACGTTCCAGTTTTCCATTAAGTATATTGATTTCTTTTTGCACTTCTTTAGTATCTTTTAGAATTTTGTTGATTTCATCACTTTGTTTACGAATGTTTCCAATTATTTCCATTATTCGTCTGGTATACGCAGATCTGAAAAAAAAAGTATTTTTGACGTGATAACGTCTTATAAATTGATGAATCACCAATCTTATAAATTGATAAAACACCGGCTGCATGTAGGAAAAAGTGTAACGTTCCTAACGGTCGTAACGTTCCTAAATCCTAACGTTCCTAACGCGTAACGTTCCGCCTGACCCTGTGCGTGCTTTTTGCTAATTTCTCGCTCAATTTAAATCAGATCGGTTTGAAACCAGTCTTAAACGAAAGAGGAGAACATTTTACATAGATTTCGTATAACAGAATTTGCCTAAACAGTTTTTTTATACAAATTTATATAGAAAAATAGCTGTATAAATGCAATGTTGTCTAATGCATGGCGCGACGCGGTCGGTCGTCTTTGTTTGCCGTACATGGAAATTAGAAGCAAACGTATGTCTTGTCTTAACATGAAAACGGCTGCATTTCTAATGTTTAATTCAATTTTTTGACATTAGTATTTTGTGAAATGCAACGCCTTCTAAGTTAAGTATTGGAATAACTAATTATTATTAGAACATAATACTTTGACAGTTGCAAACGTCACTTTTGACATTTCTTATCATTCCGACACCAAGGATAAGCGGATTGAAACCAAATTTTGGGAGGTTTAGGTTATGTATTACGGAATACGTTATCACGTAAAACTATCGTCCGTAAACCGACTTTACAGACAACCAATTTTTTTTTTAAAGACATTTTTAAAATTTTCAAAATTAAATACGGGTATTTTAGCCAGTTCTGGGATATATTACATTTCTTACCTGTTTACACTATTAGACAGTTTGGCATAATCTTCCTGTAGCTGTTTACTCAAGGTATCCTTAATAACTGCTTCATCTATCAATTCACGATGTTTTTGTTTCTCATTACGCAATCGCTCTTCTACTTTTAAATTTTCAGACTGAAAACAACAAACATATTTAATTATCGTGCTAAAAATTTACATTTCAATGGATAATTTCACTTTTAATTCTGATTACAAAAAAAGACTTGATCCAATCTGACATAAATAGTTCTAGATATAGGTTATGATTTTCAAAATAACGGTTTACCTCTCTTTGTGTTGAATGCTCACGGATACTTCTATATTCTTTAATCAAGTTGGTTCGATGCTTATTCCACTGCGCAGCTAAACTAGCTAACTTAGCAGTATTAGCTTCTAACATTTCTTCTAATTTCGTCACATTTTCATCTTTCTCTGGCAATAACTTGTGTGTCCTAGATTTTATTTTCAATTGTCGCAAACTATTTTCTAATAGGCTTTCCTCCATCTTTTTTTGTTCTGCCAACTGTAATACAAAGAAAACAAAATTAAAGTACATTTTTTCAATAACAAGTTCGTTAAAATAAAACTAACCTGTTTATCTTTAGCGTTTAATATTTTCAGTTCATTTTCAAGTGATTTAATTTCAATTTTTATATCTTCAACGTCAGAAGAAAATTGCTTCGTTAAATTTTCTACTTCCGTTACGTCTATTTCTTGTATTTTTTCAATGACATTATCTTGTTTTGGTAAGATTTCGGAACTTGTAATTACAATATCATTAATGCTTTCTTCTTTTGTTTCATAAGCATTTTGTTTTGTTAAATTATTTAACTGATCATGAATCTGCGAATATGATGCAGATGTAGAATCTTCGATGTTAACCGATATTAACGAAGGCATTAACTGATTTCTGGTGCACTGTTCTGTGACGAGAGGCAAATAACGCGCCCAATATTCTTTTTTCGCTAAAAACATACAGAAATATTTTAATTTAAAAACTGGTCGGAAAAAAAACAAACATCAAAACTAACCTTGAGATATAGAAATTGAATGGGTAATAGGAGCTGATAAGTGCCTAGTTCTGTATGGCCGTGAAGCCCCAAGAGTTGTTTGTTGTGCTCGAAGACCACCTGGCAACCATATCTTGTGTAGTGAATCATTTACAGCTTGTCTTATTTCTGTTTCTAGTAATTCAGAGCGACCTGGAAAAAATATTATTATTATCTACCAATTTTATTCTAAAGACCCGACTTTTATACATTTGGTTGCTCAATTACAGACTGTTAATTAAAAATGAAGGTTCGATATATTAAAACACGCTAATACCTTTAGCTTTTGATTGAATCAATTTATCGGTATCGCGGGGTAGCCTTTCTACTAAGAACATAAACATCCGTCTGACATCCACTTCATTTGAATATAGAAGAGTTTGGTAGCCCATGTCTCCTCGATAGCCCAGATCTTTAACGGCTTGAGCTATTAAAGTAGCAGTACGTAACCGTAAACTCATTGAAGGTGGCAACGATCGAGGTAGACCAGTTCCTGGAGTTATCGTTTCTAAACAGCATACTGCTGCTTTGACTACTAATTCTTCATCGAAATGTTTTATGCTCGTTATTTCATCACCGACATCACTAAAACCAAATTCAAATTGTTCTTTTCGACATTTCATTAAAAACAAAATACATAAATCGTTACAAACCATCCAATATTCTTTAATGTGTGTATGATTATATTATCCACTTCCTCCATTATTTGTGTATTATTATTATTAAAGTTGTTAAATAAATGATTATAAATGTTAGTTATCGGATTGTTAGGTTAACATTTGACTTTCAAGAGCTGATTGACATTTGGCAAATCAAAATGGTTTGTATGCGCAATTTTGACAGTTAGTTTTGACATTTTATATTATAACCTAACTATTTTGTGATATAACCACAAAACACACGTTTTGTGGATATAACTTAATTCACGTGTTTGAAACATTCTCTTTTAAACTTTTGTGTTAAAAAGCGAGTTAAAAATGTATTGTTTAAAGTTAAATATAAGTTAATCTCGTTAAAAATCATATTATTTTGAGTTATAAAATGGAAAATAAAAATAAACTTGAGAAAAAGGCATTCCGAAAGCAAAAACGATCTCAACAAAAGATTTATGAAGAAATTGGTATTGTCTGCACCACGAAACCTTCCAAGGTACGTGTTCTCATAATTGTTGCAAATAATACATTTTTTGGTAAAATTTTGCTGAATTAACGCTTACGATTTTGGCGTTTCCGGGGACTTTCACATAACGGGGTTGTGTCGATGCGATGGCGTTTTTTTTGCGCAGTGAAAAGGAGAGGCGGTGTTTCGGGGAGTTCCTTAAAAAAAATAACGTGGTGGACGATAATGGGGCGGTTTTTGCGTTTTAAAATTCGCTAAAATCGGAAGCGTTAATTCAGTAAACTATTACCTTTTTTTTAAACGCTGTTACCATCGTGAGCTAACTTTTATTTTCCAATTTTAAGAACCTTCTGATATGTAATGCGGGTCTTGTTAATGGCTTATCTCGAGAATCGGTATTAAAACTATGTCTTCCTTATGGAAAAATTGAAGAAGTGATAATGCTGCCTGGCAAATCGTATTGTTTTATTGTTTTTGGAGATGAGCAGGACTCGGCAAAAGCATATTCAGCTTTACATGGAAAAGCTATGGAAGCTCAGAATAACGGACCCCTGTATTTATCATTTTCGGAGAACGGTGAGATTCTTTGTACATATAGAAGCAGTCTATTTAATTAACAATACTCGACGTAACAATTTACCCATTACAGAAATATTTTATTCTCTAATTGGCTTTAGGTTCAAGGACAAGGCGAATGTGTCATGCCTCCACTACACGAGTGGCCAGCACCGCCACTTACAGGCACTCACGATTGTGTAGAGGGCATATTCGTCGGTGCGTGGACATAATCGCCTGTAATCGGCAGTAATCGGTTGATTGTCGGTACATCAAAGGAATCCGTGGCCAGCATCGTGCGTCCGTACACACAATCGGACCGGCACGATTGTGTGGAGGGCTAGGCAATCATCGCGGCGATGATAGGCACTTATTTGAGTGGCGGTGCTGGCCACGTGTGTAGTAGAGGCATCACATGATTCATTTTCCCGCCAATATTTTTTTTGCTGACTACCAAATTCACTAGTATCACAAAACCACTAACATGTTTTTAATTTTACTTTTATTATTTATTTATGTCGATACTACAGAAATTTACCTACATATTTATTGAATAATTTTTATTAACTACTCTCTTAAGTAACAACTTAACTTAGGCATTTTCTTTTTATTTAAAAAAAACAGTGCCTGAAACAATGATGCAAGATAATTCCGGTTTACCACCAGGATTAATTATCTATGAAGATTTTGTTACTACTGAAGAAGAAGATATTTTGATATCTTGTATTGATTTCGATGAGAACTCAGCTAGCTCAAATCAAGATTTGAAAAACCGTCAAGTGAAACATTTTGGATTTGAATTTCGTTACGATATAAATAATGTTTACAAAGATTGTCCATTATCGGAACAAATACCTTCCGAATGTCGTTTTGTAACACAACGATTAGAGGAACGCGGTTTTAGTAAAATGTTTTGTCCAGATCAGTTGACTGTAAATAAATATCTTCCGGGACAAGGTAATTAATTGAATGAATTTTTAACTCTTGATGACTATTATTTCGTTGATAAAAAAAAAAAATACGTGTGGCACTCGGGGACTGCCGCGGTAAAGCTATTGCATATTCTTTTTAGGTCTTTTAAGTTTTTCTTCTCTATAAAACGAAAATAGCTAGGTATAAATAGTGTAATTACACACCAAAACAATTATTCATTCAAAAAATTTGAACAAAAAGAATGGTATTAAGAGTTTGATCATAGAATTTCGCGCGATGTACATTTATATAGATATAATATCATATATACTTTCTCTGCACATAACCTAAATAATTTAGGCTATTTTTATAGCAGTATTATATATAAATTCATTTATACACAAATAAAGATAGAATCAGTTATGAGCAGTTATGCAGTTATGAGCACACAAACACCGTGCCGAAGTCTGCCGAACTGAAACGACGTTAGACGATGCACGGCTTTCAACGCCGCACCGCTGTGCCGGTCGGAGTGGGGGGGTGTTAGGTTTTTTTTCGTTACGGAATTTCTTGATTCGGTCGCCGCGCTCAAAGCTCGCGATAGAAGCTATGCAATAGCTTAAAAATTATAAACATTAAAAAATTCGTGTCTATAATAAAAATCAATTTTAAGGTATACCAGCACATATTGACACCCACAGCGCTTTTGAGGATCCTATATTGTCCTTGTCACTTGGTTCAGATGTAATAATGGACTTCCGTCACAGGAACGGTCGATGCATTTCTGTACTTTTACCAAGACGATCACTTTTAGTTATGTCGGGAGAATCTAGGTGAGTTTTAGTGATTACATTATAACCAAGCAGCAATAATCATTCAATATTAATCAGTTAAAATTAACTTCACGCTCAGTTTGTCAGTTGTTTTTAATATTGAAGGAATTTATTAGAGACACTTTATTTCTCTGATGAAACCAGTGTAAACTAGTGAACAAGTATGAAGAAAACAATTTGGCGATCCGAGAAGGAATTTGCTTTGACTCTCGTATAGTTCCAGAAATCTTGCAACAGGCTTCTGTCATATTCGTTCACGACCATCATAGTTTCATAAAAAAAAATTGGTTGTCTGTAAAGTCGGTTTACGGACGATAGTTTTACGTGATAACGTCATAAAGAAACATTGATGAACTCTCTGACGTCACGCGAGAAGAGAGAGAAATGCGTACAAGCCGACGCTTGGACCGATCGTGCCTCTCTATCGCTTATACCGCGCTCTCGCTTGCACGCTCAGGCTCAGGCGGAACGTGACACTTTTTCGTGCGTGCAGCCGGTGTTTCATCAATTTATAAGACGTTATCACGTCAAAAACAAAACGTTCTTCTGATGTCCCTGATGTAGGCAATCCCCATTTACGGCGTTGCCCACTGTATTCACAATTCAGCTATTCTACCTATTTTAGATATGTTTGGAATCATGGCATTGTTCCGCGGACATTTGATACAGTTTCTACTTCGGGAGGACTTACCGTTGTTAAAAGAAATACTCGTATCTCATTTACCTTTCGGAAAGTCTTAACAGGAGAATGCCATTGTTCGTTTTCCGAGTGCTGTGACTCGTTTATGAAAAAAAAATCCGACGAACAAAAGTTTAGTAAAACAATCGATGATTTGGAAAAAACGCACGTACACAACGTATATGAAGAAATAGCGTTACATTTCAGTGATACTAGACAAAAACTGTGGCCAAATGTTCTTGAATTTGTTCAGAGTCTTCGATTAGGTTCTATTATGGTCGATGTGGGCTGCGGCAATGGAAAATATTTAGGTCAAAACGCAAATATATTTGAGGTTAGTTTATCTTCGATATAAACTCTGTTTCAACCTCTCTCCGAACGGTAAAAGAACCGTCACAGTTATGCGCAGTAGCTAAAACGTGTTCCAAAACCGATATGTACAGCTTCGTTTTACTTACTGCGCATTATTGTGACGGTTCTGTTACCGTTCGCAGAGAGGTTGGAACAGAGCTATAGTATATGTTCTGGTCTTCAGAATCAGTAATTTGTTTGTCTGTCGCCAGTTGGCGCAATTAAACTCTTTACTGCGGGGGTACATTTACAGTTTTTGCTACAGTTAGTACCGAGTCATAGACCCTGACAAATTGTACCTGGCTTTGTTAATAATGAGAGAAAAAAAATTGGTTGTCTGTAAAGTCGGTTTACGGACGATAGTTTCACGTGATAACGTCATAAAGAAACATTGATGAACTCTCTGACGTCACGCGAGAAGAGAGAGAAATGCGTACAAGCCGACGCTTGGGCCGATCGTGCCTCTCTATCGCTTATACCGCGCTCTCGCTTGCACGCTCAGGCTCAGGTGGAACATGACACTTTTTCGTGCGTGCAGCCGGTGTTTTATCAATTTATAAGACGTTATCACGTCAAAAACATTTTTCGTTATGGAATGCGATAAAAAGGTAGAAATCGAGCTTAATAAATTGTTTGTGGCCCCCAAAATTTCTTGATCAGTTCGTTTTCAATTGCTGTTCTATAGAATTTAAAACGTTTTTTTAGTATCTCAAAATTGGACGTTATTTTTAGGTGGGTTGTGATATGAGTGAAAATCTTCTAGACATTACAAAGCAACGTGGTTTTGAGGTATTTAAATGCAATTGTCTTTCTCTGTCATTGCGTTCCAACATCGCTGATGCCTGTATTAGTATTGCTGTGATTCATCACTTAGCAAATGAGGTAAGTCAATTTAAGTTATTAAAAAACCCTCAGCTTCCAAGTTCTGATGTGAAAATCAGTATTCACTCTGCTGTGAAATGGAGAATACTCTTGTTTGTCTGCAACTTTGTTTGCAGAAATACATATTTTTAATTCTCATAATATTCAAGTATCATAACTTTATTTAAGTTTTGTCTAACACCGTACTTCCTAGCGCAGTGATGGCGAATTTTTTCAAGGCATACCCCTTTAAAAAAATGCGATTTTTGACGAAAACCGAAGTCTTTCGGAACTTTGGCAAAATCAACATATTTATAGAAAAAGACCCGCTGAATCCAATGAGCACAAAGAAACGTCTGTATGTCTTTTGGTTTAGAAGTTATTTGCGTTTATAATTTTCAGAAAATCATATAAAACCTTCGAATGGCCGTAGTTTCCAAACTAAGATACGTAATTTTGCTTACGCTCATTGAATTCAGCGTATTATTTTTCTGTAAGCATTCTTAATTTCAAAAGTATATTAAAGATATCGATTTTTGCAATTTTTCAAGTCATACCCCTTTAAAAAATGCGATTTTTGACGAAAACCGAAGTCTTTCGGAACTTTGGCAAAATCAACATATTTATAGAAAAAGACCCGCTGAATCCAATGAGCACAAAGAAAAGTCTGTATGTTTTTTGGTTTAGAAGTTATTTGCGTTTATAATTTTCAGAATATCATATAAAACCTTCGAATAGTCGTAGTTTACAAACTAAAGATACGTAATTTTGTTTACGCTCATTGAATTCAGCGTATTATTTTTCTGTAATCATTCTCAATTTCAAAAGTATATTAAAGATAGTGATTTTTGCAATTTTTTCAAGTCATACCCCTTTAAAAAATACGCTTTTTGACGAAAACTGAAATCTTTTGGAACTTTGGCAAAATCATAAAAAACACGCTGAATCCAGCATGGTCGTGAAACGTCGTGTCATCCAAAAAAAGTTTCAAACTAAAAAGTGTTGTATTTAACCATCCCCCCTCTCCCTTTACAAATTACGCTACTGACTTAGTAGCCCATGAGCTAGTACTAAAAAAAAATAAATGCTAAAAGATCCACTTCTCAAAAAGGTTCCTAGCATATTGTGACTTCTAGAGACTAGTTTTAATTTTTGTTGGAAAGTCTTGCATTAAAATTGCGTTTTTTAGGACCGAAGATTGCAAGCTCTTCGGGAAATGATACGCATTTTAAAAGTTGGGGGAAGAGCTTTGATATACGTTTGGGCGAAAGATCAGGCAAAAGATAAAAACAAATCCAGTTATTTAAAGCAAAATCGTAAAAATAGAAAAGAAAACAGTGAACTAAATGACGTTTCATCAGCTCCGACAGTTGAAAATTCGTCGGAAAAAATATTGCCATTGCCGGTTCATAAGAATCGGACGCAGTTTATTAATCAAGATGTTTTAGTTCCTTGGAAATTGAAGGAACACATAAGAAATGATAGTACGAACTCACAACGAAGTGAACAGTCGGTATTTCTACGTTATTATCACGTTTTTGAGAATGGTGAACTAGAAACACTTTGTAAAAAATTAGGAAATGTACAAATCAAAAAGTATTATTATGACCAAGGCAATTGGTGTGTAATATTAGAAAAGGAATCTTAGATAAAATGGTTGTAAATTATAGTCGATCGATTTTTATCAAGTTGAACCCGAGTAAGGTTTTATTATTGACTTCACAAACGACCCATGAAGATATATTTTACACCGGTGAGTCATTTATTAATTTCTTTTTTCTTGGTCGTACGCCATAATTTTAATATTTTGCAACAAACTTTTAAAACATTGAAAGTAAATGTTATTTTTTGATGTCATGGTGACATCAAGCAAAGCTAAAAGCAATAAAAGGAAAATATAAGGATCGTATAGAAATTAAACAATATGACAATTTATAATAGGTACGAAATAAAACAGTTTGTAACTTTGATATAATTTATAGTGTATATTTTTGTATACATTATTGGAATAAAATAACAATTTGACTAGAAAGTTGTAACAATTTTTGTTAGTTTATTGTAGTTTAGATGATTAATACTAAATAACAAATAACAATTTTTTCACGATTTATGTTTTGAAAGTGGTGAAATTTCCACGAAACATTTGTGTGGTATTTGTTGATTTCTGTTATTATTATCTTCAGTTGCACAGTTTTCAATACTTTTTTGATTTTTTTCACCTGAAAACACAAATCTTAATTAAACTGCTTTATTTTTTACTAAAATTTTCTTCTTCCGCACTTGTTACGGCGTAATCGAGCAAAATAATTTTCATTTTATATATTAGTAGTGACGGAATCAGATATTAGATGTTTGTTGGAAGTTTCTGTCGGCAATACAGAACTCTACGGGCACAACTGCGTGTTTGTTGGTCAAATTCTCGATCTCTTCCAAAGTTCCAAGTCTCTTCACACTGTTTAAACTTGGTTCTAGGAGCCAGTCTCCTAGATCTGCTAAAATCAAGTTTGAGCAATCTGAAATGTTTGCGAATTTAACCAACAAACCTTTTATATTCTATGCAACAAACATATAGCTGTGTCCGAAGAATTCTGTATTGCCGACAGACGCATTGGAACTTACCAACAAACACCTACAATAATAAATTATTCTTTTTTTTTAATGTGTACCTTTTCCTAGTATAATTTTTTCCAATCCAAGAATAGGCGATTCAAAAGCCAGTGTTAATCCAAGCGCAATAAAATATGACAGTGTGATATCTCCAAGTGAATACCATATCTGAAAATATAAAACTACTGTTACAATAATTGTCATAACGCACGCCACTGTTACCATTACTATCTTCCACTTTCCTGTTATTTTTACGTTTTTTAGATTGAGTGTAAAATATGCGAGAGGAGGAAGCCTAAGAAATTTGGACATTTAGACCATTTAGAATTTCTGAAGGTAATTATGAAAAACCGTAACGATATAGCTGCTACAGAAATTAATATTTCTAGATAAGAGATGATAAACAAAATCGTACATCGCGTTAGTTTTCGTTAAGATTCAAACTCGATACCTTCAGAACGCGTGTATTATTATTATACTCGTTGTCAGTTCGGAGTGGCAAAGCAAAAAAACAATCTAAAGCGTACCTGTTCTTTAATTGACCATGCATAAAAACTGTTCTTATATTGCATTCTGAAACTGAATGTTTGGTCACTGCCTACAGTTTCCGAAATGAACTATAGTTATGAAGATAAAATTGTAATAACTGTCGATATTTACCAAATTAAAAATACTCGTGTAATACGGCGTTCGTGCAGTGGCAACACTGTACAGTTGTACCCCTCCGTGTGCAAGAAAAGCGCAGTAAGTGAGACGGCTGAGTGTTATGACTGGCTTCCATGAAAATATTGGCTCTATAAAGGCTGCAACAATATAATACATACATATTTTACCATTCCAACTCTACAAGTGAATGGTGCTAATTTAGGTCAAAATTCGTTTTTCGAAATTTTACCAAATTTTTTCGTTTATAAGTCCTCTCAGTCTAAAAAACACATTTAGAGAAAGTCTGCTCGTCTGTGAGCTCAGTAGATATTGAACGGCTGAACGAATCAAAACCAAATTTTGACAAGATGTTTCAAACATAGATATATATATTAATAGATAGCGGATGCCTATCCTTGAGCATTGTGCGAAATGGTTCCAATTAGAAGCCATACGGAAGCAATTTTGTACGTGGAAAACGCCGTAAAAAGCGCGCGGGATTCAAAAAGATTCTATAATATGATGTTAATGGAAAAACAATAAAACTCGCAGTAAACAGTGATATTTCGCTCCAAAACCTATTTTTATACTGAAACGTTTCAAAAATTACAAAACTGAGCATAAGTATAATATAAAAGCTTAGAACATTTTACATTGCCAGAGTGGCATCAATGCTTGTCAACCTTGATGCCAAATTGACAATGTAAAATGTTCTAAGCTTTTACATTATATTTATGATCAATTTTGTAATTTTTGAAACGTTTCAGTATAAAAATAGGTTTTGGAGCGAAATATCACTGTTTACTGTGAGTTTTGTCGTTTTTCTCAATAAAATAATTAATATTTTTGAATCTCGCGCGCTTTTTACGGCGTTTTCCACGTACAAGATGGCTTCTAAAAGTTGCAGGAGACGCTAGTGTATCCGCAATCTATTAAATATATATCTATGGTTTCACATGCAAACATGGAGAGTTCTCTTTTTTGGGGGGAAATCTGCACATGCGCAGGAGAGATATGTGCTTTAATGGTATACTTTTCAGAACACTCGTACACTGAACTGCACGACATCGGTAATGCAAATAAAGTTAATGAACAATTTTTAATTCAAGTACCTCCGTTTCCGGTCGACATAGCTAATATCATCCAACTGACTCCCATACTCCAAGTAAATCTGTGAAAGGCGCCATACAAAGCCGACGTCAATGCGCTGTATTCTTGTCCGGGTAAATAAAACCACCACGCCGAAAATACAGTCGCCTCGATGCAAAATATTGCCGTTATCCAACCGAACCAGACAATCATTTTCGGTATTTTGATATCCGAATATTTCATTTTGTATCGCAGATATCCCGTTGCAATTCCGACAAAGTAAGGACTTGCTCGCGTATGTGTCGGAACATAAATATTACGAAATGTAGCATTCGAAACTGGATCTTGAAGCATTCTGAAATTTTTATCGTGTCGTTAAAGATTTTTAAAAATAACTGTGCGTTATTTGATGCTTATATAATCACAACCAATTTCACATGGCACTAGAAAGAGACAGTACGCGATTTACTGACGGGATTCGACTCAATTCAATTAGTCCTTTGCAACGATCATGAGCGATGCGTCAAACATTTATTCAATGATGTATACAGACTAGTGATGTGCCGGATATCCGTATCCGTATCCGCGGATATCCGAGGGAGAAGAAAGATCCGTATCCGTATCAGTTAGTTTTTGGCGGATCTTTTACCTTATTAATTTTCAATTCATGTATGAAATTTTATATATATAGGTGATTAGGTAATAATGAAAACCTGTTAAATTCCATTCAGATTATTTTTTATTTTTTTAAATCGTATTTGGCACCTTTATATTGCAAACATTTATCGTAGTGAGTACCATACCAATAGTACTTAACTCAAAGGTACTAAATTAACTATTTTTATAATGAGATATTGTACATCGATCTTTGGAAAGAGACAATCTGTTATAAGAGTTAACTCTTAAAGAGGTCAATAACTTTTTCCCATAACAGATAGTCTCTTTCCAAAGGTCGATGTGCAATATTTACCGCCGCGTACTGTAAGAAAGTTAAGATCCGTATCTGTATCCGCGGATCTTGAAACCAAAAATCCGTATTCAGATCCGTATCCGCGGAGCCTACCAAACTCATATATTTTTCCGATTTTTCGCGTAAACTTATTCATGGTTCGCCAAAGAATTTATCTACCTTAACGATCTATCATTCGAATATGTTTAATAGTTCCATCACGAATATAAATCAAACAATCACGACGACGAAAGCAATGTAAGACATGAATGACAGTCGTATGTCATAATTTTGAACATAATAATAAGTAATGGCCTTTTTTATAGTAAGTATGCTTATATACTATTTTACTTACTTCATATAAAGTAAAAGTAAGGCGTCCAGTTTACCGAAGTAAGTAATGCAAAATGCGATTACAATAGAAGCAACTATGCAAGTGAACAAAACAATCTTTCCGATCATTGGCTTCTTCCAGATTAAATATACCAAAAATGGTGAAATAATAAAGAAATGCATGTCACAAGTTATGTACCATGATTGAATCATACACTGAAATTAAAAAAAATTATATTTAAAATTAGAAATTAAAATCGTTGACTCATTTCTTCTATTTTTTTCGAACGTCTGTTAGAAATTCCATAGTAGAGTAGTATCGTTTAGAGGAGATAGTGGAAAGGCGAGACACCTTCGTAGTAAGAAGAGTGGGAAAAGCGATCAGTAATTTCAGAGGCAATCTCATTAGATGGCTGATGCCTATCCTTGAGTATTGTGCGGAATGGTTCCAATTAGAAGCCATATGGAAGCCATTTTGTACGTGGAAAACGCCGTAAAAAGCGCGCGGGATTCAAAAAGATTAAATATTCTATAATATGATGTTAATGGAAAAACAATAAAACTCGCAGTAAACAGTGATATTTCGCTCCTAAACCTATTTTTATATTGAAACGTTTCAAAAATTACAAAACAGCGTAAATATAATGTAAAAGCTTAGAACATTTTACATTGTCAGATTGGCATCAATGCTTGTCAACCTTGATGCCAAATTGACAATGTAAAATGTTCTAAGCTTTTACATTATATTTATGCTCAATTTTGTAATTTTTGAAACGTTTCAGTATAAAAATAGGCTTTGGAGCGAAATATCACTGTTTACTGTGAGTTTTGTCGTTTTTCTCAATAAAATCATATTATAAAATAATTAATATTTTTGAATCTCGCGCGCTTTTTACGGCGTTTTCCACGTACAAAATGGCTTCTAAAAGGTACAGGAGGCGCTAGTGTATCCGCAATCTGTTAAATATATATCTATGGTTATAAGTAAAGATTTATTCATAGTGCAATTACTTACCAATTTATCAGCATTGATATAGTTATTCACATAAAGAAGATTAGCCCACCAACTCGCTTGACATCTTTCGGCTTCAACGCCTACTTTTTCAGCCCACATCGGGCCCGATCCAATGTTTACGAATAATGTGCAGTAAAATGCTAAGACTACTAAATAAGCTGGAGTTAATCTAGAAAATTAAAGAAAAAAACATAAAACCTTAAAGTTATCGTATACACCCGGTTAGAAATAATACATACCTGACTAGTCTGTGCACATAAAGCATTAAAAAATTGAACTTTCGAGCTTTGCGAAATTCCACTAATAGCAAATAAGAGACCAAGAATCCACTGATGTTGAAAAATGTGTCGACTACTATCGGACCGTTTAGTAAGATCATTGCTTCGATTTTTCCATAGAACTGTCACAGTCAAAAATATTATTAGTTAACTCTACTCCAGGCTTGATACAACGCTTTTAAACAAAACGGAGTTAAAGAAATCTGTCTGAAGATTTAGGGAGTTGAAAAATACGAAATTTGCTTAACTTACGTTTTCGATAAAGTTAGGATTTACGATAGGTGATCCAAGAACAAACATAATTCTGTGACCCATTATTATTAAACATATTGACACAAATTTTAATCCATGTATACAATCTAATCCATCTTTTTCTTCCTTGTAGGTCAACAATTTCTTAAGATTCGATGTAACTGAGAAAGCCATGAGGACATCGTGTAGTTTACCTGCAAGATATTTTCGTATAGCCAACTTGTAATCAACTGAAATTCAGTTCTGTGAGTTTATTACTTACTTTTTATTTTTAAATTACCAAACCCTTTCATAGTCAGCAACAGATTATAACCAGTGCTTATTGAAAGGAAACATCCGAATATTGCTATGATGCATCTAAAAATATTTATGTATGTTATTAAAAAAAAAAACGCAAATGCACTCCGGGAGTGCCGGCAGAAGTGAAAACTTGAATATTAACGTCTATGTTAAACGACCAAAGCGCAGAAAAGTTTGAACTAATAACTTCCAAGAAATTCCGTCTGATGTCGCCAAAACACAACTTATAGTGTAGTTAAAAACCATTCGATTGCATAGACAAGTCCCAAAAAAATATATACCTTGCACATTATTACAATGGATTTCATTTAGGACATGTCACAAAAGTTTTCGTCTTACGAATTTTCGATCAGGTCACGCGTCCCTGACGCTAGTTTAACATTTTTTACCCATTACAAAAAAAGTGTACAACGCCGCTAAAGAAGTTTTCACTTCAAAAATTATTTTATCTGTACGAAAACGTAAATCATGATTACGCACTTATTCTAAAAATTATTATCGGAGTTTCGGAATTAATGAAAACATCAAATTTTGTTCCGTCATTCTCGGCAGAATCACTTTAAACGCGATATTTAATTGTAATGACAGACAACAGACTGCTTTTAACAATTCGAGTAAAAAAAAAATTTACTCGTAACAAAATAAGCGCGTTCCGATAAGTTATCACACTTATGATTTCAACCGATCGTTTTGTGCGTTACCGAGCCGCGGATAAGTTAAATAACTGATTCAAATTCAAATTTTATTTCATTCCTTGGACAGAAAAAAGACGGGTTGCACTCCGGGAGTGCTGGCAGAAGTGAAAACTTGAATATTAACGTCTTAATTTTTTGCATTTAGAAGCATTGTTTATTTATTGGCAACACTTGTAAATAAAATGGTTTGTATCATAGATTGAATTTTTATGTACGATATTTCAACGCTAGATGTCTAACGTTGTATAAAAAATAAAATGGTTTGTATCATAGATTGCATTTTTATGTACGGTATTTCAACGCTAGATGTCTAACGTTGTATAAATAAAAGAGAGAGTTTTCTCGCTCACCCAGTTCTTACTTTACCTGACGCGAGTTTAACATTTTTTACCCATTACAAAAAAAGTGTACAACGCCGCTAAAGAAGTTTTCACTTCAAAAATGTATGGAATAGGTCAAATACAATGATACGTTGGATCCACTGGAAACCGAACTAAGGTCTATTCTTAATTCTGCAATACTTACATAAATGCGATGTCTGCGTAATTCAAATTAAGACCGTTATCGAATTGACACATTCGTTCGTCGACGGTGACTTCGGCTTTGAACCCAAATATACCGCGATACATTTCTAACACTTCGTCGATCTGCATCTGTAAATCGCCAGGCTTACACGAAGCGGGTATACAAAATGACCAGTGCACTTCATTTCGGACTCGTTTTGATGGATCGTTCGATACTCCCTGAAAGATTAAAAAAAATTGGTTGTCTGTAAAGTCGGTTTACGGACGATAGTGATAACGTCATAAAGAAACATTGAGCCATACTCGTAAAGTGTTGAAAAATAACTTTTTTTATTTTTCACATTATACGTATACGTTTCCAAACATTTATTTTTACATATTTAAATAGTAAAATTAGAGTTCTAACCAACTGTAGAAACGGTTTTTAAATATAATTAACTGTTTTCAAAATACACGCAGTTTTAATAAACGGACGGTCGGGTGGTGTGGATTTTTCACTCCCTGTAAGTATATATACGAGCGAACTGTGGCAGTCTATTGGAAGTTTGTGTCTTGTGATCTTTAATAAACAAATTTTTGTAGCTATCAAACTTGGGCCGATCGTGTTTCTCTATCGCTTATACTGCGCTCTCGCTTACACGCACAGGGTCAGGCGGAACGTGACACATTTCGGAACGTGACACTTTTTCGTACATGCAGCCGGTGTTTCATCAATATTCAATTTATAAGATTGGTGTTTCATCAATTTATAAGACGTTATCACGTCAAAAATCAATATACAGAGTGAAAATTCCGGGGGGGATGGACAATTTCTTTCATTGTAAGAAGTGAGAGCGCTAGAAGTGAAACTCCTTAGGCTCTTGCATTTGTATTATTTTAGGGTTAGGAAATGATTATATCGAATTTGTTACCGTTGAGAATGCTACGTAAATACACACAGACCGTACTGCGCGTGCGCATGACGCTTTGACACAGATTGTAGATACGATTCTCCCACTCATTTCTCTCAACTGCCGCTTTTATTTTTCTTCTGATTTACCATCCCAGCGCGTCTCAAAAAGTTTCGTTTCAAAAACCAATCAAGTTCAACTAATGTTTATTTTAAGGAGGCTATATAAACATTGCCGCGTCATTGATAAAAACATTTTAAAATTACCTGAATTTTTTCCCAAGCAGACGCGTTGAAATAAGTAATTTTTTCTGACGCAGCTTTTATTGGTGTTAACGGTTCGAATTTGATTTTTGCCAGACAGTATTGCCCTTTTAATACTTCGTGAGTATCCTGGTTTACTTCTACATTCACTTGAACACATTCATCGAAGTTTCCCAGATTGTACGTAGATCCGATTAAGATTCCGTTTGGAAATTTCGTTGTCGAGTCGAACACTAGAAATATTAATTTTTCACATAAAACTCATCGTAAACAATATCACTGACGTTAGTAAATGACATACTTTCTGTAGCCCATAATGTAAATTTTCGCAGTTCTTTTAAATATAATAAACTTTGTCGTCTGCACTGTTTATTATCGATATTGTTTGAAACGGGTGCAAATATATCGATAACATTCGTTAAGTTTACATCGGGCCAAAACAAATCACTATAGTCACTGTTATCTTGATTATCCAATGCGAAGCTCGACTGAATAAATGTATTTAAACACACTGTTAGAAGTATAAATTTATCTAAAGTTTTAAACTCCATTGTTGATCGCTGCGTTAACAGAACAGCGTTCAAAGTTAAACTGATTTATTATTAATTGTTTTCTAGTATTTATAACATAGGATAATGATGAATTAAACAATGTACTAATATTTGCAATAAGTTTATTAAATCACTTAATTAATGTTTTACAAATCGATATTCAAGGGAATATTATATACATAATGCAGATAATGTAATTGTTGTAATAATTTCATCTTAAAAGTGCAACTTTTCGCAACCAAGGTTAATGTTTGTAACAATCATATAGTAAGTTTATTTTCTCAACATATTACATATTGCAATGCATTATTTTTACAATACGCCAGTTTATAATGAATATTTATAACCCTGTGTCCACAACACAAATTGATTTTCAGTAGCTAATTGCAGTTTCGAGACATTAATAAATTATCGTTACATTAAAAAAAAATGTAAACGTCATTGCTGGGAGTCAGAACCCGAGACTCCTAGATTCCAGCTACTCCGCAGTGACCTAAGGGATCATTCATTAATTACGCAAGAGTGTCGAGGAGCAGGGGGGGGTTTCTCAAAATCTTTACATGCCCTTATCTCGGGGGGAGGAGGACCAAAGCCAATCTTAGGAAATGTGTAATTTCTAACATAAACTAGACAATTATCTAATCGAAGAATCTCGTTAGAGATTCTTTTCTGTGCTAAATGCCGACGAATCTCTAACGTATTCTTATACATTGATTTTGCCTAATAATATAATCATAATCTAAATCCAACAATAATATAATATCTTTAAAGAATAAAAATTATTATTTTACGTTTTAGGGCAATTATTGATTCTTTTCTAAAACCAGATAAAATCTTACGTAAGAAGGGGGAAGGGAAGTCCGATAAATTTTATGAGCCCTTACATGGGGGTAGGGTGGGTAAAAATGTCCAAAATCGTCCTTACTAATTAATGAATGGCCCCTGAAGTGTTTCCAAAATACTTCAAATTCTTATTTTGTTCTTAAGTATCTGTGCTAGTATTAAGAAAGTTGCGAAGATTTCAATGAACTTAAGTAAGCGTCTGTATCACTTAGTTTAGAATTTAGGACCAAGGAAGGTAAACATAGCTCAGTTGGGTTTTGCATTATTTCAACGAATAACGGAAATTGGGGGAGTGGGGGTTGTTTTAGTAAAGATTTTTACACATCAAAATTATGAAGTGAGATCAATTATCTGCAGCAACACTTTCGTTACCATCGTTGGCATTCTCCAAATCACAAGTAAAAAACGATATTAATTCCTCCAAATTATATCTGTTCAGAATTTCTAATAATTGAGGAATTTTCGCTTTGGCGTTCAGTCCTATGAACTTGTGTCTGTCTGTGTATAGATCTGTAATCATACCTATAAACGGAATCCATTAGTACACAAAGAGGCATACAGAGTGTATTTTAAAAATGGTTGCCGCGTGTTACTAATTTCATATAGCCCGAGCTGCCTCTTTCCGCGGCTCTAGTGTTCCTAAATAAGAAATACAGTGTAAACTCTTCTATTAAACGAAAATCTCTTTAAAACCTAAACACACACAACCATTCTCAATAGCGAAACAATACGTCATTATTTATACCCCAACATTGGGATTCTTAGAATTATGTGTTCATTTAATACAGACAGTAAAAAACGACAAAGTTAACAGATAATAATTTTGTTATGTAAACTTTTTGACGTGATAACGTCTTATAAATTGATGAAACACCGGCCGCATGCACGAAAAAGTGTAACGTTCCGAAAAGTGTCCGTTCCGCCTGAGCGTGCAAGCGAGAGCGCGATATAAGCGATAGAGGCACGATCTGCCCAAGTTTGACAGCTACAATACTTACAGGGAGTGAAAAATCCACACCACCCGACCGTCCGTTTATTAAAACTGCGTGTATTTTGAAAACGGTTCATTATATTTAAAAACCGTTTCTACAGTTGGTTAGAACTCTAATTTTACTATTTAAATATGTAAAAATAAATGTTTGGAAACGTATACGTATAATGTGAAAAATAAAAAAAGTTATTTTTCAACACTTTACGAGTATGGTGTGTATAGAAATACCTATAATAACTGTAATTGATTTCCTTAATAATTTTCAATGTTTCTTTATGACGTTATCACGTAAAACTATCGTCCGTAAACCGACTTTACAGACAACCAATTTTTTTTTCACTTAATTTAGTCAAAATTAAATCCACTTATTCGTAAAATTATATTATTTTCTTTTTACTCTCCGTTTGACGAAAACTCTTTATAACGCAATAAAATACCTGGTCCCTTCAGTTTCGCTATATAGAGTTTACACTTTACTGGGGAGTCTGTTTGCAAAAATACACTCTGTAAAAGTTGAACGTGATTTTCATGACATTGGCCTTTTATAAACGGCATATTTTTAATACCTTTACTTAATTCAGTTTTGTAAACAAACCAGTTTTATAATGATATCATTTACTAGAAAGCGGTTACTGTAATAATAATTGTTGCTTGCATTATTTACTCGCTATAAGCAATGATAAAGAAAGCATGATTTCAGTATTGCAATATTCAGGTTGCCAAATTGTTTTTTATACTGAGAATAACGTAGAATAATTAATTTAACAGTTTAAATAATTCCACCAAAATAAACGCGTTTTTTGTATAAGATAGTCCTATTTAAATGCACGGAAAAACATTTATACACAATTATGCAAAAAAAAATGTTTAACTTATTGGGTTCGTACCGCATTTTTTATTTGTTGAAATCTACATTACAAATAGATTAGGGAACAATTTCATTGAGAATTTTTCGGAAGCGTTTTTTGTTGTAAAAACTTTTCTAAAAGTGTCTATTTTCCAATAGTCTGACTAGGGGTGTGCTCCGAAATATAGCCCACTATACTGGTCAGTACTATTGACGTCATGAGTCCGTCGCCATATTGTACTGGTGAGACAGATACAGACAGATAAATATTTTGTGCATCAGACTTTGTGGAATTTTTTATTTTATTATTTGTTATTTGCAATATTGTCTGCTCAACAAAGTAAACAATTACTTTTGGTGGACGAGGGAAATAATAATATATCAACGCGCTGGCCAGTATATTTCAGAACGAATCAACAGTATGGCGTCGATTCATGACGTCATTAGCACTGGCCAGTATACTGGGTTATATTTCGGAGCACACCCTAGATCTATTGTGTCACGCCCACTGATCTATCAAATTGAAATCGAATCACGAGAACGATTAAATTAATATGCATCTCTTTCTATAGATTATGACATTTGACTATTTTTTACGTCATCATGCGGGTAACGTTTAAAAAATGTGTATTTATTCAACACGCGTGAGTAATATATAATTTCGGGGCCCTGCTAAATTCGGGAGAAATAATAAATTACTTCATGTTGACGCGTAGAGTGCTAATAATGAGCCGTACTGTACGATAATGAATTTTCTGGACCAATAGGAACGCAGTAGCGAGCGGAAGCCGTACAATAATGAATAATAACTGCATAGTTTCTGGACCAATAGGAACGCGGTAGCGATTTGTATATATGAAAACAGTATCGCAATTCAGCGAAAGTCAGGGCCATCTTGTGTGCATCGAGGGCGGTGGGTACGTCAATCAATGAAGTGATTTATTATTTTTCCCTCTTTTATCAGGGCCCTGATTACATATTACTCGTGCTAGTTGAATAAAATACTGTGCGATCATTGATCGAAGGAGAATATTCCACTCGCGTGTTACCACACTCGCTATGCTCGTGCGGTAAATTTCACGCTCATGGAATCTTCTCCTTCTCTCACTAGTCGCACAATATACTATTCTTAATATTGCAATTCAGAGGAAAGATATAAGAACGAAACAATTGGATTACATTTTTGTTTACGTATGAGGAATAATATGAACTGTTCAAAATTATAAAGTTTTGATACGTGGAAGAAATGTCATTCGTGTAAACAAGATTCGTATGTCATAATTATTTGATTTCAGAAGAAATATGAATTTTTTATGTATTTACCACATAGACGCTCTAGAAATGCAGGATGCTTAGAATAACTTTCCTTGAGGACCTTTTCGTTTTTTAATATCTGTTGATAATAAGGAGACAAATGACTCACTGTTTCCTCATCATTTATATCCAACTCGTGTAAAGCATTTAGTAGTGATATTTGTTTGTTTAGTTCTGTTTGTATTTGCAACTTGGGATGAAACAATTTTAAAGCATGTTCTATACTTTGGTTGTTCATTTCTGAAATATGCATTATCATTGTTAATAATAAAGTTCCTTTTCCACAATACGAATTGGCTGTAATTAATTATTAGGGAATTACTACAACATATTGTTGTCATAACAACAATGCTGCCCGTGTCGGAACTTAAATCCGAAACCACAACAATAAACAAAAAGTATAACTCCTATTGGCGCTTTATTTTTTCCCGTAACCTCGGCCCCTCGGCAAAAACATTTGAATGTAGTTTGTGTTTGAACTTTAAAGTAAAAAGTTTTTTGACGTGATAACGTCTTATAAATTGATGAAACACCGGCTGCATGCACGAAAAAGTGTCACGTTCCGCCTGACAGCTACTAAAATTTAGGTTATGTATTATTAAATATGATATTCGAGTGGAATACGTTATCATGTAAAACTATCGTCCATAAACCGACTTTACAGACAACCAATTTTTTAATAAATACTCTTGGTAATTACATTTTAAATAAGACACAACAACTGTGTCCACCATGAACATAATTGTATCCACCGTGAACATAAATTGTATTCACCATAGACATAACTGTATCCATCGTGGATACTTCACCTGACTAGATTCGTAATTTCAGTTTTAAACTTACTAAATGAAAATGTCAAGTTTATTTTCTTCTTTGTAGCTTCTTTCGAAATAAAATCTTTCATAATAGAAATTGTTGAAATATTATCAGAACTGAATTGCGCTTCTCCTTTTCTGTAAATAAAATTACGTTTTTAAAATTGAGTTCTTATTTTTAGTGTTTTTATTTTTCTAAACAAAATTGTTTTTTTACCCATACAAACAGTTGATTACTGTGTCAATAAACGACGATGCAAACGTAAAGTTAGCTTTTTCATCGGCTGGAGGTTTTTCCGGCACTTCGGGCAAGCAATTTGAAACCCACGTATGTATTTCACCCATGCTAAACGGGCCTTTCAATGTTAAAATATTTAATGGTCTAAAAATTAAAATACATTTAATTTATCTTAACGTTTTTGAAGTGAAACTTCTCAGCGTATCATTAGCATGAATGTATGGATGCGTATGTGTCACACACAAATACAGGTTTTCGAGACGAGCGTGGTGGGGATTTAGTTATATGCAACTTAAGTGCCCAGAAGTTTCACTTCTGTAGTATGCAGCTGTAGTATAAGCTACCGGGTTCGTTTTTGACGTGATAACGTCTTATAAATTGATGAATCACCAATCTTATAAATTGATAAAACACCGGCTGCATGCACGAAAAAGTGTAACGTTCGTAACGTTCCGCCTGACCCTGTGCGTGCTTTTCTCGAAAACGGCCCTAACGATTTGGATGAAATTTACTGAAAAGGGATTTTGGGGGGCAAAAAATCGTTTTAGCTAGGTCTCATCTCTCGAAAAAATCGTTTTCTTACAAATTTTATCATTATAAAAATCAATTTTTTGACGTATGAAAATACTTAAATATTGTAAGTAGGTTTAGGAATTTTATATAAACAGTGAAACAATTGTTTTTAAATATTATGACAGCTAATCTTTGAGACTTAAAATAAATACGAAAGAAAGTTAAAAAAAAAAACAATTATATTATATGGTGAGTAATAGCTCTCGAAATGTACATCCACTAATAAACTTGTTGTGGTAAGAAGTAACTATTCTCTATTTTTTATATGGTGAGTAATTTAAATAAAAAAAATTAACCTAAATTTGAAGCGAAAGATGCAATATCATAGATTCGAATTATTATAATTATTATATAAATTTAGGTTATGTATTACGGAATACGTTATCACGTAAAACTATCGTCCGTAAACCGACTTTACAGACAACCAATTTTTTATTTTTTGTGGAGAAATTATTATCAACGTTGAGAGAAAGTCTGGTAAGGGAACAATTACAAAAAAGCTTTACCAATGTTTCGCTGAGACCCTGAAGATTAAAATAAATTTTTTGAAACGTCAGCCACAAGCAAAATATCTTTTTAAATTGTTCCTCTACTAAATAACTTTCCCGCAACATAAATATTATATTGGAACAGAACCAATAACGTATAACCATTAATTAAAGTATAAAGTTAATGGTATAACTATGTAATCTATGGGTATAACCATAGATTAGGTATGACCGACCTGTTGCTGTCATAGTTATGAACTCTTCTATGTAACGACAGCGGTTTTATTTTGTACTGTCTAACTTGACAGCATTTCGGCTGAACCAAAGGCGTTACGTATGCCTGAAGCATTCCGCTTTGTCCCTCGATAGTACGAATTTTTACCTCAAGCCGACTCGTGTTAATTTGACAACGATAAGTTGCTAGCAAATAATTACCACTCTGTAAAATTAAGTAATTAATGTTAATCGTTAATCTGTAACTAGTTATAGTCCCGAAAATTCTTTTGTTAAGTATTTACCTGAGGATCACACTTGCTGTAACTTACAACAGCTGAGTTCTTTTCAACGTCCAGTAAGTCGATAGGGACATCGCTTTGTAATAATACGTTATCGATAGCTGTTTGTGCCTCGAGCGTCAACGTATAAGATGCGTCTTCTTTGTGTAATATGAACTAAAAAAAAGGAAATATTAAGAACGTTTTTTCGTTACGTCACTGTCAATGTCGATATAACGATATCGGGCATAACAAATGCATTGAGCTTGCCGATAAAACAAGATTGTACCGCCGAATGAAAAAGTGGTCTATATACTTTTTTGAGGTGCTACTGCACATTTCAAATTTAGTTCTTAGTTATTACTTACTAATACACAATACTATTTTGTTTAATTAATTTATATTTTTTTACCGAATCTTTAACGGCAAGCATAGGAATTGCCGATAATCCATCGGATATAGCTTGTGTAGATTGTTGGTACTTTTCTCGCTCTCTGATCAATTTTTGTTCAAGGTCCTCAATTTCAGATCTATAATAATTTGAAAGGAAATCATATAGAATATATTATAAGTATAAGGTCTCATAAATTTACTAATAATATTTTCATTTAAAATTTGTATGCAGAATATTCAACGCTATCATAGATAGATAGATGTTAAAAAAAAATATATATCTACATATATGTAAGATAATATTTAAGAAGGTATTATAATCCTGCAATGCATCATGGGAAATGTGTCAAGCGGTGGCGCCACCACGAGTGTGTCAGATACACTAGCCATCCAATCCTGCAATGCATCATGGGAAATGTGTCAATAGCCAGTAACTAAAGTATTTTCATCCTAACTCTTGAAATAATAATAAATATTGTTTATTAATTAATTAGCGCCTAAAAAATCTAAAAAATTTTTTAGGCGCTAATTAATTAATAAACAATATTTATTATTATTTCAAGAGTTAGGATGAAAATACTTTAGTTACTGGCTATTGACACATTTCCCATGATGCATTGCAGGATTGGATGGCTAGTGTATCTGACACACTCGTGGTGGCGCCACCGCTTGACACATTTCCCATGATGCATTGCAGGATTGGAATACCTTCTTATATATTATCTTAACGCTAAGATACTAAATAGTTCCGACCACTCGGGAAACATTGGGAATTAGCGCTCCTAGGAACTCGAGCTCATACTAGTCGGTTTGTACATGCCAGCTGGCAGATTCTCTAATACATACAATAGACGCTGAGCGCCTGTGATTTACAATCTGTCTAATAGTTCCGAAACGAGTCATTACACGAAACTACCAAACTTACTTTAATTTAATCATTTTCAGTTGCGTTTCTTGCGAGTAACTATAACCTGATACGTTACTGTCTCCGGCATTTTTGTCTATTAATTCAGTTGTTAACCCGAACACTCTCCCTGTGTAAGTAGTTACAAGGATTTCATTGTAACCTTGATTGCCAACAACGCCTCCCTGGATTCCTGTTATGCTTTCATTACAATTCTTAAAAAAAAACAAAAGTGCTTGTAAAGGTCGCTGCACATGAGGCTGGGTTGCCGCTAGATTTGGCTGCTAGGTTTCAAGCGTGCTGTGGCGCTGGATTTCTTTTATGTGTTCGCTTCACACGATGCGTGTTTTGTAACTGGCTTTGCAGATGGGTTAGGTGCGCGCGCAGTGACAGTTCGAATGTCAATAAAAGTGAACGTTTATTGTCTCTGAACAGAATGCCATGTTTGTGAGCGTCACAAGGTACTGTTTTCTGATTGGTGCTTGCTCAAAACAAGCAGACAAACAAGTATAAATAGCAAACATAGACCGGACTCTGTTGCATTTTATGTGGAACGATTTTCTGTAATGCTACCGTATCGACAAAACTCATGTATATATTGCATTTTAAATTAAACTCACTATACAGATTGTATCAAATCAAAACAGTCCATAGAACATTCTGTGTGTAAGACAGAGACGATATTATATAAAGCACTAAAGCAGTAAGTAAGAATGAGATAAATTATCGCTAATAGTTACTGTGGTTATACAATCTGATAGTATCGTATTTGTTTTCTACAGTAAGAATCACAATTTTTTCAAATGTCAGTATTCACTAGTGAAATTATTGATAAAATGGCCATTTATACTGTTCGGGAAAAAATCCAAATAACTAAATGGTTTTATGGTGGTAATTCAACCGCCAACATTTAATTGATAAATTGGTAAAAAGATTTACAGTGTACGTAATTATTTATTTACGTAACTACAGTAACTATATTAGCGATCATTTATCTCATTCTTACTTACTGCTTTAGATTAAAGATATATCGTCTCTGTCTTACACACAGAATGTCCTATGGACCGTTTTGATTTGATACAATCTGTATAAGGTATATGGCTAGTGTCAATAAAAATAAAAGTTGGATCTAAATGACATCACAAAATATCCATGAGCAGAGATGGGATTCGAACCCACGACAATCTGATTCGAAGGCCAGCGCCTAACTATTACAGCACACTGAAAATATGCAATAAATGGAAAACGTAATTAGATAAATCAACTTACGTAATTGTAAATGTTAACAGGTGTGACGTCTTTATCTTGCAAATTGATTGTATAAACTTGGATAGTGCCATCTTGGCGACCGATAATCAATTCTTTTACTTCATCATCCGTTAGATCGTAACTGTCTAAGCATGATACGGAACTACTTGGTTCATCGCCCGTTATAATTAATGTATTGGTTATCTCTGATCTGTTTCGATTCAATTAAATTATGTAATTCGGACATGCTATTTTTTTTTAAAGATACTTAGATGGTTTTTGACTTACGGACGTAGTCCTATGTTCAGGCTCGTTTTCAACCGTTATTTCAGAATTTTTTTTAATAACAAAATAATGTACAATGTTTTCAATTTTGTTACATGTTTTTACTGACCTCGTAAACTAAGAAACGAAATTTTTTTTGCTTAATTTTACGCCATTTTATAATTGTTTTTTTAACCTAAAGTAGACAACTTTAAATGGCGGTAAGTGGGTAGCGCGGGTGATAACGTCACTTGGAGTCAACTGAATTATAAAAATTAAATTGGTTATTGTTTCGTAGGCTTGTGGCTCTATCCCGTACTAGAAATAAACATTTTTATTGATAAATAACAAAATGGCGGGTTTTAGAAAAAAAAAAACAACGAGAAAATCGTGATTTTTTCGTTGAAAATCGGTGAAAAAAAATAAATATCATTTTTATAATTAAGTAATTCTAGTACCGGACGGAGTTATTGTTGTGTAGAATACCCTGTGCAAAATTGAAAGCAATCGGTTGTATAAAATTGTTTCAATCACCCGCGCCGCTTAGAAAAACGTAGTTTTGAGAAAAACGCGTTTAAAGTTTTAATTTCAGATTTCTTACAAAAAAATAAAAATGAATATTTACACTAATCAGCTATGTATAGTAAACCTTCCGTTTCTTCAAAGGCATCGTTTTCTGCTAATTTTTTTGCTCTACTCTGCGAGAGTATAAGGGTAACGTAATAACAATTGAGATGTAAGAGCAGGTAAGAGTCTTACCGTAAGACCGTTGCTGCTCTCGACTATATGCTATAGCTTTGTAAATATTTAATATTTCGGTCTACAATTTTTACAGTATTTTTTCAATATATTATACTTACTAAAAATGTAAAAAAAAAAAAATAAATTCATTTTTTCAAAGCCCGAACACCATACTACGTCCTTAAAGAGGAAGAAATCTGAGCGGAATCAGATATTCTCTTTTGTTTCTAAAACGAATATTCTCAAGGCTTAGGAAAAGCCGAGGTCGTTTAACTGCTGTTGCATAAATGCAGTGACCGCTTCGATGCTATTTTGAATCTTATTTCCTAACATATTTTATCCTGTTTCGTTAATATCTCTGTAATCGATATTTTATTTAGCTCTAACAGTCGCGGAAACTAAGTGACAACCAGACGCTTTTACTTAGGCGAAATGTTGCTTCGGTGTAAAGCTGTATGAGATCCTTATAGATTTCTATAAACCAGCGCGGGACAGCTGGAGCGAACGTGGCGCGGGAACAAATTATATAGTGGAATATAATGCACTTGAGTGATTTATCGCTATATAATCTGATACGCTGTACCGCGTCGGTCCTCGGTAGCCTTAAAGGCAAAATACGAGATGACAGTCTAAAATCTCATGCCGTCCCGGAAATCTATTCGATTAAAAATGTCATACCTTCCTATACACAGTGCTCCTATATCTCCATTGACGGTTCCGTAGAGTACAAAATCACCTTTTCCTTCGTCGTACAAATGCAGAACCGTAGGCGAACTGTCCACTTCGATACTGTGAACGACACGAGAATGTTCTAAGACCCTTAGCATGCGTCCTTCGCAAGCCAGCACTGATGTAATGCGATTTGTCTAAAAAAAAAACAACAAAGACTCATTTACAGTGTAAACTCTTTATAACGAAACTCAAGGGACCGAGCATTTTTTATCGTTATAGAGAGTTACCGTTATATGGAGTGAAGAAAGAAAAACAACCAAATTAACAATAATCTTCAATGTACTGTATAATCTCTTTATAACGAATTTTAAGGGACCGAACATTTTTTTCGTTATAAAGAATTTTCGTTATATGGAGGGAAGAAAGAAAAATAACCAATTTTCACAAAATTAATTTATTCCAAACACATATACCTATAGTTTGGCGTCATCAAGTGCTTGTTGAATAGATGGTGGTGGTTCAGAATCTTTATGTCTGTAAACATTTGCTGACGCCTAAATATGAACATATTTCTTCGTAATAGAGAATGGCTGTTGCGTTATAAAGAGGGTATTAATGTATAGGTTTTAAGGTAAACCAACCAAATCGTAAAAATTTCGACGTTATAGGGAGTTTTTCGTTATAACGAAGGACGTTATAAAGAGTTTACACTGTAATATATATAGTGAGGTCGCTGTTATAGAGCCCCCATATAGTTATAGCTAAACATCGGCTAGTGCTGCCGAAGGACTCGACAGCAAGAATTTAGTTTTGTTTCGAAAGTAGCCAACAGAATGTGTTAACATAATACACTATCAACGCTTATGGAATAAATAAATAAAGGCTGCATTGTTGTTGGTTATACTGTAATATCGCGTAAGTGCTCGAAACAAAATGCGGTGTTGTTACATACAGCTCTAAAATCTCTCTGATTGGTTAATTCCAACAAGCACAGATTCATTATGAACTTTATGCACCAATAGGGTCGTAGATCACGCTTACTGTATGATTTGAGCGGAGTTAAGGTTAAGTTCGAATCCGCCATTTTTCATATACTAACTGCATGTAAAATGTAATGTGTTTATGGTTTAAATTTATGTCACCAGATGTCGTATCGTTTTATTTCGAATCCCAATTTCAAGCAGTTACGCCGAATTGCAAGATGACGTTACGAAAGTTTATGACTATACTTACATTAGTAGATGAAAAGGCAACAATGTCAACAATACGATCTCCGCAAAGATACGATCCTGTATCTTTGCAGTCTTTGTAATGGTTGTACATGTGGCTGCCACAAACGAATAAATCCGTGCCGATTACACACCTGCAAACGTTTCAAGATAATGAAAAAAAAAATACGTGTGGCACTCGGGGACTGCCGCGGTAAAGCTATTGCATATTCTTTTTAGGTCTTTAAGTTTTTCTTCTCTATAAAACGAAAATAGCTAGGTATAAATAGTGTAATTACACACCAAAACAATTATTCATTCAAAAAATTTGAACAAAAAGAACGATATTAAGAGTTTGATCATAGAATTTCGCGCGATGTACATTTATATATAATATCATATATACTTTCTCTGCACATAACCTAAATAATTTAGGTTATTTTTTAGCAGTATTATATATAAATTCATTTATACACAAATAAAGATAGAATCAGTTATGAGCAGTTATGCAGTTATGAGCACACAAACACCGTGCCGAAGTCTGCCGAACTGAAACGACGTTAGACGATGTACGGCTGTCAACCGCTGTGCCGGTCGGAGTGGGGGGTGTTAGGTTTTTTTTTCGTTACGGAATTTCTTGATTCGGTCGCCGCGCTCAAAGCCCGCGATAGAAGCTATGCAATAGCTTAAAAGACGGGTTGCACTCCGGGAGTGTCGGCAGAAGTGAAAACTTGAATATTAACGTCTTACGAATTTTCGATCAAAATGGTTTGTATCACAGATTGCATTTTTATGTACGATATTTCAACGCTAGGTGTCTAACGTTGTATAAATAAAATTTTTCGTCTTACGCATATCTGACGATCTGACGCGAGTTTAACATTTTTTACCCATTACAAAAAAAGTGTACAACGCCGCTAAAGAAGTTTTCACTTCAAAAAAAAAACTGGTTAATAAAAACAGTTAATGAAAACGTACATTGATGTGATGTTTTCAGTCAAATTGGTATTAAAATTTAAAAACATTTTCCCTTTTTTGTTGTAACCGCGAACTTCATTTTCCGACGCTATAAATATTTTATCTGCAGGCGTTCCTAAAAATAATAATGTGAGTTGTACTGAGCAGTTTGTTTTTATGATTATTTATGTTAATTTTTTTGACGTATCTGGCAACAAATTCTGTAAATAGACAAATCGGATAATATCGAATATCCAGTGAATCTCTAATTTCGACGTACCTATCGCTCCTGCTGTTTTCACCGACGTAATCTTCGGTCCAGGAAGTGTTTTGAAATGTATTTGAATGTTTTCTTTTTTAATCGAAAACAGCTGTAATATACCGTCATCGTCCCCTACGACCACCTGTTCAGAAATATTAAGAATTAATACATAACCTAAATTTTAGTAGCTGTCAGGCGGAACGTGACACTTTTTCGTGCATGCAGCCGGTGTTTCATCAATTTAGAAGACGTTATCACGTCAATAAATTAAATACAGTTTAGACCAAAACTATGGTCAGACATACTTTCTGTTGTTGTTTGTGTCCAGTACTGGGTAACAATTTTAAACAGTTTTGTGATGTCAGACCTATCAACATGTAGTCAATCCGATATAATTCAATTTGCATTTTGAAGATTTTTTTGTAATTAGATACACTTATTTTGTTATTTGCGGCCAACAGCTGAGTTTAATAAACGCACTATATTGAATCAATAATGCCATGGCGACAGAACCCAAACATTTGTTGGTAATATTTTATAGACCGAGGGCGCTCAAGGAAATAGGAGAGCTATCAAAGTTTTTTTGGGGATAGGTATTTGAGGCTCTGTGAAAATTTATGTAACACTTCTTTTGTAATGTCTGGCCACAAAATCGAAGACCTGACTGAAGGGTAGTGAAGCCTATCCAAGCTGCGCATTTTTAACTTTGCGAAATTTTGACGTGATAACGTCTTATAAATTGATGAAACACCAGCTGCACGCACGAAAAAGTGTAACGCCGTAACGTTCCGCCTGACCCTGTGCGTGCAAGCGAGAGCGCAGTATAAGCGATAGAGAAGCACGATCGGCCCAAGTTTGACAGCTACTAAAATTTAGGTTATGTATTATTAAATATGATATTCGAGCGGAATACGTTATCACGTAAAACTATCGTCCGTAAACCGACTTTACAGACAACCAATTTTTATTAACAAAAAAAGTCCTCGAGACATTTTGAAATTTGTACGCCTTCAAATTTAGTATTTAATAAAATAAAAAATAAATAGAGAGTATTTTCTTCTTAAAATGTCACAAAAAACCCGAATGTGCCGAAAAATCAAGTGATTTCCAATTTTTTCACATTTAGGGGCGGTTTACGGGTAAACTATTGTAGATAGGGGAAAGAGGGTGGAGCACTTTTTTATAGCAAATATAAAAATCTACAATTTTTTGTCGAAACCTTTTTTCATATATCTCATAGTTTGTGAGATAATTAGAAAACAAAATTTAAAGGGGCGTTTTCTACCCTAACTGCAAATCGGAGCACACTTTTTCATAGTCAGAATAGTTTCTTGTAACCCCAAGAACGATCACTCAGTCGATTAGCCGTTTGAGATTTTAAGTATTTCACGAAGATCGTTCTTGGACTAGTAGTTACATAAGACAATTAAAAGAAATGTGGTGGAAGTCTCGGTGTTCGTGGTGGGAGAACGTATCTCCTCGGCCCGCCGTTTAAGGAATATGGATAAGAACTTTGAATTTCGAGTAATATCCTTTTTTAAATGCTGTACTTATTTATTTAATTAAAAAAATTACACAGTCTCAAAAAACAGAGTACATAGATATAAAAATTATTTATCAAATCGAATCGTTTGATTTTAGACATTAAATATATAAAATGTACCAGTGCGTATCATTGTCTTATACAGGGTGAGTCAGACCACTCGTATCAGTCGTTTTTTTCGAAAACGGTTAGTCGTAGAGAGTTGTGTCAAAAATCTGTATTATAAAAGCCCTAATGAAGAATCTAATGGTGATATTTTTTCCCCCCGGAAAGGTCGGCTTCTCTGTTAGTTTGCTCCGGAATGTTCAGAACTCCGGAATATTAAATGGCACGATAGGTCGAAAGTGGTATTGTTGAAAAGATCTTTAAAAAATAAGCAAGTTTTGTTGGACATTTTTTTTTGTTACTGCCACCCCTGTTAAGTAATATTCGTTTGAATTTATTAAATTAACATGTCAGAATAACAAACTTAATTTTAAAAGTCGACATTTAAAATCTAGTTACCTAATTAAACTATGTCACAATAAGTTTTCAATAATTGCAATTGTTTTTTTTTTGTCGGAAAATACTTCCAGGTACTCATAACATATCTAGAAGAGCTCTGCAGTGTTTAGAAGTAAATTGAAGACAGTTTGAACATTTGTGTTATTGTTTAATTAGGTAACTAGATTTTAAATGTCGACTTTTAAAATTAAGTTTGTTATTCTGACATGTTAATTTAATAAATTCAAACGAATATTACTTAACAGGGGTGGCAGTAACAAAAAAAAATGTCCAACAAAACTTGCTTATTTTTTAAAGATCTTTTCAACAATACCACTTTCGACCTATCGTGCCATTTAATATTCCGGAGTTCTGAACATTCCGGAGCAAACTAACAGAGAAGCCGACCTTTCCAGGGGGAAAAAATATCACCATTAGATTCTTCATTAGGGCTTTTATAATACAGATTTTTGACACAACTCTCTACGACTAACCGTTTTCGAAAAAAACGACTGATACGGGTGGTCTGACTCACCCTGTATTTTAGTGACTAAGGTCCAGTTTTACAATGTGAGTTCAAGGTCAGTCTAAGCGAACTCAGTTTAAAATTAAGCTTAATTTGTATAATTATTTTGTACCAGCTGTGCAGCCCAAATGGCGCAACCGATTTTGAAAAACTTTTTTGTTCGATTTTTTCCGATGTTTAGTTGTTTTGTCACCCGATATTTTTATTTTGGTGCCGGAGGGGTGCAAATCAACAAATCCCGATGTTTTTTGCTTATAGTTTAATTCAATTAAAGTCAGATCGGCTCCAAACCTGTCTTAAACGAAAGAGGAGAAATTTTTATATAGTTTTCGTTTATCAGAATATGTCAAAACAGTTTTTTTTTTATACGGATTTATAAACCACTTGTTTCGGTTGTCCTTGTCTAGTTACACAGTAATATATCAATTAAACTCTATTTTAAACTAGGTTTAACAGTTAAACCAGAGTTAAACTGAGTTTAAACCGATTATGTGAAACCAGCTCTAAGTGTCGTATTTGTCGAAGCTATTTGTACTATAATTAAAGGTAAAGTTGAACAGCGATACAAAATTAGTCATAACGGTTTAGCATATTGCGTAGCATTTTCAAAGCAATAATGTGCTAAACATTGATGAATTTTGTATCAAACTTTAATTTTACTGCTAATTATTTTTTATTTTACAAGTAGCTAATTTTGACTTACGGGATATTTAGCCACACATTTGTACAATTAATTTTATGAACACATCAATTTTATATGAGCCAGCGGCGGCCCTGGACTATTTTTAGAGTAGAGCGGAATCCCGTTTGGCACCTTTAATCGACACTGTTCGAAACAATTTTAATTTCCACAAAAACTTATAACGTACTGAAAATAATAATAGAAAGACTAACTTACACTTTTCGATTTCGAAAAGCAACGAAAATTAATAGTTGGATTATTATTTGTTTTGCTGTCGAATTTCAGCGCCCTTCCTGACCCGGTGCCTAGAGCGCTCGCTCCG
Organism: Xanthostigma xanthostigma; assembly: GCA_963575645.1. NCBI lineage: Eukaryota > Metazoa > Arthropoda > Insecta > Raphidioptera > Raphidiidae > Xanthostigma > Xanthostigma xanthostigma. The sequence goes on along the minus strand of OY754469.1, from coordinate 555,668 downwards.
TTCGCTCTACCCTTGGGCCGGCTCAGATAATATTAGTACCTAATTATTTATTATTTTACTAAGTTGTAAGTATAGGTGCACTCCTGAAGGATTTTGAACACAATACGGTCTAGTTAACAGATGTTCTAAATTTTTACATAATGTCGTTACTCGTCGTAATATAACCCATTACGCAACTAGATGTACAATTTCACGGCGTATGCATTGTGTAGACTGTAGGGCGTTGGTACATATCAGTAAAAAAAAATGATGCTTATATACCTTTTGAGGTAGTTTGTATCAAAGCGCATTTGTTTTTTGTTTTGATTTTTTTGTTAAGGTTATACGCCCGATAGAGCAATGTATAGATAATACGCTGAAATTTTAATATGTTAATTATGGATATCTCATACATTCAACTGCATTTTTTAAAAAACATTGACCGTCTAGTTTTCAAGTTATTAATTATTAAAAATGCGATTTTTAACACAATGATATATGAGAAGACTGACCGGAAGTGTATATAAAAATAAGATTACAGCAAATTGGCTATAGACAAATTTTTAAAAAACTGATTATTCGAAAGTTTGACTCTTTTAGATAACGTAAAAATTAAAAAAACTATACTTTCCCGTGCAGTTTTGGAGAAATATTAATTAAAAATTTTCGAAACAACTCTCAAAATCTCTATTTTCTAGATTTGAATTATGTCACCATGAAAACCAGATTACACGAAAAGTTTTTCATAAATTTTGTTTTTATTAAATAATTTTTTTGACGTAGCTAATAACTAAAACTTGAAAATTGGATATTTTCTCATTTACCAAATATTAAAAACTGCATTTAATATCCAATAACTCAAAAACTATACGTCTAACGGTTCAAAGGTTTTTAAAACCAAAACGTAAGATAAAATCATTCGTGTACACTGGACTTAATTAAATATACTGCTTAAGTCACAACTTTATGATATTATGTCAAATGTTTAAATATTATTTCTTAAATATAAAAAAATAAAGCTATGATCAACAGGATATAATATTCCCATAAGAAATAATAAATTTACCAAGTCATATAACATTTTTTTGTTACAACAAAATACGGACGCAGTTTTTACTAATACGGTCGAGAGCGTATAACCTTAAATCTGATTATTATTTTTAATTAATTATTGTAACAGTTATTTAAAAAAATAAAATGTAGTTTGATTTTTTATCTTTGATCGTTTTATCACATTATTGTTAAAAAAAATAAGAATAAATTTTTTTTAACATCTATAAACATCCAAGACATTACTGTTTTTCATCTCGACTCAGTCCAGCCTCAATGTCTTCAATTGGCAAAACCTTGTTGTCGATTTCTAAAAAAAGATATGACTATAAATAAAAATCTAACACTCGGTTGCAGGAAACATTGTCAAAAAATCTGATTTGACAATAACCTCAGAATGTGATTGTACATATTACTTCACTAGCGGCCCGCTCCGGCTTCGCCTGGACTTATAGATTGCCAATTAAGTTATTAAATTATCCAAAAACATATGAATGTTCCTGAATGAATAAAAACCGTAAGTATATTATCACAGTCTAAGGTCGTTGTCAAATCAAATTTTTTGACGATGTTTTTTGCAACCCAGTATAACAATTTTAGAAAAGATACTAGAAAACGCGTAGATATACTTACGTAAGGTTAGCGTAGATAGGTTAAAGTTGATTTCTTCAACTGTCGGTTGCGATTCGTCAACAATAGTGAACGGTTCTCCAGTCACTGCGTTGTTAGTTACACAAAATTGGATGAATTGACGCCATGTTCGGTCGAATTGGAGAATGTTGGGATTTCCAATAGTAATCAGAAGAGCTTTAGGCCTTGTTACAGCAACATTGAATCTCTAATTAAAAAAAATATATTTTGTTAAGTTTAGGCAAATGATAAATCGTATACTGCTAAAAAAAAGACGGGTTGCACTCCGGGAGTGCCGGCAGAAGTGAAAACTTGAATATTAACGTCTATGTTAAACGACCAAAGCGCAGAAAAGTTTGAACTAATAACTTCCAAGAAATTCCGTCTGATGTCGCCAAAACACAACTTATAGTGTAGTTAAAAACCATTCGATTGCATAGACAAGTCCCAAAAAAATATATACCTTGCACATTAAAACAATGGATTTCATTTAGGGCATGTCACAAAAGTTTTCGTCTTACGAATTTTCGATCAAGTCACGTGTCCCTGACGCGAGTTTAACATTTTTTACCCATTACAAAAAAAAAGTGTACAACGCCGCTAAAGAAGTTTTCACTTAAAAGAAACACTGTTATTGGAATTAATACTGCAAAAATAAGAAACAAGCCCAACATGCCTGTACAAATACACATTTTTTTTCCATAAATCTATTTTAATATCACTTACCTTGGGGTTCCTCAAAAAACCTATATGATATTTATAGTCATTCTGTACTAGTTCTTTGCGAGATCGAACCGTTGTTATAATAATAATAAGTCTTTCTTGACCCTGGAATTGCTCTACAGTTCCAAACATGATGTTTTTCCAATTTAATTTTCTGGCAACTTGCTCAAATTTGCGAACTTGCTTACTGTATGGTGCAATAACACCAATATCGCTCTCTGTTATTTTGCGACCGTTCATGTTGCATTTTAACAATTTTTTTATGTAATCAACAGCCACTTCTATTTCTTGCCGGTTAAATATACTACAAAAAAAAATAGAAACTCTGTATCAGCACTTTTTGGCCAGCCTCAAATGAAATCCTGGAGCCGCCAATGATGTGAATATTATATTATTTTGATAAAGTGCAATTACCTAGGCGAACTTCCTTCTCTTTCGTCAATGCCTTGAACATTGTGGAAAATAACAGGAAACTGTTTATTGGGTAACTCCGACCATCCTAGACAGCTGTTAATATCACTATTTCCACAAGCTTGAAGTTCACTGTCATAGAACAGTTTATTTGGCACATTTAAAATATGTGGATTGGATCTGTAGTTGCGAATTAATTTTGTTATAACTTCAGAATTGTATTTATTGTCAGTTCCTTTTTGATATAGTGGAGATTTTGTCATCAGTCTTTCCAATAAAGAAACTCCTGAAAATCATAATTGCTTTGAAATATAGTACTTTTTGACGTGATAACGTCTTATAAATTGATGAATCACCAATCTTATAAATTGATAAAACATCGGCTGCATGCACGAAAAAGTGTAACGTTCCTAACGTTCCGCCTGACCCTGTGCGTGCTTTTCTCGAAAACGGCCCTAACGATTTGGATGAAATTTACTGAAAAGGGATTTTGGGGGGCAAAAAATCGTTTTAGCTAGGTCTCATCTCTCGAAAAAATCGTTTTCATACAAATTTTATCATTATAAAAATCAATTTTTTGACGTATGAAAATACTTAAATATTGTAAATAGGTTTTGGAATTTTATATAAACAGTGAAACAATTGTTTTCAAAATATTATGACAGTTAATCTTTGAGACTTAAAATAAATACGAAAGAAAGAAAGTTAAAAAAGACAATTATATTATAGGTGGTGAGTAATTTTAATAAATACAATTAACCTAAATTTGAAGCGAAAGATGCAATATCATAGATTCGAATTATTATAATTATTATATAAATTTAGGTTATGTATTACGGAATACGTTATCACGTAAAACTATCGTCCGTAAACCGACTTTACAGACAACCAATTTTTTTTTTTTAAGTAAAACTTCTTTACGCACGCTTGACTTGGGGAGTAAGCTGGTGAATGCGTGACGAGAGATTTACGGAAGTGTGGTCGGGCGAGAGGGAGATATAAGTTAGTGAAGATAGAAAGAGAATGACAAATACTTCACTGGTTAGTGGCGCCATCAGGTGGCCGAAAATATAAGCAGTACTAATAATAGAATGACACATACTTTACTTGACAGTGGCGCTAATGGGTGACAGAAAAAAGTTTTGTAAAATTACTTTAAATAATATTACATAAAGATTTACGCTTAAAACCCAACGAGAGCTAAGTAGTTGCAATGTATTACTTTTGTTTTCATTATCTTTATGTTTATATTTCTTTCTTCTTACATTAGACTGTTCATTTCGTTCTTGAACAATTTTATTAATTAATATTTTGCTCAATACATTAAATATTCTACGTTTAAAGTGAATAAAATTGTAAATTCATTTTAAAGTTCATATTTTGTGAATTCTCGGGTGAATAATAACAAATTATGGCAGGAAGAAGTTTTACTTCAGTCGTGTGGTCTAAAACACACTCGTTCATTAGATTATTTTTAAACTTTCATTCAGTTGTTTTTATTTGCAGCCGTTTGCACACGTTTTTTGTTACGTCATTCGCCGTCATGTTACGGTACCGCTGTGTTAGGAAACCAAGGCTCAAGTCGTATCAAAATCCGAGCGTGTCTTACCTAAGCCATACATCTTGCATAACGGCGAGAATATAATTGGTCCCAATTGTTTTGGATCACCAGCTAAAACTAACTGTCCAGTGAATTGGCCAGGCTTTTCTATGGAAGACAAAAAGCCGGCGATACCTATGAGCGATTCAGTTTCGGTACCTTGTCCTGATTCATCAATAAACACGAAATCAAAATGAGGTCGCCGTAAAGCAATACCTTTGTTGATTAACCTGAAGTAAAAAAAAAATATGAAGTACCATTTACAAATTTTGATTTAGCGGACTGCTAGCCTGATCTGCGCGAACCAAATGGTGCAGAAAAAGAGGATAAAGGCCACTGCACATGGGGCTAGAAACACTGCTGGTCGGCAGGCTGGTTATGAGACTGGAAATGACGTTACTGCGAGCTCGCCTGCTAGCTCATAAGATGGATTTTAAAATTAGAACAGGGGCTATTTTTCTTGCTTGGTTCTCTGCTTGCTCTGAGCAAGAACCAATCAGAAAGAACTATCTTGTCACGTGGGCGACTTGAACAAACGCCCACAAACAAACACTGCGCCACAGTGTGTGTTCTGTTCAGAGACAATAAACGTCCACTTTTGTAACCGTTCTATCACTGCGCGTGCACCGAACCTACCTACAAAACAAGCTTGAAAATACGTCACGTGTGAAGCGAGCACATAAAAGCAATCAAGAACTAGAAAACTAGTAGTCAAATCTGTTCAACAACAACGCGTAAATCTGCTGATGGTAAAGAGCCGATAAGAAAACGACATACATATGTCTCAACTTTATCGCCATCTCTTTCTGCGCCATTCGGCTGCGCAGTAGTGAACTAGAAGTGAAGCTACATCTCGTCGATGGTATAAATAAAAACATACCGTGCGGCGTTACACAATGTTGAAACGACAATTCGATATTTCTTCATGTGATCTAAATCTGGATAGTGGTAGCGGAATTTCTGTTTGTTAAAGTTGCAGTATTGTTTTATGCTTTCTGGTACCTTGTTCCACGAGTAACTTTTAGCCATGTATCTCATTAAATCACTGCTGGGAATATTCGTCAATCGCTCTGTTATAACATTTGCGGCAGAATTTGATGGCACAACTACCAAAATATGGCACGCTTTGTTTAGAGAATATAGCTGAAAATTAAGTTTAAATAGAATTTTGCAATCGCGATAGTGATGTACGAAAATAATTATCAATCATACCTGCTGGATAGCTTCAACTACAGTAACTGTTTTTCCGGTACCAGGAGGACCAAACACAAGGTACGGTGCTGGATAGGCTGTTTGATTAACGATATTATTAACCGCTTGCATTTGTTCAGGGTTATTTTCTATAAGCTTGTTGAACCAACTTTGTCTGTAAGATAAAAAAATTGGTTGTCTGTAAAGTCGGTTTACGGACGATAGTTTTACGTGATAACGTCATAAAGAAACATTGATGAACTCTCTGACGTCACGCGAGAAGAGAGAGAAATGCGTACAAGCCGACGCTTGGGCCTATCGTGCCTCTCTATCGCTTATACCGCGCTCTCGCTTGCACGCTCAGGCTCGGGCGGAACGTGACACTTTTTCATGCGTGCAGTCGGTGTTTCATCAATTTATAAGACGTTATCACGTCAAAAAAAAAACATTAATGTAGGTATACGTGATGTCATGACCCCTAGTCAGTCGAAATCTCGGAGGGCATCGCAAAAAATCTTCGAATACGATTTAAATTTTATCAATCACCAATTTTTTATACGAAATTAATTCAAAACGTCCCTTTCCCTATCGCGGGGCCCTATAAGAGAGTGTCACGCAAAAATGCATTCATGTGCAGGTACTTTTATAACTTACATTTTATATTTTTTAGAGGACAGACTGGATCCATATTTTGTAGGAAACATACATGCTGCAATGTTGTGTTTTTTAGCAAGTTGCACTGCTTGATGTTCACAGCGAATAGTCCTTCGATTATATCCAAAAGTAATGAACATACTGTTGGAACCATTTGCCATAACTCCAGTTTTGAAACTGTTCAAATAAAAATCGTTAATGTTTTTTGTTGTAATAATTATTTTCTAGTTATGACTTATATTGCAATTAATGAATGAACAGCTAGTATTTTTTACCTGCTACAAAATCGTATATAAATATCATTTCCTTCTATTTTATGAATGATGCCTTCGTAACGATTTGAAGGATTAACCATATTATTTACATAAATGGAATCTCCAACTATCAGAGACGGTCGGCTTTCTGATAGTCCTGGTACCTAAATAAACGTAAAAATAACAGATGTATTTCTGAACTATTTATTTATATCACAACACTCTACTAACAATTGTTTATACGATACTTATTTTAGAATCGCTGGTATCTTCGAGTACATTCGATACCGACGATTCTAAAAAGTGCTATGCACACACAACCACGCATGCTATGCTGGTACTCTATACGCAGGGGGATTCGCTACAGCATGTAATGCTTGTATAATTGATTATGGAGGGTAGAGGTAAGGAGGACTATCTTATATGAGAAATCAGTTGAAAAAGTGTCCATCTAAATGCAGTAAATAACAGTTCAAAAATCGTCCGGAATGGCGCTAGCGCTGCATCCGAGTATAAAATGAATTTAGCAGTCGTTTACGCTCCATAGCAGTTATAAACGAATTGAAGTGCGCTGAGTTGGAAAATTTAGTATTTTTAATGATTAGAGTCGTTAATAACACTACAGTATATGAAATCTAAACTGTTTACGTAGTCCAAAATTATTCATAAATATAACCTAAAAACCTGCTGTGAGATAGTATCAAGAGTGATTTAATTTTTGTTAGCTTTTACTAATATTTTTAGTCATTTTATAGTTTATTCATATCAGTATAATCGTTTATTTACTACTAAACGCATAACAGCACGTTTAAAAATGACATTTAAATCAAAAATTAATTTTATATCATATTGTATTTTTATTTTTTGTTTTACTTTCGAAAAGTGCGCCATAAAAAAGCGGAAATTCTACTTTCCTCTTTTACTTTTTTATCCTACTCTAATAATTTTTGCCCTCCATACGCTTGCTTTAAAATTTACCCTTTTGCGACAGTGGCGGTCCCACTTTTTCATACACAGATATGGTTCTCCTTAACCTCTACCTTCCGTATTGTATAATAAAGAAAAAAACATACCGCCATTTTTATATATGACATGCATTCAGTTAATGACTGATTTTCTCTGTCGTAGACGTGCATATTAACGTTTTTTTGATGTTCTTCAGAGTAGATGAGAGTTTGCAACACTTCGTAGTAATTCTTCACAGTTAAGCAATTCGACGAATCAAATCCAAGTATTTTTCTGTAAACGGTACAAATAGTGAAACATTAATTTTTGGTTTAAGACCCGAATTAATGCGAGATTGTAGATTATAGACGATTAACAACTGAGGTTATTAGAGTTCGTTCTTTAATAGAGATGTTTCCACTTATCTACAAAATAAGTAGATTTTAGGTAACATAATAAGCAAGTGAAGAGCAAACATGCAAAAACCGATAAATCCCCTTTTTACATTATTCGAGCTTAGTACCGATTCTTACTAATATTTGGGCGCTCTTTCGATCTAGCACATCACATTTAAGCAAAAACCGATAAATCACCTTAGAAATGCTGTCTGAAAGTGGCCATTTCATGCAAATGCCGATAAATCCAAATTTCAAGCAAAAACCGATAAAAAAATTTAAAAGTATGTTGATGAAGAGGATCCTAATGTTGATGAACCGGATAGTATATTATGTGATTGTCTTGAAGAGGAACATGCTGTCCATATTTAGTTTTTTTTTTTAATAAACTGTTCAGTTTTTTTCCTTATATTTTTGTTCGTACCTTGATATCTCTTTTTGTTCACTGTTGTGTTTTGTACTAGCAATAAACATATTTTTTTGATTGATTAATTCCGTTTATTTTAAATATCCTCATATTATAAAGATAAAATAATATAAAATAGCTGCAATAGTACACTAATAAAGGCACTAATTAAATTTCAGAATTAACCCGATAAAATTTTAGTTTCATGCAAAAACCGATAAATCCAAAAAAAAATCTAAAATAAAAACCAAAAAAAAAAAAATTATGACAACAAAAAATTAGAATTATCAAAAGCAAACTAAAAAGAGCAAAATACCGTTTCAACAGTTTTAAAATATTTGAGGGATTCCGCTGTACACATTTTTGGCCAATATCTCAAAACATATAAATATGGATTTATCGGTGTTTGCATGTTTGCTCTTCAAGTGTTCTGATTATACGGTATCTACTTGTGTCTTGTATGGATTTTTTTGTTTATTATGCAGAACTAAAGCATACGTATATTTGAACAAAACTCTTAAATCTGAGAAACATTGAAAGATTCGTTGAAGCGCAATAATTTAATTAAAGTCATCATGCAGCAAATAAATGATACGTACCATCAGCAAGAAGTATGCCAACTTTTATGATAAATTTATTCCTTGCATGAAATGATCATTTCAAAATTATAGTATAAGGTTGGTAGATCTTATATTTACCTTACTTCTGCGATCTGTTTTTTGACCTTGTCACATTTCACGACATTTTCTTGTAATCCAGCATTTAATGCTTTACTTAATGTAGCTGGTATATTATATTTCGGCAAAACTACCGCATTTTTACTTTTTTCACTAGCACTAAAAGTACAATTTATATTATTAAAAGTTATTGTAGATATATGACAGCAGAACAAAAAATAAATCATTCAATGGGACATACATTGACGGTCCTTTAATAATAGGCAACGAATCCAAAAACAGCTTATTAACCTCAACTTTTTTGTACGGAGCTTCTGGTTGAAGGCTATCCATGAGTTCGCTCTGTATTCTAAATATCTGAAATTTAAAAATATATTCTATTTTATCCGTAACGACAATCTAATTAAATTGCGCCGTATTCAGAGATTAGCACGTAAAGGCCGAAACAAAAGAGATACAGTAAGTTCATTGAGAAAGAAAAAAGATAGCGCATAATCAACAATTGGGCTTTTGAATGAATTTTTTTTTGTCATAAATGGAAAGATCGTATATAAGTTTTATAACAAAACTATTTTTCTTTTTTTTATTTTCGTTATAATTCAAAAGTTATATCAAATTAAAAATACATTTTTGTACCCAGTTCCGAGAACGCGCCGACATTTCCCGAACATAATGTGACGTCATAATGTTTTAGTCAATACACATGTAGAAGCCATTGATAGTATACTGCGTATATACATTTTACCATTATGACGTCACAACTGTCAAAAACAATTTTAGTGCGTTTGCAGTCACGTGATTTTTTTTAAATATTTTATCAATTTTAAATTGCTTATAATTAATTTAAAAAAAGTTTTTTGAAAGTTTTTCGCATCGATTATCAATATTATTTATAATAAAATTTTAAAATACAATAAAAAAATCGATAATTATTTTTTTCAAAAGCCTAATTGGCGCACTATTTATGAACTGCACCGCATTTGATTGGCCCCATGGCCTCTATGTCTGTAGGTTGGTACTGCCATCTATGGGTGGTTAAGGAAAGCAGTTACGACGTTTCACTTGTACATAAATGTTTGTAAACTTACGTATTCTTTCAAAACGTAACAGTTGACGGTTTCATCGGTGAGCTTTACTATTATTGGCCACATATAAGCACCTTTTTCGGCAAAATTGCCTTTGATCCCAAGTTGGAGACTTTGTTTGGGTTCAATGGTTTGTGGGAACGCATGATTGGTTTTCATTTCGATTTCCTTCAGTGGATAAAGGAAGAAAATATTGTGAACGATGCATGAACGATCGGAATTATTAAGAATGTCGACGACGTGATGAAACGGTTCCGACGGTCGTCGAATAAGTTCTTCGGAGTCTTGGCCCCGATAGCCAATTGTAATGAATTTTTCAGCATTCTGCGTAAACGTTTTCCTGAAAAAGAAACGTTCCGGTTTTTTTAAATATCATTTACATTTTACACCATCACAGTATCGAGAATATAAAAAATTAATTAGTGCAACAACGCAGGACATAACAAAACGAGTAGCGCGAGAAAAAGTAGTTTGATGACGACAATTTTAAATATGTTTTATGCGATGGTGGATTCTAATATATTTAAACCAAATTTTGTTTAACCAGTTAGGTTATTCAAGAGTTATCGCGCGAAAATCTATATTAGATAATACTAGCGGACCCGGCGAACTTCGTACCGCCTAACAGTATTATATATATATATATATATAGCGGCCCTGTACGTGCTTCGCTACGTATAAAGTGAAATAATAAAACAATTTAATTGGAACATCTATCTATCTATTTTATTTATTTTAAATATACATGGACGTATATGTGTGTATGTCGAGCACTCCGGCTGCGCCGTCGTGCCCGGTGCAAAAGAACGAATGGGGAAGGAAGAAAAAAAATTTAGGGGTGGACTACCCCTAACATTTAGGGGGATGAAAAATAGATGTTGGTCGATTCTCATAGATACCGGATAAGCACAAAAAATTTCATCAAAATCGGTCAAGCCGTTTCGGAGGAGTTCGGCAACAAAAACTGTGACACGAGAATTTTATATATATAGATTATAGTCAGAGTGCCCGTCGGTAAAAATTTTACTGATACATACTCTCCCCAAACTTTGTGACTTTTCTTGATTTTGGGGCGTTTTCCCTCTAAATTTTCCGAAAGATGCCGTTTTGACGACATGTAAAAAATTTATAGATACTGTTTGTTTTTTAATTGAATAGCTTAAAAACTTGAACCAAAACGCTAAAATTTAATAATGTTCTCTGACAAATAACATGAACCGTTTAAAATGTCTGACACCTCGAATTTGTTCAACATATTCGAGGTGTCAGACATTTTAAATTCCAAAACCGATACAGTTTCGTTTTAGCTACTGCGCATGACTGTGACGATTCCGCTACCGTTCGCAGAGAGGTTGAACAGAGCTTCTGACTTACCTGTGACAAAGTTTAGGATGTGATTCGATTTAATGGAAGTAAATTGCTGAACTAAAAATAATCAACTTACTTTTCGTGTCTGTATTTCCTTCGTATAATATGATCTTCTGTCAAAACATGCTGCATAGCCGCGACATCGTTGCTATAGAAAACACCACATATTTCACATCCAGTATCTTGGCCACAGGATCCAGGAAGATCTGAATCCGTATTTTTTAACTGAAAGGCAACTTTCTGGTTTATTATCCTTTTCTTTCTGTTAATTTTGCTTTCTTCTAATTCTAACGGTTCGAATTCTAAAAAATAAATATTAGTTGATATTATATTAATGTACTAATATTGTAATATTCAAATCTTTGATTAACGTCTGAATAGAACTCTTCAAATAAATAAAATATCTAAATAATATAAAAATGAATTAGTATATCTATTTATTTTCTAATAGAATGGAGTTTGAATTATCGAAATATTTCTATTTCTATTAGAAAATAAATAGATATACTAATTAATTTTATAGATATTTTATAGATATTTCTGAAGAAGATCCAAATCCGGAGCGAAACGTCATCTAGTGAAATATTGATTTATAATTTTATTATTTTTGTCAATATATAGTCTGAAAAAATTGGTCGATAATTTTATTTATTTGAAGAGTTCTATTCAGACGTTAGATCCAATTTTTTAAAATAATTTTATTTATTTGAAAAATATTGTAATATATTCAGGGTTGCCGGGTGTCCGGTTTTCACCCGGATAGTCCGATATTTGAGTGTCTTGTCCGGGTGAAAAATGAAAACAGACCCTAACTATAAAATCCCGGTATTTTTTAAATCGTTGCTATAGCTCTTCTTCGGTGAAAATATAGCTACGTTTAGAGCTTCGGATAAATATCAATCCGAATAAAAAAAAATACCTTCAGCTATTCTAGGAACTAATTCTTCACATTTTTCTTTGTTGAATTTTATGAAATAATCTGGAAGATCCAACGATTTATCTTTTTCCACGAATTTATTTCTTTTCAGCGATAAAAGCATATTTTCAAAATGAATGTGTGTTCTATATTTGACATTATATTCAAGCATATAGATTTTTTTCAGCTTATTCAATAAGATAATTCCCTCGTCCAAATAATGCAGTTTTAGTAAATACATAACAAAATGCTCGATTTCCTCTGAAACAAAAGAAGAAAAAGTATGGAGCTCAAGTTAATACTCTCATAGTATATTATGAAAACATCTTTTGTGTGTGTGTACAATGGAACTAGATTTAAAGCACGCATATCCGTTCGTTTTTTCGTCACATCAAATTTCTGAGACAAAACTTTTGTCAACCAACAGTAAAAATTGAAGCGATTTGAACAAACCTTCAACTCCAACTTCCAAGCCATAAATACTATACAATATACATACATAAATACTAATAGTTATAAAATAATATATTACTGATCTCTAATAAATACTAATACTTCAAATTTTCTGCATATTTTTTAAATGTTTTGATAGACACAATAAAAGCTTGTTGAAACAAATTTGAAATATATTTTTTAACATAGGTATTCATCAGAGTGCGTAGTAATATTTATTTTATTTTAAAAATGTACCGCGACGCCGCTACTGAATTCCAAATAAACATGCATGGATTAGTCATGAGGTCACCTTGGAGTTTCTCTATAGTAAGAGTTAGGATAAAAAGGCAACGATTTTGTTTCGATCGATCCGCCATGTTTTTCAGTCAAAATTGTATTTCTCTTATTGTTTCTTATTTTTATCTAGATATACCTACACAAATAAAATTGAAGTGTCTGTCTATAGTATCCAAATAACTGTCGCTTTTTGAGCTCACACTGTTATTTGCATGCTATCGGACCATAAACGACTGTTTTTAAAATTTTTGTCTGTTGTCTGTGTCAATCTTCGAAACGGCTGAATAGATAGATAAATAGATCTATGCCAGGAGTGATGTAGGGTACAGTTTATCCCAAAAATACATAGTTTTTTTTTTGTGAAATCGAAAATCCGCGAGAAAACCTATATGACATTGTTTCATCTCAATCGTCTGCGAAGTCGCGGGTAGCGGCTAGTCATAAATAAAATATACGAAATTATAATACAGTGTAAATTCTATATGGCGAACTTCTATTAAACGAAAAACTCCTTAAAACGTAGAAATTACAAAAGGTTTGTTTGGTTTGGAACACTCTATATAGCGTAACAACCACTCTCAATAGCGAAACAATACGTCCATTATTCAGACCCAAACAATGAGATTCTTAGAAATGTGTTCATCTGTTGTAAAAAAAAATGTAAGAAACGACAAAGTTAAAATTTTTTCACCTAATTTAGTCAAAATTAAAAGCATTTATTCTTAAAATTATATTTTACTCTCAGTTTAGCGAAAACTCTTTATAACGCAATAAAATACCCGGTCCCCTTAATTTCGCTATATAGAATTTACGCTGTAGGTATATTATAAATTCCAATGTACAAATTTTAATCATATTCGTAATTTGACACTGTTTACGAATTTTAGAATAAAGTACGCGCATATTTTCTCTACACATTCCTCCATTGTTTTGGCTAAAAATGGCGTCTTTGTCCCAACTCTTTAGTAGATAAACTCTATGCTATTAGTAAACATGTTTACATGTATGAACATTGAATAGCACAACAATTTTGACATATGTGGCGATGTGAATATTATGTACTTATATTATTAGATGTCTAGTGAAACCATTTTTTTACAATCTAGATACTCCGAAAACTAAACATTAGAGTTGAGAAGGGATTGAGGATTTACATTTAGTTGAAGATTATTTGACCTTGAGACCGCCTGTAGGTGTATCAATTGTTTTATATGTTTACAAACAATTCATAGGCGTCCACGAATATTAATCTTTGTAAAAGGGGGTTACAATTTTAAAATTATTGGCGATTTTTTCTGTAGTATCAATGCGATTTATGTTTGAAATATTTTATAAAAGTATAGTTCTATTGTATTGATTTTATTGTAAGTCAAATTTGAATGATTTGTATCCGTTTTGTTTTGAATATTGATATAAAAAAAGTACATACCTATTTTTACTCCCATTTTGAACAAAAACTGATGATTTTAATTGAACAGAAAAATTAGTGTACCTACACGGTAATAAGGAATGTACTCTATGAAATGAAACTGAAATGATGTAGCTGTGAGTTATCTGAGCTCTCTACCCCTACGCCATTCCACAACCTTGTCCTTCTGTGAAAAGTACAGCTGACTCCAAAAATAGAAATAATGTTAGGGGAGCGGCGGGTATTACAGTACGAAGTCATACACTATAGAGTTGTGTTCGCGAACTAGTCTCTGGAACTAGTACAGAAGAGCACTCTTATGAGTGATCTAGTTCGAAGCCAAACAAGAAATTAGTTCGTTAGTTCAATTATCTACCACGCAGGAAAGATGGCAGACGACAAAAAAATAATATTGTAGAATCTGTACGATGCTATTTTATTCTGCTTTTTCACTTTTTCCCTTGAACCTGAAGTGAACAGCGAACTAACGAACTATAAGAGCGCGCTAGCTCGCTGAAGAATGATGAACAACAGTGTAAACTCCATTATTAACGTCACTCGATATAACGACAAACTCCTTAAAACGTCAAAATTGCTTAACTCTAGTTGGTTTACCTTGTTGCTCGTACAATGATACACTCTAAATAACGACGACAATACGTCATCATTAAAGAATGAACCGTACTTCTTATTTTGTTGCCTTGTTGTCGGCATCATACATTATCTTTCATAGGTTTAGCTCAGCTGCTTATCGATAAGTTATCATATTCTTAGTTGTCCACAAACTTGCAAACATGGCAAAGAAAATCTTTGTTTATTGACGAAAAAGTTTTATTAATACGCGCAATAGAGGCGATCCGTATGAATGTTTGTTGGTTAGTTGTAATTTTTGAAGTGAAAACTTCTTTAGCGGTGTTGTACACTTTTTTTGTAATGGGTAAAAAATGTTAAACTCGAGTCAGGTAAAGTAAGAACTGGGTGAGCGAGAAAACTCTCTTTTATTTATGCAACGTTACACATCTAGCGTTGAAATATCGTACATAAAAATGCAAACCATGATACAAACCATTTTGATCGAAAATTCGTAAGACGTTAATATTCAAGTTTTCACTTCTGCCGGCACTCCCGGAGTGCAAAGGGGTTTTTTGAGACTCATTCGTTACATTTTTAATTTCATCAATCAATTATATTCTACCGTGGCAATAGAACTTTTACTTCAAAAGAGTCGATTTGCAAACCTGGATGACCGTTCCAGATTCCAATCAAACGTGTTGTGTAGTTTATAAATAGTGCGTCGGTTGTTGACTGTTCTCTATTTCTTTCTTAATCTGTCTCTACAGTTCTCGCTTTATCATTTCATCGCCTCACGAACTCACTTTCACTATAGAAGTTTCATTTCAAGAATATTTGTTCTAATACATTTGAGTCTTAGTGAATTAGACATCTCTGTAGACATCTGACCTTTGGTTTTCATAGATTTCATTGACCTAAAACGCATATTTATTTTTTTCGTTTTAGAGTTTCGTGTAATTACAGTACCTATATTTTATTTTTGTACAATAACAGATAAATATAATTTGCATTTGTTAATTATTTTATTTGACTAGGAGTACAACAATACCCGTTTCTCCCCTATTGTCGTATGCCTATATAGGGATAGTATAAACATATATGTATATAGTATGTATATACTATTGTTTGGGGGTGGCTACCTGCTATTTTTTGTATTTTTCGAAATTTGCAAATTATCTTATATCAGCAGTTTCTAATTTTTTACTACATAGTTTTTTTCTCATTTTAATTAAATTGTGATATGTAGTTTTTTCTTACCCTTAAATCTTACTTCATGTTTTGCATTAAGTATAGGTATAATTAATTAGAAATGAAAATGTATTTATCTTGAAATTGTTCTAAATTAATATAGTATAATACGGAGCTGCAACAGTTTGATAACCGCTGATTGAAGTAACACGTATTTTTTATTATAAATATATATCCTAATTAGTGATGTAACGAATATCAATTTTTATGCGAATGCCAATTTTTTTATCAAATCTGGCGTCATTTGTCCAAGGTTAAAATGTGACAGCTGATTGGCCGCGCAAGTCGCACGCACACATTTGTAGTGGTTCTAGGTACTAGGTTGATTTAATTTATATTAAGTCTAAAGCTTCATTATCTAACGTTAAAGAAAAGGCTGATAAAAGATATAATTGCAAGGTTATCGTAACGAAAAAACATGAGATATTTTTTTAAAAAAGTTTGCGAATGCTAATGCCAAAAAATATGCGCATATTCGTTACATCACTAATCCTAATGTATTTTTGCCTATCTGCCCTTCTTCACCTTCCAAAAGGTCCCCGTTATAACCTAGCAAGCTTAAACTTTGTACACGTAAACTGCAGTATATAACACGAGTAGAACCTTCTCTCCGGGGGTTTTACAAAAAAAAAAAAAATAAAACAAAGAGATACCAAGCCATACTAATTTCCATATTTATAGTACATAAGAATGTATGGTCGGTACCTATACATACAAAAAAGAATTATTAGAACAATATTTAAATTAAAATATAACGAGACATGCAGACCAATTTTCAAATCTAATCGTATATTAACTGTTACCTCCATTTATCTGTTTAAGATCTTGCTCTATGTTAAAAAAAATATCTCTCATCTCGACTGTGTTTCTGAAGTGCATCATTATGAAACTAGGCAAAAAAATTTAATATATAATGACTCTTTTACAAATTCTTTTTTTACTAAATCTCCAAGATATGCTGGTGGTAAATTATATAATAATTTACCAAAAGAAATTAGAGGTATACAGAATTACAAAAAATTTATGCACACTTTAAAATTTTATCTTACTGACAAATGTATATACAACATTCAAGAATTTATTGATATCTAACTATTTTTATGTTTGACGCTATTTATACTGTGTATACAGTCTTTAATAAAGTCTTATTATTATTATTATTATTATTATACATTTAATAGTTTGTTTTACTCGTCTATTTGCAATTTACTTAAAAAAAACTGGTTTTTAAATTAGTAGGGAATTCCTACTACTACTTATCTAAAATTTCAAATGCTTATAGCTCAGTTAGGATAGCGTTCCGGGTATATAATATGTTCATTAGACATTTTTGACTTGAAATCACCCCAGCAACACAGTCCCAGGCTATGGCAGTCATGTCGTTGGACACTCTGTATATTAAAAAAAAAATAGATTGTAGATTATAAATGTTGACAACAGCTGAGATTAGCTTTGAATTTTTTTTATATTTATGAAGAGAAATATAGGGTATACTCATACCAGCTGCTCTTTAAATTTTCGTCACCATAAGCCGTTGATTTTTAATTAACCCTGTTTTTGAATCACTATAGTGACGGGTCAATATTTTTGTAAACATATTGATTATACTTTTTTTTACTATATTTTTAGTCGATTTATTTTTGACACGTTGTTAATTATTGTTTTATTGTAAAAAATGTTGAAGTTTCAGCTCCTTACTGACCAAGATCGAAAAGAAGCGGCGGCCATCGCAAGACGGCGACGAATTGAAGATGAAAGAAGGGGTCGGATTTTTAATGCGAGGAACAGGCTCATAGGGGTATGCTTTAATTAACTCAACACTTTTGAATTTTTGATAAATATTGAATCAATGTAACGGTTTAATATGATTTCATATATTTTTTTAGGTAGATAAAAATGTATTGGCTCAGCAAATTGCTGAGAAAAAAACAATGCAAGAAGAACAACGCAGAACGGAAGCCGAGTTCGATGCTCAGATGTTGAATGATAATAAAGTAGCTCAGCTTATGGAAAAAAGAGAACAGGAGGTAAGTGTCCTAAAATAGTAATAGGTAATATATGAATTTGATCGAAAACTCAGTTGTCCGATGGAAAAAGATAGCGCTATTAATCACATGCCCCACTACGCTATTTTCATTGCAATCAGAAACAGACGACGAGATTATGGAGGGTAGAGAATAAGGAGAACAATCACTGTGTTAAAAAGCATATATAATACTTTTATTCTATACTGAGCATGGGAATAAAATCGCAATCGAACTATTAGGGTGCAAACATATACTTCTGTCTTTTTTTACGCCGTAAGTACTGGCGTATCCAGGAGGGCAAAACAAACATGGGAGACCCGGCTTAAGAAATTTCTAATTTGCCCTCTCCTGGGCCAAAAGCTGGGTACGCCCATGTTAACGTCATAGAAAAAGACAAAGTTTTTGAAACAGAGATACTTTATTCAGATTGAATGCAAGTACATCAACCAATCCTATCATCGGAGAAATTAGGGAATTATATCGAAGAAAGCGACGCAGATATATTTTCGATACGCTTTGATGCATTCACTCACCGCACATTGAGTAGATAGGCAATAATTCATATAGTTAATGATATGATGAAAAGTGTCCGTCAAAAAGAGTGAAATTAAGTGGCGCTACCGTAGGAAGAGTGTCAATTTCTCTCTGATGATTCTATAGGTTACATTTACCAAATAATGTTTGACTACGTAAGTGATTGAGGTTTTATTTACTGTGAATATATTAACTACTCTAGTCGCCAAAAATATTAAACATTTCCTTTCAGCACACTTCATTTCGTGTACAACTGCTAATTTTATAATATAAACTGATTAAACACTTTTTCTACACTAGCGCCATTCTGGTCACTTTTTGAACTGTTATTTGATGCTTTCAGATGGACACTTTTTCAGTTTTACCCCCTTTAAGATGGTTCTCCTTACCTCCTCTACCCTTCACAGACGAGATGGACATTACTGCGCATCCAAATTTGCTTGTAAGAGAAGGAATGTATTGGCTGGCGTCTCTCTCTCTCTCTCTGACATTAAAACTAAAATGCGAAAAACTGACATAACCAAATTATTTTGAAATAATTCATCAAACAACAAAATAGTTTGAAATATTAATAAAAAAATCTTCACTAAAAATTTGACTTTCATCGTTTTTCAAAATTTACATGACGCACTTTGTAGGGCCTAGTGAGTGTGACGAAGAATAAACACGTCATTCAATTGTCTCTGTCTCTTTCTACCGGAACTTGGTTCGCGCAGGCCAGACTAGCAGTCCATCTATCCAGGTCGTTGGAAACATACCACTGGCGTAACACAGGCGCTCGCTCAAAAACTGAATATTTGAGTACCGAAAAATGCTATTATTATTTTTAGGAGAGACGAAAATTGGAAGAAGAAATAAATAAATTTCGTAAAACATATCAAAGATCTGAAAACAGAAGGGAATTCGATTTAAATGATCCGAATATACTCAAAAAATCGTTACCTGGTCGATTATTAGATGATGACCCAAGATTGGGACCGTCTTCCGCTCAGAAGTAAAATAAGAACATTATTTTATTTATATTTATGTCGACATTAAATGAATACATTTTTTTAAAATTAGATTCGAGGGCGAAGACCTTTCGAGCGATGATCGTAACAAAATACAACGAGAACAGTTTCGAGCTTGGTTGGAGCAGCAAATGGAAGAACGTAGATCTGCCGAAAAGGAACAGAAAGCTGCTGAAGACGCGTACCAAGCCGCGCTCGTGGCGAGAGATAATCGTGCCACGGAATTAAGTAAACTCGAGGCGGACTGTCGCCGTAGACTCGACGAGGCCACCGTCCGATTTAATAAAGCTCTGGTATTCAAAACGGCTATTAATTATTTAGAATTCTTGTTTAGAAATAACACCCGTATATCTATTTTTTAGGCTGCCGAACAACGGTCGAGAAGAATGATGGAGGAAAAGAATGAACTGGAGGACAAACAGGCAGAAATGTATAACAATATGGTCAGCGATATGATGACGGAGAATCCAGCGGTTGCACAAAGTAATCTGGGATCGTCTCGACAAATCGGATATTTGTATAAAGGAATGACTCGTGAAGAACAAGAGGCTGTTAGAAGAGAGCAAGCACTCCAAAGGGCAGAAAACGAGGTTATTTTTATCATCTAAGTTTATACTTTGCGTTGCGTAATTAAAATGAGCCTTTTTCCTGAAGTACGAAAAATCACTCACTAGTAGCGCTAGTAGTTCGGTAGGGACAAACACTGTCAAATCCCCATATAAACACACATTAAAGTGTACTTGAAAAAAAATGTTTTTAACAGAAGATGATGTTCCTGGAGCAAAACTAAAATTTGCAACTGTAAAAGATAACAATGTAGTAACATTAAAACGTTGGCTTGCGTGTCGTAATTTAAAAGTATCTGGAAAAAAAATGAATTAATAGACAGGTTAGTATGCAGACTCTAGTAAAATATTAGCGATAAATTCAAACTGTAATAAGAGAAATTGAAAATAATTATGAATTTCAGATTTATTTCCAAATGAAATATGAATCAAAAATATATGGTAGGTAATAAAATAAATTTAATTAAATATAATAAATGAATATAATTTAATAAAAGATTGAGGTTATATCTCATTCTAATCAATGGTAATAAACTGTGAAAAATTTACTATTCATTTTTTATTCATTTAATTAGTTTTAAAAATAATTTCGATAACATATGTAAATGATGACTCTCAGTGATAAGTTTATCAGTTCAAAATTTTTTTTATTTCAGATTTATATTTTTAAATGTAAATATTTTATGTTTGTCCCTACTACTAGTGCTGCCTCTCGTGACACTTTCGCTGCACTATTCTCAGGAAAAAGGCTCATTAGATTTACCGAAGATCTATATTTACTTAAAATTACTTTTTAGAAAAGACGTATTGCTGAAGCTCGATACAATGAGGAGTGGAATACATTTATGAATGTAACGTCGAGGAGCGCAGAGCTGGTTGAACGGGAATTAACGCGAAAACAAAAGTAAGAAATCGATATTCTGTTGAAAATATTTTAATTTTAGTTATTAATATTACAGACAACTTACAAAACTGTTCTACTTATGTGTTATATAAAGCTACTTGATTTATTATAGAGCTCTGAATATGCAACTGGCCGAAGAAAATAAAGAATTATCGAAGGAGCAGAAGAATCGAAAACAGTACTTAGAAAAAATAGTATACAAAAATGTACCGACTGCCGCTTTCTATGAACAATTTAATAAAACTACACGTTAATCACCTCCTTTTGCGGTCAAAAATTATAGTTCATGTTATCACATTTCTAGTTTGGCACATTTCTCTAATATTTAATACTTTTTAAATCTGTAAAATCTTTAACATTTTTAACAACAATATAATAAATTTAATGGAAGCGTTATTCCACTTTTTTTTTTCTAAGTAATTAGATAGAGAACAAACTTTTCTAAGTCGAGTATAATGTAAAAGTTATAGATGGAGAGCTGGCTATGGAGAAAATGGGTGACTCGGTCCAGAGCTGAATATAATAATGATAATATATTATAATAATTACATTCGACAAATATTCAAAATTATTAATGACATTTTGATAGAAATACAATTATTAATCGTCATATATTTTCATTAATAAAATTACGTTGTTATAACAACGTAATTTTATTAATTTATTTAATTTTATTTCTATCAAAATGTCCTTAAATAATTTTGAATATTTGTCGAATGTAATTATTATATCATGTTTGAATTTTCAGTATGCCCTTATAACTATATAATGCATAATATATATAATATATAATCTAGTTTTGAATTACAGAATAAGTATAGAAATTGCCAGAAGTGCACTGATTTTTCGCAACATTAGCGCCTTCTGGCGGCTCTTTATCTTCCGCCTAGCCTTCTGGCAATTTTTTCCCTACTTACTTGTACTATCTCCTATTATTCTGCAAATTTTCAGCTCTGCACCGAGTCACCCATTTTCTCCGTAGCCAGCTCTTAGTCCATTATATCATATTAATATCAAATTTGAGTAATGTCAAGTAAAATTTTTTTTCATAAATCTGTCAATCAGCCGATCAAAATAACCAGTCGAGCCATTTCGGTTTTGACTGGCCTGTAAAATTAAGTTGTATAGTTTTGCTCATGTATTTGGAGCATCTCTTACATTTTTTAAAGTTTTTCATAAATTTCCTAAATTGTTTACATTTCAGTAATTTTTTTAAAGGCATTTAAATACATCGCTTTATTCTTATGATTATCAACATGATGTCTCAGATCGATTGCCTCGCCTAGGGACAGCGCAGTAAAATAGAAAAAAAAAGCAAGCACTCCGGGAGTGCCGGCAGAAGTGAAAACTTGAATATTAACGTCTTACGAATTTTCGATCAGGTCACGTGTCCTGACGCGAGTTTAACATTTTTTACCCATTACAAAAAAAGTGTACAAAAGTTTTCGTCTTACGAATTTTGTCTTACGCATTTTCGATCAGGTCTTACGAATTTTCGATCTGACGCGAGTTTAACATTTTTTACCCATTACAAAAAAAGTGTACAACGCCGCTAAAGAAGTTTTCACTTCAAAAAAAATTGGTTGTCTGTAAAGTCGGTTTACGGACGATAGTTTTACGTGATAACGTATTCCGTAATACATAACCTAAACCTCCCAAAATTTGGTTTCAATCCGCTTATCCTTGGTGTCGGAATGATAAGAAATGTCAAAAGTGACGTTTGCAACTGTCAAAGTATTATGTTCTAATAATAATTAGTTATTCCAATACTTAACTTAGAAGGCGTTGCATTTCACAAAATACTAATGTCAAAAAATTGAATTAAACATTAGAAATGCAGCTGTTTTCATGTTAAGACAAGACATACGTTTGCTTCTAATTTCCATGTACGGCAAACAAAGACGACCGACCGCGTCGCGCCATGCATTAGACAACATTGCATTTATACAGCTATTTTTCTATATAAATTTGTATAAAAAAACTGTTTAGGCAAATTCTGTTATACGAAATCTATGTAAAATGTTCTCCTCTTTCGTTTAAGACTAGTTTCAAACCGATCTGATCTAAATTGAGCGAGAAATTAGCAAAAAGCACGCACAGGGTCAGGCGGAACGTTACGCGTTAGGAACGTTACACTTTTTCGTGCATGCAGCCAGTGTTTTATCAATTTATAAGATTGGTGATTCATCAATTTATAAGACGTTATCACGTCAAAAATTCTGAGCAAACAAGTCCTTAAACATTTTTCATTCAGTGTATCGTTAATTTAATTATCGCCAGGTTGAGCTGAATGTAAAAGAATATTAATAAACCACGCCTACTTCCCCGCTTATTGGTGATAATTATGGTACATCGGATAAAAAAAATATCTAGTAATTTTTCTGTTCGGAATTTCTGTCTCTACTTCACTGCACTGTTTTCCGAAAAAAAAAAATTGGTTGTCTGTAAAGTCGGTTTACAGACGATAGTTTTACGTGATAACGTCATAAAGAAACATTGAAATGCGTACAAGCCGACGCTTGGGCCGATCGTGCCTCTCTATCGCTTATACCGCGCTCTCGCTTGCACGCACAGGGTCAGGCGGAACGTGACACTTTTTCGTGCGTGCAGCCGGTGTTTCATCAATTTATAAGACGTTATCACGTAAAAAAAAAATTGAAACTGACATAATTTTATTAAGAAAAATTATAATGCCGGTGAAACAATCAGTAACGTTCTTTGGTCGAGTTAGGTCCAGCTATAATTTTCTCATCAATTAAATTTAATATCGATGTAGCAATGATTTGTGCCGTTTTTTTCAAGTATCCTCCACTTGTTAACATCACAATAGGTACATTAATTTCTCGAGCTTTACGGAAGACAATTTCATCTCTTTGAATAATGCCCTGTAAAAAAAATATTTAGAGTCGTTTAGACTAAAAGAAAATGAAACAACAAAATACAGAAGTAATTATTGAATTTTGCGAACTTGATTTTGATACTTTTTTTCATAACACGAAAATTTCTCAAACATTCTGAAACACAGGAATCAGTTTTTAGCCAGATTAAACAAATGCATCAATTTTATGAAATATAAATGGAGCAGATATTGTGCCAACTAATGTTATAATAAATTGAAATTATGAATTGGCGGCCTTAAAAAAAAAGTTGACCGATGCTTCCAAATTTTATAAAAACCAAAAACTTACAGTTGCTGAAATAGATAATAATCCAAGTCTATCACCTTCTAATATATCCGTTCCCGCATTATACACTATTATATCTGGTTTAAATTCATTTAAAGCTACATCCAAATATCTAAAAAAAATATTAAATTAATAGCTATAGGTATTTATGGTCCAAGAGCTATCAAAAATAGGTATTTGAGACACCGCGAAAATTTGTGTAACACTTCTTTTGTGATGTCTGAACATAAAATCGAAGACCTGGCTGAAAGATAGTAGGATCTAGTCAAGCTTTGAATTTTAAACTTTGCAAAAAATATCCTTGAGGTATTTTGAAATTTTAATAGCTTTAAATTTAATTAAATGAGTCAGATTATTTAGTTGGATTCCAAGACCTTTTTTTGCAAATAAATTTCCGCAAAGTTAAAAATTCAAGGCTTGGCCCCACTACCTATCAGTCAGGTCATAGATTTTCTATTCAGACGTTACTAAAAGGTTCGGAAGTTAGTCACAAACAGCGTCGCAAAGGCACATTTTAGAGCCGTTGAGACTCCCACCACCTCCCAGCTACCTGCACGGAACATGCGCTCGTCGGTGATTGGCCGTGATCGCTCGTTGCCTTTGTCGTCTTGTCGCTTTCCTGCTTTAAAGTACAGTCGAGTACGCTATTGTCAAGTTATTGTTATTTTAGTTTTGTTGAGTTGCGAGTTTGTAGTTTTTCAACAGACTGTACAAGCGCAAGCCCGCATTCGCATCTAACTTCCGAGCCTTTTAGATTCGTAGCGCGTACTATACACAAATTTTCACGCTGACCTACCCAAAAATGTTTGATAGCTCTCCTAAGCAAAAACAATTTTACGTACTTGTTAACCTTTTCTAAGTATTCTCTATCCCGAGTAAAGCAGCTTAATTCAACACAACATTTGATAGCTGGCTTAACTTCAACATCATGCGGATAAATATCTCGATTGTAAATATCTAAAATGTATATCTTAGGATTGTCTTTGAAATCACGCTGGTAGCCATTACCCTGCAAATGAATGGCGACGGTCAGTCAACTATGCGCAGTCTTTTGTTTTTGAAGTGAAACTTCTTAGCTCGCGGGGCTAGCGTAGAATTTTCCGTCACGGAAGTTAAGTATGGAAGTGACGTTACGCGCCATTTTGATACACAAAGCAGTCTGCTATGTGTAGTAGTAAACCAACCGTGACGTCACACGCTTCCGTTTTTAATAGTTCGTGCAAGGGCGGAGGGGTTATATTTAAATTACAGTGTAAACTCTTTATAACGAATCTCAAGGGACCGAGCATTTTTTATCGTTATAGAGAGTTACCGTTATATGGAGTGAAGAAAGAAAAACAACCAAATTAACAATAATCTTCAATGTACTGTATAATCTCTTTATAACGAATTTTAAGGGACCGAACATTTTTTTCGTTATAAAGAATTTTCGTTATATGGAGGGAAGAAAGAAAAATAACCAATTTTCACAAAATTAATTTATTCCAAACACATATAGGTACCTATAGTTTGGCGTCATCAAGTGCTTGTTGAATAGATGGTGATGGTTCAGAATGGTCCTTTTTATGTCTGTAAACATTTGCTGACGCCTAAATATGAACATATTTCTTCGTAATAGAGAATGGCTGTTGCGTTATAAAGAGGGTATTAATGCATAGGTTTTAAGGTAAACCAACCAAATCGTAAAAATTTCGACGTTATAGGGAGTTTTTCATTATAACGAAGGACGTTATAAAGAGTTTACACTGTAATATATTTCAACAAGAAATTTTATTTCAACCGAATGTGTCCTGATCTCGATCTTTTTTAGTTTTTCGTACTAAAATTGAAAAAATTGAACACATATTATTATTATAACGTTACTTCCATGTCTGTTCGTCCATCCGTCTGTCACAAGATCCCAGAGCCAAACGATACAAGCTAGAGATTTGAAACTCTTTATATTTCATTTAGAAAATAGAAAAGCATTAATTTAGGGAAACGGAGCTACTGTGTAGTCAATTAAATATTATTTTCGAGGTCAGTTTTTGTGATATTACCTGATGAGCATCCAAATCTACTATCATAACTTTTTGTACTTGATCTGGATAATAATCAAATAAAAATTGTATTAGCAACGTAATATCGGCATACGGACAAAATCCGCTTCCTTTTTTGGCACTGCAGTGATGGAAACCTCCACCGATATTAATTGCCCAACCTCTTTCTAAGGCCAACTTGCCAGCAACAATACTGCCTCCGGTTTGATACCTCATCGCTCTTAAATAACTATACTGCACGAGGCAGTTCGGAACAATCATTAGAAGCGGTATTTCAGCTATTTGCGCAACATTCAAACTGCACTAAAACAAAAATAGATATATTTGTTATGGCATGACCTTGACTTGCAGCGCCCATGGCGGCGAAAAGTGGAACATTTTGAACACAGGCGACAGAGAAATTTTGTGTTGTTCTATAATAATTTATTAGATAATTAATTTAAAATTTTATACCGATTTCAGTGAAAAAGATATATGAATGAATTAAATTGATTTTGAAAAAGATTTGAAATATTTGTCAAAATCCGATTTTATGCAAGGTTAATAATGATGAAATGTAATAATTTTTGGAGCATGAAGACCTTCCACAAACCTGTCGACTGTTTCGCAATTTGAGTTTTAATTCGCTTCAGGATGCGATCCTTCTAGAATGGGGAGCCACGTATTGCGACCTATTTAAAATTACAGTGTAAACTCTTTATAACGTCCTTCGTTATAACGAAAAACTTCCTATAACGTCGAAATTTTTACGATTTGGTTGGTTTACCTTAAAACCTATACATTAATACCCTCTTTATAACGCAACAGCCATTCTCTATTACGAAGAAATATGTTCATATTTAGGCGTCAGCAAATGTTTACAGACATAAAGAGAACCATTCTGAACCATCACCATCTATTCAACAAGCACTTGATGACGCCAAACTATAGGTATATGTGTTTGGAATAAATTAATTTTGTGAAAATTGGTTATTTTTCTTTCTTCCCTCCATATAACGAAAAAAATGTTCGGTCCCTTAAAATTCGTTATAAAGAGATTATACAGTACATTGAAGATTATTGTTAATTTGGTTGTTTTTCTTTCTTCGCTTCATATAACGGTAACTCTCTATAACGTTAAAAAATGCTCGGTCCCTTGAGTTTCGTTATAAACAGTTTACACTGTAGTTTCAAACCGGTCGTGTACGACTTGCGTTTGCGAGCCGAAAAGCATTTCCTGTTGCATGTTACGAATTTTTTTCTGTAAGGTAGAAGCGACTATCTTTAAAAATTCAGATTCAGTCGCGTTCGTGAGCGGACAAAGAGCCTCAATTGATTGCACAGCAATAATTGTAGAATAGTCGCATCCGGTTTCAAACTCAGCTTGCAAAACAGTCGACCCATGGGCAGAAGTCTTATAAGAACATGATTTTCTGCCGGTTGTTGAACAAACTGAGACAGAAGACAATTAGAGAGCTGGACTTACTTTTAGGCTTCTTAAATATCGTTTCGTATGAACGACCAGTAGATCTTCGGTGGTCGCTTCTTTTGGCTTTGTAACCGTGTCTTCGTTTACTAAATTGGCTAGTTTTAAATACTTAAAAAAAATACACAATTACAATAGATTACAATTGTCTTTAAATGGCATTACAATGAATTATACAAACCTTGAAAACGTGTCCCCACTTTCCAGCATCGAAAGGATGCAATTTCTCCAATCCCCCAAAGCATACATTATATTCGTGTCTATAAACTATAGGCCACTGCTTTTCATTAATATCAAAATACATTCTGAGTTATACATTTAGATTTTATAAATTGGCACTATTAAACAGTCAATAAATTTATCATATGACAGTTAATCGTTTACTTAAAAACAATAATTCAAAATTACATTTCTATTGTTGAATTAATTAATTCAGATGAATCCATGCTCTCCTATTATTGACGGTATTGATTTTTTTCTGTTTCAAAAGCTCTATTGTAAGATAGCGCCACTGAATCGTTGACCAGGCTAGTTGAGTTTGTTTACAAATAACAAAATCGTGTTTACAACACAGAACATTTAAAAGATCTGATTTTTTTGACATTGACACTATAATTTAAGATTTTGTAAAGTTTAAGAATAAAAAAAATATCGTTGGTTGTTTAGTTACAATTGTACGCATTAATTTTAACAATTAATTCCAACTCATTCATTCATATTTAAACATGCTTCAGTAAGTAAAATGTTTATTTGGTCGAATGACGGGACCAAAAATTTGACGTTCCACATAATTTTAAAATAATGTGATTGCGTATTGATTTTTAATTTTTTGTAATTAGGAATTTATCACCGCTAATTAAAGAGTATGAGTCTGTCATAGAAGCTTTGGAAGCCCAAGCTGAAAAACATAAGGTAGGTGCTAAAATGTGATGATGCATTAAAAAATCCGTTATTCAAAGAATCCACTGTGTAACCAAGTAGTTCATGCAAGGAGCAATCAGTCCATTTATAATAAATAGCGGTCCCGTCCGGTTTCACCCGGGTGTAAAAGAACGAATGGGGAAGGGAGGAACATGAGTACACACATTCATATTAGTTTACCGAGATGAATGTTGTGTCCAAATTTCATGATGATCGGAGTTACCGTTCAAAAGTTTTTGTCGATAAAAAGCAGTATTTATACTTTTTTTAACTAATAATTTTTTTTTAATTAATTAAATAAAATTAAAATAAATGTATGCCTTAGAAGAAAGCAATGTAGAAAATAAATAAAAATATATTCGACCAACGTAGGGCTCGAACCCACGACCCTGATATTGACAGTCGTGTGCTCTACCGATTGAGCTAGCCGGCGTTGTATTTTGACAACGCTAATATGAGTATATTTAGTTAGTGCATTTCACCTGAATAGAAGCTTATTTTTGAGATATATTTTGCAACATTTTTCATTAATGTTCCGCTCCTAATGGTCGTAGCCTGATTTTATATAGCCTATAGCCTTCCTCGATAAATCGGCTATCCAACAAAAAATTTTTTTTCAATTTGAACCAGTAGTTCCTGAGATTAGCGCGTTCAAACAAACAAACTCTTCAGCTTTATATATTAGTATAGATAGATTTGATAGGCTCCTAAATGCAAGGACTAAAGAATTGTATGTGAGGACATAAATATTTTAATAGTCCTGAGCGTTGTAGAAAGAGGTCAGCCTTTTTAGTATTTATTTACAGTGTAATGTTTTAATAGCTGCGAATTTCTGCCTGAACGGATCGGGTTTTCGGAAAAAGTAATCCTTCGACGGCCAACCGATCATAAATCTCCAGATTTCAAAATTTTGCAAAAAATCTCTATAAAGAAACTAAAGCATAGGATTCTTATGGAGTACTATTGTAATTTATATATTTAAAATATCTAATTGTTTTAAGTATTTTTAGATTGAACAAGAGCAGTTACGTTTTGAAATTAAAAATATACTTGAGGAAAACAAAAGACTTTCCGAAGATGTGAAAAGAACTTTAAGTTCGCAATCTTTTAGCGTGGATTTAACAAATAATGAAAGTCAGATGATACATAGTCTTCAAGATCAACTAGCACTTCTATCACAGGTAATAGCTTCTTCTAGACTCTAGAGGGATCTAAAGCTTCATCTAAGCCTAGACTCTAGAGTAAGAATTCAAGGTCAATCGGGAAACGAGTACTTGAGCGACAATTGGAAATTACTCAGTGTTCCTTTGTATGATTTTACATAATCCGTTGAAAATTTGTTTCAGGAGAAAGACTCAACAACTGATTTATGGCAAACAGCGTTGAAGGAAATTGACTACTTGGAACAACAACTTGAAATAGTTCAACGAGATAAGTCCACACAGAAAACAAAAAGTGTGAGTGCGCGAAATAATTTTGAAGTAGACAATATCGCAGACTGTGATGAATTTGTAATCAGTTTTTATTTTTGAAGTGAAATTTCTTTAGCCGCGGTAGGGCAAATTGATCTGGATCAGAATAAAACAACGAAACGCTTCTCCTTCTCCGACTTTAACCGGCAGTTGAAAAGAAAGGGTGGGAGAATCGTTTCTATTATCTCTATCAAAGCCGCATGCGCAGTGCGCACTGTGTGTATACGTAGCATTTTCTTAAGCTACGGTAACATATTCCATATAACCTGAAATAATAAAATCGTCAACAAATGTTAGAACCTAAGAAGTTTCACTTCTAACGAGCGAGAGTCACGCTTTTTTTTATTTTGTACATTTTGTAAAAACATTGACGATAAACTAACCAAAACTTTGTGACAAACTACTTTGCTTTCAAATCTTCTCGGTTTCCGGGCTTGTATGCCGTGGTCCATTGGTATTACTACCTGACGTTTCGTCTACAACTGCGGTAGACATTATCAAAGGCGATGTGGTAGCGGGTGGTAGGCTGCTCACAGATAAGTGTGTCGACAAGTGTGGTACTTCCGTCTTTTATAGTCAGCGCGTTCGTGTTCTCTACTCGGTCGTAGTATGCTCTTCTGTGATTGGTCGTTCCATTCAGTGGGTTGGTATTGCACCACATCGCCTTTGATAATGTCTACCGCAGTTGTAGACGAAACGTCAGGTAGTAATACCAATGGACCACGGCATACAAGCCCGGAAACCAAGAAGATTTGGATCAACACCGGCCGTGAAAGCCTACACACTGGGATAAAACGTTTCTACTTTGCTTTGTTACGAAATATTGTCATTGGTAGTTTATTACAGGATAAAAAGGATAATGAATTAAATGAAGAAATTAAGCAAACTGAAAATTACAAAGAAAAGTACGAAACGACGGAAAAAAGATTTGAAGAAACTTCTAGACAATTGCAGAATATCACTTCTGAATATAAGAAAACTCTTGAACAGTTATCGAGAATACAAATTGAAGTTATTGAAATTAAAGGAAAGTTCGCTGAAACCAAGCAAGAAAAGGAGAAATGTGAAAATAACCTTGAAAAATGTCAGCAATATATAAAGGAACTTCAAATTCGTGATAAAGATTCTCTTCAAGCTTTGGAAACAGCAATAATTGAAAGAGATGCAATATTATTACGGGAAAAGAAATATCAGGGTATGTAAAAATGTTGAAAATTTTAAAATATTAGATTGTTAAATTGTAGACGCTTTTAAATAACAGCTTGTTACTAAAATGTAAATTTTTTTATATTGATTTTTATCAGAGGAGACAGTTCAGTTAAAAAAGGCTCTTTCAAATATGATTGACGAAGCAGGCACGAAAATAAAAAATGAAATAGAGCTTGTAAAAAATCAGTATAATAAAAAACTAAAAATACTTCTGAAAGATATGAGAAGTACTAAAACAAATTTAGATGAGACACAAACAAAATTAGATGAATCGAACAAATTGAACCAAAGTTTGGAAAAAGAAATAACGGATTTAAAAAAATTTACATCTTCGGATGAAAATGCTAAAAATCTTTTGAAAACTCAACAACAATTGGAATCGACATTTCAAAAACTGGTAGTTAAAATTTTCAGTCTATTTTCAAGGCAAAGTGGCTTATGTTACATTAAATAGTTCTCTATGAAGCCGTGCTGTTATTTTTAATGATAATTCATTTTTAAAGTTGTTTTAAAGTTTAAATTTAATTTTTAATTAATGCAAAACGTGTTTATGCTACCTTACACAATATTAATGCATTACAAAAAAACCGGACATACGCCACTTTGTGCCGTGTCTAGTTTGTTATCTCACATTAAATAATTTTCAGATGTTAACAGAAAGGAAAAATGCAAAATTGACAACGGAACGAGACAATATAAAATTAGATATTGAACAGATGGTACATAGTTTCGAAAGAGATTTAAAAGCACGAGAACTAGAAAAAAATACGTTGGAACACAGAATACAAATTTTCCAAAACGATTTGAAAGACAGTAATGAATCGCTGTTAAATACCACAATTGAACTTGAAAACGTAATAGCCAGATTGGTACTTATGGAAAACGAATTGCAACGTAGGGTTGAACTAGAAGCTATGTAAGTTAAATATAAACAGATATTATCAGCAGCTCCGTAGCTTGGTACATCGGCGCCCTCAAAATTTTGTTGGTTCATATCATGAAGCCTGTGACCAGGAGATCTAGCTTCCAATGCTTGCCTTGTTTCGAGGCGGACCGTTTTCTGGCGCACGCGAGATGGCGCTGTTATCACTACCTGGGAAAACTTCGGTTCTTTCCGCCATAGTTACCAAAGTTGTTTAACTTCACAGACACTACACACATGTAAGCCATGAACGTACATGCGTTACCCAGTAGTTGACGCCATATTGGTTCATGCGACATATTTGTCCGTCGTTACGCTCAAGCTGGGTCTCCTGGTTACAGACTTCACGGTTGACATATTCAAATAAAATAATCATAATCGCATTGCTGATTGAGCTCTCTCGTGTTTACGCTCCTCGCGCAGGCCCGCGTTGCCAGGCGCTGATTATCATACTGGCAAAATATTATTGATCAAATTTTTCCGGTTTAATTAAAAATTGAAATGCAAAATCCAACACTGAAGTCGTAGTATCATTCTGATTATTTACACTAAAAACTAATCATTCGTCAGAGAGAAATTAATTTAAAATACCTTTTTCTAATATTGTCATATTTAATTAGACTGCAAAATGTATCAGAAGAATTAAATGCAATTAAAAAAACTCATATGGAAGAAACGACACAATTTGAGAAACATATAAATTGTCAACATGATATAAGCGACAAGTAAGTTTTAATTTTAAATGTAAATTGTAGCGATTTAAACAAAGTAAAAGTTGTTAATTAAAAACGTGTTTTTGACGTGATAACGTCTTATAAATTGATGAAACACCAATCTTATAAATTGATAAAACACCGGCTGCATGCACGAAAAAGTGTAACGTTCCTAAATCCTAACGTTCGTAACGCGTAACGTTCCGCCTGACCCTGTGCGTGCTTTTTGCTAATTTCTCGCTCAATTTAAATCAGATCGGTTTGAAACCAGTCTTAAACGAAAGAGGAGAACATTTTACATAGATTTCGTATAACAGAATTTGCTTAAACAGTTTTTTTTATACAAATTTATATAGAAAAATAGCTGTATAAATGCAATGTTGTCTAATGCATGGCGCGACGCGGTCGGTCGTCTTTGTTTGCCGTACATGGAAATTAGAAGATAACGTATGTCTTGTCTTAACATGAAAACGGCTGCATTTCTAATGTTTAATTTGACATTAGTATTTTGTGAAATGCAACGCCTTCTAAGTTAACTATTGGAATAACTAATTATTATTACAACATAATACTTTGACAGTTGCAAACGTCACTTTTGACATTTCTTATCATTCCGACACCAAGGATAAGCGGATTGAAACCAAATTTTGGGAGGTTTAGGTTATGTATTACGGAATACGTTATCACGTAAAACTATCGTCCGTAAACCGACTTTACAGACAACCATTTTTTTTTTTTTAAGATGGAAGCAAGAAGTGACTGATATTATTGCAAAACTGCAGAATAGAATAAAAGAGTTAAAAACTGATAATGGTGTTCTCCAGAAAGAGAATGATAAACTTTGGCGAAAATTGCACTCAACTGATAATTCACAACATGAAGATAACTTCCAATCCATTTGATGAAGAGATAAAAACACATATTTTAAACAGCACTATATTTTTTTAATAAATAAGAAAAATACACTGTCCATTCGTATAGTTAAGCAAAAATATACTCGATTATATTGATTTTATAAATTGGTGGTTATTATATTATATACATAGGCAGTCACGGGTATCGCCTGTTATGATGAAGCTATACAGGCAGCAAACATACTCGGAAACCAATAAAGTTCTTCTCCGGAGTTCTGTAAATCAATCCAACATAAACCTTCTTTAACCATAAGATCTAAAGCTCTTTGAGCACGCTCTTCTTCCCAATTAAGTTGCGTTTGAAGTTGCGATATTGAAGTATATGCTAGATTCGAATTTGCCGTTTGTTGCAGTACTGCTGTTTGATCCATACTTATTTCTCCAGGGACAGACTGAACTAGATGTTGACCTTTACCGATTGGAATGACTGTAAATCCATTACCGAATATTCTTAATTTTCTGGCGGCCATCAATAAATCTTCAATGCTGATTTCTTGGTGTTCTTTCCTCTGTCCTCGAGCTTTAATTAAACGAGTTCTTAACTCATCTAATCCGATTAAGCCGCCGTTTTTCTCATTCGTTGCTAGACAAACTTCCACTATTTGAACACCTAATTCGTAATAGAAATCACCTATTCCTAACACTGACCAAAATCCTTTCCCCGAGGCCAAGGGATCTACACCTATGGCAGCGCACATTTCTTGAAACTGTTTACGGAACTGGGCGTTTTTACGGATTTCATTCTTGTGTTTCGATGCAAATTCTTCAAGGTTAACTCTAAACACGTCAAGCTGTTTGGACATTTGTTCCAATTGATTTTCTTGAATTTCATTCCCTTTATCTTTGTACTTTTCTTGTTCTAATTTTTGTTTTTGAATGGCACCAACTCCAGCTCTTCTACGCATTGTCAGAAAGTTGATAAAGATTTAAATAATGACTAGATTGACGCGTTTTTTAACTTACATAAGGCACTGACGAACCAGATAACTGACGAACGACACTTTTTTATTTATTTATTAAATATAAGCTATTAACTTCTTGCAAATATATTTGACAAACGTCAATGTCAAATTTACGTAAAAAAAGGATACCTCTGGTGACATCTGTACACAAACTAATAAAGCACTGATTACATTGACTAGTACGCCGAGAGATGGCCGTATCTACACCATAGTATTGTATGTCAAAACGTAAAAAAAGGATACCTTTAGTGACATCTGTACACAAACTAATAAAGCACTGATTACATTGACTAGTATGCCGAGAGATGGCCGTACCTACACCATATTATTGTATGTCAAATTTACGTAAAAAAGAATACCTTTAGTGACATCTGTACACAAACTAGTAAAGCACTGATTACATTAACTAGTACGCCGAGATGGCCGTACCTACACCATATTATTGTATGTCAAATTTACGTAAAAAAGGATACCTTTAGTGACATCTGTACACAAACTAATAAAGCACTGATTACATTGACTAGTACGCCGAGAGATGGCCGTACTTACACTATAACGGAAACATTACAAGGTGTGCTCATTAAGCAGGTTTCTCTGGGTTCTTATTAAGTAGGCAAATTATCATAGTGCGCTGAATTTGTACACCGAAACTTCTCCAAGGACGCATTTATCCAACGTTGGGGGTCTTTATTTTAATATACACAGGCTCATTGTTAGCGCAGAACTTTGTATTCAAAGACTGTTGCATCTGTAGGCGCATTTACAAACTACTGCTTGTCGAAAGTGGTATATTTATTGACTTACAAATAACAGTGTTGCCATCACATAAACATTACAAGTCATATTTAAAGTTTGCATAATATTTTTATGCAATGAGAAGATATGTTTTTTGGTTTAATTACTTGAATAATTGAACAGCAAATATTTCATATGGCAGAGAAAAGGCAGTCCTGTAACAAACGACGAAACATTATTCAATGTCGTGAAAGGGCAGTAGTTTTTGTTGTGTTGAGATCACTGAGCAAGCGTCTCTTTGACTAGGAGCTGCACAGCTTGCTGCTGCAACATACACAATTGTTTTGTCGTGTAACAAGGATGTGCGAAATTTTGCAATAGTGTTGTCTTACCCGCGAAGTTAAGTGTATCGTATACGTTGTCATGATAAAAGTTATAAAATATTGGTGAATTAGTGCATTTTTGACAATTTTAATATTTTATGTGACCATGTCGTCATTAAGAAAATCTGTTAATAACAGACGAGTATTTTCAGTGCCAGACGATTATTCGTTACGTACAACGAAAAGTCGTTCATCTTCAAATACGAGAAAAACAGAAGATACTGCCAAATTGGTCAAATATATTGATGATAACATCATTGGAAAAAATTCCACTTTTTGTGGTCCTTACGGAAGACGAAAAGGTGAGTTTTATTGGTTTTATTTTTTTTTCACACCTGGTAATGTATACTGTGCCACATAAGTCTCCTTTTATATTGTTATTATATGTGAGTTTAAATATATGGGTTATTGTTATATTTAAGTAACTCTAATATTTAAAAGTCTTTTTCTTCACACAACCAATAATCGTACATTTTTATAAACATATTAGGCAGGTGTTCTTCAAGGCTTCAATGCTATTGTTTATATAATATCTAAAATTGTATAATCACACTCGCACAGAGGTTGGTAAAAAATAACTGAAATATTACTATTTTGTCATAATAATATGCTGTATGGGGATTATGAGAAAAAAAATGATGTTATCAAGCAGGATTTTGATAAGATTATTATTATAAAACAATATAAATTAATCGTTTTTTCCAGTAACTTTGCGAAAAATAAACTATAAAATTTATTTATGGAATTATAATATATTATATTTTCGTTTTTTTAAATAAAATCCAAAAATTTACTCGATTGCGTCAGTAATTTAAACGCTAGATGAAAATACAAGCCTAAGTAATTTTTTTTTATGGTTTATGTAGTAGGTCTATACTCTATAAACTTTCGATATTTGTATTTTATACTGTTAAAATATTCTAAAATCCATAACGTTTTTGGCCTAATTGGACCATAGTATCCAATTTTATAGCCCATCTTATGTAAATTCGCTATTACAGAATTGTAGTCCCAATCTAGAAGCACGCATCGACTAAAAATCTCGAACTTTCGATGTTGAAAGGTTTTCATATGTAATAGAATATCAAGGCAGCTTACTTTTCGGATTGAATTATTCTGTGATCTGGTTAAATGAAATTTAAAATTTAAACAACTTGGTTAAGAGCACTCAATTTTTATCAAAATCCGTGTGCCTGTTTTCGAGCGAAGCCGGTACAAATTTATATACAGAACTACAAACACAAGGAACCGAATTTACTGAGGCATTCTTCTCAAGTTCTATATTTAGAACTGAATGACACACATCAAATATCCTGAGTTAATTTTACAAATATTTGTTGTAATATTTCAATAAATTAGTCTACGTTACGTAATTTACTTGTGTATGTAACGCTTCGATGCACCTATGACGTAGTTTCGTAAAGAGGATTAATTGATACCGGAAATTGAATTTGTATTTTAAAAGTAATGAAAGAAAACGTTGGATCACTTTCTCTAAAGTAAAAAGAATGTGTTCAAAATTATGTTTATGGTTTTTTCTTTTAAATAGAGCACCAACACTGCCTGGCATAAGCGTACGCAGGATTTCGGAATTGGGGGTGTCGAGGGTGGGGATAGAGAATAATGTCAATAATAATCATAATGCCAGACATTACAGAGATTAATAAGCTATAATATATACAGTGGAATTTAAACAAGCGGTGTAGCGTACTGATGAGAGCACTAGACTCGTATTCGGGAGGTACCGGGTTCGAATCCCGGCGGGGGCAGATGTGGCTGGGACTTTTTCCTTCTGCCTCTCGTCGAGAAATGGTAATTTCTGTACCGGCCGTCTTGTTGAGGTTTTCGATGGTTTCTCTCAATAAATTCACATAAATATGGTTCCTTATTCAAAGCCAGGGCCGATTACCTGCCGAACTCCTATCCTTAAAAGTTGCCTACCTTATTCTGATTTCCAAAAAGTCCTTCATTTACTCATTGCTATTAATTAAGTGGAAGTTTAAAAATGTAGTAAATAACGGGAATGGTGAAAGATGGAAAATAGTAATGGCTATATATGACATAAAGTCGAGAAACGGATGTTAAACGTATTATTATATTAGGTATATTTCGTAAATTCGAAGTCGAAGGGATCGACCCAAAACTGAAAATTAACGATATTTCGAATTATCGAATGGCTACCCCTCCTGGTTTGTTTCTCCCTTTCTCCACATCGCGAATAACCTCCAATTAATGTCTTATAAGACGCCTTCTTATACTTGTTTATTTCGGGCAACGATCCTTACGGCACGGTAACCGAAAAAATCATAAATACTGGCCGTATTTGTGACCAGAATTTTCTAACAAAAAAAATTGGTTGTCTGTAAAGTCGGTTTACGGACGATAGTTTTACGTGATAACGTATTCCGCTCGAATATCATATTTAATAATACATTACTGCGCTTTCGCTTGCACGCACAAGGTCGGGTGGAACGTTACACTTTTTCGTGCGTGCAGCTGGTGTTACATCAATTTATAAGACGTTATCACGTCAAAAGTGCATTGAAAAAAGGAAGGATGAAAGATATCCGAATGAATCTGGGTGCTCAGTTTGGAGCACGTTCTTAGCCTAACAGATAGGAAACATAAAGCGAAATTCTAGTAACTAAATGTCGCCTTGTTAACTAACGAAATACTATAGTAACTTAAATATCACTCTGTAAGTAAATTTCGCCTTTAACAAAATCCATGTTTAATCCAACGCACGCAAACGTAACATTCTCCCATAAAAGTGTCAATTGCATGGTGTTACTCCCAACCAAACGCACCATTGTTTCACATCATACATTTTTTTTACAAGCGCCGAGTTTAATTGGCATCTTCCCTGCGTACGCCTTTGTGGGTTAATAAATTAAAAAAACGCAACATTGTTAAACGGACGATGATAAAAGTCGGTAATATAGTGCACTGCCGGTGGTGGCAATGTGGTAGATAGCAGGATGCATGTCGGCAGTTCCTGCTGGCCAGCGTAAAGGCGCGGATATTGGTTTGCAGGCTACAACGCACACAGCACAACCATCAAACGTGCTATATAGGCTTGCCCAGTAATACCAACCACACAACACAACAATAATATTTATACTTATTTGTGGTCACAAGGTTAAATGGTTTAAGACAATTTTTTAAAGAAATATCAATCATTCACTACAGTTTTGCCTCACGGAGCTGCGGGTGCTTGGCAGCAAGAAGAGTAGTGGGGACTTCGGCTCCACCGTATTGCAGCACCACTTTCAAACGCTCTGGATTTTGACGTGATAACGTCTTATAAATTGATGAAACACCGGCTGCACGCACGAAAAAGTGTCACGTTCCGCCTGAGCCTGAGCGTGCAAGCGAGAGCGCGGTATAAGCGATAGAGAGGCACGATCGGCCCAAGCGTCGGCTTGTACGCATTTCTCTCTCTTCTCGCGTGACGTCAGAGAGTTCATCAATGTTTCTTTATGACATTATCACGTAAAACTATCGTCCGTAAACCGACTTTACAGACAACCAATTTTTTTTTGTATTAGAGGATGAATTTTCAAAAATCCTTAGTTATTTTAAGGAACTGTTGTGTAAGATTTCATGCTTCTAGACCCACCGGCTTAGGCTATACGCTGTCTATCAATCAATTTTAGTTTTATTAAGTAGATTTATTTTAATAAAAAATTTAGTGAACATGTACTCTGGTGTCTCCAAGTCGTCGGTGGCTCTCGATTATCAAAAAAATTTAATAATAACAATGCGTTTAACGTCCGTTTCTCGACTTTGTCATAACAGACGGATTTCGCACCATTACTATTTTCCATCTGTCACACTTCCCGTTATTTTGTACATTTAGCAATGGGCGAATGAAGGAATTTCAGAACATTAGGATAAGGCAGGCAAATTTCGAGCACCGGAGTTTGACAGGTAATCGGCCATGGCCTTGAATAAGGAACCATCTCGATACTTATCTGGAATTATTGAGGGAAACCATAGAAAACCTCAACAAGATGGCCGGTACAAAAATTACCGTTTCTCGACGAGAGGCGGCAGCAGGACAAAGTCTGCACCAGTCACATCTTTTCCCGCCGGGATTTGAACCCGGTACCTCCCAAATGCGAGTCTAGTGATTATCAAAAAAAATATTTATCCAAAAAGATTTCAGTGGACATGTAACCCGATGTCACCAACGTCCTCGACGGGCTTCCTTAATTATATAAAAAATCTACGTAAGTGATTTTGCCTTGTAGTCGATGATACAATAGTAAGTTACACCTAGCCTTGACCTGGTGAACGCGAGCCGCGCTATGAACAGAAACGCATGTGGCGCGACGCAAGTACAGACTGCGTTTTGTGCTTTGACTGTCATCATCCATGACGCGGCCCATCGCAGACGCGGTGACTCTGTGCATAATAATAATATTATTCTAATTATTCAGTGATGCAACATCTAAATACTACAGCAGTAATGTTGACGGATTCAATAGAAAAGTATATTGTATTCGCGAAACTTATATATTTGGAGGTTTTGATTGCATTTGCATATATTATCGCGTTTTTGTTTATCGTGTAGACCAGGGGTCGGCAACCTGTAGCTCGCGAGCCGCATGCGTCTCTTTTGACGTAAAGTTGCGGCTCTCCAGTTCCGTATGCAAAAAATAATTATTTTATTATATAAACCCTTAAAAATCGTCTAATCAATTCATGATTGAGTACCATGTCTTATCTCTCAGTCATTTCCACTCGCGTCTCACCCGCACCGCCCCCGTCGCGACGTGTCGTCCTCGGAAACGAAAATGTTTAGTGGCTTTTTAAAAACTGGGAAATTTTGTAAATTGTAACTTTTGGCTCTTCCGTCTTAAAAGGTTGCTGACCCCTGGTGTGGACCAGTGATTCCCAGAGTGGTCTATGCAAGGAGTCCATGTTAGCGGGAAAAAATGGAGGCTCATGAAATGAAAATGGGGATCAACAATAGTTGATCTCCTAACAAAAAAACCAGAAACAAACTGGACATCGTTAACCGAGGAGAATTGAGATTAAACCTAACTAAATGTTGACAAATGTTGCACAAGTTTAGCTTAGAAATCGCGTACGGACTCCCCCGACTCACTTTGCATGTTCGCTTACTGATTATTCCCCGTTTGTCAACCGAGAAGAATTTTAGCCACTGGAAATATGTTTCAGATAAATACAGTAGTTCCTGAAATTACGGGCCGCAAACAACAATGCAAACCTTTTATTTTTCTATATCAATGACCCATACATTATTATCAAGCTGGTGCATTTTCATTGCTGTATAAATTAATTATTATATTCACGCGAACAGCGATTAAGTTATAACACCAAATGAATTTGTGGCTTGGATAATTGTCGTTAATCACGCTGCATACTTGAGATAATGATACATAATAGTAATTCAGGATGTTTTTTGACTTTAATGAATCATGGAATATTTTAATATCTGACAAAGTAATTTATCACAGCCCGGAAAGGGCGGGGTGAATGAACAAAATAGATCAATTGTATTAGAGTTAGACAACGCTAGACAACTGAAATTTTACATTACCTACGTAGAATAACGAAAGTGGCCCTTTTTACCCGCCTGTGTCAGAAAGAGGGCAATGTTTTTCGAGTGTTCCTATATTGTATGTGAGTATATTTTTTTGGCGCACTCTGCAGCCTAAACGGCTTGATGGATTTTAACATATGAGGTGTCGTTAGCTTCGACTTAATTGTGGGAGTGACGTATTTAAATATGACAAAAAAGAGAGCGGGGTATATAAAAAAAATATTTTGTTATTATAACCATATGGATACACAAATACAAGCTAGTAAATATCCAATTCCAAATTTATATATATTATAACATTTTGACACGAACCACAAAAAAGGTCAAAAATAAACTAGAAAGCTTAAATATGATTAACTAAAAGGAAGAAAATAAAAATTAATTGTTTTAAAAGACAAGTAAACCCGACTGCATAAAAATGAAATTAATAACTAAAAAGAGGAAAACAAGCCGAAAAATCTCAACATGCAGCGGGTAGGGACCAAGAACAAAAGAAAGAGACAAATAGGTTGAGTTTTTCCGACTAGTGTTCTTATTTTTAGATATTCATTTAATTTCTGTGCAGTTGGGTTTCTTTTTTTTTAACTAACTATATTTTTAAGTTTTGTACTTAGTTCAATATAAAAATATAGATGCCAACGGCATGAACGCAATACATGCAATAGTTTTTTTTTTTTAATTTGGTATTCCGTGACTTGGATGGTTTTTGTGACCTTAAATATTGATTAACAATGGAAATAATATTCCAGCGAATATAGCTAATCCACCACAAATACTAATCAACATTGTTGTTTTGTTGAGGACACTCCTATATTATGTAAATGTATGTAAATAGATAGACAACTAACCTGCAGACGGTATAATAATTTTAACGTCTGCCTCTTTTCATGACTATTATTATTTATGTATAGGTATATTTTTTTAGAACACCAACAGCTAAGGTTAGTTAGGCTAAATAAACGTTCATCTTAGTTTACCGAGATGAATGTCGTGGTCCAAATTTCATGATGATCGGAGTTACCGTTCAAAAGTTTTTGTCGGACGGACAAATGAGTTATATTTTGCAACATTTTT
Organism: Xanthostigma xanthostigma; assembly: GCA_963575645.1. NCBI lineage: Eukaryota > Metazoa > Arthropoda > Insecta > Raphidioptera > Raphidiidae > Xanthostigma > Xanthostigma xanthostigma. Next base: position 512,816 of record OY754469.1, on the reverse strand, counting down.
CATTGATGCTCTGCTCCTATTGGTCGTAGCCTTCCTCGATAAATGGACAATCCAACAAAAAAAAAAATCAATTAGCGCGTTCAAACAAACAAACAAACTCTTCAGCTTTATATATTAGTATAGAAAGAATGTTGTATTATACGGAGATGGTTCTACATCAGGTGGTATTCTGTAGTTAGGAAAAATGGAGATATTTTACTAATTTAGGCGTGTCTTTTAACCGGTTGTTGCAGAACATCGTCGATATTATTTTTTTTTTTATGTTTTTGAATTGATAATTTTCTAACAGCGCTAGTATTGTTTATCAGCATGTCACATATTTTACATTTACTAAATAATCTCACTGTATTTTTTTACAATATGTTTTCAAGGCCAAGGTTATACAATATACATATTAATTTATTGTGTAAACGTTTTACATATTATGTCTGTTTGAATGAATCTTCTTTTATGCTCGCTTTTTAATAAACACGCACATATGGCGTTTTTTTATTAATTTGTATTAATATAGGGTTACATTTTCCTATACTTTTTTCTTTGCAATTTTGCGTCGTAATGAAAATACACCATAGCTGTCCACTTTTTAACCGACTTCAAAAAAGGAGGAGGTTCTATGTTCGACTGTATATATATATTTTTTTTTAATGTATGTTCACCAATTTCTCCGTCAATTATGGACCGATTTTCAAATTTTTTTTTCGAAAGAGTGCACTTCCGAGGTGGTCCCATCGGAACCAAGTCAGGATCTGATGGTGGAATCCGGAGAAATCGAGGGAAACTCTCAAATTTCAAAGGCACGCATACTTGGCCTACCCATTGCAATACTTTATCTAACACTAAAAAGAGAAAAATAAAATATTTTTAACAAAAAAATTGAACTAGAGACATGTAAGATTTAAATTGCTACTTTCGAATTCCGATGTGACACCGACTCCAAAAATAACAATAATTATTATTTTTTACTTTTTAGTGCATATTTTGAAGTCGGTTTAATTTTTTTGTTAAAAATATTTTATAAGTATTGAAGTCATATTTAGACGAACGGACGCCGACTTTTATCGAACCCAGCCCCGAATCTACATTTTTTTCGAACCGGGGGCAGAAACTTGCTAATGGCGCCCCCTCTCTCCAGCGTTTGAGATAAATTACTTAAAAAAAACTCACAAATATACAATGATTGGCATTTTTCGTGAACGTAAAACCGTCAGAAAACAATCAGATTGAGTAAATCTGAAAAAGGACAGATTGCCGCACTCTCTTTTTTTATCGGAACCTTTTTTTAACATACTTTTTACCTATACATTCAAATATTTAATCTTCGATGTTTAGCAAGCTTTTTAATTTGAAGAAGAACACAATTATTTAAAAACAAAACACGTACCTAAACCGGGAAGCTTATGCGATTGAATTATTCATAATGGGTGACAAGTTGCTGTGGGTATTAGTATTACACTGTTAGTCACAAGAATTACTTCACCATTCTCAGGTTGTCTGTAAACGATGATCACAATAGTGATGTTAATTTCCGTTCCCTCATACGTCATAGAATACGGGTTTTTTACCCATTTGTGTCATTCGAGATCCATGCTGATTTGATATCATTATGTGCAATTTGTTTGTAAATCCACTAAGCGTGTTAAAAAGTGTTGCATGTGTCCGGGCGGAATTTTGTAATTGATTTTAAACTTACTTTCTGATGAGATAGAGACTTGAAATTTTTAACTTAACTCAGAATTAAATGACAAATGACAATCAAGAAAATGTGGAAATAATAAAAGAAATAAAAAAAAAATTGGTTGTCTGTAAAGTCGGTTTACGGACGATAGTTTTACGTGATAACGTATTCCGCTCGAATATCATATTTAATAATACATAACCTAAATTTTAGTAGCTGTCAGGCGGAACGTGACACATTTCGGAACGTGACACTTTTTCGTGCATGCAGCTGGTGTTTCATCAATTTATAAGACGTTATCACGTCAAAAATAAATTAATATATCACGTTTTTAAAACTAACTAAAAGCTATAAAATAATTTCTTTAAGCCTTTTGAGTAGGATTTGAAACGAAAAACGTGGGGCGCATGCGACCGTTATATAAGAAGTATAGAGAGTAGCTATATATCAATGAATGAGATAAAACGAATAATGCTCCCACGTTTTTCGTTTCAAATCGTACTCATTAAGGCTTAAAGAAATTATTTTATACTTTTCAGTTCGTTTTAAAAACGTGGTATCTGTAATCGTGAATTTGAAAAATACTATACTGTGATTAAAATAGCGATAAAATTGTGTAAAAAAGTGGCACTAATTTGTCGAACAAGAGTGTGAATAAAATTTGTTTAATAAACTGGCGTATTTTTCCATCGAGAATCGTCCAGTTAGTAAACAAAGTGATTTTTTATATTAAAAACACACCCGTTACATTTGATAATGTATTGTCATTTGAGAATGTAAACAAGCTATAGCTTTTGAATGTTTATGTTGATGTGAACTTATTTTGCAGTTGTGCGGTGAAAATGTTTTTACTTTTTGTGCTAATATCTTTTTAGAAAGAACAGTTCAAAAACCTTTTGATCTGATTTACAGATATATTTTTTTCTAAAATCATTATGAATAGTTTTTAAAATAGATGCAATTTTCATAAAATCTATTTTTCGAGGCGCGGACAGAACGGCAAAAACAGCTGATTTTGCAATTCTCGTGTCACAATTTAAGGGATAGGAAAAATATCATTTGGACGTAAAAACCATGTTAGGAAACTTGCGTAACAGTAAAAGACTCATTCTCGAAGACAAGTAAAAATGACCTTTGGCCATTTTAAGTTTTATAACAGTTCAGAAATGTATTTTAACGACGGTTTTAAGTGTTAAAATATGTATTCCTGTTTCCTACACAGTAGTAAAATTGTTTACAAAACCAATCGTTTCTAGCTTTTACTCAGGTCTCATTTAATGATCTTCCTGTTTCTAATAAATCATTTGGAAATGTGTACATAGTAAAATTGTAATTTATATCGAAGGCAAGTTATTTTATGATTTAATTTCGAAGCTTACGTAATTTTTTTTATATGTTAAATGTAGTGGAAATTAATTTTTAATATATATGTGTAATCGTGCATTTCGTATTTTTTTGTTAATAATAATAATACGTTTAACGTCCGTTTCTCGACTTAATGTCATAACAGACGCCATTCGCACCATTACTATTTTCCATCTACCACACTTCCCTTATTTTTAAACTTTCATTTAATTAATAGCAATAATTTTTTTAGGATTCCCTACAAATTCACTGAGCTAAATTGACGTAAGCTGGCTAAACTATATTTGAGTTTGTTTCTCTTTACTTTTACCCGGGCGAAGCCTGACTGGAAGCTAGTACAATACCTTCAATTGTTGTAATAGTAAATAGGATAGGATAAATAAAATATGCTGATTCTCACGCGACGCGGATGTGCGTTTATTTCTGCGCCTTACGTAACAATATAATTGAATGCATGAGTGCTGCACTTGCAGATATGCACGCTTTATTTTCAATTCTTGTAACGTACGCAGACAGTTTTATAATTAATTTCTTATACATTGTTCACTGTTCACTCAGCTTGCAAAAAATACTCTCGGGAATTTTCAAACTGCGATCGCAAATGTTTGTTAAAAATACTGAAGAATTTAGCACGTAAAACAATTTTTTTGAAATATATTTTTTAAAGTGAAACTTTTAATCTATCGCCCCGAATTTTTCTGGCCGTCTGTTGCATGTCGCATTACAGGCGGCCGCGGAGTAGGGGTAAAGTGAAAGGCGTTCGGCAGAGCAGCCAAGGCCAATATGGCGGCGCCCATGGTTAGCATCAGCTGACCGTGTAGTATGTATATATACATAGTCAGTCTGTCATGCGGGCAAGTGCTGTACAATGTTTACATGTTTTTATTCGTGTATTCATGTGAATATTGTTGTTTATAATTAATCGTGATGGATAAGTGTCTACAATCCAACGCCTACAATCCAATAAGAGTTTCACTTGCGTCGTGGTTTCTTAAAACCACACAACTATTTTTTTGTCATATTTATCTGATTTTAAATCATTTTAGATCAAATATATAAAACTCTGGCTCAAAAACACATGGGAAGAATTATGCATACTTCTAGATTATTTTGAAAGCATTGCCATCAAAGATTGAATAAGGTTTTTCCTTGAAAGTAAAGATTTTTGGAACTGTTTTTCTTGTTAGTTAAATAGGTGCATTTTGTATATGCACACACCATTTGCAAATGCTCGTAATATAGAGTTATGCGGGTGAATAAGGGATATATGATTACAAGGAATTAGCACTCGTATGCAAATTGGAAACATCTAAAAAAAAATCATGGATATTTTTGGAATTTTTACATTGATTTGGGATTTGAAAATTGTCCAAGTCAACAAAAAGAATTAATTGTCGCTAATCACAGTGGTTTGTGCACGTTTCTTTGTCGTGTTGTATTTACAATAAAATATTTATTTAAACATTATCACAAAATAGATAAGTAATGTCTGTTGATTCATAATAATAATAATATATTCAGGTGTTCGTCAATTCTCAGCGCTTTTTTATTAGCAAACATGACGGATGATTGGCCATCATCTGCACCAATAACATTGACCATTAGACTAGACAATTTTTTTTATCGTAAATTATTGGATAATCGTGCGTTTTTATTTGACAGTTGAAAATTGTCTTAAATTAATTATGAAACACATAACAATTGTCTTGTTCTCATCACCAGATGGCTTAAAAATATAACAATAATAGTAGAAATTATTAATAAACAAAATTATCGACCAATTTTTCGGACAATATATTACAAAAATTGGTCGATAATTTTATTTATTAAGGAGCAATCAGACATTAATCAAATATTTGTATAATATAATTGTTTATGGTACATATTAAGCGGACAATGACGATGAAACACATCGTGACGATTTTTTGAGGGGATATACGTTCATAAAATGCATTTTTATTATTATCCATTCTTACATTTACCTACTTAAAAAACTGACTGAGTGATTGACAGACAACGTACAGCCTAAACCGGTGGGTCTAGAAACATGAAATTTTGCACACGAGTTTCTTATATAACGTAGATGAGTATTAAGTAAGATTTTTTGAAAATTCATCCCCAAAGGGGGTTAAATATTTAATCTACGAATTAAAAAAAATATCAAATATCGGCGAATTTTTGACGATAGTAAAGATTGTAGACATCCGATAAATAAATAGGCAAAAAATAATACTGTAATGAAGGCTCCACTCTGATGTAACTGCGAGAATCGTAATTATATAAAAGGCAACGTCTATCGCTGTTACATATTAAAACTCACTCTTCAATCGATTTCCAGCAGTTTAAGGCCCCCATACACCTCGTTCTTTTTTGGCAGTTTTCATCGTCACGATAAAACACGTCGCTCAAAACCGAAGTGTATGGGCAAAAACTGTCGATGAAACACGGCAGTTTTTATATCTGCCGAGTCTTGATTTTAAACACGACGTGTTTACTGGTTGTCGTTTCAAATCGTAATGTGTGGCGCTTTCCGATAAGAATCGACGTGTTTATTCAGTGGTGCGACGTACAGCAAATAAGTCATATTAATTAAATGATTGTAATTAGTTTGAGTATTGATTTATATTTTAATAATAACTCAAAATAAGTATGTTCGTCCATTCTCAGGTAATTGAACCAATCCCCAGGTTCAAGTTTCAGCTTGTTCAATTCATACAATTGTATCGAAAATTAAACCAATCTCCTGGTTCTAGTCGTAATTCATTTAGAAGATTTACGTGTGAAAATTGCCTGCGTTTAAGTAACCATTCTTTAGTCCATTTTGAACGTTTTCTTTTTGAAAATTTTAATTTTATAGCCACTGCGGCTGCAACTGCTAACGTTGTCGTAGGATCCATCAAAGCAGATCGTATTAATGATGCCACGACTTCAGAAAAACTGAACGAAACAACGCCTCTGTGTGGATATGGCCGTTGTTCGTGTTTAATTAACCGTACAGTTTTACCCGTGCGGTTAAAACTGCCATAAAAGAACGAGGTGTATGGGGATGGCCGTTGTTCGTGTTTAACCGTACAGTTTTACCCGGCGGTTAAAACTGCCAAAAAAGAACGAGGTGTATGGGGGCCATTATACCTCTAAGTTTTAGGCTGTGGAATAATGTCATCAAAACGGGCAATTAACGGAATAATGAAGAGATCAACGCCAGATAAAAACATTTAGCTTTTTATAATTTTTTGCAAGCGTTCCTCGGAACTCATTTCCATGGAGGTATTCTTCCCCGAAAAAAAAAAGCTCACAATGAATCTTTCAATGATAATATGAGAAAAATAATTGAGATGATAAAAACAAAGTATGAAAAAGTGATCGGCTAAGAGGTACATAAACATCATATAAATGAATACGGGAAGGAAAAAAGTTGTGGTACCGATTTTACCTGTGTTAATTCCGTACACATTGTGATGAAACATACATCGTTCTCTTCATTTTAACGAGGGGAAGTGCACGATATGTTTCATCACGCGATGTGTACGAATTAGCACAGGTAAAATCGATTCAGAAGAAATCCATAAGAACCTCAATAACGTTCAAACTTGAAAATTTAATTAATTACGGTCGAATTTCGAACACTTGGCGACCGCTAGTTTTTATTAATGTGGTTCAGACAAAAAATACAGCTACCGAAGGGAAAAAAAAGATTGTGTGAAAAATTGGTAATAATAATATATGGGCTACCTACATTTAGATCTTTAATTTGCCATCATTTTTCCCACATATTGTTAGTGCTAATCAAAATGGCGTGTTTGTAAATGCCTAATGACGTATGTAGACAAGAGTTCATTTCGAGGAATTTGCTCACTATAAAATACACGAACTAATTGGCCAGCTGCGAAAGTAAAATATTGCTACACTCTAATTGATGTATGTCTTCAATTATCGATTGAACCTAAGCGGTGCAAACAAGTTGCTAAATTGTACCGCGTATCACATTTCTCTGCTTAAACTAAACCAAAAGAAAAGCAATGATCGTTTTTAGACTCCGAAATCCGAAGAGTATTGGGATTTTACCTATGGAGGCGCGGCGGAAACCATTTCAAAAAATACAATATGGCCGCCTTATGCGAAGTGTTTGCATTGGCAGTATACAAGGTTTCGATATTTTATTTAAAACGTATATTTCCAAGGAATAAAAAAAAAAATCGGAAATGTGTTTTGCTTAATAATCCACAAATCCGGGCGAAGCCGGACCGGACCGCTAGTATTGTGTAATATATATACTTACGTTTGTTGTAAGTGTTGCATTTTAACTGGTTGAATATTTTTTTAACATTCATAGATGCGTGGTACTTAATTAAATTTTCAATTCATTTAATTAATTTAATGCAATACAAATATTAACATCAGCATTCGAGCGTTAACTTAACTCAGGAAATAATTTTAGTGTAGTACCTACCTACGTACCATTAATTAAACAATGCATCTGAGAGCTGATAGAAATTTTAATATGTTTGTAAATATGTAAGTAGTTAATTATTATTGCAATAATTAAAAGATTGAAAACATTACCGGGTGGGTATAGGCTGGACTTAAGACCACCAACAGCAATGCTGATTCGGAACTAGTATCTATATTCTATACCGATTCATTTAAATCAGGGGTGTCAGACTGGTTTTTCTAAAGGGCCATGTATAAGATTCAGGATGTGTTAGCGGGCCAGAAAAAACTGAAACATATACTAAATTAAAATCTTCATTTCACCGCGACCGCTATTGCATATAGGAGGATAGCGGTCCCGTCCGGTTTCACCCGGATGTAAAAGAACGAATGGGGAAGGGAGGAACATGAGTACACACATTCATATTAGTTTACCGAGATGAATGTTGTGTCCAAATTTCATGATGATCGGAGTTACCGTTCAAAAGTTTTTGTCGATAAAAAGCAGTATTTATACTTTTTTTAACTAATATTTTTTTTTTAATTAATTAAATAAAATTAAAATAAATGTATGCCTTAGAAGAAAGCAATGTAGAAAATAAATAAAAATATATTCGACCAACGTAGGGCTCGAACCCACGACCCTGATATTGACAGTCGTGTGCTCTACCGATTGAGCTAGCCGGCGTTGTATTTTGACAACGCTAATATGAGTATATTTAGTTAGTGCATTTCACCTGAATAGAAGCTTATTTTTGAGATATATTTTGCAACATTTTTCATTAATGTTCCGCTCCTAATGGTCGTAGCCTGATTTTATATAGTCTATAGCCTTCCTCGATAAATGGACTATCCAACAAAAAAAATTTTTATCAATTTGAACCAGTAGTTCCTGAGATTAGCGCATTCAAACAAACAAACTCTTCAGCTTTATATATTATTATAGATGTAAAAAAAATGCACCGCATCTTACGTAATCGCGAACGTATTGTGTACGTGCGGTAATACAGATTCCTGTCTACCTGCATTATTGCATTAAATGCACAATCCATTAGCTGAATTGCATTGAAGTTTCGAATTCATTCTGCAGAGTTTAATATTTTCGCATGCATCAAGTCTTATTGCAAGCGTAGATCCTTGATTATATGAGAGGCTTTTCCGGTGTAATTATTATTATAAACTTGATTTATATTAGACTAGCCGCTACCCGCGGCTACGCCCGCGATTGAGATGGAAATCGACTTTTGACATGCATATCAGGGGTTGAGGTATTGCACATATTTTGACAAACAATTTTCTTATTTTTCGTAAAAATTTTTTATTTTTTTTTAATAAAAAGTATCCTATGTTACTTCTAATACCTTCAAGAGTGTATGTGCAAAGTTTCATGATGATCGGTTAAGTAGTTTTTGCGTGAAAGCGTAACAAACAAACTTACATTCGCATTTATAATATTAAAATATGATAATATGATTGTAATATCTAGTGTCGTAATGACTTATATTACGGCGCGATGTGAGGTTATGTTGAAAACGAGCGCCATAACGCACGAGATATACAGTGTAAACTGTATTTAACGTCACTCGATATAACGACAAACTCCTTACAACGTCCAAATTACTTATCTCGAGTTACCTTGTTGCTCATCAATGATACACTCTAAATAACGACACACCCACTCTAAATAACGACAACAATACGTCGTCATTAAGCAATAAACAGTACTTGCTTGTTATTTTGTTGATTTGTTGTCGGCAATATGCGTACCGATGATTCTAAGAAATTTTTTCTTTTGTTTGTTGGGATTATCTTTCATATGTTTAGCTCAGCTGATTATCGATAAGTTATCATATTCTTAATTGCCCACAAACTTGCAAACTGTGAACATGGCGAGTAAAAGAAAATCTTTGTGTAATGACGAAAAAGTTTTATTAAATACGCGCAATAGAGGCGGGAAGACGACCGGTTTTTTGGGGGACCGGAAGTTACTCCTTTTTCACGATCCCACCCACTTCAGTCTGTCAACGATTTTCTTTTTTTTTTAAGCAGGGCTTAAATTTCCGTGAACTGGCCTTTTCGACTGTCCAAAGGGTTTGAGTGTTACGGGATCTTAGACTAAAATTGTCCATCTCCTGCCAAGCCTTATTTTGATAAGCGAAAGAAAAATGCATTGATAATTCGCATGTCATATTTTTTTTGGGGAAAAAAATTTTCAGATGTTAGACTAATCAGCATATATACAAATAAAATTACTGTCTCTAAATTCGTTTTTCTTGCGTGTTTTTGAAGTGAAAACTTCTTTAGCGGCGTTGTACACTTTTTTTGTAATGGGTAAAAAATGTTAAACTCGCGTCAGGTCGTCAGATATGCGTAAGACGAAAACTTTTATTTATACAACGTTAGACATCTAGGATTGAAATATCGTACATAAAAATGCAATCTATGATACAAACCATTTTGATCGAAAATTCGTAAGACGTTAATATTCAAGTTTTTACTTCCGCCGGAACTTCCGGAGTACAACCCGTCTTTTTTTTTGTATTTTTGGTAGACGGAAGGAAAAGTAAATATTAAAAAAAAATAATACGAAGCTTTGTGGGTAAATTCCAAGTTCAACAACCCACTAGTATTGATGTAAAAATCAAATAATATTCCGGAAAATCATTGAAATGTTTTTAATTGTTTATTCATAATTTCAGTGTCAGTCGATTAGAGTGCAATCGACAATTTAAACATAAAAATGTTGAATTTATATGTTTATGCGTAAATTAAATGTTCAATTTATGGAGAGTTTGTGTCAGACAGACGGAGACCACAGTAAACTGTCAAACATCACCTCAAGGTAGATTCGTGGGCATTGTTTGACATCGAGTAAACGGCTTGAGTCGGCCCGCGATTAAAATGCATTTTTTGTTTTGATATATATACATTTAGAAATTACATCATCGTTATTTTTAGAATGGCGCACTCTGGTTTGAATGAAAACTAGTTTTTGAGATTCAGAGACGTACTGATCTTTTAACACTTTGCGTCTGTTTTCGTTTTTGACGTGATAACGTCTTATAAATTGATGAATCACCAATCTTATAAATTGATAAAACACCGGCTGCATGCACGAAAGAGTGTAACGTTCCTAAAATCCTAACGTTCGTAACGCGTAACGTTCCGCCTGACCCTGTGCGTGCTTTTTGCTAATTTCTCGCTCAATTTAAATCAGATCGGTTTGAAACCAGTCTTAAACGAAAGAGGAGAACATTTTACATAGATTTCGTATAACAGAATTTGCCTAAACAGTTGTTTATACAAATTTATATAGAAAAATATTTTATACAAATTTATATAGAAAAATAGCTGTATAAATGCAATGTTGTCTAATGCATGGCGCGACGCGGTCGGTCGTCTTTGTTTGCCGTACATGGAAATTAGAAGATAACGTATGTCTTGTCTTAACATGAAAACGGCTGCATTTCTAATGTTTAATTCAATTTTTTGACATTAGTATTTTGTGAAATGCAACGCCTTCTAAGTTAAGTATTGGAATAACTAATTATTATTAGAACATAATACTTTGACAGTTGCAAACGTCACTTTTGACATTTCTTATCATTCCGACACCAAGGATAAGCGGATTGAAACCAAATTTTGGGATGTTTAGGTTATGTATTACGGAATACGTTATCACGTAAAACTATCGTCCGTAAACCGACTTTACAGACAACCAATTTTTTTTTCCAAATGTGTTGTTCCAAATTTTCTTGGTCTCTGGACTTGTAGGCCGTGCATTCCAAGCTGGGTCTAAACGACAAACACACAATAGCCATCAGCAGTGGCGGGATTCGAACCCACGACAGTAGGATCTAAAGGCCACCACGCTGTCCTCATGATAAAAACTTAAATCTACTGATATTTGAAGGCCAAACCTGCATTTCATGTTAAAACCAACATTTTGCAGCCTAATAATTTCCGAGCACTACATATTGTGAAGTACAGTGTTTTATATTATATATTTTATGACAGTCATAAAGTCAATAAATATAGCAAATATAATATTATTTACGGCCTTTATTAACGTGAAAATAACAAGAAAGGTAATTTAAAATAAGTGTAATTTTGACAGTAGGTAAATATAACATTTCACTAAAAATTATGTTGCACTAAAAAGTATTGGTAGGCTTATTTTATAAGCTAACTGCGAGGAACAATTTCGGAAAGTTTGACATCACATCAAAGTCCAAATTAAAAATGGAACATAAATCTGAATACGTGCCTCTTTTAAACAAATCGCGCAATAAAAGTTAAGCCTTCTACCTATACTCGTTTGTTTTAAAAAATAAGAGCTGTTTAACAGGTTCTCTGTTTACTTCTAAGCTAACCAAACACACACACACAGACATGTTCTTTCGGCTTGTCCTACATTTATTTCTAAGATCTCTGTGCTTCCGCACCGGTAGAAAATAAAGCAAGTCACAAAACAAACCTACTTAATTTACCGTGTAGGCTTAACCTGACTAAAGTTCCGATGCTAGTTGACATTTAATTTTTTATTATTATTTCCGCGGTTTTGCTAGCTGCGTGAACAGCGATTTTGTTTTCTTATTTTCGTTCATCTCGGTTTGCTACCTCAGCGTGTAATTGCAATGAGTTCAGATGGACTTCTGAACTGTTTTGTTACTCATGGCTATATCTGATAGTCTAGTTGTCCTACCGTGTTGTATGCGAGAGTTTTCATATTGTGCTGTATAAACGCACCGGTAGCGGACGCCTGTTTTGTATTAGAACTGTTACTGTATAGCATGTTGTTTTGGTTTAAAAACATTATTTTTTTCTGTGATATAACTACAAATTTACGGTTTTCGGATTTTACCTTTTACTTGTGCCATAAGACATTGCTTCTTGTCAAATTTCATGACAACGATAAGTACCCTATAGGTTTTGATTCCCAAAAGTCTTGACAGACGGGAAACAAAGTGATCCTATAGGCTCGGTGCACGAAGCCTACTATTGCCGCTAGTGGGAAATAGAGAACTATTGAACTCACTTTTTATGGAAATCGCGACATGTTTCTATGGTGATAAGTCAAAAACTTTAGTTAGCCATCAATCATGATGTGCCAAAAAAAAATGTAATAAGAAAAACTGATGTTAATTTTATATAGGTACCATAAAATTCAGATTGTAAATAATTATATAAATAGCATAACATAAAAGGTATGTGAGAGTTATTTATTTATCAATAATCGACATAAAATATATAAATAATTAATTTGTTTACACTGACAGCGGAACGTCAAATTATGGCGCCAATGGTCTTTATTTTACTTAATTCGCCATCAGCGCAACAGCCCTTCCAGATCGCTTAGATTTGCCCATGTTTTCATTTGTAATTAAAAAACTTCATAAAATTGTAACTATTTTCACTTTTTATAAACATTGCTCACTGACATACGGAAAATTGGAGATCGAAGTTTCCCTTAGTGCTCACCACAAACGCTCGCATCGAAAAATTTGTAACTCCGCCTCCTTGGACACAGCCCATAAGGGTTCCTTTTTTCGTTTTGAGATAATGAACCCTAAAAATTTCATCGAAACCGTGTATTAGGTGCCGAGGAACGGTCTATCAGTTCGGGTATCTCTGGTAGAATGAGTTCTGTTCTGTTATACTATAATAATATCGTCGAGTAACTATAGGAGAACATTGAATTTGATTCCTGTTCACTTTCCAAGTACTTTATGTTATTAAACAGTTCATTGTACTTTATTTAATATTCAAATGTCAAATAAAATTGAAAACATCAAGATGATCTATTTTGAATTAAATCATACTCCGAACACGACAGCTGCGTTCCGTTTGTTTTTGACAGTTCTGAGTATATGTACAATGTACGTAAACGATAGGTCAGTTAAAACATAATTTGCCTGCCAATTTTTATAATGATGTTTGTCAAAAATAGAATTACTGATTTATTTTTAAGACTTGTCAAACCAAATAAAACTATATTATCTTCATGTCATCGATCTTTATAAGAAGCGATTCTTTAAGGATATTCATCGAAATATAATAAAAAAACGCTTTTTATAAGCGATCACATTGTATTAAATTATATTACTGAAACTACTTAAAAATAATATAAATAATTTTAACGATCATACTTTGATTCATGGTCATGATATTAGAAATAAGTTAAATCTCTGCCTAGCATTACGCAAATATGCTAAGACTACATACGGACCAAATTTTTATGGTATAATTTTTTTGACGTGATAACGTCTTATAAATTGATGAATCACCAATCTTATAAATTGATAAAACACCGGCTGCATGCACGAAAAAGTGTAACGTTCCTAAATCCTAACGTTCGTAACGCGTAACGTTCCGCCTGACCCTGTGCGTGCTTTTTGCTAATTTCTCGCTCAATTTAAATCAGATCGGTTTGAAACCAGTCTTAAACGAAAGAGGAGAACATTTTACAAAGATTTCGTATAACAGAATTTGCCTAAACAGTTTTTTTATACAAATTTATATAGAAAAATAGCTGTATAAATGCAACATGAAAACGGCTGCATTTCTAATGTTTAATTCAATTTTTTGACATTAGTATTTTGTGAAATGCAACGCCTTCTAAGTTAAGTATTGGAATAACTAATTATTATTAGAACATAATACTTTGACAGTTGCAAACGTCACTTTTGACATTTCTTATCATTCCGACACCAAGGATAAGCGGATTGAAACCATATTTTGGGAGGTTTAGGTTATGTATTACGGAATACGTTATCACGTAAAACTATCGTCCGTAAACCGACTTTACAGACAACCAATTTTTTAATTAATTACCAAACGAAATTAGAAATTTTTAGTACGCATTTTGATCAAAATTTAGCTTGAAAATCAATTTTTTTCTCTGTAGATCAGTCATTTGTTTTTGTGTGTTCAACAATCTACACGACATCGAATTTGAATACAATATAGATTGTTCTTGGATTATGAAACTAATTATATAATCACTATCTAAGGTTATTGTTTAATCAAAAATTTTTATGGCCATGCTGTCTGCAGCTCAGCAGTAATTATAGATACTTCCCAAAGACCTGACAAAGTTTGTCGGTTTAATTTCCCAACACTAATTCGTATAATAGTGTAATTGCAGACAAAACAAAACACGAGCTGTGTCAGTGTGAATATAATTATATTTCATATTATTTACTTTTGGATTGTATTAATTATACATATCATTTACATTAATTTTCTGTATTAGTCACACATTTTCTGCTTGTCATTTTTAGTTTACAATTATTTTAATTATTACCGCGGAATTAGGGGACGAGTTAAATTATAAAATTTTTAAAAGTTTATAGAGCAATAGAATATCATTTCAAGACATCGGAGGCGGAAACGAAACGACCCAGCACAATTCTTATGGAATTTGGTTCTCGGTTAAATTGATCGTAAATGGTTTTATTTTATATAGTTTAAAGGCCACTAAGAAGTAGTTTTCGTGGGCGCATAACCTAAAAACCAAAATATTTTTAGCTACAGATATGTTTACCGAGATTTTAGATATAGGGATGTCCATTAAATTCATGTTTGTGAATTCAATTTATGCGGGAATTAAATGATTTTTTGTGAATTTTGGGAAACTTTAAACGGACACGGCTTTTAAACCGGAAGAGATGCAGACGTTTGCTTGTGCTCATTGGAATCAACTTATCTTTTTTGAGGTTTTGCGAGATTTCAATTTTCGTCAAAAATCGCATTTCTTTAAAGTATCTATCATGTCTTAAAAAATAGCCAAAATTGAAATCTTTCATATATTTTTTTCAAGTTAAGGGCGCTGCTTTTAATGAGCGCAAGATGAAGACTCTTTTTTGTTTTACCTTTTTTTTAGTATTGAATTCATCTATCGACTTTGCCCCGTCACCGACGCATGAATATAGATAATAATTAAAAAATAGTTGAAGTCTATTATTGTAATTAAATCCGACCTTAAATAAAGGTATTTAATGCGAATATTGACTCGCGAAAATGCGTTGCGCAATACTCTTGCAAGAGGTAAGAATATGTGTGTTTTTGTCGATTGTGCATTCATGCATGCGTAAGTATTCACGTAGAGAAGGTACTAGGTAGAGCTCTTCAATTTATTTGGGACGGCCAATGACTACATAATATATAATATGATAACTACATATATAATATGATAATTATATGGTTTCTCCTTGATTATATTCAAAGCATACGACGAGTACAATTTGCAAAAATTTGTCTTGTATTAACGTAAGATATTCAGTAGATTATGAACCCACACCAGGGCAACCTGCGGCTCTTTTGATGTAAAGTTGCGGCTCTTTGATTCCATACGCAAAAAATAATTATTTTATTATATAAACCCTTAAAAATCGTCCAATCGATCCATGATTGAGTACCATGTCTCAGCCGTTTCCACTCGTTAGATCTATGCGTGCTGCCCGGCCTGGATTCGCTCGGGTGCAAATCAGAACGATTCCAAATTGAAATCAAGTTTATATAAAAAACGGTGTAATAGTTATTGGCGTAACTAGTAGTCTAAGTCATTCATCGCGCTGACAGGTCATGACTTAGCCTACAAGCTGCGCCCATAATTTTATTCAACAATTGCGCGTTATTCATGTTTTAATTATAATGAGATGTTGTAAATATCTATTTATTTCTTTATAAAAAAAACTGTCAATACTAACAGCACCAAACAGCACGATTCAATGTTTTGGTTTGAGGTTAGCTGGTTATGAATAAACTCCATGTCGAAAACATTCGACCTCTCAATTTTAGTCTCAATGGGTAACAACGGAGTTGTTGTTACCTACTATTTCGTTACGACTCAGAAAATAGTTACGTTTATTTTCATTACTCCACAATGGCCGAGTTAGTAGGAATCTTCATTGAGTTATGACAAGTAATTGTCACCAGTCGGTAAATGGCTATTTAGGGTTCGGTTTTTAGGCATGATAAAACATGAATAACGCGCATGAGTTGAATAAAATATAATATTAGACCCAACGATACTGATACCTCACAGGCAGTCAATAGTAAAGTTGAGTGAAGTGAGGGAGTAACCTATTAATTAATTATGAATTAATAATCCGGACGAAGCAGGACAGGAAAACTAGCAGATTATATAATATAAATGTGTCGTTCCAAGTAATAGTTAAGCTACTGAAGATAGTAAATGGTAAATATATTCAATTTGTAGTATTTGCAGTTCAGAAAACATCCAAGAGATTGGAAAACGAAGCCTTATTAAGACAGTACCTACTTACACTTGCTTGTAATATTATACATAATTACTGTGTACAGACATTCGTAATACGTCTAACGAGTATTATTGGATAAATGTGTCTTTGACTTATTGTGGGCCACATTTGGGACATACTTATCAATCATTCCATCAGTATCCCGCTGTCTGGGCGGTAACACTAGACATGACAGAGCAATGCCAATTCATCATGCTCTAAATATTTGCGCACATAACATAAGCAATATTAATAATGTTATCTTGAACTAATTTCGTATGTACAAGTGTTTATGCGCAGACGATGGCCGTAGACCTCCCCTTGTTTCGTGTTAATAGTCTTAAATTAGCTACTGTTCCTAATTCATTTCGTAACGAAACATTTCGACTTCCACTCGATGCCAGCCATCAGTGTCTGATAGGGGAAGGCTTTGCTTTTAGTTCTTCTCTACTTAAATTAATACTTTTCGCAACGGATCATTTCTATAGTTAAATTCTTCGACATTCGTCATTTGGCATACTCTTTATTCTGACAGCTTCTGAGTTTAATTTCGCATACGTATTTTTAGCTATAGCTTTTTCGGTATAGAACATTAAATGTTCGAACTGTACAGGTCGCAATTGTTGACGAACCGCCTTGGAACATTTTTTATTCACTTTGCTCATTGTCAGAATAGAGCCCTATTGAAATGAAGAAGAACCTTTGAGTTCTTGACGTCTTTTTATATTATGCCTTTCAAGTGATTCACATTTGATGTTCTAATGATTAAAAAAATATTGAGATTTAGCGGTCTATCTGTCTGTATTTCACAATCGATTTTCTCGTAATTTGGCACAGTTTTAAACCTTGTGTGTCCCCACCTAGTTCAAGGATCAGAATCAAATTTTTTTTTGACTATTTTTAGAGGGGCTGAAAACTGAAATTGTTATTATTTTATTCTATACCTATATGAATACTGTCTTTTTAATTGCAGTTTTGATATAGGTGCTAGTTTGTTAATAATTATTTGAATTAATCGTTTGTTCTTAAATGTCAGTTATTATTGAAGGATTGTCTCATTTAGTTTGTCCTCAATTTTATTGATAAATGGCACAACATTTTTCTTTTCTCGATTACCGCAAATCAATTCTTGCAACGTTATTTAAAACTAGCGGCCCGGTCAGGCTTCGCCCGAATTTGTAGATTGCCACCGTTTTTTCGTCGACTTACTTTTTAAGATTGGTCTCCACGAAAAGTGCTTTTATTACAACACATAAAATATAGCTTCTGTCCATCCTGAAGGTCCATTCTAAATATTAGTGACAAACATTTTTGAAATCGGATGAGTAGTTTCAATGATTACCTCCTACATCCAAACTTACAGACTTTACCGCTCTATAATATTAGTATAGATTAATATTTTAGTTTTTGACGTGATAACGTCTTATAAATTGATGAAACACGAATCTTATAAATTGATAAAACACCGGCTGCATGCACGAAAAAGTGTAACGTTCCTAACGTTCCGCCTGACCCTGTGCGTGCTTTTCTCGAAAACGGCCCTAACGATTTGGATGAAATTTACTGAAAAGGGATTTTGGGGGGCAAAAAATCGTTTTAGCTAGGTCTCATCTCTCGAAAAAATCGTTTTCATACAAATTTTATCATTATAAAAATCAATTTTTTGACGTATGAAAATACTTAAATATTGTAAGTAGGTTTTGGATTTTTATATAAACAGTGAAACAATTGTTTTCAAAATATTATGACAATTAATCTTTGAGACTTAAAATAAATACGAAAGAAAGAAAGTTAAAAAAAACAATTATATTATAGGTGGTAAGTAATTTTAATAAATAAAATTAACCTAAATTTGAAGCAAAAGATGTAATATCATAGATTCGAATTATTATAATTATTATATAAATTTAGGTTATGTATTACGGAATACGTTATCACGTAAAACTATCGTCCGTAAACCGACTTTACAGACAACCAATTTTTTTTTTGGCACATTTATGTTTGTGTTACAGTTTTCTGAGAACGTAGAATAGTTTTTTCATGTGATCAACATGAAACCGTTGAAATCTAATCTTTGAAGCGTTAATTAGTCATTTACTTTGTCTCTCTTTCTTCCCGTATGTATGTCACAAGTCGAAGTGAGACGAATAGATTATCCAGACAAGAGAATACGAACCGGCGTGTCTGTTTTTCTCAGACTAAGCGGCGTACAATTAACACGGTAGACGTGTATAATGACCGCTTTTCGGGTGCAAAAATATCTTTTATACTTTGAAATGCGTTATACCCGACAAATAAACAGATATATATGTCAGACAGTAAAAATAGATACGAACGACAGGTGTTAAAAAGTTTTAAAATAATACGATTTATTACCGTCTGCCTTCAATTTTTATACGGTTTAAATAATATTTTATGTATATCTAGAACGTAATGAACATTATTATGACGAGTAAAGCTCTGATTTCCTGATGATCAATTTTACCGAACACTATTAAAGACAGAAATTACTAATTTTGTAACAAATGTATTCGTTCAAATAAAATTTACTTTCAATTCACCAAGCAAATAATCAGGTAAAAATATTAGTTAAAGAATAAATATACACTGCTCTTTTTGTTGAATATTTTGACGTTCACCCAAAAATCCGACCGATGGCGTTAGTGTAAACGTCAAAAAAAGTTTCACAAAATAATAATGTTTTTTCCTAACCGAATTGCACACAAAACTTCCACTAATTTTAATGTTTTACAACTATACACTTCTCAAAAGGTTAATATAAACAACACATAAATAAACTCACAAGAGCAAACTGTAGATATAATAGGTACTCCTCGTTTATTAGGTTAGGTATTATGAGCTATGTGGTGGCCATTATTATTTTATAAGACGAATAAATATTTATACCCTGGAAGTAAGGCAGAATATGTTTATACCTGCAGTGAACATAATTATGGTTGGTGAATTGAATTATCGCTATTTATTCGGAGGACAAGCACAAATGTAACGCATTTTTTTTTTGTTCCAGGTAAGGAATTACTCTGTATTACTGATCAAAATATACACGTAAGTTTTTATGACATAGTAAATAATTTATTTACCTATATCCGAAAAGAATAGTTTTGAATAACGCTGGCATTTTTTTGTTTACGAAAACTAACGCCTGCTTTGTGCTGCTTTGCTATCTCTGTTCGTCTATTAGAAGTAAATGGTAACTGACGGGCCGCTTTTGAAAATTATTGTCGGATTAATTTAAAGCACGATTCAATATGGAACTACCGCTGTACAGGCGTCAAACGCAGTTCGAAAACAATATTTTTATAGAAAATTTTAATCAGTTCTCATTTAAGATCGCACACACTTATCCTGCACGGAGCAAAAAAGCCTGTTCGTGCAGTGCCCGTGTTATTTAAATGAGTGGCGCACATTAGAATAGCCCTGGTAACCAGCAACGACCGTTAGTCGGACCTAGCCGCGCTGGCCCGATCTACTGTGCTGGTGATGTGTCCAGTTACTGGTCGGTGCTGGTCTAGTGTGCGACATCGTGCAGGTTCGTGCTGGTCCGTGCTTGATAAGTGTGCGCGGTCTTGTAAAGCTACAGATTAAAAGTAGATTACTTTTATGCTATAGTAAAATGCAGTTTACACAGAAAATATGTCAAGGTAACATGATGGACATTTTAAGACTGATATAATATTCATATAGGTAATTTGTATGAGTAGGTATTATGTGTACAATGTGCATACAGTTCCTTTACTGAATCGTGACGTCAGGTAGTAACTCTTGCCAGATGTAAAGATATAGTTAATTTATCATAAATTAAAATCGATATACAATAGTACTGGTGCTTTTACCCTTGCGATTAATTACACTGATCGACAAAAAAAAGTTTTTTTTTGTAACAATGCTGAATAGCATTTTTTAGTAGAATGAACCTTATCTAAATAGGAAAATGGCCAAAAAAAGTTGTAACACGTAAGGTTTAAACAAACCACATGTAGGACGGTACTATTTAGTATTTATTGAAAAAAATGATCTTACAAGTTTTTTAACCATCTATACATATATCGACTCATATTTAGAATTTATATTAAGTTGGCATCTAAGAAAAAAGCAAATATCGAAAATATTTATTTGAAACACACTAATTCTACATATTTTAACATTCCAATCCAAAATTCGCTTTTCAAAAATTTTACAATATTTTTCCGTTTTGAGGTCCCCCGAATCCAAAAAACATACTTTTGGAAAAACTCTGTGCGTTTGTCAGTCTGTTTGTCTGTTAGTCTGTGAACACGATACAGGTCAAACGGATGAGCGGATTGAAACCAAATTTTAGGAGGATGTTGGGTATGCAAATATGAAGAGCCCTATTACTTTTGGGGAAAATCAGCGCATGCGCAGAAGAGATATATGCTATAACGGTGTTTTTTATATAATAATGGTATACTTTTCATAACGGCTTATTATTCTATGTATTTTTTTTTTAAAGTTTTGTTAAACATTTTTTTTTTCTAAACTTTATAGTTTCGGAAATATTTAGAAAATAAAAAAAAATCAGCCGCTCTTTTGTTTTATGGATCTGTCAGTAATAAACTAGTTCGGCATGCTTTGATTAATTTTTACATGATGTGGAACATATGTAGGTAACCATTGCAAAGAATAGCAAATATCATATTGAATACTAGCCGTTACCCGCGTCACCTCCCGCGATATCAGAAATTTTATTTTCTTTATTATAATAAAATGTCAACATTTTTGAAGTTGGAATGGTCCCGTCGCCCAATTGGCTGGAATTTTTTCCTTTTATGCGGGGTCACATCTCTTCAAAAAAATCAACAGTAATCACCCATCATACATAATATTTTTAGGTTATCTTTCTGTTTTAAAACGCACCTCTTTTAAGCGACTCTTCATAAAATATACTATAATTGTCAATATACGTATTAGGGCTTTATGAATATTTTTTCTATTATTAGAAAGGTAATAGCATTACGGGCAATTTATAACACAAAAAATTAAATTTTACGGTGAAATTCTTTGACTGCTTGGAAATTTTTCTTTCTTCTTAAAAAAAAGTGAATACAAGCGTTTGTTGAATTCAAAATGAATAAATGCAAGGTAGGCACTCTCGTATGTAAATACCAATAAGAAAGTTGTTCACACTTTTAGTGTTTGATATCAAGCCTTCGTAACAGAAGAAAAAAAAATGGCCCTGACAAGACTTTATATGTTTCTGTTGAAACCAAACAGTTGTTGTGATATAACATAGTTAATGTGAACAGTAATTAAAACCAGTTTTTTATTAGCCATTCATTATAATCATGATGTACAGTACACTGCAGATAAAGAACAAAATATGTAGCGTCGCAAGGGCACATTTTAGAGCCTTTGAGACTCCCACCACCTCCCAGCTACCTGTACGGAACGTGCGCTCGTCGGTGATTGGCCGTGATCGCTCGTTGCCTTTGTCACTCGTCGCTTTCCTGTTTTAAAGTATACAGTCGAGTACGCTATTGCCAAGTTGTTATTGTTATTTTAGTTTTGTTGAGTTGCGAGTTTGTAGTTTTTCAACAGACTGTACAAGCGCAAGCCCGCATTCGCATCTAACTTCCGAGCCTTTTAGATTCGTGGCGCGTATTGTAATTATTGGACGTTCCAAAAAAATTGGTTGTCTGTAAAGTCGGTTTACGGACGATAGTTTTACGTGATAACGTCATAAAGAAACATTGAACCATACTCGTAAAGTGTTGAAAAATAACTTTTTTTATTTTTCACATTATACGTATACGTTTCCAAACATTTATTTTTACATATTTAAATAGTAAAATTAGAGTTCTAACCAACTGTAGAAACGGTTTTTAAATATAATGAACCGTTTTCAAAATACACGCAGTTTTAATAAACGGACGGTCGGGTGGTGTGGATTTTTCACTCCCTGTAAATATATATACGAGCGAACTGTGGCAGTCTATTGGAAGTTTGTGTCTTGTGATCTTTAATAAATAAGTTTTTGTAGCTGCCAAACTTGGGCAGATCGTGCCTCTATCGCTTGTATCGCGCTCTCGCTTGCACGCTCAGGCGGAACGGACACTTTTCGGAACGTGACACTTTTTCGTACATGTAGCCGGTGTTTCATCAATTTATAAGACGTTATCACGTCAAAACACATCTATTGAGGTTAGTTTCGTTTGTACGACAGTGTATTAATTAAAATGCACATACATAATGCGAACGTATGTATGATTGCGTGTATAGAGAAATATTAACAAATGCTGCGTGGTGCGGTTTCCACGTGACAGAGCACGGTTCCACGTAGACTGGTGTTGTGTGACGACGCGCGTTTCTCGCCAGACTGCTTGACGCTCGGCGAGTCGGTTTTTATCATTCCTCTTGGTGTTGGGTGTCGCGGCCATGGCTGCCGGCCATTTCAATACACAGCACGCAACGTGCATGGGACAGCGCCAACGTAGGGTGCAATCGCGAGACACGGCTCCAAATCGACAACGAATTTTATTTAATAGTCGTTGTTCTATTATAGTTACCAAATTGGCATTTTTTCCGATTACATTTTCTTGAACCTTGCTTGCGCAAACCTTATGGGATTTGGTTATCGGTTAAATTGATTGAAAATTGTTTTATGTTATAGTTTAAAGGTCGCTAAGAAAAAGTGTCCATATGGGGGCACATAGACTAAAAATCAATAGATTTTTAGCTACAGATATATTTAGCGAGATTTTAGATATAGATATCCATTGAATTCACAATCTTAAAAAAATCCTAAGCTCTAGAACTATGTTTTCGAGTGCGCTGAATTCGAATATGACATTTTTATTTTATATATTGTGACGCCTTCTAACATTATCTAGTTTTCGACTATTTTTCTATTTCTAAAAAAAAAAACACAAAAGTTGAACATGGACACGTTTGTGAATTCAATATCCCTATATCTAAAATCTCGCTTAACATAATCTGTAGCTAAAAATCTATTCGCTTCAGGCATCATGGCGCGCAGTGCAAAAATATCCAACTTATTTCTATATAAATATATATTACCTATATTTTTATAATCCTGGCTTTTCGGATAAGAGTATTAAATAATTAGAGTATCTTCTCTTTTTAAGGCAATTATAGTGTATATTATACTCTATATCACATTGAATTTTTTCGTTTGTATCAATGTAAAATGGTTTTATTGTTCATGTTGATTCCGTCTGTGTTACAAAGTACATTGAACACGTCAACAATAGATAAATAAAAATAACATTACTTTTGAATAAAATTCTTGTATCAAATACCAATACAAAGTTGTATTACATAATCATCATCATCATCATCAAATGCACGGAATCAATAGAAATGGCGATTAAAATTTATTTTTATAAACGTATTCGCGAGCAAAAATAAAAATGTAGTTGCTAAGTGATTGTATGGTCAGTTTTGAGACAAGTGTTTATTTGTGACAGGCGGTCTAATTTCGTGGCTGTCGTATTAAAACTGTCACTCACATTTGACGTACCTCTCTTGGCACGTGCTAGAGTACAGAAAATTATGTTAAATATGTATTATTATGTACTGTTGTACTGTGCGATCGGCAAGATCAATCGGAAGTTCCGACATATCGGAGTCGGAGTCGAAGCTACGTAATATCCCTAGTCAGGACGTTGATCACGTGAATGTCAACAATTTTTAAATTTTTTACGGGGGTCTATTTCGAGATATGCCAAATAATTGGAATGCATCCATGTTTCGTCTCAATAGCGTGCGAAGCCGCGAGTAACGGCTAGTGTCTATATAAAAGTGGTCAACTATAGGCCCCAGCCTGACGTAGGTGACCTGCAGGAATACTATTTATTTATGTTGGTATTATGACGCTATATAGCTAAACTCCCGAATGATAATGGCTGGAAGGTGAACAACCCTTGTGGAGCTTCACAAATAAATTGATTGAAAGCGTTTTCTAGCTTTTTTTTACGCACAGCGTCTATAATACAGTGTTTGTTATGTACATAAGTGCTTTGGCCTGCTTTTCGTGGCGTGTTCTTTTTCATCCTTCGGGATGTCCTCGATTATATTCTTCGAAAATATAACCGTTTTAGTTTCATTAATTATTAAAGTTGTTGTCTTCTCTAATTGGTATCGATTTTTCGGCGAATGTTATTTGAAGCAATTTTATATTATGTAGGTCGATTATAATATGATATTTTCATTAAAAATTGTGATACAATGATCCTTTGCTGTAGTGCGGCTCGATCATTAAGTCAGAGTGCCCGTCGGCAAAAATTTTATTGACACATACTCTCCCCAAACTTTGTATATGGTTTCATTAGGCCTAGTCTGACACCTATTTCCTCTATGACTTTTCTTGATTTTGGAGCGTTTTCTCTCTAAACTTTCCGAAAGATGTCGTTTTGACGACTGTAAAAATTTATAGGTACTGTTTGTTTTTTTAATTGGATAGCTTAAAAACTTCAACCAGAACGCTAAATTAATGTTCTCTGACAAATAACATGAACCATTTAAAATGTCTGACACCTCGAATATGGTCGACATATTCTAGGTGTCAGACATTTAAAATGAATCATATTATTTGTCAGAGAACATTATTTTAGCGTTTTGGTTGAAGTTTTTAAGCTAGCCAATTAAAAAAACAAACAGTACCTATAAATTTTTACAGTCGTCAAAACGACATCTTTCGGAAAGTTTAGAGAGAAAACGCCCCAAAATCAAGAAAAGTCATAGAGGAAATAGGTGTCAGACTAGGCCTAATGAAACCATATACAAAGTTTGGGGAGAGTATGTATCAATAAAATTTTTGCCGACGGGCACTCTGACTATTATATACATGAGCTTTGTTGATATGGTAGTTATGAAAATCATTAATGTATTACAGAAATTTTTTTAGGTCAAGTTTGACAGTGCCCATTTCCATTTAACTAAAATATATTTCAACTAGAGTGACCTGTGCGAATTATTCGCACTAAATAAGTATAATAATTATCACTTTACAAAATTATTTTTTAAATATGATTGCAGGTATTCAATTCGTTTCTATAATTTTGCACACTGCTTATAACGTTCTTCTTTTAGTTGTATTACAATATGAAGCTCAGATGACAGATCGAAGAAATATTTTACTAAAATTGTCATATAGAGGCGCAAGTAGCAAAAGCGTTGAGCTAAGCCGTCAGATGGCATCATGCAGCATTGCTGTGACGTTGTTCAGCGTTGCTCGCTGTTTCAAAATTAAAGCCGTCAGATGGCAGTATGCAGTATTTACAATATTATGAAGGTCAGATGACAGATTGGAGTGTTGACGTTGTTTCAAAATTAAAGCCGTCAGATGGCAGACGTTGTTCAGCTTTGCTGTATTTTAATTAATTTACATAAACAAAAGCAATAATAAATTTTTTAGTTGTCGATGTCAGTCGAGCAAGCAATTACCTGTAAAGTGATATATAATTTATGTGGAGAAATTGTGTGGTTTTTTCTAAAAAGGGAGGCAAACATCTTAACCTTAACGTATTAATATAATATATGATTCAACTCGATTTCTAGTACTACATTAGATTAGCCGCAAAATGACTAGAGTTTAGTTATACATTTTTTGTTAGTATGGTGATGTTTGTACTTCAGTACCAAAAGCACTTTGAAAGTAGAGTTAGCTTTGAATTTCCCCAAGTATACTGCAGATATACGCAATTAAAATATTTTCAATAATTCTAAACCGCATTTTGCTAGCGGTGTGCGAAAGTACTAATTAATTCAAAAAGGCAAAAGAAGAGATAAAAATAAAAAAAAAAGTTTGTTCACTCTGTTAATTAACGTTGTGCGAATCTAGTGTTTGCGCCCAGATTTAGCGTGCCTATATCACGGCGGCATCGTATAACAACATAAACAAAGCTTTGTTTTTCTACAATCTACACAACACTGTATACATAACATCGAAAAGAGATACTCTATACACACGTATCTCCAGGGCCTGCTCGTTACTACAATTTTGCGTTTAACATGTTTGAAGTAAAACTTTTTTAGGCGCGACTTTAGAGTAACTCAGTACTTTATTCGGACGTAAGTAACGTTTTTACACAGTTTTCCCTTTATTTAAAGGCATCGCCTGACAGATGGCGGCATCAAAACGCATCCGTATAAACAATCTTGAACGAAATCCAAAACATAGCCACGGACGCAAACGAATTTTGAAATCGGTTTTCGCTATTTAAGGGCATCGACTGACAGATTGCGGCATCAAAAAGCATCCGTAGAAACCATCTTGAACGAAAGGTAAAACTTAGCTACGGACACAAACGAATTTTGGGATCGGTTTTCGCTATTTAAGGGCATCGAATGATCATCAAAACCATCCGTAAAAACCATCTTGAACAAAAGGCGAAATATAGCTGCGGACGCAAATGAATTTTGAGATCGGTTTTCGCGTTGACTGGCAGATGACGTCATCATAACGCATCTGTAGGAAACATAGCTACAGACGCTCACCAATAAGCATGGCCGACGGTGAATATTTCCCAAAAAGACAAATCAAAAGAAGTTTTTCTTCAACCGCGCGTAAAGATTACACGCATTCATGTTTTTTTAACACGCTTTAAATAAACTAGACTTGTATGTGGCACTATGTAAAAAATCTTGCAACTCGTTTTTCGACCACTTCCAAATATCCAAATTGACGTGAAATTTTGCAGTCGCGTGTAGTTTTCATGACAATACAATGTTTTGATATTTAAGCAATAACAATATTTATTAAACATGTTAAAAAATGGAAATAAACTGACAAGTGGTGGAAGCGACGGTATTGATGGTGGAAACACGTGTCTCATTATAGATAGACCTAACACATACACCGTTTTGTTTCGTGACCACAGATACGAAACCAGACATTGTGTGCTTGAACGTTTCATACAGAGACTCGCTTTGCTCATCATGAGTGAGCGGCGTGATGCAGTGCGGTGAACTCCCTGCGGGCGAGGGCGATGACGTGCGCGCTCGCTCTTCTTCATAGTGTTTGTTGCTTACGCCTTCATGTTAACTCTACATTGTCTGAATTGTCTCGTTCTCGACTCTCGTCTTTTCATATTGTTCAGTACGGCAAAACTTAAAGCGCGCCGTACACGACCGAACATCCACGGAAAACGCCGTGAAAATAATTGACAGTGTGTGGATTGAACGTATCTAATTGGCTGTTCTGATCGGGGATCGATTGGGAAACACTTTTTAACCCCAACAGTTCGAAGTCTGAACATGTGTACTGTTGGATTTTTAAAAGAAAACCGGTCTATGGAATGTAGTCCTATGACCTTATTGCAGAAGAGCGCACATGTATTTTATATTGGTAAAAGGTAATGATCCTGGAACCGCTTCTATGCAATAAGGGAGTCCAGTCGACCAAACGTGTCGCAATTGTCGTATCGCGATAATTGTACTATTGCCATAGCTGTACGACTACACAGCGACACTTGCTAACAGTACAAAAAAAAAATCATACACCAGACAGTACATAGGTGTGCGTTCACGGACTAAGTTGAGGGGTGTTGACTGAATATCATCAAAATGGAAAGTAAAAAGGGAAAAACAGTTAGAAGTGGCGCTGGGGAGCTCATAGCGAATGTAATTAAAATGTGCGAGTTAGAGGCTCAAAATAATGCCTTAAAATTTAAAGCTATACATTGTTTGCATGCCTTGCTATGCGCCGCCTATGAATTCCGATAATTTGGGAACACATCAACGACTTCTTGCCCTTTCCCCACCGGTCTTCTTTCGCCGATCGCACAGTACCTCAAACCGCGTTATTAGTCTTCTTTTCGACAATCCTAAAACAGTGCAATCAAAGTTGATCGTTATGAAATGATAACGAGTTACGATATATACAGCTTTTCCTTGGGTAAATCGGGGTCGCTGATATAGAAAAAGGTTTGCCGTTCTGTTGCGCAGCGATCGAGAACGAGTCTCAGCGGGGATGGCGTGCAAATGTCTGGTCTGTCTGATGTTGAAGACCTGATCCAAGGTCAGGTTACGCAATATCCATAATGGTTCCCTTAATAAACCGTCAACCGATGCCGATAGAAAAACAAAACAAACACATACAGTATTTATTCAAATGATGTCATACTGAACTATTAAACTAACGAACCAGTCACGGTCGTTAATTCAAGTCAGTTACAGAGGTTGAATAATTTGGTATTTTGTTGTTGTTTTGTTTATGTATCGCAGTAATAATAAATTAATTAATGCACGTTATCGTACACAGTTAACCAGTAATAATCATATATATTAATACGCTAAGGTTTAAGATGTTTGCCTCCCTTTTTAGGAAAAAACCACACAATTTCTCCACATAAATTATATATCAGTTTACAGATAATTGCTTGCTCTACTGACATCGACAACTAAAAAATTTATTATTGCTTTTATTTTTGTAAATTAATTAACTTACAGCAACGCTGAACAACGTCTGCCATCTGACGGCTTTAATTTTGAAACAACGTCAACACTTCGATCTGTCATCTGACCTTCATATTGTAATACAACAGACACAATACTGCATACTGCCATCTGACGGCTTTAATTTTGAAACAGCGAGCAACGCTGAACAACGTCACAGCAATGCTGCATGATGCCATCTGACGGCTCAGCTCAACGCTTTTGCTACTTGCGTCTCTATATAACAATTTTAGTAAAATATTTCTTCGATCTGTCATCTGAGCTTCATATTGTAATACAACAAAAAGAAGAACGTTATAAGCAGTGTGCAAAATTAGAAACGAATTGAATACCTGCAATCATATTTAAAAAATAATTTTGTATAGTGATAATTATTATACTTATTTAGTGCGAATAATTCGCACAGGTCACGCTAGTGAAAATAAATAATATTTTCGTAATATTCTTGTATAGTCGTATGCAGGGGTGGAGCTAGAGTGGTGCGAGGAGCATTTACCGAATATTCGTATTCGACGAATATCAAATATCAAACAAAAAAATTGAACGCAAATTACAGTTAATGAGATATTGTTGCACTGAAAAAAAAAACGCATTGACTATTATTTTGTAAAATATAAAAAAATGTAGGTATTATTCGACGTTTAGTTCCACGAAGACTACTAGCGCCGCTAGCGGGCAATAGAGCGGGATTAAACTGCCTAGTCATTGTTTTAAGTCGCGAAGCTTCTTAATAAACGATATGGCGGGGAGCGCGACGAAAACAACATCGAAATCATACGTTGAATTTAGTCCACAGCTCACGCTGCGATCGATTTAATTGTCCCCACTCTAGACTCGACACACGGTCAGTTATCGTTGCGTAGTAATACTACGCAGCAAAAACATATGCGTAAGTATGTTCGAAAGGCGGTGAAGTGGTTATAAACACGGGGTTTGGTGGAAAGGATGAATGACCTGGCAGTGTTATGCGGCACGTGCTTGTGCTTTGTATATCAGTAGCTGGCGTAGCTTGGACATTGAGCTTTTTGTTAATATAGCGTCCTTCGTCAGCTCGATCGATATTTGAAATCGTACGTACAATTACATCCTTGTCCCCACAACTTGTATAAAGCGTGAGCTTAATATGAATGACGCAAATGTTAGAATGCCCCGAACTGTGCCTCACTGAGGCGGTGGTCAAAACTGTATTACGTTTATATTTTTGACTAGCTGCTCCCCGCGGATCCGCACGCGATTGTGATGAAACACGGTAGCGACAAAAGTAGTGGAGCTTTGGCTATATATCTATACTAATATATAAAGCGGAAGATTTTGTATATATTTTACATATAATATGGTATGAATGTCTGGTGTCTGTATATATAGTAATCAGCGTTGCCAGACGTCCCGATTTTAGCGGGACGTCCCGATTTTTAAATCAAAATTAAATGTCCCGCGCGGGACAGACTCAGTCCCGCTTTTCGGGGATAACTTTAAAAGAAGTTAAATCTTCACAGAAATATCATGAATAAGTAATTCTTATAAATAATAATTATTCTCTTATTGTAAGTTGCAATTTGTAACACTCACTCCACAGACTATTGTTTTTCTAATGAATAAAACTTTTTTGATTTTGATTTCTGTTTTTTTTTATTCTGAAGACGAATAAGACTCAACTATTTAACGATAGGTTAAATCTGATTTAAAATATTATATTTTTATTAAAATACATTTTCTATGGCTATTTTTGCTATCTATTGTCACGTAAACGTAATTTTAATTCAAATAAAAAGATAAATAGGTATTTAAAAACTTCTGATTATATACGTTTTTTTACTATGTCCCGCTTTCGACGAAAGCATCCCGCTGTTTTCACTCAAAGAGTTCCAAAATCCCGACTTGGCAAAAAAAAACTGGCAACGCTGATAGTAGTGGATTACAAAATCCACATACTGCGAGAGTTGTTTTTTTAATGAATTATACAGACGTTAGCTAATTCAAATAAATAAAATCGTAACTTAGTCTGTAATTGAACAGTTTCAAAGATTCCTAGAGCGAAATTTTAATTTTCATCATTTTTTTCTGTTTATATTTTTTGTACCTATCTTCTATCTATACTAACATATAAAGCTGAAGAGTTTGTTTGTTTGGTTGAACGCGCTAATCTCAG
This sequence comes from Xanthostigma xanthostigma, assembly GCA_963575645.1. NCBI lineage: Eukaryota > Metazoa > Arthropoda > Insecta > Raphidioptera > Raphidiidae > Xanthostigma > Xanthostigma xanthostigma. Next base: position 481,477 of record OY754469.1, on the reverse strand, counting down.
CAACTACTGGTTCGAATTGAAAAAAAAAATTATTTGGATAGTCCATTTATCGAGAGGGCTATAGGCTATGTAATATCACGCTACGACCAATAGGAGCGGAGCATCAATGAGAAATGTTGCAAAATATAACTCAAAATTTGTTCGTCCGACAAAAACTTTTGAACGGTAACTCCGATCACCATGAAATTTGGACACAACATTCATCTCTATAAACTAAGATGAACGCATGAAAATCAGTTATTTTATAGGGGATAGTGCAAAAAATATTTGTTTTTGCAACGTTTATTTATACTCAGCTGTATAAATTGTATAGTATAGGTACCTGTCTTCACATACAAACATGATGTCATTATTTGTAGTAGTTCAACGAACGATATTTCATATATTGAAGGTGCTTAAGCGTTTGTTCATTATTTATTTATAGATTATTGTGAATTGTCTCTTTTTTACTTCTAAAAGCGTCGCTTTTAAGGTACTGACACTAACAAATTTTCAGAATAGGTAGTTAGCTCTCTATAGGAATTAGAAGTCATCAGTTTTTAATACCTACTTCCGGCCTACGAAATATGCAGTCAATTATTCAGGTTGTTTCATATTCATGATAAAAGTCGTAATAATTTTTTCGTTAAACCTTGTACGGTTACACTCACGATCAGGATTACCGCAAAGTCAAAGGTGGTAAAACAGTGATGAATATTTGTTTCAGTAGTTTTTGAATAACGTAGATACTAGATAGAAACTTCTGCGTCATAATTATATTAGTACTAGCTGCTACCAGCGACAGCGATAACACTAGTATTGCAGGCTCCACCGTATTGCAGTACCACTTTGAAATACAGTATTTATACACTTTGATTTTTTGTTAGCTTTTGAAGTAAAGAATTACGTGTTTCAGCGTTTTTTGCAAAATCATCCTCCAAAGCGGCATGTGAATTTTGAAATCATCCCCTATTTTATCTCCTTGGAAGAGGATGCTTTTACAAATACGCTGAAACACGTAATTCTTTAATTCTTCCCAAAAGCCTAATTATGAATTTTTTAATATCCCTAACTTAAGAAATGATGGGTTCCCCATGCAAACTTTCATTCCCTATTTTACCCCCTTCGGGTATTTTTTTTTTTGACAAAAGGTAGTCTTTTACCTTACTTAGGGTGCAATCTTTCTTCTTCTGTTCAGCGGTTTAGGCGTGAATTTAAGGTAACAGACGGACAGTTACTTTCGCATTTATAATATTAGTATGGATTACATATTATAGAGATAGGCAAGGTACAAATTTCGATATCAAAATAAAATACCGGAATTGCAAAACTTCTAGAAGATAATTGATGATAGGAGTTTTTAGAACGTGTAATTTTTGAAGCAACAACAATGAACGATAAATGTATTTTTATCTTTTTTGGTGTTAAATTTAAACAAGTGTTATAATTTTACACTAAAGTGAATAAATATTTTTATTTATAATTTGATGATGATGATAATTTTAAAAATAAAACACTTATACCATATCAGACCCATTTGACCTGAATAAATGAATTTCCTAGTAATATAGTATTATGTAATAGATATAATGTCCTTCATTAGCTATGACCGGCTAACACGGTTCCTGGTTGTCAATCGTATTTTTTCTTGAAAGTGTGACCGCGGACTTCGAATTTTCACTGCAAGTCCGTCCTGGAAAAAATTCAATTTTCTGACAGAACCCAAACGTACTTTAGTCCTAGTCTTCTATTATATCATTCCTAAATTTAGATAAACACTTAACAACTTTAAGATTGTTCTGATCTTATGTTGTTACATAAATCTATAAAACTTTGCACCCTTTTTAAGCACATTGTGCGCATGGAGGAGTGTGAGATTTGGCATAGTTAAAGTTCATATAGGCTGGAGAAAGATAAAATTTATGTATAATATTAAAATGTGTTACAAATAATTTAAATTAAATTAAATAAAACATGCGTTCATACACGCATGATGGAGGCTAACCTAACCTCCATCATGCTTATCGAAATCAATGTTTACCTGTCAAAAACCCCCCTTAGGACAGTTCAGCGCATTTCTCATCAGAGGTCTCACCGTTCCTTTGGGTTCCGAATTGGTTGGCAAACGTATATCTGAATTTGGTAATGATTTAAAAGAAGGCTGAAAACAATGATTTGTTACTCTACACTATTTCAGAATATACTATATTTTACGAATATAGTTAATTCATTATATTGATCTGCTCATCACTCTTTGTGTATAGTGTGTGTGTGTTTGGTGTTGGAATATCAACACGAGAAAGGAATTGGGGCATTGATTGTGTTAGAGCAGTTCCTGCAGCAGTATACGCGCTGTGACCCCGCCCTGACCTGGTGCAACGAGGTCGTTTACAGTCGCTTCTATGGAACTGCGTGGTATTCTCTCGTTTTTGCCCGTCGATTAATACACGACCGCACGACGAGATCTTCACAGCCAGTCTTGCCATATTGCCAATCTTGCAATAAATAGCACGCGAAACAAATGATATTTTCAAACGCACTATTGAAATTTGACATATTGGCCGGAGTTTAGACCTAATGAAGCGTCGAGTCCGCCATTTTTTATACGGAGATAATAATACTGACAACCTGTAAAATGTAATGTGTTTAAATTATTTGAATTTAGTTTTATTTGTGTGGGGCTATGCTTTACATCGTTTGCCTCTCCATTAAGCGAACCGTATTCTAATGATGAGTCACTCGCTATTATTTCAGAATAGTAGTAGAACAACCCTTATTTCTGGTATAACTACTTATCCCATAAGCCGATATAGTAATAAAATTGCGTGATCGCTTGAAACTCAATACAGCAGATGACAGTGTAAGAACATTTTCAGTTCGAGTACATTGATTTGAAATATTTAATTCATAAAATAATAGAGACGGCCACGTAAGTAAAATTTAAATTAAGTGTTTGTGTGAAACCAAATATTTTTTAAGAAATATATAATTAATAATAGATAATTTAGTTTATTTATATTAAATCTTGCCAAAGGCAGAAGGTTGTTTATTTTATTTCTAAATATATAATTGTGTTTTATTAGGATATTATCTGGTTTCTTGACCTTTTCAGTTTTGTCGAGAATTCTCGAGAATTAAAATTATTGTATGAAATCATATATTGTACATCTGGCAACATTGTTCTCTGCACTGTTCTAGATTATAATAGTCCCGTTGCGTTTTTCTAAATGTGTGTAAAATAGTAACACAACTTGTTTGACTGTGAGCAGAAGCCGGATAGTAAAATATCCTAAATACCCTATTTCTATTTTCTAGAGCATACATACATCCAACGCGAGCAACTATAGATTTGTTGTTCAAATGTAGCTAAATAAAAACTTATCGAACATCCTTGTCGATTTTTATTACCAGTTTTAAATTATTTTGTATATAATAAGCAATGTCATCAATTCTCTGAAGATGCCATAAAGTTTGCCGAAACGTCAGACAATAAAATGCCTTCAGTATCTGCTTAGTTCATTGATCCTATGCCACCAAGTTTCATCCTTTATTCTTCCAATAGTTACTAGTTGTGATTTTAAACACACAGTATTGTGCATGTTACATAAACGTTTATATACTTAGTTTCATTTGTCGGAATATATCTAACACTCTGCTGTAGCTTTTTGCACATATTTGTAACACGCGAACAAAGCTTTTCTTCAGTCATCTTTATTTTTAGAATTTCATTGCAATTTTATATAATATGCGTGTATATAATATTGTGTTTGTTAACTAGAAAATGCAATTATCATGGAACTTGCATGGCTTTAATTCATTTTTATTGTTTTCCGAGTTTTTCTTTTGTTCGGTTTTGCAATATTCTTTATAAGCTATCAACAAAGTATCGTGAACTAAAAAAAAGTACTTCTCTTATTTCTTGAAATGTATAAAAATTTCAATTGGTTCCGTACACAAGATTTTTTTTAAATGATAACAAAAAAAAATCTTGTGTAGATGGAATCAATTGACAATTTAATATCAAAACGTTTTTATGAAATTTGCATTTTTAAACTTCTCATGTTATATCGGGTATATGTATTTCTGCTGTGAACTTTCGCAATAAAGTTTGCAATCAAAAGAAGAACCGCATTTTTATTGTTAAACGCATATTAAGGCCGCTTCACGCGAGGCTGGTTTTGCTGCTAGTTTTCAAGCGCTGGTTTCCGTGATGATTTTCGCTTTACAAGATGCATGTATCTTGTTTTGTACACGGGTTTGGTGCGCGCAGTGATAGTTCTAATGTTAACAAAAGTGAACGTTTGCTGTCTCTGAACAGAACACACGCTATGAGGTCGTGTTTGTGGGCCCACGTGACACAATACTGTTTCCTTATTGGTTCGTGCTCAAAGCAAGCAGGAAAATTATGCTCCGGGTCCAATTTGGAAATCCAAGCACGCGAGCCCGCAGTGACGTCATTTCCATCTCGTAGCCAGCTCGCCGGCCAGCACAAGCCCCGACAGTGATTCTAGCGGCAAAACCAGCCTCGTGTGCAACGACTTTTACCTATTGTTGTGAAAGATCATTGGCAGTGTAGAGTTAACTTTTTTAAGAAAGTTCTAACAAGACTTAAATATAGCTTTGGAATGTAATTTTGAAAACGCTATTAAAGTTTAATATTTTCAGTATAGTGCGTCATCGGTTGCAGATATTTTCGTGGTTTTGTTTTTATTGCTCAACGAATAACAACGTGATGAAACGTATTTGGCGGTCTTGAGATTTCAGGGAACATTATTTTATCAAAATCGGTTCAGTGGTTTTAAAGTTCAAACATGCACCATCCGTAAGACTTCGTGACGTCACAATGTACACTCGTATTGCACGTTCAGATGTTATTTTTAACTCGCCATTAAGAAGACTTGCTATAATGTGAAGAATATTGTTAGATATAATATTATGTAGGTATCTATTATTATTTATGAGAAAGTGAGAGTTAGCCTAAGGATAAATTCAATTATATCTGCAGTTATAAATTTTAATAGCTTGAAAAAACAACTGACTTTTACTTCGCATTAAATTAAATTATTTGGATATTGTGTTACGTACATATAGGCAATGTTCTTGAGTTTTGTTTAATATTGTTGAAAGAAGAGACGCACCAGCACAATACCTAGTTTTGTAGGAGTTTTAATATCTCCAATTCTTGAAACAGTAGATTGCACATCTATAAGTGGTGTCATAAGTTTTAACTGCTTCGTAGTAAAGCCGTTAAAATGAGAGCCAGAAAATTTTAAGTCACTGCGACTGATTGCCATATTCACCGAACATAAGTAGTTATTTATTCGCTTCATTTGTTCTTCAAGTAGCTATTCCCCCGAATAAATAGCGATAATTCAATTATGTTTACTGCAGCTATAAATCTCTTCTGTCTTACTTCGAGGGTACTATAAATATTTATTCGCCTGATAAAATAATAATAGCTGCCACATAGATCATAATACCTAATCTATAAATATCTACGGTTTGCTCTTGTGAATTTATTTGTGTTGTTTATTAACCTTTTGTGAAGTGTAAAGTTGTAAAACATTAAAGTTAGTGGAAGTTTTGCGTGCAATTGGGCTTGGATAAAACATTATTATTTTGTGAAACTTTTTTTTGACGTTTACACTAACGCCATCGGTCGGATTTTTGGATGAACTTCAAAATATTCAACAAAAAGAGCAAGGAGTATAGTGTTTAAAAATGAATTGACGAAAATTTGACGCAATAAATGTGCTTTGTATGTACTGTTATGGGCATGCCGGATTACAAGGGATGTCGGATTACCGCTGTAAACTGTATATGAATTCGCGTTAGGTTCAATTAACCTTCATTGTTAGCCGACTGTATTAAAATATTCAGCGAATACTAATGCATTAATACGAAATTAAAGATGTTGTATTAGTCATTTAAGATAGATGTAAATGAAACTAATTGAATTAACAGTACACGATAAACGTGTTTTGTTTACTAACTGGTCTTGACGTATGCAGATAGTTTAACACTTTCGTGCAATATTCGTATTTTTCAAATCGCTTTGTTTTCGTATCTTATTATTTATTAATTATTCTGTATGATCTACATTACAAATGGCCGCATAGCAATGAGTATTGTGCTCGTTATTATTTAGGCTCAATAATGTTTATTAACTCGTCGTTTTACGGTGAAACTATAACTCCATCGTGTAGATAACCCACTATATCAGTATCTATGTACTAGTGTGACCTGTGCGAATTATTCGCACTAAATAAGTATAATAATTATCACTTTACAAAATTATTTTTTAAATATGATTGCAGGTATTCAATTCGTTTCTAATTTTGCACACTGCTTATAACGTTCTTCTTTTTGTTGTATTACAATATGAAGCTCAGATGCGACAGATCGAAGAAATATTTTACTAAAATTGTCATATAGAGGCGCAAGTAGCAAAAGCGTTGAGTTAAGCCGTCAGATGGCATCATGCAGCATTGCTGTGACGTTGTTCAGCGTTGCTCGCTGTTTCAAAATTAAAGCCGTCAGATGGCAGTATGCAATAATGCAGTATTGTGTCTGTTGTATTACAATATGAAGGTCAGATGACAGATCGAAATGTTGACGTTGTTTCAAAATTAAAGCCGTCAGATGGCAGACGTTGTTCAGCGTTGCTGTATTTTAATTAATTTACATAAACAAAAGCAATAATAATTTTTTTAGTTGTCGATGTCAGTAGAGCAAGCAATTATCTGTAAAATGATATATAATTTATGTGGAGAAATTGTGAGGTTTTTTCTAAAATAAGGGACGCAAACATCTTTAACCTTAGCGTATTAATATATATGATTATTCGCAAGACGTGTTCGCTCTCTGGAATACATGTTTTAGTAGCTATGTTCCAACCTCTCTGCGGACGTTAATATTATCGTCAGTCATGCGCAGTAGCTAAAACGAAATTTTTGTATCGGTTTTGAGCGCATGCGTTTTGTGACGATACGTTGACAATGGTTGGAACGCTTTTGTAACAGTTTTGTGATCACAGAGTGAGAGAGAGATATCTTTACTCAGTATCAACTGCGCAAGACGGTGACGGTTCTGTTACCGTTCTCAGAGAGCTTGGAACAGAGCTAATATTACCGTTTGCAGAGAGGTTGAAACATAGCTACTGTACTGCCGTAAAAAGGCAAAAGGCAGTAAGTGACCAACTTGTGAATTTGAGTAAATCAAGATTTACTAAAAATGTCTTGACCGTCTAGAATTTTAGATTATCGAAACCAAAACACGGGGGAAACATTTTTTAAAGACAATAAAATTATTGCTGCAGCACTTACTGCTGTCGTTGGCTTCAGTATGAACTCATTTTGCAACAAATGTCACTTACTGTCTCCTGAACATTTTTGCACCATGTTTGGAAACATTTTACTGTAATGAGAGCGGTTGAGCAACAGCAACGCAATCAAACCGGACTGAGCTACAGCAACGCGTCGCCGGGCACAGCTAGTTTTGTAATAAAAAGAAAATGTTTATTAATTTAGAAGTAGATCCACTGTATTTGCTCAAATTAACAAGTAACATACGCGCACTGTTTGTTTAGGAAATTTACAGTACTTACTAGATAATAAATTATATTGTTCATTAAAGTTATTATTTAGTATTTGACAATTTGTGTGAGTTTAGAGGATTTTCGTGAAAATATACTTGCCACGTCACTGAAAGAAACATTTTAAAGTCAGTTCAAAATTCCCCGGGAGTTAACTGGAACCATCGAAGCCAGTTCCGGAATTGAGAATGATTCGATATTGGATCATGGATGACCTATACAGGATACTATGTTCTAAGCAGCCAGCAAACGGAAACGAAACCGTCATGCGCAGATTACCTTGTAATTAGGTATATATTTTATCAGTCTTTACTTTAACATTAGGTGATAAAACTTATTACTTAGTATTCTTAATCAACCTAGTACCTAGAATCACTACAAATGTGTGTTTAACCTTGGACAAATAACGCCAGATTTGAAAATGCGCGAATGTCTAAACAATTGGCATTCATTACGTCACTACGTCGGTGTATTAAATGGGTCATATTGTGAGATTAACTCCAGCTCACAGCTGGAATGTGTCGTCAATATTTTCAATATATATAGTATTATCTCATTTGTTTTGTGTCTGATTGGACTATTGTCGTGTCGATATCAATAATATTTTGATTTGCGACCTTGTTTTTATGATCACTAAGGTCACGCAAATGATGACGTGCTGGCGTTGCAGTGATTACACAGAAATCGTGTGTTAGATATGCCTTTATGTAATATGAGACAGCGACAAGACGTGTTGACCAGCTAGCTTCTATTTTTTTTTACAAGGATTCAACATCAGCTTTCCGTAAACGAGCCAGAAAAATTTTAACAAACAAAAGTGAAAGTAAAAAGTTATTAGAAATATGATTTATTTAAACTACAAATTTTTATATGCTATATCCGTTAAATTTCATTGAAAAATCTTAAGTATATTTTTATTAAAAACTAGCTCCTCGTCCCGGTTTCATCCGGGTGCAAAACTGTTCTGGAAATATATTGACTTTCCCGTCTACACAGCAGAATTATCAAAGTACATTCATTGTTTTGATGTATCTCTAAAGATATGGTCAGCGTTGGCCATGAAAGCGTACAAAAACAGTTTTTTTTTAAACCGTCATTGTTCAGCCATTTTGTACAAAATATTTACAAATTATATACAGAAACCTCCCTCGTTTATCGCTCTTTCTCTATTGGTGAAAACCGTGTGAAGTTTAGAAGTTCTTTGCGTTTATATAGTTTTCAGAAAATCATATAAAACTTCCGAATGGCCGTAGTTTCCAAACTAAAAGAGATACAGAATTTTGCTTACGCTCATTGAATTCAACGTATATTTTTTCTGTAAGCATTCTCAATTTCAAAAGTATATTAAAGAATTCGATTTTTGCAATTTTTTCAAGGCATACCCCTTTAAAAAAATGCGATTATGACGAAAACCGAAATATGTCGGAACAATTGCAAAATCATCATGCTTATAGACAAAAAACAGCATGATCGTAAAACGTCGTGTTTCGTCTAAAAAAAGTTTCGAACTAAAAAAAAAAGTATTTAACCACCTCCCCTCTCCCTTTACAAGTAACGCCACTGACTGAATGGCCCACGAGCTAGTACTAAAAAAAAATTAGTTGTCTGTAAAGTCGGTTTACGGACGATAGTATATTACGTGATAACGTATTCCGCTCGAATATCATATTTAATAATACGTAACCTAAATTTTAGTAGCTGTCAAACTATATTTTTACCGACTAATAATTTGATCAGCCAATGCAAAATACATATTTTTAAGCAATTATAAAAGACATTTAAAAGAATGTAGGTTTATAATTTATATATTATATATTTGTTAACAAACCGTATAATTTATCTGGCCATCTGTCAGATGTAGCTTTCGCTGGAACAGCCGAAAAAAATGTTGAACGCACACTACTCTCTGACGTCACGCGAGAAGAGAGAGACTATCGCTTATATCGCGCTCTCGCTTGCGGAACGTTACTCTTTTTCGTGCGTGCAGCCGGTGTTTCATCAATTTATAAGACGTTATCACGTCAAAAAAATAATTAACAAAATGTGACCCACTTCTCAAAAAGATAGTCTGTGATTTTAAGGCAGAGCAGAACTGTGACTGAATCTACTTCGGCAGACAAACGGACGCCTTGTAATTTACCGTTTGCGTCAGTTTTGTAGTTGCATAGCAATTATATATGATACTTTGTTGAACGATTTATGTTGCACTTTAATGAATTATGTATTATTATTATGCATATAATTCAGATTCTGCGGAAAATCATGAAGGTACTTTATTACATGTCAGGCTTTTTCAAATTGTTACCTGTGCTTCCCGTAATGAAATTACATCTTAAAATGGCCAATGTCAAAAATAAAGATCCGTTGATTGCTAGGTTAAGAACTTGTCTGATGTCGCTAGTAGGTGTATGGATAAAAAATGTTTATATTACAAATTGAAAAATAAAAATTAATTTCTTAAACGATGTAGAAACATTAGCACCTTTCAGGGTAGGATTAGACGCTAACAACCTCAGTTATCAAGCGTCTATAATCCATATAATATATGTAGATAAATATTTCAGTCTATCTTAGGAACTAATCATATAAGATATTGAGTGAATTAAAAATTGCAATATATCTCACCATTCACTATTAAAAAATTGGTTGTCTGTAAAGTCGGTTTACGGACGATAGTTTTACGTGATAACGTATTCCGTAATACATAACCTAAATTTATATAATAATTATAATAATTCGAATCTATGATATTGCATCTTTCGCTTCAAATTTAGGTTAATTTTATTTATTAAAATTACTCACCACCTATAACATAATTGTTTTTTTTTTTAACTTTCTTTCTTTCGTATTTATTTTAAGTCTCAAAGATTAACTGTCATAATATTTTGAAAACAATTGTTTCACTGTTTATATAAAATTCCAAAACCTACTTACAATATTTAAGTATTTTCATACGTCAAAAAATTGATTTTTATAATGATAAAATTTGTATGAAAACGATTTTTTCGAGAGATGAGACCTAGCTAAAACGATTTTTTGCCCCCCAAAATCCCTTTTCAGTAAATTTCATCCAAATCGTTAGGGCCGTTTTCGAGAAAAGCACGCACAGGGTCAGGCGGAACGTTAGGAACGTTACACTTTTTCGTGCATGCAGCCGGTGTTTTATCAATTTATAAGATTGGTGATTCATCAATTTATAAGACGTTATCACGTCAAAAACATTCAGTTGTGTCGTGTCATATAAAGATAAAAACCTCGATAAAATTTCGATTGCTTCATGTCTGAAGAGTTCACTGTTCTCGATAATTTTATTGCAATATTCCACAAAGCATAAAGGAAATAAATCACAAAATTGATAGATTGTAGATTATAGACGCTAAACAGCTGAGCCAAACACAAACCGACTGGTATATTATATGAGCTAGGGTTTCTGGGAGTGCTAATTCCCATAAAACTCTCGAATATAAAAACATTCCAATGTTTCCCCTGATATGTCTAGTTATAAATGATAGAAAAGCATTGGCGTCCAAAAAGTGACAAAAATAAAGGTTCATACGTCACGCTGGTTAAAATATACATACCATAATGACGTCACTACGCTTAAAATATACTTTCGGCAATGAGGAATACTGGTGAAAATACAGTGATGAAGTCACTGTGGTTAATAATGCTTGCCATTGTGACGTAATTGCGGTTAAATTAGGCTTGTTTTAACTACTGTGAGGTAATTATGACTAATACTCACGACAAACAAACAAAATTTTCCTCTTAATAATATCAGTATAGATAAACCCCCGTAGAAAATTATCGATCGGCTTAAAATTTCAGATGTTGGCATATTAGAACATAGAATTTGGCCAATTTGGTATTCAGACATGTAATGTGTGTCAAGTATCTGTTTAGTATCGCAATTTAAGTATCGGTTAGTACTTTAGCACAGACAGCGTTGTGCAGAATTGCCTTCCGGCTATAGGCTAACCACTGTGTAGTAGTTTTCAACTGTTTTACAATGACGCGACCCATAACCAACTGCATGGCGTCAGGTTAAAGGAATGTTTAACGATTTCTCAGTTTCGACAAGAGGTGAAAATAGTAGAATATGTATCCAGATTGTTTAAGACGACTAAGTAGTATATGATAGTCAAATATTATTCAGCTCGAGATATATACTACATTTTTTGCACGTACCCTCTATAAAAGAGCTGGTTTTCACTTAATTTTCAGTGTATTTTAAACATTTTTGACAGCTCCATTCTATAGCAAACTTCAATTCTATTAGGTTCTGTATGGAAATTACTAATCGCGTCTGCTGTTTATGGGCTATCTTGGGAGCAGTTTTTGTGGAATTATAGTTATTGGCGTAACTAGTAGTCTAGGTCATTCACTCGTCTCCGGTGCGCAGTATGCACTCGCTTCGCTCGTGCCTGCGCACCTACGACTAGTGCTGAAAACATCGCGCAGACAGGTCATGACTTAGCCTACAAGTTACGCCCATAATTTTATTCAACAATTGCGCGTTATTCATGTTTTATTTATTGTTATTAATGAGATGTTGTAAATATCTATTTATTTCTTTATAAAAAAAAACTGTCAATACTAACAGCACCAAACAGCACGATTCAATGTTTTGGTTTGAGGTTAGCCGGTTATGAATAAACTCCATGTCGAAAACATTCGGCCTCTCAATTTTAGCCTCAATGGGTAACAACGGAGTTGTTGTTACCGACTATTTCGTTACGACTCAGAAAATAGTTACGTTTATTTTCATTACTCCACAATGGCCGAGCTAGTAGGAATCTTCATTGAGTTATGACAAGTAATTGTCACCAGTCGGTAAATGGCTATTTAGGGTTCGGTTTTTAGGCATGATAAAACATGAATAACGCGCATGAGTTCAATAAATATATTATTATTATAGATAACTATACTTACACGAAGCTATATTTTGTAATTAATTAATAACAATATATTATAGTACAAGAAATTCATGATAATTTATTTATGATACGAAACGAAAAAAAAAACTATCAAAGGTCGATTAATTATTTAAATGTCCCCATTTCAAGAACAAACACATTAAACATCGTGCTTATCTTAATAGCTTAATAATAAGTAAGTTCAAGAGTGTCAGACACGATCTGATGTTCAAATGATGTGATAAAGACAGCAATAATTCTTCGAATACATAAAAATGATTTTTTTAAAAATTAATTAATTGGGGCTTGGAAATAGCCCGGGGTATTTAAAGATGCGGCCGTTGTTTATATGGCTTTTCAGTAGCTTCTTTGTTGCAAACTCGTATTTCCTGAATTATCGATTAATTTAAAAAAAAATTGGTTGTCTGTAAAGTCGGTCTACGGACGATAGTTTTACGTGATAACGTATTCCGCTCGAATATCATATTTAATAATACATAACCTAAATTTTAGTAGCTGTCAAACTTGGGCCGATCGTGCTTCTCTATCGCTTATACTGCGCTCTCGCTTGCACGCACAGGGTCAGGCGGAACGTTACGGCGTTACACTTTTTCGTGCGTGCAGCTGGTGTTTCATCAATTTATTAGACGTTATCACGTCGAAAAACAATGTGAGTTTCGCCCACTAAGCTCACGGGGGAAGATATGAACTCGTTTTATTGATGCGTTACCAATGTTTCTCCCCACCGCTGAATTATTCCCCCTTTAACGTTACAGTCAATTTCAAACAGAAGAAGTTTCAACTTAAAAATAATAAAATAAAAGTATGAATTAGTGTTATATTCCAATAAGTCTGTCTGCTGCTGGCTTTAGAAATGTATTAAATGATTGATTTAATCTTTATATATAAAAATTACGTGTCACATGTTTGTCCGCGATGAACTCCTAAACTACTGAACCGATTTTAAATTTGATTTTACACCGTGTGCAATTCGACCCAACTTGAAAGATAGGATAGCTTACATTTCAATTTATAGTCGCAATATTATTTTATTGCAAACTATTTGTCTATTCCTTGACAGTCATAATTATCTGTTGACTGGATTGAGTGAATATTCAATAGATGGCGCAACGTTTAATATAAGCTACAATTCAATAGCATAACCACCACGTGTTGCTGAGGTTAAGGTATCGAGCACGACGGCGCAGCCGGAGTGCTCAGCTCTAAAGGATTCTAACAGATGGCGATACCTGTTGACTGGATTGAGTGAATATTCAATAGATGGCGCAACGTTTCATATAAGCTACATTTCAATAGCATAACCACCACGTGTTGCTGAGGTTAAGGTATCGAGCACGACGGCGCAGCCGGAGTGCTCGAAATAGAGCAAGTGTTTTAAAGACCAGTTATCCACGAATACTTTACGCTATTTTTTTTCGAGCACGACGGTGCAGCCGGAGTTGCTAGACATACACACATATACGCCCATGTATATTTTAAAATAGCTAGCAATTAATAAAATAGATAGATAGATAGATAGATGTTCCAATTAAATTGTTTTATTATTTCACTTTATACGTAGCGAAGCACGTACAGGGCCGCTAGTATATATATAGTTTATTAATTGTGAGATGAAATGTTACCCATCTCTTGGACTATTACCTGCTCGTCAGATGATGTTCATTTTTTATTCATTAGCTTGCACCAATGTGTAACAAAAATGATTATGTTATCGTTATTTGATCAGTATTTTAAATAAGACATTGATAAATATTTGCATGTTGTATCAAAAACAAACAAATATTTTTTTTTGTGATTTAAAAAAAAATCTTTGTACTGGGTTATGCAAGGTGATATCAACTTTTCTTATTTTTGTTATTCAACATTTGATAAATATTTATCTTTTGTAAATATTAGACATAATGGCGTCAGGTTATCTCTCTTCACACGCGAAAAAAGTAAAAACATATATTTTTCACATGGTATCTTTTGTGTTTGAATATTTAGAGTATTTTGATAGGTGTTTCCAAATGGAAAATTTGTATATATATTAATTCGTCTGATGTCAGATTTCTGATAATATCACAAGTGTTTTTCACGTTTTTACTTTATTTATTATCAATAAAATATTAGAGCTGTTATTTATATTAATAGGTGAAAACAAGAATAAATGAAACTAGCGGCTGTTTGCAAACGTAGATAAAATATATCTTTTGTACGGTCAGACTTATTGTTGCCATCTCAAAACTCCCTTTAAAGAAGTTCTTTAATTGCAGGATTCCTTCGCTTTGTTCGTTAAATCTATCCCAGCTTCAGGAATATTAAAATTATTAAATTTTATTTTTTCGCCCGTTATAAGCGGGCAGTAAAATTACTTTACCGCCCGGTTTTTCACGAGTCCGAAATCAGTCATTTTACGACCGGTGTATCTACATTTGTGAAAGGAAGTCATTTTATAGCTGGTAGGACGAATACATTTTATACCTAATTAGTATAGCTTCGAAGCGTGCCTCGTGATATCCTTGTGAGGATATACTGGCAGAATATTGGTCGAATTAGCGAGCGAGTAGCATAGTGGTGAGAGCACTAGACTCGCATTCGGAAGGTGCCGGGTTTTAATCTCGGCGGAGCCACAATATGTGGCTGGGAGTTTTTGAAGTGAAAACTTCTTTAGCGGCGTTGTACACTTTTTTTGTAATGGGTAAAAAATGTTAAACTCGCGTCAGGCGTTAGGTAAAGTAAGAACTGGGTGAGCGAGAAAACTCTCTAATTTATACAACGCTAGACATCTAGCGTTGAAATATCGTACATAAAAATGCAATCTATAATACAAACCATTTTGATTGAAAATTCGTCAGACGTTAATATTCAAGTTTTCACTTCTCCCGGCACTCCCGGAGTGCAAACCTTTTTTTTTCCTACTGCTTTTCGCCGAGAAACGGTAATTCCTTTACCGGCCATCTTGTTGTGGTTCTCCATGGTTTCCCTCAATAATTCCAGATAAATATCGAGATTGTTTCTTATTCAAGGCTATGGCAGATTACCTGTCAAACCCCTATGCTCAAAACTTGCCTAACTTATCTTAATTTCCTAAAAAAAAATCCTTCATTCGCCCATTGCTATTGCAAGTTGAAATTCAGTAAAATATAACAGAAAGTGTGGTAGATGGAAAATAGTAATGGTGCAGACGGCGTCTGTTATGATACAAAGTAGAGAAATGGACATTAAGCACATTATTATTATTATATTGACCGAATTATTCGAGATATCGCCAGCAACTTCACAATAGAAAGGGGAAAGCCGGACGAAATGGCTCCCTACATGTAGAGAAACGCCAACTTCACTCTGGTGTTCTCTTTTCTCTCTTTTAGATAGCTAAATTGAAATACTCCGTTTTATTTTGGGTTGTCCCCAGTATTTGCAGCCTCCGATTTAGGGAAGTAGTGTCGGTTTGTAAGGTTTGTTATGTTGTAGTCGAGTAGTGCAAAGGACGTTAGCGCATAACCCAGATTCAGCGAACAGTGAACACAGACTTGTACGTAAACAATGTCGCTGTTTGCTTCATTTATTATATTTAGAGTAGTATTTATTATTATCTATTTTCGTGCGGCATTTATAACAGCTTTATATTTTGATACAGCAAACATTAGACAGCTCATCGTGGCATATGTTGAGCCGGCGCACAGACCATGAGACGAAAAGACAACAGTGTTTCTCAACTTATTTCAATTTAATGCTTGGCTTATTGTAGCTGTGTTTCCACTGGGTAATTAATAAGGAACCAGAATATAAAAATATGTAAAATTGTAACTTACTTTTATAATATGACAATAAAATCTTATCTTATTATTATCTTATTATAAAAATTTAGCAGTGTTAAGAGGGCTCAATGACGACCTATTATTCGAAGGGGCGCGTTGTGTGGCCTGAATACAATTTTTAGGGTTCGATGGAAAAACGGAACCCTTATAAGATCATAACTCTCGTATCTGTCTGTCTGTTACAGCTTATTTTCTCCGAATCTACTGGATGAAAAATGTTGGTACATATCATATATTTAATAATTTACTATATGAATCATTTGTCTATCTACTCAATGAGCGGTGAGCGAAGTCAACAAAGCGTATCGAGAATATATCTGCGTCTCTTTCTTCGATGTAATTCCCTGATTTCTCCGATGATAGGATTGGTTGATGCACTTGCATTCAATCTGATTAAAGTATTTCTGTTTCAAAAACTTTGTCTTTTTCTATGATGTTAACATGGGCGTACAGAGCTTTTGGCCCAGGAGGGGGCAAATTAAAAATGTCTTAAGCCGGGCTCCCCGTGCTTGTTTTGCCCTCCTGGATACGCCAGTGCTTACGGCTTAAAAAAGACAGAAGTATATGTTTGCACCCTAATAGTTCGATTGCGATTTTATCCCTATGCTCAGTATAGAATAAAAGTATATAATTTTATATAACAAAGCAAACTTCCAAATATATTATCAGAGGTTTTCGCGTACCTATACCATAAATAGCGTAGCAGAAAATAGAACGTAGCCGTTTCTCAGGAAATAGGTCAGGTGAACATTCCTTGAAAACGTAAAATACCATCCGTTTTCCCAGCTATTTCAGGTCCCCTTTCGTTAGTCACATAGTAATAGTCCAAGAGCCATCAAACATTTTTGGGTAGGTGTTTCAGGCAGCGTGAAAATTTGGGTAACACTTCTTTTGTAATGTCTGAACACAAAATCAAACCCCTGCCTGAAGGGTAGTATAGAGTCTAACCAAGCCTTGAATTTTATTTGCAAAAAAACTCCTTTAAGGCATTTTGAAATTACCTTCTTTAGTATTTAATAAAAAAAAATAAGCCAGATCAAAACTATGCGAGTAAGACGCTACAAGTTCATTTTTCAATTACGCCATTTTGGAAATTTCAGATGAAAATAAGAAGAAATCCTTTCCAAACAAATTTTTTTGGAAAGGATTTCTTCTTATTTTCATCTTTCATAGGTTGAAGTTATTATGCAGTTAAAATACTATGGATTTCATTTTCGTAACATTTTATTACATTCGTACGAATATAATGCGAACGTTACAGATGCCACTGGTTGAGAAGTAACGGAATTTAAAGCGATTTACTGCCAACAAAGTTAATAGTGGCGATGCTTGATTTCTTGCTAAATCACAAAAATTCCGTCTTACAAATTATTCAACACAACAGCTGCAGGGAGCGAAATAATGTGATTTAAGGGAGTCCGGAGACAAAACTAAAAGGAAGATTGACTAAGCTGGGGGCTTCTGAGAATTGATTCTCCATTACAGTATACGCTTATATTAGCTTCACATGCCTTACAACTCGATTTACACTCTCTTCGAAATGTCCAATTGACAATATTCTGATATTTTGGCTATATAATAATATTTATAAAACAAGTTTAACAATGGAAACAGAAAAACATGTGGTGGAAGTGACGGTGCTGATGATATGTTAACTATACGAATATTATAAAGAGGTAAAGTTTGTAAGTTTGGATGTAGTAGGTAATCTCCGAGATTATAGATGCTAGACAACTAACTCGTGACGTCATTATAGCGACGAGTTATACGAGATTTGATTCACTAAGTCACTAAGCATCGACTGAAATGTTTTTTAACTGTTTAAATCTGACGGTTTTTAATTAATGCAAATGTCCCTGTAAGTGCGAATTAATTAAAGAAAACCTTTATTTTATCAAAAAAAGTATATTTATTGTATACTTGTTTTGAGACAGCTTTAATTAACTGTAGAAAGCTCAAGTACAAACAGTATTAGAATGTATTTTATTTAAAAGAATCAATTTCACTATACATAATGTAGTGGAATACCTAGGAAATGGATTAACTCAATAGTTTAATCCTTGACTTTTGATACATTTGTTGATGCATGTGAATGAGTATGTATGTATCATTGTGTATCTTTTTGTCGTTGAACTTTTCATTAACCTCCAAACTATCAAAACATGCTGCGGTGTTATAAAGTAACATAAAAAATAAAAGAAGCGAGGGCGTGACGTAAAAAAGCGTCAGTTCGATTATAAAGATGACAAAATTTGAAATGAAAGGTCACTTGGACACAGTGTTGCCAGATCGGGAGATTTTCTCCTAGATTTTAGTGAGGTCTAGTAGGAGATTTGTTTGGGGGATTTTTTGAACATAATAAATCAGAATTCAAAATGTTCATAATAGACGCATGTATGATAACTGATAAGTGAAAAAAATTTCTGTTTACAATTCGCTTCAAATTTGTCGCAATCAATCGTTGCTTCGTTGTTGAAAAATTCATTTTTTAGTCAATAATTTATAAAAGTAATATTACCAATGCTAAGTTATTCTTTAAGGTATTTATCATTTTTATTAATGTAATTTATTGTATATGTATTTATTGCATTTTAATTTATATTATGTATTTTTTGTAGAGCCTGAGGAAGTTTTAATATATAAAACGAAACGTTGCGATTAAAAATATAGCTTAACAGCATATATCTTTATTGATCTATTTATCCTCTGAAAAATAATATTATAAAAGTATAAATAATAAAAAACAATAAAATTCATTTTATATTCAATAAAGTATTTAAATTTTTTAGGAGATTTTAGGAAAATTAAGTGACGATTTGGTAGAAAATGGGTGAGCCTATCTGGCAACACTGCTTGGACTTCACGCAAAACATTTTTGAAGTAAAACTTCTTTTGGCACGGTAGGGTAAAATCGATTCAAAAACGTGACATTGCACCGTATAGTATAAAAATCGGTCGTACAACGTTGTGCTATAGTCATGGTTGCCTCAAAACCCAAGAGGTCAAAGATTCGATCCCGGCGATCGGTGGCATGTTTTTTTTTCAATTATACCAATTTTACTTCTGAAGTGTATAGTGTAAAACACACAGTCACTTTTTCTACACTTCCTAAGAAAGTGGATTTATGTTCATAAATCTACTTTCTTATAGGAGTGGCTTGGGTGCAATTTTCCAGTCATATTTGGCTCTAACAGCTTCCTAACTATTTAGCTTGCGCTAAAAAATACCTTGTTCACATTGTTACAGTAGTGAAGAAACATCTACGTTTTATACACAATCGGTAATTGTGTAAAGACCAAACGTTACCACGAATTTGCATGTCCCCAAATTAAAAATAGGTTTTCTTATTCATTCAAACCCGTAAACTGTTTGCCTGAAAGTATTTATCATCGACACGTGAAAAATAAAATAAAAATCTGACCCAGATCTTTGAATCTTAACCTTGAATTTGTGTATTTATACATCGATAATAATCCATTTTTCAGACTTTATTTGAAACAAATGAGCATTTAACCTTTAATACTACAATATCGTTAAGAATATTTTTCATTTGTTTGTTGAAATTTCGAAGTATGTTATTCAATTTGTGATGAACAAGTGTTTTGCACTGGGTAACGTCAAACTTATTTTATAAGGGACTGTTTTAAAATATAAATTAGTGACTTCGACATTTTATATGCAGCGTTCAGTAACTCATGAGAACAAGAAAATGTATAAATAAATTAGTTTTTCAGAGATAGTATATTCTTTTTAAATATTTATTACTGTATTTATATAATATTAATTATGCATTTTTGACATATTCTGTTATTTTGAAATGCAGTTACGAATAGTTTGTGTTGTTGAGCATCTATAATGTAAAATTTAATTTAATAGTTCATGTATTTTTTAAATTTTTGATGACCCTGTATTTAATTTCAATTAAAAGCCTGTGAAACTGTGAACTGTTTTCTTTTTTCGTTGTTGATTGTATTAAATTACATAACTACTGCTTTTATTTTTTAATAGAATAAAATTATAACAAGTACAAACAATTGTTTGACAAGGTTTAGTTAGCTATTACTTATTAATTAGTGTTAACTTTATAGTGCTAAAGTCAGTAGCGACTCGTGATTACATTCTGTTGACAACCCTTATTCAATTTTTGATGTTAACGATTTCAAAATAAACTATCAGTATTTATATCATGATTTTTCTATATGCTCCTGAACCAGATGTTTAAAATATATTCTTTGATCTAAATAAATGATTTAAAATCAGGCAAAAATGACAATAATAGCATAAATTGCACACAAGTTTATATACCGTAAAAAATAAAATCCAAAAAAAGCTAAATTTTTCAGTATTTTTAACTTGCATTTTGTAAAGAAAGACTTTAATTTAAAATTTCGTGTCGTAAGGAATATTGATAAAAAAAATATTTTTAAAAATTTTTAAGCGACACGCCACATTTTTTAAAGTTTAATTAATCCTCACAGTTAATAAAAAAGACAGTAGTAAAGCGCCTTTTGGGACCACAGTTAAAAATTTGTAGCGAGTATTTTTGACACCATATGCTAAAATATAAAACTAGAGAGAAAGTACTGGCTTCACTTTTTTAAGAAATTAAAATCAGTGAGACGTGGCAACACGCCAGGGTAGGTCAGACAGGGCACCGCCTGTCCTGTGTTACAACAGAATATTTGGTACAAGATAGGCGGCGATTACGTTGCCTACTATACTTGGAAGTAATCGAGTGATTTCAATAATCAAAAGGTTGCTACTCGAACAATTTTTCCAGTAGCAAAATCACGAACATTCTAGAAATCGTGGCATAGGATTTATATAGACCACGCCCACATTTCACAGGTGAGAACACAGTTGGACAGTCAGTCAGACAGACACTGTGAGTCGAACGCAAGAGTGTAGCAACAGTGGCTAGACATAAATAATTTGAGTTCGGATATAAATTTCTAGAGCGCTTACATAAGTATTTCTTGTATATATTTCTGTGTACCTAGTGACTTGGTATTATTTTTATCACTTAGAAGTTGTGTTTTTGTTTGTTACATTATTTCTATTTTAATTCCAATATATAAGAGGAGTACTTTTAGTTTGTTTATTTGTTTTGTTAAAATTTTATTGTTGCAAATAAATATTTACCGCCACATCGAAGAACAGTTTTGTTACATTAATTTATTGTTGCAGATTGTATTATGAGTCGTAATTGTAGGTGTAAAGATCATTCGGGTCTCTCGAGATGTAATCGAATAGTTCGACTATTTTCATTCGAAATATCCCATCGATATCGCGTACCCTGGCGCGGTGCCACTGATTAAAACTTCTCAATAATTATTATTCGGTGTTTTATAACGTTCTAACGACTTTTCCATTGCATTGTCAATCTATTAATGATTCCACGATTGGGTCAGGGATAATGCTGCAGGAAGTGTCATTTCTCAGCGGTGAGAACTTTCATCGCTATTTACAATAACAGAATCATAAACCAATGACGTAAATAACAAAGGAATGCGTGTTCTCATTGCTACACTATGAATTATTTTTATAATTCTGTTTGCGTATTAATCGATTTAAGAACCTGTATTTTATCGATGGAAAAGTTGTGAAGTGTTTTCACAAAATCTTGGACAGCGGTGTCCAGTTTCAATGCATTTAAATAAAATAGTAACGTAACCAGTGCATAATAGAGTTACTGTGCGATCGGCGAAAGAAGACCGGTGGGGAAAGGGCAAGAAGTCGTTGATGTGTTCCCAAATTATCGGAATTCATAGGCGGCGCATAGCAAGGCATGCAAACAATGTATAGCTTTAAATTTTAAGGCATTATTTTGAGCCTCTAACTCGCACATTTTAATTACATTCGCTATGAGCTCCCTAGCGCCACTTCTAACTGTTTTTCCCTTTTTACTTTCCATTTTGATGATATTCAGACAACACCCCTCATCTTAGTCCGTGAACGCACACCTATGTACTGTCTGGTGTATGATTTTTTTGTACTGTTAGCAAGTGTCGCTGTGTAGTCGTACAGCTATGGCAATAGTACAATTATCGCGATACGACAATTGCGACACGTTTGGTCGACTGAACTCCCTTATTGCATAGAAGCGGTTCCAGGATCATTACCTTTTACTAATATAAAATACATGTGCGCTCTTCTGCAATAAGGTCATAGGACTACATTCCATAGACCGGTCTTCTTTTAAAAATCCAACAGTATGTCGTGTCAATTTAGCGTGAGTCCGAATCTCGGTAGAATAGTTGCGGCGAAAGATGAAGCCGCCGCGTCATAGTGACGTGAACGCATTGCGCCCGCCTTCTAGCTTGCTATTGGCTGTTTCGGAGATCCATGCGCGTCGAGTGTTTATTTTTATTCTACCGCTATAAATGAATATGTCGAATTTATTCCACGCGCCACTGTCTGCGGGCAAGTAGGCGTTCACTATACCATATTATTGATGACGTGCCTGGCTTCAACTCTCACCGCGGGCACTATATCAATAGAGATTCCGAGATTCGAAGGCCTAAATAAAACAATTTTGTACTATGTGAATTAATCTTTAATGTCTCATAATACGGTTTTTGACACTATAAAAAATAAATAATTAAATTATGTGAATACAGTAATTTATCGAATAAGAAATCAGAAATTATCCGAAAACTAGAATTTAAAAATTGTCAAAAGAGTGTCCGCCATGATAGTTTGAAGTATGACGTCATACTTGTAGTAAACACACATACCTAATTCCTATATGACACATACACGTGATTAAATACTTAACGAGCCTCATGTAAACGATACAGAGCCGTATTTGCGCTTGCTTGTATATTACAAAAATGACGTCAAAGCTAAACATAGCGGCTCGTGTTTTCGCGCCAACTTATATTTTAAAGCAGTGCAATTTTATCCCATAAAATGATTACATATACTTAAGCGAAATAAAAATCCCTGTGGACTAAATACTACGATATGAACATTGTAAGACAATTTAAAAACAATACAAGTCAAATAGCCTGTCATTATTAAACGAATTTACCGAAACTGAATGCTTCTCTAGTGGCCAAAAAGTTGAGTTGAAACAGTTTGTTGATGAAAACGACTGTTTAAACACATAGGCGATCCTACTTACGAATATTTTTTTTTTTGTAAAATTACGTTTTTTTTTATAACGACGCAGTTGTCTATACGCATGGCCAGTGACGAAAGTAGAGATTGTTGACCTAAGCACCTTCAAACAACCAAAGAGACAAATATTTCATCTTAAATTAATTTTTTAGCACCTGGGTAAAACATACATGTTCATATTAACCGTTTCTTATTTTGTTTCAGGTAAGCTGCCTTTTTACGATGTATGCGCTTAGTTGAGATCAAAGACATGCTTTATATGTGAGTTACAACGTCACTATATTTATTACTAATATCATTTATACCAGCGTTTTCTAAACTGTGGTCCGGCAAACAATGATTTTGTAGCCCACGGTCTGGAGCGCAAGTTTGTAAGTGGGCAAAGTTATACAGCTCGGTCGGCGACGGCAGAACTGTATGAACGCCGGTTAACAGTGTTTATTATATTGCGCTCTACAAAAGTAAAACTTATCTGCATAATTTGCTATTACAGGATATACAGGATACACAATAGTGTATTTAATACACTATTGTCGGCAGAGTTCGGCACTGCGACCCGAGTTTTATTCGTTGGGATCTGCAGGCGAAAATGTTTAGGAAACGCTGATTTATACAATAAATGTATAAAACATAATCATTGAATCAACCTTTAGTAAATTATGATGCATTTGTGCAAAATTGTGATATCTTGTTTATTTCTCTGCATTCTGTTAATATATATCATTATTTTATGAAACTTCTTTGAAATAATAAAAATAATTGTAATTACAAGACTTTCGCAACTTACAAAGCTTTGACAAAGTTGAAAATTGCGTAGGATAAAGTGGGAAAAGTTATTTTTTTACATTTTGACCACACAAATGTTTTTAGGTTTTTAGTTTTTTATTGGTTTTTCCGCGATATTTTGATTGTACCATTTAACTATACACTGTAGGTGATTTCCTAATTGAACCCAAAGATGAAAAATATAATATTTTGAACCCCGACAAAAAGAAAAGAAATGTCGGTTATATCTATGCATTTGGCATGCTTATTTTATAACTATTGGCTCGGACCGGCTTCGTCTGAATTTGTAGATTGTTTCGTTGATTTGTGGTGCAAAATTGGGGCTTTTATTTTAACCTAATATATAGCCTATGTCCATCCTGAAGGTTCACTCTAAATATTGTTGAAAAACTTTACCTCATAATATTAGTAGGTATAGATTTAATAGTCCAGTAGTGCTTACATGGATGAATTGAAAATTTTCGGTTTTTGTGTGCTTATAAAATTAGTAATTGCAATTTTTATTTTTTTTTTTTTTGTAAAAATTATTCACTCTTAGAGTATAAGTTCTCCAAAGGTTCGATAGACTCTAATGACCTCAATTGTTGAGCGTCTATAATCTATATTCTCTCTCTTTTGATTTTATTTTTTAATCGCTCTTTGCATTGTATTAGCACTTAAATATAGAGTTCCTATATAATTGAGTGAATTGAGTAATTAAATACTTTTACATGTACTTTGTATTATTTTGCAGCTCTTATGAAAGCATTCTACCGTTTGAATTAAATTGTTTGGCATATTCTTACGTTTTCTTCCACACTGTTTATAAAATACAATTTTTCTTCAAAATATTCCATTGATATTGTTTATGTTTTAATAAAAACGTTACGAAAAATAGACAAGGTTTGTGAATATGCGTATTGTAATAAAAAATAAAAAGTCTATTTTAACAGTTATTTCTCTAGTCGCCAATACTTTTACCATTCCAACACTATAAGCGGGGAATGGTACTAATTTAGGTCAAAATTCACTTTACAATATTTTTTCGTTTTGAAGTTTGGAAAAATTCTGTGCGTCTGTTTGTCTGTGAGCACAATACGGGTCAAACAAATGAGCGGTTTGAAACCAAATTTTGGGAGGATCTTATGATTGCAAATATGAAGAGCCCTATTGTGAATTATAGGTCTGATTAGAGTTTGAATTATTATTTAAAAAAAAAAATATTTTCTAAAAAAATGTGGAGAAAATGGTTTTTTTACCTGCCTAATCTGTATGTCTATGATTTTTAGTTGGCCTTTAGAAGATCAACAAACTAATGTTTTTTTTTATATTAAGAACATAAGAGAATTGTTTTGTTTGGAAAATTTTCATTTACGAGAGGTTGTTTACTAGGTTAGTATAGCACTAGCTTTCCAGTCAGAATTTTTGTTTTCAAAATTCTGAACATAAATTTTAATTTTAAATGCAAAGTACGTCATGTTACATGTATTTTCGACACAATGTTTATATAAAATATACAGGGTGTTAAAGCAAAATCGCTTCATTAAAACTATTTTTTAAGCAGCTGCAACTCTTCTAATGGTTGATTGCAGAAAGGATTGTCAAAAAATTTGATTTAACAATAACCTGAGACTAATATGGAGAAATATGTATGTTCACAATCTAATCGAATCAGACTTTATGACAATCTTTTCTGCAACCCAGCATAAGTTGTTAGTAGGTACCTACGAATTTAATTCATATACAAAGCTAATATAATTTAACAACACGAAAACGGATCAATTGAATGTAATAATCCTATGAAAACATTTTATTCGTTTAATTTTTGAGTAACAGTAAACCGATAGGTAGGTATTTGTTCTAGATTAAAAATGATCGTTAAAATAGAAATACATTTGGTTTTAAAACTATATGATCATTATTTTTGGGGAAATTTAAACGCATACAACTTCTAAACCTGAAAAGAAACAGACGTTTGCTTGTGTATACATTGGAATCAGCGTGTCTCTTACTACAAGCATGTACAGTTTGAGAAAGTTCTGAGAAATTTTTGAAAATGTATCCCTTAAAAAAATCGCAAGAATCGAACTGTTTTATATCTGAGAACGTTCACAGAACAAATGACGCCGATTTCAATTAACCATATTAATTTGGTAGTATAGAGGGCGCCGAGCAATGCAGCGTTTCGTTACACTGTTAATCGCATAAATCAAACGTGTTCTACCATTCGTAAGAAAGTTTCATTTAAAAAAAAAACGATATTAACGCGAGTAAAGCCGCGGGTAAAATCTAGTCATAAATAATCCTTAAAATCGTACTTTAATGCCCATATTCACCAAACACTATTAAAGATAGAAGGTACTAATCTTAGAACAAATTTATTCGCTAAATTATTAGGTAGAAAATTTAGTTAAAGAATAATTAATATACTCCTTGCTCTTTTTGTTGAATATTTTGACGTTCACCCAAAAATGGCGTTAGTGTAAACGTAAAAAAAGTTTCAAGAAAATAATATTTTTTCTACAAAACTTCCACTAACTTTAATGTTCACAAAAGGTTAATAAACAACACATAAATAAAGTCACAAGAGCGAACTGTAGATATAACATTCCACGTTTATAGGTTAGGTTTTATGATCTATGTGGCGGCCATTATTGCGAATAAATATTTATACCCAAGAAGTAAGACAGAATGGATTTATACCTGCAGTAAACATAATTATGCTTGGTGAATTGAATCATCGCTATTTATCCGCAGAACAAATCAACCGAATAAATAACTACTTACGTTCGATGAATATAGCCATAAGAAAACATAACATGAAAGAGTAGTGAACAATTTCCCTAATGAACTAAGCAGCGATTTCTTTTGAACACGCTGTGTATCTAATCTCGTCTGATGTAATAAATTATCGGTTTCGTTTTATGTGAAATCTTAAAAAGCGGTTGGTCTATTTTCGGATCGTGTGATTCAGTCGTCATTATAATATATGACTTGGGACTAACTACCGCGCGATATAACCACCGATGCAAGGATCGCAGGCGCCTATTTCGCGACCTTGACGCCGTAGCTTCTCTTCGGAAAACGTATTTGGATTCCGAGAACATACGTTCCGAATAGAACTTTTTGTGTATTTAATTATTTAAGGAGCCACGAGACGTATTGGTTTGAGCATGGATGAGGATAGATTGTAGATAATAAACGCTGCACAAGCGTCTGCATTAAGAGCGATGAATCAACTTTTGTGCGATTCTGGAGAGTAGTAGTGTGTATACTACGCGCCACGGATCTAAAAGGTTCGGAAGCTAGTCACAAACAGCGTCGCAAAGGCATATTAGGCCGTTGATACTCCCACCACCTCCCAGCTACCTGCACGGAACGTGCGCTCGTCGGTGATTGGCCGTGATCGCTCGTTGCCTTTGTCACTTTCCTGCTTTAAAGCACAGTCGAGTAGGCTATTGTCAAGTTGTTATTGCTATTTTAGTTTTGTTGAGTTGCGAGTATGTAGTTTTTCAACAGACTGTACAAGCGCAAGCCCGCATTCGCATCTAACTTCCGAGCCTTTTAGATATGTGGCGAGTATTGTACGCGTAATCTTCGCTCCGCACACTATACCTTTCACCTTACGCAGTGCCGTACCGTGTATAAACTAACTCGTTAATAATGAATGTTTATAGTAACAACAAACACTGAAAAATTAGTTGCAACGTCGTGGGGTTCATTTGCTTTCTTAGACTTTTTACGTATACAAAAATCATGGAAATAGTAAGACAATTGGTCAAATTAAAGATTTAAACATAAACAACGAATCAAAATTGTAAAAACAAAATCTTAGTAGCTAATTTCCTGGGCTGTTATCGTGGTTTGACTTACGATGAAGAAGGAAGCAATCGGCCGTGAATGTAGGTACATTAAAATATTAGTGTACGACTTTTGGAAGTCTCACTGCGGGCGGAAACATTTATTTACTGTTGTCTAAAATTAGAATAGGCATCTCCCACGTCTTTAAATTTTATTTTTATTTTCGATTCAAAAGATATATGGGCTATAAGAGTCAAGTGTACCTACTTAATATTGTGCTATGGCCTATAGTCAACACGGGGGCACATTATTAACATATAAGATTAAAGGTAGGTACAATAAAAAAATACGTATGTTTTAAACAACTGCTGTGTTGTCATTTTCCGTTTTTTTTTAAATACTTCTTTGAAATTACTTTTACATTGAACGGAAAAGGTGAGTTATAATAATAAAAAAAACGAGCGTGCTTTAGACCACACGACTGAAGTAAAACTTCTTCCTGTCATAATTTGTTATTCATCACCCGAAAATTCACGAAATATGAACTTTAAAATGAATTTACAATTTTATTCACTTTAAACGTAGAATATTTAATGTATTGAACAAAATATTTATTTATAATATTGTTCAAGAACGAAATGAACAGTCTAATGTACGAAGAAAGAAATATAAACATAAAGTAATACATTGCAATTACTTAGCTCTCGTTGGATTTTAAGCGTAAATCTTTATGTAATATTATTTAGCTCTGCAAGTTAAGTAGGTTTACAAAACTTTTTTCTGTCACCCGATAGCGCCACAGGCAAGTAAAATATGTGTCATTCTATTGTTAGTACTGCTTATATTTTCGGCCACCCGATGGCGCCACTAGCCAGTGAAGTATTTGTCATTCTCTTTCTATCTTCACTAACTCATATCTCCCTCTCAACTTCCGTTCGCGTCGCCCGATCACACTTCCGTAAATCTCTCGTCACGCATTCACCAGCTTACTCCCCAAGTCAAACGTGCGTAAAGAAGTTTTACTTCAAAAATGATTTTTGACGTGATAACGTCTTATAAATTGATGAATCACCAATCTTATAAATTGATAAAACACCGGCTGCATGCACGAAAAAGTGTAACGTTCCTAACGTTCCGCCTGACCCTGTGCGTGCTTTTCTCGAAAACGGCCCTAACGATTTGGATGAAATTTACTGAAAAGGGATTTTGGGGGGCAAAAAATCGTTTTAGCTAGGTCTCATCTCTCGAAAAAATCGTTTTCATACAAATTTTATCATTATAAAAATCAATTTTTTGACGTATGAAAATACTTAAATATTGTAAGTAGGTTTTGGAATTTTATATAAACAGTGAAACAATTGTTTTCAAAATATTATGACAGTTAATCTTTGAGACTTAAAATAAATACGAAAGAAAGAAAGTTAAAAAAAACAATTATATTATAAAATTTGAAGCGAAAGATGCAATATCATAGATTCGAATTATTATAATTATTATATAAATTTAGGTTATGTATTACGGAATACGTTATCACGTAAAACTATCGTCCGTAAACCGACTTTACAGACAACCAATTTTTTTTTTTTACTTCAATGAAATCAGTTTATACAACGATGAATCTTACCGTTACGGGTTATCTATACATTTTACTTCAATCGCGTGTAAAGACTTCACGCAATCGTTTTTTTAAACGGTTTTATTGAGCTTGATCCCGTATAATTGTTGAATACAAATAACTAACTAGGTTTGTTTCAAATCTTGCGACAGCTTTTTCAATTACTTTCCGTTATCCGATTGAGTTGAAATTTTGTAGTTCCGATGACAATACAATATTATAATAAATAACTTTCATCCGGATGCAAATCGCGCTTTTAATAAAGCACACTAAAGACTTAAAAATAAAATAGGTAAAGAAGGTTTTTAAGTGAAACGGTTTTATTGTACTATCGATGCTGCACCGTAGGGGGGTTTGATTAAACTAAAATAAAATCGTGAGGCGCTTTTAGTAGAAAACTTTCATGTTTGAAATTGGAAATCATATTTAGCTTTTGACTGTATTCTACGACCGTATATAAATGCGCTCTACGATTTTATTTATAAATAATTAAAGCCCTCTATGATGACTCATAATTAATTTACTAGTTTTCAGTATATATCACCGATTGTACAATAAAACCGCTTGACTTAAAAAGCTTTGTAAACTATTTTATTTAAGCAAAACTTCTTAACGCAGACTTCGGGATAAGCAGTCAATGAAAAAAAAACGAGCGAGCTACGTTTAAGATTAGAGCTTAGTTTCCGTCGTGTGTCCTCGAACCGATGCACCTATTTTTTTTCTGTCAGTTTGATAACTTCATAACATTTTGAAGCATTCACTGAATGCGTGTCAATTATACATCATCAAATCCATCGGTCATTCAAACAAATGATTGTTGCTGTCGTGACTCTCTATAATGTGCGTGAGCGAGACAATAGAAACGCCGAACAAAACAAAAACAACTGCTTATTATTTATACAGTACGTATGCTAACAATGGAAACGCTTAAATGCCGACAGACAATAGTTCAATATTTCTCTCTATTACATGTGATTAATTTCAGCAAAGATCTTTACGTTATTACTAGTGATGTGCCGGATATCCGTATCCGCGGATATCCGAGGGAGAAGAAAGATCCGTATCCGTTAGTTTTTTGGCGGATCTTTTACCTTATTAATTTTCAATTCACAGATGAAATTTTATGTATATAGGTGATTAGGTAATAATTAAAAACTGTTAAATTCCATTCAGATTATTTTTTATTTTTTAAAATCGTATTTGGCACCTTTATATTGCAAACATTTATCGTAGTGAGTACCATACCAATAGTACATAACTGAAAGGTACTAAATCACTATCTTTATAATGAGATATTGCACATCGATCTTTGGAAAGAGACAATCTGTTATGAGAGTTAACTCTTAAAGAGGTCAATAACTTTTTCCCATAACAGATAGTCTCTTTCCAAAGGTCGATGTGCAATATTTACTGCCGCGTACTGTAAGAAAGTTAAGATCCGTATCCGTTTCCGCGGATCTTGAAACCAAATATCCGTATTCAGATCCGTATCCGCGGATATGCATTTTTAACGATCCGGCACATCACTAGTTATTACCAATCGAATAAAGGCCGCTGCACACGAGGCTAGTTTTTAGGATTCCGTACCTCAAAAGGAATAAAGGAACTCTTATACCGGATCACTCTGTCTGTCAAGACCCTTTTCCTCAGGAACGCGTGGAGGTATCAAGTTGAAATTAATATCAAATACTCAGGTCTGTAATACCTTGACGCTGTGAAAAAATCAATTTTCTAAGTCAACGCAATCAAAAGATACCGTTTATGCCACATATTTTGACACTTTGAATAAAAACATATAGGGTACTTCCGTTGACCTAGAATCATGAAATTTGGCAAGAAGCAATGTCTTATAGCACAAGTAAAGAGAAAAATCCGAAAACCATAAATTTGTAATTACATCACAAAAATTTTTTTTTTCGGGATTATTTATTATAACCCCAACAAAGTATTGACAAAGCCAGCTTCAAAACACGCATAGTGTGAAGTGAACATGTAAAAGTCATCACGAAATCTAGCGCCACAGTACGCGTATCATTTTGAAGAGAAAGTGGCTTGAACAGTTGTAATTTGATTTCATAAAAAAAAAAATTGGTTGTCTATAAAGTCGGTTTACGGACGATAGTTTTACGTGATAACGTATTCCGCTTGAATATCATATTTAATAATACATAACCTAGTAGCTGTCAAATTATATTTTTACCGACTAATAATTTGATCAACCAAAGCAAAATACATATTTTTAAGCAATTATAACAGACATTTAAAAGAATGTATATATATTATATATTTGTTAACAAACCGTATAATTTATCTGGCCATCTGTCAGATGTAGCTTTCGCTGGAACAGCCGAAAAAAATGTTGAACGCACACTACTCTCTGACGTCACGCGAGAAGAGAGAGACTATCGCTTATATCGCGCTCTCGCTTGCGGAACGTTACTCTTTTTCGTGCGTGCAGCCGGTGTTTCATCAATTTATAAGACGTTATCACGTCAAAAATTGGGAATCAGAAAGTGTTCATGTAAAACGGGACATCTGGCAAGGCAAAGAATGAAAATAACAATCACCAATTTGCTGGTGTAAATATTTAACAAGTCACAGAATTGTTAGTGATTTATTAATAATGCGACAGTGATTTCAACCTTTCCGAGAAAGGGTTAATATACGACGTATTTCAAGTTATTAAGTTCCTACCCAGCACAAAGTGGTCGATGAACATTTCCGTGTGGAGTATAGGTCCACTGCCGGAACACTCCGGTTCTTCTTCACCATTCCACCGTTATTCCGGCATTCGCCCCATATAATATTATTTAATTACAAAGCTCGTTATTCTTGGAATAACCTGCGTACAAATTATAAAAGTTCGACGACCTGCTCCATATTTAAATTTTCCACGAAAATATTCACTTTTATTAAATATTTACAGGTTAATTTTAATTTGTTCTGTGAAAGTAGTATTATTAACAAATAACAACACTTTTCGTATAATCTTTTTCAAAATTTTAGATCGCATACTTTCGGAGATATGGTCGATGGAAACTTGCTTTTTACCTGACTGCGGCGAAGCCAAAAGGAAGGGTTATGAGTTTAGCAGTCTATGTATGTTTGTATTTACGGATGTTCCACCGTAGCGCCTAAACTTTTTATCCGATTTTAATAAATAAGATGTCAATCGATTCGTTATTATGGCTCGGATAACAGGCTACATTTATTTTTTAATTTTGGTCCCAGAGGGGAGCAAATTGAAAAACAAATAAAAAATCACTTAAAAAAAAATTTAAATAAAAAATAAGTTCAAAAACTAAAACCTGACTACTGAATAGTATATGAAACAAGAAAATATTCTCATCTGAGGATAGCCGTGGTCGTATGCCATCTCATATATATGAGGCCCCTCTCTAGATGTATATCGTGATGCACTTTGCCCTAGAGCTTATGATCGCTTACTACTGTTAAAATGTAATGTTTTGCTAGGGTAGGCGGCATATGACCACGGCTATCCTCAGACGAGAATATTTTCTTGTTTCATACTTTTCAGTAGTCGGGTTTTAGTTAATTTGAACTTAATTTTTTTTTGTTATACTATATAGGTACAAAGGCCAATGACCGATAATTGCTACCTGTCCTATTTTAATATATTTACTACGAAAAGCTTCTTTATTGAAACTTTTTGTAATAATCAGCTTATTGAAGACGTCGCCGCGTCAAACCTTTGACATTTTAAGATCTGCGTAAAGTCTTCATAATATTATTCACCTTGTTTACTTTGTAACACGAATTATAATAAGCATAAACGTATATGCCATATTATGCTTCAAGATTAATTAATGTTTTCATTTTAGTCGCCATTGTTTCTTACAATAATCGCTGTACATTCTGTCCTTTTAGTCGTTTATGTATCTAGTTTGTAATGTACTATTTTAATAATAAGTGGTTAGCGAGTATTAACTGTACCAAGAGTCATAAAAGCATTACAATCGAGACACGTACTGCATTTTTTGCACGTATCTCCTATAAAATAGCTGATTTTCACACAATAGAAGTATATTTGTAATATTTTTGACAGATCAGTTCGACTATATATTGGACTATTTACGATGGGAACTCCTATACTATGCTTGTCTCTGTTGCTCATATGGATTTAAATGGCACCTAATGGACAGGTAAAATCGCATTACTTTTGTTTTAATTTACTTACTAGTGCGAAAAGGGAAATTTTACAACCTCTATATATAGGCATTTGGTATGGGGTCGTTCAAAAAATCTATTGCGCAACAAGTGTGTAATCGTGCCTTTTTTAAGACGAATGGGACGTTTTGGAACGAGTTATTGTTCGGTCTTCAGAGTCATCAAGGTCATAGACAGAAAAATATTGGGTGGGGGGGAGTTTTTATCACGTCATTACATTTTTAAAATGCGGTTGGCAAACAGCGTGATTACTCCGTCTTCTACAAAAATTGCGCGGGAGGCGCGTAGAATCCTGGTGATTTCCCTTGCGGCTACGGCCTTACTTAGACCAGTAAATTGACGAACTTAGTTTCCACTAATTCGAAAATTAGAAGAACTTTTCCATGATTACAATAAGTCATCGCACGAAGATGCAATTTTGATAGATGCATACTTATATAAATTTGCAAGTTCCAGTCAACGCAGATTGTGTATCAACCTATATAAATGTTTCGTCTTTGCACCCTTTCGCGATTTTGTGGAAATGTTAGGATCAAATCATATTCATTTTACTGGCCTATACTTTCAGCCCGTTGAAGTGTAAATATAACTTAAAACATGAGAGCGGATGTTTTCATTATCAACATAAAAAACGTACATCGGTGCCGCTGTGATGTAAAGACAGCGGCTGAATTGATGTGCACCTTTGGAGTCTTTCTTTCAGCCTTTTGTTTTGTCCTCGTTCATTACAAATCGTAAAATAATCCTAACACATGTTTCACCGGAAATTCACAACAGCGTGTTTTATCGTTATTTTAGATTATAATGTGCATTGCGCACTGAGCATATGCAATTCGTAAAATAATAAACAAAAAAAAAACGAGTATTGCGCAGATTATTCTTAATGCATTTGTAGATTGTACGAGAAAATTATTTATTATCAAGTTTGCACGGCAAAGAAAAATCTACAATTCAGTATGTCAGATGTTGATTTTCGAGCGCGCCGTGATTAAGAAATGTCGAAGTTTGCATTGCGAAAAAATTATACAGACAAATACCTGAAAGAAAAAATGTCACGGAGACCCTAACTGAAATTTAACGCGTCGCGAAAGATAGAAGAGGAACGATGGATCCCAATATAATTACCATAACCAAAAAATCTGCAGTCTGAGTTGTTCCAGTCAATAGAAAACATCCTTTCAAATTAATCGAAAAAGTCTTTTTATCAAAAAATTTCTATTGGCTAGAAGCTGAATATTACAGAAAAAATTTAAAAAAAAACTCACCAAAGCAGATTCATTACAAGTTGATATCTGAAACAAAAGACACATTTTCTGTTAATTTGTATTCCATTATTTACATAAAAATTAGTAAAGGCGTTTTACACCAGGCGCTGTCGTTTCTGATTTCGAATTCAATTTCTTTTTCGGGAATCAGTTCAGGAGAGCGTATTGATTATGAAAATATATATTAACAGGCGGAAACCTGGTCTGTTATTGTTTAAAACAATTTTTTTAACAATAAGAAAAAACATTTCAATCAATTTTTTTTAATTTTTTGGGCGTTAGTACCTTTTAAATGTGCAATTTTGAAATTAAAACGAAGAGAACGATGCTTGTTTCATCACACTGCGTGCGAATTAACACACTCAAATCGGTACCACAACATTTTTCTTTCCAGTATTTATATATGATCTAATTTAGTTTTAATCACTACCTACTGTTAATGAATTCGAGAACCGGTGGAACAGTTTGAAAAATTCTTTCATTATTTAAAATTTTACATCTTGGCGAGTATAGCATAAGCTATATTATTACATTCGATAAAATGAAGATGAGCAATGAGCGAAAGTAGCCATTTGCAATTTGAATGAAGCTAATTTAGATGCTTCCATATATCTGTTCTCTATTTTAATATTTTTTTTCTCTTGCGAGACGTGTTGTCGCAGTCAGGTATCTTTGTTGTTTACAGGAATTAGAACATCTAATCTGTTTATGAATGAACTGTTTTACATACGTGGCTCATGTAGAAGAATGCATAACGCCACGTATCAGGTATGCAGATCTGCGCTAGCTTCTATGTCGTATGAATTTTCTTATCTATCGGATTACACGGATATTTATTACACTGATTCTGCTGCAATGTAGGTCAGTGTTTCTCAATCTTTACATTTTAGAAAACTATGTACTTTTCTGCTACTAGAAGTGATAACCATACGATTTTCTTAACATTTAAACACGAGAGCGCTAATATAAAATTGTAATGTTGTCTATCGGTGAGGGTATAGTTATGCAAAAAGTGGACAAGCACGTTTGGGTACACGTATGATATAATATATAGATGCATAACCTATATTATTTCAATAAATTAAACGAAAAAAAAAATATTTTACACGATCTATCAAAACCATCGGCATTAAGCATAATACATTTTTTTGAAAAAAGTCCTATAGGTATAAAATCCACTCAGATCTACCGGATGACATTAAAATTTGTTTTGTACTATGAGGTCAACGTCAAGAATGGTCTCAAACGAATCCGCGAGAACATGTTTTTGATGCATTTTAGACGACCAGTTCTACTTAATATTATCTAAGGAATTATGCGTCGATCTAATTTCCTAACATCCTGTGTAATTCCAGTTCAATCCGTTACTTGACATGGTCTAATGATCTAATCTATACAATATACATGTACGGTCAAAAGGAAAAATCGCGTATGTCAAATTTATAGCTAAAAAATGGAGATTGAACCGTTAATACGGTGATGTGCGTCTATAATTACAACTTTGTTTCAATCTCTCTGAAAACTGTAATACTATCATCACACACATGCGCAGTAGATAAAACGCGTTCCAACCGAGATACGGACGCGGTTGTCGAAAGATCCTTTAAGGGTTCCAAACGAGTTTACGCAAAGGGTAGAACTCTAACCATTACAAACAAACTGTACACTTTTTGTAGTTTACTCCTTAAGAAACGATTTTGAGTTATAAGGAGTAGTTATATATGAGTAGTAAAATGGTAAGGCGTTACGCTCCACCGCTTCAAGTGTGGCGTTACGCTCGTCCTCTTCAAAAGAGACAAACATTAAAGTTCTTACTAGAAATAAATAAAACACAGACTTGAACTTTAAAGATTCGTAATGAGTTGTTTTCTCTAGAGTCGTTAGTGATTAATTTAATTTTTTCAAATAATAACAGCCTTCATTTTTCCAGCGTAGCTAAGGAAAAACTAATTTTGACAAAATTACAAAAAAGAGAAAGAGAGTTAATGTAACAAAGCTTGCTACATTATATATCTGCAGGATTTAACGTGCAAAAGAATGAGATGGAATACATTACACAGAGTATCTAAGGGTTAAATTCCAGTCGTGCGTCGGAGCTGACACACCCAGTTTTTTTTACGTTTTTAATGTTAGACAACATAGAGTTAACAAAATGGCGGACTATACGCAAAAATAAACACATATAATACTAGCGGTCCCGTCCTGTTTCACCCGGGTGCAAAAGAACGAATGGGGAAGGGAGGG
Organism: Xanthostigma xanthostigma; assembly: GCA_963575645.1. NCBI lineage: Eukaryota > Metazoa > Arthropoda > Insecta > Raphidioptera > Raphidiidae > Xanthostigma > Xanthostigma xanthostigma. The sequence goes on along the minus strand of OY754469.1, from coordinate 444,167 downwards.
ACATGAGTAAGCACATTTATCTTAGTTTACCGAGATGAATGTTGGGTCCTCTGCAGTTTTCGGCAGTTCCCTGCTTTATTACTTACTAGCCGCTACCCGCGGCTACGCCCGCGATTGAGATGGAAATCGACTTTTGACATGCATATCAGGGGAAACAATTTTCTTATTTTTCGTAAAAAATTTTTATTTTTTTTTAATAAAAAGTATCCTATGTTACTTCTAATACCTTCAAGAGTGTATGTGCAAAGTTTCATGATGATCGGTTAAGTAGTTTTTGCGTGAAAGCGTAACAAACAAACTTACATTCGCATTTATAATATTTCGTTTTCATAAAATTTGTAAGTCCGGTCCTGTCGGGCCGATTTTAATGAAATTTTAATAGCACATTTTAATCATTACTAAAGGGTTAAATTTCAATTTTGAAACGATTCGGAGAAATTTTTCGGTATTTTTGGGCCCAAAAAATGTTTTCAACCCTTTCTTATTTTTCGTAAAAAAATTTTATTTTTTTTTAATAAAAAGTATCCTATGTTACTTCTAATACCTTCAAGAGTGTATGTGCAAAGTTTCATGATGATCGGTTAAGTAGTTTTTGCGTGAAAGCGTAACAAACAAACTTACATTCGCATTTATAATATTAATAATAAATAATATGATAATATGAAAAAATATGAATATGATATGATAATATGATATGATAATAATAATAATATGATTTTAAACTCAAACCTCCATTTTTGATGAAAAAATTTTTTTTAAGTAATAATTATTTGTTTTAAATCAATAATTACTGTATAATTAATAAAATATAATAAATATTTAATTGAAAACACTGCAGGAAAATTATTTTTATATATAGGTACTGCAGTAATAGTTTTCAAATGAGCTATTATTTCGATTTATTTAATTTTAATTAGTCGTAAATAAAATTAAAATAAAAAATGATAAGCCTTAGAAGAAAGCAATGTATAAAATAAAAAAAAAAAAAACATATTCGCCCAAGGTGGGGCTCGAACCCACGACCCTGAGATTAAGAGTCGAGTGCTCTACCGATTGATCTAACCGAGCTTCTGTCGTGTGCCGCTAATATTGGGATATACAGTTACGGCATTTCACCTGAATATAAGTATATTGTGAAAAAATTTGATTGACATTCTGCAACATTTTTCATTGATTTTCCGCTCCTATTAGTCGTAGCGTGATATTATATAGCCTATAGCCTTCCTCGATAAATGGACTATCCAACAAAAAAATTTTTTTTCAATTCGAACCAGTAGTTCCTGAGATTAGCGCGTTCAAACAAACAAACAAACAAACTTTTCTGCTTTATATATTAGTATAGATAGATATATCAGAAATTTGACATATGTGATTTTGATTTTAGCCCGCAGATATATGTCTGCGTACATAATAATCTCGTGTGTGAGCCCTTCTCGATGATAATACTGATAACATTCCCTTTACGGTGATTATCCCATTATGGTACATTATGTTAACTTTACGTTCGAGAATGTTGCAAGTGCACTGCACTCAACGCAACATTTCTCATAAGTCGTATTGTTATATAATGCGAGTAGTGCGTGACTTGACGGTGCTCTTCCGTTGCCGCTCTCCTTTCAATTATTCGCGTCAAGTTGGAACATCAGACACACCGCGGCGCTGTAGGAGGTAACGCATTTGTGACTAGCGGTTTCAGGATTACAGCCGTTCAGGTTTCTCCGGATTTGCCCTCTTTTTAATTAAGAACGTCCTAGGAGCGCCCGGATTAGGTTTACAGTACGGATTTTGGAAATATTGATAAATATAAAAATCCAGAATAATAGATGTTGTCAGTTTCTCAAATTACTAAATAATAGTATATTGTGCAAATAGTGAGAGAAGGAGAAGATTCTATGAGCGTTAAATTTGCCGCACGAGCGTAGCGAGTGCGGTAACACGTGAGTGGAATATTCTCCTTCGATCAATAGTTGCGCATAATACTTTATTCAACACGCGTGAGTAATATGTAATTTCGGGGCCCTGCTAAACTCGGGAGAAATAATAAATTACTTCATGTTGACGCGTATAGTGCGTATAATGAGCCGAAACTGCACGGTAATAATATATTACTGCATAGAATTTAGCAGGACGTTATTCGACGTTTTAAGGAGTTTGTCGTTATATCGAATGACGTCAAAAGGAGTTCACACTGTAATTATATAAACAATATTTAATTAATTGTTTTCTCTGAATGTAATCGTGAGACTATTTTTTTCGAAATTAATAACGACCCTCATTTTTTCTGCTTAACTAAGGAAAAGTAATTTTGACAGCATTGCATGAGAGAGAGAAGTATGTTAATGTAACATTTTACTAGATTTATTGACAATTCTTTCAGAATTGTTTTGGAGGGTTTCTGTGTGCTGCGACTGGTATTGTGTGAACAATTAATATTCAATTACAAGTCAAACGTGATTAGACCGAAGTTTTCTTTTGCATTGCGTTCGTTTTTGTTTTTTAACATTTGAATCAATGCGTAGCGCAGTTAGTTGGCTTCCATCCAATTCAGTATCTTGTTTCGATTGATTTACAAGCATTCTATAATATCAAATCTATAAATATAACGCCAATTACTTACTCCGCATATGTACACTATACAGGGTGGTATTTTTTTTTGACACGCTTTCAACCAAGAAACGAGTCTCTGACTGCACACGAGGCTGGTCTTGCCGCTAGATTTGTCTGCTATAGGTTTCAAGTGTGCTGTGGCGCTATATTTTGTGATGGCTTTTATGTGTTCACTTTACACGATGCGTGTTTTGAAGCTACCTTTGTAGCGTGAGCAATGACATTTCAAATGTTAACAAAAGTGAACGTTTATTGTCTCTGAACAGAACACACACTATGACGCGGGCGTGTGATATAGCTAATATCTATCTTTATATATAAAAATTACGAGTCACATGTTTGTCCGCGATGAACTCCTAAACTACTGAACCGATTTTTAATTTGATTTGCACACTTTGTGCAATTCGACCCAACTTGAAAGATAGGATAGCTTACATTTCAATTTATAGTCGCAACGAACTTAACAACCATATAAGATGGCGATACCTGTTGACTGGATTGAGTGAATATTCAATAGATGGCGCAACGAACTTAACAACCATATATCTAGATCGAGGATGTAAAAAAACTGAATATCGTTTAAAACAAATGCTTTTTTTTCGAGCACGACGGCGCAGCCGGAGTGCTCGAAATAGAGCAAGTGTTTTAAAGACCAGTTATCCACGAATACTTTACGCTATTTTTTTCGAGCACGATGGCGCAGGCGAATTCGACAAATCGGTGAAAAAATATTCATTGAGTCAATAAACTACGTTTAAAGGAAATATAAAAATCATTAAGTTACTAATCAATTATCGTATTTGATTAAATCATATTTTGTTGTGATAGGTATTTAGTTTGCAGACTAGTTTTATCAATAATTAATACATTCATTATCACCGAATTAATCTTAATAATTGCGAAAAAGTTGTCCACACAACGATAAAATTTGTTAAAACAAAAAAAAAGTTTGGTTGATTACAATAGATATTTTGTTTAGAGTTTTTGTCATTCAGTACCTACCTATCTTTTCTAGTAAAAAAAAAATCTTTCGAACACCTATATATTTTTGTCGTGTGTAGTGACCCAAATTAATTTAATTGCTATAATTGACAAAACATCGTCTTTTGAAATATGTAGAAAAGAAAAAAATAACACAATTTAAAAATACTAAATTAAGTCAAAAAATTGGTTGTCTGTAAAGTCGGTTTACGGACGATAGTTTTACGTGATAACGTATTCCGTAATACATAACCTAAATTTATATAATAATTATAATAATTCGAATCTATGATATTGCATCTTTCGCTTCAAATTTAGGTAAATTTTATTAAGTAGAATAATAAAACACTATAAAAAGTACACTATTATTATATAAAAAACAACTATGGCATGTATCTCTTTTGCGCATGCGCCGATTTTCCCCAAAAAATTTACAAAAATTTCTAGTAAAAATAGATAGAGTAAAAACCGTTTTAAAAACTATATTATTATTATATAAAACATCATTATAAGAGATATATTCTTTTACGCATGTGCCGATGTTCCCCAAAAACAATAGGCCACTTCATATTTGCATATCAAACATCCTCCCAAAATTTGGTTTCAATCCGCTTATCCTTGCTGTCGGAATGATAAGAAATGTCAAAAGTGACGTTTGCAACTGTCAAAGTATTATGTTCTAATAATAATTAGTTATTCCAATACTTAACTTAGAAGGCGTTGCATTTCACAAAATACTAATGTCAAAAAATTGAATCTGATTTAAATTGAGCGAGAAATTAGCAAAAAGCACGCACAGGGTCAGGCGGAACGTTACGCGTTACGAACGTTACGTTACACTTTTTCGTGCATGCAGTCGGTGTTTTATCAATTTATAAGATTGGTGATTCATCAATTTATAAGACGTTATCACGTCAAAAAAAATAAATAAAAGTAAGTAATTTTAATAAAAAAATCATTCAAAAATCTAATTGTGAAATCTCGGAATTTCGCTATGAACAAAAATCGCTGCTTGTTTTTTTTAAAAACTTATGGGTATCTATTTGGGAACTAACTACGAGTATAAAATAAATATTTTTTACATTACCTTATAAACTTTGCTGGTCGCCACCGTTCAAATTTGATGTTTCTCAGTTCCAAAGAGGCGATTATTGACAATTGGAAACTTGCATCCATCGTTCGGCAAGTAGTTTGCACTAGAAAAGAAATGCACTGTCTCAATCGGTAATCAGCTGTTTAGTTATGGTTGGGGCGGAGGGTTAGAGAGAGTTTCAGACGCCAGTTTTAAACTTCAAGAAACAAGATGAAGATTTGCATGCGTCAAAAAATAAACAATTGAAAGTCGAAACTATTATTAACTTTTACAAAATCACAGAACAAGAATAGCGAGTTTAATAAATAATTCTCTACGCAAAATTGGAATAAACAATGAATGTATATGTACTTGAAATAAACCATCCAAGTCAAAACATATGACGTGCGCGTATAACGTAAAAATCTGATGGCTTTATTAAGAAAAAAAGAGAGATGGAAAATATATGTGACGATAATATAAGAAGAGGCAATGTCAAAATTTTGCTTATATTAAATGACCAGGTTTGAGTTTGAAAACTGTCTTATACATAACCTATCATGTACGATGCCAATGTCAAAATCTAACCACAAAGAAAATGACAAAAGTAACCCTTCAATATTTAAAAAAAATACAACTTTTATATTTTCAAACTCAAAACTAGCCTTTAATAACAATTATCACTTTGAATTAAATAAAAAATGTAATATGACTTACCGGTTTGTTGACATTCGTTTGTTCGTTGTGACGTCAGAGACATCAACAATCATTGAATATGTTTCAACATAACCCCCATTGCTAACACTTTCTTTAAAGTCGAAAAAATCGAATTTATGAAATATTTATTTAACACAAAATTAGTTCAACGAGTCTATAAAATCACTGTACACGTTACAATTCAATTTTTAGACTGATTTAAATAAAAAATAACATTTTTTGTTACGCACTTGAACGACCTTTCCGATGCAACACCTGTGAAGTACTAAAGATAGGCAAATATAGGTCCGGGGGGTATGAAGTTATTCAAAAATGATACTACATACTCCTTGTATTATACTCCTTTATTTTCCTATTTTTTGCAAAAAAACGACTTTTCTGCGACAGAAACTTCCAAAATTTTCAAAAAACATGTTTTTTTAATTACAGAGTAATATTAAACACAGAAATCAGTTAACTTTTGCATTTTTATTATTTTTTTCAATTTTGACGTTTTGACATATCAAATAAAAAAAATATCAATTTTGTCAATATTTTGCATTCATTTCAGCTCTTTTTTAACCAATTCAATGAATATTAGTACTTTTACAACAAAAACATCAATTTTTAGTTAATATTTTCCAAAATATACTTTTTGGTTATAAATTCAGATATTTTGGAAAATTGACTAAAAAACGTTATAAAACTGGCAATCATCCCTCTGTTTCTCAATCATGTAACTGATATAATAAATTAAATGCTTATGAAGGTTTTGCATTGCACAAAAAAGCTATCATGACGTCATTATGTTGAAAAATCCAAATGTTATTGTACCTATACTTTCTTAATTCTTACAAACACTTATAAATTGTTGGTCCTTTTAATTTTGTAGGCAATTTTCCAAGAATCCAAGCTTTTCAATCATGTCTTACCATCTTAGCTCACCAGATGTAGGCAAAATGTCAAATGCTTGATAATTTGAGTTTTGATCTTTCAACACTTACCCATCGTTCTTTAAACGGTTTTAATCAATAAAATACACATAAATACACTTTCTGACACAACCTCTAAGCATTGTTTACTCTGCAACGAAAATTATTTGTAAAATCATTGATGTTCAATTTAGTCTTACGTTCATCGATTGCTGAAATGTTTGTAGGTACTCGTTACGAAGGTGCATTTCAAGTCATCGATGAAAATTTGAAACTTTTTTCTTAGAAGACAAGCCCTTTGTCTACATTATTCAACAAGGTCTGAAAACGCTATTCGAACCAGCTGGAGTTGTAGCTAGAAACCTGGCATCCGACAGTAAGATTTAGTTCGGAACAAGAGGTACTTGATTCTTATCATAGGTTGTGGCCAATTTCAGAATGCATGGTCTCTGCACCTCAAGACGTCATCTTCGATACCATTAAAAATGATATGCCATTACCGATACCAATCTAGATATATGATAATTGTATCGACAAATGAAAAAGTATTTCGTTGACTTCTATACATTTTGTGGTGAGTCAGTGTCCCACATTGTTCCAAATTAATTCCCCTGGTAAATTCTAATGGATTTAGTGCTATAGTTAAATTTTTGAAAAAGAAAAACATTTTGTTAATATGAAACTTAATTAGTGAATATCTTTGCTACAGAAATATCTATAAATAAATTTAAAAAAATAATGATGAGTTGAGGCTAATGTAGGGTTTTTGGGTGTTAAAACAGTTCGCTGTACTTCATCTTCAATTGAATGATTTATAAGTAAAATAAAAAATATATAACAATCAAAGTATATCAGTTGTTGGTTGTGAGCTGTAATATTAGTTGCCTGAATTCTTGGAGCTAATCCAAGTCTATACTAATACATATACAAAGGAAATGTTTGTTTATCGGTTGTGTTGCTTGCTAATCAACGATACCTGATCTCGGAAACTACTGAACCAATTCAAAAAAACATATTACTTTTTAAAATTTAACTTCTTCACAAGTGACACAGACTGGAAAAGCTAGAGGGATGATACCTACATAGTACTTAAATTTTCTTCTCTTTCGGCACTGTTTATCTGAAAGAATTATTTCTAAAGTGCATACTAAAATTTAATGAGATTACTTATCAATATAACAATACCTACATAGATTATATTACCTACTGCCTATTGGGCTATTATGCTGTCACAGAAGCCTGCTGTTAATATTTATTTACAATGGGATTACGGTTACCGATTACCATAAATACCCAAAAGGTAGATTATTGCGTAATAGGTTCTTTTGTGTTCGTGCGATAAGTACTTACATCGATTTAAACGAAATTTGATACAATATATATATATATATATATATATATATATATATTGGACTTCTTCACTGAACGTTCCTGCAGAGATGAAATGATATGAATTAGATATATGTTTGCTTATTTTCTTATTTGATATATTAAAAAAAAAACGTGTGAGCCTCACTCACATAAGCTCAAGTGAAACTTCTTTAGAGACTAGAGTTATGAACTCGTTTCATTGATGCGCTATTCATTTTGCATTTCCCGTTTAACGCCATCTTAATCGAATTCAATAATTGATGTAATTCGTTGCAATTATTGAATTAATACAAAATATTTTTGCCCCCCCCCCAAAAAAAAAAATCAGGGGAACAGGAAATTGTACATGTATCCCTATTCACTCTTTGGTTTTGTCGTAGTTCGTAGTTAAGTTAATAGAACTATACTCGATTTTGCACGTGGAGGTATTCAGACAATGCAATGGCATTTCTCAACTAGCGGCACGATTTATTGAATGAATAAGCAATTGCCAGGGACAAATGCCCTTTTAGGAATGACACTGACTATAATTGCGTACGGATAAATCCTATTTTATATACCTACGCCTCGTTGTGGAATGCATTCTGAACTAGCATAAATCTTGACCAATCGTCGCCACGGCCAAAACACTAGCGATCTTTTATAAATAGTACTTTATACATTTTGTGAAAGCACAACGATTAATTATTTGTCTACTTAATTAGTCAGATGCATCACAAACTTAAATTAACAGAAAACCAAACCCAATCCTCTGACAATTTGATTGTCACTAATGCATAATGAGTTTATACTTTATTGTAGAAATGTTACCAGCGTTTATTAGACCAGTGTTGGCTTGCGGATCGCATTGTTAGAAAATTTTATTTAACAATGACCTTAGATTGTGATCATATAATTACAGTTTTTGTATCAGCAGCAAACGTTGTGAAACACTATTATTTAGAACTAGCCATTACCCGCGGCTCCGCACGCGATTGAGAGGAAACACGGCAGCGACAACAGTATTACAGTCTTGCCTCATGGGACAGTGGTCCCGTATGTTCAGCTGCGATAAGAGTAGCGGTTTCTCCATGTACCACTTTAAAATACAATGTTTAGGTATATACCTACTTGAATTTTTATATCTTCCCCTATTTTACCCCCAAAAATGCAGAAACACGTAATTCTTTATTTCTTATCAAAAGCCTAAGTATGTGTTTTCATGTCCCTAACTTGAGAAAATATGGGTTAATCATACAAACCTGCATCCCCTATTTCACCGCCTTCAGGTTTTTGAGACGAAATGTAGCATATGTCCTTCCTCAGGATGCACTCTATCTCCTTGCCAAATTTTATCGAAATCTGTTCTGCGGTTTAGGCGTAAAAAGGCAGACAAAAGAGAGACACTTTCGCATTTATAATATTAGTATGCAATATGGATGTCAGTCCGTACCCAGAGAGAAATAAATCGTTTATCCACATCGTTTCTCAAATTAAATTTTGATTAAAATATCTAATAAAAAGTTGATGCAAAGGGTTAGGTAAATTAAATAGATTCTTACTGACTTTTTCGGATCAACTTCCCTGATTTGTTAATCATAAAAATCGAGCCTAAGATGAGAGAATATGAGACAAGGAATTGAAATATACCATTGATTCTATACATAAATATAGATCATCCACATAAAAATACCTTGTAAATAGTCGTGTTCTGTGTTCGTGTTTTTTTGTTATATTCTCTCAACTTAGGCTTTTTTTATGATTAACAAATCGGGAAAGTTGATCCAAAAAAGTTAATTAGAATTTATTTAATTTACCAGCGTCGGTATGCGATTTAGCTAGACAACCCACGTGGGATTTATCAATTATGTATATTATCTTACTATAATCTTTGTCATCATCAAATAACAGATGAGGATATATTATTATATAACAAATAATCTGCACTGTTCAAAATTATCAATACGTGAAACGACCGTATTGATTAATGTAAGGTATAGTACGCGCCACGGATCTAAAAGGTTCAGAAGCTAGTCACAAACAGCGTCGCAAAGGCACATTTTAGAACCGTTGATACTCCCACCACCTCCCAGCTACCTGCACGGAACGTGCGCTCGTCGGCGATTGGCCGTGATCGCTCATTGCCTTTGTCACTTTCCTGCTTTAAAGTACAGTCGAGTACGCTATTGTCAAGTTGTTATTGCTATGTTAGTTTTGTTGAGGTGCGAGTTTGTAGTTTTTCAACAGACTGTACAAGCGCAAACCTGCATTCGCATCAACTTCCGAGCCTTTTAGATTCGTGGCGCGTACTATAAATGACGCTGATTGTATTTCTGCAGTAGCTAGCGGTCAAATAAACAATGCAGTGACATAGGATACAAACAATTCAGTCTCGCTCGACCTTTGATACCCTTTCGCGTTTCATTCTTTCGCAAATGCAATTACGACCTCGATATTTGCAATTGGTATCCTTGCTTTATCAATTTCTATATAGTCACGTTGTTGACTACGGTCCATTTTTACCTGTCCATATTTAAATTCCTCAATATTCCCGGTGACATACAATAAATACAATTAATTACAGTGATAATTTTTATCTGCCAGCAATCATTTTTAACCGTAAACTTCCCATTGTATTTTTTTTTTCATAAAACGGTTTGATTTATATTATGATGTAGCGTTCAGTTTTCTGTAAGAAAATAAATTTAAAAAATAAACAAAACAAGTTTTATGTCACTGCAATTTCCAAGGTTTGAACAAATACTGCAGTTCGTATAATTTTATGGCAGATGCACGTGTTTTTTGTTATTTTTTCTTCTCCTTAACTTTTTTTATTACATACGCTGCAATCTGCATGCATTATTTGCAAGGTTATAATACCAATCGGTATAACAGTCTACATAAATTCAGAATAATAATTATTAATTATTATATTTTACTCAATTCGTATGATTTTAGGTATACAATGTGTTAAAACACAATCGCAAATGATCGTTCCGGGGAATCTTTAGAAGTGATTCGCTGATTTGGCGCACCTGGTATAAAAATCGGTCGGCTCGATGCATCCCGTTGCATATACAAACGACATTACATATCGGCGATAAATATCACCAAATGCAAATATAACTATTACGTGATACATTTAGGTCAAGTCGCAAGTTAAATAGGTTCTGTCTGTTGTCTTAGTTGCAATTAATGGACCGTTTTGTGCTATAAAATTGCAATAAAAGTGTGAACAAACATCGTTATTTAAATTATTAATGTTTGTATTGCAGTGTGTTTACGAACGGTGTTAGATTTTTGAACTAGCGTAACTAAAAGAAACAAATCCCCCTCAGGCTGAAATAGAAAAAAAACAACCAATTTTTTTACCAAAATTTTACTATCTCAAAAAACGTTCATTTGCATAAAGTAAGGTCTTCAATAATATTGAATTAAAGCTATTTGTATAGGGGATACGTGCAAAAATTCTATATAAGATATAGGTAACTTGCGTAATGATAATACGACTCGTTTTGATCATATTATTGTCGTACATCTTCGTAGTATACCCAATTACGCAACTAAATATACAATCAAAGGCTTAGATATGGGCGGGGGGTAAAGAGGGTAATTACCCGCCCAAAACCATGATATTAAAAAAAAAAAATGGTTGTCTGTAAAGTCGGTTTACGGACGATAGTTTTACGTGATAACGTATTCCGTAATACATAACCTAAACCTCCCAAAATTTGGTTTCAATCCGCTTATCCTTGGTGTCGGAATGATAAGAAATGTCAAAAGTGACGTTTGCAACTTACAAAGTATTATGTTCTAATAATAATTAGTTATTCCAATACTTAACTTAGCAGGCTTTGCATTTCACAATATACTAATGTCAAAAAATTGAATTATACATTAGAAATGCAGCTGTTTTCATGTTAAGACAAGACATACGTTTGCTTCTAATTTCCATGTACGGCAAACAAAGACAACCGACCGCGTCGCGTCATGCATTACACAACATTGCATTTATACAGCTATTTTTCTATATAAATTTGTATAAAATATTTTTCTATATAAATTTGTATAAAAAAACTGTTTAGGCAAATTCTGTTATACGAAATCTATGTAAAATGTTCTCCTCTTTCGTTTAAGACTGGTTTCAAACCGATCTGATTTAAATTGAGCGAGAAATTAGCAAAAAGCACGCACAGGGTCAGGCGGAACGTTACGCGTTAGGAACGTTAGGAACGTTACGTTACACTTTTTCGAACATGCAGCCGGTGTTTTATCAATTTATAATATTGGTGATTCATCAATTTATAAGACGTTATCACGTCAATAAAACTGAAAATATTACGAATACCTAACTAAAAAAACATAATTATATAGTACCATAATTAGTTTGGGAATTAATGGTTTGCTTGACACCTTCCTTCGTGGGTATTCTTCTTTGTTATTAAAAAAACTTAAAAATATTGTATTTTTGGTTTTACCTCCCCCCCTCAGAAAAAAAATATCTACGCCCTTGTATACAATTTACTATTTTATCTTCGGTTAAATTTCTAAGCGCCATAGCGTTCTGACATTTCCGTTTTGTTCCTGTGCATTCAATGACAATGATTGGTCGAAATCTAAATCAGGGCTCCTGTTTTCTGTGTAGTATTTTTAGTACGGGTACACAAATAGATTTTCGTAACATTGTAGATTAAGTTTTGCGTTGAAGTGATTTTGATTACTGATAATTTGTTTATAGTTACCAAGCCAAACAGTTCAACTTGTTCACGTGAAACTTATATTGATATCGAATGATTTTACTGCATATTTCAAATTCCTAATCTTTAGGTGGGCGCATACTATTACTAAGTGTTTTATTTTTGAAATAAAACTGAGAGTAGCTCAGATTCCTTCTCGAACGGAAGTAACGTTTTCGGACGGAAGTAACGTATTTTCATAGTTTAAAGGCCTCGACTGAAAGATGGCGGCATCATGATGCATCTGTAGACACCATCTTGAACGAAAGGTGAAACATAGCTGTGGACGCACTAATTTTTTTAAATTTAAGTACTCCACGGGCGATACAACGTTTCGAATTTATTGAAATTTAAAAATCAATACTCATATATAAAATAGTGACGATATAAGTATTAGAAACAAATAAAATTCTTTAATTGTATTTTCCAAATTCGCGCTTATTTTTTTGCGTTTGCTAAGATTTTCAAGAGTGATATCACGACTGGTCAGTTAGAAATTAAGAAATTCACATCGAATTAATATATTTCTAGATATATTACATATTACTGATGAAGTGGATAAAGAAATAAAAATAAAATTTATATTTTTTTCATTTTCTTTTTGGTAAATGCGCCTATAAGATGCTTGTAAACGAGATAAATTATTCGTTAACAGTTAATTGAAAGATAGTAATCTATATATAATGCTGTTTCAGATTTGGCCCAGACCTACTAAAAATATTAATGCAACATTTTGACAGTTTGTCAATTTGATAAATTTGATTTAAGGAAAAGTGCATATAGGTATAATTAAATCTTTATAGCTAGTATAGTTATTAAATGTTAATATCATAGTATTTAAATGCAAAATATTGATACGCTATTGAAATAATAAGTATAGGTAATTATAATATTGATAATTATACAGTTTGCGATATGCCGTTTAATCAAAAGACCACTTGTTTCAAACAAACAAATAAAGGTCAGTTTAACTATTAATTTGAACGCAAATAACATTTTCACTTAACATCAAATTCAGGAAGGAAGGGGCGTCACAAAAGCATAGCTTTACCTTCGTATCCTTTAATTAGTATATTGTGTGACTGCTTTTCTAATGAAGGTGATTTATTAACATGCTAATTGTCTTGTCGGCTTACAGATTGTGCGACAACTATAAGTTGTCGCCGATGAGTTAGTTCAATCTAAAGTTGTAGTTCATTAATTGTTCGGGATAAATGTATTTAGTTTAATTCAATAACATATTTGACACATTTCGAATGATGCAAAACGTATGTTTCGGTCCCAATTTAATAAAAAAAAATTGGTTGTCTGTAAAGTCGGTTTACGGACGATAGTTTTACGTGATAACGTATTCCGCTCGAATATCATATTTAATAATACATAACCTAAATTTTAGTAGCTGTCAAACTTGGGCCGATCGTGCTTCTCTATCGCTTATACTGCGCTCTCGCTTGCACGCACAGGGTCAGGCGGAACGTTACGGCGTTACACTTTTTCGTGCGTGCAGCTGGTGTTTCATCAATTTATAAGACGTTATCACGTCAAAAACATAGTCATAGTGTAACGAATTCTTTATTCTATGCCATAGCTCTGGCATATAATACTTAGTAATTATTAATATTATAAATGCGAATGTAAGTTTGTTTGTTACGCTTTCACGCAAAAACTACTTAACCGATCATCATGAAACTTTGCACATACACTCTTGAAGGTATTAGAAGTAACATAGAATACTTTTTATTAAAAAAAAATAAAATTTTTTTACGAAAAATAAGAAAATTGTTTGTCAAAATATGTGCAATACCTCAACCCCTGATATGCATGTCAAAAGTCGATTTCCATCTCAATCGCGGGCGTAGCCGCGGGTAGCGGCTAGTATACATATATTTCTTTATTTTTTGGTTCTGGTATCCTCGGTGTTTAAGCTTTAAAATGGGGTCAATATTAAAACAAAGCTTGTCGTTTATTATTTAAAATATTCTCGATATACTTATATGGAAAACAATTCTAGAACGAGTCCTTGAATATAGTTTTCGACAATATTATTTGGTCAATAATTTAGATTCATCTATCGCACGATATTGCCAGACACAATCGTGATTGCGTTGTTCTACTTGTTCCGCTCTTTACCCTAAATTTATAATTGGTTTTTTGAAACGTTTAGTTGTAGAATTGGGTCAAGGTGCTTTCTGCTTTACATCCCATAGCTGACGAATAGTTGGTGCAATTTGGTTGGTGTCGGTATATTGACTCTACAAAGAAGCGTGGAGTTATGCCCGGTTTACATTATTCCAGTCCAGCGATCCAGTCCAGTGCTGGACTGGATCGCTGGACTGGATTCGTTGTCTACATTATTCCAGTCATTTAGAAGCCGTTTTCATTGTGAACACTACAGTGACAATGATTTCAAAAAGAGATCAATTTCGAAAATGTTTCAAAGTTTCAAACGTGCTCAATCACTCTTGCTACAAGAAGTTATTAATGAGGTTGATAATGAACTAAGAAAAAAGGAACGGAATGGCACTGGATTGGCCGTCTACATTATTCCAGTTGCACTGGATTGATCGCACTGGATTCAAAAGTAGACCGCGAATCCAGTTACTGGACTGGAATGCTTACTGGATCCAGTGCATTCCAGTGAGGGTTTACATTATTCCAGTTGCAATCCAGCACTGGACTGGATCGCTGGACTGGAATAATGTAAACCGGGCATTAGGTAGTGGAGCGCATCTCTATTAATTAATAATTTTGTATGGGCTATGTGGAAATTATATGTGCCCAGTTACTTAATTAACTTTAATCGTGGGAACAATTGCATTTTTATACTTTTAAACATTGTACATCGTTAAACTTAAGCCTATATAAAATATGGGAAAAATGGTTTAAGCAGCAAACCAAAATGAATATTCCTTCAACACTAAAAATATAGCAAAAGAAAGATATTAAATATTGACACCAATTATGTCAGAAATCAATGGCAGAGAGAACAGTCTCTATTCATAAAAATGTATTTATTGTTTTTTAGTGATAACGATGTAATTGATATTTATTTAATTACACAACAGTCATTAATAATCGATAATATAATTAAGTTTCCGTGTTCTGGTATTTTGGAAATCAATATTTGATCACTTGTTTTCTGCAGCTGTGCAATTTAAATGAATGCTCTATTAATTTCTGGCTGATACCGGTTATAGGTGCGCAATTACAACAATCATTCTTTGGTTCGTTTTAGTGTCTAATCCGGATTTCTGATTGGTCATTACAAAATGTGTTAGTTAAAATGTAAAAACCACTATTAAACAGTTGAAACACAACGCATTGACACGTGTGTCGTGGTATCGACAATTAAAACGAAACATGAAAGATTTTTTGACGTGATAACGTCTTATAAATTGATGAATCACCAATCTTATAAATTGATAAAACACCGGCTGCATGCACGAAAAAGTGTAACGTTCCTAACGTTCGTAATGTTCGTAACGTTCCGCCTGACCCTGTGCGTGCTTTTCTCGAAAACGGCCCTAACGATTTGGATGAAATTTACTGAAAAGGGATTTTGGGGGGCAAAAAATCGTTTTAGCTAGGTCTCATCTCTCGAAAAAAATCGTTTTCTTACAAATTTTATCATTATAAAAATCAATTTTTTGACGTATGAAAATACTTAAATATTGTAAGTAGGTTTTGGAATTTTATATAAACAATGAAACAATTGTTTTCAAAATATTATGACAGTTAACCTTTGAGACTTAAAATAAATACGAAAGAAAGAAAGTTAAAAAAACAATTATATTATAGGTGGTGAGTAATTTTAATAAATAAAATTAACCTAAATTTGAAGCAAAAGATGCAATATCATAGATTCGAATTATTATAATTATTATATAAATTTAGCTTATGTATTACGGAATACGTTATCACGTAAAACTATCGTCCGTAAACCGACTTTACAGACAACAATTTTTTTGTGATTTCAGATATCTACAATAATTATAGTTTTTGAGAAATTCGCTAAAAAACCCAGCCCTTCTTTTTTCTTTTACTAAAATGTTTATAACTTCTGCAATTATTTCATCCCCCACCTCAGTTTTTTCAAAAAGTTTCTAGATGTCATTCCAAATCGAATGACACCATGATCATAATTTTCGATGAAGGAGGACCGAAATTCATCAAAAAGGGATAATATGTGAACTGGACCATTTCAATTGATTGTTATCGTTCTTCTCTGTTGAAAATCACGTGTCACATTGTTGCCGCCTCTTGTAAAACTTATCTACTCTCTGTATGATACATAAATTAATTGATATATTAAAGACCGAATATTTCGCTTGTCGTGAGTTTATTGTTCCTAATTTAAAATATTGCGTATACCAGTTATCAAAATAGAATCTGATCAATTGGATCTATTTATAGACTGTGGAATATTTATCGATAAAAAATATGTTGAATGGTTTGATAATATTTATTGAATAAGTTGAGGAAATATTTGAACGTTTGAACCGAAAATCTACTAATCTTTATCTGCTGCCGAAAATTTACGTACATATGTAAATATTATTAGAAAACTGTAGGTATATATACGTTTTGGTTTTGACTTTGTGATTTAACAATAGAGTTGAGTCATTATTGCACCAATATTTTGTAAACATTTTCCTTTTTTTGAATTGTATTGCTCTTAGCACTTTGAAGTTCTGTTTTAACAACCTTCACATTTTATTGTTCGTACAGGGTAGAAGAGAAAGTTCATGATTTTTTGGATTTTTAAAATTACTCTATGAACATTTTTGTTTTATAGTTCTTAAGATGTTTGGTGATCAAATTAACTGTTTCGGAAATAATACAGTTTTTAATCATTTTATACAATTTCTATAATAAACAATCCTGGACCTGACATAATTATGATTGGTTGAAAAACCACACAATTATTAGGTGGATCTTTCACAAATATTTTACATTTTTATTGACAAAATAATATTTGTAAAATTACAGATTGTATTAAGATTAAAAAAAATACACAGTTGCTAACTTTTTCAGTCCAAATAATAAAAATATGACGGTAACTTTCTGGTACACACCGTATGAACATATTTTTTTATTTACTTCTGATTTCTGTTTCTTATTATAAACTGTATACATCCTGTGTTATTTAAAAAAAAAGAGACAGTGTATTTTACACTCCACACTACAGAAGTGAAACTAGTGTAATTGTAAAAAAAAATAATAATGACACCAATTGCCAGGATCGAACCTACGGCTATGAAGCAGTCACTCTATCTCGCCGCGACGCTAAAATCCGATTTTTAACCGACGAAAAACAAAAACGGAGGAGGTTCTCAATTCGACGCGTATATTTTTTTTTTTTATTTTTTTTTTTTTTATTTTTTTTTTTTTTTTTATTTATGTATGACCACGCATAACTTTTTACAGAGTAGTCCGATTTTGATAATTATTTTTTTGTTTGAAAGGGTATACCCCGAAGTTGGTCCCATATAAATTTGGTAAAAAAATTCCAACCCTAAGGGTAGGAAAACAGGGGATGATTGATTGTTCACTCACTGATTGTAATGTATGACCACACATAACTTTTTACAGAGTGGTCCAATTTTGATAATTATTTTTTTATTGGATAGGGTATACCTCGAGGCTCGTCTCATATAAATTTGGAAAAAAAACTCCTACCCTAAGGGTGGGAAAATAGGGGTGATTTATAGTTCACTCACAGATTTTCATGCTTTGTGTATTACAATTATAAATTATATAGACACAAAAAATTATAAAATAAAAACTTTTTAACAAAAAAATTAAACCGCCGAAAAACTGAAAAGCAAAAAATAATAAATCTTTTTATTTAACTAAGTAGTTGAACGTACGTGACAGTCTAGTATATCTAAGTAATTTTGAGTCGGCGTCAACAATCCTTCGCCGGAAATCTCTGAGAGTTCACGAGAGTTCTCTAATTTGATTTGGTTATTTCTTTTAGTGATCTTTGTTCAATCATTGTTTGACGCCGACTCAAAATTACTTAGATATACTAGACTGTCACGTACGTTCAACTACTTAGTTAAATAAAAAGATTTATTATTTTTTGCTTTTCAGTTTTTCGGCGGTTTAATTTTTTTGTTAAAAAGTTTTTACGTATATTGCAACGTTTCGCTACATTTTCAGTTTCATGAATCGATTTTTCCACTCCGTGCCAAAAGGAGTTTTACTCCAGAATGTGACGGTAACTTTCTGTAAAACACAGTATAAACATTTTTTATTGACTTCTGATTTCTGCTTCGACTTATGTTGTATTTATAAACTGTACATCCTGTATTAGTTAAAAAAGTGCTTGGAATGCGCTTCAGAAATAGCTTTTCAATTCAAAAATAAAATTATATTCAACGCTTTGACATTATTACGTTGATATATTTTTGGATATCAATTGTTAATTTTCTTTTTGATAAATTTAGGTTTGCAATATTTTACTTGTACCTATGTCGGAATGTATTTTTAGCACCCTGAAAAAAAAAACACATGAAACCCAAATTTGCCGCCTGCCCACTTCGTTACTAGCCAAATACGTCCCTGCCTGTATGAATATATGAATAAATGATCTTCAGTGAGGTGTATTTTTTGTTGTATTATTTTTAGAACAATTTTACAACAGCTTTTTTTACATTAAATATTTGTTTAACTTTGTTGAACTCTTCTTCACGTGTACCTAAATCTCAACAACAAAACTTAACTTTGAATGCTGCTGGAACAAACCGCTAAGTTTTTTTCCGTGATACTGTTTTGGTGTACAAAACAATGGACCAATATTTTTATTGTTCTCTAATCTATATATTGTTTTGTTCTCTATTTTTAAAGCTAGAAATTAACAGCGTGCGTCGTTAAATTTTTCCGTTAAATTATGCAATATTTCAACTGGCTAGAAAAACAGCTGTTAAAAACACAAACCTGTTAACAGGCCTCTGATTGATAATGAAATGCATCCTTCCAATTAACACTACACTCAAAATAGTATACTATTTTCTTCATACCTCGGTCGTAAGCACGCTTATTAAATAAATTAATTACATAAAAAAACAGATACATTCCAAGCAAGAAGCTGTAGGGTTATACGTAAAAACACGAATGACAGTTGTTCGCGATTATTAGCGAAAATTTAATAGGGTTGCTATGGAAACGACATCTAAACAACAGTTGATTGGTTTTTGCTTTACTACCGCCCGAACGTACGAACTTTCCGCATTGATGCGAGAGAAGTAAATGTTAGACTTTCTGCCTTACAATTGATGCCAAAAGTATGAACTTACAATCGACGTATGAAGAAAAAACAATTATAAAATACTTACCTGGAAAATTGGGAAAATTTAAAAACTCCTGAAAAAATTTGGGACTTTTACTGCAATATTTGGTCGTAAATTAAAGATAAAGAATGTAGACTCGCTACAGAGCACTTAATAATTAACATTGAAAAGCTTTTTCAGCTTAGCTGACGTAAGACCCTCTAGTATTCAGATTTACGATCAATATTTTTAAAATGGGATCTGTAGCTCCCTAAAAAAATACATATTTTTTGAATAACAGGCGGGAGAGAGGAAATTTGTTTAAACTTACCAAACCTCAGAATGTAGCGTCAATAATCAACAATCTGTCTATTTAAACTTATCGAACGATTGTCATTCTGAATTCTAACTGTTTTTCTTTTAATTTTCAGTTTTGTATTGCGACTATACAGCATCGGGTCGATCTTTGCAGTTCATTGAAGACTACATTATCAAGGAGGTGCTACCGAGCTATGGAAATACGCATGCCACTACGAGCATTACGTCGTTACAGTCTACTTTATTCAGGTAAGCTTCGACTGATTTTACTAATCGATCTTTTTCTATAACTCTTAGACTGGCCGTACATGCCAACTGCTTGATCGTCGAACAATATACGCCAACCACTCGAGTAGTCACTGTCTACCGCTCCAGCAGTCACTGTTTACCGTTCGAGCAGTCACTGTCTACCGTTCGAGCAGTCACTGTCTACCGTTCGAGCAGTCACTGTCTACCGCTCGAACAGTCACTGCCGAGCGGTCGAGCAGTCACTGTTTAACGCTCGAACAGTCACTATCTACCGCTCGAGCAGTCACTGTCTACCGCTCGAGTAGTCACTGCTCGGATGTTTACCTGTTCCGTGTCGCGTTTCCTAGATAACCATGCTCACGAGCATGTGTTGCAATAGCTCGGCTATTTCAATTTATCTCTGAAAAAGTGACGAAAATAATAAATTGACTGTTCTAATTATTTCAAAGTACCTATTTGGGTAATGTTCGCGTTATCGTGTTTATTTGATATTATTTGAAATATTATTATTCTTGGAAACAAGTCTATTTTATAGTGTTAAAGTTGTAATAATAGAAATGTTTTATTTAGATATGATATCATTTAATGGCATTTTTAGCAGATTGCAAACAGTTCCTTAACTGATAACATATTTAAATTTTTGTTTGTCTCCGCAGGTTTCACCTGAGACAAACATTTTTCGCAGAAAAGATAAAAATGATTATGATTTTTATTGAAAGTTATAAAATAGTAAATATGAAAGTTAACTGACGAATCTTTATTTTTATATTTCTTTCTTCTTTCTTGAACAATTTTGTAAGTTCAATACATTATATATTATACGTTTAAAGTGAATAAAATTGTAAATTCATTTTAAAGTTCATATTGAATTTTCGGGTGAATAATAACAAATTATGACAGGAAGAAGTTTTACTTCAGTCGTGTGATCTAAAGCACACTCGTTTTTTTATATTAAGGGAGGGCCCCATTCGATGAATAGTTACGCCACTGTCGGGATCCCAAAATTTCAGGATTGGAAGGTCTAGCGATGAGAACTTTCTCATGAAAAATTTCATTTCTATTCGATGCGTTTATTTATGATATTCTACTATAGAAAATTACGTGTAACTTTAGTTTTTTGTGTCAACTCGCAACCACAATTTCTGAAATCATTGTTTACAGACAAGAGGCACGTGATATAATCAGATCCGCTGTCCACGCAAGCGATCGCGATGCTGTAATATTCTGCGGTCACGGTTGTGCTGCAGCCATCAACAAACTTATCAGCGCTTTGGAACTTAGCGAACCGCCCGTCGTGTTTACTGGTCCGTGCGATCATCATGCTAATCTGCTACCATGGAGAGAAATTGGTGCACAGGTTAGTTGTTTAACAAACGTTATTTCTTTGCAGCCCCTAATCTAGGGGGGAGGCAAACCAGGGCAATTTCAGGACGCGCCAAAATCATATTATAATATGGTTGAAAACCACACCCAATCTGTCCTCTTTCCGATTTACTCAATCTGTTTTTTTTCACGAAAAATGCCAACCATTATATATCTGTGAGTTTTTTTAAGTAATTTATCTTTAACGCTGTAGAGAGGGGGCGCCATTATCAAGTTTCTGCCTCGGTTCGAAAAAATTGGTTGTCTGTAAAGTCGGTTTACGGACGATAGTTTTACGTGATAACGTATTCCGTAATACATAACCTAAACCTCCCAAAATTTGGTTTTAATCCGCTTATCCTTGGTGTCGGAATGATAAGAAATGTCAAAAGTGACGTTTGCAACTTACAAAGTATTATGTTCTAATAATAATTAGTTATTCCAATACTTAACTTAGAAGGCGTTGCATTTCACAAAATACTAATGTCAAAAAATTGAATTAAACATTAGAAATGCAGCCGTTTTCATGTTAAGACAAGACATACGTTATTTTCTAATTTCCATGTACGGCAAACAAAGACGACCGACCGCGTCGCGCCATGCATTAGACAACATTGCATTTATACAGCTATTTTTCTATATAAATTTGTATAAAAAAAACTGTTTAGGCAAATTCTGTTATACGAAATCTATGTAAAATGTTCTCCTCTTTCGTTTAAGACTGGTTTCAAACCGATCTAATTTAAATTGAGCGAGAAATTAGCAAAAAGCACGCACAGGGTCAGGCGGAACGTTACGCGTTACGAACGTTAGGATTTAGGAACGTTACACTTTTTCGTGCATGCAGCCGGTGTTTTATCAATTTATAAGATTGGTGATTCATCAATTTATAAGACGTTATCACGTCAAAAAAATCGTAGATCCGTGGATCGGGTATAAAAATTACATATTATAATAACGATCTCTACGTAAGGTGTTTTGAAATGTAAATTTCTAAATTGTATGCCCACTAAAATTTTTTCATTTAGTTTGTGGCCACTCCTTGACAATGTGCAAGCTTTCATTACGTTATCCGTGTAACATAAGTACCCACTGGTGTCATTTCTGAAAATAGATATATTTTATAATTTATATCCATATATCATGCAAACATTTTATGACTGCGGGTCATAAACAAATAAGTTTTTTATATTTAATTGATACTGTAACTGCAAAAAAATGCATAATTTTAATTCCCTGGTTGTAACCTATAATTATATTTCTATTTTATATTTTTCAAACTGCATTTGTGTTTTTCCTGTTTGTTTTGAAGCAAAATACTTCGAGAACATTCGTAAATAACATCTATTATGTTTAAATGAAAATGTGATACAGTGGGGTTGCGGTATAAACTTTTTTTAGTTTAATTTTTTTAACATTTACAGTGTCTATGAATTACAAAACTCATATTCAATGTTTTTCCCTGTACAATGTTTATTGTATACAGGAGGATGGCTTTTTAAAACCCAAACACCCTTTTATTTCCTAGAGGAAGGGGTTTTGAAAAAAAGTTCGAACAATAGTTGGCAAAACCAAAAGTGCACATCCCGCAAGTTTTCCACTGTATGATAAAAAAATAACAATTAAAAAATATTTTTAATAAATTTTAAAAGATTTAAAAATTTAAAGAAATAAATAATTAAAAATTGAAAAAATATTTTTTTTAAGTTTGCAAAAATAAAAAAAATTAAGAACTATACATAATATAATATATAATTAATATCAAGTGGAATAAAATAAAACAAAATAAAAAGAAAAAAAAAAGAAAAATATCAATGATATCGTAAGGAATCGAACCCAGGACCTTGCCCTCGGGGATCCAACGGCATAACCATTACGCCACGGCTGCCTAATACGTGCAGTGGTGTTATCACGGTATACAAGTGTAGCACTTGTTTTATGGATTACACTATATTTACCAGCAATTATTAATTATATTGTTTTTAAACTATTAGCTGTCAAAAATAATAAAAAATAAAACTGTTTATAAAAATTAAACTACTGAACACATTTTAGTGAATTTAAATAGGGTTCTGGTCTGATAGTAAACAAAGTGAATAAAATATAACCCAAAGCAATCCGACCAAAATTGCGATCTGTAGAGTCGTGACGTACGTACGTACATACGTACAGACCAACCGACAACTGCTGTTTGTGATTTTCAATTACAATTTTAATAGTATTTATGAACTCAAATTGATTTAAAAATGGTTCTATTTTATAGATTAGAATCTCCTCTTTTCAAAAAGCTTCAATTTGAATGGATTTCGTGTGAAATTAACTTAGATATAACTTCTTATATGAACGAAAGTCAGCTCTGACGCACAAAGCGATAATAAAGCACATACCGCTAGTTTAGCGGTATGTGCAAAAGCTGCAAAGAATCAAGGGGGATGGACATAGGTGTAGTTTTTTTTTTTTTTATTTAGCGGAGGCGCCTCCGAGATATCAACTTTTTTAAACAGTAGCTCATATTTTTTATCTCAATTTATTGTTCTTGGGTCAAAGAAAATCATTTTTGTAGCGAAAATTTTTCAGTTTGATGTAATCCTGAACCGCTGTTTGGTTTTCAATTTATCTCATGTTGGAAACAATTTTGACGTGATAACGTCTTATAAATTGAGGAATCACCAATCTTATAAATTGATAAAACACCGGCTGCATGCACGAAAAAGTGTAACGTTCCTAACGTTCGTAACGTTCCGCCTGACCCTGTGCGTGCTTTTCTCGAAAACGGCCCTAACGATTTGGATGAAATTTACTGAAAAGGGATTTTGGTGGGCAAAAAATCGTTTTAGCTAGGTCTCATCTCTCGAAAAAATCGTTTTCTTACAAATTTTATCATTTTAAAAATCAATTTTTTGACGTATGAAAATACTTAAATATTGTAAGTAGGTTTTGGAATTTTATATAAACAGTGAAACAATTGTTTTATAAATATTATGACAGCTAATCTTTGAGACTTAAAATAAATACGAAAGAAAGAAAGTTAAAAAAACAATTATATTGTATGGTGAGTAATTTTAATAAATAAAATTAACCTAAATTTGAAGCGAAAGATGCAATATCATAGATTCGAATTATTATAATTGTTATATAAATTTAGGTTATGTATTACGGAATACGTTATCACGTAAAACTATCGTCCGTAAACCGACTTTACAGACAACCAATTATTTTTTTCAAATAACTTTCCTCTGCGAAATAAAATGGTGTCGTTTTAAAAAGCCATTGTTTTAAAGAATATAACAATTGATAGTGTGAATGAATGTAGTCATCATTCATCGTCATTGTTAAAATTGTATTTTGATTTTGTTAGATTGTGCGAATAAATGAAACAAAAGAGGGATTCCTCGATTTAAGTGATCTGGAAAACCAACTTATGCTGCATTATCAATACGGCAAAATTCTTATCGGATGTTTTTCGGCGGCGTCTAACATCACTGGAATCATTGCCGACGATATTGCTACGACAATTTTGTTGCATCAGTACGGCGCTTATGCGTTTTGGGACTACGCCACCGCAGCGCCGTATTCGCAAATCGATATGAATCCAGTGCTTCCAGAAGTTCACCAGGAAACAGTTAATAAAGATGCTATATTTTTTTCTGGGCATAAATTCATTGGTGGAGTTCAAACGCCCGGTAAGGAAACCTTTTTAGACTGTATTATTTTCACGAAGTGATGGATCCAATTAACTGTTATAATTTTTTTAAGACTGGAAGCTATTTAATTGGTTGTATCTGTTTATAGGCATTCTTATCGTAAAGAAAACATTATTTAGAGGTCATATGATGGAGAGCTACACAGACGCTTCAGATTTTTACGATACGAAAAATGTTGATAAATATTTAGAAGTAAGTTGATACAACTTTTTTTTAATTATTTATGGGATAGTTACGGTTTTTTTGATGGTTAATTTTATTTTACAGGATACGGAATTACGCGAAGAAGGAGGAACAGCTGCCGTCGTTGAAACAATTCGAGCCGGCCTTGTAATGCAACTCAAAGAAACTGTAGGAGTCACTGCTATTACGCAGAGAGAAGACAAGATATCTAGGTAATTAGACTCTCGCACGTAGTCAGATACGCTGTTCATTAGGTTATCTAGAAAATCGTTTAATGCAAGGGCGTAGATATTTGGGGGAAGGGGATAGTAAAGCAAAAAATCAATAAATATTTTTTTTTTTAGTTTTATTAATATCCCAAACTAATTTTACAATTTCCTTTTCAATAAATATAGTTTAAAAAAAACTAAAAAACACGCTTTATATCGAACTAAAAAGTAAAAAATATTTTTTTTAAAATAAGCTTAAGACAATAATGAATAAAAAATACTAGTATTATTGTGATAAAAGCGTGGGGCGCTCGATGTACGAAAATGTGGAACAAAGCGCCCCACGCTTTTTTCACAATAATACTAGTATTTTTTATTCATTATTGTCTTAAGCTTATTAAAAAAAATTTTTTTTACTTTTTAGTTTGATATAAAGCGTGTTTTTTAGTTTTTTTTAAACTATATTTATTTTTCACGTTTTATTTTGATATAAAGCGTATTTTTTAGTTTTTTTTTAACTATATTTATTTTCCACTTTTTAGTTCGATTTATTGTCAAAAACTTGTTGAAAAAAAAAACAATTTTTTTTTCGGCGTGGACGGGATTAGAACCCACGACCCGTGATTCCGAGAGTTGACGTCAGCGAAGACCAGTGCTTTAGACCGCACAACTACCCACTATAGTTACCGTGCTGACATATTACACTACAGTAATAAATCACTTGCTGTAGTCCAAACGAGATTACAAACAAACATACATACAAACTTACAAGTGAAACTAATATAAAGCGTGTAAAAAGTATTTCTAAATTTTATCTTTTAGCCCGGTATTCATTCGTATTATTTTCAGTTTTATTTTGTTATTATTATGATCCTGGGGAGAGTTAATTACCCCCTTTACCCCCCTCATATCTACGCCCTTTGTTTAATGTTTACTGTAGAAAACTACAAAAGATATTAGCGTAATTATATTCTACATACAGTGATGATATATTTTATTGATCCTTCTCAACAACCATTTGCTTTGACCAGGGCCCTCGTAAGGCCTCACGCCGCCCGCGTGCGGATTCATAATTGACGCCCCTTATTGGGGATAAACTCACTAGACGATATGTCAAATTGAAAAACGTTAAAAATCCTAAATAACTAATACTGTAAGTGCAATTAATAGAAACTTTATTTCTTATAAATTTAAATAAATGAGAGAAAAATTTAGTTTCACCGCTGAGCTGAGAGAATTCATTAAGTCAAAATAATCATTAGTTTATCAATTAGGAAAAATGAATACCAGTGCAATTAATAAAAACATAAATACCAACTAACCATTACGACTGAATGTGAATCCCCTGGAATTAACTTGCAATTTTTTCCGTACTACACTCACATGAGGCAA
Organism: Xanthostigma xanthostigma; assembly: GCA_963575645.1. Classification (NCBI taxonomy): domain Eukaryota; kingdom Metazoa; phylum Arthropoda; class Insecta; order Raphidioptera; family Raphidiidae; genus Xanthostigma; species Xanthostigma xanthostigma. The sequence continues at coordinate 417,102 of OY754469.1, read as the reverse complement.
AGAGTATATTATCAATTATATCATTCAGGTGCACAAGTCTTACGTAAAAAAGTATTTGTTGATTGAAAAATACTTTACTTCACTCGCACTCTTGCAGGAATCGACAGGAAAATTCAAGATATAAACATACGCGGGAGTCTCCCGATAGGGGCGCCCTGTCTACGCGCTGATGTGAACTAACTATCGAATCGAAAACTGCGCGCGAAATATTTCGAATTCGAATTTCATTAAAAAATAAATAACTACTCGTAAGAGTTTTCACGCAGGCTTGAGTATGCAAATAAAATTGATATATTATCAGTTATATATTTTTTCTATACAGTACAAAAAACATAACAAAACTAGGCCATTTGCCGCCCCTTGAATGTGCCGCCCGCGTGCATCGCACACATCGCACTATAGGGCGCGAGGGCCCTGGCTTTGACAGTATCTTTTGGACCTCGAAAGTGAAGCAGTCGTTGTTTGTAACTCGTTTTAAAATCCTTCTAGCAATTTTCACACTCAGACTTCGTTATGATTTTATTATGCATTACTTGGCTCGAAATTGCAATATATAATGTGTTTGTTTTCAGACAAATGTTGGCACACATTCGCACAATACCCGAACTAATACTTCTGGGAAATGGTTCTCAGTTACTTAAACGTCTTCCAATTTTTTCATTCATGGTCCGACATCCGCGAGGAACGTTTCTACATCATAATTTTATTTGTGCCGTCCTGAATGATGTGTTTGGTATACAAGCAAGGGGCGGCTGTGCATGCGCTGGTCCTTATGCTCAAGATTTACTAGGAATTGATTACGAACTTGCGCAAGAGTATGAAAATATCCTTTTGGAAGACAAGTAAGTTCTTTTTTAACTGTTTGAGTCAAAGATGCACCTTGAACATTCAAAGAATTGCTGTTCCATTTCATCTGAACAGTCGTTTTTATAATAAACTGCGGTCACTGTCTCTTTAGCGACATCCAGAACTTGTTTGAATCGTTCACAAAATCTTTGATCGACAACACAGCTGTTCATAAAGTAAAAGCATTTGATAGGAAGTTAGAAAAAATTTGGCTTGACATTCTTCTTTGCTTGATTTTGATACGAGTTAAAATAGAGAAAAATACGAGAAAAAAATGCAATTAGGCTTTTGAAAAAAAAATAATTATCGATTTTTTTATTGTATTTTAAAACTTTATTATAAATAATATTGATAATCGATGCGAAAAACTTTCAAAAAACTTTTTTTAAATTATTTATAAGCAATTTAAAATTGATAAAATATTTAAAAAAAATCACGTGGCTGCAAACGCACTAAAATTGTTTTTGACAGTTGTGACGTCATAATGGTAAAATGTATATACGCAGTATACTATCAATGGCTTCTTCATGTGTATTGACTAAAACATTATGACGTCACATTATGTTCGGGAAATGTCGGCGCGTTCTCGGAACTGGGTACAAAAATTTATTTTTAATTTGATATAACTTTTGAATTATAACGAAAATAAAAAAAAGAAAAATAGTTTTGTTATAAAACTTATATACGATCTTTCCATTTATGACAAAAAAAAATTTCATTCAAAATCCCAATTTATATTATTTATTTTCCAGGTTTTTTGACAGAGACCACTTACGACACATAAAAAAACATTCCAGCTATGAAATTTTAAGACCCGGTTTTGCAAGAATTAGTTTGCCATTCTGCATGTCAGAATCTGAGCTGGCTTACGTTATGGAAGCAGTAAAAATGGTTGCAACGGAAGCATGGAAATTGTTGCCGCAGTACATACTTAATCCTGAAACTGGAGAATGGAGACATCATACAAATATGATGTGTAAAGATAGAAAGTGGCTGCAATCCATCAGATATACAGATGGAAAGATGGTGTTGAATGAACGTAGAATATCAGGAACCGGTACATTCCCACAAAATTATTCAGATTGTTTACAAACCGCTAGAAATATATTTAATCGCGCGAGAAAAATAGCCCGTAAACAGCCTCGTTCGGACGAATGTATGATTTTAAACGATCACATTAATCATTTGCGATGGTTCATGCTTCCAAACGAAGCTCAAGATTTATTGTTAGGCAATTCACAGAAGGTGAAGCAAAATGTTCCTTTTACGCCGGTTTCTTACATAGGAGCAAGACGCAGCGTCTCCGATGCGAACGATGCAAAAATCAGAGCCGCATACTTACAAAATTTCACACCGAGCGGATCGCCAAGACATTTCAGTTTGTCAGCTATCGATGACCGAACACCAAAAATGAGTTGCACTTCACCACCGATCAGTGTCGATACTAATTTCATGTATGATTCCGATGAACACCAACATCCTGTATTTGCCGTTCCGATGCAACAGATTCAACAGAACGTTTTGAATTTTGCGGTAGGCCAATGCGTAACGGCTCCGCCGCGAATGAACCTCGAGTACGTGCCGGAAAACGAACCTCCATTGATGTCCAGAAATAGATGTCACAGTCTTGGCTCGGAAACTTCTTCGCCGGTGTTGACTTGCCAGATAAAAGCTCAACTGGGAATCGATGCAGACGATAAACATTCGAGCAGTCATACCGACTTGCATTCAATTGAATCCGAAGCTAATACCTCCTCGCTTCGGAGCATCACTCGAACGAGTAGTGGATCGGGCAGCGATTGTAGCATAGTCGGAAGATCGTCGCCGTCCTGTACTCTAAATCGACGCGGTGCGGATGAATTGCATGCATATTTAAAAGTAGTCACTAAGGAACTGGCGACTGAAATTAAATCTGAAATAAGAGAAGTGATTTCGAAAGTGGAAGACGTACTCGAAAATACAGATTCCGTAACAGACATCAGCAGCTTGTCTTTAATGAACGATAGACAGAACAGTTCTAGCGACGAAAGTAAAGGCGATTCGGTATCTGCCAATGATGTAGCCGAATACCTGATGGGAATGTCGAAAGAAATGGCCAGTGAAGTGAAATCTGAAATCAGAGAAATGGTCAGCGCTGTCGATATGCAACTGGACAAGCCAAGAAATTGTGTCGGTGTTGAACAGACGGCGCCTAGCCACAAGTGTACAGGTGCTATCTCAAAATATAGTAAGCGACATCATACTGATAATTTGTTTGCACACGAATCAAGCTTATCACCTTTAAATAAATCACACAGTAGTTCAAAACTCAATGAAGACGATTTAACAAATTTAGAATTCGATCACAAAACTAGTTCTAGATTGTGTTCTACTGTTAATAGTGTGAGTTCACAAGATAGTGGTATTAATTTATCGTTTCATGAACAAGATTCACTGTCTCATATAGAAACAAAGCCCCGTAGCAGCTCTGAATCTTCAGCAAGTCGGCGCGTTAGAAAGAACAATGGATTGTACACAAGTCCTCGACCATTCTATTTACAAAGTGACATTATTGAAATCAAAGCGCCGAATGTTGATAGTAATTCTCCTTCAAGCACTGATAACAATTCTCAACTTGACGAGAGATTGAAACCGGAATCGGAAGAAGCTAAAGATGATGTTAAATCATCAATGACCAGATGGTACTGTCCACCGAAAAATATTTGGAAACCAGCTCTTGATGTAAGTATTATAATTCATATTTGCATATTTTTACCATTCCAACTTCACAGGGGTGGAGCAGATTTCCGTTTGGCATCTCTAGTCGTAACCTTTCGAATCAATTCTAATTTCCTAAAAACTAAAAACGTACGGAAAATAATAATGGAAGACTGACGTAAGAATAATTAATAGTTGGATAGCGAGTCGAATATTTGTTTTGCAATAGAATTTCGGCACCCTTCCCTTGGTTCGGCATTGGGAATGGAACTAATTTAGGTGATTTTACTAAAATAAATGATATTTTATTAATTCATTTTCACAGGCACTAACGGAGTTTGATATGATCAACAATGGTGATAAAATAATGGTGTGTCTGTCGGGTGGAAAGGGCGCGCTAAGTCTGTTACATACGCTTCATCAATATCAATACTATGCGAGATCCAAGGGTATAAATTTCACTCTTGGGGCAGCTACTGTGGAACCAAATAGTTCAACATATGATGTTCAACCGCTCATTCCATACCTAAAAGAATTGGAAGTTGAATATTTTCGCGATGAACCTGAAGATAAAAATCAAAGTAAGATTTATTTAATTCTCTGAGTTGAATCAGTTGTACGATCAGTTGCATCATTAAAATCTTAATAATTGCTGTAACCGAAATTCGATGGTCCATTTTTCATAGTACACGCATTTGGCCGAATCGAAAATTCGGTAGAATCTGCAGAAATTCGGTGTTACCGAATATGAATCAAATTTCGGTGCATCTTTAATAATGATAACGTGTTGTTTTAGTTGTCCATCCAGTGTCAATAAATGAAAATCAGTCGCTATATAGCTTTTGCAATAGACGCAAACGCCGAAGAATATATTCCCTAGCAAAAGCAAAAGGCTATAATGTACTTGCTATCGGTCAACATCTGGATGACGTAGCTGAAAATTTCCTGATGAGTTTATTTCATGATGGAAAATTGCAAGCTTTAAAAGCTCATTATTTGCTCAGGTATGTTTATTTTTAATCGATTTTTTTTATGATCGACGCGTCATTCTGTCAAATCAACGCAATAACACAATAGTTGGCAAAACCAAAAGTGCACATCCCGCAAGTTTTCCACTGTATGATAAAAAAATAACAATTAAAAAATATTTTTAATAAATTTAAAAAGATTTAAAAATTTAAAGAAATAAATAATTTAAAATTGAAAAAATATTTAATTAAGTTTGCAAAAATAAAAAAAATTAAGAACTATACATAATATAATATATAATTAATATCAAGTGGAATAAAATAAATCAAAATAAAAAGAAAAAAAAAGAAAAAACTCAATTATTTCGTAAGGAATCGAACCCAGGACCTTGCCCTTGGGGATCCAACAGCATAACCATTACGCCACGAAGCCTACTACCTGTAGTTGTGTTGTCACGGTATAGAAGTGTAGCACTTGTTTTATGGATTACACTATATTTACACAGCAATTATTATATTGTTTTTTTAAACTATTAGCTGTCAAAAATATTAAAATAAAACTGTTTATAAAATTTAAACTACTTAACACATTTTAGTGAATTTAAATAGGGTTCTGGTCTGATAGTAAACAAAGTGAATAAAATATAACCCAAGGCAATCCGACCAAAATTGCGATCTGTAGAGTCGTGACGTACATACGTACAGACCAACCGACAACTGCTGTTTGTGATTTTCAATTACAATTTTAATAGTATTCATGAACTCGAATTGATTTAAAAATGGTTCCGTTTTATAGATTAGAATCTCCTCTTTTCAAAAAGCTTCAATTTGAATGGATTTCGTGTGAAATTAACTTAGATATAACTTCTTATATGAACGAAAGTCAGCTCTGACGCACAAAGCGATAATAAAGCACATACCGCTAGTTTAGCGGTATGTGCAATTAATTACACACGAGCAAACATTTCAATTATTCAAAATAATTCAAAAAGTACATAGGTGTTCTTTTTTTTCAGAGAGCATAATTTAAGAGTTATTCGACCACTGATATACGTTCGAGAAGAAGCATTAAGACAGTTTTCGGAAAGTAGAAATTTACCTATGACCCAACAAAAGACATTGCCAACATGCAACGTGCAACCAAAAGAAAAATCACGGACCAAACAAATTTTGTTACAACAAGAAAATCAATTTCCAGATTTGTTTTCAAACTTGAAAACGGCACTGCATCCACTTATTAGTTTTCAGTTTTCATCGGAAACGGATAAAAACTGTCTGAGATGTAAGAAGCGGTGCTCCTCATCGACCGTTTTCATGACTGACAGCGAGTTAGAATTAGACACAGATGAAGAACCAGTCCTGTAAGTTTATAATTTTTCATCTTTTGTACCAACATCTGTGCGCCTTGACAAACGGAAAGCACGGAGTGTTTTACTGAACTCTTCAGTAAGAGATATTCCGTAGCTAGGGCGCGCAAATTCTAGAGGCGAAATTTTTATTTGAGTAATGGTGAAAAACGTGCTGCCCGGGCGGCAGAACGGCGCTCGCGTAGTCACAGTTAGTTACCTCTGGATTTGTAATTTGGGGGAAGCAAAACTGGTGATTACAGTCGTCAGGAAGTCTGTTTTTCACTGCAACGGAAAAAGATCCTAATTTCATATCCTGACAAATAATGCACCGATTTACATTTCTATTATAAATAAACTTGCAAAAATGACATACTTTTATTTAGATTTAAAATTCGGTTCTTCATGTCGCGATAATCGTGAGGAGGGTCCTAAATGCAGTGAAAAAAGAGTAACTGAAGGGTTTTGCTTACAATTTAATATCTAGCATCTACGGATTAGGTATTTTTGAGAAATGGGATCAATTAATGAAAAAAAACTCGGTGTATTCTAATTGTATTAATTTGAAAATAATGTTTTTATAATTTCAATGACATTTTCGTGTGAGGTACGAATTTACCAAACACACAAAATTATTGTTTTGAAGTATTTTTTTTAAATGTTCAGGTTTACTTGTATACGATTGACTCAATTGAGTATAATTTAAATTGTTTTCATGAAAATCTTATTAAAAATTGTAAATATTCAATTTTTAGAAGTTGAAGAAAATTCCTCAAATTGCGGAAAAAATTACTGCCACTGAAACAGACTTATTAAATATAGAAATGCGTATTTAAAAGTGCAATACAGCGAGTTATTTTTTTCAAAATAAAATATCTAATCACTGATTATATCTTTTGGGGTCATGATAATGAACTTTTCATAAATCTAATCAATTATCGTAACTTGTTTTGAATATAAACAACTATTTATTTAATAATCAAAGACTAATAATATTAATCAATAGTGATTAAAACATTTTTTACATTAATTTGTATTTATTATGTGTCTATAATTTTTTTTATAAAAATAGAGATAGATTAACTCTAAATACAGAGTCATCGTTGTAACAGAATCGTGCGAAAGGGTCCAACTCTAGAAGAGCGCCAGAAACGACTTTATCAAGTACCTCTAATTTGATATCTTATTTCAGAGGGGCGCCAAATAATTGCTGGTTTTTTTGCACGGTTTAATATGCAAATGTTCTTTTTGAATCGATATGAAAATTCTGACTGTTTAAATTGTATAATTTGACACATTCGCGATTTATCAGTAATTTTTATTGATTTCAGTAAAATTGTGAATCGTGAACAAATGAGCTGTAATACAGTCATTTGTTTAACAAAAACGTTTTGCGGTAAACATTTCCTGAATAACAGTAAAATATCACTCACTTGTTTTTTTATTGAAAAGAAAGTTCCTTGCAATAGAGAGAGAATATTGCTGCTCAAAACAAATATACAGATTGTATCAAATCAAAACAGTCCATGGAGCATTCTGTGTGTAAGACAGAGACGATATTATATAAAGCACTAAAGCAGTAAGTAAGAATGAGATAAATGATCGCTAATAGTTACTGTGGTTATACAATCTGATAGTATCGTCTTTGTTTTCTACAGTAAAAATCACAATTTTATCAAATGTCAGTATTCACTAGTGAAATTATTGATAAAATGGCTATTTATACTGTTCGGGAAAAAATCCAAATAATTAAATGGTTTTATGGTGGTAATTCAACCGCCAACATAATAAATTTATTTGTAGTTATTTTAATTGATAAATTGGTAAAAAGATTTACAGTGTCCGTAATTATTTATTTACGTAACCACAGTAACTATATTAGCGATCATTTATCTCATTCTTACTTACTGCTTTAGATCTTTATATATCGTCTCTGTCTTACACACAGAATGTCCTATGGACCGTTTTGATTTGATACAATCTGTATATGTTACCGGCCAAACCCGATTTCAGGACAAACTAGTTCAGCCTACTATTACTAGTTCAGCCTAGGCTAAATTGGTTTGAAGAACTAGTTTGGCCTAAGCAAAACTAGTTTGTCCTGAAATCAGGCTTGGCCGGTAACATACATATTATTCGACCTTGATAAGCTAGCTGGCAGTACTGTCTCTTTCGATTGCAATAACATTTTTTCAGTGAATAAACGCGTTTTGCTGTAGTTCAGTGGATCTGTACAGATATCTTTTATGCATTTTTTATAATGAAAAGACAGATTAAGTAATATATATTAGTTGGTTACGAAAAGATTTCGGAAGGTGGGGCTTCACCACACTGAGCTGGTCCGGCGACACATGTCATAGGCTTTTCCCGAAGAAACACTGCAAGAAAAATATCTATATAAACTGACGACTTGAGCTGCCCGCTAATTTGTTGTAGCGGCCAAATGTCGGTAAAGATCAAAGAAATTTCCGCGGCTTATTGAACATTGCATTTCCGTAGTGTGTAATTTTGCACAAAGCGGCCATTTGCGTGAAATAAAAAAGGAACCCTTATAATACGTTATCTACGCGTACTGGCGTCAATTATGTGCCCGCGGTGAGAGTTGAAGCCAGGCATCAATAATATGTTAGTGAACGCCTACTTGCCCGCAGACAGTGGCGTGTGGAATATATTCGACATATCCATTTATAGTGGTAGATATAGCGGTAGAATAAAAATAAATACTCGACGCAACAGCCAATAGCAAGATAGAAGGCGGACGCAATGCGCTCACGTCACTATGACGCGGTGACTTCATCTTTCGCCGCAGCTATTATACTATTATCGAAAAGAACAAACTACCAACTGACCAAGCCGAATTCTTTGCCGCCAGCCTAGGCCAGTGTGGTGAAGTCCCGCCTTATAGTGCTAACACACGGTCGAACTTGGTCCGGTCCGAAAACGGACATGGTACGGCGGATCTTGCAACAGACGACCGAATCTGTTCCCATCGAACCGGGCGAACACGCAGACTACTGTACAGACGAACAGATTTGGTACGGAGCGGACCAGATCCGCTGTCCGCTTCGAACCAAGTTCGACCGTCTGTTAGTACTATTAAAAGTCACGATCATATTAGATTATGACAGTATTGTTATGTAAAAAAATATCAAATGAAATTACGTAGTATGTAAGAAATAAGCAATTGCTTCCGAAAGCTTGAGGTTTTATATGACATCTGAGAGGCTGTGTTTTGAAAATGAATTTGTAGATTTGTTTAACATTTAAAAACATATTTTAAATGTAGCCACTTTATTTCGTGTTATACAGGCATACCTCGTTTAACGCAGTCCCATTTAGAACTAAGTCGTTACAGCTAAAATATTTTTCTAAAAAAACAAAAAAGAAATAAAAAAAAAATGAATATCTATTGCGCTACTTTTTGGCGACTAGTTAACCAGTGGACTTCTTGTGTAGAGTGATTTTTTAAGTGATTGTCTAAGCTATGTTTTGAAATGCATTTAACAGAAACCTCTCAAATAGTGAAAAGAGAGGTGCCAGAATGATTAATTTTGTATTGAAAAATTTAGGTTTGCCATATTTTACTTTTAATCCGGTCTTTTTTCGTAAAATTTGCATCAACTTAATCGAGAACCAAATCCCATAAGGTTTGTGCGGGGTCTTTTGCACTCTGGGCAATGATGATTTCCCATCCCCCTTTCAGCTCTATTTTCTCTGCGTTTCAGGCAAGTGCCCTTTTGCTGAATTCGGTAAATACGTCACTGCCAGATTCTGTTTCCGGGAACGCATTTTCCTCTATTTAACGGACGCGGGATATGCCTGTATTTAGAACATTTCTCTTTAATAAAATGATAAAACAATATGAACAAAGCATACAAATTTATTTTGAGATAATAAAATGTGATATACGAAGTGATTATCCACCGTATTCCTACTTTAAGTAGAATGATTGCTATAAAAATAATAGCAAGTTATTGTAATTTAATGTTGTGTACAGAAGTGTTTTGATGACAGTATTGTTAATTAATGTTTTTGGTTTCAAAATGGTGGAATTATTATTTTTTTGAAAACATAGTGTGACAAATTGGTAAGATTTGTTAATTATTGCGTTCTTTTGTATAAATCGGGATATAAAATTGACGAATTTTATTTTTTTTTTGTGTTTTTTAATATGTGACCAGAAAATAATATACACAGCCGTGTCGGCTGAATACATTACCGAACTATTAATGATTTAGCGGGAAAAACATTCTTTCTGACGCAGTCGGGTAAAAAGAGAAATCATTTGAAAAAATACATTCATATACTTTTGAAATACAGTGTAACCTCTTTATAACGAATCTCAAGGGACCGAGCATTTTTTTTCGTTATAAAGTTTTCGTTATATGGAGGGAAGAAAGAAAAATAACCAAATTTCACTTAATTAACTTATTCCAATCTGAATCACATGTAGTCTGTTAACTTTGCCTGACGTTTTTTGCCAATATTTGTTTTGTATTTTATTAAGTATCTTATACATAGCTTGGTATGTGGTGGAAGTGGAACCATTTTCATTAAACAATAGGGATTTTTCGATAAGTTTGGCGGCATCAAGTGCTTGTTGAATAGTTGGTGGTTCAGAATCGACCTCTTTACGTCTGTAAATATTTGCTGACGCCTAAATATAAACATATTTCTTCGTAATAGAGAATGGCTGTTGCGCTATACAGAGAGTATTAATGTATGGGTTTTAAGGTAAACTAACCAAACTGTAAAAATTTCTACGTTATAGGGAGCTCTTCTTTATATCGAAGGACGTTGTAAAGGGGTTACACTGTATTTGCAAAAGTCAACAAAAATTACGTAAATATTACGTCCATTGTTTAAATTATATTTTAGCGAAATTCTTTTATTACCAGTCAGTTGAGGTGAAGTGAATAATACGGAAGGGTGCATAAGTTTTTTTTTTTTTTAAGTAAAACTTCTTTAGGCGCGACTTAAGAGTAACTCAGACCTTTTTTTCGGACGGAAGTAACGTTCAGTAAAGTCTATAGTTTGCTCAGTTTCCGCTAGTTTTCGTAGTAATAAGGATATCTCACAGATGGCGGCATCAAAACGCATCTGTAGAAACCATCTTGAACGAAAACTTTTTAAGCATTTTAAGGTTGGTGTGTCTTTTTTACATTTTCATGAATTTCGTGCAGCTGACCCAAAATAAATTGTTATTTTAAGTTTAATCTTATTAGTAATATCTGCCACAACGCGTCAAAGAAGTTTTACTTCAACACGCACTCATTTTTTTTTGAAGGAGGGGGTTGCACGGCTTCATATAGTTTTCCCGCTAAATCCTTCCATTGTTAGGCACAAATACTTTTAAGCAACAATACAAGAAACTGCTCATAAACAAGAATCAGTACTATTATGTAAGTTAAATACATATAATTGCTGTTTTCACCCCTTCGAGATCTCGTAAAAATTGATGTGTTCTTTTATTTGAAATTAATCAGTGAACATAATTTTTATGAGTTTTTAAATCTTTTAAGTACAAATTGTAAATAATTCATCTATTTGTTTTATACCTATGTATCTAAAAATAATATTTAATTTGTTTATTTATACATCGACTTTTATAGACTAAAATATTAAATATTTTAGTATAGAGAAATTACTTTTTTGTATTCAATTGCATGTTAAATGGTATGATTCGACTGATTTTTTCATGTCCTTCATATTGTTTCATTTATTGTAAATAGTTTTTGGTATACATTTTAAATTAAAAAAAAAGGTACCTAATATGTTTCTTTAATAAGATGTATTCAAATTATTGTGCTAAGCACTTCTTTATTATTATTACTTTTTTGAAACGATATGCAATATTGTGTGATTTAATGGTTTGAGCTACAAAATTACAAAATACTATAAATTCCATTTTGTTGAAGTGAACACTTCTTATGCGTAGTGACCCGCAACAGGTATAGACGCTGGCACGATGAGTTCTGTCTGCTGTACCAGTATCCAGTAGTGCAACGCAAGGCAACCCTTCACTCCCATCTTTCACAAAATCAACGTTCTCTTTTGCGCCAACGCGTCATTCAACAAATTTGGTGTAAAAAGTGTTCACTTCAGCCGTGTGTAACGACTAACGACACACATTTTTTTTCTATTTCTTCCATATTAAATTAACAATTGGTATAATATTCTGAATGTACTTTTTCAGAAAAATGCTTCACAAATATTGTATTGTATTTTTACGATATGTAAGCTTGGACATAAATAATTTTTTCTTGTCATTTTTAAATCACGACAGACCAGTTTTTGTTTGAAAAGCACTGGATATACGTAAATATTTAACTTGTTTGGTCTGCATAAGCAATCCGAGAATTGTTTCTATAATTGTTAGACGAAACATATCAAGCCTTTGTTATTTGACAATTTAATGCTAGCATTCTGGTTCAACTTGTAGCCATAAATCTAGATTTATGGTAAAAATCGTACCAGAAAAACGGTACGCATCACATGAACGGAAAATATTCTTCAATGTTCAGTATGGCAATCTTGTGCAATCAATCAATCAGGACTGGTTTGTTACAAAATTAATACACTTTATCACTGTGAATAAAGTGTGTAAACAATATATTTGTGAAGTTATTTTTGAAAGAGTGCAGTATGAATTTGTCATGTATAATGCCGCGTTGATTGTAGAAAGGATTTAAAAAAAAAATTGATGTATATTGATAAGATTATCGAAACGCTTTTACTAAGTTTTTTTGTTCTAATAACGAGAGTAGCTGCTTGCCACTAAGTTTTAACTTTTAAAGGGTTTTTTACAAATACCTATCATTAAAATTATGCTTGATATAAAGTTAGTTTATTAGATAGAAATAAAAACAACTACAAAATGTTATTATCAGTACTGATATTATATTTTAATGCCAATGTTAAAAATAAAGATGTTTAAAATAATTTGTTTCTCATTTCAGTTCCCTGTCGATATAACAACAAATAAATCAATATTTTTAAGTTTTGTTAATATCACGCGAGAATACTCACGAAGAAAAGTGCAAAATATTAATTCCCAAATTAATTTTGCAAATTCCTTTTCAAAAAATATTTCCAAATTTTATTTTTTATCCGGGTAATCGTATTATTTTCAGTTTTTTGAAGAGAAAACTTCTTTAGCGGCGCTGTAGGTACACTTTTTTTGTAATGGGTAAAAAAATGTTAAACTCGCGTCAGGAAAAGTAAGAACTGGGTGAGACTCTCTAAGTGATCGTCAGGTCACGTGTCCTGATCGAACTTTTATTTATACAACGTTAGACATCTAGCGTTGAAATATCGTACATAAAAATGCAATCTATGATAAAAACCATTTTATTTATACAACGTTAGACATCTAGCGTTGAAATATCGTACATAAAAATGCAATCTATGATAGAAACCATTTTATTTATACAACGTTAGACATCTAGCGTTGAAATATCGTACATAAAAATGCAATCTATGATACAAACCATTTTATTTATACAACGTTAGACATCTAGCGTTGAAATATCGTACATAAAAATGCAATCTATGATACAAATCATTTTATTTACAAGTGTTGTCAATAAATAAACAATGCTTCTAAATGCAAAAAATTAAGACGTTAATATTCAAGTTTTCACTTCCGCCGGCACTCCCCGAGTGCAACCCGTCTTTTTTTATTATCATGATCCTGGGGGGTAGTTACCCCCTCTATCCCCCATATCTTTGCGTTTGGTGCCAGCGGTGTTCAAACACAGGGCGCAGTCCCTGAAGGAGAAATGACCAGACCACGACCAAGTTTTAAGATTAGAATATTTTTCAAAGGTGCAGTTATAAAAGCTCGCACCGGGTGCATAAACGGCTAGTTACGGCGCTGTTTAGATGCGATGATATTTTTTAATAATCATTATTCAATTAGATTTAGATTTACTATACATATAATCTGACGTACAGATTGGTACAAATTGTGAATACTTCATTAATGATACACTTTATTTATTTTAAATTCTTTGGATTTCCGTGTTAATTAATAATATAAAACAGTTTCATAATCGAAATCGATTTATTTTTACATTTCCATTAAATTAATAATAATATATATCACAAGTTAATATAGTTTTCATAACAAAAATAAAATCTTTTCATTACTTGCACTGTTAAGTGTAGTATCATAATTCTTAATTTATTTTAAAGTATTAAATATTTTAATTGTTTCAGATGCAAGTGAACATTACTATTCCGCTGATGCTTTGTGATCTGACGGGCATCCGCACTGATCAGCTAAAAAAAAATAATTGTTAATTAAAGTATCTAAATATATTGAATAACAATAAAAATAATACATTGGTGCTTGGCCCCAATAAACCGAGCTATTGGCGGCCTTTAAAAAAAAATATGCTGTTGTGTTATGCAATGAATCTCTTGCTCCCAGATTGTCGTCACAACAGAAAAGTGTGTCGCAAGTCGCAACTTTAGGGTTATGCGTAGCTGATTTTGTACGGTCAACAGGGATTTTTTTTTGAACGACCTTTTTCTGAAACGATTCTAATCCGATAAGAGCAAAAATACATTCTGAAACGATTTTGTCCAATAATAAGGTAAAAAAGGCAAAGTTAAATTGCACTCTTAATATTTTAAATCACGTTTTAAAATCTTAAACCAGAAATGCCTGAAAATCGACAAGCAAGACTTGTAGCAGACATACAGACAGGAAAAGGAAGTTAAATATGTAAACAAGATATCCAAAACTATACACCCGATTGACTTGAAATTTGGTATAGTTACACTTTTATCGACGTGTAGATACCCATTAAGAACGGATTTTATGCAAATCCTATCCAAAACTGATTTTTCAGTGAGTGTTACGTGGGTGGATGTGGACGTTGTTTAGATGGGAAGGTCAATATAATATTTCCAGAGAAAGAGAGGGAGAGAGGAAGAGAAAATCCGTTCCTATAGTGGGTGTCTACGTCGCCAAGTAATGGAAGTAATGGAAACGCATCCGTGTTTCGTCTCAATCGCGTGCGAATCCGCGGGTAACGGCTAGCAACCTTATATAAATACATATTGACGAACGTATTACGGTAAGTTTAGTTCAACCCGGTGTTCCAGAAATCTTAGGTTCAGCTTTATTCGATCCCAAAAAGGTAAACAAAATGACGCGTGTTTACCTTTATCGCAGGAAGCGCTGGATGCTTCATTACTGCAGTTGCATTTATCTCCGCATTTGCAGTCAGCGCCACAGTTCTGTCCTTTTGTGCATGTCTCTGAAAAGATTATAAAACATCGTTGAATTGGGTTTTGTAAATAATTAATAATCAACGTTAAATTTAAGAGGAAAAGTTTGTTTGCTTGCTTGGGGTGCGTACTCCAAGAGCTATTAAAATTCTTTGAGTGTTTAAGTATGGTTCGTTTCAGTGGCGGATCCACGGGGGGGGGGTTCGGGTCCAACCCCCCCTTCCAGAGTATCAAAAATCCCAAATTAAAATTTTACTACGCGATAAAAAATCATGAATTCTCCGCAAAATGAGTAACAATTTTTCAAGATCCCCCCCTTGCCGTAATCCTGGATCCGCCACTGGTTCGTTTTAAAATTCGATATACTTGTAGAAAACGAAATTCTAAATTCAATGAGAGTTGCACGTTAAGGTCAGAAGTTTTCTCTATTACCGTTTCAAAGACAGAGCCGTTTCAAGTTTTTTTTTCTGGAAAATTTGGAATAGATTTCAAATTCGATATACAGATACAAAACGGCATTTTAAATTCAGTGAGCACACCCAGACAAAAAATAGAGCCGATAAAAATTTTTTTTTATGTAAATTTAAAACAGTTTTAGTAGGTTATAGACGGAAAATTCGAGTTTATTTGTTTGATTCTATAAGTAATTTTCTATTTGTCTAATGCTCGGTTTCTAATACCTGTTTTAAGTTTCAACTATACCTATATTTTAATTTTGCAACTAAATGAAGATCTTTTTGATAAAACAAATGACATTCTTAAATCTAGTTTTACAGCTGAAAGTTTTAACAGAATTCGTCTGTTTAAGCCGTTCAGAAACAAAACACGAGTTTTTGAAAATAATTGTCAAAAATCGACTTTTACTATTAGAATTTGATCTTATTATGGACATGGAATTGCAAACGACTTATAACCACAGTGACTATAAAATTTATAAGCACTGTTTTTAATAACTAATCATTAACATGCTGTCACTTTGCTTAGCAGAATAAAAAAACAAATAAAAGTGATTTCCCGAAGTGCTTATTTTTACTACGCGGTTATTGTTAGTAGAATAGCCCTGATTATAAATCTTATAGCTATATTCTACAATTTGTGTTCTAATTGCTGTTCTTATGTAACCACGGTGATTAAAAAATTTATAAGCACTGTTTGTAATTACTAATGTTAACAAGATGTTCATGTAGTCACTTTGCTTATCAGAATAAAAAGCCAACAAAAATGACTACTCCAGAGTGCTTATTTTGTTAAGTGGAATAGGCCTAATACAGGCCTAATTTAGCAATATTCTACTAATATATTTGTGTTCTAATCGCCGTTATTACATAGCCACTGTAAAAATTAATAAGAATAAAGTTTTTTATTCCGTTGACAAAAATGTGTGGAACATATCATAAAATTACATTGTGGTAGAAAATCACAAAATTTTTTAAATTATATTCAAAAATAAAAAAAAATAATAACAATTATTATTTTTTCAATTTTTGAATATAATTTAAAAACTTTAAGCAAATATTTTTAAATACGAATTAGAAATTAATTATTTTTATATTTTTTAGATCAGTTTTGAAGAAGGTCCAAATCCGGACCGAATCGTCAATGTATTAATTATTACTTTTTGTTAATATATTTGTCTGAAAAATTGGTCGATAATTTTATTTATTGAAAAATTCTATTCAGACGTTAATCAAAGATTTGAGTATTTATAAGCACTGTTTGTAGGTAATTTAATATACTATTCTTGTATAGTCACTTTGCTTATCAGAATAAAAAAAACCACTATCCAGAATGCTAATTTTGCTAATCGCTTGGTAATCACCGTGGATATCGTTAGCAGAATAGGCCTGAATATTTAATTTAAAAAAATGACTTACCCTTGCAACTATCGCAACATGGAGCCGGCATGATGTTGGTCCGTAACCGTATTCTTAATATTTGTGATAATAAAATAAGCACGTCCTGTCGTCAGTATGCAGTACAGCGGATGAGTATCTCTGAACGTTCAATGACGCCGAGGTAGGTGTCGGCTCTCTATTTATCGGTCTTCAGATCCCACCTGTCCGACTTCCGCAACAGAGAGCAGACACGTCCTCCGTTCGTTCGCGCACCCTTTACCGCGCACCGGAATCTGCTATGTATCGACAAATACTTCAGCGTGCTACCGAAGTATGTGCAGTGTTCCTATATATAGAGACTAATGGTCACTATCAGTCATTAACGTCCTTGAGAATATTTCAATGTGTCGATTTTTCTAGATTTTTGCTTTTCAACCGACAATTTAGCAGTTCTACTTCAATTGTTAACAATGCTTGTAATTGCTTGTATTCCTCTCGGGAGAAGAGATTATGACTAATTTGGAATTATTTAACCTCTATCACTTTGGCGTCGGAAATGCGTCATTTTTGATGAAATCTACTTCGGTTTTCTTTTTACAAAAATCCGAATTTTAGGAATTAAAAATAAAAAAAAAATATTCTCACTTTTTGGCCTAAATTCTTCCATTATGTATAATCAAAAATAATAGATAAATATATAACAGAAATAAATATTAATTTTTGTATTAGAGTGACGTTCAATATTTTATACCTATAGTAAATATTATGAAAAGAATTAGTGACTGTAACATTTACATCTTATTTTTATAATTATGTATTATTTTTTATTTAAAACAATTAACAAAAATACTATCCTAAGCCGCATTTGAGCTCGGAAGATGACAAAAATAATTGTCGAACGTCACCATAATAAATGCAATTTCTACCATACTATCGCTTTTTTCTCTGATCCTATGCTACGAAGAATTTCTTCATCCAAACATCATAATCAACCAAAGATCATATAGTCATCTCTTCGTTGAGATAAGTTTTCTTCATTTATATTAAAGATGTTTTATATCAACCGCGCGTAAACGCTCCACGCACTCATTTTGACGTGATAACGTCTTATAAATTGATGAATCACGTCAAAATAAAAAGATGAAACACCGGCTGCATGCACGAAAAAGTGTAACGTTCCTGACGTTACTAAGTGAGCGACTAGAATGCCTTCGGTAATCTTGAAGCAGATATCATCAACCGATTAAGATGAAAATTTGTATACACGTTTAGTTTGAATGACAATGCATGGCTAGCTGTGTGACGTCACTCTAAATCCAATATGGCGAACTTCTAAAGATGGCGGACTAATTTTATTATGCTTTCCTACAATATGGGTATCAAATGAAAGGGCTTGCTGAGAATAACTCGAAAAATAAAGTGACGTCACTCTAAATCCAATATGGCGGACTTCTTAAGATGGCGGACTAAGTTTTTGACGTGATAACGTCTTATAAATTGATGAAACACCAGCTGCACGCACGAAAAAGTGTAACGTTCCGTAACGTTCCGTCTGACCCTGTGCGTGCAAGCGAGAGCGCAGTAATGTATTATTCAATATGATATTCGAGCGGAATACGTTATCACGTAAAACTATCGTCCGTAAACCGACTTTACAGACAACCAATTTTGTTTAAAGCGTAAATGAAGAAAACGCCGTTTTTGTTAATTTAAATGAACTGCGGTACGCTTATGTGCTTCTTCAAGAACCGTTGCGTTGGTGGGTGGCGTTGTTGAGAGTACGCATGGCGTACGGAATCTTTCATCTTATAGGTACTAAAATAGTTGAACACGTTATTGGTGATATGAATAAATATTTTGTATGCAAACGAAGCGACAAAGAAAACTTGAATTGCACCGTTTATAAAGTCCAAGAAGATAAACATCTATTTTATCTGCACGTGCAATCTGCTCTTGATAATGAATGCCTCGTTAACAAGCATCGTGTTGGAAATCCGTAATATTGTTATTGGAGCTCCGTAAGTAACTAGGGAATCATATTTATCAACTGTATCAGCTTTTAGTCTGCCGGCAATTTACAGTCTGGTTCCGTTTATAGACTTTATGAGCAAAATCGGACTTGGTCTTTGTCTTGCTTTTTCGCAAGAGCAAGACTATAGACTTACACTAACAAGGCCAAGACCGAGGCCGAGACCAAAATTAAGATTAGAAGTATTTGAGCAAGGGCAAGACCAAAACCGATACCAAGAGTATCTCAGTCTTACTTATATTAATTATATATAATCTTTATATATAAAAATTACGTGTCACGTTGTTTGTCCGCTTTTGTCCTCGATGAACTCCTAAACTACTGAACTGATTTTAAATTTGATTTGCACACCGTGTGCAATTCGACCCAACTTGAAAGATAGGAGAGCTTACATTTCAATTTATAGTCGCAATATTATTTTATTGCAAATTATTTGTCTATTCCTTGACAGTCATAATACAACCATATAAGATGGCGTACCTGTTGACTGGATTGAGTGAATATTCAATAGATGGCGCAACGAACTTAACAACCATATAAGATCTGTTGACTGGATTGAGTGAATATTCAATAGATGGCGCAACGAACTTAACAACCATATCTGTTGACTGGATTGAGTGAATATTCAATAGATGGCGCAACGAACTTAACAACCATATATCTAGATCGAGGATGTAAAAAAACTGAATATCGTTTAAAACTGCTCGGCACGACGGCGCAGCCGGAGTGCTCGAAATAGAGCAAGTGTTTTAAAGACCAGTTATCCACGAATACTTTACGCTATTCTTTTTCGAGCACTCCGGCTGCGCCGTCGTGCTCGACATACACACATATACGCCCATGTATATTTTAAAATAGCTAGCAATTAATAAAATAGATAGATAGATGTTCCAATTAAATTGTTTTATTATTTCACTTTATACGTAGCTAAGCACGTACAGGGCCGCTAGTATACTTATATAAACCTTGATGATGGTAGTATTTAGAAAAATTATTGAAAAGACGTAAGTAACAGGTTAAATGAGCAAGACCAAGACTGAATACCCAAACCAAGCCCAAGATGAAGACTAAGACTGAATAAGCAAGAGCAAGGCCGATACCAAGACTATCTAGTCTTGGTCATCACTAATTTTAAGCTGTCCGTACACGAGACAACACGAAACCGATTAAAACCACTACGATGCTAACGATAACTGTGATCAATGCGATTATTGATCTTCAAGTCAAACTCATTAGAATCGATTCTCGATTAAATCGAGCATCAAACATGACTTTAGATGAAAGCGACATCTAGATAACAGGGCGCAACTTAGTTACTAATATTTTGTTAGATGACAGCGCGTGCCGCTTGCTTTGTATATGCTTTGGATTATAACTTGCTTTTTGTTAAAGACAACAACTAGATAAAAGTGCAAAATTTAGTTACAGAGCAGAAATTTAGCTTAAATGTATGTTTCACGTCTGCCAAGCGTTCCACAACGGCTTCATTTCTTGAAGTGAAAACTTCTTTAGCGGCGTTGTACACTTTTTTTGTAATGGGTAAAAAATGTTAAACTCGCGTCAGGACACGTGACCTGATCGAACATTCGTAAGACGGATGGAGAATAGAGGTAATATTCAAGTTTTCACTTCTGCCGGCACTCCCGGAGTGCTTGCTTTTTTTTTTAATTAAGAAACTTCTGTAACAGAACTCTACTGTAATCGATGTAATATTAAATATGTATGGAACCGAGATAGTATAATATTAAACAAACATCCATATTTGGAAAAATAACAGCGTATGTTAACCTGCAGATAAATATAATAGTAACTGCTATTTAGCTAGCGGCTAATAAAATGTCTTATAATATTATAAGACGTTGAAACCATATATTATTTATTGTTATTTGGAGAAGTTCATATATATTTTATTTGAAAACACCGAAATGGACATTGTTAAGCTAAACAAGATTATTAATGCTCTAGTACCTTTGGGGACGTCTCAAAGTGGAAAGGAAGGGTTCGCCAAAGTCTTATCAAATCTCATTTAAAGGGAGGGGCGTCAACTTTTGATTCAGAGAATATACGTCATTCTAACAGATAACATTTTGTGTTACAAAATAAATCCCGAGTTTTTTCTCTTCTTAACGCTTGGTATTTAGTGATATGAAGCAAAATACATCCCAAAAAAATGGTTGTCTGTAAAGTCGGTTTACGGACGATAGTTTTACGTGATAACGTATTCCGTAATACATAACCTAAATTTATATAATAATTATAATAATTCGAATCTATGATATTGCATCTTTCGCTTCAAATTTAGGTTAATTTTATTTATTAAAATTACTCACCACTTATAATATAATTGTTTTTTTTAACTTTCTTTCTTTCGTATTTATTTTAAGTCTCAAAGATTAACTGTCATAATATTTTGAAAACAATTGTTTCACTGTTTATATAAAATTCCAAAACCTACTTACAATATTTAAGTATTTTCATACGTCAAAAAATTGATTTTTATAATGATAAAATTTGTATGAAAACGATTTTTTCGAGAGATGAGACCTAGCTAAAACGATTTTTTGCCCCCCAAAATCCCTTTTCGGTAAATTTCATCCAAATCGTTAGGGCCGTTTTCGAGAAAAGCACGCACAGGGTCAGGCGGAACGTTACACTTTTTCGTGCATGCAGCCGGTGTTTTATCAATTTATAAGATTGGTGATTCGTCAATTTATAAGACGTTATCACGTCAAAAAATTTATTTATTTAAAAATTATAAGGTAAATTTCACGTGTAGGGGGGGGTCTGCTTTGTCACATGCACTAAGAAGTCATTGGACCGTAGTCGTGGATGCTGGGGATTGGGACAGGGGTTCGTGTGAGGTACACAGGGGCCAGTCTGTTTGCACCTTGAATGGCGTGCCGCTCGGAAGCATATCGTTTTGTTTCTCACATTATTATTGAATCAATAATAATGTGGGAAACCAAACTCTATTGCGACGATTGTATTTTTTTGTTCATCTGAGGTTTATTTACATTTTTAGGTTACGGTGAATATAGTGAAACAGTCCGTTTCCCAGCGTTTTTTCACCACAATCAATTTATCGACATCTTTAAAAAGGACATAAAAGATATGGTTGCAGGTTCCCTATTTTTAGTTGACTACTCTTATATTTAACACAAGCGGTTTGGTCCAGCTTCGCTAGAATTTGTAGATTGCCACCGTTTTTTCGTCAACTTATGTTGCAAAATTGATATCCACGAAAAGCGCTTAACCTGAAAATAGGAACAGTAAGCTATCCTTAAAAGACATATATATGCCATCGCGGAATTTTCTGTAGACCTATCAAAGAGGAACATACATTATTTTGTTATTATCTCATAAAGGGATTAGGCAACGTTTTCGATGAAAGCTCCCAGTCGGCTTGATTCTTTTCGACATCTTCAACAATCATCGTCAAATTTCAACCAATTTACACAAAACACTAATGAATTATACATATAAACCTTTCTCTTGAATCACTCCGTCCATTGGTGAAAACCGAATGAAAGTCCGTTCGGTTGTTTTTGAGTTTTTCACGTTCAGACAGACAGACAGACAGACGCGGCGGGGGGACTTTGTTTTATACTAATGTAGTGATAGTGATTTGTTACTAATCTTTAATTTTACATAATAAAGACAATTGCTATATTAATGCAACTTTATCAAGGTAAATACAAACCAGGAAATATTAGTTTTCAGGTGACTTACATTAAAAATAGATCTCTACGAAATTGTTTTGTAATAACTTATTGTTTTTCAAAAATTTACTTAAAAATTCTCGTAGTTCCATCTCTAAGGAAGGTACTCTAAGGTAGTAAACAAAAATTGTCAGTTTTTTTTTACAGTGAAAAACAGTCTACCGTGTGCTCCACGCTCCGTTTGAATGGTAATTCGTTTCTAGTTAATATACAATTATTTTGATACAACGAAGAAAAAGGACATTAAATGATTGCATTGCAATTAAATATAAGTTTCGTTTTTTTCTAATATCAAATAATTGATTTCGATACGGTCTTGAGTAGGGTTGGATAACATTCGTAATTAAAAATAATTTTGCTATATCAAAGTTTTAATATTATATATTATATAACATTTCAATAAATAAAATTATTTACCAATCTTTCTCAGACCATATTATATTGACAAAAATTTATATCGAAATTAAAAAAAAATTTTGAATCATTCAAACTTTCAATCTTTCGTGCATTCTATTAGATAATAAATAACTTAATACTAATTAATTTTTATATTTTTTAGATATTTCTGAAGAAGATCCAAATCCGGATCGAAACGTCATCTTGTGTTGTATTGATTTGTATTTTTAGTATTTTTTGTCAATATATGGTCTGAGAAAAATTGGTCGATAATTTTATTTATTGAAATGTTATATAATATATAATATTAAAACTTTGATATAGCAAAATTATTTTATTTATTTGAAGAGTTTTATTCAGACGTTAATCAAAGATTTGATTGAAACTATCTATAAATAATTCAGCCCTAAATGTTAAGATGTTTTATCTGCATTGTCAGCGTTTCCTTGTGACTCATGCTTCAAACATTACTTTTTTTATATTTTAAATCATTTCACTGGTTTTGTGTTACAAGTTCCAATGAAATGTATTTTGTTACATAACATTTTTTGTTGCACGATTTGTCGATTGATTTTGATTTTAAAAAGTATAAACGCGCCATCATTCCGGTATAAAAAAGTTTCATGTTTAAGTTTGGAAGATTTTTGAAGAGATTTTTTTTAACAATCACACGGGAATTCTATTTGTAATATATCAATTGAAAATAGAACAAAAAATAAAGATTTGACATTGGAAATTAGATACCTATTCATAACAGTAGCTTCAATAGCTTGTTTTTTTATATTTTTCATGGTCATAAATCGTAAACAGTATTTAATACCTGTACCATAGAAGTTGAATTGCACTCTTCCATAATTTTAATTAGGTGCCGCTGATAAGCTCAGCAAGTTGTAACGTATATTTTTTCTATTAGATTAAGAATAAAATTTTAAAGTCTATGTCTGTTATAACGTGCCTAAAGTTTCTAATGCTAAATATGCTAAATAAATCTTTGAAAAATAGAAAACTAGTTTTCAATTCCTACTGTCACAATTTGCCCCAAGCCTGTTACAACTAGCCCCAATCACGGGGTAAGTTTTAACTCTCGTTACTTTTTTTTCTAAGCCATTTTTACAAGAATTCGTCACAGATTTGATCAAAATTTCATTTGAAATCGATAGTTGAATTATAGACCATTCGAACAGTACTGCTGCATTTCCTAAATACCCAACAAATAAGCTTCCATAGGCAAGGAACGAAAAATTGTTACAACTAGCCCCCCGCTCCCCTTCGCCGTTTAGGGTCTCCTATAGAGTAAAATAGAATAGAATAGAATGTACGCAGGATTCGTCAATTAATTACATTGAAAAAATAAATCAGGTAAAATAATTCCGATCATCCCCAATTCTGGAACAGGTTCATTAAATTTTAATGTTTTCATTAATTCCACAATTCCGACATTTCCTGAAATTGCAAATTATCCTATTTCCAAGCTGAGAACCGACTTCTAAAAGGAAATGTCGAGAATGAATGAGTGCCGCATATTTATCAGTTTTTATGTGTCGTAGTTAATTAAAATGTGTAATTATAATATTAAAATTGTCTTCCAATAAAATGAGATCTATTTACATATCGTTTTAGAAATGGTTCGATGAACAGTGTATCGATTTGTAGTCACAGTCGGCTCCGCTGATTTGTATCGACGATAAATTATTATAATAAAGCAACGGCAGTTACAATAGCAATATACATGTTCAGCGTTAGAAAAGAATAAATCGTTCGAAGGCATATCGTGCACCGTCCACGTGTTAGCATATGTAGTGCAATAATAAATCGCTAGGTGAATGCAATATCGAAGGTTTTCACGGTCATTATCGTTATCATCGAAGACTCGCGGCATTTCTCAGCGTTCACCGACCTGTTGCCTGTCTGCTAGTGATGTGTCCACATGACTCTTTATTGAGAGCTGACTCCGCTCACTAAAAAGAGTCGCTCAGAGCGAGTCGTTCAAAGGAGCGACACTTGACAGTACGCACTACACAACTGTGCAGACTGCAGAGATGTGATCTGCCATCATGCAGGAGTCACGTAGCATTGCACAGCACAATACACACATTCAGCTCTGAGCTCATTTTAATATGATACTGATCTTATATTATTCGCATTTCGGATAAACTATAAAGTATAATAAAAGCTTAATAATAATAATGTTTACTGTTACAATATTGTATCTTTGTCAACGACGTCAATGTGAATGGTTTAAGTCACTGTAAGCTTACAACTACAGTGTGTCATTCAACATTAAATGACTCAGCAAAGATAACTCCGTACGTGCAAAATTCACTAGTGTCTCTGTGGCATGTGCTGTGTGCGCTCTGCAAATGTGCGAATGCAACAGTACAGAACAGCTCAGCACAGAGCAATGGCGCTCGGAGTGAGTCATTCACAAAAAAAAGAGCGACTCGCTTCGCCCCGAGAAGGGGGTCGTTCATTATGAACGACTCGCTCAGGAGGGACACATCACTATACTGTCTGTTATTTGCACTGCGTCGGTCTATAAGATTGCAATCAACTATGATAGCTCTTTTTATTATGACAGTCGTCTTTGCCAGTGTCAAGTGGTCGTCACTTCCTCCTCTGATCTATATTGGTATTAATTTTCGTTGTCTAAAGGCCGCTGCACACGTGGCGAGTTTTGCTGCCGGAGTCACTGCTGGAACTTGTGCTGGCTGGCTGCGAAGATGGAAATGAGGTCACTGCAGGCTCGCGTGCGTGGTCACAAGATGGACTTCAAAATAATATTTCGTGCTTGTTTTGAGCAAGAACCAATCAGTAAACAGTATCTTGTCACGTAGGCGATATGGCAAAACGCCCTCAAACAAACATGGCGTCGTAGTGTGTTGTTCTGTTCAGAGACAATAAACTTTCACCTTTGTCAACATTCGAACTGTCACTGCGCGCGGCACCAAACCCATCGACAAAGCGAGTTGCAAAACAAAAATCTTGTGAAGCGAACGCATAAAAGCCATAAGGAAATCCAGGACCATGGCACGCTTGAAATCTAGCAGCTAAATCTAGCGGCAAAACCAGCCTCTTGTGCAGCGGCCTTCAGTTTTGAATCCGAAACGGAAATTCTCGTAATTTCGATGACAGATTTACTTATTTGTCAAGTTTAAGTGCTTATGTTTCTATAATTTGATCAAGCTCTGTTAAGGTACGAATTTTAAAACCTTATTACAGAAGAGCGCACAGGCATTTTATGTTAGTAAAAGGTAATGATCCTGGAACCGCTTGTATGCAATAAGGGACACAATGGTACACATCAGCGACTTCTTGCCCTTTCCCAATCGGTCTTCTTTAGCCGAGCGCACTGCAAAAGACCGCGCACGGACCTATGTTATTTAACGAAGTAAAGACCAGTACCTGCAATCAGCAACAACTTTTGTCAGTCGGTTGCCTGCAATTTCTGTCTAGCCGTGCTGGACCAATCTAGTGTGCTAGTGATGGGTGGAAGGGTTCTGATTATACATTAATTTGGGAATATCTTTCGAATAGAATATGTCGCTTTTCTGTTTAGGCGCGACCCAAGCAATAGCTGGTTAATAGTATATTGTGCAACTAGTGCGACAATGCCGCACGAGTTGCACGTACTATTTTTTATTACGAATTAAATTAAAATTAGAATTAAAATTTTATTACGAATTAAAAAAAGAAATTAGAATTAATAAAAATTAAAATTAAATCATTAAAAAGTTGAAAATTCAGTTAAAATTGTCAAGAATAAAAGTCCATAATCGAAAATTTAACCTCAAATCTGCTTCAAATGACAGTTTGTTTCGTGGACATTAACACCGTTATTATTTTGTTTTCTTTCTGAATTTGCGTGCGGCAAACAATAATTTCAGTGCGGCAAATAAAGTTTCCGCACACAAATGAAAATAGCTACTTTTCAACCGTAACAGCATGCGTAAAGATACCACTTTTCCCGAGTATTAAAAAATATATCAACGTTTTGTTTGTAGAAAACCACTGTCAATCATCTGTCAATTAACGTAATCGGATCATGATTCTGATATACATCACATCGTAATTAAAATAGTAAGTCTTAACAAAAGTGTCCCATTTATAGAAATGCAGATAGCATTCATTATTTTAACAGTTTTAACTACTTTCTATTAGTTAATGTATTCCAATAATTATACATATTTTAACCCTATTAATATCATCGGAATTAATTAAAATATATTTCGCGGCGAATGTTTAGCATTTTTAAGAAGATAATATGTTTATTTGAGTCAATAGCTCAAATAGATTTTTTTGGGTTCTAGTTTGAGTTAAAGAAGTTGACCAAATTGGTCTCTCTTCAAGTTTTTGTGTGAGATTGAAAGCCCGGACTACTGTGTAATCTAAGAGCTTCGACAGAAATATATCGTGTAAAATGAAAGATACCGTAGTTGAAATAGTTAAAAAGCAACTAGATTGTATTTTTTTTATTACATGTGCTGCATTGGAATAATATATATGTTTAAACTCGACCACGCCCTCATAAATTAAACGATAACTAATGTTTCTTGTTTTAATGTTTATAAGTGCATGTAAGGCAGAGGTTCTCAAAGATTCGTTTTCTGAGCTTAACGAGAATCTCTCGACGCCAGCGGCTCTACAGATTGAAGAAGTCGTAGAACAAAAATGCAACTTGACCTATTTCAATGCTATACAACGCGGACAAACTGCTATTTTGTTTATGAAATCAGAGATATCAATGCATTAAACAGAGCGTGTACTGAAAAAGTTCTAACAGTTTGGAGCGCCATTTTGTTTTTCGTCTGTTAGCGGGTGGAAGCCAAATTTTGGGAGGATGTTTTATCTGCAAATAGATTAGATTAGATTTTATTTACACATAATAAGTAGTACAGGTTGTACATGTGACGTCAAAAACATTAAAAAATATAAAAATTCCAAGTAAATAATAGAATATTGCTTTTTTTAAAATTGATAGTTAAAAAATTCTTCAATGTTATAAAAACAGTTTGCAGTTAAAAATGATTTCAATTTTTTTTTAAATTTTTCCATCTTTAAAATTTTGAAATCAAGAGGTATTTTATTATAAAGCTTAAGGGAAACATATGTAAAATGTTTTTGTACGGTATGAATAGCCCTATTGTGTTTGGGGTATATCGGTGCATGCGCACAAGAGATATATGCCAATAACATTGTTTTTTCATATATTATCATTGTTTTTTACTTTATGAGGAGGGAGATTAAACGGTGTATTCGCAATTAAGCTCAAAGTAGGTATTTGTCTCCAGGCCTGCCCAAAACAATATCTGATAAGATTTATAAAGTACCTATTCGGTATTCTAAGCCCTAAGGAAGCGTTTTTTACTAACATCCACCTCATCCTCATCAATAAAGCAGACCAAAAATAATTGGTTTGTTGATTTCAAGCGCTGAACAATATTTAAGTCACGATGACGACGTAATGTTTATGGATGATAGTTAAAAAAAAAACAACTTATTTTTAGCACTTGTTAATTTCTTGATATGACAGTAGAACGTTGACTGCAAGAAGAGTATACAGAACCGGGCTTGGCACAGAATCGGACAGCATCATATAATACTACTAGCGGCCCTGTACGTGCTTCGCTACGTATAAAGTGAAATAATAAAACAATTTAATTGGAACATCTATCTATCTATTTTATTAATTGCTAGCTATTTTAAAATATACATGGGCGTATATGTGTGTATGTCGAGCACTCCGGCTGTGCCGTCGTGCTCGAAAAAAAATAGCGTAAAGTATTCGTGGATAACTGGTCTTTAAAACACTTGCTCTATTTCGAGGGTTCACTCCGGCTGCGCCGTCGTGCTCGATACCTTAACCTCAGCAACACGTGGTGGTTATGCTATTGAATTGTAGCTTATATGAAACGTTGCGCCATCTATTGAATATTCACTCAATCCAGTCAACAGATAATTATGGCTGTCAAGGAATAGATAAATAATTTGCAATAAAATAATATTGCGACTATAAATTGAAATGTAAGGTATCCTATCTTTCAAGTTGGGTCGAATTGCACACGATGTGCAAATCAAATTTAAAATCGGTTCAGTAGTTTAGGAGTTCATCGCGGACAAACATGTGACACGTAATTTTTATATATAAAGATTATTAAATCATTTTTACTGAAAACTGTATCTGTATTATCTTATCACAGTTTTTGTGGTTATATATAAACCGATACAATTTATCGTGCTAATCGAGGGTTCACATCGGACTATCCAACAAAAAAAAAAAATTAATTCGAACCAGTAGTTCCTGAGATTAGCGCGTTCAACTAAACAAACAAACAAACTCTTCAGCTTATATATATTAGTGTAGATATATTTTTTACACCTTGGGTTACATTATTCGAGTTTTCGTAGGGATCTCTAATTTTACTCTATTATAACAATAGCCTAATTTACTCAGTGATAATGTAGCATTCTATTAGTGAAAGAATAAAAAAAAAAATCGGTCCAGTAGTTTTTGAGTTTATTCATTACAAACAAAATCTTTTCTCTTAATATTATTAGTATAGTTTTTCATTTTAAGATAGTGTTATGATAGTTTTTAGGGAGTGTTGAAACATAATTGATTCAATTTTTATAAACGGCTGTTTATCGTGTAAATCAAGCTTTAAGAGAATGATTAATTTAACTGTTTGCTTTAAGTGACTCTGTAATCTGTATATCCATTATTTTTAACAGACGTATGAGCAGCACATTCAGCCTTAGGAAATAAAAAGGTGTTATTGTTTTGCTGACTAATGAAAGTAATTAAAAAATAAGTATTGCAAAAAATATTAATTTTAATATCTTATGATAATTAATTAAACATCAGATATCACCTTCAACTCATTATTTATCATGGTAAGCGTCTGATTTTAGGTACAGTTAATACTTGTAGCGCATAATTAAAATTCGCTTATAATGTGCGCCGAATTTAGGAACTACGCGATTGCCCCAGGGCTTCCTCAACTAAAAGAATGCATCAGGCATTTAGTCTACTCAGTTTCCCGGAGGCTACTTAGAGACAAAAAAAAATGTCAAAACGAACCACAGGATTTTATCGGAAATTAATTTTAGGATTGAATTATTGATTTGGAAATACTAAACGCTACGGAAAACTTTTTTAGACAGTGTAGTGATCGAACCTCTGATATTTTGTCGTTCACTGTATTGAAAATTATACAAAAATGTTTTAAATGAAGTTCTTTTTACATTACATAGAAGCGGCTCGGTCTGGCTTCGCCCGAATTTGTAGATTGCCAACCGTTTTTTCGTTGACTTACGTTGCAAAATTGGTTTCCGCAAAAACGCTTTTGTTTTAGCGCGATGATATATACCGTATGTTCATCCTGAAGATCCATTCTAAATATTGGTGAAAAAATTTAGAAATAGGATGAGTAGTTTCAAAGATTATCTTCTACATCCAAACGTACAAACTTTTACCTTTTTATAATATTAGTATATTTATTTAAATAAACGTTTTAAGACAGCTGTGAAGATATTCTACATTTTCATGTTAATACTTTTATTGTTTGCTTACAATTTAATATGGAATATGAAAATCATTATGAAGATATGTTATGAATGTACTGAATTATATATTTTTTCACTTCTTCTTTTCTTGGGGTTTGGGGCAGCAAGATCCTCCGCTGTTTGATTTGGCGGTGTTACCGCAGTTGCATCCGCTGTTACAGTTGCAACTTGAACCGCATTGGCTGGCTGTACATTTGCAATCTATAATAAAAAACACAATTTAGACCCTTAAAATAAAAATTTACTGTCGAATCAAAATCCTCAAGTACAGGGCCATAGCTAGAGAAACAATGATGACATCTTACGCCAAAACTATTGCATTATTGCATTTAAAACCTTAATCAACCGAACTCCTAAATATCTATATTATATACTATAAAAAATTTAAAAAAAATTGAACCTCCTTCAAAAAAAGGTACTAAAAGCGGAAAAGAACAAAGTTTTGAGGTCGGCACCAATTTAATATACCTATATAAGTACATAAAACGTGATACAGTGTAATTTCACTAATCCGGCACTATTAAAAACCGGAGGGTGCCGGATTATTGGAATGTACGGATTACAGTATTATAGTGAAAAAGTCATAGGTAATGAATAAAATAAAGCATTTCATAGAGGGAAATAAATGTATGTAATATATTAAATTATCATTAAGGGGCGAGGGAGGCGTGGGCGGAGGGTGCCGGATTATTGGACGTGCCGATCTATCGAAGTGCCGGATTAGTGAGATACTGTAGTAATTAAATAGACACCGACTTCAAAACTTTGTTTTTTAACTCTTTTTTAAATAAATAAATAATTCTGTTGTAATAGCTACACTATCATCAAATACAAGTCTTAGGAAGTCACCGTTAATTATATCTACTTTAATTGTATATAAAAACAATTGCTTATTATTTTCACATTGTTATTATTTTGATGGCTTGAGAATGCCGAGCATTTAGCGATGTTCTTTAGATGGCGTCCCGATTTCTAATTCTCTCCTGCAAGTCCCTAGCTCCCAGGTTTTAAGAAGTGGTAAACGTACGAATTGAATTTTCCATTTATATCAATAAAAAAAATAATAAACTAAAAATACGAATTCAATTAATAACCCTGACTGTTGGTGTCCTTAAAAAAAAAAAACCCTTTGCACTCCGGGAGTGCCGGCAGAAGTGAAAACTTGAATATTAACGTCTTACGAATTTTCGATCAAAATGGTTTGTATCATAGATTGCATTTTTATGTACGATATTTCAACGCTAGATGTCTAACGTTGTATAAATAAAAGTTTTCGTCTTACGCATTTTCGATCAGGACACGTGACTCTGACGCGAGTTTGTATCCCATTACAAAAAAAGTGTACAAAGCCGCTAAAGAAGTTTTCACTTCAAAAATAACAAATCGAAAATCCATTTGATAATTTCTCCAGTCCTCAGATTGTAACCATAGGGAAATAGTACCAAACAAGCCATAAAAATCACAATTTTTGCCATTCTCAAATTAAAAAAAAAAAAGAGAAAAAAAAGTCAAAACAAACTTACCTTTACCACAGGCACCGCACGGCATGTTGATGTTTGATGTTCGTCTTGTTGATCAACAAAATAACAATTTGATAGTTCGGTTGGTATAGCAACGCTCTTATCACTGTGTATCAGAGAACCAATTCAGTTTGAAGCATTTCTGGGACCGGTCGGCTCTATTTATCGTACCCGCCGCGGCACCGCACACGGCTTCTCAAATTGCACACCGCATTTACAGTGACGTGTGCAAGTGCAAACAATCCATGTTTTCACACCACACCACGTTGTGGTCTCACGTCCCGCACATACTGTGCGATCGGCGAAAGAAGACCGGTGGGGAAAGGGCAAGAAGTCGTTGATGTGTTCCCAAATTATCGGAATTCATAGGCGGCGCATAGCAAGGCATGCAAACAATGTATAGCTTTAAATTTTAAGGCATTATTTTGAGCCTCTTACTCGCACATTTTAATTACATTCGCTATGAGCTCCCTAGCGCCACTTCTAACTGTTTTTCCCTTTTTACTTTCCATTTTGATGATATTCAGACAACACCCCTCAACTTAGTCCGTGAACGCACACCTATGTACTGTCTGGTGTATGATTTTTTTGTACTGTTAGCAAGTGTCGCTGTGTAGTCGTACAGCTATGGCAATAGTACAATTATCGCGATACGACAATTGCGACACGTTTGGTCGACTGAACTCCCTTATTGCATAGAAGCGGTTCCAGGATCATTACCTTTTACTAATATAAAATACATGTGCGCTCTTCTGCAATAAGGTCATAGGACTACATTCCATAGACCGGTCTTCTTTTAAAAATCCAACAGTACTCTAATCACTAATGTTTTGTAGTAGTACCACTTCAATTCCAGTGGCGGAGAACATACTGGTATAGGTGCACGTATTAAGTGTGTTTATTGGAAAGTTCTAGAACCCCTCAGACAATGTTTTTATAGTGTTGATGAGTTTTTATCCTCTAAATTTTAATGTGTATATGATTGTATTTTAAATGTTTTATTTTGTATTTAATGACAATGTCAAATGGATTTTTTTTGTAAATTCTCGACTGACTAAATAAATATCATATTATCTATATCATATCAGAACCGATTTAGGTATGTCCTCGTTGGAGACGGGTATGTCCAGGGTGGATACAACGTAGATATATTAGACTAGACTCTACCGGTCGATCGCGGCGTAATTTTAAGTAGATCTTTATACTTTATCTATTCTAACATCCAAAAATTCAATTTTCAAACTAAATCGAAGTAGGTATAGTGAAATTTTTTTTCAAATTGGATTTAAATTGGACAGTGTCAGCGATCTTATTAAAATTACTTCACTATATTCCTAATTTTGTTTCTTTATTTTTTTACATGACTATACTCGATATTGTATAATTTTTGTTCCCACTTAAATGTTTAATAAACTTTCTATATTTGCAACGTTATAAAAGCGATTTTTATTTCTTTCCCGCATATTGGTAGATCGCGATGACACTATTTAAAAAAAAAGTAGATCGCACCTACTAATAGGTTGAAAGTGTCTGCAATTCAGACAGAGAACAGTTCCTTATCTCTATGGTAACTAATGATACAAAACAATGCTGATTTGAGTATAAACAAATATCTGGTTTTCTGGAATTTTTGCAGCGTTCTCTCTGTCAACTGAGGACACTTTCACTTATGGAAAGCATACGAACTAGCGTACTCTAGTTACTTATATCTCTATGGGATACAATTATGTCCAAGGTGCATACAGTTATTTTCTTGGTGCACGCAATTATGTCCAATATTTTTGAAATTTATTTTTTCAATAATGAGACTGTCCATGATGTTCAAAATTTGAGATACGATGTAAATATATCACTGAAAAGAACATCTCTTTGAAATAAAAAAAAAATAAATCTTTTTGAAAAGTTAAGAATTATAATATATTTATATTTTTGAAGTGAAAACTTCTTTAGCGGCGTTGTACACTTTTTTTGTAATGGGTAAAAAATGTTAAACTCGCGTCAGGCGTCAGGTAAAGTAAGAACTGGGTGAGCGAGAAAACTCTCTAATTTATACAACGTTAGACATCTAGCGTTGAAATATCGTACTTACATAAAAATGCAATCTATGATACAAACCATTTTGATCGAAAATTTGTCAGACGTTAATATTCAAGTTTTTACTTCTCCCGGCACTCCCAGAGTGCAAACCTTTTTTTTTTTCTTGTATTTTGGTATACAAGAAATTGTAAAAAGTGTACACCACCGACTACCTAAAATATTGAAATGATTGTAATTTTTTTTTATGAATGTTTAAGTGCCTCTTTAAATGAAAGTTACGACACTGATCGTTAAACGCTTTTGATTTTTTTCCACGACCGACACCTTTGGTAATTTTATGCGGTGTAAAAATTGTTGTTTAATAACAAGCATCGTTGTTTAAACAGTATGCAATGTTGTTTATCTCATAAAAAATGGCAACATATAATTGTAATAGTTTTTTGAAAGCTACTCAAGTGATTAGTAAATTTATACTTTCGTAAACATTATATTAATTTTAAAATTAAACAAAATCACTCTTATACCAATAATAGATGTGTCATAAATATGTACGTCAATTATTTATTATACAAAAAAAGTCTTTAATGAATAATAAACAATATTAAAAAGGAGGGACGCGTATCTTTGCTCAACTTAACTTCTCAATGTGCTCAATTTGAATAATTTCAACGCCACTGCGTTCAGAAAGACTCTCATATATTTTCTTTATAAATTGGTTCAGTAGTTTTCTCCCTTACTAATTAAATATCATTTCATTATGTTACTTTTCGGGGAGCTAATCGAATCAAACAATAAGGCCAAATCACAGGCCTCTGAGGCTGGTATGTTTAAGGTCCACGGAGATCCTATGACAGAAAAATTTGGGAGCGGCAAAAGTTCTGCATGCAGGCAGGCCTGCAATGGTCCATTGTGCTTCCCCGACGTTTAAACCGAACAGTTTTGGGGTGAACAGTAAATCTATTTATCTAATGATAAAAAAAACAATTCTTTGTGATTATAAACCAAAATATGATAATTTAATTACAGAACTTGTGAATCACAAATGAATATGTTTACGTATGTTTAATAGATGGCAGCTCGATCAATCACAGAAAAATAACTGCAATACGTATAACAGTACCTTTGAAATGATTATTTTTATTTTGTGACAAATACTGAAGTTAGATAAAAAAAACATTTATCAATGCTGAGTCACAAAAACCAGCGCCCAAAAAATTATAATTTACAATGTAAAACAGTGAAAATATGTTTGTTTCGTATGAAATTATAGATAAACCATAATTATCATAAAGTAAATAAGATAATTTTTGTATCACATTCTCTATCGATCGTTCTTTTATGTTCAATTAAAAAAGTACCTATACCTAATACTAAATATTTCGTATTACTTATTTTGCTAACTTTTGTGAATTCTTTACACACGCTTTACAAAAGTTACATTTTGTTGAATCATTATGATAATTACTAACTTCTGCTCTTTCAAGTCATC
The DNA here is from genome assembly GCA_963575645.1 of Xanthostigma xanthostigma. Lineage (NCBI taxonomy): Eukaryota > Metazoa > Arthropoda > Insecta > Raphidioptera > Raphidiidae > Xanthostigma > Xanthostigma xanthostigma. The sequence goes on along the minus strand of OY754469.1, from coordinate 381,417 downwards.
ATCTCTTATCTGTGCCTAGTATCGTTTCATGGATTCATTATATTACTATCATTAATAACTAGCTGTCTCTCTACCCAACGTTGGCGGGGCAAAGAAGGATTTGACGTTTTAAAAAATGTCAAAACGAAGTAGATCAAGCCTCTGAAATAATGTTTTTCACCAGTTTAATGCTCGGGTTTTCTTATACAACTTTCAGCTCCAAATCTAGTTTAAAGTCGCACCAGAAACCCAGTAGTATTAGATATCGTGTCCATCGAGATAATTATAAATAAAAAATCGCAGGATTGTGGACAAATATTAGATTTATTAATTGTACGACGTTTCGTCTATAAATTTAGACTTTTTCAAGTACAAATTGAAAATTATTAAAACAATAATTATGAAAATAAACATTAATTACTAACCATAGCAATTAACAAAAGTTAAGGTACATAAGACAAAAACATGTACCTTAACTTTTGTTAATTGCTATGGTTAGTAATTAATGTTTATTTTCATAATTATTGTTTTAATAATTTTCAATTTGTACTTGAAAAAGTCTAAATTTATAGACGAAACGTCGTACAATTAATAAATCTAATATTTGTCCACAATCCTGCGATTTTTTATTTATAATTAAGACATAGTGTTTGGAGGGTTCATAAACGAGGTTTAAAAATACCACATTGCTAAACGTGTGTAAATGGACTCATTGCGATCGGAGATATTTATAACCCAATAGTCCTGCCGAATGTAGAAAAAAACTCAATTTTGAAGTTCTCATAAATTCGCAGGGATGTTTCCCGAGAACTAATAGCAATGTTTCTGTCGATGATAACATTCTTGAGAATTTTACAAGACTACCTAGAAGTTCATTTTAACAGAATTGCACATTAAAATAGACTAAAACTCGTTAATCGAGCTCACATTGTTCAATTAAAATTTATTTAAAAACTTAATACAGTAGAATTCCGATGCAAAATATCCTACGTTGAAAGCACAGTAGAAAAGAAAATTTCTTCAGTCTTTGCAGTGGATCATATATCAACTTTTGAGAAAACATGTAGTACCCGTGAGCACTTAGCAGCGCCGTCATCGGAGCCTGCGCCAGAAGCCCATTTTGAGGACGCGAAATCAAAACCTTGCCATGAATGTGTCGCTCCTGAGCGAGTCGTTCATAATGAACGACTCCCTTCTCTGTACGAAAACAATTTTGATCAAAATATAGCTTGAAATGCGATCTTTTTATATGCAGATCAATCATTTGTTTTTCTGTGAGTACAATCTAATTTTCTAGATGACAGGGAGTTTGAATACGGCATTAGACTGGTTTTGATGTATATGAAAACTGTAATTATACGATCACAATCTAAGGTCATTGTCAATTCAAATTTTTTGACAATCCTTTCTGCAACCCAGCAATAGCCTATTCTGGCCCTATGAGCCACTGTATATACCTGTTTATATTATTGTGGCTTCACTGTAAATATTTGTGCAGGCAGGTGGAACTTGCACGATAAAGATAATTTCGAGTAGGTAATTAGTGATAACAGAAAAGTCATAGATCGTACGCACAACGCACATAAATCAGTTATAGACGTTGCCCTACAGTCAACTGTCTATTGATAAAAAAATATAGCAGACAAGAAAGTACAGTTTTTTTTATAGAAACGTTATGGTGTTCAAATTTAATATTTAAAGTAATTATGGCTCTAGCTAAAACATTATTAAATCTTGGTATACTAGTTTTTCTTTTTGGATTATGTACAACGGACGAAAGTGTAGTAGAAACTGAAGTAAAAAGTGATTCGTTTCCGACTGTTGTTCCTGAAGTGAAGAAGCTGGTTCCTGATGACGTCGAGGTAGTTCCTGCCAGCGTAAATAATACAGACTTTCAGGTGACCCATCAGGAAGGCAGCGATACCGATGGAGTTGCCGTAGAAGCTGTACCTGTTGATACTTTTAGCAGCATCGATGAGCAGTCGGGTAAAAATGATAAATACGTCAATCCCGATTACGACAGTGTTAACTATGGTAAATTATTTATTTCCTTTTTAAGAGATTGACACTCCTGTAACATTTTGATCATCTCTGACCATTTGGTTATATTTGAATTGCGAATTCATTAACAAAAAGCGAAAACTGTTTCTGTACGAATTGATCAACTTATTTGCAATTAAATTTTAAATTGATCAAAAATGAAAACTATTATTTTAGGTTTCTTATATACTTTTCAAAAATGAATTTTAGTCATACAAACAATTGATTTCATATTTCTGTTAATTATAAATGGATAGAATAATTGCACTTGTCCATTTCTTTTTTAAATGGAATGGCAATCTCTTAAAAATCCGGTTTCATCAGTATATTGATATTTATAATATCAGAAAACATCTTTTGTTACTCATAGAAAAGTCGTATATCAATTTTTAATTTCATACTGAGAACAAGAAATGGCCATTTTGTATTTAGTTGTAATTACCTAATTAATGATAATCTTTATTGTTACATATTGATATTTTTAAATTGTGCAATCGAATGTTGTCATCATCATTATTGGAAGACATGTTTAAGGTATATTTCCACATCAATGAGCCACACAGCCTTTATTAAGCAAGGATTTCGCGGTAACACATTGCGAAACTTTTTTCCTGGTTATTCTCTAGCCTAACCTAAAATAACAATTTGATTTAATAATTTAGTTGATTTCCATATTAGAAAATAGCTATTTAAAAAATTCTTATACATACTGAATTGCTTTTGGAAATTTTTAGCGGAAATTATACCTAACAGTTATTATAACTTTTTGATTTGTGATCAAAATAAACAGACTTAAAGGTGTTTATTTTATTCAAGTGCGTAGACTTTCACGACCGGTGTTGTAGACAAAACGTCAGGTAGAAATACCAATGAACCACAGCCTACAAGCCCAAAAACCAAGAATATTTGTTTATTTAATTTTTTGTTTCTTGCACTAAGAAACCATGCACCTGTGTTTTCTGTTAATAAAATTTTGTTCTGGATAAAAGATGACATTACTGTTTAGGTATATGAATTCTAAGTTCAGGAGATCAGAAACGCTGTGCTTTTACATATGAAAATTATTATTTATACCTAGATTGCTTAATCCTAATAAATATCTTGCCTAATCATTTGTGATTTAATTTTTTTAGTCAGGGAACACTATAATAGATATAATAATTGTCATTAGGTACTTATTTCTCTATTTTGAGTCTAGCCCGGTTTATATTCGGCACTTTTCCTGTTATAAGTGTAAATAGACCTTAATTTATCGTAAGTAATCAGGTGTGGCATGAATGACGATAAATTTTAATCATTACAAAGATTAGTATATTTGCCGTCCTCGATTACGTGGATATAATTTTTTTAGGAAATATTATTCACAATAACCATGCATATTAAAATTAGTAGAAGCTTTGTTCCAAAATATGTATTGGAGGAGATTTATTTGGTTGAGGAACAATAGAAAAATAAGCTTTACCAAAGTATAGCTTGTAGCCACAAGCGATACTTTAGTAAAGCTTATTTTTCTATTGTTCCTCAACCAAATAAATCTCCTTCCATGCATATTAAAGTTATTATGGAAATACTACAGTTGTTTCAGCAAATTCGATATCTGTTTGCAATTTAATTTCCTTGTAGACTTTTTGAATTTACCACTTTCAATTTGTAAAATAAAATAAATAAAACAATTAAGTCTTTTTGACTTAATTGTTTTATTTATTTTATTTTAAAATGGATTTTCATCAAGTAAAGGCAGAAACTATTAGATTCAATTTGTATTTATTTGTGTAAATCGCTTTGTATTTAATGGCTACCAGTGGTTGTCAAGTAATTCATTAAATTTTTAAGTTTGAACGTTATTGAGGTTCTTTTGCCATTATATGGATTTCTCCTGAATCGATTTTACCTGTGTGATAAAACATATATTGTGCACTTCCTCTAATTAAAACGAAGAGAACGATGTATGTTTCATCATAATGTGTGCGAGTTAACACACTCAAATCGCTGCCACACTTTTTCCTTCCTGTATTTATACATGATGCTTGAGTTAACGTCAAAATCGAAGCCGCGAAAAAATACAAACCATTAATTAAATTACAGCTAATATATAATAAGAGATTACTGAACACCAACAATATGGTCATTTTTTGTTGTTTTTTAAATAGTTTTCCATAGGCATTTTTAACAACATTTCATTGTTCTCACTGTGTTATATTATTATTTAGTGAATTAAACAATATAAATAACTGCGTATAGTAGGATAATAAGAACTTGGACTAAAGAGAGCAACTATTCAATCCATGATAATAAATTATTAGTTTATATTAGATATCGTGTCCATCGTGATAATAATATTAAGAAAAATCGCAGGATTGTGGTCAAAATTGTTAGATTTATTTAATGTACGACGTTTCGTCTATATAGATTTAGACTTTTTCAAGTGGATACAGAAAATTAAATAAGAATATATATATGAAAATCAACATTAATTTTTCGTATGTAAGTAATTGAAAAAGTCAAAATCTATAGACGGAACGTCGTACCTACATTAAATAAATCTAACAATTTTGACCACAATCCTACGATTTTTCTTAATATAAATGCATAGCAGTCGCTTTGTTTAATCCAAGTTCTTATTATCCTGCTATTCATTTATTATCATGGACGATATATCTTTAATTTAATTTTTTGGGAAATAAGATTTAATAACAACATTTTAACGAGGTTATTTGCATCTTCAAGATGAATATATTTAAAATAAATGTTTAGTTGATTACTTTATTGTTTAATTCCTTGACTAAATTAAAACACTAAGATATAATGTTCCGTCAGCTTGTTTTATTATATTAAGTCAATACATTTCATTCGATATTCTTTCGGCCATTTTTTTTACATTTCGCCTACATGTTTCGTCTACTGTAGGAAGTATGTTTTGTCTGTAAAACCAGTAAATTAGCCACTTTTTTGTGATTAAAATATTATTTTAGATTCTCTACATTCTCGATTTGCACCGCCTGATGATGACTTGAATCGTTATCATGGCCAACCTTACATGATCACTAAAGAACGTCTTCAGGAAGTTCGTGACGAATTTATGTATTGGTATTTCGATCAAGGAGGCCGAGACGGAAACGGAGATCATCAGAACAATATCCATTCTTCAACTCCACAAGTTCACAAGAATTTTAATTTCCAATTGCCCTTTTTCGGCTTCAGATTCAATTATACAAGGGTAATTTTATGTTATAAACTAGCTTCGCCCGGATTCGTAGATTGCCAATTAAGGCAACGCATACAGAATTATTCAATTAAATTAACCAAAACCATCCGCGAAAATTATTCGCCGAAGCACAACATGACTGAACCATACGGTATGGTATCTTGCTGACCTGGGCATTCACAGTTCGGCCCTGCTCGGTAATGTTCGGTTCTCGGCGGGCGGCTAACCGGATCCCTACTCAACGCACCGCCTAAAGCTTTTCTGAATAAACAGGTTATCTAACCGAAAAAGAACTTTTCAAATTTGATTCGTATTTCCTGAGAATACATTTATTTCAAAAAATGTCTAGCAATTTAAAAAATGATTTATGTTAATGTTTATATAAAAAAAAACAATGATTTGAGAAAATAACTGATTGATTTCAGTTGTCCATGAATGGTTATTTGGAATTCAGCGATCCACCAGAGCAATATGTATATCCGTTAACATTCCCTGTAAAAGAATGGCCAAAGAAAAAAGATCCAGCATTCATTGGAATTTTCTATAGTAAATGTCGTATTGGAAAACTTCGTCCAGAGGATATTGACAAACGGAAGCCTGGAGTTTATTTTCGCTTAGAACGCGATCTTCCAACGCGTATCGATAAATTTGGCGTCGAGTTCCGCGAACGTCTCATGTGGGACATACGGGAAGGCATTGTTGGTGCGAAAACATTTGAGCCTAAACACGCTATTGTTGCAACTTGGAAGAATATGTCTTTTGCTGGAGGCATAGACAGTGCTCTTTATGTGGTGAGTATTTTTGATATTGTCTCATTTTAATTCGACGACTCTCTTAGAGATGTGTCAAATGAAGAATCGACATGGTAGAAATGCATAAATCTTTTGTTCTATCCATTACTAATAGACCAAGATTCCAGACGCAGATTATAATAAGATTAATTAATTATTAATTTTCCGAGTAGTACTACTCACTGCACCCACATTATCCGCCGGCCCTGCTTAAATCGCATCTTTCTTCCGTATTATTACAGACAAATACGTTTCAACTGGTGCTAGCAACAGATGAAGTTTACACCTACGCAATATTTAATTATCTGGATTTGCAATGGACAAGTCATACAGAGGCCCGAGGCGACACAACAACTGGTGAAAATGGAGTCTCAGCTTTTGTTGGATTTAACGCAGGAAACGGAACTCAAAGTTACGAATATCAACCGTACTCTCAACAGTCAGTGATACGAGATTTAACTGGCAGAGGATGGGGAAATGGCTTCAAAGGACGACACATATTTAGAATTGATGAAAAAATAATGCTCGGAACATGCAATAAAGATCTCAGTAAGTATCGCAACAATGAATTAAATTGAAAGGTCCAATCAAAACAAACAAAAACAGTCGACATTTTAAATGGGTGTTCTGCAGGGTCAACCGGGCTAAGAATAAGAGGAGGGGGGTGTTGATTAAATTACGAATTTCATCCATGTGTCGTGGGTTTGGACTCGTAAAAAATTTACTCTTCAATATATTGGTTAATAAATAGGTATTTTATATTTTATCATTTTTCAGGTTTGACAAATCTGCCATTGGTATTTGCCCCAGAAAGCGGCAACATGTTAGGCGGAACGGTTGTCAATATTACCGGACCGTGTTTCGATAAGGAAGACAAAGTTGTATGCAAGTTTGACACTGTGGACGTGGTGGGTAAGGTTATCGACAGAAACAGGGCCATCTGTATTCAGCCCATGCTATATGCAGAAGGCTATGTGCCTTTGGATGTTCGCGTGGGTCAAAACAAATATAACTGGAAAGGAAAATATTTTGTTGGTAATAATAACACTTTGTACTTAAATGGTTTTCCGAAATTCGGCATGAATGTGATAACAATGTCTTTTATTAAACAGAAACTCCAGCTACAGCCACTGAAGGAATTGTTTATGACGGTGATGCCGTGCATCAAAAATATCCAGCCGAAATTAAAATAACTTGGGACAGATATAATTTGACCACCCGCCAAGAGGCCGGAGTTAGAATAGCGCTGTGGGGTTATAAGGAGTCTACTGTTCATCCAGAATTCAAATACATTGATATTATACAAGTAATTGATTTTTTTTGTTTTTTTTATAATAGTTATGTCAGTTTTAACTGATTTTTAAACGCACCTGGAGACGAGGAGTCAGTTTTTACTAGTTTTAACTGGATTTAAAACAAATCCGTAGGCGATGGGTCAGTTTTAACTAGCTTTAATTGATTTTTAAATACAATTCTAGAAGAAAAGTCAGTTTTAACTAGTTTTGACTGGTTTTGAAACAAATCCGGAGGCGGAAGGTCAGTTTTAACTGGATCTGAAACAAATCCGGAGACGATGGGTCGGTTTTAACTAGTTTTAACTGGTTTTTAAAGAAATCCTGAGGCGTTGGGTCAGTTTTAACTAGTTTTAACTGGTTTTCAGTTTAAATTTAGTTGTCGAGTGTCTATAATCTGTAATGATCTCTCTCTCTTTCTCTCGCTAAATTATTTAATATTTATTGTAGGAGGATGCAGGTAACACCGGCGTATATATAATATCTCCAGCAAATTTCCGGACGCGTGACAATAAACATTTAAGTGAACTACAATTCGGCTTTCTTCAAATTAATCTCACAAATCCAAAACTGGAAACTGGAATGGACGATATAAATCCAGTTTTGTGGAGTAAACCTATACCCCTTGCGTGGTATTTTGCACCACAGTGGGAAAAGAAATTTGGAAAAAAATGGGCAGAAAAATTGTGTGACAAATGGTTGATGAATGATAGATTTTTAAGAAATTTTGCCCATGAAATTCCCGAATGTCCATGCAAATTGGATCAAGCTGTGAATGATAAAGGAAGATATCTACCGGATTTTGACTGCGATAAAGACATCAACCGTGATTGTATCTATAATAATGGTGCCGTTCATTGTGTTCGATCTGGTTCACCAAGGTTTGTCTTCTAACGAAAATATCAGTTACATAGTAAAAAGTACAATGAATCTAAAATTTTTGTTTGACAAATCTGAATTTATACGAATAAATATTATTTATTTATATAAACAAGAAACTCGGCTCCATAAAAATGAAATTAATAACTAAAAAGAGGAAAAAATGGAAAAATCTCGACATGCATCAGTTATATATAGACGCTGATAATATTAGATGTTAATCTAATCTAATTTTTAAACGCTTTATATTAGTTTTTTGGGTTGTAACTATGTATGTAACTAACTATGTATGTATGTCCGTAACGGAATCTTTGAGCATAATTTTCACCAATTTCCCGAAGTCTGATTAATTTGAAACTTTGCATACGTATCAAGGACCGATGACAATGCAATAATTTGATAACAGTTTCCCATTATCCTTATTAGGACCCCCAGGATTAATAAATTCTTTTAAATCTTTGAGCATAATTTTCACCAATTTCCCGAAGTCTGATTAATTTGAAACTTTGCATACGTATCAAGGACCGATGACAATGCAATAATTTGATAACAGTTTCCCATTATCCTTATTAGGACCCCCAGGATTAATAAATTCTTTTATAGATCCTCAAACTAAAAAGTGAAAAATAAAATATAGTTTAAAAAAAACTAAAAAACACGCTTTATATCGGACTAAAAAGTAAAAAATAATTGTTTTAAAATAAGCTTAAAAAGCGTTGGGCGCTCGATGTACGAAAATGTGGAACAAAGCGCCCCACGCTTTTTAAGCTTATTTTAAAACAATTATTTTTTACTTTTTAGTCCGATATAAAGCGTGTTTTTTAGTTTTTTTTAAACTATATTTTATTTTTCTAGCTTTTATTTGATACCCACGTTGTTATAATAACAAAATAATTTTTTTTATTCCCCCTCTCTTTTTTGACTCACTGGTTCCATATTTAAATATTATAACCTTAGTCACTCCCACAATTAAGACGAAGCTAACGACACCTCGTATGTGAAAATCTATCAAGCCGTTTAGGCTGCAGAGCGTGCCAAAAGAAATAGACATACATGCCCACATACATACACTCAAAAAACATAACCCTTCTTCTGGCGCAGTCGAGTGAAAAGCGAATAATAGACTATATTTGAGACTCAGAATTTTCACATTATAAAGTTACGTAGATAGTAAGGTTTTTATTTAGTGTAATTTAAGTGTAATTACGATAGCATTTTGTACCAAAAGCATTGCATTCCATGCGCCGCTCACCACAATTCGATAAAATAGTTAACCACTATCTGGAGTCTTGTTATCAGAACCACCACAGTGCCTGCAAATGACCGTTTGTCTATAAATTGTTTTTCCTTAATTTTATTGTCTCAAACAGAGAGATTTTAATTCATGAAATCATACGTAATGCTTACAATAAATTATATTTTTCCCATTCCTTTAAAGGTAGAGCTTCTTTAATGCAACCTTTTCTACTTTTCAGCATTGAGGGATCGGAGCAACAGTGTTGTTATGATAAAAATCATTATTTGATGTTATCTTACGATCAGCAGTGGGGTTCGAAACCTCACCGTATTCATAATCTTGGATATTTGCCATGGAATGAAGCTAACAAAGTTCCAACATTGTCAACTTGGTATCATGATGTTATACCATTTTATCAATGTTGTCTTTGGCAAGACGAGCAAGCAATTGGTTGCGAAACTTATCGCTTCGAACACAGACCTACTCAAGATTGTGTTGGATATCAAGGTCCAGCCGTAGCAACCGTATTCGGTGATCCGCATGTCGTCACGTTTGATGGTTTACAGTATACATTTAATGGCAAAGGTGAATTTGTATTGGCCAGAGTCAATACGCCAAAGTTGAAGCTAGATGTTCAAGGTCGTTTCGAACAAGTTCCAATCAACAGATATGGAGAAGTTAAAGCGACCCAATTGACAGCGATCGCTGCGAGAGGAAATCATTCTGCCACAATCGAAGTTAGGCTAAGACCCAAAGATGCTCAGTGGAGGTACAGGCTTGATGTCCTTGCCAACGGAAAAAAAGTTTATTTTGACAGAAAGTCACTTAAAATGCAACATTTCAGCGGTAATTTCTTGTCAATCTTTATATTTTGTTTCATATCACGATCTCAAACACTTTTCACATGACATAATATCAAATGACTAGTTTCGGAGATTACCTCCTACATCCAAACTTACAGACTTCACCTCTTTGGCTCTTTATAATATTAGTATAAATAGTTAGCTAGATATCCCGTCATAATAACGTCTTGAGATTATGATTAATTCTAGGTGTGACTGTTTACACTCCGACATACATCTTAAATCAATCGGAGGTCGTCATCATGTTTGATTCTGGAGCAGGCGTTGAGGTGATAGAAAATGAAGGATACATGGCTACTAGAGTTTATTTACCATGGAAGTTTATTGTAAGTATTACTGATCACGATGTCAAATTATGTAAATTTAAAGTTTATTACCAGAGGTCTTTAATCTAAAAAATTGGTTGTCTGTAAAGTCGGTTTACGGACGATAGTTTTACGTGATAACGTATTCCGTAATACATAACCTAAACCTCCCAAAATTTGGTTTCAATCCGCTTATCTTTGGTGTCGGAATGATAAGAAATGTCAAAAGTGACGTTTGCAACTGTCAAAGTATTATGTTCTAATAATAATTAGTTATTCCAATACTTAACTTAGAAGGCGTTGCATTTCACAATATACTAATGTCAAAAAATTGAATTAAACATTAGAAATGCAGCTGTTTTCATGTTAAGACAAGACATACGTTTGCTTCTAATTTCCATGTACGGCAAACAAAGACAACCGACCGCGTCGCGCCATGCATTACACAACATTGCATTTATACAGCTATTTTTCTATATAAATTTGTATAAAATATTTTTCTATATTTTGTATAAAAAAACTGTTTAGGCAAATTCTGTTATACGAAATCTATGTAAAATGTTCTCCTCTTTCGTTTAAGACTGGTTTCAAACCGATCTGATTTAAATTGAGCGAGAAATTAGCAAAAAGCACGCACAGGGTCAGGCGGAACGTTACGCGTTAGGAACGTTAGGAACGTTACGTTACACTTTTTCGAACATGCAGCCGGTGTTTTATCAATTTATAAGATTGGTGATTCATCAATTTATAAGACGTTATCACGTCAAAAAACCTAACTATTCTACCCAGCTTAGCTCGAGTGAAGTTTAGAACGACAGAGTTTAACCTTAATTTTAAATAACGTCTCGAAAAATCTATCTCCTCGCCGTTTTCCCGTTAGGATATGTTTTATCGAAAAACGTATCGTGCACAATTATTAAAATTATAATTATTTTATGTATTTATTGAGGTTTCCCGAGATGCCAGGTCGTGTGCGAGGACCAACTTTACCTATGTTTACATTTAGTTCACGAGGTCAGGACGATATAAGAATACGTCGTCTTTTGATTTTTGTGAATCGCTATTCATATAATATGCCAATTTATTGTAATGAATTGTATTGCGTTTTAGAATACTACAAGAGGTCTAATGGGAAATTGGAGTTTTGATAGAACTGACGATTTTACTACGCCAGATGGAACCTTTTCTGCAGTTACAAATATTATCAACTTTCAAAACGCCCATGAAGACTTTGCAATAAAATGTAAGTATATAAATTCAATATTGTAACAAAACTCTTCTAGTTCGTGGTAGAAATTATTTATTTACAATAATAAACAATAATTTACAATAACAAACGAAAATACTTCTTTATACTTAACAGAAACAAAACAGTAAATTCTGACTAATAAAATAAAAGAATAATTAACGAAGAATATAAAGTCACTATACAACTATATATACAAGATTATTTACAACACAGGAACACACCAAAATGTATTTAACACACTTATTTGCTAACTACAGTGTAACCTCTTTATAACGAATCTCAAGGGACCGAGCGTTTTTTTTCGTTATAAAGAGCTTTCGTTATATGGAGGGGAGAAAAAAAAATAAATTTCACCTAATTAATTTATTCTAAACACATAATATAGTCTGTTAACTTTGCCTGACGTTTTTTGCTATGCCAATATTTGTTTTGTATTTTATTAAGTATCTTATGCGTACTTGGGTGTGGTGGAATCTTCTTCATTAAGCAATAGGAATTTTTCGATAAGTTTAGCGGCATCAAGTGCTTGTTGAATAGATGATGATGGTTCATAATCGTCCTCTTTACGTATGTAAATATTTGCTGACGCCTAAATATGAACATATTTCTTCGTAATAGAGAATGACTGTTGCGCTATAAAGAGGGTATTAATGTATGGGTTTTAAGGTAAGCCAACCAAATTGTAAAACTTTCTACGTTATAGGGAGTTTTTCTTTATAACGAAGGACGTTATCAAGAGGTTACACTGTATATACAGTTCTATTTATTTCGTACACTATTATTTACACAGTTCATTTATTGCACATACCGCTAAACTAGCGGTGTGTGCTTTATTATCGCTTTGTGCGTCAGAGCTGACTTTCGTTCATATAAGAAGTTATATCTAAGTTAATTTCACACGAAATTCATTGAAATTGAAGCTTTTTGAAAAGAGGAGATTCTAATCTATAAAACAGAACCATTTTTAAATCAATTTGAGTTCATAAATACTATTTATTTATCTTAGCAGTTACCTCAGCATTGTTCACTGACTGTTAATTTATGTAGATTGTTCACACAATGTATCATTATCTCTGTATCACTGTCGTATGATGACTGTCTCCGTGGACAACTTTATAGCATATATCTCTTTTGGTTTCAATCCGCTCATCCGACAATAGATTTTGGATTCAGGGGATCTCAAAACAAAGCAATATTGTAAAATTTTGAAAAGACTTAAATTAGTAGGTATCATTACACATTGATGATGTTGGAATGGTAAAATATTTTGCAATAAATTTTGAACGTTGGCGGAATACGAGAAGTGATTGAAAACAGGTGACTTATTTTAAATATGTCATATTATTACAGGGTTAATTGAAGATAACGACGATAAGTTAAAAGGTGGTGCGCTATTTACGCGCGAATTCGGAAAAACGTCAAGTAATTACGCGAATCGATCATTTGTTCCTGAATTTCGATCAAGTCCAGAAGAAATATTACCGAGCAATCGTAGTGACGACATAAATGATGCCCATAGTCTCTGTCACGACGTGTATCAGTGCCAATACGATTACGCGTTGACTTTAAATCGTGATTTGGCGCACTTCACTAAAAATTATTTCAACAGTTACACCACAATTCAAACACAAACATTTGAAAATGTTATTTCGTGCGGTGTACTGGAAACGCCGCGGTTCGGACACAAAACTACATTCTTGTTCGTTCCCGATACTACGGTATCGTTTGAATGTAACGAAAACTTCCATTTAGTTGGAGACAAGAGGAGAAAGTGTCTTCCGAACGGGCGCTGGAATGTCCCGGAATATGGTTATAGTGAATGTTTACGTAAGTACTTTGAATGTTTTTATGAATCCTTTTGAAATTCAAGGCTTTCACGGCCGGTGTTGTTCCAAATATTTTTGGTTTCCGGGCTTGTAGGTCGTGGTCCAATGATATTTCTACCCGACGCGACGTTTCGTCTACAACTGCGATAGGCATTATCAAAGGCGATGCTGTCTAACCTAAGCCAGGCTATAATATATTATTATATTCAAAATTTCATTGAAATCCGTTCAGACGTTTTAGCGTGAAAATAAGACAACCATAAACACTCAAAGTTTCACTTTTTTATTATTCATATCTAATTAGTAGATAGGTAACAAGGGTTTCCGTTTTTACCATGTATTGAAATCACTAAGAAGTTGGAAAATAGAAAGTTTGTATGTCGGAAATAATCTCAGAAACTACTAAACCGATTTCAATTTTTTTCATAATTCGATAGGCGATATTTTGGTTTAGGACATAGAATATAATAACTGGCCGGCCCGTCTTCGCCCGGGTAAAAATAGGGAGTAATCTAAGAAACTATATTTAACCGATTTCATTTTTTTTTCATTATTTGATAGGTGATACTTTGCTTAAAGATGTAGACTATAATAACTGGCCGACCCGGCTTCGTCCGGGTAAAAATAGGGGGTAATCTCAGAAGCTATTTAACCGATTTCATTTTTTTTCGGGAGTAATCTGAGAAACTGCAGCTACGATGCCGGTTGCCGGTCCCATTTAAATAAGGAGGCATTCACAAACTACCTGAGGCAAATTTGGAGATTTTTCGATCTTCCTCCCCCCTTGGTTAGATGCCGTTAGATTTTACTCCACGACCCCCACTCCCATCTCTAATCTCACGTGAGATTTTTCAATGTAAATACGTAGATCTGTGCTTGATTGCGTTCGACTTATTTAACAAAACATAATTTGCTTAATTCTTTTGAATTATTGAGACTAGTATTTTAAATATTTCTTAAAGAACGTAGTCTATAATCGTAGAAACATATTATTAACCAATAACCACGTTAAATATTATTTCATTTGATTTAGCCATATTTTAGTGGAGAAACATTTTAACCCGGTTTTCTCGCAATTTATCACTGTTTCTTGCAGGAAAAAAAATGACTTGAAACCCACCTCTCCCCCACGTGAGATTGGGTGAGGTTTGGCTCGACCCCTTCTCCCCTAAACGCCTCACGTCATTTGTGAACGCACCCTAATCGAACACTGGGCTATTAATAAAAATATTTCATTGAATATTTATCAGGTCGCGTTGAATACGAGTCTATTAATGCCGGCGCCGCCGTCGGAATAGTAGCCGCTGTCCTGTTGCCACTAATATTCTGTGTTTGCGTAATCGCTTACTGTATTTTAAAAAATAAGCGGGACGACAAATCGACGGCCTGGCAATTCGCCGCGACGCGTTCCCGTTCTTCGAGTCGACTGCGAATGAACGACGACGAACTGCGACCCGTCAGCCCGCTCAAATCGGATTTGAGTAGCGGTCTGACGGCGAGCGCAGACAGCGATCTGAATTCCAAGAAACGTAGAAGTTACGATAGAGTATACCGTACCCACGAACCGCTGGAAGGAAAACCGAATATCGAGTTTGAAGATAAGAAATGGGACTTGGACGAAGATTATCTGAATTCGCTGACGTCTTCTCCGGCCAGCAGCGATACAAAACCTGTTGCAAATACTGCGGAACGATTGCCGGCTCCGTTCCGTATTGATAGTGATTCGGATTATGCGACTGTTGACGATGTTCTTGAAACACCTTCTTCTTCTCCTACGACTAAGTTGCCCTACAGTGATAAAGATTACGCTAAAGTTAACAAGAAACCTAAAAAAAGTCTTGACAGACCTGTTTCTACATATAGTACAAAAATTACTGATGTTTAGATACACTATTTTATTCGGCTATTTTTATGGCATGTGGAATAGACATATTTTTAAACTTTTGATATATTTTTATTTTTAAATATATTATCCGTTATAGTATATAGGCAAGACAGTATTTCATAAATGTTAATATATTTATTTGATTTAATAAAAGTTCCGTTAAAAAATAGAAAAAACGTGGTAGAAAATATCTATTCCACATGCCAAAATATGTTATATTAAATACTATATATAACATAAATATGCAAAAGTAAAATGATTATTAGTGGTAACATGACAGCAAAATGTGGAATGGATGTTTGAACCTGTGTTATTTTACATTTTTTTCGTCAACTGGGACACCTTCGTCTTTAGAGTTCCGTAGCCAAATGGTAATAAAAAAAAGACGGGTTGCACTCCGGGAGTGCCGGCAGAAGTGAAAAATAAAATGGTTTGTTTCATAGATTGCATTTTTATGTACGATATTTCAACGCTAGATGTCTAACGTTGTATAAATAAAAGTTTTCGTCTTACGAATTTTCGATCAGGGTCACGTGTCCTGACGCGAGTTTAACATTTTTTACCCATTACAAAAAAAGTGTACAACGCCGCTAAAGAAGTTTTCACTTAAAAAAAATACGTTTAAAAACTAAAACCCGACTACTGAAAAGTATGAAACAAGAAAATATTCGGTAAGAGTACGATAACTTGCTATGCAAAATATCCACTGGAAATTCACAATTATTGTTTTATATAACATATAACAGCGTTATTGGTCGTTTTAAGTGCGGAAAATTAATTTTTAAAAATTAATTTAAAAAAATTAAATATGGTATAGTATGTTGATTTAGAGTATATTATTTACTATAGCGATCGCTATCTTGTCTCATATAGTGATAAGAAAAGAGAAAGTTATATATACCTGTATCTATGATAAACAAAGATAGAAATATCAATTGGTTGGAATGAAATACAATTGAACGTTCAGGGCAGAGTCGTATTTGGAAATTTTAATTTATAAAACGAATTTTAAATTTAAAACTCACATTTTCATGAAGATTGAAAACCACCGCTTTTTTTGATAAAGGGGTATGCGAATTGTCTCGCAGTGAAACGGGAAGAGGCAAATGTGGAGTTTTTAAAAAAACAATTCCGGGGTGAACGATAAACGGGTATGCGAATTGTAATTCTGGGGTGAACGATAAAGGGGTATGCGAATTGTCTCGCAGTGAAACGGGAAGGGGCAAATGTTGAGTTTTTAAAAAAACAATTCCGGGGTGAACGATAAACGGGTATGCGAATCTAAATACAACCCTGCTTCCATACCACAATCGAAAGCTGCATACAAAGTCAAATAGTTATACAATAATTCTACACCAGTTGCTATGACGTGTATTTGTGATTTTTGATTGGTTAGATTCAAAAAATGACAGTGAAAGACGAAAAGTAGTTCCATTTTTTTCAGTGAATAATCCGCAAAGTTTTTTTTTTTGAACGTCAAAATTTAGCGTTTTCTATGACTTAAAAAAAAAATTTCAAAATTTGGGTGCATAGTGTTATCGAACTGGACCCAAATATTCTCATTTGAGGATAGCTACGGTCATATGCCACCTACCCTAATAAAAAATTACATTTTAACAGTAAGTAAGCGATCATAAGGTCTAGGGCAGTGATGGCGAATATTTTCGAGAAGTGGGTCAAATTTTGTTAATTATTTTTGAAAACTTCTTTAGCGGCGTTGTACACTTTTTTTGTAATGAGTAAAAAATGTTAAACTCGCGTCAGGACACGTGAACCTGATCGAAAATTAGTAAGACGAAAACTTTTATTTATACAACGTTAGACATCTAGCGTTGAAATATCGTACATAAAAATGCAATCTATGATACAAACCATTTTATTTTTCACTTCTGCCGGCTTTTTTTTTAGTACTAGCTCGTGGGCCACTAAGTCAGTGGCGTTACTTGGAAAGGGTGAGGGGGATGGTTAAATACTATTTTTTTCTAGTTCGAAACTTTTTTTGGACGACACACGACGTTTTACGGCCATGCTGGATTCAGCGTGTTTTTTTCTGTAAGCATGATGATTTTGCAATTGTGCCGACATATTTCGGTTTTCGTCGATAAATCGCATTTTTTAAAGGGGTATGCCTTGGAAAAAATCGACTTCTTTAATTATACTTTTGAAATTGAGAATGCTCACAGAAAAAAATACGCTGAATTCAATGAGCGTAAGCAAACGTCTGTATCTCTTTGAGTTTGAAAACTACGGCCATTCGAAGGTTTTATATTTTTTTCTGAAGACTATAAACGCAAATAACTAGTAAACTAACGCAATCCATTGCACAGGGTATCGTTCGACAGGTCTTTAAAAGTGCAATAAAAAATCTTGAGTGCACTTTTTCATAGGGACATTCACTCGCATCATAACGCGCCAAAAGAAGTATAACTTCAAAAATGATCGAGTTGTCTCGGTTTTTTTAAATACTAATTAAAATATTATTTATGTTAATTATGAGAGTAATGTTAGTTTACCGTGAAAATAAACAGGCAAGCAAGAATATTCATCACGGACCGCTGGAAAGACGACAGCCATTGTTGTAGCTATTATTGTGCCAATTGTGCTGATATTGGTGTTCGTTGCTGTTTTGGTTTTAAAAAAAAGGAAACGGGTACAAGAGGAAACGAGACTTGAGAACGAAAGGTAAAGATTACGCGAAAGTTCGTATAAAATCTTTAAACATCCTATAATTTTAAAAAATCACTGAAAAATGGCAAATAACATCATTTGAATTTCAAATTATAAAGTGAACCGCTTTTTTGGCTACAAAAATTCCATATTAGAGAAACAATGATATAAAAATACATGACGTCAATTAGCTTAAAATTTTCAAAAGAAAGTAGATTGTTGATTATAGATGCTTAACAATTATTATTGATGTCATTCACGTTTAAAATAAGCTATCGATATTACAATACAGTTAATATTGTTTTCAAGACAACATGTTAATTTCCGGAATTATTTTTTTCCTTTCTTCTTGGCTTTAGATCCAAAAACATTCTATTATAAAGGTTGAGTGAGATTTTGTGTGCTGAGTATATATTTTTTTTTTTTGAGGTTATAAAATATATTTATATTTTGCAGAGCTATTCAAGAAATCAGACTAAAACGTAGTTTGGAAGAAGACGAAGAGTCACACGGATTTCCACGGATAGAAACTGAAGTTTCATGAAATCATAAAATTTTCATAAAATGAAAACTTTTAATAGACCAAAAAATTCCGTTGTTGAACAGTTGCAAAGTTCGAATGTAACCTCCTGTACTCTTGTAGTGTATTATTTCAGTTTCTATCCTTACTTAAAAAAAAACATGTATTTAAAGAAAGTTGGCTTACGAAAATAGTTGTTCTTAAGTAATAATTAGTTTAATTTAATGTACTTATTTTTAAAAAAATAAATAGACTTATACTTTTCTAATTTAGATACATTCATATTTGATAGATACTTTTTAATATAATTCTAATTGAATAAAAAATACAAATAAACAGTGTATTCAAAATTGTTGCGTTTTGAAACAGATTCTAAAACAGGTTTCTCAACAATGACATCTATTGGCAATGTACTCTACTAATGATAATGTAATCAAAGTTCACGTAACAACGAAGCGTTATTATCAATTACTAGAGCGTGTTTAACGAGGGCCGTATTAGGGTTATTTATGTACAAACTGTCAGAAATCATCTAGAAAAGTAAAAATGATTAAAACAACAAATAATCGAAAATAGTTGGCAAAACCAAAAGTGCACATCCCGCAAGTTTTCCACTGTATGATTAAAAAATAACAATTAAAAAATATTTTTAATAAATTTAAAAAGATTTAAAAATTTAAAGAAATAAATAATTAAAAATTGAAAAAATATTTTTTTTAAGTTTGCAAAAATAAAAAAAATTAAGTACTATACATAATATAATATATAATTAATATCAAGTGGAATAAAATAAAACAAAATAAAAAGAAAAAAAAAGAAAAAAATCAATGATTTCGTAAGGAATCGAACCCAGGATCTTGCCCTTGGGGATCCAACGGCATAACCATTACGCCACGGCGGCCTACTACGTGTAGTGGTGTTATCACGGTATAGAAGTGTAGCACTTGTTTTATGAATTACACTATATTTACACAGCAATTATTATTATATTGTTTTTTTAAACTATTAGCTGTCAAAAATAATAAAATAAAACTGTTTATAAAAATTAAACTACTGAACACATTTTAGTGAATTTAAATAGGGTTCTGGTCTGATAGTAAACAAAGTGAATAAAATATAACCCAAGGCAATCCGACCAAAATTGCGATCTGTAGAGTCGTGACGTACGTACATACGTACAGACCAACCGACAACTGCTGTTTGTGATTTTCAATTACAATTTTAATAGTATTTATGAACTCGAATTGATTTAAAAATGGTTCTGTTTTATAGATTAGAATCTCCTCTTTTCAAAAAGCTTCAATTTGAATGGATTTCGTGTGAAATTAACTTAGATATAACTTCTTATATGAACGAAAGTCAGCTCTGACGCACAAAGCGATAATAAAGCACATACCGCTAGTTTAGCGGTATGTGCAATTCAATTTTAAAAGAAAATATTATTTGATTCATTAATACGATCGATACAAACTCTAGTCTCGTGTGAAGCGAGCACATAATTAAGGAAGCCAACGCTAGAAAACTATAGTAGTCAATGCTGGCAAAGAATCTAGCGGCAAATCCAGCCTCGTGTGCAGAAGCCTTTACATTACCTTATACAAAGTTAAAGTACCTACGTTAAATTAATAAGAGTACGGACCTGTTTTGTTTGTATGCCTTTAGTTATCACTGTATTAAATTGTTCTTATCAATTGAATCCAATGAAGTTTGTTTCACGAAGAGTTACTTTTGTTGTACTGTCAAAAATATAAAACGGACAGTGTTATTGTAGAAATACAAGTCATTTGTAAGAATTTATTCAAAATATTGGCGACGTTCGTACAAAATTGCGTTCTTAAAAAATAATGTGTCGAAAAATAGACTGGTTCGATTATGGATGATAACAATACTAATAGCAATCAGTATGTTTCTATTGTTGTATAAAAAGAGTTCTAAATCAGTAGGTAAACATATCTTTTCTATTATATTTTTTAAGGTTCCGCAGCTACTAGAAACTCTTATGATTTCATGTCCGTCTGTCTGTCACTGCACACCCATATGACTTCTAAAATTTGCAATCGGTCTTTTTTTAATTTCATAGGAATATGTTTTTGACGTGATAACGTCTTATAAATTGATGAATCACGTCAATATAAAAAGATGAAACACCGGCTGCATGCACGATAAAGTGTAACGTTCCTAACGTTCCGTCTGACCCTGTGCGTAATTATTAAATATGATATTCGAGCGGAATACGTTATCACGTAACACTATCGTCCGTAAACCGACTTTACAGACAACCATTTTTTTTATATTCGCAATAGTAATGTTGAGAATTTGTTAAAACAAAATTTTAAAGCAAGTGGGATATAAAACCACTTGTCGTGTGAGGTAAGAAGAATAATTGTAGATTATAGACGTTAAACAAGCAATTTAATTTTGGAATTCCAGTAACGAGCTTATGAACAACCTCTCTAACTTTTCAGCGGTTTGATCAAAATATTTGAGGGAAAAAATCACGAATCTCGCGCTTAGTAAATACTTTAAATGAAAATTATTATCATAAAGTAATAAATTTAGAAGAAGTACAGCAAAAACTATTGTTGATTAAAATTCCTCTAATTTACCAACGGTTTAGTGAAAATATTTTTATTAAAGTACCTACAGCTACGGAACCTTAATTATTTATCCGTGTCCGACTCAAGCACTAATTTAAGATTTTGTTTGTTCATATTTTAGAAAAAGATGCTTATCAATCGAAAAACAATCAGAAATTTTCAAAATGTGAATGCATTCATATCGGTCTAGTATGTGCCGGCTACGAGTCCAGTCGATATATTGTAACTTTATTTAAATCGATTTTATTTTATCGAACAAATCCAATCCACTTCCATTTATTGGTAGACGAAAAAGCAAACAGAATTTTGAGCACGCTGTTAATATCGTGGGCCTTGCCAAGCGGTAAGTTCCATAAATAAAAAAATATTGTCAGAACTGTTGAGGACTGTTTCTAGTCTTACAACTTTGCTTGCAATATGAAAGGCTGTCTGATTTTTATTTTTAAATTGTCTTAAAATATTCATATCCTAACATTAGTCCCCAGAAATTTTTATTTCGCTTAAATGTGATCGTTTTCTAACATTCCAAATTTTGAATATATATAAGTTGGCGCGAAAACACGAGCCTCCATGTTTACCTATACTGTGACGTCATATTTGTAGTATATAGTGACAAGTCCCAGTAAGTCTCGGTATCGTTTACACGAGGCTCACTTAGTGTTTGCAGACATGTGTATCGTGTGTATATGTATGTTTACTACAAGTCTTACGTCACACTTCAAACTATCATGGCGGACAGCGTTTTATGACATACCAAAATAATTGCAATTTTAAAAAATACGATAATAAATCACATACTTTAATAATTTATTTTTTATAGCGTCTTGTTTTTTTTTTTTTTTAACGATCATACCAACGGCATCGGGAGCAGACAAAGCTATGATTACATAATTATTTTTTGTTTCTAGTTAATATTTCTTTTTATGCTATTGAAAAACATTTACCAGAAGTTCAGTGGATACCCAATGTGCATTATTCAGGAGTTTTTGGATTACTAAAATTAATTTTACCTTCTGTATTACCCAACGAAATCGATAAAATAATATTTTTGGATACAGATCTTTTATTTACCACCGATATTAGCGAGCTATGGCATGAATTTTTAAAATTTAAAACAGGTCAGGTAAGATTTGAAAAAAAAAGTTTTGGTGAGCTGTCAAATTCTGACATACGCAATGCATTTTTAATCCTTTAATGGAAGCGTGATTCAAATACAATTTTTTTATTACTGCTGGTTGTATGGTTGTAAGGCATACTACAGTAAAAATAAATTAATAAAACAATAATCTCTCACTCGCGATTGAAGTAAAACTTCTTTTAATCTGTTTTAACCAATCTCACTTTTTGGGAAATATTCACCCCCAAATGAAATCGCTCATTAATTAAATGACGTTGGCTTTGGTTCGTGTCCGTAGCTATGTTTCCTACAGCTGCGTTTTAATGCCGCCATCTGTCAGTCGATGCTTTTAAATAGCGGAAACCGATCGTAAAATTGGCCTGCGTCAGTAGCTATGTTTCACATTTCGTTCAAGATGGTTTCTGAGTATACACGTAACTTCCGTCCGAAAAAAGATAGAGCTTAAAGAAGTTTTACTTCATAAATGAATAGACTTCTGAAGGATTAAGAAGAATTTGATAAGTATTTATTATAAAATAATTTCAGATTATTGGACTCGTGGAGAATCAAAGTGATTTCTATTTACGTAAATTATTTCATAATTATCAGCCATGGCCTGCCTTACATAGAGGGTAAGTATATTTTAAAACAATTTTTAAAGCAGCAGTTTGTTATCGAAAATCATAACATACTCATGCCCAGTTGCAGGAAGCGTTGTCAGAAAATCCGAGTTGATAATGACCTTAGATTGTGATCACACATATTTTCCATAAGAAAAGCATTGTAGAATTTTAAATCGATCCTGCTCGATAAAATAATTGATCGATTGAATCGATATTTATCTTAAACGTGTATTTAGCATCGTTTTTTTTGTACTTCGAAACAACGTTTTTCTACGCATTTTGATAAAAATATAGTTTGAAAAACGACCGTTTTCTATGTAGAACAATAATAATAATAATAATAATAATACGTTTTATTTCATATATGACTACAGAGCCGTGAAACAAGTCAAAAATTGGTACAAATTTCTATATATATTTTTTCAGATCATAATTTGTCTGGGCTATTAAAAATGTTTTTAATTCTTTTTTAAAAGTTCCTGCATTCCGAATAGATTTTACATTTTGGGGGATAGTATTGTGTATCCGTATTATAGCGTTGCGTACACCCCTGTACGCTACAGCAAGAGTCGTTCGTTTTCGTGTGAGTACAACCTAATGTTCTAGATGGGAGTTTGAATACGACATAAGACTGCTTCTGCACGTACGGAAACTGTAAATATATGATCACAATCTAAGGTCATTGTCAAATCAAATTTTTTGACAATCCTTTCTGCATTCCAGCAATAATCTCGTCTTCTGAATGGTACACGAGAAAACCCAGGACTATTACTACTGTTAAAATTAACAGCGCTGCTAGATTTCTACCCCACTTTAACGTACGTGATATTTAATTTGTTAGAGAGTGATTAAAAATTAACAACACTGTAAATTCTTATGATAAACAGCAGGGGTGTCAGATTTGATTTTTCGAAAGGGTCATTTATGAGATTTAGGGCGTGTTAGCGGGCCAGACTCTAAATTAAAAACTAAAACACATAATTTCTTTATTGACGTGATAACGTCTTATAAATTGATGAATCACCAATCTTATAAATTGATAAAACACCGGCTGCATGTACGAAAAAGTGTAACGTTCCTAACGTAACGTTCGTAACGTTCCGCCTGACCCTGTGCGTGCTTTTCTCGAAAACGGCCCTAACGATTTGGATGAAATTTACTGAAAAGGGATTTTGGGGGGCAAAAAATCGTTTTAGCTAGGTCTCATCTCTCGAAAAAATCGTTTTCTTACAAATTTTATCATTATAAAAATCAATTTTTTTGACGTATGAAAATACTTAAATATTGTAAGTAGGTTTTGGAATTTTATATAAACAGTGAAACAATTGTTTTATAAATATTATGACAGCTAATCTTTGAGACTTAAAATAAATACGAAAGAAAAACAATTATATTATATGGTGAGTAATTTAAATAAATAAAATTAACCTAAATTTGAAGCGAAAGATGCAATATCATAGATTCGAATTATTATAATTATTATATAAATTTAGGTTATGTATTACGGAATACGTTATCACGTAAACTATCGTCCGTAAACCGACTTTACAGACAACCAATTTTTTATTTAGTTTAAATCAATTTTCATATAAAGGTCAGGTGTCTAAAATCCTCACTGGGTAAATTCTGGTCGTTGACCATATTGAAATGGCTTGAGGGTCAGATGCCGTATCTTTGACATAACTGATATACAGAGTAGCCCCGTAACAATTATGGTAACAGTGCTCAAGTTCATTCATTTGTCTTAAAATTTCAATTGTTATGACAGATTCAACACAGGCGTTATGCTAATGAAAATTAGAGAGGCAAATAAAAAAAATTGGTATCAAATATGGAACGCGGTGACTATTAAATATTTATCTAAATATAAGGGAACTATTCTTGCTGATCAGGATATCATAAATGCAGTCATCAAAGAAAATCCTAGTCTTTTATATGAACTTAACTGTCAATGGAATATACAGCTTAGCGATCATACCGACAGCTATAGGTGTTATACAGATGAGTCTGATGTTAAGGTATCAATATTTTATTTAAAACACTAGCCGTTTTCTTTCGCTACTCAACCGATTTATCTCACATTTTGAATTGAAGATTTTTACCTAAATATGTTACGTTAATAGTATTTTTTTATTATTAATGTTTATTATATTATTATAAAAAACCGATACTTAACGTTCCTTTATAATATTCTAATTTCATCGTACTTCCTGGAGAAGTTCAAAGCAGACATCTACCCGCTCAACAATGCAACTAAGTATGTTAAAAAGGAGCGTTCAGAACTGTTTCTTTATATACAGGGTGTTTGGCACATGAACCGACACAATTTTTTGGGGGGTTCTCGTGGTCATTGTGATAATTTTAACCCCAACGACTAATTTCTAAATAACCGTTAATTTTTTTTTAAATGATTTTTAAATTATTTTTTTCTACCAGTTTTCATTAATACAGGCACTCCATAGGGTCTTTTTCCTGATACTATTTGCATAAAATTTAGAACAAGGAGTCATTCGAGAACTCAATAAATGTATTTCCGTGTCTCTAGTAGGTACCAAAAAAAAACAGGTTACGATTTTTTGAAGGCAATTTTTAGGCCAATTTTCGAAAATAACTAAAAAAATCGTATCTCGATAGCCATGACACTTAGGGCAAAAATCATTGGGGTTAAAATGATCACAATGACCACGAGAATCCCCCAAAAAATTGTGTCGGTTCATGTGCCAAACACCCTGTATATACATTTGCAATTATTTCTAGGCTATTTTTCTAAATATCCTTACACCTTACACTGAATTTAATTTAAGATGCAATATAGTATACTTGAGTTTTATTGATATGGTAGCTATGTAAATCAATAATGCGCTACAGAAAGTCGTTCCACATAAAACGCAACATAGATCGAGCGCCCAAAGGAAGGTTCGTATACATTTTATGTGGAACGATTTTCTGTAAGGTATTATTGATTTCTATAGCTACTATATCAACAAAACTCATATATTGCGTCATTTATTATATAGAAAAACAAACAAAATCGACTAAATCAAGTGGGCTAGCGGGACAAGTGCACTATTTGCTCCACCTTGGCTACATCCATTGCGATGCGTCACACTGTTACAAAATATAACAAATAATTAGTACAATATTTTGGTACTTAATTCAAGTTTTGTATTTTTAAGTTAGACATTCAACACACATTTTTAGGTTATTCACTGGAATTCACCTCGAAAATTAAAAGTGAAGAATCTCCATTCAGATTATTTCAGAAGTTTGTATCAAACGTTTGTCGAATATAACGGAAATTTGCTGAGGAATAAAATTTTCTATTGTAATAAATCATTTAAAACATCTGAAAAGGTAATTTATTTTGGTTTTAAGTGGTCTCATCAAACAATTGTTGTAAAAGATCTTTGTATGGCGAAATTACATTGTTGTGCGAAAAAATTAAGTTAAATTTCTAGCGTATAACATCAAGTAATGACCGAAATTAAATATTTTATAATTTTTATTTTAGACACCAGTAAATGATCAATGTTCTGATTTCAAAAAGGTACAAAATAGTACATGGAGAACTCATTTGTTTATATTGGATTATGAATATGAGCCTAATATTAGTGGTTGTGATGTAACTTTGATTGTTCAATTATCGATTGATCGATTAGCCATAGCTGAACAGCTGACGACCTATTGGAACGGTAAGTCCTGATTAGCACAAGCGCTAGTCTTGCTATAAACCCTAATAAAAGTAAGCAGATCTATAATAATTCATTTGTCATCAGCATGATCATATTCTTGATGATGCTAACTTTGTGAGCAAAAGACAGGAACGATGTGTCCTTTAGCTTCTAGGCTACGGTTCTCCATAGAAGAGAGTGAGTCATCATTATAGTAAGGTTCGCTTAGTGGAACGGTAAATCAATGAAACAATGTAAAGCATACCGGTCGTATATAACATTAACAACTGTGCCGCTTATATTGTGAAGTATATAAGTTTATGAATCATTGTCTAGAATCCTTTTAATAAGGAGGAAATTGATTATTAAGTTACGTTTATGAAAAATATCAATTGATTTAGTAAAATATTGGACAGTCTAACAAACGGCTTCGGTATATACAGGGTGTCCCATTAAGAATGGGACATAGAACAACCGGAGATTCTCCAATTCAAAATAAAACGATTAAGCGAAATATGCTTAGATAAAATGTTACTCGCTCTACCAGTGGCGTACGGCAGGAGTAAGTAATGCTTGTACCCCTTCTAAATGTTACGCCGCTGTCTAAATTTTAATTTTGACTATAATTTTAATTTTTTTGATATTTTTTAAGTCAATAATGTACACTTGTTAGTTTGTTGTAAAGTCATTGGTTTTCGAGATATTCGCAGTTAAAGATAGAAGACATGTACTTTTTATTTGTATTATTATTAATAATATTCATTTTTACAATTTTGTCTTAAAAAAACTGCGAATATCTCGAAAACCAATGACTTTACAACAAACTAACAAGTGTACATTATTGACTTAGAAAATATCAAAAAAATTAAAATTGTAGTCAAAATTAAAATTTAGACAGCGGCATAACATTTAGAAGGGGTACAAGCATTACTTACTCCTGCCGTACGCCACTGGTAGAGCGTACTGAACTAATTTTTTTATTGTTAGGTGCATTTTATGATATTTAACAAGTGTGCCGATTTGAGTAAAATTATACGGTGTATTAAAAAAATTATGGACATTAATAGTTTTTCAGTTTTCAACTTCAACACCCCGTATTTCGGAAACGAGTAACATTTTATCTAAGCATATTTCTCTTAATCGTTTTATTTTGAATTGGAGAATCTGCGGTTGTTGTATGTTCCATTCTTAATGGGACAATCTGTATATAGTCCACTGAGACGCTAAAATGGCCTCGAGAGAAGATTTTAATTTAGTGTATTACTATTTGTAATAGCATCAGTTGCGTGACCAGAAAGGAGCTCTTAAGGGACTTGATTTCCCCTAACAGTTTGTAAAAAAAATCCATGCTGTATTGCATAATTTGAAATCATATTCTACGTACAATTAGGTCGGTTATTATTGATCGTATGGTTTAATATAAAAAATTATTACTTACTAGCGGTCCGTCCCGGTTTCAGCTGGATGCAAAAGAATAAATGGGGGGAACATGAGTACGCACGTTCATCTTAGTTTGCCGAGATGAATGTTATGTCCAAATTTTATGATGATCGAACTTACCGTCCAAAAGTTTGTATTTAATTTGGTGCAAATGCTGGATTGATAATAATATTGAAATTAAGTAAAAAAATATTATTTTAAGGGATGTATTAAGGGGTTAAATTTTTTATTTTGTCCAAAAAGAAAGTTTAAGTTCACATAATAAAGCCACACTGCCTGTGTTAGCACTATATTGTCGACCCGAGTTTTTTATACAAATTAATACTAGAATTATAAATATTATATTGTTTCAGGTCCTATTAGCTTAACTCTTTATCTATCGGATGCCGAAGTTGTCCAATTTTTTGATCATATATCTAGTTCAAATATATTAAAATTCAGGAAAAATATTGCTTACCATGTCGTTTATAAGGATGGGGTATGGTTTATTATCGAAATTTTCTTTTTAATAAATATTGTTGATATAGAAACACAAGCAATTTGGTCACTTCTTAACCATAGCAATTTTTTAAATGAATGTACACTTCAAGAGCAATGCTTTCATGATCAACAAAAACTGAATACCTAGCTTAGTTTTTGTTGAAGGAAGCATTGCACTACATCCTATAAGGATTTTTGTGCTTCTCCTTTTTGATGCTGGATCTAGTCGACAAATAATCAGGATTCTCTTATGAGCCCCAAAAGATTCAGTTCCATCCAATAATAAAATTGTGATTCAGACGTGACTAAATTGTCATTTTTTGTAGTTTCCCATTATTATTGATATAATTACTATTTCAGGACTATTATCCAATAAACTTTTTAAGAAACATAGGTTTACAGAATATAAATACACCTTACGTATTTTTGAGCGATGCCGATTTTTTACCAATGATGGGATTGTACGAAACTATCAAGGATTATATTGCATTTCTTGATCTAAAAAATTCAAAAAAGGTACGAGACGTATGCAAATTTTATAAAAAACTAAAAAAAATATTTATTTTCTGTTTGTGTTTAAGGCACTACTGATACCTGCATTTGAAACTCAACGTTATAGAATCGGTTTTCCTAAAAACAAGTATGAATTATTGTCAAAATTAGATCAATCGATTCTTTTCACATTTAGAAACCACGTTTGGACAAAAGGACATGCTGCAACGAATTATTCAAAATGGCGAACTGCAATTGTACCTTATAAGGTAAATATGTAGTCTTCGAAAATGTCCTTATTTGCTTTATTTTTATTTTATGAAAGAAATATCTAGCATAGATATTGTGATATTTGTTAATCGAAATTTTCTACCTGTGTTCGAGAATATGGGCTGTTGAACAATTTATTAATTAAATATAAATCGAAAAAATAGTATTATTGTTATTGCCACTGATACAACAGACGTACAATTAATTAAGTAATTAATCAATTTGAAGAATTTATAGATTAGATTTCTAACATTCGCGTCCACTAGATAGACTTTTGCACATAACGCTTTATTATTTTGTTCTATGCTATACATAGATATTTCTTGAAATGTTGAAGACTTGAATCTCGGCGTTTCGCGTATGTTTTAAACTAATTAAGGTATTTTTTTAGGTAAATTGGGAACCAGATTTCGAACCATATTTAGTTACATCTAAAGATATTCCACTTTATGACACACGATTTGTTGGTTTTGGATGGAACAAAGTATCACATATAATGGAATTGAATGCAATTGGCTACGAGTTCATAGTTTTACCAAATGCTTTTATCATTCATGTACCGCACGCGCCTAGCTTAGATATAGCGAAATTCCGGACATCATCTCATTATAGAATGTAATAATAATTTACGTTATCAAATTACAATAATAATATAAAAGGTTAGACGGCAATAGTTGAGTACATTTTACTCACAAGCCTAGGGCAGCGAAAATTTAAGATACCAATATCTAATTTTAGTCGTTTATGAAGTTTTGCACGAGCTTTTTATTAACTTCACTTGTTTTAGTTAGCTGTTACGATTAAATATTACAATCTAATCTTCTTCCACATATCTGTTATCTTGTCAACTAAATATTCAGCTCCAAGTCTAGCCTTCGATATTATTGAAATTCCAAATCTTCTTGGCTTCCGGGTCGTGGTCCATTGGTATTTATGCTTGACGTTTCGTCTACAACTGCGGTAGACGTTATCAAACGCAATGTGGCAGCGGACAAAGTGTTCTTCTAGGCGGCTTACAGATAAATGTGAGAATGACTGGCGTGTTTTCCGCTCGGTCGTAGTAGAAAACACGGACTACGACCGAGCAGAGAACACACTCGACAAATTTACCTGTGAACCGACGTGCAGGACAGTTCTCCCGCTGCCACAAAGCTTTTGGCAATGTCTACCGCCGTTGTAGACGAAACGCAAGGAGAAATACCGATGGACCACGGCCTACAAGCCCGGAAACCAAGAAGATTTGAAACAACACCGGCCGTGAAAGCCTATACACTCGGATTATTGTAATTGATTAAACGTTTAAATATATTTTCTTTTGATAGATGTTTAAAAGCATTCAAAGAAGAATTTATTCGAGATCTGAATGAAAAATACAATAATGTCTACAATGCCTCGATTTTCGAAATATAGGTAAAGTGGTTTTGAAATTATTAATTTATTTTGTTTTTAATATTAGTTGGACATAATAGCTCATTAAGTTACCAATATTTTACAAATGGCTTTGAAATAAAACATTTAAATTATAAAAATTAATACATTTTCAATTTGTCTGAAATAAATTACAATTATTTATGAAATAAATTGCAATTATTTATAAAATAAATACTGATACATGAATGGCGGAATAAGTTCATTCATTTTTCTACCAGTGTACAGTATTGTTTTTTGTCTATGTCGCCTATAATGTATCCTTCATTATTAACGGTATTTTATCATTCCAACATCACAAGTGGGGAATGATAGGTACTAATTTAGGTCAAAATTATACAATATTTTTTCGTTTTGAGGTCCCTTGAATCCAAAACACATATTTTTTGAAAAAGTCTGTGCGTCTGTTTGTCTGTGACCACGACACAGGTCAAATGGATGAGCGGATTGAAACTAAATTTTGGGAGGATGTTTGATATGCAAATATGAAGAGCCCAATTGTTTTGGCAGAAGAATTATATGCTATAACTTTCTGGTTTCACGTCCATTATAATGATGTTGGTAAATGATGTACCTGTCCACTTTCCTGCTATCATTTACCAATATGCTATAACGTTGTTTTTTTTTTAATATAATAATGGTATAATTTTTTTTACACGCTAACACATTCGTCATAACAAAAACATAATCTAATAATTTTACAACATAGTGAATGCATCATCTAATGAATGAATCCAATGATTCCACAGGCCAAACGTGCACCCGACGTGCCTGTAGTTACACTGTCGACAGTTCCTCCGCGACCAAGGTCATCCTTGTCGGCGTGTACGACCAACATCCTTCCGACGACACTTTGAGGCCCACCGTGTAATGTTATTAGAGGGTCTGCCACATGGAATTCCGCAGCACCACTCTCGTCAGCTTCTATGTTTCCCAGATCGCCTACGTGTCTAAATCCGTCGAGAGGAGCGCCATGCTGCAACTAAAACACAACCAAATATTACCATAGATCTAGAAATATCGATTTGTTAAAATTTTCCTGAGACGAGTATTGAATATTATGCTTAGTTACAGCTACATAGAAAGATTTACAGAACAAAAGAACAGTTGTTTTTTTTTATTTTCAAATGGATAAGGCTTGGCAAAAATGTTTTCAAAACTCTCTTGTAAAAATAAATTGAATAATAAGCCGTTATGAAAAGTATACCATTATTACACAAAAAAAAAACAACGTTATAGTATATATGTATTCTGCGCATGCGCCGATAGAACTCTTCATATTTGCAATTTTAATCATTCCCTACTTGGTGTTGGAATGGAAAAAAAAATCGGCCAATTGGGCGACGGGACCATTCCAACTTCAAAAATGTTGACATTTGATTATAATAAAGAAAATAAAATTTCTGATATCGCGTGAGGTGACGCGGGCAATGGCTAGTATTCAATATGATATTTCCTATTTGTTGTCATGGTTACCTATATAATATGTTCCACGTCATGTAAAAATTAATCAAAGCATGCCGAACTAGTTTATTTCTGACAGATCCATAAAACAAAAGAGCGGCTGATTTTTTTTTATTTTCAAAATATTTCTGAAACTTTCTTGAAAAAATAAATAGAATAATAATCAGTTATGAAAAGTATACCATTATTATATAAAAAACACCGTTATAGCATATATCGCTTCTGCGCATGCGCCGATTTTCCCCAAAAACAATAGGGCTCTTCCAATATGCATACCAAATATCCTCCCAAAATTTGTTTTCAATCCGCTCATCCGTTTGACCTATATCGTGTTCACAGACTAACAGACGCAGTTTTTTCAAAAACATGTTTTTTGAATTCGGGGGACTTCAAAACGTAAAGATATTGTAAAATTTTTGACCTAAGCTAGTACCATTCCCCACTTGTGGGTTGGAATGGAAAAAAAAAGAAGAAACCTACCCCGTAAGGATTGTAGTGCTCCCCTGCAGAATCGCAATCATTTCGTCGGTCGCCGTATGTATGAACATGCAGGCCATGCGAGCCCTGCGTCAGGCCTGTTATGTTGCCCTCGATGAAAACGGGACCGTGTGGATGGAACTGTGTAAAAGTCACTTCGCCCTGCACGCCTTCGTCAGTGCCCGGTTCAAGATTGGCCAGGGCCACGAACGGAGGTCGTATTTCTTGTACCTACACAATTAGTTCACGTGCAGCGATTATGTTCAACCCTATTCTACTAAAAATTCATTCATGTAAACGTTTGCTTTACGAAATTCTTTCTGATACTGCAGGATAGTAGTGAAGACGTTAAAGTATAAACCTTGGGTTATAAAGAAAAACTGGAAATATTATTCACCCACATAGAAAAGTATTAAAAGTGCATTTGTATGAATTTGAGTCATGAACTTGCATAAATACAGTGGATTTCGGTTATAGCGACCCCATAATCTGTCGCTATATCCAGAGGTTGCTATATCCGGAAGTCGCTATATCAGGAAGTCGCTATATAGAAAGAAAAGTATACTTTAAATTCAAGGGACTTAAGTAATACATCGCTAGAACCAAAAAGTCGTTATAACCGTGGTCGTTATAAAGGAAATCCACTGTACATGTCAATTTTATTATTGAAGAATCGTTGAGGGAAAGTTTGGCTGAGGAACAATAAAAAAGCTTTACCGATGTTTGGCTTGTGGCCAAACTTTCGGAAATTATATTTTCGTCATCAAAGCCTCAGATTAGTTTAATGGTGGTAAATTGTACTAATTCTAAATATATGATTTATTTCTTTGGGTTACTACAATACTCTTAAAATGATTACATATTAAAAAAAACCCATTAAAATTGCTTTTGTAATTTAAGTTTAAAATCTTGTTTTGTGACTGAAAATGATTATTGGAACTTGCTAGAAGGCTGTGACAGCCGGACAGACAGAATATTGAAGACAATTAGATTTCACCTTTTGGAAACAGAATCCTAAAAATTATGTTTGTTCCAAGAAGCCCGACAACGGTAACATAATCGTCACTGTCTTGCTACTGCGCAAGATTCTCTGTTAACGTTCTCTGGCTGTTTGGAACAAACCTTATACTTATTTGTCTTTAAAGTCTTTGATTCAATAAACAAAATTATCGACCAATTTTTCAGACAAACAAACCTATTAACAAAAAATATAAAAATTAATACAATAACGTTTCGGTCCTGATTTGGATCTTCTTCAGAACTCATGATCTAAAAAATATAAAAATTTATTAATAATTAGTTTCTAATTGGTTTTTGAAAAAATTCACTTTAAGTTTTTAATTATCAAATATTGAAAAAATAATAACAGAAACGTTATCGTACTAATTTTTATATTTTTGTTAATATATTTGTATGAAAATCGGTCGATAATTTTATTTATTTGTCTTTCATTTTATTCGGAAGAAATTCCGTAATTCTTGAGATAGATAATATATAACTCAGGAATTACAGAATTTCTTTCGGAATTATTTGTTATAAAAAATAACGGTATATACGTACTGGATGACTGAATCCTCTCACAACACGAAACACTTTCGAAACTGAATCGTTGTTCGCAGCGTTTAGCGTATTTATATTATTATTATCATCGTTGAATGCGTAAACAGACATGTTGTTTGTGCCATTTATGCTGTGCCAAGTGTTTGTGACACCAACCAAAGGCAGTCCGGCACAGTTCACTTCCTTTATGACACCAATTAATACCAAACTGAACCTTATTAGCATTTCATATAATTGGTTGATAATTAATGACATTGTCACTAATAGAGATGAATAAAATTTTAAAAGATTTTATCACTGTCACATGTTAAAAACACTCACATGGATAAATTACACTTTTAATTGGATATTTTTTTTTGCACAATCCCAATAAATTAGCTGTTTTTCATCTCTGTATAGCGGTAGTAAAATTACCCATTTCCAAAATAAATGCACAGCCCACAATAATGGAAATGAACTTGCTCAAAATTGGGCTGTCAATAATTTTGAAAATATTTTGAAAATCAACTATTTTATAGGGGGTATGTACAAAAAATGCTGCAACCGTTTTTACGCGAGCAGAAAGAATTTGAGATGAAGGGTGAAGGGGGGATTTGTAGGTAGCAAGTATATTAATTAAGACATTACTTTCTTGTTGCCTTGAAAAAAAAAAGATCTATTAAAATCTCTTCAATTCGATTGTCTACTAATTAATTAAATAAATATAGCCTTATAACACGATTTTTTATGGCAAATATTTTTTTCTATTTCGAGAATAACCTACATAGTAAAATAGCCATAGTTCGTTTAAAAAAAAAATCGTAAGCTATTCTAATACAAGTGTAACAACGAGTAATTTTTAATGAAAAAATATTTTGGACCAATCTGTATCAGTTGAATTATTGTACCACCTAATAGCTTTTGCGTCATTCTATTTCTGTACACATTATGTAATATCTATATCGCCCTGCTGCAACTTGTGAATGATATTTTAAATGAAATATTCGGACTACAATTAATTAGTATATATTTTGTATTTCTGAATACAAGGTTTCGAATTTGATTCTAGCAAATATATTATGTTTTTCGTATTGGACTAGTGTATGTGCTGCATTACCAGTGAATTTTAAAAAGTCGAATAGTGCAGTGTAAATTAAAAACAATGGACGACTTTAGACTGTCATTTTTGCTTCATTTATGTATTTCGAACATCTTCAAAACTAAGGTAAGGCTGTTAATTAATTCAATAAAAAATGACTAGACCTTATGAAGCCATACACAAAGTTTGGGGAGAGTATGTGTCAGTAAAATTTTTGCCGACGGGCACTCTGACTACAACTATCTGTGTGCCAAATTTCAGCCCAATCCGTCCCGTGGTTTGAGCAGTGCGTTGATAGATCAGTCAGTCAATCAGTCACGGTTTCCTTTTATATATTTAGATTATAATTTTAATAGCAAACCTATACCGTCTGAATCCTCTATTAACCATAAACACGCAAGAAATTTTTTTTTTAAACAGCTCACAAAATAATATGCTCGGCACATGTAGGTATATCGCCTAAGTATTTTTACATTGTTTAATTTAAAAATTGTAAAATTGTGCCATTTAAAATAGTCTTAAATTTTAAGCAACTGACAATGTATTTTTTTACAATCACTACTAAAAAATAATTTATGAAGTTCACATTACACTGCAAAAAACAAATAAAATTAAAACCTTGTTTTACAAAACGTAACACAAAATCATAATAAATATCTTCTTGTATTGGTTGTATTTACAAAAAGTATTTAATTTTAAAATGACAATAGCGTGAACAAGGAAGAACTTTTGTTTTATTGTATTTGTTCGATTCCCCTCTCTTTCTTTTTGTGTGTTGATTAGAGGAGGAGTGTCTTTTGTCATTCACGTTATTTGCGTCTGTAAATTCACAGCTTGTGATTTTGCTTTGTTCTTATCAACTGTCCTAAATCTGTATTTTCGTCTTGAATTGTTATCATAGGCGCCGATTATATATAGGTTCTCCGATGCTGAAGCACCCATGCGATTTCTTTTTTAACCGAGAAAAAGAAGATTATCGATCCGACGAAGATGCCTTTTATTGCACATACCGCTAAACTAGCGGTATGTGCTTTATTATCGCTTTGTGCGTCAGAGCTGACTTTCATTCATATAAGAAGTTATATCTAAGTTAATTTCACACGAAATCTATTCAAATTGAAGCTTTTTGAAAAGAGGAGATTCAAATCTATAAAACAGAACCATTTTTAAATCAATTCGAGTTCATAAATACTATTCAATTGTAATTGAAAATCACAAACAGCAGTTGTCGGTTGGTCTGTACGTATGTACGTACGTATGTACGTCACGACTCTACAGATCGCAATTTTGGTCGGATTGCCTTGGGTTATATTTTATTCACTTTGTTTACTATCAGACCAGAACCCTATTTAAATTCACTAAAATGTGTTCAGTAGTTTAATTTTTATAAACAGTTTTATTTTATTATTTTTGACAGCTAATAGTTTAAAAAAACAATACCTATAATAATTGATGTGTAAATACAGTGTAATCCATAAAACAAGTGCTACACTTCTATACCGTGATAACACACTACATGTATTAGGCCGCCGTGGCGTAATGGTTATGCCGTTGGATCCCCAAAGGCAAGGTCCTGGGTTCGATTCCTTACGAAATCAATGATTTTTTTTTCTTTTTTTTTTCTTTTTATTTTGTTTTATTTTATTCCACTTGATATTAATTATATATTATATTATGTATAGTTCTTAATTTTTTTTATTTTTGCAAACTTAAAAAACATATTTTTTCAATTTTTAATTATTTATTTCTTTAAATTTTTAAATCTTTTTAAATTTATTAAAAATATTTTTTAATTGTTATTTTTTTATCATACAGTGGAAAACTTGCGGGATGTGCACTTTTGGTTTTGCCAACTATTATATTCCTCTATACTCGAAATTTTTTTATTTTTGGAACAATATGAAAAAAATTAGTTTTTATTTTATTTTCATATTGTTCCACCACTTTTAAAAAATTGAAAAAATTCCCGAGTACAGAAAAGTATAAAAGGCATTTTCTGACAAAATTTAGTGTGACACATTTCAAACACGTGGTCAGAAAAATTATTTTAATATTATTTCTTTTCTTAAAAATATTAATTTTAACCTTGAATAACTTTTGACGGAGTAAATTTATCGAAAAATCATAAGCAGCCTTTTTTGTATAGCGTTCAATTCCCTACAAAAATGTGTATTGCCCATTGCTGTACATCCATTTGTTTCGGAGAAAAAAAAATAAAATGCAAAAAGTGAAAAAATCCTGTTATTTAAATGGGTAATGTATCGTCTTTAGGGCACGGTTTAATATGAATATTAAAAGCTGTTTTTGATCTCATATTTTTTTTAAACCATAAGCTAAAAACTTAGGGGGCGCTGCAATATAAATCAACTTCATAAATAACATGCATCAAATTTCAACAAAATTTAAACGTTATGGCAAAAAAAACAAAAAAAAACCTGAAAGAAAATTGGTATCATGCCGTGCTCCTAAAAAAATGGAATTCCTTAAAAATAAGTAACTTATATATAGGAAAACAGTTTTATCAGTTTAATAAAACGGGACTTGTTAATGCATAAACAAATTTTTAAGCTTTAATGAAAATTTAATTGATGATAACGGCAGCCGATTCTTAACACTTCATTAAAATTGCGGTCTATCTTTAATGAAGCACTTTCGTTTGTTCAAAAGATATTATATTGGTGATTGGCTACCCGTTAACCAATGTCATTCCGGTCCATTAAGATTTTTAGGATTTGAAGAAGGAGTAAGAGAGTATCTGTACCTATATTAATTAATATTGTCAGTGTAACTATATGCGTGTTTGTTATAGGGTGTAATTTCGTTTCCTTGACTGTTCATGCTATACTGAACATCATTTCTACTATTATAACATAATAATTGCGTCGGTATTGACATCGTTTCTAAAATGTACACATGGCATATACAGGCTAGGTTTTTGCAAAATAAATATAAAAATTAAACGAATCCAAACAAGTCAACAGAGTGAGGATATTTAGAATAATAAAAGAAATTTAAAAAAAGTATTTAATATATCGCGTTTTTAAAACGAATTAAAAATTGGTTGTCTGTAAAGTCGGTTTACGGACGATAGTTTTACGTGATAACGTACTGCGCTCTCGCTTGCACGCACAGGATCAGGCGGAACGTGACACATTTCGGAACGTTACACTTTTTCGTGCATGCAGCCGGTGTTTCATCAATTTATAAGACGTTATCACGTCAAAAGTATAAAATCATTTCTTTACAGACAGATTTTTTTAACTTGTAGAATTTGAAACGAAAAACGTGGGGCTCATCTCATAAATGTATGTTGATAGCTACTCTCTACACTTCTTATATAACTGTCGGATGCGCCCCACGTTTTTCGTTTCAAATCCTACAAGTAAAAAATCTGTCTGTAAATAAATTATTTTATACTTTTTAGTTCGCTTAAACGTGGATTATTAATTTTTTTTCTAATTCTGTTATTATTTTTATACTTTTTAGTATAAAAAAAAATAAAAATACATCGTATAGACATAATATTATTATATGTCCCATGGAGGATCGAACCCGCGAACTTTGCGTTATTAATACTACCGACGCTCTAACCAATTAAGCCATTGACCAGCGATTGCTATGTGCCTTACAACGGTAAACAAGTAAGAATGAATA
Organism: Xanthostigma xanthostigma; assembly: GCA_963575645.1. Classification (NCBI taxonomy): domain Eukaryota; kingdom Metazoa; phylum Arthropoda; class Insecta; order Raphidioptera; family Raphidiidae; genus Xanthostigma; species Xanthostigma xanthostigma. The sequence continues at coordinate 342,328 of OY754469.1, read as the reverse complement.
AATTATAAGTATCTGTCCACTCGGACGGATACAGAAAGCGACTTAAATAAAACGTGGTAAAAATATCTTAAAAGAAAAAACTAAATATTTGATTTTTTACGTTTGTCTCTTTCACCGAATGGTTGCATCACCCACTACGTAAGAACAACTTCTCCGCCTATGAATTCTACCAGTTTGACTCCCCTTCCGTACAGACGTTCTTTAGTTGGACACACAGTATATCGTCGTTGGTTCTGTAATACCTCCAATGTGTAAAAAGTAAAATTTGCAGGGAAGGCCAAAAAGTGGTTATTTCAGCAATGGATGGTAAGAACTAGCAATTTCAGAGGTATATTACTAATTCATACTTATCTTCACTATACGTGTTTAATTAAGACGAAGTGTTTTCTTAAAAAAAATTTAACGTTAATTTCGGATTTATTGGCACATTGGAGGAATTATTTGATACAACTTTTCACATAAGGGAATACTTCCCCTTGTTGGTTACTGTAAAATTAATTTGGAGGTATTACTAGTGTATAGAGCTCCGTTTCCTGAATCTTTTCATCTAAAAAACGTAAAATCTGTCAACTATGCACATAGGAGCTATTACAGAACCAACGACGATATTTTAAATTTCTAGACAAAATATTTCAGTAACAGGCTGTGCAAGTAAAAACCGATCTATAACAAAATAATTAATATTATGCAAATGACACAACCTTATTCTTGCTCATTTCAATGACTGCCAAATCGTGACGTAATTATATTGATTACTTCAACTTCATCAATAGGAAATGACCATACTTTGAAAAAAAAACGGAGGTCATAAAATCATTCTTTATTTCCTCTGATTATCTTACTGCCCGTTTCCTGTAAATATTAAATTTTAGAGGTCGAGACATACATATTTTGCTTTATTTGTTATTTTTTATGTCTGAGTTTTTAGCAAAAATATTTGTAGGTACTAATATTTAAACCTATAAATATAAGGTGTTAAAAAGCGACTACTAAATTTATGCAATAATAGGGGCTTACAGAATTTATTTTTTATTTGAAATACATATTACATGTTTTAAGTAAATTAAAATATATTATTTTACACTTGAATGAGGTCGGACATGTTTTTTACAGATTTTAAAAACCACTTATTGGGAAATTAAGTTTAGTTATAACAACGATAATAAAATATTTTAAAAACTTGGCAAGAGCATGACCATTATGTTTTTCATAAAATATATATTATATTTTTAAAATCTTACGTTATAATAGATTTCAGAAAGATATTGGAATAGCTAGTTGAAAAATGTTAAAGAATTTTACATAAACTTAACCGATTTTTAGATTGAGAAGAACGAACTTTTAGAATTTATTGGATTAATAATTTGATATGTTTATTCTTTTCCCATGTAATTTTTTTTATTCCAGTCGATTATCGAGCTTGTTTCTAATTTTTAGTTTTGTACATAATGTTACTGCAAGAACATTTTAAGTACCCTGTCCTTCAATATACAAGATGCTCATTTTAACGGGCAAAGTCTGTAGTAGAGAATAATTCAATTCAACATTCTTAAAACATATCATTATCCAAGTTTTGACGTAATATGTTTAATATTTGAAGTGATCAAATGATAAAATGAGCACATTGTATTTTTGACATCATCGAACAATGATTTATTGGCTTAAGTACACGGTAAGTAACTTTTTAGCAATTTAGAAATATTGCATATTCATTACCACATTTTTTAAAGCTTTATAAGCTGGTCGAAAAATCTCCCCAATCTAAATTTATTCATTCCCTTCAATCTTAAAATTCATTTGTCGATTTCAAAAAAATAATTCTACAAAATAAATCTATAATAAATATTTTAAATCAGTGACGAATTAACAACTAACTGAGGCCATATTTCTTCTTAGTTTTCAATAATTTTCGGGAAGTGTATTTAGTCAAAATTTGACCAGAAGGTCCGACAGTTAGAACCACTCCTCCTTTAGTTGCCAGTGTTTAAACCATCACTGAATGGTTTCCGGGCTTGTATGCCGAGGTCCATTGGTATTTCTACCTGCCGTTTCGTCTACAACTGCGGTAGACATTATCAAAGGCAATGTGGTAGCGGGTAGACTAGAAGGACACTCCGCCTGCTACCACATAGCCTTTGATAATGTCTACCGCAGTTGTAGACGAAACGACAGGTAGAAATACCAATGGACCGAGAAAGTCTACACACTTGGACATAACTGAATGATTAAATATATCGTATATGCTATTCCAATATCTACAGAAATTATTTGTCGTTTTTTAAAGAGATGAACAACTGAATCTATGCTTGAATAAATCTACGAGATTTTTATTTTCTGAAACATGAAATAGGATTGAAATAGCATTGTCTGAAACGTAACTGCGACTGACGTTTCGTCATAGTTGGTAAAAGTGACTCGATGTCATTGGATGACACGCCGAGTTGTTGGGCAAGAAGCTGAAGACGCATGAAATTGTTCAACTGTTCGTTGTCTATCTGGTTGTTGGAGCCGCTGAATCGATGGTCGCCTGACGGTGCCAGTCCAATTGACGTGTCCAAATCATTGTTGTTCTGAAAATGCAAATTGCGAACATGTCACACACTTTTATTATTAACATTCATATTATTAATATTCAGCTAATCAAAAAAAATAATTCAATCTTCGAATTTACTATATTATGTATAGTTATTGAAGGAACTAATCATTTAGGTGTGTTTGTGGGTGAGTTCTGAACTAGTTCAAAACTTCCGAAGCATATTATGTCGGCAATGCAGAACTCTTCGGACATACCTAAGTGCGTGCTTTTTGGTCAAATCGTCAGACCCTTAGGAGTATTTGGTTCTGGCTTTAGCAGTTCTAGAATCAAGTTAGATCAGTTCGAAGCGATCTAGGATTTGACTAACAAACATACAGTTTATTCGAAGAGTTCTGTTTTACCGACAACTGCTTTGAGATAAAGTTATGTGTTTGATATAGGTAAAATCAATAAAAAAGAGGCTCTTCAAATAATTTAAAACATTCGGAGACACTCGGTAAATCGGTATTTAAGGCTTTGTGTCGAGTTGTAAATGTTAAAGTTTGTTTTGTGTTTTACCAAATGTTCAATATACGTCATTATAGTCACGTCTTAGATGTCGAATTTTGTCAACAACACAGCCTTTGACGTAAGGGTCTGGTGTCCTTTGAAAGCAGTCTGTTAGTAATTAGCTGTTTCTGGTGTCGGTCCTTGTATTTACCGACAATTAACTGTGAGAATAGTCCTGTACACCTGACAAAATAATACGACCACGTGAAATTATTTTTTTAAGGACTTGAGAACACTGTTTTTAGAACTACACTTGGACAGTTGTCAGTTCAACTGATTGTTGCAACCAATTAAATTAAAGTATGTACTTTCGATCGAGGTATGAAGAAAACGTATTTTTACGTCAGCGAGCAAACGTGAAAATTGCAAAATTAGAATACTATAGGAAAATTAAAAGATTAAAAATATTATTTTAAAAAACGTCGCAGTTAGTTTTGTTAGAAGTTTAGAACGTAAAATTTGTTGTGCTGTAATAAAACTTGAAATTTATTAGAAACTGAGCTTAATTAGTCTGGATCTCATGTGTAGATGTTTTCTACTTACTGTACAATCTACGCGTCTCTTATTTCACCTTGCAACTTGGCGTTAATTAAAATAAGGTTATACAGACTACCTTTGTTCACTAAATCTCAAAATGTATTAATCGCGCTACATTTTCTAGAAATAATGAATTTTTGAAGAAAAAGTTCTTCAGGCGCGTTTTGTGAATTTTGCAATTTTTTTTTGAAGTGAAAACTTCTTTAGCGGCGTTGTACACTTTTTTTGTAATGGGTAAAAAATGTTAAACTCGCGTCAGGACACGTGACCTGATCGAAAATTCTCCCGGAGTGCTTTTGCCTTTTTTTTTAATTCTAAAGCAGGCAAGTAGCTACCAAAGAAATCGATGTTTTTTGTGCATCCCTATGAGCAGAGCTTATTTGTTTTATTTTTCTGTTATTGCATTTATATGATCTACTTTATTACATCTTACATTTTCCAATTAACTTTTAGATATAAAGTTTTTATTTTTAAAGAGAAACTCCGACTGACTAACAAAATATACACGTATATGTTCATTGTAAGCCGATTTTTCATTGTTTCATTATTGGGCAGGGATGCAATCGCATCAAGGCTTCTCCAACACTTTGAGTGTTTAAAGATTGATACAATCATATCACAAAAAACTACTTTTTTAAGGTTTCATTATTCGTTTCCATAGTATAGTAATATTAGTCAGATAAATCGTAGGAAGTTGGAAAGGTTGATAAACCTGAATTTGATTAGATTGGACGTTTCGTCATAAAATTATGAATTCATCACCAACTTACTAATAAAATTTAATTGTTAAAAATAAAAACTTTTTTGTTAAAATAATAACATCTAATAAATGCCATTTTGTCACTTTAAAATAAAATTCGAGAAAATTAAATTATCAACCATTCCAACTTCCTACGATTTATCTAAGTTTTCCAATTTTTCAAATCACTTGATACTGACGAAATCTGTGAAAAAGTTCTTTTAGGATTTTTAAAATTACTCAATAAAATAAAATTATCGACCAATTTTGCAAACAAATAATATATTAACAAAAAAATATATAAATTCAATACATTAACGTTTCGGTCCGGATTTGGATCTTCCTCAGAAGTGTTAATCAAATATTTGAATATTGTGACATTAGACCAATTATAATGTCTAAACAGATAAATGGTTTTCTATAAACAGTTCTGAAGAAACTCCAAATCTGGACAGAAACGTTAATGTATTGAATTTATATATTTTTTTGTTAATATATTTGTCTAAAAAATTGGTGGATAATTTTATTTATTGAAGAGTTCTAATCTGACGTTAATCAAAGATTTTTAAAATTACCCTTATTATCACGATGTGACATTCCCAATATAGTCCAAAATCTCAGAGCTCCCAGACCTACGTCATTTTAGTACCTATGCTAATAAATATATAATATTTCTGAAATAAGGAGTAGGCATTACTGTAACGTATGTGTCCCAATTTTTTCTTCTTTTAAAACGTCTGGCATTAAGGAATGCTAATTTTTAATAGTATATTAAAACCAGTGATATTACTTTAGCGTAGGCAAGTACGATTTTTATGTATTTACCTATAAAAGGGCCCCACTTTCAAACTTGCAAGTTGGCATACGTTTTTAACTAAACATTACACATTAATTTTTAAAATCTTAGAAGTAATGAAATGACGTTGGTCTGGGACCTCTGGGATCTTGGTATGTTATTAATGTTTTCGTCAAGTGGAAACTTCCTAATTAACCGAAACGAATTTCAAAACGGTAAACTTGATCATGCGCTTCTCTTCTGCGATACTGTTTATATTATAGTGAGTCTCATCATAGGCAATTATAAGGACTATAATCAATGATGAATGATAACAAAGTACCTGTGATCCGTCACCGCTGAATCCATGCGACGGCCGCCCGACGCACACGCTGATCAGAACCGACACCAACAGGTAGTAGAAGACTGTTTGTACCGAACTCTTGGCCTGCATCATTGTTATGTTGTCTTCTGTTCTGTGAACACAATACTTCATTATTAATATCTACATAAATAACAATATTAACGCGACGGGGCAATACCAATTAATTATTAACGGTTAAATGGCTCGCTGTTTTCAATAAGTCACATAAATATTTAAGGGTTTGATACGCTGAGTTCATAAGTACATCTACCGGAAAACACTACTTAAAATTTTAAATGTTTATTAATGAATTTGATAAATAATACATTCAGGTGCAAAAAAGAAAATGTTTATCGTAATATTTTTATTAGGAAGGTTGATCCGTTACAGTCCCAATCAAAAGTAAGTCGATGATACCAATAAATTATTGTCATAAAAGCATAAATAAATATTTTTTTTTAATATTAATTAATTATTTCAGTACTTTATACTTAATGGACTAACTTTTGTATTTTTTGTACAAAGTTAGGTTAAAAAAAATACATTTATGTAAATATCTGTATTTTACATATTTTTTGCAGTAAATAATTGAAAAAAGAAATTAGAAGTAATGAAAATTAAAATTAAATCATTAAAAAGTTGAAAATTCGGTTAAAATTGTTAAATCTGTCAAGAATAAAAGTCCATAATCGAAAAGTGCTAAGGTTTAATAATTTTTTTTATTGATTAAAAGTCTCCTAATTAAATTGGAAAAAATATTAAAATATGCGTAAGACATCGATGCTTTACATAGATAAGTTTTTGGAACTGCTGACATTATTTGGTTATTTGCAAAAAATCAAAATGAACAGTTTGCATGCTAGCTTGACATATTTTCCATAAGACTACATGTAAAAGTTTTTTTTAATTTTTAACTTTATAAATCTCCTAATGATTTTGGATTTTTTACAGAAAATGTTGTCATAAAAAAATCTATTAAAAAAACTTTATTTCAGATTTTTTTCATTATCTTCGTAAAACGGCTCAACCTCCTTAAGTTTTAGGCTTCATAACTTTTTTATTTTTGGTCCGATTTTATTAATTATTTTAGAGAACTGCAGATACAACTGTTACTTTTAACACGTCTGTACAAATTTTAAGTGAAATTCGTTTTTTTATATATTATTCAAGGATAATCCAATTGTTGTTTTTTTTTTTGGCTTCTAAATAATTAGGTAGCAAAATTATTTCAAAATGCGTTTTAATTAATTTGTTATCTAATCTATACCGATTATAAAGAGATATTAATTAATTATTAACAGTTACCATCGTCTGCCTCACATGGTTGTAATTTAGTACGACTGATTTTGCAATTAGAAAAACAATCTTTTTTGGAATGGTGGATATTTTTTATTATTTTTTTACGATACTAATATTATAAAGAGGTAAAGTTTGTAAGTTTGGATGTAGTAGGTAATCTCCGAAACTATTCACCGGGTTTCAAAATTTTTAACACCAATATAATCGGAATGAACATTCGTGATGGACATAGGCTACATATTATCGCGTTAAAATAAAAGCGCTCTTCGACGAAAAAACGGCGGCAATTTACAAATTCCAGCGAAGCTAAGTCGAACCGGGCCGGTATTATTTTATTACGATCTCTATAAGCATTCAGTTCTCTGGTATGCGTGAAACCTTGTCAAAACATAATAACTTATAGGCATCGAAATCTTAAAGAATTCAAATAAAAAGCTCGAAATGTTTATATAATAAAGCGCTTTAGAGTATTGAATTTAAATAAAGAATTAATTATATAATAAAATTCGAAGAAATTATTTTATCAATTAATTAAAAATTAGATACGAAACTTTGAAACTTTTCCAATTGTTTACGTTGTTCATTACGCGAACAAATAACTTGAAAACGAAATCTCAGTGAATTTCCGTTTTTTACTTTTTTCGTTTTATTGTAAATGTATTGTACTTATGTTGCACTAAAATAAATTTAAAAGCATCAAAAAAGCTTTCAAACAAAAATTTGTAAATCAAATTTTCTAAAGTAAAATTTGCATAAATATTTTAAGAAAAAGTAACGCTTAACTTCAGCTTGAGATTTTCAGAGCTGATAGAGTTTTATGTAAGTGATTAAATTAAACAAAATATACAAAAATCTTAAAAAATTGAATTTAAAAGATATTTTAAAACCGACGGTTAATCACATTTTTAAGTCCAAAACATCAATATTCAACTCAAAATTTGTTTAAATTTTTATTAAAATAAAAAAAAAATATCTAGGTATACTAATATTATAAGGAGGTAAAGTTTGTAAGTTTGGATGTAGAAGGTAATCTCCGAAACAACTCATCGGATTTCAAAAATATTGTCATCAATATTTATAGAATACACATTCAGGCCCCTCTGTCCCACTGGACACTGATGATCTCAGTTGTTGAGCGTCTATAACTTACAATCTCTTTATTTAAAAAGTTACTTTTCTTTAAAAATTTACATGTTTGGAATAAAAATGTCTCGCATCTCAGAGCAACTTGATAAGTTAATCATTTCAATACAAGAGGAGTTTTCCACTTACTGTAAATTTTCGTTACGCATCAAAATCACACACATTCATAAATTAATTTACGAGACAAAGGTAAAATGAGGTTGCACGTATGTTTATAGTGTAAGTAAATTACGCTCGTCTTTCTCTTTCGACTTGAAATGAACAATTCATTGTACAATATGTGCGCAATGTGCGGGCAGTAGTGATGTGTCGCTTCTGAGCTAGTCGTTCATAATGAACGACTCCCTTCTCGGAGCGGAGCGAGTCGCTCTTTTTTTGTGAACGACTCACTCCGAGCGCCATTGTTCTGTGCTGAGCTGTTCTGTACTGTTGCATTCGCACATTTACAGAGCGCACACAGCACAGGCCACAGAGGCACTAGTGAACTTTGCACGTACGGAGTGAGTCATTTAATGTTGAATGACACACTGTAAGTGTAATAGTACTAAGTTTACAGTGACTTAAACCATTCACATTGACGTCGTTGACAAAGATATAATATTGTAACAATAAACATTATTATTGTTAAGCTTTTGTTATACTTTATAGTTTATCCGAAATGCGAATAATACAAGATCAGAATCATATGAAAATGAGCTCAGAGCTGAGTGTGTGTATTGTGCTTAAACAATAAATCACTCAATCCGAATTTGTGCGAACAAAATAAATACAGTTTGTGGTCTTCTTGTAATTCCCGAGATGTAGTGTTTTACTTATTTACTCTCGCTTTATACGTCTTTATTTGAGAAAATAAACTTGTGTTCAACTAATTGCATATAAGAAAACGATCTGAATTTCCACTCATATATTATATATCCTGGGAGTAAGTGAGATCGACAGTATAAGCTCTTTGGAGCTTGAAGCTTATTTATAATAACCATAAAACGAACACGTGCAAATTAATGCATAGTGTTGTACGAACGTTGTACTGGATTGTACAGTAAATTTCAAGACGCAATCATGAAGTCTGTAACCAGGAGACGCAGCTCGAGTCTAGCGGTGGACCGATATCTGTCACATGAACCATTATTTAGAATCAGCTAGTGATTTCGAAGAACTGGGCCCAATGAAAAAAATTGTGACGCAGGTAATGGCTAGTAGTGACGCACCATACATGAGTTTTGTTGAAATCATTAATGCATTTTATTTATTTCTCAAGCATATTCTTTTTTGCTATATGTTGCATTTTAAGTGGAACAATTTTCTGTGGTGCATTAATGATTTCCATTGCTACCAAGTAAACAAAACGCGCTTACATGGTAACATGATGCGTCTTAACTGAAATTCACCGTATAATGTATATATGTTACGGTTAATACAAGAAAGTAGTTAATTCGCGAATTAATCGGTTAATTACCCGAATTAACCAATCCTTGACGTTGGTTAATTCGGGTATTAGCCGGTTAATTCGCGAATAAAGTAGTTTATTCGCGAATTAATCGGCTAATTACCCGAATTAACCAATCCTGGACGTTGGTTAATTCGGGTATTAGCCGGTTAATTCGCGAATAAACTACTTTCTTGTATTAACCGTAACATATACACTGCAAATTGATTAAAAGTATTTCTTTAAATGGTGAAATATATTTACGCTATGATAACATCCTACTATACACAAACCAATACTTGTAAATGTTAAAGCTTTTATTTATATAGAAAATATGTTGAGTTGCAAAGGAAGATATGAAATGTTTTCTAAAAGCTTAGCGATTTTATTCAATGTTTCATTTTATTTCATCGCTTTATATTTTCCTTTTATAAGGACAGATTTGTAAGTTATAACGACACGTACCAACAGGTGTGTGAAGCATGATATGTGTATGGACAGTGAATTATACCAGTTAGAAATACTTAGGTATTCAGGAACAGTATTCGATTGCAATGTCGACATCCACATGTTGCATTTTGTATCCTTTATTCGATTCAAAATCGATAGTGTATCCGTATTTCGAATATAATTTTCTTATATTTGGAATTCTAATACCAAAAAAATATGGATATCGAAAAAGCATTCGGATACGGAAAATATTTGAATGCATCGAACGCTTTTTTAATAGATTATTCAATTCTTTGTCAACCTTTTATTTTATTTTTTTTTTAATTTTTTGTATAATTGTTTTAATTTTTATCAATTGTTATTTATAGAACTTTTATTATCTATTGTTAGTACCTGTTAAAATATTCTAAAGATGGTCCAAATCAGGACTGAAACTTCAAAACTAACTCTCAAAAATTAGTCCAAATGTTTTGATTCAATTTTTAACAAACCTTCAATATAGTTTTATTGGGAATAATTTAGCGTCTAAGGACGCAAGAACTGCACATTGCAGTTTTTTCTAAAATTGTGTTATACATACAGAAAATAGAAATAGATAAAGTAAATAAAGATAAGTACTTATGACAAATTCGTCTCTTGTAGTCTTTTTAATGATTAAATAAACAAATAAAAAAGCGGAGGTATAGGTATATAGAGTTCTGTTAAATTGAATATCCTTTGCGTAAAAACATAAATTAATGGCAGTGATATGAAAAAAAATGTTTATTTGCTACAAATAGGCCAAATTTACCTAAAATTCGGTTCACTAAAAGCGAATCAAACAAATGTATTAATTTCATTTAGCCAGTCTTTTTTTCAGTTTTGTTAATATTGACCAAATATTTATGTCAAGTAAACAGTTCGTTATTTAAACCGATATTTATTTTTCTGTGTAATTTTATATGTCGTATACGTAGAATTAATTGCTTGCATTGACAACAAAATTAGCAAATTAGGAGATACTCGAAAAGCATTTTTAACAAAATTTAATTACAAACCTGAATAATTTTTTTGTTGTTAGGGCGAAATTTAGTAGATGAGAGGACATAATTTAGTCACAGTGCGATATTGTGTTACTAGAATTTCACTTAAATTTCTAATTTACATCTGCCAGGCGTTCAACGACTAGGCCAAGCTGTAGAGCATTTTTGCTTTACATAAAGACTAGTAGCAAACCGATTATGCGATGATATAAAAGATAATAAGCCGATGAATAGGTATGTGTTTTTCACTCGAGTTTCCGGTCCATTTGTTAGTTATCAACAGTTTATTGCAAAAAAAAACGCGATTTTTGTCTTTTTTGCTTGTAGCTTTGAAACTAATGGAGCAATCGGAATTCCCCAATGAAATGGTTTGTAGAAAATTAAAATATCTACAGAATCAGAGGTCGAATGTCTCAAACGGATAATTAGGTCCTGAAAAATTTAGGAAAAACCAGAAAATTAGGCGTTTTTTTCGAAAATTCATAGCTCCGTCATTTTTTGAGACAGTTCACTTTTTTCAGTTGTGAGTTCGTAGTTTGGATTAAACATTATTGTAGAAAATACAAAAGAATAGACGCCGAAATCCAAAAAATTATTAATTTAATTACAATATAACGATCGTTTCGACCTAGATCAGGTCATCTTCAGATGCTTGTTTCGTTTGCATTCTAGTAAAAACCATAGTTGCAGAGAAAAACGTTTCATCTTCAGTTTCGTTTTTTGGAACTCTTGTACCATTTTCCTTAGGTTGAAATTATCAGTTGTGAGTTCGTAGTTTAACAAACGAAACAAGCATCTGAAGATGACCTGATCTAGGTCGAAACGATCGTTATATTGTAATTAAATTAATAATTTTTTGGATTTGGTCTCTTCTTTTTTATTTTATTCTTGGAAAAATCTGAGGAAGTATCCCCTCGAAATCATTTACAATACTTATGGAACATCCTGTATAGTAATTGAAGGCAATATGAAAGGACGACTGCAGTTATAAATAAATACGTGAGCATTCCTTTTCAAAGACGTAATGATTGATATACTATTACAAGTGCGCGGTTTGTGCACAGTTCTGTTCTCACAATAGTGCCGTATCCAGCTGTTTGTAGTCGGTTGTTAACACGTTAAATCCATTGCTACGACATATTTCCTGCATCTCGATATGTAATCATGCTGTTTTCTTTTCAGTAATAGTTTCTTATATGAAATGTAGGAATTTATTTTTGGAACTGTTTTAGTAAATAGGTACCATGTTCCAGTTATTCTGTTCGTTACTGTAATTAAATTAAGAAAAGATGGGTGTTGAATAATAATAATGCGTTTAACGTCCGTTTCTCGACTTTATGTCATAACAGACGCCATTCGCACCATCACTATTTTCCATCTATCACACTTCCCGGTATTTTCTACATTTTTTAACTTTCACTTAATTAATAGCAATGGGTGAATGAAGGAATTTTAGGGCATTAGGATAAAGTAGACAAATTTTGAACATAGAAGTTTGACAGACAAATGGCCATGGTCTTGAATAAGAGAACCATCGCGATGTTTATCTGGAATTATTTAGGGAAACCTCAACAATATGGCCGATACAGGACTTTCTCAGCGAGATACAACAGACAAAAGCTCCACTATAGTAAATTATTGATATTGAATATAAACTGACTGATTACCTGTCAAACTCCTATGCTCAAAAATTGCCTACCTTATCCTAATGTCTTAAAATTCCTTCATTCGCCCATTGCTTTTAAGTGGAAGTTTAAAAATGTAGAAAATTACACTTTGATAATGTCCACCGCCGTTTAGACGAAACGCCAGGTTGAAATATCAATAGACCAAGGCTTACAAGCTCGGAAACCAAGAAGATTTGGAACAAGACTGGCCGTGAATATTGTGAAAATTTTGTTTGGAGCCAATTTGGCATAATTTTAATTTTTATTTGCATTTACGGCGAGTGTTTCATTTATCATTGTGTAAAAAATTACATTTTAAATAATTAATTAGACTTTTTTTTGTCGAATGTGTGAAATATTCATAAATAACATATTAAAATTTTAGATTTTTGTCTCGAAACCGCTTTATTCATGGAACAACGCAATTTTTACGTACATTTTTATAACAAAAATTGTCTATTTTATTACAAACTTTAACTTAAAAAAATTGCCTTAACTTTTATTGCGTTAGGTACCTGTTTACTGTACATATTGGTGGTGGAGGTACCGGGCATATGGTGTGAGATACGTATCATGAAGCACGATAATAAAGTCTTGCGTCTTGTTAGACATGTTCGGTTTCTAGTGTGACTTTCAACACTAAATCTACTTTCAAAGTACTTTTAGCGCTGTAAAATAGCATCTAAAATTCAGTGTTAAAAGTACCTTTATCTTGAAACTACTTTCAAAGTCGTAACACAAACCAAACCTAAAATCGTACTATATATTATATTCCGAATATGCACGAATGGAGACATTCACGATAGTTTGGGACTTGTACATTGTATTTTTTTTGTACATGCCAAGATCGTAGACAGAAAAAATGAGATTGTGTATTTTACACTACACACTACAAACGTAAATAGATACATATAAATAAAATTGAAGTGTCTGTTTGTAATGTCAACACAACAGCTCTTTACTAAATGCATGAAAGTAAATTTTAAAGAATATTTTAAAGTTTTTGTCTGTCTGTTAGTTCAGGCTAATCTCCGAAACGACTAGACCGATTTTGACGGGATTTTAACTGGCATATAGCTGATGTTATGAGTAACTTAGCCTCTGTAAATGGATCTTGCCTGTTGAGAATAAATCTATTATTATTATTAAAATTAGTATAATTGTTAAAAAAATATACAATACAGGTGCCGACCGCCGGAATCGAACCTACGATCTTTAGGTTACGGCGTGACTGTTTTACCTCGCCACTACCTTAGTCGGTTCTACACCCGGTTTTTATAGCATTTTCAATCTCGTAAATTTTAGTCTATCGTGCTAAAAAAGTTTTTTTTTTCCAAAAAAACTAGGCTGGTTTTGTGAGCCGTTTTCCTGGTTCGGTGATTGTAGTGGATAAACGAGGTCAACTGTAGCCTCTAAAAATTTCGGAGGAGGAGGAGGCCCCCTGACCATTGCCTTGGGATGTCTATACGTATAAATGAAATATACATATATGTGTTGCACATTGTGTTAGATATAAACAGTTATAAATGGAACATTATTTTAATTAAAAATCATTGATAAATAATCTGCATGAGTAATTATCAAAATAATATTTTTGTTCACAGTGTGATTATAAAAAACAAAACATAATATATCGCGACATTATTTAATTTATTTGCAAAATTGTAACTTTAATAGACCACTTTAAGCTCTACAAGTTTCTTTAGTTAAATGGACGTGTATTCATTAAATAATAATCTGGTATCATATTATATTGTACACAAATTTCAGTCAATAACTTCGTTAAAGTCGTTTCATTTTTTTAATACTTCCTACATTTCTCAAAAATAGCTTGTGCAAAGTTGTATACTCAAAATTTAGAGGTATCTAAATACAAACTAATGAAATTATAAACATAACCTCATTTTGAACATTTATTTGTCGTATCACACCTGATGCTCAATAAATCATCAAATGTCAACATGTTTAGAAGAAATTAAATTTTATAAAAATGAAAATGTTTCTCCGAAATGCCCCATTTTCAAATATTGTCTATCCTATTTCCTTTGTCGGCTTTATAAACTGCGTTATAGGTCTTTTAGAATCAGTTTGTATAGTATCTAATTTTTGTATTTCTATAATTTCTGTGATATAATAGTACCTATATGTGTATTGCACACAATATTATACAAAGCGACATTTGCATGCAAGCAATTTTAATTATATTGACTATTGAATTCATAAAATGTTTAATGATTTGATTTTAATTATAATTTCTATATTAATCTCCCGTTAGTATTGTAACAAAAACTGTTTTAGTTCGTGGTGGAAATTATTTATTTACAATAATAAATGTTTAACAAAACAATTAAACACACAAACGAAAAGTACTTCTTTATAGCGTAACAGAAACATAACAGTAAATTCTGACTAATAAAATAAAAAAATAATTAACGAAGAATATGTCACTAATTATGTACACAAAAATGTAGAAAATAACGGGAAGTGTGATAGATAGAAAATAGTAATGGTGCGAATGGCGTCTGTTATGACAAAGTCGAGAAACGAACGTTAAACGCATTATTATTATTATTATTACTAAAATCTCGAATAAACTGGCTAAATTTGAGTACATGGTGGAAGTACAGTAATTTTATGGTGGACGTACGGGACTAAAAAAATCTAACTATACTGTTGTTGCTGCCGAGCGGGGCACAACTCCTCGAGGCATTATAATACAGTGGAGCCAAATCTCAATTGCGTTCGGAGTATGGTAGATGGACAATAGTAATGGTGCGAATGGCGTCTGTTATGACACAAAGTCGAGAAACGGACGTTAAACGCATTATTATTATTGTTACACAATCTACTTTAGTAGATATTTTGAAGCGAAGTTTGTGACCCAAATGAAATGTAAAAAAAATTGGTTGTCTGTAAAGTCGGTTTACGGACGATAGTTTTACGTGATAACGTATTAAGTCAGGCGGAACGTGACACATTTCGGAACGTGACACTTTTTCGTGCATGCAACCGGTGTTTCATCAATTTATAAGATTGGTGCGTTTCATCAATTTATAAGACGTTATCACGTCAAAAATTTCCAAAATGCACAGAAGTGACAACCAGCTAATATTACCGATACGGAATCTTTCACAGTATGTCGACTTTCGAATAAGAATAAGTCAAGAGAAGGAGCTCCCGATAAGTAAAAGTTTTTTTTTTAATCCCCTAGACGCTAAGAAGTCTGTATCACTGATTGATCAAAAAATGTTTATTTTACGAGCTGAAGCAAATATTCTTTAATGATTCATCACTCTAAGGATTTATTCCTTCTACAGAGTGGATACCTTAATTTTATTTTACTCTTTACCTAGTTTAGTTCACCGTCGTAACTGTATTTGCTTATAAAATACAAAAAGAAAATGGAACTGCAGGGGTAGCACTCACTGTAGCTAAAATGGGAACTATAAGCGCGGACAACCGTTGCTTCGGTATTAATATATTAATTTATTTCAAACTAGCTGGATCGGGCCACTTGTTGCTCTGGTTCAGTCTGGTTTGTATTCAACAGATAGCGTCCCCGTTGCGGTAAAATATTTAGTATGTCGAGTGTTGCTTTAACGTCCAACAGATGGCACTGTATTTAACAGATGACGTTTCCGTTGCGATTAAATATAACGTCCAACAGATGACGCTCTCGTTGCGGTAAAATATTTAGTGTGGTGAGTTTTGTTTTAACGTCTAATAGATGGCGCTGTGTGGCATTGTTTTACAAAAAAAAAGCATAAAATAAACTTTACTCATGAAACGAATGCTTATGGTAAACGACACGTTGCTTTAACGTTCAACAGATGGCGCTGTTTTACAACAAGAAGCATATTTTCACGTGTCACAGGTATATAAAAGCGCGCGTATTCGAATGCAATTCTGTGTCAAAACTTCAAAGCAATTTGCGATTTTGAATTAACATTACATTGTTACTTTTTAGCTCAATTCTGAAGAAGTTGAAATCCGGACCGAAACGTAAATTTATTAAATTATAATTATATTGTTTGTCAATATAATTGTCTGAAAAAAATGATCGATAATTTAATTTTTGAAGAGTACTAATCAGACGTTAATAAAAAATTTGGTTATTCGGTGATTTAAAAAATTGTGAAGTGGTTTTGTCGCACTCTGTATAAATGCAGTCTATACGAACCGTTCTTTTAATCGTTCGTTGAAAATTATTGTTTATTGTATTCCTTTAATTGCGTTTAAATATTCTTGTAATTGCATGCATTGTTTTGGAAAGTTTACGACATAAAAAAGTTCTGTAATGAAAAGTACAGACTGTGTGTGTGTATGTTCCATTTGGAGCTGTAAACAGAAGCACATCGCGCTGGTAGTTTGCCGCTACTATGAAACGATTAAATATTTAATGGTCTGATAATAATTACTTCACGGAGAAAACTTATTACGACTACCATTGTGTCGGATACGTGGTCTATCACGCAGAGACGATTGGAACGAACACTAAAATAAAATATAGTTTAAAAAAAACTAAAAAACACGCTTTATATCGGACTAAAAAGTAAAAAATAATTGTTTTAAAATAAGCTTAAAAAGCGTGGGGCGCTTTGTTCCACATTTTCGTACATCGAGCGCCCAACGCTTTTTAAGCTTATTTTAAAACAATTATTTTTTACTTTTTAGTCCGATATAAAGCGTGTTTTTTAGTTTTTTTTAAACTATATTTTATTTTTCACTTTTTAGTTTGAGGATCTATAAAAGAATTTATTAATCCTGGGGGTCCTAATAAGGATAATGGGAAACTGTTATCAAATTATTGCATTGTCATCGGTCCTTGATACGTATGCAAAGTTTCAAATTAATCAGACTTCGGGAAATTGGTGAAAATTATGCTCAAAGATTCCGTTACGGACATACATACATAGTTACAACCCAAACTAATATAAAGCGTTTAATAATAAGGATAATGGGAAACTGTTATCAAATTATTGCATTGTCATCGGTCCTTGATACGTATGCAAAGTTTCAAATTAATCAGACTTCGGGAAATTGGTGAAAATAAAGCGTTTACTACAGAGGATCTATAAAAGAATTTATTAATCCTGGGGGTCCTAATAAGGATAATGGGAAACTGTTATCAAATTATTGCATTGTCATCGGTCCTTGATACGTATGCAAAGTTTCAAATTAATCAGACTTCGGGAAATTGGTGAAAATTATGCTCAAAGATTCCGTTACGGACATACATACATAGTTAGTTACATACATACATAGTTAGTTACAACCCAAACTAATATAAAGCGTTTAAAAAAAGGCGCAGTGCCTAAAGCCTTGTAAACAGAATTGTACAGTTTGTCGGAACCCCACGATCCGTGTAATTTAAATATATATTTGTCATAAAAAATATTTCGACGAAGTGGAAAATTATTGAAAAAGTCATACCTATAATATTACTATTGCAATTAAATCTGTTATTACCATTCCGACCCACAAGTGGGGAATGGTACAAGTTTAGGTCAAAAATCTTACAATATTTTTTCGTTTTGAGGTCCCCCGAATCCAAAAAACATATTTTGGATAAACTCTGTGCGTCTGATTGTCTGTGAGCACGATACAGGTCAAACAGTTGAACGGATTGAAACCCAATTTTGGGATGATATTTGATACGCAAATATGAAGAGCTCTATTGTTTTTGGGGAAAATCGGCGCATGCGCAAAAGAGATATATGCTATGACGTTATTTTTTATATAATAATTGTATACTTTTTATAACGGTTTATTATTTTATTTATTTTTTCAAGAAAGTATTGTTAAGAATTTTTTTTCTAAACTTTATAGTTTTGGAAATATATTGAAATATTTACATGACGTGGAACATATTATGTGTAGGTAACTGTGGCAACGAATAGCAAATATTATATTGAATACTAGCCATTACCCGCGTCATCCCATGCGATATCAGAAATTTTGTATTCTTTATTTAGTCGCGTCAATGAATTCATAAAACAGGCAAAACTTCGAACTCCACAAAAACAGCTCCGATGTTGATGATTTTTTTTTTAATTGAGTTTTTTTATATTATTAAAAAATCAGAAACATTTTGGGGCGGGAAACGAATTATTTATTTTGTTTAAGGGGCTAGGGGCAGTCAGAGGCATGAAAAAATTAAAAAAAAATGTTTTTTTGACAAAATTTAATTTATTTTATAAAGCTAATAATATTTCACCTTGACTTCACTAAATTAAAAAAAAAATTGGTTGTCTGTAAAGTCGGTTTACGGACGATAGTTTTACGTGATAACGTATTCCGCTCGAATATCATATTTAATAATACATTACTGCGCTCTCGCTTGCACGCACAAGGTCAGGCGGAACGTTACACTTTTTCGTGCGTGCAGCTGGTGTTTCATCAATTTATAAGACGTTATCACGTCAAAAAAAAAAAAATTTTGGACAAAGTTATAGCCATCTATTGGAAGTAAAATGCTTCATTGACGCGACTAATGATACTATATCAAATGTCAATATTTTTTAAGTTGGACTGGTTCCGTCGCCCAATTGGCAGGAATTTTTTAAAGATATTTCTCCAAACATCTTTACTTCGTCGAATTTAGCGTCTAGTATTTTAATAGTGATGACACATCCATGCTCAAAAAAATAATAAAAATAAATTCGTTGAGATATATTTTCGTGTCGAGTTTCGAGTGAACAAGACTATCCTGTAATACGTTGCAAGAAGTTTCGTCTCGCAAAGCGAAAAAATCATTGTAAACCATTGCAGACGATGTTTATTCCGTAATTGTTTTCGAAACAACTACACCGTGGTACACAAATGGCATTTCACAAATTTAATTAAAGGCTCCGAGTTCTTATATGAAATTTAATATTACACAACATTGCTTGCTGAAGTATTGTTATTACTAAATTATGCTCAGCTGTAAACAGTTCCGACAAAAAATGTTTGCACTTTACTAGAATTATCGAGGAAGACGTCATTGTCACGAACTATAACTCACTTTTGTACAGTCAACACTAGTGATGTGCCGGATCGGTAAAAATCTTATATCCGCGGATGCAGATACGTATACGGATCATAAGTGTCCAGATCCGCGAATTTGGATACGGATACGGATCTCATTTTTTTTGCTCAGGTACTATTGGTAACTTACTACAATAAAATATGTTTAGTTTAATTAATTTTTGCGATATAAATGTGATTTTTAGAAATAAAATTAATTTAAGGTAGTTTGGGAGCCGCAATCCCAGTCAAATAAATGACTTTTTTTTCCTCAAATATTTACCCAAATCATGCTATAATAATTAATAGAAATTCACATAAAAATGTATTTTATTTAATTTAATGCGAATTATAATTAAATAATTATAGTAATGTAATTAATAAAATATTAATTGATTAGTACTCAGCTGTCACTAGTCACTGTCACTACGATCGCGCGCATTTGTAAACATAACGTCAAGCTGTCAACTTGATGTTATATCGTCAAATCTTTGAGCTTATTTTTTAAAAATTGATGTTTTTGAATTAAAATGTAGCAGACGAGCCCGCAGTGACGTCATTTCCAGCTTCGTACCGACCAAGCAGTGTGCAGTATCCATTTTGCGTTACCTATTTCCCCGCGCTTGAATCATTTCCCCTTTAACGTTACAGACAATTTTAAACAGAGACTTCGCTAAACAAGTTTCACGTCAAAAACATTTAATTTCAAACGTCGTAAAACTTCTTCATGATATCCTGTACGTGTGTAATAATGTTTCTTAAGTGTAAAAATGTTCTTTAGATAAAATTTAAATTTAAGTTTCATGTTCCAAGAGAAGCTGTTTTTTCTTCTTCTGTGAAATGAGATATTGTAAGTAAAAGATCAAGCGGTTAAAGTACTGCCTATGTACATTTTCAAGACACTTTATGAATTTGACGTCATAAATTTTATATGTGCATAATTTATGCTGTACTGCTAACGTAATTATGTAGTCTACTTACAGAACCGTTCCATCACCACTTGCAGTATATTATAGAATTAATTTTCGAGGCATTAATTTAAATCAAGCAGTAGTTTAAATAAAATATTTTTAACAAAAAAATTGAACCGACTTCAAAAAAGGCACTAAAAAGTAAAAAATAATTGCGTATTGAAATGTTTTGGAGTCGGTGTAGTTGTCGGAATAGATTTCATTTTGGCTGACACCGACTCCAAAACATTTCAATACGCAATTATTTTTTACTTTTTAGTGCCTTTTTTGAAGTCGGTTCAATTTTTTTGTTAAAAATATTTTATTTTTCTCTTTTTAGTGTTAAACTAACACTAAAAATCGGTGAACATACATAAAAAAAACATTATGCATGCCTTTGAAGTTTGAGAGTTTCTCTCGATTTCTCCGGGATCCACCATCAGATCCTGACTTGGTTCCGATGGGACCACCTCGGAAGTGCACTCTTTCGAATAAAAAAAAAATTTTGAAAATCGGTTCATAATTGACGGAGAAATCGATGAACATACATAAAAAAAAAAATATATATATACAGACGAACACAGAACCTCCTCCTTTTTGTTGAAGTCGGTTAAAAACCGGCCAAGTGCGATGCGGACAAAGTTAGGTTAGGAAAAATAAATTTATGTAAATATCTGTATTTTACATATTTTTTTGCAGTAAATAATTAAAAAAAGAAATTATTAGTAATTAAAAATTAAATCATTAAAAAGTTGAAAATTCAGTTAAAATTGTGAAAATTGTCCATAATCGAAAAGTACTAAGGTTTAATATTTTTCTTTATTGATTAAAAGTCTCCTAATTAAATTGGAAAAAATATTAAAATATTTGTACGACATCGATGCTTTACCCAAGTTTTCGGAACTGCTGACATGATTTGGTTATTTGCAAAAAATTAAAATGTACCGTTTGCATGCTAAGTTAACATATTTTCCATAAGACTATACATGTAAAAGTTTTTTTTAATTTTTAACTTTATAAATTTCCTAATGATTTTGGATTTTTTACAGAAAATTTTGTCATAAAAATATCTATTAAAAAAACTTTATTTCAGATTTTTTTCATTATCTTCGTTTAACGTCTCAACCTCCTTAATTCGCAGATTCTGATCAAATAATAATAAATTGAAAATATGAATTGGTGGTAGGCCCAAATAATTCTAGCTGTTGGTGGCCTTTAAAAAAACAGGTGTACAAATATGAAAGTATAAAAAATTAATTTAAATTATAGGATTTGTGTTTCAGAAACTGTGCTCTAACGTTTTTGTTGCTGCGGTTTACTTTGTAGTACGTATAAATTCAAAATGTCATCCAGTGCTAGATGAAATTTAATTATTCAGTAGCATACAAAAATATATGACTGTATTATCAAAGGTGAGTTGAAAGTAGAAATAACCGTTAATGCTTAATTTCTTTTGAGAATAATATTATATTATTGAAATTTAAAGTAATTTTTCGCCAAAGGAAAAATAATCATTTCTGACGATTTTGAAGAATTTGCTGTCATAGTAATCTATACAAATAAAAATGTAAATGTTTTTGACGTGATAACGTCTTATAAATTGATGAAACACCAGCTGCACGCACGAAAAAGTGTAATGTTCCGCCGTAACGTTCCGCCTGACCCTGTGCGTGCAAGCGAGAGCGCAGTAATGTATTATTAAATATGATATTCGAGCGGAATACGTTATCACGTAAAACTATCGTCTATAAACCGACTTTACAGACAACCATTTTTTTATTCAAAATCTTAAATCTCCGACAGTTCGTCGATTGCTTTGAAATTTTGACACAACGTTGCATTCGAATACGCGCGAATTTCTATATACCTACTAGTACTAGCAGCCCGTCCCGGATTCACTCGGGTGCAAGTCTGTTCTGGAAATATTATATCAACCTTCCCATCTATCAAAGTATATTGTTTTTATGTATCTCTAAAGATTTGACTCGCGTTTGAAGCGTATGAACACAACATTGTCATAGCTCGACCATTTTGTGCAAAATATTTACAAATTATATACAGAAACCTTCCTCGTTCTCGATCTTTCTATTAGTGAAAACCGTATGAAAATC
The DNA here is from genome assembly GCA_963575645.1 of Xanthostigma xanthostigma. NCBI lineage: Eukaryota > Metazoa > Arthropoda > Insecta > Raphidioptera > Raphidiidae > Xanthostigma > Xanthostigma xanthostigma. The sequence goes on along the minus strand of OY754469.1, from coordinate 319,752 downwards.
CGTTCGGTAGTTTTTGAGTTTATCGCGTTCAGACAGACACCTACCTAATTTTCAGTTTCTGTAGTTTGTTATAAGGGCGATTTTGGTGTTAGAATTCAATCTAACATAAAAATAGCCCTTATCTCCATTATCAGACGCTTATGACCTGTATTGTCGAGCGTCTACAAATTCCAATATCTATCTCATCATCTCCGTTAGAATTTATTCGTGGACCTATATGCTAACTTTATTCTTGTTTTTCTGTTTTAATTTTAAAGTGTTGGTTTTTGCCGTAACCTATATATTTTCATTGGGGCTTGAAATAAACCTCGATTTGGTTTTTAAATAAAAACTCTCTATCACGATTATATTATTTTCCATCGGCTAATACCTATACAGTTCGGATTAATTGAAAGGAAATTGATAATTAATTTTTATAGAGCGCTCATTGTTTGATACTCAAATAAAATCGAAAAAGCTACCATTGATGGATTTTAAAGTCATTAATAAACGTGTGATGGACATTTGATGAAAATTCTATTTTTATACCAGGTATATCGAAGCACTTTTACAGTTCACACTCATAGAAGGATAGTTTCACATCAATATTTACAAAAAAAAAATTGGTTGTCTGTAAAGTCGGTTTACGGACGATAGTTTTACGTGATAACGTATTCCGCTCGAATATCATATTTAATAATACATTACTGCGCTCTCGCTTGCACGCACAGGGTCAGGCGGAACGTTACACTTTTTCGTGCGTGCAGCTGGTGTTTCACGCTCAGGCGGAACGTTACACTTTTTCGTGCATGCAGCCGGTGTTTCATCAATTTATAAGACGTTATCACGTCAAAAAAAATAATAATAATAAAACAAAAATATTACAGTCGCTGCTCAAAAAGTTGATTTGCCGCTAGATTCCTGGCAAGATTTGGCCACTACGTTTCAAGCGTGCTGTGGAGCTGGATTTCGTTATGCTTTTATATGTTCGCTTCACACGATGCGATTTTTGTAGCTGGTTTTGTAGATGTATTTGGTGCGCGCGCAGTGACAGTTGGAATGTTAACAAAAGTGAACGTTTATTGTCTCTGAACAGAACTATGACGCCATGTTTGATTATGAGCGTTTATCCATGTCATTCACGTGACAAGAAACTGTTTTATGATTGGTCCTTGCTCAAAACAAATACGAAAGATAGCCTCGGTTCTAATTTTGAAATCTAATTTGTAATCACGCACGTGTGCTCGCAGTGACGTCATAGTCAGCGCAAGATTCAGTGGCAAAACCAGCCTTGTGTGGAGTGGCCTTACTGTTTAATAACGTACATTTTGCGATATTATAAGCACTGCTCATAATAGAAGAATGATTAGAATAGTACAGGGGTGGCGAACCTATAGCACGCGACAGATTATTATGGGCACGGCATTGATTGAGGTGCAAAATCGAAAAAATTAAAAATATGCTAGATGTCGAAAAAAAATTGGCTATCACCAAATAACTCATGTGAAAAAGTTTCACGGCGCTTTAATGCATTATCGAAATTATTCTTTTCATCTATGTTTGATTCATTTTTTTGACAACTAAATTTCTTTAGCTGCTTGTCAGCACGTCATGGCTACATTAAAAATTGTTGAAAAAATTGGCACTTAGATGTAGAAAGGTTCGCCACCCCTGGAATAGTAGGTTATGTATCTAGGTCGTAATGACGAGATTTGCGAAGCTGTTTTGACCGACATAATATGTTATCTACAAATTCGGGCGAAGTCACTAGTGAATATTAAGTTGAAAGTGTTAGATCCGAACCTGGCTATCGTTGGCCAGGATAAAGAAATCTTTCAGATTTATTAAGTCTGAAATCCTTTGAACTGTCTCAACAAAATATTAATTCTAGAAAACAAATTACACGGAGTGATTGCGTAATATGAGAAACATCGAATTTATCATTAATTATTTTGTATCATGGTAGACTGACTTTTAAATAATCTATACAAATCGTTTTTTGTGAGATATAATACGATCGGTATTGCAGGCAACGCGGCGGTTCGCTACCAATAATATGTATTTACGGGTTTTCCCCGGTGAAGATTACCAAGGGGATTAAACCGTAGGTCATATTTGCGTGTTGTTATAGCGATCTATCTGTGGGAATTAAAAAAAAAAAACATCGTAAGAACAATATTGTTTCACACACTACTGCAGACTACGGTTTCAAGACTTATTTGAAATAGTACACTATTTAAAATATAAATACATATCTAATATTTATTTTTATTTTACCATTCCAACCCACTTTTAGGTCAAAAATAACTTTTCAAAAATTTTACAATATCTTTCCGTTTTGAAGTCCCCCGAATCCAAAAAACATATTTTTGGAAAAAATCTGTGCGTCTGTTAGTCTGTGAACACGACACAGATCAAACGAATGAGCGGATTGAAACAAAATTTTGGGAGGATGTTTGGTATACAAATATGAATAGCTCTATTGTTTTTAGGGAAAATCGGCGCATGCGCAGAAGAGATATATGCTATAACGGTATTTTTATATAATAATGATATACTTTTCATAACGGATTATAGGTATATTTATTTATATATCAAGTCGTTGGTTGTTTAATTGGAGATTATAGACGCACTGAGATCATTGTGTCGGTGTTAATTGCTTAGTAGATAAATTGTCTAAAGCAGAGGTGTCCAAACTACGGCCCGCGGGCCAAACCGGCCCGGCAGGCGATTTTATCCGGCCCGCCAAGGTTTTTGAAAAATTTCGTAGCGTGGCGTCAAAAGCATTTTTCTGATCTTGACATAAATTCAAGGGAAATTCGGCTTTTTCAAAATCCATATGACTGCAACGTTGGCGACGTTTCAAGTCAGTTTCAAATGGAAATAATTGATCTTCAAGCTAGCGATCAAATCAAGAACAAATACAAGGAAGGAAACTTGATCGATTTTTACAAATTTTTGGACGCAAAAGAGTTTCCAAATTTAAAGCAATTGGCTGGTAAATTTATTTCTATGTATGGCACTACCTATAATATGTGCGAACAAACTTTTTCCAGGATGAAGTATCTGAAATCTAAATATAGGGCAAATGTATTGGATGATCATTTGCAATCATTGCTAATAATTGGTGTTTCCGATTTGAATCCCAACTTTGAAGAAACTCTCCAGGAAAAAACCCAGTTCCACCATTCCCATTAAAAATTGCATGAAATAATTTTATAATAATATAATTTAGACATGTTTGTTTAGTATTGTTATATCTGTAATTTACTATAAAAAATAAAATTCAATGCTGCTTTACTTGTAATAAGGTTTTTTAATTCACATATTTACGATTCTTGGCCCCCGCTAATGAATTTAAATACCAAACTGGCCCTGGCAAAAAGTTTGGACGCCTCTGGTCTAAAGGAAAACATGTTGGCAAAGACCGGTGTATCTATTGCAGGTTTTTAATGAATGGAACATTTCAGAAAAGTTATTGAAATAGCAGTTCCAGAGGTGCAATTTGTCAACTTTGAAACTTTCAAGAACGAGTGAAGTTATACAGTAAGCCTATGGTATAAAAGACGTATCGAGTGTCCTTTTCCTTGAAACTCACCTTCTTTAGCATACATTTTTTACACTTGTAAGTGTCTATAGAATACACATTGTGTGACGTAACATATTTCCTATATTGATCCTTTCACAAGGCATAAAAGGATTTCTTGAGAAATTGTGTGAAATTTTCTATATAGATTCAAGATTTACTGTGCCTTTAGACACTTTATATCACGGTTCAGATACACTCTGTGATACAGTTTAGTCAGTCAACACTATTTTTGTCCCGCGAAACGCTGTCCGGTTGAAATTTCAGTTAGAAAACTGGACCAGCATTCTATTTATTTTTACAAGTAAGTTTATATTTATTTCTAAATTTTATAATTTCGGAAATATTTTGAAAATAAAAAAAATCGACTCAATCGGATAACCATTTACCATGACTTTTTACTGCGAAGACGCGCCAATAAATGTTTCACATCACTGATTCATGCCTTTTTCTCTAAATATACAACCATTCAACAACTCTCATATTATGATTGGCTGCGCGAACTTACGATTGTGTTTGCGCATGTGCCAGATTGACTTTATAAAAATCGATCTTGAGGACAAGACAACAAAGAGGCCGATACCGAGTGCAGTTACTGTAATCACGAAGTGTTTCTATGCTGTGCTTTATATCTTGTATAGCCTAAAATGCAGGGCTGCCAATATCATTAATTTTATTTGTTTATATCAACCACGACAAGAATACAGTAGTTTAATTAAAATCATTTTGATTTATTAGTATGTTCGATTTTAATAATAACAGATGTTTGCAATAAAAGTATATACCTGTCAACTAAAGATAGCAGTTTAAAGACCGAGGTCAGTTAGATATAAAATGATGAAACAAATGTGTAGAGATCGTAAAAAATAGTTTTAGATATTAACCAACGTGTAAAATTTTAACTGAGTTAAGTACAACCCTACAACTATATTTTAATTGCATTGACCTTGTAGAATTTTCCTATTGTTTGATAATGCTTCAATGAAGTCACTTGACATCTCTTTTCTCTATGCACTTCACTAGATAAAGAAGTAGGTACAGTCAGTCATAATAATAGCGTGACTGAATAGAAAAAGTGTACTTATTTCAAGGTTGCTAATGTATTAAAAGAATTGACAAAGATTTCTGGGTTTTTTAAAAGCGGAAAAAGTACAAAGTACAAAATTGACACATTTTTGTAAAATAAATTCACACTGTTTCGTATGATATGGAAAAAGTCATTCTGAATCGATTCTGACCATCCGCAACCCTGTCTCTCTTTTAGTTTCGGAGATATATAGCTAATTTTAATTGTTTAAATTTTTATAGATTTTAAACCGTCATAACTTCTGAACTAATCGAGATTCGAACTTGGGCTTAGGCCTAATCGATTCAGCGTACTTTTTTCTAGAATACACGTGAATATTAGGCATATCTGAGATATTTATATATTTTTCCAAATATCGTATGTAAATCTTTTCGTGTTTTCATGCGTTTTGTAAATCTACAACTTTTTAAGGAATTAAGCGAACTTATAGAAAAAGTCAAGCTGAATCGATTCTGACCATCCGCAACCTTGTATCACTTTTAGTTTCAGAGATATGAGCATTTATTTATATTATTTGAGAAAAATTTGAAAACTCAATAACTTCTAAACGATTAGTGATACAGAGGTGGGAGTAGTCGGAATCGATTCAGCGCAATTTTTTCTAAAAGAGTAATCTCAGTTCGTAAACAATAACTCACAGATTTCTGAGTTTTCTTAAAAACAGAAAACGTAAGAAGGATACCCTTCTTACTTTTTCCGTTTGAGTCAGCTTTGCATTTAGTTTAAGTTATCACAAAAGAAAGAAGGACCCATCAAAGCCGTCATATCACATTGTTTTTAAAAAAAGTTGCATAAATAAATTTGCTTGATTTTAGAGCGGGTATTTCATTATTACACCCTGTGCAATTATATAAAGTATTATCTTATAACAGTGAAATAAAAGTATAATACATCTTGAATAATATTTCATTACTACACCCTGTGCGATAATATAAAGCATACAGTTTTTACAGATATTGGTCACTAAAGTAAAAGTGAACTTTCAAAGCAAGGACTGCATAAAGTTATTTTATGCATTTTTTATATTATAATCTGTTTAATCATTTATGTCATCGTGAGGTGAAGAATTTAATCGCGTTAAAATTCAATCTGGTAATAAACTGTTACATAAATAATTGGAACTGAGCAATAAATTACGTCATGGTTTATTTATTACTCACTGGATGCATTCTAAGCATCTGTCAAGTGTTCTTTTATTTCTTGTTTGCGAGGCGAAAGTTTTGCCTGTTGTCTACTAATATACTGGAAGGCTACCTACTTAGTCTTAAAATGCTTGCAGAATCTATAATTAAGAATGAATTTACATATTATAAATTGTGTTTCCGTATCGGGCTGCTAAAAGGAAAAATTGTTTTATAATGCGTTTTTCGAAAAAAAAATGCTAGCCAATTGGGCGCGGAACCATGCTAAATTCAAAATGTTGACATTTGATATAGTATATAATGAAGAAAATAAAATTTCTGATATCGCATGAGGTGACGCGGGTAATGGCTAGTATTCAATATGATATTTGCTATTCGTTGCCACGGTTACCTACATTGTAAACATTGTAAAAATTAATCAAAGCATGCTTAAATATCTAGTTTATTTCTGACAGCTCTACAAAACAAAAGAACAGCTGATTTTTGAAGTGAAAACTTCTTTAGCGGCGTTGTACACTTTTTTTGTAATGGGTAAAAAATGTTAAACTCGTGTCAGGGACACGTGACCTGATCGAAAATTCGTAAGACGAAAACTTTTATTTATACAACGTTAGACATCTAGCGTTGAAATATCGTACATAAAAATGCAATCTATGATACAAACCATTTTGATCGAAAATTCGTAAGACGTTAATATTCAAGTTTTCACTTCTGCCGCCACTCTCGGAGTGCAACCCGTCTTTTTTTATTTTCAAAATATTGCCAAAACTATCAAGATTAGAAAAAAAAATGTTTTAAAAAAAGAGTAAATAGAATAATAGTCCGTTATGAAAAGTATAGGTACCATTATTATTATATATAATAGTGAAGTTGATTATAAACGCTCGACAACTGACTTCAGCGGAATATTAAATTATTATTTAGGTGCATCGCAAACTCAAGTCGGATTAAACCAAGCTATACTGCAAATTAAATGTTAATGAAATTTGTGGTATATGATTAAGTTTGTTCACCTTTTGACATATAGGTAATAGGTATACCCGCTGCAGTTAAAAAATAAACATAATAAAATTTCACTACTAGTTTTCTAGCGCTGATTCTCTTAATTGCTATTATGTGCTCGCTTCACACGAGACGCCTTTACAAGCCTGCTCTGCAGGTTAATTCGGAGCGCGCGCAGTGATAGAACGGTAACAAAAGTGCATGTTTATTGTCTCTGAACAGAACACACACTATGTTTGTTTGTGGACGTTCGTTTAATTCGCCGACGTGACAAGATACTGCTTCCTGGTTGGTTCTTGCTCATACCTAGTAGCGGACCTAGCAAGAAAAATAGCCCCTGCTCTATTTTTAAAACCTAACTTGTGAGCTAGCAGGCGAGCCCGCAGTAACGTCATTTCCAGCTTCGTACCCAACAGAAGTCCGAGCAGTGTTTCTAGCAGCGGCCTTTACTAACGTTGTGATTTACAATCTGTAGCAGCCAAATTACCATGAATAATATTTTTTCATGCCTTAAGTGTAAATCCCTCAGGAGTTTTGCAAACTTGCCATGCTTGTAGAAAATGACACGCTACACGATTCTAGTAAACACTACGTATAGAGTTATAAGTTTGTAACACGTATTCAGCGAGTTTGCATTGAGGCACAGTTTTGTTTACTACGAAGACAAGAGAACGTAATGTAGAAGTAAGATGGGTAAATTTACTTCGGCGTAGGCTTTTGCTTAGCCTTTTGTTGAAACCACATAAAAGAGCATTTATCTTCGCCCGTGCTCTTATTCTCATGCATCCAAGAGAAAAGATTGATTTAACAGAAGAAGATTGCAGATTATAGACGCTCAACAACTGAGACCATCGTGTTGCTTTAACAGTTAACTAATGAACTCTACCGTTCTATCTATTAAAAACAAGCAGCTATTATATTTTCTCAACGAAAAATTGCACTCTGCAACTTTTGTTGATTTTACCATTTCAACATAGCAAGCGGAATGGTACCTTTCTACTAATTTAGGTCAAAATTCACTTTTCAAAATTTTACAATACTTTTGTGATTTGAGGTCCTACGAATCCAAACAACGTATTTTTTTAAACGCTTTATATTAGTTTGGGTTGTAACTAACTATGTATGTATGTATGTATGTATTATGTATGTATGTATGCATGTAACGGAATCTTTGAGCATAATTTTCACCAATTTCCCGAAGTCTGATTAATTTGAAACTTTGCATACGTATCAAGGACCGATGACAATGCAATAATTTGATAACAGTTTCCCATTATCCTTATTAGGACCCCCAGGATTAATAAATTCTTTTATAGATCCTCTGTAGTAAACGCTTTATTTTCACCAATTTCCCGAAGTCTGATTAATTTGAAACTTTGCATACGTATCAAGGACCGATGACAATGCAATAATTTGATAACAGTTTCCCATTATCCTTATTAGGACCCCCAGGATTAATAAATTCTTTTATAGATCCTCAAACTAAAAAGTGAAAAATAAAATATAGTTTAAAAAAAACTAAAAAACACGCTTTATATCGAACTAAAAAGTAAAAAATAATTTTTTTAAAATAAGCTTAAAAAGCGTTGGGCGCTTTGTTCCACATTTTCGTACATCGAGCGCCCAACGCTTTTTAAGCTTATTTTAAAAAAATTATTTTTTACTTTTTAGTTCGATATAAAGCGTGTTTTTTAGTTTTTTTTAAACTATATTTTATTGGAATAAGTCTGTGCATCTATTTGTCTGCTAGTCTGTTTTTCTCATAAGGTAAAAAAAATGATAATTAAAAAAAAGTGTTATAGCATAATTATATTATCTTCTCAGCGCATGCGATGATTTACTGCAAATACAATATTTGGATATCACACATCCTCCCAAGATTTGGTTTTAATCCGCTAACAGACAAAAAATAAAATGGCGAGTCAGTCTGTTAAAGAACGTATTTCTGTCTATGAGCACGATACAGGACAACCGAATGAGCGAATTTAAACCAAATTTTGGGAGGATCTTTAACATATAAATAGTAAGAGCCCTATTGTTTTTGGAGAAAATCGTCACATGCGCAAAAGTGACATATGCTACAACGTTGTTCTTCATTAATATAGTAGTATACTTTTTAAAATATGTAGTTCATTGTTTTATTTATTTTTATAAGAAAACAACTTTTGTAGAAATTTTTTCTCCATTCATAATTTCGGAAAAAGTAAAAAATATTTTTTTTTAAAATAAGCTTAAAACAATAATGAATAAAAAATACAAGTATTATTGTGAAAAAAGCGTGGGGCGCTTTGTTCCACATTTTCGTACATCGCGCGCCCCACGCTTTTTTCACAATAATACTTGTATTTTTTATTCATTATTGTTTTAAGCTTATTTTAAAAAAAATATTTTTTACTTTTTGGTTCGATATAAAGCGTGTTTTTTAGTTTTTTTTAAACTATATTTATTATATTATGTCAATTTTTTCTTTCGAATGACGGTTTAAAAGATAAATGAGGAAAACTCCCCTCCAACTTCCAGCCTGGTGCGTTTTAAAGTTTGGAAGGTTGCCATGGAAAACTGTAGAAATATTCCTTCATGTGATTATAACCCGTTAAAAAATATGAATAATTTTATCTGCACGAATCTGCACTGTTTTAATTAATATAAAATGTACAAATATAAAAACAAACAATACGCTTGAAGGTGAAAAAAATGTATTTGAAACAAATGAAATGAAACAAAATGTCGCGTAAAAAAATTCGGGTCGTTTTGTTGCATGGTTCTTTTTTCGATTGCAATGCAGACTAATTGAAAAGAAATTAACGTTGAAATACGAATAAAACAATGCACTATCACATAGTTATTTATATATATATTTATTATTATTATTTTTTTTTTTTTTGATAGGAAACATGTCTATGTAATTTCGCTTGAAACGGCACGTATCTAGGTACTTCATTTACGTCAGTAACTTATGAAACCTGGTTTCAAGGGGTACTGATAGTTTTTAATTGGATTTGCAATTTGCATTCAAAAATAACACAATAATTTTAAAAAGCATTGTAAAAGGAATTCTTTGCACTTTATACAAAAAAGCGAACAGTGCAGTCGTTAAACGGAGAGGAGAAATAATCCATTAATATTTTTTTTATTTTACCATAATATGTATTTACTCATAATAAATAAAATTTACAACTGACCAACAAACATTCATACTATCACAAAGCAGCTAAGCTAAACTGTTTAGCTCATAAATTCGTGCATTTGTTTGTTGGGATTATCTTTCATACGCTTAGGCTAAACATATGAAAGATAATCCCAACAAACAAGAGAACTAATTTCTTAGAATTTTTGGTACGCATGATTCCGGCAACAAAATAACAAACGTGTACTGTTTATTGCAATGATGTATTGTTGTCGTTATTTAGAGTATATCATTGTATGAGCAACAAGGTAAATCAACTGGAGTTAAGTAATTTCGACGTTTTAAGGAGTTTGTCATGTTTACAAAAATAAGACAAAGTAATGATAGGTAATTAATCAATTAATTAATTTATTTTTAATATGTAATTTAAACTTACATGGGTGGTTTTTTGGTTTTACATTTTCTTATATTTTATTTTTATTTAATATTTTCATTTTTTCATTAGAATAAAATAAACTGGAGTTTATTTTTCATAAGCGTAAGTCTGGAGAAACCTTAATTTTTTGGAGTCTCCAGATTAAAATTAGAGGGTTAGTATAACTCTAATTTAAAAATCACGTAATAAAGCCACATTATGACATGTATGATCAAATACACAATATGCCAACAGGATTTGGCACTGCGACACGTGTTTTTATTTTCAATTTAAGTACGCAAACCAATGCTACTATTTACTGATATCTAATCAACAGGCACTTTTGAAGTTTATAACTGATTTTATGCACACTAAAATATTTCCATAAAAGCTAAAAGCCTATTTACAGTAGGGTGCTTAACGAGCTGTTCAACGTTTGCATGTACCTCTAGGCATAAAATTTATGTCATTGGCCACAAGACAAAATGGACTTTGTCGAATATCTTATAGGTATAGTATATTTTTTGAGAAAAAAGATGCGTCGAGGGAAAAAACAGACAGGTTTTATCGGGGACACAAACCGCAGTTTTGATGTGAATTTTTAATATTTAATTTTTTTTGGTATAAATGTACCAAATTCGGACTGAAACGTATAGATTGTTTATTGGTTTTAATAAATATTGTCTGAAAAATTAGTAGGAAATTTTATTTATTTGTATAAAATCACGATGGCTGATTGTGCAAACAAAGGCCAAGAATTTTTACATGAAAAAAAAAATAATAAAATCAGTCGTTAGTTAATAGTTTTTACGCATTTTTTTAATTTTTATTTTGTAGTTTGTATCAAAATGGCAGCAAAAAGCGTTGTAATAGATATATTTGTAATTGGTTATTTATTTATCCCCCGTCAATTTTTTTATTCGTTGACGCCATATTTAAATTTTATGTCTTATGTCACTCCCACATTTAAAATCCATCAAACCGTTTAGGTTGCACAGCGTGCCAAGAAATAGTACTCGAAAAAAATTACCCTTCTTCTGACGCAGTCCGTTAAAAACGGTGTTATACGTAAAACTGTTTTGTGACTGCTTTATTAGCATTAAGAACCGTGTATTAATAATTTCGCAAAATAAAAAACATGCATTATAACAAATGATATTCTATTAAGAGTATTCGTCCCTGCAAATACCCCCTGCACCCTTCATCTCAAATCTTTTCCCCTCGCGATCTCCCGACGCTATTTTTAAAGCTAGAGGGTTCTGGTAAACGCCAAATGAAAGACAAAGAATCAGACTACAGATCCTTCAGGCGAATTTTTTGAAAAACAGTTTCGCCTACGTGTGAAATATTACGTAACTTATTATTTTTTTCAAAAGGTTGTAAGTTTTTTCAGGAATTTTTTTTCAAAAAATTCGCCTGAAGGATCTGTAGTCTGATTCTTTATCTTTCATTTGGCGTTTACCAGAACCCTCTAGCTTTAAAAATAGCGTCGGGAGAGCGCGTACCGTTTTTAGGCGAGGGGAAAAGATTTGAGATGAAGGGTGCAGGGGGTGTTTGCAGGGACGAATACTCTTAAAATGTATTTGTTTCAATAATGAAATCGTATTGACTGCTTCTATTGAACATTTGTGATAATGGAATACCGTAATACGGTATCTTTATGTGTTAAGTATGTAACAGTTCTAGCAGATAACGTGGCATTAAATCTAAACGTATTTGTGTTACACGCAAGTAACTGTACGTATGTAGGGAGGGGGAGGGGGGTGAACGTGTTCAATTGTCAACTTATGTAACATTATGATCTGGGACTTTGTTACAGCTCCGTCAGTATGTCACTGTTAGGGACAAAGCAGCTCACTTTCACGTTATGGTAGAACTTCGATTGTAATTATATTCATACTAGCTGTACACCGCGGCCACGCGTTGCTGTGACTCAGTCTGGTTTGCGTGTGTTGCTGTTACGTTCAACACTTCAACGGACGACGCTCTCGGGAATTTGGAATAGCGTATGTTGCTTTAATGTACAAAAGATGGCGCTGTATTGCGCTACTTCAAAAAAAGAAGGAGATTATTATGTTCGATTCTATTTTTAAAGTGAATACTTCTTTAAAAATGTAACTAAATTAATTTCTCTATATGTAACAGATTTTGTCACGAAATTGTACTATTAGTAACCCTATATAAACAACAATTATTCTTTGTAAGCATTGGTAGCTCAGTGGTAGAATGCTGGCATACCACGCGGCCGGCCCGGGTTCGATTACCGTCAGGTGCGCGCAACGATTTGGTTTTTTATAATTTTTTTTCTATTATTTTTAAGTATACCTAGTATATATAAAATTTTCAATTAATTTATCAGAATAATACTTGAGCTAAAAAAACAATATTTGCAGTAAGATGTCTGCTTGTGTTTTCTTATTTATTATTTGCAGTAAACCTGCGAAAAAATTAAAAATGTGTTACGAGAACGCATTGTAGAAGTGAAAATTCTAATTGCAAATCATACGATTGCATTTGAACAAGTGGAAAAAATGTGTTACGAGATAATTTCACGTTCAGATTAACTTGTACAGACGAAATATCCGAACGTGAAACTATCTCGTATCACATTTTTTCCACTTGTCCAAATGCAATCGTATGATTTGCAACTAGAAGTTTCACTTCTGTAATGCGCTCTCGAAATACATTTTTATTTTTTTTTTATGTCTGTCCGTCAATATCTTTGCCGGCTGTAAACCGATTTCGATTATTCTTTTTTTGTTCGATAGACTATGTCTCAGAGTTGGTCCCATATATATTTTATCAAAATCGGTTCTGACAATTTTAAGAAAATAAACAAAAAAAATTATAATCGGCCATACCATCAGGGTTGTTTTGCACAAATTTTACTTAAATCGGTTCAGCAGTCTATAGTAAAATATTTAAGAAGTCGGGTAATAATATGCAAACTACGTATTGATTAAAAATTAAAAAGAAAATACCCTCCTTCAACAAAGGCCAATAAAAAGTGTAAAATAATAAAGTTTTGAGGTTGATGTCAAATAAAGTTACATAAAAACTATACCCAGTAATGAAATTGGCCTGGACCTACAACTTTATTATTTAACACTTTTTTTTGAAAAAGATTCATTTTTACAAGTGGTGGAAAAGACTCAATTTAAGTTAAAAAGTTGGTGATTAAAAAATTAGTAAATAAACCTTTTTATTCTTTGGCTTGTACCACAAAGAAGTTCGGATATTTTATATGGGACGTGCATTTCAATATAAATTAACATATCAATTTATTCAGTTTAAACTTAATATAAATTAATATATCAATTTATTCAGTTTAAACTTTAAATTAGTAACAGTTTATTAAATAACAGAAAAGTTACACAAAATGTTAGCTATAATATCATTGAAAAGTAAACTTGAAAAAGAAAAGTTACACAATATTTTGCAGAAATAGTGAAGTTCGGAATAGAATACCGTAAGTGGTAAGAATTATGTATTAAGTAAAATTGAAAAACTTTTGCCTTCAAATTTAAGACCGAGGGCTAAGAAAAAGCGGACCAATACTTTCGAAAGAACAAAACAAAATAAACTATAAATTATTATATTTTGTTGCCGTAATAGGTTTTCAAATATGATAAAAATATTTTTTTTGTTTTTTACCATTTGTACATTTTTATTAACAACCTGGTTTCACCCGGGTGCAAAACTGTTCCGAAAATATTATATTGACCTGCCCATCTACACAGCAGAACTATCAAAATACATTGTTTTGATGTATCTCTAAAGATTTGGCCAGCGTTAGCCATGTGAGCGTACGAAAACAGTTTTTTTTTGACAAAACACCGTCATAGTTTAGCCATTTTGTACAAAATATTTATAAATTATATACAGAAACCTTCCTCGTTTATCGCTCTTTCTATTAGTGAAAACCGTGTGAAAATCCGTACGTTTTTTTTTGAGATTATCGCGTTCAGACAGACGTGCCAGAGGAACTTACAGCTCTTCCGACGCTGCTTTAAAAGTCGCTACTTGGTATTAAAACAGTTTTTTTGTTTGCTTCTGAGCTAATAGCTTTGAGTAAAGTCTATCAGATGTTGTTACACGTTACTAAAACTATTTTTGACGTGATAACGTCTTATAAATTGATGAATCACCAATCTTATAAATTGATGAAACACCGGCTGCATGCACGAAAAAGTGTAACGTTCCTAACGTTCCGCCTGACCCTGTGCGTGCTTTTCTCGAAAACGGCCCTAACGATTTGGATGAAATTTACTGAAAAGGGATTTTGGGGGGAAAAAAATCGTTTTAGCTAGGTCTCATCTCTCGAAAAAATCGTTTTCATACAAATTTTATCATTATAAAAATCAATTTTTTGACGTATGAAAATACTTAAATATTGTAAGTAGGTTTTGGAATTTTATATAAACAATGAAACAATTGTTTTCAAAATATTATGACAGTTAATCTTTGAGACTTAAAATAAATACGAAAGAAAGAAAGTTAAAAAAAAACAATTATATTATAGGTGGTGAGTAATTTTAATAAATAAAATTAACCTAAATTTGAAGCAAAAGATGCAATATCATAGATTCGAATTATTATAATTATTATATAAATTTAGGTTATGTATTACGGAATACGTTATCACGTAAAACTATCGTCCGTAAACCGACTTTACAGACAAGCAATTTTTTTGAGAAAACATTGTTGTACAAAATATGTAATAAAAACTATCCTATAGCGTAAATTGGACGAAGCAAGACACATTTACAAAACTTCATTAAAACCGGTTCAGTGGTTTCGGAGATTAGCGCGGCCAAAATTGTGACACAAGAATTTTATATATATAGATAAAAGAGTAAAATAATTTTGTCAATAACGAATTTGGAACATCATTTCCCAGCTTAAGAGTATTTATATGGCCGTTTTAAAATTCCACCGATGCTTTTCATTTGTATATGGATCACAATAAATGCGACAATGAGAGTAAGAATAAGAATTAAAAAAATGCTAATTGCAGCTAGTTAAGTTTAAACTGTTTAATTAAACAGTCAATTAAATTAGAAACAATTACCAACTCTTTTCTTTCAACTTTAAACGCAATATTCAAGTTTAAAAGTTTATTCACACAAAATAAATACCGTATATTTTTCATGATAATTGCATTTTCAGAAATGAAACTGCTCAAAGTGGCTTAAAATTAATTTATAAGTTCATATAGTTACAGTTGCTTTTTTAAAGACTTTTTTTCCGCAAAAATGGAAATTTATTCTCAACAAGTACCTAGAGAGTTATTTTACAAATTAAAAATACTACGTCTCTCACATCTTAAATTGTAAAGAAATTCAAAAATTGTTTAACACTTTGTATATTTAAAAAAATATTTATATAAAACATGTTTTCATATATTAGAAACTAGCGGCCCGTCCCGGTGGCAAAACACGGTCATAGTTCAGCCATTTTGTACAAAATATTTACAAAGAAACCTTCCTCGTTTATCGCTGTTTCTATTAGTGAAAACCGTATAAAAATCCGTTCGGTAGATTTTGTGTTTATCGCGTTCAGGCAGAAGGGACTTTGTTTCATTATTATAGACTAGCGATCCCGCCTGGTTTCACCCGGGTGCAAGAGAACGAATGAGGGGGGGGGGACATGAGTACGCACGTTCATCTTAGTTTACCGAGATGAATTTTATGTCCAAATTTCATGATGATACCGTTCAAAAGTTTTTGTCGGACGGACAAATTTTGAGTAACATTTTGCAACCTTTTTCATTGATGCTCCGCTCCTATTGGTCGTAGCGTGATATTATATAGCCTATAGCCTTCCTCGATAAATGGACTATCCAGCAAAAAAAAAATTAATTCGAACCAGTAGTTCCTAAGATTAGCGCGTTCAACCAAACAAAGAAACTCTTTTTTAGTAATAGATAATATAAACGAACTAAAGGCTCTTTTTATTTGTACTCAAAAATCAGTTAATTTAATATAAATTTACTTAAAATTGGAAAAAAATATTTTGTAATCTGAAGTTATGACCTACACATTGTTATAATAGTAATTAAATTCAACAATGTATTATTTTTTTCTTTTTAGCGACTTTTTTAATTTTTTTATTGGCCTTTACATCCTCTGACATAATCAGCCATGTCAATTTTTTAATTGTATAAAAAGTTTTAAATTTTCAGTTATAAATAGTGTCGGAAAACGTAAATATGGTACCAATGAAATAGGTAATATTGGTTAGATTCGCTAATTCACTCCCGACAAATAACAGCAAATAAATCATTTTTACTGACGTTTCAAAATTGTGTAAAATTCATAAACGAAGAAAATTTGTTTCTGCTCCACGGTAGAGATATCAAAACTAATTATTATACGAAATGTTTCAAAAATAACTAAGCGTTAGAACCAAATTCTCTTGAAGAAAATAAGTCAAGGAATAAACAGCATTGTTTGATTTTAAATTACAACAAATAAATCTAACACCTGTCTCATTGTTAATTGTATAGAGAGATACGTGGTAGGCTTAGGAAACTAGTTTTCAGTCTGCATCTTAAGACAGACACCCTGTATACTTTCCCTACTGGAATTTCCTCATGAGGTCTGACTAAATTTTTAGAACCACCGTGCACAAAAAAGTTGTGTTAAAATAAACTTATTACAAGTGACAGCTTTTTATGTAGTATCTTCAGTTTTCTTAATAAAATTCTTACAGAAATAATTATTCGTTTAAATTACTTACAAAATTGGAAAACTAATTTTTCTTGTTATCATTGATTTGTTTTTTTTTTTATTCATTAAAAAATATGTTTTGTACAAGTAATAAAAAGGAATTATGAGATTATGCAAAATTTTTGCAAACAAATTACACTTACAAAATTGCTGATAAGCTTGAATTAATATAAATACTAGCATGTAATGGGAAACAAACAGAGTTTTTATCAATTTGGTAACCGTAAATAGTATATAATTTGGTTAATCTTATATAACTCGGGTTTCAGGAGTTGGTAGTACTGACAGACCTGTGAATTTGTATCTTAATTACATGAATTGTTACATAATGAACGTCTAATGTTTTTATATCACATTGAAAACGCAAGAAAACAATTTATAGGTACACTAAAATACAGCCAAAATATATTTAAAAAAAATAAACAATAGTGATTTTAACTATAAAAAGTTATTTTCACCTACACATTGAAATAATAAAAATGTATTTTGTATGAAAACTAATTGCGCTTTGACAATGGATACAATTTTGAGAAATATGAAAATTAACTTTCAAATCTATCAAATATTATAAATTTTATAGCACTATTTGCTACTGTTGTTGTATGAAACACACAGTTATTGTTACAGTAACAATGCTACATAAGAAAAACTTATTTTCCAACAGTGCTGCCGGTTGAGCCCCGACACTGTTGTAAAATAATTTTTTCTTATATAGCATCATTACTGTAATAATGACTGTGTGTTTCATACAACAACAATAACAAAAAATGTCGTAGGTATAAAATAAATGTGTCATAATAATTATAAGTATTTTAATTATTTGAACAAATTGATTACGGTAGGTTTCTGTAAAAAAGATACCTAATCGAACAACAGCATCATTTAAACAGGGTAACATTTCTACAGAAACTCGGCATGTTGCTGCCCTAACGCTTAATTGTATTATCTTTAACATTCTCAGAATTAGGTACATTTACGAAATATTACAAATTCTAATTTGTAAAGATATCTCGCAGGATCTGACATTTCTTGAAATTACTTTTAATCAAGTCTTTTCACAATAATATATTCATATTTATTAATTAACTGCAAAAGAACGAATGGGGGAGGGACATGAGTACGCACGTTCATCTTAGTTTACCGAGATGAATGTTGTGTCCAAATTTCATGATGATGGCAGTTACCGTTCAAAAGTTTTTTTCGGAGAGACAAATTTAAATTTTCAGTTTTATATATGTATATACTAGTTTCTCTCCGCGGCTTCGCCCGCGATTGAGATGAACCACGACAAAATGTTTGTTCAGTTCGCAAAGTTTACGAAAAGAATTCCCTATTTTTTAAATTTTTTTTGACGTGATAACGTCTTATAAATTGATGAAACACCGGCTGCATGCACGAAAAACTGTCACGTTCCGAAATGTGTCACGTTTCGAAATGTGTCACGTTCCGCCTGGATATTCGAGCGGAATACGTTATCACGTAAAACTATCGTCCGTAAACCGACTTTACAGACAACCAATTTTTTAGCCTAAGCTACACCTTATAACATTAGCTATCGGCCAATGAAAGTCCCGTCAAAATCGGTCCAGTCGTTTCGGAGATTAGCCGGAACAAACAGACAGACAAAAACCTTAAAAATTATTTTTTTTTAGTACCGTATATAATTTCATATGCACATAGTAAAAATCTGTTATTTTGACATTACAAACAGACACTTCAATTTTATTTATCTGCATAGATTAAATAATTTAATTAAAAACCATAGTATGGTGTAATTCGTCATAACGGCGAATAAAAAAAATTTAAAAACAGTTTCATTGCGAAATTTCGATACGTTTGACAGGTATAAATAATAAAAATCTGACTTACGTGGGCAGTTGTCCGCAGTAGGAAAAGTCGGTCACTTCGATACCGGCTGAATAGTATATTTTGATGCGACGTAGCTGCAACGGCACTCCAACTTCACCCGTTTGTTGATGCCAAAGACTGTCGGTGGTCCAAGCGTGCGTCTATATCTGTGTGAAGAGATCAACAGCGAACGCACGTATTGTAACCGTTGTTACTTATATGTGTCTGAATATGAACTTAACCGTCGCGACGCCGCTCGACGCGCGCCAACAACCGTCGGCCAATCCGACGACATCATCACTATGACGTGTACACCATAGTCGACCAATCAATTGATTCCGACGATTTCCAACTAATATTTTAAACAATACGACACATGTATGTGCGTTTATCCTGTGGGAGGTGCGGAGGGTACCTGGAATGTTCTACATTAGTCATAGATCCATTCGTAAGGAAATTTTTGTATGAAAAAAATTAAACTGATACCTAGAAGTAAAAAAATTCCAACCAATTGGGCGACGGGACCATTCCAACTTCAAAAATATTGACCTTTGATGTAATATAATAATAAAGAGAATAAAATAAAATAAATAAAACAATTAAGTTAAAAAAGATTTTCACTATAATTAAGCGCAAAATTTCATCCCATTTATTAAATGATCAAAAAGACACCTCCACATCACCTTTACTAAACCTAAAGTTTAATTTTTAATGAATATAATGTTCTTCCTTTGTTCTTTTTCTATGAGTTGGGATTTCCCACCCCACCATCCTCCCCCCTAGTTGTATTAAATCTACCTAATTTAGACCTATATAGATTATTTTTGTAAACTGTAATACTGTATATCTGATGAAGCTGCTGTGACAGCGAAACATATGTTATATTTTGATAATTATAGTGAAAATCTTTTTTAACTTAATTGTTTTATTTATTTTATTTTATAATGGATTTTCATCAAGTAAAGACAGAAACTATTAGATTTAATAAAGAGAATAAAATTTCTGTAATCGCGTGAGGTGACGCAGGTAATGACTAGTATTCAATATGATATTTGCTATTCGTTGCCATGCTACATAATATGTTCCACGTCATGTAAAAATTGATCAAAGCATGCTTAACTAGTTTATTCCTGACAGATCTACAAAACAAAAGAACAGTTGATTTTTTGTATTTTCTAAATATTTCGGTAACTATAAAGTTAAGAATTTTTTTTAACAAAACTGTCTTGAAAAAATAAATAACATAAGAAACCGTTATGTAAAATATACTATTATTATATGAAAAACAACGTTGTAGCATATATCCTCTTTTTCGCATGCGCCGATTTTCCCCAAAAACAATAGAGCTCTTCATATTTATGTATCAAACATCCTCCCAAAACTTGCATTCAATCCGTTCATCCGTTTGACCTGTATCGTGCTCACAGACTAACAGACAAACAGACGCGCAAAGTTTTTCAAAAAATATGTTTTTTGGATTTGGGAGACCTCAAAACGAAAAGATATTGTAAAATTTTGAAAATGAATTTTGACCTTAACTAGTACCATTCCCCGCTAGTGGATTGGAATGGTAAAAATTGGTCGACAATTTTATTTACTTGAAAAGTTCTATTCAGACGTTAATCAAAGATTTGAAAAAGCGTAATATATACCAATTTGTAAAGATTTAGATACTACGAAATTTTCAGTTAAATTTTTCGTAGGTATTGGAATCTTAGACCAAACTGATGTGTACGGACGCATATTATGAAATATATTTTAACATAAGGTAACTTTTGGTTTTATAAATAACTAGTCGCTACCCGCGACTCCGAACGCAATTGAGATTTGACGCCACTGTATTAAAATATTTCCTCGAAGAGCTCTGTGCGCCTGTGCCCGTTTGGCAGCGACAACAGAAGTTTTTTCTATACCCGTACTTCCACCACAAAATTATTGCACTTCCACCATGTACTCAAATATAGCCACTTTACTCGGGATCTGTATTTTTAACAAAATAAAAAAATGGCCTATATTACTCAGGATTAGGTACTGTAGATTTTTATTAGTGTCCGACCGAAACTAGTTTTTACGGCCAAAACAGAAACCGAAATTTCATATTTTCGTGGGAAAAATAAAGTAAACATTATCATGTCTTTTTTTATTTTTAAATCAATCACATATTAATCATTCAGCCTCTGATATTTTAACTAAT
This sequence comes from Xanthostigma xanthostigma, assembly GCA_963575645.1. NCBI lineage: Eukaryota > Metazoa > Arthropoda > Insecta > Raphidioptera > Raphidiidae > Xanthostigma > Xanthostigma xanthostigma. Next base: position 298,641 of record OY754469.1, on the reverse strand, counting down.
CATTAACTTATCATAAATCGTATTATTACCCCGTTTTTTTTTTAAACACAAATAAATATATACTTTTTTAATATTATGAAATAAAATAAAAGCTACTAAACAAAATTACTTTTTGGTAAAATGTATTTACCTAATAAATATGTTTAGGTAGGTACACAAAACATAAAAAAGTCGCTTTTATCTTATAAGAACAAAATAATTTCTTCTAAACTTTGGTCATTTTGCTCGAAAGTTTATTAATTACATTAATTAATTAATTACTTATTACATAAAAACACAGATAAATTCCAAGTAAACAGCTTTGAGGCTATACTTAAAAACACGAATGGCAGCTGTTCGCGACTATTGGCTGGCGGCAGTATCATGGAGCGGTGTCCATGATAACTATTTTTCTTTATAGCCGATCGAAAGTACGTACCTACTTTCGGCATCAATTTTAAAACAAAAAGTCTTACGTGCGTGTAATCCAACCAATGCATAATTGTTAGACTTTCTGCCTTAAAATTGATGCCGAAAGTACGTACTTTCGATCGAGGTATAAAGAAAATATAATTTGCAACTACTAACAGCAATGCAGAATAATAATGATATAGTAGTATTCTCTGATACGACATCGTTGTAATTGTATTATACGCTTGAATTTTTCCTTCAACTCAGGATTTTTCCTCGTCCAATGAGTGCTACGTGCTTGCAATATAAAAAAAATGCGTGTAGTTGGTAGACAAAATAACAATGAAACGGTTCTGCCGTCACATCAAAGCTTAAACTGTGTAAGTAAGTCTTAAACGAGCATAAGTGAAAGCAGAAGAAGATTTGATGTAAAAGTGGAATCGAAGCATTGCAGACAGCGTAGTACGAAAAAACTTGAAAAAAAAATGTTATTACAGTGTTGACACTTCATGACTTTTACATCAAAGTCTTCAAGAACAGCTTCAATTTTAATGATTTCTTAAGTTTTGTTTTTTTAATATTTTTGAAAATTAGAAACCTTTTGGGGTAGCCAGAAGCATGAAAAAAATTTTTTTTCGACAATAATTTATTTTATAAAGCTAATAATTTATTATACTTATATTATAATAATTTATTATATAATATTTAATAAGATTCGGGGTTCGTATCCCGACGGTGACATTGTTTGAAAAAAATAAACTAATTTTTCTATGTTGATAGCGTTGTAACAATGGGTGTTTCTTAACAATTGTAACAAACAGTAGCTACTCTGTAATATATTATAATAATTACTAACTGTAACTAAACTCTTCTAAATATACTAAGTAATATTATAAAGAGGTAAAAAATATTTGACAGGTACTGTGAGGAGTTTTGGAAATGCATATCAATGTTGAATAGTGGGATGACTCATTATAAAATTATTTGAATTTTTTTAAAAATATTTTTAATGAGCAGCATTTGCTTAAAAATAGGTACATCTTCAGATTATTTATCTCTTCAAACAGAATACAAAAATAGGATTATTTTTTGTAGTTAAAATTTCTTAAATTAACTTAAGATATAATATTTTACTTACCTACTTTCGTTTTATCGAAAAAAGTTTAATCATGATTATTGTTTGATAATAACACTGTATGTAAAATATTGTACATCTTAAATTAAGTTAATTTAATATTTTTTGTCTATAAAAAATGTTTAATGCTATTTTTGTATTTTGTTTGTGGAGATAAATATTCTGAAGATGTACCTATTTTTAAACAAAAACTGCTCATTAAAAATGTTTGTAAAAAAATTCAACTAATACCAAAAAATACCGAAAAAATTCTCCGAATCGTTTCAAAATTCAAATTTAACTAATTAGTAAAGATAAAAATGTGCTGACAAAATTTCATTAAAATCGGTCTGACAGGACCGGACTTAAAAATTTTATGAAAACATCAGCTTGTAGATATGGATTTATTTAGTGAAGGGTAAATTTAATTTGTTGTATTGATAGTAATATTAAAATTAAGAAAAAAGTATTATTTTAAGGGGTGTATTAAGGGGTTAAATTTTTTTATTTTGTTCAATTCACATAATAAAGCCACACTGCCAGTGTAAGCAAATACACTATATTTTCGGCAGGGTTTCGGACTGCAACACGAGTTTTTATTATTAGATATTATTATTATTATTATGTAATGTGTTTATGGCTTAAATTTCTGTCACCAGATGTCAAATCTGACTGTGCAAGATTAAATCAGACAATATGCGATGTTATTTTGAATGTTTTACTCTGTTTCGTTACGCTTTGATTGTCTCAATGCGGGTTCTGAACTTCTTAAACAGACCAGTAAAACCAGCAAAACTGATATATAAGCAAGCATCAGGCTGGCTGCACGCATTTATGAATAGACACATAATGATGGTGCGTCAGGGACGGACTCGCATCTCAATTCTCAATTATAATAGTATATTACACCGCAAGGGCCGAAAGTTTGATATTATTACACTGTACGCCATGATTCCCGAGGCAAAGCCGAGGGTATTATGACGCACAGTGCAAAGTTATCAAACTTTCGGCCAGTGTGGTGTATAATATTTTTCTTCATACCTCAGTCCTAAGTACGTTTATTAAATACATTCTTTAATTAATTAGGTACTTATTAATTACATAAAAACTGTTTGTGGATCAAATTATTGGACTCTTCAGATTGTTCAAACTCGGATCAGGCTGTTCTAGGATCGTAGTAGTACCACAAGCATGGAATTGCTAAAACCGGGTTCGAAGAGTTCGAGAATTTGACCAACAAACACGCAGTTGTGTAGAGTTCTGTATTGCCGGCTTACCAACAAACACGTCTATTTAAATACTGAATACGGTACTGACTGTGTGAACAAATATTACGTTCACTACTTATGAATATGAGATAATACTTCAGACGGTTATGCAAATCGGTTTCGGTAACATCGTTCATATAGAGAGCGGTGAGTTGTGGTAGTAAAATGATCTGAACTTTTGATTGAAAATAAGTCGTATAGAAAAACGATTTACAACACTTCGATTCACTTCGTAATATTCGAATTCAATGCATGACTGTTTTAGGAGAAAAAAACTGTTTTTGTTACAAAGGACCCCGCGCAAACCTTATGGGATTTGGTTCTCGGTTAAATTGATCGAAAATGGTTTTATTTTAAAGTTTAAAGGTCACTTAGAAAAATAAAAGCCAATAGATTTTTAGCTAGAGATATTATGTTTAGCGAGATATCAATATTTAAGATGATTATTCTTTTTTAACAGCGTATAGAAATCAAATAGACGAACAAATATTTTAAGTAAATTTGTTATCAAAACTCAAAAAAAATAGAGAAACAGCCTTTCAATGTTTAATTAAATTTTATAAAATTGTATTTAATTTAATTTATTTAATTATTTAAATTATTTAATTTAATTTAATTTTGATAAAAAAGTTACTGGAAATATTTGTTCATTTATTTGATTTCTACAGGTTGTATAAGAGAATCATCTTAAAAATCATTCTGTATTATAAATACTATTGATCAGAATATCAAATCAATACTGATTGATTATAAAAGTTATAACGAATAATTAGGTCAAGTGTTTATACATAATACGGATAGTATAATAATGATAATTATTATTATTAGCAATAATCATTAAGCACTATTAGCTTAGGTTATTACTTTGAAGATTTTTGACTCTACTCAACTACATAGTTCCTAATTTTCTCGGATTCCGGGTTTTCCGGGACGTTGCGTCTACAATTACGCCTAGAAGGACACCTCGTGTTAAAAAATATTTTTGACGTGATAACGTCTTATAAATTGATGAATCACCAATCTTATAAATTGATAAAACACCGGCTGCATGCACGAAAAAGTGTAACGTTCCTAACGTAACGTTCCTAACGTTCGTAACGCGTAACGTTCCGCCTGACCCTGTGCGTGCTTTTCTCGAAAACGGCCCTAACGATTTGGATGAAATTTACTGAAAAGGGATTTTGGGGGGCAAAAAATCGTTTTAGCTAGGTCTCATCTCTCGAAAAAATCGTTTTCATACAAATTTTATCATTATAAAAATCAATTTTTTGACGTATGAAAATACTTAAATATTGTAAGTAGGTTTTGGAATTTTATATTATAAACAGTGAAACAATTGTTTTATAAATATTATGACAGCTAATCTTTGAGACTTAAAATAAATACGAAAGAAAGAAAGTTAAAAAAACAATTATATTATAGGTGGTGAGTAATTTTAATAAATAAAATTAACCTAAATTTGAAGCAAAAGATGCAATATCATAGATTCGAATTATTACAATTATTATATGTAGAATTTAGGTTATGTATTACGGAATACGTTATCACGTAAAACTATCGTCCGTAAACCGACTTTACAGACAACCAATTTTTTTTTTCTAATATTGCGATATAACAATGGGTGTTTCTTGATAACTTTATAGCAAGCAATAGTTAATATGTCTTGTATTATTATTAGATAGTTATTACGGAGCTACGTATAAGCAATACACTGTCGCCAGCTCGTTGGCTATATGGTTTTAATATAATTACAGCTCTATAACTCGTTTATGAATAATATTTATGGAATAATATTTCTTGTGGGATATATTTCCGCAAAACAGAGTATCCTGTAAGCTATAGGTATAACTAACGTTACACAAATAATGATACAAGCTTAATGTCAACCCTTCGTGTTGTCAAATTCAGTACTGTAAGATTTATAAACATATAGATAGGACGGACTTAATCATTTATTTGTTTCCAGTGTAGTACCTATCTCTAAGCAAAGTTTTTTTAAAACACATGTGCAGTGGCTTACCGAAATAAATAAGAAATGGACGAAATTGTTATTTCTTGGTAATAAGTAACTGTTATTTTAAAATAACCGGTGACCAGTTTATATTAGAAAAATAACACATTTAACCAGGGGTGGATGGGCCCTATATTAGTTAATATCTTTTTTTGTTTATTAGATATAACTTAAAGTAAAATTAATAATGCTTTTTTTGTCTTTATGTAAGCCATGATTTTTTGTGACGCTGAATAGATAGTGTTGAGCAATCACTTTGCAGAGGGCGGCAAAACGTAGTGTCGGCTCTCTGCAGTATATAAAAAAAATAGTATTCATGACGGGCCCGGAATCTTACTTTCCCAGACCGGAATATTTGAGCCCATCCGCCCCTGTCTTTAACATTTTAATGAAAAGTAAAAAAAGTAAGTAGGTAGTTAAACTTTAAACAATCTTTTTTTTTCAAATATTTTAATAGGATCGTATTTGTACTGTATCATTCTTATAGATGCAAGCAATAAATTCTAGGTAATATTGTATTAACTACAGTAAAATTTGCTATATCGTGAATTAATATATTGGAATAGTTTGAATTATTAATACAAAAATACAAAAAAGAACATACTTCAGAGAAAATGTTCAGCATAACAATATCCGATTATATATTACAACAAACACTAGCAATGTACAATAAACGTTTATATATTTTTAACCGACTTCAACAAAAAGGAGGAAGTTCTATGTTCGTCTGTATATTTTTTTTTTTTATGTATGTTCACCGATTTCTCAGTCAATTATGGACCGATTTTCAAATATTTTTTTTATTCGAAAGAGTGCACCTCAGAGGTGGTCCCATCGGAACCAAGTCAGGATCTGATAATGGAATCCGGAGAAATCAAGGGAAACTCTCAAATTTCAAAGGCACGTATAATATTGTTTATGTATGTTCACCGATTTTTAGTGTTAGATTAACACTAAAAAGAGAAAAATAAAATATTTTTAATAAAAAAATTGAAACGACTTCACACTAAAAAGTAAAAAATAATTGCGTATTGAAATGTTTTGGAGTCGGTGTAGTTCTCGGAATAGATTTCATTTTGGCTAACACCGACTTCAAAACATTTCAATACGCAATTATTTTTTACTTTTTAGTGTGAAGTCGGTTCAATTTTTTTGTTAAAAATATTTTATTTAAAAGGTTATCCGGTTTTTGCACAAAATGCACATTCGATAATAAAACTGTGTGGTAAGAAGTAACTATTCTTTATTTTTTATTTTTGTTTCAACCACAGTGCTCTTAATATTTGTATTCTAAAGACATACCAGTAGAGATAAAATTTTTGAGAACATGACAAAAAGAAGAAAAAATATTGACTCGGTTTAGTGAGGTACTTTTCATTTCTGAGTGGTGCTTCTTGGTGCCCCCTGAGACGTGATGTCCTAAGCAATTTCTTCATTTCCTTACAGGTTAATCCGGCACTGATTATTATTATTAAGAAATTCAATAATTGTTATGTATGCTAGTGTTTTACTGTAGTCTTACCCGTACATATAACACATTGTCCGTGCTAATTGCAATCGAATAAGCCGCTGACAGAGGAACAAGTTGACTATAAACTTTGACGGGATTTAGTGTAAACTTTAGTTGGATTTAGTACAGCACATTAGCTCGACTATAATTACCAATCTGCGTGTATAGCGGATGTATCGAATAAAACTAATATTATTTTCGATTAAAACCTTTCGGATTTTTTACAGTGACTTTTCATTTATTCGCTTTTCAGCTGTGGTTATAGCCGAATAAATATAGGCCAATAATTTGACCCAAAACATTTCCACAAAATCCCAAAAAGGTGCAAGTTTGAGGAAACATTTATGTAAAGTGTGATACATAATCTGTCAAAATTGCATCTTCTGGAATCTTCTGCATCAACAGGAACTCGATAAAAAACGTTAAAAAAGAGTTAAAAACTGCGTTTTTCAGTTTTTGCTTGTATCTTATCAAAATTCAATCGCAAAAGGGTGCAATTCTGAGGGAACAGTTATATAAGTAGGTATGATACATATTCTATTAAAATTATTTTTTGAATTTTCTAAAATTTGCACTACACTCAAATGTACTTTGCTATAAGCGACGTGCATAAGATTAGACTAATTTATATCAAGGTTAGTAGAATACTGAGGTTTTCCGCATTTCATTTGTCCAAACAGCGTCAGTGCGGAAGCGACGTCAGCTGGCGGACCATTCATATTTTTATCAGCCTATAATGGCAATATCAAAAATGTCATTCATATTTGACTAGAACTATAAAAATCTCTTATAAGTACATCAAAAATGCTTTTTTTTGCAAAATATATAAATATTTTGCCTTGTGATTTCTTTGACATTTGTTAAAAAAAAGACGGGTTGCACTCCGGGAGTGCCGGCGGAAGTGAAAACTTGAATATTAACGTCTTTTTTTTTGCATTTAGAAGCATTGTTTATTTATTGGTGTCGTAGTCATAATGCAAAATTAGGCATTTTACAAAATGTCTAGGCATTTTATAAAAAGCCGGCAAAACGCGAGCGAACAATGCAGTTTCCGTTATGACTATACCAATTCAGGCAAATTGATAAAATGCCGGCAAAATGTGAACAGAAGAACGTGTATCTCGTTCTGACGCATTATTTTCAGGCATTTTACAATTTACCAACAGCGATGTAGTCATAACGTAAGCGGGAGAAAAAAATAATAAAATTAGGGAGATAGGTACTAGGTAAGTATTTCATAAAATGGCACATGACACAAAAAACAATAAACTTCTTTATTATATAAATCTAAATAAACACTTCATACCTATAAAAACTTTCAGTTAGGTAATCTTAAAGTAATGCACGAAATAAAGTAACTACCTACCTAAATAAGTACCTAAGGTAAAGGGTCCAGTTTTTGGCGGTTTAAGAGTAACAGCTGAGGTTATATTACGATACCTAATATAAAATTCAATTTGAATAAATAATATTTTATATCATAAACAAGTTCAGAATTTCTAGATAAGGTCATATGAGCGAAATAATTATTTGAACCGAATTTTGACCTAAACTAGTAGGTACCATTCCACATTTATGAGTTGGAATGGTAAATGAAATATAGAAAATAGTATAAGATAATAAACAGTGGTTAAAAATATAAATATTTTAACATTTTATGGAGATGTCAACACATATAACCTACTTATTACTGCATGTCGAACTTCCATGACATTTGGACGAGCATAAATTGTTATTTTTAAAGCAAGCACATTTCTTTGAATTGCACTGTTTGCTACTAGCCTTACAGAAACATTTTTGAAACCCTTGACCCCCAAATCGTGAATGATGTACAACTGCCTCTCTTACGGTTATTAGTGTATCAGGAACTTCATCTTCAAAACCGACTAAGGATTCTTGAATATCATTTCTGGAAAACCAAGTTTTGAGAATTCCTTTAGAGGTACCTAATTTGTAAAGATCATTTTTCAGGTCCATCACTGTTGTGCGTTTTGACTACATCGCTGTTGGTAAATTGTAAAATGCCTGAAAATAATGCGTCAGAACGAGATACACGTTCTTCTGTTCACATTTTGCCGGCATTTTATTAATTTGCCTGAATTGGTATAGTCATAACGGAAACTGCATTGTTCGCTTGCGTTTTGCCGGCTTTTTATAAAATGCCTAGACATTTTGTAAAAAGCCTAATTTTGCATTATGACTACGACATTGGCAACACTTGTAAATAAAATGGTTTTAGCGGGGGAGCATGTGGCGTTGCGTAATCACCATTCAAACGTTTCACCTTTAACTGATGTTAAGTTTTATGTAAGATGCGTAAAAACTGATAAAAAGGCGTGAAACTATTAAAATTTGAGATTATTCAGCTATTAATTTTTACTTGTGGATTTGCATATTTGTTGAATTGTATTTTAACTGTTTATTGGTGATTGTTAGCAACTGATTTATTTTTACTATTAATCCGTTTGTAACTGTTTTGATTAATAAAAAGACATCTAATAATAATAATAATTAATGTACTCGTATATACTGTAAAACTAAAAATTGAACTATTTAAAATATTAAAATTTATATCTTCCTTAAACGTTGTTTATTCTTTATTCAATAAAAAAAAAGAAAAAATTAGCTGAACGACGTTACAAGATGTCTAACGTTGTATAAAAAGAATCTGGCAATTACTATCACTTAGAGAGTCTCACCCAGTTCTTACTTTTCCTGACGCGAGTTTAACATTTTTACCCATTACAAAAAAGTGTACAGCGCCGCTAAAGAAGTTTTCACTTCAAAAAGTCGTTGCCAGGTAATCAATTCGCCGGATGACGTCTTTCCCCCCCAATACTATCCAACGGAATGAGGCAGCCTCTGTAATCTACAAGCCTTAGTGCATTGTAATGCATAATTTTTCTGTTTTGTTTCTCTTGCTTTGTCGTTCAACGACGGTTTCTTTGATGTGAAGCGAGTATGTATTTTCTTCAAAGTTTGAAGTTGATTGATTTTTATATCTGAACATTGTTTTCTTAACATTATCTACTTGAATCCCAATGGGAGGCATTTTGGAATACTGTACAAAAAAAAAATACGAGAAAGGTTGTTTAATTTATGTTCACATCTGTTTTTATTTTCTCGAAAATCAGAAATTCTTTATATTCAATGCCGGGATTACAGAAACCAAAACCAAACTGGTTTTTGTAGTTTCCAAGCTAAAGGAGGTACAGACGTTTGCTTACGCTTATTGAATTCTGTGTATTTTTTTCTGTAAGCATTCGAAATTTCAAAAGCATATTAAAGAATGCGATTTTTGAAATTTTTTCAAGGCATACCCCTTTAAAAAAATGCGATTTTTGACGAATACCGAAATCTGTCGGAACTTTTGCAAAATCATCATAGTTATAGAAAAAAAAATTGGTTGTCTGTACGGACGATAGTTTTACGTGATAACGTATTCCGTAATACATAACCTAAATTCTACATATAATAATTGTAATAATTCGAATCTATGATATTGCATCTTTTGCTTCAAATTTAGGTTAATTTTATTTATTAAAATTACTCACCACCTATAATATAATTGTTTTTTTTAACTTTCTTTCTTTCTTATTTATTTTAAGTCTCAAAGATTAACTGTCATAATATTTTGAAAACAATTGTTTCATTGTTTATATAAAATTCCAAAACCTACTTACAATATTTAAGTATTTTCATACGTTAAAAAATTGATTTTTATAATGATAAAATTTGTATGAAAACGATTTTTTCGAGAGATGAGACCTAGCTAAAACGATTTTTTGCCCCCCAAAATCCCTTTTCAGTAAATTTCATCCAAATCGTTAGGGCCGTTTTCGAGAAAAGCACGCACAGGGTCAGGCGGAACGTTAGGAACGTTACACTTTTTCGTGCATGCAGCCGGTGTTTTATCAATTTATAAGATTGGTGATTCATCAATTTATAAGACGTTATCACGTCAAAAACCCGCTGATTCCATCATGGTCGTAAAACGTCGTGTGTCGTCCAAAAAAAGTTTCGAACTAAAAAAATAGTATTTAACCATCCCTCTTCTCCTTTTCCAAGTCACTGACTTAGTGGCCCATAAGTTAGTACTAAAAAATTAATTAACAAAATTTGACCCACTTTTCAAAGAGGGTCGCCATTACTGTCCTAGGAGCTTTCCAGCTAGCTCACATAAGCGAGTGTAAGAGTAAGTGAGAGAGGTACATAATTTGTATATCTTGGGGTCGTAAATTTACCTGGACGTAACGAACAATCGAAATACTTGCAACAATAGAGATTAGTGCTGGTCGCTCTTCAGAAATCATAGGTAGCCCAGCGCTGAATTAAAGCGCGTTCAAAAGACTTAAATTTAAATTATTTATTAAATATATTAAATTCTATATATCACTGATGAAAACCTACAATTTTCTTATACGAAAGTCTTTATAATAAATTCGAGTTTTAAAATATGACGTGAATTCAGTTCCTAATTAAAAGAAATCAATTTCGTTGACGTCATTCTTCAGTTCCGATATTTAGTACAAACAGCCCATAGCAAAGTCTGAATTCTCGTTAGTCAAAGTTTATTAATTAAGATGTTGTATTCAGCTCACCTGTTGCACTGTTATATCATAATAATTAATACTCATTATATTAACACACTGCAGTTCTGTAAAGGCAGCATGCAATATATTATAAGCTCACTGAGTAACCAGACGCTGATAACCTGTTTAGCGTCTATAATCCACACTTCTTCTTCTTCTTCACTGAGTAATGAAACACCCGTGTTTACTTTCATTTTAAGCAGGCCATTTTATACGACACCTAGACGATAGATCGCGTTTCTAGGACGTCTGTCACCACTGTACCGATTGAATTTGGTAGACAATCGACCTCATAGCGACAACAATTGAATGAAGGTTCATAAAACCAGGAGCAGACCTCTGTCTCCCGTAGGATCTACAGTTAAGCGTACAACATGATCTATATTAGTTTCAATTCTTGACTTCAGTGGTGGCGCGTGAGTATTTCAAAAGGATGTTTTGCGCAGGGTCAACCGAAGGTACCTTCTAACACCGTCTAAGAACGAGGAAGGGGGGGAGGGTAATTAAATTATGAATCACATTCATGTTTATGATGTTTTAATTATTCACTTTTTTCAAAGATTTGACAACATATATAACACTGTAACACTAGTCACTACTGCTATAAGCCGCGTCAGAGGTGTTCACTGAATGAGATAGATTCAGTGAATACTGCTAATGTATGACACTGATAGACGTGCTGACGGTAAATGCAGCTCATAGCCGATCTAGCTATAATTTGTCGGTCGGAAGTTGCACGGTATACATCGGAGGTATCTGATGATGACGTTTCATGTGCTGTTTTGGAGCGCAGAGCAGCGCCTGAACGCGATTATTATTATGTCATACAGAACACGCACGAGTTTTGTGGTCTGCAAGTTAAACGTTAGCGTTGACTGTGTAACTATTACACTATTTCCTAACATTAATATTGATTAAATTATAAAATGCGTAAGGTTTTGGTTGTTCTGCAGCTCTGTAGTGCTCATAGAGGAACCGTCAAATGTTAAAAAGAATTTTTTTGACATAAGAGCACAAAGTTTATTTTTTCACAATTAATAATCGGAAATTTAGCAGTTATGTTCTGGTGATCACATCATTTTACTTTAATTGGTAGATTAAAATTCATTTTTCTGTGTGCAGAGTATGTTATACTATACCTATAAGGTATTATCTATTATCAATATGCTTGCAAGAATTGTTTATTGTGGATAGTTATGAAAGGGAATTTTTTTTTATTTTTTATAAAACTTGCACCGTCTTTCACTGCTATTCTTTTGTATTCTGACACACTTGCGTCGATACTACCATATTGCGCTAAAACCTTTTTTTGTTTGCTTCTGAACTAATAGCTTTGAGTAAATTCTATGAGATGTCGCTACATGTTACTAAAACAGTTCATTCTCACAAAACACCGTAATCTTGTACACAATATTTAATAAGAATTATCCTATAGCGTAAGTTGGACCAAGCAAGACACAAATTTCATTAAAATTGGTACTGATGTGGTTTCGGAGATTATCGCGGACGAATATCATGACACTAGATTTATATATATGTTACGGTCAATGTCCGGAATCCGGGCAATGTAGACAATGCCCGAGCCACATCGGGCAATGTCCGAAACGCTGACATTTGATTGTATCTTTATCATAATAAGTTATCATTAACCCTTTATGGAATTTTTATCACTGATATCAACTATTGAAGAATATATTTTTCAGCTTTCTATTACAATTAATTATTGATGATCGAAACCACGTATAATTTATTTCCACACATTTTATTTATTTTAATGAATAAAAAAATACAAAAAAATTTAATTTTTTATATTAGTAATGCCTTTTTGTATTTTTCATTAAAATTAATAAAAAATCAATAATTGTAATATGAAAAATATATTCTTCAATAGTTGATATTCAGTGATAAAAATTCCATAAAGCGTTAATGATAACTTATCATGATAAAAATACAATCAAATGTCAGCGTTTCATGTTTATAAAAAATCTATTTTTTGAACCTTGTTCGATTTCGAACATTGCCCGATGTGGCTCAGGCATTGTCGACATTGACCGGATTCCGAACATTGACCGTAACATATACATATATAAAGATAGTTTGAACAGTAATAGAATCAAGCATATCATATTGAACTATTTGACTTTAAAGTCGTTAGATATCTGCGGGTTTTAGATACTTTCATAGATAGTGTGTTGTATATTTTTTGTGGAGTATCTTATGTCTAGATACATTTTTTCAAGCATCTTCCGCAGCTCTGCTTTTTACTGTGATTACATTCGAAAGTGAATTTTTAAAAGTAATAACAAAAACTGAATATATTCTCTGTGACTAAAGACATGAGATATTTGCACCCGGCATCTTATCAGATGATGTTAAAAACGTGTTTGCGTAAATAAAAGATTGTTCCCCGTCACGTCGTTTAATTTCCGTCAGTGAATGAAGGCGCATCGTAGTACAGAATGTGACTTAAAGCAGAACGTTTTTTACATTGATACATAATATTTTCTGAGCCTTACGATGCTTTTAGTTACCTTACCGCAATATTATAGAATCCAGAAAGTTGTTGCGTTTAAAATGACTTTCATTTTAATTATAAAATATCTAGGTTAAACGCGAATAATTGGAACGTATTAATTTAATAGTTTTAAATTATAACGATTCTTTGTCAAATACCATAAAAAATATGAAAAAATTCAAGCCAATTGGGCGACGGGACCATTCCAACTCTATAAAATGTTGACATTTGATATATTAGTATAACAAAGAAAATATAATTTCTGATATCGCGTGAGGTGACGCGGGTATGGCTAGTATTCAATATGATATTTGCTATTCGTTGCCATGGTTACCTGCATAATATGTTCCACGTCATGTAAAAATTAATCACAGCATGCTTAACTGGTTTATTTCTGACAGATCTACAAAACTAAACAACAGCTGTTTTTTTTTATATTTCCGAAAGTACAATGTTGAGAGAAAATTTTTTAAGGAAACTTTTTTGAAAAAAAAGTTGTGTGGTTTTAAGAAACCACGACGCAAGTGAAACTTTTATTGGATTGTAGGCGTTGGATTGTAGACACTTATTCATCACGATTAATTATAAACAACAATATTCACATGAATACACGAATAAAAACATGTAAACACTGTACAGCACTTGCCCGCATGACAGACTGACTATGTGTTATACATACTACACGGTCAGCTGATGCTAACCATGGGCGCCGCCATATTGGCCTTGGCTGTTCTACCGAGCGCCTACTCCGAGCGCCTTTCACTTTACCCCTACTCCGCGGCCGCCTGTAATGCGACATGCAACAGACGGCCAGAAAAATTCGGGGCGATAGAATAAAAGTTTCACTTTAATAAATAGAATAATAATCCGTTATGAAAAGTATACCGTTATCATATAAAGAACACCGTTATAGCATATATCTCTTCTACGCATGCGCCGATTTTCTCCAAAAACAATAGGGGTCTTCAGATTTGCATACCAAACAGCCTTCCAAAATTTGATTTCAATCCGCTCGTCCGTTTGACATGTATCATGCTCACAGTCAAACAGGCTAACAAACAGAAAAATATGTCTTATTGGATTCAGGGGGCCTCTAAACGAAAAGATATTGTAAAAGTTTTGACCTGAAGTAGTACCATTCCCTACTTGTAAGTTGGAATGGTAAAAGTTGCTAAAGTTAAACGGTTTTATTGAATCGATGATGTATTAAAACTAGAAAATAAATATGAGTCACCATAGGGGGCTTGTGATTAAACAAAAATAAAATAGTGAGGTGCATTTAGTAGAAATCTTTCATTTGTTTGCATTGAAAATCATATTTAGCTGACTGTATTCTTCGACCATAATAATGTAACTATAAATACGCGCCACGATTTTATTTTAGTTTAGTCAAAGCCCCCCTATGGTGATTCATAATTATTCTTTAGTTTTTTGTACATCGTCGATTGAACAATAAAACCGTTTAACTTAAAAAACTTTTTCACATATTTTTAAGTTTTTAGTGTGCTTTATTAAGAGTGCGATTTGCATCCGGACGAAAGCCGGACCAGTCAGTTAGTTATTATAAGAGTGTATTGTCATCGGAACTACATACGTATGCAAAATTTCAACTCAATCGGATAACGGAAATTAAGGAGTTGAAACAGCTGTCGCAAGATTTGAAACAAAAATAGTAAGAAACAAATATACGGAGTCAAGCTAAATAAAAAATACATATTGTGATATCTATAATAACATAAATTAAAAAGTAATGTTCATTTGTACAAAATCATAAAGTCGCGGGTAAAGGTTATAGTATATAGTTATAATTTTCGTTCAGTGCAAAATATTACTTAAGATTCCGCTTTCATACAATCAGCTATGAGCCTATATTAAATCTGGTTCGAAAGAATAACTTTCAAATTGGCTTTTATACTAAGGAAATTACAAATCGTACGCTTCGATTGTTAAAATTACATGATTTACAGATGAAAAGATTCAACATCTATAGACTTTATAATAGAATATAGGTATTATTACATGAAACTTTCAATTAGATAATGGATGTAATATTAATCCAGGTTCGCATAATATGCGTAGACATTTACACACATCATTTTAATGTAATTAATGGCAAGATCCCTCTGGCACCGGGACTATTTTGATTTAAAATAGCATTAGTGAATCATTTTTTCGATTCGGCGTTAAATCTACAATAATCTACATATTTTCTTTGTCGTGAAATTTCTCCAGAAAGTCGTCTTGGTCGATTTTGCTTCTATGAACAGTTTTCAAATTGTGTAAATGGCAGCTGTTAGAGTTGAAAATTTGCCCCCTCCCTCCCTAGGATAAAATCGTTGCTACGCTTATGAAGACATGACAAGCATCATTTGAGTAATTTTTACATGTGAATTACCATAGTATAATACACGCCACGAATCTAAAAGGCTCGGAAGTTCGAATGCGGGCTTGCGCTTGTACAGTCTGTTGAAAAACTACAAACTCGCAACTCAACAAAACTAAAACTTGACAATAGCGTACTCGACTGTACTTTAAAGCAGGAAAGAGACAAGTGACAAAGGCAACGAGCGATCACGGCCAATCACCGACGAGCGTACGTTCCGTGCAGATAGCTGGAAGGTGGTGGGGGTCTCAACGACTCTATAAAATGTGCCTTTGCGACGCTGTTTGTAACTAACTTCCGAACCTTTTAGATCCGTGGCGAGTATTATACCTATGTAACCAGGCAAGCGAATAGTAAATAGGTATCATAACATTACCCGTTACCCGCGTTACCGCACGCGTTACCAGAAATTTTATTTTCTTTATTCTAATCTGTCGAATGTCAATATTTTTGATGTTGAAATGGTCCCGTCGCCCAATAGGCTGGAAGTTATTCCATGTTTACGGTGTGGAGTGAAGCTTGTTCACTTATTTTAGTTACATCTAGTATACTGCAGGCTGTATGTGTATATAAAAGAACGATTATTTTTCACGACACCTGTGGATAGCATTAAACGCATCAGTGCGACCCTAGTGTGAATCTCATTATAAATATGTCACAAAATAATGACACGGCACTTTTATATTTCATATTTTATATCAATTTGCAAATACGTTTATATTTCAATACTGTTGCGATATGTGCATAGTGTTGAATGCAATCACGATATAAATGTTACCGGGATATTGTCAAACCCGTGATATTGTAATTTCACTTAGTGAAATTACAATATCACGACTCTTTTTCAATCGTGATATTGTAATTTCACTAGTGAAATTACAATATCACAGATTTGACAATATCCCGGTGACATATATATAATACTAGCGGTCCCGCCCGGTTTCACCCGGGTGCAAAAGAGCATGAATACGCACATTCATCTTAGTTTACCGAGATTAATGTTTTGTCCAAATTTCATGATGATCGGAGTTACCGTTCAAAAGTTTTTGTCGGACGGACAAATTTTTAGTTACTTTTTTCATTGATGCTCCACTCCTATGGGGACCGATTTTCATGCCAACTGGTGGTAAAAATGTTCATTATATATGGGGGCATTTATTCAAAATGTAATGGTATATTATGAGCAGGCTTTGGATAAAAAATTGCATTTATATGTCAATTAGTGACAGTTTGCTTTTCAATTATCGAAAATATAAGTAAATTACAAAGTAAAATACTAATATTATACAAAAGAAGAAATTACTTATACATAGCGTAATTTTTACATTATACACTTTAGACACTGTTGTTTGTAGTACAACTTTGCGGTTATGACAACTTGCCCATTTAAATAACCTTCGACATCATATGCATGACCAGAATAAATTATATAATTTTTCGCCTTTTGAGCTATTCTGTCCATGCACACGAGTATTAATTACATGTTGAAATGCGTACTTCTTATTTTTTCCATTTTTTCAAATAATTTTCATTGTTTACTAATATAAAATGATCCTATTTACTTCATTAATTAGATACTAGAGAGCGCCAACTTCGCCAGTAGTGCTGAGTCTATGTTTCACGCACGGTCTCCATTGGTTGTAGCGTGATATTATAATATAGCCTATAGCCTTCCTCGATAAATGTACTATCCAACAAAAAAAAATTTTTTCAATTCGAACCAGTAGTTTCTGAGATTAGCGCGTTCAACCAACCAAACAAACAAACAAATTCTTCAGCTTTATATATTAGTATTGGTAGAAGATAGGTACAAAAAAATATAAACAGGAAAAAATGATGAAAACTGAAAATTCGCTCTAGGAATCCTTAAAACTGTTCAATTACAGACTAAGTTACCATTTTATTTATTTGAATTAATTGAGCTAACGTCTTTATAATTCATTAAAAAAACAACTCTCACAGTATGTGGATTTTGTAATCCGTTACTATATATACAGACACCGGACAACCGTACCATATTATATGTAAAATATATTATAAACAAATTCTCCAGCTTTATAAATATGTTAGTATATCTTAGTATATAAAAATTACGTGTCACATGTTTGTCCGCGATGAACTCCTAAACTACTGAACCGATTTTTAATTTGATTTGCACACCGTGTGCAATTCGACCCAACTTGAAAGATAGGATAGCTTACATTTCAATTTATAGTCGCAATATTATTTTATTGCCAATTATTTGTCTATTCCTTGACAGTCATAATTATCTGTTGACTGGATTGAGTGAATATTAAATAGATGGCGCAACGAACTTAACAACCATATAAGATGGCAATACCTGTTGACTGGATTGAGTGAATATTCAATAGATGGCGCAACGAACTTAACAACCATATATCTAGATCGAGGATGTAAAAAAACTGAATATTGTTTAAAACTGCTCGGCACGACGGCGCAGCCGGAGTGCTCGAAATAGAGCAAGTGTTTTAAAGACCAGGTATCCACGAATACTTTACGCTATTTTTTTTCGAGCACGACGGCGCAGCCAGAGTGCTCGACATACACACATATACGCCCATGTATATTTTAAAATAGCTAGCAATTAATAAAATAGATAGATAGATAGATAGATAGATGTTCCAATTAAATTGTTTTATTATTTCACTTTATACGTAGCGAAGCACGTACAGGGCCGCTAGTATAGATATAGATTATAATGACATATCCAAACAATAGGTAATAGCCTTTCTCAGATTTAAAGCTAATTATTTCTGAATGTACTTTTACATCGCAATTTGAGTGTTACATTACTGCATTCTTCATTCGATATAATTCAATCCAGGTTTCTTGTCTGCCCTTTACAGCAGAACGTATTAATCTCCATGAGAAATCGTGCAGGTTATTTGTTATCAGCTAAACACGATATAATAAACATAATAATATGAAGGACTATTGATGGATGATTTATCGGTTACCTGTTGTAATTACATGGAAAAAGTACAAACACTTATATAAGTAAATATACCTACCTATATATTGCTGGATTTTGAAGATTGATAAATTCACTAGTACCTTATTGTTCATATAGCAGCTGATATTGAAATCTGTAAGCTTAGTAAATGTGTATACTGCATAGTGATGGTGAAACAAATGAAAGGGTTAAGAGGTACTTAACTTTTATTATTAAAGTGTATGATTTTTCATAAACGAAGCGGTTTAGATAAGCTATAAACTGGAAAGTACAGTACTCTTCCACTTAGCATTGTTAAATGAATCCATGACAATTATACGCCAATTAACTGCTAGAATATTAAGTGGATATTTATGTATTTTGAAGCGCAATAGATGACGTCAGAGGGTGAAAAGAGGTAAATAGTCTAAAAATCAACATTGGTGTCATTTTCAAGGTTAATTGTCAGGACGTTGATCACGCGAATGTCATCAATTTCGAAATTTACATCGAGAAAGGAGTAACTATGCCAAATATAATGGGAATGCATCCGTATTTCGTCTCAATCGCGTGCGGGTAACGGCTAGTTTTCTATGTATAGATTAAAATGGATCACCCGGTATATAATGGTGTTAAATTTATGTCCAGTCTTTAATTCTAACTTTAATTGGATTTTGTTTTTTACTTTAGTATTTCAAGCGGAAAGCGTGGCTGTTTCTTTATGTGTAAACAGTTTCAAAATGTTTTATTTCAGATGTGAATAGCAATTTTCCATTATAATGATGTCTCTTAAATATATGGAATTAACACAAAAAGTATTACATTATACGCATTTCAAAAATCTTATGAAAGCTGTCACTGCTGAGAGCTTTTAAAATATTTCATATTTAAAAACAAAAGCGTTTAATTTAAAGCACGTTATTTATTGTCAGCTTTGTGCCATTGTCATTATAATATTTAATTCAGTAGGTATAGTATGATGCAATTATTAACATGTAAATAGAAACTGCCGATGAAAAGTTACAGCTCTATTCAACTAAGATATTAAAACACCGTTTTTGGCACTACATTAACGAACGAAACAATGCTACGACAAAAAAAATTGGTTGTCTGTAAAGTCGGTTTACGGACGATAGTTTTACGTGATAACGTATTCCGTAATACATAACCTAAATTTATATAATAATTATAATAATTCGAATCTATGATATTGCATCTTTCGCTTCAAATTTAGGTTAATTTTATTTATTCAAATTACTCACCACCTATAATATAATTGTTTTTTTTAACTTTCTTTCTTTCGTATTTATTTTAAGTCTCAAAGATTAACTGTCATAATATTTTGAAAACAATTGTTTCACTGTTTATATAAAATTCCAAAACCTACTTACAATATTTAAGTATTTTCATACGTCAAAAAATTGATTTTTATAATGATAAAATTTGTATGAAAACGATTTTTTCGAGAGATGAGACCTAGCTAAAACGATTTTTTGCCCCCCAAAATCCCTTTTCAGTAAATTTCATCCAAATCGTTAGGGCCGTTTTCGAGAAAAGCACGCACAGGGTCAGGCGGAACGCTAGGAACGTTACACTTTTTCGGGCATGCAGCCGGTGTTTTATCAATTTATAAGATTGGTGATTCATCAATTTATAAGACGTTATCACGTCAAAAATTGTACTTAAACTGGCTTTGTGGATGGATTTGGTGCGCGCGCAGTGACAGTTCGAATGTTAACAAAAGTGAACGTTTATTGTCTCTGAACGGAACACACCTACAACGTCATATTTATCGGCGTTTGCCCGTGTCGTCCACGTGACAAGATACTGTTTTCTGATTGGTTCTTGCTCAAAACAAGCACGAAAAATAAATGCGATTGCAAATATGGTGGAAGTACGTGATTTCTGGTGGAGGTGCAGAATCGATAAGTACTTATTTTCTGTACCTATATTTACGACGGGCGGTAACTGGTACTTAACCTTTTACAACCGACGAAACTTATTTTGTTTTTGATTATTTAGGGACCAGAGAACCTAGAAAAATTAATTAAAAAAAACGTGTACCCCTGCTTAACTGAGAAAATAACCCGCACGAAATGACCGTGCGAAGCCGGTTGCGTTCGCAAAAATTAATCTGTTTCCCGGCAAAAAAAAAAATATATTTGACGACAGTAAAGGGTCAATGACATAAAGAAAACACACCTATTCAGGTTCACGTAAGAAATTTTATTTTTAATAAACCACCTACACGGAAGTTATTAGGAAATAAGAACATAAAGTTTCCGAGATTATTTTCACATAGAAGTGTCAAATAAATTTCGAAATTATTTCGAAATATAAATTATATACAACATTTGTTAAAACTTTAGTCTTTCTTATAGAAGACAATTGTTTAGTACTCTTTTCTTACAATATGTCATTAGTGCCGGTTTTATTTTATGCTTTTTCGTCAACAGATAGTCTCTTAAATATTAAGAAAAACAAACTTTATTAACAGTGGTTTAAAATTGTAAAATTTCACCTATATAACCGTTTTTTCCTGTGAAAATAAAATATCATAATGGGAAACTTTTAATTTCACTTGTTTTGTTAAGACTGCGTAATTTACTTGTGAGTAAAAAGTTTCCATTGTTTTGCTTACATTACTTTCCTTTTTAGAAAGAAATTTTCATTACGTTTAAAAACACGTATACCGACTATTCTTAGAAACGAATACGCGCGTCGTCTTAAGAAATGTAGAAAACTTTTAATAATTTAGTTTTTCTAAATATATTTCTTAAATTTGGTAGTGTGTCCACAATGAATGCAAAATAATAAAAAGGGAAATAGAGTTAACTAAAAGGGACCTTGCATACGTTTTGCTACTATACGAGAGAAACGGTTTGCAAGTATTTTTGAAGCAACGCTTCTTAACGCAGGTCTCGGACGCAGACGCAGACGTATTTGTGTTCAAATCATAGTTTAGACAAGGAAAGAACCAGAGCACGTTTGTCGTTGATATTATAACAGTTCAATACTTATATATCTACTTATTATTGAGTATAATACTCAGAATAACTTACTTAAAGGAAGCGCATTAGGTGGCCGAGCGGTTTAGTGCGTCTACCTTGCAGTGTTTTTTTTTTTAATTTTTTTTTTAATAATGGCAATTTGTTTCATATATGTTATCAATAATTTTTTTTATTTAGTAATTATATTTTTTTTTGTATACCTATAACTAAGTAAATTTGATGCATTAAAAAAACTGCGTAAGGAGCATAACTTCGGTCGGGTGTCCACGACTGACGCAACTCTTTTTTTATTACATGAAAATAAATTAGAATAAGCGATATCTGAATATGCCAGAAAATAATAAAATATAAAAATAAATAAAAAATAATAATTTAATAGAAGTAATAAAAAGAACAGTAAATACTAAATATTCACATTATCTGTTTTTTAACATGTGAACATTTCGCTGTGTACGTTTGCACATTCTGTTATAAGTTTTTACTTCACAAATAACTTTTCTTCTTTATAAAATTGTATTTGTTTTAAAATTGTGTCTATACATAAAACAAAATCCCTCCACCGCGTCTATATCTATCTGTCTGAACACAATAAACTCAAAAACTACCGAACGGATTTTCAAACGGTTTTCAAAGAGCGATAAACGAGGAAAATTTTTGTATATAATTTGTATATATTTTGTGAAAAAAATTATGGAGTGATGTCAAAACAAACTGCTTTCGTAGCATGTAGCGACATCTACTAGAATTCGATCAAAACTATTAGTTCAGACATTTCTGCGTTGTAGTAGTTTTTTATGGCCATAATTAATTATTACTTCCTTAATGAAATAATAATAATAATGCGTTTATTGTTTGTTTCTCGACTTTATGTCATAACAGACGCCATTCGCACCATTACTATTTTCCATCTATCACACTTCCCGTTATTTTCAAAATTTTTAAACTTCCGCATAATTAATAGCAATGGGCGAAATAAAGGAATTTTAGGACATTAGGATAAGATAGTCAAATTTTGAGCGCAGGAGTTTCCATGGCCTTGAATAAGGAATCATCTCGATATTTATCTGGAATTATTGAGGAAAACCATGCAAAACCTCAACAAGATGGTCGGTACAGGAATTACCGTTTCTCGGCGAGATGCGGTAGGAAAAAGTCCCAGCCACATTTACCCCCGCCGGGATTCGAACCCGGACCTTCCGAATGCGAGTCTAGTGCTCTCACCACTACGCCACTCCGCTCGGTTCCTTAATGCAATATATTTAGCAGAATTCTCCGATAATCCAAAATATATCTATCTATATATTATATAAAAACAACAGTTTTGCACCAGAGTGAACCGGGCCGGGCCGCTAAGAAAAACTTCGACATTTTTTTAGCAGGCTGTCAATAGTTTTTGGGAAAATAATGATGGTCAATTCTGAAATTTTGATATCGAAAATACCCGGCTTATTTAGTGCGTTATAGTTAAGTGAATTAGTTAATATTAGGATTAGCAAGTATAGCCAAAACATTTCCTCGCCACCGATCCTGGCAGCTTTAGAATCTCAGTCAAACTTAGAAACCAGACCTCGGATAACGCAAATAATGAAAACTATTAGTAAAAGGATTAAATCAGAATAATTTGTTCGGCACAAAATTAATTTATAATTTCCTAAATATATACTGTGTGCAGTTCACCGATTGTGCTAACAATGAATAATTCTTGTATCCTACTAGATACAAAAACAAGTGTGAATAGTTTTTCATTCAACTCAAAAATTACTATCGGAAGCAGTTGAAGTATTTTTTTGTATTTCTTACTCAACCGGAAGTGTACATGCATTGTTTTGTTCAAATGACAACAAACTTTTTTACATTTTCAAAATCTCTAGAAATTCATATAAAATTTTTATAAGGTTACATAAGAAAATATTTGAAAGAGACGTTATCGATTTAATAAATTAATAAACATTAATAATTAATTATTATTCTTAATATTTACACATGTGTGGGAGGCAGTATGAAAAATAATTATTATTATTTGTCTAATTAATAAATCGATAGCGTTTTTTCTCGAATGTAACGTTATGACAATTTTATATGAATTTACAGTGTAGAAAAATGGAAATTTCGAAATGTAAAAAATATGTATGTGGACATTTGAAAAAACTGCATGTGAACTTCCGTTTGAGATACAAGAATTATTCACTGTAACCAGTATCGGTGAACACACTGTACATAACATAATTGAACTGTCTGTAATTTTACAAGCTTTTATTTAGTTTCACCTGTCCCTGTGTCTGTCTGTCTGTCTGAAATTTGACCCACTTCCCGTTATCCGATTGAGCTAAAATTTTGCATACGTATGCAGTTCCGATGACAATACAATATTATAATATTTAACTGATCGTTCTGGCTTTTTAACTTTTTAGTTCCTTTTTAATGATAGATAATCAATAAAAAGCTTTTTAAACGCTTTATATTAGCTTGGGTTGTAAGTAACTATGTATGTATGTCCGTAACGGAATCTTTGAGCATAATTTTCACCAATTTCCCGAAGTCTGATTAATTTGAAACTTTGCATACGTATCAAGGACCGATGACAATGCAATAATTTGATAACAGTTTCCCATTATCCTTATTAGGACCCCCAGGATTAATAAATTCTTTTATAGAACCTCAAACTAAAAAGTGAAAAATAAAATATAGTTTAAAAAAAACTAAAAAACACGCTTTATATCGGACTAAAAAGTAAAAAATAATTGTTTTAAAATAAGCTTAAAAAGCGTGGGGCGCTTTGTTCCACATTTTCGTACATCGAGCGCCCAACGCTTTTTAAGCTTATTTTAAAACAATTATTTTTTACTTTTTAGTCCGATATAAAGCGTGTTTTTTAGTTTTTTTTAAACTATATTTTATTTTGTAAAAAAAATAGTTTATTTTTGTAATTGATGTCAAGTAGAAATATTGTATTGCCGGAAAAAATGTATGTATGTTGATTTGTTTATAACTCAAAAACTATATTTCGAAAATATCAATAAAATTATTTTTAGTCATTTATTTATTTACATAATACAAATTTAAGTAATTTGAAAAAAATGTATAATTTTGAACCATGTTACTTTATTACTGACTTAAATAAAAAAATATCAAAATCTACGAATAGTGGACGAACGAAGACGCGGGTACAGCTAATATTTTAATAAATAAAACAAATCTAACTGAACGTGAATTTAAAAAGTTGCACACATATTTCGATTCGCAACGCCACTGCAGACAGAGTTCCTTGAAAGAAGTTGCCAAATAAATAACTTAAAGAGAATACTTAAATAAGACTTGATCATTATAATTATATAAAATTTTGTTTTAGATTTTCAATTTATTATAATATATTCTTTTTGATTTCTCAAGCATGGAATTTGCAAAGCTCATTAGACTCACATAAAGGTACGAGAATAGATACATATTTTATTATCCATGTTTGAATTCGATAATATAAGGATAAAAATTTACTAAATTATAATTTTTTTTTAAGTTTACGCCCTGAATTTGTTTGAAAAGGTCAAACCTCGTAAAGCATTTTTGACCCACTTGACTTAAAACTTAGATTTTGTATGCAGTTCCGATAAGATAAGATATTCTGATAATTTTGCTTCATTAATATTGAAATAACGAAAGATTTGAATAAAAATATGGTGGAGGTACCGGTGCTGATGGTGGGAGGACGTGTCTCTAATAGTAACTCTCTCTTACTATCTTCACTGACTTATATCTCCCTCTCAACTACCGTTCGCCTCGTCCGATGATGCACTTCCGTAAATGCTTTCGTCAGGCATTTACCAGTTTACTTCCCAAGTCAAGCGTGTCTGAAGAAGTTTTACTTCAAAAACAGTATTCATGACGGGATCCGAATCTTACTTATCCGGGTCGGAATAATTGAGCTCATCCGCTCCTGATATTAGATACTTGATAAAGTAATACTAGCCGATAACATGACTAATCAAAATGACGCAAAACAGCAATGTGTGGGGAATCAAGCATGTTCACCACTATCTCTCTCTCTTAGCTTTAATACATTTGACGTCACTTTGATCTCTTATTTATACTCACGACAGTTTAATTGGGTTGTTTTAATTTCTTAAGGGAATCCTAACCCCTTGCTCTAAGCTTATATTACAGTTTTCACAGCTGCAAAGCTGAAACTTATTAATACTTATGTTTATAAAATTGTGAGAGATTTTTTGCTATTTTTTCGTTATTTGCGAGTTTTCCGTCGAGACAACATACCAATAGGCCAGAGGTCGGCAAGACAAAGTATTTTCAATGTTAAACATTAAATCAATTGTTTTTATTTATTAACTTTAATAGAATTCAGGAGATATTTATATCTATATACTAATATTATAAAGAGGTAAAGTTTGTAAGTTTGGATGTAGGAGGTAATCCCCGAAACTAATCATCCGATTTCAAAAAAATGTTTACCAATATTTAGAATGGGCCTTCAGGATGGACGGAGGTTATAATATATTATCGCGTTAAAATAAAAGCGCTTCTCGTGGAGACCAATTTTATAAGTCGACGAAAAAACGGAGGCAACCTACAAATTCGAGTGAAGTCGGACCAGGTCGTTAGTACTTAATATTTTCTTCAGATACTGATGTTTCTGTTTTGGTCAAATGCAATACTGATTGTTACATAAATACGACAAACACTGCGTTTGCTTCACGTGTTTCAAGTAATTACTCAAGTGATAATTGGCAATTAACAAAAGTCTGTTTGATGACATATATATGATTTATAAATACATTACGCAATAGACTAGGTACTGTGTCAGTGGGTGGCGTCACAGTAAAAGTGTAAGTTGGATTTTCAATTTATTATTTAAAAAAAATGGTGAATAAACTATCTATCTATCTATATTTGCCGTAGGCCTAAATACGCTTACCTGTAGGTGGTTTTAAAAACGAATAAATATGTGTATTGAGATTATAATATAATCGAATCTGTTAGATTATACACAATCAGATCCAAATGTGTAATTTCAGAGAGTTTTGTTTTCCCTACATGAAACTAAAGCCGGCACTTTATTATATCTTTAGCAAATTGTTGGTTAACAAGAGAAATATTTTTGTGATTTTTTTACTGATTTTTTTACGCCGTAAACATTGTGTCAAAAAAGCAGTACCTAGGTATATAAATAATATATTTTTCATTACTTTTTACGAGTAAAAAAAATCGTTTGTTCTGTTTTGAATTCTATTTTATCACATTTATATTAACTTGCTTTTCGTGTATGTTGGGCGGAGCTTTGTAATTGATTTTAAACTAACTTCCTGCAGAGGTAGATACTTTAAATGTTTGACATAAATCAGAATTAGATGAAAATACGAACTAAAAAGAATAAAAGACTTTTTTTAACTTGTAGGATTTGAAACGAAAAACATGGGCAGCATGCGACAACTATATAAGTGTAGAGAGTAGCTATCAACGAAAAAATCTATTTATAAGATAAACTGAATAATGCACCCCACGTTTTTCTTTCAAATCCTACTATTGTTAAAAAATATATTTTATACTTTTTAGTTCGTTTTAGAAACGTGATATTAAAAAAAATTATTTATTTATTTTATTTTTAAAATAAGTGCACTAATTAATAATAACACCATCATAAAAAATGCGTTGACCAAGCCATATTGATTACGCGGTTACATCACAAATAAGTCACGCCCACATGTCAGATCCCAATGTGATTCCAACACACATCAAACGCTATACGCCACGTGTACAGGTCAAAAGGTGCATTATATTATGTAATTTGACAATGTTGCAAACTGACGTCACACAGTAATTATTTCTATCTATCTGATTTCTCCAGGAAAAAAACATGAGTGCGTGTAATCTTTACACGCGGTTGAAGTAAAACTTCTTTCAATTTGCTTTTGCGACTCTCACTGTTTAGGAAAATATTCACTTACAAGTAAAATCACACGCAAATTAAATTACGTTGGCTATGCTTATCGGTTTGCGTCCGTAGCTTTGTTTCATACAGATGCATTTTGATGCTGCCCTCTGTCAGTCAATAGTTAAAACTTATCATAAAATTGGTTCGCATCCGTAGATATATCGATTTTCGTTCAAGGTGGTTACTACGATGTCGTCATCTGCAGCCAGTCAATGCCTTTAAATAGCGGAAACCGATCACAAAATTTGTTTGCGTCCGTAGTTATGTTTCGCCTTTCGTTCAAGATGGTTTTAACGATGTTGCCATCAGTCAGCCGATGCCTTTAAATAGCGGAAACAAATTCCGAAACAAATGCCTGAGTTACTCTCCAATCTCGCCTAAAGAAGTTTTTCTTCAAAAATAACACCTCGGCTCAGGACTTAACCTATAAAAAAACATTTCATAACGTCTGCGTTGGTCAGTGTCTGACTAAGGGTCATACGTCTAGGGTTTCTTATAATAATGAAATTTGGAATGTTTGTGAATGAAAAATCGAAAAGCAGAGCAATTTTCGATGAACTAATCTGCGGTACGCTTATGATATAGTATTGCAACTCTACACGCCACTATATTAACGTCGTTTCGCAATCAGTTAAGCTTCAAAATATTTGAACTAATTTCAAAGACATTCTCCCAGGGAACCGTCAACTTTTGGTTACAACGTTTAACGCTTAATTATAACACTCTTTAAAGTTATAGTAAAATCAGTTAAGTGGTTGATTTGGATGTCTTGTATATTATATTACGCTGTACGCTAGAATAATTGTAATAAATGTGTTATTTATTTTGCACAGCAAAAAATAAATCACTTCGTGTAATATTTACTTATGTGTGGGGCGCTATGAAATATAAATTGATAACGTTTTTCTTACGTAAACTTATGACAATTTTAAATTAATGTGTTGGGAAAAAATGTATTTATTTCCATTTGAAAGGTCCGGTTGAGGATGAAGTACAAAAAAATATACCCCAGTTGTTTCCGATAGCAAATTTCGAGTTGAACAAAAAACTATTTAAATTTTTGAAGTGAAAACTTTTTTAGCGGCGTTGTACACTTTTTTTGTAATGGGTAAAAAATGTTAAACTCGCGTCAGGAAAAGTAAGAACTGGGTGAGCACTCTCTAAGTGATAGTAATTTTTATACAACGTTAGACATCTAGCGTTGAAATATCGTACATAAAAATGCAATCTATGATACAAACCATTTTATTTACAAGTGTTGCCAATAAATAAACAATGCTTCTAAATGCAAAAAAATAAGACGTTAATATTCAAGTTTTCACTTCTGCCGGCACTCCCGGAGTGCAAACCGTCTTTTTTTTATAACTAGTAGGATCCACGAATTAATGAATTACTGTTACCACTTTCGATGAACACACTGTGTAGAAAAAATATTCCTCGTTTATTTCAATCATATTGGAAATATGAGAACTTGTAGATAATTTTTTTTTTCTAATCAAACAGCATCGTCGGGCGTGTAACGTTATTGTTCGTTATAATGAAACCTGAAAGATAATATCGTCACGTCTGTATGAAGGAAACAACACTTGAAACCTAGTTCATATTCATTTTTATATAACTTACCTAACCTTACTTTTTTTGAGATTTAATCTTCAAGCTCATATTGGATTTACTATAACTGGTTAAGCCTTAGGCTTGTTGTTTGCTATAAAAAAGCCGAATAATTTGAACTATTAGATAACTGTTTTTGTAACCTCAAAATCTAGATAAAAAAATGTGGTTTTTTGTTCAAAATCTTAAATCTCCATAAGTTCTTCACCGAATGCTTTGAAATTTTGACACAACGTTGCATTCGAATACGCCCTACCATTTGTATAGATGTCACGCCTGTGACAGGTGAAAACGTGCTTTTTTCAAAAACAGCGTCATATAGCGCCATCTGTTGGACGTTAAGGTAACGCACGTTATATTAAATATTTTACGGCAGTGGGATGTCATTAATTGAACGTAACAGCAACAGCCACAAACCAGACTGAACCACAGCAAGCCGTAGCCGGGTACAGCTAGTGTAAAATAAAAAAAATTCAGTCAATGGGGCGACGGGCCAATTCCAACTCCAAAAATTTTGACATTTGATATAGTACCTATAATAAAGAAAATAAAATGTCTAATATCGCGGGAGGTGACTCGGGTAATGGTTAGTATTCAATATATTTGCTATTCGTTGCCATGGTTACCTACATAATATGTTCCATGTCATGTAAAAATTAATCAAAGCATGCTTAACTAGTTTATTTCTGACAAATCTATAAAACAAAGGAACAGCTGATTTTTTTTATTTTCAAAATATTTCCGAAACTATAAAGTTTAGATAAAAAATTGTAACGAAACTTTCTTAAAATAGTAAATAGAATAATAAGCCGTTATGAAAAGTATACCATTTTTAGATCTCTTCTGCGCATGTGCCGATTTTCCCCAAAAACAATACGGCTCTTCATATTTGCATACCAAACATCCTCCTAAAATTTGATTTTAATCTGATCATCCGTTTGACCTGTATCGTGTTCACAGACAAACAGACGTACAGAGTTTTTCCAAAAATATGTTTTTTGGATTGAGGGACCTCAAAACGAAAAAAATATTGTAAAATTTTGAAAAGTGATTTTTGACCTAAACTAGTACCATTCCCCACATGTGGGTTGGAATGATAAAAAAAATATATAATAAAAAATATATATTTTGGACATATTTCAGTGGTAGTACCTACCATAAAATAGTTTCCTAAATGCAGGTAAAGATTTAATAACCAATAAACTTTGAGAGTAAGAATGTTCCGAGTGTATTAAGATATTGTAATAAATAAACAACGTTAGAGCAATCCTTAATTTTATTGCTTATTTTTACCAGAATTTGGGACCATATTCTACAGTACCACTAAAATCCGTCGAAAACAACGATTTATTACTCTACTCTATTTCAGGACGGACTACTTTTAATATATGAAGTATTTATTATGAATATCTAACTTTAATCATTTGTAGAGTAAAAATTTAGTTCAACACATAGGGGATTAACCGGCTGTCGTAAAAGTTGTTTGATAAACAATGTTTTAATTTATAGACTTTCTTGTTGAAACCGAATGCCTTTTCTTGTTCATATATTATGTTGTACACCTTTATTGTATTAGTAGGTAACTGATCTCAAAGGCTCTCAAGGATTTATAAAATGTAGGTTAAGTAAACCGGCTAGAGGTCCTAACTTCTATTTTGGTTTGGCACAAAAAATTCCATTACGTTAAAACTTCACAACTCGTAACATAAAGAATAAAATATTGGTTTCAATATTAAAGGCTTTCTTCTTGGTTTCCGGCCTAGTAGGGTAGACAGTAGACACTATCAAAGACGCTGAGGCAGCGGACAAAGTGTCCTCTTTGGTTGATAATAGGTGTCTAAGCGTGAGTATGTTTTCTACCTGGTCGTAGTAAGAAGCACAATCTATACGACCGAGTGGAAAACACACTCACGCTTAATACACTTACCTGTGAGTCGTCGAAAAGGACACTTCGTGCGCTGTCACATCGTCTTTGATAATGTCTACCGCAGTTGAAGACGAAACGTCAGGTAGAAATACCAAGGGATCAGAGTCTACAAGACCGGATACTAAGGAGACATGTTTATTGTATATTCCTGAGGAAGGAAATATATAAATACTTTTTAGTTATTTTTATATGCACTTTTGTAAAATACCTGTAATTTCACAGATGTAAGCCCTGAGGAAGGAAATATATTTTCCGAAACGTCGGCAGCATATACCATTAGAAATCATTTATAGCCTTCTCCGAAATAATTCATCCTTTCTTATGTTTATTGTACTTTTTAATTTTTTTTTAATAATAGAAAATTACGCAGAGCTGCACTGTGATTGAAATATATGGAACGTAATTATTTTCTTGGGAAGAATATTAGTAATTTGAATCTATCTTATTAAACTAAAATACGCCAGCAATCAACAGGTCTAACTATAATTTTAAGGTACGTAGTAAGTCTTTTGTCACATGTCACCTCTGCGTATATTTGTGGCCGCAATGCAAAGTGGCTCGTGCCAGATTTCAATCATATTATTCGATAAATGATGCAAAACGTCGAAATTTCGCGATTCGACCTCTATAGGTTCTGCCTTCCGGTCTGCTTTAATAGGGATTTTTATCGTTTTCACGCGCAAGTGTCTTTGCCGTGGTTATGATCGCGTTATTCAATAGTTTTGGGCACTTTCTGACGCAATGGCTGACCCAGTATCGTCTTCCAATAGTATTATTGATGATGCTAAATTAGTGCACAAGGCAGTAGAAAAATTAGTTTGTGCTGAATTGAGATCTCCACAATCGAAAAAACTGGTGGAGATAAACGAAAACTTGAAAAACTACAGTCCTCCTACCTGTCATAAATCGTTGATTGGCAAGATGTGTCTTCAAAAGCAATGAAATATTTTTCTACGGTGTTGTATCACTTCTATAAATAATATTTCTTATTTAACTTTTTCAAAATCAATCATGCTTCGCCCAACTTGAAAAACCAGTGCTAAGGCAGGAGCTCAAAATACAATAATATATGCGGACATAATAATTTTATTACAATATTTTGTTACGTGTGGATGCGTAAAAATGGTGTGTATCTAACACGCTTTTTAGAGTTCCGTACACGAAAGGTGCCCAACGGGACCCTATTATTAAGCCTCTGCTGTCCGTCCGTCTGTCTGTCTGTCAGCGGGCTGTATCTCATGAAGAGTAATAGGTAGAGAGTTGAAATTTTCACAGAGTGTGTATTTATATTGCCGCTATATATAACAACAAATAATGAAAAAACAAGATGGCGAATTTCAAAATGACTGCCATGCAAATAGAAAGACAATCTCCGATTAAGCTGCGCGTTTAGTGCTATTAACAATATACGAAAATGAAAGAAAAAAGATGGCGGATTTCAAAATGGCCGCTTTACAAATTAAAAAATAATTCCGATTAAGCTGATATTGGGCATGCGTGTTCAGTTCTAATAAAATTACACGAGAATAAAAAATAAAACCGAGATGGAAAATTTCAAAATGGCCGCCATGTAAATTGAAAAAAAATCTCCGATTAAATTGCGCGTTCAGTCCTATTAACAATATAAAAAAATGAAAGAAAAAAGATGGCGGGTTTCAAAATGGCCGCCTTACAAATTAAAAAATAATCTCCGATTAAGCTGATTGTATTGGGCATGCGTGTTCAGTCCTATTAAAATTGGATGAGAATGAAAAATAAAACCAACACGGTAAATTTAAAAATGGCCGCCATGTAAATTCCCATTAAGCTGGTATTAGTCATGCGTGTAAAAAGTACATAGTGTTATATCTTGTACGATGGTACGGAACCATTTGTGGCGAGTTTCTTAATATCCGATCAAAATCACTTCTTTTTACCCCATCTAAGGAAGTTTAACTAAAATGTGCTAACAGTAATGAATAATAATACTGTCCTTGTTCATTATAAATAAAAATGAACCATAAGCCATGTTTCCTTGTTACCGCAGTGATGTAATGTCGTGTACGCAGTGTCGTCCCAATTAATTCAGAAACATAATGCTGACGTCGGTGCGCTCTCTCGCGAGGCACCGATTACAGAGACCGCTGTGAGCCGCGGGGCGGCGTCGCTGCCGCTGCACTCCCAACGACGACGACATCGGTGTCGAATTTATCTCTTCTATTTCGTTGATGTATAGTGTGTCTATCCTGGAATATTATATAGCTCGTAAACATGATGCTGTCAGTTTACACATTAAAAAAAACCGGCCAAGTGCGTGGCGGACTCGCGCACCGAGAGTTCTGTACTTGTAGGTATGTAAATAGTTCGTCCATCACGAGAATCGAGTCTTGAAGATTTTTCTCGCTTAGCCGTTGAAAAATTGTCGATAAACGTCGCGGTCAGTTTGCCAACTAGACGTGTAATAGCCATGAATTCAGCTGATGGACTAGGTACTGAACTGTATTGTACCTCGTGACTATATCTGACAGTCTAGTTGTCGTACCGTGTTGTATGCAAGAGATTCTCATATTGTACTGTATAAAGGTTTTGTATTAGAACTGATACTGTGTACGTGCGTATAGCATGTTGTTGCGGTTTAAAAACATTTTTGAAGTGAAAACTTCTTTAGCGGCGTTGTACACTTTTTTGTAATGGGTAAAAAATGTTAAACTTGCGTCAAATCGTCAGGGTCACGTGTCCTGATCGAAAATGCGTAAGACGAAAACTTTTATTTATACAACGTTAGACATCTAGCGTTGAAATATCGTACATAAAAATGCATTCTATGATACAAACCATTTTGATCGAAAATTCGTAAGACGTTAATATTCAAATTTTCACTTCTGCCGGCGCTCCCGAAGTGCAAAGGGGTTTTTTTATTTTTGTGATGTAACTACAAATTTACGGTTTTCGAATTTTATCTGTTGATTATGTCTGTTGAGCCCAGGTACAATCAGTAAATTTTTTTCTTCAAAAATAAGTCAGAAAATAAAAATGGAAAAATTTTACACCATAATCTTTCGCAAAATGGTTTCAAGAAATATAGGTATTAGGTAATACATAGGTACCTACTCGTAAACTATTGGCCTGCACTAGACCTGACCAGCAAGCAAGGTTTTATTTCAAAATACTCTTTTAAAAATTAAACTTTTATCGGTTAGTGCAGTGTCGAAGTTATTTATTTAATATTTAACATAAATGTTTATAATGAAAACATCGTTCAAATCTTTGACTACATAATAAAAAATTGTTTGTTATTATTTTTTCAATATTAAAAAAATCTCTCGAATTTCGTTAAAAATAAATAGAAACTAAATAAGTATTAATTATTTTTTATATTTTTAGATCCATTCTGAAGAAGATCCAAATCGGGATCGAAACGTTAATGTATTAATTATATTTTGTTAATATATTGTCTGAAAAATTGGTCGATAATTTTATTTATTGAAGAAAACATCGTAATAAAATAGTATTAATTGTTTTCTATTGGTAAGTTTATCAATATTTTTGTTTAAAATGCGATAAGTCAAAATTATAAAATAAATCACCTTATATTGAAAACAGTTAAATTAGTGTATGTTCATTGAAATATTATTAAAGAACGCAGGGAGAAAAAATGACTTCAGAAAAGAGGTCATAATATGTCCAATGCGTACCTATATTTTTTTATGTATGTTCAGCCATAACTTTTTAAGGGGTCAATCGATTTGATAAATTTTGACGCCATTTCGTTTAGAATTTTTCCACGTGGGTACCATAAAATTTTTATAAAAATCGGTTCAGTCGTTTTTAACTGATTTCATAAAAGGAGATTTTTTTGTAGGTCTGTTCAACCATAACTTTTAGAGAGGTTAACCGATTTTAAAACATTTACGCTATTTTGTTCAGTGTTTACCGATTTGTACCATAAAATGTTTATAAAAATCGGTTCAGTCGTTTTTAACTGACTTCAATAAAGGAGATTTAATATCTGTCACATTTGTGAATCGATTTTATTGAGTCTTTTTCTTTTTAACATACTTTTTTTTAGTTTTTGCAAAGCCTCCAAAAAATAAAAAAAAAACTTACTCAACTTTCTTCACAGAGAAATAGAACATTTACTAGAATAACTGAAAAATGAATAGCGTATTTCAAGTTTTTACTTTAAATGACGTAAATTATTTAATATTTCAGGGTTCAGACTTGACTTATTATAATGGATCTGTTTACTGAAAATTCAACACAAAACCGTATCCTTCAGCTTCTTTCAAAAGGCTATAACACTGACTGTGAAATACAATCGGTAGACGGCAAGATATTTAAAGCACACAAACTATTTTTGTGTGCAGCGAGTCCTTTTTTTGAACAAATTTTCGACCAGACCGGCATAGAGTACGATCAGTATATATCGGAGCATTCATCAGAGGTCATTCAGTGCATTATAAATCATACTTACAAACTAAAATATCATATTGATAACATCAGTTTTTTGATTGACGTTTTGAAAGCTTCCATAGATTTTCAAATGCTAGAACTCCAAACTGCTTGTACTATGATGTTTACAAATTTAAAAGACATTGTTACACTTGAAGATGTGTACGAATTAATTTCAGAAATTGCTGATAAATGTCTCGAAAAATACGTGAAAGATATTTTAATGGGAAGGCTTAATGATGATCTGATTTCATTTTTTACGTTCAAAATGAATGGTTTTTATGGACTACCGAGCAGATCAATGAATCAATCTCAATCAAGAATTATAATGTTATTATATTCAGACTTGTTTGGGAGAATGCTTAACAGAAACGGCTTAACTTTAATAAAAATGATGAAAGACTTTATCGTTCAAGACACGGTAGCACTTTTTGAGAAAGGTTTTGGAACGTTTGATTTTTGTGAGGCCATTGTATCACGATGGAAACATATGCTTCATAAAGCAACCGAATAAATGATCAAATTTCTAGTCAGTTTTAGTCTGAAATCAATCAGAAAATAGAAATACGAGTTTGTATCTTTGCAAGCAAATCTTTTTGGTTGTACTACAACAAAGAAAGAAATTCCAGCCAATTGAGCGACAAGACCATTTTAACTTAAGAAATATTGACATTTGACATATTTAATAAATAATATAAAATTTCTGTTAACGCGTGCGGTGACGCGGGTAACGGCTGGTGTAATAATTATGATGTTTGCTTTAAAAAATGTTTAAATATCTAGTAATTTTTAGCCTGAAACCAGTCAGAAAATAAAAATACGTGTTTGTATCTTTGTGAGCAAATATTTGTGGTTGTACCTACTAGTACAAAGAAAAAAATTCCAGCCAATTGGGCCACAGGGCCATTTTAACTTAAAAAATATTGACATTTGTAAATTTAATAAATAAAAAAATTCTAATCTTTGATTAACGTCTGATTAGAACTCTTCAATAAAAAAATTCTATTAGCAGCGCGGGTAACGACTAGTATTTAATATAATGATGTTTGCTTTTCGCTTACATGGTTGCATAATATATTCAGAGCAAAAGAACACCTAATTAGCAAGTTTATAAAAATTAATAGAATAATAAACGTTATGAAAAGTATACCATTATTAAATTTAAAAACATCGTTATCTAATATATAAAATTCTCGTGTCACAGTTTTCGTTGCCATACTCCTCCGAAACGGCTTGACCGATTTTGATGAAATTTTTTGTGCTTATCCGGTATCTATGAGAATCACCAACATCTATTTTTCATCCCCCTAAATGTTAGGGGTAGTCCACCCCTAATTTTTTTTTTTTATTTTTTACACAAAATTTTTAATTTCTATTTTTTTATGATACAACATACAAAAATACATACAATCCTCAATTTTCACCCTTCTACGATCAACCTTTATTTTTTAATAGCCATTTTAGTAATTTAATCATCTTTCCTCTCCGGTCGAAAACTGATCAATCGTCATTTAATTAGTTATCCCCGCCAGATGTCTACAGGTGTCACTTCGCCAACATCTATTTTTCATCCCCCTAAATGTTAGGGGTAGTCCACCCCTAAATTTTTTTTCTTCCTTCCCCATTCGTTCTTTTGCACCGGGCACGACGGCGCAGCCGGAGTGCTCGACATACACACATATACGTCCATGTATATTTTAAAATAAATAAAATAGATAGATAGATGTTCCAATTAAATTGTTTTATTATTTCACTTTATACGTAGCGAAGCACGTACAGGGCCGCTATATATATATATATTATACTGTTAGGCGGTACGAAGTTCGCCGGGTCCGCTAGTAGCATATAATATTATCTCTTCTGTACATGCTCCACTTAGCCTCAAAAATAATAGGGTTCTTCATATTTGCATATCAAACAACCACACAAAATTTGGTTTCAATTCATTTATCCTCTATCGTGTTCACAGACGATCAGACTTTTCCAAAAAAAAGTTTTCTGAACTCAGGAGACCTCAAAACAAAAATAAGTATATTGTAAATTTCTGAAAAGTATATTTTGACCTAAGTATAGTAGGTACCAATTTCCCATTTGTAGAGTTGGTATGGTAATAAAGATTATAAACGAAGGAAATAATAAACAAAATAATAAGATACAGTGTATTTTACACTACACACTAGAGAAGGGGAACTGATTACACACCCGCTCGCACACATATTTTATTTACAAAACCTTCTTGCAATAATGAACAAAATAATAAATAGTTATAAGCATACCATAATAATAAAAAAAAAACGTTGTTAAAGAACCAATGTTGATATTATGATAAAACTGTACTGTAAAAAAAAAATAAGGCCGCTGCACACGAGGCTGGTTTTACCGCTAGATTCCTTGCTAGATTTAATCGCTAGTTTTCAAGCGTTGGTTTTCGTGATGGCTTTTATGTGTTCGCTTCACACGATGCATGTATTTCAGCTTGCTTTGTAGATGGGTTTGGTGCGCGCGCAGTGATAGAATGTTAACAAAAATGAACGTTTATTGTCTCTGAACAGAACACACGCTATGGCGCAGTGTTTGTTTGTGGGCGTTTGTCCATGTCGCTCACGTGACAATGTACTGTTTCCTGATTAGTTCTTGCTCAAAACAATCAGATGAACAAGCAAGAAAAATAGCCCCGTTTCTAATTTTGAAATCTATCTTGTCACCTCGCAGACGAGTCCACAGTGACGTCATTTCCATTTTCGTAACCGCACGCGAGCCAGCCCAAGTCCCAGCAGCGTTTCTAGCGCAAAATAAGCCTCGTGTGCAGCGGCCTTCAGGTTACACCCGTGTTTATGTTACCTTTATAAATAAACTAGCACCATCCGAGTGAAAAACTACATGATTTATTATTACTCTCTCTCTCTCTCTCTACAGTAAAACCTCTATACATTGACCTTCAAGACGCCAAAAAAATCGAGCTATAGAGTTTCCACTTATGAAGGATTTCGACTTGGGCGGAAGTATTCGACTTGTAGAGGTTAAGATTCATTCTAACTAATTTTGAGTTGCTATGTTCGAGATACAGAGGTCCAATTGATTTTTCGAGTTATGGAGGGAAAATATGTACCGAAGTGGCTTGTAGTGACTCACTATTTCATAGAGGTTTAAGATTTCGAGTAATTGTGGTTTTGGGGCTTGAAGGGAAGGGAATAAAACATTTTTCTTGTTTTGCAGGTTTTCGAATTAATGGGGTTTTACTGTATATTGTGAATAGTTTCGATAAATATAACTTTTATTCTCTCCGACAAAAATGCAATCGACATTCCTTATACTGCAGTCATATTTGATATAGGTAGCTATTCAATTATTTATTGTGTTTAAAGTAGAAACAATCACCAGTTCAATCAACCGGTATATCGATTTTTTTTCATACATCGATAACATAAAAAATGCCTTCCGAGATTTGTGTACTGTGTGTTCCAATAAAAACGACCCACTTCGAGCTACGTTTGAGAACAATAGTGGCCCAAAAGCTGGGCACGCCCATGTTAAAGTCATAGAAAAAAAAAATTGGTTGTCTGTAAAGTCGGTTTACGGACGATAGTTTTACGTGATAACGTATTCCGTAATACATACAGGGTCAGGCGGAACGTTACGCGTTACGCGTTACGAACGTTAGGAACGTTACGTTATGAACGTTACACTTTTTCGTGCATGCATCCGGTGTTTTATCAATTTATAAGATTGGTGATTCATCAATTTATAAGACGTTATCACGTCAAAATAAAGTTTTTGAAACAGAGATACTCTATTCAGATTGAATGCAAGTACATCAACCAATCCTATCATCTGAGAAATCAGGGAATTACATCGAAGAAAGAGACGCGATGTATTTTCGAAACGCTTTGTTGCGTTCACTCACCGCACATTGAGTAGATAGGCAATGATACATATCGTCGTTGGTTCTGTAATACCGCTTATGTGCAAAAAGTAAAATTTGCATGAAAAGCCAAAAAGTGGTTATTTTAGCAATGGATGGTAAGAACTAGCAATTTCAGAGGTATATTACTAATTCATACTTATCTTCACTATACGTGTTTAATTAAGACGAAGTATTTTCTTAAAAAATATTTAACGTTAATTTCGGATTTATTGGTACATGGAAGGAATTATTTGATACAACTTTTCACATAAGAATTACTTCTCCTTGTTAGTTCTGTAAAATTAATTTGGAGGTATTCCTGAATCTTTTCATTTAAAAAACGTAAAATCTGCCAATTATGCACATAAGAGCTATTACAGAACCAACGACGATATAGTAAATTATTAAATATATGATTTTAAACAACAAAATGGCTACGTATCTATAATTTGAACTCTACTATAAAAGAACATGATGTAACAACCGGTATGTATTTGTACCTGCAATATCAGAATCAAAATCCCTTGATAGTTGATAATAAAAATATGTGTTCATTTCCGGATTGTATTTGAACACTGCACGTTGCTGCTATTTTATATGAGCGCTGCAGAGCTGCAGAACAACCAAAATCTTAGGCACTTCATATAATATTAGAATGAATATTTTCCATATTTAATGTTAATAAATGTTGTAATAAGTTCTACAATCAACGCTAAAGTTTAACACACAACTCGTGTGTGTTTTGTGTGGCAGACTTTCTTGCGTACAGGCGCTGTTCTGCGCTCCGAAGCACCACATGAAACGTCATCACCAGATACTCCCGGTGTACACCGCGTAACTCTGGCCCACAAGTCACAACGTGTTATTTAAATCGACTTTGAGCTGCATTTAAAACATGTTATGAAATTGAACTAACTTTCGTAATTTTATATTTATTTATTTTGTTTAAAAATTTATACATAAACTTGTTGCCATTTTTTTGTCTTATGTACCTTATAACTTTTGTTAATTGCTATGGTTAGTAATTAATGTTTATTTTCATAATTATTGTTTCGAATTTTCACATTTGTACTTGAAAAAGTCTAAATTTATAGACGAAACGTCGTAAAATTAATAAATCTAATATTTGTCCATAATCCTGCGATTTTTTATTTATTATTATCTCGATGGACACGATATCTAATATGCAGGACAAAAAGTTTAAATTTTAGAAGCGTGTCAAATTTTGTTTTTTTTCATTGAATATATTCTAAATATATCTTTGATATGAGAATCAAGTTGGCAAATACTGTATTGTTTGTTATTTCAATTTTTCAATATCTGGAAAAAGTATAAGCGTTAAAGAAAATAGGTACACATAGACATTCAATTTCAGGATTAATGCAAAATATCAACTGATAAAAGTCACTGTCAAGCGTCAACAGATATTTTTATAAGCGTATTTAATCTTTAAATTTATCAAAAAAATATCAAGAAACAAATATTTATACTGTTTATTTTTCAAAATTTACATTTGCATTGTTACAATATAATACTTATTCATAAATGAAAGATTTTAAATAAAAATTATTCACTTTTCCACCTAGATTATCATGAGTTAGTTTTAATTTTTTGCGAACAGAAAAACATATTTAACAAATGTTTCCTCCTTCCAACAAGTGTTTAGTTAATTGGGTCGAATAATACAAGTAATTAATGGACCGAATTAAAGTTTTTATCGACTATTCCCTATATTTTGACACTTAATTTAAAAGGTATAAAAATTTATACTGAAGTTAAATATTAAAGAAAAACTTTTGAAGAAAAAATATTGCCAATGGATGAAAAAATATACCGCGTATTTTTAAAGAAGTGAAACTTCTAGTCGTGTCAAATACAGCGCAAAAATTTGATGGTACAATTAACTTTATATATCATCTTTTCAAAATTCACGATTAAAATACCAGAGTTTGAAATCTTTATGCAGAGTTATTATTTATAAAATTCTAAAATTATTTAATTGATATTTAAATAAACAGTTTCTAAACTTTAAACGTGATTATATATAGTAACGGCCTATTGCACTGTACTTTCAAGTTTCACTTAACTTAATTGATAACAGAAAATAAAATATTCTTTGTAACATGCAGACTTAAAAAGTAATATTACAAATTTTTAAAGTACACTAAATTGAGAACATTTTTAAATTAACACAATTTAATATCTTCTTACAAAAATATTTAAATAAATAGTTTTTACAAGTCATAAATTATATTCATATTTTATTTTGAATGTCCTTTTTGTGTTTACAATAATTTGCGATTAATTAAAAGCGGATTTCATGAACATATACTTACATAATATGACGACGCGTGTTAGTATCATTACCATAATAAAGTGATGGCATGTAGATATACCTAGAATGTTCAAATTAGAAATGAATGGGTCCTATTGTTTTAACAATAATTTTGTATTTGTTTCTTCATGAGATTTTCAAAACCAAATTAGACAGCTCTTGCATGAGCACTATAATTCTATGATCACAATCTTAAGTCACTGTTAAATCAGGTTTTTTGACAATACCTGCTGCAACCCAGCAAAACCATGTCTTCTTCAAGGTTAAGAAGAAATCATAATTAGTGTAAACAAATATATATACCTATATTGTTTTTCTTTTGCCTTGTGTCCTGCTGTCCTAAAGTAAATAAAATTTTACCACTGCATCATAAAACAAGTGCCGATTTTTGCATCTATAAAAGCATAATAAAATTCGTCTATTTCGGGTACGACTTTGAAAGTACCTAAGGCTAGTAGATACACAGGTCACACCATTCGATGAATGACGTCAGCTGCAGGCAGACCGTTCATATTTTTATCAACCACGCAATATCAATTGAATGACGTCATCTACTGCTATTATAATCAGTTAACCTCTGTATCTACTAACCTTGAAAAGTATACTTAAATATAAGATAAAAGACTTTGAAAGTAAATTTAGCGTTAAAATTCGTACTAACCGAGTATTATAATAAATTTTTGAACACCTCCCTATAAAATAGCTATTTTTCATGCTTGCATAGCGATCGTGAAATGACGCATTTAACACTAGCGTTGTAAAGTAAAATGAACGTAATCGTAACTAACATTTCTAGCCGCATGAGAAATGAACGCAGCCTGCATTTATAGAAGTGATCAATCAATTAATTTATCAATGAATAAATCGGAAATACAATTTTAATTTAAAGGATAATTCTTTAAACATTAATTATTTTTCATTAGATGCCTGTACATCTTAAAATGATTACAAAAAGATCAGTATCTATCTTAAAAATCCTTTCCGTTATCTTTGATCACATTAAGATGGCTTTGCAACGTATTCTTTATCGTTTTTCAAAAATGTTACACATTTAAATACCAAAAGAAATTATTCAGATTATATCTCCGAGAAATTATTTCATGAGCCTACTATGCTCTTTGAGTTTTGAAATGTAAGTTATTAATATTTAACAGTCCTTGCACGTTCATGTCATAGTTGAAAGCGCAAATTTTCAGTCTACATTGCAAAAGGAATTTTATATTACTTATTAGTATTTTTAAAGTCCTAAAATATTTCTGTGTTCATTAAAATTATAACAATTAGAGATTTAACATTGTTAAAACACACCTATTCTTACTATGCTATAAGAAAAAAATATTTTTCAAACAATGTCACCGTCGGGACTCGCATAATGCAAAAAAGCAATTACAAATATGCGTCTAGTGATGTGTCGCTCCTAAGCGAGTCGTTCATAATGAACGACACCTTTCTCGGAGCGGAGCGAGTCGCTTTTTTGACGTGATAACGTCTTATAAATTGATGAAACACCGGCTGCACGCACGAAAAAGTGTCACGTTCCGCCTGAGCCTGAGCGTGCAAGCGAGATCGCGGTATAAGCGATAGAGAGGCACGATCGGCCCAAGCGTCGGCTTGTACGCATTTCAATGTTTCTTTATGACGTTATCACGTAAAACTATCGTCCGTAAACCGACTTTACAGACAACCAATTTTTTTTTTGTGAATGACTCACTCCGAGCACCATTGCTCTGTGCTGAGCTGTTCTGTACTGTTGCATTCGCACATTTACAGAGCGCACACAGCGCAGGACACAGAGGCACTAGTGAACTTTGCACGTACGGAGTTATCTTTGCTGAGTAATTTAATGAATGACACACTGAAGTGTAATAGTATTAAACTTAACAGTGACTCAAACCATTCACATTGACGTCGTTGACAAAGATATTATAGTATTGTAACAATAAACATTATTATTGTTAAGCTTTTATTATACTTTATAGTTTATCCGAAATGCAAATAATACAAGATCAGAATCATATTAAAATGAGCTCAGAGGTGAGTGTGTATTGTGCTATGCAATGCTTCGTGACTCCTGAGCATGCATGATGACAGTTCACACCTCTGCAGTCTGCACTCTTGTGTAGTGCGTACTGTCTAGTGCCGCTCCTTTGAACGACTCGCTCTGAGCGACTCTTTTTAGTGAGTAGAGCGCACGGAGCCAGCTCCCAATAAAGAGTCATGTGGACACATAACTATATGCTTCAATGTAAGCAAGAATGATTGTTTGAAAATGCTACCGTAATTGTTAAATCATTCCCCCGCGAAACGAGACGGATTCGGCGACATTGTTTGAAAAATATATTTTTCTAATATAGCGCGGGTGTGTCTTAACAATGTTAGCAACAAATTTTAGCTAGCTCTCTAATTGTATATTAATGCTGGGTTGCAGAAAAGACTGTTAAAAAATTTGATTTAACAATGGCCTTAGATTGTGTTCGTATA
The DNA here is from genome assembly GCA_963575645.1 of Xanthostigma xanthostigma. NCBI lineage: Eukaryota > Metazoa > Arthropoda > Insecta > Raphidioptera > Raphidiidae > Xanthostigma > Xanthostigma xanthostigma. The sequence continues at coordinate 254,264 of OY754469.1, read as the reverse complement.
ATTACAGTTTCCGTTCTTTAGGAGCAGTCTAATGTCGTATTCAAAAACCCTGTCATCTAGAACATTAAATTGTGCTCACGCAAAAACAAAATGATTGTTCTATACCGGGTGATCCGTTTTAAACTATATGGGAAATTTTTGCGACATTGCAACATTTTCGGAAAAAAAGTTTCTGACAAAAATGTTTAGTTTAAAGAGGGACATCGTTTGGAGACAAATACCACCCCTTACCCTCAACCCCTGCGCAGGGATGAGGGTGACTTTGACAGTTTTAATAGGAACACCAATTTGTTATCACAAATTATGATTTATCGAGATAAAATATGCAACATTTATCTGAAACAATTTTTTACCCGATGCCTCCCTCAACCCCCAAAATGCATGTCAAAAATCGGTTTCCCGAAACCATATTTGTCACCCCTACCACCGCGCAGGTGGCGGTGTGTTTTTTATGTTTAATTGACGTTCTTCCCAAACCAAACAACTTTTACATCTCGTAATTTTCTGCGCAAGGTCGTTGTTTAGGCATAAAAATTTAATAGAGTTTCTGGAAACCGATTTTTGACATACAATTTAGGGGTTGAGGGAGGCATCGAATACAAAAATGTTTCAGGCAAATGTTGCATATTTCTTCTAGAAAAATCATAAATTGTGATAAAAAATAGGTGTTCCTATTAAAAATGTCAAGGTTACCGTCATCCCTGTGCAGGGTTTGGGGTTAGGGGATAGTGTTTGTCTCCAAACGATATCCTCCTTCAAACTAAACAATTTTTGCCTGAAACTTTTTTTCCGAAAATGTTTCTCAATCATTTCTCGTATAGATTAAAATGGATCACTGGGTGTATAGAAAAAAACTAAATTTTGATCAAAATGCGTATAGAAAAACATTACTTTGAAACGGAAACTGTACAAAAAACGATGCTTAATATACAGTTTAAAAAAAATAGTGTTTCAATCGATCAATTACTTTTTGAGCAGGATTTTTCTAAATCTCTACTATGGTTTTCATATGGAGAAATATGTATCTTCAAAATGTAAGGTTATTGTCAGATTTTTTGACAGCCTTTTCTGCAACCCAGTGTTAGTCTTGCGAATAATTTAATATTTTAATATTATTATTAAAATGATGCTGCCAGACAACTGGAAAAAAAATATAAACAGTAAGAAATAAGTTTTTTCTTCGTTAAAAAAATTTATTAATTAAAACAAATTACATTTGACAAATATGATATAAATATTCATAATTATGTAGGTAGGGATATCGTATTAAAATTAAAGTTAATTAGCGGAATGTCATTTCCAACGAAGGTGTAAAAAAGGAGCGGAAAATGAAAGAGATGGAACGACTGGCTGGCAGAAAAACCTTTACAGGAATATTATTGTACACAGAAGTGGTAATGAAATGTGGTATTATAGGCGAACACAATATAACTTCATTATTTTGAGTGTCGTTCAAGCGAGCTTCAAATTTAATTGAAATACTGTATAAAACTGAATGCACGCAAATTGTAAGAATCAAAAAATGTTTTTTTGCATAACTCATTTTTCTTTAAAACATGAAACCGAATTTCGTTCACTTTTAAAAACATTTCAAAATTTACTTTTTTTAATATAATATGAGATTCCCTTTTATTATTTGTTGCAGTTATTTTTAGTTCATCCTGAAGGGCGTAGTTCTCTAAATAAATAATTTTTGATATTCCAATGATCTATAGTATAAGAAGTTATCCTTATTTAATATACAGTGTAAACCCCATTTAACCTCACTCGATATAACGACAAACTCCATAAAACGTCAAAATTACTTAACTCTAGTTGGTTTACCTTGTTGCTCATACACACTCTAAATAACGACAACGATATTTATTTTGTTGCTTTGTTGTCGGCATCATGCGTACCGAAGATTCTAAGAAATTCGTTATTGTGTTTGTTGGAATTATCTTTCATATGTTTAGCTCAGCTGTAACTTGTGATAGTATGAATGTTTGTTGGTCAGTTGTAAATTTTATATATTATGAGTAAATACATATTAAAGTAAAAAAAATATTAATGTATTTTTTTCTCTCCGTTTAACGACAATTTCCAATAATGCTACAAAGTGCACAGTCTCTTGAGTGTCCTATATAGAGTTTACACTGTAATTCCCAAGTTCAGGTACACATAACCTTAAAAATATTAATCGGTACAACTATACAAGACTTTCAAAAGCCTGGAAATTAGGAATCTTGTTTAGTTGGTGAAACTTTATCCTGTTATCGTTAGATTAGAAAACTTGTGCTGTTTCAATTTAGTCTTTGGACAAAACTAATTCAATTTCATTGTTCATTTCGAGAGAGAGAGAGAGGACAGTTTTTAATGTCATCAGTTGTCGTGCGTCTATAATCTACAGTCTCTTTGGTTCTCGAGAGATAACGATGTAACGCATAAGAAGAGGGTAAAGGCCGCTTCATACGAGGCTGGTTTTGCCGTTGGAATCACTGTTGGGACTCGCGCTGGCTACGAGGAAGGAAATGACGTCACTGCGGAATCGCGAGCGTGGTTACAAGTTGGATTTCAAAATTAGAACCGGGGTTATTTTTCGTGCTTATTTCTCTACTTGTGCTGAGCAAGAACCAATCAAAAGACAGTATTCTGTCACGTGGGTGACATGGGTAAACCCAAGGACCATAATAATAAAAAAAACTGAAAATATTACGAATAGGTACTTAACTAAAAAGTAAAATTTAGAAATACTTCTTGAAAAAAATTTGTAAAATTAGTTTGGGAATTAATATTTTTCTTCCTGAGTAATTATTACGTGATATTAAGATATTAATAAAACTTAAAAAAATATTGATTTTTTTGCTTTACACTCCCCAGAAAAAAAAACTCGGGTCGCAGTGCGAAACCCTGCCGACAATATAGTGTATTTGCTTTTATAAGCAGTGTGGCTCTATTGTATGAACTTAACTTTGTTTTTGGACAAAATAAAAAAATTACCCTCTAATACACCCCTTAAAACAACATTTTTTTACTTAATTTCAATACTACATACCAATTCAACATCTGTACCAAATTATATACACCCTTCAGTATGTAAATCCATATCAATAAACTTGCGTTTTCATAAAATTTGTAAGTCCGGTCCTGTCGGGCCGATTTTATTTAAATTTTAGCAGCACATTTCAATAATTACTAAAGGGTTAAATTTCAAATTTGAAGTGATTCTGAGAATTTTTTCCGTATTTTTGGGCCCAAAAACATTTTTCAACCCCTAAATACCCCCCTTAAAATGGCCCGATCGGGCCCATTTTAAATAGGCTTCTTGCGATGATGAATTCCAACATGTGGACCAAATTTCGTTTAAATCGATTAAGTCTGTCGAGAGTTATCGTGGTCACACATATATATATATATATATATATATATATATATAAATATATATATATATATATATATATACATATATATATAAACATTTCCAAAAATGGTGCCAAACTTCTTAGAAACTTATGAAACGTCGAGAAATTTTGGTCCGACCCCTAGGTCCCGCCATCCGACCGACGCCAATAGTGTAAGTGCCTTATGGCAAATACACTAAAAATAGCTACGCTCTTGGGCAAACTCCCACAAACAAACACAGCGTCATAATATAGTGTGAATGTTCTGTTCAGAGACAATAAACGTTCACTTTTATAACCATTCGAACTGTCACTGCACCACAACAAAGCCAACTTCACATAACACATCGTGTGAAGCGAACACATAAAAGCCATCACGAAAACCAACGCTTGAAAACTAGCGATTAAATCTAGCAAGGAATCTAGCGGTAAAACCAGCCTCGTGTGTGCGGAGACTTTATGGGAAGTAGCGGAATAATGCGGGTGGATGTTTGGTTACAATAAAACTGAAATTATGAGCGAGCTGACTCCAACATTCTCATGAAGTTATCAACGGACTCAGCTACATAATGCAACAAGAATTCTGGCCAATATAACCACGGACCAGTAAATAATATACAGAGCCGACTGAAGTTGTAAGCGAAACATAAATGTACATCCATATATGCAATAACTCTTATATTGCTAGCGCTCGTATAAGTGGATGTATCATGCCGTAAGTGAGACAGCAAATTACTGTTTCTATTTCTGTCTCGCGAAAAAAAAACTCGCTGTGCGCAAGCGTCGCGACTCTCGTGGAGGAATTGGCAAGTGTGGTGACGCTTAAAATCGACTCGTAGTAAATATTCTCGGACATGCGACATTTTGCGAGAGAGACAGACGCATATATGTCTGCAACGTAGGAGCTTCGTTCAACTTCAGACCCGTACTAGCAACATAGGAGTATTTCATATAATATGTGTACATCACGTTAGCGCGCCACGTGGAAGCTAAATCAGGCATAGACAACATTTTTCGAAACACAAGACACAATAATAATTTGTTTTACACGCTACTTGATTTAAAAAATGCGCCATATCTCGGATCTTGGTGAAAAATTTTAAACCGCAAAAATATTAAATAAATCGAGAAGTAGTGAACAAGGTTTTGGTTAATAGGTATGTAGGGTTTATTATTTTTATGTTGTTGCTAAAACATATTATATAGGGTGTTCATCGATAGTGGTAACTTAAATGTGCGCGCGCACTGCTTTCTCTTGCTCCTACAGTGTGATACAGACAATAGGCCTGCACTGTGTCTTAGATATACGAAACGTAACTGGCTATATGATCACACTTTTTGTAAGGCTCTCGTCACGCATTCACCAGCTTACTCCCCAAGTCAAGCGTGCGTAAAGAAGTTTTACTTCAAAAATATATACTTGAATAAGCCACTATTCAAACTTGTTTTTGTATCTAATAGATTACAAGCATTATTCACTGTTACCAGTATCGGTGAACACACTGTATATTATGTACACATTTATAAAAAATCAAATTTGGTAAAGGCAAACAAATAAATAATGCGTTCTCTAGACCATAGAAGTAAAACAATGCATTTATGTTACAACTTTTAATATTGCAGACCGGACAGTGCGAGAGCCTAGATCAGGGGTGGCGAACCTATGGCACGCGTGCCACAGGTGGCACGCGAGAGATTATTATGGACACGACATTGATTGAGGTGCAAAATCGAAATAATTAAAAATATGCTAGATGTCGAAAAAATTGACTATCACCAAATAAAAAACGCGAAAAAGTTTCATAGCGCTCAGTGTATTATCAAAATTATTCTTTTCATCTATGTTTGATTCATTTTTTTGACAACAAAATTTCTTTGTTTCCTTGTCGGCACGTCATGGTTACATTAAAAATTTTCGAAAAAAATTGGTTGTCTGTAAAGTCGGTTTACGGACGATAGTTTTACGTGATAACGTATTCCGTAATACATAACCTAAACCTCCCAAAATTTGGTTTCAATCCGCTTATCCTTGGTGTCGGAATGATAAGAAATGTCAAAAGTGACGTTTGCAACTGTCAAAGTATTATGTTCTAATAATAATTAGTTATTCCAATACTTAACTTAGAAGGCGTTGCATTTCACAAAATACTAATGTCAAAAAATTGAATTAAACATTAGAAATGCAGCCGTTTTTATGTTAAGACAAGACATACGTTATTTTCTAATTTCCATGTACGGCAAACAAAGACGACCGACCGCGTCGCGTCATGCATTAGACAACATTGCATTTATACAGCTATTTTTCTATATAAATTTGTATAAAAAAACTGTTTAGGCAAATTCTGTTATACGAAATCTATGTAAAATGTTCTCCTCTTTCGTTTAAGACTGGTTTCAAACCGATCTGATTTAAATTGAGCGAGAAATTAGCAAAAAGCACGCACAGGATCAGGCGGAACGTTACGCGTTAGGAACGTTACGTTAGGAACGTTACGACCGTTAGGAACGTTACACTTTTTCGTACATGCAGCCGATGTTTTATCAATTTATAAGATTGGTGATTCATCAATTTATAAGACGTTATCACGTCAAAAAAGGTTTACCACCCCTGCTCTAGATCACGGTCTGGCATACGAACTCAAATGAAGCATTCCACTATATTTTTTTGTATTTTAACGGCAATAATGAACTCCTGAGGTAAGAGCGACACAACACAAATTAACTTGTTTGAAAATTATATGTTAAGACGACCCTGGCAACATAACAGTTCGAAATGCAACAATTATTGCGACGACGGGTCGGATGTGGCGGAAGTAACGGGTATAATTTCTGCAAACAATTTTATACAACGATGCCGATGTCAAATTATTTCCGCTTAAAACATGTAACGGCGTTGAAGTAACATCTCCAGTATACTCTTCCCTTCTGTTGACCTCCGACACCGCCGTGACCCCTTCTTTGTAACCCCATCTGTAATTATAAATCAAAGAAGAATATTATTAATTGATCTAATTATTTACACAACCAAAGCTTTATTAATGACGGGGACACACCGCTGCGTTCTCGTAAACTGTTTTAATCACCATTTATTTAAAATGGCGGCCAATATTTTATGTAAATAATAATTTAAGTCAGTCTTTATCTAATAATAGGTAATAAAAAATTCGGGTCGCAGTGCTTTTATAGGCAGTGTGGCTCTATTATATGAACTTAACTTTGTTTTTGGACGAAATAAAAAAAAATACCCCTTAGCACACCCCTTAAAACAACATTTTTTTATTTAATTTCAATACCTACTACATATCAATTCAACATCTGTACCAAATCATATACACCCTTCAGTATGTAAATCTATATAAGTAAACTTGTGTTTTCGTAAAATTTGTAAGTCCGGTCCTGTCGGATGGATTTTTTTTTAATTTTAGCAGCACATTTTAATAATTACTAAAAGGTTTAATCTCAAATTTGAAATTATTCCGAGACTTTTTTCGGTATTTTTGGGGTCGAAAAATGTTTTCAACCCCTAAATATCACCCTTAACATGGCCCGATTGAGTCCATTTTAAATAGGCTTCGTGCGGTGATGGATTCCAACATGTGGACCAAATTTCGTTTAAATCGATTAAGTCTGTCGAGAGTTATCGTGGTCAAACGCATATATAATATGTATTAATGCTAAAAAATATTAATAAAATACGATTGTTAGAATGATTATATTATTAGACTCAATGTTTTTTTAACGTCTCGGCGGGTCGCGTGTTTGACATCACTGCTCTAAATATACAAATTTAGGCAATAGGAGCAGGATCAAACTAAGGTTTGATCTTCCTCCTGCCCCTGCACACAGCATTTTAAAACATGACACAATACGTTTATAAAATGTTACTGTTAAATTGCTTTTTGTAAACAAATTGTTTTATCAATATTTTTATTTTCGGTGGTTCCAGACTCAAAATTTTGTTTGTTTTATCTAGTATCTACCAACTCGGGTGATTGATACAAAATGACATTATTTTATCAAAAAAAAAAATATTGTTAAATGAATCATAAATAAATCACCACTGCATAAAATACAAATTAAAAAACTGTTAAAAGTTGCGTAGACAAGTATTTATTAAAGTCAAACGTGATAAAAATTATTGTAACACGATAAAAAATTAGATGTTTAATTAATGAAAATGATTTATAATTGAGATTAAAGTGTTATGACAAACGACTATAAATTAGACATTGTTACGAAGGCATTTTAACAAGCCCTTGTAAATATATCATGTAGGTAGGAGATATATAAACATAATATGCGTGGATTATTAGGCTTAGGTTTGTGTGATTAAATGATAAGATTACGTTTTTATTATTTTAGAAACCTCGGTAAGTAGGAAACGACTTTAATTAATTATATTATGATCGAGTAGGAAGTTAAATGTAATCCCACATATCTAATCGATATAAAGCTGACTTTACACTAAACAAATAAAGATGGATACGTGCTAGCTCACAAGATAGGATTTAAAATTAGAACACGGGCTATTTTCCTAATTGCTAGGTATGAGCAAGAACCAGTCAGGAAACAGTTTCTTGCCAGGTGGGTGACTTGAACAAACGCCCACAAACCAACATGGCGTCAATCTGCTCGCAGAGTCAGACAACAGACACGTTTTGCTCTGTGTTTATATTTAAACTGTCACTGCGCGCGCACCAGATATATTCACAAAACTAGCTTGAAAAGACGTCTCGTGAGAAGCGAGCACATAACAGCAATCAAAAAAACCAACGCTAGAAAACTAGTAGGCAAATCTAGCAAGGAATCTAGCAGCGTTTCTAGCCTCGTGTGCAGCGGCCTTTAGCTTCGAATATTCACAATATTTTAATGACGCGTTTAGGTTAATATTTATAACGTGTAATAGTTATTGGCGTAACTAGTAGTCTAAGTCATTCATCGCGCTGACAGGTCATGACTTAGCCTACAAGTTGCGCCCATAATTTTATTCAACAATTGCGCGTTATTCATGTTTTAATATTATAATAAGATGTTGTAAATATCTATTTATTTCTTTATAAAAAAAAAACTGTCAATACTAACAGCACCAAACAGCACGATTCAATGTTTTGGTTTGAGGTTAGCCGGTTATGAATAAACTCCATGTCGAAAACATTCGGCCTCTCAATTTTAGCCTCAATGTGTAACAACGGAGTTGTTGTTACCTACTATTTCGTTGCGACTCAGAAAATAGTTACGTTTATTTTCATTACTCCACAATGGCCGAGCTAGTAGGAATCTTCATTGAGTTATGACAAGTAATTGTCACCAGTCGGTAAATGGCTATTTAGGGTTCGGTTTTTAGGCATGATAAAACATGAATAACGCGCATGAGTTGAATAAACTCCATTTCACTGTATTCTGGTCATTTTGATGTATGGAGGAAAGATTCAACTAATTATAATTGACATGAGTGTCATTAACTCACCGTATCTCCAGTGGATATGCTATTGCTTATTCCTGATCCTCCGCCCGATCCTCCTGCTCTACTTCCGGTTTCTTCTTCATTTTCTAACGCATTTTGCAGAGCTACCATCATTCGGTCCAGCATTAATGCTGTCCTTTTGGGCACTACAACCTGAAAAAAAAAATAATAAAACTATTATATTCCCTGCAAAAAATATTCTCAATGTCCCTGAAAAGTCTTTTTTTGAACTTTTGCTTCGCGACAGTGATCCATGTAATCCATAAATCCCCCCTCCCCCTTCACATAATTATTTATCCTGTAATTTTTAAATAATTAGGTTTATTTAATATGTTCATGTAGGTACTAAGCTTCAACCAATGAATGAATGCATGAATTAATTAAGGGTTGTGGCTAACAGCCTTTATTAATGCACATCATCCTAAAAGAATTTTTGTGCCCCCTCTTATCCTGAATCTAGTTCTACTAAGCGTAAACACTGATGTTTTCTATGTACTACATTTTTTCTGTGAAATAAGAGGAGAAAAATGATACAAAATTTTGTCTGTTATAATCTTTATATATAAAAATTACGTGTCACATGTTTGTCCGCAATGAATTCCTAAACTACTGAACCGATTTTAAATTTGATTTGCACACCGTGTGCAATTCGACCCAACTTGAAAGATAGGATAGCTTACATTTCAATTTATAGTCGCAATATTATTTTATTGCAAGTTATTTGTCTATTCCTTGACAGTCATAATACAACCATATAAGATGGCGAACCTGTTGACTGGATTGAGTGAATATTCAATAGATGGCGCAACGAACTTAACAACCATATAAGATGGCGATACCTGTTGACTGGATTGAGTGAATATTCAATAGATGGCGCAACGAACTTAACAACCATATAAGATGGCGATACCTGTTGACTGGATTGAGTGAATATTCAATAGATGGCGCAACGAACTTAACAACCATATGCCGGAGTGCTCGAAATAGAGCAAGTGTTTTAAAGACCAGTTATCCACGAATACTTTACGCTATTTTTTTTCGAGCACGACGGCGCAGCCGGAGTGCTCGACATACACACATATACGCCCATGTATATTTTAAAATAGCTAGCAATTAATAAAATAGATAGATAGATAGATAGATGTTCCAATTAAATTGTTTTATTATTTCACTTTATACGTAGCGAAGCACGTACAGGGCCGCTAGTAATGTATATAATAATATATTCTCTGAATAAAAATGTTGACGTGAGATTTCCATTGACCCTCCTCCCTTTATATGAAATTTGGTGAGATTTTGTCGACCCCCCGTTTTGAGTTTACGTCCCTTTATAGAATTCAATGCCGAGAGGATTTGAAAAGTGTAAGTCTTTAACCGTAAAATAACAAAATAAAATCTTTACACAAAAACGATTGACAAACTGCATTTTATAAACATATAAACGTTTTTACCTAAACTACAAAGTTTTATTTTAATTATAGGTAATCATAATTAACAAAGCAGGAAGTAAACCGTCTGGTGATATGAAAAGGACTGTATAAGAAACAGTTAAAATATATTATGTTTCCGAACTTTTATCCAGTATTCTTACGTTACATCATTATAAATAAATTACACGTATGTTTTTGAAACAGTTTTAATAAAGTTTCAGTATTTGTGTTCACAAGGATATCAAGAGTTCTTCCAACGTGAAGATTATTATAGTTATAAATATTGTTAAACTGATATTTTATTTATAGGTACTAGCGGTAGCCAAACGGTCGAAATTTGACTGTATAAACCGAATTAAACACGATAGGGGGATCTAGAGAAAATAAGTCAGCTTTTATTAGTGTATCTCAATGAATTTACATTTTTAACACTACTATTTTCTGAGTTCCGCACCTTAGAATGGCAAAAATGGAACCCTTAAAGAATTCACTTTGTTGCCCGTCTGTCCGGAATCGCATTTAAATTTCTCATTGATCCTACTCATAAAACCAATTATAAAAACGTTAAAAAGTAGATTTCCTTTCTGTTCTTCGGTTTAAATTAACTTCGAAACATTCAAAAGTATATTTAATGGCGTTTTATACACAAATAATAATATAATTGCGAACTAGATAAAGAAATGTTCTGTCAAGTTGACAAGGATGACACGGCTACAGATTCGATAGTAATGTCCAGGTGCTCTGGACATTGGACTTGCAAACAATAAGCATTTATTCAACCTGTCTCACATTCAAACGTCAATTCCGTTCCCGTCGTCGTGTCTGCAACCGACTTAACGCTATACAGTATACAGTGATCAGTGCCACCTTTTGTTAAATTTTAAATCTACATTGGGGGCAGACCCATCTTTCTTACTGAGCCCCGCGATCGATAGAGGCCCCCTAGTTCCTGCCGGATCACCAAATGATAACCGGTGTTTATTCCGAAAAACATAATAATTTCGAAAAAATAAAACGAGAATGACTGACTACAATATTATATCTATTTTGGTGTAATTGCCTTGGCAATGTTATTTCTCAACCAATACAGCAATATTATTTTTCATGCAACAAATTTCATAGATAGTGACGCTACCAATGCACTGAAGGTGTCATTTTTCATCAATCGTCACCATTCGTATAAATGACATAACCTCAAACTTGGCAAGCACTGGTAATTATACAATGTTCAAAATGGTTCAAATTTGATACGTGGAATGACCCTATTCTCAATCTTCGACACGTACATTACATTATATGATTATACAGAATGTTTCAAAAGTCCCGGAACGGCTGAATAGAGAGATTAAGTTTTTTGTGAAAAAAATTGCGGATGAAAGTTGCTCAACTCGTTGTATTGTATTTTTTGGTCACAAAAATTCCTCCAAAGGGGGTGCCCTCGTGGGGGGGGGCAGGGAGTAACTCTGAAATTTTAAATGGCAACCTCAATTTTTTAATTGCGTCGAGCTATTCGGGCAAAAGAAGATATTTTTTGTCCCGAACTTTTTTTGACGTGATAACGTCTTATAAATTGATGAATCACCAATCTTATAAATTGATAAAACACCGGCTGCATGCACGAAAAAGTGTAACGTTCCTAACGTAACGTTCCTAACGTTCGTAACGCGTAACGCGTAACGTTCCGCCTGACCCTGTGCGTGCTTTTCTCGAAAACGGCCCTAACGATTTGGATGAAATTTACTGAAAAGGGATTTTGGGAGGCAAAAAATTGTTTTAGCTAGGTCTCATCTCTCAAAAAAATCGTTTTCTTACAAATTTTATCATTATAAAAATCAATTTTTTGACGTATGAAAATACTTAAATATTGTAAGTAGGTTTTGGAATTTTATATTATAAACAGTGAAACAATTGTTTTATAAATATTATGACAGCTAATCTTTGAGACTTAAAATAAAAAATACGAAAGAAAGAAAGTTAAAAAAACAATTATATTATATGGTGAGTAATTTAAATAAATAAAATTAACCTAAATTTGAAGCGAAAGATGCAATATCATAGATTCGAATTATTATAATTATTATATAAATTTAGGTTATGTATTACGGAATACGTTATCACGTAAAACTATCGTCCGTAAACCGACTTTACAGACAACCAATTTTTTTTTTTGTTCATGCTACAGATCACCGAGTACGCGGGATAAAGTTTATCGTGTTATCCTCACCCCCCTCAAATAAAATTTGTTCATTTTGTGCAAATTCCACTTTAAAAACGATAAACATCTTTAAGATTGTTATCACGGTCAAGTAAAAGAGTACCATTCCTTGACCTGTTACAAAATGAACAAATTTTATTTGAGGGGGTGAGAATAACACGGTAAACTACGTACACGGTGATCTGTAGTTTGAACAAAAAAAAATTGGTTGTCTGTAAAGTCGGTTTACGGACGATAGTTTTACGTGATAACGTATTCCGCTCAAATATCATATTTAATAATACATAACTTAAATTTTAGTAGCTGTCAAACTTGGGCCGGTTAGGCGGAACGTGATACATTTCGGAACGTGACACATTTCGGAACGTTACACTTTTTCGTGCATGCAGCCGGTGTTTCATCAATTTATAAGACGTTATCACGGCAAAAAGTTTGGGACAAAAGATTTCTTTTTTTCCCGAAGAACTCGACCAAAAAAAATTGGGTTTGCCATTCAAAATTTCGGAGTTACCCGCTGCTCTCCCACGGGGGCACCTCCTTGGGAGGAATTTTTGTGACTGAAAAATAATTTACAACGAGTTGAGCAACTTTCATTCACATTTTTCAAAAAAACTTAATCTCTCTGAGATATTCAGCCGTTCCGAGACTTTTGAAACATTCGGTATGTCGCGAAAATACTATTTTAACAAGAACGCGCGAAATTCGTTATTATTCGCGAATTTAATTATTAAGAGAATAATGTGTCGTTAGTCGTAAAAAATTGGTTGTCTGTAAAGTCGGTTTACGGACGATAGTTTTACGTGATAACGCATATTCCGCTCGAATATCATATTTAATAATACATAACCTAAATTTTAGTAGCTGTCAAACTATATTTTTACCGACTCTCTATCGCTTATACTGCGCTCTCACTTGCACGCACAGGGTCAGGCGGAACGTTACACTTTTTCGTGCGTGCAGCTGGTGTTTCATCAATTTATAAGACGTTATCACGTCAAAAATTAAAAAATAAGTGTGTCCCAGAAGAAAAAAGGCTGGGAGCCTCTGATTTAACCAATCTATTTTCAATGCGCAAAAATACGACATAATATTATGAATACAGTTATTATAACAGATTAAATCTATGTTTAAATGTGTTTACGTTCCAATTTAACGCGACAGGTGTTAAGCAACGTTACACTGGCAGAAGATAATCTAATGTCACAAACTCGTGTTGTGATTTCACGTATCTTGTCTCCTGCGGATACGCAGGCATTTGAATATGCATATATCGCGTATGTATGTTTAACATTATTTCATTGTTTACGGGTTACCTATATGTAGCGTCTATACAACAATTGCGACGTCACCCCAAACTTAATACCCGAAAAGTTAGTAAAGGTACCGAGATCTAAGAATCCACTTATAGTCGACCGATTTTATATAGTTTGTAGCGGTCCGTTCCGGCTTCGCCCGAATTTGTAGATTTGTAGATAATAGTCTCTACGAAATAGTATATTACACCACAAGGGCTATTTTTCTTCATACCTCGGTCGTAAGCACGCTTATTAAATACATTAATTAATTAATTACATAAAAACACAGATAAAGATCAAGCAAGAAGCTTTGAGGTTATACGTAAAAACACGAATGACAGCTGTTCGCGACTATTAGCTAAAATGTAATAGGGTTGCTATTGAAACGACATCTAAACAACAGTTGATAGATTGTTTTTGCTTTACTACCGCCCGAACGTACGAACTTCCCTCATTGATGCGTGTAATTCCACCAAGGAGTAAATGCTAGACTTTCTGCCTTACAATTGATGCCGAAAGTATACACTTCCGATCGAGGTATGAAGAAAAACACTAGTATTTTAACGCAATAATATAAGGCCTGTTTCCATCCTGAAGGTCAATTTTAAATATAGGTGAAAACATTTTTGAAATCGGATTAGTAGTTTCGGAGATACAAACTTACAAACTTTACCTCTTTATAACATTAGTATAGATAAGATAGATTATTACGTAACATAATAATGCGCAATAAAGAAATTTGAAAAGCTATTTTTAGGGTTCCGTACCTCAATAGAAAAAAATTGGTTGTCTGTAAAGTCGGTTTACGGACGATAGTTTTACGTGATAACGTATTCCGTAATACATAACCTAAATTTATATAATAATTATAATAATTCGAATCTATGATATTGCATCTTTCGCTTCAAATTTAGGTTAATTTTATTTATTTAAATTACTCATCACCTATAATATAATTGTTTTTTTTTAACTTTCTTTCTTTCGTATTTATTTTAAGTCTCAAAGATTAGCTGTCATAATATTTTGAAAACAATTGTTTCACTGTTTATATAAAATTCCAAAACCTACTTACAATATTTAAGTATTTTCATGCGTCAAAAAATTGATTTTTATAATGATAAAATTTGTAAGAAAACGATTTTTTCGAGAGATGAGACCTAGCTAAAACGATTTTTTGCCCCCCAAAATCCCTTTTCAGTAAATTTCATCCAAATCGTTAGGGCCGTTTTCGAGAAAAGCACGCACAGGGTCAGGCGGAACGTTAGGAACGTTACACTTTTTCGTGCATGCAGCCGGTGTTTTATCAATTTATAAGATTGGTGATTCATCAATTTATAAGACGTTATCACGTCAAAAAAGGAGCCCTTATAGGATCACTTTTTGTCCATCCGTCTGTCTGTCAAGACTCTTGGGAATCAAAACCTATAGGGTACTTCCCGTTGAACTAGAATCATGAAATTTGGCAAGAAGCAATGTCTTATAGCACAAGTAAAGGTAAAAATCCGAAAACCGTAAATTTGTAGTTAATCACAAAAAAAAATAGTGTTTTTAAACCGCAACTACATACTACGCATGTAAGTACACAGTAACAGTTCTAATACAAAACCGGTGCGATTATACTGCACGATATAAAAACTCTCGCATACAACACGGTACGAAAACTAGACTATTAGATATAGCCACGAGGTTCAACACAGTTCAATAGTCGATCTGAACTAATTGCAATTACACGTTAAGTTGGCAAACTGACCAAGTTTGTACGGAACCCTCGGTGTGCGAGTCCGACTCGCACTTGGCCGGTTCTTTGTATACTTCGGACATTTTTTTCTCAGTCGTAAACATAAAACAATAAATGGTTAAGATAAATCCTTAACGCGTTTAAGTGGGTGTGAGACGACTTGAGTTGAATGGTAATACTTCTTTGTCAACAATCATTAAACAAGTATAATAAATTAAATGTGTTCGACTCAATGCTTTACTAAAATGAGAATACACAAACTATATTTGCATGCTCGGCACGCGTTCCATCTTTCCAGACACGCTATTTACACACAAAAGTGACAAAAAATTCCCGATGAAAAATAGCGTGGATGTTTACGTAGAGACTGGTTCATTATTCTCTATGTGCAGCTGCTTGGAAGAGAGGCGCTATACAACCGTGCGCGCTTAGCGGCGAAAACTGGCATTTTTACGGCACACGTATGACAGGTGGAACTTAACATTTATTACAAAATTTGGTCAAAGATATTAATTTTCTATTTAATCAATTTAAGTTAGGTATTAACTCAATTATAGATTAATTTACTTTACTTCGTGATTCATAAAGATGAGACTACAACGTGAAGCTTTTTTCCGATGAATTTGCCACGGGCCTCAGGTGGCGTAGTTACGCCACTGATGAAAAGTATACCCCTATAGAAAAAAACATCGTTATAGTGCCGATTTTTATGATTTGTGAACCATTCTGTAGAATGCATACTTAGCTATTGAACCGAGTTATTTCACACCAACTTTCAACGTTTTCGAACAAAAAATCGTTAAGCCGTGCTCATTAGCTACTTGCCTGTTAAACAAATATGTACAAAGCTCATATAAAGCTTTAAAGTTTTTCTGAATGAAAAAGTGTCATATTATTGTTCATATTCGAGCAAAAGTAAGCGAATCTGTATATAAATATATTATATGTAGGTACCTATATAAAAAGATACCCAATTAACAATGAAATTGGTGCCTTTTCGATATGTTTATACAGATGGAAGAAAAGGAGTTTGGTAAGTTATTAGAAAATACGGGGATAAGGAACATTTTTCCATTTTTTTTCTCGAAAATAATTAATTGTAGATTATAATTGCTCGACAACACAGATCATTAGCGTCTGATCGACAAAAAAAGACGGGTTGCACTCCGGGAGTGCCGGCAGAAGTGAAAATTTGAATATTAACGTCTTAATTTTTTGCATTTAGAAGCATTGTTTATTTATTGGCAACACTTGTAAATAAAATGGTTTGTATCATAGATTGCATTTTTATGTACGATATTTCAACGCTAGATGTCTAACGTTGTATAAAATGTATCTGGCAATTATTATCACTTAGAGAGTCTCACCCAGTTCTTACTGACCTGACGCGAGTTTAACATTTTTTACCCACTACAAAAAAAGTGTACAACGCCGCTAAAGAAGTTTTCACTTCAATAATTAATAATATTGAAAAATCAAGAACTGGAAAGATTAATAACAAACGCACATATTATGTACGGGGTCAAGTTAAATAAAATCGTTTAAAAACTATAACAAAATCTTAATGGAATACAACTGATAACATAAGCAAGCTCTAATATTTTGATATAATTAACTACAAAATACAAAATAATTAAAACTCAACATTTATGAATGTCTAATGTCTATAGAATAACATTTATTGAAATTAATGTTCATATTTTTGATTTGGGTTTGAAAAAAATAATCGTAAACTCGAGATCTCATTAAATGAAAACTGTCTGTACTGAAAAGTTAATAATGGCACATTATTTATTTGATATGAAGAAAGACGAGCTATTTATATAAGAATCAGAACTTTATAAACGAATATTTTCTTGATATAATACAGTATTTAAACTAGACCCAACTACGTCTTTTGGGAATCGAGAGAATATGAATTTGTTGTTTATGAAAATACAGTTTGTAGACAAATATTTGTTTAAAACAACAAACACAAAAAATTTATAACATTTAAATGTCAATTGCTGACATCAAACGAACAATTCCCGTCTCTTGAATTAAACAAAGTTTGAAATATTTGCGACAAACCGGGAGAATGTCTCCCACTCGTAACCAATCTCAAGTGCGTTTTTAATCGGGGATGTGGAGATGTCAGTGGTGGCGCGTGAACATTTTAAATGGGTGCTCTGCACGGGCTACGAATTAGCTTTTTTCAAGCACTGTTGTTGTTCTGCAGCTCTAAAGTATTAAAAGAATTGTTTTGTGATTTTGATATGCTTAATTTTCAGTGGGCTTCTCTAAATAAGAATTACGATAATGAGTAACTATGACTGTGACTCTATAGAACTTCCATAAAACTTCCGTTTTTAAAGGTTTAGTTAGTCGATATGTCATTTACGGTGCATCGAATAAGGACTTTTCTGCTCTGAACACTATATAGGTGCTATGCGTAGTTGATCGATCTGGAACAACCCACATAATTTTTTTGCAGATAGGTACGGATGCACGTTATTTTATGAACTGGAAATTTTAAAAAAGCTACAACATACTATGGAATTCTGTTACTTAACCGAAGCGAATGAAATTATTTTCTGCAACATTAATAAATCCACATAATACACATATTTTATAAATGAATAAGTACTCATATTATATGTATGACGGATTTAGTTGAAAAAAGGTTAAAAATAGGAAAATCAATATAATGTACGAGTCAAGATTGTTATCTTTTTAAAAAAGTATGAAACAAATAATGACATTTTATAGAATTTAAATTACATTTTTTACCATTCCAACCCACAAGTGGAGAATGGTACTAGTTTAGGTCAAAAATCACTTTTCAAAAACTTTACAATATCTCTCCGTTTCGAGGTAACCCGAATCTAAAAAACATATTTTTGGAAAAACTCTGTGCGTTAATATAAAAATTAACAATAACAATTAACAAGTTGAGTGACACCATGTTCGCAATCCATCAACAACAATATACTGACAACATTTGAAAACTCTGAAGATGATACAAAACGTATCGAAACGTCAGCATTAAATGCAAGTTTAAAAAATTTCAGTATTGCTTCATTTTCGATCCTTATGCCACGGAATTCTTTCCAAATACTCATCATTAACTTCAATGGATCACAATTACTCTATATTTATTGAATAGAGTCAAATTCATATATGTATATAATTATTATACGTTTTAAGACCGATTATTAAATTTTTTGAGAAACTAATGTCATTTTTCATAAAAGTGGTTCAGTTTAAGAAGCTTTTCCTCATATAATTTCATTTGAGAAATCTATTTGAGCGCAAGATGTATTGTTATAGTGTAAGTTAGTATAGATAACAATTATTTTAATGATTAATTTTAACTGTTTCTGTTGACTTATCTGATACTGTATACCTATACTTTTTGGATGAATAAAAATATTATTATTATTGCTCTAACGTCTTAAGCCATTTTGTATGTAATAGAAATAAATGAATTAAAAGTGATACGGTAATAACAACTACCTCAGTTTATTTAATATTGTCTACATTTAACGTAATTCCACTGACATTTGAACACAGTGAAAATATATTCTAGTACATAATATGTAAGTTATGTTCTACTTTACACATATAAGAGCAAGAACGTATCAAATAAAATGAAAGGTGAAGAGATAAGAAATAAGTCTACGGTCACAAAGCCACTTAGCTTATGTCAGATGTTTGATAATAATTAATAGAAGAACACTGTCTAGTGAAGCAACCTTTCGAAGAACAATTTAAAGAAGAAAACAGTTGTGCGTTTAACCTTTACGCGCGGTTGAAGTAAAACATTAAACAACATATTATCTATATATATTGTTATATTTATATATATGTATACCTATACAGTGTAAACTCCATTTAACGTCACTCGATATAACGACAAACTCCTTAAAACGTCGAAATTACTTAACTCTAGATACCTTGCTGCTCATATAATGATACACTCGAAACAACGACAACAATACGTCATCATTAAGCAATAAACAGTACTTTTTTGTTATTTTGTTGCTTTGTTGTCGGTGTCATGCGTTACCGAAAATTCTAAGAAATTCATTCTTTTGTTTGTTGGAATTATCCGTTCATATGTTTAGCTCAGCTGCTTTGTAATAGTGTGAATGTTTGTTGATCAGTTGTAAATTTTAATTATGACTAAATACATATATAAAGAGTTTACACTATATATACAAATAATTTTTTGTTATATAGATGCGGTATAACCACTGCATAAACGAACTTAGTAGGCAGTGCAAAAACGTCACATTTGTCCGTAGCGTGAACTCTCCAGTGGCGGATCCAGGATTACGACAAGGGGGGGGGGGTCTTGAAAATTTTTTACTCATTTTGCGGAGAATTCATGAAAAACATGAAAAGCTTTTTTTTTTATTGCGCAGTAAGATTTTAATTTGGGATTTTTGATTCTCTGGAAGGGGGGGGTTTGAACCCGAACCCCCCCCCCCGTGGATCCGCCACTGGAACTCTCGTAGACCTTTTGCAAAATTCAAGAAACGCGTCTATTTGTAAATGACAAAAAATTAGTTTTAAGCTATTTTGCCTTATTGCCAGCCACAAATGTAGGTAGATAGGGGTACATCGAACGAGATAGTTGGCAAGGGTCTAGCAGAGCGCTGGGTGGATATCTAATTACCGGCAAGTCGAGCTTGAATTAACATTAATCTCATGAGTCTGGTTTATTCCGCACACTTTCATACAGTGACGACACGTTTCCGGTTTTTATCTCGTCGTCAATTGACATATTTTATACATATATAGAAAACGTGTACAGCTGAAATGAAACAAAACGCTATAACAAACTTTGTCAAGGTCCATTAAAGTTATTATAATTATACAAACATTTTAATTATATATTTATTTGCCAACAGATACCGAGAGTGTAATTACAAGCAAGAGAAAAAAGAAAAACTGGGCAGAGCCGGTCTTAGCGGGTCGTTCAGAGCCCCGCTCTTGCAGGGGCCTGCATGATGACAATTCGCACCTCTGCAGTCTGCACTCTTGTGTAGTGTGTACTGTCTAGTGTCACTTCTGTGAACGACTCGCTCTGAGCGACTCTTTTTAGTAAGCGGAACGCACGGAGCCAGCTTCCAATAAAAAAAAAATTGGTTGTCTGTAAAGTCGGTTTACGGACGATAGTTTTACGTGATAACGTATTCCGTAATACATAACCTAAACCTCCCAAAATTTGGTTTCAATCCGCTTATCCTTGGTGTCGGAATGATAAGAAATGTCAAAAGTGACGTTTGCAACTGTCAAAGTATTATGTTCTAATAATAATTAGTTATTCCAATACTTAACTTAGAAGGCGTTGCATTTCACAAAATACTAATGTCAAAAAATTGAATTAAACATTAGAAATGCAGCCGTTTTCATGTTAAGACAAGACATACGTTATCTTCTAATATCCATGTACGGCAAACAAAGACGACCGACCGCGTCGCGCCATGCATTAGACAACATTGCATTTATACAGCTATTTTTCTATATAAATTTGTATAAAAAAACTGTTTAGGCAAATTCTGTTATACGAAATCTATGTAAAATGTTCTCCTCTTTCGTTTAAGACTGGTTTCAAACCGATCTGATTTAAATTGAGCGAGAAATTAGCAAAAAGCACGCACAGGGTCAGGCGGAACGTTACGCGTTACGAACGTTAGGAACGTTAGGATTTTAGGAACGTTACACTTTTTCGTGCATGAAGCCGGTGTTTTATCAATTTATAAGATTGGTGGTTCATCAATTTATAAGACGTTATCACGTCAAAAGTCATGTGGACACATTACTACTCTGGATACTTTCGTGTAACCCAGAAAAAATAGAGTGGAAGGTTTTGGTGTTGCGAATTAAGTATACTTACGGTCGAAAAAAACGCGTTCATCTCCGAACTCGATGTATCTTTTTACGTACTGGGGAAATTGGGTTCCAATTAAACCAATTATTTTGCCGTTCAGTGCTTTTTTGCTGTCATTTTGTTTGTACGATTTTTTCATTAATAATGGCCCTTCTGTGTGGCGCAGATACATGCCAGAGATATGCATTAACAGCTCCCGTATACACAAAAGCCAGTGTAAAGCACAGACTAATAATATGACCTTGCTCTCACTTTTCGCTAATAAATTACACGTTGCGTTTAATTTCAAAGTAGGCACGCTTGCAAGTGTGGAGCATACAAAGGCGTACGAAGAATTTTGTTTAGGGAGGAAAGTAGTTATGGGAGTAAATATGAACAACCGGTTACCATAGTCAAACAAAGAACATGCAAATACAGATAAGATGAAATAAAAAAATTATTGGAATTTTTATATTTACATTTATTTACATAATAATAATAATGCGTTTAACTTCCGTTTCTCGACTTTATATTGTGATAACAGACGCCATTCGCACCATTACTATTTTCCATCTATCGCACTTCCCATTATTTTCGAATTGTTTAAACTTTCACTTAATAACAATGGGCGAATGAAAAAAAAAAGACGGGTTGCACTTCGGGACTGCCGGCTGAAGTCAAAACTTGAATATTAACGTCTTACGAATTTTCGATCAAAATGGTTTGTATCATAGATTGCATTTTTATGTACGATATTTCTACGCTAGATGTCTAACCTTGTATAATGGTTTGTATCATAGATCGCATTTTTATGTACGATATTTCAACGCTAGATGTCTAACGTTGTATAAATAAAATGGTTTGTATCATAGATTGCATTTTTATGAACGATATATCAACGCTAGTTGTCTAACGTTGTATAAAAAGTATCTGGCAATTATTATCACTTAGAGAGTCTCACCCAGTTCTTACTGACCTGACGCGAGTTTAACATTTTTTACCCATTACAAAATAAGTGTACAACGCCGCTAAAGAAGTTTTCACTTCAAAAATTTTAGGACATTAGGATAAGGTAGGCATATTTTGAGCATAGAAGTTTGACAGGTAATCGGCCATGGCCTTGAATAAGAAACCATCTCGATATTTATCTAGCACTATCGAGGGAAACCATGGATAACTTCTACAAGATAGCCGGTTCAGGAATTACCGTTTCTCGGCGAGAGGCAGCAGAAAAATGTCCCAGCCACATCTGCCTCCGCCGGGATTCGAACCCCGTACCTTCCGAATGCGAGTCTAGTGCTCTCACCACTACGCCACCCCGCTCGGTAAAACTTTTGATTATTGGTTTAATCGACGTTCCACTGTTGATTTAATTAAAATTATGCCGTGCTAATTTCTACTGAAATTTCTGAAACAATTTGTAGATAGCAATTTTTGAAGTGAAAACTTCTTTAGCGGCGTTGTACACTTTTTTGTAATGGGTAAAAAATGTTAAAGTCGCGTTAGGACACGTGACCCTGATCGAAAATTCGTAAGACGAAAACTTTTATTTATACAACGTTAGACATCTAGCGTTGAAATATCGTACATAAAATGCAATCTATGATACAAACCATTTTGATCGAAAATTCGTAAGACGTTAATATTCAAGTTTTCACTTCTGCCGGCACTCCCGGAGTGCAAAGGGGTTTTTTTTATTTTGTTTTTAACTTTTGACACAAAACAAAGAATTCATGCAGTACTAATGTCAAAATTACTGACAAGTGTCAGTAAAATTTTTGTGTGTGAATTTCCTTTGACCTAAATGTTATACTATTGTGTAGCACGTAAGACATCAAGAATTTTCAATTGTTTACTGATTATAAAGGTGTCAGAGGTCACACTAATGATATCCTATGGCGCAGTGCAAATATTCCCTTAACAATTAATCGGGACGAAAGTAGGTCATGTGGATACATTATCCGCCTAAAAAGAGATAATTTTCGCTGTGGCATATTTTCTAACAGCCCTTGTACCACTTGAACGTTAATTTCATGAGCCAAATAACAAATTGATGTGTTCCAGTTCTAGCATAACGTCGTTGATTCTGTAATAGCTCTTATGTGCATAGTTGGCGGATTTTACGTTCTTTAAATGAAAAGATTCAGGAAACGGAGCTCTATACACTAGTAATACTTTCAAATTAATTTTATTCAGCTCATGCGCGTTATTCATGTTTTATCATGCCTAAAAACCTAACCCTAAATAGCCATTTACCGACTGGTGACAATTACTTGTCATAGCTCAATGAAGATTCCTACTAGCTCGGCCATTGTGGAGTAATAAAAATAAACGTAACTATTTTCTGAGTCGTAACGAAATAGTAGGTAACAACAACTCCGTTGTTACCCATTGAGGGTAAAATTGAGAGGCCGAATGTTTTCGACATGGAGTTTATTCATAACCGGCTAACCTCAAACCAAAACATTGAATCGTGCTGTTTGGTGCTGTTAGTATTGACAGTTTTTTTTATAAAGAAATAAATAGATATTTACAACATCTCATTATAATTAAAACATGAATAACGCGCAATTGTTGAATAAAATTATGGGCGCAACTTGTAGGCTAAGTCATGACCTGTCAGCGCGATGAATGACTTAGACTACTAGTTACGCCAATAACTATTACAGTATTCAAGATGGGGAAGTAACTCTTATGTGAAAAGTTGTATCATAATAATTCCTCCCATGTGCCAATAAATCCGATAACAGCGCCATCTCGCGTGCGCTAAAAAACGGTCCATCTCGAAACACAGCAAGTATAGGAAGCTAGGTCTCCTGGTTAAAGACTTCGTGATTACAATATTTCTCTTTAATTTTAAACAAACTATCGCCGACGCAAGTCTATTGAAGAGCCCTGTATAGTACATAATCTAAAGAATATTATTGTATCGACAGCTGAAATATCTTGATGTAAAATCTCTCATCTCCATACTTTTAACAAACTTATTTGAAACTTTGGTGATACGAGTTTTAACTTTCTTACTTATCGTTAAATAAATTGTTAAACATTCTGTCTAGAATAAAATACACACACAATTGTATGCATATGCTTCAGCAAGTCCAATCATCATGAATCCATCGAAAATGTTTGCACAGACTGCGCGGAATTGAAATTTTCTATTGTTTTCTGAATAGAAAGTTGTTATACCTATATATAAGAATTATTCTATACTAAAAATATATATAGTTAATAAGTACATAAAAATAATTTAACTTTTATTGGGAACTAGCGGCTTGTCCCGGTTTCACCCGGGTGCGATAGATATAATTCTGCAAAATGTATTTCGTTTGCGACCCGGCGCCAATGTAAGATACCAATTTCACGCCCTCAAAATTTTGTTGGGTAAAATAATGTTTACATCTCCTTTTGACCTCATTAGGGGTTGAATTTTAAAAAAAGCTGAAACACGGGTTTGTTTATTTTTAATGAAGAGTGCGTATGTTGAAACCAATATCTTCCACGTTTACGATTTTTAAAATATTCCCATTTTATCAGAAACCTTTACACCCCCTTAGGATGCGAATTTCAAAAAAAATCCCTTCTTAGTGGGTGTTTACGTCATAAAAGGAATCTACTGTCCAAATTTCAAGTTTTGACCTCTGCGTTGATGAATCAGTCAGGACAAACGATTTTATATATTATATCAGTTCAAATAACTTTAAATAGGTTTAAATAGTGTATTTTTATTACTATATACGACAGTGTCTGATCTTATTAAATAATTAGTTGCATCAATAACAAATTAGCGGAAAAGTCGTTTTCCAATCGTATATGTAGTTCCGATGACAAGAATATTGAGAAATCCTTGTTAAATACACCTCTGGTGTCAACACTAGCAGAAATTGGTTTCTTGAACGATGCGATATATCTTTACAAGTCAACCAACTGCTTTTCTAGTATTATCAAAACAATTTTGCAAAGCGCCTTATATAGAGTAATCATTTCATCTCGTCTTAAGGCCGCTGCACACGAGACTAGAAACACTGCTTGGACTTTTGCTGACCGATAGGCTGGGTACGAAGCTGGAAATGACGTCACCGCAGGCTCGCATGGTAGCTCACAAGATAGGTTTTAAAACTAGAACAGAGGCTATTTTTTTGCTAGGTCCGCTGCTTAGTATGAGCAAGAACCAATCAGGAAGCTGTATCTTGTCACGTGGCCGACTTGAACAAACAAACACTATCCCATAGTGTGTGTTCTGTTCAGAGACAATAAACGTTCACTTTTGTTATTATTCGAACTGTCACTACGCACGCACCAAAAACATCCACAAACCCACCTTCAGAACATGCATCGTGTGAATCGTTACAAACTCTCTGAGAACTGTAACAGAACCGTCACAGACTTGTACCGATACAAACAGTTTTATTTTGGCTACTGCGCAAGACCGTTACGGTTCTGTTTAAGTTCTCAAAGAGCTTGGAACAGAGCTATAAAAATCATCACGAGATCCAGTGCCAAAGCACGCTTGACACCTAGCAGCTATATCAAGGAATCTGGCGGCAAAAGCGACGTCGTGAGCAGCGGCCTTTAAACTGGTATGAGGTCTCAACGCAATGGCAGAACGACAACAACACAGAGATGAACGTCATCTTCAAAGTCAGCAGAATTTAGGTACATATGTTATGGGGATTAGTCTTGATCTGCCACCTACAAATTCATATGCTTGTTTAAAGCGTATTACCAACTAAACATCTAATCATAATATTCATAGATTATGAATTATATGCTTAGGCGTATTTTCTTAAACGGATTAATTTTGATATGTTATTTCTGACGTTAAATAAATCCATAACTAACATAAATCATTTGCTGTACAACTCAGTTAACACAATTTTAAAATAACAAAGGCAATATCCATTCTTGGCTTGCCGCAGTCGGGTAAAATAATATTTAACTAAAATAATTTAAATTACAAGCGTATCATAATATGATGAATTAACGATCAAATAATACGGAAATTTATTGAACACAACATAATGATTCTCCTCTGTAGGTATATTTACGAATGCATGCAGTTATGCTAAAACAAGTAGTGAAAATTAATATTCATTCAAATTTACATGACCATGCAACATGGAATAGGCACCATTTAATCACTGACTTTTTAAGACTAAAAAATCAGCATTCGCGATTAATTATTTTGCACCCAAATTGTAAAATAAAATTCCAGATTTTATTAAAGGTATGGAAATAAACACATTCAAAAAAGCCATAAAAAATACTTAATTGAAAAAGCCTTCTACAATATTGAGGAATTATAATTTTATTTGTTAAATATAGAGATCGTTTTCTTGTTTGCTTAAGTCAAACTTCTTTAATTAGAATAATTTCTTTATTAAGTCTAAAGCTTGATGCTTAAATTTTTTAAGCATTATAGTAAGCTCGAATGTTGTTATATATTGATTATATATTTTATGTATATCAGACGAATTTAAACCCTACATAGGGCCCATAATAATTAATCTATTTTTGTTTAATAAAATGTATACTTGCTAATACAGACAAAAATTTTCGATTTTTTTATTTCTTTCCGAGTTTTGCTTTTCCGGGGTACCTCCTCCCCACATTACCTCGGATAAACACGGTTTTACTGTAGTTAAATTAGATGAATCTTCATCTTTTTGAGTAGTATTGCATATTATAACTAAAATGCGACAAATGATTGTTTAACAAGTCATCTCATTAAAGACAACATGTAGAAAGTTTAGTTGATGTTTTGTAACAATTTTAAATTTTTTAAACACAGCCTCAAGCTTATTTTTTTTAACATGTTATAACAGTACAGCTTATACAAATTTTTTGTCATGAAGGAAAAGACCGCGTTTTTTGATAAAGCTATCTTAAAATTTATTAATATAATGAAATTTAAAAGACAAGAGAGATAAAATAAAATTCCAAATTTTTAGGTGATTTTCAACAGGCTGTAATTTGGAGAAAAATGGTCGTGTGGCAAATTTAAAAAACGTAAATTGTAACTCTTCAGCAAACACTAAACTAAATTATTTGTTTAGTAATTTAGTTTAGTGTTTGCTGGCGACGAAAGCATAGCTCCCGAAATGTACATCCACTAATAAAACTGTTGTGGTAAGAAGTAACTATTCTTTATTTTTTATTTTTGTTTCAACCACAGTGCTTTTAATATTTGTATATAAACTATCATAAATATTTTTAAGTTAGTGGCGTCCATATTTTCAAGTAAAGTAGATATTATGCTACACTAAATAATTTTATGCAATTACCTGCAGTATTTCAAAATTAATTAATTATCAAATTTACTCTTGCACTAGTCAAATGATATCAATTCTGAAAATTTTTCATTAGATTCCACAAAATAAATATTTCGATTACCATGTAGTACTACCTACCTGTAAAAACGTACCTACCTACATGTAAATTTTGCAGAAAATTTTTAATTAAAAAATCATACATATCAATAAATCTATTCTTTTAAAAAATTAATCACCGCCAAAAAAATATCCAACCTACAACAAGAGAGGTTTTAATGTAATAATAGCCAGGGGCGACATAACCTCTAATAATTAATTAAATAATACATTAAAGAAAGCTTCGCCCTCATGTGTGGTATACATTTCAAATTTTCAATTTTTAGGTGTGAAAACTGGAATGAACATTTGAATCAGTATTATATAGGATTATGCTTCTGCGTAAAAAAGAGCTTTGTTCCAGTTATCAAGGGACTGGAACCTTACTGACACCATAGCATCGTAATTTTTGAAATAATAAAGGCTTGCAAGAGTAGCCCACATCTTTGTCGCATCTGTATAAGACATCTTGAACGAAAGGTGAAACATAGCTACGGATGGAAACGATATTTATTGTTTGTACTTAAACAACGTGCTCAGCGACAATGTTTATATGCACGACTCTAGGAAAATGCGCTAGGTGTAATGAATTATACAAAATATAGCTATAACTAATAAATAAAAAAAAAAGACAGAAACCATATTTGTGATTAATTTTCGCTATTTAAAGACATCAACTGAAAGATGGCGACATTAAAATGCATCTTGAACGAAAGGTGAGACATAGCTATTGACGCAAACCAATAAGCATAGCAAACGAAATTTAATTTGTTAGTGAATATTTCTCAAAAAGTGGGAGTCGCAAAACAAATTAAAAGAAATTTTACTTCAACCGCGCGTTAAATTACACGCACTCATGTTTTTTTTATTCTCACCAGAGTACTGGTTAAGTTGTTTTGCTGTTTATATACTGATAGAGAGAAAGAACTTTTATAGCTTTCTCGTTTTGTGTCCATGTTTTAAAATTAAACTTTTTTTAGTAGCGGTGGCTCGATACCCACGACATGTTATGTGGTAGTGCGAGTGCAAGTACAAACAAATAAGCAGATTGCTTTTGCAAGTTTTAAGAGAATCATTTTCACCTCAAAAATTAAGCATATTTTGATTAAAATGTATACAATTCTGTAATCTCGATTCCAGGAACGACACTTGGGTCATTACTGCTATCCTGCACGGGATACTCTGTTCAATATAAAAGCAAAAGTACATATAGCAATAAAAATCACTACCCGTTTAAACAGTCGAATCACAGAGTCCCTAAAGTACATTGCACAGTGCAAACAGATCATATCCAAGGGACTGATGTTAATTTATCAATGTTAACAACGCCATAATTACTTTTAATTAGGTATGTGTCGACGATAATTCTTTAGAGATTAAATATTTTGATCGGAAAGAAAAACAAAGTCCATATAATATAAAGCTTTATTTCCCTTAAACCGAACGCAATAGCGTTGTGACGTTGTACATTAATTCTTTACAATTTATATAGCGTCACTACACATATGATGTAATAATAATAATGCGTTTAACATCCGTTTCTCGACATTGTCATAACAGACTCCATTCGCACCATTACTATTTTCCATCTATCACATTTTTAAATTTCCAAATAATTACTAGCAATGGCCGAATGAAGGAATTTTAGTACATAAGGATAAGGTAGGCAATTTTTCAGCATAAGAGGATTAAAGGTAATCGGCCATGGTCTTGAATAAGGAACCATCTCGATATTTATCTGGAATTATTGAGGGAAATCATGGAAAACCTCAACAAGATGGTCGGTACAGGAATTCCCGTTTCTCGGCAAGAGGCAGCAGGAAAAAGTCCTAGTCACATCTGCCCCCGCTGGGATTTGAACCCAGTACCTCCCTACTAGGCCACCACGCTCGGTCATTAAAGATAATGTAAAATAAACATTATTGGTTATTCATTAAAAAAATAACAAATCAATATGTAAAAAATTAATTTATAAAAATTCAAAACATAAAACTCAGATCAATTCCACGAAAAGTTGAAAAAAAACATTACATATGAATGTTGCCAGTAAGCAAATTTTTATTTAGAAAGCATAAAATTTGCAAATTCTGCGGGCTTTCTCTGTTTCGTTTAGGGATTTTTATAAGACCAGTTATAGGAAATAGTTTTTCCGAATTCACAGACGAGAGCTTGTTTGATAAATATTTCGTCGCTAATACCTTTAGTAGCTGTAGTCGCACAAAGCCATGCTTGTTGCATGGTTGTCAATAATCGTAAAGTAATCGTAGATTACGATTAATCGTACAGTTGCAATAATCGTGAATTAATCGCAATCGTAATCGTTGCATCGCTACAAAATATTAAATCGCCTTCGAAAAATCTTTAATTTAAAAAAAAAATTGGTTGTCTGTAAAGTCGGTTTACGGACGATAGTTTACGTGTAACGTCATAAAGAAACATTGATGAAAAATTGCAAGTGCACGCTCAGGCGGAACGTGACACTTTTCGAAACGTGACACTTTTTCGTGCATGCAGCCGCTGTTTCATCAATTTATAAGACGTTATCACGTCAAAAATGAACAACAATAATTGTATCGCAATTTACAAACTGTATTTATTCCGTGATAGAATAAAATATTTACTATTTTGTTTAGGAAAATATTATATTTTGATTGATTCTCTGTTCATTTCTTACTACAAAGAGCACAAATTGCGTCATAAACAAGCATATATTGAAAAGTGTTAATTAATAATACTGATCAATTAAATTCATTTCCAATCGTCATAGTTCCTTTTCTCAGATTTTCTCGAACAAAAGGAAAATTACATTTCTTCTCTTAATCGAATCGAATAGGAATGTCATTGTTAAATATCTGTTTCTTTAGATCTTAAATTTCCGATGGAATGAGTGGGCGTTATTATTACGCAGTCAATTAATTTTAAGTAAGAGAAAAATAACTAGACATTCAAAAATTGAAGTACAATATCTAAATATAATGTAGTATTGTTAATCTCTTTATACAGAATGTTTCAAAACATATGTCGGAAAATAAAGGGTGTGATTCCTTCGTTAATTCTAAGAAAAAATTTCCTATAACGCACCGCTTCTGGCCAATGTTTCAAAAATTATATTTTCATCATCAGGGCCTCAATACAAGTTTGAGATGGTATTGAGGCCCTGATGATGAAAATATAATTTTCAAAACATTGGCCACAAGCGATACTCTGGTAAAGCTTCTTTTTTCAACTGTTCCTCAACCAAAATAAACATTCAAACATATTATTTGGAACAAAACTACTAACACGTTTTTATGAATATCAAATAATTTTACTATAAAAAAAATTATTATACTGTAAAAAATTGGTCTTTGAATTTAAATAATTTTGTTCTTAGTAACCTACAGTATGTTCAAAAAAATGTGCGTGTAATCTTCGGTCAGTTTTAGTGACTTTCGGTGCATTGCAATTAATATGAATGACCTCTATATGACATGTTTACGAGATCGTAAACGTTACCGCTACTCCCGCCATATACCCGCTCTTCCACCATAAATTGCGTTGTATAAGGACAAAATATAATTTCACGGTTGACATAGTGTTATTTTAACGCAAATTTCTGAACGTAATTATACACAAAGACTTCGGAATAACAGCACCACAATTTATTTAGAGTAACTAAAGTTAAAATTGTCATTTTATATGTTTTCTTTATCCCACTGCAAGCGATAACGTATTCATCAAATTTGTGGTTATGTTGGTATCGTTAGGTATGTTCCAAGCAGTCAGAAAACGGACACATAACCGCCACCTTCTTGCGCAATAACTAACGCGAAACGGCTTGTATCGGTTTTTGAGATACTGCGCAAGACGGTGACGGTTCTCTGTTTGCTTGGAACAGATTTTCACAATTGACCTGTCCAAAAAATCTTGCGAATGACACTTATGAAAAATGGCGCACACTTGACGCCTATAATTATAATTTTTATTATTAGGTATTATTGTTTGGTTTTTTACCAACCAAATGGCTATTTTTATTATTTTTTTTTTTTCGTTTTATAGACAAAAATGTACAAGAGTTATAGACCATATGTCTAAATTCTTGGAAAAAAATTGTATAATTTTTAAATGTATGTAGAATTTTCATGTGTTTTTTGTTTTTACTATTTGTTAATAATTACTCTATTTATATATATGTACTACATTATAAATATACGCAGAAATAACGAGTAGAAACGGAGAAAAATGTGTTACTTATTGAATTTTGAAGTTAGAACGACAAAATGAATGCTATTAGAAGGCTTGTGGTTTATTTAAAAAAAAAATAATACAAGTTTTCTCAACTTAATGAATTGGATTCTTTCTCCATAAACCTTCCAAATATGTCGGTATACAATATTGCCTACTTCAGTGTATTTTGTTTTAATATAATTTGTTTCAAAATGCAGCGATACGTATTTTACATTTTAAATAAAGTTTTTGTTTATTATTTCTCTTAAATACTACAAAAGTATTCACATTCTGTCAAGTTCTTCATAATTACGAAGGGATTACTTTATAAGTTATAAGATACAAGTTCATTCAGTGACGGTTCATCTACGAGCGCTGCAGAGCTGCAGAACAACCAAATTCTCAAATACTTCATAGCTCTCCGTGTTTAATCAATATTTAATGTTAGAAAATTGTGTAATAGTACGCCACTGGCAGACCACAAAACCCGTGTGTCTTTTGTTTAACAGACTTTCTTGCGTTCAGGTATTGTTCTGCGCTCCAAAGCAGCACACAAAACGCCGTGCAACTCCTGACTCACAAGTTTTTTTATGTAGACCGATTTTGAGCTGCATTTACCGTCAGCACATTAGTACAAATAAGCATCTATCGCTGTCATACACTAGAAGTGTTCACTGACTGCATCTCATTCAGTCAACGTCTTCGACTCGGCGGTACGTATGTCGTACAATGCACATATACATGATACACGACGCACGGCTTATGGCAGTAGTGACTAGTGTTACACTGTATTTTGTATTTTGTTATCAAATGTGTGTGAATTATGATTAAAATATCATAAACATGCGATGTGATTCATAATTTAATTACCCCCCCCCCCCTTCTCATTACTAGACGGTTGTTAGGAGGTACCTCCGGTTGACACCCATTTAAAATATTCACCCACCGCCTCTGTGCTTCCTTATTCAATTCGTAACTTTTAACAGAGAATCAGTTACAAATGTTAGTAAAAGGATATATTATTACATATTTCAAAGATTTTAATAGTCTTTTGTAAGTAATATCATCTAAAGAATAAATCGCAAAAGAAAACATCGCTTCCAGGTTTGAATTTTTTACAAGTTAAGTGTCTAGGAAATTTTATTCCGAAAGGGAAATTGTACAAAAAACTATTTTAAATGTATGTATGTGTATAAATCGTCATTAATTCTATTAAATTATCGAAAATTTGATTTAAGGACTTTCGTCTAAGCGCCATAGATAATCACAATGTTTTTTCAACTAAAACGTTAACTATCACAATATGAAAATGGCAAAAATTATATATTTCTATGAAATGTTGCAAATTTACAACCCGAAATGTGCCTCCGCTGTAAATACGTTTTACTGTACCGGTTTATGTTGACCTTTTATGAATAAGGATTGTCAACGATCACTCAAAAACATAAGGTCATAAATCTCTTCAGAAAATCTAATATTTTCCTTGTTTTTAGTTATAATAAAAAAATGTTGTGTATGGGTACACAAATATCTCCAGAGACGAAAATTTTATTTGTTTCTCTCCGAAAAGTTACTTTTCCTATTTTCTCTATTTTTATATTTTATTACGCATACAGATATCAAATCTGTAGTTCTAAGGCGTAGTGGCTCAGGCTAGATCTCAGAAAAATTAAATTTATAACGATTCAATCGTCCACTAAGCATTATCTAATTGTTTATTTCACAATATAATATATGTTAAAATAAAGCATTAGTTGGTTTCTTTATTACTGTCTTCTTTTTTTTTTGTATGTTGCAGTAATATTGTGCATTTCTAGTCTAGTACACATGTCCCTTTTTAATGAATTAAAGTCCTACTTCACCAAAAATTATGATCATGGTGTCATTCGATTAGGGATGACATCTAGAAACTTTCTGAAAAAATTGAAATAGGGAACGGAAGAATAATTGCAAAAGTTATAAACATATTAAAAAAAAAGAGGGGTTTGTTTTTTTGCGAATGTCACAAAAACTATTGCAGATATCTGAAATCACAAAAAAAGATTCTGAAAGAGCAGGAAATTTCCTACAAAAAAAATTGGTTGTCTGTAAAGTCGGTTTACGGACGATAGTTTTACGTGATAACGTATTCCGTAATACATAACCTAAACCTCCCAAAATTTGGTTTCAATCCGCTTATCCTTGGTGTCGGAATGATAAGAAATGTCAAAAGTGACGTTTGCAACTGTCAAAGTATTATGTTCTAATAATAATTAGTTATTCCAATACTTAACTTAGAAGGCGTTGCATTTCACAAAATACTAATGTCAAAAAATTGAATTAAACATTAGAAATTCAGCCGTTTTCATGTTACATTTATACAGCTATTTTTCTATATAAATTTGTATAAAAAAACTGTTTAGGCAAATTCTGTTATACGAAATCTATGTAAAATGTTCTCCTCTTTCGTTTAAGACTGGTTTCAAACCGATCTGATTTAAATTGAGCGAGAAATTAGCAAAAAGCACGCACAGGGTCAGACGGAACGTTACGCGTTAGGAACGTTACGCGTTACGAACGTTACACTTTTTCGAACATGCAGCCGGTGTTTTATCAATTTATAAGATTGGTGATTCATCAATTTATAAGACGTTATCACGTCAAAAAGTCTCATCTCTTGGAACTCTACCACCATTGTTTCTAATTTTAATTTAGAGGTGAAAATAGGGGTAAAATTGTTCTTCTATGTTTCATATGATAAGTTAAAAGACACAAAAATATCGAAAATTATATGAAAAATAGAAAAAAAGTGTTTAGCCCTATTTTCACCTTTAAATTAAAATTATAGAAACAATGGTGGTAGAGTTCCGGGAGATGGGACTTTTTGTAGGTTTCCAGCTCTTTCAGAATCTTTTTTGTGATTTCAGATATCTGCAATAGTTTTTGAGATATTCGCAAAGAAACTAAATCCTTTTTATTCTTTTATGAAAATGTTTATAACTTTTGCAATTTTTTCGTCCCCCACTTCAATTATCTCAAAAAGTTTCTAGATGCATTATTTTCGGTGAAGGAGGACTGGAATTCATCACAAAAGGACATGTGAAATAGATTATTCTCGTAAACTAATTTTTGAAATGTTTTCTTCACCATCCTTTTTAAATCTAAACGGCACTACACCGTATGAAGGGCAAGTCCACTTTTTACTAATTTATTTAGATTAGGCATGTAATGGTGAATCAATTTCGATCAACTCGTCTTTCACGAAGCTCTTGTACTTTAAAGTACAGTAAGTAATGTACATTTTCACTAAATAGGCCACAATAGGTGTTCTACGGAACTGCAGAGAAAAATAATCCGTCAATAGTGTAATTTTAAAGGACATTGTGAATAGTTACAACGTTTTATACGAAATAGAGCTAAAAAAATAATTTCCGAGCGTAATTCACTTTACTTTAGGACCATACAAATATCACAGCTCTGAAAATAGTAATGGAACGGTCAAAATGGATGCAGTCCATTTACGAAACATGAATTTCGTTACAAAGATTTTTTCCAACTATATGCAAAAAGTTTCTTCACATTTATTTTGTTGTTAGATACTAGAATATTTTATATTTGTCTTTTTTTAAAGAGAAAAAAACAGTATTTTAAACTACGTAATAGAAATAAAATATCATTGTCAGTTATCGAAGTCTAATGTTTATTGTAGATATACATAATAAAAAAATATATAATTAGCCATATTCTACTATTTTTAATCTAATTACTGTTCTTGCGTGACCACAATGATTACAAAATTTATAAGCACTAGTGGCAGTCACTAAAGTTTAACATTCAATTTAGGTAGTCAAATTTTGTAATCACTGTGGTTACATAAGAACACAAATAGTAGAATACGGCAAAATATTTGCTTTTCTTTAAAGTTGTCCAGCCCTTGGCAATAGCTAAGTTAGGTTGGAAAATTCCAACATAAGTTTTTTCTTTAATGAAATACCTACTCATACAAAATAAATATATATTATTATTGTTAATTGGCCATATTCTACTATATTTGTTCTAATTACTGTTCTTACATAACCACAGTGGTTACAAAATTTATAAGCACTGTTTGTTTTAACCTGCTATTTAGATAATCACTTTGGTTAGCAGAACAAACAAAAGTGATTATCCCGTGTGCTTATTTTGCTGAATTAAGCAATTAATTAACTAAGTAATAATTATAGATGTCAAAAAATTACTTACTGGATATTCGTCGTACTGTATAGGAGTGTCCTGGTAGGGGTATTTTTCAATATCGTTCCTTTCGAGTGGATTCGCAACAGACTCCGTCCACATGGCTGTCAGAAACAATAAAACAACGACCAATCGTACACCATCGTTTAAAAGTAAACGGTCATCCGCCATTTTATCTTTACAATTCAGTAGTTACCACCAAATATTTAATTATTAGATTCGTTTTCACCTGTGCTTTCTTGAAAACTTGTTAAATATTTTATTAAAAAGAACAAATAAACAATGTTTACATCATTTTAAGATGTCATTTTTATGTTATATTCACTGTATGAAAACCGTTACTTTCAAATAGTTAAGAAAGTTTACTTGCTAAGTTCAATCGTACCTACTATGAAATTGAGATAGAAATTTCAAAAAAAGAAAAAATGAGATCACTTATTCGAAATTATTTGGCAATATCAATAGTTGAATTTTGTTAATTATTTTGTTAGTTATAACTCAAAATTTTTAATTTCAATTATACCTATATTTCAAGTGACTAACGAAATGAGAGTGACCGCTGTGCTTTTGTTTTTATCGTATATATATTTTGTTTTACGGTGACAAGAAAACAAGCGAACGTCCGGTTCGCGCGTACAGGTGGTATGGAAATATGTGCCGCTCGGAACACTACATACACAATAAGCAAATGATTCGCGCACGTTAATATAAGATGACAGAGTTGGCAAAAGAGAGCAGAGTTATCTAAGATGTCGCCGTGTTTGTCGCATGGTTTATATAGGACCACGTTGTACGACTAGGGGGCGTGAACAGTTCCCGCTGGAAACAACCAGTCAGTACATAATATTGTGCCGTATATAGGTATACGGGATACAGACGCAGGGGCGGATCTAGGTTTTTCGGATCCTAGGGCTTAATGAAGTCCAATGGCGCTCCATTTTTAGTTCAATTAAGAACCTTTAAATTTTTGACGTGATAACGTCTTATAAATTGATGAATCACCAATCTTATAAATTGATAAAACACCGGCTGCATGTTCGAAAAAGTGTAACGTAACGTTCCTAACGTTCGTAACGCATAACGTTCGTAACGCATAACGCGTAACGTTCCGCCTGACCCTGTGCGTGCTTTTCTCGAAAACGGCCCTAACGATTTGGATGAAATTTACTGAAAAGGGATTTTGGGGGGCAAAAAATCGTTTTAGCTAGGTCTCATCTCTCGAAAAAATCGTTTTCTTACAAATTTTGTCATTATAAAAATCAATTTTTTGACGTATGAAAATACTTAAATATTGTAAGTAGGTTTTGGAATTTTATATTATAAACAGTGAAGCAATTGTTTTATAAATATTATGACAGCTAATCTTTGAGACTTAAAATAAATACGGAAGAATATATTATTTATTATTTATTAAGAAATATTATATGGTGAGTATTTTAAATAAATAAAATTAACCTAGATTTGAAGCGAAAGATGCAATATCATAGATTCGAATTATTATAATTATTATATAAATTTAGGTTATGTATTACGGATTACGTTATCACGTAAAACTATCGTCCGTAAACCGACTTTACAGACAACCAATTTTTTATTTAAGAATCGTATATTATTACACCACAAGGGCCGAAAGTATGATATTCTTGCACCGCGCGCCATGATACCCGAGGCGAGTGTTGTGTATACCTACTATTTTTTCTTAATACCTCGGTCGTAAGTACGCTTATTAAATGCATTAATTAATTAATTACTTATTAATTTCATAAAAACACAGATAAACTCCAAGCAAGAAGCTTTGAGGTTATACGTAAAAACACGAATGATAGCTGTTCGCGACTATTATCTAAAATGCAATAGGGTTGCTATAGTAAAGACATATAAACAACAGTTGATGGGTTATTTTCTTTACTTCCGCCCGAACGTACGTACTTCCCGCATCAGTGCGTGTAATCCCACCAATGCGTAAATGCTTGACTTTCTGCCTTATGCAATTGATGCCGAAAGTACGTACTTTCGATCGAGGTATGAAGAAAAAACTATTTAAAATACTTCATCGGGCCATGTAAAAATTAACCAAAGCATGCTTGTCTTTTTTGACAGACCTGCAGAGCAGCTAATTTTTTTCTTCAAAATTACACGCACCAATGCGGGAAGTTCGTACGTTCGGGCGGTAGTAAAGCAAAAACAACCTATCGACTGTTGTTTAGATGTCGTTTCTATAGCAACCCTATTGCATTTTAGCTAATAGTCGCGAACAGCTGTCATTCGTGTTTTACGTATAAACTCAAAGCTGCTTGCTTGGAATTTATCTGTTCATTTGTTCTGTAGATTTGTCAAAAAGACACGACAAGCATGCTTTGAATAATTTTTACATGTGATACCATGTTGCGTAATCATGCTAAAAATAGCAAATATCATAATATTAAATAATAGCCGTTAGCCGTGTCAACAGAAATTGTATTTTCTTTATCAAAAATCATATCCAATTGGCTGGAATTTTTTTACTATACGTTACGTGCTCATCGTTAATGAAAAGGCGTTAAAAATATAATGATTCAGTTTTGGGGGCCCTTGACACTTGGGGACCTAGGGCGTAAGCCCTACTACGTAGTCCCTATGTAGATCCGCCCCTGGATACAGTAGTTACGTGGGCATACGTGTACAACGTCACTTTGTTGTACATAATATTGTATATTCTATATTGTGTTGGAAGGACTGAAGCTGAACGCCGAGACACCGACATTTATCTTGTTCTTCGTCTTCCTTCTAGCAACGTGTTGAATCAAGCTTGAACTGAAAATTAAAAAAAAAAAAAATACAAAACGTATACCTTCTCGAACTTGACCACCCTATATACCTCCACAAAGGTCATTATATTCGTTCTCGTATAACTTCATATCGAATACTAGCGGTCCGTCCCGGTTTCACCCGGGTTCAAAACAACGAATGGGTTACGCAAGTTGTTATACAGGGTGCGTTTTAAGTTGATGCTTTTTTTTACAGCGTGTAAAAATCAAATAGACGAGCAAATATTTCAAATAGTTTTTTTATCAAAACTCAAAAATAAGAGAGAAACAGCCTTTCGAAGTTTAAATAAATTTTATTAAATTTTCTTTAATTTTGAGGTCGGTCCTGGGGTTATATTATGTCACTATGGAAATAAGTAGTTATTATCAAGTATGTGTATTGTTCTGTTTTTGAGAGAATTGTGTGTGCCTCAATTATTTATGTGAATACTTGATTATAATAACATATTTCCATAGTGACATAATATAACCCCAGGACCGACCTCAAAATTAAAGAAAATTTAATAACATTTATTTAAACTTCGAAAGGCTGTTTCTCTCACATTTTTGAGTTTTGATAAAAAAACTATTTGAAATATTTGCTCGTCTATTTGATTTTTACACGCTGTAAAAAAAGCATCAACTTAAAACTCAGCCTGTATATGCAGGAAAAGTATTTGAGGTATTTATAAGTACTCAATGAAGTAAGAGTATTTGTATCTGTATTTAAATACCTTTAAAAAGTATTTTTTACAAGTCTGCATTACATTTGGTTTAAAATCCGCCCACATGTCAAATCCTAACATTATAACTTACAAAAGTGATCCCGATGATGACATAAAAACAATATTAAAACGCATATTTTATAATTTTGATCATTACTATTCGAAAATGCTAATTGATTATACATTTTGTGACACCTTATATTTTTGCAACTATGTATTAACTTTCCACTGGGTATCTATAACTTCTAATACAGTTGAGACCTGTTGCTTGTGGTATATTATTTCACCAGAAATAGTATAGTTTACTCGAGGCCTTTCAGAGAACAAATCTTTTGTAGGACAGCCAGACTAGGTGTAATATGTTCCTGAAATCCAGGAACGTGTCTATTGGCGTGTTTTACTCCCATTTTCTGTAAAGAAACAAACTCGGGTCGCAGTGCCCAACTCTTCCGACAATATAATGGTGTATTTGCTAATACAGATATTGTTGCTTTGTTGTGTGAATTATTAAAGTTTGTTTTCCCTTAAAATAAAATTTTTGATGTGCAACATTTAATGACGCGTTTGGTTGGCAGTAAAACCGTACAATTAGCGCGACACTTTTATGGGACAACGTTTTATAAGAGGATGTTACGTTTGGGTGCGTTGCAATTCGACATGACTTTAGTTGAAGGCGACATCTAGATAACAGGACGAAATTTAATTACTAGTATTTCGTAACAGCGCGTGACACTCGCTTTGTGTATGCGTTGGATTATAATTTGGATTTTGTCAAAGACAACTAGATGACAGGACAAAATTTGAATACAGGCTGAAAATTAGTTACGGGGTTATATCTAGTTAATAGAATTTCATTAGTTGATATCATGTTTAGTGGATGACAGGACAAAATTTAGTTACAAGGTGAAATTTAGTTAATTGGGCTTTTGAATGAAATTTTTTTTTATCATAAATGGAAAGATCGTATATAAGTTTTATAACAAAACTATTTTTCTTTTTTTTATTTTCGTTATAATTCAAAAGTTATATCAAATTAAAAATAAATTTTCGTACCCAGTTCCGAGAACGCGCCGACATTTCCCGAACATAATGTGACGTCATAATGTTTTAGTCAATACACATGTACAAGCCATTGATAGTATACTGCGTATATACATTTTACCATTATGACGTCACAACTGTCAAAAACAATTTTAGTGCGTTTGCAGTCACGTGATTTTTTTAAATATTTTATCAATTTTAAATTGCTTATAATTAATTTAAAAAAAGTTTTTTGAAAGTTTTTCGCATCGATTATCAATATTAGGTATTTATAATAAAGTTTTAAAATACAATAAAAAAATCGAT
Organism: Xanthostigma xanthostigma; assembly: GCA_963575645.1. NCBI lineage: Eukaryota > Metazoa > Arthropoda > Insecta > Raphidioptera > Raphidiidae > Xanthostigma > Xanthostigma xanthostigma. Next base: position 213,241 of record OY754469.1, on the reverse strand, counting down.
ACCTAATAATTATTTTTTTTTTCAAAAGCCTGATTGGTCGATAATTTTATTTAATGAAAAGTTACTTGACGAGGCAAAATTTTGTTCCTAAAAGAATCTCATTTTTTTGAAGTCAGTTAAAAACGACTGAACGTTTTTTGTAAAAATTTTTAGGTACCAATCTGAAAACATTCTGAACAAAATGGCATCGAAATGTAATTAACCCTCGAAAAGTTATGGCTGAACATACATAAAAAAAAATATACGCCTCGAACATAGAGCCAGCTCTTTTTTGAAGTCTGTTAATAAAATAATAATAAATTGCCATCGACACCTATTTGTCTAGTGGATACCCGACTTTAAAGAGTCAATGGTGCATTATTCAAGCGCATTGGCTAGCAAAACCATATTATGCAACGATTACGACAGCTCAAACCAATCTATTACCAACCAATAAATGGTTATCGACAACTAATAATTGAGTTAAGTTCACCCTCTGTGTCATCTACAGGTTGTTTCGTAACTATTGATATGTTACAGTTTTCCGTAAATTTTTTAATTTAAAAGTTATTTCATGCGGCATTTTGACGTGATAACGTCTTATAAATTGATGAAACACCAATCTTATAAATTGATGAAACACCGGCTGCATGCACGAAAAAGTGTCACGTTCCGAAATGTGTCACGTTCCGCCTGACTTAAATATGATATTCGAGCTAGAACTATATGAAACCCTCTTACCTTAAAAACTTATTGTAAATAATATCAATATGTTGTTTTTTAAATTCTTTGACATTTGTTAAATTCTGCCATTCAAGTTTGTCACTGTTCTGTGAAGTTTGTAAACAATAGCCATTGCTAGCAATCCACAAGTCCGCCGGATTGTATCATCCTCCCACTACTATCCAACGGAACGAGACAACATCTGCAATCTACTAACCTTGACCTATACCTTAAAATCCAGATGGATCTGTGACATTTCATTTGCTTAGCAGGAGCGCAATGTATAAAATTTCGTGCCGCAATCTGTAAATGTAGTGTGATATCAGTGCTGGTAAATTTAAATTATATAATTTAATCTGAAACTCAATTAACGAACAACATTCGTCCGAACAAGTCTTCTTCCAGACATTTGCATTAGCCTTACGCACTGGAATAATATAAACTCCTCCGTACCCGACAGACTCTTGTATGGCATGTGGACATCTGAGCGACATGCAAAAATTTCGCCGACTTGAAGGTTTACTTGAAAATGATCCAACGGATACAATGATTTTTAATAAAAAATTGGTTGTCTGTGAAGTCGGTTTACGGACGATAGTTTTACGTGATAACGTATTCCGTAATACATAACCTAAACCTCTCAAAATTTGGTTTCAATCCGCTTATCCTTGGTGTCGGAATGATAAGAAATGTCAAAAGTGACGTTTGCAACTGTCAAAGTATTATGTTCTAATAATAATTAGTTATTCCAATACTTAACTTAGAAGGCGTTGCATTTCACAAAATACGAATGTCAAAAAATTGAATTAAACATTAGAAATGCAGCCGTTTTCATGTTAAGACAAGACATACGTTATTTTCTAATTTCCATGTACGGCAAACAAAGACGACCGACCGCGTCGCGCCATGCATTAGACAACATTGCATTTATATTTTATACAGCTATTTTTCTATATTTTGTATAAAAAAACTGTTAAGGCAAATTCTGTTATACGAAATCTATGTAAAATGTTCTCCTCTTTCGTTTAAGACTGGTTTCAAACCGATCTGATTTAAATTGAGCGAGAAATTAGCAAAAAGCACGCACAGGGTCAGGCGGAACGTTACGCGTTAGGAACGTTAGGAGCGTTACGAACGTTAGGAACGTTACGCGTTAGGAACGTTAGGAGCGTTACGAACGTTAGGAACGTTACGCGTTAGGAACGTTACACTTTTTCGTGCATGCAGCCGGTGTTTTATCAATTTATAAGATTGGTGATTCATCAATTTATAAGACGTTATCACGTCAAAAACATTTTTTTAAGCTTATATGAAATCAGAATGAAATGATGTGTTCTTGTGTTCATTCAAAAAGTGAAAAATTTTTAATTTCGTTTCGGTATTTCCCGTTCCAAGTGCATTTCTAGAAGCACCTGTCATATCTAATGAATTTATTTTAAAAATCTGTAGAGCTTAATAGCTATTATATTACAAAAACAGCTTAATAAGTATTTCCCATATTTATAATCAAACAAATTACGTAGTCGTTATTTTTCTGCCTGTAATAAAATCTAATAATAATAGGTAATCCACGAATATATATGTATAATAAATTCAGGTTATCTATTATCTAGACATTATTGGATTTATAACAAAGCGCCGTTGGTGTATTATTACGTTATAATATACCCAACAACTTGCAAACTAAACAAATTGATTTCGCTGGAAATTAATAATTACAATTTACAAGGAGCCATAAATTCGATCACCGTCATCAGCGTGACCTATAAATTAGACTTTACCCTTCTTGAAAAAGGTGCAGTTGCAATAAAAATACCAGAATAAATAAAAAAAAAAAATAACTTTTAACAAATTTACATTATCTGTGTCACTGTCGATTTTCTCATGAACTAGGAGTTGTCTCTCTAAAATCGGTACCAAACTCTTTTTTAATTTTAGGCCTTACATATCACATGAATTCAACGTACCCACGGCGCACAAATCACACATTATTTTTTACTTTCGAGAAACCGCGGAAAAGAAGAAGAATTCCACGGACAGATTTTCTTACAAAACCAAAAAAGAGAAGGAAGTTATACATTATTTTTCTAGGTTTATTTACTATGTAAAAGAAGCATTAAACTTTAAAAATTGATCCGCTTCACCCTTGTTGACGCTGCACTACCCGCTCACCCCCCGCCCCGCAAACTGCCTTTTTATTGTCCTTAAAACGACGATGTCGCGTTACCAATATACCTATTGCATAATATATTTTCTACACCCACAATGCTTGACATGGCATTGTCAGTAATTATGCTTAATGAAGCATTTCATTTCAAGTTAAAAGAAATTTATCATTGCTGAAAAACGTAATGAAGTGTATTTTCGTTAAGTTTAAAGACGCGCGCACACTTGTCAAGCATAAACCTGCACGACCTGCACAGCACAAACCTTCACTATGTCGCGCACCAGACCACAAATCACAAATCAGCAAGGTTTCGTAATGTGCGGTAGACATTTTACAGTTTTCAAACAGTTTTATAAATACAAATTGTCAGAGGATGTAGTGGCCAATAAACCATATATTAAAAAAAAAATACAAATTACATCACTAGTACCCTAGATCGGTTCAGCACGGTCGTTGCTGGTCACGCAGGCTGCTTCACGAACTGTCTTTATTGCTCCGTGCAGGTTTATGCTTGATAAGTGTAACAGCTGATTTCTTTTATTTTCAAAATATTTCAGAAACTATAAACTTGACAAAAATATTCTTAATAAAACTTTCTTAAAAAATTAAATACAATAATAAACCGTTATGAAAAGTATACCATTATCATATAAAAAACAACATTATAGTATATATCTCTTTAACTCATGCGCCGATGGGTTCTTCATTTTTGCGTATCAAACATCCTCCCAAAATTTGGTTTAAATCCGTTCATTTGATCTGTATCGTGTTCACAGACAAACAGACGTACGGAGTTTTTCTAAAAATATGTTTTTGGGATTCGGTGGACCTCAAAACGAAAGAATATTGTTAAATTTTGAAAAGTGAATTTCGACCTAAACTACCTACTACCATTCTCCACAATCTAGTGATGTGTCCACATGACTCTTTATTGGGAGCTGGCTCCGTGCGCTCCGCTTACTAAAAAGAGTCGCTCAGAGCGAGTCGTTCAAAGGAGCGACACTAGACAGTGCGCACTATACAAGAGTGCATACTGCAGAGGTGTGAACTGTCATCATACATGCTCAGGAGTCATGTAGCATTGCACAATGCACAGCACAATACACACACTCAGCTCTGAGCTCATTTTAATATGATTCTGATCTTACAGTATTCACTTTTCGGATAAACAATAAAGTATAATAAAAGCTTAACAATAATAATGTTTATTGTTACAATATTATAATATATTTGTCAACGGCGTCAATGTGAATGTTTTAAGTCACTGTAAGCTTAGTACTATTGCACTTACAGTGTGTCATTCAACATTAAATGACTCAGCAAAGATAACTCCGTACGTGCAAAATTCACTAGTGCCTCTGTGGCCTGTGCTGTGTGCGCTCTGTAAATGTGCGAATGCAACAGTACAGAATAGCTCAGCACAGTGCAATGCCGCTCGGAGTGAGTCATTCACAAAAAAAGAGCGACTCGCTCCGCTCCGAGAAAGGAGTTCTCAGGAGTGACACATCATTACCGCAATCATAATGTGGCAATAGTTGCCCCTGCTTTTCTTTTCTTAATACGACACTACTGAGAGGACAAAATTTTCCGTACACCTTTATTTTGGAACAAAAAGAAATAAACATTTATTATTATTAATTTATAAATTATACTGTGTAAGGATTTCTTTCTATTATTCTAAAAACCAATAACGATAACTTGTTTGCATTATAAATTTCCCTGTAAATGGTAACAAAATAATACGTCACATAACAAAATTAATTTTTGTATTTGGTTCCACAAATTGAATATATTTGAAATGCGATACTTTCATTCAATTATAAGATATCTATAAATAGGCATATGCATTGATTTTTTTACAAAATATATATGACAGAAAAGCATCTCCTATTTTTTTTATATATCACTTTCAATTAAATAACGCATACAGAAACTAACAAGGAATGCAATTTTGACCGAGAAGTTCGTTCATTTTTGACGATCTACAAAAACGTGTTTTAACCCTAAATCGTCCAAACAAATTACGAACAGATATTAGAATGTTTTAAATATTCCCTTTGCACCTCCTTACTGCGCCACTGATCACAGACGCAACACAAATGCGACATCTATTCGATGGGTGCGTGACGGCAGCACCGTCTACCGTTCTCAATTTCACATGCTCTTATAAAATTGTGTCAAGTGAGCAATTTTCAAATAACTGTAATTAAATAACTAAACGAAATCTTCAATTATCGAAATTTTTATACCCAGGTAAGGAGATAGTGTTTATGTTATTGCAGTGAAAAAAACATATTGGGTATAATTATTATTTGAAAAAAAAGCAAAAAATATATAGATATATATACTATTCGACGCTACTTCCACGAAGACTACTAGCGCCGCTAGCAGGCAATAGAGCGGAATTAAGATGCCTTGTTAAAGTGAAACTTTTATTCTATCGCCCCGAATTTTTCTGGCCGTCTGTTGCATGTCGCATTACAGGCGGCCGCGGAGTAGGGGTAAAGTGAAAGGCGTTCGGAGTAGGCGCTCGGTAGAGCAGCCAAGGCCAATATGGCGGCGCCCATGGTTAGCATCAGCTGACCGTGTAGTATGTATAACACATAGTCAGTCTGCTGTCATGCGGGCAAGTGCTGTACAGTGTTTACATGTTTTTATTCGTGTGAATATTGTTGTTTATAATTAATCGTGATGGATAAGTGTCTACAATCCAACGCCTACAATCCAATAAAAGTTTCACTTGCGTCGTGGTTTCTTAAAACCACACAACTGTTTTTTATTATTGTCTTAAGCTGCGAAGCTTTCTAATAAACGATATGGTACGAAGCGCGACGCAAACAATCTGACGGCTACATGAAATCATACTCTATAACCGTTGCATTTAGTCCACGGCTCACGCTGCGATCGATTCAGCTGTCCCCATTCTATACTCTGCACCCGGCCAATATGCTAGATATTTATAAAAACACGCGCGTATTCGTATGCAACAATGAGTCAAAATTTCAAAGCAATCGGTGAAGAACTTTCGGAGATTTAAGATCTTGAACAAGCGAACGTTTACATTTTTATTTATATTAGTTATTGATGAAATAACAATCCCTGAAAGGTAGGTATAACTAGGAATTATTGTTTCATCATATTATTAATGGTAGTTGGAAATCAATTGAGAGTAACAAAATATCACTTGCAAATAAAACGTGTTCAGCGAATCATTAATAAATAATCATTGTTTTATTTCGATATTTTATTGCGGAAAGTAATAAAGTGTGAATTTTGTCTAATTATTGCTACGTTCCAATGTAATGCAGACACTACGCGATAAAATGCCAAGTTCATTGCCCATAAATATTGTAGGCGGGTGTCCAATACGCGTTTATAATTATTATTATATTATGCAGAACTGAACTAGGAGACTGGCAGATTTTATTTTTTACTTCCTTCAAAAAAAATTGGTTGTCTGTAAAGTCGGTTTACGGACGATAGTTTTACGTGATAACGTATTGCGTAATACATAACCTAAATTTATATAATAATTATAATAATTCGAATCTATGATATTGCATTTTTCGCTTCAAATTTAGGTTAATTTTATTTATTAAAATTACTTACCACCTATAATAAAAATTGTTTTTTTTTAACTTTCTTTCTTTCGTATTTATTTTAAGTCTCAAAGATTAACTGTCATAGTATTTTGAAAACAATTGTTTCATTGTTTATATAAAATTCCAAAACCTACTTACAATATTTAAGTATTTTCATACGTCAAAAATTGATTTTTATAATGATAAAATTTGTATGAAAACGATTTTTTCGAGAGATGAGACCTAGCTAAAACGATTTTTTGCCCCCCAAAATCCCTTTTCAGTAAATTTCATCCAAATCGTTAGAGCCGTTTTCGAGAAAAGCACGCACAGGGTCAGGCGGAACGTTACGCGTTATGCGTTACGAACGTTATGCGTTACGAACGTTAGGAACGTTACGTTACACTTTTTCGAACATGCAGCCGGTGTTTCATCTTTTTATTTTTTTTTTATTTACATAGGTGGGTCGACAGCTAGGTCATTCATCTTTTTATTTTGACGTGATTCATCAATTTATAAGACGTTATCACGTCAAAAATCGATACGGAAACATAACGACATAAGTTTCGCATGCCACTTTTCGTTTGGTCCAGGCCAGTTTACCCCTCTAGTGCGCCTAAAATATTTTCAAAAATATTGTTCGGGCTGTAACGCCAAGAATATAGTTGAAATATTAACCAAAAACTTATTTGAGTCAAAACCTGTCTCTGTAAATAATGCTGTTATATACAGTGCAGATAATAAAAGAATATTAGCTATAATTTAACAACCTTACTTTGGAGAAAAAAATATATATCATTACATTACATTTTTACCACAATAATTACATGAATTTCATTTAAGAGTTTTGTTGATATGGAAACTAGGAAAATTATTAATGCATTACAAAAATTCGTTCCACATAAAATTCATCAACATAGATGGACCGCCCACGAGATGTTCGTATGCATTTTATGTGGAACAATTTCCTGTAATGCATTGATGATTTACGTTATCAACAAAACTCATGTACCTATATGAAGTTTTTCTCGTGCAATTTAGCATTTTTAAGCTTTAAACTATTAGACCGAGAGCTACGGTACTTTTTGGAAGCTGGTTTAAACAAGGATAGTTTATAATGTAGTTTTTAGTGTATTTGCCATAAGGCACTTACACTATGTTATTTTCATTGATTGTACTAATTAAACTATGTCACTTCCCCGTTTAAATCATCTTCCGAAAGTTCATAAGCTCTTGGACTATATGGATCAGAGTTGAAGTTTAAAAGATGGGCAAAGGACGAGGATTTCAGTTCGTGAGAACACATTATGTAAATTAATAATCAATTATTTTACACTTACTCTATTTCTAGGTAACTTAGATTGGAGGGTTTATCGGCGTTTAATTTAATTATAAGTAGATACTTAAACAGCGGCGTAACTATACAGCGCGGCAGGACTCCGGGGTCCTCCGATTTTATGAGGCCCCACGACAGAATTAAACGTACAGCTCCCACTCTACAAAAGTGTTGATTAACTTGAAATCTATCAAAATCAAGCGAAAAAACTGATTTCAAGACGACAAAAAAGTCATTTTCCAATACAATGTGCACGGCAACCGTAGTTAGTGACCGAAAACACAGAAATAAAATGATATAAGCTTACAAAATTAATTTCTCGAAATCTGTAAGAGCTAAGATATAGTTATAGCTAAGTTATAGTTTTCCTATTAGCTTTAAACAAGGCGTTATTTCCTGGTTTTTATTTAATTCTAGGCAAAGCAGTTTTTAAAATAAGGGAGGGAATGCTCTATTTTTTGCATATTTTTCAGATTATTAGGTATATATTACCTATATATTATAACTAGTGCAAAATATGTAGATTAATAATATTATGTTTGACTGTACCAGATTTCAAGTTCTCGTGTCGCATGGTTTCTGAGATAATCGGCTCTGACAGAAGAACGGGAGGACGGACACGCAAGTGAACTTACAAGGGTTCCGTTCTTTTGTTATTCAGTTAGGGATTCTTTTAAATGAAAATTATATACTATAAATGGCAACATTGTTTTTCAATATCGACTTACAAACTTAATTTTTTTCCATCGCCAGTAAACCATCAATGCAAGCTTCCTTCCGATGATATGTTTCATAGCGTTCTTGGCTTTTACAATGTGTTGATCTTCATTAAGCACAAACAAAGCACAAATACTTACATTATAATTGTGTTTTTATGTTGCCACCATTGAAATATTACCCTGGACACTTGTTGTTTTAGTGACTAGGTTATATTGTATGCGCGTCTACGTTCAGGTTTGGATTAAGTTTAAATTTATTTTCATAAAGTATCTAACTTATATTTCATAATGGAGATGGGGACATGAGAAACGTAATATAGATGGCAGCAGGTATTTTTTTATCTATAGGAAAACGCGCTTTTCCCTTCTGAGAGCATGCACACACTTCTTTTTCAGTTTCAAATCCTTTGGAAATACAAAACCTTTAAAATTTGAGCATTGATAAGCACAACACATCGGCTTTGACAATGAATTATTATTTTAAATAAACTTATATTTTGTACACAGTACTATGAATGGTCTACAAATCGAGGTGGTTATATAGCTGGCACCTCTAACGGTCAAGTTTGGCAGTGCCCATCCTCATTAGTAACGTATAATTGAGAAACTTAAAATCAAATTATTCTAAGCTCTAGGTAAATACCTATAACTTTGTTTTAAAATGATTAAAAAAATAACAGCTATGTTCACGACTATATTATTAGCAATAGGGTTGCTATGGAAACGACATCTAAACAACAGTTGATAGGTGATTTTTTCTTTACTGCCGCCCGAACGTACGTATTTCCCGCATCAGTGCGCATAATCCCACCAATGCGTAAATGTTAGATTTTCTGTCTTACAATTGATGCCGAAAGTATATGTACTTTCGATCAAGGTGAAGAAAAATGCTTTTAAGTTTGATTAGCTTGATCGTTTCTGCTGATTATTTTAAAGTAGGTAAGTGCAGTACAGTTCAAATAACTTTCTGATTTCAATGAAGATTTAACATTGAAATGCGCAAACTGCAATCCAATGTTTTACCAGCGATCAAAGTTAGCCATAAGTCCAGGTCTGATAAAAGTCTTTTCCTGTTTTAAACAGCTTTTCCTTTGCCTAGGCTGGGATCGGGATTAGAGTTAGTTACGTACGACGCGGTTGATGTATTATACTTAGCTAATATATAATGGTGTAGAATCCGCCGGCACCCCCGAGAGTCTAACATGCAATGCTACTCGACAACCTACCGCGACCAAGTGCCCTCTCTGCATCACGTCTCCCTCCTGCGCCCCACAGAAAGTCCCAAACCGATCGCGTCGATGCAGACACCCCCGCTATTTCTTACTTGTTTTCAATAATTTCTTGTTACATTTCCAAGAACAATAAATAGACAACTGTGTCTCTCAAACAGCAAACTTTTTTTATTGCACTTGCGTACGCACAAAAGTCGGGCAAAATAATAAAAAATAAATGATATATTGTAAGACCCAAAAAGTGTGCATCACATGGAAAAATAATAATAATGCGTTTAACGTCCGTTTCTCGATTTTATGTCATAATAGATGCCATTCGCACCATTACGATTTTCCATCTATCACAGTTTCCGTTATTTTCTACATTTTTTTAACTTCAACTAATTACTAGCAATGGTAGAATGAAGGAATTTTTAGAAAATTAGGATAAGGTAGGCAAATTTTGAGCATAGGAGTTTGACAGGTAATCGGCCATGGCCTTAAATAAGGAACCATCTTGAATTATTGAGAGAAACCATGGAATACCTCAACAAGATGGCCGGTACAGGAATAACCGTCTCTCGGCGAGAGGCAGTAGGAAAAAGTCCCAGCCACATCTGTCCCTGCCGGGATTCGAACCCAGTACCTTCCGAATGCGAGTCTAGTGCGCTTACCACTAACAAGCAAACTTACATTTAAACTATCAAATATTTATACAAATATTAAGTTCACTGTGGTTGAAACAAAAATAAAAAATATAGAATAGTTACTTCTTACCACAACAGTTTTATTAGCGGATGTACATTTCAGGAGTTATGCTCTCATCTTCAGCAAACACTAAACTTTCATCTTCAGCAAACAGTTTAGTGTTTGCTGAAGATGAGAGCATAACTCCTGAAATGTACATCCGCTAATAAAACTGTTGTGGTAAGAAGTAACTATTCTATATTTTTGACGTGATAACGTCTTATAAATTGATGAATCACCAATCTTATAAATTGATAAAACACCGGCTGCATGCACGAAAAAGTGTAACGTTCCTAACGTTCGTAACGTTCCGCCTGACCCTGTGCGTGCTTTTCTCGAAAACGGCCCTAACTATTTGGATGAAATTTACTGAAAAGGGATTTTGGGGGGCAAAAAATCGTTTTAGCTAGGTCTCATCTCTCGAAAAAATCGTTTTCATACAAATTTTATCATTATAAAAATCAATTTTTTGACGTATGAAAATACTTAAATATTGTAAGTAGGTTTTGGAATTTTATATAAACAGTGAAACAATTGTTTTATAAATATTATGACAGCTAATCTTTGAGACTTAAATAAATACGAAAGAAAGAAAGTTAATAAAAAAAATTATTTTTATAGGTGGTGAGTAATTTAATAAATAAAATTAACCTAAATTTGAAGCGAAAGATGCAATATCATAGATTCGAATTATTACAATTATTATATAAATTTAGGTTATGTATTACGGAATACGTTATCACGTAAAACTATCGTCCGTAAACCGACTTTACAGACAACCAATTTTTTTAATTTAATTTTTTTATTATTAAATATTTCTATAAAATCGCGTGTACTTAATCAACAAAAAATACGGCACTTAGTACTTACCTACATTTATTCAAGCGCTTCACTAGGTGATCGTGACCAGAGAACACATATCGTGACTAATGATCACGCCACAGTCAAATATCGCCGCAATGATGTGTTCTGGTTCACATTGGCTTGATCATCGTGGAATCACTGGACAGATTCTGGTTGCGGGCCGTATTGAGATGATTTGAGGGCCGTATCTATTGACCTCACTGACTTAAGGCAAAGGGTTTTAATGAACAGACAGACAGACGGACAACAAAGTGATCCTTGGTTTTATTTCATTGTGAGGTAAGGAGTCCCAATAAACAAGGCATTTTGTCATGAAAACAAACAAATAATTTGTTCTATTAGAATTGTATTGATCTTTACAACATAATAACAAAATAGATACATAAAATAAATTATATTTTCAGAGCACATTCATTTTATTATTATTCAATTAACTAAAGCATCATCGCTAGAATAACCGTTAACCACTGGTAATTATTCGGTAGCAATTATTTCGACTTTCGTTGGGTGAATGCAGAACAAACATAAGTTCATAATCCTGATTTCGAAAAAATGCAACCTGAATGTTTTAATTAGGGTTACCAACTCAAAATTTGAGAGAGCCTGGGATTGCGTCCATAAATCTGGAGATAATTTATTCAAATATCTAAATACTATCAAAAAAAGTCGTTTTACGTGTATATTTACAAAAATAAATCACCATTATTAGATAATTATTCATTTTTAAATTTTATGCAGGTAATTTAAAATTCGTGAATGTTTTCTTAATTTTACATTTTTTTAAATATTAGTGAGAGCATTATAAATAAATATAAATTTCTCATAATAAATCAAATAATAAATTAAATTATGTTTTTAATTTTTCATAAAACTCGTAAAATCTTGAGATTATTTTTCATAATCTGGAGAAACTTAAATTTTTCCGAAGTCTCCAGACTAAAACTGGAGGAATTGGTAACCCTAGTTTAAATACAAATTTTTGGAAGTGGGTTCTGCGTTCACCTAGCGCTTTGTGTTTCAAAATTATACGATTTAATTCCTGGACAACTAAATTTCACGCGTCCATTTGAAACCTGAAGCCGATAAAGACGACCCCACTTTTGCCGACTCAGTTAATCGACACCCTATCATCACACCACAAGAACAAATTTATTTATTTTTGTGATCACCTATATATAGGTACAAGAACACAAAACTTGGCCATCCCAAGTTTCTTCAAGATGATGGGAGACGCATGCGCAGTCTAAAAACAGATTGTGCACATACGCGCCTATAATTATAGCTCTGTTCCAACCTCTCTGCGAACGGTAACAGAGCCGTCACTGTCATGCGCAGTAGCTAAGACGAAACTGTGTGTATCGCAAGACCGTGGCGGTTCTGTTACCGTTCGCAGAGAGTTTGGAACAGAGTTATTTGTATGGAAAACTTCAAAAAGAAAATGTTTTAAGTCAAATATAATTTCAGAGAAAATTGCCGGTGACAGACGGACGGACGGACACTGAAGTGATTCCATAAGTGTTTCATTTGTAACTAACACTAAAAACATCCATTATTATTATTATTATTAACATAGATATTTGTCACGCCGAATCGACAAAAGACAAGCTGTCTGTTTATACCTATTAGACTATAATATTTTTTTGAATAGCCGCCGCATAATTAATTATTCATTTAATTAATAACAACTAAATATGTCGCAGATGCGTGTCAAAGTTACTAATCTCTTATAAATTTCTTTTGCCCTAGAAAGTACGTACAATATTGGTAAATTAATAATGGATATCGACTATCACATATTAATCATAAATTAATAAGAAAATATTATAAAAGAGAAATTTAGATGTAAAATTTCTGGAACCATTGTTTATGGTTTTCGTATCTGTTAAAAATTAAAAATAATAGAAAATAGGGTCCGATAACTTTAAAAAATGGCGGCGTTTCAAAGAACTTCAAGTCAATCCCTGACCGTAATATACAGAAAAATAAACTGAATTACCGAGAATGTCGGATTACAGAACGCATTCAGCCGGATTAAAGCAAATGTCGAATAGGTTAGCGACGCCGGATTATTGAATGCCGGAAGAAAACGCCGAAATACTGGCAGCGCCAAACTACTGACGGCCGAACATTGAACTATATTTTATTTCAAACAATAACAAATCCGTATTTTGTTATCAATTGTTACTCTATAACAGGCCTGGGCAAATGGCGGCCCACGGGCCATATCCGGCCCGCGAAACATTTTATAAATGATAATTAAAAGCAAAAATATTACTGTTTGCCAATATAAATTGGCACATAAAAAGAAAATAGTAAATAGTGCTTAAAAACTTGAAATTGTTTTTTCAAAAAAGCTATAGAAATTGTTTGGCCCGCTGTCAAATATTCATCCGCAATGTGGCCCGACGACCAAAAGGTTTGCCCACCCCTCCTCTATAATATATTATTACGTACATTCTAAGGCAGGTTACACAGGTACTTCTAAAGCAAATAAATTATTTAATAAAATAACCAATGTTATAATCTGTAACAATGCATTTAACAAACAAAATTATAGTTATGTATTGTTGAACTTAGGTCAACTTGTACAGTAATTCCCCGCTTAGATCAAATAATTATTTTCATGAAAATTGAACACTAACCCATTGATTTGTTTTATATAAAATAGAGAGTTATGTTTCAAGATGTTCATATTGACATGTATATTATTTCATGGAAAACGTCATTTTATAATAAAATAATTGCACAAACAGCAAACGTTTTTGAAACGAAGTATAGTAAAGGAATAATATTAATTAACTTTTAAAAAAGGGCCAAAATCACTAGCAATCAAAAGAGTATAATTTACTCATATTTGTCGTGAAACTAATTTTGAAATACCACACTGAATATTATTAATGTCTAAATATTTACTAATCAATTCAAAAGTATAACTATAACAACAAAAATATATGAATTAAATGATTTGGAGATTTTTTTTAAATTAAGTTTGGATGGAATGTTGTAAAATAAAACTAAGTGACAAAAACCTTCCTTGAAAAATAACAGCAAACAACTCTTCAGTGTATAATAATAATCTTAAATACTAACAAAATATGATTTAAGGCCGTTATGACCGCATGATATGAGTAGGTACAATAGCAATCTACTAGTAGATAAGCATTCCTATTGGCGAGATATTAAACTGAAGAAGGTAAAACTAGCAGCCGTCTTTCCTATAAGAATAAATGCAATCATTTCTTTGTAATAAAATTAAAAATGAATTTTACGAAGGAAATAAATTATGCAACTACTTTTTGCTGTTTTATATAATATTTTGTCTGCATTGCAATCTAATTAATCTTTTACTAGGTTTATATGATATTATGATTGATTTGACAAAAATACAAAAATTCTGGTGTATTATAATAAAAAATACATTTCTGCACTAAAATGTCAGTATTACAAATTTATAAATACCTAGTATTTGATAAAAACTAATATAAAAATTGTTTTGTTTTTTTTCTTGTTGAGTGTTTTTTACATTTGAGCTTGATGATTTAAAAAGAACTAAAGGCCGCTGCATACGAGGCTGGTTTTGCCGCTAGAATCGTTCTGGAACTTGTGCTGGCTGCGAGGATGGAAATGGCGTCAGTGCGAGCTCTCGTGCGCGGTTCCAAGTCAAAATTAGAACCGGGGCTATTTTTCGTGCCCGTTTCTCCGCTTGTTTTGAGCAAGAACCAACCAGGAAACAGTATCTTGTCATGTGGGCGACGCCCACAAACAAATACGGCGCCATAGTGTGTGTGTTCTGTTCAGAGACAATGAACGTTCATTTTGACGTGACAACGTCTTATAAATTGATGAAACACCGGCTGCACGCACGAAAAAGTATAACGTTCCGCCTGACCCTGTGCGTGCAAGCGAGAGCGCAGTATGCTTCGGCCCAAGTTTGACAGCTACTAAAATTTAGGTTATGTATTACGGAATACGTTATCACGTAAAACTATCGTCCGTAAAACGACTTTACAGACAACCAATTTTTGTTAAAACCAGCATCGTATGCAGCGACCTTATCATGGAATGCAACGCCGAATCGAATTAGCTCCTTTTTGTTAAGAAGTAGTGACATTTTAAAAACAATGTAGTAATGTATCGATAATCCAAAATACCTATTCGTCTAATTAGGATTAGAAACTGGAGAGGCCGAGTCCCAGACCCCAGTGCCTGTTGATCTGATCAGTTCCTGTTGGGAATACATTGAAAAAAGAATATCGCAACAACGCAACCTTTTTTTAAATTAATTTATAACTATGGCCATCGCTAGGTAGGTACCCATTGCTAGATTCTTTGTATATAAAATTCCGTATTCGCAATTCTTCTGCTTCTAAATAACATGATCGATTTTGATTAAATTTTTTGTTGTACTTATGGGGTCACCTGGATGGTTCTTAGCTATAGTTGGACCCGGTAGGTGGCGCTGTTGTCGAGAACCAGACTTTTTTTTTAATTTTCCGATCTAAATTCTACTACAATAAAGTCCGCGACAACCTAATAATATGTCTATCTTTAATAGGCAATTTACAAATCCGGGCGAAGCCGGATCGGGCGGCTATTTATTACTAAAATTGAGCCTTTTTCATGAAGTACGAAAAATCACTCACTAGTAGCGCTAGTAGTTCGGTAGGGACAAACCCTGTCAAATCCCCATATAAACACACATTAAAGTGTACTTGAAAAAAAATGTTTTAACAGAAGATGATGTTCCTGGAGCAAAACTAAAATTTGCAACTGTAAAAGATAACAATGTAGTAACATTAAAACGTTGGCTTGCGTGTCGTAATTTAAAAGTATCTGGAAAAAAAATGAATTAATAGACAGGTTAGTATGCAGACTCTAGTAAAATATTAGCGATAAATTCAAACTGTAATAAGAGAAATTGAAAATAATTATGAGTTTCAGATTTATTTCCAAATGAAATATGTATCAAAAATATATGGTAACAAAATAAATTTAATTAAATATAATAAATGAATATAATTTAATAAAAGATTGAGGTTATATCTCATTCTAATCAATGGTAATAAACTGTCAAAAATTTACTATTCATTTTTTATTCTAATTTTAAAAATAATTTCGATAACATATGTAAATGATGACTCTCAGTGATAAGTTTATCAGTTCAAAATTTTTTTTATTTCAGATTTATATTTTTAAATAATAAAATAATATCACGTAAATAACATTGGTTGGCATGTAAATATTTTATGTTTGTCCCTACTACTAGTGCTGCCTCTCGTGACACTTTCGCTGCACTATTCTCAGGAAAAAGGCTCATTCCATAATACAGTGTTTTTCAAAGTGGAGGTCGCAAAGCCTCAGTAAAAATAAAAATGTTGTACAGATTTGATGTTTGTAATATAATAAAATTCCACTATACCGGTTAGGAACAGCAGAGGGTAGGGGGTCCCAAAATAGTTTTTCCTACTAAGGGGGTCGCGCCATGAAAAAGATTGAAAAACACTGCCATAGTAGAACAAATAGTAGAACCAGTTCTCTGTCGACACTGTCGATGTCTGGTCAACAAATTCTTTGGCCTTGAAACAGTCAATTACAATTGCGTTGGTATAGGCGACAGGCGTAAGTTTCATCGACTGCAAATAGCGTAATAGGGTAACAGATAAGCTTATCTCTAAATACGGCACTGCGCGCCCTTGTTCGTCGTACTACAACTACACTGAGTAATAAGCACCAATAAGAAAACAGTATGGGCGTGTCTGATCGCTTTGCAAGCTAACACACCTGCGCAGCTCGTCTGCGCTGATTCCACTATGCGTATTACGTATCGCTTATTTATCCCCCCTACTGTGCCGGAAAAAAACACTAATAGACTTGAGGAGACTCAATGTTTAAATAGTTTAGACATATATCGGAGATATGTGTAGAAGTATATATAAATGAATAATGCTTAGCCTACTGACGGTTAAGACACTTTTTCAGATAAAGTAAAATATGATCTGACTAATTAAAATAACGGTGAATGACAAAAGAAGTTGATTAACTTAAATTTATAAACACTATCTATCGCACTAATTAGTTTCATTTATAATAACCACATTATTTACTATACATTTTAAGCTTCTATAACAACGACAATGCTGTAAAAATAAAATTAAAAAAATATATACATAATATTACTTTATATTAAAATAAAAAGTAAAGAATAGTTACTTCTTACCACAACAGTTTTATTAGCGGATGTACATTTCGGGAGCTATGCTCTCATCTTCAGCAAACACTGAACTGGAAGATGAGAGCATAGCTCCCGAAATGTACATCCGCTTATAAACCTGTTGTGGTAGGAAGTAACTATTCTTTATTTTTTACTTTTGTTTCAACCACAGTGCTCTTAATATTTGTATTACTTTATATTGTCCTTTACAATAAACTAATATTGGTAGAAATGTTAGTTTCATGGGCAATAGACTTTAGACAACTGTTTTTTTGTTTAGGTTTCCGCCATGTTTGTTTTTTTTTACGAAAAAAATTGTTTTAATTTCAGTCTTAAGTACAATTCTACAAATATACAGTAACATTGTATATAATTAAAAAGAGAATCCAAATGACTATAGAGGCTTTTTTACTGGGAAATACGCGAAAAAAAGAGATTTCACTGTATTTTATGTAAGTACAAAACAACGTGACTGTATTACTGTGTTTCCCAAGCATTGGAAGGACTTTAAGTGATATAGGCGCAAGAAAAAAGAATATCAAAATAAAAATCTTTACGGTTTAATTTAAATCTATTATGAATTACCAAATTGTAGATTATAGATGCTCGACAGCTGAGATCATTAGCGTTCTCACCAATTAATTGTTGTAAATGAAACTGAACCCAAATTTGCTTCAATAGTATGTCGACAGGGTAAAGGTTACAAAAGTGGTGGACAAAAGATTTAAGAAATACTGCAAGTGGCGCAACTACAAATTTGGGGCTCCAAAAATTAATTAAATATAAAATTCAGGTCCGAAGGGGCTAAGGTAGTTGCCTCTCAATTGCAACGTTTTACGAAGTGTTTTACATTTTTTACTATAAGTAATTGAATACATAAAACTCACAATATTAAAATTTGGAGACGATTGATCACACCAAACATGAAATAATTGCAATTGTACATACAGCATGGGAGAAACGTGGAAAAATGGCAAACTTTGCACCTGGGTACTCGGGGCTTAAGTAGATCTGTCCTTGACGTAACTGGTCGAATTAAAAACTGCGCAGTGAGGCTTGTCTTCAACTGACGATACTATCAATTGTCTAATATCTATCGGTCATGATAAGCTCAATTTTGATTTGTGATAATTGTTATCTTAGAAGGCGATTGAAGGATGTATGTCATGTTCCCTGGGCTGAATACTGAAAGGTTCGCTCATACCCAACACGCTGACGACACTATCCGGAGATTGGCTGAAATAAACCAATCTGTACATACCGGACGAACGGATTGCCGTCTCTGGAAAATTGATTGTATACGACCTCGGCGGTGTTTGGCGACTGGTGCCGCCTGACGACTTGCCTGGACTCTGCGATCCCAATATCGGACTGGAACCCTTTGATACGTAGACGTAGCTCAGGTAGTCATCCAGACTGCTGAAGCCATCCTATCAAAAATACGTTACGATCAACAATATCACAAATTATTGAATCTCCGTAAAGTATCAATTGAGGCAAGACTCAAGAAATCAGCCCTTTCAATGTAATCCTAACCTAACTAATCAATAACAAAGTGCGAGTGAAGATTGAAGAAGTGATAGAAAATCAGAATAAGGCAGTTTTGAGTCGGATAGGATATCGAGGACGAGTCTTGTTTTGAGTAATGAATAGATTCGAAATTCAAAAATGCCACCCAATCTTTCGATCAGTAACTAACCTTAAAAATTGCAACCCAATCCCCGGGAGTTGTTCTGACGTCACTTGACAATTTGTAAGTAGCCGTGTTAACTTCATCCAGAAACCAAATGGGAATTGCAGAGAACTCGACGACTCTCTCAGTGTAATCAGAGAATACCTGCAAGCCATCATCAGTCTGGTGAACAGCTCGTCTATAGCGATTCGATGGTTGTACACTGGGTACCTGATAATATTCACAATAATATTATTATAACACAACTGTTAATATTGTCACTTCTGATCAGCCCTTTGTGTTTAACGATCATTTATTTGCTACTACAATTTCTACTAGCATCAGTGCCGCTAGATTAAGGGTAGCACACGTTCATGGCTTACATGTGTGTAGTGTCTGTGAAATATGCAATAACAGCGTGCCCCTTAATCTAACAAGAATGGATCTATGGCGAAAACGAGCGGAAAGAGGTGGTGATAACAGCGTCATCTCGCGAGCGCCAGAAAACGGTCCGTCTCGAAACACGGCAAGCACGGGAAGCCAAGTCTCTTGGTTACAGGCTTCATGCTTGGAACTTTCCGCAGTTCATTTTCAAACAACCAATCAGATACTGTTTGCATTTCTAGCCAGACAGCAGCTGCTTGTAACAGTCATACATTTAATAACTTCTATATTGCCAGTGGCCGTAAGTGGAAGCGTAGCCCACTATTTGAGACAGCAAATGACTGTTTTCTATCTCTCTCTTTTTTTACTTGACCCGTTGTGCGCAAGTGTCACGTCTGTAGTGGGGCAATTAGTAAGTGGAATAGAGCAAGCCATCTCACTTTCACAGCTTAAGTTCCATGTACAAATTGACGCGCATCCATTCAACGACATGCGCATGAGACACAGAGTATAATAAGTGAGACAGACGTATATGTACGTCTGCGCCGTGGTGTTTAAGTCTTTCTCCCGATCTTTGCTAGCAATATAGTGGGTATTAAATATACAGTACTGTTCACTTGATAACTATTTAGAATAATATTGTCTCAGAATTTTTATTTACAGCGAGAGGAGCGCAAAACCAATGATTTTCCACGGGCACCGGCAAGTCTAACTACGGCACTGACTACCATGCATGTTTTCTAAAAGCGCTACGTAAAAAAAACACGTTTACAAATTTATTTAAATACAAAAAAAGTTGTTTAAACACAAAGGGATCGCTGTGACATTTATAAGGTTAAACGCATGCGTGATTCTAAATACCTTTTCCATTTTTACGATATTAAGACAATAAAAGTTTTAGAAAGTTAGAAATATAACTCTGAAAAATAAACGAGCCAAGAATTCATATAAGCGCAGCAAACACTGGCGTACACAAAAAACCGATAAATAATATTTGATCTATATTTAGAGGTTATGTTCAGTGACGTTCTAGTCAGCTGGACAATAGTTGCTCTAGTAGAACTGAATTTGAATCACATTATCTTCTAAGTCTCTGAGGTAGTTCTAATTCTTTCATAAAAAATATTTCGTAATATGTATTACATTTTTTTTAAAGTAAAAAACTGTTCAAGAACATCAGTTATTCTTATCGACCCTCCTTAAGGGGGGCATTTAGTGTAACAACTCAAACAATTTTTTTTTTTGCTTAAAAATGTTCGAAATTTTATGTAGAATATGCCTACAAAATTTCAAAACGATATTCGTTACGATTTTAATTGATCATTACAAATTTTTTCACTATCAAACCGAATTTTTTTTAAGCGCGTTATTCTGAAAAAATCATTTCGAAGTTTGTGGGCGTAATATCTCAAAAATCATTAAAAATTTTGGGCTGAAATTTTTACCCGATATAAAAAACAACTTTTATTCGTAGTTGAGCCTACTTGTTTGGTAAATTGCAATAAATTTTATTTATAAATGTTTATAGGTCAACATTTCATGCGAAAAATCGATTTTTTTTTCAAAGTTAAAATTAAATACTTTATTTTCAATTACGAATTATGAACTTTATTAACAAGAAATTTTTTTAATGGATATTTCAGGTTCAATCTAAGGTCTGTAATTACGCCCACAAATTGGACATCGCAATTGCAACGCGTCTGATAGAAATGCTTTCCACACCGCCATTTTGTACCAAAAAAATGAATACAATTTTTTTTTAAAAACTTTAAAAGATATTTTAAAGGTCTAGTCCATTAAAACATCATAAAAATATAGTTAGTCTAGAAAAAAAATGTTTGAAATAAGCGTTTTTTGAGCTGTTATACTAGGTGCCCCCCTTAAATCAAGATCTGGCTACAGCCAACTGTGCTGTTATACGAATTCTTGGCGACAATTAGTGAAACAATTAAATCACATACCTTAATATTAAATTCACTGGTAACTGGTCTATGGTCACTTTGAACATAATCTTCGCGAGACATATAAGAACGCTGGTCAATTTGAAGTGTCACATTTTCGTAATTATTTGGAGTCACTCTATATAAAACACGATCACACCATGCTGGTCGTCGTCTAAAAAAAAATATTATATTATTAAACTATGTTTTTCAAATAATGTTTACTGTTTACGCAACATGTTAACTAATGATTTTGCCGCTAGATTCCTTGCTAGGTTTCAAGCGTGCTGTGGCGCTTGGTTTCGTGATTGCTTTTATGCGTTCGCTTCACACGATGCGTGTACTGAAAAGTTTATTTTGCAGATCGGTTTGGAAGTTTACTGTCTCTGAACTGAACACACATTACGACGCCATGTTTGTTAGTAGGCGTTTCCCCATGTCGCCCACGTGACAAAATACTGTTATCTCATTGGATCTTGCTCAAGACAAGCTGAGAAATAAGCACGAAAAATAGCCCCCGGTTCTAATTTTGTACCCGTCTTTTCACCACGCACGCGAGCCTGCAGTGACGTCATTTCCAGCTTCGTAACCAGCCAGCAGAACTCCAAGCAGTGTTTCTAGCCTCGTGTGCAGCGGCCTTTAGGAAGTTTCACTTAAAAAAATTATATAAGATTTGTTTAATACATACTTCAAATCGTATTCTCGGGTCCCCATTTCAAATTTGTAAGTAGGAGGGAATTTCGGCGGTGTCTCGGTAAGTTCACTAAACGCGTCGCCGGTTTCCATCACGAGTCGCAGCTGATCCTTGGCTAGCAACGCTTCCAGATGACCTTGGTTTATCTCTCTCTGAATTTGCATAGCTGACGTCGTTGCCTCGCCGCTCAAACGGAAATTTAAATCCCCCACCCAAAATACATAGCTAAAAAGAAAATCAATATTTCAGAGTTTAAAAAATCGTTGAATGCTGTTTCAGTGGCGGTTCCTCTATGAGTGCTGCAGAGCTGCAGAACGACCAAAATCTTAAATACTTCGTTATTTTAAAATAAATTATATTTTCCTCTTTTAACCAAAATTTAATGTAAGGAAAAAGTGTTATAGTTACACCATCAACGCTAAAGTTTAACAGCCATTGGCAGACTAAAAAGACTTATGTGCGATCTGTGTGGCAGACTTTCTTGCCTTTAGGCGCTGTTTTGAGCCCCAAAGCAGCACATTAAACGTCATCAGATACCCCTGGCGTACTCTTGACCCACAAGCTATAGCGTGTTATTTAGATCGCACATTGGTACAATTAAGCATCTATCACTGTCAGATGCTAGAATTGTTCACTGAATCTATCTCATTCAGTCAACAGTTTTGACGCGGCAGTACGTATGTCGTACATAAACAAACATGATACACGACACACTGCTTATGGCGGTAGTGACTA
This sequence comes from Xanthostigma xanthostigma, assembly GCA_963575645.1. Classification (NCBI taxonomy): domain Eukaryota; kingdom Metazoa; phylum Arthropoda; class Insecta; order Raphidioptera; family Raphidiidae; genus Xanthostigma; species Xanthostigma xanthostigma. Next base: position 190,278 of record OY754469.1, on the reverse strand, counting down.
GTGTTACAGTGTATATTGTAGTTTGTTGTCAGCAGTGTTTGAAAAAATTAAAACATCATTAAAATGGACGTAATTCATAATTTAATTAACTTCAACCCTTAATTCCTAGCCCAATTTAAGAGAATCTCCGGTTGACCCTGTAAAAGATCCATTTAAAAATGTTCCTGCGCCGCCACTGTCGTATTTTACGGGGAAAAGAAGTATAACTTTGAATTTATTTAAAGGACTTTCCTGTGTAACTTACTCATGGAACAAAATATTGGAAGTTTCTTTGACATGAAACTCTTGCCCCCTAATAATAGAATTATAATCATCTATCCTTTCAGCTAACAAATGATCGTGCGGTGTCAAATGGGCGTTGACAAAACAAATTGAACAGCCATAAATACTCAGGCGTATGCTGACAGCGCCTTTGTTTCCCTGAAACAAATTTGATAAGATAAGTGTTTCAAAGTGCATAATTCGCTCCAGTAACGCACACATTTTTTTTGACGTGATAACGTCTTATAAATTGATGAAACACCGGCTGCACGCACGAAAAAGTGTCACGTTCCGCCTGAGCCTGCAGAGCGTGCAAGCGAGAGCGCGGTGTAAGCGATAGAGAGGCACGATCGGCCCAAGCGTCGGCTTGTACGCATTTCTCTCTCTTCTCGCGTGACGTCAGAGAGTTCATCAATGTTTCTTTATGACGTTATCACGTAAAACTATCGTCCGTAAACCGACTTTACAGACAACCAATTTTTTTTAAACATGCTTTTTTCGTAGAATGTTGCGTTCCGCATGACGAAAGAAGCGGAACATAATATTTTATAGTGGCATTGGCGGAATAGTCACGGAAATTTCGATGACGAAAGAGTTCTGAACTGGTTATGCAAATTTAATTAATGTTTATAAAAAAATATATTGTATTGTCATCGGATTTACGTATGTGTGGAAAATTTCAAAGTAACTGGATAGTGGGTCAAAATTGGAATACTAACAAGTGAAGTTTATAAAAGGCTTATAAAATATATTCCAAATCGTCGATTGTTTGAAATAGTTTAATTCAATAAATTCAGACATACGAATTGTCACGCTATAGTACGCTGTGTGCACGAAGCCTAATAGCGCCGCTAGTGGGTAGTAGAGAATTATTGAACTCACTTTTTATGGAAATCGCGACATGTTTCTATGGTGATAAGTCAAAAGCTTCAGTTGGTCATGATGTGTCAAAAAAATGTAATAAGGAAATTTATATGTACAACAAAATTCAGGTTTGTAAACCATTACACAAATAGCATAACATACAAGGTACGTGAGAATTATTTATTTATCAATTATGACGTTCAATATATATTTACATTGACAGCGCAACGTCAAATTATGGCGCCAATGATCTTTATTTTACTTAAATCGCCATCAGCGCAGCAGCCCGGAAAACAACAAGTATTTCTAGATCACCTAGTTTTGTCCATGTTTTCTTTGTAAACTTTATAAAATTATAACTATTTTCACTTTTAATAAACAGCGCTGAATGAGATATACGGAATATTTGAGTTCTAAGTTTCCCCTAGTGCTCACTACAAACGCTCGCATAGACAAATTTATAACTCCGTCTCCTTGCACATAGCCCATGCAGTGTTAACATTTCTTGTCTTCTGTTCATCATAATCTATGCTCTAAAGGTATAACACGATACGTGCTTATTGAGTCTAGTATAAAACTTTACGAATGTAGGCAAGGCCTTAATTAAACGTAACAATTGAGAGTGGGCTTTAGTTGACCTAGCCATGACATTACATAATATCAATTGCAATTTTACTTTAGTTAACATATTCTCAAACGTAATTTCTAATATAATACATTTCCTACAATAAGGAGCCTCAAACCAGCAATATGAAACCTGCTTTTATTATAGAGGAGAAAAACGGGCAACTGAAGTTTAACAGTTTAATAATTGTTTCAGTAAAAAAAGATCTATGCAACATTAATTAAAGACTTAAGTACGTATAATTTACACACAGTAATCGTACAGCAATTAAAATAAAGAAATAAAAGATACAATCGCTTTCCGTGTATTTATGGAATCATGTGGAAATTATTTGTTTATTACCCAACTGCGATTAGCGAAAAGATTGTGTGTTTCAGCTTCGACCCATTTTTTTAAGTTAATTCTCAATCCTGGTTTTTGAAGTGAAACTTCTTTAGCGACTTATCTGTTTGCGGGGAAATACAAGAGAAACCTTGGTAACGCTATCGCAAAATTTAAGGGGAAAATACGATTCAACGGCGGAGAAATTGGTATGTAAAGAAAAATTGATGACGCATCAATGAAACGAGTGTACGACTCTAAACAAGTTTCGCTTCCCTCGCGATGTAGGTGAGGTTCACACGTTGTTTTTTGACGTGATAACGTCTTATAAATTGATGAATCACCAATCTTATAAATTGATAAAACACCGGCTGCATGCACGAAAAAGTGTAACGTTCCGCCTGACCCTGTGCGTGCTTTTCTCGAAAACGGCCTTAACGATTTGGATGAAATTTACTGAAAAGGGATTTTGGGGGGCAAAAAATCGTTTTAGCTAGGTCGCATCTCTCGAAAAAATCGTTTTCATACAAATTTTATCATTATAAAAATCAATTTTTTGACGTATGAAAATACTTAAATATTGTAAGTAGGTTTTGGAATTTTATATTATAAACAGTGAAACAATTGTTTTATAAATAGTATGACAGTTAATCTTTGAGACTTAAATAAATACGAAAGAAAGAAAGTTAAAAAAACAATTATATTATAGGTGGTGAGTAATTTTAATAAATAAAATTAACCTAAATTTGAAGCGAAAGATGCAATATCATAGATTCGAATTATTATAATTATTATATAAATTTAGGTTATGTATTACGGAATACGTTATCACGTAAAACTATCGTCCGTAAACCGACTTTACAGACAACCAATTTTTTTTTTATTTATTGTCAACGCGTTGTGCTACCCACCACACATTTTTTTTATCACGGTGTCAATAATGCAATTTTTTATCTAGACATTTTTTTTACAATCTAAAAAATGATATCAAGTTCCATTGTACTCAAACAATAAATTAATAAAAGTTAAATCACACATTTATAGCGACTGATTTCAAACGTTTGCCAATACCTACATTCTACACAGCGATAGCAGGGCCGTCTTTAGGTGTGGGCCTATCGGGCCCAGACTTCCTAACATTCAAGATCTCGAAAATATGCTACATTGAATGGAGAAATAAAAAAATGTAACAAATTATCGCCCGGATTTGTAGATTGCCTATTAATGCTGCATCGAAATTTCTTATAGAATAATAGCCGTATTTGCAGGGTGTTGTCATCCTAACTAATATTATAAATGCGAATGTGAGTTTGTTTGTTACGCTTTCACGCGTAAACCACTGAACCGATTTCGATAAAATTTGGCAAGGAGGTAGATTGCATCCCGAGGAAGGACATAGGGCGCCTTTTGTCTCAAAAACAAAACCTGAAGGGAGTGAAATAGTAGATGAAAGTTTGTATTGGAAACCTATCATTTCTCCAGTTAGGGATATGAAAATTTAGATTTAGGCTTTTGGTAAGAAATAAAGGATTACGTATTTCAGCGTTTCTGCAAAATCATCCCTCAAGAGGGTAAACTAGGGGATAATTTTAAAATCCACACGTAATATATATATAGCACGCAAGAACTGCTGGCGAAAACATCAAAATGTATAAACATTGTTTTTTTTAAATGGTATGGCTCCACTACTATTGTCTCTGTCCCGTTTTATTTCAATCGCGTGCGGAGCCGCGGGCAGCAGCTAGTATATTTATAGCCGTTATTCGCGGCTTCTCACGCGATCCAGACGACAGTAGTGGAGCCTTACAATTTTTCATTCCCTAAAACCCTTATTCGAACTACCACGAAAATTTAAAAAAAAATAGCCATTTTTTAAAACCTATAAAGTCAGCAGTTAGTAGAGGTTTGAAACTTCTTCACAAGCTCTCGACCTATATGTATCTACTGACTAGAATATTTATGGTTTTAAAGTTTATTAGAAAAAAATATTAGATCTTACCCAAAGTCCATTGAAACCCGTTCTGGTGTACTGCGTTTCAATATCTCTCAAGTGCAATAAATGTCTTCGCAAGCAATAAACACTTAACAATATCCCTTGGAGGCGAATTGTTTTCACTTTAACGAAATTTCTTTTTTCAAGAATCGTACGAAAAGCGTTTGTCCATGGATCGTCAAACAAAACATCCAAAAGCAAATTCTGGGGTTGCGCTTTCACTTCTTGTAATCTTAAATAGAACGCACAAAAACGCACTTAAATTAGAATAACTAATTTCTTTTTAACTACTATAAATTGCTGCCAATTAATTATTACATAAATAATATGAAATATGTAAATGAATATGCAAATAAACTGACCCAATTATGTAGAAGTCATATATGACCTTGTCTTCTCTCGGATTTGGGGCTAAGTCAAGTAAACTATGTAAATCTTGATCCGGTAGCTTTGTAGCCACATTCCATGTGACAAAATAAAATCTAAAAAAAATAATAAGATCATAATTTGATCAATTATGATGAAATGGTTCTGAACATTTTAATATTGTTTTTATTGTAATAACCCACCGTAAGTTATCCATTTCACAGTACGAAGCACTCAAAAAATTTATACAGAAATAAAATAAAACAATACGAACTTTAAACACATTGTTTAAAACTGAAGGGCCCATTTATTATTTGGTATTAACTTGAACGAGGTTGAGCAAACGTCATACATCAAAACAATTTTTGTTCGCATCATACTTATCTTACACATGATAAAAAAAAAAACTGTGCAAACAGTCTCAGACAATCAATCAAAGACGTTCTCAATTAATTGGTTTATTTAGTTTGACGTATGGAATCTTATGGTCGTATTTGTATTCTAATTTGACAATTCATTTAGAAGTGGGAGTCTGACAAGTAGTGTTGCCAACACGCTGTGAGTTTCGTTCCTGCTGTCCGAAAACGTTGGTTGGTACTATTTATTACGTTTTTAAATATATCGAAGAATCTCGTTAGAGATTCTTTTCTGTGATAATTGAAATATACATCAAAGGGAGTATTGCAACAATCGACAATATTCTTCATCTTTAATAAATCGCGACAATAAACAATAAAAGATTTTTGTTAACATATTGCATGGATATATTAACAATTGATAATATATACAATTAAATATAGCCGTAAGACCCGCATCGTTTGCTAAAAGATAAACGCAATAATATTTCTTATCTTATCATTTATTCACCCTTCATAAACGATTGATCTACATAAAAAACAAATAAAGCTCAAATCTGTAAAATATATAGAATACTACAAACACGAAACAAAACGAAAAATCTTGAGTTTATTTTTGAAGTCTCAATTATCTAAATTCCATTTACTGTAGTTTCATGTTAAGAAACTGATATTTCGGCTCACCACAAGCAAAATAATACAGATTTTACGAATGCTTTTGACAAGCTTTCTTGCAATATAGGCAGCCCTTTTCCAGGGACGACACCGATATCGCAGACCGCGATGTATCAGTATCACTTTTATGTTTAACTTTTATAGAAGTCAATATAGACCCGGTACCAGCTGATCCAGAGCTAGTTGTAGTGCGTTTCATTGGGCAGCATCGACAAATATGCGGTGTTTGATTTGCGATTAATTGATTTCGTGCATTCATACATTTCCTACAGGGCGGAGTCGTATTCGATCTTCTGGTGCAACACAGACACTGATTTTTACATTTCGCACAACAATTACTACCGGCAGTTGAATTATTTCCCGACGTATTAATTTTCTTTTTTTGATAATTTCCACGTTGCAAGGAGTCTTCACTCATTTCACTGTCTTTAATCAAAGGAGCATTTTTTTTACGAAATGCAATTTTAGTTTTGCTTGAATAAACGCTACTTGCAGGTCGACTTCTATTTTCTTCAATATTATTTGATTTTAAGAGATTGGGTTTGTTGATGTTTTGTGCAATTTTACTTTGAACTGGTATTTTTTTCGCACGGCTGCCATCTTTTGACATTTCTATATTCGGCAATATGGCACGTCGACTTGTTTCAACTTTATTTTCAGTCGATACAAAATTATGATTAGGGTCATAGACAAATTTAGTAAAATTTCCTGGAGGCGCGATTCCATTTTGCGTATCTAGACACAAGCACTGATCATATTTTGTCTGATTTGAATCATTCGCGGAATTAATCCGGTTCTCATTGCTTACGTCAGTAATTTCTTGCGACTTCTTTTTATGAGCATATGTTATACGCAGGGACTGCTGTTGAGAATTCGGGTTTCTAATTTGAGCTGTTACACGCTTATTATTGGAAGTCTGCAGCCACGATTCAATAAAATATTCACTGGATATTCGGAATGTTGAGGGATTTGGTTTTGGTCTAGGGCTGGAACAAATTGATTCATTTTGATTATAAAGAATACAAAATTTCAATGAAACTAACGAAATAAATTTCCAACTTTTTGCCTTCCACAAAATTGATAGTTGCATTTCGTTCTTCAACATCTAAAAGAAAAAAAGGAGAGCACAAGAGTGAAGTTGCCGTTTTTCTACATGTAGGTAAGCATTCGCGTACAGCTTTCCGAGCTCCTGATTGGTTCCTTTTTCTATTGTGAAGTTGGTTGCGATATCTCGAGCAATTCGATCAATATTCTGGCAGTATATCTTACAAACGACATCTCGAGCCGCAAGTTATGCTAGTTATCAAAGTTATAAATACTCTCTTTGATGAAGTTTGGTTGTGGTAAAAATCGGGTACTGAAATAACTACGATTTTTTAATAATTAATTCTTTATTTTAATAAGATAAAAAATCGTTAGACTAAATTGAGAATAAAATTATAAGGACGGATATTGTCGAGGCTGATCGCTATCTAAATCATCGTCCTTGAATCTCGTTTGTCGTCGGGAGGACCTCTCCCCTCCACCGTATTCCGATCTTTGATAGCGATACCGGTCAGAAGGTGAATCGCTGAAAAGACACAACAGGCTTTTTATATATATTTTTTTAACAATGCAGCTACTTGAAAATTGCAGCGAACCTAAATGTAGGCAACCATTTCCACTCATGTGTTGAGAGATACGCCTATTTTCGCGTTTTAAGGGGGTATTCTGGTCTAAAATTTTGAAACAGTCTATTTTTTTATTATACATTCTTAAATAAATAAAATTATCGACCAATTTCTGAAAAATTGGTCGATAATTTTATTTATTGAAGAGTTCTAATCAGACGTTAATCAAAGATTTGAATACATTCTTAAAGTTTAGACTTTCAAGAATATAATATCCTCGAGAGAAAATTTTAAAATATTACTAATTGACGGACTTATAGCTATTTTAGTGACGAAGCAACTAAGCCCGTCACAACGATAGACGGTGGACAATGCCCAACTACCCTAACCCGACCATTTTTGGCATAAATATTAATGTATGAATATAGTCAACCCACAATACTTGACACATATTATTTTGAGAACATTTTCGTGTTCTGTATACAGTTCAGCTCCAAGTACCATTTTATGACTTAGGGCCGGATCAAAATTTCTGGACATGAATATTTTGCACCGTTTTTGAAATAACTCTCGACAGACTTAATCCACATCCACGCGAAGCCCATTTAAAATGGACCCAATCGGGGTTCTTTAAATTGTTCATAGAGGTTGAAAAATGTTTTTGGGCCCAAAAATACCGAAAAAATGTCCAGTATTCGAAAAATATATTTGTAGTTAGTATTAAAATACGCTATCTTAATGTTAATAAAATCGTCTCGAACATTTCAAAATTATATCAAATAAAAAAAATTAACTTACGAGTCCGCGGGTGTAGTGCGACGTTGTTGCAACTCAGTTTTGAGTTCCTTGTTGCGCAGTTTCTGTTGAACAGTTTCGTCACGTGCTGCGGCCAATAAGCCTTCTAACGAATCAATAGTTGATTGATATTGAGCATTGGTTTCTTCTAATCTTTTATAATCTTTTCGAAGTCGCTCTATTTCTCTTTCCAACTAAAAAATGAAATAATTTCACATTTCCACACTACTTATTTCAAATACAATAATGCTATTTTAGTACTGGACATTAAATGGATGCTCAAAAATCTCTAAAGAATCAAAACTCAGCTGTGCCGTCTAGACCGCATCCGCGATACAAAATAATGTGAAACAAACTGTTTTTTTTTTTTTGGGATTTCTGATTATTTGCATATAACCAACCCGCAGTTTGATGGAATCGCGTTCACCGGCCTCCTCCACAAGTACGTCCTTTTGGTTGTCTAATTTCATGCACAGGTCCCTCATCGAAGTCAGTTCGGCTTCAACACGGTGCTGTTTGTCCTTTTGCTGAATTAATTTAGTTTCCATGCTTGCTACTTGCGTTGTCAAATCAGAAATCTAACAAACATTCAATAATTTACGTCATTCATCTTGTTTTGATCAATGATATTCAAGAATCAAGTCACCTGGCTCGTAAAAAACGAACATGGATCCCATCAAAAAATAAAAAGTGAATTTTGATCTAAATAATGTAAACCAAACAAACAGCAATTTCTACTTTTTACGAAGTTTTGACTTGATAACGTCTTATAAATTGATGAATCACCAATCTTATAAATTGATAAAACACCGGCTGCATGCACGAAAAAGTGTAACGTTCCTAACGTTCCGCCTGACCCTGTGCGTGCTTTTCTTGAAAACGGCCCTAACGATTTGGATGAAATTTACTGAAAAGGGATTTTGGGGGGCAAAAAATCGTTTTAGCTAGGTCTCATCTCTCGAAAAAATCGTTTTCATACGAATTTTATCCTTATAAAAATCAATTTTTTGACGTATGAAAATACTTAAATATTGTAAGTAGGTTTTGGAATTTTATATAAACAGTGAAACAATTGTTTTCAAAATATTATGACAGCTAATCTTTGAGACTTAAAACAAATACGAAAGAAAGAAAGTTAAAAAAAAAAAACAATTATATTATAGGTGGTGAGTAATTTAAATAAATAAAATTAACCTAGATTTGAAGCGAAAGATGCAATATCATAGATTCGAATTATTATAATTATTATATAAATTTAGGTTATGCATTACGGAATACGTTATCACGTAAAACTATCGTCCGTAAACCGACTTTACAGACAACAAAATGTAAGTATTACCTGATCCTCGTATCCTTTTATCAACAATTCGTGCTCAGACAATTGTTGCTTCGCATCGGCCAATTTATCTTGCGACAAACGCAATTCCATTTTTGTTTCGGTCATTTCTTTTTCAAGCGTGTGATTGTTGTTTTCAAGGACGGTCGCGTCATGACTCAAATTGCGGAAATGTTCTAAAAGACCGTCACGTTCTGTTTCCTGATTTAGATATTATACAAAACCGTTAATTATTTAAGAAAAGTGAGAGGAGACATTGTTTATTATTATAAATATACTTATACACATCTGATATCATTACCTTGCGAGAGAGTAAATCTTCAAATTGTTTAATTTCTGCTACATATTCTTGAAGTTGGTTTCTAAGATCTTCAACAGTTTGATTCGCTTTTAAGAGATTCTGATTGGCCGAGTGGCAGTCGTCGAGGGCGGCTGACAAATCATTTTTCATTCGCCTGAAAATATTGGCATTTTTAAACATCAACACGAAATGATTTCTCAATTACGTCACGGGTCACTTACTGGTTTTCTTTAATTAAATCATTTTTCTCTTGCAATGCAGCTTCGAGTTCTTGACGTAATCTTTCCATGTCAACGGAAACTCCACGGAGCACATATTCTTTTGATCCATTTTCGCCCATCGTAATGCTGGATAGAAATTAAATTAATAGATATTAAGTTAATTAAGCCCACAAACAGTTCATTGCCTATTTATTATAAAGTGTGCCAGGGGTGAATCTGCATAGGGACTATTAGGGCTTAGGCTCTGGGCTACCAAGTTTCATGCGTGCTTACAAAAATTAATTTATCATCATACATTTTTAACGCTTTTTCATAACAACGAACAGTTATCGTATAGTAAACAATAGTTAATATTATTAATGATTGGTTATCATTATCATGAGTTAATCTTGACAGTTTTGACGTGATAACGTCTTATAAATTCATGAAACACCACCTGCACGCACGAAAATGTGTAACGTTCGTATCGTTCCGCCTGACCCTGTGCGTGCAAGCGAGAACGCAGTATAAGCGATAGAGAAGCACGATCGGCCCAAGTTTGACAGCTACTAAAATTTAGGTTATGTATTATTAAATATGATATTCGAGAGGAATACGTTATCACGTAAAACTATCGTCCGTAAACCGACTTTACAGACAACCAATTTTTTTTATGAATTTTGATTTTTTTTTTTGATAAATTACGACAATTTTTCTGATTAATTTTGACAATTTTTTGGATGAATCTTGAATAATTTTTTGACTTATTTTATAATACCTATTATTTGTTTGATCAGGACATCAAATTTTAACCCTGGTTTTGATGTTATTAACAATGAATTTTAAACCCCAATAAAAAGATTTTTAATCATACAAAAAAAATTGGTTTCCATTAAACCCCTAACCCCCGAAAAAACCTAAATCCATTCATGGAAATGTGGCATCGTCCAGGTGCAAATCGCTAGACCTTCAGCTTCCTACAAAATTTTCAAGTGCCACCCATGCAATGCAAATGTAATTATTAATTGGATGGTTCACAGTATATTGTACAGTTGGTATTCAGTACCGCATGTACTGCGATCTTTCAAAGGCATTTTACTTCCTCTTTCCTTCTTATTCTTACTCTGTAATTCTTTTCTCTAATATAGAAGACTATTCGTACTATACAGTGTGTCTTATAACACTAGCGTTACAACGAAATATAATAGCGTCTTATAACACGCGCCACAAATCTACTAAAAGGCTCGGAAGTTAGATGCGAATGCGGGCTTGCTCTTATATAGTCTGTTGAAAAACTAAAAAACTCGCAACTCAACAAAACTAAAATAACAATAACAACTTGACAATAGCGTACTCGACTGTACTTTAAAGCAAGAAAGCGATAAGTGCATGACAAAGGCAACGAGCGATCACGGCCAATCACCGACGAGCGCACGTTCTGTGCAGGTATAGCTGGGAGGTGTTGGGAGTCACAACGGCTCTAAAATGTGCCTTTGCGACGTTGTTTGTGACTAGCTTCCGAACCTTTTAGATCCGTGGCGCGTATTATACATTATAAATTTAAATTAAAATTTTGACAATAGAAAAAAGTCGAAAACTAGAAAATGTTGGAAGGTGTCACCCTGTATAAAATAATAATGTCATGTTCGGATTCAGCGCACTCGAAAACATAATTGCTAGAGCTTAGGATTTTTTAAGATTGTGGGGAATTAATGGATATCCCTATAATATCTAAAATATCGCTAAACATATCTGCAGCTAAAAATCTATTACATTAGTTTTTAGGCTATGCGCCCATGGACACTTTTTCTTAGTGACCTTTAAAGTATAAAATAAAACCATTTTCGATCAATTTAACCGAGAACCAAAACCCATAAGGTTTGTGCGGGATCCTTTGTCTAGCGTAACCAACGAAAACATCAAATCTATTTCAGGATAAAAATCCGGACCGTCCGATTCCAAGGTCAGCAGGTAACTACCACAATAACACGTTGATTGACTATTCTTGTCGTCAATATAATTATACTTCAATCTAGATTCTAGATAATTAACGAAGCATGCCACTTTCGTAACAGACCATTTTGCAAGCAGCGCTCTTTGCCGCCAAGTTCCGAAGGTTTTTTTTTACATAAACGTAAAAACCGACAAACGAGACGTGACAACGTGCATTCGGATGAAAGAGAAATTAAAAATTAAACAGCTTATTATTATTTATAATGTCGCCTATTGCATTGTTTAATACATCATTGCAATAATAATTTGTTATTGTTTTAAAATCTGGGTCACGCGAAATTCGTGTATCTGTCAGAAATGTTATCACACAGGCACCGTAATTGTTTAATTGTCTTTAACTGCGGATTTTGCAATAAACTGTTATAGTATAACATTCTCTACACGTTCAATTGTCTTTGATATTGCTATTGAAATGGCCGACTAAAAAATGATAGCGCGCACGCATTGCATAGACACGTAGTAATTTCTAATAATTGTAATAATTAACAAAACTGCCGCGGCCAGTGTCGAGAAGAATGAATTTACCAAACCAAAAATGATGATCCGCATTTGACTTGTTTTTCTAATAGGTCCGTGCAAAGACTTCTTGTAGCAGCCAATTAATTACCCCAATTTTTAAAAAAATATATTATAAAGACTTTTTTAAAGATTAAGCTTTATAATTTAGAATTGTAATGAAACAATTTTGTTAAGTAAAGACCGCTATACACACGAGGATGGGAACACTGCCAGAAACACTGCTTGGACTTCTGCTGCACCGGCAGGCTGCGGGTACGAGGCTGGAAATGACTGCTAGCTTACAAAATAGATTTTAAAATTAGAACAGCAGCTATTTTTCCTGCTAGGTCCTCTACTTGCTTTGAGCAAGTACCAATCAGGAAACAGTATCTTGTCACGTGGGCGACATGAACAAATGCCCACAACCCAACATGGCGTCAATCTGCTCGCAGAGTCAGACAACAGAAACGTTTTGCTCTGTGTTTATATTTGAACTGGCACTGCGCGCGCACCAGATCTATCTACAAAACAAGCCTGAAAAGACTTCTCGTGTGAAGTGAGCACATAAAAACAAATAAGAAAACCAACGCTAGAAAACTAGTAGTCAAATCTAGCAACAAGGAATCTAACGGCAAATCCAGCCTCGTGTGCAGCGGCCTTAAGTTTTATTAAAGGTCTTATAGCGAAAGTTTGAAATTTAGACTTTTCGCACAATTATTGCTATATTCTAATAAGTCGTGCGTATATTGCAAAATTACTCCAATAGAAATCTAGTTTTATCTCTTATCTTTCTCATAGAGAAATAATTTTGGCAAAATGTCGACAAATCAGTCTATAATCAGTTGGCTACCGAAGCTTTACTTTTTGCTAAAATCGGCCCGTTCCAACAGCCTTAAGGGATAAAAATTAGCACGTTTTTTTCCAACAGCTGCCATTTTTATAAACATTTTTTGTCCTTATCCCCTACGTTGCGCGATATATGTTTTTTTTTTATTTCAGACAATGCCTTATAGAGGAAACATGTCCTCCGCCAGCGAGGATTTTCAAAACAGTGTCCTACTTAATGGCCCATATCTCCGTCATGTTTTATATTTTTTTTAATTATTTATAAAACTAGTATCTATGTGTGTAAAATATTTTTTTTAGACTTAATAGCTGCATCACAAAAAATTTCATTTCTACGTCTATTTTTCCGAGCACCAAGGTAGTGTAACCCCTTAAGTTGATTAAAAATAACACAACATATTTTCTCATTTCTTGTATCTACCCAAAATAATCTTCAAACCTCTAAAATTTATCTCCAACTTCCTAATTGACGGCAGCGAGTTTCCCTATGGCATTAATTATGAAAACATTTGTCCGAACTTGCATACTTAAAAAGATATTTTATTTCCTGACTTATGTCGACAATGCTAGTCATCCATCAATTAATAGCATACTTAAATATAACGAACAAACTATATGCTTCCTTTCGAACCAGCAATTCAACAATATACAGACAACAATATAACAATGAAAAGTTCAATGTACATAGCTGATGTAACTATACACCTATTATAAAGACTAACAATAATCAATAATCTTTTATTTTATCAGATAATAGTTTCAACCATGGTTCATATTATGAATTTCCATAATACAATAGAAATAATGCGCACAATACAAGAGAGAAGTCAAAACAACTGACATTCGGTATATGTGTTGCGAAAACGGAACGGGAAACAAAACACAAATCGGATCTCCATTCTCCGTTATAAACAAACATAGAAGAAATTCGGAAATATTATCCAATTAGTTGCAATAACAAAATTAACAAATCTGGATAGTTTATAAGACCTAAAATAAATCACATATATATTATACAGAGTGTTATAACGTATTGTCTCTGGTCCAGAGCTCGACTCCCCCCGAAGTGAATTTCTGACTACGGCCTTGGGGCCCTGCCCTATAGGTTTTGATTCTCAAGAGTCTCGATTCTTGACAGACAGACAGACGGACAACAAAGTGATCCTATGGGCTATGTGCAGGGAGGCGGAGTTACAAATTTTTCGATGCGAGCGTTTGTGGTAAGCACTAGGGGAAACTTCAAACTCAAATTTTCCGTATGAAAGTGAGCAATGTTTATTAATATAGTGAAAATAGTTATAATTTTATGAAATTTTTTAATTACAAAGAAAACATAGGAAAACTAAGAGATCTGGAGATGCTTGTTGTGCTCCGGGCTGTTGCGCTGATGGCGATTTAAGTAAAACAAAGACCATTGGCGCCCTAATTTGACGTTCCCCTGTCAGTGTAAACAAACTAACATCAGTTTTCCTTATTACATTTTTTTTTGACACATCAAGGCCAACTAAAGTTGTTGACTTATCACCATAGAAACATGTCGCGATTTCCATAAAAAGTGAGTTCAATAATTCTCTATATTATACCCACTAGCGGCGCTAGTAGGCTTCGTGCACACAGCCTATATAAGGGTTCCTTTTTTTCCTTTTGAGGTACGGAACCCTAAAAATGGTAAATTCTGACTGCGAAATATCTTTGACTAAGTATATAGAGAACATGTGTATACAGAAACCGGCTAAACAACAATAATATAATTAGCAGTTACATAACACGCGGTTTGTATGTACCTAAATGTGAATACACATTGCAGGTTGCAGCTGCAGCGGTTACGTTACAAATAACAGCAATCAACATTGCCCCCAAAGTGAAAGTGATCTTAGACCGCTGTACCAACCAAACAACAGATCGTGCGGTTACGAAGATGACATTGAAACCACTTCTTCTCGTTGTTGTTCTTCTTCTTTTTCTCAGTCGCAATCCACTTCCAACGCGCTGGTCTTCCCACCGGCCACCACACATGTAACGTTATTTATTCTTGCCAGTTACTTTAATATAAATAACGTACCGCGCGATCGACATGAAGCGACGTTACTTTACCGTAACGTCGTCACTTCGAAGGCTTCGAACAACTGATTTTCGATGTGAAACATCTATTGGCGCGCTTGGCAGTACTTAAACGCCTTTAGGTTCTCTTATGTCGTCGTGCCCCCTCTACGCCACCGCTCTCGACTCTCTTGTTTTTTATCCAACTATACATTATACTTGACACGCTCACCGTTTAGCGTATTTTTCGGACTATAAGACGCACCTTTTTACATAGAAAAATGGACTCAAATTGTGGGTGTGTCTTATATGGTCCGAAGGTAACATCAAAAATTTTTTTTTTCAATAAATCATCTCTAAATTTGTGTTAACACTAGAGATCCCGCCCTGTTTCACCCGGATGCAAAAGAACGAATGGGGGGAGGGACATGAGTACACACATTCATCTTAGTTTAGCGAGATGAATGTTGTGTTCAGATTTCATGATAATCGGAGTTACCGTTCAAAAGTTTTGGTCGGACGGACAAATTTTGAGTTAGGTACATTTTGCAACATTTTTCATTGATGCTCCGCTTCTATTGGTCGTAACGTGATATTATATAGCCTATATAGCCTTCCTCAATAAATGGGCTAACTGTCAGTGAGCAGTGTTTATTAAAAGTGAAAATAGTTATAATTTTATAAAGTTTACAAAGAAAACATGGACAAAACTAGGCGATCTAGAAATACTTGTTGTATTCCGGGCTGCTGCGCTGAAGGCGATTTAAATGAAATAAAGATCATTGGCGCCATAATTTGACGTTATACGCTGTCAGTGTAAACAAATTAATTATTTATATTTTACGTCATAATTGATAAATAAATAATTCTCATGTACCTTTTATGTTATGCTATTTATATAACAGTTTACAATCTGAATTTTACACACAGCCTATAGGTAGATTACCGAATTGACGACATACAGTCCAAGTCAAAGTGAATCTATATTAATCAGATTTACGAACGTTGGTATATCGTTAGTATTCGCGTGGCGTTTATGATACTTCACCCACATGTTAGCTAATATTTAATTTGATTACTCCAGCGCGCGCGAACTCGTTACTCCCACACAGTTACCGGCAATACTACCAGCTGGTATGCAACATAATATATTATATTATAGTCTTTGGTGTTATTTCGCTATTACAACAACAAACGCATTACGATCTCTGTTGCCGAGCGTCTATATAATCTACAATATTCATCTACAAACGCATTGTTTATTTATAAATAAGTGGATGTTTGCGCACATCGCGACATGCCTTGAATGCAGAGCGTGCTTCATAGTCAGTGCAGTGCGGTTTATCAGTGAGTAAACAGTTCACTGCTGCGAGTGCGAACTGTACAACATGTTACATTTATGTGGCGGTAAAACTTTGTGAACATTGTGTGAGTGATTTAAATGCGAGTGTCAACAGCACGGAGACTTCAATGATCGGTAAAAAAATGAGCTTCACTGTTAGAATAAGTTTTTCGACAAGTGCAGCACAGCGTCTGACGAATTCATTTACTGTTTTTTTTTAATTTGTTATATATAAGTTAAAAATGTTGGATAACAGATTTGGTTGTAGTTATATAGAAAAGATAATTAATTTGAGAAGCTGAAGTTTTCTTCCGTTTAATAAACCAAATTATCGACCAATTTTTCAGACAATAATTGTATTTCAATATTGAAAAAACTCAAATTGAATTTTTTTACTAATTACTCATTACTTTTTTTATTTTATTAGCTCAATTCTGAAGAAGCTCCAAATCCGGATCGAAACGCTGATTAATAGAATTATAATTAAATAATTTGTTAACATAATATTGTCTGAAAAATTGATCGATAATTTAATTTATTGAAGAGTAGGTACCTAATCAGACGTTAGTCAAAGATTTTCTTTCTTTTGCTTAGTTTTGAATTGGTTTCAGTTTACTCTTGAAACTCGCGAAGCCTCGGCCTAGGGCAGAAAATTGTTTGGGGGCGGTTTCAACAGAGAAAATAAATAATTTGTCTTTTTGAACACTAAAAAAAAATATACCTAAACATATTTTACGTTCAAACTGGATTTAATTAAATATTATAGATATTTGTTAAAAGGTCCAGCAATTTATTGATATCTACAGGTATCTACCTATATACGAGTAGATAGGTAGGTATCTATATTCAGCTGCAGTAATAAGCTGAAACTAAAAATAAAATTCTAAAGGGAGGCTTTCTTCTCTCTACCTAAGTTAGGTACTTTTGAAAATTAATCTTTTTTAGACATTCTGCGTATCAAGTCAAAATTAATTATTTTCAGATTTTTTTCTCTATCTACTCTGTTATAATCTTCAATTCAATTTCAATGAAAGGCAGGATAGATATTAGATACCCACCTAATAATGAAACTTTTATGAAAAATATAACGTAGGTATTCAATCCGATTTAAACCCAGGTTAAATAGTTTCTGAGATTACCCATTTCTCTCGGGCGAATCCGGGTCGTCCAATTTTTATAGCCTATATTCTAAAACAAAGTATCACTTCTATCGAATAATAAAAAAAATAAAAATCGGTTGAATAGTTTCCGAGATTACTCTCGGTTTTACCCGAGCGAAGCCGGACCGTCCATTTATTTTAGCCTATGTCCTAAAACAAAGTTTCGCCTTTCGAATAATGAAAAAAAAAAATTGAAATCGGTCGGGTTGTTTCTGAGATTATCTCCGACAAACAAACAAACTTTTCCTCTTTATATTAATCGAATTCAGTGATTTTAATACATGGTAAGGACGGAAACCTCTACTAAATAATATTAGATACGGATTAATAAAAATGAATCGTCGTGTGTTTATACACTGTTTTTTCACGAGTAAACGGCTGAACGGATTTCAATGAAATTTTGAATATACACAATACACATCTTTGGTTAGGTTATGGGCTATACGTATCATTGCTGTCAATTTTTATTTGAAAAATCTGTACAAAATATATTATAAGATACCTACTGCAGCATACATATAATAGGTATATAGGTTCGTATATAGGGCGTCTCAACTTAAAGAATAGGCGATTTTATGTTCGGTTTTGCTCGCGCTAAACTATAAGTCTGACATACAAATTCAACACGTATAAAACCGCATCTGAATCGATTGAACCGTTTTCGTGATAATTGGCAACATTCGAGTCATGCACACACAAACAAATAATCTCTCACCCTAAACGCATATACCTTCTCAGTTCCGTCGTGGGTAATAATTGGGTACCTACACGCCTTACGGGACTAGTGACTATATAGAACTTCACAATCAATATATGAAGTCATAGTTTCTGTTAAGGCGTGAGATGCAGTGAGTAACGTCTAGTTGTTAAATATACAAGATTGATGATGCAATTTATATACTTATTATCATTTAACCTTCAGATTTATTGCACCGATCGTCAATTATTCAAACTAAATTTATTTTAACAATCGGCACACGTGTGCATTTAAAACCTTAAAATTATTAGAATTTTGTATCCGTAAATATGATTTTAATTTGGGTAATAATTGATACCCAATTATTTCAGGATTAGATAATTGCTTGGTCATGACACAGTTGTGGTTTAAAATTCGAAAGGCTATAAATTTATATACTTCAGCATTATTCTAGAATATTTAAAACAGGTCTGAGGAATTCTGGGAAGAAATGTTAAAGTTCATTTGCAAATTGCGTAATGCAATTTGTAAGTAATCGATAGTTAATACTTAATCGGTTTTTTTTACGAAACACAAATGTTTAACTGATCAATTATATTTATGTACAGTAGGTACTGATGTCAGCTTCCTGTACATATTAACATCGTACCTACACCTACTCATTAATCTAAGATTTCTATGGATTTCGTCAAGAATTCCTTATATTATAGACACAGAATCGGTTTCAAGGAGGCGGAGTTACAAATTTATAGATGCGAGCATTTGTGATGAGCACTAGGGGAAACTTCAAACTCAAATTTTCCGTATGTCAGTGAGCAATGTTTATTAAAAGTGAAAATAGTTATAATTTTATAAAGTTTTTTAATTGGACCGATATCTGTCGCATGAACCAATATGACCTCAGCTACTGGGTAACGCACACACGTTGATGGCTTGCATGTGTGTAGCGTCTGTGAAGTTAAACAACTTTGGTATAACTATGGCGAAAACAGGCGGAAAGAAACGAAGTTTTCAAGGGTAATGATATAACAGCGCCATCTCGTGTGCGCCGGAAAACGGTCCGTCTATCGAAGCGTACCAATTAGCATATTATATAGGAAGCTAGGTCTCCTAGTTACAGACTTCGTGGTCAAAACGAACAATTTATGCGGAAAAAAGCACGTTCACGTGAGCGAAACCGCGGATAAACTGTAACTGTAATGTAAAATGCATACCTAAGCGATTTAAACAAAATGATAAATTAGTTTTCTCCTTTTAAACAAAATGCCCGCTTTAAAGTAAAAACGTGTTATTATATTATCATAGATATTAGATAGGTATACATATGCATTACATGAATATTATATTGTCTGACATACATGTGTTATATGAAATAGAATTTGTTTTATAAACTGAATACAAAGCGTTAACAATTTATTAACATTCATATCGGACAATACATTTATATGTGGCATATTATAACAATAAAATATGATTGTTGTTTATTTTAGTTTCCAGTAGCGGAACTTAAGGTAGTTCACTCGTGAAACGGCTTTTCTTAGGAATTTAATCAAATTGAAGTACAGTTGAACCTCTGTAAAAAAAAACTCAAGTTACAGAGTTTTTGACTTATGAAGGATTTCGACTTAGGCGGATTTTGTAAGGAAATATTCGACTTGTAGAGGTTAAGATTCATTATAACTAATTTTTTGTAAAGGTTATATATGATCAAAAATTGCTATGTTCGAGATACAAATATGGTCCAATTTATTTTTTCGAGTTATGGAGGGAAAATATATGTACCGAAATGGCTTAGTATAGGAACTCACTGATTATTTCGACCTATAGAGGGTTGAGATTTCGAGTAATGGAAGTTTTGGGGCTTGAAAAGAAGGGAACAAAACATTTTTTTCGAGTTTTGGAGGTTTTTGACTTAAAGAGGTTCGACTTAAAATTCACATTAATTTATTTTTAAAAGGTTTCGACATATTATCTGCAAATTTTCGTAATTTTCTGTTTGATAAAATTATAAGAAAAAACCGCGCTCGTTGCGCCACTGTATCACCGCGTATAACGATAATTATTATTTGTATACCTATCATATAAGTGTACCCAGTTCCGGTCTGTTTCGATTGGGGATATCTTTTTGTACGCATAATACTAAGTATATTTATCTAAAAAAAATTAATAACATATCCCTGCAGATAAAGAGTCTTAAATGACTACCATCCATACGCGCCACGAATCTAAAAGGCTCGGAAGTTAGATGCGAATGCGGGCTTGCGCTTGTACAGTCTGTTGAAAAACTACAAACTCGCATCTCAACAAAACTAAAATAACAATAACAACTTGACAATAGCGTACTCGACTGTACTTTAAAGCAGGAAAGCGACAAGTGACAAAGGCAACGAGCGATCACGGCCAATCACCGACGAGTGCACGTTCCGTGCAGGTAGCTGGGAGGTGGTGGAAGTATCAACGGCTCTAAAATGTGCCTTTGCGACGCTGTTTGTGACTAACTTCCGAACCATTTAGATCCGTGGCGCGTATTATACTCGGCGACGCCACAACGGTTAATTATTATTGGTCGTTATCGTGTTCCTGTCAAAAGCGACCTGAACGTGAGCGGAGCCACGGCCCACGGGTCAAGGCTATAGCGGTAAATATAAACAGGATCTAGGTACTGTATAATATTCCTGCGATCTTCAGACTGTTTACAATAGAAAGGTGCGGCGTTGTTATTATAATTGAAATATTATAACGCTACGTGCGCATTGCGCATGAATGACGTTGATTTTATGTATATACCGATGTAATTACGGTTGATTGTGCTGCACGTATAGACGATGATAAAAAATGTTGAATATATGACATTGGAAATATACCGCACCTCATTATCACCCTCCGTACGCCTACCTGCTTACGGTAGGTATAGTGTCACTTTTATCCAGGGGCGGATTATGGAAAATCCGCCTCTGGATAAAAGACTATGTCCGGACCTAGGGCGATATTAGGGGCGGAGTATAGGGAATGCAATTCCGCAAGATAATTTCAATCCAGGTTTGCGAAACAACCATCTTAGTCCCGCTGGATCCCGGCATTTACGGAATCCAGCAGGGTGGACTTAAACTTCTCAATTCAATCGTATAATAAAGACTTAATAGACCTCGTTTTCATGGTTTTAATTTTAACCTATAAGTATTAAACGAGTTTTTTTATACATTGGTTTATTAATACAGGATGAGTTTTAAGTTGATGCTTTATTTTTTACAGCGTGTAAAAATCAAATAGATGAGCAAATATTTCAAATTTGTAGTTTTTTTATCAAAACTCAAAAATGTGAGAGAAACAGCCTTTCGAAGTTTAAATAAATGTTATTAAATTTTCTTTAATTTTGAGGTCGGTCCTGGGGTTATATTATGTCACTATGGAAATAAGTTGTTATTATCTCTCAAAAACAGAACAATACACATGTCAGTTTCAAATAAGCACCAACATACTTGATAATAACAACTTATTTCCATAGTGACATAATATAACCCCAGGACCGACCTCAAAATTAAAGAAAATTTAATAACATTTATTTAAACTTCGAAAGGCTGTTTCTCTCACATTTTTGAGTTTTGATAAAAAAACTACAAATTTGAAATATTTGCTCATCTATTTGATTTTTACACGCTGTAAAAAATAAAGCATCAACTTAAAACTCACCCTGTATACTTTTAGACATAAAGATAAAGACATAAATTACCATGATTGCCATCTGCAGGACTGCAGGCAGTTTTCTTTGACTTCTGCAAGATTTGGCTCCAAAAGGACGCTGGGTAAGTCGCCCGTAAGGAAATGACCAGGAGTTACGGCGTTCAAGTCAGAGGGATTGTCGGATATTGGAGATATGGGTCGCGAATTCAAACATGCTTTTTGATTTATGAGTGTATAGGTACATTTCTTCAAATGTTAACAACGCATTTTTTTACTCGACGTAAATGCTGCGCATATACAACTCTTTACAGCCGCGCGAGGCGAAATAAAATGCAAGGAAATTGAACTATCTGCACATATAAAGTTTGAAAATTTTGAATTGTGACTTATTTGTTTGAAAAACTGTTTTTCTAATTTTGTAAGCTCAAGATTAGCGCCAATAAAATTTCGCTCGCTTGCCAAAAGCCATAGTTCACGCGCCGCCGTAAATAGAGTAACTCGTATGAACCACGCTTCTCTGCATGCAGTAAACCCGCAAGTTCAGAGGGATCCCGCAAAATTTTCGACCGAGATTAGTCCCGCAAAATGTTTGCGGGATCCCGGTATTGCATTCCCTATATAGGGCGGAGAAACATGGTGTCGGCCGGAGCGCGGCGTGGTATTTCCCGTGGACGCCGCCGTGAATGCACCATTTATCCCCGTACTCTTTATAAATGATTAGTATTGATTATTGATTAGCATAATAAGTACACGTAACTTGAACTATGAGACACGAACACAAAAGGTAATATTCCCTATAAAATAGCTTTCACTTTATTCGTTTAATATTATATTTGGTGCGCAAACAGAATATTTATTCACAAGACTTTATTGTAAATAGATTATATACCTACTTACTTATAAATATGACGAAACGAAGAATCAACAAGCAGTTCGTGCCTCAGAAATTTAAATATGATATCGACTCTAGGTCACGAATTTAAAAGTTCACACGATATTTTTATATAAACAGAAAATCAACAAATCTGATTAGGTACAGTTAGTGCGAGATTCGGTATTAGAAATATGTATACCATCATCCGTTATTTGATAATGACAAAGACTATATTATATTAGATAGCTAGCGGTCCCGTCCGGTTTCACCCGGATGCAAAAGAACGAATGGGGAAGGGAGGGACATGAGTACGCACACTCATCTTAGTTTACCGAGATGAATGTTGTGTCCAAATTTCATGATGATCGGAGTTACCGTTCAAAAGTTTTTGTCGATAAAAAGCAGTATTTACACTTTTTTTAAGTAATAAATTTCTTTTAAATCAATAATTACTGTAATTAATAAAATATAATAAATATTTAATTGAAAACACTGTAGGATAATTATTTTTATATATAGGTACCTATAAATAGTTGTATAACAGTTTTCAAATGAGCTATTAATTAGATTTATTTAATTTTAATTAGTCGTAAGTAAAATTAAAATAAATTTAAATGTATCTAAGCCTTAGAATAAAGTAATGTAGAAAATGAAAGAAAAATTAAAAGAAATTCGCCTAACGTGGGGCTCGAACCCACGACCCTGATATTAACAGACGCATACTCTAGCGACTGAGCCAGCCGGGCTTGTGAGCGTACAACGCTAATATATAGTTAGGGCATTTCACCAGAATAGAAGCTTATTTTTGAGACGCATTTTGCAACATTTTTCATTAATGCTCCGCTCCTATTAGTCGTAGCGTGATATTATACCTGCCTCAATAAATGGGCTATCCAACAAAATTTTTTTTTTTCAATTTGAACCAGTAATTCCTGAGATTAGCGCGTTCAACCAAACAAACAAACAAACTCTTCAGCTTTATATATTAGTATAGATACATATACATTGATAAATCGCACATGGGTTGCCTAGCTAAATCGCGTACCGATGCTGTTAAATTACATAAATTCTAATTAACTTTTTTGAATCAACTTCACCGATTTGTTCATCATAAAAATTGAGCTTAAGATGAGAGAATATGACACAAAACATTGGAATTAACCATTGATTCTATACATAAACATAGATCATTCACATAAACATACCTTGTAAATAGTTGTATTCTGTGTACTTTGAGTTTATTTGTTTTGCTAACATTTTATTCTATAATTCTTTTATCTTAGGCTCAATTTTTATGATTAACGAATCGAAGAAGTTGATCCAAAAAAGTTACTAAGAATTTATTTAATTTAACAGCATCGGTACGCGATTTAGCTAGGCAACCCATGTGCGATTTATCAATGTATAAGTACATTATCTAACATATAATTTTTGTCTTCATTTTATCATTTCAACGCGATAATAATATATAACCTAAGTCCATACTGAAGGCCCATTCTAAATTATTGGTGAAAAAATTTTTGAAATCGGATAAGTAGAAATTACTTTCAGTATTAAGTGATCACTCAAAAAGAGGGTTTTTGTTTTGATCATTTCTCAGATTTCCATTTAGTTTTCGTGATTCTATGGTTTGGTATGCCCTGAAACCTTCACAATAGCAGAAAAAAGTTTAGTAACTCAGAGCAGAAATATAATATTAAATAAAAATTAAAGCAATCCATGTCTACAGATTTGCATGCAATATTTAACGTGATAATTAAATAAAATAATGCTTTGTTAAAGTCATTAAGAAATTATTACACGCATGTCTGATGCATAGGTATTTACGTGTTAATTATGTGGCAACAAGCGGTAAAAGTGTGTGGAATACCCAATTTACGCAAGATTTAGTATATACCTATATATTTTTTAAATATTGTAATCGAGTATGTCATCTGCATATATAATACACATTTTTCAAAAGGTCTCTATTGACTAATGTTTTTTTTTATTCAGTGATTCTTGTCGCAATATACACTTGCATTGCGGCAGCACTGGGGGGCGTAGCGCCGCCGCCATGGGCCGATGTGCGACTCAACCCTTGCGCAATTCTGCCACGCGGATGGCAACTACTCTACTGGCCGGCCGACAACACGTGCTACAAAATATTTCAGGTCGGTGGCACAAATTAGCGATTGTTTTTTTTTTTCGACCTTTGTACGCGCCACGGATCTAAAAGGATCGGAAGTTAGTCACACACAGCGTCGCAAAGGCACATTTAAGAATCCTTTGATACTCCCACCACCTCCCAGCTACCTGCGCGGAACGTGCGCTCGTCGGTGATTGGCCGTGATCGCTCGTTACCTTTGTCACTTGTCGCTTTCCTGCTTTAAAGAACAGTCGAGTACGCTATTGTCAAGTTGATATTGTTATTTCAGTTTTGTTGAGTTGCGGGTTTGTAGTTTTTCAACAGACTACAAGCGTAAGCCCGCATTCGCATCTAACTTCCGAGCCTTTTAGATTCGTGGCGCGTATTGTACATATTGAAACACACTTTATAGCGTAAAACCCACTCGCTCAATAACGAAACAATACGTCATTATTTAGACCCCAACAATGGGATTCTTAGAAATGTGATCATTTGTTTGTTGCAATTGCCCAGTAAAAAATGACAAACAAAGTTAACAGATTATAATTTTGTTATGAAAATTTTTTTCACTTAATTTAGTCATAAATGAAACCACTTACACGTACAATTAAAGTATACTTATTGTTTTCTTTTACTCTTTATAACGCAATAAAAATACCCGGTCCCTACAATTTCGCTATATAGAGTTTCTACTGTATATCTATACGCTAGGAACGTATCTTTTGACAAGCGACATTTGCGCCCTCTCGTGTTTTTTTTTTTTTTAATTCAGGTTAGCCAAAACCTGAGTGTCATATGTTATACGTGCATTTAAGGATAAATTGTTGAATAAAATGGGTAAAAAAGCTATCAAATCGGAAGTGGTGTGTTGTTGATTGTAAAGATACACCAACTAAACATCCAGAATTACAATTCCACCGTTTTCCTGGATTTTCTTATGAATTAGAGAGGAAAAAAATGGACTGTAGCAGTACGTCGTCAAGGGTATTTAAATTTTATTTTACGTCTGTAATCATTATTAAATACATTAAAAATATCATAATTGTTATTTTATTAACAAAAATAATATTTAAAAAATTTTGGAATAAAAAATGTATATCATTAATTATGTAGTTTTTTTACTGACATTTTGCGTAAATATTTTTTTATAATATTAAAAATAACGCTGGTTTCCATGGGTTTGTAAGTTTTGAGTGAACCAGATTTTAAAAAATCAAACACGAGATGGCGCAAAGATCGCATGTCAAAGATATTTTCCTAGCGTATAGGTAAAAACAAATAATATGAAAACATCTATTCATGTCAGTTGTTTTAAAATCACTTTTTTTTATAAACATACAGACAGGCCATCCATGTCCCGAAACAATGGAATTAAGTCCGGTAGCCGCTTCAAATGCACGTGAAGGTGTCATTGCCGAATGCAGATGCCCGCCAGGAAAAGCGCAATGGCCACAAGACTCCAGATGTTATTCGCTATTCTATCAAACGCCATGTTCTAAGGGTGAATATTTTGCTCCCGTATTGGAAGACACAAATAACGGAACAAGAAGGTAGGTATCACATTTCGCTCGAGTTTCCCCTCAGGAGAAATACTGGAATGTAGTTTGCATTTGTCATTCATGGATCGAAGCAATCTCTGTAATCTACTGACCTTGGGGAAGTTGTCAATGAGAAAAGGACGTTAAACGGTTTATTATTTGAATTTAATCGCATTACAGCGGTCTGCGTCAAGGTACATGCAAGCCACTGAAGACGTGCAAACACAACGGCATGATCTGGTGGCCGATGGACAACCAGTGCTACAGACATTTGAGCCGCGGTCCGTGCTCCAAGGGATATTTACTCACAACGGATCGCGAAGGACGCGCTCGATGCGGATGCGAACCTAGTGGCGCCTTGGCGTCGCATTACTGGCGCCCGAGCGGCACGTGTCATGAACACTACACGCGCGGCCCCTGTCCTCAACAGGGACATTTATTTTTGCCGGACGGCAGTTGTGGATGCGACGAAGACCTACCGCATTATTACGTTAACAATGGATTGTGTTATACATTGGGTATTTATTTAAACATAACCTTAAACCGCGTGGCACGTATTGTGTTTACAAATGAATTGAAAATGTTCGTGATAACTTTTCGTAAAATTTGCGTGATAATAGTTAGGAATTGCTTTCACGTTAGCGTGAAACTAGCTAAAAAATAACAAACGGCGATTATTCGAATCATCGCCATTTTGTTTTTCAACGTTCCCGCCTTTAATGATGTAGCAACAATTTGTCTCATCTCCTGATGTAACCTTGTCTTAAATTATTTCTTCCTTATATAAAATAGCTGCTCTTCATGCCTGTATAACGATTGTATAATGACTCAAGAAAAAATGCGATCTTATCAAATCAACACTAATTTCCAAAAGCGACCTGTCAGTTATCGTTTAATTCTAGCTCTGTAACGGTAACAGAATCGTCAGTCATGCGCAGTAGCTAAAACGTTCTAAAACATATACCTACAGTTTCGTTTCAGCTACCTACAGCGCATGACTGTGACGATTCTGTTATCGTTCCCAGAGAGGATTGGAACAGAGCTTCTATAAGGTGAACAGAGACAGTAAAGCGACACAAAGCAGGCGTAGTTTTCGTAAACGACCCAAATGAAATGCGATATGGCTGCACGCAGTACTGACACCAGCTGTTGGAAATATTATTATGAAGTGAAAATCAGCTATTTTATAGGAGCGACTTGCAAAAAGTGTAGCATGTATCTCGAACGTAATGATTTTAGGGCTCGTGTGACTCTTTAAACATTATATCGCAATTCATAATACATAATAATAACAACAATTTCTGTGAACAGGTGAAATAGGACCGTGTCCAAAAGGGCACCATTTTAAATTTGACATCGACAACATATCAACCAGCAAAGTGCACGCAACGTGTATGTGTAAAGACGAGCACATCTACTGGCAGCCCGACAACACTTGTTACCGACTTTATACGCAAGGTCCCTGCGATAAGGGGCAATTTCTCATCAATTCAAGCGCTTGCGCCGATGTGCCATGCGACCGAGGTCGTTTGTATTTCCCCACGGAACAAACGTGCTATCGCATCGGGTCTCGGGGTCCTTGTCAAGACGGACAAGTCGTCACGTTCGACTTTACGGTGCGACCTTCGTTGGACGGTATCTCGTATCACGGTTTGTGCGGTTGTTCTAGCGGAAACGAAAAATGCGAACTGAATCGACTCAGAGAAGTGTGTCCGTACGGCAAAGTGATGTTGAACGGTACGTGCCGCATGCTGTACACGCAAGGACCGTGTGCCGATGGACAGTGGGTCGTGCCGACGAGGAAAAGTAAAGTTGAATTGTGGACAGACGTAACTAATAAAGACGCGGACGCTGGTATCTGTGATTGCAAAATTGGGTACAAAAGAAGCGATGTCGACAAAGACAAATGTTTGCCACCGACTATCGCATTAGCTACATATTTAAATAATCACGCGGCGAATTTCACCAATTAATTGAGTACAGTGGGGTTGCCCCCGTCTAATCGGACGCCTCTTATAATCGGGCTGAACGCTGACTAAATTCATTTCTTTTTTTGTTTAAAAGTTAATCAACTTAAGGAAGTACCCTCGATAAATGAATTAACAAACAGAAAATTACGAAAATTTGCAAATATGTCAAAACCTTTTCAAAAATGACTCAGTTAAATTTTTGTAATTTTTGGTTGACTTTGAAAAAAGATATTGATAATTTTATTTCGCTGCACTTAACATGGAGTCTTATGGACATCTGTGATTTTGACGCACTTCATCATTTATTACGCATGGAATTGACAAACAGATTTTGATAAAATTTTCAGGAAATATAAACGAATATTCTATGAACATTTTTCTTTTTCCAAAACGTATAAAGCTTGCTTATGTTAATAGAAATAACTAAAACAAAGCCGAGCTTTTTAGCAATTCATAAACATGACAACATCGCAATATTATAGTTTGTGGCGCGTCATTCAAAGGTAAGTTACGAAACTGCAGCAGTTTTGATATCGTAAAAACATACGTAAATTGAGTAAATGCTAAAAGGATAGTATTCCAAAAAAAAATGATAGTATATTATTATTTCCGAAATGACAGGAATAAAGAAAAGCATTTTCATAAATTAATGCGAATTTGACACCGCGTGCTGACTTATGCTGCGTACATAAGCATTTGTAACTATGGCAAGGCATGCGGTGTTGCCAAATTATATACTACGTTACTCAAGTAGAAGACTGAAATTCTTTGACTTACTGCGTACCGAAGGTACTTCCTTAATTATGTTAAAACCAATAAATATTTATGACTTCGTTTATTATAACTTCTTCTGCTATTTTGGCTCAGCGTTGTACCTATAAGGCCATCCTGCTACGAGCAGTTAGTTCCGACTGCTTGGAGCAGTCCGTGTTCAATTATTAAATACTCTACTGTACATACCCCAACTATGAAAGGTTTAGCCATACCACTCTATAATCGAAAAACTGTGATTATTGGACACCAGTATGCTAAACAAATGCCCGATTACCGAGATTTCACTGTATACCATGTCGATACGAAACTTTATGTCATAAAGTTTGGCTAGCTCAAGAAATACTTGAGTTTCGACTTCAAAATACAAAAAATCGAAAATTTTTTAAGGCAGTACAGGGACATTTCTTTCGAGTTTCGAGGACTGAAGAATGTTCATCCACTAAGCCATTCATAGCAATTATTTAGTATAATTAAAAATTAATAATTTTTACGAAAAAATCGAAAGTATTTAAGACAAGTGACGTGAATGTTGTAGTAGTAAAGTTCTTTTTTTTTAATTTTATACTGTTTAAATTAAAGATAAAATATTGCAAAGAAAAAAACAATTCGGAATGAAAATTCGTTCATCCTAGTCATGTAAAATACAAATGAATTGTAAATAGAAAAAATATAATTTGTACTCACTCGAGTTTCTTCCTTAATTCAGCTAAACTTGTTTCCAAATCCACTATTTTGTTTTCCTTGACACGAAGTTCTTGTTCCAGCATCGCTAATCGTTCCGTTTTGTCATCCACATGTATCTGAACAACAAAACAAAAAATTAGATCCTAGTTCAAAACAAAAAAAAAAAAACATTCTTCATACGATAGATAAACTTTATACCAACCAGAAGTCCATCTTTTTCCTCATCGATTTGCGCAAGACTCCCTCTTAAAGTCATCACTTCATTTTGCAGTTTGCTGACATCTTGATCTAAATTAGATCTGTCCCTTTCTAATTCTCGAACACGATTCTGCGCAGTAAGAAGTTCAGTTTCAACTTGTGTCAGTTGTCCTTGAGAATCGGATAGCGCTCTGTCTGTCTGATCTTGCAACGTTCTAAAATCAACTTATCTTATAACTACGGCACAGATTCTACAACTACGGTAGAGCTCGTGTATTTTCAATCTGTCGGGACTAATCGACTCATGTATTTTCAAGTTCTCCTTCGTTCTTACTTTATTGCAGTCATAGATCGATCAGAAAAGGTTAAGCATTGCCAAATATATTTTTCCATTGGTTGAGCGGCTTGTGAAAAGACATAAAAAATAGATTGGAAAAATGCATGATAGATTTAAGCAAATGGTTTGCAAATAACAGCCTTAAAGTAAACGACACTAAAACAGAAATAATTAAGCTTGGAAATTACTTTAACATCCCACAATTACTAAACTTAGACATATTCTCATATATTAAAGATTCAGTTAAATTTCTCGGTCTATACATAGACAATAATCTCGACTGGAAACAACATATTGACTACATTTTGCCTAAGTTAAATAAAGCTAAATTCGTTCTTACTTATTTAAAAAAATATACTAGTACCGACATTCTGCTTAATGTCTATCATGCATATTTCCAATCTATTATCCAGTATGGAATAATCTTTTGGGGCAATTCGGTATTGGCAGAAAAAGTTTTTTTAATCCAAAAAAAGTGTATTCGTATCATAGCGGGTGTGGCACCTAGAGAACATTGTAAAAATTTATTTATTCAGTATAACATACTAACACTAGTAGATCTTTATATTCTAAATTGTGCAAATTTTGTACAAAACTATCCATCTTTGTTTAATGAAAATCATAATAAACATGAATATACCACAAGAAATAAAAATAATTTAAAAACTACTAATTGTACATTAGCAGTGGCTCATAAAGGTGTCCGCAACGCTATGATACGAATACACAATAAGATACCTACTGAAATAACTCTAACAAATTCTAAACAAAAGTTTAGGAAGAATTTAAAAAATTATTTATTAAGTAAGGCTCACTACAGATTGAACGAGTTTTTATAATTAATTGTTTTTGTGTTGACGCTATTTATGTACATTAATTGTACCAACAAAATAAAGATCTCTATCTATCTATCTATCTATCTATCATTTGTGTGAGAAGTGAAACTTTAAAACACATAAGTTAAATCAGTTCTGAATAGTGTTGAAAATAGTAGAGCTGATGGTAATTATACACTTTCACGATCACCTGGTTTTTTGGTTCTAGAAAATCGAAAAATAGACGGATTTCAATGATCTCGGTCTCAAAAAGTTCCATTTTACGGCGGATTTATGAAAAAAATTAGTTCAATTAGTTACAATTCACATACCCGTTTATCGTTCACCTCGGAATTGTTTTTTTTAAAACTCCACATTTGCCCCTTCCCGTTTCACTGCGAGACAATTCGCATACCCCTTTATCGTTCACTCCGGAATTACAATTCGCATACCCGTTTATCGTTCACCCCAGAATT
This sequence comes from Xanthostigma xanthostigma, assembly GCA_963575645.1. Taxonomy (NCBI): domain Eukaryota; kingdom Metazoa; phylum Arthropoda; class Insecta; order Raphidioptera; family Raphidiidae; genus Xanthostigma; species Xanthostigma xanthostigma. Next base: position 158,504 of record OY754469.1, on the reverse strand, counting down.
GACGTCAGAAACAGTTATAAAGAATTATATGTAGAAAGTCAATTTTTTTTTGCATTTAAAGTCATGAAACTGTGAGAAATATTGATTTTTTCAATTTTCGTATTTTTTTCCATAAATCCGCCATAATAACGAAGATTTTAAAAAAAAATTCATCGAAATCGGATGATTTTTCGATTTTCTAGAGCCAAAAAACCAGGTGACCGTGAAAGTGTATAATTACCGAGCTGATAAAAATGATATATTAATAATACAGACACTTCAAGCAGGAGAGTAAATTTGAATATTCAGAGAAACTATTAGTCGATTGGAAATGAAAGTCAAATCTGCTCAAATGTTATATAATAACACAACATGCAATACAGAGAGCTGAGAAATTGTGAGGGTCTAACGTTATAACGTAGGTTAATCCAACTTTGGATAAAATCTCACGAAAAAATGTCTCGAATGAAAGTGTGTCAAAATATAATCGATAACTTACTTCAGTTGTGAATACAATGCACGATGATGCGCCAATTCTCCGTGCGTCGCTCTGAGTTGTTCCTTCAAAGCTTCGCACTGCTGTTCAAGATTGTTGATAGTCGCTCGACGGGAACCTTGCGTTGTCATTAATTCTCTGCGCTCAGCTTCCAACTGTCGTACGCGTTCCTCACTTTCCATTATTGTTTTCTCAAGGCGGGAATGCTCGGTCACTTGTGTTTCAGTCGCCATCTTTAATCAGTAAATAATTTCGATTTTTATACAAGTCACATTCATTCGAGATTAAAAATCAAATCTATCTTATAGCACCTGTTCGGTTTTCGTGCAAGTTCGTTCACATTTCTGGTTAATCAACAAAAACCAAGTTAGTGACGGATAGGATATAGAGCGTTACAGCGTACTTTTGGCGTAAGCGATGAACATGACACACGGATTATTGTTTGCACAATTGAACGGCGGATTATAGAGAGAACATTGTATTTGGAATTCAATGAGCTTCAGCAGCGCCTCTCATAAAAGAAAAAAGTACTAAGCAAAACGTTATGACTGAAAACTTACTTTTAGTCGCTCGCGTAGCGCATCTCGTTCATCTTCCAGTCGTTGTACATCGCTTTTAGCAAGGTCCCTTTCTCGTTCTAATCTTCTTAGAATAGTCTGCAAGCAAAACAATGATTAGTCAATGACAAAAAATGAGTGAGTGTAACCTTTGAATTAAAACTTCTAACACCATCGTTCGGGAAATATCCATTATATGTCGTTGGCTATGCTTAAAATGTGTTTCGTCGACTTCCGCTAGCGCTTCGGTCAATCACAAAATTGGTTTGCGTCCGTAGCTACGTTTCACCTTTCGATCAAGGTATGTTTTGATGACGCCATCTGTCAGTCGATGCCTTTAAATGGCGGAAACTGCATAAACAGACGTTCAAAAAAAGATTTGAGTTACTCTTAAGTCGCGCCTAAAGAAGTTTTACTTTAAAAAGCAGCTACAGTAAGGCTGACACGCGAATCTAACTCACACTTTTCCGATTTTTCTACGAGGGTTGTATGCACAATTAAAGCTCTAGAAAAAATAATTTACTTTAACAGAAGATCCGTCTGTATCGGCAACACCATCCCACCGATCACGTTCCTGTATATCGTCCAATCGACTCTTTAAATTATGCTTGTCTCTTGCTAAGTCTCTGTTTTCTAGTTGTAGTGACACTATTGCCTGCTCTTTCTCATTTAATTTGCGACGCAATTCTATTAACTAAAAAAAAAAAAAACAACAAACTGTAAGTTTTCCAAAACAAAATGATAAATCTTTTCGTTAATATGTTCTCTTACAGTTTCGGGTTGTTCCGGTAAATTATTCATTTGTTCTTTTAATCGCTGATATTCCCTCAAGTAGTAGTCGCGTTCCGCTTTCAATTTATTTAATGCGGCTGAATCCTAAAATAAATCAAACTTTGATTTTTTTTAATTCTCGTATTAGGTAAATCATTTTTGAACGTATTCTCTTTTGGTACAGTCTACGCAGATACTATAATAACCTGCACTACATAATACTCACAGATTCATTCACGATTGATGCATCACTTCCTTTGTGATATTTTGCACAATGATCGGATATGTCTTTAATTTGACTATCGTAATGTTCTCTTTCCCTGGTAATTAATTCTCTAATATCGGCCGAACAGATATTAGCATCTAACGAATCCTCCGATTTCCTTTTCGTTTTACTTTGTTTTGCTTTCGTTTTTCTCGGAGAACATTTGTTACTTGCTATCGGAGATATAGTAGGTGATATTTGAGGCGACTGTTTTCTAGTAGATGATATTTTTTCTTTTATTTTCGATTTTTGAACTTCGTTTTTTTCTGATGAAGTCTGACTGGCTTTTTGTGTTAAAATCTGTCCTTCAAGTTCCACTATTCGTCTTTTTTGCAAAGCTGAAGTCTGAACTAATCTATCGACTTCTATATTTAAATCGTGCTCTAAAATGGTTAGAAAATAAAAAGTAATTATTTAATACTTGGCACAAAGTACAGACATGTCACGGGCATGCGCTTATCATTATATTTTTATATTTCACCCATATTGACGCCATATTTAATATTAATAGCTTGAATTGGCGTGTTAACTTGCTGTATTTAAATACACGACAAATCCCAACTGTCCGATAATAACAATAGCACACAGAAAATGTTCGGCGGTACTACGCGTTAGGTAAAAGTAATTAAAATTATGAAAATAAAACAACAGTCCAAAAACAAATACCTATTATAGTAAGATGATTAATACGATCAGTCATTTTTTTCTTATCTTCTAAAACAGCATCGAGAGTTCGCTGCAAATTTACGTTCGCAAGTTGAGACGCATCCAAATCAGAGCACATCTGTTGCTGGTCCCGTTTCAGTTGTGAATTTTCTCTTTCAAGAGTGCGCTTGTGTTCTTCACAGATGTCGAGCTGTTCTTGTATACGAGTCGCCCTTTCGTTGTTCTGCTGTACGGCCGTGTTGCATTCCGTTTCAACAGCCAATGCCATATGATCGATGTCGCGCAGTTCTTTCTCTAATTTATTGTTACGCTCTGCCAAATGCAACGCCCGTTTCATGGCTTCGTGTTGCTTTGCAACCGATTCTAAAACGTCCAAGAAAATATTATAAATAGGAGCGTGTACTTCTTCGGTGTGATAATTTTTACAAAAAATTTATTGAAATCATATTAATATTATAAATGCGAATGTAAGTTTGTTTGTTACGCTTTCACGCAAAAACTACTTAACCGATCATCATGAAACTTTGCACATACACTCTTGAAGGTATTAGAAGTAACATAGGATACTTTTTATTAAAAAAAAATAAAAATTTTTTACAAAAAATAAGAAAGGGTTGAAAACATTTTTTGGGCCCAAAAATACCGAAAAATTTCTCCGAATCGTTTCAAAATTGAAATTTAACCCTTTAGTAATGATTAAAATGTGCTATTAAAATTTCATTAAAATCGGCCCGACAGGACCGGACTTACAAATTTTATGAAAACGAAATATTATAAATGCGAATGTAAGTTTGTTTGTTACGCTTTCACGCAAAAACTACTTAACCGATCATCATGAAACTTTGCACATACACTCTTGAAGGTATTAGAAGTAACATAGGATACTTTTTATTAAAAAAAAATAAAAAATTTTTACGAAAAATAAGAAAGGGTTGAAAACATTTTTTGGGCCCAAAAATACCGAAAAATTTCTCCGAATCGTTTCAAAATTGAAATTTAACCCTTTAGTAATGATTAAAATGTGCTATTAAAATTTCATTAAAATCGGTCCGACAGGACCGGACTTACAAATTTTATGAAAACGAAATATTATAAATGCGAATGTAAGTTTGTTTGTTACGCTTTCACGCAAAAACTACTTAACCGATCATCATGAAACTTTGCACATACACTCTTGAAGGTATTAGAAGTAACATAGGATACTTTTTATTAAAAAAAATAAAAATTTTTTACGAAAAATAAGAAAATTGTTTGTCAAAATATGTGCAATACCTCAACCCCTGATATGCATGTCAAAAGTCGATTTCCATCTCAATCGCGGGCGTAGCCGCGGGTAGCGGCTAGTTAAATAATAAAAGAGCTGGAGTGAGACTACCGTAAATACAGTTATTACACGCTATGTACATTCGAACAACATCTATTAAGTCTATTGTGTTGGTAACCTTTTTCTGCGAGCAACTTCATCCTGTTAATTTTGATGTTACAGTGCGCGCGCGCAACGTAAAAATTACATCTTTATATATAAAAATTACGTGTAACATGTTTGTCCGCGATGAACTCCTAAACTACTGAACCGATTTTAAATTTGATTTGCACACCGTGTGCAATTCGACCCAACTTGAAAGATAGGATAGCTTACATTTCAATTTATAGTCGCAATATTATTTTATTGCAAATTATTTGTCTATTCCTTGAAAGTCATAATACAACCATATAAGATGGCGAACCTGTTGACCGGATTGAGTGAATATTCAATAGATGGCGCAACGAACTTAACAACCATATAAGATGGCGATACCTGTTGACTGGATTGAGTGAATATTCAATAGATGGCGCAACGAACTTAACAACCATATAAGATGGCGATACCTGTTGACTGGATTGAGTTAATATTCAATAGATGGCGCAACGAACTTAACAACCATATATCTAGATCGAGGATGTAAAAAACTGAATATCGTTTAAAACTGCTCGGCACGACGGCGCAGCCGGAGTGCTCGAAATAGAGCAAGTGTTTTAAAGACCAGTTATCCACGAATACTTTACGCTATTTTTTTTCGAGCACGACGGCGCAGCCGGAGTGCTCGACATACACACATATACGCCCATGTATATTATAAAATAGCTAGCAATTAATAAAATAGATAGATAGATAGATGTTCCAATTAAATTGTTTTATTATTTCACTTTATACGTAGCGAAGCACGTACAGGGCCGCTAGTAAATACATAAGAAGATCGAACAGTAAATAACGTATGTAATAAATATTTAAGTGTTATACATTTGAATCTATTACATACTGTCAAGACCAATTTTTTGAAAATATTGTATCATCGCCGGAACAATGTATGTGTGAAAAGTTTCAAGTCGTTAGAGGATATAATTTGACCCTAACGATTGACGTTAGTGAAAAGTTTGTATAAATAAAAAAAAGTATGCAAAGTACCTACCTTTCAACTGTAACTGTAAATTTTTTTTCTCTGTTTCCAATATGGAGATTTCATCGGCGAGCTGTGAAATCCTGTGATCAATTTCCTTATAACAACAATCTTTATTTAGTGCTTGAACCGGGCGGCCGCCTTCTAACATACGGTTTAAGCGTTCGATTTCTTTTTCTCTGTTTAGTAACTAAAACATTATTTAACTTGTAATCATGTCCCGATAAGAGTGTCGAAGCATTAGATGAGAAATATGTTATTTCTCAAGTGGCCCTTCCCGCCGCCCTTTGACGGCGCACATAAGAACACATTACCCTCCACAGTCAGGTAAAAATAACGTACCTGATTTCTACACGAATCTAACATTTGCTTTTGTTGTGTACATTTTGTATTTAATGAACGTAGTTCCTCACTAAGATCGGACATTTTTTGATCTTTGACTTCATGTACACTGCACGTACTACAAGGTGGTTTATTTTCTTTCTTTTTACCTTCAACATGCATTTTACCACCGCTTTCTAAACGTACAGTACCTATTAACAAAACACAAGCATTCAACTTTTATGTATTTCATTTTGACAGATGCTTCAATATTTCTTAAATGTCAACAATTTAATTTTTAAATTAAATTTGAATATTATAAAATACCAGTTAATGACTTCTTTGTTTTTGGCTTTACTCCTCGAAGTTCTAAGATTTTTTCATTTTTTTTAGCCGATTCATATTCTAACGATAATATTTTTGAATGTAAATCTGAATTTTCTCCTTTGAGCTTTTTAATTTGTCTAATGAATTCTAAAATAAAACATAGTACCTACATAAACAACAGAAAAAAATACACAAATAAAAATTGTGCAGAATGTATGTAAGCAAAGGAATTTTTAATAATCATAAACAATAAGCTTACACCTTGGTAATAAATAATTACGCAATATCAAAGAGGTCAAATTGTCAGTTAATCTATTCCTATATTATATTTTGGTTTTCGTGACAATACGTGTTAATGTTCCTTATTTAGTCAGCAGTCACAAAAAACGTAATAAACATTATTCACCATTTCTTTCTTTTTCAGCTTGTTCTTTACAGTGTATAAAGTTTAAATGTAAATCATTACATTCCTTTACAAGTTTGGCATTGTCGCATTTGTAAGGTTCACTGCCAAGTTGATATTTGTCTCTTTCCTGAAAATACGATTCTTTTCAAACTGCATAATTTTTTTGAAAGAAATTTACTTGTCATCAAATTAATTTATATTACGAAACGGTATTTTTAGACGTTTATTAAAATTTACCTCAACGGCTGTCTGAGCGACATTTTTATAATATCTTAAGCTGTTTGTGGTTTGAATTAAATCCGATAACAATTTTTCTGTTAGGGGTATTGCGTCGATAATTAAGGGATAATGATAGCCTAAGCTATCAAGCTGTTTTCGAACAATCTCATATTTCCTATCCATATTCGCAGATTAGAAATAAAACTTCGGATAAAAATTATTTTTATTTTAAAAAATACACATGACTTAAATATAACGTACACATTATTAAAATACACAAGTCACTGATGTTTCTCATTATTAAATAAAAACAGTAAATTACTTTTTTAATTAAAACTGATGTAAACAAAACCACCGGCTGTCAACAAACTTCATTTAAAAATAATAAGGGGCACCAACCACCAATATCAAGGGAACTATAATCTCTGCACGAGGACCAGAGAGCATACACTATGAGGACGCCCACAAATTTTGTCATTATTTTGAAAATTTTATCAAAAATCTCGTTGCAATGTTTTGTAAAATAGGAAATAGTTTATAAGCCACATCTCTATTTGAGAATTCCTGTTTATTAATATAAAAAAACACCATTACTTTAAAAAAAAATCTTGGCAGCACGGAAGCACTGGCCACCGAACTGCGTGTAACTGACAGTGACAGCTGTCAAAAAGTGTATTTCAAAAATACGCTAATGTGAAATCACAACGCCATATCTGTATAATTTTATGCAAAGAATAATGTTTTTTAAGTCGTAAACAACATTTTATTAATAATAGTAATCCCTTAATCTATAGTGAAAACTGTCTTGATATACAATTCGTATTCCTAAGTAAGGAAAATGTCTTCGTATGAAAATTATCAAGGATCCCGCATTTATAGAATGTTTTATACATGTAATTATTTAAAATAGGTGGAATTATTGTTATAATAGACAATTTTATATGCGATTATTTTTAGGGATCCATTGCAGAAACGTGTGCAATACTATGATACTAACATGCTGTGTTGTTTTAATAATGTTGACTATAACGCAAAGAGAATGCAGTACGGGAGTGATTTCAATCGATGCTTCGAAACCTGCCCGCTACATTACAGGACCATATTTTATAAGCGTTGCAATAGACACGTCAATCATTAGAGGCGGTTTAGCTAAATTTAACACTAGGCACATATTTTACATTAATATTTAGTACCAAACTACACTGTAGAATGCTTTTGCTTATAATTTGGTTTTTAGATGCTTTTTTAGATCTGTATTTTGTAGAGCATAGAGTATATAAATGTACATTGCATGCACCAATTTTTTCTACACTTTTCTTGTTTATCGAGTATCTATGTATCTATGCTCAGCGAGCAATTATCGGAGTCTCACTATAGTCACTATGACATCTGTTAGTAGAAAATGAAAGTATAGCAAAATGTGATGTCGCGATTACGCAACACTTCCATGTCAAATCCCTACACAGCTTTCAGCCACTACTAATCGCGCACTAACTTTTTACTACAATTTCAATACGATCAACATTGAAATTTATGTTTGTTCATAAAATCGGCTGCTACAAAATTCTTAACGTACATACCGCGATTACCAAAAATGTAACAACGATGGGCCTCCTATTTGTCTTTTCATTACTTCTTTATTATATGGTTTCTGAATGGTAAAAAGTTCGCAAAGAAAATTGTTTTTGAAGCGTTGCTTCTTTAAAAAGAATGTCAAATAATGGATAGCTTAGGTTTTCATGGCCAGTGTCAATATGATAACTGTTTTCCGGGTTAAATTTCCATGGTAGATTTTTCTTTTTATCTTCATCCACCCCAGAAATTTAGCCCGGAAAAGTATCAAATCTAAAAGGCAATAATTAATTTCCTTCGCGTATTTTCTTTGGCTTCGTTCGCTTTGACAGTAATTTACTTGGGTGATTATGTTAACAAATTATATTTCGCAGCAATGAAAAATTACAAAATTTGGTATCACATCTGGCGCCGGCTTACTTTCGAATCGGTGGCAATATGGCGGACCGATTAACCTTTTCTGATGAAAGCCCGAGTACATTGAGAACTGTATTCACTACTGATATAAACAGTACAAGTTATAACCCATGTACAAAAAACTTATCAAATTTTACAATGACAGGTAATCTGCTACTTCATTTGTCTTGCGAACTGACAAAACAAAACATAATGTTCTTATATTTCAAGGCTCCGAATGGATTGAATTAAATAATTTTGCTATAAAATATAACTTAAAAATTATTTTTGACCTGAATGCTTTAAAAAGAAATCCCGATGGTTCTTGGAATTCCAGTAACGCAGAACAGCTAATTTCCTTTTCTAATAAGCATTCATACTTTCTTGACTGGGAATTGGGGAATGGTAAGCATATCTTTTAAATTTCAGTAGCTTTTGTGGTGTTTGAGCTTTGATTATAAAAAAAAAAAAATTATTATAGACAGCTTCTAATAACCGTCTCTAGGGCTGTTGTAGGGCTAACACCGGTTGAGGAACTGTATATAAGTCGTTGCTCGATAAGTAAGCATTTTTCCTCCCGCACTTTACTGCTTTGACCGCAAGTCCCCACTTTATCCATTCTCTCACGCAATGATATGCTGAGAATTTCGAAAATGTATGCATGTTAGAGATTAGAAATGAGGATAGAGTCTCTGGATTCCAGCCACCTTAGGCAGAATCTATAAACATTAATTAAAATGTAATTTACTAGCTTTGTATGGGAATCATAACAGAACAGCGCGTTTCAAGAAATACTGTCTATCTTTTCATTTGTATGAACACCATTTGAAAACGTTTATACCGATTTTGATGAGCGTTTTAAGATAGGATTATCATCAAACCCAGCAAACAAAATCTTGGGTAAAAAATCATAAAATAAAAAACAAATATTTGCATTTTCATTGGAGTAATACAGTCATTAGGGAATGTGCAAATCTAGGGTATGTTCCGAACTATAGCCCAGTATACTGGCCAGTGCTAATGACGTCATGAATCAGACGCCATAATTATTGTACTGGTGTGCCACCATATTGTACTGGTGAATCATAAATATTTAACCAGACGTGTGTGCATCAGACTTTGTGGAATTTTTTATTTTATTATTTGTTGTTTACAATAATGCCTTCTCAACAAAGTAAACAATTATTTTTGGTGGATGAGGGAAATAATTATACGTCAACGCGCTGGCCAGTATATTTCGGATCGAATCAACAGTATGGCGTCGATTTATGACGTCATTAGCACGGGCCAGTATACTGGGTTATATTTCGGAACACACCCCTAATGAATTTGTAATTCTACTATTATTTTGTTATTTAGAACCAGACGCATTTCTCCACCTATTTAATTATTCGGTGAATGCGACACGACTAGCAAACGATTTCATTATACTGAAACGTATTTTATCAAAATATCCACGATATCAAAAATCATTACTGCTGGGCCCAAGTACTACACGACCAAGACCAAAACACCGCGCGAGTGCAATATATTTACAGAAATTTTTAAGATCTGCTCAGAGAACTGTCGACGTAATTACATGGCATCAGTAAGTCAGCGTTGTTTGTTTAATTTAAACAACCCAATATTATTTATTTTCAAAATGATCAAACAGGATTATTATTAATTCAATATTTTTAACCTCAATTTAAAACGTTTAGGCTTTTCATCGTTTTCACGCGCATGCGTCGCCGCCATGTTTAATCACAATATTCAAAAGTTTCGGGCACTTTTTGACGCATTGGCCGATTAATAACACTGATTAATTGGAATGAGAGAAACGGTGCCACGATAAACACCGCTTATTAAGCGAATAGATGCGAATAACAGTATATAGCTTATTTTCTTCGCCTTTTTTAGATATTATTTAAATGGCCAAGAAGCAACTCTAGAGCAGTTTTTAGATCCAGCTACTTTTGAACTGTTTGAAGAACAAGCGGATATTGCAAAGCGAATTGTATCTGATTTAAACTTGAACGATCTACCAATGTGGCTCGGTATGAAATAACATCTTACACTAACAAAATTCTATGGCACTCTATGAGGGTTTTTTTTATATGACATCTTGATTTAATTAAAAAATATCTTAGCATATTGTACGTTTTAATTTATTTTAATGTGTCAAAAAGCATTATTCAACGGAATATTAGTGAGCGGAACATTTTGTAATACTTCACTCGTTGTTTTCCGACTTACAACGTTCACTAATAGTCATGTTAACCAACGTTATCTGAGACACACTGTATATTTCTACTAAAGGGAAAATTTTACTTAAAATATTTCAGGAGAAACAAGCTCCGCATACGGTGGAGGTGCGCCAGATTTAAGTGACACATTTGTTGGATGCTTTCTTTGGGTAGATAAGTTGGGAGTTGCTGCCCAAAAAGGCATACATACTGTTATACGACAGTCATTAGTTGGAGGCTACTATTCTCTTATCAGTCCAACTTACGAACCTAATCCAGTAAGTTAGATTTATAGTTAAGTTGCACTAAGAACGTTACCCAAGGTCAGTAGATGCACATGCTACCTCGTCAATGAATTACGTCAGCTGGAAGACCGTTCATATTTTTATCAAGCGCGCAATATCAATTGACAGTCCACTGGATGACATCATCCCCCTACTACTATCCAAAGGAACGAGATCACCTCTGTATCTAATAACCTTGGATGTTTCCACATTAGAATCAGGGACGTATTTGTAAAATTTGCGCTCTGGGTAAAAACGATTTGCCCCCTATTTCTGCGTCCGACCTGCTCATTTGTGCAGTTGGTTTGTGCTCGCTTTTCTAGGTTGGCCCTGGTCCTTTTTCGCTATGAGGCAAATGCGTCCCTGATTAAAATTAAAGCTAAATAATTTTTTTGCCGCTTCTAGCTTCAGTATATAGGTACAAGAGTCTTTAGCATCAGTACGGCCGGTTTGTGGCCTGTGGGAGTAAACATGCTTCTATAACCCAATTCCCGTGATATTTTTCCTTCTAACGGCGTGTTCTCTCCTGGCAGTGGCGCAGAAATGGAGGGGATCCAAAGGATCCACCCCCCTCCAAGAACTTGAATTGTAGTTCAATTTCTTTTTATTTCATATTAGTACGTCTTTGTAGCATAATGTTATCTCAAAAAACCAGAGCAAAAACCTTTCCACGCCACTGTCTTCCGGCGTCTTCTGGCAATTTACCTGTCCCGTTGATTTCAAGCTAATTTAAATATGTAACTTTAGGGCTGGTGGCTGAGTATAATATACAAACAACTGGTAGGAAATGAAGTATTGTATTGTGAAACCATTGTTACAAATAAACTGCGTTTCTATTGCCATTGTTCAAATCATACAACTTATCGATCGTCAGTAACTGGTTAGTTAACAGGACATAGTTATTATAATAATTGTATTTAAATTTCAAAACAGAAAACAATAAATTTTTTCAGTATTTGGAATGAATTTACAATCAGCAGAAGCGCATGTACAAATTCAAGGACTCACTTCATTTGATTTGAACGGTTCTTCACCACGACAAATCTATAAATATACTCTTACAGGAGAAACAGGACTTCAGTCAAGGTAAAAAAAAATGTTAACATTAGGTTACAAAGCTATGTATAAGTAGTCTAGTTTATCATGAAGTGCATTTTTGTGTATTGAATGTATTATCCTTTATTATTATCACCTGATAGCAAACGATGGAAATCAGTGCCTTGCTATTGAGATTTGATATCAAACCATACGACAACTGGTGACAGAAATTTAAACCATAAGCGTATATGAAAAATGGCGGATTCGACATTACATTTGGCCTAAACTACGGCCATATGTTAAATCTCAACAAAATATTCGAATTCGTGAATGTTTTTTTCTTTGAAATTTGCAGATTTGTATTATTGAATGGAAAAAAACTGGAACTCGCTTCAAATGGAAGTCTACCAGTTTTCAAGCCAGAGATTACAGACTTAAAGAGTCAACAAGTTATATTACCATATTCTATAACATTTTGGGTGATACCAGATGCTAATGTGTCAGCCTGTAGAAATAAAAAATTCGTTTGATTTTATTGTAGCAATATCAGATCTAGATAAACTTATCAACTTACGTAATCTGTATCTGAATGTAATTTTTATAATTTCAATCTGTAAATAATTTTGTATTAAATCGGTTACTGGCCAAAGACAAGAGTCAGACCAACACAAAGTTAAACAAAAATTGTATTATTTTGTAATGTTTTATTTTCACAATAAAGTGATTTTACTTCTTAATTGTTCCTCCAAAAAAATATTAACTTGGAAACAAAAACACGCATACAAAATGTAAATATAGAGCAGCTGGGAGCTTTTGGAAAAATTAAATTAATTCTCGAAAAATAAAATAGCCAACTTGTAGAGCTATAATCGCCTGTGATGCAGGCAACCCATTGTACGTATTTAGTCTCAATCATGTGATAATTTTTTTGCTATATAATAACTTAAAGATAATACAGTCAAAGTGTAGAAAAATTAAAATTAATTTTAAGTAGAAACAAATTCTTTTGGGCGTTCTCTTCTCATATATTATATTTAAATTATTACAGACTTTAGTTTGACGTAGTTGGTAGCACTCATGTCATATGATTCGTATTGAACACTGGTGACTGAAGGGATAAGCAACCTAGTTTCGTCAAAGGCGTTCCCTTTTAGTGTAAAATATCGTTTTAAAACATTAAAGTTTAATTGTATTTCATTTTAAATATAATTAAGACATAAATATCGACATAAACATGGCTTTGAGCGACGCAGATGTTCAAAAACAGGTAATTTTTTATATTAATCAAAACCTTATAATTATTATTATTGCACTGTATTCTGATATATTCTGATTTTTTTTTGAGATTACATTAAATATTAATGGTAATAATAATTGTTTGCAAAGATATTTTTGAATCAGTTTGTTTTATAATGAAATTTTATTACAGATCAAACATATGATGGCCTTCATTGAGCAGGAGGCCAACGAAAAAGCAGAAGAAATTGATGCAAAAGCTGAAGAAGAATTTAATATTGAAAAAGGCCGTCTTGTACAACAACAACGTCTTAAGATTATGGAATATTATGAAAAGAAGGAGAAGCAAGTGGAGCTTCAGAAAAAAATGTAAGTTTTAATGTATTTTAATAATGTGTCTTGCGACAATATAATATATTATGTGATACACATATTTGTGCGAGCTGGATTGCGTTAAAACCGTGAAAAATATGTAGTATAATTCCTGTTTAAAGGAGTTAATTTCCAACAAATAATTTAAGTTAGTTCCTTTTAAATGGTGGGGATATGTCATGTGACAAGTAGTTTTTAAATACTACAGCATTGACGATTATGTATCGAAAATATGTTATTTTGGTTTCAAAATGATTTTTCGGTTACATTTTTCAGAACAAAGTGCCCTGAAATATGCTCCAGTATATAAATTAACAATTACTTTTAAAACAAATATACTAAACAGAAAACTAACATGAAATCATTAAAAGTTACAATCTATTATTATTTTATTTTAGCCAATCTTCAAATATGCTGAATCAGGCTCGTTTGAGAGTATTAAAAGTACGTGAAGATCATGTGCGTAGCGTTTTAGACGAGGCTCGTAAGAGATTGGGTAATGTTACTTCAAGCTCGTCTAATTACGGCAAAGTTTTGCACTCGCTCGTATTACAAGCTTTGTATCAGGTACAGTTGCCGTTGGAATAAAAAAATCCGAAACAGTCAGTAAATTTTTCGCAGTAGGTACGATTAATTATACGAAATATTATTTTCAGCTTTACGAAGCACATGTGACAATTCGTTGTCGTCAACAAGATTCGGGCGTTTTGGATTCAATTTTGAGTGACATATCGACCGAATATCAAGCAGCTGTCGGAAAAGATGTTATGTTAAAAATCGATACAGAAAATCATCTCGCTGCCGAGACATGCGGAGGAGTTGAATTGTATGCTTTGAGAGGTCGTTGCAAAATCTGCAACACTCTCGAAGCCCGATTGGATTTAATTGCCCAACAGTTAGTTCCGCAAGTTCGTACGGCCCTGTTCGGTCGCAATCCTAACCGTAAATTCACAGATTAAATATATTCTCTATTTGAGGAGAACATAAGCATTCTTATGTGTATACAAAATACAATAATTTATCTTTTAATTGTATAGTTGATGAAAATAGCGTAATTTGTAAAATATCAAATTAAATGCATAACTTTGAATTCATTCCCAGTAAAAAATATTAAATTAATGTTTCTTTACATAATTCTTCAAGACATGTTTAAATAAGTAATGTGGGAACATTAAATAATCTGTTTGAACAAATTAAATATGTTACCTTGTGGAAAAAGTATTAGCAATTCCTTTGATATCAAGTTTTAAAATATATTTGAAATAAATCTGTATTGGTACATTAAATTAAAAAAATCTGTCTGTAAATTATAATTTTCACTTGAAATTTTGAACAGTATGTGTATGCAAAATATTTATTGTTAATCGGTATTTTTTGGTTTTAGTTGTAATTGGTTAAACTGTATAAAATGTTAACAATATTAAAATGTATAAAGTATATTAGAGTGGATTGTTGTTAATTGTTTTCACTATGCAAGTTAATTCAGATGGTCGAAGTGTAAGCCCTATTTAAAAGACACGTTAACTATAGGAACTTGTACAGATTCTTAATTTTTACGTGGACTAGGTACTAAATTTGCAATCAACGGTTTGTCTACTATCTCTGTATTATGAAGCTGATAAGCGACTTTAACACGGGAATAAATACGATATAAGTACAATATTTTAATCAAATATAAACATACCGTAATTTTTGCAATTCCCAGCTTCACAATCCACAATCACAGCACCTCCAGTACTTAACAATATTTTAATTTTTGTGTAACTTTGACTAGGATCCTTATCACTGACCAGGGATGTTATGGTTTGTAACAGTCACATTTCTGACGTCTTCTGTTAAGTAACATAACCTCAATTTTTGTAGTAGATTGTTTTTCAATTTTGAGCTATTTAAGTCAGTACAGTGTCCAAGTGTTCTTTTTAGCGAAATTACATAAATGTATCACAAACTCAGAAATTCTTATTGTTCGTAGAAAAATCAGCCTAATATAAATTCTTTCAATCGGTCAGTGTATTGTGTTCTCGCAGATTGTCAAATTCAAGCTGTATTTGAGATCCGAAATTTCTTCAGAAAAAATACAAGAGTCCTAATGTGAGTATACTAAAATGATAATAAATTGATTCTTAATTGTGATTGATGGCCAATCATTTGAAATAATAAAATAGAAATTGTGAAATACTAGGTTAAGTATCCACATTGCCTTCGTACCTATTTTAGCATGTATTTAATGTACCTAATTAATCAAATCTTGGGATATCAGTTTTTGCACATTAAATTTAAACGTATTGGCTCAATAAATTCTATCCAGGCCATGAAGAACTGGTATATAGGTATTTTTTATTAACACTTGCTACCTACAGCTGTGTATAAATTAGTTATGTGCCGGATATCCCTATCCGTATCCGCGGATATCCGAGGGAGAAGAAAGATCCGTATCCGTTAGTTTTTGGCGGATCT
Organism: Xanthostigma xanthostigma; assembly: GCA_963575645.1. Lineage (NCBI taxonomy): Eukaryota > Metazoa > Arthropoda > Insecta > Raphidioptera > Raphidiidae > Xanthostigma > Xanthostigma xanthostigma. Next base: position 142,479 of record OY754469.1, on the reverse strand, counting down.
TTTCCCTTATTAATTTTCAATTCATAGAAAATTAAGGTGATTAGGTAATAATGAAAAACTGTTAAATTCCATTCAGATTATTTTTTATTTTTTAAAATCGTAATTGGCACCTTTATATTGCAAACATTTATCGTAGTGAGTACCATACCAATAGTACATAACTCAAAGGTACTAAATAACTATCTTCATTGATCTTTGGAAAGAGACAATCTGTTATGAGAGTTAACTCTTAAAGAGGTCAATAACTTTTTCCCATAACAGATAGTCTTTTTCCAAAGGTCGATGTGCAATATTTACCGTTGCGTACTCTAAGAAAGTTAAGATCCGTATCCGCAGATCTTGAATCCAAATATCCGTATCCGCGGATATACATTTTTAATGATCCGGCACATCACTAGTATAGATAAATAGACATCATTTCGTTGAGTCCGATCTCCTCAAATGTATTCACAGAATAACAGCTTCTCAGAATTTCTCGTAATAGTCAGTTGTGTATTTCAGCAAAGAGTGCGATTTTACGCTATTAGCAACCACATCTGATTCTCTTTAAGCGACTTAATCGCAAAATCGCGCAACAATAAATCACATAGGTATGTGCGCTGGCCCGTTTAGAACCGATAGAACTAGTTGGCACCATCAGGTCTGCCACTGCACTAATAAACGTACTTAATTTGTATGTGTTGGGGTCCATAAGGACTGGGACGAGAATTTTAATTGTGTTATTTTTGCTAGCCATTCCCCGCGGATTCGCTCACGATATTGTAAATTATAGACGCCCAACAACATAAGACAAACATTTGTTGGCTCAGAGCACTACAAGATCACCTCGATCCGTAAACCAGCGTCTTACATTTTCGCTCATTGCTTTTTAATAGTGTTATAATATAACTTACGTTACTCGAAAAGAAGTAGGCTTTTGAGAAGTGAAATAATTTTTCAAATCGATTCAATAGTTCCTGAGATTACTCGCGACAAGCAAACCTTGAAACATTTTCTCTCTATAATACTTATTAGATAGGTACGGTTTGTTTTTAATTAATTATTATAATTTGAACACGATACGCCGACGCTACATGAAATTTCGGTGTCAGGTATTGTAATTTGATATTATGGAGTGCCAATATTTTTCATTAATTAATAACTCATTACATAAAAACCTACTAACATTATATACCTACGTAGGTACATTTCTTCACGTTGACGTTTTATTTATTTTTTCCATTAGGTAGGTATATGGCTGTCATTTCAGTCACGCAAGGCAAAGTTGTTATTTTTCTACATAAAGACGCACGAGACAGATCATAAAAATAGGATAGTAGGTATATATAATATACCTGTTATTTTTATCAAATATTGTAAACCTTTCGTTTTCAGATAAATGTATTTCTGCATTTGAAAATTATTTTTTTTTTAAAGCATAATTTGGTAGTTAAAAATCTGTTGGTTTTTAGGCTATGCTCCCATGAACACTTTTTCTTAGTGACCAATAAAACCATTTTCGATCAATTTAACCGAGAACCAAATCCCATAAGGTTTGTGCGGGGTCCTTTCTGACACCGTACCTAAAACGTTGATAGTTACGGTTCTGCACTGCCTTGAAATCTAGTTTTTTTTTATGGAATGCGGACCTGTATAATAATTGTTCCATTAAGTTCTTGAAACTCGATCGCATGCTAGTCGAAGACAAACAAATCAGTCCTTTTACGAGAACGAAATAACATTGAAACGTCGAAGATTTGTATGTGTCTGTTAAAAAATATCACTTACCTTATATTTTATTACGTCTTTTGTAACATTTTATTTATACGTTTCTTTGTTCTTAAGGATCGTGCAACTGTAAAATAACAAGTTGAAATTGCCGCAATTATTCGATGTTAAATTATTCTTGTTTTAATTAATTATTAACGTTTGTGTTTTTTTTATTCAACTACGTTATTTGACGCGGATTCAGAACAATTCGCGTTGTCCATCCTGAAAAAAATATAAAGTATAACAAGCACGAGAAATAACTCCGGTTCTATTTTTGAAATCCATCTTGTGACCACGCACGCAAGCCCGCAGGGACGTCATTTCCATCTTCGCAGCCAGTGGGCTCCCAGCAGTGATTCCAGTGACAAAACCAGCCTCGTGGGCAGCGGCCTTAATAAATCATTGTTTACATTCGAGAGGTTCTAGTTTTTATTTGAATCCGTCCCAAATTTGAGACTGTTCTGATTATTTTAATATATTATTATAAATTGTATAACAAATAGACAAAGTTACAGTCTCGAAGTTTATTGGTTATTATGGTCTTTACTCTTTAGTCTTTACTTGAACTAGGAAATTATTTAAAAGAAGGTTAGGTACCTATTATGGGGAAACTCTACGGATTCGAATAGAGTATTCGTACTTCAAAAAAGAGCCGTTAGGGCTATGGCCAGAGTTCCACCTAAAGAACACTGCAAATCAATGTTTGTTAATTACAAATTATTATTAACTCTACCGTCATTGTTTATTCCTCATGCGTTATTGTGCGTTAAACAAAATATGATGAACTTGAATTGCAGCTCTGATTGTCACTCTTATAATGTAAGATATAAACATAATCTGAGATTACCACCTCACCGACTACAAAAAACAAATAGCAGTCTGCATATCAATTAGATTATTCAATAATCTGCCTCTCGATGTTCAAAACCTTCCCCTAAAACAGTTCAAAAATCTTGTGCGAAGGAGGTTGATTGAGGCTGGTCATTATTCTATAGAAGATTTCTTTTATTAGTGTATTATACTTGTTTTTTTAATTGTATTAGACGATGTTATGCCACGTAATGGTGGTATTTGAACAAATCTATTCTATTCACTGCGCTGTTTCAGAATGGACTATAACTGATAGACAAATATATCAATAGAGTATATTGTCTGTTACAAACATATTTCTATAATTTAAAACGGAGTGGTTAGTTGGAAGAAGCGATTAACAAGTAATGCATAAATAATCTGTTGTTCGTCTCTCAGTGGCCATAAACAAGAGCGCAGGTTCATTATACTGATTGGAAATTGTTAAGTACTGATAATACAATACCTTGTTCGATTTCAAACTGTACAATGTTACGGGTAGTTTTTGGAGAACGTTTTTATTTCTTTTAGGTTAGAAGAAACGGACTCAAAGATTTTTGTAAACTTTAAACGAATACAACTATCTAAACTAGTAAAGATACAGACCTTTGCTTGTGCTCATTGGAATCAATGGATCTTGTTTACAAGCATTAGCATGGTAAGTTTGAAAAAGTACTGAGAGATTTCGATTTTCGTAAAAAATCTGCGTTTTTAAAAATACCTTAAAAAATCGCGAAAATATAGATCTTTTATATATTATATTATTGAAATTGAGAATGTTTATGGAACAAATTACTTTGATTCCACACAAGCAAACATCTATTTTCTCTACTTTAGAAATTGTATACGTTTAAAAAAACGACATTAATGCCAGCGAAATCGCAGGTAAAGACTAATCGGAATAAAAAAGTGTGTAGAATAATTATATATAGCCCATATATAATCTGACCAGGCAACGTATCCATAAATAAATCCCTGTTTGCCGGCTTTGTGTTTGGAAATTAATGATACGTTTATCTCGTTATATAAGTTTTATTCCGCATCTATTTCTCTACCGACTACCCCCTTTTACAAGTCTTCCCTTTGTTTTATTGGTGATCGCGAGGGATGGGTCGATGATGATGATAATAATATACTATAACATTTTGCACCATTCTAGTAAATACTGTCTGACTAAAGAAAGTACGTCTACCAAAAGAATGTGCACAGGGTTCTTTATTTAAAGGAAAGCGACCTAAATACAAACGAACGATTTGTAGTTAATATACACAAAACGCTTGAATCACATTGTGAAATTCCACTAATCCAGACATATTTGAATGGTAACATGGAGCGTTTGTTATGAAATATCCATCTGTGCCAATGTTGACTGTTGATTCATTGATGCAGTTGAAGTACCAATGTCAATGGAGTATGGGTAATTGATATAATATATTTAATACCCTCTATATTGCTAGCAAAGATCGGGAGAAAGACTTAAACACTATACGGTGCAGAGATTTATACGTCTGTCTCACTTATTATACTCGGAGTCTCATGCGCATGTCCGTGAATGGATGCGCGTTAGTTGCAGCGTCAGTTTGCACATGGAACTAAGCTGTGAGAAGGAGGTGGCTTGCTCTATTCCACTTACTAATTGCTTCACTACAGACGCGACACTTGCGCACAACGGGCCAAGTAAAAAGAAAGAGATAGAAACAGTCATTTACTGTCTCACTTCATGGACCACGCTTCCTACTTATTAAATATTTTATGGTAATTTGTCCAAAATATAAAAATTAACCAAAAAACACCAAAAACTATAAACGTTAAAAAATATTAATAGAAGATTATTTCCAACAGGAGTTTTCCCTTGTCTATAATCGCGCCACCCAGTAAAATTAACTGGCCACAATGTACGGAACAGTTACGCGTTTTGGTTAAAGTCCAAAATAGTTTTGCGTTTCGGACTTGGGAGTGTTTTTAGACAATATCCCAAGAGTGATTAACACGACCAGTCAAAGTTAGAAACTAAGAAATACACTTCGAAATTATTATCAGTCAATCTCGCGCTTTGACCTTAACATATCTAGTGTGTGACTGTGTGTAGTTTGTGAGAATGTGTAGTGTGCTTGGGTTAAGTTGACACCGTGCCGTGGCCCCTCCCCCGTCCTCGATCGATACACCTGAACCACGAGCGTGGCGTCGATTCTCTCGACGTTTATTTTATAATGTAGGTATGACCTGACCACAACAACAACCGCAAATGCATTTTCATTTACTAATTGATTCTCTAAACAGAATAATGCAACGTAAACATGCGTTAATTTATCGTCCCATTGTTTCTTACTTTAATTTGTAAACACTGGCATTTATATTCGAAGCGAAAACATCAGCTGATTCGCGTCGCTAATTTAATTTGAATCTGTGTTATATATAGTCTTTCCCACCAAGAGATATAGTTATGACGTGAACGCAGCACATATACTCTGTTGCATGATTGGATGTATTGAGTTTCAAGTGACCAATCAGATGCTGAGCACCCAACTGGATTTGTATATCGGTTTTTGGGATGAAGTCCGGACTCGTGTATTTTCAACTGATTTTACTCACGTATTTTCAAGTTTTAAGCGCTCACTTCACACGCAAAGTATCTTCTACGCTGCTCAGCCATTTTAAAAAACTCTTAACCTCAAATTAATAAAGCGTTTTCTGATCATGGTCTATGACTGCCACGAAGTGGGGATGAAGGAGAAGTTGAAAATACATGAGTTCTCGTGTACATAAAGAGGAAGCGTGTGTTAGATTTTCACACAGTTGCCATGTATTTAATTGACATGAATCTTTTTATTGTATTTTGAACACAATTGCGTTTGAAGTTGGTGAGTATTATTTATATTATTTGCTTCTAGTCTTGTGTGTGCGATTTAAACAAAATAATACTCGCTCAATATTTCAGTAAATTGTCGGAAAAATCTTCGACCTTGCACAAATTGTATTGTCGAAGGTTCAATTTTTGACCAAATGTGCAGACCGGAATCAACAATGAAATTTTGAGGTCATCCTTACATTTTGTATTTCTGTATTAGAAAACTGAAGTTTAAGTATAACAAAAAGAAAAAACTGAAGTAAAATCGGTACGACTTAAAAGAATCACAGAAAAACTGAAAAAACTCTGACGCCATCAAATTTTTGCGGCGGAGGTAACGTGTCAATTATGGTGGAAGAGCGGGTAGATGCGCGCCGTTCATTTGTTTAGAGAATCGGCGCTCTGTGTGTCGACCAGCGTCGCGCAGTCACAGTGACGTATGCACGCTCGAACTACGAAGGCTATACGGAGCCTGCGTTCGTCCGTTGTTTATTCCGTGTTGTGCGCTTAGAGGTTATATTATACGCATCCTTTTCACTGCCTGTCGGAAATTGCTAGGCGCGTGCGTAACAATCATGCATACCGCAGTTTTATTATAATCTGTTTACACTCCTTACTTATTATGTCACTGAATAATGTACGTCGAATTAACCCGCTCCCAAAACAATATCAGTCAATTGTTTCGCGGTTTCGTCATTGATATAAAATATTCCGAATATTTTCCTGTTTTGTCGTACTCTCGGTTAAATATACGGGAATCATTTTTAATAAACCAGTTACGTCATTTGATGTGTTTTTGTTAATTAATGTTGAGTTGAATATAAACAAGTGACACGATCGACTGTGTTTTATTATCTATAGGCGTGTATGTGTTTGTTAATTAATTAATTATTAATCACACTTTACACAATTTGTCACAACATCGGTGTTTACAAACTGATTGTTACAATAAATAATAATAATTAAATGCAATTCTAAATACAGGTGCTTTAAATTGTCGTTTAAACAATGTTGACAATTATGTGTTGTAAAATTAAATCAAGTAGAAAAAAATTTGTGCATGCTGAATATTATGACAGACAGGAAATAACATTGTACAAGGATATGGTTTTATAATGAACAGTTTCTATAACAACAATTTTTTAATACATATATTTTATCGTTCAAGTTATGTTAAGAAAATACAATGTTGAGGTTGAAAAATAATAAATTTTGTTAAAATGTTTAACTAAAACAGACAGATAAATGGAATTAATCAGTTCAGATCGGTTTTCCGTGCCTTCCACCCTCTTCCCCCCACCAGCTGTCATCTTCCATCAAAGTTCTTCATCCACGTCGTTGCAGACTGCATCAAGAGCAGCTCTATGTTGTGCGACAGTAAAAGGCGAGCTGTGTCTTCTTGACAATAATGTTGAACATACCGACGTCGGGTGCGTCGGGAGGCTGCTGTTCTGTCCAGGGTAGTACAGGTCCTCCGGAGTACAGGAAGTGGAGGCGCGGCCACGGGCTGCAATTGCCGCTCCATCCGCAGCAGGTGATCGGTTGGTTGGCGCTCGGCCTTGCCACCGCCACTTCGTACCTGGTGTTAATACCGGCCCTGGCACCCGTTTTGCAACCGGCCGCGCTGGCCGTATTCACCGCACTCTACGGCAGTCATTTCGTCAGTCATTTGGCCGCTCTGCTCGTCGATCCGGCCGACCCTGAACTCAGACGCCTCAAACAGACCGGTCCGGTGCCTGAATTCGACCGGAACAAGCATGCCCACGTCATCGAGAACGGCCGGTGTCATCTGTGCAACATCCAGACGACGGGTCCGCGTACAAAACATTGTAGTGTGTGCAACAAGTGCGTCGCAAGGTTCGATCATCACTGCAAGTGGCTGAATCATTGTATAGGCGCGAGAAACTACGCACCTTTTCTTATGTGCGTCACGACGGCCGTCATCACCGCCGTTGCGGTCCTCATAGTCGCTCTGTCGGAAATCGTCTTGTACTACGTCGAGCCTCAATGGCTCGCTCAATGGGAGAGCGCCACTCCAAGTCCGCTACAGTCTGCCGCATTACACAACGATACTCATCAACAATTACCATCTTCCCCTCCCTCGTCATCGTACAACAACAACAACAACAACAATGGTGGTGGCATAACGGCGACGATTGTATCGAGTGACGCTGCCTTTCTCTTGATCGTAGGAGCGTTAGGTGTACTCGCCGCGGTCACGGCCGGTCTGTTGCTTCATCTCTGTTTCTTTCACGTCTACATATCGTTCTTGGGTCTTACAACTTACGAGTACATCCGCACATACCGTCCGAACTTGATGTCCACCGCTCCACCTCCTAGCGAAACGACTTCAGCAGCCAGACAACAATCTATTCCTGACGATAGCCGAACGGAAAGCGGTCCGAGCGGCAGACAATATTGTTGCGCAAGTTTCGAGCGCGACTTCAGACACAGACACCGTCCTTCGTCCTTGCATTGCTGCGACTCTTTTACTTCGTCCCGTGCGGAACGCTCGCACGTCACTTTCTACGCGTGTGCAATAGTTGAGGAAGGCAAATCGCGATCCAGATCGAAATACGACGAGAGGGGCTTCGCGTGTTGTTCTAAAACGGTGACCGGTGATCGGCAACGCGGCGGCGATCCGGAAGAACCGTCCACTTCGACCAAAATTCATCACGAATGCAAGTGTTGCGGAACGGCGGCCGTGGTCCACAAGGGATCGACGAGCGTGAGCAGCGACAGTGACGGAGAAACGACCGCTTCCGCGATGAGCGCGAACAAGAGTCCGTCGAGAAAACGATTCCACGGAAAGTGGAATTGTTGTGCTTCCGTGCCGGACAGTCCGGACGGCGATCCGTCCAACGGTGCGGTCGGAAGTACCGGTTTGCATCAGTCCGAGTGCGTGTTATCGTTGTGCAAATTTAAGTCGAGAACTCGAACTCGCGTACCGTCGCTGGTAAACGGCGGTAACAACGCAACGCCTCAATTGGAGTGGAGGAGGCCGTCCGAACGGAGGCCGGCCGGTCTTAGAATCAGACTGCTGTTCCGTGTTTTGAGCAACATAGGCCATCACAACAGGCGGAGGAGCGGTCGATCGCAACCAGATATTTCGGTCCGTAATAATCAAGTCGTGCCTTTGCAAACGTCCGACGAACAACAGACTGTCGTCCCAATGGAAACCGTGATTCCGTCGCGAGTGTTGACGACAGTCCCGTTGCCGCGCCGACCGTCCGTTGTTCATTTGCCGCCGCTGCCGCCTCCGTCGAGGAGAAGATTGTGCAACGACGTCGATACCAACGAGCTGCTCGACACGCTGAACGTTCTCCATTTGCAGCAGCAACCTCGCGTACGCAGATACGCCGGAAGCAGAAGAAGAAGACACGCCGTCCTCCACAATCGTCCGAAGACGCCGACGCTGTCGCCGATCCACGAGAGCGGTCTGTCGAATCCCGCCTCGCCGGTACCTTGCAGACATTCGGTTTGTTCGGTTTCAACTGTTTCCGATGGACTTGCCGCGATTACAACGTCGTGCTTGACGACCGCCGATAATAATCTTCGATTGGCCGATTCAAAGTACGCCAACGGAAGTGTTGTGACGAACGATTCCAAATATGGAAACGGCTCAGCCAATAACAAGACAGTGCCATATTCTAATGATTCTCACAATTGGAATGTTGAATCGAATTTCGATTCGGGGCCCGTGTGATATATTTTATATTTAGTGGTAGTTCAAAACTATACCTATATTATAGAAATGGTTTTTTTTTTGTTGTCCCCACTTTGTGACAATTTGCAATGTATTAATCCAAACTTACTGTGCTATACTGTTTGTACAATATATGATTTTATATTACGATTAAATAATAATCAAATTTTCGTGTGTTGTGATGGAGAAATATATTATATTTTTTAAATATTCAATTTCCGTAAATTACGATTATTGATTATGAAATATTTATATCGAGTTACTATCGCTAATGAATTGATTGTTACATAATATGTCTGCATCGAAACGTGGGCTTAAGATCGGTGTTGCCAACTCTATAATAAAAATCCTGTACGATGTTTTTTTTTTGGTTTTTAGGAATAATGGGAACGTGATCTACAAGGTTCTTAGCGACTGCTACGTTATAATTACATGCTAACAAAAACTAATTATTAGATAATAATCGTTGCAGTTGGTAGGTTCATAAAATTAAATACTATAATGTAACTTGTATAACTATAAAATCGTTATAATTTCCTCCCCTAATTAAATCGCTAAAACTCTAACAATAGAAATATTGCAAGCTAAATGTATTTAAAATTATTTTTAAAAAAATTGGTAACACTGATCAAATTTTATGAAAAATACTGCCACTTTTCCTTCTATAAAAAACAGGACACATCCTGGGTTCGGATTAAAAGTCGTGCCAGAAACCCAGCAAAAATATCGTTTGCGATTTAAAAATCGTGTTTCTAGACGAAATTAAAAATTAATTGACATTTGAAATTCTAGAATAGATAAAAAGAACTGAAGCGTTTGTTAGTACAAAGTTGTATATGAGTTTTTCTTGCTATAATAAAACATTTTTAACAGACAGTAAAAAAGTTGAAATGATCATTTTTAACCTTCGCATTTTTAAGCTTTTATTTAACTTGATTTTCCTGTTTGCATGGCTGCCACAAATCTTGCAAATCGATTTTTGATACGGCTACTTAAATTCAAAAAGGTGCTACATCGTAATTTTTAACACTTGAACGAATATTTCTCTGTATGATTCTAATATTTTCGTAATTAAAATGAATTTTCAATACATCACATGTAGTAACTATTACGGAAATAAAGTAATTATTATTATTTACATGTCAAAAATCCTATTAAAATATTTTTTCATTTATTTAGCCATTTGACCGGAATCTTAATTTTAGTAAAAATAGGTTTAATTACTCTCTGGGGACTTGAGGAAATCAGTAAAAGGTAAATTTTGACTTAAATTAATACCATTCCCCACTTGTGGAGTTGAAACGGTAAAAGGGGCGTAATCAACTATATTCTATACAAAACAGTAAGTTGTGATCGATAATGAAATGATGTGTATATTTTTAGAATTTATTTGCAGCACGTCTGTCAGTTTTTCACTTCTTTTCGTATGCAATTGTTACAAGGAAAACGCATGAATTGAATAAATGTTTTTTTTATTAGGCGGGCTGTCATTGACCCGAGTCTCATAACCACAATGTTTTACTAAACTGGCCACGAACTTGCAAAACTTTCGTCAGTCACGTCGTGCTTGTAGCCGTTCAACACGCAAAGTCTCCTCATTTACACTTATAACAAATATAATGTTTGTTTATGAAAGTGTTTCACAACTGTGTAGTGGGAATAATATCAAGACACCAGAAATAACCACAAACGTAACTCGAAGGCGGTGTCTTTTTATGTGACCACCGACGGATTGGTGACCTTGGTTTCACAAGTAAAAGATGACATTTTTTGGAGGTTACTCCTTAAGATACGATTTTGAGTTATAAGACCCGGTACGGAAATTTTGAGTAGGAAAATCAATTGGTGAGGCGTTACGCTCCACCGCTTCAAGTGTGGCGTTACGCTCGTCCGCTTCTAAAGAGACAAACATATTCCGATATCTGTAGGATTTAACGTGCGAAAGAATGAGATGGAATACATTACACAACGTATCTAAGGAGTAAACTCTAGTCGTGCATCGGAGCTGACACACACACAACAAAATGGCGTCGGTTTTTTTCAAATCGGGTAACCCCTCGAAAAAATATGGCTGAACATACATAAAAAATACGCGTCGAAAATGACGCGATTAACAAGTGCGTAGATGAAGTAACTAAATAAAAAGTCTTATTAAAACCTGACGCGTAAAAAAAAATTCGCTTCTAACACTCGATACGGTACAGCACTGGCCGTTTCAGGATAGAATCTCAGGTCAACCGAGCATCGAGGTCACAAGAATAAGTAAAGCGGATAATAGAAAGTTTTGATTATTTATTCTTGTTTATCAAGAATTGCGTTTTAACATACCGTACTTCCACCATGTATTACCGGCTCTCCCACCATCGCATGTATACAAAGTTTCTAATTTTTGTCGCATACATAAATATTGTGTATAATTATATGAAGTACTGGCGTTTTAATTCGAATAAATTAGACATACATTTTTAATCAACTGTTCGTAATCATTTATGAGGAGTGAAATACGAAAAAAAAAAAAAATTTCTGTTCTAGAACCAAAAATTCAACCATGTATCATGTTTTCTCCTCTATATGTTTCGTGCGCGGAGGACTCGATGCTCGGAATCGACGTTCGGAAATGACGCTCAAAATTTCATACGTCTCTCAGCTATGTGTTGCGCGGAAAAAATTGACGCGCAAAATTGACGCGCAAAAAATGAAATCATGGTTAAATAAAAAAAATTGACGCTAGTACCCCAGGGCTAAAACATGATACATGTTAATAATTGGTCTCTTCAACACGTTAATTTATTTGCACAAAAAAAAATGTTGCGCCAAAAATGTTATACTTTGCGTGATAGGAAATGTCTGTTTGTTATTTATATTATAATTATGTAAAGTTTTGCTTAAGCGTATATATTTTCGTTCGTAACATTTTATTTTTTAATAATTCAAATACATTTATAAAATAGTATAAGGAAAGTGACATTTTTTGAAAATAATTTTTATTTGTATCAAAAGTTAATTCTGATCATTTTCGGTGTTAATGTCACCGATATTTTTAATAAGGAATCTTAAATTTTGTATGCTGAAACCATTTTCTTTGTTATTATGACTGAAACTTTAAAAATGTAAATAAATTATTATGTTATGAAAGTTGACATTTTGGTTGATGTTTCGTTATTTAAAGATTTTTTTCTCCCATAATTTTGTTTACTCTAGGAAAACGGAATATAAAGCAAAATAATAACAAGGTTTCGTTAGTTTCCAAAGTTTCATCACTAATTGAGTCTTCAATAGGGTTCCAAAGAACATAAGAATGTCCCTTTTACAGTGAGTTACTGTACAGTTCCGATGTTCAAAGCAAACTTTATAAAAATCGATATTAATTATTACAGAACGTGATTTCAGTCAAAGAGATGACCTTTAGTACCTAAATATAAAATATGTACAACAGTGTTTATGATCGTCAATTCCTTTTCTGGATACATTGTTTCCTTTTATATAAATTATGTAGGTACACGTACATAGTTTTATATTAATACCTATATACCGATGATTCTATACAATTGGTACAAAACTTAATATATTAATTTAGGCTCTGTACACACACAGGGCCCCTAGGCAATGCAATCAGGTCTTTTCAAGTCACGTCTTTTTGTTGTTACACGTTCAATCGCATGATTACAATTCACTCTGTTGTGCGGAAAGAAGTTTCACTTAAAAAAATATTCGAAAGTGTCAAGATTATTAGAAAGGTTGCCTCATTTCGCTGGATAGTAGTGGGGAAATGGAATTGGTTGTATTTAACAGACGTCAAAGAAATTAGAAGACAAAATATTGATATTAAATGACATTTCTAATATTGTCATTATAGATTGATAAAAATATGAACGGTTCAACGGTCCCCACCAGCTGACGTCATTCCCGCGCTTACACTGATTGGTCAGGTGGAACGGGGCAACCTCTGTTACCTTAAAAAGCGTATAGCTTCAGTTGATTCGGTTGTTCAGAAACCGCCATAATCCTGAATCCGACAAGCGTACCATATTCCTATCAGGGTCATAGTTATAATTCGTTATACTACTCGTATACCAGGGTCGCAGAAAGGGAAAAACAAGTGACGCGGCGACCCTGGACCATGGTTGTGCATATTGTTACGTTGTAATTGTCCGCTCCAAGGTTGAAGCAATTGTCACTCTTAATATGCATTAATTTTCTTTGCAACGGCACAGTTATTTTTGTAACACATTGAATTGCGTTTAGTCTTATACCTATGCATTTTTTTTAAATGCAAGTGACGTTGTCGTCTGATAATGAAGTCATTTTTAGGGTTCCGTACCCGAAGGGTGCTCAAACGGGACCCTATTACTAAGCCTCCGCTGTCCGTCTGTCTGTCTGTCTGTCTGTCTGTCCGTCTGTCTGTCAGCGGGCTGTATCTCAAGAACCGTAATAGGTAGAGAGTTGAAATTTTCACAGAGTGTGTATTTCTATTGCCGCTAGAACAACAAATAATTAAAAACCCCCCAAAACTCCCAAAAGAGGAGCAAACTAAGTTTTTTGCTTATAATTCGTTCAATTTAAATCAGATCGTTTCGAGACCTGTCTTAAACGAAAGAGGAGAAAATTTTACATAGATTTTGTATAACAGAATTCGTCGAAACACTTTTTTTGTACAGCTTTATATAGAAATATAATGTATAAATTCAATTTTGTCTAATCCATAGCATACACGGAGATCGTCTGTCTTCGTTTGTTGCATAGTGTACTATGGGAATTTAAATATTGCGTATGTTTTGTCTTTAAAAAAAAGATTGCATTTGTTCAAAAACGAATGTCATTTCAAATATTAGTCAGTCTTTTGACATTGGTATTTTGTGAAAGGCAACGCCTTCTGAGTTAACGATTTGAATAACTAATTTTAATTATTAGAACATATTGCTTTGACAGATGCAAACGTCATTTTTTACATTTTTTACCATTCCAACACCATGGATGAGCGGAATGAAACCAAATTTTGGGAGGATGTTTGATATGCAAATATGAAGAGGCCTATTGTTTTTCAGAGACGTCGGCGCAAGCGCAAAAGAAATATATATTATAATGTTGTTTTTATAAGATAATAGTATACCTACTTTTCATAAAGGCGTATTATTTTGTTTTACAGGAGTTTTGTAAAATAAATTTTTGAAAAAAATCGGCGCATGCGTAGAAGAAATATATACTATAAGGCTGTTTTTTATATAATAACGGTATACTTTTCTTTACGGTTTATTATTCTATCTATGTTTACAAAAGTTTTGTAATTTTTTGGGAAAAATTGGCGCATGCGCAAAAGAAATATATGCAATAATGTTGTTTTATATAATAATAGTATATATTTCATAATGGTTTATTATTCTATTTTAAAAGAAAGTTTTGTAAAAAGTTTTAGGGGGAAAGGCGGCGCATGCGCAGAAGAGATATGTGCTATAACATTGTTTTTATATAATAATGGTATACGTTTCATAATCGTTTAATATTCTAAAGTTTTGTATTTTTTTTTTTTTTTTGGGGAAATCGGCGCATGCGCAACAGAGATATTTGCCATAACGTTGTTATTTGATATAATGGTATATTTATCAAAACCTTATATTATTTTATTCTACAAGAAATTTTTGTAAAAAAAGTGTTTATAATATAAAAACGCCGGGGTGAATTATGTAAAATTTCACGCCTTGAAATTCTTGAACTACTTGCATACTCCCACTGGTTACATATTGTTATAGCGCCTCTCTTGTTTCTTTTACAAAAGTATTTAAAAAGTACATAGTGTACGGAACCCTTCGTGTGCGAGTCCGACTCGCACTTGACCGGTTTTTTTTTAATTGCAGTATGAAACTTGAAGGATTTTCTTTTTGGAAAGAAACACTAGGAGGAGCACAACACGTGGTGGCTCCAATGGTAGATGCAAGCGAATTGGCTTGGAGATTGCTATGTCGAAGACACGGAGCCCAATTATGTTACACGCCAATGCTTCACAGCAACGTCTTTTGTCGAGATATAAAGTACAGAAAAGAAGCATTGGCCACGTGTCCGGAAGATCGGCCGCTTATTGTACAAGTAAATATTTATAATTCTGGCAGACAGACTTCGGAAAATTAACGACTTACAGCACGGACCAGCAATATGTTTGCTGATCTGTGACTTCCAAGTTACAGCTAACGATTAATGGGATTTGACATATGGGCGGAGTTTAGGACAAATGTAATGTCGAATCCGCCATTTTTCATATAAGTACAGTGAATTTCATTTGAGACGCACGATACATGAGTTTTGTTGATATGGTAGCTGTGGAAATCATTAATGCATTTTATTATTTATCAAGGGTGTGCTCCGAAATATAACCCAGTATACTGGCCAGTGCTAATGACGTCATGAATCGACGCCATACTGTTGATTCGTTCCGAAATATACTGGCCAGCGCGTTGACGTATAATTATTTCCCTCGTCCACCAAAAGTAATTGTTTACTTTGTTGAGAAGACATTATTGCAAATAACAAATAATAAAATAAAAATTTCCACAAAGTCTGATGCACACACGCCCGGTTAAATATTTATGCTACGCCACACCTGTCTCACCAGTACAATATGGTGACACACCAGTACAATTATGACGTCGTATTCATGACGTCATTAGCACTGGCCAGTATACTGGGTTATATATTTCGGAATACACTCCAAGTATATTCTTTTTCGTCGTATGTTGCATTTTAAGTGGAACGATTTTCTGTAATGCAATAATTTCCATAGCTACTGAAGTTCATATTAACAGCGATAAAATGCAATGCGTATATAGTTTAATTTCTGTCACCAGATGTCGTATCGTTTTATGTCAAATCCCAATTGAAAATGTTGACTTCCGTTTTTATGAACATATTGTTTTAGTTTTGTGGAAATGATCCAAAAACAATGTTAGAAGCAGCATTGTTAGCTGAAGAATACTGTGATGCAATTGATATTAATTTAGGCTGCCCGCAAGCTATTGCTAAAAGAGGACACTATGGCTCATTTTTACAAGATGAATGGACATTATTGACTGAAATAGGTACGCATCTCGCAATTTGTTTTTATGGATACTATTTTTCATGAATCGTTCCGTTTACCAAATTTTGATAATTTTTAACATTGTATGTTATTCCCATATACTTTTATTCTATACTGAGCATAGGAATTAAATCGCAATCGAACCACTAGGGTGCAAACATATACTTCTGTCAAAACAATCACGGAGGACCCGGCTTAAGAAATTTCTAATTTGCTCCATCCTGGGCCAAAAGCTGGGTACGCCCATTTTAACGTCGTAGAAAAAGACAAAGTTTTTGAAACAGAGATACTTTATTCAGATTGGATGCAAATGCCGCAACCAATCCTGTCATCGGAGAAATCAGGGAATTACATCGAAGAAAGAGACGCAGATCTATTTTCGATACGCTTTGTTGATATCACTCACCGCACATTGAATAGATAGACAATGATTCATATAGTAAATTATTAAATATAATATGGTTATTCCTCTATAAAGAAAATATAATTTAATCCAACCTCTTTAATGTTTTGTGCACGCACTACATAGGAAAACGAGGTTGTCGCTTAGTATAAGTATTTCATTCGTGAAAAATAAGGAAATCGTAGAGATAGATTGTAGATTAGAAAAATATTATTTGTGGGTACGATTTTTTCGAACCAGGGCAGAAACTTGATAATGGCGCCCTCTCTCTACAGCGTTTGAGATAAATTACTTAAAAAAACTCACAAATATATAATGGTTGGCACTTTTCGTGAACGGGAAGCCGTCAGAAAACAAGCAGATTGAGTAAATCGGAAAAAGGACAGGGTGTGGTTTCCAACCAGTGGCGGATCCAGGATTACGGCAAGGGGGGGGTCTTGAAAACTTTTTACTCATTTTGCGGAGAATTCATGAAAAACATGAAAAGCTTTTTTTTTATTGCGCAGTAAGATTTTAATTTGGGATTTTTGATTCTCTGGAATGGGGGGGTTTGAACCCGAAAACCCCCCCGTGGATCCGCCACTGTTTCCAACCATATTATATTATGATTTTGGCGCCCCCTGAAACTGCCACCCGGAGTGGGTGCCCCAGTTTACCTCCCCCTTTGATCCGGGGATGGGATTTGATACTAATTGTAAACTGTCGTTATTATTTTAGTGAGTACACTTCACCAAAACCTACATGTACCTGTAACTTGTAAAGTTCGTATATTTGAGGATGTACAAAAATCAGTGGAGTATGCGCGTATGCTAGAAGCAGCCGGATGTCAATTATTGACGGTTCATGGTAGAACAAGAGAACAGAAAGGACCATTGACTGGGTTAGCTGATTGGAATCACATAAATACCGTTCGGTAAATAACAAAAATTTTCTGAAGCAATATTGAAATTATTTTTTTTGATGTAATACAATTAGGTTTTCAATTTATTATTAATAAAAGAGTACGATTGAAAACAATTATAAATTGAAGATATGATTTGATGACTTTCAGGAAAGCGATAAATATTCCAATATTTGCGAATGGTAATATTCAATGTTTAGCAGACATTAATATCTGTTTACGCGAAACCGGCGCCGCTGGAATAATGACAGCTGAAGGAAATTTATATAATCCTTTCATTTTTGAAGGAGTTAATCCTCCAGTTTGGAAGCCAGCTCTTGAATATTTGGAACTGGCTGAACTGCATCCGCCACCCAATTCCTATATACGAGGTCATTTGTTTAAACTGTTCCATGCTTTGTAAGTACAATTAATTACAGTACTAGGTCTGTTTGTTTTATGTTAAGACAACTACACACGAGGCTAGATTCCTTGCTAGATTTGCCTACTAGTTTTCTAGCGCTGGTTTTCTTGATTGCTGTTATATATATTCGCTTCACACGAGACTACTTTTCAAGCTTGTTTTGTGGATAGATCTGGTGCGCGGCAGTGACATAATATAAATACAGAGCAAAACTCCGACTCTGAGCAGAATGCCGCCATGTTGGTTTGTGGGCATTTGTTCAAGTCGCCCACGTGACAAGATACTGCTTCCTGATTGGTTCTTGCTCATACCTAACGTTGGACCTAGCAAGGAAAATAGCCCCTGTTCTAATTTTAAAACCTATCTTGTGAATGACCCCGCAGTGACGTCATTTCCAGCTTCGTACCCAGCCTATCGGCCAGCAAAACTCCAAGCAGTGTTTCTAACCTCGTGTGCAGCGGCTTTTACGTAGTTCAGTGTAAAAACAAACAATGGTCAGTTACATAAAAGACTTCGCAGCATCACGACTGCGACTATATTCAAATGAGCGCAACTTGTCGCTTATGACTCGCATGTCTCAGTAACTTTGGTAGCAGAAGTTCCGTTTGAAACCGACCTTGAAATGAAGCGCCGTGGTGGTGGCGCCGTAAGATGCTCTTAATATCAAAAGATAATATTATAATAATAGTTGGTTTATTCTTGCACTGACAAAATAAACACGCGAATTAAGAAAACGAGGAATGATCTGTTTTAAGACTTCTGTAAATTTTAGATTGGTGCTGCCCGAAAACTTCAAACTGCGGACTAACCTTGGTGCTGCGACAACTCATGAAGATTTTACAGCAGTTTGTTATCAGTTGCGGGACAGATATGAACCATATCATGAAGGAAAGTCGGTTTGGGTTGAAAATGAAGAAAGGCAAACATGCAATTTATCTTTACCTCCTTGGTTGTGCCAGTCCTATGTAAGGATGCCGCCTCATGAACACATTAAAAAAATGGAAGAGAAAAATCTACATAATAATAATACAACTGTAAATAAAGTTATTTTGAAGCGAATTCAAAGACCTGCATTAGAAATACTTGTAATTTGTAAATCACTTTTTAGAACGGCGAAATCCAATTAAAAAGAAATCATTATGAAGACGCGGAAGGTAACGAAATTAGTAGAAAGCGTATGAAGAAGTTGCGCCGTGTTATGCGCAGACCAGAAAAACCGCCAGAAGTGATAAATCAACCTAAGAGGGGCAATCTTCTATGTGAAACGTGCCCAAATCCACTGGTATGTACAGTACTGTTCTTTTTTTTGTTAATGTTTACGGAAGCCCTGAATGTTCCGAATGTCAAAGTGTGTTCTGGCCTATTATTTTTCGAGTAGTAAAAAAATTTTAATTTTAGGGTACAAAATGTATATATAAATTATGTAAACAATGTTGCCGTAACAAATGTTACACGGAAAATTTAGACTGCCCCGGTCACCGAATACAAGTAAAAACGCGACGTCAGGTTGCAAAAGAGTTTGCTAGACTCCGAGAAGAAAATAATCCGAACGAAAGTCTTGCAACAGACATAAAATGTACGGAAGTTGTAGCGTAAATTGTACCAAAAATATTCTTGTACATAAAAATATTTATGAATGTTTTGTTAAAAAAATATTTTTGTACGTATTAATAATTGATTTTTTCTTTACTATTTTATAATATAAAAAATATATACAGAGAAAAACAGATTACTTTTTAGTTGTCGGTGCATTTATGATTAATTTCAAAGACACAACACGATTCAGAGCACTTCTCAAAGTTTGTTGAGCAGAAGCCGTTATTTGTTTTAATTTTCCATCTCCAACTCCGGCTACTAATCTTCCTATTCTTTCCGTGGGACACTTCACTAGGACCACGGCCGTAACAGATCCTGAAAATGAATCGATACACCGAAAAACATTTAATATAAACCACTGCGCCATGCGATAACAAATAATATATTACCATCTTCGTTGAATTCACAGTATTCAATTATTGTGGTAAGTAAATAAGGTATTTCTTGCGGTAAAAAATCTAACAGAGTCGCTCTAACTGTCCGTCCAATTATTTTCTCAGGAGATTGATCTGTCTTTTCTGTTGGCTCAAATAACCACTCACCAGGCTTAGCCAAATGTATTAAGTAATCCTACAACATTTTGAAATGTCAAAAACACTTTAATTTTACGATGTGGCAAAATGATATTTTTTTTTCAATATCATTTAGATTAAATTATTTTTTAGTTTAGGAACTCCATGAACACAAAGTTTGATGGACCCTTGAGTCTACTAAGGAAATGTATCAGAAAAGACATTAAAATAAACTTTCTAAAATATTACTTTCACATCTTGAACACCATCTCCCGTCAACGAAGAAACCATAAACACTTCTGAAAAATGTTTCCAACTGCGCGGTGCCTCTTTTTCTTTTTTCTTATCATAAACAGCCTTATTTGAACCTAGCACTGGCATACCGACCAAACAATTGTCAGTTAATAAACGCGTTAACTCCAATAATTTTCTTTTTGACTTCAAAAGATCAATCTACCAAACAAAAACATAATTATTATTTCTTCCCTTATTGGAATCTGGCATGTGGGAGAGGTTCCAATATGGCACCTTTAAAGGGGTAATAAATTAAAAATAAGAATTGGCACCCTTAATAATGCAATATCACAGCATCAGGGCAAGAAGAGTATTTTGAGTTTCAATATTGTACGGGAAAAAAATTGATCGATTTAGCTAATTTTTGATGAAACACTTAAAATTGTTGAACGATAGGCAAATGTTTTGCTTGGGAATCTACTAATTTGAAAAGAAAAAATAAAGTTTAAGTGATTTTGGAATAAAAGCACAGTACTGATACTTGAAAGCTGATTCTACAGCATTGTTGGTATAATATAAGCTTACCTTGTTAAGTATCAAGAAACTTGGTAAATAGCGATATTTTTCTAAAATTCGTAAGATCTTGCTATCAATTCGATCTCTGTTCTGGTGACTAACATCATGAATTACTCCGACAACATCCACTTCGCTCATACTTTGTTTTGGATCTCTCATAAATGATTTATTTAATGCATATCTAAAATAATATGCAATTATTCGCTAAATTAAAATTCGCGTTTCTAATACTATCCAGTTATTTTTATTTAGCTAAGATAAGGACACGAGGCTAGAAACACTGCTTGGACTTCTGCTGGCCGGTAAGCTGGGTACAAAGCTGCTAGCTCACTAGATAGGTTATAAAATTAGAACAGGGGTTATTTTTCTTGCTAGGTATGAGCAAGGACAAATCAGGAAGCAGTATCTTGTTACGTGAACGACTTGAACAAACAAACACTATGCCATAGTGTGAGTTCTGTTCAGAGACAATAAACATGCACTGTCTTATCGTTCTATCACTGCGCGCGCACCGAATCTACCTGCAGAGCAAGTTTGTAAAGACGTCTCGTGTGAAGCGAGCACATAATAACAATTAATAAAACCAGCTCTAGAAAACTAGTAGTGAAATCTAGCAAGGAACCTAGCGGCAAATCCAGCCTCGTGTGTAGTGGACTTTAGATAGAAGAAATGTTTTACCTGTTCACTTCACTCTGTGAAACAAGTCCGGGTGTATCTAAGAATACAATTTGAGTATCTTCTTCATTTACAACTGCTTTTGCTACCGTTCGAGTTGTGTGAACTTTTTTGGATACAGGACAGACCTAAAAAGACCTTTGGTTAAAAAGCGGTCTTTTAAATATTATGACATTGTAATGCTTACCTTATGTTCTACTAAACTATTAATGAATGTACTTTTCCCTACATTGGGAATTCCGATTATTGACACTTTTATAATTTTCCCATAAAATTTGTCTTCTTTCAATTCATTATCTTCATTTTTGTATGTGTCTACCGTATCTAAAGAAGCATGATTTTTGCGATTGAAACAGAATTGTATGTTTAGCACTGAATTTAACTTACGACGAAATGGTAATGTTTCATTATTACACAATGCTTGTAAATGAAATGGTTTAACACAGTTTTTCAACATATTTATTGGCAATTAATAATTTCTTTTTCCTATTTTCAATACAATTCTAGCTGGGCACATTCTAGGTTATGTTTTATGACAGCTAGCAGAAGCTAGTGATTTTTTGGAGATTTGAAAAAAAAATAAAGCACTAGGTATTTTAAAGAAAGTAGAAAAGTCACAAGTGACATCGACAGCATAGACCAGGCTTTGTATACCAAAAAAACAGTTAAAAATTCAATGAAGATTTAAAACTACAAGATATTAATTTGACTACTTTTATAAATTATAAATTAATGGCGTTTCCCCAACCAAATGCTCAAAGAGGTACCTCTAATTTTTAAGTAGACATAACCTATAAAATACATAAACAAACCAGTGATAATAAAACTGTTTTCTGATTTTAGAACTAGCAAATCGTAAAATATTGGAAGAATTACAATTAAAAAAACAATTGCTTTTGAAACAAGGAGTGCAAGCTTCGACAACAACGGTAGCCAGTAACATTTCTTCCATCGGTGCCAGTACTTTGCCTGCCCCGGGCACTACGGTTCAAGTTAGTAATTTAATAAATGCCTAGTTTAGCATGTTATGTGACTAGCGGTGTCGCAGCTAGGGTTATAAACGTGCAGGGCAATATTCTGATCTCGCCCCCTCAAAAACAATTTACTCATACCTATAATAGATACTACTAATCATAATATTACTGATTACGCTCTTCGACATATGCGTCTCTGCCGCAAGCCCCCGTAGCAAAGCTCTAGCTATGGTGCTGGTGACTACACATTCCGGTTTTAAGCAAACCATCCTGAAAATTGTTTCCGGGGCGGTTTTTTTTTTGTCCTAATTTTTACATATCGAGTTTTTTCAGTCAACGTTTATCAAATTGTGTGTATTATGTTTTACAACCGACGTCCATCTACCCACCATTTTTGCATTGAAAAATAAAATAAAAGTGATTTGACAGAGTTATCGTAACTCAGTGCCGATTACTGACTCTTTAGAGATGCATTGATAGCGGTTCATTCTTTTTCAGTCCGGGGCGCCGTCTATGGACACACATACCTTAAATTCAGCACAACGGGCTGCACTACATAGTGCGCACACTCAGTCAGTTGGGTTTTTTATAGCACAAGACAGTTCCTTTGGAAATCTGATTTTACCCGTTCTTCCCCGTTTCGACACAAAGTGAATTGCACCGCAAACAATCATCTTGTATTAAATCAGCGATAGGGGAAATTTGTTTATAACAATGTATCCTTGCATGAAATTGCGACATTTAGAGGAAATTGTTGAGAGCGTAGATGACTTTGTAAAACCTAAAATATTATTGGAACAGTATCGGACACCTGCCCATCTAGCAAGTCATATGCTGTTTAAAATACAGGTATTTATTTTTATAGACGAAACTTTATGATTGAAATTAAGTTGTGCAACACGAACATAGAAATCAGAAATTTAACTTGATAACTCATTGGATTAAATGCATTGACAAAGTTAAATTTTATATAAAGCCTACACATGCGACTTTGCAACGGTTATGACAAAATCTTTATCTTAACCTGATTATCTAATATATAAAAATAAATTCCGTTCGTTGAGTTGGGCTCGCGCCCGCGAAATTTCCTGGTCCAAAATAATTTTAAAAATGAACAATTAAAAAAAAAATTCAAAGTGTAAAAACATGGTGTTTTAAAGTGGCACTGCGATATGGTGGAACCAAAAACTCCATTAATGTTTTTGATGCCGAGCGGGGCACAGCCCCATGAAACAAAACTGTAATAAGGTGAAGCCGAAGGTTCTACTACTGTTATCAGCCCCATGTTTCATCTCAATCGCGGGTAACAGCTAGCAGTTCGATAAAAATATCAGATACTTTAAAGTTTGTTTATCAGTTGACTTTGTCCCGATTTCAATAAAATCGATCCAGCCGCTCGTGTTCGTTTATTTTAGTCAGAGTACGGTGATATCCGAGGAAAATTAGTTGCCGATCTTGGTTGCGGTTGTGGCGCACTCACCGTAGGCGCCGCTGCATTGGATGCTTTGAATGTTATCGGATTTGAAATAGATGAGGACGCTTTAGAAATATTTACTCAAAACATCGAAAATTATGATTGCGAAAATATCGAAGCTGTACAGTTAAATGTTTTGGATGATATTTCTGAGAGGTAATGTCTAATTTTGATGATTGCTAAAAGCAAGAAGGCTGTAAACAGGAGACCTAGCCTCCTATGCTTGCCGTGTTTCGAGACGAACCGTTTTCTGGCGCACGCGAGATGGCACTGTTATCACTACCCAGTCGCTGACGCCATATTGGTTCATGCGACAGATATCGGTCAAGCTGGATCTCCTGATTAAAGCCTTCTTGGCTAAAAGTATAATGTAAATCACTGGTTCTAATTTGTTTCGTCAGATGGAATAAAGTATTTGATACCGTTATTATGAACCCGCCCTTTGGAACAAAACATAATCAAGGTATTGATATGAAATTTCTTGATGTTGCGTTTAGATTAGCAAATACAGCTGTTTATTCGCTTCATAAAACGTCTACAAGGTATAGAACTATAAAAGATTACTATAATATATTATCTTAAATCGCAAATATTTTAACGCTCTTTGCATTTTAGGAAACATGTAATGAAGGTTGCAACTGAATATGGAGTAAAACCTGAAATATTGGCTCAATTACATTATAATCTACCTGCAACATACAGATTTCATAAAAAATCCTCTGTTGATATTGAAGTTGATTTTTATCGTTTTGAAATAAAGTAAATATTATAATATTAATGAAAGGTTTCTTTCCATAACTAAAAATTAAAAAAAATATATTCCATCGCCTGCTTCACTTCTGTACCAGTTGGCTAACATCCTCATTATCCTAATCTTTTCAAAGAGCGCATTTTGAAAAAAATCCCATAATTTTCTGAACTCTTCCGTGCTCCGATTTTTGCTATTAAGTTAAGGATAGCGAAGTTATTGTGACTCATCAGGAAGATTGTCTCTAAGAAAGATATATATTTGAAATGATTCTGGAACTGTGTATTTAGATTTTTAACGAGAATGCAGCCAAGAACAGATGTGAATTTTAGACGTTGAATGCCTCAGCTGAGGAGCGTCCAAAGTTTACAATCTGTCTATCTCTTACATTTCAGTTAAGTAGGAACCAGGTCACGATTAGAAAGGACTTGGTAGCCCGTTGAATATTTGTATACTTAGTGTCTCAGTTCGCCCCTGCTTACTAAATACTCGCGCAGTCTGCTCATGTGATGATGTGAGTATATTTCTGAAATCTGATTAGTGGTATACTGACTTCGTAATTGTATTAAAACTAAAAGATACAAAGCGTAATCTGATTTTAGCAGAGTGCGTTTTATCGTTTTGTTCACGTGTTGAGGCATCTGTGAAAAAAGGTGTTTAACTAAATGAGAAATTCATTATATTATGTTGACTTTAAAAACACGTATAACTAAAGGCCGCTGCACACGAGGCTAGAAACACTGCAGGAACTTGGGCTGGCTGCCGTGCGGCTTACGAAGATGGAAAATATGTCACTGCGGGCTCGTCTGTTTCGTTTTATTTTTGATATGAAACATCTAATGGCGCGTTTGAATGAGAATAAAAACTTGCAATTGACGCGACATTGTGATGATACGTCGTTACGTTTTTTAGTTACTAGTATTTCGTTAAATGTAACGCTTGCCGTGTATATGGATTGCAACATGGCTTCTCTTGAAATTTAGTTACAGGCGAAAATTCAGTTTCTAAATTTCGTTAGATGGCAGAGCGAAATTTAATTACTAGAATTTCGCTTAAATTTCTGTTTCACATCTACCAGGCGTCCCACGACGGCTCACATTTTTTTTAATTGGGAAAATCCTCATTGGCTCTTGTGGCCGACGCGAAACGGTTACCTTTGTACACGATCCGCATATGCGTGAGCGCGTCCATTGTTATCGATATCAGTTCTATACTTGAAGGGCGAAGAAATGCAAGTACGTTATGTCTTGCTTGTTTATTTTTGTAATTTTCTAGTCTTGTCCCAACACTGGCCTATTTTGAACAAGGCTAATTAATAAATCAATATCAATTTTAAACTCCATAATATTCACAATGAGCAGCACAAGGTAGGTAGGTAAAAACATGCGCGCACATCTGTCGTCGTCAACAGACTTCTATGAAATGATAATGACGTGGTCCACTGCATCGAACCGACCGCCGTCGCGCCGAGGGGCGACGTGCGGGTATCCGTTGAGTTTTGTTGGAACAGTTACATGCCCGTCGCGTTTTAAATGTAGATAATATAAGGATCGGTCAGAACAATTTTTTTTTTTAATTGAATATTGCGAAATGAGTGAAACGAGATTGCGTACAATGAGGTATTCCTGTACTGTAACAATTAAATTAGGTACTAAATGCATAAATTGTTATACTTGATTTATGTATAAATACTTTAAATCATAACAATGTTGCTAGTGTCACACGTTCACACATTGAAACGACCTTGAAATTAAGCCTATAATGAATTTGAAGGTTTTCATCGCCCAAGGTGCAGAATAGATAGAATCCTAAAGCGGGCTCCAGATTCACGCCGCGAAAACCCGCGAGTGTGTATGATTTTTACGCCTGTTCGGCGTGTTATTTTCCATTCCGAGTCGGTTAATCAAGTCATTTGAGAAATATGTAAGCGGCGCACATTTTAAACATAATATTAAATTACAAGTTATTCAGAACTCATGGAAACAGCAAGATTATACCGAGATAAGAGGTTATCATGTTTATAATAATTGTAATTGACCTGTATCCAGTAAAGTCGCTATCGGAGCTGATATTATAAGTAACGTCGATGGTCTCATGGGAACCGCAAGCTGGCAAAATTCGTAAGCCTTTTACTTCGTAGACTCCCACCCGGCGGATGATTGGAAGAAGTTATAAAAAGGGT
This sequence comes from Xanthostigma xanthostigma, assembly GCA_963575645.1. Taxonomy (NCBI): domain Eukaryota; kingdom Metazoa; phylum Arthropoda; class Insecta; order Raphidioptera; family Raphidiidae; genus Xanthostigma; species Xanthostigma xanthostigma. Next base: position 115,583 of record OY754469.1, on the reverse strand, counting down.
TTCCTGAGTAAAATCGAAGAGTCGGTTGGTAACAATGGTGAGAATCGAGTGGGTGTGGTTTTTGTGAGCAGTGCTTTAAAAGGTCAGATTTTCAATAATGGCTCTTTTTAATATATACCTGATATTGTATTTGATGAATAAATTAGTCTTTTTTTATTTTTTAAATTTATACAGTCTAAAGAAACATGTAAGCTGTTGTTATGATTATAATATAATAATTTTCCGAACGCCTCACGGATTTTCACGAACACTCAGACAGGAAAAAGAATCCACAGGAAGTGCTCAGTAAATCTGGGCCCCAATCCTAACAATATACATATTATGAATCTTCTTTTTCTCGAATGTTTTTTAGTTTCGTTTGTTAGAGTGAAAGCTGTTGCAACTATCGTTTCGTCCATTTCCTACAAAAGTATATAAACAAATTACTGCGAAAATTGTGTGTAGATGAGTGTTTCAGGTTCGCGGCGTAAATTTTCGCCGAGAGTTTAGTGCGAGCTAAATAAATATTGTTACTTCGTTGCTTTGTATCCTAACTGAGTCACTGACTACAAATAAATTATAACAGAGGATATACATTTTTCGAAATTGAGATTTATTATTATTTTAACGAGAGGTATTTGGAAAGAATTCCGTGGCATAAGGATCGAAAGTAAAGCAATACTGAACTTTTTAAACTTGCATTTAATACTGACGTTTCGATACGGTTTGTATCATCTTCATAGTTTTCTGTAATTATATTTTCTTTGTTATAAAAATGTTTTAAATTAAAATTTAATTATGTTAAAATCAATGTAAGAAACTCGCCAAATGCTGTCACATGTTATCAGTATATTGTTGTTGACGGATTCAGAACATGGTGTCAATCAATTTCTTAATTGTTATTATTTTTTATATTTCCAATAGTAAGTACTGGTTAATGTTAGTTTTTTAAAAATTGTTAGTTTCTTTTAAGACAGCTTTTGGTGAGTTTCTTACATTGATTTTAACATAATTACATTTTAATTTAAAACATTTTTATAACAATGAAAATATAATTACAGAAAACTATGAAGATGATACAAAACGCATCGAACGGAATGCTTTCCAAATACCTCAATGGATCACAATTATTCTATTTATTGTGATTTAAGTGTTGAATAGAGTCAAATTCATATTATTTTTATCGTAATCCTTGGTGAAATTTTTTATAGTACCTACAACAAATTTGCACTTGTTACTAACAGCTGTGCTCGCCATTTTAAAATTCGCAATAAAGGTCGGGATACATATGTGCGCGGCGAGCCCGTTCCGTAGCACGGCCGTCTGGATGGAGTAATTGATATGCCATAGTCTTCACATCCGCGCCCGAGCGCCGACACCGCTACGTGCCCGCGCCGCGCAGACTAGTTTTGTATTATATTTTGTCGAACAGGATGCGGTCTCGTCGACACACCGACCGTATGAACATGTGCGGGTTTACTAGACCCGATGCATCACTCGTGCCGCGCTAGCATATTGTGTCCTGACCTTATTCACTAGTGCCTGTACCTCTGTTTCAGAAACGTGACAACTGTTATTAAGTTAGGTTATGTTGAAATTTGAATTTATTTAAAAAAATGTGTGATGTTACTTCTGAAAACTTTAAAGAAATATACCCAAAAATTGAAGAAAACATCAAACTAGCAGACGTTATAGCTGTCGACTGTGAATTCAGCGGTCTTTCGTCCAGGGAGTCGGATGTAAAGTATGTATTCGACATTCGTACGTTATAAACTAAAGGCGGCTACTCACTACGCGGTACTTACTACTTGGCAAGTTTCGAGTAATGTGTATGAAGATTTGCCTATACCCAAGTCAAAACTGGTATTTCCCGTCGGCTGTTGGTAAATCGTCGCAAGTCAAAGGATGCAAATAGCACATTACAAGTAATTACGTCGTCGCGATTGTTTTGATTTTTTTATTAAATAAAATTATCGACCAAATTTCACACAAATTGATCGATAATTTTATTTATTGAATAGTAATCAGATGTTAATCAAAGATTTAATTGTTTTACATGCTGGTAGAAGTGGAGTAAAGTAGTGAAAGGGTTTTTCGTTATTTGGGAACCTACTCATGTTTTGCATGAAAATCGAAACGAGGTTCATGATGCCTGGAAACGTATCCAAGCAGACTTTTCTGTAAAAATTAAAAGAAAAAAAAAAGGAATCATTAATGGCAACATTTAGAAACTGTTTAGTCAAAATGACAAGTTTTTTGCTTAACCACGATACTACAAGAAGTACAATAATTTAATTCTTTATTTTTTATTATTTAATAAAATGTAGCCACAACTCATGACTCAATAAAATCATCACTTTCTGACTCCATGATTATTAAATCTACCATGGTTTTGAATCAAGCTTGCGTTCACGACGACTTGCAATTCCTGAATTCATACACTATTGACTACTAACTATAGGCACGTTTACTTTCACTTGCACAAGTACTTGCCAAACTACGATCAAGTCAAGTTACTTGCCAAGTACCGAGTAGTGAGTAGCCGCCTCAAACTCCAACTATGTTTTAAAACTGAATGTCTTTTAGTTTGCTTGATTCAAGCAGCGAACGATATATAAAATTAAAGAAGAACGTCCAGGACGTAGTTCCCTTACAAATAGGCGTAACTTTATTTCGTCGTGTAAGAGGCGCAAACGACTACGTTGGAAATGTGTACACATTCGCTGTTTTTCCTCGTTATGTAATGTCGTTAAAAAAATATATTACATTTCAATGCAAAGGGATACGTTTTTTGTGCAGTCATGGTTTTGATTTTAATAAGGTACCTACATTAATAATTCATTTAATATGTTCGTAACTAGTTTTGTTCCAATATAATATTAATGTTGACGGCGCCATTGTCATTCATAACTATGCGTGATAAGAATGTCTATTCAAAGTTGAAATTATTTTTGTAGTGCATATATACAGGAATATCTTACATAAACCGCGAACAAGAAGTACAGCTTACAAAAAATCTAAAATCGCATACTGACCGATACACTTGCATAGAATGGGTACCGCAACTAGAAAGATTAGAAATGTCTTTGTCGATTTGGGTACATCAAGCACAAATCGGTGATGTAATGGAACTATTGGAATTTCCTCTGGACGGAACGATTAATTACAATGTAATCTATATATTATTTCGAAAGTTAAAGCAGCGTTTTCCTTCGCAATTGTGGATATACGAAGGAAAAGATTATGTATGTAATATTTAATGGTATAACTATTTTAACATTCTTTTATTAACTTCACTTGTATGTATGTATCAAAATGGAATCTTTCAATTTAATTTTCACCCACGTCTGAATGATTTGACAATACCATAATTTAACTTAGCTTGATGACTTTTTAGACGGCGTTATGATAGGTTGTCTTAAGAATCTGAATTTGATGAAGTTTATATTTTTAGCTAACATTGAAAAAAGTTTCAAAAAGTGAATATGATGAAAAAGAAAGTTTAGAATCATTTTTCATGGATTCATGCCTTGGATTTACAAAAGTTTTCCGATTAATTGCTGATTCAAAAAAGCCTATTGTCGGTCACAATATGTTAATGGACCTACTGATTATGTATAAGGAATTTGAAGCGAGTTTGCCTAGCAGTTGTGCATCGTTCAAAAAAGAAATTTTACGTTTATTTCCAACAATTTATGACACAAAACAAATGAGCTATAGATTAAGGGAGTTTATTAATAGAGAGCATGGTTGGGAATCGAATGGCTTGAGCTGTTTATATAAATATTTCAAGGACAAACAAGGAAGACACATGGCTTTATATTCGCCGCAGATAACTTTAGAAGAAGGTTCCCCGCCAATCTCAGAGGCGTTTCATAATGCAGGATGGGATTCTTACTGCACCGGCTACTGCTTTCTTCGAATTGCACATATATATGCTTCTAAGACTTACGTGTATCGCGTTAGAACTGCTTTTTCTACTGCAGAGCATCTGAAAGCAGTCGAATCTCTTAAAAACATCGTCAATTTGAGACGTTGTTCTATTCCATACATGGCAAGTTCAATTAATTTTTTTGCACAACCACCCCGTATAAAATGCAGGCATGTGAAGTGACCTAACATATGTTTATTTTACAGAGCCTAGATAATGATGATCCTCCATGTACCAGACCTCCATTACTTTTTGTTGAAGCTATAAATGGAGTCTTAAATATCCATAAAGTAAGTTAAAAATCAAGGTTTGCGGATATGAATGAAAACTGCAAATTGTAATAGATTTAAGTTGATTGCTTATTTAATACATAAAACTGCGTATTTTTTAGCTGGCTTACATGCTGGGAAATTTCGGCTATGCTGAAATTAAATTTATCTCTGAAAAGACAGCGCTAATCGCCTTTGCTAATCAAAGAAGGTTTGTGAAAATGATCAGTTTTTATAATCATATTTCTCAGCAATTGAACGCGACTACGACGCCACTGCGTCATTTTGAAATTCGAAGTTACGTAATAAGTGACGCATTTGAGTGTCGTCGCAGTAACGTCCAAGTCGCGTTTTATTGGTGGGAGATAAGTCTTTATTCTAGAAGTAATTTTATACTTGTTGTTCGCAGCGTAAGAAATGTTTGTCGAAAATATTCAGATAATAAAGATTTAAGGTTCACCCAGTATCGTAGATTCAGGGACACAATTTCGTGGAAATTAATTATTTTGTGAGTATGATATCACAATAATATTATGTTGTTTTCACCGAAAACGGCAACTTTTGAAATTTGTCAATACCTACTATAAAAGAATTAAATATTATTTTTTTTTTTTAGAAGTGCTCTTACAACATTCACTGGAAGTTTTATTTTCGCATGGTTTACTACTAAAGCAGTATTTTCAACTAAAGAAATATTACCATAAACGTTCATCCCTACAAAATTGTATATCAAATTTATTTTTTTGTTTAAAGTATTGTAACGAGATGCCACTGGAGGTGGCAACAATACGCACATTGTTGTCGGAACTCCAGTGGTGTCTCGTTACAATATGATGTATTCTAGATCCAGTGGCGAATTTAAAGGAGTGACAAATAAGCAGTTGCCTCAAGAAATTACTGTAATTTTATTCAAAAACTTGGACTGTCTGAATCCAATTCTCTTGATCTTAACTCGCTTTATTTAATTGAAAGGCCCTAAACTTTATTAGATTAGATATTATGTCAGTACGGGCTTTCGCACCGATTTTTTTGTTATTTGCTCGTTGATGTTTAGAGCCCTGGAAACTTCTCAGGGTCTTCATCTACAATTTGTTTTGATTGAATAAGCGAAAAACACCGTCGAATTTAACTATCCTTTACAGATATTTCTTATTTTTATTTACAGAAGTCTATTTTAAAGGTTTATTTTTTTAAGTGGGTTCCTTTTGCCGCTTGGATTACTTATATCCGCCACTGTTTAGATTCTTAATTTATTTGTAATAAAAATCAACATTATATTTTGTACTACAAAAATGTATTTTTTATATATAAATGTTTCACACAGGTTAAATAAATAAAAGTTGTTTAAGTCCTAATATAGTTAAGTGTTATTTTTTCACGTCTCTTTGGTTTGAAAAGCGTTATTAACTGGGACTTATTGATAATGATTTAGGTTATTACTAAATGTTAGATGCAAATTAAAAAAAAAAAATTATTTACAGATTCATTTAAAAAATAAAATTGGGCACTGCACTCGTAAAATTGTATTATAATTAATGTATAAGTAAAGTCTATCATTCCTACATTTAAACACGCAAGAAAGTCAATTTTTAGAGTAATAGTCCGCAAAGATAACTCTCCCGGTTCTTGGGATCGTTTTAGCGCCTTTCCGAGAATTTTCGCGTCCACTAAGGTGCGCATGAGTGGCTCGATATGTTGCCTAAAGGTATGCCGTGGCCCGTGGCCCAGTACGATAACATCGAATTTCGCACAAGCATGTTAAATGTTTACACATATACAAAAGCAACATGATATATAATATTACAGAAGTTTGTTATGTTTGACATTGATCCTTCTGCATAACGGGACGCTTTAGTCAGTGCCGTAGCTAGATGTAAAGGGTCCAGGTACACAATTATTTGCCCCCCCCCAATCATTACTATTTTTAATAAATAAAGTATGAATGGATTAAAAACCGCGATATATAACGCAAAAATCAAGCATATAGCAAAAGAACGACGAAAAAATACACCTTCAAAATACGGTTTTAGACTAGAATCGAAATGTCACAAAACTTTTAAAAGTCACCACGATTATAGAAAATTCCCCGCTGATTCCAATGGGCATAAGTGAACTTCTGTATCTCTTCGGGTTGAATTCTGTTTTTTTTCTGTTTTTTAAGCAGATATACATAATATTGCTAGCTGCCCGCATATGGTTAAAGTCCAAAATATGATTTTGACTGATTTTTATTGCTAGCCAAACGTAACGACTAATCAAATATTTACTTCTCAATTTTTTCTAGAAGCGTTGTCAATTTTGAATATAATATAGTATTGAATAATTCGATTTTTGCGAATTTTTTATTACCAACGACGGAACGGAGCAGCTATATGCGTTTAGGGTGAGAGATTGTTTGTTTGTGCATTCGAATTTATCTCAAAAACGGCTTGATCAATTCAGATGCGGTTTTCTGTAAAAGGTTTGTAATTCATCTGCGATGGTTCTTAGCGCAAGAAATCTCTTAAAAGTTTAAAATAAAATTAAAAAAAAATTAAAAATTTTGAAAAAACCCACGACGGATGTAAACGTTGTAATTGAAAAAGGATTAAATAAAATTTTGAAACCCCCCGACTAAAGGGAGGTAAGTATTCACAGAAAATCTGTTGAGGGCTGCCATTCGCTGCCCTGAAATTAACTAAAATATTACAACTTTAAAATCACGTTGGGTACGTAAATAATTGTAGTCTTCAATTGATATTTTCCTATTCTTAATTCGGGGCAGCGAATGGCGCAGCTCCCGACGGATTTTCTTTGATTACTTACCTCCTTTTATAGTCGGGGGATTTCAAAATTTTATTTAATCCTTTTTCAATTACAACGTTTGCATCCGTCGTGGGTTTTTTCAAAAATTTAAATTTTGCTTTTTATTTTATTATCGAATCTTATTAATTGTTGACAATTATTGTGATTGCGCACGGGAGGAGCTTTGGGGTCGAATAAGGGCTTGTAATAGCTACACCCCTGACTTTAGCGTCGCGAGTGAGTGACGACGTCGATGGCGGAGCGACATCTTATACCGGCGGGCTTTAGGGCTTGGTCACTGGCGTTTTGCTGTGCTGCTGCTGACCGAGGCGAGGCGAATATTGCCGCAGTCATGTCGTGTCGTATATAATGTGCGATCGCAGTCGGTATTCGCTCAGTTGTTCGCGAGACGGTGTATCAAGTGCACTGTGCGCGCCTAAGTAGACTTCGATCTAATCGTGCATTTACAGATTTTATACGTTTCACATGCTTTTCTTTACCAGCGTGCTTTCAAAATTCGTCATATTTACCCCAAAAATTCACATTGAAATTGTAAATGTGTAATGTTGGTTCGTAACAGAACAGTGACGTTTATTTTGTTTATGTAACAAGTGTGTCTTTCGACTGTCTTTTGTTTTATGCAACGTTATTGTTAAAACGTTTCTTTGCTTTTATGTAATAATAATAATCATCAGGTGGCTAAGTGCTGGTGAATTTGCTTTTAAAAAAAATGTGAACTATTTTTTAATGATTATATTTTGCTGTGATATTTGACAGTCGTTAAAATATATTAATTGTACAATTTGAATCTGCACTATTTGAATGATTTTAGATTGAATCAGATAATTAATTGATCTATTTGGCTATTATAGTTGGTACATGCGTTAATAGTAATGACTAAATTTAATTGCCAAAATAGAATACTATGTAATATAAAAACGAATCAAAATCATTAAAATAAAAAACATAGATGATAAAATAAAGTGCGCCTATACTTATAGTGTAAATAAATAAGAAATGCTAAAATTGAATTTGTTGTTTTACAAAACAGCACGCACAAAGAAATTGTGTAGCGTTAAAAGAGGCACGAATGGAAAATCTACGATAAATCAGGCAACTTTATAGGAGAATAATATCCCACACTGACAAATAGTAATTAACTCAAAATAAACAATGGTTTAATATAAAAAATATTGAATTAGTTCATAGGTCAAGTACGTTTTAGTTAAAAAAAAAAATCGTATGTAGTTTTAAATAGCAGTTTTCAACGTGAAAGCTGATATTAATGAAAGTAAATATTGTTTTATTATTAAACGTAATAATGTATAACAACCGAATAAATATTGAAGAACAACAGGTAATCAACGATTGCAGTTGTTACCAGATATATAACAACAACAATAACAACGAAGTACATCAGACTACTAAAAGAGTGTTGACAAAAAGTAAACACAATTATTGCAGTGGAGTGTGGTTATTAGTATTCAGTATATTGTGTCAGATGTCGAGCGTCGTAAGTTCAATGTCCTCCCCGGGTGCTGACTGGACCAACAGTGTTCCGACGTTCCCGATGTCCGGTATCGAAGAAACGACACGGCGTGGACACCATCACCAGAACGACAATATGTTAAACGCGGCGTACATATCGTATCGCGACGAGACGCACGGCTTGACGCGAAACAAAAGCAGCGTCGGAATGTTCGGAGTCGGTGCTGCAAATCCGGCGTCCGGATACGTTTACCATGTGGTGGCGATGTCCGATTCTTCGGATCATTCGGGTTGTGAATTGCCGTTGTACAGTACGTATCCCGGCGGATTGCCGCCTGCCGAGGAACCGTGGATTGCGCTCATTGCGCGTGGCAAATGTAACTTTGAAGTGAAAGTTGAGAATGCTTACAGGAGCAACGCGGTAGGCGTTGTGGTCTACGATGACAGAGACAGGGAACATCTCGATCGGATGAAACTGTCTGATGCCACTGATCGTAAGTACCTATACTCTTATCTTCTATAAATAATATACTAGCGGTCCGTCCCGGTTTCACCCGGGTGCAAAAGAACTAATGGGGGGAGGCCATGAGTACGCACGTTCATCTTAGTTTACCGAGATGTTTGTTGTGTCCAAATTACACGATGACCGGAGTTTACCGTTCAAAAGTTTTTGTCGGACGGACAAATTTTCAGTTATATTTTGCAACATTTTTCATTGATACTCGCTCTCCTATTGGTCGTAGCGTGATATTATATAGCCCATAGCCTTCCTCGATAAATGGACTATCAAACAAAAAAAAATAAATTCAATTCGAACCAGTAGTTCCTGAGATTAGCGCGTTCAACTAAACAAACAAACAAAATAAACTCTTCAGCTTTATATATCAGGATAGATATATAGGCGCTTCCAGCTATGCTTGAGTCGCGCCTAAACACTGAAAATTCAGACAACCTTGATGTTCAAATAATAATAATAAAAAAAGTATGAAAGTTATTCTAATAAATTGCATGTTTATGTATTTATTGACTTGGATATTTTGTGACGTCATTGCGGATAATAATTATTACTGACCTACAGAAAATTTTAGTTTTACTTAAAAATTGCATATAAATATAGTATTTGGCAAATTCAAATTGATTTGTTTTTATTTATTGGCATTATATTAATTTCGCATTTATCCTCAATTGTTGGATAATTCCCTGTTTTGTCTATAGACTAGCTGTTCCTAAAATAATTCAAAACAAAGTATTTATCGTCAGTAGACTAAACATTCTTCGAATTTTATAGGTAATTAGTAATATGGAAAATTTGAGAAACGAGCTTCTATGTTCCAAAGCTCTATTTTGAATTGTAAATAGCCTGCGATTGTATTTTTGTGTCTTATTTATTTGCCTAATGAACCCTGTGTAAGAAGTAAGAACTAAGAATGAACTGTAGTCGGTATGCACTGCCAACATCTTCATATATAGTAGAACCGTAGAACCTCGATTATACGAGCTATTGTGAACAGTACAATAATCGAAAATCTCGAATGATATTTCTACCATATAAAAGCGATCACAGTCATAAACCCGTTGTCTGTGATTAATTTTGTTTGTAAGGGGTTAGGTTGAAAAACAGCCAGTGGCTGAACCTCGTCTTTACTGCTTTAATCCGGTACTAATGCAGATTGTTATTCAAATTTCTGATTAAATCAATAAATAAAATTATTTACCAATTTTTCAGACAAAATATATATAATTATAATTTAATAAATTAACGTTTCTGAAGAAGATCCAAACCCGGATCGAAACGTTAATTTATTGAATTATAATTATATAATATTATATTTTGTCAATATATTGTCTGAAAAATTGGTCGGTAATTTATTAAAGATTGTTATTATTATTAATTACATTTTAACCGAATAAGACGGTTACGATTGTCTTCGAGCGTCTATAATTTGCAATTACGCCGAATAACCCGCAAGAAGGCTCGGTTTTTTTAATGGTGCTTCTTAACACTCTATTATAACTTCCAGACGTCTGAATAATTTTAAATTTAGCACACGTATAGAACTAAAAAAAAATAATTTTTAAATATCAAAGATTTTGTTCAACAGCAATGAAGTCCATCAACTCGTTCGTATCGCTGTAGAACAAAATCTTTATGTTTTAAAATTATTTTTTACTTTTTAGTTCACATTGCTATATAAAGAAGTGTTTTTTATGTTTTTTTTTAAACTCAATTTTTTTTTACAAATCTGTTTAAACTTTCTTTATATAAATGCAGTTTTATTCATTTGTTTTCGTGTCAGTTTTGCTTTACGAAATACGTATTAAAACACATTCCTTGTGTTTAGACACAGCTAAAAGGTATGCATAAAATCGTCGTTTATACAGGTGTTTGTCACATTTACGTAAATTGTTATTGTATCTATTGTATATTCAATATTATATTTATTTTATAAACAATTTGGTAATATTTTGTCCATATGAAGCAATTATTTAAAAATGAATCATATGAGACAAAACAATGTTTCATCGTTAATGTTACTCATTCACCGAGAATTCAACCCTAATTTGTTGTTATCATAAAACAAAGTCAAACGACTAGTTAATTTTCGCACCCGCCATTATCGTAGCGAAGATTGACCAATGACATTGTTTCATAGTATTTTTTTTTTCTTGCTATTCTATGCATTCACGCATCGATATAAATACTATACATATAATTATAGCGTTATGGTTTTGTTTACGACGTTATTTGATTATTAATTTTTTTTTCTATAAACAAAGTAGCTAGCCATTTCCAATAAAATTTAAGAGACAGTAGAACTTCGATAACGCAAACTTGAGTAACGTACAAACCTCTATAAATTAATGAAGCTGTTTGCTCCTTTTCCCTCGGGCCCTGAAACGTCCTTTACATAAAATAAAACTCTACAAGTTACACGAATAATAATTAGTGCCCGACCGAACGGTTTTGGTTTCGGCTTAGTTTCGGCAAAAAAAAGACGGTTTCCCCAAGATAAATTCGTTGCTACACCTATGATGAAATGTATATATGTAGAAAATATAATATATTCAGGAAATTTAAAAAAAGGCGGGAAAACCCCGAGAATTTTTTATTTTTGACTTGGCGCTAGACATCCTGAATTAAAATTAAATCTCACTAAATAAAAATATAGGCCTTTTTATAAGCTTCTCAAGTGAAAAACTCTATACTTAACTCAAACGTTTTAACGGTTTCTTTGAACTTCTCGAGGTTCCACTGTACATGCATGGATACTATACTATAGATTTCGAAAAATCGAGAAATATTTTTAATTTTTGCAATTATTTTAAAATCGTGTTGTTTTTGATTTTTTTATCTCTATATACACCATTAACAAAAAATAATTTGATTACACACTACAAAGTACCTACATACTTTTTTTGACGTGATAACGTCTTATAAATTGATGAATCACCAATATTATAAATTGATAAAACACCGGCTGCATGTACGAAAAAGTGTAACGTTCCTAACGGTCGTAACGTTCGTAACGCGTAACGTTCCGCCTGACCCTGTGCGTGCTTTTTGCTAATTTCTCGCTCAATTTAAATCAGATCGGTTTGAAACCAGTCTTAAACGAAAGAGGAGAACATTTTACATAGATTTCGTATAACAGAATTTGCCTAAACAGTTTTTTTATACAAATTTATATAGAAAAATATTTTATACAAATTTATATAGAAAAATAGCTGTATAAATGCATTCAATTTTTTGACATTAGTATATTGTGAAATGCAACGCCTTCTAAGTTAAGTATTGGAATAACTAATTATTATTAGAACATAATACTTTGACAGTTGCAAACGTCACTTTTGACATTTCTTATCATTCCGACACCAAGGATAAGCGGATTGAAACCAAATTTTGGGAGGTTTAGGTTATGTATTACGGAATACGTTATCACGTAAAACTATCGTCCGTAAACCGACTTTACAGACAACTATTTTTGTACGTAGGTACCTACTGTAATGTTTTAAACCAAAAATGTTTGCTTTACAATTTTTCATTTATTAAAAGTGCGTTGAGAGTGGCTTGTTCTGTTTTTTTATTGAAATCATAAACAGCTTTTGCCTAAAACACGCTCGATTGTGTATTTTCCTTTTTGCGAAAAATGTCACTTATTTTGGTGTACTGCTAATTTCAAATTTATTCGTAATAAATATTCTGAAAACAAGATGTATGGAATGTTTTGTTTGTAAATTAGCTTTGTCATTTGTTTTTGTGTAAGTAATTTTTCGATTTAGAATTTGATAGAAGAGGATATTATATTCTAAAATAGTTATTTATACGGTTCCTTATTACGATCGTTCATTTTTTTTAAGCTTTGTAAAACTTAGAATCATAAGATAATCTTTCAGTACCTGTAAGCGACAATTTGGAAGGTACTTATTTGAAACTTAGCGATAAATTTTGATTACATTGCATAAGATGTATATGTAGTTAATAGTACGCGCCACGAATCTAAAAGGCTCGGAAGTTAGATGCGAATGCGGGCTTGCGCTTGTACAGTCTGTTGAAAAACTACAAACTCGCAACTCAACAAAACTAACGTAGCAATAACAACTTGACAATAGCGTACTCGACTGTACTTTAAAGCAGGAAAGCGACAAGTGACAAAGGCAACGAGCGATCATGGCCAATCACCGACGAGCGCACGTTCCGTGCAGGTAGGTGGGAGGTGGTGGGAGTCCCAACGGCTCTAAAATGTGCTTTTGCGACGCTGTTTGTGACTAACTTCCGAACCTTTTAGATCCGTGGCGCGTACTATACCAAAGTAAAGTGCCCTAAGATTCTGTAATCTATTCATTAATTATATACTGCCCTGGTAGTGGTTAATGCAGACTTTCTGGATAAAACTAGCTTTAAGGTCGTTGCACACGAGGCTGGATTTCGTGATGGTGTTTATGTGTTCGCTTCACACGATGCGTGTATTGAAGCTGCGGCTTTGGAGATGGGTTATTTGGTGCGCGCGCAGTGATAGTTCGAATGTTAACAAAAGTGAACGTTTATAATTGTCTCTGAACAGAACACACACTATGACGCCATGTTTGTGGGCGTTTGTGTCGCCCACGTGACAAGATACTGTTTCCTGATTGGTTCTTGCTCGAAACAAGGAGACAAACATGTACGAAAAATAGCCTCGGTTCTAAATTTGAAATCCATCTTGTTACCAAGCGCGCGAGCCCGCAGTGATGTCATTTTCATCTGCGCAACCAGCGCGCTAGCCGGCACAAGTTTCAGCGACAATTTCAACGGCAAAAACAACCTCGTGTGCAGCGTTTGCTACTTTTATCCATAGCATATATATAAAAAATGTCCGCAATATGTCTGGAAAATTATACGGTAGGAATGTATTTTTATTCGACCGACTATAAATATAGTTTAATTGTGCTACATTTAAATATTCCGCATTGCTAGTGACAATTTATACTTTAGGTATGTTGTTTTTTTTTTAAAGAGAAGATAATGAGCACTTGTTTTTAAGTAAAGAACGGCGTAGCATTGAATAATATATTATATGTAATAGATCAAATAAAATGTCGATAGTTATAATGTGTCTGTGGTTTTATGTCACATAGTTACATGGTCGCGTTATAGAGGCTTTTGACAATTTTCCCGATAATTTTTAGGTCCCAAAAGGACCCTGGTGTTGAAAATGAAATTCAAAGCTTAGTTTCGATCGGATAAACGATATTTCGACCTGTACAGACAAACGGCCATTTTCGGTATATAGATTGTAGGGACTAAGAAACGTCTAAATCCGTCTTTGTCGATCACCCAGTAGATTATGTGATATTTGAGAATGGGCACACACAAACACACTCGACAAGTATAATATTTTACACGACATTCTGTAGTGATAAAAAGGTCAATAGTTCACTTATCATTCATGTGTAATCCATATATTCGCTATCGTGTTTAAAAATTGCTCAGTGCTTTTGAAAGAAAATAAAATCACGTTTTTATTCGTTTCAGTTATTCTTTTGTGAACAATAATATTAACTGTATCAAAAATATTCTTTAATAACATCCAGCAGTCAAAAAAATTCCATTTATACCTCGTGCGTAATGGTATTATGGCTCGTGTGACATGTCGCCGTAATATATATGCCATTATGTAACCTACTATATTATAATATTGTCAGGGCACATGGTATTCGTTAAAAAAATATCTTTGCAAGACCTATAAAAAAGCTGCTTTTCATTGCATGTAGAGATATTACAATAGACTATAGAGTACGCGAGCAGTGAAAGTGTCTCCAATTAAGAGAGAGAACAGTTCCTTATCTCTATGGTAACTAATGATGCCAAACATGCTGATTTGAGTAAACAAATTTCTTGGTTTCTGTAGCGTTCTCCCTCTTAACTGATGGCAAGCATACGCACTAGCGTACTCTAGTTACTTATATCTCTGTGCTGTATACCGATATTAAAATGACTATTTTTCACACTAGTGCGTAAAGTAATTCGATTTCACCAATTCAATAGTGATGTCTCTGTCAGTTGTCATTTAACTCCATATACGGGCACCGCATGAGAGACCGCAGAGTAGGTGTGTTAAACACTACTCATAAATAACAATATGGTCGAACGTAA
Source organism: Xanthostigma xanthostigma (assembly GCA_963575645.1). Lineage (NCBI taxonomy): Eukaryota > Metazoa > Arthropoda > Insecta > Raphidioptera > Raphidiidae > Xanthostigma > Xanthostigma xanthostigma. The sequence continues at coordinate 100,498 of OY754469.1, read as the reverse complement.
ACTGTCAACAATATTGTACAACTATAAGTTTTATTGTGATGTAAAAATCAGCTATTTTAATATAGGAGATACCTACGTGCAAAAATGTAGTAAGTATCTCGAGTGTAGGTAATGCTTTTATGACTAATTGTGTGAGTGTTATAAAACTCACTAATCGCGAGTTAATTAACACTCGTCATAAAATAATGTATTACAAACTATAGATAGGATTAACTACAATTTTTTGTCATGGACGTCATACCTTTTTATTCTGAAGTGTGCCCATCTCAATCTCGGATATATTAAGCGCGGCCAACCTCGCGCGATTTGTAAAGTAAAAGTAACACCCTGTAAAAGTGGCAAACTTGACCGCCAGAGGCACCGGCTATATAACCACCTCGATTTGTGAACCATTCATAGACTGTGTTATACAAAATAAGTTTATTTAAAATAATAAATCATTGTCAATGCCGTTGTGTTGTGTTTATATCAATGTTTAAATTATAAAGGTTTTGTATTTTCAAATGATTTGGAACAGAAAAAGAAGAGGTTGCATGCTATCAGAAGGGAAAAAGCGCATTTTCCTATAAAAACCAATCATAATTTAGGTAGCTATTCCTACCTGCTGAATCGATATTACATTTTTCATGTGCCCATCTCAATTAATGATTTCGTTAATGATTATGTTTTTGATATTGAATTTTATTTTGACGATTTTTTAATTATTCGGTTTCTCAAATCGCAATTGTCGAATCTAAATCTGGCACCGTATAGGTTAACTGAAAACACGTGACTCCTTGCTCTAGCGTAGTTTTAAAGCTAGTCAATATATCGCCATAATAAAAACACCTATTATAATGTAATGCAAAAACAATGCATCAGCAGTATTCAATCTTTGGTACGCACTAGATATGAGCGCCGATGGGTAAAGGAGCGGCGGCGGCGCGCCGACTTTTTGAGGTCGGCGGCGGCGGCGTAGTCGGCGGCGTGACCTTAGGAGCATTTTTTAATGACGGGCAGGATACAATAAAACAAAACACGTAGTTTAACAATCAGAATTATTATTTATTTAACACAAATTATTTTTGTAAGGAAATGGTTTCTAGCCTAGAGCTAAAATATTTTTGGCACTTCGATTGGCAGAAAAAAATCAACGTTGTCATAAAGTTCTAATAACAATTAACAAGAAAATAGATCTTAGAGAAAACAAAGATGTTTCTTTTAAGTCATAAAAAAATATAAAGTAGTCTTTAAAAATATGTTTTCAACATTTTCTGATCGTTTAAACATATGCCTTTTCGCTCGGCGCGCCGTTACATTTTCACGGCGGCGGCGGCGGGAGGGAATCGTCGGCGGCGACGGCGCGCCGGCGCGGCGCTCATATCTAGTACGCACACATCTGGGGCGGTGATTCCCAGTCGGTTTTGTTTGAAGAAACCCTTCAAAATTTTCTATATCTGTTTGACTCGACAGAGGTAAATTAATGCAATAAAGTAAGTAAATAATAATACATAATAATGCTTAAAAATATTATTTCGCAATTCTTGAAATTAACTCGGGGAACCCCGGCTGGAAATCACCGCTCTAGAAATACGCGGAGCTGGCCTAAGATTGTAGAATATTTTCATTTTGTTTTTAAAATAACGAACGTTTTGTCCCTTTCTATTCAGAGACATAGAACTGGGTCACTGTATTTTTTTATACTGAAAAATGTTTGGCATTGTATATTATGTATAAATATTGTCATATTATTTGTTCTTTGTGTAAACAGACTAATTAAATCCTAAACATTGTTTAATTATGTACGTATTTAGTTTTCTGCAACATCGATAACCTTATATCGTGTAAAATTGTAAAAAAATTCCAGCCAATTGGGCGACGGGACCATTCCAACTTCTAAAATATCAACATTTGATAAAATAAAATTTCTGATATCGTGTGCGGTGACGCGGGTAATGGCTAGTATTAAATACGATATTACCTATTCGTTGACATGGTACTAATTTCTCTCTGACAGATCTGCAGAACAGCGAAGAATAGCTGATTTTTTTTATTCTCGAAATATTTCTGAAACTATAAAGTTAAAAAAAAAATTAATAAAACTTTCTTGAAAAAAGTAAATAGAATAATAAACTGTTATGAAAAGTATACCATTATTATATAAAAAACAGCGTTATAGCATATATATCTTTTGCGTATGTTTCGATTTTCTCCAAAAACGATAGGGCTCTTCATATTTGCATACTAAACATCCTCCCAAAATTTGGTTTCAATCCATTCATCCGTTCGACCTGTATCGTGTTCACAGACGCACAGACTTATTTCCAAAACTATGATTTTTGGATTTGGGGGAACTCGAAACGAAAAAATATTGTAAAATTTTGAAAACTGATTTTTGACCTAAATTAGTATATCTACTATGGTGTTGAAAAAATGGTACACAGCTAAGAAAAAATATTTCTGAATAAAAAAGGTTTAATACCAATGAACTGCAATTACTATAGAATGTAGTATCCAATAATCCACTATACTTGGTACTATAGTTTCTTGCATGACACATGGTCATCGTGAAGCCTACGTAATGTTTGTGGTATATATTCCACTGCACTTATACCACGATTATATTGCAGGTAATATCATTGCGCTTTAACCCAACAAGTCTGCAAGAGTTCAGTTACCTTTATTACCTGTATTTATGCAAATAACTGCAGTTTGTAGGCAGAAAAATTCATTCCATTTGTATATTTATCAGTACAGGTAAACGTCGTTTTAAGCCGGGGTTCCGTTCCGAGAGACACTGGCGTAAAATATAATGGACGATATAAGGTTAGGTTCCGTCTCAAAATTCTAAGAACAATCTAACATGTTTATTTATTTAATACATGTAGGTATATCCTATATATATATCCTACTAGCGGTCCCGCCCGGTTTCACCCGGGTTCAATAGATTGAATGGGGGGGAAGGGTACATGAATACGCACATTCATCATAGTTTACCAAGATGAATGTAATGTCCAAATTTCATGATGATCGGAGTTACCGTTCAAAAGTATTTGTCGGACAAATTTTGAGTTACATTTTTCATTGATGCTCCGATCCTATTGGTCGTAGCGTGATATTATATAACCTATAGCCTTCCTCGATAAATGGACTATCCAACAAAAAAAAAATTCAATTCGAACCAGTAGTTCCTGAAATTAGCGTTCAACCAAATAAACAAACTCTTCAGCTGTAAGTTACGTGCTTTACACTTACAGCCGTTGTCTGTTGAGCGGAATGTTTTATTTTCTCAGCGTTTTTCATGATTGTTGTCCACAGTGGAAGGGGGTAAATTTCGAGTTCTGCAGACAAAAGGTATGGTTTGGCCGTTTTCAATGTGTTTAATTACGTCCAGTTTTGTCTCCTGGCATATTGTTTTTCGTGCTATTTTCGCACAGTGTTTGGGTTCTGAATCACTATTATCTATCAACCGGGGAATCCCACGCCGGCACCAACCGGCGTAACTAACATCATTATAAGGGACGATTCTATTTCGTTTTCTTGTGAATTTTCCGGATATTTTCTTTGACACCGAGATGAAAAACGTGTAGTGTCCTACAGAAGCTATTTTTTTGTTATTTTTAATTGTTTCTCTGTTATTATTTTTATTTAATTATAAGGACAGATGGAACCAATCCGTAAGGATTGAATCTGATCCGATTGCCTTAGCAATAAATTATTCTATTCAATTCTATTCTATTTCGAAAAACCGGCTTGTTATTGTATAGGTATATCACTTTTGAATATTATGCAAATAGTTATATTTGTATAGCTACGATTTAGCGATTTTTTTATAAATATTATAAATAAATAATTAATTAATCTTCAAATAGTTCTTATTGTTTTCAATCATCTGCATTCATATACCAATTACTAATTGAACGGCGTACGAAACAGCCAACAGGTGAATCAATCAATCAATTAATTCATCCCGCTATGGACTGTTGATTTGCGGCATTGCAAGCAAATGCTGCATATTAACAAAACAAAACGCGCACATTTTATGCATGACCTCCACTATCAAGGTTTGCTTTTCAATATCCGGTTAGGAGCGAGAACTCTATATTTACAAATATCTATCAAACTTTTTTATATAATCTCTAACAGAAAGAACTGTTAAAAAGCATAGCGTCGGCCCTCACTTCTAATTGTTATAAATAATTTGATTTGTGTTTGAACTATAGACAATTGATGTGACATTGGAGATAATGATACAGGAACGAATGAAATATCGATTATTTATGTAAGAAGTTATAATTTACTAGCACTTTTACATTTGTTATTTATAATTTGCACTGATTTTTCACTCGGCACTTGGTAGAACATGACTAATAACAAAATATTTCCGAAACTATAAAGTTTAGAAAAAAAATGTATTAACGAAACTTTCTTGAAAAAATAAATACAATAATAAGCCGCTATGAAAAGTATACCATTATTATATAAAAAACACCGTTATAGCATATATCTCTTCTGCGCATGCGCTGATTTTCCCCAAAAACAATAAGGCTCTTCATATCTGCATACCAAACATCCTCCCAAAATTTGGTTTCAATTCGCTCATCCGTTTGACCTGTATCGTGTTCACAGACTAACAGACGCACAGACTTTTTTCAAAAATATGTTTTTTGGATTCGGGGGACCTCAAAACGGAAAGATATTGTAAAATTTTAGAAAAGTGAATTTTGACCTAAACTAGTACCATTCCTCACTAGTGGGTTGTGTGGTAAAAGAAAAAAAATGCTCTTCAAAGAACATTTTCCGACTTACTCTAAAAGATAATAAGAATCATTCTGCTATAAAAGTGTAATCTTAGTCGTTATATTTAAATCTTAACGCATTTCTGCGGAACTAATCAAAATAGTAAGAATCGTAATCAGATCTGTCTTTTGGCGGTTTGTGGTGTTACGAAACAAGCAAGTAAATAAAGAAACAATTATTTCCAGATTATTTTTTATCGTTATTCTCATTGTTAGCCTTATTTTTTTCTCTTTTTTCAATTTTAAATACCGGCCTATACTAGCTTAGTTCCATTGCAAATTAAATAGAAAAAATATAATTTTTAAATAATTTTTAAAATTCGTGAGTTGGAAAACACCTGTAGCAATATTATAATTTTTGAGTTAATGCAAGTCTGTAAATATTTTTAAATGTGTTAATAAACCAAATTATTACACAATAATAATATTTTAAAAGCATAAATTAAAATTTAAAAATTTCTTATCGAAATATTAAACAGCATAATTTTACGCATGGGAACGTCATGTTTAATTGTTTTATATTACATTTTCGTTTATTGGAGTTTTAATAGTTTACAAAACAACAGCAATAAACAAAAGTTTTTTAAACACGCGTTATGCATATTTTAATTTAATGCTTGAAAACGATTGCATGTAATAAAGCTATTTGATTATACCTATATACGATGTAATATTGTTTTAGTTTGTTTTAATTATAATAATTTAAATCGAGCGATTATTTGTAAATAAGCAAAGTTTCATATAGCGAAATGCGACTTTCGAAAAAGTAGTCAGTTTTAAAATCGTCTTGATTTCCGAATATGTAGGCTGTGGCGGAGTGGTGTTTCTACCTGACGTTTCGTCTACAACTATTTTATAGGGGGTTAGAGTACGATAACTCGATGTGCAAAATATCCATTGGAAATACACTATTATTATTTTATTTAACATATAACATTGTTATTAGCCGTTTGCGCAGTGAAAAGAGGAAGGCGTTTGAGGGAAGTTCTCATTAAAAAACAATTACGGGGTCGTGTCGATGATTTGGCGTTTTTTTTGCGCAGTAAAAAGGAGAGGGCGTTTGGGGGGCAGTTCTTTAAAAAACAATTACCGAGTCGTGTATACAATGTGAGATAGTAATACAGTAACTCTACACCAGTTGTTATGACGTGTATATGTGATTTCTGATTGGTTAGATTAAAAAAATGACAGTGAAAGACAAAACATTTTTACTTATTTTTGAGGAAACTTGTGAATAATACGAAAGTTTTTTTTTTTTTGGAACGTCAAAATTTAGCGTTTTGTATTACGTAAAAAAAGTCAAAATTTGGGCACATCGAGTTATCGTACTGGACCCTACCAATCCAATAGTGATTTCCCTGTCGGTTGCCATTTAAAGCCATACGAGCAACAGAGACAGCAAAGTAGGCGCTGTCTTCGTGAAACTCGTTTGCAATGATATTATAACTGGACGTGATTGCTAAAACTCGCTGATGGCTCGTTTAATGATATTTTCTCGTATATAATACCTTCATTTACGAACGAGATACATAAATTACTGTTATAGCTGTGGGCGACCTTAAAAAACATTTGAGTGTATATCGACTGTTCGATAAATGGTGTCCTTACGTCAGACAAATTTTTTAACGTCGTTGGTCGTAACAATGCGGGATCGAATATGCGTATAATGATACAATCACAAAGGCAGCTAGATCGTTTACCTTCTAGACTGGTCGCCGCTTTAACTACTGTGTGTTGGTAGCCGTGTTCAATATGCACACATAGTATGGAGAGAAGAGGTTAAGGTGTACAAAAAAGTGTCCGTTAAAAAGCGTTAAATTAGGGGACCGCCACTGTCGCAAAAGGGTACATTTTAAAGCAAGCGTATGGAGAGCAAAAATTATTAGACAAGAATAGAAAAGTAAACGAGGAAAGAAGAATTTCCGCTTCTTTATGGCGCACTTTTCAAAAGTAAAACAAAAAATAAAGAAACAATATGATATAAAATAAATTTTTGACTCAAATGTCATTTTTAAACGTGCTATTGTGCATTAGTAAAAGCTAACAAAAATGAAATCACTATGGATACTATCTCACAGCAAGTTTTTAGGTTATATTTATTAAATTATTTTGGACTACGTAAACAGTTTAGATTTTATATGCTGCAGTGTTTTAAACGACTCTAATCATTAAAAATACTAAATTTTCCAACTCAGCGCACTTCAATTCGTTTATAACTGCTATGGAGAGTAAACAACTGCTAAATTCATTTTATAAGTACTCGGATGCAGCGCTAGCGCCAATTTTTTTCCGGACGATTTTACAGCATTTAGGTGGACACTTTTTCAACTTGTCTCCCATAAAAGACAGTCGTTCTTACCTCTACCCTCCAATCTCCATACATAAAAGCCAAACGGCTCGCAGAACCCAGCCCCTAGACAGCGCGAAATTCTTGTCAACTTGAGGCGCGCGACGACCTTCAGTCAGTCAACGACTCGCACTTTTCAATAACAACAACATCGCACAAATCAGTGGCGCAACAAGAAATTGTGCCTATGTCGATTATTTTTTTCTTGATAATACTTTTTGGCTACGGAATATATTACTTATATTCATGCTAAGTGCAAAATACACTGTCCTTAGATTGTAGAGTAGTATCGTTTTATAAAGAGAGCGGCTGAAAAGGGAGAGAAAGAGTGAGATTGTAGTTTATAGACGCTCAACATACAATCTTTCTCTCTCTTCAGCCACTCTCTTTATATAAAACAATAGTACAACCACGCATTATTGCTTCATAAGAAAACCCCTGTATAGAATTTTAAATCGATTCTGCTCGAAAAATAATTGACAGATCGAAACAATATTTGTTTTGTTGCACGAGCCCCTATAAAAATTGTCGTTTTTCATGCCTGTAAAGCGGTAGTAAATGACGCATTTCGCATTCGTGCGTAAAGAAAAACAAAAGAAGTGCGATTTTACTAACCCAATCATTTTCTCCGTCAGTTGCCATTTAAATCCATATGAGACAACAGTAGGTCAACAATCCAAGCTGGGCAGGAAATTCTTATTTATAATATTTGGAACAAATTTGTAACATATTTGAGGAATAAATAAAATAAATAAAGACAGATTCCAATATGGCCGAACTGTCAGGTGTATAAATGTATATACTTATTACGAAGTGAAAATGAGCTATTTTATAGGAGGTACCTACGAAAAATGTATGACTCGTGTGAATTAAAACTTGCTGGTCACTCTTTTTAACATAAAGTTACACTTGTACGTGAAATAATGCATTGCAATCTTGATACATAAACTAGTTCGGTTATTTTTCGACGACTTGAAACAATGGCTCTTATAATTGCATTTCATGTGTCGGTATCTATTGAAAACAAATGGTTATATAATATAATATATATTATTAGTATATTATATACATTATCTAAAATCTGACATAATCCACTTTTCCCGGTGATAACAAACATGGACTCGTCTGCTTTTTTGGCATTCGTTTGTTTTTTTGCAAACAGTTCACGCAGAAGTATGTGGATTGTCATTTTCTTTATGAGCTAAATGCAACTGGAATAAAAAGTTTTTACGAGGAACATTCTTTCGAGAAATGTAACTACAGATACACCAAAACGCCATATTATGCTATTTATTTTTTTTCTTTAAAATACTTAATAACAATTGTTTTAAGATTATTTTATTACAAGAACGAGTGTTTCTGTGAAAAAAAGTGTTTAAAAATATAATATATACGTATATATTATGTATATTTCTTGGCAATGAAATGTTAGGGTTCATACATAGGACCCCGACATTTTATGCCAAGAAGTAGCTATACATAGAGACAAAACAAATATATATTATATATTATTAGATATATCCTGTAAGTTAATAATAGTGCATTCATTTTTAGGCGCGATTAGCGTAAGCTAAAGCGCCTTATATGTACTCGCTTTGTCTGTGAATCTGTGAGTCACGCTTTTTGTATCCAGCGTACAGCCCAAACGCCTTAACCGATTTTAAAAAACTTTTTTTTGTTCGATTCGTCTCCGGGTAACTTAAATCCTAACGTCGCCCGATTTTTGAATTTTGACCCCAGAGGGGAGCAATAAAGAAAAAACGAAGTTTTTTGCTTATAACTCACTCAATTTAAATCAGATCGGTTCGAAACCTGTCTTAAACGAAAGAGGAGAAAATTTTACATAAATTTCGTACAACAGAATTTGCCAAAACAGGTTTTTTATACAAATTTATTTAGAAATAAATTCAATTTGATATAATCGATGGCAAACATCTTTCGGTTATCTCTCTCTGTTGCACGGTTTAATATGGTAATATAAAGATTACGTTTGTTCTGTCTTAAATTAAAACGATTGCATTTGTTCAAAAACGGATGGCATTTCAAATATTTGTGAAATGCAACGCCTTCTGAGTTAACAATATGAATAACTAATTATTAGAACATAATACTTTGACAGACGCAAACGTCATTTTTGACATTTCTTACCATTCCGACACCACGGATGAGCGGATTGAAACCAAATTTTGGGAGGATGTTTGATATGCAAATATGAAGTGGCCTATTGTTTTTTGGGAGCATCGGCGCATGCGTAAAAGAGTATATCTTTTATAATGTTGTTTTATATAATAATAATATAGTTTTTAAAAAGACTTATTATTTTATCTATTTTTACATGAAAGTTTTGTAAATTTTTTGGGGAAAATCGGCGCATGCGCAAAAGAGATATGGGCTATGACGTTGTTTCTTATATAATAATGCTTTACATTTCATAAGGTTTTGTAATTTATTTTTGCGCAAAAGAGATATGGGCTATGACGTTGTTTCTTATATAATAATGCTTTACATTTCATAAAGTTTTGTAATTTATTTTTGGGGAAAATCGGCGCATGCGCAAGAGATATTATGTGCTATAACGTTTTTTATATAACAATGGTAAAAATTTTTTAGCGGCTTATTATTCTATCTGTTTTACAAGAAATTTTTATATTTTATTTCGGGAAAAATCGGCGCATGCGCATCAGAGATATATGTTATTACAAGAAAAATAAAATAATAATAAAAAGAAAGTTTTTATTGAAATGTACCAAAATGGAAATATAATTATTTTAATAATTTAGGGTAATAATTATAAAAAAGTTGGTTGTGACTAATTATTAATAAATTATTAAAATGATTTTTTCCTTTCTGTGTTTCAATATTTTCAACTGTAATTTTTTTCGTAGAATAAGTTAATTAAATTATATTATTAAGCTCAAAGTGTCGTTAAAAATATACTACAATTTTCAAACATAACGCCGGGGTATATTTTATAGAATTTCGCGCCTTGTAATTCTTGAATTACTTGTGTCTTCAGACAATATTTTTCTAATTCAAAACAAGGCTGAATTAAAATTATTAGATTTAGATTTTTCAATTTTCTTGGCATTTTTAGGGTTCCGTACCCGAAGGGTGCTCAAACGGGACCCTATTACTAAGCCTCCGCTGTCCGTCTGTCTGTCTGTCTGTCTGTCTGTCCGTCTGTCTGTCAGCGGGCTGTATCTCAAGAACCGTAATAGGTAGAGAGTTGAAATTTTCACAGAGTGTGTATTTCTATTGCCGCTAGAACAACAAATAATTAAAAACCCCCCAAAACTCCCAAAAGAGGAGCAAACTAAGTTTTTTGCTTATAATTCGTTCAATTTAAATCAGATCGTTTCGAGACCTGTCTTAAACGAAAGAGGAGAAAATTTTACATAGATTTTGTATAACAGAATTCGTCGAAACACTTTTTTTGTACAGCTTTATATAGAAATATAATGTATAAATTCAATTTTGTCTAATCCATAGCATACACGGAGATCGTCTGTCTTCGTTTGTTGCATAGTGTACTATGGGAATTTAAATATTGCGTATGTTTTGTCTTTAAAAAAAAGATTGCATTTGTTCAAAAACGAATGTCATTTCAAATATTAGTCAGTCTTTTGACATTGGTATTTTGTGAAAGGCAACGCCTTCTGAGTTAACGATTTGAATAACTAATTTTAATTATTAGAACATATTGCTTTGACAGATGCAAACGTCATTTTTTACATTTTTTACCATTCCAACACCATGGATGAGCGGAATGAAACCAAATTTTGGGAGGATGTTTGATATGCAAATATGAAGAGGCCTATTGTTTTTCAGAGACGTCGGCGCAAGCGCAAAAGAAATATATATTATAATGTTGTTTTTATAAGATAATAGTATACCTACTTTTCATAAAGGCGTATTATTTTGTTTTACAGGAGTTTTGTAAAATAAATTTTTGAAAAAAATCGGCGCATGCGTAGAAGAAATATATACTATAAGGCTGTTTTTTATATAATAACGGTATACTTTTCTTTACGGTTTATTATTCTATCTATGTTTACAAAAGTTTTGTAATTTTTTGGGAAAAATTGGCGCATGCGCAAAAGAAATATATGCAATAATGTTGTTTTATATAATAATAGTATATATTTCATAATGGTTTATTATTCTATTTTAAAAGAAAGTTTTGTAAAAAGTTTTAGGGGGAAAGGCGGCGCATGCGCAGAAGAGATATGTGCTATAACATTGTTTTTATATAATAATGGTATACGTTTCATAATCGTTTAATATTCTAAAGTTTTGTATTTTTTTTTTTTTTTTGGGGAAATCGGCGCATGCGCAACAGAGATATTTGCCATAACGTTGTTATTTGATATAATGGTATATTTATCAAAACCTTATATTATTTTATTCTACAAGAAATTTTTGTAAAAAAAGTGTTTATAATATAAAAACGCCGGGGTGAATTATGTAAAATTTCACGCCTTGAAATTCTTGAACTACTTGCATACTCCCACTGGTTACATATTGTTATAGCGCCTCTCTTGTTTCTTTTACAAAAGTATTTAAAAAGTACATAGTGTACGGAACCCTTCGTGTGCGAGTCCGACTCGCACTTGACCGGTTTTTTTTATTTTTTGCACATAAAAAATTACAAAAACAGTATTTATTTCAGTTTTTTCTGAAAATTATAAAATTAACTATAATAATGTCAGTTAAAGATAACGGGTTATAATTCCATAGATTATATTATTATTTTGCAACGTCTTCATAATTTTTCAAAAGTTCTCTAAAAGGGCTTTAACACGACAAACTTTTAATACAAAACATTATTATATGTAAATAATTTCATTTTGAAACACTGTTTAAATATTCTATGCACTCTTTATTTATATTTTTATAAAACATAAGAACCACTGAATCGATTGAATTATTGTTTCACAATTCAAAAGTCTACTCATGGTTAACTAAGTAACATAGGTTACGTATTATTACGATAAAACGATAGATCATTGGCCGAAAATTACAATTATTTGAACTCGGATGAAGCCGGGCAAAGTTTCTATTTATTATAGAAGAAACGCCTGTAAATGGAATAGATAGTCGTTTTTATAGGAGATATTGTGTATAGACACTTTTTGAATGCATTGTTATATTATATGCAGATATTTACGCATGTATCCTTGATGACGTGTGTTATTTTTAGCACCGAAATAAGGAAATTAGCAGTGAAGGTTATTTTGGCACTGCCAAAAGTAAATGTCTATATAAATACCTACTCTGTAGGTACAATTCTATGCAGTAGACAGAAACGCGAATTTCAGTGTTTAATGTTGGAAGCTTGGAAGATATCGTGACGGCTTTTTAGTTGAACAGCAATTAAATCTTCCAATTTCATTGGTTATTTGTCAAAAGTAATCGATAGTTATGCGGTAAAAATTTTTACAAACTCTATACTCCACGAGTGCGCTGTTGTCAAGTGTGTTAACGCGCGCATTTTATAAAATATTCTGTTTGATATACTTTTCAGCAAAAATTATTTTTTCTTCATACTTCGATCGAAAGGACATACTTTCGGCATCAATTATAAGGCAAAAAGTCTAACATTTACGCATTGGTGGGATTACACTCACTGATGCGGGAAGTGCGTACGCTCGGGAGGCAGTAAAAAAAAATATCAACTGTTGTTTAGATTTCGTTTCCATAATAACCCTATTACATTTTTGCTAATAGTCGCGAACAGCTGTAATTCGTGTTTAGGTATACGTATATCCTCAAAGCTGCTTGCTTGGAATTTATCTGTGTTTCCATGTAATTAGCAACCTTGTGGTGTATAATATACTATTTCTCGTGATTTTCAACGGTGACAGTATAGATCTAAATTTGAACAGAGCTTCTTAGATATAACATATTCTAAAAATTACGAATTTTTCTCGCTGGTATTACTAATCTGTATTACCGGTATTAAGCAATTTTCTCATAAGTGCTCATGTAAAATTACATATGATTATAATGTTGTGTAAACGAGTTAGTAACCGTTCTGAAATTTTTGGTACTGAATATTTGTAAATATATTAAGAAAAAAGTTGTCAAAATGTTTCATTCATTAATCTCGACGCTTTGAGATACCTCTCGTGCATCGTTGATTCATAACTATTTTAAAGTCGATGTAACCAAAAGTTATAAAGAAATAATTTTAATCAACCTCTATAATTTAGATTGTTTGATATTCACACCAGTGAAATCGCTGGTTAAAACTAGGTGTTTATAAAAATTGAATTTGAACTTTGAATAGAATATAGCCTATGGACTAATTTTATGTAAAGTGCGTATTTATCGACTTTATGAGCGTGACACGGGTACTTTGCATAAAATATAACGTACTATAAAGCAGTCCACCACACCAATTTTCTATTGCTCGCCAGATGTATTTTGTTTATAAACAAAACAATACGTTTTTACCAACTATTTCATTGTTATGAAGGTAATTATTTGTTCATGCTATTATACACGATACTAATTGCAGAATAAAGACCGCTGCACACGAGGCTGGACTTGCCACTAGATTTGACTACTAGTTTTCTTGATTGCTCGCTTCACACGAGACGTCTTTTCAAGCTTGTTTTGGCGATAGATCTGGTGCGCGCGCAGTGACAGTTCAAAATAATATTATATAAACACAGAGCAAAACGTGTCTGTTGTCTGACTCTGAGCAGAATGTCGCCATGTTGGTTTGTGGACGTTTTTTCATGTCGCCCATGTGACAGGATATCTGCTGTTTCCTGATTGGTTCTTGCTCAGAGCATGCAGAGGACCTAGAGTTAGAATGACGAGCTGATTGTCGTCTCACGAAATTCTTTGTTGTTAAACTCTGATTTTATTATAAATCTACATAATATGTTCCTAAATCCTATAGGTGCCGGCATACTATTTACCACAGTATCTTTCCCTACTGCAGTGTACATATTTCGTGACCTCTTGTTGACTATCGACCGCCTTTGTATATATATTATGTTTAATTACTAATTACTGTTTACTTCTTGTGGATTGAAAAGACTGAGAATTAACAGTAAACAATAATTATTTATTTATTAGTCAACTTGAGACTATAGCCATTTGTAATTATCTGCACTGTAGAATGTGTACAAACCGTTGCGTTGTATTATAGATAAATTAATCTATTATTCATTTATTATACTGACAACAACGTTAGCTTCGTTATTTTACTTTTAATTGTTAATTAACAGTTTTCGCTACCATTTATTTCCCCTGCGAGATAAATTATATATTCGCACTTGTTTTACGGTTTCTAAGTTCGTATAGTAATTTGTTCTTAATCGGCTATATTTAACACTTTGGACACTATACTCTCCGTTTTTTGTTTTTATGTCAGAATTTGTTTCAAGTTCCGGACTTTTGTACGCAGGTCAGTTGGCATTTTTTATTGCAAATACAAAAACTCAATAACAGTAGCCACTTGTTTACTCGATGCTCGATTGTTGAATGTCTACAATCTCTCTTTCTCTCTCGATGCTCAATAAGTCAGATCTTACTGCGGGTATAAATATATATATATAGGTATATAAATTATTTTTTAATAAAAGAATTGTTATGTTGAAATTCACATTACTTTGCGCATTGGTGTTAGTGCGTAGATATGGGGGGTACAGGGGGTAATTACCCCCCCTCCGACTATAATAATTAGGATGACCAACTGTCTTGGATTTTCCGGGTCAGCCCTGCATTAGAGCCACGTGTTCAGTATTAGAGAAAATGCCCCGCATTATTAAAAAGACTTGTTTTTTTGCTCTTTTCAAATCTACACAAGACAAAGTTTTTTAAAATAGGTTACTAAGAAAAGGTCATTTGTTTTTGGCGTAAGCTATACGTATTTTTTAAATTTAGGTTACTCGTATTAATTAAACTTAAAAAAAATTATTCTTTATGCTAATCCCCCCGTCAGAAAAAAATATCTACGCCCTTGGTTACATGGATCATTTTACGACCGCTATATGCATGCATGATAAGAAATTGTTTAATAGGGGATGTGCAAAAAATGACATATTTGCGACTGGGTCGGTCTGGGGCTTAAAAAATTACCCGGGAAAATTGTCAAACGCCTCTACGAGACCGCGGTGCAACTAAGAAGAAAAAATACGGCCCACGGAGGACCGGCGACCCACCGGGAAAAGGTGAGACCGACACTGATTTGCAATTTTAGAGTTATCTCGTGTCACAATTTTGACCGCGCTAATATCTGTAACCACTAAACCGATTTTAATGAAATTTTGTAAATGTGTCTTGCTTGCTGCAACTTACGCAAGAAAAAATGTTTTTGTACCAAGTAGCGACATTTGAAAGAATTTGCTGAAAGCTATAAGTTCAGAAGCAAATCTGGTTGAATTTCCTCAAAGCTATTAGTTCAGACATTGGGCCACAAACGAAATACATTTTGCAAAATTATATCTATCACACCCGGGTGAAACCGGGATGGGCCGCTAGGTATTTAATAAAAAGTATAATTTTAAAAGTTAATTGGAACCAATGTTTAATGACGTTTGAATAGTTTCGAAATAGTTAATAGAATCTGCATTGCAAATCCTTTACATGGTGGCTAAAGGTATTGTTGTACGAACGATAAAACACAAAACACGGTGAAGGTCTATGTCCATGAATTAATAATTAAATTGCGCGCGCGAATAACAAAACACATCAAGGAAGGACCTTGATTCTTTTGTCGTCTGTGCATTTGCTCTCGGTTTTTCTTAAATAGATTACATGATGAATTATTCCAATTTGTCGACAATATAACACGCGAATTTTTCATTGAAAGTATGCAGATTAATATAATTTATGCATGCTTTTTTTAAATTGACGACACCTTAGTACGGTCAAAGGTACATATACTCGTTGTAAGTGCATACTGTATGCAGGGCTGGACTAAGCAGAACGGTATTCGGCCCGGAAATAAGAATGGCCGAAGCCGAAGACTTAAAAACCCTAAGAAATTCAGTTTAAATTGGCTACAACTGCTACCAGCCACAATTAAAAATATAAATGATTTTAAAACTTTTAAATTGAAGGTTTTATTGACTATTATAATATACAAAGAAAATTTAAATCATCTCTATAGAAGTCGCCACATCCATCGCGCTCTCGCTCATTCGTGACAGTTCGTTCAATTTCGACGCTTGTTAGAAACCTTCGGATTCGGTCGAAGCTTTGGTCGGATGCTGCCGATCAAACGTGTTTGATTTCATCCGACGGCGCATAATGACAGTGAATATTGACAAAGGCAAGAGTTATGTTGAATATAGTTACTTTTAGATGGACATACGCTGGTAGTCCTTGAATTTATCGGAGTAATTTCGTATAGGTGGGCAAGCTTTAAAAACATCCCATCAGATCTATTTTCATTAAACAGATGCACCCACGGTTATTAAAAACGTTCTTCTTTAGTAGAAGCCAGTAGAAGAAAATCATCGTGAAGTATTCCGGAGTCGTTCAATTGCGATTGTCAATGTTTACGCGATGGTTGACACTCATTGATGCGAAAAATGATCGTTTACTTAGGCAATTGAAGCGATTGTCAATACTACTGACAGCAAAAATGATAAAAAATTTAAATGATGGCAATTTCCAACAATGATACATTTTCAATTGAAACCCCAATCACGTGAACATTGACAACCGCCAATCATTGTCTCGGGGACCATTTAGAGTTATTCATGATCTCATCACAGGACAACCTGCAACTGTTACCTGATCGGTACCAGTATAGGTACTAACGACGGACGCGGGACGACAGAATCGAAACGGATAGGTAAAAATACGAATCTAACAACTTCGGACGCGTTAAACGCAAGACGTTTCCGTGAGAGGTGTATAGACGCGGAGTACAGGACTACTTCCTTTTTCTTCCCAACTCTCACAAGGTCAACATTCTATTTCTTTCGGTCTTCTACGTTAAATAATTTGCTGTAAGCAGTGTTCATTTCATCCCGAGTTACACAAAGTTATTTCTATTTGCGTTGATCTGTGCCGCTATAGGTATATATTGCTTGTGTATTGCCAGCTTTATTTGTTCCAAGAAAAACAGTCGGTGCCACTTGGCGTGTGTGGCATCCTTTTTTATGTAAACAACACACCTGGATGGCCTTCCACGACTACATGCCGCGTCTCTACACCTATGCAAATATTTTGCCAATTTATTGTACTATATATCGCGGACGATCTGTCAATACCTTCCATATATCCAATGCTTCTGAACAGCAGCTACAATATTCAAATTACATCAGGGTTGTCAATGAAAGCCCTGATGTACTGCAGATACAAGTGTTTTCTATCCATACATATTAGTGACGTGTTGACTGCGAATATTCAGTTTTCAAATCTGGCATCATTTGTCCAAGGTTAAAGTATGACAGCTGATGTGTGGCCGCGCACGTCGCACGCAGACATTTATAGTGGTTCTGGGTACTAGGTTGGTTATTAATACTAAGTGTAAAGCTTTATTACCTAATTTTAAAATAAAAGTTGATAAAAGATAAATATTCACAAAAAATTCTCAAGAATTTTTGAGAATGACAATGTCAGAAAATATACGAATGCAAATATTCGTCTCATCACTAACACCGAACACTATTAAAGATGGAAGTTGCTAATCTTAGAACAAATTTGTTCGTTAGAATAAAATTTACTTTCTATTCACCTAGCAAATTATCAGTTTGAAAAGCTAGTTAAAGAAAAAATACCTATACAACGCACTATACTCCTTGCTCTATTTGTTGAATATTTTGACGTTCACCCAAAAATCCGACCGATGGTGTTCGTGTAAACGTCAAAAACAGTTTCACAAAATAATATTTTATCCTAAACCAACTGCACACAAAACTTCCACTTAAATGTTAATAAACAACACAAATTCACAAGAGCAAACTGTAGATACAACACTCCACGTTTATAGGTTAGGTATTATGATCTATGTGGCGAGCATTATTATTTTATTAGGCGAATAAATATTTATACCCTCGAACTAAGACAGAATAGATTTATACCTGCAATAAACATAATTATCTTTGGTGAATTGAACTAATGAACAAATGAATAGAATAAATAACTACTTAGGTACGTTCGGTGACGATGGCCATTAAACTATTTTAAATGAATTCGCAAGTTCATTTAACTCTTGAATGTACAAAAAAGACATGTTTTAGAACTCTGTGTGTGTAGACAGGTGCAAGAGGAGCTGCCAATATTTGCAAAGTGTAAAATGGAAAACGTGTAGTAAACGTGTTTCTAATTACAATAATTCATGTCTGTTCTTTTAATTGAATTGGGTTTTTACATGGTATAAAGACTTCCGCTATGAACAAACAAAAGTGAAATTTCTCTACGCACAGTAGGGTGAATGGGATTAATTGTAACAAAGACTGCAACGGTTTAAGGCCTAGCACACATGAAGAGCGTTCAACGCGCGTTGGCCCAACGCGCGTTTACAACTTCTATACAATTGTATAGAAACTGTAAACGCGCGTTGGGCCAACGCGCGTTGAACGCCTCTCATATAAACTACTGTGCGATCGGCGAAAGAAGACCGGTGGGGAAAGGGCAAGAAGTCGTTGATGTGTTCCCAAATTATCGGAATTCATAGGCGGCGCATAGCAAGGCATGCAAACAATGTATAGCTTTAAATTTTAAGGCATTATTTTGAGCCTCTAACTCGCACATTTTAATTACATTCGCTATGAGCTCCCTAGCGCCACTTCTAACTGTTTTTCTCTTTTTACTTTCCATTTTGATGATATTCAGACAACACCCCTCAACTTAGTCCGTGAACGCACACCTATGTACTGTCTGGTGTATGATTTTTTTGTACTGTTAGCAAGTGTCGCTGTATAGTCGTACAGCTGTGGCAAGAGTACAATTATCGCGGTACGACAATTGTTACACTATTGATCGACTGGACTCCCTTATTGCATAGAAGCGGTTCCAGGATCATTACCTTTTACTAATATAAAATACTTGTGCGCTCTTCTGCAATAAGGTCATAGGACTACATACCACAGACCGGTCTTCTTTTAAAAATCCAACAGTAGGCCTAAGCATGCCGTAACGAAAAACGAATCATATATTATGTCAAATATCTTGGGTGACCTTGCATAGTGGAATCCCGAGACAGACGATTGGCTCTGGTAGAATCATCAAAAATAACTCTTGGAGTCAAGTTTCGTCAATCATTGTTCAAAACGAAGATAAATGAATACGGGTTATCCGTGATCCAGGGGCGCCGACTCCGTGGGTGCTCGCTGCTTTCCAGCATCCACAGAAAATAAATAGTGGGTACGGAGCACCTCCAAACACAGATAAGCAAAATATACGGCAGTTTAGAGGAGCAGACCATAGCTGATATGTGAAGTGTGGCGCTTTATACACTATTATGGAAAAGAACATTTACAGGTGATACGTATCGATTTACTTAAAATTAAAATACTGCGCACACTTGTTAAGCATATAAACTTCCACAGCATGGAGCAAAAAAAAATCCTGTTCGTGATGGTACCCATAAAAATAAATGGAATAATAAACCGTTATGAAAATTAGTAAATCATTATTATATAAAAAACAACGTTATAGCATAATATATCTCTTCCACATGCACCGATTTTCCCCAAAAACAATAGGGCTCTTCATATTTGCGTATCAAATAACCTTTCAAAATTTGGTTTCGATCCGTTCATCCGTTTGACCTGTATCGTGCTCACAGACAAGCAGACGCACAGAGTTTTTGACCTAAACTAGTACCATTCACCACTTGTGGGTTGGAATTGTAAAAGTAACATCCTATCTCATAAATCCGCGAATTGAAGTGTTTTGAAACATTCCGTATAATGTCAACGTACAGACGGTATGCTCGAAATTCCACTGTTTACATTAATAATATAATTGATCGCGAAAAATTCTACCATAAGCGTAGCCAACTTTCAAAACACCACAATCTTATCAAACATTAGAGCAAAATAAGAACTCATTATTTTATAACTATAAATATAACTTATTTCACTCCCCCGCATTCTGTTTTCGTCCGTGGGGGCGGTTTGTATCTATTTATAGTAAGAATAATATAATGATGCATATACAAATTCATTTCTTAATGTCAGTTTTAGACACGCAAATGTTAATCATTGGAAACGAATAATCTTTTCTAAAACTCAATTCCAAATATACATTGGATGTAGTATCGTGCTTCAGTGTAAAATACTTTTGACACCATTGTACTTGTTATACAAAAGTGTGAGATACACTGACCTCTGAAATCTGTCACATAATATGTGTCCTTTATCTAATTTGTAATGCGCGATACATTGTACAATCTGCTCAGAAAATGCTCAACGTCAACTAGCCCATTTGTTACATACGTGCATATCAACATTAGGTATGTTCCAAGCAGTCAGCAAACGGTAACGTAACCGTCACTCGCATGCGCAGTAGCTAAAACGAAGCTGTTTGTATCGATTTTGGAACACGTTTAAACTACTGCGCATGCGAGTGACGGTTACGTTACCGTTTGCTGACTGCTTGGAACAAACTTATTAATACACTAAACACGCACAAATTTAAAGAATGCGGCCACCATTTTTGACGTGATAACGTCTTATAAATTGATGAATCACCAATCTTATAAATTGATGAAACACCGGCTGCATGCACGAAAAAGTGTAACGTTCCTAACGTTCCTAGCGTTCCTAACGTTCCGCCTGACCCTGTGCGTGCTTTTCTCGAAAACGGCCCTAACGATTTGGATGAAATTTACTGAAAAGGGATTTTGGGGGGCAAAAAATCGTTTAAGCTAGGTCTCATCTCTCGAAAAAATCGTTTTCATAGAAATTTTATCATTATAAAAATCAATTTTTTGACGTATGAAAATACTTAAATATTGTAAGTAGGTTTTGGAATTTTATATAAACAGTGAAACAATTGTTTTCAAAATATTATGATAATTAATCTTTGAAACTTAAAATAAATACGAAAGAAAGAAAGATAAAAAAAACAATTATTATTATAGGTGGTGAGTATTTTAATACATAAAATTAACCTAAATTTGAAGCGAAAGATGCAATATCATAGATTCGAATTATTATATTTATTATATGTAGAATTTAGGTTATGTATTACGGAATACGTTATCACGTAAAACTAACGTCCGTAAACCGACTTTACAGACAACCAATTTTTTTTTTGGAAAAGAATCGCTCGGCGCTACAATTTATAAACAACGTAGTTAAAAATTGTATTTGTAATTGCTTTTTTTTATTTTTAGATAATGTATATTTTTATGTTATGTACAGTATACAGTATACACTGTACAGTGTACACATTCACATAAATAACGTTTAATTAATTTTGTTTGAATATAAAGTGTTGATTGTAAATATTCTCATCCGAGAGAAATATAATTAAATATTGAAAGTTGTAAACAAGAAACCAACAATTACAATTAATGCGGTCAACAAATCAATGAATATCTTTGTTTTTTAATATCTAAAAAAATTATATATTAATTTACATTATTAAGCACCATTTCGTGATTTTTAATTTCAAAATAACCATGATGATTTGCAATATTTTTTTTTTATTTGGTGGTCTTTATAATCAGTAAAAAATGACTAAAATCTATATTAAGAAGCGAAATTATATGATAATTATGCGTGCCCTCATGACACGTTAGGTAGGTACATGGATTCTGATGTAGGTGACCATACTTGCAGTGATCTACGTCAGCAACCGAAATTGAAACTTGCCCGTTTTTATGTTAATCAATTAGCGTCCGCGCAGCCGATGGTGTTATCGAATATTGTGGTTTGTGGCTCTGAATGCATATAAACAAAGTTCCTC
Organism: Xanthostigma xanthostigma; assembly: GCA_963575645.1. Lineage (NCBI taxonomy): Eukaryota > Metazoa > Arthropoda > Insecta > Raphidioptera > Raphidiidae > Xanthostigma > Xanthostigma xanthostigma. The sequence continues at coordinate 78,484 of OY754469.1, read as the reverse complement.
CGACAAATATGCAGTAATTCTGAAGTATGAAAACCTTTTGTTTAATTTCTGAGAACACTAAATAATAATTGTGAAATTTGTATCTCTTTCCGTTTTGTTGTATAAACTCATTTTCTTCACTTCTTCATTAAATAACTCGAGACAAAGCGTTATCCATGGACAACTTGATTTAAATTGATCAAAAACGTTGTTGGGTTGTTTAAGTATTTGACCAGGACATAAAATTTTAGGTGATCTTGTCGCGGCCGCCATATCGCAACGATCAGAACCAGGATGCAGTCTTTGTGCTTTATTTGAAATGAGGCCTTGAAGATGAAAATAAATTTTTCGAAACGTTGGCCACTAGCGTAACATTGGTAAAGCTTATTTATGATCCTCAACCAAAACCTTCCTTCATCGTAACACCACTTTACACTCTGAAGACTTTGTCATTTTCTAGAAGAAATATAAATTTGAAAACTGTTTTATCTCCGGAAAAAGTGAGCACGCTTATATCTAATAATAGTCTTCTGTATCAATATTTTTTAATAGAAATATTATAAATTTAACATAAATTAATATATCTAACGCTTTCTCGAAGACGGTTCAACTTCGGAGAAAGTAACTAAGAATAATTGTAAAACACGTAATAAATTGTATAAAAATAAAAATTCAATTTGTAATGCATAATATTAAGTTGTTTCGTGACTGCCTAGCTTTAACATGGAGCACTCTCTGCATTTTCATCTTTGTTTACTTTATTGAATGGTTATTTGATGTAGATATACAAATAATTTTCGGACTTTATCTTGTATCATTCCTTAAGAGTATAATGCTACTTATAAATACGCTCTGCACTTTATCTCAAATCCTTTCTCCTCGCCTAAAAACGGTTACAGCTCTCCCGACCTTAAAAGCTTCGCGTAACCGTAAACGACAAGTAAAAGATCAAGAAATAAGAATCACATTGATCCTATCGCAGGGTTCCCTCATGCTCTGGCGCGTACATTACACAAAAACGGAGAACTGAAGATGAAATAAGTCAAGACTGCGCCATCAGACCAAACGCTTAGTTATCTTTTTTTTCTCTCTGTCAAATTCCGATCTTATATTATTCGCATTTCGGATAAACTATAAAGTATAATAAAAGCTTAACAATAATAGTGTTTATTGTTACACTATTATATCTTTGGCAACGACGTCAATGTGAATGGTTTAAGTCAGTGTAAGCTTGGTACTATTGCGTTACAGTGTCATTCAACATTAAATGACTCAGCAAAGATAACTTCGTACGTGCAAAATTCACTAGTGTCTCTGTGGCCTGTGCTGTGTGCGCTCTGTAAATATGTGAATACAACAGTACAAAATAGCTCAGCACAGAGCAATGGCGCTCGGAGTGAGTCATTCACAAAAAAGAGCGACTCGCTCCGCTCCGTAAAAGAAGTCGTTCATTATGAACGACTCGCTCAGGAGCGACACATCACTAGTATCGTTATAGATTCCTTGCTAGATTTCAAGCGTGCTGATAGTTCGAATGTAAACAATAGTGAACGTTAATTGTTTCTAAACAGAAGACACACTATGACGCCATGTTTGGCGCCCACGTGACAAGATACTGTTTCCTGATTGGTTCTTGCAATGACGTAATTTCCATCCTTGTAGCCAGCCATGTTTCAGCAGCGATTCTGGCGACAAAACCAGCTTCGTTTGCAGCGACCTTTACATAATTACTATAGATCCTGACTTCTATTATTATCGACACTGTAAATAACTCATCATAACTAATGATTTTAAGTTAAAAACAAAGATCCTATCGGCGACCGAATATCAATGTGAACAAAACTTTCAGCAAAATGAATGCTAAATACATTTTGAGAACCACTGGTGATATTGAATACATGCCAATATAATTTGAAAACCAGTTGATATAACGAGTGGGTGTAACTAAGTAAAATATTTAAATGCTTCGATAACAGAGATTCTAATTAATAAAGTTTCCACGATTTAAAATCAATGTTGAGTTCATTGAACCGAGAGTTTATTTATAGACGCAAAAATTAAAAAAAAAACTTCGTTGCATTTTTTTAACTTCCCGCTTTAAAAAAAAAAAAAAAAATTTTTTTTTTTTCAAAAATCGGGAAGTTATTGGTTTCACCCCGATTTTCGAAAATCGAGTTTTCGCCAGATCTCGACGTTTTGGGGTCCTAGGAAGCTATTGAAACTATTTTGGCGATGATGTCCGTAGGGCTGTATGTATGGATGTGTGTGTGTGTGTGTGTGTGTGTGTATGTATGTATGTAAACCTTTTATATCTTTTGAACGGAGTGTCCGACTGAAACGTGGTTTGCGGCATCTGACGTGATCTTGGTGAACTTAGACTTCCTGAAAATTTGAAACGATTCGGCCCAAAAAATTTTGAGAAATCTTAAAAAAACAAGTTTCAAAAATTTTTAAAAATTTGTTTTTGTAAAAAAATTTCTAAACTACTAAACCGATTAATTCCAAAAACTAATCAGCTCTTCTCCTTAACAAACTGCGTCGATTTCCGCAAACCGCATCAAAATCGGTTCATTTGTTCACGAGAAACCGTGAACGAAAAAATCGTAAAAAAGTGTTTTTTTAAAATGACTCTTAAAATTGTTATCAGATTGATTTTTTTGTAATAAATTACTTTCTTAAGCTAAAAAAACTGCGTCGATCGCCGCAAACCATATCAAAATTGGTTCATTTGTTCATGAGATAACGTGAACGAAAAATTAGGAAAAAAGTAATTTTTTAAAATTACTCGTAAAATTCTTATCAAATCGATTTTTTTGTAATAATTTACTTTCTTAGGTTAAAAAAACTGCGTCGATTGCAGCAAACCGCATCAAAATCGGCTCATTTGTTCACGAGATATCGTGAACGAAAAATTTTTAAAAAGTGTTTTTTTTTTAAATTTCTCGTAAAATTCCTATGAGATCGATTTTTCTGTATAAAATTACTTTTTAAGGTTAAAAAATTGCGTCGACTGCCGCAAATCGCATCAAAATCGCTTCATTTGTTCATGAGATATCGTGAACGAAAATTTCGTAACAAAGTGTTTTTTTTTTGAGCTCGAAGAGCTAAAAAATAAACTTCTTGCTATATTTGACATATTTTTGAGCGTTTTGAACTCGAAAATAGCGGGAAGTTACAGGGATGGCCTGCAGGGTCAAACTACTTTTCAAATTTTTTATCTCGAATCTGGCGGAATAATCGGTTGTCCTATTTTTTTATCAATTTGGAAAATATGTTTTATCGTATATATTATCCTTTGTGCGCGCGCCCGGTCTATGTTGCATTCTAAGTGGAACGATTTTCTGTAATGCATTAGATTTCCGCAGTTACCGGATCAACAAAACTCATGTAAATATTGCGTTTTAAATGAAATTAACTGTTGAAATAAATAAAATTATCGACCAATTTTTTTAAACTGTAGGTATACCTATATTGACAAAAAATTATAAAATTATAATTTAATAATTCAATAGATGACGTTTTAATCCGGATTTGGATATTCTTCAGAAGTAATCTAAAAAATATTATAATGAATTGATATCTACTTATTTTTTAATAGAAATTATTAAGATTGAATTTTTTATTTTTGAGCTAATAATATTTCAAAAACAAAACATTCAATCTTAATTCTATTAGAAAATAAGTAGATACTAATTCATTTTTATATTTTTTAGATTATTTCTGAAGAAAATCCAAATCCGGCCCGAAATTGAATTATAATTTTATAATTTTTTGTCTATATACAGTCTGAAAAAAAAATTGGTCGATAATTTTATTTATTTGAAGAGTTATATTCAGACCTGTAATTAACTGTACAAAAAAACATGTAAAATTTAAAAATCAAACTTAAATTGAAGCTACATAAAAGACAAAAAATTAAGATATAGAAAATTTAACGAACAGGGTTCTCAGTGAGTCACCGCTGTTTCCTCTTAAATTGCTCATGTCTTTGTTCTCTTAGAAAGGTTTTCTTGTCGTTAATTAAAATTTTGAAGCGCCTTATTTTAATGAAATATTATCCATGCAGACTCTGAATCATACGTAGATCACAAACAACAATTATAATAAAACTGTTGTTGCAAGTCCCACATCTTCCTGTTTCAGAATAATTGTGTTGTCAATATTTTCGTTCTAAGGGTGCTTTGTCTATGAAAGCGTGTACGAAAAAAAAACAAAGTAGGTACCTATGTGTCATATTCATCAAAACCGAATTACATTGTTGCTCACATGTGTTGAATTAATACATAGGTACTATCTTTATGACGAGATAGCTTATATATCAGCAATCAGTTATAGTTTATCTATATCTATAATAAAAAGTAGCCGTTACCCGCAATTTTACATAAAAAGAGCCGCAGGTTGCCGACCTCTGGCATAGATGAATGCTTGTTTGTGTTCCTATATTATTCATCCGACTACGATGAAATTTTGACGAGTTGTGCGCGCGCCAGCAAAGGTTCCTGACGAACAAAAACAAAAAATTAACTTATAAAATTCATGTTTGTTTGCATCACAACAATTGTCACTGGCGAGCGGACTTTAAAGGGCCAGACTATGCTCCTCGCACTGCTCCTCGCTCTGCTCATCGCGTTGCCGCGATGTTTGCCCTAAGCGGCCACACACTGCCTACTCGAGCTACTCATCGCGACGCTCCGCACTTGGCTCTTGCCTTTCGACAATGGAAGTTAATACTGTGGCAGTGTGCGCACTATGTCTTTATACAGAAAAATGTATTTTAACTGTGCCGTCTATATACGTCTATTTTACTTTATGTTTTATAAAACGACGTATTCATAATTATGATACGTTTCAGGCTATCCATGGATATGGCACAAGGAATAATTCTAATATTATTTTGCCGAAGTCTACACTGATGTTGTTTAATAAGAATGCCGAATATAACACCTTGAAAATGTTCAATAAATTGCCAGACAGTTTCAAAAATTTAAAAATTTCTAAATTTAAAAGAGTATTGAAGACTGCTCTTTTTAAACAATGTCTGTATAAGGTAGACGATTTTATGAGTTGTAAACACGATTTACTATCTTTCTTTTGACAAATCCTATACATAATTGTATGTCTTTGGAAAATAAATTCTAAATTCTAATAGCATAGCAAATTTTATAAATGTTATAAAACGGAACGATATTATAATTAAACGTCGTAGTCGTCGTCCTCGCCAACGGAGATGGTGGATGACATCCATTGATAGTTTGAGCGCTTGATGCGTACTGCGTGGCGCGGGAGTATGTGGCCGGCTTATTCGTGCTCTATTGCCGGTCCTTTGACTCGCGCACAAAAAACCGACAATTGAGGGAGCACTGGGCATGACGAGCAGCATGATGTGCGGCATGGCGAGTAATGCGGCCACACTACGTTCCTGCCTCCTTTCCTCGCCACTTCCCATGCCACTCGTCGAGTGTGTGGCAGTAGCATAAAACATTATTTCATCTCAATTGCATGCAGAGCCGCGGGTTGTGACTAGTTTAAAACTGATCGTCAATTGTAATCGTCAAAAATATAAATTTAACATTTCTAAGTCAAATAATTTCCAACTGCGATCGGGGGACATTACAAATGGCCAATGTTTGGACCCCCGACGTCGCTACTTTGAATAAAAAAAGAAAAAAGACACGTTTTTTTTCTTCTTCACGAGACCTATTCTGAAACACCCTACATGAGATTTTCGAAAATTTTAATTTTGTTTATCCCTTTTTTGATTCTCAAATATCCAAACTTAACTGTGTACCCTCACAGTTTCGACAAGTGCGTGATTATACTTAGTTGATTTAGGCCTTTAATGGACAAAAAAATGTATCGTGATGACTTAGCGACTTATAGAGTTATCTTATGCAGTTATGCTAAACAGTTTTTTGCTGGTACGTGACATAGGAAACGATTTTCACATGAATTAAATTGTTTATTCGTGGAATTACAAAAATACTATAGTTTCAGAATTCTTATAGCAGAAATGTGGGAACGACATTGTTAGAAAATATGCAAGTTCTAATAATAAGATTATAAGATAATAAGTAATATGTAAATTTTATAAAAACTATATGGGGTGTTCATCTAAATCTGACCGCATCGCTATAATTTAAAGGACCCCGCACAAACCTTGTGCAATTTGGTTCTCAGTTAAATCGCTCGAAAAAAGTTTTATTCTATAGTTTAAAGGTCACTAAGAAAAAGTGTCCATGCAATGCGCATAGCCTTAAACCAATAGATTTTTAGCTACAGATGTTTAAGCGAGATATTGGATATAGGGATATCCATTGAATTCACAAACATGTTCCATGTTCAACTTTTGTGCTTATTTTTTAAATAGAAAAATAGTCGAAAACTAGGTAATGTTGGAAGGTGTCACCCTGTATAAAATATTAATGTCATATTCGGATTTAGCGCACTCGAAAACATATTTCTAGAGTTTAGGATTTTTTAAGATTGTGAATTCAATGTATTATATCTAAAATCTTGCTCAACATATCTGTTGCTAATAATCTAATGGTTTTTAGGCTATGAGCTCGAGGACACTTTTTCTTTGTGACCTTTAAACTATAAAATAAAATCATTTTAGATCAATTTAACCGAGAACCAAATCCCATGTTTGTACGGGGTCCTTTTGTGGAAATAAAAACTGAGAAAATATAATATAAGTAAATTCAAGATAGCTGAATATTTATATCATCTTACTACTAAGTATATGAAATTATAATAGTATACCTACTTTTTTGTATTTTTTTTTCGAGATTTGTCACGGATAAATCTGCGATTGTTGTATAGGAACAAACCCAGTACATAAATTTATATTTCGGAATTACCAATTGTAATAATATAGTTTAGGTATGTATTTCAGACGCAACGCGTGTGTGACTGTTAAAACTCGTCCATAAATGCATTACATTCTAGATTTTTTATTATTAATATTCAACGACAAAAAAGGGATGAGCATTGAACGAAAATATAATGACTTGCGCCGGGACGTCAGTGAAGTTTCATTGTTTTGATGACGGTATAAATTGTACGGAAATCAGTTCTCGGAATAATTCATATCATCAATAAACAGTCCTTTGTTTTCGTGGTATAAATTTATATTCCACACACCTTTTGTCTGACAGCGTTCAAACAATCAAATAATCTGTCTGAAAACGCATGCACATAATATGACATTGATGAGTGGCAAATTGACATTTCAGTGGCGTTCATAAAATCAGACATTTACCAGTCATGTTTATAACATGACGTGATATTATGGTGGTAAACAATAATATTTTATTCGAGCGTGTAAGCTTTCACGGCCGGTGTTGTTCCAAATGTTTTTGGTTTCCGGGCCGTAATCCATTCAGGGTTATCTTTAACCTATTGGAGGCCTTGGGTACATTAGGATAATGGGGCCCCTATGACCTTGACAGAACACTATTTTGTTAGAATAGACAAAGAAAGTAGATTAAACTAGTTCACTGATGATTTTTCTTTAAAACAGTGTAGGTACATAGTTATTAGTGTACCATTAAATTGCATTTTTATATATTTAAATTTACTTAAATATGCTGAAATTTGAAAACTTGATTTTCAGACGAGAATAGAATAGCTTCGCGCCTGCAAAGGCTAATAAGCAAGTAGGTATTGTAGTCAGTGTTTATCGTTTGATTTTTTCGAAATAAACACATTTTTTTAATAAATATCGCTTATCGTTTGGTGATCTGGCAGGAACTAGGGGCCTCTATCGATCGCGGGGTTCTGGGCACGTATGCCCAGTCATGAGAAAGAGGGGCCTGAGTCCATTGGTATTTCTGTCTGACGGTTCGTCTACAACTGCGGTAGACATTATCAAAGGCGATGTGGCGGCGGGCATAGTATCCTCCTTGGCGCAATTCTACCGCAATTGTAGACGAAACGTCAGGTAGGAATACCAATGAAACACACCCTGCAAGCCCGGAAAGCAAGAAGATTTGGAATAATAATATTTACTTGTAAACCCCGATGCAAATTAATGATCTTGCAATAGCTATGAGTTATGACTATAATATATAAGTGCAGTAGTTATAAAGAATAAACTATAATAGAACAGTAGATAATTATTTTTATAGATGAGGTCAAAATAACACGACTGCCTTGGTAAAATGTTACCGGATATTTAATAAAAACATTTTTTTTTCATTTTCTGCGATAAAACATTTGGGAAGCTCAGTTTTTGACGACGACACATCACAAGGGAAGATGTTTTACAGAATCGACTGTAATTACAATTATTACCTACATTCGATAGGTACTTTAATAAATTTTGTGTCAAATGGTTCTAATACGTCATCTTGCGTTATTGCGGAAAATGAAAAAAAACATGTTCTAACGAAACATCCGCGGGTATCACCTTTATATTATTCCAAGGTATAATACACGCCACGAATCTAAAAGGCTCGGAAGTTGGATGCGAATGCGGGCTTGCGCTTGTACCTACAGTCTGTTGAAAAACTACAAACTCGCAACTAAACAAAACCAAAATAACAATCACCGACGAGCGCACGTTCCGTGCAGGTAGCTGAGAATTGGTGGGAGTCACAACGGCTCTAAAATGTGCCTTTGCGACGCTGTTTGTGACTAACTTCCGAACCTTTTAGATCCGTGGCGCGTATTATACGCTTGGCTAAATAGTCTTGCTTTGTTCTCATTTATCTACTGTTTTTCTATGATCCATTCTGAACGGAACAGCCTGTAAAAGAACGTCAATATAACTTCATTTCGAAATTTTTCACTAGAGCATCTAATCATTTTTGTGATATCGGAAACCATTATATTTTAGTGTTACAAATTAATAGTTCAGTTCGGAAATTGTAGACAGTAACCAATACTTACAGTTTCACAATATAAGCGGCACAGTTTTGAGGCATAGGGAAATTTACGAATTTACTTTGCCGCTTCATTAAACCTCTTAGTATACCTAACTAAGTATTAGTCACTGTTTACAATTTCCGACCTGAACTATAAAGAAGCTATAATATATATATGTTACGGTAAATGTAAACTCTTGGGAAATGTACACTTTTACCGTAAAATGTGCCGGGAAATGTGTACATTTGCCGCAATACCTACATTTAATGTACACATTTTCCGGCACATTTTACGGTAAAAGTGTACATTTCCCAAGAGTTTACATTTACCGTAACATATATATTATGTAAGTATAACAGTCATGCTGATAATATATAAAGTAAATTCATATTAAATGCAATGAAATTTGATTGATTCAATACTATGCGATACGTTCGTTTTACAGGGAATTTGAAATTCAATTAAAATTGTTTGTTTCCTATATAGTACAATCAATCTGGCGAAAAAAAAATCATTTCGTATCAAAAACACCCAAAAAGGTGAAACTTGGTGAGTCGTTAGAGAATGATGAAAAAAAGGTTACCTGGCAATGGCCACCTGGTACCTGTTCAAATAGTCAAAAAAAACTCAAAAATATTTTGAAATGCATTTTTCTCGAAAACTATCCATTTTACCGAAAAATTTATTGAACAAAAAATGTAGAGGGCATCGTTATCTACAATTAATGTCATTGGTGCTATGTTGTACAACAAAAAATGTGCGCAGTAGGTGGCGCTAAAGTGCCAAAAAAAGTGTTTTTCCACTTTTTTGCCCTGAAATTTTCATTTTTCAGTTACGATTCAAATGGAAAAATTGTTCCTTTTTATTTTATAAACAACTTTTATTTCAACATTTTTTTCATACAACTTACTTTTCATACAACTTATTTTCACTTCAACAAGCTGCATCTCTGAAACGGTAAGTTGTATGAAAAAAATGTTGAAATAAAAGTTGTTTTTAAAATAAAATGGAACAATTTTTCTATTTGAATCGTAACTGAAAAATGAAAATTTCAGGGCAAAAAAGTGGAAAAACACTTTTTTTGGCACTTAAGCGCCACCTACTGCGCACATTTTTTGTTGTACAACATAGCACCAATGACATTAATTGTAGATAACGATGCCCTCTACATTTTTTGTTCAATAAATTTTTCTGTAAAATAGATAGTTTTCGAGAAAAATGCATTTCAAAATATTTTTGAGTTTTTTTTGACTATTTGAACAGGTATTTGAACAGGTACCAGGTGGCCATTGCCAGGTAACCTTTTTTTCATCATTCTCTAACGACTCACCAAGTTTCACCTTTTTGGTTGGTTTTGTTGAGGTTTTTGCCAGATTGACTGTACTAATACTATGAACGCAGTTTATAGAAACCAAAACAAAACAATGTTGTGACGACAAATAGATTCCGCCCACATATATTTTTTTGCTGAAATCTATCATATTCCAAAAAAATTTCTTGAGAATTTTTCTGAAGCTTTTTCTATATGTATTTTTCAATGGAAATTTAAACATAGAATAAATAATAAATAATCGCCTGTTATTGGCCCACTGGATCAGTCAAATTGAAAGCAAACCGGGAAGCAGATAATCATTTTGTATACAATATCTCCTTCTATAGTAAAGATGTGTGACTGTCTTCTATATACGGTTAATGCTCAGCGTTAAAAAAATGTGTTTGTTTAATTCTTGTTTGCAATTAAGAGAAAGGAACAAAAAACGTCGGCTTACATTATTTGTTTACTGTTCAAAATGATCAAATTTTAATACGTGGGACGAGTGACGACCCTATTCTCAACCGCCGACACACTAGTTTCGAGAAAATCGCGAAAAATAATAAATTTCCAACTCTGTTTTTTTTTTTATTTAACTGGAAACGTTGACAAAAAGAATTAAAAAGAAATGCGCACACTTTTAACGGATGTTATATCTTTTATAAACAATTAAACAGCGAAATTGTATAGCTTTTATCATGACGACAGTTACGTCATTTGAAAAATGTTGTACACTGAAATATAGGTATACCTATAATAATGTAATGTGACATATATCGCCAGTTATTTATAAAAACGCAAGGTTAAAACTTATACTTCAATGATAATTCCTATATACCGCCTACTTTAACAGTCAATGGTACTCCTACACAAAAATATAGATAGTACCTTACATTGCATTAGATAAATACTTATTAGTTATTACTGACGTATGGTCACAGTGCTATACCGTAACCGGGCATATCGGAATTTTACTTCGACCATGCGGTGTCTACTCGGCATTTCAGTGAACTATTCTATATGCGAAGAAGAAGCACGATATGTGTTGTGCAGCAGTGTCGGTCTGGCCTCATGGAATACCGGTGGGCCGCCGGTCCTCCATGGGCCGGTCCAGTCCGGTCCGGATTTTTTTCTTCTTAATTACATGGTTTCATATAGAGGTAATTTTTTAGGTCCCAGACCAACCCTGTTGTGCAGTACTAAATTTTATTAGTAACCGATAAGCGTTTTTGGCAGTAAAATAGTAGATAGGTATAACTTATATTCTTGGATGTGACAACCTTGTAGCCCCCTAGCAACGCCACTGTACGTATTTGTCGATCAGCACGTTTTATCTATTTCGGGCCTTAACTTTCAATTGTTTCATCGCGCTATTGTTAGGCAAAAAAAAACAATTAAATGTACTTAGTTTTTTTTTGTAGCTATTAACTAAAGTGTTATCGTACAAAACATGTGTTTTTTTATTATTGCTAAATAAGGAAGTGCCGTGAATTTGAGATTAAACTGTTTTAAACGTTTTATGTCTTATTACATTTTTTTATTACTTGTACATAAAAATTGGATCAGTTTGTTACGAGTTAATTGTGTACTAACTTGATATTCGTAAACATTCGGTTCAATAACATCTGCTTTATATATTTTATAGTCATATAAAACGAATTATGGCAAACCCAAATGAAGAAGTCGTATCCGCACTTGGCTTGTTATAACTTTATAAGTTATGGTAACCTTGATGTAAATGTCGCAAAGGCATACACTTTTAAAAAAAGTCAAGTTAGACCTTTCCTTAAAGTAATTATAATAAATTACGTATGTAGAAAAATTAAGTTGCACCTGCTTGTTTACATAATCTAATTATTACCGTTTTATTTAAGCTCTACGCGTACCTATTTAAAAAGATCTTTTTTTGGAGTTTACTCCGTAAGATACGATTTTGAGTTATAAGGCCCGCTACGGAAATTTGATGAGTAGTAAAATCAATTGGTGAGGCGTTACGCTCCACCGCTTCAAGTGTGGCGTCACGCTCGTCCTCTTCAAAAGAGACAAACATATTATATATCTGTAGGATTTAATGTGCGAAAGAATGAGATGGAATACATTATACTTGTGCATTGCGCATGCGTGCAGAGTGCGTATGGTGCTTTAACAGAAAGAGTAGAAACAATTCTCCCACTCTTTCCTCTCAACTGCCGATTGAAGTCAAAGAAGGGGAAGCGTTTCATTTGTCTGAAAAAGTTTCGCTTCAAAAAGCGTCTGAAATCACAGTAGATATGGAATATATTCGTCAGTGTTCCATGATCTGGAAGAATAAAGAATAATAATAATTGTGGCTCCCTATAGTTTGTCTTTATTTGATACATAGGGAATATCGTTACAGCGACATTTCTAGGACAACTGTATCAAACAGACCTAATGCAACTTTATTAAGATTTAGCGCGGATTTCTGTGTTATATGATGGAACGAATTATCTTCTTTTCAGCGTTATATTACGTAACATGGCATAAAGTATCGTTATTTATTCATGCTTGCACAATGTACACGATCTAACGGAAAATGTAGGTTATACTACAGCTATAATAACGCAGCGTGTAAACACAATGGACAATACAATATCTTATTTAGCACTTAAAAAGCCACAATATTATACTTTAACACTATTCTTGTGATATTATCATGTTATTATATTAAAAAATTTTAATTTTATGAATCAAGTAAAATATTATTCTGTACTGCGTTTCCCACAAGAACATCACAACATGACTTATTATTTGCAATTTTTTATTGTAGGTTAACAGTAATAACAAAATTGGATTTGTCTGCAAAAAAGTTATAGAATGCGCAAATATCAAACGTGCCTTTTCAAGCGTGATAAGTTGGAATACGTTCTGAAAGATTTTCTATAAAACTGAGAATCTAATAAAAAAAGACACGCTGAACTAATCATCACGGAGTTTACCAAAAGAATATTGTATTATTGAGCCCGTTTCTCTTAAAATACAGTGTGTTTTTTTAACTGCGGTGTAAGCATCACTCGATAATCGACAAACTCCTTAAAACGTCGAAATTACTTATAACTCTAGTTGGTTTACCTTGTTGATGATACACTCTAAATAACGACACACCCACTCTTTCACTGGGACACCATGGCGGCGCAACTAGTCGCGCCACCGTGGTGTCCGTAAGCTACCAAACTAGACACCATACAGACACCAGAGTCGCCACACCCTGCGGCCACAGTATCAAATGCATTTAATTTATGTTTACTTTTGCACATACCGCTAAACTAGCGGTATGTGCTTTATTATCGCTTTGTGCATCAGAGCTGACTTTCGTTCAGATAAGAAGTTATATCTAAGTTAATTTCACACGAAATCCATTCAAAATGAAACTTTTTAAAAAGAGGAGATTCTGATCTATAAAACAGAACCATTTTTAAATCAATTCGAGTTCATAAATACTATTAAAATTGTAATTGAAAATCACAAACAGCAGTTGTCGGTTGGTCTGTACGTATGTACGTACGTACGTACGTACGTACGTACGTATGTACGTACGTCACGACTCTACAGATCGCAATTTTGGTCGGATCCCCTTGGGTTATATTTTATTCACTTTGTTTACTATCAGACCAGAACCCTATTTAAATTCACTAAAATGTGTTCAGTAGTTTAATTTTTATAAACAGTTTTTTTTTTATTATTTTTGACAGCTAATTAAAATAAAAAAACAAAAAACATAATAAATATACTCAATTAATGTAGTATGATACGTAAAATAACTGCTACACTTCTATACCATAATAACAAAGGCGTTGTACGGCATCGGTGTGGCCGAACGGTTAAAGCGTAAGTCCTGTAATCCCAAGGTGCCGGGTTCGATTCCCGCTGACATAAGAATTTTTTTTTTTTATATTCCATTTTATTCCACTTAATTCCACTTAATATTTATATATTATATATAATATATTTCTCATATATTTTTTTTATTATTATTATTTTTTTTTCATTTTATTTTTTTCATTTTAATTTTTTAATTGTTTTTTTTTAATCTATTGCACATACCGCTAGTGTAGCTAGTGTAGCTAGTGTTTTGGGATATTGTGTCTATAAAATGCGTTCTTCGATAAACTAGAAAGTCAATAAACTAGGACAAGAAACTCAAAAAATCGGGATTTTTGAAAGCAAAACCCGTGCATAATTGCTAAAAAAAATTTCTTATTTTACTAATGTTTCTCGTATATTTTTATTTTTTTTTTATTTGTTTTAATCTATTTTCTCAATTTTTTTCATTATAATAATATAATGTACAGTGGAAAACTTGCGGGATGTGCACTTTTGGTTTTGCCAACTATTTTTACTTATGAACCTTTTATCTATGTAGTTAATCTGTATTCCCGTGACACGTCATGTATTTCTTGATGACAATAAATATTATTATTATTATTATTAAAAATGGACCTAATTCATTAAGCTCTATTTTGCTCAACGATTTGCTCCTGTGTTCCAAACAAATCTACAACTTCCTCCCAACATTTCTTTTTCAAATCTCTTTTGGAATAATCTGATGAGGAATTATCCCAAATTGATGGTCTACTTTGAATTTTGATAATAAACCTTTCTGTATCATACTGCAATTAACAAACAAAACACAACAGTTCACAAGTGTTGCGGCTGGACTGGCGGCCGAGTGAGTGAGACACCATACAGCGCTATAGTAATTCGTGGTGGCGCGACCAGCCTGGTGGCGCGACCAATATATTCTGTGCATGATGTCTGAGCTGGTCGCTCCGCCAAATTGGTTGCGCAACCAAACTGACACCAGGTGAGTAACTCTCTATAGAGCTGTATACATTTTGTTGGTAGCGGCGACTGGTTGCGCCGCCATGGTGTCCCAGTGAAATATAGCCCTTAACAACGACAACAATACGTCATCATTAAGCAATAAACAGGATTTGTTTGTTATTTTGTTGCTTTGTTGTCGGCATCACGCGTACCGAAGATTCTAAAAAATTCGTTCTTTTGTTTGTTGGGATTATCTTTCATATAGCTCAGCTGTTTATCGATAAGCTATCATATTCCTAGTTGCTTACAAACTTGCAAACTGTGAACATGGCGAGTAAAAGAAAAACTTCTGTATTGACGCAAAAGTTTTATTAATAAGCACAATAGAGGCGGGAGAAAAGATAAGTGATGTTGGATTCAGTCGCTTGAACCGTATCGACATTATGGAAGAATAGTAAAAAAATATTAATTGATTATTTCTTCTTTCCATTTAACAACTCTCAATAACGTCCCTTGAGTGTAGCTATATAGTAGAGTTTACAGTGTAATTATTTTTATTTTATTTTATTTATTCTTTATTCCTTTAAGTATAATTACATTTTTATCCATTTACAAAAAAAAAACTTTAGAATTTTCCCACCCAACTTGGCAAGCCAGTGCTAGGGTGGGAGCTCAACCATTTGATCGGACATACAAAAAATAAAACATAAATATTTTCGTTATAAAGAGAATATAAATTTAACTCTTTTAATTATTATTATATTTTTATTTATTATTTTTTTTCCCTCTTTTTCCTTTTTTGGGGTCAACAAATTATGTTACATAATATAGATCACAATTCTAGTCATTTTCTTGATTCAAGTGGTTGAAATTTTATTTGAAAAAAAAAAACGGTAAGGCGAATGGCCTATGCTTACCTACCAGCCATCGCGCACAATGTGGGTCAATGACTGGAGCACTGGAAATATTACTGTCTATTATATACATGTATGATGTAGAGTTTTACGTACATAATTTATATTAGAGTATGGTGTAAAATCGAGTAAATTGTTTACATACCTACGCCTTGTGCAAATACACAAAATTTAGAGTTAACTGTTAAAATATCTCCTAAGTTTGCACAAAGTACAGTTTTCAATTCACAGGCTATCTCAAGAATAGTAGATAGTGTATCTATTTGCTCAGTGGTATATGTTACGAGTTGTAACATTATGTTAAAAACGTGGAGCAGCGAGTTTTTACAGTCACACAAGTAGTGATATCATTATGTATATTTTTTGTGCGACCCCTATAAAATAGCTGGCTTTCACTTCGTATTCATTATATTTTTGACAGTTCGATTATGAAACAAACTTCAGTTCTAGTAGGATGTTTATCAAAACTAGCGGTCGCCAAGTGGTCCAAAAAAATCATAATTCATTAAATTTGAAAGCTTGAACGTTATTGAGGTTCTTTTGTCATTATATGGATTTCTCCTGAATCAATGTGTGCGAATTAACACACTCAAATCGGTACCGCACTCTTTATTTCCTTCCCTCCCGCTATTGTTTTACATATACTTCTAATGATATTGATAACTAGTTTTTCTGTTGAAATGGTTAGATAGCGTACTTTTGTTTTTCATTACAACACTAGTGCGGAACGGGTAACAACATGCCTGTGTATACACGCATATGTAACTCTATATTTCGACTTACAAATACAATGCTTTTTATGAGACAGGCAGAATCGCTATAGCTTCATAAAAAAAATGTTTGACGTGTCATTTGAAAACCAAAGAAGTCGCTGTCAATTATTATTTAAAATTTTTAATGAACGTTTATTGGTCTGTTTGCTATACCTACAGTATTAAAAAACATTTTTTTCAAAAAACATATTCTTACGGACAACACTGCGATACGATGTTGTAAAACTTTAGAGAATAATCGTGCATAATATTTTGTACATCCCTACTTCAAAACTAATATTAACTAATTATAATATTAATCACACTTTATTTTTGATATAGGAAGTGCCTTATATATTTACTGGAAAAAATTCTTTACAAGCGTTTGGCACAGTTTTTTTCAGTTTGTTTATTTATGTACGGTTCTGTGTACCTCGGTATGATACTCGTATAAACGTTATAGCTGTAATAAAATAATTGTAAATCCCAAATTCTGCTTCTATAGAGGCTATTGACTAGAATAGGTAAAGTCTTTGCCGTTCGAATAATTCAGCGAAAGGATTGATCACTTTTAAAATAAGTTCAAAACAAATTAATTAAATAAAAAATAAGTTCAAAAACTAAAGCCCGACTATTGAAAAGTATGAAACATGAAAATGTTCTCATCTGAGGATAGCCGTGGTCGTATGCCATCTCATATATTATATAAGACCCCTCTGATGTATAGCGTGATGCACTTTGCCCTAGAGGCTATGATCGCTTACTACTGTTAAAATGCAATGCTTTGTTAGGGTGGGTGGCATATGACCACGGCTATCCTCAGATGAGAATATTTTCTTGTTTCATACTTTTCAGTAGTCGGGTTTTAGTTTTTGAACTTATTTTTTATTTAGAATCTAGAAGAACAGGCTACATGTAGTCGTGTCATGCGTTAACACTCGAAAGTAATTAAAAATAGGTTTTAAGAAACATTTATGAATGAGTGACAATGAGGATGAGCACTGCCAAACTTGACCGCTAGAGGCGCCAGCTATATAACCACCTCGATTTGAGGACCATTTATAGTACTGTGCGTATACAAAATAAGTTTATTTAAAATGATAAATCATGACAATGCCGATGTGTTGTGTTTATCAATGTTCAAATTATAATTTGAAACTGAAAAAGATGTGGTTGCATGCTGTCGGAAGGGAAAAAGCGCGTTTTCCTATAACAATTATCATAACTTAAGGCCGCTGCACACGAGACTATAAACGCTGCTAGGAGTTCTGCTAGTCGGTAGGCTGGGTACGAAGCTAGAAATGACGTCACTGCGGGCTGGCCTGCTAACTCACAAGATAGGTTTTAAAATTAGAACAAGGGCTATTTTCCCTGCGAGATTTGCTGCTATAGGTATGAGCAAGAACCAATCAGGAAGCAGTATCTTGTCACGTGGACACTTCAACAAACATCCACAAACCAACATGGTGTCATTCTGCTCAGAGTCAGACAACAGACACGTTTTGCTCTGTGTTTATATTCGAACAGTCACTGCGCGCGCACCAGCTTTATTCACAAAACTAGCTTGAAAAGACGCCTCGTATGAAGCGAGCACATAACAAGAATCAAGAAAACCAGCGCTAGAAAACTAGTAGGCAAGTCTAGCAAGGAATAAAGCAGCGTTTCTAGCCTCGTGTGTGGCGGCCTTTAGGTAGCTATATACCTGCTGCCATCTATATTACGTTTCTCATGTGCCCATCTTCATTGAAACGTGGTTTAGCATGATTGGCTGAGAGAAAATGACAGTTAAAAAGTATTTCAATGTTATTGGCGATCGTGGGTATTGACTTTGTTTTGTTTTTCTTTGCAGGAAATATCAGTGCAGTGTTCACTTATAAATGGAAGGGCGAGGAAATTGCGCAGCTCGTGGATAACGGATCGCGAGTTTTCCTGAATATTAATCCTGTTACAACGGGACCGCACAAACAATTCCCAAATATAAACAGGTAAGACATATTATACAATTATAATCTGTCCGGTTTTAGATAGACGCGCGACAACTGAGGTCATAAACGTCTGGTCGTATTTTATCGGGTTACTGCGCAACAAACAAAGTAAAATGGCTAATCTGTCTGATATAATTTTCTGTCCAAGCGAAACGTTGGCCGACATAGGACAATAACTATAATAATTTATTTTTTCTGTTTTGTACATTATAAATGCACAAGATAAGTCAAGTAAATATACACACAGATAGTTACCAAGATAAATATAAAATAAAAGTCATTGACAGAATAAAAACAATTAGCATTTAAAAAAGCGCTAAGCCTTCTTTTAAAAAATGCCGTACGATCACTATTTTTTCAACCGGTAATTTATTGAACACGTTGATACAATTATATAATGGTCCACTTTTGTAAATACTGAGGTTAACTTTTTTATTTACACAAATGATTGTGTCTAGTGCCGTAAGAATGGGAGTTTTTGACAAAAATAATATGAGAATTGTTCCAGACAATACGGATGCTAGGTGTAGCTTTAGACAACGGAGATGAGTCTCTTTTCTCTCTATTCTTAATGGTTTGGACGTTTGAGGGCTAATACCTGGCTAAAAGAAATGCTAAATTTTCACTGTGCTTCAAATACCTACCCAAAAAAAATTGGTTGTCTGTAAAGTCGGTTTACGGACGATAGTTTTACGTGATAACGTATTCCGTAATACATAACCTAAACCTCCCAAAATTTGGTTTCAATCCGCTTATCCTTGGTGTCGGAATGATAAGAAATGTCAAAAGTGACGTTTGCAACTTACAAAGTATTATGTTCTAACTAGCCGCTACCCGCGGCTACGCCCGCGATTGAGATGGAAATCGACTTTTGACATGCATATCAGGGGTTGTTTTGACAAACAATTTTCTTATTTTTCGTAAAAAATTTTTATTTTTTTTTAATAAAAAGTATCCTATGTTACTTCTAATACCTTCAAGAGTGTATGTGCAAAGTTTCATGATGATCGGTTAAGTAGTTTTTGCGTGAAAGCG
Source organism: Xanthostigma xanthostigma (assembly GCA_963575645.1). Classification (NCBI taxonomy): domain Eukaryota; kingdom Metazoa; phylum Arthropoda; class Insecta; order Raphidioptera; family Raphidiidae; genus Xanthostigma; species Xanthostigma xanthostigma. The sequence goes on along the minus strand of OY754469.1, from coordinate 58,857 downwards.
TAACAAACAAACTTACATTCGCATTTATAATATTTCGTTTTCATAAAATTTGTAAGTCCGGTCCTGTCGGGCCGATTTTAATGAAATTTTAATAGCACATTTTAATCATTACTAAAGGGTTAAATTTCAATTTTGAAACGATTCGGAGAAATTTTTCGGTATTTTTGGGCCCAAAAAATGTTTTCAACCCTTTCTTATTTTTCGTAAAAAATTTTTATTTTTTTTTAATAAAAAGTATCCTATGTTACTTCTAATACCTTCAAGAGTGTATGTGCAAAGTTTCATGATGATCGGTTAAGTAGTTTTTGCGTGAAAGCGTAACAAACAAACTTACATTCGCATTTATAATATTAACTAGCCGCTACCCGCGGCTACGCCCGCGATTGAGATGGAAATCGACTTTTGACATGCATATCAGGGGTTGAGGTATTGCACATATTTTTTCTTATTTTTCGTAAAAAATTTTTATTTTTTTTAATAAAAAGTATCCTATGTTACTTCTAATACCTTCAAGAGTGTATGTGCAAAGTTTCATGATGATCGGTTAAGTAGTTTTTGCGTGAAAGCGTAACAAACAAACTTACATTCGCATTTATAATATTTCGTTTTCATAAAATTTGTAAGTCCGGTCCTGTCGGGCCGATTTTAATGAAATTTTAATAGCACATTTTAATCATTACTAAAGGGTTAAATTTCAATTTTGAAACGATTCGGAGAAATTTTTCGGTATTTTTGGGCCCAAAAAATGTTTTCAACCCTTTCTTATTTTTCGTAAAAAATTTTTATTTTTTTTTAATAAAAAGTATCCTATGTTACTTCTAATACCTTCAAGAGTGTATGTGCAAAGTTTCATGATGATCGGTTAAGTAGTTTTTGCGTGAAAGCGTAACAAACAAACTTACATTCGCATTTATAATATTATAATATAATATGATATGATAATAATTAGTTATTCCAATACTTAACTTAGAAGGCGTTGCATTAAATACTAATGTCAAAAAATTGAATTAAACATTAGAAATGCAGCTGTTTTCATGTTAAGACAAGACATACGTTTGCTTCTAGTTTCCATGTACGGCAAACAAAGACAACCGACCGCGTCGCGCCATGCATTACACAACATTGCATTTATACAGCTATTTTTCTATATAAATTTGTATAAAATATTTTTCTATATAAATTTGTATAAAAAAACTGTTTAGGCAAATTCTGTTATACGAAATCTATGTAAAATGTTCTCCTCTTTCGTTTAAGACTGGTTTCAAACCGATCTGATTTAAATTGAGCGAGAAATTAGCAAAAAGCACGCACAGGGTCAGGCGGAACGTAAGGAACGTTAGGAACGTTACGTTACACTTTTTCGAACATGCAGCCGGTGTTTTATCAATTTATAAGATTGGTGATTCATCAATTTATAAGACGTTATCACGTCAAAATGTTTGATAGCTCTTGACTATTGTTTTTGTGTGTACCTGAAATGAACTTTTTGAAACTTTGTGGAGCTTCTGATTTAAATATTATTACTTATAGACTTGATATCCAGTCCTCTGATGTAAACAACGTGCATAAGAAGGTCAAATCGTAGCTGGAATCTTTGCATTACAAAAAGCTTATTCACGTTATAACTACACTCGTGCGATCATAAAATCATGTTATGAAATGTGAACCAGTAAACACTAAACACACACTTATGTGGCATAACATGAAAATGTCTGTCGATATGATCTATTCATGGCATAGCAAAGCATGTGTTAGTTACAGTGTTGCCAAAAGTACAAGATTAAAATCCTTAAGAAAATTTTCTAGACCCTCCAAATATGTATGAAGCTCAGCACAACTAAGCATGAAGTAGGATTTGTTGGGAGTTTCAGAATGAAAAAAACGGAACACTTAAATAGAACCGCCTAATTGTTGTCCGTCTTTCTATCTGTCCGTCAAAAGCCTTTTTCTCAGAAAATGTATTAAATACTAAGGTCTGTAACCCCATATTAATAAATCAAACTTCTAACGCAATGCAATTAAAAGATTAAAAAAATCACATGTATTGTGTGACTTACTGATCCGAATAGCAATCGTGATCAAAAGACAGAATTTTGAAATTTGGCACGAAGGAAGATCTCATAGCATAAGTAAATGAAAAAAATCATTAATTTCTAATTCTATGTGATATTATTCAGCTATCTTCACAAGTACCGGTTTTAATGTTTGCAGTTATTGAGATCATTAATTCAATGGATAATAATAGTGCGGAACTCTCGGCGCTCGAGCCTAACATCATTTTTAGCTGTACTCGCGACTTTGCTTACCCTTCAATCGTACATTACGGCATAGTGAAAAATAAGAAATAGAAAATGATAATTTCTACTGGGCCCAAGTATTCTTGATAGTGGACAATTTTTAAGAATACAAAAAAAAGATTGGGGCTTTTATTAATTTCATAATTTCAATTCAAGGAAGAAGCAACACTTACGTAAATATTGTAATGGAGTTTTGCTCACGAATTTAGCATCGCGTTGGTAAAACGGTGCAGATTCACGGCACATGTGTGATGTGTGGCCAGTTGAAATTTGAAGACCCCAAACAGAGACCAGCTGCAGACGATGTTTACCAGTTAACAGTTTACGGACAGATAGCAAAGCGGCGACAATAAACCATATTTTTTGTTAGAGTCGAAGCTATCCAATTACTCATAACTACAGTGTAACCTCTTTATAACGTCCTTCGTTATAACGACAAACTCTTCATAACGAGAAAATGCTCGGCTTCTTGAGATTCGTTATAAAAATGTTACACTGTATCCATATAATATCAGGGCATTCCTATACGAAGTTCAGTGTTCAATCTAAGTTTAAGTACGTTATTTAGATGAAAACCCATGACTTTCTTAATTAAGAAATAATTGGAACTATAAATATAATATTGCTGCAAGCACTACTGTACAACACCTCCCTCAACAATTTAAAAAATACAATTATTACATTTATTTTACTATAAATTATAAATCTTGATCAGTTAAATTCCAGCAGTTAATAAATTAAATAAAAAGCAATGCAATTTAGATTTTTTCGCATTATTTTGAAAACGTCAAAAGCACGATAATGAAGGGCTTTAATAAGAAATCTCATTTAAATTGCTGTTAGTTCATTCCACACTGTATCTAAACAAAGTTCAAAGAAATATACAGTTCTATTATTCTGTTTTCTGCAACAAAGACACTAGAGGAGACGTAATTAAAGTTTTAATTAATAGAAACTACATTTTGTCTAACAGAAGAGCTCTGCTTTTTGTTCGTGTTGCATAAAAAAATGTTTATAAAACTTATGGCGGTTGTAAAATGAACTCGAAGTATTAAATCAAATGCAAAACCTTTGAACGTTAATAAATACAGCTATAAAATAAAATCGAATATTTTATCTTTTTATTTTTATGTCAGAACTGTTATTAAACACGATTTTTAAAAGAACTTGAAGATTTCTCTACCTCATAACCATAACAGATATAAAAAAAAATAATTTTCAAGGTGACCCGTTATTTTTACGCGATCAAAAAGTGTCTTCTGTTTACTAAAATATTTTTGTATCGACGAATAAGCCAAAACTTTGTGTTTTTAATTTAAAAGTATCAAAATATGGCTTATTCCTTAACGTTATTACTTTTAAACTGTCTTCGTAAGTATTATTACAAGTGCTGTATTTAGGAGAGAAACATGCTATTATTATTAGTATTAGAAACATATATTCTCATCTGTTATTTGATGATGACAAAGATTATATTAGGTTAGATCGAAGAATCTCGTTAGAGATTCTTTTCTGTGCTAAATGCCGACGTATCTCTAACGTATTCTTATACATTGATTTTGCCTAGCTCCCATATAACGCCGTGTATATGAGACGAGTTTCCAAGTTTTATAGTTCTGTGACCACGTGACTTTCATAGGACCGATTTTTCGTATCACCCATATATACTTCTGTACCACAATAACAGCTTATACTGCGAGGGTGCCCGTGGACGAGTGGTTACGGCGTTAGACTAGTAATAACAGGGTCTCGGGTTCGATTCCCAGCAGCATCATTGGAAAAGTTTTTTTTTTCTACTCCATTTTATTTCCACTTGATATTTATATATAATCATATATATTTTTTTTTTTAATTTTTAATTTTTAATTTTTTTTTAATTTTTAATTTTTTTTACATTTTTAATTGTTTTTTTTATTTTTAATTTATTTTCTCAATTTTTTTCTCATATACCTACATATTTTTATTTCTTTTTTTATTTTTAATTTTTTATTTTCTTGTTTTTTGAAAAATACACTTTCGTCAAATTTTTTATTAAAAAATAACAAAATATATGATTGAAGTTAGATTTAAATAATTTAATTTATTAAAAAACATATTTATCATATATAAAGTGCAACAAAAATTAAAAAGTGGAAAGTTTTCAAAGTGAAACTTCTTTTTTTAATGCAAAATAAGTATTTTACAAATGATATGAAAAAAATGTTGTATTTTTAATGGTTGGCCTTGTTCATTGATTTTTTTTCATGCCTTCAAAATTGGCCTTCATGGAATCTGTGGCCTCTTAATTCTAAAAATGCACATATGTTTATTTTTTGGAGAAAAAATAAAAATAATGTCTCACACTTTGGAAAAAGACGTGAAATCTTCAAAAAAAAACTTCGGAGAAGTAAAAACTTCGTTCTGTGCTAAATTCAAAAACTTGAGGCGACTGAATCTCAGAATTATAACTTAAAAAAAAAGAATTTCGAGGCAGACAAGAAATTGAAATCAAGCTCGAAATTCTGTGCCTAAGACGTCGAAAAAAAAAGAATTTCGAGGCAGACAAGGAATTGAAATCCAACTTCGAAATTCTGTGCTTATAAAAGCTACAAGAGCAACAGCAAAAAAAAGTGCACAGACGGCGTTTTTTTAGTGGTAACTAAAGGAGTTATGCGAACACCGTCTTTGCATTTTTTTTTGCTGTTGCTCTTGTAGCTTTTATAAGCACAGAATTTCGAAGTTGGATTTCAATTCCTTGTCTGCCTCGAAATTCTTTTTTTTTCGACGTCTTAGGCACAGAATTTCGAGCTTGATTTCAATTTCTTGTCTGCCTCGAAATTCTTTTTTTTTAAGTTATAATTCTGAGATTCAGTCGCCTCAAGTTTTTGAATTTAGCACAGAACGAAGTTTTTACTTCTCCGAAGTTTTTTTTTGAAGATAATATATACATTGATAAATCGCACATGGGTTGCCTAGCTAAATCGCATACCGATGCTGATAAATTCTAAATAACTTTTTTGTTAATCATAAAAATCGAGCCTAAGATAAAAGAATTTCACACAAGGAACTGGAATATACCATTGATTCTATACATAAATATAAATCATTCACATAAACATACCTTATAAATAGTTGTATTCTGTGTACTTTGAGCTTATTTGTTTTGTTAACATTTTATGGTATATATATTTCTAAAACCGGATCTCGCACTATTATCCGTCATTTTCATTTATCCAACCACAAGTCAATCCCATTTATCTGGGACATTTTATTAATATAAAAAATAAATAACTAAAGAAACAGTGACTTATAACCATATCTACTTATAAAGCAAAAGCGTTTTTCCATTCAAGTTTTCAATGAAAAACGAACACTTTTTCTATCTATAGCTTTCAACACAGTTTTTTCTAAATAACCGGTGTTGGCACAAACGTTATTTTCACGCGTGAGCATTATTATAAAAATGCGGTACGTTGAACTTACACGCTGCATTGCAAGGTCCTTGTTCTATTTTTATATTTAACTTGATACCTCCTTCAATTCATTTACAAAAAAATCAATGCAGTGGCCATTGACATACAAAAGGTGTTCGAACTTTTTAAGTTTCTTGGTCGTTTTTATTTAGACAGGAAGTGTATAAGTATATACATTGAAAATGCTTTTTTATTTAAATATTCGTCTACCAAAATGAATATATATTAGATTTAAAACATGATTTTATATTATTTAAATTATTGTTTTGTCTTGTTAGACTTTCTTTTGTTAAATACTAATGTTGGGTTGCAGAAAGGATTGTCAAAAAATTTGATTTGACAATTACTTTAGAATGTGATCATATAATTGGGTACAGTTTCCATACATCAGGAGCAGTGTAATGTCGTATTCTTACTCCCCGGCGTCTAGTACAATATTATTAGATTGTACTCACAAAAAATGACTGTTTTACATAGAAAAAGATCGCTTTTCAAACTAAATTTTGATCAAAATGTATAGAAAAACGTTTCGAAGTGTAAACTGTATAAAAAGCGATGCCAAAGAAAAATACCGTTTCAATCGATTAATTATTTTTCGAGCCGGATCGATTTAAAACTCTACTATGGTCTATGCTTTTCAAATTATAAAGAAATATGTATGCTCACAATCTATGTCAAAAAAGATTGTTTGACAACACTTTCTGCAACCCAGCATAAGAGCACTATAGTTGATAACTATGAAAAAATATTCACTTTAATTTCAACAATTTTATTATTAGACTAGCAGCTACTCGCGTCTCTGCACGCGATTATGGTGAAACACGACAGCGACAACAATAGTGGAGCCTTCGGTTTTACCGTATGCATGATACCACTTTGGAATTTTTTAGGTCAGAAACTCGTTTAGGGGATGAATTTTTAAAAATCCTTTCTTTGCGCTCACCTACGGTATATAAGAAATTTCGGTGCAAAAGTTCATGCTTCTAGACTCACCGGTTTAATTAAGCTGTGCGTTTTCTGCTAGTCAGTCAGTCAGTTTTGGAGTTTTATTAGGTAGATGTAGGCACCTACATTTCGATAACAATGTAACCCAATGATCGTCAGCAAAAACTAAACTTAAATCGTTTAATTCAATTTAGTTTCAACATTAGTCTCGAAATATACATCCTATAATAAAATTACGTGAGTCGAAAACTGCCTCGTATATATTATGTGAAAAAAAATACGGATTAAACATTTAAAAAACTATCAAATAGGTACACATTATTTTATATTTACATAGCAAAACTATAAAACATAGAAAGGCGTGATGTCCGGCCATGAATATAAACAAAGTGTATGGTTTCTCCACATTTAAAAGCGTTTGCACTTGATAAAAGATATCAGTAGATATACGCGGTTATGTATCCAAATGTGAGTTTTGATAACAATTGGTCATATTTATAATTATACTGTTTACGTTAGAAAAACACTAGTTTTCTTTTTTGTGATGTTTCGTAATAATAACATTGATTAAGTTGTTAATCAGTGTTAATAGTTCTAAACAATTCGATGATGTACAAAAATTAACAACGATTGTTCCTAACGCATAGTCAAGGCCGGCTCTTGGGCGATGCAACTACTCCTTAGTCCTTGGGAAAGGCACAACATTAATAAAAGACTAGCAGCCCACCGTTTTTTTGTTGATTTACGTTGAAAAATTGGTCTCCACGAAAAGCGCTATTATTTTAACGCGTTAAGATATTATAGCCTATGTCCATCCTGAAGGTCCATTCTAAATATTGGTGGAAACATTTTTGAAATCAGATGAGTAGTTTTGGAGATTACCTCCTACATCCAAACACACTTTACCTCTTTATAATATTAATCAATATAATATTATACAATAGGACAGTTCGGCGCATTTCTCACCAGAGGTCTCACTATTCCTTTGGGTTCCGAATAGATTAGTATATATTATGTTACGGTTAATACAAGAAAGTAGTTAATTCGCGAATTAATCGGCTAATTACCCGAATTAACCAATCCTTGACGTTGGGTAATTCGGGTATTAGCCGGATAATTCGCGAATAAACTACTTTCTTGTATTAACCGTAACATATAGAAGTAAAACAAATAAAATTCTTATTTCTTTGAAGACAGTATAGACAGCGTTGCCAGACATTCAGATTTTTTAAGCTAAAATTTTTCAAGACATTAACTTCAATAGGTAAAATGTTCATCCAAATACAAAAATTAGGACTATAGTACCTCAAAAAAATAAATACCTCTAGTATTATAATTAACTTTTTTTTAATTTTTGCACCAAAATTCCGAAATTTTGTTTCACATTGAAAAAATTCCCACATTGTTAAAAAATTTCCTAAACTGAGAATCAAAATATCGGAATTGAAAGTGTTACGGTTTTTAATACTAACTAGCCGTTAACTGCGGCTCCGCACGCGATATACAACAGTAGTGAAACCTTCGGCTCCACCGTATTACATCTATTTGGACAGCGCATTGTCTTCCGACTTGATAATAATTACAAATATTGAGATTTCGAACTAAAAACGTATTTTTATCAAAATAAAGTATAGCCTAAATGGCTCAAGGATAGTGCATATTTTTATTAGTGAAAGCATTTTTAGAATCACAGAAACAAACACACGAACAAAGTTTACCTATTTATTTATTAGTACAGATAATACACAAAAGCATTTATTATCTTTGTTAACGTCTGATTATAATATATAAAAAGCATTTATGACAAATGATACATTCATTACATTGTTTTTATTAGTTCTAATAATTCGAAGTCACAAAGCACAATTATTTGACTCGTTTTACAGGTCTTTTTGAAACTATCAATTTCCTGACTAGCCGGTATTTCCATATCGGTAACTTAATAACCCTGAAGTAACCTTTTATTAACTCGCACAATGTGTTTAACTATACCAGCTTACCTCGCGAAATATTTAATTAAATTTTACACCAATAACAACTCAATATTAATTCGGTCATAATTAAATTTACGGTGTGTAAATATCAATAGATCGTAAACTTTCCACAGAGGAATTTATGTGTGCAGACAGAGTATTCAATCATTCAATATTGAATAATAAAACAAATAAAAAAAAACTAATATATGACCACGTTTTTAAAACGAACTAAAAAGTATAAAATAATTTTTCTGACTTGTAGGAATTGAAACGAAAAATGTGGGGGAATTATAGTCTCTGCATAAATAGATTTTTTCATTGATAGCTTGTGCATGCGCCCCACGTTTTTCGTTTCAAATCCTACAAGTTAAAAATAATATTTTTTACTTTTTTTTATTTTATTATTTTCTTTATTTTAGTTAATAAAAATGTGGTAAAAACAAAAACTACATCGTAAAAATATAAAATTATTATATGGGTCGAACCCGCGACCCTCGCGTTGATAGCACGACGCTCTGACCAACTGAGCTACGGCCAATAGTTGGAATGTGTCGTAAAACGGTAAATAAGTAAGAATGAATCATATGTACTTATTAAAATTTCTTTTATTAGTTTCTACTTTGTTTTAGTATTTCTCGTATTGTCATCTAATTTTGAGTTATATTAAAAAATTCAAGTCTGTATCTCATCAGGAAATTAGTTTAAAATCAGTTACAAAGTTCCGCCCGACATCACGAAACGCAAGTTAATATAAATCTATACTAGTGGTCACCCAGTGGCCGAAATTGGACCGTAATTCAAAAATTTTTTAAGTTTTAACGTTATTGGGGTTCTTTTGTCCTTACAGTTGACCCGAGGCACTGAAGTAGTGGTGTGTCCACATGACTCATTATTGGGAGCTGGCTTCGTGCGCTCCGCTCACTAAAAAGAGTCACTCAGAGCGAGTCGTTCAAAGGAGCGATACTAGACAGTACGCACTACACAAGAGTGCAGACTGCAGAGGTGTGAACTGTCATCATGCATGCTCAGGAGCCACGAAGCATTGCACAGCACAATACATACTCAGCTCTGAGCTCATTTTCATATGATTCTGATCTTATATTATTCGCATTTCGGATAAACTATAAAGTATAATAAAAGCTTAACAATAATACTGTTTATTGTTACAATATTATATCTTTGTCAACGACGTCAATGTGAATGGTTTAAGTCACTGTAAGTTTAGTACTATTGCATGTACAGTGTGTCATTCAACATTAAATGACTCAGCAAAGATAACTCCGTACGTGCAAAGTTCACTAGTGCCTCTGTGGCCTGTGCTGTGTGCGCTCTGTAAATGTGCGAATGCAACAGTACAGAATAGCTCAGCACAGAGCCAGGGCTGCCAGATTTCTCTCCTCAGAAATCCGTCGGTAAGGCGAAAAGTGGTGGGGGAAGTGGTCTGAAAAATCCGTTTCCATCCGTTCGCCCGGTTCACCCATTAATGCAATGAGTGTGAGAGAGATAGAGAGTAAAGTGAAGTATGCGGTACCAGTTTCCACCTTCATTATGGCTTTATTATTAACATTATTAAATGAATTTCGTATAAGACGTTGAATTTACTTTTACTTACAAACAGACTTTAAATTGAATAGAAATTATTCATTTTTTCACATCCAATGAATCGATTATTTCGTAGATTTTTCACATTTTTATGAAATAAAAATATTATATTGACTGTTAGAATGTTGCGATAGAAACAAACGCGGCAGTACAATCAGTTAAATCCTCAATGTGTTCCGTAAATCCGTGTAACTCGAAACACTTGACTCCAGTTGTGTGAAAAAAACGCATCAGACAAAGATAGCGAGTCGATATTCATCGATATAGGTGTGTGTTTCGCGAACACATTGTTTCATACACTCTCTTATCTTTTTCTACCCAAATAGAGAGAGGAGTAGGACAGAGGTAGTGAAAGAAACGTGCTCAGATATGCTCGAATGTGCTAAAAATACCCGAATGTCCCCAAATTATCGATTATCGAGTGAAGTTTGAATTTATATGTAGTAAAAAAGGTAAAAAATTCGGAAAAGTTAGAAAATCCGTTAAATCCGTTCAGATCATGAAATCCGTTCCATTATCCGTTCAAATTTATTTCTACTCGAAAAATCCGTTTGGAACGGAAAAATCCGTTCATCTGGCAGCCCTGCACAGAGCAATGGCGCTTGGAGTGAGTCATTTACAAAAAAAAGAGCTTCGAGAAAGGAGTCGTTTATTATGAACGACTCGCTCAGTAGTGACTCATCACTACACTGAAGTGATTCCATAAGTGTTCCGTTTTGCACGGAACACAAAAAAACCGCGAGAAAAAGAAGAATTGCAAGGATTCCGTTACACAACACTACACTGGTATAAGGTACCCCGACGCCTCTGACACTATAATAACAGTTGATTGTCCTCAGGAGACAAGCAGCACGCAGTGGAAACCAAATGGTTTAAAGTGGTTTATGTTGGCGTCAGTCGGTTATCCAGATTGATTGTGCGGACGTAACTTAATGTCGCACTACGGTTCACCCGTAACTTTGGCCGACACCCCGACCACACCTATATACAGTCTCCTACACATAATCTTTATTAAGATTCGTCTGCACCCTTTAATTTAAATCATTACGACACGGTTCATTACATTGATATAGGTAATGGTAGTTAATGCCTGTACTAATATTATAAAGAGATAAAGTTTGTAAATTTGGATGAAGGAGGTTATCTCCGAAACTACTTATCCGCTTTCAATTTTTCTTTAACCAATATTTAAAATCGACTTTCAGGATAGACATCTCACGCGAGTGAGCCGTGAAAGTGTCTGACAATTGAGACAGAGAACAGTTCTTATCTCTATGGTAACCAATGATACAAAACAATGCTGATTTGAGTAAACAAATATCTGGTTTTCAGGAATTTCTGCAGCGTTCTCTCTCTAAACTGAGGACACTTTCACTTATGGCAAGCGTAGTACGAACTAGCGTACTCTAGTTACTTATATCTCTATGGTTCCACGTCATGTAAAAATTAATCAAAGCATGCTTAACTAGTTTATTTCGGACAGATCTAATAAACAAAAGAACAGATGATTTTTTTTATTTTCAAAATATTTCCGAAACGACCGAAACTATAGAGTTTTAAAAAAATTTAACAAAACTTTCTTGAAAAAATAAATAGAATAATAAACCGTTATGAAAAGTATACCATTGTTATATTATAAAAAAAAACACCGTTATAGCATATATCACTTCTGCGCATGCGTCAAAAACAATAGGGCTCTTCTTATTTGCATATACCAAACATCCTCCCAAAATTTTGTTTCAATCCGTTCATCCGTTTGACCTGTATAGTGCTAACAGTTTTTTACAAAAATATGTTTTTGGATTCGGAGGACCTCAAAACGAAAAGATATTGTAAAATTTTGAAAATTGATTTTTGACCTAAACTACTTTACCATTCCCCACTTGTGTGTTGGAATGGTAAAAAAGCGCTAATCATGAAGACCAATTTTGCAAGTTGACGAAAAAACGGTGGCAAATTTAGGCGAAGTCGGACCGGACCTTTAGTCTTAATAAACAAATTGTGAAGAATGTGTAGGAAACAAATTTATTTCCTTAGTGAAAACCAAAGTCATGACATTTTCCCTGGATTTGATATAAAAACTGAAGAAATATATTAATCACTTTCTATGTCAATAGAAGGATTAAAATGCATACCTATAGGTATTTTAATGACATACTAAACGTAAATTAGACAAAGTCCGAGCTGATGGCAACCAAAGACGTTAAATATATAAATGGACCTAGCATTCCCTATATTAGTTCACACAATGTAGAGAGAAGCGCTCGTCTTTTTAACAATTAATCTAAAAAATATTTTTATCAACAATATATAACTGCTAAAAACTTAGTCAAAAACATATTCTACATCTAAGGTAAAATTTGAAAAAAAACAACAGCGAAATGTCAAAAAAGAACACTTTCCAAAAAATATTAAAATAAAATAGTATACATGTGGTCTCCGTGGTAATTTGGCTGCTACAGATTGACAAATCATACCGTTAACAAATGTCGATGAAAAAGGAAAGTAATAAAGTGTCGGGTTTTTTTTAGAAATGAAAAATTGAAACGCAGATGATAAATAGTATTTTACCTTGTGAAAGCCCCTTAATACAGCAGTAATATGACGTACAATACAAAACCACAGACAGTGTTAGTGGAAGACCTAGATACGATCTTGAGCGTTGACCTAGTAAATAGGAAGCGAATTGAATCGATCCATTTATAGGCAATACCCGACCCCCGACCCGCTACATTACAGCAGTATAATATGTATGTATATTGACTATTCAAATTTCAACTATGTTCGGTCCGCATTGACTCGAAGTTTTGAAATGATTGACTAGTTTTTTTAAAAAAAACTTTCTAGCCAATATTCAAATCTTTGATTAACGTCTGATTAGTACTCTTCAATAAATAAAATTATCGACCAATTTTTCCGGACCGAAACGTAAATTTATTGAATTTATAATTATATATTTTTGTCAATATAATTGTCTGAAAAATTGGTCGATAATTTTATTTATTATAATGTTAGGAAATAGTGCAATAATTAGACAATCAATGCTAGCCGCTGACAAACCACAAAAATCGCGTGTGTTCTGTGTGGCCAACTTTCTTGCGTTCGGGCGCTGTTCTGCGCTCTGAAGCAGCACTTGAAACGTCATCATCAGATACCCTCTGGTTTACACCGTTCAAACCACGAGTTATAGCATGTTATTTAGATCGACTTGGTGCTGCATTATTCGTCAGCACACTATCACTGTCTTTGATTTTATCTCCTCATTTAGTCAACACTTTTGACGCCTTTAATTCGGCGGTACGTATGTTGTCCATACATGATACGCCACACTCGGCTTATGGCAGTAGTGACTAGTGTTGCAGTGTAAATTGTAACCTGAAAAAAGTTAATAATTAATTAAAACATCATAAACATGTAGGTGTATGTGATTCATAATTTAATTAATCCCTCTTCATTACCCAGCGATGTAACATAGTGGTGAGAGCACTAGATTCGCATTCGGGAGGTACCGGGTTAGAATCTCAGCGGGGGCAGATGTGGCTGGGACTTGTTCGTGCTGCCTCTCGCCGAGAAAAGGTAGTTTCTGTACCGGCCATCTTGTTAGGTTTTCCATGGTTTCCCTCAATAATTCCAGATAAATATCGAGATGGCTCCTTATTCAAGGTCATGGCCGATTACCTGTCAAACTACTATGTTCAAAATTTGCCTACCTTATCATGTCCTAAAATTCCTTCATTCGTCCATTGCTATTAAATAATTAGTTGAAGTTGAAAAATGTAGAAAATAACGGGAAGTGTGGTAGATGAAAAATAGTAATGGTGCGAATGGCGTCTGTTATGACATAAAGTCAAGAAACGGACGTTAAACGCATTATTATTATTAAACCCCTTCATTCCTAGCCTGTACCTATTAGGTTGATTCTGCAGAGCCGCCGCTGACAATTTTAAGAGTAAAAGTGTCGGCCACATAATTGATTGTATGAGGAACCATGTCAACGTTTATCTGGAATTCTTAAGGAAACAGTAGAAAAGATTAACATAGGAATTCCTATTTCTCGACGAAGCGCATTGGGAAAACAACCTTCAGCCACATTTACTTCCAGCGTGGTTTATTTATAACTGATATATAAAAATAAATGAACCAGGAAATAAAACCGTTTTCATGAAAACTATAAAATAATATTTTGAAATAAGTGTGGCCTTCAAATGGTAACAAACTGTTAATTGCAAATTGGTCGCCTTGAGGCAATTTGCCAGTTCGCTGTCGTTGACCGAGAGACGATATAATGTGAACTGGGCTTCACATTGACTACCAACGTTAATATCTATGCAAGTATCTTTTATTCGTGTCATTTGCCTTACCTTGATTACCGCGATAACTGCTGTTATTGTCATTGATATTATCTTATAACTTCGAGTAATTAACTTAGGTGCATTGATGTACACAATTAATTATTAGTATCCGTGGTCACAAGGTAAAACCATGTATGTGAATTTTGACCGAGCGATGTAGCGTAAGCACTAGAGTCGCATTCGGAAGGTACAGTGTTCGAATCCCGACGGGGGCAGATGTGGCTACCACTTTTTCCCACTGCCCAAAAACCGCCGAGATACAGTAATCCTGTGTCGAAAATCTCGTTGCAGTTTTCCATGGTTTCCTTCAATAATTACAAATAAATAACTAATTGGCCTTTACTCAAGGTCATTGTCTATATGCTCACAAAGTTGCCTACCTTATCTAATTTTTGTCTAATTTATTAATTAAGTTGAAGTTTAAAAAATGTAGAAAATAACGGGAAGTGGTAAATTGAAATTAGTAATTGTGTGAATGGCGTCTGTTATGACAAATTGTCGAGAAAAGGATCCCCTTGACGTATTATTATTATTATTTCATTATTATTTATGTCGAATTTGTGGTAAAAAAAGTAATCAACCAGTTGATTTAACGTTTCAATTCTGTATTTTAAGTTTTGCCATAAAAAGAAATGCCTTACAAAGGCGCCCATATGAAGGGGCATTGGGACGCTGTTAATACATGGAATATTTACTAAAATGTACGATAGCTTCGAAGGAAGAACGCCCCTCCTCCTAAAATTATTCATATTATGGGCTCTCTTGATACCTTAACTACCAAACGAATATTGTCAACGTATTTTATACGTCTAAAGCAGGGGCGGGCAAATCTTTTGATCGCCGGGCCACATTGCTGATGAAAATAATATGACCGTGGGCCAAAAATTTGGAGACAAAAAAAAATAAATTTCCACAAAAAAATTTTTGAAGAGCAAAAAAAAAAGGTCTTTTCATTTCCACAAAAAAATTTTTGAAGAGCAAAAAAAAAGGCCCTTGTCTTTTTTGCTATTTACAATTTTTCTAAATTTTTTTTATGCGCCAAATTATTTTGACAAACTATTTTCGCTCTTATATTTTCAAAATGCTTCGCGGGTCAGACAAAAGTCTACTGCGGGCCACCATTTGCCCAGGCCTGGTCTAAAGTAATGCATAACATTCGATGGCGCCGCTCTACTGGAAAAATAATACGGAAATGAGTTATGACCTTGTAAATTTGTTGGTGTTTACGAAAAATCATATTTGTGAATTTAAAAAACTGCTACAATTTTAAGTGTAAATTTCAATGGAATTAATTCGACTCAAAAGTCTCAGCCTTTGTGTCACAAAAAAAAAACATTTTTATGCATGTGATTGACAGTGCTGTCGCCTGTGAGAGAATAAATTCTCTCTGCAGGCAGTGCCGGATTGACTCCTTGATGCCCTAAGCATTTCTTGTCTATGGGCCCTCATCTCTAACCACTGTCTAATTTTAATATTATCTACCTATCTGTCATGTTAAGTGTATATTTTTTTTTCAAATTGTGAATGTCATAAGCTTAAAATTGATAGAAAAAAGTTAAAAAGCATAGAATTTTAGGGAAAAAATTAAATTATACCAACAATGCTCTCATTGAAAATTTGACTGTCTACAAAATCGGTCCTTAGACATTTTTAGACAATTAATTGAAAAAAGTTACAAAACTTTTAAAGCTAAGAAAAAATCGTTTTCATTTTCCAAAATAAATTATTATTTTTAACCTCCTAAGACAGTTTTATATCAGTAGATCATGACAAAAAGAAAAAAACAATTGTAGACATGGTCTGGTGAGACACCTACTTTTCATTTCTGAGTTGTGATTTTTGGTGCCCCCCAGCCCCTGAGACGTGATGACCTATAAGCAATTGCTTATTTTGCTTACCTATAGGTTAATCCAGCACTGTCTGCAGGACGGTTAACAACAGCTTTTTGGGATTAATAATATAGATATGATATACTTTTAATAAACAATCTTATCACAAATTTGTTTCAATCTCTGAAGAAAATATGAAAAATTTGACATACGCAGGTTTTGTCGTTTGGTCAAGATATATTATCTGCGTTATTATCAGCTATTGCTGTACACAAAGTGATATTACTAAATACTTTGATTGTCACTTTGTCACGTTCTTTTGAAATGTGTCTCAAAAGTAAACAAGTAAAGTTATATCTGTCTCCTAAATAAAATAAATGATCCGATCGCACTGCGTTTCTCAAAACTACCCTTTCTAGCAAAAGTAGGAGGTACAGAGACTACCTCGTTCCAAGGGCGTAGATACAGAGGGTAAAAGGGGTAATTACCCCCCTCTCAGGATCATGATAATAAAAAAAAAATATATCACATATTATTTCAGTTTATATTTTTCTACTCCTTTGTTTTATTGTGTGAAGTTTATTCGCCTTTCATAATATCAGGGTTAAAGCATTTGAAGAAAACGTGTGATATTGTGGTCTGTTTTTAAAAGTCAAACAGTTATCTTTTTGATCATTTCCGGAATCGATAAAATGAAGGACAAATACTGACACACAATGCGTACAATAAACCAAGGTTGACTTAGCGTACTTAAAAATGAGTATATTTATCATTTTATCAAATAAATAATGATAAAATATCAGCTGTGTATATTTAGTGTCACAATATTTATAACAAAAAGAAAAAAATTGTTTATTTTTGCCTATACTTACGAATTTATTTCTTGAAAAAGCGTAAAATTTAAAATCCCAGTAAATATAAGCGACATTAAAATGATACCTAGTCAAATAACATGTTGACAAGTTTTTTGACGTGATAACGTCTTATAAATTGATGAATCACGTCAATATAAAAAGATGAAACACCGGCTGCATGCACGAAAAAGTGTAACGTTCCGCCTGACCCTGTGCGTGATTATTAAATAATTCGAGCGGAATACGTTATCACGTAAAACTATCGTCCGTAAACCGACTTTACAGACAACCAATTTTTTTGTTTATTAATTTGCATACTTTTCCTAATGATTTATTATTCTTCTCATCTTTGAAAGAAAATTAGCTAAATCAAGTTTATTTTTTATAAACTTTATGGATTTTTTATGATTAAAAATGATAAGTGATTTATTAGTTACTAGCGGCCCAGTCCGGATTCACCCGAGTTTTTAGATTGCCACCGTTTTTCCGTCGATTTACGTTGCAAAATTGGTCTTCACGAAAAGCACTTTTATTTTAACGCGATAATATTGTATAGCCTATGTCCAACCTAAAGGGCCATTCTAAATATTGTTGAAAAAAAAATTTGAAATTGGATGAGTAGTTTCGGAGGTTATCTCCTATTTCCAAACATACAAACTTTACCTCTTTATATAAGTAGATATACATTGGTTTTGTCTCTTCATTTTAAACTTCTTTTAAAACTTTTCAGTTACGTCATAAATTTGTAAATTTAAGATGAAAATAAAAAGAAATCCTTTCTAAAAATGTTTTGTTTGTTAAGGGCAGCCAGTCTGTAATGTGCTTTTTAGTGATAATGTTTACTTTTAATTTATTATGATAATTTTAATGATTTAAAAAAAAAACTAATTATGAAGATGGACTAATATGTCCGAAAGCACTTCATATACCTATATTAAATAAAAAAAAAAATAATATATAAAAAAAAAATTGGAAAGGATTTCTTCTTATTTTCATCAAACTTCTTTTAACTCTGTAACCATGAACTATGAAGCGTCGCATAGAAAGCAAGTTTCATTTTTATTTTTATTGTTGTTGTCCTTGTAATTTATTTTAAACGTCCTTTAAATAAATCGCGTCAAAATCGGTCGACCCTTTGAAGAGTTATTATGCCACTACCAGATATCCACACGTTAATGTGAAAATGTTCGTTTTTTATGAAAACATGTTCTTTTTTATCATCTAGGCAAAATCTTAAGGTCAAAGTGAAATATAATATATATTAGAAAATATATTTTTATATTAAAAAATGACCTAAAATAATGATCTTTAATTCTAGCAATTAAAATTGCAAAACATTACTGATTACATGCATGCATTTGTAACTAATTAATAAAAATAATGAATTTAAAAATAGTATAGCTGCGATGATGATACATAATGGTTTTGCGTCGGCTAACCCACTTTTTAAACGCTTTATATTAGTTTGGGTTGTAAATATGTGTGTATGTATGTCCGTAACTATGTAACTATGTATGTATGTCCGTAACGGAATCTTTGAGCATAATTTTCACCAATTTCCCGAAGTCTGATTAATTTGAAACTTTGCATACGTATCAAGGACCGATGACAATGCAATAATTTGATAACAGTTTCCCATTATCCTTATTAGGACCCCCAGGATTAATAAATTCTTTTATAGATCCTCTGTAGTAAACGCTTTATTTTCACCAATTTCCCGAAGTCTGATTAATTTGAAACTTTGCATACGTATCAAGGACCGATGACAATGCAATAATTTGATAACAGTTTCCCATTATCCTTATTAGGACCCCCAGGATTAATAAATTCTTTTCCCGAAGTCTGATTAATTTGAAACTTTGCATACGTATCAAGGACCGATGACAATGCAATAATTTGATAACAGTTTCCCATTATCCTTATTAGGACCCCCAGGATTAATAAATTCTTTTATAGATCCTCTGTAGTAAACGCTTTATTTTCACCAATTTCCCGAAGTCTGATTAATTTGAAACTTTGCATACGTATCAAGGACCGATGACAATGCAATAATTTGATAACAGTTTCCCATTATCCTTATTAGGACCCCCAGGATTAATAAATTCTTTTCCCGAAGTCTGATTAATTTGAAACTTTGCATACGTATCAAGGACCGATGACAATGCAATAATTTGATAACAGTTTCCCATTATCCTTATTAGGACCCCCAGGATTAATAAATTCTTTTATAGATCCTCTGTAGTAAACGCTTTATTTTCACCAATTTCCCGAAGTCTGATTAATTTGAAACTTTGCATACGTATCAAGGACCGATGACAATGCAATAATTTGATAACAGTTTCCCATTATCCTTATTAGGACCCCCAGGATTAATAAATTCTTTTATAGATCCTCAAACTAAAAAGTGAAAAATAAAATATAGTTTAAAAAAAACTAAAAAACACGCTTTATATCGGACTAAAAAGTAAAAAATAATTGTTTTAAAATAAGCTTAAAAAGCGTTGGGCGCTCGATGTACGAAAATGTGGAACAAAGCGCCCAACGCTTTTTAAGCTTATTTTAAAACAATTATTTTTTACTTTTTAGTCCGATATAAAGCGTGTTTTTTAGTTTTTTTTAAACTATATTTTATTTTTTGTTAGTTGCTTTGCCAATTAACAATATAACACGTACCTATCTATCTATATAGTATCTAGGTGCAATATTAGATTATCACATTGCATAGAGGTCGCATATGTTAACATTTGTGTCGTAATTCGTTTCAACACGATGTTTGCGTTAAATTTCTGTTACTGAAGTAAACACTGAAATCGTCAAAGATGTCAGATTACAAACATTTGCGACTATAGGACGTGTATTATAATAATAATGATGCGTTTTACGTCTGTTTCTCGACTTTTAAGTCATAACACACGCCATTCGCACCGTTACTATTTTCCATCTATTACACTTCCCGTTATTTTCTACATTTTTTCAACTTCATCAATTGATAGCAATGCACGAATGAAGGAATTTTAGGAAATTAGGATAAGGTAGGCAAGTTTTGAACATAGGAGTTTGACAGGTAATCGGCCGTGGCCTTGAATACGATATCATCTCGATATTTATTGGGAATTATTGGGCTACGCTTCCACTTACGGCCACTAGCAATATAGAAGTTATTAAAATATATAATGGGTTAGACGCACAGTATCCGAGACTCGTAACAGGAACAAAAATATAATCTACCAACTAACTCTCTTTGCTGGTGTTTTTTCGTACTTTCATCCAATTAACAAATGTCGATGTAGATTGTTACTCAAAATCACGTATCGTTCTATTTTTTTCTGCACATTGTACCTATATATAGATATTGGCAGTAGGTGGGTTTGATGAAAAATAAAAAACATTATGTACTGGCAGCACTGAAGGGAGTTACTTGACAATTTTGATTCAACAATTTTTGCCTCAGTTACGCAGGATTGGGTATGCTTTAGTGAGCTACATTATTAATCTTTACAGCCACGTTTTACCGTTAAATGTTTAACTGAAAATTGAGCCCCCGGAGTCTTTTTCTGAAATCACGTTTTTCATGACCGCATCACAACATCGTCTATTTTACAGTACCTAGGTATAACGTAAGAATCGTGCTTACATAAAATGCATATTTTATTATTAGATTATAAACATAATATTGGTTCTGAGTATATTATACTCCGAATAAAGGTGCTTGCACAATTCAGCAAATACGCAAATGAGACAAATCGACCACGTATATAATTGCTCATGTTGGGATGTAGATTTAGGAATTATTTCAGTGCGAACGTGGATTACAGTCAACAAGAATTTGGAAGATTTTGATGTTTATGCAATGTTTTTACTTCCTTTTTATATTACTTTATTAAAAAAAAACACCAAACGGGGTGGCGTAGTGGTGAAAGCACTAAACTCGCATTCGGGAGGTACCCGGGTTCGAATCCCGGCGGGGGCAGATGTGGCTGGGACTCTTTCCTACTGCCTTTCGCCGAGAAACGGTAATTCCTGTACCGGCCATCTTGTTGAGGTTTTCCATGGTTTCCCTCAATAATTCCAGATAAATATCGAGATAGTTCCTTATTCAAAGCCATTGCCGATTACCTGTCAAACTCCTATGTTCAAAATTTGCCTACCTTAACCTAATGTCCTAAAATTCCTTAATTCGCCCATTGCTAGTGATTAAGTTGAAGTTTAAAAATGTTGAAAATAACGGGAAATGCGATAGAAGGAAAATAGTAATGGTGCGAATGGCGTCTGTTATGACATAAAGTCGAGAAACATACGTCAAACGCATTAATATTATTATATAAAAAAACTGTCTTCGTGAAAATGTCACGTATCTAAAGTAAAGCGTCATTGGCAAACATTTGTAATCAAGTAAACACTAAACAGAAAGGAGCGTGTCGATCGAGTTTTTCCTTTAACGCATGCGTACCTACCTACTATACATTACCCGCTAGCCAATGGGTTTCGACTCTCCGCTAGCAACTCATCCCCCCCACCCCGACGGTGTCGTTTTTTGTTTTCGTTGCGCTGTGGAACAAAATTACTCTCAAAGAAGATTCACTTCAAAAATATTGTTTGTGGCTCTGAAGTTTTTCTCTCCACCTCCACAAATTCTCCTTTGAAATGGCAAACAATCCCAAACGTCTTTGTTGGGACGTTTATGACTAAGTTATCGCGCGTTTAAAATCTACGATCATTCGTTCATTCGATTGTCTTGGCTTGCCTAAAAGTGTATGTTGTAATTGATTGCATTATGATTTGTTTCAGGACGTCGGTGTTGTTCGTATCGATCTCTTTCATAGTCCTGATGGTAATATCTTTGACGTGGCTGGTCTTCTATTACGTGCAGAGATTTCGCTACATACATGCCAAAGATCGACTGTCGGTAAGATATTTTATGATCACTTTAGTGATGTGTCGCTCCTGTACTGTTGCGTTCGCACATTTACAGAGCGCCCTAGTGAATGGTCCGAGTGATTCACCTTGACTTTTTCTTTGAGTTCGGTTAAATATCTAACGGACCAAAAAGCGCTGATAGTCTCATAAAGAGTTGCAGATTTGCAAAATGCAGGAGAATATTAAAAGATTTGCTATATTTGGATAAATATAAAAATATCTTAGATATATGCTTAACACTTATATTAAGTGTCTGATAGAAAAAAATCCAGCCAATTGGGCGACAGGACCATTCCAACTTCAAAAATGTTGACATTTGATTATAATAAAGAAAATAAAACCTTTGATTAACGTCTGATTAGAACTCTTCAATAAATAAAATTATCGACCAATTTTTCAGATAAATGTATATTACATTAACGTTTCGGTTCGTATTTGGATCTTCTTCAGAACTGATCTAAAAACAAATAACACCAGATTTGAAAACGGAATATTCGAATTCGGATTCGCGAATATCCGCAACATCGCGAATGTCTAAAAATTGATATTCTTTACATCATTATAGTGTATAATATTATGTTTCTTTTTTTTCAGAGACGGCTTTGCAACGCGGCGAAAAAAGCGCTTTCAAAAATTCCAACAAAAAATATTAAAGCAGATGATAAGGTAAGCAGCAGCTTTTGAAATCATATTAATATTATAAATGCGAATGTAAGTTTGTTTGTTACGCTTTCACGCAAAAACTACTTAACCGATCATCATGAAACTGTGCACATACACTCTTGAAGGTATTAGAAGTAACATAGGATACTTTTTATTAAAAAAAAATAAAAATTTTTTACGAAAAATAAGAAAATTGTTTGTCAAAATATGTGCAATACCTCAACCCCTGATATGCATGTCAAAAGTCGATTTCCATCTCAATCGCGGGCGTAGCCGCGGGTAGCGGCTAGTATTATATATAACATTCAACAAAACATACTTTTTTCTGAGATTTCTGTTTTTACACTGATATAATAAATTCATAAACAGTGATTGTAAACGGGCAGATAAAATAAATATGACGCATTAAAAACATACATAACAAAACTTAAAACAACTGATAAGCTTGTACTTGCATTTTTATATCATTCTCGAAAAGTTGTTCCAACAGATTGTTAACTTAATATTAAATTATGATTCACTTTAAAAATTCTTCCGTTGCGATATAAATTTAAAAAAGTGTGGTTAGTTAACATTCCTGTTTACGAAACTGAATCACGTTATTTTTTTCCTGACTGCGCCAGAAAGAGGGTTATGTTTTTTGAGTGCATGTGTGTATGTATATATGTATGTATGTGGGTATGTATGGGCTGTCTATTTCTTTGGCACTGGCAGTAGGTACTGTCCGTTCAGAAATGGACAGAACTAGTTTTGCCCAATTGAAAATGCGCAAAACTAGTTTTGTTCATTTTATAACAGTCAATGCCCGTTTAAATGTAAGATTTCGGGTTTGGTAAATTTTCGTTGGTCAAAACTAGTTTTGCGCATTTATTTCGGTCATTGACCGAATTCGGATATAGACCGTAACATATATACTTAAAAATTGCGACCAAATCGTGACAGTAAGTATAGATAAGGTCGTTCTTCGTATATAAACAGTATTACAGCTTTTGGCATTTTTTTAAACATTCTGTATTATAGTTATAGTACTTAATCCCAGTCCAAATACTTTCTACCTAGTACCTACTAACATTTTATGGTATTGATTACAGGAAATAGAAGGAGACGGCGAGTGCTGTGCCATCTGCATAGAGCCGTACAAAGTATCTGACGTCATCCGAATTCTTCCCTGCAGGTGAGTTTTGTTCTGAACTAGGTATGTGTTTGTAATTTGTATGTTTGCTGTACTCACTGCTCTGTTATCCTGGCGCCACGGTGCCCGTCGGCAGCGGGTTCATTTGTTCTGTTTTTATCTCAGTTTCCTCGAATGACATTTAATTCTTTTTATACGTTTAATGTAGACGCGTTGTCTACGAAGAATTGACAATGATTTTTTCATTCGTTTTTTTTACTGTCACGAGAATGACTGTTTTTTATTTGAATGTAGGTAATATCATTTTAATAGTGAAAATAAAGTTAATACTGTTTTAAAAAAAATATTCTAATTTCATCTCTTTAGACTCTAAAGAGATGAAATTAGAATAATTTTTTTAAAACAGTATTAACTTTATTTTCACTATTTTTTTAAAAGTGATGGATTATACCTACAAAGATTGGAACATCCTAAAGTAAGTTATTTATATTATGTGATTCTTGAGTCGAAAACCCTTGGGGTTTCACAATGAAGAACATCGTATGACGCCGAACAACGGTACAAGAAACTAGTTCAGTGTATGTCAAGCATGAATTTCAAGTATTATGCAACAAAACCTTGCACTTTGTAGTCAACTTTAAAAAAACTACTTACTTTGTCTTTGCGTTGTTGTTACAACAACGAAAATAACCTACTACGTAGAATCAAGAGTGAATTGTTATCCAGTTCCTCCAACGTACCGCCCAGTGGCGGACTAACACTAACTGAGGCCCGGGGTGAGTTTTTATTTCGAGACCCATGTAAAAGAAAGAGACTGCGTATTTTACACTACACACTACAGAGGTAATGAGTAAAAAAGACAAAAAAATACCGAACGCCGAAATCAAACCTATGATAGGTGTGTCCACACTTATGTCCACGGTGGACAGTTATATTTACGGTGGACACAGTTATGTCCGCAATGGACACTGTTATGTTCACGGTGGATACAGTTGCTGTGTGTTATCAGAGGCGTCAGGCGGCCAAAGGGTAATTCGCGTTGCAGGCAGAAACCAATTTGGCGCCCTCCCTCCCCTTCATCTTATGGAATATTTGAATATCTATACTATAATATAATACGTGCCACGGATCTAAAAGGTTCGGAAGTTAGTCACAATAAAGTAATGCAATTTTCTCAAATTAAATCATTAATCTTAAATATATAAAACTTAGTTAAACCGACCCAGAATTATCAATGTAAAATAAAGGACAAGTTGCTTGCAGATGTTAAAAAACTGGAGTACTGAGCAAATAGTATGAGCCTTGATCACCAGCAGAATAGAAAAGAATACTCAAAAAAGAAATCGAGCCAAGTACTACTAAGTAAAAGAATAACGATTTCGTTGACTGCTCAATCTGCATGAATAAGATCGAGGAAGGTTTATTGCTACGTCCTGGCTTGGGGAAAAGATACTGACTAGTGATGTAACGAATCGCATTGGCACATTTCTTGCCATTCGCGTTCACAAAATTCATGCAAATATGAATATCAGAAAAAATCAACAGAAAGGAATTTTTCTTACTCCCTTTTTAAAGAATAACTTAAATTTATTCGCTAACGTAACCTTGCAATTATTATTACAGTCAAACCTGAGTGAGTGAGAACTGGGTAAACGAGAAAACTCTCTAAGTGAGAGTAATTGCCAGGTACCGTCTTTGTAACCCTCTAAAACCTCTATAAGTGAGAAACAGAAACATCTTTAAGAGAAAGACGTTTTTCACTCTTGAACTTCTATAACTGAGACTACTACTTGCCTCTATACCTATAGGTATAAGCGATAGTCGAACGTATTAATAATTCCTCGAAATTTAAGAATGAGTCATAAATAGCTGAACTAACTAACATTGGTTTTATATAGTTTTTATAGACCTCTATAAGTGAGAAAGGCCACTCCTGTATCTACCTCTATAGAAGCTAGAAACTCGGATTAATGAAAAAAAGAGATCGCGGTCCCTTGACCTCTTGCTTATCCTGGTTCGATTGTATATCTTTTATCATCCTTTACTTTAACATTTCGTAAAGCTTTAGACTTAATAATCAACCTAGTACCCAGAGCCACTATATAAAAAAAAGTCTGTAGTTCGGTGCCTGGATCATTTCAGCACTCATCGTGCATATGTATTTTTATAAATGAAATATGAGACATTAATTATTATAATTAGTTTTGTATTTAATTAAATGGACCGTAATACTTATTTAATTAGAAGATTACAAGCTTTTTAAAAAACAATTTCTCGCATGTTGATGTTTTTATAGTCGGACTGAGAATGAAGCCTTAGCAAAGATTTCCGCTCTCGTCATACGGTTCACGTGTCCCTTTTAAAGGTGAACGTGTAGCTATATACAGTGCGTTCACCATATAGATAACGACATAGAACTTTTGAAAAAAAGGGATAATATACTCCACGCAAATATATCGCCGGAATAACCAAAGAATTATTTCGAAAAAAGAGACGCAGATATATTTGTTGCCTTCGCTCACCAGTCACCACACATTGAGTAAATAGACAATGATTGATATAGTTATTGTTACCTATATTATGTATGATAATCATATATTTAATATAAATAATTTACTATATGAATCATTGTCCTAACAGCTTAAGTAGCATTCAATGTCTAAAAAAATTTAAAAGTAGCTTAAAATTGTTTTTTATCAAACACTGTTTTTATAATAAAAAATAGAGAATAGTTACTTCTTACCACAACAAGTTTATTAGTGGATGTACATTTCGAGAGCTATGCTCTCATCTTCAGCAATACACTAAACTAGGTTCATAAACAAAAATCTTTACATTATATAGCAATTACAGGTATAAATTAAAATAATAATGTTTTTATAACATTGATGATTGATGAATTTTTAAATTGTAATTTTTAAATTTTATGTATTATTGACGATGTATCCACTTAGGGCAGTACAAATATATTATCTATTATCTATTATCTATTGTCTATCTACTCAATGTGCGGTGAGCGAAGGCAACAAAGCGTCTCTTTCTTCGATGTAATTCCCTGATTTTTCCGATGATATTATTGGTTGATGTACTTGCATTCAATCTGAATAAAGTATCTGCTTCAAAAATTTCACCTTTTTCTATGACGTTAACATGGGCGTACCCGGCTTTTGGCCCAGGCTGGAGCAAATTAGAAATTTCTTAACCCGGGTCCCCCGAGATTGTTTTGCCCTGCTGGATACGCCAGTGCTTACGGCGTAAAAAAGACATAAGTATATTATGTTTGCACCCTAATGGTTTGATTGCGATTTTATTCCTATGCTCAGTATAGAATAAAAGTATAATGTTATTATTACATGTATGAAAATTATATTTGCAGACACGAGTTCCACAAGTACTGCATCGATCCTTGGCTGTTGGAACATCGCACGTGTCCAATGTGCAAGATGGACATTCTCAAGCACTATGGATTCGTGGTCAGTGTCTCACCAACTCACCATACAGATATTAATAACGCTTCTTCTGCACCGTCAGATGTGCACGCCAATTTCTTTTGATCCATTTAGTCGTAAAATATTGACCCTTTAGCATTTCCTAAATTATAGCGTACAATGTGTGATATTTAATTAATGAAATCTACAGTGATATTAAAAATACGTTTATGCAATTGGCGTATGTCGGCAATACAGAACTCTTCAGACACAACTGCGTGATTTGTTGATCAATTTATCGGATTCTTCGAACATGCTTTTAGCAATTCCAGTAGTTCTAGACTAACTGTTCCAACTTCGAACAGTCTGAAAAGTCCAACAATTATGACTATGTTTCATGCTCAACAGAGCTTTTCTGAAACGAATAAAATTATTATTATGATTATTATTATTATCACGCAGTGATGCAGTTGTGATAAAAAAGTTCTGCGTTACCGACAGACACTTTGAAAGCTCAGAACTTTACTCTAATGACCGAAATTCGGACGTTCCATATTATATAAATTAGAATTTAGTTTTTTGTGTGGCGTTCCCATGGTTCGTCAATCTCCAGTTCTCAGGTTCTGATAACTAGTGGAAGCATACGTTCCGTTTTCAATTCATTATCAAACAAATTTTAAATACGAATCGATGTTCAAGGTCTACATAACACCAACTGCTAATGACCTTCCATAAACAAATTCATAATTCAAGCTAAAGGATCAATATGACGATTAGTTATAAAACATCATCATATTATGCTATTTGCCAAAACTCTCAAATTATTCGTTGTAGGATAACTGGCAAATAATTGAATATGTTTTAATGTTTTATTTTCAAAATGGACTTTTTTTTATAAAACAGTCAATATTTATATAAAAATACTCAAGTCGTTTGTATATAAAAATGTGTCATTTTACATGCCTTACTTATTGTGTACCTGTTTTTTTTTTTTGTAATTTGTACAGTGTGGCTGTGATCTTAAATCTTAATATTTGTGTTTAATTTTAAACATTTTCAACGTGAAATAATATATTTGTGTGATTTTTTTTAGTTATATTTGTATACATGTGGCTTGCATATTTTATTTCGTATTCGATGATCAACACCCTCTGATTGGTGAGGGTATAACAAACTGTTAGCACCCCTTTTCATATGCTCAAAAACTGCTCTTGAATAACTACATCCGCAAACATCATACGGCATTTAATCGCTGTTAAAGATGACATCTTATCAATTCTTTATTTAATTTGTGTATTTGCCAAGGCCTGCGGCTTGTAGTCCATGCGACAGCGTGCAATCTCGACCTTGCCGCACTATTTAATTTTTTTCAAGGCATATTAATTTATCATAAATAGCGGTTAGATGTTGATGTGATTTGCCGCACCTGCCATTCGGTAATAGGCACTGTCCAACGATCCTAAAGCTGCGAAGGCCTGTGAGTTCGAGTTGTGACCACGAAAGGTGTTGGTTTCCTTCCGCAATCCCAGTCCAGTTTTGTGTTTAGTACATGGGGGATTCCCTTATATCTTCCCACCATACGGATTCACTTTCATTGTGAATTACTACTTACACAATAAAGTACAGTTACATATTATACGGTAAACGTAAAATATTTATTTGCCGCCCCTAAAATCTGCGGCCCTAGGCTCAAGCCTACTCAGCCTGCTGGTAAATCCGTCACTGCCCTAGACACAGTTTTTGAACATATGAATATTGCAAATTACCAATTGTATATGATTGGTTATTCATTAACTTCCAATTATTATTAATGTTAGCTACTTGCGAAAAACGAAATAATTAAGCTGCTATTTATAGATCATGCTCAGCTAAGTGAATAGTGTAATAAGTAGCATAAAGAAAGGTGAAGTGATCACTCAAAAATATATTAAAACGATTATAATATATTAATTTGGACTAAAATAGTCACCGAGACAATAATTTCAAAAAATGATTTTTTATGATGAGTTTTAAATGTTAAGGCCGCTACACACGAGACTGATTTTGCCGCTGGCACCGAAGCTATTTTTCGTGCTTGATTATCTGCTTGTTTTGATCAGAAAACAGTATCTTGCCACATGAGCGACATGGACCAATTCCCACAAACATGGCGTCATAGTGTGTGTTCTGTTCAGAAACAATAAACGTATACACTTTTGTTTTAATATTCGAACTGTCAATGCGCGCGCACCAAACCCATCTACAAAACCAGATTCAAAACGCGCATCGTATGAAGCGAACACATTAAAACCATCACGAAATCTAGCAGCCAAATCTAGCGGTAAAACCAGCTTTGTATGTAGCGACCTTAAAATTAGCAAAGGTATTAGAATGTGTCTAATGAGAATATGAACACAATGTGTTGCTATTTGTTAGTTTAAACATGGCTGATACATTTTCCACAGAAACTTGTCATAATTTGACTCAAACATTTTGGTATTTTTGTCTTGAAATATTTGCTCATGGGTAACGATCAGTGCATACTAAAGAAAAAGGAACAAAGTCCCATATTATATTATTTGCACACAAAAACATATAATATTTAGTCAGTGCAAATAAAATTGGTACAGCGAATAATAAATTATTGTTGTTTTGCTCCTTCTATATCTAGTCTATATAGTCGCAATTAGTATTATGACTTTTTTATATAAAATAAGATAATAGGGATTATTTCTTTGTAAATGAAGGAAATTTAACATTTATTTGTTAAATATTTAATTATTCTAAACATTCGTCCTTGGACAAATTTTGTGACGTACGGTTTTACTTAGTTGTATTATTGCAGTTCCTTGTTAGGAAAAATGTACTGATTCATTTAGTACATTCCGTATAAAAAAAGTTGAATTTTCAACATTTGATCCTTTACCCAAGGTCATTAGAAGAACACCAGTTAGGTACTTCGTTCATGAAAGACGTCACCTGGAAGACCGCTAATATTTTTATCAACCACGCAATATCAATAATTGACAGTCCGCTGGATGACGTCATCCCCTGACTACAATCCAACGAAACGGTGCCAGCTCTGTATCTGATAACCTTGACTTTTACTTTCGTATCTTTTACCACAGATTTTAAAACTGACACATTTATATTGAGGGTAATATTTACTCAAGCAATTTAGCATTGATTTTATTGAACGTTCAAGAAAACGGGCACAGATTTACAATTTATCTAACAAAATGTTATTCGAGATACATGGTAGATAATAGACGCTCGACAAGTGAAGTCATTAGCGTCCGGTTGATTCAAGTGTTCCCGATACATGTTTAAAATATTTATTGCTGACAAAATTGCCAAAAATGTAGAAATAGTTCGATTTAATAATAATCTAATGAAAAATTCCTTCATTTACTTTCAATTCAAAGTAACAATAGTTTAAAGTAGTTTTGTTTTTAATAAGTAAATAAAATGCTTTATAACTGCTTTTTTGTTGGTGTTGGTTCTTTTTAATAAATAGTTTTTTTTTTATATTTATTTTGCATTTTTCCTTTTATTTATAATACTTAACAAAGTTCTCTCTGTTGTAAATAAAATTTGTTTAAAAAATTTCAACAATTTAGTACCCACCTATAGAACGCTTATTACCTATATTGCGAAGTATAAGACTGTATGAATGAATCACTGACAATGATTTTCGAATCGTCTATAAATAGTTTTTGGTCGCCAAGTTTGTAAACCGTTTTTTATTACAAGTTTAAAATAATATTTATAAATGGATGGGAAAATATATTTAAAATCACGTGTTTTTCTTTGACGTTTAAAAATAAATTTCGTTACAACTGATAGAATTTGTTAAAAATTACTTTTTTTTTATTTGAAACAAAATAATATAGGGTATAGGTTATTCATGACTTTCTATCTCTTGGAAACAGTTTACTGGCAGTCAAGAAAGCATTCTGCAGGTTGATATGGAAGAACAAATCAGTCCAGAACCACCAGACACTCCACCGCCACGTGGGGGCAGTGGCATCAGTCCCCTTCCTCAGATTCGGGGTTCGTTAGAAAGACAGGTAATAGAAAACGTTTTCTTTTTAACACTGTTAGGTATACTTCTTTGGAGCGGTTAAAAACTATTTTTTAATTTGCAAACAAATCATTTTTATTCATATTGAAAGAAAACATCACCTGGCATCTGTCATGTTCACAATTTTACATTTTAGAATTTTTGATAAACGTGTTTAAAATCAAAATATAGCGTAAATAAACGAATTTCGATGTTGGGAGTTAATTCTGGGGAGCAAAAGAGAAAAAAAAAATTTTAGTGGATCATGTGACGCATCAAATTAAAGGGCTCGTTATGAGAAATACAAATGTGTTTTTTTGTAATATTTAAATGCATTGTTTAAAAGATATTAAGAGAAATATGCGATAAACGATCGAAATACTGAGCCTAAAATTTTGAAAAAAAAAAACATGGAATATAGGGCCTCACTCAGAAAAACCTGAACGAAAACAGTAAGTTTTAAAGTTAAAACGAACTTGTACGGAATTCTCTCCAAGCGATTTTGGCTCAGACTTCACCAGTTTTTCTCATACCGCGCCAAAAGAAGTATAACTTGAAGAACATTTGCTATTTTTACACCGAAATAACGTTTGATTTTTTTGTACTTGTCAGTTGTCACGAGCTTCATCTGAAAGTGGAAGTAACAGAAGTAGCCGTGCCACCACGCCTGACGAACTGACGCCTAGTTTAGGGGAAAATGGAAATAGTCACAATCAGCGCAATTACGCATCGAGACGTTTAAATAATACAGTAATTGTGCCGCGTCAAGATCTCTGCAGTACTTGCATGGCTGTAGTCGTGTCGCATCAAAACGCGTCGTCGCAAAAAACTGACGTCGCGTTAACGCTGTGCCGTTCCGACGCCGACGCCGACGCCGACACGCCGCCGTCTTCGTCCGAAGACAATCACTATGTGCAGGTGCTCACTAGTCCGAGTCATTCAGAGTCAACAACAATTACTAACGAAGATAATAAATCATCAATGTCTCTCCCTTAAGACATTATTAAGTTAAAACGGTGTTGTGGTTAGTACCAAGAAAATATTAACTCATTACAAAATAAAAACTGTTGATTGATTGATCGATTGATTAACAATAATTATTAATGATCGTTTGTGTTTTGATAGTGTAACGAAACGCCACTGGAGGCGGCGACAGTGCGCAGACAACAATACTCGCGTTGTTGTGTATGCGATTCCGACACCAATGCGAGTATTGTTGTCGACGCGGCTCTGACAACGATGCACTGCCGACGAATCCAGTGGTGTCTCGTTACAATATAATGGCAATAAAATACAATTGTGTACTTATTATAAACTCCAAGAAGTAAAAATATGTTTAGCCTGTTATTTACAAAAAAAAAACAAACTATGCGTGAGACTCTCGTGAAAGCAAGGTTCTAGCATTTGTTGACGATTTTATTATTTCAGGATTAAAGAATGGCTAGAGAAAATGCCACGTGTAGAGTGCGTATGACGCTTTGACAGAGATATAATAGTAGAAACGATTATCCCACTCTTTTCTCTCAATTGTCAGTTGAAGTCGGAAAAAGGAAAGCGTTTCACTTTTCGTCTGATCCAGGCTAAGCGCCTAAACAAAGTTTCACCTCAAATATATCTGCACGTGCAGTTTTTTATTAAAAAGAGATATTTTTATTTAAACCGTTTATGATCAGCTTGTGATCTTTTTTGAAACCAGAGATACTTTTTTTTTTGAAGAGGAAAAACCAAATATTACAAATGTGAGGTATTTTTTTTTTACTGTTTTTACTTGTTGAGTCCTTGTAGAAAACCTACAATTGGCAAGATTTTAACAAGTTTTAAAATTTTTAAACATCACAGTATAAAATAATAGTTTTCATCTTCTCTTCTTTTTTTTCATAATATAAATTTCGTTAATATATTTTGAGTTATGAAAGATATTCACATCTTAATAATTGGCGCAGTATATTTTATCTTTTCAAACCAGTTTATTAAAGATTCTAGTCATGTATACTTATTGTATCAATTACAACGGAAAACTATATTAAGATATCAAACAAAAAAATAAAAACTCGTGCTTTTAATGTATTAACTATTATTTTCTATTATTATAGCCAGACACTATTGTTAATCTAAATTGCTTTCTATTTAAAAAAGATAATGTAATATAATGGCTTATATTAATACATTTTTAGTTTTCAATCAATATATTGCTGTATAAAATGTTCTGTAGTGTTAATTAAATCATAAAATTTCCATTAAACGAAACAAACGAAAAATCAAATCTGTGCCAAATAAACAATCGATTATTTTAAAAAAAAGTTGTTTTATGTAATGCTAGGTACCTATATTATACAGTGAAGACTAAAAAAATGATGAACCAATTTATTTTTAGAAAACTTATAAAATCAATTTTAGAATTTTTTTATGTTTTACATAATATTCTGTTTCATTGCTCGACGCTCCATTATACGAAACGTACTACGATGATGACTCATTCTTTATTTAAGAACCATGTACAATGCTGTCAAAAATCATATTATTTAATATTATAAATGCGAATGTAAGTTTGTTTGTTACGCTTTCACGCAAAAACTACTTAACCGATCATCATGAAACTTTGCACATACACTCTTGAAGGTATTAGAAGTAACATAGGATACTTTTTATTAAAAAAAAATAAAAATTTTTTACGAAAAATAAGAAAATTGTTATATCATCATATTATATTAATAATATTATAAATGCGAATGTAAGTTTGTTTGTTACGCTTTCACGCAAAAACTACTTAACCGATCATCATGAAACTTTGCACATACACTCTTGAAGGTATTAGAAGTAACATAGGATACTTTTTATTAAAAAAAAATAAAAATTTTTTACGAAAAATAAGAAAATTGTTTCCCCTGATATGCATGTCAAAAGTCGATTTCCATCTCAATCGCGGGCGTAGCCGCGGGTAGCGGCTAGTTTGTCTATAAAAACATATGTTCTTCATAACTACCTACTTACTATTCAAATAAAGGTAGCATGTTTTCTGACTATTCTGTAAATAAGTAAATTGTTACAAAATATATTATAGGTACCGACACATTAAACTTGTAATCCCGTAAATAATTTTGAGAGTTTTCTACATTTCCGAAAATTTAAATTTTAAGAAGTGTTTATTGGCAATTTTTAAACAACAGCTTTCGATTTCCGTTATTTTATAATTATTATTCATGTCAAATACAATTACTTTTGAGTATTGGAAGTAAGCTGTTTTTTGTTTTGAACAGTCGTTATTTCATACCAGATACTGATATAGGTAGCCGCAAAGTTTGTATTCTAGAATAATTCTAGATTTTGACAGGATATTCTGCTGTAACAAGAAGTCGTTGCACCAATTGCAATTCCAGAAACAGCAAGCGCTCATTAGCTGAGCTGTTGAACGTCTATAATTAATCTACAATCTGATACAGCAGGATACGTCATATCGATATCAAGGTAATGTCGGTAATGAGTGTCCAAAGAGAAAACAATTAATGCTACAAGTCAACCCCTGCTTAGATTAGATAGACTCTCAACATCTAATGGCCCCTCTACACTAGTGGCCAGCACCGCCACTTACAGGCACTCACGATTGTGTAGAGGGCATATTCGTCGGTGCGTGGACATAATCGCCTGTAATCGGCAGTAATCGGTTGATTGTCGGTACATCAAAGGAATGCGTGGCCAGCATTGTGCGCCCGTACACAAAATCGGACCGGCACGATTGTGTGGAGGGCTAGGCAATCATCGCGGCGATGATAGGCACTCATTTGAGCGGCGGTGCTGGCCACTAGTGTAGAGGGGCCATAAGGCTATAAGCGTTTATATAATACATACCTATTATATAAAAATACTGCTAATCGAAGTAAAGATGTTTTTCGAGAAACGATTGCTTAAAATATTGACATCACTAATTATTTTTGAAAATATGTACCAAAAATGATACAGATTTATTTAAAAAAATATATCGCTTATATAATAATTTTGGTAAGAATATATTTTTAAACTGCCAAAACCAAACTACGATTATTTAATATTATTTTTTTTGTTTTTCGTTTTTTTTAAATTTTAACACATTCTTAACAGAAATGTGTCAATACAAAGCTTTAATAAAATAGTACTGTAATAAAATGAATAAGGTGTAAATAATATGTATTTTATAATATTTAATTAAGAGTTGATTATTAAATGATCAGGCATTTACCGAGGTCTATAATAAATCATAGGTTTTTTAACACAATCTTTAAAACAAATTACTGAGGTTTGAAACAGATGAACGTGTACCGCTCTCGCCGATGTACAAATTGAGATTTGGCATGTGGGCCGAGTTTAGGCCAAGTGCATTGTCGAATCCGCCATTTTTCATATTTATAGCAATCATACTGACAGCATGTAAAATGTAATATACTTATGGTTTAAAATTCTGTCACCAGATGTCGTATCGTTTTATGTCAAATCGCAATAAAGAGTGATGACGTGATATAAAACACACACTTTACTACATATTATAATACAAATATACGTATCAGCGTGGGTAAAAAAATCTAATGGACTAAGAGATGCAATTAATTGTATTTTTAGTAGTTCGTTTTGTTTCAGACCTCTAAAATATAAATCTGTGTTGTTCGAATTTTTATAGCTTTGGTAAATGAAGAGGTACAACCACTTACCATATTAATATTAAATTATCTGAATTAAATGGTGCATTAAATAATAAATATCAAATAAAAATATTATCAAAGCCAGTGAAGACTGCTTTTTTGTGATATATTAAAAAGGAACTAGTGAGACAGTGTTTAAATATTTAATTTTAAAATAAATAAGTTGTCCGTAAGAATAGTAGTTTTAACAGAATCTGCTAATGTGACCACGCTCTTAAAAAATGGCATAAAAATAATAATTTATCAAGTTGTCAAAAACTATTTAAAACCGATAGCTGTATTTTTATACAACTTCAAAATACACATTTTGTGTTGAAAACGAACTTTCACTGTCTATCAATGTCAATGAAATAATTTTAAATTGCATGATGCAAAGTTCTTGAATTAATTTTGTAAGTAATATAAATTATTTATCGATATCGAAATTGTTGAAGGGCTGTGCTTGAAGAGACAACAAACTAAATTACTGTCTCCAATAAACGATTCTCTTATAATATGCAATTTTACGGACTGTAGTAATTAACTTATCTTTAATTAGGTACTAATATTGTTTATAAATAAGTAATTTTTAATTTGTATTAAACTAATTATACAATAAACTGTTTTTTTCAATTAGACTTTTAATTTTTTCACACTTTTCCACTTTTAGGTACTTTTTCCCCGTATTTTTTTTTAAATTTTTGAACGTTTTTTAAGGCAAGTCGGGAAAATTACTAAATGCGTAATCATTTCAGATTACGGACCGATATAAATAATTACAATTATATTTTTTAATATCGATGCCTAACGTTTACAGAGCACTAAATTGCGGAATTACTAATTCTGACCAACTTTTGGTTAGCTTAGAATTGGGTTCAAAAACTGTTTTGTGTCATTTCGTCTGAAAAATTCGCAACCTTCAGTATTCATCTTAGTTTCCTTGGGAAATATTGCAAATAAAACGACGCCAGGGTGTATAAAAAGTAGCAAAAACGGCGCCAACGGGTATAAAAAGTAGCAAAGTATGGCGCCAAAAGTAGCAAAAAACGGAGCCCAAAACGGGTGAAATGGAGCCAAAAAAGAGCGAAATGGAGCCAAAAAAGGGCGAAATGGAGCCAAAAAACGGCGAAATGGAGCCAAAAAAGAGCGAAATGGAGCCAAAAAAGGGCGAAATGGAGCCAAAAAAGGGAGAAATGGAGCCAAAAAAGGGCGAAAGTGGGAGACCATAACGGGAAAGTGGAAGACTATTTACTTGATATCGACTCGTTCTGGGAGACTTCGATTTTGAAAATTTTTACAGTGGGGGGCCGACGATTATTTTTTCATTTTAAAAAAAGTGCAGTATTGACTGGAAATTTATATAATATATGGTTGAAAATGGCTTGGTCCTATGCAAAAAATCATGCTGAATCGATTGAGCCTATCTAGAAGTATGTAGCTATTGTAGTTTTCAAGTTATAGCGTTTTTAATTTTTTCAAGAAAAATTTATAAAAACGCGTCTAACTCCTAAACAAAAGGAGATACAAAGTTGCGCGTGGTCTCATTGGATTCAGCGTGATTTTTTCCATAAGTACACGTAATATTAACCGCATCGGAAGGCTCTTAGTGCCTCAAAAAGCCGCCGATTTGCGAAAACATCGAAAAACTTCAATTTTTTCAATTTTTTGGAAAATATAAAAGTGTCACGTATATGCCTGCATTTACTTGACCTTATAGAAAAAAGTGCGCTGAATCGAATGAGCACAAGCGCAGAGCTGTATCTCTTCTGGTTTCGAAGTTATGAGCGTTTAAAGTTTGAAAATTTCAAACTCGATTATCTCCGAAACTAGACAAGATACAGAGCTGCGCCTGTGATCATTGGATTCAGCGTGTCAAAATCTACCAGGTAACCTTAATATCGACCCGTTCTGGGAGACTTCGATTTTGAAAATTTTTACAGGGGGGGGCCGACGATTATTTTTTCATTTTAAATAAAGTGCAGTATCGACTGGAAATTTACATAATATGTGGTTGAAAATGGCTTGGTCCTATGCAAAAAATCATGCTGAATCGATTGAGCCTATCTAGAAGTATGTAGCTATTGTAGTTTTCAAGTTATAGCGTTTTTAATTTTTTCAAGAAAAATTTATAAAAACGCGTCTAACTCCTAAACAAAAGGAGATACAAAGTTGCGCGTAGTCTCATTGGATTCAGCGTGATTTTTTCCATAAGTACACGTAATATTAACCGCATCGGAAGGCTCTTAGTGCCTCAAAAAGCCGCCGATTTGCGAAAACATCGAAAAACTTCAATTTTTTCAATTTTTTGGAAAATATAAAAGTGTCACGGATATGCCTGCATTTACTTGACCTTATAGAAAAAAGTGCGCTGAATCGAATGAGCACAAGCGCAGAGCTGTATCTCTTCTGGTTTCGAAGTTATGAGCGTTTAAAGTTTGAAAATTTCAAACTCGATTATCTCCGAAACTAGACAAGATACAGAGCTGCGCCTGTGATCATTGGATTCAGCGTGTCAAAATCTACCAGGTAACCTTAATATCGACCCGTTCTGGGAGACTTCGATTTTGAAAATTTTTACAGGGGGGGGCCGACGATTATTTTTTCATTTTAAATAAAGTGCAGTATCGACTGGAAATTTACATAATATGTGGTTGAAAATGGCTTGGTCCTATGCAAAAAATCATGCTGAATCGATTGAGCCTATCTAGAAGTATGTAGCTATTGTAGTTTTCAAGTTATAGCGTTTTTAATTTTTTCAAGAAAAATTTATAAAAACGCGTCTAACTCCTAAACAAAAGGAGATACAAAGTTGCGCGTAGTCTCATTGGATTCAGCGTGATTTTTTCCATAAGTACACGTAATATTAACCGCATCGGAAGGCTCTTAGTGCCTCAAAAAGCCGCCGATTTGCGAAAACATCGAAAAACTTCAATTTTTTTAATTTTTTGAAAAATATATAAGTGTCACGTATATGCCTGCATTTACTTGACCTTATAGAAAAAAGTGCGCTGAATCGAATGAGCACAAGCGCAGAGCTGTATCTCTTCTGGTTTCGAAGTTATGAGCGTTTAAAGTTTGAAAATTTCAAACTCGATTATCTCCGAAACTAGACAAGATACAGAGCTGCGCCTGTGATCATTGGATTCAGCGTGTCAAAATCTACCAGGTAACATTAATATCGACCCGTTCTGGAAGAAAATATAAAAGTGTCACGGATATGCCTGTATTTACTTGACGTTATAGAAAAAAGCGCGCTGAATCGAATGAGCACAAGCGCAGAGCTGTATCTCTTCTGGTTTCGGAGTTATGAGCATTTAAAGTTTGAAAATTTCAAACTCGATTATCTCCGAAACTAGACAAGATACAGAGCTGCGCCTGTGATCATTGGATTCAGCGAGTAAATATCTACCGGGTAACCTTAATATCGACCCGTTCTGGGAGACTTCGATTTTGAAAATTTTTACAGGGGGGGGCCGACGATTATTTTTTCATTTTAAATAAAGTGCAGTATCGACTGGAGATTTATATAATATATGGTTGAAAATGGCTTGGTCCTATGCAAAAAATCATGCTGAATCGATTGAGCCTATCTAGAAGTATGTAGCTATTGTAGTTTTCAAGTTATAGCGTTTTTAATTTTTTCAAGAAAAAATTATAAAAACGCGTCTAACTCCTAAACAAAAGGAGATACAAAGTTGCGCGTGGTCTCATTGGATTCAGCGTGATTTTTTCCATAAGTACACGTAATATTAACCGCATCGGAAGGCTCTTAGTGCCTCAAAGAGCCGCCGATTTGCGAAAACATCGAAAAACTTTAATTTTTTCAATTTTTTGGAAAATATAAAAGTGTCACGGATATGCCTGCATTTACTTGACCTTATAGAAAAAAGTGCACTGAATCGAATGAGCACAAGCGCAGAGCTGTATCTCTTCTGGTTTCGAAGTTATGAGCGTTTAAAGTTTGAAAATTTCAAACTCGATTATCTCCGAAACTAGACAAGATACAGAGCTGCGCCTGTGATCATTGGATTCAGCGTGTCAAAATCTACCAGGTAACATTAATATCGACCCGTTCTGGAAGAAAATATAAAAGTGTCACGGATATGCCTGTATTTACTTGACGTTATAGAAAAAAGCGCGCTGAATCGAATGAGCACAAGCGCAGAGCTGTATCTCTTCTGGTTTCGGAGTTATGAGCATTTAAAGTTTGAAAATTTCAAACTCGATTATCTCCGAAACTAGACAAGATACAGAGCTGCGCCTGTGATCATTGGATTCAGCGAGTAAATATCTACCGGGTAACCTTAATATCGACCCGTTCTGGGAGACTTCGATTTTGAAAATTTTTACAGGGGGGGGCCGACGATTATTTTTTCATTTTAAATAAAGTGCAGTATCGACTGGAGATTTATATAATATATGGTTGAAAATGGCTTGGTCCTATGCAAAAAATCATGCTGAATCGATTGAGCCTATCTAGAAGTATGTAGCTATTGTAGTTTTCAAGTTATAGCGTTTTTAATTTTTTCAAGAAAAAATTATAAAAACGCGTCTAACTCCTAAACAAAAGGAGATACAAAGTTGCGCGTGGTCTCATTGGATTCAGCGTGATTTTTTCCATAAGTACACGTAATATTAACCGCATCGGAAGGCTCTTAGTGCCTCAAAGAGCCGCCGATTTGCGAAAACATCGAAAAACTTTAATTTTTTCAATTTTTTGGAAAATATAAAAGTGTCACGTATATGCCTGCATTTACTTGACCTTATAGAAAAAAGTGCACTGAATCGAATGAGCACAAGCGCAGAGCTGTATCTCTTCTGGTTTCGAAGTTATGAGCGTTTAAAGTTTGAAAATTTCAAACTCGATTATCTCCGAAACTAGACAAGATACAGAGCTGCGCCTGTGATCATTGGATTCAGCGTGTCAAAATCTACCAGGTAACATTAATATCGACCCGTTCTGGAAGAAAATATAAAAGTGTCACGGATATGCCTGTATTTACTTGAAGTTATAGAAAAAAGCGCGCTGAATCGAATGAGCACAAGCGCAGAGCTGTATCTCTTCTGGTTTCGGAGTTATGAGCATTTAAAGTTTGAAAATTTCAAACTCGATTATCTCCGAAACTAGACAAGATACAGAGCTGCGCCTGTGATCATTGGATTCAGCGAGTAAATATCTACCGGGTAACCTTAATATCGACCCGTTCTGGGAGACTTCGATTTTGAAAATTTTTACAGGGGGGGGCCGACGATTATTTTTTCATTTTAAATAAAGTGCAGTATCGACTGGAAATTTATATAATATATGGTTGAAAATGGCTTGGTCCTATGCAAAAAATCATGCTGAATCGATTGAGCCTATCTAGAAGTATGCAGCTATTGTAGTTTTCAAGTAATAGCGTTTTTAATTTTTTCAAGAAAAATTTATAAAAACGCGTCTAACTCCTAAACAAAAGGAGATACAAAGTTGCGCGTAGTCTCATTGGATTCAGCGTGATTTTTTCCATAAGTACACGTAATATTAACCGCATCGGAAGGCTCTTAGTGCCTCAAAAAGCCGCCGATTTGCGAAAACATCGAAAAACTTCAATTTTTTTAATTTTTTGAAAAATATATAAGTGTCACGTATATGCCTGCATTTACTTGACCTTATAGAAAAAAGTGCGCTGAATCGAATGAGCACAAGCGCAGAGCTGTATCTCTTCTGGTTTCGAAGTTATGAGCGTTTAAAGTTTGAAAATTTCAAACTCGATTATCTCCGAAACTAGACAAGATACAGAGCTGCGCCTGTGATCATTGGATTCAGCGTGTCAAAATCTACCAGGTAACATTAATATCGACCCGTTCTGGAAGAAAATATAAAAGTGTCACGGATATGCCTGTATTTACTTGACGTTATAGAAAAAAGCGCGCTGAATCGAATGAGCACAAGCGCAGAGCTGTATCTCTTCTGGTTTCGGAGTTATGAGCATTTAAAGTTTGAAAATTTCAAACTCGATTATCTCCGAAACTAGACAAGATACAGAGCTGCGCCTGTGATCATTGGATTCAGCGAGTAAATATCTACCGGGTAACCTTAATATCGACCCGTTCTGGGAGACTTCGATTTTGAAAATTTTTACAGGGGGGGGCCGACGATTATTTTTTCATTTTAAATAAAGTGCAGTATCGACTGGAGATTTATATAATATATGGTTGAAAATGGCTTGGTCCTATGCAAAAAATCATGCTGAATCGATTGAGCCTATCTAGAAGTATGTAGCTATTGTAGTTTTCAAGTTATAGCGTTTTTAATTTTTTCAAGAAAAAATTATAAAAACGCGTCTAACTCCTAAACAAAAGGAGATACAAAGTTGCGCGTGGTCTCATTGGATTCAGCGTGATTTTTTCCATAAGTACACGTAATATTAACCGCATCGGAAGGCTCTTAGTGCCTCAAAGAGCCGCCGATTTGCGAAAACATCGAAAAACTTTAATTTTTTCAATTTTTTGGAAAATATAAAAGTGTCACGTATATGCCTGCATTTACTTGACCTTATAGAAAAAAGTGCACTGAATCGAATGAGCACAAGCGCAGAGCTGTATCTCTTCTGGTTTCGAAGTTATGAGCGTTTAAAGTTTGAAAATTTCAAACTCGATTATCTCCGAAACTAGACAAGATACAGAGCTGCGCCTGTGATCATTGGATTCAGCGTGTCAAAATCTACCAGGTAACATTAATATCGACCCGTTCTGGAAGAAA
Organism: Xanthostigma xanthostigma; assembly: GCA_963575645.1. Lineage (NCBI taxonomy): Eukaryota > Metazoa > Arthropoda > Insecta > Raphidioptera > Raphidiidae > Xanthostigma > Xanthostigma xanthostigma. The sequence goes on along the minus strand of OY754469.1, from coordinate 15,977 downwards.
ATATAAAAGTGTCACGGATATGCCTGTATTTACTTGACGTTATAGAAAAAAGCGCGCTGAATCGAATGAGCACAAGCGCAGAGCTGTATCTCTTCTGGTTTCGGAGTTATGAGCATTTAAAGTTTGAAAATTTCAAACTCGATTATCTCCGAAACTAGACAAGATACAGAGCTGCGCCTGTGATCATTGGATTCAGCGAGTAAATATCTACCGGGTAACCTTAATATCGACCCGTTCTGGGAGACTTCGATTTTGAAAATTTTTACAGGGGGGGGCCGACGATTATTTTTTCATTTTAAATAAAGTGCAGTATCGACTGGAGATTTATATAATATATGGTTGAAAATGGCTTGTTCCTATGCAAAAAATCATGCTGAATCGATTGAGCCTATCTAGAAGTATGTAGCTATTGTAGTTTTCAAGTTATAGCGTTTTTAATTTTTTCAAGAAAAAATTATAAAAACGCGTCTAACTCCTAAACAAAAGGAGATACATAGTTGCGCGTGGTCTCATTGGATTCAGCGTGATTTTTTCCATAAGTACACGTAATATTAACCGCATCGGAAGGCTCTTAGTGCCTCAAAGAGCCGCCGATTTGCGAAAACATCGAAAAACTTTAATTTTTTCAATTTTTTGGAAAATATAAGTGTCACGTATATGCCTGCATTTACTTGACCTTATAGAAAAAAGTGCACTGAATCGAATGAGCACAAGCGCAGAGCTGTATCTCTTCTGGTTTCGAAGTTATGAGCGTTTAAAGTTTGAAAATTTCAAACTCGATTATCTCCGAAACTAGACAAGATACAGAGCTGCGCCTGTGATCATTGGATTCAGCGTGTCAAAATCTACCAGGTAACATTAATATCGACCCGTTCTGGAAGAAAATATAAAAGTGTCACGGATATGCCTGTATTTACTTGACGTTATAGAAAAAAGCGCGCTGAATCGAATGAGCACAAGCGCAGAGCTGTATCTCTTCTGGTTTCGGAGTTATGAGCATTTAAAGTTTGAAAATTTCAAACTCGATTATCTCCGAAACTAGACAAGATACAGAGCTGCGCCTGTGATCATTGGATTCAGCGAGTAAATATCTACCGGGTAACCTTAATATCGACCCGTTCTGGGAGACTTCGATTTTGAAAATTTTTACAGGGGGGGGCCGACGATTATTTTTTCATTTTAAATAAAGTGCAGTATCGACTGGAAATTTATATAATATATGGTTGAAAATGGCTTGGTCCTATGCAAAAAATCATGCTGAATCGATTGAGCCTATCTAGAAGTATGCAGCTATTGTAGTTTTCAAGTAATAGCGTTTTTAATTTTTTCAAGAAAAATTTATAAAAACGCGTCTAACTCCTAAACAAAAGGAGATACAGAGTTGCGCGTGGTCTCATTGGATTCAGCGTGATTTTTTCCATAAGTACACGTAATATTAACCGCATCGGAAGGCTCTTAGTGCCTCAAAAAGCCGCCGATTTGCGAAAACATCGAAAAACTTCAATTTTTCAATTTTTTGGAAAATATAAAAGTGTCACGGATATGCCTGCATTTACTTGACCTTATAGAAAAAAGTGCGCTGAATCGAATGAGCACAAGCGCAGAGCTGTATCTCTTCTGGTTTCGAAGTTATGAGCGTTTAAAGTTTGAAAATTTCAAACTCGATTATCTCCGAAACTAGACAAGATACAGAGCTGCGCCTGTGATCATTGGATTCAGCGTGTCAAAATCTACCAGGTAACATTAATATCGACCCGTTCTGGAAGAAAATATAAAAGTGTCACGGATATGCCTGTATTTACTTGACTTTATAGAAAAAAGCGCGCTGAATCGAATGAGCACAAGCGCAGAGCTGTATCTCTTCTGGTTTCGGAGTTATGAGCATTTAAAGTTTGAAAATTTCAAACTCGATTATCTCCGAAACTAGACAAGATACAGAGCTGCGCCTGTGATCATTGGATTCAGCGAGTAAATATCTACCGGGTAACCTTAATATCGACCCGTTCTGGGAGACTTCGATTTTGAAAATTTTTACAGGGGGGGGCCGACGATTATTTTTTCATTTTAAATAAAGTGCAGTATCGACTGGAAATTTACATAATATATGGTTGAAAATGGCTTGGTCCTATGCAAAAAATCATGCTGAATCGATTGAGCCTATCTAGAAGTATGTAGCTATTGTAGTTTTCAAGTTATAGCGTTTTTAATTTTTTCAAGAAAAATTTATAAAAACGCGTCTAACTCCTAAACAAAAGGAGATACAAAGTTGCGCGTGGTCTCATTGGATTCAGCGTAATTTTTTCCATAAGTACACGTAATATTAACCGCATCGGAAGGCTCTTAGTGCCTCGAAAAGCCGCCGATTTGCGAAAACATCGAAAAACTTCAATTTTTTCAATTTTTTGGAAAATATAAAAGTGTCACGGATATGCCTGCATTTACTTGACCTTATAGAAAAAAGTGCGCTGAATCGAATGAGCACAAGCGCAGAGCTGTATCTCTTCTGGTTTCGAAGTTATGAGCGTTTAAAGTTTGAAAATTTCAAACTCGATTATCTCCGAAACTAGACAAGATACAGAGCTGCGCCTGTGATCATTGGATTCAGCGTGTCAAAATCTACCAGGTAACATTAATATCGACCCGTTCTGGAAGAAAATATAAAAGTGTCACGGATATGCCTGTATTTACTTGACGTTATAGAAAAAAGCGCGCTGAATCGAATGAGCACAAGCGCAGAGCTGTATCTCTTCTGGTTTCGGAGTTATGAGCATTTAAAGTTTGAAAATTTCAAACTCGATTATCTCCGAAACTAGACAAGATACAGAGCTGCGCCTGTGATCATTGGATTCAGCGAGTAAATATCTACCGGGTAACCTTAATATCAACCCGTTCTGGGAGACTTCGATTTTGAAAATTTTTACAGGGGGGGGCCGACGATTATTTTTTCATTTTAAATAAAGTGCAGTATCGACTGGAAATTTACATAATATGTGGTTGAAAATGGCTTGGTCCTATGCAAAAAATCATGCTGAATCGATTGAGCCTATCTAGAAGTATGTAGCTATTGTAGTTTTCAAGTTATAGCGTTTTTAATTTTTTCAAGAAAAATTTATAAAAACGCGTCTAACTCCTAAACAAAAGGAGATACAAAGTTGCGCGTGGTCTCATTGGATTCAGCGTAATTTTTTCCATAAGTACACGTAATATTAACCGCATCGGAAGGCTCTTAGTGCCTCGAAAAGCCGCCGATTTGCGAAAACATCGAAAAACTTCAATTTTTTCAATTTTTTGGAAAATATAAAAGTGTCACGGATATGCCTGCATTTACTTGACCTTATAGAAAAAAGTGCGCTGAATCGAATGAGCACAAGCGCAGAGCTGTATCTCTTCTGGTTTCGAAGTTATGAGCGTTTAAAGTTTGAAAATTTCAAACTCGATTATCTCCGAAACTAGACAAGATACAGAGCTGCGCCTGTGATCATTGGATTCAGCGTGTCAAAATCTACCAGGTAACATTAATATCGACCCGTTCTGGAAGAAAATATAAAAGTGTCACGGATATGCCTGTATTTACTTGACGTTATAGAAAAAAGCGCGCTGAATCGAATGAGCACAAGCGCAGAGCTGTATCTCTTCTGGTTTCGGAGTTATGAGCATTTAAAGTTTGAAAATTTCAAACTCGATTATCTCCGAAACTAGACAAGATACAGAGCTGCGCCTGTGATCATTGGATTCAGCGAGTAAATATCTACCGGGTAACCTTAATATCAACCCGTTCTGGGAGACTTCGATTTTGAAAATTTTTACAGGGGGGGGCCGACGATTATTTTTTCATTTTAAATAAAGTGCAGTATCGACTGGAAATTTACATAATATGTGGTTGAAAATGGCTTGGTCCTATGCAAAAAATCATGCTGAATCGATTGAGCCTATCTAGAAGTATGTAGCTATTGTAGTTTTCAAGTTATAGCGTTTTTAATTTTTTCAAGAAAAATTTATAAAAACGCGTCTAACTCCTAAACAAAAGGAGTTACAAAGTTGCGCGTGGTCTCATTGGATTCAGCGTGATTTTTTCCATAAGTACACGTAATATTAACCGCATCGGAAGGCTCTTAGTGCCTCAAAAAGCCGCCGATTTGCGAAAACATCGAAAAACTTCAATTTTTTCAATTTTTTGGAAAATATAAAAGTGTCACGGATATGCCTGCATTTACTTGACCTTATAGAAAAAAGTGCGCTGAATCGAATGAGCACAAGCGCAGAGCTGTATCTCTTCTGGTTTCGAAGTTATGAGCGTTTAAAGTTTGAAAATTTCAAACTCGATTATCTCCGAAACTAGACAAGATACAGAGCTGCGCCTGTGATCATTGGATTCAGCGTGTCAAAATCTACCAGGTAACATTAATATCGACCCGTTCTGGAAGAAAATATAAAAGTGTCACGGATATGCCTGTATTTACTTGACTTTATAGAAAAAAGCGCGCTGAATCGAATGAGCACAAGCGCAGAGCTGTATCTCTTCTGGTTTCGGAGTTATGAGCATTTAAAGTTTGAAAATTTCAAACTCGATTATCTCCGAAACTAGACAAGATACAGAGCTGCGCCTGTGATCATTGGATTCAGCGAGTAAATATCTACCGGGTAACCTTAATATCGACCCGTTCTGGGAGACTTCGATTTTGAAAATTTTTACAGGGGGGGGCCGACGATTATTTTTTCATTTTAAATAAAGTGCAGTATCGACTGGAAATTTACATAATATATGGTTGAAAATGGCTTGGTCCTATGCAAAAAATCATGCTGAATCGATTGAGCCTATCTAGAAGTATGTAGCTATTGTAGTTTTCAAGTTATAGCGTTTTTAATTTTTTCAAGAAAAATTTATAAAAACGCGTCTAACTCCTAAACAAAAGGAGATACAAAGTTGCGCGTGGTCTCATTGGATTCAGCGTGATTTTTTCCATAAGTACACGTAATATTAACCGCATCGGAAGGCTCTTAGTGCCTCAAAAAGCCGCCGATTTGCGAAAACATCGAAAAACTTCAATTTTTTCAATTTTTTGGAAAATATAAAAGTGTCACGGATATGCCTGCATTTACTTGACCTTATAGAAAAAAGTGCGCTGAATCGAATGAGCACAAGCGCAGAGCTGTATCTCTTCTGGTTTCGAAGTTATAAGCGTTTAAAGTTTGAAAATTTCAAACTCGATTATCTCCGAAACTAGACAAGATACAGAGCTGCGCCTGTGATCATTGGATTCAGCGTGTCAAAATCTACCAGGTAACATTAATATCGACCCGTTCTGGAAGAAAATATAAAAGTGTCACGGATATGCCTGTATTTACTTGACGTTATAGAAAAAAGCGCGCTGAATCGAATGAGCACAAGCGCAGAGCTGTATCTCTTCTGGTTTCGGAGTTATGAGCATTTAAAGTTTGAAAATTTCAAACTCGATTATCTCCGAAACTAGACAAGATACAGAGCTGCGCCTGTGATCATTGGATTCAGCGAGTAAATATCTACCGGGTAACCTTAATATCGACCCGTTCTGGGAGACTTCGATTTTGAAAATTTTTACAGGGGGGGGCCGACGATTATTTTTTCATTTTAAATAAAGTGCAGTATCGACTGGAAATTTACATAATATGTGGTTGAAAATGGCTTGGTCCTATGCAAAAAATCATGCTGAATCGATTGAGCCTATCTAGAAGTATGTAGCTATTGTAGTTTTCAAGTTATAGCGTTTTTAATTTTTTCAAGAAAAATTTATAAAAACGCGTCTAACTCCTAAACAAAAGGAGATACAAAGTTGCGCGTGGTCTCATTGGATTCAGCGTAATTTTTTCCATAAGTACACGTAATATTAACCGCATCGGAAGGCTCTTAGTGCCTCAAAAAGCCGCCGATTTGCGAAAACATCGAAAAACTTCAATTTTTTCAATTTTTTGGAAAATATAAAAGTGTCACGGATATGCCTGCATTTACTTGACCTTATAGAAAAAAGTGCGCTGAATCGAATGAGCACAAGCGCAGAGCTGTATCTCTTCTGGTTTCGAAGTTATGAGCGTTTAAAGTTTGAAAATTTCAAACTCGATTATCTCCGAAACTAGACAAGATACAGAGCTGCGCCTGTGATCATTGGATTCAGCGTGTCAAAATCTACCAGGTAACATTAATATCGACCCGTTCTGGAAGAAAATATAAAAGTGTCACGGATATGCCTGTATTTACTTGACGTTATAGAAAAAAGCGCGCTGAATCGAATGAGCACAAGCGCAGAGCTGTATCTCTTCTGGTTTCGGAGTTATGAGCATTTAAAGTTTGAAAATTTCAAACTCGATTATCTCCGAAACTAGACAAGATACAGAGCTGCGCCTGTGATCATTGGATTCAGCGAGTAAATATCTACCGGGTAACCTTAATATCGACCCGTTCTGGGAGACTTCGATTTTGAAAATTTTTACAGGGGGGGGCCGACGATTATTTTTTCATTTTAAATAAAGTGCAGTATCGACTGGAAATTTACATAATATATGGTTGAAAATGGCTTGGTCCTATGCAAAAAATCATGCTGAATCGATTGAGCCTATCTAGAAGTATGTAGCTATTGTAGTTTTCAAGTTATAGCGTTTTTAATTTTTTCAAGAAAAATTTATAAAAACGCGTCTAACTCCTAAACAAAAGGAGATACAAAGTTGCGCGTGGTCTCATTGGATTCAGCGTGATTTTTTCCATAAGTACACGTAATATTAACCGCATCGGAAGGCTCTTAGTGCCTCAAAAAGCCGCCGAATTTGCGAAAACACCGAAAAACTTCAATTTTTTTAATTTTTGAAAAATATATAAGTGTCACGTATATGCCTGCATTTACTTGACCTTATAGAAAAAAGTGCGCTGAATCGAATGAGCACAAGCGCAGAGCTGTATCTCTTCTGGTTTCGAAGTTATGAGCGTTTAAAGTTTGAAAATTTCAAACTCGATTATCTCCGAAACTAGACAAGATACAGAGCTGCGCCTGTGATCATTGGATTCAGCGAGTAAATATCTACCGGGTAACCTTAATATCAACCCGTTCTGGGAGACTTCGATTTTGAAAATTTTTACAGGGGGGGGCCGACGATTATTTTTTCATTTTAAATAAAGTGCAGTATCGACTGGAAATTTACATAATATATGGTTGAAAATGGCTTGGTCCTATGCAAAAAATCATGCTGAATCGATTGAGCCTATCTAGAAGTATGTAGCTATTGTAGTTTTCAAGTTATAGCGTTTTTAATTTTTTCAAGAAAAATTAATAAAAACGCGTGTAACTCCAAAAACGGTTAAAAAGGAGCCAAAAAAGAGAAAAAAGGAGCTAAAAAAGGGAAAAAAGGAGCTAAAAAAGGGAAAAAAGGAGCTAAAAAAGGGAAAAAAGGAGCTAAAAAAGGGAAAAAAGGAGCTAAAAAAGGGAAAAAAGGAGCTAAAAAAGGGAAAAAAGGAGCTAAAAAAGGGAAAAAAGGAGCTAAAAAAGGGAAAAAAGGAGCTAAAAAAGGGAAAAAAGGAGCTAAAAAAGGGAAAAAAGGAGCTAAAAAAGGGAAAAAAGGAGCTAAAAAAGGGAAAAAAGGAGCTAAAAAAGGGAAAAAAGGAGCTAAAAAAGGGAAAAAAGGAGCTAAAAAAGGGAAAAAAGGAGCTAAAAAAGGGAAAAAAGGAGCTAAAAAAGGGAAAAAAGGAGCTAAAAAAGGGAAAAAAGGAGCTAAAAAAGGGAAAAAAGGAGCTAAAAAAGGGAAAAAAGGAGCTAAAAAAGGGAAAAAAGGAGCTAAAAAAGGGAAAAAAGGAGCTAAAAAAGGGAAAAAGGAGCTAAAAAAGGGAAAAAAGGAGCTAAAAAAGGGAAAAAAGGAGCTAAAAAAGGGAAAAAAGGAGCTAAAAAAGGGAAAAAAGGAGCTAAAAAAGGGAAAAAAGGAGCTAAAAAAGGGAAAAAAGGAGCTAAAAAAGGGAAAAAAGGAGCTAAAAAAGGGAAAAAAGGAGCTAAAAAAGGGAAAAAAGGAGCTAAAAAAGGGAAAAAAGGAGCTAAAAAAGGGAAAAAAGGAGCTAAAAAAGGGAAAAAAGGAGCTAAAAAAGGGAAAAAAGGAGCTAAAAAAGGGAAAAAAAGGAGCTAAAAAAGGGAAAAAAGGAGCTAAAAAAGGGAAAAAAGGAGCTAAAAAAGGGAAAAAAGGAGCTAAAAAAGGGAAAAAAGGAGCTAAAAAAGGGAAAAAAGGAGCTAAAAAAGGAAAAAAGGAGCTAAAAAAGGGAAAAAAGGAGCTAAAAAGGGAAAAAAGGAGCTAAAAAAGGGAAAAAAGGAGCTAAAAAAGGGAAAAAAGGAGCTAAAAAAGGGAAAAAAGGAGCTAAAAAAGGGAAAAAAGGAGCTAAAAAAGGGAAAAAAGGAGCTAAAAAAGGGAAAAAAGGAGCTAAAAAAGGGAAAAAAGGAGCTAAAAAAGGGAAAAAAGGAGCTAAAAAAGGGAAAAAAGGAGCTAAAAAAGGGAAAAAAGGAGCTAAAAAAGGGAAAAAAGGAGCTAAAAAAAGGGAAAAAAGGAGCTAAAAAAGGGAAAAAAGGAGCTAAAAAAGGGAAAAAAGGAGCTAAAAAAGGGAAAAAAGGAGCTAAAAAAGGGAAAAAAGGAGCTAAAAAGGGAAAAAAGGAGCTAAAAAAGGGAAAAAAGGAGCTAAAAAAGGGAAAAAAGGAGCTAAAAAAGGGAAAAAAGGAGCTAAAAAAGGGAAAAAAGGAGCTAAAAAAGGGAAAAAAGGAGCTAAAAAAGGGAAAAAAGGAGCTAAAAAAGGGAAAAAAGGAGCTAAAAAAGGGAAAAAAGGAGCTAAAAAAGGGAAAAAAGGAGCTAAAAGAAAGGGAAAAAGGAAAAGGAGCTAAAAAAGGGAAAAAAGGAGCTAAAAAAGGGAAAAAAGGAGCTAAAAAAGGGAAAAAAGGAGCTAAAAAAGGGAAAAAAGGAGCTAAAAAAGGGAAAAAAGGAGCTAAAAAAGGGAAAAAAGGAGCTAAAAAAGGGAAAAAAGGAGAAAAAGGAGCTAAAAAAGGGAAAAAAGGAGCTAAAAAAGGGAAAAAAGGAGCTAAAAAAGGGAAAAAAGGAGCTAAAAAAGGGAAAAAAGGAGCTAAAAAAGGGAAAAAAGGAGCTAAAAAAGGGAAAAAAGGAGCTAAAAAAGGGAAAAAAGGAGCTAAAAAAGGGAAAAAAGGAGCTAAAAAAGGGAAAAAAGGAGCTAAAAAAGGGAAAAAAGGAGCTAAAAAAGGGAAAAAAGGAGCTAAAAAAGGGAAAAAAGGAGCTAAAAAAGGGAAAAAAGGAGCTAAAAAAGGGAAAAAAGGAGCTAAAAAAGGGAAAAAAGGAGCTAAAAAAGGGAAAAAAGGAGCTAAAAAAGGGAAAAAAGGAGCTAAAAAAGGGAAAAAAGGAGCTAAAAAAGGAAAAAAGGAGCTAAAAAAGGGAAAAAAGGAGCTAAAAAAGGGAAAAGGAGCTAAAAAGGGAAAAAAGGAGCTAAAAAAGGGAAAAAAGGAGCTAAAAAAGGGAAAAAAGGAGCTAAAAAAGGGAAAAAAGGAGCTAAAAAAGGGAAAAAAGGAGCTAAAAAAGGGAAAAAAGGAGCTAAAAAAGGGAAAAAAGGAGCTAAAAAAGGGAAAAAAGGAGCTAAAAAAGGGAAAAAAGGAGCTAAAAAAGGGAAAAAAGGAGCTAAAAAAGGGAAAAAAGGAGCTAAAAAAGGGAAAAAAGGAGCTAAAAAAGGGAAAAAAGGAGCTAAAAAAGGGAAAAAAGGAGCTAAAAAAGGGAAAAAAGGAGCTAAAAAAGGGAAAAAAGGAGCTAAAAAAGGGAAAAAAGGAGCTAAAAAAGGGAAAAAAGGAGCTAAAAAAGGGAAAAAAGGAGCTAAAAAAGGGAAAAAAGGAGCTAAAAAAGGGAAAAAAGGAGCTAAAAAAGGGAAAAAAGGAGCTAAAAAAGGGAAAAAAGGAGCTAAAAAAGGGAAAAAAGGAGCTAAAAAAGGGAAAAAAGGAGCTAAAAAAGGGAAAAAAGGAGCTAAAAAAGGGAAAAAAGGAGCTAAAAAAGGGAAAAAAGGAGCTAAAAAAGGGAAAAAAGGAGCTAAAAAAGGGAAAAAAGGAGCTAAAAAAGGGAAAAAAGGAGCTAAAAAAGGGAAAAAAGGAGCTAAAAAAGGGAAAAAAGGAGCTAAAAAAGGGAAAAAAGGAGCTAAAAAAGGGAAAAAAGGAGCTAAAAAAGGGAAAAAAGGAGCTAAAAAAGGGAAAAAAGGAGCTAAAAAAGGGAAAAAAGGAGCTAAAAAAGGGAAAAAAGGAGGCTAAAAAAGGGAAAAAAGGAGCTAAAAAAGGGAAAAAAGGAGCTAAAAAAGGGAAAAAAGGAGCTAAAAAAGGGAAAAAAGGAGCTAAAAAAGGGAAAAAAGGAGCTAAAAAAGGGAAAAAAGGAGCTAAAAAAGGGAAAAAAGGAGCTAAAAAAGGGAAAAAAGGAGCTAAAAAAGGGAAAAAAGGAGCTAAAAAAGGGAAAAAAGGAGCTAAAGAAAGGAGAAAAGGAAAAGGAGCTAAAAAAGGGAAAAAAGGAGCTAAAAAAGGGAAAAAAGGAGCTAAAAAGAAGGAGAAAAAGGAAAAAGGAGCTAAAAAAGGGAAAAAAGGAGCTAAAAAAGGGAAAAAAGGAGCTAAAAAAGGGAAAAAAGGAGCTAAAAAAAGGGAAAAAAGGAGCTAAAAAAGGGAAAAAAGGAGCTAAAAGAAAGGGAAAAAAGGAGCTAAAAAAGGGAAAAAAGGAGCTAAAAAAGGGAAAAAAGGAGCTAAAAAAGGGAAAAAAGGAGCTAAAAAAGGGAAAAAAGGAGCTAAAAAAGGGAAAAAAGGAGCTAAAAAAGGGAAAAAAGGAGCTAAAAAAGGGAAAAAAGGAGCTAAAAAAGGGAAAAAAGGAGCTAAAAAAGGGAAAAAAGGAGCTAAAAAAGGGAAAAAAGGAGCTAAAAAAGGGAAAAAAGGAGCTAAAAAAGGGAAAAAAGGAGCTAAAAAAGGGAAAAAAGGAGCTAAAAAAGGGAAAAAAGGAGCTAAAAAAGGGAAAAAAGGAGCTAAAAAAGGGAAAAAAGGAGCTAAAAAAGGGAAAAAAGGAGCTAAAAAAGGGAAAAAAGGAGCTAAAAAAGGGAAAAAAGGAGCTAAAAAAGGGAAAAAAGGAGCTAAAAAAGGGAAAAAAGGAGCTAAAAAAGGGAAAAAAGGAGCTAAAAAAGGGAAAAAAGGAGCTAAAAAAGGGAAAAAAGGAGCTAAAAAAGGGAAAAAAGGAGCTAAAAAAGGGAAAAAAGGAGCTAAAAAAGGGAAAAAAGGAGCTAAAAAAGGGAAAAAAGGAGCTAAAAAAGGGAAAAAAGGAGCTAAAAAAGGGAAAAAAGGAGCTAAAAAAGGGAAAAAAGGAGCTAAAAAAGGGAAAAAAGGAGCTAAAAAAGGGAAAAAAGGAGCTAAAAAAGGGAAAAAAGGAGCTAAAAAAGGGAAAAAAGGAGCTAAAAAAGGGAAAAAAGGAGCTAAAAAAGGGAAAAAAGGAGCTAAAAAAAGGGAAAAAAGGAGCTAAAAAAGGGAAAAAAGGAGCTAAAAAAGGGAAAAAAGGAGCTAAAAAAGGGAAAAAAGGAGCTAAAAAAGGGAAAAAAGGAGCTAAAAAAGGAAAAAAGGAGCTAAAAAAGGGAAAAAAGGAGCTAAAAAAGGGAAAAAAGGAGCTAAAAAAGGGAAAAAAGGAGCTAAAAAAGGGAAAAAAGGAGCTAAAAAAGGGAAAAAAGGAGCTAAAAAAGGGAAAAAAGGAGCTAAAAAAGGGAAAAAAGGAGCTAAAAAGGGAAAAAAGGAGCTAAAAAAGGGAAAAAAGGAGCTAAAAAAGGGAAAAAAGGAGCTAAAAAAGGGAAAAAAGGAGCTAAAAAGGAAAAAGGAGCTAAAAAAGGGAAAAAAGGAGCTAAAAAAGGGAAAAAAGGAGCTAAAAAAGGGAAAAAAGGAGCTAAAAAAGGGAAAAAAGGAGCTAAAAAAGGAAAAAAGGAGCTAAAAAAGGGAAAAAAGGAGCTAAAAAAGGGAAAAAAGGAGCTAAAAAAGGGAAAAAAGGAGCTAAAAAAGGGAAAAAAGGAGCTAAAAAAGGGAAAAAAGGAGCTAAAAAAGGGAAAAAAGGAGCTAAAAAAGGGAAAAAAGGAGCTAAAAAAGGGAAAAAAGGAGCTAAAAAAGGGAAAAAAGGAGCTAAAAAAGGGAAAAAAGGAGCTAAAAAAGGGAAAAAAGGAGCTAAAAAAGGGAAAAAAGGAGCTAAAAAAGGGAAAAAAGGAGCTAAAAAAGGGAAAAAAGGAGCTAAAAAAGGGAAAAAAAGGAGCTAAAAAAGGGAAAAAAGGAGCTAAAAAAGGGAAAAAAGGAGCTAAAAAGGGAAAAAAGGAGCTAAAAAAGGGAAAAAAGGAGCTAAAAAAGGGAAAAAAGGAGCTAAAAAAGGGAAAAAAGGAGCTAAAAAAGGGAAAAAAGGAGCTAAAAAAGGGAAAAAAGGAGCTAAAAAAGGGAAAAAAGGAGCTAAAAAAGGGAAAAAAGGAGCTAAAAAAGGGAAAAAAGGAGCTAAAAAAGGGAAAAAAGGAGCTAAAAAAGGGAAAAAAGGAGCTAAAAAAGGGAAAAAAGGAGCTAAAAAAGGGAAAAAAGGAGCTAAAAAAGGGAAAAAAGGAGCTAAAAAAGGGAAAAAAGGAGCTAAAAAAGGGAAAAAAGGAGGCTAAAAAAGGGAAAAAAGGAGCTAAAAAAGGGAAAAAAGGAGCTAAAAAAGGGAAAAAAGGAGCTAAAAAAGGGAAAAAAGGAGCTAAAAAAGGGAAAAAAGGAGCTAAAAAAGGGAAAAAAGGAGCTAAAAAAGGGAAAAAAGGAGCTAAAAAAGGGAAAAAAGGAGCTAAAAAAGGGAAAAAAGGAGCTAAAAAAGGGAAAAAAGGAGCTAAAAAAGGGAAAAAAGGAGCTAAAAAAGGGAAAAAAGGAGCTAAAAAAGGGAAAAAAGGAGCTAAAAAAGGGAAAAAAGGAGCTAAAAAAGGGAAAAAAGGAGCTAAAAAAGGGAAAAAAGGAGCTAAAAAAGGGAAAAAAGGAGCTAAAAAAGGGAAAAAAGGAGCTAAAAAAGGGAAAAAAGGAGCTAAAAAAGGGAAAAAAGGAGCTAAAAAAGGGAAAAAAGGAGCTAAAAAAGGGAAAAAAGGAGCTAAAAAAGGGAAAAAAGGAGCTAAAAAAGGGAAAAAAGGAGCTAAAAAAGGGAAAAAAGGAGCTAAAAAGGGAAAAAAGGAGCTAAAAAAGGGAAAAAAGGAGCTAAAAAAGGGAAAAAAGGAGCTAAAAAGGGAAAAAAGGAGCTAAAAAAGGGAAAAAAGGAGCTAAAAAAGGGAAAAAAGGAGCTAAAAAAGGGAAAAAAGGAGCTAAAAAAGGGAAAAAAGGAGCTAAAAAAGGGAAAAAAGGAGCTAAAAAAGGGAAAAAAGGAGCTAAAAAAGGAAAAAAGGAGCTAAAAAAGGGAAAAAAGGAGCTAAAAAAGGGAAAAAAGGAGCTAAAAAAGGGAAAAAAGGAGCTAAAAAAGGAAAAAAGGAGCTAAAAAAGGGAAAAAAGGAGCTAAAAAAGGGAAAAAAGGAGCTAAAAAAGGGAAAAAAGGAGCTAAAAAAGGGAAAAAAGGAGCTAAAAAAGGGAAAAAAGGAGCTAAAAAAGGGAAAAAAGGAGCTAAAAAAGGGAAAAAGGAGCTAAAAAAGGGAAAAAAGGAGCTAAAAAAGGGAAAAAAGGAGCTAAAAAAGGGAAAAAAGGAGCTAAAAAAGGGAAAAAAGGAGCTAAAAAAGGGAAAAAAGGAGCTAAAAAAGGGAAAAAAGGAGCTAAAAAAGGGAAAAAAGGAGCTAAAAAAGGGAAAAAAGGAGCTAAAAAAGGGAAAAAAGGAGCTAAAAAAGGGAAAAAAGGAGCTAAAAAAGGGAAAAAAGGAGCTAAAAAAGGGAAAAAAGGAGCTAAAAAAGGGAAAAAAGGAGCTAAAAAAGGGAAAAAAGGAGCTAAAAAGGGAAAAAAGGAGCTAAAAAAGGGAAAAAAGGAGCTAAAAAAGGGAAAAAAGGAGCTAAAAAAGGGAAAAAAGGAGCTAAAAAGGAAAAAGGAGCTAAAAAGGAAAAAGGAGCTAAAAAAGGGAAAAAAGGAGCTAAAAAAGGGAAAAAAGGAGCTAAAAAAGGGAAAAAAGGAAGCTAAAAAAGGGAAAAAAGGAGCTAAAAAAGGGAAAAAAGGAGCTAAAAAAGGGAAAAAAGGAGCTAAAAAAGGGAAAAAAGGAGCTAAAAAAGGGAAAAAAGGAGCTAAAAAAGGGAAAAAAGGAGCTAAAAAAGGGAAAAAAGGAGCTAAAAAAGGGAAAAAAGGAGCTAAAAAAGGGAAAAAAGGAGCTAAAAAAGGGAAAAAAGGAGCTAAAAAAGGGAAAAAAGGAGCTAAAAAAGGGAAAAAAGGAGCTAAAAAAGGGAAAAAAGGAGCTAAAAAAGGGAAAAAAGGAGCTAAAAAAGGGAAAAAAGGAGCTAAAAAAGGGAAAAAAGGAGCTAAAAAAGGGAAAAAAGGAGCTAAAAAAGGGAAAAAAGGAGCTAAAAAAGGGAAAAAAGGAGCTAAAAAAGGGAAAAAAGGAGCTAAAAAAGGGAAAAAAGGAGCTAAAAAAGGGAAAAAAGGAGCTAAAAAGGGAAAAAAGGAGCTAAAAAAGGGAAAAAAGGAGCTAAAAAAGGGAAAAAAGGAGCTAAAAAAGGGAAAAAAGGAGCTAAAAAAGGGAAAAAAGGAGCTAAAAAAGGGAAAAAAGGAGCTAAAAAAGGGAAAAAAGGAGCTAAAAAAGGGAAAAAAGGAGCTAAAAAAGGGAAAAAAGGAGCTAAAAAAGGGAAAAAAGGAGCTAAAAAAGGGAAAAAAGGAGCTAAAAAAGGGAAAAAAGGAGCTAAAAAAGGGAAAAAAGGAGCTAAAAAAGGGAAAAAAGGAGCTAAAAAAGGGAAAAAAGGAGCTAAAAAAGGGAAAAAAGGAGCTAAAAAAGGGAAAAAAGGAGCTAAAAAAGGGAAAAAAGGAGCTAAAAAAGGGAAAAAAGGAGCTAAAAAAGGGAAAAAAGGAGCTAAAAAAGGGAAAAAAGGAGCTAAAAAGGGAAAAAAGGAGCTAAAAAAGGGAAAAAAGGAGCTAAAAAAGGGAAAAAAGGAGCTAAAAAAGGGAAAAAAGGAGCTAAAAAAGGGAAAAAAGGAGCTAAAAAAGGGAAAAAAGGAGCTAAAAAAGGGAAAAAAGGAGCTAAAAAAGGGAAAAAAGGAGCTAAAAAAGGGGAAAAAAGGAGCTAAAAAAGGGAAAAAAGGAGCTAAAAAAGGGAAAAAAGGAGCTAAAAAAGGGAAAAAAGGAGCTAAAAAAGGGAAAAAAGGAGCTAAAAAGGGAAAAAAGGAGCTAAAAAAGGGAAAAAAGGAGCTAAAAAAGGGAAAAAAGGAGCTAAAAAAGGGAAAAAAGGAGCTAAAAAAGGGAAAAAAGGAGCTAAAAAAGGGAAAAAAGGAGCTAAAAAAGGGAAAAAAGGAGCTAAAAAAGGGAAAAAAGGAGCTAAAAAAGGGAAAAAAGGAGCTAAAAAAGGGAAAAAAGGAGCTAAAAAAGGGAAAAAAGGAGCTAAAAAAGGGAAAAAAGGAGCTAAAAAAGGAAAAAAGGAGCTAAAAAAGGGAAAAAAGGAGCTAAAAAAGGGAAAAAAGGAGCTAAAAAAGGGAAAAAAGGAGCTAAAAAAGGGAAAAAAGGAGCTAAAAAAGGGAAAAAAGGAGCTAAAAAAGGGAAAAAAGGAGCTAAAAAAGGGAAAAAAGGAGCTAAAAAGGGAAAAAAGGAGCTAAAAAAGGGAAAAAAGGAGCTAAAAAAGGGAAAAAAGGAGCTAAAAAAGGGAAAAAAGGAGCTAAAAAAGGGAAAAAAGGAGCTAAAAAAGGGAAAAAAGGAGCTAAAAAAGGGAAAAAAGGAGCTAAAAAAGGGGAAAAAAGGAGCTAAAAAAGGGAAAAAAGGAGCTAAAAAAGGGAAAAAAGGAGCTAAAAAAGGGAAAAAAGGAGCTAAAAAAGGGAAAAAAGGAGC